>OX463823.1:2500000-5000000 GCA_949825045.1 Argyresthia goedartella | reverse complement strand
AATTATCGATCACATTGCGCTGAAAAGATAAAAGCATGAAAACTCAAAAAAAGGCGTTTTCCCAGTATGTTGATCGATTTTTCGCCCCCAAAAACCCCTATATTGTATATTTATGCAATTTGTGAATAAAGGACGGATTTAAAGCGGATTTAAAGCCATAGATTAATGTGAAGGATCATGTGTGTTACAATCCTGAGCGACGCGAGTGATTCAGGCCCTCGATATAAATCCGATTTATTCATGAGTTGGATACTATAATTTATGCCATATACTTTCATAAAATCTGGTGTTAACACATCTTCTTCATCATCTGAATGCATGCATGCATGAATGCATGCAATGATTTATTATAAATAACAGTAAACTTTGTGTTGGTACAACTATCCTGTATATTAAATTATTCATATCAACCTTGGGTTTGCTGGAAGAGATCTCTATTTAGAGATAAGCATGCCTTTGTAGATGTCCTTTCTGTTTTATTATATCTAAATATATACTAAATATACTAAACTTACAGTATTCAAAATAGCGCTAGCAAAGAGAATATAATCACCTAGTTTATTAAACAAAGAACACCATAGTAGTTTATGTGACTGCTGCATAATGGAGGGCATTAAAACCCGAGAGTGGGTTTATGAAACGAGCCGAAGGCGAGTTTCATAATAATATCACTCGAGAGTTTAATGCCTAATTATGTACAGTTACATACACTAGTTTATCTACACACATATCATAAGCTCTCTTTGATGTGTTCAGGAACCGCATGTTTGACCGGCATTGTGGTTCTGCAATTGTTTAGCTTGTTCTTTAGTACCAACTTCACGCAGACGGGCGTCGGCATTCGAAATTTGAATGTCAGTACCAACTTCACAGACAAACTAGGGACGGCACGCGGGTGGGCGTCGGGTTCGAAATTTGAATGTCATTATATGTAGAAAAACTACACATAATGACCATTATGTGTAGTTTTCCAAATACGAAACGAGTTTTTACCAAGTAGTTTAACATAATGCTGATCGTAACGTGCGGTTTTTGAACGCAGTAAAGAGGGTTTATGATACGTGTTTAGATAAAACAGTTTTTATTCTAGGTAAAATGCTAAACTCCTTGTCGAAAATGTCGACCAATAAAATCTCGAGGAGTTATTTGCACAAGGAGTTTGTATGTTGAGTATTATTTGCACAAGGATTTTGTATCGATGGAGTATTTTTTGTGCAAGGAGGTTTTATAGCTTGGAGATGGAGGTCGAATATATTTTTGTGTTCAAAATTCAAACACCAAAATAGTGATTAAAAGTGTTTTTATTCACACATTTTAGCGCCGTTCTAAACTTTCGAACTCAAAACATATATACTATAAACAGTTAAAAAAACTCGTTTAATAGTAAGTATAGATGCCTAGGCCACGGGCTACGGTTACGGCCTCGCTATAGTCGATATACATATATGTCACCGCAAGATTGTCAAAACCGTTCGTTTATAATCTAAGGTAAGGTTAAGAGCATTTCTTAGCAAATAGGGTTATGCATGTAGCAGGTACCTAGTAGTGTAGTTCAAATACATTGCTGCTTAGGCTGCCGCCTTTGTGAATAGTTAACTAGACGCCAGCTACCAAGTCTAAATAAATAAATAGTGAAAATAGTGTTTGGAACGAGTTTTGAAATCGATAATGCAAACCCTGTCGCTGCCAAACTCTGAATCTAACCTAAAAGGAATAAACAACACCAGCAACTAGTTGTTGCTAAATGCGACTTGCCCACGCGTCGCGCGCTATATATAGTGCAGAGTGCATCGTTCGCGCATGCGATCCGCGAATATCAATGTCAACGACACGAGCGGTGCTGACAAGGCTGTGGTAAGAACAAAGTGTGGCGGGGGGGCGGGCGCTCGGTTGGGGGCGGAACTGTGACGAGGGGCTTAAAACTCAAAACTCAAATCATTTATTGCAAGTAGGCAAAATCAAACACTTTTACAAGTAAATGGAAAAAAAAAACACGTATGATCAATGATTATGGTTTGAGTTTGAAAAAGGAAATTTCTCCTTCAAGTGGTGATTCATGGCTGAATCTCGCACAGGAAAAGGAAACTCCATTAACTCTACCAGTGCTTGGGAAATACGCCCGTCAGAGAAGATAGCACCAAGAAACTCTACGGGGATGTCATTTTTTCAATTTTCGTCATATTTTTCGTCCTCATTCTGTATTTTAGATTGCATCGTGGTTGCATCGCGACCGCTACGAAGGGCGCAAAACACCGCATTTGACAGTCAGTCGCCAATTTCAAAATCGCGACCTATCCCATCTACCCTCGGTTTTTGACAGGTTAAAAACAAAATTTGACGTTTGTTTTGAGGTTAAAAGCTGTTTAACATTTTTGTGGTAACACGGTTTGTGTTTATAAAGTAGATTTTATGAAGTTTGAGGGTATATCTGTCATATCACTTCTAAGATTATAAGTAGCTCAAGTCCGAAGGAAACACTTGGTTCCTACAGCCCTCCACGTCCTCCCGGGTAGTGTCGAGGGGCAACAAATTACTTCCCTATCGAGAACCTCACCAAGGAGTATGTGATCTTTCCGATACACATGACACTGGCAAAATTAACCTCAAAAGAGGTTAGCATAGTACGCCAGAAGAAGAAGAACTGTAGAAAGCAAATCAAATAAAATCAAATCATTTCTTGCAAGTAGGCAAAATAATGCACTTTTACAAGTCAAACACTTACTTAAGTGTCATATACATGGAAAAAAATAAATCAAACATGATTAACTAAACTAATGAGTACATTTGAGTTTGAAAAAGGAAATTTCTCCTTCAAGCGGTGATTCATGGCTGAATCTCGCCAAGGAAAAAGAAACTCCATGAACTCTACCAGTGCTTCGGAAATACGCCCGTCAGAGAAAATAGCACCAAGAAACTCTATAGGGATGTCATTTTTTAAATTTTTGTTTTTTTTTTCCCAATGTACGATATAAAAATTATCTAATCTAATGACAAATAGAAGGGTGCTCTCAAAGCGTAGCTGTTACATTTAGCCTCTTTTCCGTTTACACAATGAAGAGCAGTGCAGGCGGAGGGGTGTGATAGTCCGTGTCAATCACGGCAATATATCGACCAGCAACAAACACGCTTTCTCGAGTTTTTTGCGCAAAATCGAGGTTAAGCCCGTCATGCCCGCACCAGCCAGCTATCTTGTTTAAGCAGTGACGCTGACGAGCCGCTCTGGGACTGCATCAAATTAAGTGCACTACTGAGTTCAGAGTTCGGTGGCAGTTCAAAACTCGATTGAAATTACTTATTTGCAGTTTTACAGTTGTATTTTTCAGCGCCAACTAGCTGTATTTTGTTTTTACCAAACTGCGCTAGGAGGGGAGTAATGTTTAATTTCGATTGTATGTAGTTCGCGACAGGTTTTGTAAAACACAGGGGGTTATTTTTAGTCCGTATACCACACGAGCTGATGCCCGCTCAATATGTGGGGACCCGGACATAGCAGGGTGGTCTGACTCCTGGGCATGGGTAATTCCATTTTTTTCCCTCCAACAAAATAAAAAGCGTACAGTCGCGATGGCACTCGGTGAACACATGATATAGTGTGTTTGTCGCGCCCTTATTGCCTTAGGATTTTCCGTCCACTTCATTCGCATGTTAACCACTGTAATCTTATTTAAATCCTAAATTGTAATGTCTTCCCGATCGCCATCCCAACGTGTCGCGAACTATGTGTAAAGAGGACCATTTTGATAGCATACGCGCACTATATCTCAAAATCAAAAACAATTTTTTTCACAATGCTTGCATACGTATCGTGAAAACTTTATAACATAAAATGCATTTCCATTGGTGTGAAACTCTCCCCCGGAGTTAGCTTTGAAGTATTTTACAGCTCTCATGTTTTATTACAAAAGACATCTAACAAAAGTTCAAATAAAACCATTTTCCTTTAGACCGTTCCTCGGAGAAAAAAGCAATTGAACTGCCATTTATTCGCAAATCTCTTCTGCCGGGGCGCAGATGCAAGCATGCATTCACTATAATTCGCTATTGGATACTTTTTATGACCCGTCAAACGGTAATTGTATTTTTAAGTTCTATGAAAATACTGTAAAATTGCTGTAGCAAAACCTATGAGGAGCGGTGGGGATGGATCTTTTATACTTTCTCTCCATAGGTAGCTTGCTTTCAAAACTCTAAAAAGTGACGATTTTGGAACGGTTATAAGGGCTCGCGAGATCTACTGTTCTCACAGAACCACTAGTGTTCAAAGGGTCTTCGTGAAATTTTTTTACAACCCCTTTCAGTAAAGATATGCCGGTCTTACTTTTTAAATATTAAAACGGGAATTTCCTACGACTTAGAACGTTATTTCCGTTCCATTAAAGTGCATATTTGAAGGTATTTTTTTTCATAGAGATAAGTATGTATAGATACATTAAACATACCAAATAATGTCTAAACTGTCAATAGACGGTGTTGCCTCCGTTATTACGTAAAGACCGGCTACACGCCGCGTTTGCAAAAAGGGTTTGTATCTCAAAGATGTATCTTCGATAATATTGCAATTCATGTAACACGAAATTGTAACTGATAATATGTTTCATCACATGGAATGATAAAGATCGGTCTCGAACTTTCTAAATATTCGTTTTATTCATCTGAGTAAAATTTTCAATAAAGTATGCCGGTCTTCCCCAACCTGACCTTATACGAAGAATAAAGTGGATGAGCGAAGCGAAGACATCACAAGTGTGTAGTACCACAAGTCCTTTTAAAGTGACTCTGCGGCTGCGGAGTCGGCGGCGCGGCAGAAATGCGTTAAGTACGCACAGCTGATGGGGAGTTATTGGTTTGTTCCATTGGCCGTCGAGACCACGGGGGTATGGGGATCGCAGGGTAGGGCCTTCATCAGGGACATTGGGCGTCGCTTGAGGGACCGAGGCCATGACTACCGCTCCGGAGCGTTCCTGGTGCAGAGGGTCTCACTTGCTGTGCAGCGCGGCAACGCTGCCAGCGTGATGGGTACCTTTGGTCCGGGAGCGTTCTGGGGTGGTTTATTTGTGTAGTTTTATGTATTTTAGATTTATTTATTATTAGTAGGTTATTATTATTTGGAAGTATATAATTTTTAAGTTGTTTCCCGGTTTAAAGTGATGTGTGAGTTTGTGGCGAGGGAAGTTTGTTTGCATCTTTATATTTCTATGTACGTGTTAGTTCGTCCCCGCAACAAATGAAAGTGAAAGTGAAAGCAAAAGTGAAAGTGAATGTGAAAATAATTTATTTTGCCTTATTTGAGATACAAACCAAACATACAAGGATACACAAAAACAGGCAAAAAGGAACGGTCTCAGCATATGCTGTGAGTAACATCAGTGCAATCTCACAGCGCTGGTTTTCTGACCACCCCACAAAAACATACTAAAATTTTAAACTAACACAATAATGGAAGATATATATTTTTAATTATGCAGAACAATAATAATAATAATTATTATACGTTAAAAATAATTATATGTACATATAAATATAATATGTGCATATGAATATATTAATATGGTACCCATGTTATATAGATAGAAAACACATAAGTTATAGTTATAATATAAGATAATAAATATGCAAGTAATAATACAAACACCTTTACAAGTAGAAACAGCGACCTGGCAGAACATTTTAAATGACAGACTATTTAAAGATAGATGATTTCATACGTAAAGCAGTTCCCATTTTACTAATTTCGAGGCAAAGTATAAAGCGAGAAAACTACAAAAGATTCCGTTGAGCGCATTCAAGACCGTATTTCCTATTAGAGTTGCGCAAAACTTCTTCTACGTCCACTTTTGCTTTGAGATAATTTTCCGCAAAATCGCAAATTATTAAGGATACTACGGGATATCCTATTTTCTCCGTTCATTAATTATATTTATTCTTGTTCCTTATCTATTTATTGTTCCGTAGTAAAGGATCCTTTAATAATGGATCTAATTCAATTTTTTCAAATAAACCTACGACTGCGACAAATTTATTGGCACTTGCAAGAAAATAACTCACTTCGATTTTACGTGTAGATTTACAACAAGAAAAAACTAAAATATCACTTCGTGTAGTATTCTTGTTCTTATTTTTCACATCTCCATAGCTATAGCGATAGGCTAGCCACCGTCACGCAAATTTTACTTGTTAATGTTTGGCTTAATGTGGGCACATTCCCTCTGCCTAAATGTGGGCACATTCCCTCTGCCTAAAATGGCAAGCACTATGGTTTCTTGCTCTTATTACTATTTGACGCATTGTCCTTAAGACGCTGATTAAATAAATATGGGGTGCTGTTTTCATGTGTTTTCCAGGAAATACTGGGCAAATCGTAATTAATTTCTGGTATATGTAATTTGACTATATAATCTAGAGATTCTTAATTGGAAAACATGTTTGGATAAAATTTTCTCGATAGAAAATAAATACAAAGTCAACCCTTTTTTATGGTTTTATCCTATTACACCGCAGTAGTAAGTGAATATGACTGTGTGATAATTGCAATGTATGAACAATTGTTATTTCTAACGATTTTCAATTTGAAAGTTAATTCCCTGAAATAGTTTATTTTTTATGATTTTTTTTTACGTTTTGGCGCTTACGTTGTTTCAGATTAGTCGCGAGTGCATTATTGGCATCCCGCTTTTTCTTATTCGCGAGTAATTATTGCATCTCACTTCCACTCGACAACGCATTTTTATTCCATCATCGCCTTAAAGGTGATGATTATGTAAAAGCGGGAATACGAATCTAAACGAAAACTTTCGTTTAGATTCGTGACACTTAGGACAGCGTTAATTACTACCGCGTAAGAAAAAAGAGAGCGCAAACCATGCGCTCGACTCAAACCATACCACTGAAAGTACCAAACCAAACCACGTAAAAAATACAAAATCATTTATTCAATATTAAAATTCCTGAACTAGTTTACAATAAGGCCCTGTGCTAGGATCATCAGACTCTGTGTTACAGGAACCCCGCTGTTCCCATTGTAACTAAAATTTCGAATAATGATAATTAAAAATTAAGTATCTCGAACAAATTAAGTTATTAAAATATGTTAAGAAAAATTGTATATCCATGCATTAAAAATCAATTGCATTTCAATTTAATCAAAAATACATTCATGTGGTATGAATTGCATTGTTAAAACATGATTTTGGTGAAAATGTGAGATAGAGTGAATGTGGTGAGAAGATGAGAGCTGTAGTGAGTGTCTGAAAGTGTGTAGAGTAGTGCCTGTTCATGTGATTGAGGAGGGGAGGGAAATATGACTAAGCCTGCGTACTGTTTTTATTATATTTTTATTCATAATTATGTATGTATGAGAATATTTATAGTAAGATTTACAAACTTAGAATATTATTTTGAATAAATTACATTGATAAAATAAAATATGTAAAAATTCAATCCATGTAAAAAATGTAGTGCAATCGGAATTAAATATGATCATTGTTTTTTTTGTTTTGATTTTTATTTTGATTTTTACTTTGTAATTTCGAGAACTAATTCTGTTGCTTTATAGTCCAGGGTTTTGAGCCATTTTGAGACACTGGTCTTGCACTCGAATGATAGCTTTAGATGAACATTTAAAATCTCGTTAACTTTGTTGTATATTATACTGGACTCTATGTTGTACTGCTTACGAGCGAATACTGTTTTGTGTGCCGGAGTCCTGTAAACTATGTTATGTCCTTTATTTCTCATAGTCTTGAAGTTGGGATGCTGTCGATGTCTCCTGAGGATCAGCTGGAGTATGTAAATTTATCTTACACTCAATAGATTCGATAAAGAGTAGAGTTCGGAAGTCGGAAACCGGTATGGCTTCAGAAACATCACCTTCACTTAAATACCAACTACGCTATTTTGACAAAAATATTTTCAAATAGAGTTTACGAATACATAATTTCCACATTTGAACGTAATTCTGCAATGAAATTAGTTAGGATATAAATAAAACACTTTAGAGGTCTTTTCGAGAAAACTTCATCCAATCGGCTTTTCCTTTAGTGTGAGAGTCATCATCAAATACCCACGTTAACGTTAACCCAAAAATCAAATCTGTAGAATTCTAGATGATTCTATAGTGGAGTGAATGGATTCGAAAAATCCCCGCATTTATTTCTTTCGCATCACCTGAACTGACCATTCGCAATTTTATGTAATTAATGATTAATATTTTATTTCAGGCGCATACCTGCAATGAATCATCCCGTTATTATCATCATCGACAGCTGATAGCGCCTCGAGTCAATAATTTTCAACAACGAGTTTATTGAAAGGCCGTTGCGGAAAATGCAGAATAGTCTATTAAAATTATGGAAATGTTCAAGTAAATCAATGTTTATGTCACCGTTAGATAGTCAAAACTGTTAGTTGATAAGCTAACGGGTTAGTTTATCAACTATCGACAGATAGTAAACCAGACTTACAGGGTTTAGAATTTACGTTTCTTTTGTTCTCACATGTTAACCTAACACGAAAACTATATCAACTAACGCGTAACGGCTACCGCAGTGTTTCCCCTGGTATTGCGTTTGCAATTCAAGTTTAAACCAGTTTGCTATTTAACGGGTTTAATCGTTAGTTTATCAACTAGCGCTTCATTTAGTAAGCAGTACGCTACAGTTTACTATCTGTCGATAGTTGACCGACTATCGAGAAAAAAACCGTTGGTTTATCAACTAACGGTTTTGACAATCTTACGGTGACATATACAAATTGTGATTTATAATAATGACGACCTCAGTGGCATAACTGTCGGGGGTCTGCCGTGTAAGCCGAGGTGCCTGGTTCAAGTCCCGGGAGGAGGAAAAACTCGGCTCCTGGATCTTTTTACCCGACTGCAACGAAGCGGAAAAGAGGTGGATTGTGTGTTTGACCTGTATGTATACATGTTAGTATGTATGTACGTCTGTTCCTGTGTCCCCTCGTAACTACTCAACGGCTCAGCCGTTTTTTATGAATGATACATCATTAGATTCTTGTTGAGGGCGCGAGTGTCACTGAAATAAAAATGTCGATTTAGTGCTCTATAATGTGCGGGCTACAAAACATTCTACAAGAACTTTTTAGAGAACTTTTGGTGTATCAAAATGAAGGGCTTTGAAAGGCGAGTACGGAAATATATACTTATCCGGCACAAGCTATGAATAATACACCTTATAAATAATCATTTACAGATTTCACGTAACTTTATTTCATGTTTTGAGATTATATGTATACTATACCTAGGGTTTGTTGACTACTCCAAAGCATTTGACAACCTTAATCATTCTTCCATTTTCACCTCACTCCAAACTCAACATATCAATCCCTCATACATCCCAATCTTTGAGACCATATATCATAACTTTTTGCTATGCTGCTGATGCTATGATACTATATGATGCTATATGATGCTAATTTTAAGTTACTACTGTATGTTTCCTGAATAAAAGAAAGAAAGCAGTTTTGCAGACAATGTATTTCAGTTAGCTGGACCACGTTCTCTATAGACCGCGGAGTGAAGCAGGGAGACCCGCTGACCCACTGTCTCCGTATCTTGTCATCTGCACAGCATGATAAACTGATTGAATTCTAAGTACACACTTAGAATTCAATCAGTTTATCATGGACACCCATGGACGAATAAAACTAGAGGACTGACAACGTCATATGAAAAAACGTACCCTGCTAGAAAGCTGTCTGTACCTGTCTGTACCCTGCTAAAAATCCTGTTTTATTTCTAGATGTCGCTGTGCCACGCAATAGATGTTGGGTGCTTAGGGTACCGGTGTAGTATAATCCATAGTAATATCGACGAAAAATCAGAGATGGCGTAAGCGTAAGCCTTGTTTCTTCTTAGGAAATTAACGCTTATACCGCCATCTTTCCTAAATTAAGCGCGCCACCACGATACTACCTATACTAGAAAGAACTTTTGAACTAGTAGCTCTATCTAGCAATATACATTTAAACCAAAAATCGAACTACGCTTCAAAGTACTACGGTTGTTTGTCCTCTAGTTTTATTCGTCCATGGTGTGTCATACATTTTGATAGCTGCCAAATAGATATAAGTGGCTTAGTGTTTAGGTGATAGGTGATTTATTTGAATATTTGATTTTACTGATTAAATTGTATTTTAACTTAGATTGACAAATCATTGTGGATGTTTTTTTTTGTGCAATAGATAATAAATAAAATTTAATTAAATCATTTAAATATAGATTAAAGAATGAGCATTATACGATAATTTAAAAATATAGAAAATAAACTCCATCAAGTTGTGTAGATAATAAATATCATTTGCATACCTATTTAAGGTCATGTGAAAATAAGAATAAGTAAATCATTGTCTGATGAATTGCAGTATAAAAACAAAGATATGGCTCTTTCGATACTTATTAGCCAGTTATTCAATACTCCATTTTACGTAACCGAGGGTCAGCCTATCGCGGGTCTATCGCCATCGACGTATAATGTTATTCCCATTCATTTATTGCATTCAGGGCCCATTTAGTCTATTCTCTATTGATGTCTCTCTATTCCGTTTCCTTTCAAATTCAAATTAAAGTGCATTCGCTTAGATAGTGTCGGTACACCCGCACGCAATTGTGGCCATTATGTTTCAAAACGCATGTATTTTTATGGTTGGTTCACTTAAAGTATCATCTTGAGGCGCTTCACTGTCTTCCCAATGACAACGAACTTTATTTATCAGTAGCAGAATCAACAGACACAACCTTTCACTACGGTGCTAAATTCACTAGCGGGTGTACTGCGCTCGCGGCGCTCTTTGTAATCCTTTGTCAAGCAAGATGCTGCACGTGCCAAGGCGGTGCGATTAAGGCGGCGGTAACAAAATGAATAAACTTTACGGTCGCTCTAGAAGACCAAATAGCTTTCCAAACATCAATATAAGAGTTGTCGGTTTCACAGATACAAGTTAGAGCCAATGGTTCCTTCTGTATTCAGCCCACTGTATGACGTTGTGAAATATAGAAACCCGAGCAATTTACTGTGAGGACTGTGACACTCTCGGGACACAAGCGCTCAGGCAGGAATGATAATTTAAAATTAGATCAGCGCCAATTCCCAGCTGTGCGTCACTGGCATAAACTACGATAAAGGATAAAACAGGAACATTATGGCTTTCGGTTTTGCAGCGATTACTAATGAAGGAGGTATTAAACAGTTATCCTACGATGACTAACCAAGGTACCAATCGATCGATCGTAACCAATTCAATCTGGTGTTTGAGCTGGTAGACCAGCGAGTTTGCGTTTTGAATTTTTTTTTTCATTATTTTCACCTCTCTACACCCCCGACCCCTTGAAGATTATTGGAGGAAGTGGAATTACTATAAACACGAATAACCCTCTGCGTTTTCTTTCAAAACCACATACACACTTATGTATGCACCTGATTACGTACATTGAGTATAAAAGTATCCGCACCAATAACTTTGTAACGCCATATACCACCGCCATTTTGAAAATTTTCCGAAAACTGAATTGAGAAAACAAACTGTATAATTATCGATCCTGCTCATACAATGTCTCGTGAAGCTGTTGAGAAATGCGATCTGTGGAGGAAACAGCCGGAAATCCGGACCTACAAAAGCATTTTGCCCAAGCTGAAAGGACACGATTCGCTCGCTCGGTCAATAAGGGACAGACCTATTTAGGCCCGAAAGACAAAAAGCGAGCACTATCTGGGGACATCTTTGACATTCCTAGAAGTTTTTCTGTGGAATGTCAAAGTTGATAAGATAATATAATATAACATAAGATATGGTAGCCTTTACTCCAATATCTAAGGATAAATTCATATGCATAGTTTCAATAAATTCTAAGAAAGTTATTGTATTTTAACTTTATACAAAGCTATTTTAATTTTAATCTATTACTAAACAGACATTCGTACTTTAATTTATTATTAGTATGTTATGTTTTATTATTACTATTATGTACTCATTTTTTTTTGGTCACCCATAACTCGGCAAAGGCCTTCACCAGTCTTCTCCAATGGTCGCGATTTTTAGCCAGTCGAGACCCACCGCCCCCTCAACACTATCATCCGACCGGGGTGTCGCGTCGTCGTTTGCGGCGTCCGCGTGATCTTTGACCGTCCGTTGGGTACCAATGTAAGATTCGCTCGCTCCAGCGCCCGTCGGCTATCAGAATGGAATGTCACTAGTTAGTTGAGAGATCAGCGCTAACTCGCTGTCTGTTTGTCGGGCCTAACTCTTTATCAGTCTTTTGGCCCATGGCTTTGTTCTCCATGGTCATGTTTCCATATAAAATACCTGTGAGCGTTATTTGCATATATATTTTTGAAGTTTACGCGCACAAACGAAACTGTGTTATATATATAAAGAACCCAAGGGGTGACAAAAGTCGTTATGGCAGCTGAGTTCAGAACCACACCTATTATTAGATATGAGAAAGATTCGGTATATTTTGTGCAACTTTTAATTTACTGTTGATAGAACCGAATATCTCGAAATGGGTCGGTTCTGAACTGAGTCGCTATAGCCACTTAGATTACCACTTGAACTGAGTCGCTATAGCCACTTAGATTACCACTTGGTTTCTCTATACAATTAACCCAGTTTTGTTTGTGATTAGCAAACTTTTTAAAAGACGCCACCCCGCTTTTGAAAATTCCCATTTCCCATTGAGACGCCACAAAAAGACGATGTGCCAAATGTATACGGAAGCGAAACAGTTGGCGCAGCCCATAATGAGAACCAACCCTTACCCTCTTTCCATCGCTAGGCGCCCACCTAAGTGACCATGAGGCATTATCTGAAAAATTACTAATCCTACTTAAGTTAAATCATTGATTTGAAAGTATTTTAGACTAGGCAAGGGAGTAATGCTACTAATTGACGAGCCTCGCACAAGCATATCGCAGGCTTCATTGGGCAGTCCGGAACACTTTTCACAAGTGTGAAAGAATTTCCCTAAATCGTATTGGACCAGCCAGGACAGATTGAAAGAAAGAAGAAACATTTATTATAAAATCAGTGAACACAAACAAACACATAACAATTAATGAAATTTAAATGAAAATTATATTCCTTATATATATTACACAGAAATGGAAGAATTTAGAACACACACGGAAGAAAACCAAATAATTCATTCATTCATTCGTGTATTTATTCTTTCATACAATCGATCAATTATTCTATCGAGCGAGATCGGCGGTCGTGGTGTGTCACTGTCATTATAAATAGCATCTGACTCAGCAGTACGCTGAAGGTCAGGCCTTCAGCGCTGATCTTCAGTCAGCGCCGAGTGTTACCCCGCGAGCGTCACCGACTGCGGCTTGGTACAACCATTAAAACATATGTACATAAGTATATAACATAATAGTGAATAAAAATATAATGAATAAAAATATTTTATAATAGAGATATCGATACTTTGGAGGAGGAGGGCGAACGCAGTGAGATTTAGGGAAATTTCTCACACCTAAAAATGTGTCCTTGTGCAAGGCTTGTCAAATAGTAGCACAGTTCAGATATCAATGACCAAACATATAACGACAGGAGACTGAAATTCATTACCGACTCACTATTCAGAAGTACCCATCGAATGCGACAGGAGTCTGTTTGGCTCGGAACTGTGCTCGTAGCTCACAAATTCGAATTGGAAAAGTTGTGCAACTTTTCACAATTTGTTGGCAATGGTAAGTTTCGAGGATTGCTGGGGAGTCGCTACCTGGAGCGCTACGCCACTAGCAAAATGGCGGTTCTATGACTGACGCGACAGCGACCTTCGGCTTTAGGATAAAATCGATATTTAATTGACCGGGCGATCTCGAAACTGGACGCTTCGGCGTCCAGTTAGATTGACCAAAAATTCGTTTGTCCGTCTGTCAGTGTGTTCTCGCCTACAAGTCGCATTTTCCAACAGATGTTGACGAAAATCGGCACACAAGTTCCTTGATTTAATGAAAAATTTAGTCGATTGCAATTTTGACTTGGAGGAAAATAGAGGGGGAAAGGGGGGAGGTTTGTTGTAGCGCTATTTGTCGACGGGTTTCAATAAAATTTAAGGCACACTGAGGACTTCATTCAACGAAAAAAACAAAAGGGGGGTTGGGGAGAGGGGGGGGAAACACTAGTGGTAGAAATTAAGGTAATTGCAAATAATATTAGGTAAATGGCGGGAAGACTCAAGAGGAAGTGGACCGGTCACATCGCGACGACAACAGACGGACTTATGTTTTAAGTATTTTTTGTTGTTCTTACATGTTCAACCTAACACGAAGGATAAAGGGGGCTTCGCTTTACCTTTCACCTAAGCTACCGCAGTATTTTGCCCTGATATCTTTACCATTTACCCATTTTGCGTAGGAAAAAATAATTTTGGTGATCATTATATATTTGTGACCAATTATTTTTTCGTTTGCGACCATGTGTTTCTTGGGGAATGTGTTCATAATTATGGGTACTATCATTCCCCAAAATATGGTCAGCCAATTAAATCTCACCCTGCACGCACGTCCGCACGGATTTACCGACAGATCTGCCTGCCAGCCGTGCCAGGGGGTTGTTACCGCTAGGGGCCGAAGAGTATTACCGCTAGACTTTTTCGACCATCGACATAACTGCCAATATTTGGCAAGAACAGGCGCAGATATGCCTGTCAGGCAGATCAGTCGGGTTAAATCCGTGCATATAATCCTAGCTTGTTATGACAGTTTTCCCCGCCAGGCGCAACTGTCAGGCAGATCTGTCGGGTATATCCGTACGTACGAGTCCATCGGCCGATCCCAATAACCTATCTCTATCCATGATCTGCAGATTACGCGTTACATTTGACAGTTGCGCTATGGGATTTATGTCAAATTTGACACTAGCAATCTCAAATCTGCAGATTATGGATAGAAGATAGGTTATTGGGATCGGCCGTTACTCCACCAAGAAGTCATCTACAGACTCTCGCCCGAGAGACGGCCAGGGAACCGGAGGTAGACCCCGACGGAGCTGGTGTGACGACCTGGTGCAGAGTGCAGGACACACTGCACCCGTAGCATGCCGAGCCCGGGGAGGGGTTTGTCGCGAAAGGTGAGGGAGACAACTTTATAACGTAGCTCTATCCCCCACTTACCCGCGTGAACACCCCCCGCGGGGTCGGCATGCGGTGCGGCACGCGGGATGATGGTCGCGAATAGCCAAAGATAGATATATATATGTGGCATGATATAGAGGAGGCTTTTACCTATATAGCGCCCAATTGAAATTTAAATAAATCAATCTAATAAATAATTTAATGTAAATAAATAAATGAATACAATATAATAATAATAATAATAATACCTTGGACACTATTTACACACATTGATCTAGCCTCAAACTAGGATTCCCTGTATCTTGGATACTAGACAACGATACACATACTTACATTGATAAATATTATACTTAGATAGATAAACAACCACTAGGGGACTAGGGTACAAACATCCGTTCTCATCAAACAAACATTTGCCCCCACCGGGACTCGAACCCGGGACCCTTGGCTTGGTAGGCAGGGTCACTACCGACTCGGCCGTTCGGGTCGTCATATCAAAACTACATATAAATGCATGCGATATTATAATTTATTAAGTTTGAATTCGAAAAAAAATATGTTGTAATTATTGAAATTATTGTGATGATTGGGATTTTTATTTATTTATTTTATTTAGGTAAATTAGTTATTCGCCAAATGGAAAGTTTCATAAACCTCAGATAGTGTCATTGAGCTGCCATTTTGCTAGCGAATAGAAGCAGAGGAGCAATATGTTGCTAGAGCAAGTTGTTTGCGGTGGAATTCAATACCCTAGACGCGAGTTACTTTACTGTTTAGAAAAGGACTTGTAGGATACTTTGTGAGAAGTTGTAATGGTTTTATTTCATAGGAAAAAATAGAAGACATGAAGAGTATAAGAGATGGAATTAAGCTCGCCTCTCTACATCATTTTTGGGTACCTAACAGTTGTTAATGGGAAAAATTAAACCCATATTAATATATGAAAACCTCAAAATTCTTAGCCTCAGAAGTTAAGTCGAAAAATTTTAATCAGCCGCTGTTTTTATTAACTTTGCCGCTGAGTTATTAATGAGTTAGGTTAGGTTAGACTTTTTATGATGTTCGATTAAATACTTTCCATTTTTATTTTAGGTTGTATTTCAGTCAATAAACAAATGATAAAATTACAAATTGCATTACAAGTTCAGGCAACCAAAGGAAACGGCTACAAATATTTTAATAATTTTGGTTAGCTCAAACGATATCGGATATGCATATGTCACCGGAAAATAATACGATCCGCAAGTTTATAAATTTCCTAGGAAATTTATAAACTTCCTTCTAGATTATATTAGGCTAGGTTAGGTTAGGTTAGGTTATGTTAGGTTAGGTTAGGTTAGGTTAGTATATTTATAAACTTGCGGGAAAAAAATTAGGAAATTTATAAACTTGCGGATCGTATTATTTTCCGGTGACATATATAAGTTACTGTATACCACGAGCTAGTGTATGCTAGTGGGGTATGTGTGTGCCTGTATAAATAAAATATATATTTATATTAATAATGTTTGTTTTTGAGGAGTGATCGAGAGCGTTCGGAACAATAATAAACGGTCAAGTGCGGGTCGGACTCGAACACAATAGGGTTCCGTACCATCATACAAGAAAACATAACCATTAAAACTAGTGGCTCTGTGAGCTGTAGACTTTCTTTTAACAACACATTCAAAGTTATGAATGCACCTGGTTACGTACATGGAGTAAGAAGGTAGCCGCACCAATAACTTTGTTAACTACGTCTTGCGGTCTTAACTTTTCACAAAAAATATAGCCTGTTACTCTCACGGTCTCTACAACAACAACGACACCTCATTTGTTAAAATCGGTCAAGCTGTTTGGACTGCAGCGGCTTTTTTATTTGAAAAAAATCTCCTTACATCTCCGCCATTCTGAAAAGTTTTCAAAAACTGAATCGTCAAAATAAATATATTTAATTATAGAAACTGCTCACAAAAATTCACGAGAATCGTTTGAGAAATGCAGCTTGTAGAGTATAACATCCGGACATATCGAATGGCCGAGTCGGCAGTGACGCTGCCTACGAAACCAAGGGTTCCGGGTTCGAGTCCCGGTGGGGGCAAATATTTGTTTGATGAGAACGGATGTTTGTACCCTAGTCATGGTTGTTTATCTATCTAAGTATAATATTTATCTATTTAAGTATGTGTATCGTTGTCTAGTACCCAAGATACAGGGAATCCTAGTTTGGGGCTAGATCAATGTGTGTAAATGGTGTCCAAGGTATTATTATTATTATTATTATTATTATTATTATTATTATTATTATTAATATTATTATTATTATTATTATTATTACTATTATTATATGAAAGCATTTTTGCCCAATCCTGAAATGGAGATGCTTGGTCGCTTCGCTCGCTCGGTCAACTA
This sequence comes from Argyresthia goedartella, assembly GCA_949825045.1. Lineage (NCBI taxonomy): Eukaryota > Metazoa > Arthropoda > Insecta > Lepidoptera > Argyresthiidae > Argyresthia > Argyresthia goedartella. The sequence continues at coordinate 4,982,512 of OX463823.1, read as the reverse complement.
ATAACACAAAAACAGACAAAAGTCTCTTGTGTGGGGACCCCTAGAATTTATGACATATCGCGTAGTCCATTATTTGTTGCTATAGCGACAACAGATATACACATTATGTGAAAATTACGACTCGCTACGTCTTGCGGTTCATGAAATACAGCCCGCCGACGGGCGGAGGACAGCGGAGGCTTAGTAAAAGGTTCCCGTTTCACACCCTTCGGATACGGGACCCTAAATAAATGAAGATTTATTGAGCCGATAAAATACGTGCCAAAAATGACGTAAACGAAAATCAATATACTCCAGAGGCTCAAATAAACTGATCCAGTTTCAGCGCTGTTACTCAGCCAGCCAACACAAACGACAAAACTTCGCTACTTATCACATCTTTTACCAGACAGCCTATGACGTCATCCGTTTAATTTACACCAAAAAAGTTCCAAACGACCTCTAACCAATTGCGATTGGTCTGCGAAAATCCATTCGCCAACCCCCCGGGGGCCCAGTGTTCCAGCCAACGAGGGGGGGGTAGGGAGACGGTGTGGAATTGGCGTGACTCATGGTTATGTGAGTCAGAAGGGTTTTCGCCTCGATCGATTGAAGGCGAAAGTGAAGAATGAATGAATACAATGAGACTATGGTATGGAATGGCGGTACGGTAAGTCGATTGTTGTCTGGGGGAAAATGTTATCCTTATTCTTTTACAGCCTTTAATATCCTTCGCAATCACATACCCAAAGTCGAGATACGACGACGCACTAAGTTGGCAGATGTGGGTAAGCGAATCGCAGGGTTGAAGTGGAGATGGGCGGGACAGGAGGGTAGGAGGGACGACGGCAGGTGGACCAAGGCGGTGACGGGATGGTGGCCAAGGTAAGCGCGTAGACCGGAGGCAGACCACCCGCACGATGCGATGGTCGGATGACATCGCCAACACTGGCCGGCCGCAGAGAATCAGCAGCCTTCAGTTCATAGCGTGGGTCTATGGTTCATCTCATGCTCATACAATTTCATCGATTGCGGGGTATCACCGAAGGCTTCTAGGCTTCATTCAATGAGCTTGGGTTTGGCCTCCATTATGATGCTACTTGCGTGATACCAATTTGACAGATGAAGCTGGTGCAAGGTGTCAAACGTAAAAGTCTATATGAAGTTCATAGCTCAGACGACTTACGGCATAAGGCTGCAGGTTGGCCCGGTACCGCAATAAATGGCGTAATGAAGAGGAGGCCTAAACTAAACAGTGGGTGCAGGAGGCTGGATAGATAGATAGATAGATAGAATATTACTCGAGTTTAGCTCTGCATTAATTTTCCTCAACCTTTGTCAGACAGAAAAGGGAAAGCTTAGCTTTTATTACAGGGCTTAACTGAAAAGTCTAGTCATATTTTAGGGGGTTCTTGGGGATATCATTCCGAATAACTTTAACTATGAAACCGAGTTGATCAGAGCAACTTTGTTTTTCACATCTCCATACAACAACCGCCCGGCCCAAAATGTCCGTAATGCGCATTTTAGTAACACTCTGCATTGGTGTATTCAAGACACATTTGTCACATTTAGGGCACTCTTAATAACTTTATCTACACACGTATCATAAACCCTCTTTACTGCGTACAAAAACCACACGTTACGATCAGCATAATGTTAAACTACTTGGTAAACACTCATTTCTTATCTGAAAAATTACACATAAAAATTTCGAACGTCGAAGCCCGCCTGCGTGCCGCTCCTAGTTTGTCTGTGAAGTTGGTACTGACATTCAAATGTCGAACGCCGACGCCCGCCTGCGTGAAGTTGGTACTACAGAACAAGCTAAACAACTGCAGAGCCACAATGCCGGTCAAACATGCGGTTCCTGTACACATCAAAGAGAGCTCATGATATGTGTGTAGATAAACTTGTGTATGTAACTGTACATAATTAGGCATTAAAACTCTCCAGTGATATTATTATGAAACTCGCCTTCGGCTCGTTTCATAAACCCACTCTCGAGTATTAATGCCCTCCATTATGTAGCAGTCACATAAACTACTATTATACTGTATTGTATAGGTTGTAGAGTCGATAGGACTTTCTAATATCCATTAAAATACTGACTGAGTCATAAGTCGCACAAAAGTATGGCTCAGTTGGAAAAACAGTGACCAAATTAGTATGCCTCGCGCCACGAATTAAGAGCGCTGGGCGACGTTGGCGGGAATTGCTGCGCATATATACGGGTATTGAAAAGTGAATCTCGAAAGATATCTCGTGGCGCGAGGTATATTCCTGTTAGGTTACGCTAAGTTAAACTCATCTTATAAGTTACGACTATTTTTTAATTAAACAACTTCAAATAAGAAGAGGTTCTCACCAGCGGATGCCCACAACTTCATCTGTTCCTAGGAATTATCATTTACCGAGATAACATTACCCTCCTTCTGGTGCAGTCGGTTAAAAAATATCCTATATGTTAATCTAGCTCATAAACTATCTCTGTGCTATTTTTTTTGCGTTTTCGAGGCACAAACACACGAGCATCCAAACATCCAAACATCGCTACTTTCAAAATTATAATATTAGTTGTATTATATTATCAGAAACGCAACATATTCACACATAGTCTTCTTTTAGGACTTCCAAACAAGTATGCAATAGTTCATGTTCGTCACGTCGTTCGTAAAAATAAGAAGGTTAGTCAAAATAGATCGGATTTTGACTACTATTGGGGAAGATTGCAAGTTTTATCAAAATCGGTTCAGTGTTTTTGAGATACTTATTAATACGAGCTGGGCAACAAAGAGATGATAGAAACTAGGGAAAAATGTAAGATTTATCAAAATCGTTTCAGTAGTTTTCAAATTAAGAAAAATAGAAATGAAAAAGAACAGCTGAAAAACTTGACTGTGCGGCGGTGTTTAATCCTTGCCAAAGTTGTGAGTATATAATCGGAGTGTATCAAACAAACACGGAGGGTTAGAGGTTTTCTGCAGTACACGGGATCCATGAAAGAATGAAAAATGAATCCATTACAAGTATTATATTTTCATAAAACTAAAAAAAAAATGTACCTACGTTTGAATTGGATTGGGTGGGTAATTTTGTGTACATGTACAAAAAAACTTTTGAGATAATTCGGACTAAACTTAATCTTTCATTTTTTTTTCTTTAAGCTCTATTAACGGCCGTTTTTCCAATCCTCAACGTTAACCTGTCTGTTTATCTGAGGAATGTGTTCCTGTGTAGTTCCAAATAAAACTATCTTTCAGTTTATCTGGGGATTGCAAAATCGCCCCTTCTTAGGGTGCCGTACCCGAAGGTACCAAACGGGACCCTATTACTAAGCCTCCGCTGTCCGTCCGACCGTCCGTCCGTCTGTCACCAGGCTGTATCTCATGAGCCGTGATAGTAAGACAGTTGAAATTTTCACAGATGATGTATTTATTTATGTTGCCGCTATAACAACAAACACTAAAAAACAGAATAAAATTAATATTTAAGGGGGCTCCCATACAACAATTATTTCAATACCACATACAAACTTATGAATGCACCTGGTTACGTACATGAAGTGTGAAAGTAGCCGCACCAATAACTTTGTAAACAAAATTTTGCGGTGTAAAATTCAAACTATTCACTCCACACCATCCCTACCATTGTACGGTAGTAAGGAACCCTTCGTGCACGAATTCAACTCGCACTTGACCGTTTTTAGGGTTCCGTACCCGAAGGGTTCCAAACGGGACCCTATTACTAAGACTCCGCTGTCCGTCCGTCCGTCTGTCACCAGGTTGTATCTCACGAACCGTGATAGTTAGACAGTTGAAATTTTCACAGATGATGTATTTATGTTTCCGCTATAACAACAAATACTAAAAAACAGGATTAAATAAATATTTAAGGGGGCTCCCATACAACAATTCTTTCAATACCACATACAAACTTATGGATGCACCTGGTTACGTACATGGAGTGTGAAAGTAACCGCACCAATAACTTTGTAAACAATATTTTGCTGTGTAAAATTCAAACTATTCACTCCACACCATCGCTTCCATTGAACGGTGGTACGGAACCCTTCGTGCGCGATTTAGACTCGCACTTGACCGTTTTTTTACATTAACATTGATTGTTTCCATTCAAAGTGTCGATGCACTCAAGTTTTTTAGTCATACTTTTGTTAACGTTTGGCGATCAAGGTTTTGTTGCGTTATTGTAAAGAAACGACGGTGACATGATGAAATAGAGAATAGTAAAAATAGTATTATCGATTGCGAGATTGCGGCACTTGCTTAAGGGAATCCAGGCTGGCGACAAAGAAAAAAACCTCAAGTCTTGGATATTTATTTATTCGATCTTCGCTGTTTCTGATGCCCACGACACAGGGTACCCTAGTGTGGGGCCAGAAGCAATTATGCTTATGTTAAAAGGATGTTACAAATGATATAATAAGGGATTTGAGGTCACTACCTCGTTCACTTCACATTTATTGACTAATAAACGTCATCTTTTACGAGACGAGACAAAAGTTTTTAGCTACAAGTTTCTTTGGCTCGAGCCAGCTGTGACCTTTCTTTCTCGCATAGGATAAGGTGGAATGAGAGAAAGAGGTGACGGTTCGCTCAGGGCCACAGACACTTGGCGCGAGCTTTACTATCGATGTCACGTTCCTCGTAGACTTTTTTTCATTGTCACGTCGCAGGCGCGTACCTATTGACCCAAGGAATGTCTCTAATTTATTTATGGGCCATTCGGTCCGCCATTCGCACGGACATTGCGGACTTACTATACTTATGACTAAGACTATTGTTTCTTTCTGGCCATGGCTATAAAACTAGGCTATATAGAGACATATATATATCTTACCTTTGTATCTAACTACCTTATTAACTAAAGAAACTTGTATCGCATTATAATAAACCCTTTTGTCCGTCAGTCGCGACAATATTTTTAAATATTATGTACGTCGAAGGGCTCACGAGGTCTACTATTCTCACAGAACCACTAGTTTATAATCTTTATATACGTATCATAAACCCTCTTTACTGCGTCCAAAAACTACACGTTACGACCAGCGTAATGATAAACTTCTTGGTAAAAACTCATTTCTTATCTGAATATTGATAAATTATGACCATAATGTACAAACATTTGTCAAATTATGACATTCAAATTTCGAAAGCCGTCGCCCACCTGCGTGCCGCCCCTAGTTTGTCTGTGAAGTTGGTACTACTGAACAAGCTAAACAACTGCAAAGCAATGATCAATGCCACAATGCCGTTCGAACATGCGGTTCCTGAACACATCAAAGAGAGCTTATGATATGTGTGTGGATAAACTAGTGTCTGTAACTGTACATAATTAGGCATTATGTAGCAGTCACATAAACTACTATTAGTTTCTAGCATATAAACCTGGACCTGGACACCATTGCGATCAGTTTAGGGGCATTTCCAACCCAATATGCAATCAAAGGTTTAAGTTTGCCAACTATCTCATTTCGTCGCCAGTTATCCACCGAAATTTAATTCGATTTTATACCATCAAAAGGGCAATCAGAGATAGATTGAATGTATTGGATAAACTACGGCAGTTACAGTATAAGTTAATCACTGGAAAAACATACAAGTTTAACTAGAGGCAAACCCTGCTTCTCACACTGAAGATCCTGACCATGTACCAATGAGATAATTAATTTATCTTGAGTACATTATTGGACATTCAGTTTTTCGGATGACAGGTTAAGCTGTAGGTCCCGGCTGCTATCGCTACGAGGTAGTCGTAAAACCCCTCCACCAACCCGCACTGAGCCAGCGCGCTGGAGTATGGCTTAAACTTACTCGTATCCGGGTAAAGGCCTGTGCCCCTCCGTAGGGACATTAAGGGGCTACATTTAGTTATTAGTTTTATAAACGTGATAGATGATTGCGAACACAAATAAAAGATAGAGAATAAAACAAAAATATTCAAGAGCTGACTACGAAGTTATACGGGCGGCTCCTATTATTTCTGCTTCTGATTTCCATAAAGTCGGTTTAACAGGGAAACTTTGATGCCACTGGTTTTATGATAGGAATACTAACGTTGGTATTTTCAGTGCCGTGCTGTGGTTTTATGTCGGTCTGCCTGTCTGCAAATCTCATGTCATGGGTTGCAAATTGCCGCAGTGCGTTCGTATTTTAAGAGTTTGTGTCTTAATAATAATAATAATAAATACCTTGGACACTATTTACACACATTGATCTAGCCCCAAACTAGGATTCCCTGTATCTTGGGTACTAGACAACGATACACATACTTATATAGATAATTATTATACATACTTAGATAGATAAACAACCATGACTAGGGTACAAACATCCGTTCTCATCAAACAAATATTTGCCCCCACCGGGACTCGAACCCGGGACCCTTGGGTTTCGTAGGCAGGGTCACTGCCGACTCGGCCATTCGGGTCGTCATTAATGTTGTGTTCTTTATGAGTTCTGTAGCCCAATCACAAGCAAAGTATTCGATACATGCGCTATCGAAAAGCAAATGTCAGTGATTCTTATTTTTTATGACATCATAAGGTATAATTTCCTGCGTTCTCGAATAATTTTTACGCGCTATCGTCAGTTCGTGCTCGAGGCTCTGTTCTGTTTTGACACGTTTTAGAATTAGTCCCATTATCTGTATCAAAATTGACATTGTACATAAAAAACATAAACAAACATTTACATACAGGCACATACATTGCTTCTGGCCCCACACTAGGATACCCTGTGTCGTGGTAACCAGAAACAGCGACGTCACACACATATAAACATCCAAGACCTGGGGTTTTTTTTTTTTTCATTACCCCCAGCCGGGGATCGAACCCGGGACCTCTCGCATGGTAGGCAGAGCCACAACCGCTGCGCCACAGAGGTCGTCACAAAACTAAACATGTCACAAAACTAGTGGCGTTGCTATATGTCATACGAATGACTTATCATACAAGTGACTAGTTCTCGTTTCGGCCACCACCGGATCAGTGGCTCTATGTAGACTAGTTACTTGTCGTTCTGTTAGGCGGCCTGGGTCGTTTGTCTTTTTAAAAAAAAACCACAAAGTCACTAACACTAATATTTATTGATCTCAGAGAGAATTACACAACTTTATAACTTCCCAATTTTGAGGTAGCAGAATGCTTTACCGCTTTCCGCGAGTGACTGAATCTAACTGACTAAAATACAAAAGAGTTAGAAACGACGAAGTCTAAAAATGATGATCAACAGTAATTAACACGGAAAAATACAGCCATGTTGAGATTATGCTCTATTAAGCTTTATCTACATATTAATAAGGGTTGTAACAGCTCCCCCATTTTGACGGAGCTTCATCCCTTTAAAAATGAGGCGAAGTTCTAAACTAAAGTTTGTTGAAAATAGAAAACTCAAAGTTAGGAAGTCTTACAAAACTTACAGTTAACACAAAAGTACAAAACGTATTATCAGAATTCACTTAAAAGTTAAGATTACGTCTAGAAGGATGAGGAACCTCGATTCCATGAAGGTTATCATAAGACTTATAACTAGTATGTGGGGCTGGCAGAGATTTTACAGTTTTTTTTTCTTCATCTGAAGTAGAAACATCTGACATTTCAATAGAGTTAGACATTTTAGCTTGATGTTTGACCAGCTTCTTACTGTTGCATTGATTGAATATTTGTATACAACATCTAGAGTTACGATTGCCAATTCGATTTCTGTAACATTTATTGAGTTTATACAAAACAAACAGAGATATTATAATAGTTAAAACATAAGTGAAACCTGAATAGTATCTACTGTATTTAACAAAGTGGGATTCTGATTGTAACTTACTTAATTCATCTTCTAAATTATCCAGTTTATGTGTAGCATATTTCAAGGACTCTAAACTTATTTTGCTCAAATTAATTGGCGATAAATGAGGTAGAGTCTGGTTAAAAACTTCTTTCTTACAACAGTCGTCTAATGTGATATCAAAAGTAATATCCAATGGAGACTTCATTACGAAAGAGTAAAAACTAGTTGGAATCAGCTGAATAGTTTTTGAAAAACCGATACAATTTTCGGTTAGTTTTACAATACCGGTACCAACTATGGAATAATCAACAATATTATCATCACATTTCATAGTAAGTTTAGTAGGGTTTGACTGTACATATATCCATTTGTTATTTTGAAGCTTTTGCTATATGCTTATTTGTCCAAATAACAGTTTAGCATTACATTGAGGAGGCAAGGACATTGTCAACTCCGTGAGGAGTTTTGATTCACAATTCGGATTACCATTACTTGAAAATATTGAGACAAGTTTACAAATGGAGTACATAGTTATAATTAATTTTCTTACACTTATCTATACTGTCCAACATAGCATAGTGCAATCTGTCATCACTTAGAGCAATGTAATTATCGGAAGGCTGAATGAGCGCGAAAGTTCTGACATGTGAGTCATCATGCGGGGTAGGCAGAGGTATATTTTTGTAAACTGTGAACCTATCGGAAGTTATTAATGGAATCTGCAAAACAAAAACTATCCTTTTGTTATAATAGTAACAGTTAAGTTCCGACACGTCAATTAGTGAATGAATGTTGTTTATATTTAGTTCAACAGGAAAGTCTAGTCTTTTGTTTATGTGGTTGCTGTGTTTTGATAGCTCAGCAAACAGTTTTGAGGGACTTATCACACTAGGGTGTAGTATATTAACCTTAGAAAATAGGATAGCATTTAACGTGGTATCAATCAAATTAGAAAGAGAAAGTAGGGAACTTTCGATTATATTAAGTAAGCTATTTATCCTAGACATAGAATATAACACATTATCTGTTTTCGTGATTTGAGATAAGATTTCATTCATATTATTAATTTGGGAATTCAGTTTAATTTCATTCTGATTGAGTTTATAAATCGTAGAGTTAAAATTATTAATTGTCGATTTAACAATATGAATGTTGTCTTTCATCAAATAAAACAGTTCGTTCTCGCTTTTTTTGCAAGATTCGATAGCGGCATCATATTTCCGGGCGTCGTCCGCGTCTAATGTGCCGAAGAAAACTCTCTCCTTTCCATCTACGTCATGTTGGAAACGCTGCAGTCAGGAAAGCAGTGCTAGCAATCTCATCAAAAGCCGTGGGCAATGACAAAATCTGCTCTCAAATGCTAACAATTGTTCTTGGGGAATTGCTGCCGGTTATCACTCACATAATTAATGCTTCACTCTCTGACTGTCACTTCCCTAGTCAGTGGAAACGTGCTCTCGTGATCCCTCTGCCTAAAACATCCAACCCTACTTCCTACAAAGAATTTCTTCCTATTTCTGTCCTGCCTATCCTTTCTAAAGTCCTTGAATCCATTGTACACACTCAATTATCCACCTATCTTTCCTCCATGAATCTCCTTAATCCTTTCCAATCGGACTTTAGGCCGGGTCACAGCACTACCACGGCTCTACTCAAAGTGACAGATGATATCCAACTTGCGATGGACCAGAAGAGGATGTCTATGCTGGCATTGCTTGACTTCAGCAGCGCTTTCAACTGCGTGGATTTTGATATGAACTGGTTGCGATCCTTCATTCACTTAATGTCTCCTCTCATGCCGCCCTCTGGTTTGACTCCTATCTCAGAGATCGACAACAACGCATCAAGTCTGAGGAGACATCCACCGATTGGTGCGATCTATTCACTGGCGTTCCTCAGGGTGGCATCCTTTCACCCCTTCTTTTCTCGGTTTTTATCAACTCAATCTCTGATGTACTTACTTCTTCATATCATATTTACGCAGATGACCTCCAAATATACCGGCATTTTTCTCCGCGTGATGTGACTCCGGCTGTGGAGGCTCTGAATGCTGACCTCGAGAATATCCGGAAATGGGCCCTCTCGTATGGGCTTCTAGTCAACCCGAGCAAGTCGCAGGCCTTGATCTTGGGAACCAGATGCTCTCTTAACCTGTTACAACAACTTCAAATCGCTCCTCTAATGTTTGACGGAACCGTAATCAAATACAGCGATAAAGCTAAAAATCTCGGAGTTGTATTCGATAACATGCTGTCTTGGTCGCCCCATGTCTCCGAGGTCAGCAGACGAGTGTTTGCATCGTTTCACTCTCTTCGGAGATTACAATACTTCCTTCCACGGCACACTAAAGTCACTCTAGCCCAGTCCCTTCTACTTCCTTTAATTGACTATTCCGATGCTTGCTGGGTGAGTGCAAACGAAGAACAACTGAATAAACTCGAACGACTTCAAAACCTCGGGATTCGGTTCGTCTTCGGGCTGCGCAAGTATGACCACGTCTCGCAGTATCGCAAGGAACTGGGTTGGCTCCCGATTTGTCTTCGCCGTGATTTCCACATATTGGCTTTACTCTTTAACATCTTGAGAAATCCCAGATATCCTTCTTACCTTCGTGAACGTTTTGAGTTCCTTTTCTCCAGAGGCAAGGAACGGAGATCTCACACGGTGTCTCTTCTATGTATTCCGCAGCATAACACCGTCGCCTACGAGCACTCGTTCAGGCTGAGGGCCATTCGGCTGTGGAACGCACTTCCCTGCACTATTAGGGATAGTCCCACTCTCTTCTCCTTTAAGAATCGCTTGAAAGAGCACTTACTTTCTCTTTCATCATAGGTATTGTATATATAAGTATGTAATTGTATTCATCTGTTTATTATTATTATTTGTTTATTTTTATTTTATCTACTATTTCTTTTATTATATGTATTTTTATAGTAAGTATTATATTTTATTGGTATTTAGTAATTTTATAATTGCACTAGACTACCCTTTTCAGTTTATATGTATCCTATCCTGATAGGTTTGCTGTAAGAAATCTCTGTTGAGAGATAAGCTCGCCTTTGCCTTTTAATTTCTTGTAAAATGTTTTGTTTTAATGTTCTGTGCAATAAAGAATTGTGAATTGTGAAGAAAAACTTTAGAATCTCTCCGCCGAATTCTAAAGATCGTTTGACCTTCGTTGGGGTTTGAGTAGAGATAATATGAGATAGTGATTGCAATTTGATAAAATTAGACTCAACTAAGACTTCAATTGGGCTGGAGACATCCTTACATTGGATGACGTCGGATGATTGTATTTTATTACAAAGATCTTGAGTCTTTTGTAATAAGTGTTCTACATTTTGAAGATAGGGCTCTAGGGTTATAAGATCAATGTGCGTGATTACCTTCCAGTAATCGTTATGAAAGTGAACCGTTGTAATAGGTTCAAAATAAATTCCGGGACTATGTACTATCGGAGTAACTTTAGACTCAGCGTAGCATCCATAGATCAGGGCTCTGGAAATAAATAGAGTGGAATAGGTTAAGATTTAGCAGGCTTAATTTCGTTTGTGTGGTGTTTTATATGTTTACGGCCGACTTGAAGAGTTACATTGTGCTTGTTATGCACTTTTATAATTTTAAAAGGGCCTTTCCATATTGGTGAAAGCGCTTTCCTAAGCCTATGGTGTTGCTTTAAATAAACCATATCACCTGTGTTATATGTGACGTCACGAGAGTTTGCGTCATAATATTGCTTTGACCTTTCTTTACTGGCTCTAATCTTTTCGATAGCCTTTTCGCGGCTAAAACGCATTCTGTATTGCAATGCGCGAATGTACTCGTTGTAGGTAGTATTACTGGAGGTCTCATATAAGGAATTTGGAATAATAGGCTTGTAACCATAAAGAAGTTCGTATGGGGTAAACTCAGTGGTACAATGAGGGGTTGTATTGTATGCCAATATGGCAGTAAACAGATAACAGTGCCAGTCGTTTTGGTTTTCGTTGACGAAGGATTTCAGGTATTCCTTCAGTGTAGCATGTGAACGTTCTAGTGCTCCGTTGGTCTGTGGGTGGTAAGGAGTAGTAAATAGAGACTTGATTTTCAGGATTTCGGTAAGCTGTTTGAACAATTCTGAGGTAAAACAAGTACCTAAATCAGTGAGTATTGTTTTGGGGAATCCAAAAAGAGACATAAAATGTACGAGATTTCTAGCTATCTCGTCACTTGTCGCAGTGACCATGGGGTATGCGCTTGAAAATTTAGTTAAATCATCCTGTAATGTTAAGATGAATCTAAAATTTTGGAAACCCGCGTCGGGTAGGGGACCAACTATATCGAGAGCCAATCGTTCAAATGGTCTCGTAGAGGTTGACGTAATCTCCATTGGGGCTTTATTTGATTTTCGTAAAGGTTTATTGACCTGATAAAGTTTACACTTCTTAACATAATCCTCAATATCAGAACGCATGCCTTTCCAGTAATAGGCAGCTTTTATTCTATTGTACATCCGCTTTGACCCTGGGTGACCAGCGATAGTAGAGTCGTGGTTTTCCTTCAATATTTTTGGGACCTCGACAGGAGTCGGGTAGATCAGTTGATTTTTGTAGATATGAATTTTGATGTTAGTGTTATTAAAGACTTGGGAAATCATATTATAGATTTTCGTATATGAAATTTTGGAAAATGGGTCTGTAAAGTCGGATATTGCGAGATCAGTGGTTTCAGGGTGATCTTTCAGAATAAGATCTCTAAGTTTTATCAACAAGTTGTAAATGTCCTTGTACTTCGTCTCTTCATAGTGATGAACCTTAGTGTATGGAAAGTAATATATTTTATTGTTACTATTCAAGCTCTGAACAGTAAAAGGTTCTCGCTCAGAATTGAACAAGTCAGCGGAATTGTCGAGTTGCGACAATATCTCTTCGCAGTGAGGCAAAGAGTAGTCGAGATCTAATGAGACGGGACATGTTATTGATTTTAATTTAGACAGCTGTAGAGCCTCCGTGTGATCCTCAATAACAGTGTTGGAATCTGGAAGTTTGTTTGTAAACTGTTCCTTGAAATACTTTTCGTAAGTTGAATTTAACAGGGAATCAGCATGAATTGCGTTGACGGGACAGCGTGATAACGCGTCAGCATTAGAGTTGAGACGACCTTGTTTGTACACTATTTCGTAGTCGTACTCTTCAAGCTTAAGGCGCCAACGAATGAGTCTACTACCGGGATCCTTTACGTTGAACAGCCATACCAAGGGACGATGGTCTGTGACAATTTTGAATTTCCGACCAAATATATAGGGACGGAAAGTATTGACTGCGAATATGATCGCGAGAAGTTCCTTCTCGGTAGTTGAATAATTGCCTTCTGACTTATTTAATGTACGCGAGGCGTAGGCAATAGGCTGGTCTTTACCTATGTCGCCTTGGGAGAGAACTGCACCGACAGCATAGTTACTAGCATCCGAAGTTATCACAAACGGAGCTGAAAAATCAGAGTATTGAAGCAGTGGGGCTGTGGTGAGTTTTTCCTTGAGAATTTGGAAAGCATTTTGTTGTTCTGGAGTCCGATCAAATGGGACATCCTTTTTAAGCAGTGAAGTCAGTGGTTTTGTTAACTTAGAAAAATTCTCAATAAATCGTCTGTAATATCCGACTAGGCCTAGGAAGGACTTGATTTGTTTTACGTTAGTCGGAGTGGGAAAATTGGACACGGATTTAACTTTTTCAGGATTCGGAGACACGCCTTTGTCCGTTATGATGTGTCCTAAATATGCGACTTCGCGGCGTAAGAATTCACACTTGTCTGGCTGCAGTTTCAAGTTGAATTCACGCAGTCGGTCGAAGACTAGCTTTAGCTTGGTCATGTGGGAGTCAAGGTCATGAGAGTATATGATACAGTCGTCTAAATAAACATAGCAGTGGAGACCTTGAAGCCCTGAAAGCGCCGTATTCATAAGGCGTTGGAAAGTAGCGGGGGCATTTTTCAACCCGAAAGGCATTCTGACAAATTCGTAGTGGCCAGAGCTACTAGAGTTGGTAGACACGGTAAATCCAGTTTTTGGGGCGTCGACTGAGCCCATTTTAATTTGGTGAAATCCGCTCGCGAGATCCAAAGTACTGAAGTACTTGGAATGTCCTAATTTGTCAAGAATGTCGGTGATTAGAGGCAGTGGATAGTTTTCTGAAACAGTGACGTCGTTTAAGCGACGGTAATCGATGACGGTTCTCCACTTCTTTTTGCCTGAAGCATCCATTTTCTTTGGGACAACCCACACAGGGGCACTCCATGGTGAAACAGAGGGACGGATTATATTTTGGTCGAGCATTTTCTGGACTTGAGTGTCGACTTCCTCTTTATGACACTCAGGGAAGCGATATGATTTGACGTGAAAAGGCGGTGCATTACCGGAATTAATAGAATGCTCGATAGCATGAGTGAAAGACAGAGGGTCACCTTCGAGATGGAAAATGTCAGGGTACTGGGAACAGCATTCGAATAGTGACCTTTTCTCTTCATCATTGAGATGAGAACAGCGGATTTGACTTAGCACTCTATTTAATCGATCCGATTCAGAAGTATTTATCGAATTTATTTTGTGACAAGACTCAGTAAGGAACTTCTGTTCGAATGGTGTTAGTTTTACATAATAGTCTTTGACTTCTATACTTGAGTCAGTGGTGTTTAAAACAGAGATTAACTTTTGCATTAGATTTAATTGAGACGATGCAATTAGCAACATAAACACCATTGCATAAGACATGATCTAGAATAAGGGCTTCATTATTTTGATAAAGCTCGGGCGAGTAATTTGATACTGCGCATTCGATAACGGCCTCAGAGCGGGCCGGGATAATGTAGGTTGGCTGATTATAAACAATAGGTAGGGATTGACCTTTAATTAGCAAAGTTTTTAAGTGGTAGTCAATTTTTACTTTAAAATGACTAAAGAAATCACTGCCGATGATTCCGTCATAGTATTCCAAACTGACGTCATCGCTTGTAACATGAAATTTGTAATTCAATGATTCTTGGGGTATGTTAATTACCATCTGAAAGGTTCCTAATGTTTTAATTAAAGATTCAGTGTTACTTATGCCTTTGAGTCTTACAATTTCGTGTGAAAGGTGTGGAGTTTCTCTGAGACTTGAGTTTTTGACGATACTGATGCTCGCGCCTGTATCTACGAGGAAACACAGTGGTTCCGTAGAATGGCTAGTTTGTAAATAAATGTGTGGTAGAGACACCTTTTTGGTATAGGTCTCAAAGATTGGAATAGAGTCGGTAGTATGATTTAATTCAGTGCAGTTAGTAGAAGGGTTCAGTGACCTTTGTTTATTTTGCCGGGATGTAGAAGTCGTAGAATACGACTTGTTACGAGATGTATTTTTTGACTTAGTAAAATTAGTAGTACTCGAATTTTCTCGAGGTGAGTTTTGATTTAAAATAACATGACTCGACGTGTTTTCGCATTGTGGCACGTGAGGTGTAGATTTAGGAAAACTCTTGTCTTTAGATAGAGGTGGACTCAGTGATTTTTCTTTAGAACTCAGAGAATTTAGGGGACCCAGTGTAGGCTGAGATGAACTCGGATTTTTCCGAGATGTGTGACTCGACGTGCTCTCGCATTGTGGCACGTGAGGTGTGGACTTAGCAAAACTCTTGCCTTTAGGCAGAGATGAACTCAGTGAACTCAGTGAACTCAGTGGATGCTGAGATGAACTCGAATTTTTACGAGGTGTGTGACTCGGGAACGTTGCCCGAGGTGAATTTAAGTTTTGGGACTTAGTAAGGATTGAGTCAAAATCAGAGGGCTTATTTGTACCGTTTTTAAAGCACGATTTCGGCAGGCACTGATCCGAAATCATTCGCTGTTTAAATCAAGGTCTTGGTCCTCACGCGTTACATGCACGTTTGCATGAGTTGAGTTAGAGTTTGGTATTTGACCTTGGCTATTATTTTGCCGATTTTTGTATTTGAGTTTACGGCACTCCTGAAGGGTATGACCAAGGTTCTTACAGTATTTACACTGCTTGACATTTGCATTAGTTGAACCTTGAGATGTACCTTGGGTTTGGGCAGAATTTACGTTAAAGGACCTTTGTGTGTTATGTGAGTGAGGATTTTTATTTTTATAACACTCAGAGGATGTGTGCCCTAATTTATTGCATGTAGAGCACTGTTTTTGAGAGCGATGTGAGGATGTTGACTGTTGTTTTAAGTTGTACAGTTTTTCCTCTTCAATAGCGTGCTGTACCGCTTCATTTAAACTTGAGGGGTTTCTGCATCGCACAATATTAGAAATTGAGCCACTTAGGCCTAACATGAAGGTATTGAGCGCGAGATCTTCCATGGCTGTTATACGGCCAAGAAGTTCTTTGGAATCTTTGCAATTGTAGTGAATGTCGGATTGTATTCTAGTTAGTATACACTCAATACGCAATGAATATTTGACATCTTCTGAAAAGAGTTGTCTGCAATTTTGCAAGTCAACCAAAAGATGTGTTGCGTGTTTTTTTTCCCCAAAAGTTGACTTGAGAAAGGCTTTTATATCCTCCCATTTTGTGAAGCTTTTTAAGCTACAGGCTACTTGTGCCTTCCCCTCTAGTTGAGAGAGTATATATTTGCAGAGCACGTTTTGTTGCTCGGGGGTAGCTAGGGACATGGCATTGTCACAGTTTGTTAAGAAAGCAGGGAGTGACTCCTTGTCACCATTATAGCTTTTGATGAATTTAGTGAGAACACCAAGAGTGACAGACATTTTGGTTTTAGAGGGTTTTTCAGGTGTTGAGTTAGAAGATTCAGCGGTTTCGGCTGCTGAAGATTCGCTATCTTCTGATATTAGACTGACGTCTTCGGTTTCAGATTTAAGTTTCGACATTAATCGAACTGTGATATGTTAGACAAGTGTAGTATATAATTCAAAATCACACACAAGTAAAAATTATAAAATGTAAAATAGCATAAAAATATAGTAAAACCTTGTAGAAATATCACTGAAACACTTAATTTTATCTTTGAATTTTAACTCACAAGAACACGGTGATGAAGATCTCGAGTTTCATTCTCACGGTAGTGTCACGCGCAGGTAGTATGTGTGCAGGCAGGTGGCGCGCAGGAAAGTAGGCGCTAATGCAAGGCGCCCAAGGGTATCCAATGAATTGCAGGCTTTGCAACGCTCCTGTTACTATCGCCAGCAGATAACGTGAAGGCGGCAGTTGACGGTGTGGAATTTTCCACAAAACAGAGTTTGTATGAAGACTGCCGTGGGAAAATGTTTCCTTGGATGATGGTGGTTGAGTTAGATCTGTGTCATCATCTACAGATGAGTAGTGGTGCGGGCTCGAGCTGATGCTGAGGCTCACCGTCGACCAGGTTGGTGAAGCAGTTCGTGTGTGAAGATCGCGGGCTCACGCTACGGAGCGGAGACTAACCGTCGGATCACTAGGTGCTAGGATGCGGCTGATGCAGGCTCGACCTGGGGTCGAGTCTTATTGTCGATCAATTTGACGAAACGTGGCCACGGATTCGGATGACAGAGTCTCAGTAAATAAGACCTTCCTTTCATCCCACTTCTGACACCAGTTGTTAGGCGGCCTGGGTCGTTTGTATTTAAAAAAAAAAACCACAAAGTCACTAACACTAATATTTATTGATCTCAGAGAGAATTACACAACTTTATAACTTCCCAATTTTGAGGTAGCAGAATGCTTTACCGCTTTCCGCGAGTGACTGAATCTAACTGACTAAAATACAAAAGAGTTAGAAACGACGAAGTCTAAAAATGATGATCAACAGAAATTAACACGGAAAAATACAGCCATGTGCAGATTATGCTCTATTAAGCTTTATCTACATATTAATAAGGGTTGTAACAGTTCGTTTTGTGTTAGACTCTCCATACGAACAATTAAAGTTTAAAGGCCCCCCCTGACCCACGTAGAGAGAGAGATTTTGGAAGAAAGAGTATGGAAACTAGCTTGATACAGGAATATTGTTCAGTGCGAAGCCCGGTTATTTGTTGGATATTGGTAATAATGACCGGAAATAGGATAAAAAGACTATGTGATGACAGTTGAAAAGAAGCAAATAAATAACCTCGAAAAAAAGTTTCGGCGGTGACTGTTTTTCGAACACTTTCACCACTTTCGAAGTTTTTGTCCTTTTCGCAAATAATATTGTATGGGATGCCTGAGAAAAGACTGTTAAAGGTTAATAGTGAATATATTTAATGTCATTTTGTGAAATACTTTGGTGTCTACGCAGCCTCAGTACCAGAAAAATTCCAGGTCCTTACCAGGTCAGTACCTTCTATTTTGACGACTTATATAGAATTGTGGCTTAAATAAAAGGGGTAAAGGATCACATAATCAAACATATGCATCAAACGGATTCGTACTCTCATTACATTTCACGTAATTCCTCATTTGCGAATCCCTATGACAAATACCTAATCTTCGACAACCAGTTGTCCTGGTCATCGCATGTCAATGAGGTAAGTCGCCGAGTATTTTCTACCTTTCACTCTCTCAGGAGACTTCAGTACTTTTTGCCTCGACATACCAAAATCACTCTTGCTCAATCTCTCATTCTACCCCTCATCGATTACGCTGATGTCTGCTGGGTCAGTGCTAACGAAGAACTACTGAACAAACTCGAACGACTTCAAAATCTCGGGATTCGGTTTATCTTCGGGCTGCGCAAATACGACCATGTGTCACAACATCGCAGGGAGTTGAAGTGGCTGCCGATTCGTCTTCGTCGGGATTCACACATCCTCAATTTCCTCTACAACATTTTACGTAATCCACGCTACCCAACTTTCTTACGAGACAGTTTTCAATTTCTTTCTTCCAGCAGACCTCGGAGAACTCACGCAGTTTCCATGCTCACAACTCCACAGCATAACACCGCTTACTATGAGAACGGGTTTAGAGCCCGGGCCATTCGGTTGTGGAATGCACTCCCCTGCACCATCAGGGACAGTCCTAATCTGAATATCTTTAAAAGTCGTGTGAAGAGACATTACCTCTCCCTTTAGAGTTATAGGTAGTATGCATGTAAGTATGTATTAGTATAGTGTATAAAATAGTATTTGTAGTATATAATAAGTATTTAGTATATTATTATAGTTATTATTTAATTTATTTAATTTATTATTTTATATATTGTACACATAGGTCTACCCCTGCTCAACCATCAACTTTTCCCTTGTTTGCCTGGTTTGCTGGAAGAGATCTCTTATTAGAGATAAGCTCGCCTTTGTACACTTTTTTATGTAACTCTTGTTTTTTGTTTGATTTGTGTGCAATAAAGAAATTATGAAATACCTTATCGGCATGTCAAATTACATCTATCTATACTCTTAGCATGAGCCACGACCAGGTCAAAATTATCAATGAAATATCACAAATCTAACCAGCTGCGTCGCTGTATGACATACGAATGACATACCTAACCTAACCTAACCAGCTGCGTCGCTATATGACATACGAATGACATTTTATACGGCTTATGTTTAAACGATTACCAAAAACGCACCTATTTCACTAACAATAGATTCGAAATGACTGCCAGAATGGATAAATGTCCACCAAATTGTGTTTGGATAAATGATCACCAAACTTCTTTTTATGTTTTGTGTACTTAAATTTATAATGATTTAAGTATTTTTTGTTGTTCTTACATGTTCAACCTAACACGAAGGATTAAGGGGGCTTCGCTTCGCTCACCCCCTTTACCCTTCACCTAAGCTACCGCAGTATTTTGCCCTGATGTTTTTTGCAACTTTTGGTGTTCATTTATCCATTTTGGGTAGGAAAGAAATATTTTGGTGATCATTATATTTGCTGCCATTGTATACTAACTACTGAAGTTCCCGTGTTTGCCACCACAGCGCACCGGGTCAGTGGCTCTAGTTGTCCTTCGGTTTGTTACATTATTTGTTCTCTGCAATTGTTTTTCTCCGGCAAACGTTTTTTTGCACCAAACATAGCCTTGGGCAACATTGCATTACATCACCGTCGCTCAATGTGAATATGTTTGTATGCAGATGATGCATCGCATGTTGTAAAATGTAATGTGTGCAAAGATATCGTTCTCTTCAAATATTAAATCATAAAATCCATTCCTATCACCAGATTAAGCCAAATCATTTGTATAGGTAAGTAGCAGAGCTGTAAGATCAACTAAAGACGCACAGCCCCATTCAACAATCCAAACAGACATACAACTATTAGACTAGGTAAAGATATTAAGAGGTGACACATCTAAGGCCAACTTGTACCAGACATTTGCAAGCCGCTAAATAATGTTTAAACACAACATAATACAACACGACTATGTTAAGTAGCAACCTGGCTGACAGGCAATAACCTTGAATTCGTAACTTGACCGTGTTCTACCTAAGTTTAAGGCGTATTTAGCGGCTATCAAATGTCTGGCGCAAGTCGCGCTTACTCAGATAGATTCGGCAAAAACTTCCTCTGTGCAAAAAAGGCAATAAAAATCGTGTCTGACCTTGTGAGGTAAGTGGCTGAATTTGCTCTGTGATTCGCGAGTGGCTTCGTAGATAACTGTGTCCATGTGACCTTTCTAATGTATGTAGAGTAGTAGAGTAGAGTCTGAATACTGGCTTGATTGGGATGAGCACTCTGATGTCATGGTTTATCTTGCGCGTAAGCAGATGAAGGCGGTGCGATTTGAACTAGTGAACGAAGAAATTGCTTAGTACGGGTTGATGTAGGGTGCTAGTGGCCAAACCGCCTGTCACAACTGTTTAGCTGCCCATTCCGGCGGGCTTCCTAAACAGATGTATGACGCCGCAATAGGCCAAAGCTGCTTTTTGTAAACCACAAGTTACGCAAAATCTCCTATTAAAACAGCTGTTATTTTATACTTGTCTCTTAAGACTCGTGTAAGTATAAACGTACTCATTTTGGTTATTTTTGCTCAATAGAAAACTTTTCCGAAGTTATCACGAATTTTGTTTTTTACAATTATTTTCTTTTGCAATTTCGCACCGGATCTGAATTTCTGTACAATTGTCATTTATGTTATCGTTATTAAAAGGTTTATTCGTGTTAGGTTAAACATGTAAGAACAACAAAAAATACTTAAAACATAAACTTAAGTACACTTAATAGTAGTTTATGTGACTGCTACATAATGGAGGGCATTAATACTCGAGAGAGCCGAAGGCGAGTTTCATAATAATATCACTCGAGAGTTTTAATGCCTAATTATGTACAGTTACATACAATAGTTTATCTACACACATATCATAAGCTCTCTTTGATGTGTTCAGGAACCGCATGTTTGACCGGCATTGTGGCTCTGCAGTTGTTTAGCTTGTTCTGTAGGACCAACTTCGGGCGTCGGTGTTCGACATTTGAATGTCAGTACCAACTTCACAAACACACTAGGGGCTGCACGAGGCGAGCGTCGGTGTTGGAAATTTGAATGTCATAATGTGTAGAAAAATTACATATTCTGGTCATAATGTGTAATTTTTCAGATAAGAAATGAGTTTTTACCAAGCAGTTTAACATTAAGCTGATTGTAACCTGCGGTTTTTGTACGCAGTAAAGAGGGTTTATGATACGTGTGTAGATAAAATATTTAAAACATAAAAAGTGTTTTGTTGATCCTTTTTTGCTGTACAAATCAGTATTTTTGATGTGCGATTAAATACTAGCCGCATAGTATTGGGAAAATTTTCAGGCGTGAGAGAATCCCCTAAATCTTACTAAAGCTCTCTGCGTTCGCCTTCCTCCTCCAAAGTGTCCTCGGCCAATACGGTTAAAGGAAATGTCAGCGAGCCGCTCACACCGGTAAAGTGTCCTAGCTTGCCCAATACGATCTACTGAAGCCTGCGATATGCTTGTGCGAGGCTTGTCAAATGCAGCATTATACGCTCCGGGTCTTTGGTGATAAACTTGTCAAACTAATGCTAACTTGCCGAAAAGCGTCTTAAGGGATTAAATATGGCCAGAAATGCATCTTTAGCTTCAATTCTAGGCTAAACTAGACAACATAAAAATGTAGGATAAATATATGTTATAAAAAGTCTATTAGAGATTAGAATGGACTTTTAAAATAACCGTGAACATACATGCATAAGAAAATACATATTTCGCACTATCATTAGCATTATATAAAATGGCGCGGCATTTTGTGAAATATCAACGCCCGCCTTTGTGAACTGACGAATCGTTCGATGCCGGCGACATTTACCTCCGGCAGGGGGCGCTTTTGACTACGAGTATGTAGTATAGGCATTCGTATAGTTCGTTTGATTTGTAATATTGCTTACCTATGAAATTGGCGAATTTTTCTTACAAATTCAGGAGTTCATAATTCGAGTAATTCAATAGCAATTTCCAGTTTTTTTTATTGTTTTAAAATTAATTTCAATATTTTACATCTACTTACTAAATTTTCTTTTAATTTTCAGTTTGATAACTAAAATTTTATCTCCAAAATCAGTGCCTCCTAAATGTCATCCATTTTCATGATAATATTCGTAATATTTTTTTACAGCTGACACTTTTCAAAAATTATATATAATTTTCTGTTAGCTTAATGTTGACTCATTCATACACACAAAGTTTATAAAATAGGATCTGTCATTCCTAAAAAAAATACAAAATTTTTTGTACTGAAAATTGAGTTAACTCCAATTTCTCCATACAAAACGCCAATTACATATGTAAGGTCCTAATATTTATGGGGAAATATTAAACTGCACATCAAAAATACTGATTTGCACAGCAAATATCCCTTCGTGTTAGGTTCAACATGAAGAACTCATTAATATTTAAAACATAAAAAGTGTTTTTGCTGATCCTTTTTTGCTGCGCAAATCAATATTTTTGAAGAGCGATTAAATACCAGCCATATTTATGTCAATAACATGAAATTATAAATAGGCATTGTTCTACACATAGGTCTGCCCGTGCTCAGCGATCTACCTTGCCCATCGTGACTTGGTTTGCTGAAAGAGATCTCTTACTATAGATAAGCTCGCCTTCGTACACTATTTTAATGTACACTGTTTGAATTATTTGAGTGCAATAAACAAATTATGAATTCTGAACAATGAGAACGATACACTGAAAATAAGGGTCAGAGACGACGATCGCCCTTTCTTTGTTCCGTCCCTTAGTTTTTAGGGTTCCGTACCTGAAGGGTGCCATACGGGACCCTATTACTAAGCCTCCGCTGTCCGTCCGTCCGTTCGTCTGTCACCGGGCTGTATCTCACGAACCGTGATAGTTAGACAGTTGAAATTTTCACAGATGATGTATTTATGTTGCCGCTATAAGAACAACTACTAAAAAACAGAATTAAATAAATATTTAAGGGTGCTCCCGTACAACAAACGTATTTTTTTTTCTCGTATGCTCGATATTGATAACGGCAATAGGTAGACGCTTGAAATATTCACAGAATATTTAGTTATATATTCACTTTAAAAATAAATAAATAAATTAAAATAAAACAAATATTTAAGGGGAGCTCCCATAGAACAAACGTGTTTTTTTGCCGATTTTAATAGATAATGGTACGGAACCCTCCGTGCGCGAGTCCGACTCCCACTTGGCCGTTTTTTTTTGTGTGTTTATTTTTAACATCTAGGCACGTATGTTGCTTCTGGTCCAACGCTACCAGAAACAGGCCCTGGGTTTTTTTCTTCCTCCCCAGCCGAGATTTGAACCCGGGACCGCTTGGGAAGCCAAACCTCATTCGGAACTTTAAAAGCGACCATACGTTATACGTAATAGTGACGACCCGAATGGCCGAGTCGGCAGTGACCCTGCCCACGAAGCCAAGGGTCCCGGGTTCGTGTCCCGGTGGCGAAAAATATTTGTTTGAACGGATGTTTGTTCCCTAGTCATGGTTGTTTATTCAACTAAGTATAATATTTATCTATATAAGTTTGTGTATCGTTGTCTAGTACCCAAGGTACAGTGAATCCTAGTTTGGGGCCAGACCAATGTGTGTAAATAGTGTCCAAGATATTATTATTATTATTACGTAGTAAAACCGTTATTTGGAGAGTTCTAAAATCTGTTTATTTTCGTAATACGGAAACTCAAACCTGCACCGGATTATCGATCAGGCTTAGGGCAACAAAGGTGAGGGCAGCCGAGAATATTCATGTTATTTTGTTTATGTCTGTTTATGTATATTTGCGACCTCCGTGGCGCTGCGGTTGTGGACCTGCCTACCATGCGAGAGGTCCCGGGTTCGAATCTCGGCTGACATTTAATTAACTGATCATATTGTGAGAAATGATAGTACCCATAATTATGACCAACTTTCCTCAAGAAACATGTGGTCGCAAACGAAATTTTTTTTTGAGTCCCCCATAGTAACTTGTATATCAGCTGATCGGGTCAGTGTACTGAGGGCCATTTTTTTTTCTATTTGCGACCATATGTTTCTTGTGGAAAGTTATTCATAATGATGAGTACTATCAATATTATTCCCCAAAGTATGGTCAGCTAATTAAATGTCACCTTATATTTTATGCGGATTTTTGATCTTTTATTGTGAATTAATTTCAATTATAAATCTATTAATTAATGACATTCAATGACCAAACTTCATGTAAATTTTTGAAAATAAATTGACTTGCTATAGTGAGTATTCTTTAAGTTGGTGGTTGTACTAAATGGTTATGTGATTTCTTGGGAATCGATTCCAGAGGCCCTACAAGTCGGTAAAACTAACGTCTGAATGAGACGCCCTTTTAGGATAATCTTAAACTGCTCTAAAACAACTTGGCAATTTAATGAAGATAATTATGACAACATGAGTGAAAAATAATCGTGACCACTGCGAGTTTTTGTATTGACAAACCAAAAAATATATTATTCTACAACGCAGTAGCCTGCAAATAATGGCTTGTTTAACTGTTTACCAAATTGAGTAGAAAGTTACATAAAAAAATGTCCCAAAGTGACTAAATGTTCACTAAAATTTTACACCCTATATTATACTGAACTACCCGGGGTTGCCTCGCTCCGCTCCGCGTCACTTTGGCCCCAGGTTATATTATATGAAACCCAAGTTTAGTGTACGGACAGATAGTGACCGATAGCAACCAATACGATTCTGTGAAATTTAAAGTGCCCGCATTTAAATTTGGTGAACATTTACATATTTGGGTGTCAACATTTATATCATGGGAAACAATATATTTGTTTTCTATAAAATTTTCAAGCTGTAACAAATAAGACTAGTGGCCCTGTGGGCAGTCGACCTCACTAACAGGGGGGACTGTGAACCAATGTATAGGTAAGTATTTTAGATTCAATCAAAACCAAGTAGTAAAGTAGCCGCACCAATAACTTTGTAATCTACATTTTGCGATTTAAAATACAATCTACTGACTTTTCACGAAAATAGTTAAAGTCTATTTCACTCACTCTCATGGTCATCATCCTCTTTACTAATCCGTCTCCTACTTTGAGGAGTCCAAACTTGGTATGTTTTGCAAATATTTCTTGGATTTTTAGAAAACAGGCGGCCGAAGGGTAATAGTGTAGTATATTTTTAGAACCGGCTCATGAAGCCCTTTTTTTGATATCCCACACGTTAGTTTTCAGAAAAAAAAACATACAAAAAGGAAAAAAAGGAAAATCGAGAAAAGCACTCGACAAAAAAAACTTTTAATTCAAGGAACGTGTGCCAAGTTTTGTGAGGATCGCTTGAAAACTGTGGCCCCTAGACCGGAACTGACAGACACACATAGACACAGACGAAAGGAAAATCGGCCTCCTATCTTGTCGAAATGGAGCCCTTCGCTCGCTCGGTCAATAAACTGGACAACCGGACAAAAACGGTCAAATTTCAAGTTCTCAATTCAGTTCGTTTTCACGTCTACAGAGTTTCCTCGTGAGGCTTTCAAAATATGTATTCAAGAAATAACAACTAACACACTTTATTAATTAACACCCCAACCAAACTGTTTTACTAGCCAAGGTCAAAAACCAATTAACCCTTCCATTCATAAATCAATTCCAGGTCCGAGCAAACTAGCAGCTGTGCCAGCACCCACGCCACGGCCTCGCAGGTTAAGCCCGGCCTCGAATCCACTTAAGAAATGGCGTCCCACTGACAATGAGGCGACTGTGACACAGTCCGCTAGGTGTCAATTTGGCTTTTGTATAGTAAACGCTTAGATAGGTGTCAGGGCTTTTCCCCGTACGCGATGGCGGGGGCACAATTGTGCCCACTTTTAGCGAGTTATTCAATACTCCATTTTGCGTGACCGGCGGCTGGCACATCGACGTAGCTATGGAGATTGTAGTTTTTCTCACGATGTTTTCCGTAACCGTAAGAAGGGGCGTATTATGTACTTAAGATAATTACTTATCTCATTGGTACATTATTAGTAGAAATGAAGTGAATTGCTAATCATTATAAAAATGGAAGAGATGGGAGGATGAGTTAGGAGGAGGAGAAGAAGAGAGAGACCGGCATGGGCTTGAAATAATAATAATAACGTAAAATTGTATTAAGAAAACGACAAATAATAAATAAACATGTATGTAAAGGCACAGACATTGTTTCTGGCCCCGCACTATAATAACCAGAAACAGCGACGACACATATTCACAATAGCTACAGTTTACGGCCATTGCCACGCCACTGTCATTGAGTCCCCATTCTGTTATCAGAATCCAAGCCGAAGAAGGTATCTTGTGCTTGCATTGTATTCCGCTTTACACCTTAAACCCATATGAATAATGGCCTCAGAGCTCTAATTATTCCACGTAACGGCGCACTAACTCATCTTGAGTGTTCCCCGAAAATTGTTTATCCCACCTTTATGTGCGCTAAATGTATCCGCGCCTGTTGGTTGTCCTGGAAAATTGAAGTGTCTGGCTTACCTGAAAACAGAAATTTAGATTCTTAATTACTAAAAAAGTTGTGCAACACGTCACATTGCCTAAAAATGTGATCATCAATAAAACATGTTTTCGTCACAATAATCTAATTTGAAAATATTGGTACAGTCATTCGATTTGGTAGGTTTTAACAACATTTTTAGACGTTTGCTTGGGAGTCTACCTCTAGGTATGAAGAAAGAACTGATATTCAAATGATAAAAGCACCATATATTATACGATTCAAATAATAATCGGAAGTAGTGAGGTCATCAAAGGAACCCTGTAGTTTATTTTCCCGCCTTCTAACTTCAAAATAGCTCCTTCACCGCTTGATTTTGGGTTCTCCGGCGGAAATATACGTAACTCGTTCCAAAAGGCTTCTTTACGAACCTCGTATGATCCTCGCCTTCGGCTGGTGCCGTAAACTTCTCGGGTCATAAAAATAAGCCTTTGCGAACTCGGACGAAATATACTACTATTTATAAAGTTCAAAAGTGTTCATTACTTGAAATAGTTATTACAGGATTTGAAATATCTAATGTAGCTTAGTTCTATTTTAAGGGGAAAATATTACATTAACTCCTGCACTGGTCGGGGAACGACTAGAGAAAATGATCTTCACACTAAATGCAGGCTAAAAACAGAATTACAAAAATAAAATAAAAATACCTTTTGCAAATCGGAAGTTATGCAAAAAGGAAAAAATATATATTAAGAAATAATATTAACATCGAATGCAGTGAGTTGGGTGTGTGTATGTGTGTGATTGCTGCTTTAATTTTATTGATTTATTTCATTTATTTACTTATTTAGCTTTACAAAACGGAGCAGTGTAGTTCCCCCTTACAGACGACATGTAACAACTCATGTGAAAGTTACTGAAATGCGACGTTACTTTTCCATCGCAAAGCATTGGTTAAAATGCCTTGAACTATCGGGTGCTAAAAGGTTCACAGTCTATCTAGCAGGCATACGTGAACAAGTTACCTAATTACGAAGCTCTTACACAGTGAACACTCACAACGTTGGATAGAATACGTTTGACATATTTTCAGTGCTTTGACGACCGGTGTAGCCTAGCGGGTAGTGACCCTGCCTACGAAGCTGACGGTCCTGGGTTCGAAATCCGGTAAGAGAAAATATTTGTGTGATGAGCATGTTTACATAAGTATTTATCTCTATTAAATATATCGAGCCTTGTTGAGCTTACTATGGGCCCAGTTTGATTTGTGTAAGATTGTCTTCTAACATTTATTATCTATTAGTGGAGGAAACTTAACAATTCAGAGCCTGGTCAAGTCTGAACACATGTTCACAGGCGGCACCGTCAGTGTTACGTTGCGGAGTTATCAGCTGTGTCAGTGTGCGAACAACACAGAACAGACATTGTATTCGCATGATTTAGTCAACGGTCTTGATTGACAGACAGACTTCGAAGTGCTGAGTTAGTGCCTTTTGCACAGCAAGGATCCACCGTGACCCTGGCCAATAATTGTTTACAATTAGTTGTGTTTTTAGATGCTTTGTTTTGTTTATTTTACTTTTTTGTTTTGTCCTAATGTAAGGTGTGTTTTTTGTGTGTAATAAATGTCTTTCTTTCTTTCTTTCTTCTTTAAGTGAAGGAGCCTAACGAATGCAGAAAGCTAATCGCCGAAATTTCCTGTGAAGCCTTATTGATATGCTTATGCCGTGGAAGCCGCAAATTGGATCAGAGTTAACCTACATACTTATCTACTTTGTATTTATAGGCATGTATTATGCAACCGGGTACTATTAATGTCGGGATAATTTACCTGTGTAACCGAAAGGTCAGCTTTTATGTGGCTATTGGCATAGAGGTTATTACTTAATTTTGATAAACAATCGATTGTTATTATTATCAGATCTAGTAAACAGTGAAAATTGTTAAGAATGATCTTCCTAGTAGCTCCCTAAAACACAAAGAAAACTAAGGTTTATAATTAAGAATCGCGTAAGTAGAATGTCTGCTTTCATTTACTTACCTATGCAAAAATAGCTAACTTAATTAATTCATGCACAAGTAGCTGCTAATTACTTGGCATAACTTGAGACTTTATCTTTGCTCAATCGATAGAAAATGCACAAAAAATTTAGACACGACTTTTAATAAAAGAGTTGAGTAAATAATGAATTATGTGCCTCATTTAAGCTTAATCCGTAACTACATATACAGGCTGCTCTGTAAAATAATCAGTCTTGCGTTTTTCTATATATACAGGCAATGCCACAGACAGATGCGTCCACGTGAGTCAGTAAATACGTATATCTTGCCTATTTGATGAAGAAAAATTACATTTGTAGACATCTGCGTGTTTATAAAAATAATAATTTAATTATTTTATCTACACACGTACCATAAACCCTCTTTACTGCGTCTAAAAACCACACGTTAAGACCAGCATAATCTAAAACTATTTGTTAAAAACTTATTTCTTATCTGAAAATTTGTACATTATGACCATAATTTACCAAAATTTGTCAAATTAAGACATTCAAATTTCGAACGCCGACGCCCGCCTGCGCCTGCGATCAAACATGCGGTTCCTGAACACATCAAAGAGAGCGTATGATATGTGTGTAGATAAACTAGTGTATGTAACTGTACATAATTAGGCATTAAAACTCTCGAGCTCGAGTACCTATTAATGCCCTCCATTATGTAGCAGTCACTACTATAATACACGCTGTAGTGGACTATTTTACTATTTTAGCGGACTAAAATGTTTCCAAGCTGTACTCTCTATATGACATCGTCATCATCATCATCATATTCAGTCCACATCGACCCACTGCTGGGCATAGGCCTCTTCTCTAAAGTGCCCATATCCTCGGTCCTGTGTCAATCTCACCCAGTGGGATCCCGACGACTTGATGATATCGTCGGACCATCGGGCTGGTGGTCTGCCCACTGGCCTTTTCGTATGACATACTGACGCAAAATTCAAAGAGTAAATTTTGCGTGGCAGAGGACTAGCCCATCGTCGTGAGCTTATTAGAGCCAGAGTCCCTATGAGTCCCTGACGGATTGGCTTAGATAATACACCACAAAAATAAGCTGGCAATTGCGAGGAATGCATTGCCCCTCCCTCTCTCGCCGCTCTCGTTAGTAGGACAGAGACGGATGAAGTGACGTCATCAGAGCGAGGTGCCAAGTTAAAGATGACGCAGTGCGATTCTTCAGGTGTCAAAACCGACTAACTATGGCACTAAACTGACAACCCGATTCTTGTATCCTACCGCTCTTGTTAATTATTATTATTTATTGTTTTATTTAATTTTTGTGTAATTTATCTTAATTTAATTTAAAATTAAGTGATAGTATATGTACGTATATAATGTATAAATGATATATCTATCTATCTATCAGTTTATCTCTTGTACGGTAGCCATAGATTAAATTTTCAAACAAACTTTTTTTAATTCGTGTAATAGATGTGTCGTCTTCAGCATCAGTCCAAGTATTAATATGCAAACATAAACTGGCTTAACGTAGGAACAACTGTGCCTTGCCACCTAGAATGGCAAAAAGCATGACGCAATTTTTTCTATCATATTTTCCTTCACTGCCCCTTTTTTACCTTCCCCGAAATCAGTCTAAGACCTGGATTCTTCCAGAGGCTGATCCATAATATAATTAATTTAATCAGCCGGCCAGTTGCTCAGACGGGCAGACAAAAACCTAATTAAGATCGAAGCGGTCTTGCGTTGCCCGCATGACTAATCGCGTGCGCACAATGTTGTATGATAAAATGTCTAGCACGTTTCTATCGGCCTAAGTCGCGCCGGCGCAGGCGTCGATTGCCTCCATATAAAAGTCGTGGCGGTATCTATCTAGGTACTGTTACTGTATAGGTATTTGTTTAAGATGTTGAGCTACGAGTGAATCTACTATCTACTAATTAGGCTATCTAAAATACGGCTGCTAGTTAAAATAGATAATTCTTAGTAGCTGTCAAAACGGTAATTTTGTTCTCGAGTTCTTTGAAATACTAGCATGTGACGTCATTGTCAAATGCTGTCTTTTTAACACAAAATTGAGTTTTTAAAATGCAACTGCTGGAAATATACAATTCTGAGATTGTCAAACGTTTTTGTTGAAGTAGGTTCAGCTTGAGACACGTTTCCAGATTTATTGGACTACCTTGCCAAAGGGAAATGTTAAACTGCACATCAAAAATACTGATTTGCACAGCAAATATCAGGCAAAATGCTGCGGTAGCTTAGGTGAAGGGTAAAGGGGGTGAGGGAAGGGAAGCCCCCTTGTTAGGTTTAACACGAAGGATAAAGAACTACAACAATATACTTAAACATAAACTTAAGTACACATAAAATATTTAAAACATATAAAGGGTTTTTGCTGATCCTTTTCTGTTGTGTCCCTTGTGAAATACCGTATTTTATCAACGCGACGATTGAAGTATGGCGAATCTGTAATTCTCAATTTTAACACAGTTCCTATTCGTTTTATACTTATTCTATTTATAATTCTACTTGGATAATTACTTATCTCTGATAATTTATAAAGCGTTTAATAATGCAGTTTCCTGAATTGTTATAATTAAATGGCTTATGTTTAAACGATCACCAAAAACGCACATATTTTACTACCAATACATTCCAAACGACCGCCAGAATTAGTATGTGACCACCAAATTGTGTTTGGATAAATGATCACCAAACTTCTTTTTATGTTTTAAGTATTTTTTGTTGTTCTTACATGTTCAACCTAACTCGAAGGATAAAGGGGGCTACGCTTCGCTCACCCCCTTTACCCTTCACCTAAGCTACCGCAGTATTTTGCCCGGATATATTCTGCAACTTTTGGTAATCATTTACTACCCATTTATCCATTTTGGGTAGGAAAAAAATATTTTGGTGGTCATTTAACTTATTCTCTAATGAAAATTCGATCCCACCAACATTGTAAAAAACCTGAGTCAAAATAGTTCAACTGCCGTCCAACATAATTTAGAATACAGGTCAATTCTGCATAGTCGTCCTCGTCCCTAAGCCACACACAAACACACACGAACACATACAAAAGCACACACCACACATCCGCATAAGGTAGCGCATGCGCGTCGCTCACTTCCGCTGTTAAATTGTGTCTAAATTCGCAACAAAACAACAGCGTGCGCGCGCGCAGTGAATCATACGGCGGGCCCTGCAGAGTAGGGTGCAGAGTAGGGTCGGACGCGCGACTTTGAGAAATGTGGCTGAGGCTATTTTGGGGTTAAATTTATTTTTTTTTAGGATCAAAACAAAAACATAGTCATTTATTTTCCAATAAAGTCTGGTAAAGGCAAATCAAATACTCCTTTTAGCGTGTGAAAGGGTCATTGCCGCCGATCTAGACAGGTAAATTAGTGTGTGGCGTAGCAAAAGCTACACTAAATCTTAATCCTTGTAGAAACCAGACCATGACAACAGGATATTGAGGCGTGTATGTTATAATTATTACGGAACTAATTCCAATCATCATAATAATTAATAGCGGCATACTAGCGGTCAGCTACCGCAATTCCGGTCACTTATGCAACTATGTCAAGTATGTATGTGTCCGAAATTATAACTATACATACGTACGTCATCTATCCTTGTGCTATTTATCAATTCATAACCTAGGCACAAGTCCGCACGACGATACTTCCGCCACACTACCAAGCGCCCCAGTCTAAGAAGATACTTATATAAATAATAATTTTTATTTTTATCATAAAGAGGTATTACACTAGAACATGTTTGAGCTTAATTTATACATGTAAAGCATGTGATTTGAACTCATCTGTTCATGTAACATCTGTTTGATGAATTGTCGGTTACTTGACCATTTTCCCCTGTCACGCGTAATGTAGTATAGAATATTTGGCCAAGCATGAGAAATAAGAAATAGGAAATATCTTCGGCATCTTTCGGGACATATCCACCTAAACATTCTCTAATAGCCAGAAATAAAACCGACTGTTTCATGATTATGATGGGCGATATAATTATGGTTAGTAATTTATTCTCTATAAAAAGTGATAGATGGCTCAACTTTATTGACAAGAACCACGCATCGATGCGTTTTATTATAATTATAGCATTACATACATCTCGTCATGTGGTTAATTTATAAAGTACGCCAGACAAAGCTTTACAATTAATTTATTTTATGTAAACTTGCCTTTAAAATAGCGATCAACGATGCGGTTCAATGTTATGGTAATAAAAAACGTTATTTGATACTCCATTTAGCGTTACAGGGGGCTAGCCCATCACCGCAGCTATGGCGTTTGAAGGTTATATTGCGATGGTTATTAACATTACAGGAATAAAATCTTTACAGAACAATCAGTCAAGCTGTGGAAAATTTCAAGATCTGTGCGCAATAAAGGATTATGAATTATGAAGATTCTATAATATTGATCATATCCACGATTTAATAAGCATTTATTTTGTGGAGTTCTAAAGGCGACGAATCTAACAAACTAACCCGATAGCTTGCAGTCCGACATTTATTGTACGGTTGCCATAGGTTCTATCTCAACAAAGCAGTCTCATGACTAATAATGGGAGCCAATATTACTAAACCCATCCAGGGGCACAGGCCTTTACATGAATAGAAGTTTATTAAGTTAATCAGTAAGGGAGGCCCTCATACAAGAAACTTAGTCAACATAGTGTTTTGTTACGGAACGGTTCGCGTGCGAGTCTGACTCGCACTTGGCCGATTTTTTATCAAACTGCAACTATGTTAAATATGTCCATGTGAGCGGAGCCACGGACAGAAATATACTAATGAAACTAAGAAGTTAATACATCAATCAATAAATTAACAGAGATGCTGGTTGCTGCTACTTCGTTTCATATCCTCAGGGGCTTTATGATAAAGGCATTCATATGTGTAGGTTTAAAATAGTTAGGGGTTAAATAAGCACTAAATGGTTCGTGTAATATATAAGACGACTGGTAAGTCGCCAGTATCTATGATCGAACTTGGCTTGACACTACCGTGTGTCTTGGTTTACTAGTCTACTATCTATAGACCAGACAATAATATATTGAAAAGACACAATCATTTCCAAAATACAGTTGTCAAAACTCCTAACGCCTAGTTAGTTTTGTTTTGTAACCTGCAAAAACGGCGAACTGACAGCTGTAAACAAAGCTGTGAGTATGCTTTTTTTCTTCTTCTTCTTTTAAAATCTTTTAAAAACCTACTTGTCTTGACTATATTTTCGTGAGTGTAGTTGTGACGCGACTGGAATCGGTCTGATTATCACGATTGCTACTCAAACTGATGACGGATCAGTTTGATAAAATAGAAATGCAATAAAAAGTTGTGTAATCGCCAATTACGATATAACGTCTGCACTAATTGGCCACAGCACACGCGACCAGAAAGAACATGTCGCGGTAAAGAATTGTCCGCTTTTTTTTCTCAAGAATCTCGTGGTCACCGTAGCAGTCGTACACATGGGCAAAAAGGCAGACGAGAAAGGTCATAATGACATTGTTCAAGGTCAATGGCACCTAATCTCAAAACTCATTGCTGGAGGAGGTATGGAGATATTCCAGCGCAGCACAAGAACCACGACCTATTTTTGAAAAAAGAAACAGAAAAGAAATGTTGGCCATGATTCAGTGTACGAGTTTCTTGCGACGCTTCTTCTCATCGGCTTCTGGAGGCGGTAGTTTGACTTGCATTATAAGATTCAAAGAAGTTTGAAGTTGGCTGTCTATCTGTCAAACTTTTTAAATTATATTTACTTCTCTTTAAAATGGCGTACTAACCTCATTTGAGGTTTAATTTTGCTAGTGTCAAATGTATTTGAAATATCACGTGACGTGTTTTTTAGCCTAACCTCAGATGAATGAAACTCTTTGCCTCCAACTACGCCAGCGCCACCAAGCGGGAGAAAAGACAGGATATAGCAGCCATTGGGCCTTGAACTTATTAATAGCAAGTTTAAAATCTAAAGTGATGTTAAGTAAATCTTAACATCACTTTAGCGGTAGCTTATTCTGTGACTTCTGTAGGTAGTAGTTCAATAGAGCAATAGATTACTATGGACGCTATATACACTATTTGAAACCAAGGCTCCCGGGTTCGAGTCCCGGTGGAGGCAAATATTTGTTTGATGAGAACGGATGTTTGTACTCTAGTCATGGTTGTTTATCTATCTAAGTATAATATTTATCTATATAAGTATGTGTATCGTTGTCTAGTACCATATAGTAATCTAGTACCCAAGATACAGGGATTCCTAGTTTGGGGCTAGATCAATGTGTGTAAATAGTGTCCAAGGTATTATTATTATTTAGTAACATATTAATCTTGTATATGAGAGCAGCAAAATTTGTTTTTTTAATGCAAGAATAAGTGGCTTTGTGGCACAAAGCCGGGACGTGGAGACTCAAAGGGGGGAGGCCTTTGCCCAGCAGTGGGACACTATCATATCGGCTAAAAAAAAATGGATGGTCATAACACTATATTTATATTCCCGTCAAAACTAGATAGACCTGCATTATGTTTTATGTAAGTAAATAATTATATTCCTAACAACTACTAGGTAATTTTGATATAAATATTTCGCTATAAATGAATTCGAATCTTTTTAAAAGGGTTCTAATCCCGGTTGGGAAGAGAGAAAAATAATCCCCAGGTCTTAGATGTTTATATGTGTGACATCGCTGTTTCTGGTTAGTGTGAGTTAGTGAGTGTGAGGGAATCTTAAAATAAAAAAGTTTGTTTATTCTTTGATAAAAAATACAATACAAAATTTACAAAATACGAATCGGTTAACATTCTCAATTCATTATTTTTATTAAGATATTTGATTTTATAAAAAATAATAAAAATATTTTTTTTATAAATTAATATTTGAGTTATCAAATTGATTAATGCATATTAAGGATCTCACTACAGAGTAAAGGCATATTCCATTTTTCTCCACGTTTGTCTGTTGATTGTGTTTTCAGTCCAGTTATGTCCTGCTGTTTTTAATATTAAATCGAGCCATCTCTCCACTGGTCTACCTCTACTTTTGAGCGGGGCCAGAAGCAATATATATGCCTTTATAGTTATTTATTTATTTACACAAGTATCATAAACCCTCTTGATTGCGTCCAAAAACCACACGATATGACCAGCGTAATGATAAACTTCTTGGTAAAAACTCATTTCTTATCTGAATATTGATACATTATGACCACAATGTAACAAAATTTGTCAAATTATAACATTCAAATTTCGAATGCTGACGCCCACCTGCATGCCGTTCCTAGTTTATCTGTAAAGTTGGTACTCCTGAACAAGCTAAATAAATGCAGAGCAATGATCAATGCCACAATGCCGGTCGAACATGTGGTTCCTGAACACATCAAAGAGAGACTATGATATGTGTGTAGATACACTAGTTTATGAAACTGTACATAATTAGGCATTAAAAGTCTCAAGTGATATTATTATGAAACTCGCCTCCGGCTCGTTTTATAAACCCACTCTCGAGTTTTAATGCCCTACATTATGTAGCAGTCACATAAACTACTATTTTAAAGTTAGAAATTGATGATTTTAAACCAAATCAGTCTTTCGTTGGAAGCTGATGCATCAGACCGCACTGAGATCTACAGTAGAGCAAGCTACAGACAGATAGTATCGGTATGCGGCCATCTTCATTATCCGTGTACCTACTTTCTTTTCTCGAACAGACGTTTAAGTCGTGGCCATGGGGTGATTCTCGCGCGATATAGTGGTATTAATAGCGGTGATATTGCGCGAGAATCACCCTCAGGGCCTGTATTCTTCTGGTTTTAGAGCAAGCTTGCAAAAAATTAACCTAGATTAGCTCTGTGCCAATTATTGTCAAAAAAGTAATTAATATTAGTTTTTAGTTTTTATTCATACATGCCTATATCAATGTTACTCGTTCTTAATTGTTTAAATTTATCTTTAATGTAAATTAAATTCATGTCAATTGTTAAAATTCACATTTGTTTTTCCGAATCAAATATAGTTAAGTAATCTTAATAAAAATAATGCATATAATAATCAATTAACAATAAATAAATATCAAATGAACATATCACAATTCTAATTATAGTCGCATTGGCATGCTGTGATCTTTTATACTTAAGAAAGCGCTTAATTCTGTTATTATTAAGTATCTAACCTGCGTCTGTATTGCGTATTTCTTGTTATGGATCCTGTATAAATAAATAAATAAATAAATTCTCGCACAATGTCACTACTCGATGTATGGCGGATATCGAGTGATTCCCAAACAAATCACTCGATTTATGTTGTCGATATCCGTATATTGAATGCGCGAGAATCACCCCAGCTCTTAAAATTGATCACTTCATGATCTGAAACTGCTGTATTTCGTGAAAACATGTCTTTTTAAAACCTTCTTATTCAGCAGTACGTATTGTTTTTTTCTGTAATACATGTCGGTCGAAGTATTACGAAGAGTTTATTCTTCCCGTAAGTTGTCGCAGTGTTTCCCCAAAGGGATTCATTCGATCAGTGACATTCCTAATTCAGCTACGGTTGGCCGTATAATGAAGCGATCAATTTTTAAATCTGGCCACGACATATACACAAATAAAACATAAAACATAAACATTTACATACAGGCACATACATTGCTTCTGGCACCACACTAGGATACCCTGTGACATGGGAACCAGAAACAGCGACGTCACACACATATAAACATCCAAGACCCGCGTCCTCTCGCATGGTAGGCAGAGCCACAACCGTCGGCCAACAAGATCGTCGATTTGTTGAAGTATATAATGCACTTCCCTAGAATGTAAAACTGATCGAGAAAAGGTGTTTTATTCGCTTCACTGGACATGAGATAGAAATCAAGCGATAATGTTAGGTGGTAATTATTCAGAGACGTGAGGTTTGTATATTCACGCTTCCCACTTGAAGTGGCAGACACATTGAGCGCATTTGTTATTGCTGCTTACCTAACTTACTTACTTTAAGTTTATAACGGTAAATATAAATTTGGATAAGATACTGCTCTGTGCTCTGGGGTCGTTTTCGAAATTGTTTTCGTAAACACCACCCTTTTCGTTTGTTTGTGTGTTTGGTACATTATCGCTGATTGGGT
Organism: Argyresthia goedartella; assembly: GCA_949825045.1. NCBI lineage: Eukaryota > Metazoa > Arthropoda > Insecta > Lepidoptera > Argyresthiidae > Argyresthia > Argyresthia goedartella. Next base: position 4,944,712 of record OX463823.1, on the reverse strand, counting down.
ACTACATGCAAAAAATACCTAAAAATGTCCACATTCGCTTTACGAAATACTGCTACAGTGAAAGTGAGCGAATGTCGCCTGTAAATTAGCGTTCGCGTTGAATTCCGAGAGCAAAATGATGAACTGTTGTCACGATTCCGTCTCAACAGATTTTACCGGCGGCCATCATTATTGTATTCGACAAGCGTCACGCGTTTTCCCATACGGATTGGCAGAGGCACAGTTTCCCCCACATTTGGCCAGTGATTCAATTCTCATTTTTTGTAAGTTTCTCAAGTGCTCTAAGTACATATAAATATTGAATCGGTAATTACTCGGCAACGGTAAGTTTATATTTATTTGTTACGGTCAACTCAATCAATCCGGTTAGTATACAAAATTTCCGGTAAACATTCACACTAACCACTGATTTTGGTGACTTTAAAAAATATACCCGAAATCAGTCCGATTAACTACTTTAACCGGTTATTCACCTATAATATAATATTCACCTTATAATATTCACCTCTTGGGGTTTTGTGAAAGTAATAAGACACCCCTATTTTCTTTATCAAATGGTTTATTCAAGATAAAATAAAACAAATACATAATTAAATTCTTCTTAATATTGTCTGTCTGCCATGCACAGTATTGCACAGGATGTTATTAGACAGGTGTAAAATATTTTATGTGTACTTTAGTTTATGTTTTAAGTATTTTTTGTTGTTCTTACATGTTCAACCTAACACGAAGGATAAAGGGGGCTTCGCTTCGGTCACCCCCCTAGCCCTAACCTAAGCTGCCGCAGTGTTTTGCCCTGACATTAGCTGTGCACATCAATTTTAATAATATTCACCACGGACGTCTGGTGGTTATATTTACTGACCGGCTAATGTGATAAATATTTCTGTATCAATTACTTTAACCATCGATATGAATAATAGCCGGTTAGTATGCATAATAACCGAATCATTATCTTGACCGTAGCATATTCATTCTATCTTGGCCTCGTGTACGAATATATCATAGGATTGGAAGATTAAAACACAATCAATAAAATGTTCTAATGAGGTAATACACCAAATTGTACAAAAAACCACTAGAACATAAAGAAAGTTCAGAGATCAAAGTTCACATTTCTTTATTACATTATACATATTTTTTACTTTCTTTATTACATATTTATATATACTTAGCAAACGTCATTTTTGTGCCGAAATGACCTAGTTTATTATTGTCCGGAAGCGCCGAAATGTCCTAGTTTAGTACTATCCGAAAGTGCCGAAATGTCCTAGTTTAGTACTATCCGAAAGTGCCGAAATGTCCTAGTTTAGTACTATCCGAAAGTGCCGAAATGTCCTAGTTTAGTACTATCCGAAAGTGCCGAAATGCCCTAGTTTAGTACTATCCGATAGTGTCGAATTGTCCTAGTTTAGTACTGTCCGATAGTGTCGAATTGTCCTAGTTCAGTACTATCCAAAAGTGCCGAAATGACCTAATTTAGTACTGTCTGAAAGTGCCGAAATGTCCTAGTTTAGTACTGTCCGAAAGTGCCGAAATGTCCTAGTTTAGTACTGTCCGAAAGTGCCGAAATGTCCTAGTTTAGTACTGTCCGAAAGTGCCGAAATGTCCTAGTTTAGTACTGTCCGAAAGTGCCGAAATGTCCTAGTTTAGTACTGTCCGAAAGTGCCGAAATGTCCTAGTTTAGTACTGTCCGAAAGTGCCGAAATGTCCTAGTTTAGTACTGTCCGAAAGTGCCGAAATGTCCTAGTTTAGTACTGTCCGAAAGTGCAGAAATATCCTAGTTTAGTACGGGCCGAAAGTACCGAAATGTCCTATTTTAGTACTGTCCGAAAGTATCGAATTCTCCTAGTTTAGCACAGTACGATAACTTTAACTGTACCGCCCGACACTTCTCGGTTTTAGTCGCTGAAAGTGATCAAGATGACCTGGAAACATAAAAAAGAGTATTAAGGGAAAACAGAAAACATTTCATTGATTTAAAATTAAAAAAAAACGGGAAGTGTCAAGCGGTAATGTTAAAATACTCGTACTGTACATGTCGATGGGATAGCCCATTGTGTCGCAAAACGGACTATTGAATAACCGGCTAAACATAATATTACATTTATATGCAGGCACATATAGTGCTTCTGGCCCCATACAAGGATATATACGCTGTGTTGTGAGAACCAGAAACACTGACGTCAGGCGCAATTGTGTCGACGTGGGCACATTGTGTCGAGGTGGGCACAATTGTGTTTCTGCCACGCCGTATATGAAAAGGCGTGCCGCATTATATGTATGTATTGTATACATCCGAGCCCCGCCCGCCCTAGTAGTTAGCCGGCCGGCGGCGGGGCGGGCGGGTGGTCGAAACCCGCACGAAAACCATCGATCTTTACACAAATTGTGACAGCTGGCAAGCCGCCATGGTTGCCACGGACGGGGTCGTCTGACTTGAGTTGACTAGACTAACTATGTAAAAACATTCATGGTTTGGAGATATTAGCACTAATATGAGGTATTTTCAGTGACGGTGCAAAACCAGAAGGGTTGTATTTTTATCATCTTCATCATCTGCCGTTCAGTGAACCCGCAGTTGAGACTATTCTGCATATGTTGGATGTATAAGTCATAAATCTTTCAAAAACATGTATGGGACTTGTCTAAATAATACCTACGTTTATTTTTAATTTTCACTGTTTAGGTTGAATAGTTCAGTAATTTTATGATAACAATAAACGCCTACGAGCCTACGTGCACTCGTTCAGGCTGAGGGCCATTCGGCTGTGGAACGCACTTCCCTGCACTATAAGGGACAGTCCCACTCTTTTCTCCTTTAAGAATCGCTTGAAAGAGCACTTACTTTCTCTTTCATCATAGGTATTGTATATATAAGTATGTAATTGTATTTATCTATTTATTATTATTATTTGTTTATTCTTATTTTATCTACTATTTCTTTGATTATATGTATTTTTATAGTAAGTATCATATTTTATTGGTATTTGGTAAGTATTTAATTGCACTAGACTACCCTTTTCATTTTATATGTATCCTATCCAGATAGGTTTGCTGGAAGAAATCTCTGTTGAGAGATAAGCTCGCCTTTGCCTTTTAATTTCGTGTATAATTGTATTGTTGAATGTTCTGTGCAATAAAGAATTGTGAATTGTGAATAAATAATATTCGCAGGGTAGGGCCTTTGTCAGGGACATTGGGCGCCGCTTGAGGGACCGAGGGTTTGACAACCGCTCCGGGGCTTTCCTGGTGCAGAGAATCTCAGTCGCTGTGCAGCGCGGGAACGCTGCCAGAGTGATGGGCACCTTTGGGCCGGGAGATTCTTGGGGCGGTTTGTTTGTGTAATTGTTTATGTCAGTTGTTTTTTCACGTGTTATATTTTTATACGATAACTAATGTTGATTTCATATTGTTTTATATTGATTTCTACCCTCAGCTTGGCTCCTTCATTCGCCTACGCCGTCTGCGCCTGCCTCTTAATATATATCCAGCTTGCTGTGTTCTGGAGCACCCCACACCACTCGCGCACACTGTCAAAATAGCATAGGCTCACTTAATATTTTCATAGTCTTTATTGCACAGAAAATAAAAAGGTCCAGACAGTTACAAGAAATACGTAGGTACGTCATTCAAATGGGTCCTGTGCTACGAGCCTCCATCGTTTACCCGCTATAATGTGGGAGCGCTGCTGACTGATCTTAGGAAAACCGTGTTTTTTCGCTAAACTTAGGTTGTGTTACCTATTCAGACCATTCCTGATCTCATCTATTACAGGTTCTCTTCTTGTTATATCCATTCGCTATTTACTGTAAACCCTGTGATGTTACAAATTACATCCCATTACAACGAGTTCCTTAATTTGTAGACAGGTAATCCAACACTGCGTCGGTAAACTGCAACTTTCCTAAGCCCAGGTTGAAACACGCAAACAAGCAGTCCTCCATTTCATTAACAAACTCACCACTCCTAAACCCAAATACTGATTAAAGTTTAAAACCATGGAGTTATTTCTAGCGTTTTCATCAGCTAAGTGCTCGCTTTATTTACCCACAACTTCTATAGCTTAGCTATTAGTAAATCGGAGATAATAAACCGAGTTATCAAAATGGCGGACACCTTTTGTTTCATGAAAACAGTCCTGTTCTTCTTAAATAAAGTTGCATCCCGTGTATGTCTTACATTAGACTAAGGTTCCCATGTTTTGCTGAAGCCGTAAGATCCTTCTGTGCTCCTGCAGTTTTGGCAACCCTTCATTACAGGGAAAGGCCAGTTGACATCGATGATTGAAATATCAACTTGCTTTTTTGAGGGTGATCGCATAAATTTGCAGTCCATTCATGTACTGTCATAGATAGAAACAAAGCCATATCTAGGTACCCAATGATAAGATAAAATTCTATATAGATTTTCTAAAAGACACCCAAAATTCCTCATGCAACGAAAGTCATCAGTGGGATTAAGATATTACATGAACGTATCCTAATATCATAATCTACGGCCGGCTACACACGAGCCGCCTGTTAGCGCCGTCGGTCGGTTTGACCTTACACTTTGCTGGCTTCCAGATGCTAGACATAGACATAACTACGTTCTCATGTGTCGTGTTATATGCCAATTTCAAGTAAAAATCCAAGCAGACAGGCAAATAAAGGCAGACAGTTGATTGAGGCCCGTCTCCCTTTCGCATAGCCGACGAGATTTCTTCTCAACTCTCGGATACTAGACGCCTCGAAGTATAGGTAATTGCAGTACGATTAGTTTAACTTCCCCACTCGACACTTCCCGGTTTTAGTCGCTGAAAGTGAGCGATGTGTCCTAGAAACTTGAAATTTGGCACGGAGGTATCATGAAGAGTATGTCAAGCAATAATCTGAAAACAGTCAATCGATTCACTACGTGGAGTCATTGCTACGTGCCATTGAAATGTGATGTAGAGTACAATTTTAACTGTTACTGTTACCGGTATTCCTGCATTATATGGCAAAATTCATAACATAACGTTTATTCAGTTTGTTTGGGACTTTCAAAACAGCATGTAAATATGTTTAAGGGAAGTGCGTCACGTATGATTTCCTGAGTTCCAGATATTATTTTTGAATGAACTTTCAATTAATCTTTTAATCTTTCATATCTGGAATTCTGAATTTGGCAAAACCCTAGATTTATAATACTTATATTACGGATTAACCGGCTAAAGAAGAACTATCCCTTGGTACGCATTAGTGTATTATATGATTTATATGTATTGATATGTTATATTTTAGTAATTGTGTATAATGTCTATTTTTGGCAATATTCGAAGTATTGTTAGTACTACTAAGAGTTTAATTGTACGCGCAGGTCTTCCGCCGCTCAACCATCTCCTTTCGTGCCCATCATGGTTAGCTGGTAGAAACTTGTCAGAGATAAGCTCGCCTTAGTACAAGTTTTTTTCTATTATAATCTATATGTCTGTTTTGTGTAGTACAATGAAGAAATTACAACAATACAAATATCATTCACGGCCCTCAAATGTACAAATGTAACACTTCGATCGAACAGGCGCCGCGGCCGCCCCGCCCCGGCCGGCGAACATCGCCGATGGACACACGTTGAAACATTATGAAACACTCTGCTATAATCATAGTAATTAACAAACTAGTTGTCGACATGATATTATTGAAAATACAGCTTGAATTCATTAATTACGTTAGTAAGTACTTCAACGCGAAAACTATCTAAAGGTCTCAAATTGTAACAATCGAAGTTTTTCAAAAGCAGCGGCGCGATTGTTGAACGAAAACATTATAATCATTAATCATTCTAATATTAATATCTAGCTTTGATAATAGAAGTAGCGACGACATTAAATAACAAAAAGGTAAAACAAAAAGATTTAGACATAACATGTCTTCAGGACTTTTCCAATGTTCAAACATGATTGGATATCTGACCGTGAGCGAGTTAGTGTCAGTATTTTAATAAAAAAGTCCGGCTGATATCAGTTCATTCTACAGTAGTGATGCAGGATAACAGAATTAGATTTTTTCGCAGAAAGGATTTCCTTATACTCATAGATCTTCCTTTGTCATGCCATGGATGACGTAACAGGAAAACTAACGGCCGAAAAGAGTCCCAAAAGAGATATCGATCTTCGTCTGTCTAATGTAGAGTTATGGAGTTAGTACCAGCTGCAACTACACAGCCTTAAGTATACTTGGTGTAACGATCTGGTGACAAATATAGTAAGTGATAATTGTCACCAGTTTTTTTATAATATAGAATGACGGGATGTGAAGGAAGATTCAAGAAATTAATTAAATGTACGCTTGACTTGAAACTGAAAGCGTTAAAACAATTTTCTTGGGATTTTGACTGCAACCGGCATTTTCCGACAAATGCAGATTGACCCCTACGTATCACAAAAAATTCAGGCAATTGCCTTCTTATTTGGCATAAAATGGACTTCTACTTCTTCGATACAAATACCCTAATTTCAATTCTTTCCTTTCCGTTTTTCAGGAAATCCCGATCTGTCAAAATCCCAGCTGTGCCCCATATGACTTACCTTTCACAAGCCGTTGTAGTATAACCTCCTTGTGCTCTTCCGTATGGGGCTCCCCGATCACCGCAAGTAGGTAGCAACCGGTGAGGGGGCTCGGGGGGGGAACGGAGGCCGAGAGCTCCGTACCCAGCGACAGGGACCGGTCTTCCTCGTGGTCCATCGCCGACGGCGGCGCCGGCACTACTGGCCGGACAGAGAAACACCACGACCGCTCGCGAGGGACTCACCACACGGAATGGCCCGAATTACTGCTGCGGGCGGCGATGCGCGCGCAACCGTGAAAAATCGACCGAGACGACAGCGGGCTGCGCGATCTCCAGACGCGCTGACGACCAGTCGATCTCCCATCCCTCCTTTACTTACAAACAGTGGCATATTAAAGCAGGACGGAGAATAAGGAGGCGTTTCAGCTGCTTGGCTGAGCGGCGCACACGTGAGCTGCATTGCGTCTAAACAACCCGGCTGTAGAACCTCAGTGCCGCTGTCAGCTGTTCTGAAAAAACAAGAATCGATACAATTGTTGAGGGCGAGACCGGATGTCTGTTGGATAGGATTCCATTGGTAGGTTTTCTTTATGAGATGTACATTTTAGTGACTTTGTAATTAAAGGAAGAATCATGCGATATCTAGAAGCATGGTTAGTTGGTCTGAAAGATCGTAATACCGGCCGCTGCTGTGGAAGCGTACTGTTGCGTTCTTCATGCAAATGCCCTAAGCGGCGATTGGCTTATCCAAGATCTTTAAATATTGATGCGATTAAGTGAATTACTTACTTAGGCCAAGAGGAATTTCTCGACACTGGTGGTTGAAATAATTTTACATTTAATTTCATGTCTTTACCTATAGTATGGGTATTATGGTAGTGACCTGTTTATTTTTACCACCATTCTCGGTAGATTTGAGTTGGTGATTAAGGGGGATGTCTTCCAATCTCGGTTAACATAAACCAATACTGAAGGCCTTTTTATAGCCAGATAGCAACATTCAGCTGAGGAATAAACCATAAAACCTACTTACTTTATAGACACTTACCTCTACTGACTTGTACTTACACTTTTCTCGTACCTTGCCGAAAAAAATATGATCTGATTCTTGAACGATGCAAGCTTCTGCTTTGCTGGTAAGTAGTACGGTTGTTTTTAGGATAAATCTTGTGAAGATTTAGGTGATCATTTATTATTATGTTGTGGAGCCTTGTCGCGACACTTGGGAGGATGCTCGAAAATTGGCGTGTTTTTGCACTTCCAAGTGATATATTAACTGGAAGTTAAGTTAATATATCACTTGGAAGTGATAGTCTTAAAAAAATTACTTGGTCGGACTCGTAAAATCGTAAAAGAAAACTTGAGCACTAAAAAAAATAAAAATAAAACTGTGCGACCGCGGATTCGACCCGAAACTTAAAGATTACGCAAACGATACCAAACCAATTGCGCCAGCACAACATATTATGATATGATTAGTTATATCGCGGGGGATGTTAATAGACGTCTCTTTTATGGAGATTAATTTATAAAATCTCATGTACTTCATTATTTTTTGCTATCGGAGCTTTGCTAGCGGAGACAGAAATACAGATTCTGTGAAAATTTCAACTCTCTGCCTATTAAGGTACATGAGATTAGGGTTGTAGCGGAGCTCCGCCTCCGCCTCCGAAAGTTCGGAGCTTCCGATAGAAATCGTACCTCCGACTCCGTCTCCGCCTCCGACATTTCTGTACGGAGGTTTAACGGAGTTTATTTACGTACAAAAATGTACACGCAATGCGACAGGGGCGACGCTAGCCATCACGGCCGCTCGGCTGAGCATTGTTATGAGAACGCAACTGAATGAAGTGAAGATCGTTTGTGCGATTGAAACGCGCGGGCGGTGGGTAGGTAGGTTTGACAGGACAAGAATAAACCTGTCGACTTTTTCACTAGCTCGCAGTTGTGCATAGTTGTGACTGAACCACAAAGCCGCAAAACTATTGTTTATTAAATACAATTTGCCTCTTCCTAAACATCAATACCGTTAAAAATATTGTTAAAGTGTACTGTTTATGTACCTACAGCTTTGAATAACTTCTATTCCTTAATAAATCAAACATATTTTTCTACCTCCGCCTCCGCCTCCGTTAACTTCCGACTCCGCGGAGGCGAAGCTCTTCACCTCCGACTCCGACTCCGCCTCCGATAAGACGCCTCCGTTACAACCCTACATGAGATATAGCCCGCTGACGGACAGACAGCAAAACGGACAGACGGACAGCGGAAGCTTAGCAGTAAGTTTTGGCGCCCTTCAGGTACGGAACCCTGAAAACTAAGGCGGACCACGTACTTTTAGTTTGTAAGCTGGTGCAGCTGATTCAGTTTGTAACCGAACCAAATCGGAATTCACGTAAAGATAGATAGAACCCCAACCGCACCGTAGTCACACAAACATGCCACACTAGTGTGACTATCGTAACTTTTACTGTTCCCTAGTCACACCACAGCCGCCGAACACTATTTTGTCAGGTATAAAATAGTGACAGCTGTCATCCGAAATGAATATCTCGCCGAGAGCTATCATATCTCCGTACAAACCAGTGGTCTAGGATCAGTTGTTTCCGAGTTAAAACAGTTTTTTTTTGACAGCTGCCATCCGAAATGAAGATATCATCAAAAGCTGTCATATCTCCATACAAACCAGTGGTCTTGGATCAGTAGTTTCCGACATATCCGTCCGTCAAAAAAGTGACAATAAAAGTAACCATAGTCACACTTTTGTGTGGCATTTTGGTGTGACTACGGTGCGTTTGGGGATAGAACGTAACTAACTAACGTTAGTGCCACAAGATGGACGCGGCGGCATAGGTCAGGCCGAGGCGGAGATGGCGGGACGACCTGGACAAGTTTCTGTCAGGGTGGACGGACTTACCCAAGATGGAAGAAGGAGTTGTGGCTGCAACATGAGAAGCCTTTGCCCAGTCGTGGGACACATAATGGATTCGGGAAAAAAATATATCTTACAGCCACTTACAGAAAGGATCTTTAATTTTTAAAGCACTATAAACTGTAATGGCGAGTCCTTTCCATATTTATACGGTGATGAATCCAAATGGGTCAGTATGGAGAAGTCAGAAACTATATGAGATAGCGAAATCTGTTCTTAGGAACCCTGGCGTTTAATGGGACCTTAACAATTTAAGGATCGTTTCTGGAACTGGCTGTTAGTTAGACAAGCTTTCTTTCCAGGCCAAGGCCGCTATGCACTACCGTCGTCTAAAATTTTGACGAGCACTCAAAGTCATTTTGTCACTGTCGCTCGCTCGTGAATTGAGAGCTCGAGCAGCACTTACTTGAGCTGCAGTTAATTCGGCCTTAAGTGTTTCTTAACGCACGCCTCATCACAACTTGGCTCCACTTCGTGCTACATCAACTTCCGATCCTGAGATCAACATTTACTTCATCTGCTTGCATCAGCTCAACGAAGATCGCTCACTGATTTTAAAGTCGCAAAGCCTGAGGGTGTCTGGCGAGATGCCAAGAGGGGAAGACAGTTCAAATGAGGCGAGGCGGGCACAATATGTCAATTGTGTTTTATGTTTCGGCAGTAGGTTTGAGAGGGGGACTCCAGCTCCCGGATGCACTAACAACAACTCAGGGTTTAACGGACACTCACAGTTTTGCCGTGAATATCAAGCGGCACTTTATTTGAGCCGTAATATGTATGAAGTGTGGACGAAGTCGGAAAATAGGACAAGTTTTGAGTTCAGCCTCCGATAATAGAAGATACCCTGCGCAACTTAACTGAAGTTCCAAAACAAAATTTAAAAAGTAGTACTATGTCTGTGTATGTTTTATATTTGGCACCGTAAGATTATCAAAACCGTTAGTTGATAAACTAACGTTATTTTTTTCTCGTTAGTTGGTCAACTATCGACAGATAGTAAACTGTAGCGTACTGCTTACTATATGACGCGTTAGTTGATAAACTAACGGTTAAACCCGTTAAATAGTAAACTGGCTTAAACTTGAATTGCAAACGAAATACCAGAGCAAACACTGCGGTAGCTTAGGTTGTAGTTTTCGTGTTAGGTTGACATGTTAGAACAAAAGAAACGTAAATTCTAAACCCTGTCAGTCTGGTTTACTATCTGTAGATAGTTGATCAACTAACGTGTTAGTTTATCAAGTAACGTTTTGACTATCTTACGGTGACATATATATGTTTAGGCCTACATTGCTTCTGACCCCACACTAGGATACCCTGTGCCGTGGGAACCAGAAGCAGTCACATCATACACATTTTGTGTGTAATAAATGTCTTTCTTTCTTTCTTTCTTTACACATATAAGCATCCAAGACCTGGGGTTTTTTTTATCTTTACCCCCAGCCGGGGATCGAACCCGGGACCTCTCGCATGGTAGGCAGAGCCGCAACCGCAGCAGAGACGCCCACAGAGACGCGTACAGCTATGCACAGCCTATGTTGATGTGAATGGTTTCGCACATTGCACCGAAAGCAAAAAAGTTGATTGATGAATTAATTGAAACATCTGTTTACTACAAAATATATATCTTTAGTGTAAGTCACCCATAACCTCATGAACCTCGCGCCACGAATCAGGAGCGCTGGGCGACGTTGGCGGGACTTACTGCGCATATGTACAGGCATTGAAAAGTGACTACTGCGCATTCAGGGCTACCGCTCATAACGTGTGGCCCGACGTATACAGATGTAGTGAATAATCCTTTCCTATCGGCAAAACTCGGAACAACGATAGCACCCGAATGGTGCCGATGTGTCTATGAATTACTGTATTATTAAATTACGTGTAGGTATCAAATAAATCGCATACTTTATTTATCAATGTCAAATGTCAAATTGCCCGTTTGACCGGTGTCTCGATGGGTACTGAGTGCGAGTGAAGTAGTAAGACAAAAACGAACATTTCCGAAAAAATACGAAAGGAAAGGATTATTCACTACATCTGTACTTAGTTTTGCAGGCCAGTGTATGTGGATGGTTACCAATAAAGAGAGGGAAAGGAAGATTTCATAGATATCATTGAAGAGATGAGTGGAGGTAATTTTTCCTCAAAGAAGCGGGCGGTCGCTGTCAAGAATTTGAGATTCGTTTGTCAGAAAGTTATATTTGCGGTTTTTAATAAATAAACAAACTTCCTAGCGCCATCAGAGACAGCCCGTCACATTCTATTTTTAAAACTCGCTTAAAAGAACACTACCTTTCTCTTCCATACTAGATTTATGTAGACAAAATTATGCTTTGATATATATGTAGCATAATTTTGTCTATTTGTATTGATATTATGTATTTATATACATATTAGTAATTAGTTTATTATTTTAATATTTTTAACGTTGTGCACATAGGTCTACCTGTTATTTCATGTATTCTGTCCATATTAGGTTTGCTGGAAGAAATCTCTTTTTAGAGGTAAGCTCGCCTTTGTAAACCTAGTTTCCATTTTGATGTATCTGTATCTTCTGTTTTTGTGCAATAAAGTATAAAGTAAGTAAAGTAATAAATAAATATTCTATTTTAAAAACTGCTTATATTTTTTTGCTAAAACCAATTTTTGTTGAATGTGTTTATTGAGATACACAACATCATTTTTTATATATCTTTCACTCCCTAACTTGAAATGTAAGAAGGGGGAGGGGGGTGGGGGGGCCCTTTGACGTCGTGCAGTGTGTGACGAAGTAGCGAATAGGTTCCGACTCAGCATGTGTCACAGGGCCTACAGGTCCTGCAACGCTGGTATTCTGCCGGCACCTTATCAAAGAGGGGATGATAATATGAGGGTGGGTGTTAATAAACTACTTTTTATTAAATCCGAATACATAATCGATGTGAAAATAAATAAACTACAATAGTAAAAATAAGCATCGCAATATACGTTATAATACAAAAACGTTTTATAGAAAAAATATCAGCTTTTTTTGAAACTATAGAACAAACTTACACTCTTTTTCGAGTCCCTTTTATTTCAAAAATATATTTTGTTTACTTAAAAAGTTAATGCAATTTTAAAAGTGTGATACTTAGTTTTACAGACCATTGCACTTTTAATTGTTTATTGGCTGCTGTTTTTGATCTTACTGTAATATGCGGATTTGTTCTCACTTAAAGCTTTATCATACTTATTCGTCACGTCACGTCGATAGAGTGTTCGCAAGCGTTTGTTGGTCTGGTAGCTGTTTGTTAAGTTGGATTATATCTAACAATAGTTTCTTTAAGTTGAGGATTTCATCGGTAATCCGAGTATGGGTTTTTCTGTTGCTTTTCTTTATAAATGGAAAGCATGAATTGAATTTGTTGGTTAAGATGTTTGTGAACGAGTTGGCAAGGGACTCAGAAGAACATCTTTTTTATTCCAAACGTCTCGCCAGTCGAATACCTAAATGCTAGAACTTCCAACGATTATGTACTCATGAAATACGGTTAATACGGTAAATAAAAGACTTCATAAGAATCATAAAACCCAGCTGACCCACAGTAGCTTAACGACGCCGTATAGCGATATAATTAATATTATGAAAATACGTGTATTTCGTGCATATGTTACCGGCAAGCTGTATAATCCGGTATTATATACAATCCCCAGGCAATATATACAAGGTGACATTTAATTAGCTGACCATATTTTAGGGAGTGATAGTACCCGTCATATTGAACAACTTTCCCCAAGGAACATATGGTCACAAACAAAAAAAAAATGGATTCCCCTTAGTAACTTGTAATCAGCTCATCGGGTCAATGTACTGAGGGACAAATATATTTTACACCTGCCTTGCTCGTAAAGACCTACTTACTTACGTTTAAAGAGTGAATGTAAGTTAGTCTTTACGTCATTCATTCATTGTCTGCATTGAAAACTACGTTCCATTTTCAAATTACTTTGCAGAACAAGCAATGCTTGATATGTAATGGATTTTCATACAACTTTACAGTTCAAGCTATGCAAACCTCCTTGGTCAAAAACTCAACCAACACAAAAAATAAATAAAAAATTGGCGGTAATTCAATCGATATTATTTGAAGTTTGATAAAGTTTATCTCAAATTAATTACCTAATTAAAAATGTCAAGTGATGAAGTAGATATGGAAGCTGAGAATGTAATCGACAACCTTTTGCCAAATACACCAAAAGAAAGGTATTTAAAATGCTATGATGACTTCATTAAATGGCGTGCAGAAAAAAAGATCAAGTCTTTCTCAGAAAATCTGTTGCTTGTATATTTTAATTACCTATCAAAACAATATAAACCATCACCATTGTGGAGCATATATTCTATGCTAAAAGCAACACTGAACACCAAACATGACGTCAAGATTAATAAATATGAAAAACTAACTGCATTTCTGTTTTATTTTCCTCGCAAGAAAGGTGTAAAATACTATACTTCTCTCGGGTTGTAAGTAGCTATTGCACCCTCGAACTATATCCGCCCTTGCTCGCTTCGCTCGCTCGGGCGTCTAAATATCTCGGGTGCACTCGATCCTTAGAGCCCTTTGCGAGCACGGGCACCAAATTGCATCTCGTTCCGTAATAGCTCACTTACTTCCCTTGTAGCGTAATGTACTATTTTCCGTTTGCGACCATGTGTTTCTTGGGGGAAGGTGTTCGTAATGATGAGTACTATCATTGCCCAAAATATGATCAGCTAATTAAATTTCACCTTATTAATGTATAATGCCTAAAACATGCAGGTAATGTATGAAATATTATTTATTTTATAGTTTGCCTAGGTATTATATATAATACCCAATGCGCAGCCGGTAATGTATATAAAAGCGTAAAACACTGCGGTAGCTTAGCTGAAGGATAACGGCAAACGGTAAATCCTTCGTGCTAGGTTGAACATGTAAGAATAACAAAACATACTTAAAACTAATTACTTTTTGTTGTTTTTACTTGTTTAACCTTACGCAAAAAATACTTAAAAGTAAGAATTTCTTGTTGTTCTTACATGTTCAACCTAACACGAAGGATAAAGGGGGCTTCGCTTCGCTCACCCCCTTTACTCTCCACCTAAGCTACCGCAGTGTTTTGCCCTTATATTCTACCAAAATCTATTTATTTTACACATTGCCGGTGGCCAAGTAGGTATTCCATATAATCCCTGGGCATTGTATATATTGCCTAGGTAGAGTATGTAGTGGACATTAATATTAATAATGTTTCATACATTGCCTGAACGCCCCAGGTATTATATATATGGCCTAGGTATTATATAGAATACCTGCACTATACAGCTTGCCGGTAACACATACATTCACTAGCCATAGAGGTTAGCGTGTTGATATGTTAATGGGGGTAGACAGGAGCCTTTTATTTATTTAGCTGCAGTTTAGCTTTAGCTTGGCTTACGAAGTATTTCACTGCATATAATAATAATAATAATACCTTGGACACCATTTACACACATTGATCTAGCCCCAAACTAGGATTCCCTATATCTTGGGTACTAGACAACGATTCAAATACTTATAGAGATAAATATAATACTTAGATAGATAAACAACCATGACTAGGGTACAAACATCCGTTCTCATCAAACAAATATTTGCCCCCACCGGGACTCGAACCCGGGACCCTTGGCTTCGCAGGCAGCGTCACTACCGACTCGGCCATTCGGGTCGTCATATATTTGGTTTCACTAGTTTTATAGCTATCTACTTAACTACTTAGACGACCTCTGCGGCGCTGAGCTTGTGGCTCCGCCTACCATGCGAGAGGTCCCGGGTTCGATCCCCGGTTAGAGATAAACGAAAAAAAAAAACAGGTCTTGGATGTTTATGTGTGTGCCGTCGCTGTTTCTGGTTCCCACCACACCAATGTGGTTCTGGTGTGAGGCCAGAAGCAATGTATGTCCCTGTGTGTAATTGTATAAGTTTTATTTATTTTATATTGAAATATTTCTGGATGACATATCGTTACTTTTGTACCATAACGAAAGAACAAATAAGGTCGTAATTGACCTGAGCCGTGAGCCCGAAAAATTAATTACGCATCGAAAAAGTATGCGAATCGAAGTGACAGTGACTCATAAGTAGAGGATAATGCCCGATTTTACCAACAGTTAAGAGACACTTAGCTCTCGGTGGCCCGACTCTTATATTTAGGGGGTCCCCAAGGAGGCTAGGTGACCCTTACACTTAGGGTAAATCGAAACAACCGCTAGGTGGCCCCTGAAAGGAAAAGAGCGTCCCCTAAAATATAGGGATCGTTGGTGACATCGGCCATTTAAGTCGATTCAGCGAATCGCTTGACTTTTGACAGCCAATCGCCAAATGTCAATGGAAAATAATGCTTGTAAACTACGTAATAAGGAAATGTTAAGAGAAAAACTAGTGGTTCTGTTAGAAGCAGACCTCGCGAGGCCTTATAATCATTAGAATTTTGATGATCGATGATGGATGAGTCAGTCAGTGACAAAATGACGGAAATTGAAACGGCTGTCGTTTCCAATCTATTAGTACAAATTGACTGAATTTTAAGGATTTGCCTATTTAAAACTGTGGCCTATTAGTCACAGAAAATTCTGATTTCTAGCTTTATACACAACATAGTTACAGGGGGGTTGAAAATACCCCGAAGTGATTGCGCACCCCTCTCCCCTTATGGGATTTTATTCACAACATCTTATGTAGAATAAAGTCATTAGTGTGCCTACTAAAGTTTATTGAAATCCGTCGATAAATAACGGTTCAGCAAACTTACCCATACCCCCCCCCCCCCCCCCCCCCCTATGTTTCCCCTAATCAAAAATTATATAAAAAAAATACAAGGAACTTTTGATGTGTTTGACGACCCGAATGGCCTAGTCGTGTAGTGACCCTGCCTACGAAACCGAGGGTCCCGCGTTCGAGTCCCGGTGGGGGCAAATATTTGTTTGATGAGAACGAATGTTTGTACCCTTTTTTTTTTGTTGGCTGGGGAAAAAATTGAATTACCCATGCCCAGGAGTCAGATCTCCCTGCTATGTCCGGGTCCCCACATCGTGTGGTATACGGACTAAAAATAACCCTTTGTATATTACAGTTATCTATATTTGGTTTTACTGTGAGCCATGGAGGAGCTAAAAAGGAGGAGGTTCTAATTCGTCTGTTTTTTTTTTGTGTGTGTGTTTGTAACGCGATTACTCCGTCAATTATGAGCACATTATGATGATTCTTGTTTTGATTGGTAGGTCACACTTCAGAGGTGGTCTCATACAAATTTTATCAAAATAGATATTTTGCTCGATTGATTTACCGTCTTTCGAAAGAAGTCTGTTTACATGAAAAGTCCTCATCAATACTTTTGCTGCACGGAACCACACACCAAAACGTCATCTGTGTATATATTTTTTGTATCTGTGGATTTTTTGAAAAATCGTGCAGCAAAAGTTTTGATGAGGACTTTTCATGTACACAGAACTTGAAGACGGTTTTTAAGTATTTTACTTAGTGAATCATTCAAAAGCGATAGAATTCCCTAGTAACAGAATTACATGTTAAGGCAACTGTACCGCCTGTCGGAAACCCGAGATTTTCAGCTAACTATCGACCTCTAGGAGAGGAGAAAGGCACTACATGAAAACCCCTTATTTTGGAGTACCAATTGTATCGAATATGTGGGTCTTTTAATAACTTCCACTTTACTAGGGGCTCTGTGAGTAGTAGACCTCACCAGAGTCACAGGAAATTTGCGTTTTTTCATTATTATTTATCATCCCCTCGCATCACACCCCCGACCCCTTGAAGTTTCTAATAATCATCAATCATTTTCTTTAAATACCACATACAACCTTATATATGCACCTGGTTACGTACATGGAGTATGAAAGTAGCCGCACCAATAACTTTGTGAACTACATTTTGCGATCCAAAATTCCTCCTATTGATTTTTCACTGAAATTATATAGCTGATGTCAAACGCGTGGTCTCCAAAAACCCAACGACACCTCATTTGTTAAAATCTGTCGAGCCGTTTGGGCTGTAGCGGATATCTCCGCCATTTAAAAAGAAACAAAAACTGAATCTACAAAAATCTATTCATTTATCGAACCTGCTCACAAAAATTCACAATAAACAGTTGAGAAATGCGCCTTGTAGAGGAGAACACCCGGACACACATCCGGACATACAAAAAAATTTTTGCCCAATCCTGAAACGGAGATGCTTCATAAAATCATCACTTATTTACTTAAATGTGTTACAGTCACATCATCAGATAAGTCAAACTGGCGTCCGTCACGTTTGACTGGGCAATGTAAATATTGTGCGAGAGTGCGAGCGACCGCAGCATACCTTCCAAGAATGCTGTACGGAGGGGAATTTCAATGTATTCATAATTAGTGCACTTTCATTTATGAGGCGGTAATTAGCTGCTTTTTTACTATATAAATTATAAACTCGAACCTCAAAAGGTTTAAAATAACCTAACAGGAAAATATGTCACCGTTAGATAATCAAAACCGTTAGTTTATAACGCGTTAGTTTGTAAACTATCAACAAATTATAAACCAGACCGACAGGGATTACAAAATACGTTTCTTTTGTTCTTACATGTCAACGTAACGCGAAGACTATTCGGGGGCTTCGCTGCGCTCGCCCCCTCTAGTCTTCACCTAACCTACCGCAGTCTTTGCCCTGGTATTTTGTTTGCAATTCAAGTTTAAAACAATTCACAATTTAACGGTTTTATTATCAACTAACGCGTCCTTTTATAAACAGTACGGTACAGTTTACAAAGTATCGATAGTGTTTGTAAAGTAACGAGAGAGAAAACGCTAGATTATAAACGAACGGTTTTGACAATCTTACGGTGACATATATACTAATTTGCCATTGTTTTACTAACTTAGCCAAAAGCTGTTGAGCGACTTGTGGCTCAGTCAGCTAGTCTGTATTTAATCTCAAAAGCCCATTGAAGATGGCGCTGGTGTAGTGAGGCTGTCTATCTGTCAAAATTGACAAATTATATTCACTTCTTCTTATAATATATGGCGTTCTAACCTCATTTGATGTTAATTTTGCTAGTTTCAAGGGTAATTGATTGACCACGTGACGTGTTTTTAAACCTAACCTCTGATGAATGAAACTCTTTGTCTCCAACTACGCCAGCGCCACCTAGCGGGAGGCGGGAGCAAAGGCGGACATAGCTGCCACTGAATACGCGGCCGACGATAGGCTGAAAGATTGTGTTCCTAAACTATTAAAAATATTGAATTCGAATAATACGGTATTTGACAAGGTAGTCCAATAAATCTAGAAACGTGTCTCAAGCTGACTGAACCTATTTCAACAAAACATTTGACAATATCAGAATTGTATATTTCCAGCAGATGTAATTTATAAACTCAATTGTGTGTTAAAAAAACAGCATTTGACTATGACTGTCGTCACATGTTGGTATTTCATAGAACTCGTGATCAAATTACCGTTTTGACAGCTCCTAAAAAGTATCTATTTTGACTAGCAGTCAAATACCTTATTAGCTCCGAATGGCCGTGATTTTGTTTTGTTTTTCTTCTCACTTTTTAACCGCCTTCAAAAAAGAAGGATGTTCTCAATTCCTGTGCCTATTTATGAACCGATTTCAAAAATTCATTTTTTAATTGAAAGTTTGACCAACCAATTTGGTCCCATTTTTTGAAAATTAGAAATCGGTTCTGTAGTTTGGTTTATAAAGCAAAAATACTGGCATTATGATATCATCCAGGTAAACAAAATTGTGTATAATTGCTTTAGGTACTGTGATTTACCAGTGGTGGTTAAGGTCATTAGATGAATTCTATCTATAAGTACCAAATATTCGTTTATAATGTCATGTAATACGTGTGGACTTGACTGTCAGACAGACAGATTTCGTAGCCTTGTTTTCGTGTAGTTTCGTCAAATTACACGAAAACCGACCGGAGGGGAAGAAATAAGGCTTGTTTTTTTAAGTTTTGAGCTTGGTGAATTATGAGTGGTGTTTACGTACTTTGTTTACATTTTTTCACTTATATGCCCAATATTCGTATTGCCACTCACTTACTCATTCTTAAGCTCACTTTTCACTGTGGGATATAATATGTAGGTATTATTAGGTATTTCATTGTGAGAACAATTTAAATGATCACCAAAATATTTTTTTCCTACCCAAAATGGGTAAATGATCACCAAAAGTTGCAGAAAATATCAGGGCAAAATACTGCGGTAGCTTAGGTCAAGGGTAAAGGAGGTGAGCGAAGAGAAGCCCCCTTTATCCTTCGTGTTAGGTTGAACATGTAAGAACAACAAAAAATGAACTGAAGTACACAAAACAGAAAAAGAAGTTTGGTGATCATTATCCAAACACAATGGGCCGGCCGGTCAGCTGATTTGTATGGAGGAGAGATTACCAGCTCGTATCATCCTGCCGTCTTCCCTGCATATCCTGAACTTTGATTAATTATTCTCTAAAGTCTTCGCCCTTCAATTTTACTCTGTATATGTACCACAAATTAGAATTCCTGCCTATCAAAGACGCAAATCTCTATCCTATCCAACCTCTATCTACAGTGTAATCATATTTTAGGATGTTGTTAGGGACATAATTCTGAATAACTTTCACTAAGAAACCGATTTGATCAGAACAATTTTATTTTTCACTTCCCCTTACACTCTGCTCCGGGCGGACAGCTGATTTGTATGGAGAAGTGAAAAACAAAGTTTCTTTGATCAAATCGGTTTCATACTGAAAGTTGTTCAGGATAATGTTCCTATCAACCTCCTAAAATATGACTACACCTTTCTGTTTCATCCTGAATAAAAAAACCCATCAAAATTATAAAGAAAATTCAAATCGGTTTCAAATTCAAAACACCCAATCGCGTCGCCCCGCCAATAAAGTAGTGCGGTCAAGTTGAGAAGACACCCAACAACCACCGGGCGTCTACAGAAGTGCGTGCTAGACTCCGCGGCCGAATATCGATCGCGCTGCGCAATGCGGTGACCGACACGCGATTCCGGCTAACAGCTGATTTCGCGACGCCCCTTCCCCGTGTTCTTTATTCAAATTGTTTAGTTAGTAACTTGTGTTATTTTTTCTGGTATGCCGTATGATTCTTGCCAATTTTCAGCGAGTACTTTGCAGACAATTTCCAGCTCACAGCAAATTTCGGGGAAATTATTTCTTGTACCTTATTTGAGAGACAGTTGTTCCGATTCGTGTTACCCTATTACCTTCTTTGAAGATTTTCACCAGTGTTTATTTAATTTTTGGAGTCTTCACGCAAAGTGATTGTAACTGAACATTTTAATAAAACGTATAACAGCCCGTTAAATATACTAGCGACATTTACGCATTAGCATCGATTTTCCTATAAGATGTTGGAACTTTACGACGTAGATTTACACGTGGATCTGCTTTAACTCGTCTTACTCGTATCACACCACACGTAACTTTACCCACTGTATCATCTGCTCTGTGCACAGGTTGTTACATAAATAAGCATGTATTGTTTTTTTATGTAGCTGGTGCGCCACTTTGGGAAAAAGCCTCCCCCTTTTAAATCTACCCGCCCCTGGGGAGCGATTCTCGCGCATTCGATATACTGATATCGATACCTTAAGTCGAGCGATTTTATATGAAACCACTCGAAATCCGCCATTTCATCGAGTGGTGATATTGTGCGACCATATTGGCCGTTTTTAGAGAAATACATAATATCGAATACATTTCATCAACAAATCGATCGTATTCCGATCGTTTTTAGGGTTCCGTACCCGAAGGGTGCCAAACGGGACCCTATTACTAGGCCTCGGGTGTCCGTCCGTCCGTCCGTCCGTCCGTCTGTCACCATACTGTATCTCATGAACCGTGGCAGTTAGACAGATGAAATTTTCACAGAACATGTATTTCTGTTGCCGCTATAACAACAAATACTAAAAAAAAGAATTAAATAAATATTGAAGGAGGCTCCCTTACAACAATTCCTTCAATAACACATACAAACTTATGAATGCACCTGGTAAGTACACGGATTGTGAAAGTAGCCGCACCATAACTTTGTTAACATTTCTATGTAAAATGCAAACTATTCACTCCACACCATCCCTACCATTGTACGGTGGTACGGAACCCTTCGTGCGCGAGTTAGACTCGCACTTGGCCGGTTTTATTTTTCTCGTCTATCTACCAAACTGTGGTTATTTTGGATTAGCTGCATTGACAAAGTTGGCTAGAATATGGCCCTCGTCCATAAAATCTACCTACAGCTATACATTACATCCTGTATAAGTTCAGAATCTAGAAGCTAGACGCAACGCTGAAGCTGTAACTTTGCAAGTTAGTGTTACATACAACTACCTCGGTCTACTAATATCAGCTAACAACACCACTACACTATAAATAACTTAATAACTATGCGTTGTATGCTTCGGCGTGACGTGACGTGACGTGACGTGACGTGAGGCTAGACTTGTTATTCAGTTTTTGAATCTGTATTCGAACATAACATAACATAGCGACACGCCTTTTCCTATACGGGTTGGCAGAGGCACAATTGTGCCAACTTTTAGTCAGTTATTCAATACTCCATTTGGCATGACAGGAGGCTAGCCCATCGACGCAGATGTGGAGTAATGAAGGGTTCCTCACGCTGTTTTCCATCACCGTTACAACGTTCGTATAACTTATCTCATTGGTACATGATCAGCAGCGGGATTTGAACCTGCACCTTCTGCCTGAGAAGCAAGCGTGAAGCCAATACTTGGCCACGGAGCTCTTTCTTGAGCCACTGGATCGAACTTAATTATGTGTATGTGTAGATAAATTTGTTATACCCTGCAGGGTGCATGTACCCTACATACATTTTCCACCTATAGTGTGTATTGTACATGTTATATGCAAAGAAATTAATATGAATATGAATATGAATATGAATATGAATATGAATATGAATATGAATATGAATATGAATATGAATATGAATATGAATATGAATATGAATATGAATATGAATATGAATATGAATATGAATATGAATATGAATATGAATATGAATATGAATATGAATATGAATATGAATATGAATATGAATATGAATATGAATATTAATATTAATTGAAAAAAAAAAAAAATTAATATGAATATGAATATGAATATGAATATGAATATGAATATGAATATGAATATGAATATGAATATGAATATGAATATGAATATGAATATGAATATGAATATGAATATGAATATGAATATGAATATGAATATGAATATGAATATGAATATGAATATGAATATGAATATGAATATGAATATGAATATGAATATTAATATTAATATGAATATGAATATGAATATGAATAAGATAATTGAAAATATGGTGTTCTTTATGAATAGCTGATCGAACACTAAATTTCGTCAACGGCCATACGATTACCAGGAAAAGTTTTTCAGGAGCGTTCGTAGAGAAGGTACCTATGCCTATCTATATACGTATATATGCGGTGTTATATATATGTCACCGGAAAATAATACGATCCGCAAGTTTATAAATTTCCTAGGAAATTTATAAACTTCCTTCTAGATTATATTAGGCTAGGTTAGGTTAGGTTAGGTTAGGTTATGTTAGGTTAGGTTAGGTTAGGTTAGTATATTTATAAACTAGCGGAAAAAAGTATTAGGAAATTTATAAACTTGCGGATCATATTATTTTCCGGTGACATATACATTCACTAACAAAACACGTATAATTTATTTTAATAATAAAACCAAGAGTTTACAACTAAATAATGAATGACAACCGTGTCCAAAACCGAAAATTAAACCAGAAAAGAGATAAAAAACTGAAATTGTTGTCGCAAATGAACACCGAAATTGCTTTTGACGCTGTATGCGCACTTTGATCAGGACCAAACGTGAAAATGGAATGTTTGTATGAGGAGGTTATGAAGTGCGTATGGAATGGATGAGGGGTTATATGAACGATTGCCCAAAAGTATGCCGAAAATATCTTTGGCGGTTGTATAATTAGAAGATTATTCAAACTAACAAGTATAACTAATTGCATGTATTTTTTATTTCTCTCGGTGTCGCAAAACTTTTCCATACTAGCGGTACATTCGTTGATACACATGATTGGCTACAAAATTAATAGATAAACTTTATACATTAGATCTGAACCTAGTATCGGGGGGCACGGCAGTGCCCCCGCCAAGTCGAGCGCGAAGCAAACACTGACGTACCATCCTTTACTGGAACCATTTCGCCGCATTTTCAGACCCCTATTTGAGAACCTTTGGATAAGACCAGAACGCAGAAATTTTCTTCATCCAGTAAGCTATAATCACATACTTAAAATCCAAAATTTCAAGTCTGTAGGTCATTTAGTTCCGAAGTTAAGCGAAAGCAAAGTTTCGCATTTATGACACTCACTCACCCATGATCATCAGAATAGAACTAGTACTTCCCATAAACTCAGAGAGCTGAAATTAAGGGCCACATAAAGGGAAAACAATAAAAACTAGGATAATCGAAGATCTGGAGTACCTTGTGACCCTGATTAGAAAACACAAGAGTTTGGTTTTCTCTTGTTATAGATTCGGTATATACCGTTTTCATATCTCCCGGATATCTCCCGAAAATCTAATAAAATAAATCAATATGCCCACATTTCTACAAAAAAAAGTGAAATCTCACCAAAAACATTCTGTAAAAAACTAGTCAAGTCTCGATGGATCTGCTTGTTTCTCTCTAAAAAGTAATGAAATCTAGACAAAGTCGTGCCAAGTCTAAGGTTGCTTACAGCGATTTCTTTATTATTATAGTTAATGTTGTGTGACTTGGCCGTTGAACGTTCTTAAACGTTAGTCTGGCTGGTCTAGTCACAATCAAGAATACTGAATAGTTTATCTGTTATTCAAATCTGAATAGAGAATATTCTATGGCTCTGAGGTTGCCATTTTGGCGCCATTTAATTTATAGTGCTGCTCTAAATGAGAATGGGAAAAAATATGAAAAATTTACAGGGGAAGTAAAAATAGAATCGCGAGAAGAATTGGTCGTTTAAAAATATAGCCAACCATCAATTGCAATACTCATAAACGATGGTTGTATATGCTGTGAAGCATTCTACCACGTATCAAACAGACTAAAGTGGAATTTTTAATTTGAGGCCAGAGCTGTCATTTTCCAGTACAAACAGTATATTATGAATGTCAAAGTCAATGGTTTTGTACCAGAAAATGACATTTGTTAGTTTACATTTCTGGCCTCGAATTAAAAATAGTACTTTACTTCAAATGTTTCGCGTTTACCTAAACAGAGAAAGTCATCTCAATATTTACTCTATATTTATTTCATTCCATAAAATTGTTGTTGCATAGGATGTTATAAGGATACATGTGTTATTTATTATTATTTATAGACCTTGTAAAAAAGGCATTGCAATAGAAGAGAGGGAAACATAGTTTGCTAATTTATAATTAAGTATAATATTTACTAAAAACAGTGGAAACTAATATCAGTCATGAAAAAATATCCTAGAAATGAATTTATTGTCTACTTATTTTTTTTATGTAAGTACCTACTCAGTAAGTATTAACTTTATAATAGCATTTATTGTATAACATTTGTTTTAATTTATATATAAATATATTATCTTTCGGTTCATTTAATTGAGTAGAATAGTTTCTGGCAGATTGTTATATATTTTTATTGACATTACTAAAGGACCTGATGAATTTAGTTTTAATTTGGAAATTGGTAGATAATATTAACTTGTTTTTTCCGTAGGTCTTAGAGAACGGTAGGATGGTATATTGTCCCATATGGTGTTAAATTCAGGGTATTATCGAATATTTACACATTTCGAGTTTATAAACAAACAGTAGGTGAAGGATTTCGTGTTTTTTAAAGTAAGGCTTACAACTATCAGTCGATTTTATGCTGACCATCTCGTTGAGATGATCGAACTATCGTTCGTTTGTGCAAAACTGGGTCTAATGAACGGAGAAAATAATATTTTGGTGTAACCAACCCTTCAGCAATCTAGGCGGCCTGCACGCACTATTTGAAGGCGTTTGGTAAAATAAATGTTCCAAGGAAGGCAAGGTAAGGCAATATGCAAACACGGCTCGCAGTTGCAAGAAGATATGAAAACTGGACAGTTCGACGGTGGAAAAATGGAAATTATTTTCTGACAAGACAAAAATAAACAGGGTATGTTCTGATGTCAGTCAAATTTCTTTATTACTGTAGATATACTTAGCAAACGTCATTTTTTGTCTCTTCTCTACATTGGACCACTATCGATTGAAAACGATGTATAAATGATTCGACTCTGAGTAGGGTAATGTTAAAATTTTGGGGTGCTTTTCTGGACATGGTGTTGGACCTGTTAAGCTGCTAGAAGGAAACATACTCAACAAAAATATACTCAAAGAAAAATGTGACCTTATGCTTAAGATGTGCTTCCGGTTATTTGGACATTCCAGAACAACAATGATCCAAAGCATACTGCACGCACCGTTACTGCACGCACCGTTACGAATCTCTCACATCGCAATCAGTTTCTGTCTTAGTTTGACCAGCTAATAGCCCAGGGGCCCAATTCTGATCTGTACTCGCATCACTGTAGCTCATCTCTGTGCTTAATTTCATTCAAATCCGTTCAGCCGTTTAAGCCTGATTAAGGCACTAACACACAAATATCCAAACATCGCGACTTTCACATTTATAATATTAGTTTGGATAAGTTTCATATAAAACAACTCTCGAGCAGTTTATTAATCGTTCTTAATTATTTGTCCAGCTTCATAACTATTTGAATTAGTTATCTACTAGAGGGAGAATTAAAAAAATGTAAAAAACATTGTTAGCGGTTTTTAGGGTTCCGTACCCGAAGGGTTCCAAACGGGACCCTATTACTAAGACTCCGCTGTCCGTCCGTCCGTCTGTCACCAGGCTGTATCTCACGAACCGTGATAGTTAGACAGTTGAAATTTTCACAGATGATGTATTTATGTTGCCGCTATAACAACAACAAAACAACAACAAACAGGATAAAAGAAATATTTAAGGGGGCTCCCATACAACAATTCTTTCAATACCACATACAAACTTATGGATGCACCTGGTTACGTACATGGAGTGTGAAAGTAACCGCACCAATAACTTTGTAAACAATATTTTGCTGTGTAAAATCCAAACTATTCACTCCACACCATCGCTTTCATTGAACGGTGGTACGGAACCCTTCGTGCGCGATTTAGACTCGCACTTGACCGGTTTTTTTATATATTCCTAACCCCGTTTGCTTTATACATGTGACTATTTCATAACATAGCTAGTTACTTCTAAGAAGGAACACATGACATGATATAGATTAAAAAAATCTGGACCTTCAAATTGTTCTTAATATATGTCCACAACTGTATCTATATATCTAAGGCTTATGTTTAAACGATTACCAAAAAAATCGAAATTTACTACCACTAAATTCGAAATGACTGCCAGAATTAGTAAATGATCACCAATTTGTGTTTGGACCACCAAACTTCTTTTTTATGTTTTGCGTACTTAAGTTTATGTTTTAGATATTTTTTGTTGTTCTTACATGTTCAACCTAACACTAGGGATAAAGGGTGCTTCGCTTCGCTAACCCCCTTTACCCTTCACCTAAGCAACCGAAGTATTTTGCCCTGATATTTTCTGCAACTTTAGGTGATCATTCACCGATTTTTGGTGAGAAAAAAATATTTTGGTGATCACTAAATTTTTTGCCTATATCTAACCTCCACCACCTTCTTACTGCCTGTTCCTTATCCAAGTATCCCTTCCTCTTCTTCCTATGCGCCCATTCTCGTCCATGTCGGTCGGGCTGTGCTTCGCTGGCATCGCACCATCATGGTATCCAGGTCCCGTAGCGGCTGTCCTTCGTTCAGCTGAAGAAGAAAAGAAAAGGAAGTCCTGCGACCCATGCGAGACGCGCCACACCACCTTCACCCCTTTAGTAACCTCTGTCGACGGAGTTTTTGCTCCACAAATGATATCATTCGCTAAACACCTCGCCGAAACGCTGGCGGACCGCTGGAACCGGACCCCTGCCACAATAATGGGCTGGCTACGAGCAAGAATTCAAACCGCCATCATCAGGGCTAGCAGCATGTGCATCCGCGGCACCCGCCATAGGTGGAATCGCACAGGCCTATATGAGGATGGAGCGGCAGTCCCACACGTACTGTCTTGAACTAGGATGAAATATCTTATTTATATTCTCTGCACTTATTTTCATGAATCTTTTGCTTAATAAACGATTGTTATATACCTAGTAATAGGTATTTATGGTATCCATGCTTCATTATAATTACCTACCTTTTCTTTGCGCCCTATACCAAAACGTATTCTCTTTATTCCCATCAATTATATAAAGCGCTACAGAAGCGTCATCAGCGACAATTCCTTTGCGGGTGGAAAGTGCGCCTGGAGTTAAATGTGCACTTAAGAACCCTGCCTCAAAGTCGGCCCATGAACCTGGCAGCTACTGAACAATCATCTAGAAAAGAAAAGAGCAGATTTTTTAAATTTATAGTTGGCACTAAAAAGGATGGATAGGTAGCAGCATAGCTCAATCTTACTCGAATCCGGGTGTAGTAAAGGCCTGTCTGGTCCCCTCTGTGGGGACCTTACTAAAACACGAGTGTGTGTTTGAAAACTGAGCTGTGGGCGAGGTTCTTTAATAGTATCACACGAGTGTTTTGATACCTAGTTATGTGCAGTTTCTTACACTCCTTTATCTACTCTCATATATTGGTTTTGAACCTCTAAATAAAAGATCAACGTTAAAGAGTAAGACATAATTTATTCTCATCACATAATTCATTACTCACCACTCCAGATAGACCAGATAGACATGGAGATTGGAAAAACTTAATTCAATTGTAAAAAAAAAAAAACCTACACATGTATCATAAACCCTCTTTACTGCGTTCAAAAACCGCACGTTACGATCAGCATTATGTTAAACTACTTGGTCAAAACTCGTTTCGTATCTGGAAAACTACACATTATGGTCATTATTTTGTGTAGTTTTTCTACATATAATGACATTCAAATTTCGAACGCCGACGCCCGCCTGCGTGCCGTCCCTAGTTAGTCTGTGAAGTTGGTACTGACATTCAAATTTCGAACGCCGACGCCCGCCTGCGTGAAGTTGGTACTAAAGAACAAGCTAAACAATTGCAGAACCACAATGCCGGTCAAACATGCGGTTCCTGAACACATCAAAGAGAGCTTATGATATGTGTGTAGATAAACTAGTGTATGTAACTGTACATAATTAGGCATTAAAACTCTCGAGTGATATTATTATGAAACTCGCCTTCGGCTCGTTTCATAACCCCACTCTCGAGTTTTAATGCCCTCCATTATGTAGCAGTCACATAAACTACTATTATCTACACACGTATTATAAATCCTCTTTACTGCGTACAAAAACCGCACGTTACGATCAGAGCATAATGTTAAACTACTTAGTAAAAAAAACTCATTTCTTATCTGAAAAATTACACATTATGACCATGTGTAATTTTTCTACATATTATGACATTCAAATTTTGAACGCCGACGCCCGCCTGCAGGCAACTAAACAAGTGCAAAGGAATTATCAATGCCACAATGCCGGTCGAACATGCGGTTCCTGAACACATTAAAGAGAGCTTATGATATGTGTGTAGATAAACTAGTGTATGTAACTGTACATAATTAGGCATTAAAACTCTCGAGTGATATTATTATTAAACTCGCCTTCGGCTCGTTTCATAAACCCACTCTCGAGTATTACTGCCCTCCATTATGTAGCAGTCACATAAACTACTATAACATTGAGTAATTAGACCATTTTGGGGACACTTTCACTTCACAGATAATTCCTGAAAATAGACCATTAGCACGTTTTCCGAAAACGAAGTATAGACTTTTTTTCATTTTCCATTCCAACCAAAATATAATTATGAGTCGTATTTCAAATATCGGGCGGAGTCAAATTTTCTTCACGATCACTGCTTCACAACAAAACATATAAATGGCGCTAAAACCCAGCATATCACCGCGCATGCGCTAGAGTGGGCACTGCCACAGATAAGTAAAATATATAGTAATGAAAAAAAAAATGTGTGAGATGTATTTGTATTTATGATGTATGTCAATATAAATTCGTTTTGAAGTTTGCAATTCAAATTTTATGCTATAACAGTAGATAAAGTAAATTATAAATAACTTCTAAAGCCGCTTTCTTCCTAGCCCACACCAGTTTCCCTCAAGGTGTATGGTTGGCATACGAAGCACTATTTGCTGTTTTGGTTTAATGTTACAGTACCTAGGTGGTTTCATGACAGCAGGCCGGCGTCCGAACATCTAATCCAAGGCAGTTGAGATCTTTACACTATACTATATTAAGCACAGACTTCAATAGTAGGGACAGGGCACGGAGCGCTTGAAAGTGTCGCTACAAAAACAGTACAAAATCGGGAAAATTGGACTGTTTGCAATCAGTCGCGCCACAGAGTACATTATTATAACTGAGATCGCTTGGACGGTGACAGCCGATTGACATATCGGCAGCAAAAACAAAAATGGTGACCTGCGACGTAAAAGGTGTAAATCATACCCAAATCGCAAAACACAAAAACAGGGAGTTATCACAAGTAAGTATTATATTTTCAATTACTATTGGCTTTAAATTGATTATCTATAAAATATTGTTCTCGAAAAAATCCTCAAACGAAAATCAACCATTCGACTGACGTTACTTTGTAGCGACGTGCGACGCACAGTGAAACTGCCCGCTTCCTATATTTGAAAAACGATTCGATTTGGTTATTTTTCTATTCGTAATGTCATGATTTCTATTCGTAATGTCATGATTACTATTCGTAATGTCATTAGATTACTATTCGTAATGTCATTTGGTTACCTCCCCCCCCCCTATTTCAGTCAGTTAGAGTTTGTATTTCACTGTTTTCGTTTTAATTTACAAATTTAATTAATTACGTTTCGTCGTATTTACGTTGAAATACAAGGTACACTATCCGCGGTTTCCCATACTGGGTGACAGAGTCAATGTGCTCACTTTTAGTCTGAAAATGTGCTCACTTTTAGCCAGTTATGATGACAGGGGGTTAGTTGGCCATAGCCCAGCTATGGAGTGATAAAACAACGCATAACATAACAAAGCGTCACGCCTTTTCCCATACGAGGTGGCAGAGGCACAACTGTGCCCACTTTCAGCCAGTGTTTCAATACTTTTAATCGGAACGTGACCGACCGTGACGCCGTTACAATTTTTCGTACTGTCTTGGTTCCGACGAATTCCGACAGGGGCGCTATTTTTCTTAGCCTCAAAATGGTAAGAAATTTAGTACGGGAAGGCCTATCCTTAGTATTTATATCGATGATATTAAGTATCCTATTGTATACTTCTTACTAGCCGTTGCCCGCGGCTTCGCTCCCACTTTCTGTCTTTAAATCCTTTATTAGTCGTTCACAACTCCTACCCATAAACTACTTACGATATTTGAAACTTCTCAGGTAAAGTAGTTGTTTAGTTCCAGACAAATTTAACCAGACAATTTTCCCCTTGTGGGGGCAGAATTAAAAAAAAACTTTAACCGAACTTACGTCTCGGATCTTTAAACTTCCTATCTGCCAAATAACAGATTCATAGGTAAAGCATTTTTTATTATTTTTATACAAAGTTCAAACCCTCCATTCCCGCCCTTAGCAGGGAGGAAATTATGAAATTTAATTGCTTATTTGACGTCTCATACCTATAAACTAACCTGCAAAGATTCATAGGACAAATAGTTTCATACAAACTTTAACCCCCATTTTCTTGACTTAGGAGAGGAATTTTGTAAAATCCCTCATACCTCCCCTACGCTACATAAGAAACCCCTGTACAAAGTTTCATGTTTTATTTAATACTAGCTAGCTCCACCGGTTTAGGCTGTGAGTTGTCTGTCAGTCAGTCAGCATTAGCGTTTTAAGGTAGATTTACTCTTCGCCTATGACGAACTTATTACGATGGAGGGCAGTTTGATGATTTATGATGAATTGTTTAATGTACTGAATGAGTCAGAAGAATCATTTTAATTACTGAATTAATTCGAACTGTTTTTAACTATCATATGTTATGTCATACGTATCTCTTATAAAACGAATTACCAACAACACTCGAATCTGCTTTTAATGAGCGATTAGATTTATTAAAATAATTGGAAAACAGATTGCAGGCAAGTAAATCTTTGTCTAAGTTGATTTAAAAAATATTGGAGCCACTCATTACCGTGATTATGATAGGCAACAAATATAATGATCACCAAAATAATTTTTCCTACCCAAAATGGGTAAATGCTACCTAAAATGGCGAAATGATCACCAAAACTTGCAGAAAATATCAGGGCAAAATACTGCGGTAGCTTAGGTGAAGGGTAAGGTACCTTTATCCTTCGTGTTAAGTTGAACATGTAAGAACAACCAAAAATACTTAAAACATAAACTTAAGAACACAAAATATAAAAAAAAGTTTGGTGATAATTTATCCAAACACAATTTGGTGGTCGTTTACTAATTCTGGCGGTCGTTTCGAATTTATTGGTAGTAAATTAGGTGCGTTTTTGGTGATTGTTTAAACATAAGCCATTATGATAAATAATACAAGTAATATTCTATTATATTCAATAATCACCAATTACTAGCCCAACATCATTATTCACAATACAACTTGTACCGTTGGCCAGTTCCTAGTTTGCCAACGGCTCTCATATCGGTTAAAGATTTATCGTCTATATTCTCTCTGGATACGGAATATATTTTACCGGAATTTGCTTGTCGGCCATTATTTTGTGAACTCGATTTGTTTGCTGTCCGTACCGACACGGGTCCGAAGAGGAATAAGCTATCGTTAACGGCTTTAAACTTAAAACCACTTTATGTTACGTAAACAATATGATTTAGATAGAACAAGATTACAAGATACAGTAAGTATTGCCATTTATAACAGGAAATTAGAAACATTAAAAAAAATACGACGCGGAAGTTGGTCCATTTCATAATTGATAATTTATTTACTGCACACAAACAATATTAAAAACGGCCAAGTGCAAGTCGGACTAGCGCACGAAGGGTTCCGTACCATTATCTATTAAAACGGCAAAAAAACACGTTTGTTGTATGGGAGCCCATCTTAAATATTTGTTTTATTTTAACTAATTTATTTATTTTTAAAGTAAATATCTAGCTAAATATTCTGTGAATATTTCAAGCTTCTACCTGTTGCCGTTATCAATATCGAGCAAAACTGTTGTTGTATGCGAGCCCCCTTAAATATTTATTTCATTCTGTTTTTTAGTATTTGTTCTTAGAGCGGCAACAAAAATACATCATCTGTGAAAATTTGAACTGTCTAACTATCACGGTTCATGAGATACAGCCCGGTGTCAGACGGACAGACAGCGGAGGCTTAGTAATAGGGTCCCGTTTGGAACCCTTCGGGTACGGAACCCTAGTAAAACAAGAGTTACAAAAAGCAAAAAGTGTACAATTTAGTAAATTATAGTTTAATTTTTCGCCACAATATGACATGGCATATTAATCGGCAAACTGTTTAAGCGTATAAATTTGTCAGCTGTAAAAAAAAAAACAAATTTCATTCACAGGATTCCAATTTCAAAACACAATTTACACGCGAAAAACAAAAGAACATCGCGAGACTTTTCAATTTTCCTTGCGTTTTTCAGACAGAGAGCTTCTCATGAATCCTACAAACTCTTCCGCTCGCTCCCTATTGTTTTAAACCCTGTTCCAGTGTTTTAGGTCTTATTTTCGAGTGCACCGGCCGCACGGTTACGTTTGTTCTACTTTAGGTTTGTCCCTGCTATGAACGGGTGTTTTACTGGTGTTATGACCTTAGAGAGTGGAAGAGGTCGTGAATCATCTCTAAAGGTTGCTAGAATCCTCAGAGCTTAGAGGGTATCGTTGAAGGACGTGTTCTACCAAAATAGCGTCACGACTTTTGCCAAACGGGGTCGCAGAGGCACAATTATGCCAACGTTATGGGAATTTATCTATTTGCTCCTTTGGCCGTCGAGAGCACAGGGGTATCGAGTTCACAGGGCAAGGTTTCCATCAAGAATATTGGGCGACTTTTGAGGGACCGAGGATTTGAGCACCACTCCGGGGCGCCTCTTCTGAAAAGCCCGTGGGGCACAACGCTGGGCCAACGCTGACCCCACGGGATTATCAGAATTTCGAAACGCTCGAAAAGCCAGAGCGCTACAGCGCGACGCTGCGTTGTACCACGCGGGGTTTTCCAGCGCTCACATTGACTATTCATCATCTGAATAGCCCGTGGGGTACAGCGCCCGCCGCGTTGTGTCCCTCTGGGTTTTCATGAATTAGCTTCAAGTTAAAAACCCGGTCAAGTGCGAGT
Source organism: Argyresthia goedartella (assembly GCA_949825045.1). Taxonomy (NCBI): domain Eukaryota; kingdom Metazoa; phylum Arthropoda; class Insecta; order Lepidoptera; family Argyresthiidae; genus Argyresthia; species Argyresthia goedartella. The sequence continues at coordinate 4,910,729 of OX463823.1, read as the reverse complement.
CTAAATCGCGCACGAAGGGTTCCGTACCACCGTTCAATGGAAGCGATGGTGTGGAGTGAATAGTTTGGATTTTACACAGCAAAATATTGTTTACAAAGTTATTGGTGCGGTTACTTTCACACTCCATGTACGTAACCAGGTGCATCCATAAGTTTGTATGTGGTATTGAAAGAATTGTTGTATGGGAGCCCCCTTAAATATTTATTTTATCCTGTTTTTTAGTATTTGTTGTTATAGCAGCAACAGAAATACATAATCTGTGAAAATGTCAACTCTCTAGCTAGCTAGGTTCTTGAGATACAGCCTGGTGACAGACGGACGGACGGACAGCGAAGTCTTAATAATAGGGTCCCGTTTGGAACCCTTCGGGTACGGAACCCTAAAAACTACAACGCACCTTTGTATTTCCTAATTTTAGAATTCAAAATGTATACTTCTTATAGATCAAGTTTGTTTAAGTTACCGCCAAAAATACAGGTCAGTTCGTGTATTTTGCCCTGTCCCCTTCTGGACCACGCCTTGTTTATACTAGAATTTACAGCCAAATTGTTTGCTCACTATATATATGTCACTCCCGGTTCGCAGGGTAGGGCATTCGTGAAGAACATTGCGCGTCATTTGAGGGACCGAGGATTTGACCACCGCTCCGGATCGTTCCTGTCACAGAGGATCTCGCTAGCTGTGCAGCGCGGTAATGCTGCCAGTGTAAAGGCACGTTTGGTGCGGGCGTTTCTTGGGGCGGTTTATTTTTATAGATATGTATTTTGTTTCTTAAGTTTAGTTATGACGAATCGTTTGGTGGATTTATGTTATTGTATTTTATGGTAGTAAGGTACTAGAGCATAGACTGTCTCCTTCAATTTATGTACGTACGTTAGCTGGATAAATAAGTTGACCTGATGTTATTGTTTCTCACTTTCTGTCGAAATACTAAAGTTAGGTTATGTTAGGTTACAACTTTATGTACTACCTGGAGCCGAGTACGCAATTTATAATTTAAAACGAACAGACTCCTTAAGAGAGTTTTTTAAACAAATTCACATACTAACTGTAGATAGTCAATTTATTTTCAAAAATAAATATAACGTATGAACGCAAGAACCTTCCAACATTTTCCAAACTTGGCTACAATGTTAACCGAAGAAATAATCACAGACTATGTGCGCCCCGGTTTAGACTCGCGAAGGTTAGCGATTCTTTCAAGGGTCAGTGCATTCTCTACTACAATAATATACCTCTGGAGATTTTGAAATTGAGCAATTTAAAAACCATATTCAAGCGACTTTGTCGAAAAAGGGATATTACAATGTTCAAGATTACTTAAATGACGGGACTGTATGGGGTTAATCTAGCTCAACACAGAACTTGCTAATAATAATTTAATTTTATAGATTTTGATGATAAATATTAAATATCAAAATCAAATAATATTGGTTCATATTTTGCCGTTTCTCTACATTGGAACACTGTGGTTGATAAAGGGCAAAAAAAAACAACAGATTGATTTTTAGATCCATTTTAAGGTCTGGTTGTGTTTAAATATATTACAATACTAGCGGATGCCCTCAACTTCATCTGCGTGTTCCTAGGAATTATCATTAACCGATATAACGTTACCCTCCTTCTGTTGCAGTCGGATAAAAAGTATCCTATATGTTAATCTAGCTCTTTAACTACCTCTGTGCTAAATATCATTCAAATACGTTCAGCCGTTTTATTGTGATTGAGGCACAAACACACAAACATCCAAACATACAAACATCCTAAAATCGCTACTTTCACATTTATAATATTAGTTAGATTAATTATATTACTATATTAATTATTATAAATAATACGCAGGACGTTGGGCACCCTGCCACTCGACGACGGCTACCTTAAGGGCAATTTTTAATTAGTTTAATATTTGTATATTTAGTTAGGTTAAGTTAAGGTTGTATATATAAAATTTCTTGTAAAAATAAAATGTTTTAAAAAAGGTTAATATATAAATGCAGGAATCAATAATTAAAATTAAAAAATATTAACAGCGAGTTCGGTGTTGAGTTAGATTAACCCCATGCAGTGTTGTCATTTATATAATCTAATTTATGTAACCGTATCTATATTGCATCTTTCATCACACCAACACCAGTATACACAGGAAAGACAAATGTTGAATGTACTCAACTCATTAGGTACGTCGGTTCTTTCCACCTCCTTTACTAAAAACTCGAAAGTCTCCAGCGGTTCCGCGAATCCCACTTTTATTACGCATTTCTCGTTTTTCAGGTCGTGGGGAAACTTAGCAGTGAGATTTAAGGCCCTATTTATCCTACTATCTGGGATCAACATCAACGTTTTATATACATACACATACATTACTTCTGACCCCACACTAGGATACCCTGTGCCGTGGGAACCAGAAACAGCGACATCACACACATATAAACATCCAAGACCTTGTTTTTTTTTTTTCGCATGGCAGGCAGAGCCACAACCACAGAGGTGGACACAGAGGGATGCTATGTGGTTTTGCAAAACTGACTAATCTCCAGTTTCTGAAAGAGTGCTGAAATCTAACAGCCGTTTAATCGAAAATTAATTCGAAATAACAGCACGTGATTATTCGTTTTAGCTAATTATTAGCGTCTGGTATTTAATCGCACACCAAAAATACTGATTTGCGCAGCTAAAAAGGATCAGCAAATTTAATGAGCACTTAAGTTTATGTTTTAAGTATGTTTTTATTGTTCTGACATGTTGAACCTAACACGAAGGATAAAGGGGGCTTCACTTCGCTCACCCCCTTTACCCTTCACCTAAGCTACCGCAGCAAATATAAGGGATATTTGCCGTGCAAATCAGTATTTTTGATGTGCAGTTTAATATAATAATAATAATAGTTTGAACACCATTTACACACATTGATCTAGCCCCAAACTAGGATTCCCTGTATCTTGGGTACTAGACAACGATACACATACTTATATAGATAAAAATATTATGCATAGATAGATAAACAACCATGACTAGGGTACAAACATCCGTTCTCATCAAACAAATATTTGCCCCCACCGGGACTCGAACCCGGGACCCTTGGCTTCGTAGGCAGCGTCACTGCCGACTCGGGCGTTCGGGTTGTCCCATTATTAGCCAATTTTCCTTTTGCAATACGGGCGTGAGCGTCTTCTCACACTATACCGATATCAAGCGGCCGAACTTCCGCGGCTGATTGTACGATCCGCGTGGACGCAACATACGCGCGGAAATTACGCGACAGCAATGACAGAGTTTAATAATGGCTAGTATTTCATCGCACATCATAAATACTGATTTGCACAGCAAAAAAGGATCAACAAAAACACTTTTTATGTTTTAAATATTTTATCTACACACGTATCATAAACCCTCTTTACTGCGTTCAAAAACCGCACGTTACGATCAGCATTATATTAAACTACTTGGTAAAAACTCGTTTCGTATCTGGAAAACTACACATTATGGTCATTATGTGTAGTTTTTCTACATATAATGACATTCAAATTTCGAACGCCGACGCCCACCCGCGTGCCGTCCCTAGTTTGTCTGTGAAGTTGGTACTGACATTCACATTTCGAACGCCGACGCCCGTCTGCGTGAAGTTGGTACTAAAGAACAAGCTAAACAACTGCAGAACCACAATACCGGTCAAACATGCGGTTCCTGAACACATCAAAGAGAGCTTATGATATGTGTGTAGATAAACTAGTGTATGTAACTGTACATAATTAGGCATTATGCAGCAGTCACATAAACTACTATTATGTGTACTTAATTTTATGTTTTAAGTATGTTTTAATGTTCTTACACGTTCAAACTAACACGAAGGATAAAGGGGGCTTCGCTTCGCTCACCCCCTTTACCATTCACCTAAGCTACCGCAGCATTTTGCCCTGATATTTGCTGAGCAAATGAGTATTTTTGATGTGCAGTTCAATATTTCCCTTTAATAATAAATTATTACGCCCGACCGAAGTTCGGTTTGATTTCGGCGAATGTGTTGCTAGTAACTGAAATAGCATTGCAGGCGTAAACACGGCATACTTCAGTGGCGTAATTACGGCATAGAGTGGTTAGATACTAAGGCCCACCACTTCGAGCCCGGGCCAACTTAACTCCATGTAAAGGGAATGTAACATTTTTGCCATACCGTCGGAAAATCATGATTTCTGCAGCCAGTGATGAAATGGGTGTCGATCGATAGAGTATTATTTCACAAAGAAATGTGTGTAAATATAAATATCTAAAACGGTATACTTTTCGAGAAATCTGACTTCAAAAGGGCGACAAAAATATTTTTTTGCACTCCGGACTCCAATTTCTAGCGTTTTAGAATTTCATAAATGTGTTTCAATAAATGTACTCTATCGATGGAATCGGTTTGATCTCTGGCCGCAGACATCAAGATGTTTTAAAAACGGTCTGCCAGCCTCCATACATAAATGTTAGAACCCTTTGTATGGAGTTGTCAAACGGTATGCCAGCCTCCATACATAAATGTTAGAACCCTTTGTATGGAGTTGTCAAACGGTATGCCAGCCTCCATACATAAATGTTAGAACCCTTTGTATGGAGTTGTCAAACGGTCTGCCAGCCTCCATACATAAATGTTAGAACCCTTTGTATGGAGTTGTCAAACGGTATGCCAGCCTCCATACATAAATGTTAGAACCCTTTGTATGGAGTTGTCAAACGGTATGCCAGCCTCCATACATAAATGTTAGAACCCTTTGTATGGAGTTGTCAAACGGTATGCCAGCCTCCATACATAAATGTTAGAACCCTTTGAATGGAGTTGTCAAACGGTATGCCAGCCTCCATACATAAATGTTAGAACCCTTTGTATGGAGTTGTCAAACGGTATGCCAGCCTCCATACATAAATGTTAGAACCCTTTGTATGGAGTTGTCAAACGGTATGACAGCCTCCATACATAAATGTTAGAACCCTTTGTATGGAGTTGTCAAACGGTATGCCAGCCTCCATATATAAATGTTAGAACCCTTTGTATGGAGTTGTCAAACTTATTCAGAGAGGCTTGACTCGTGTTTGAAGTAGTGAGTCAAACTCAAACTCCAGCTCAAATTTCTTTATTACTGTAGATATTACATATAGGTATTCTTAGCAAACGAAGACTCTAAGAACAAAGCCTAACTAACTACACCCAGGTAGCTTACGATATGTTTACAGCTAGTGTGGTAGCCCATTAATGTCCCCACCGAGGGGCACAGGCCTTTACCCGGATACGAGTAAGATTAAGCCATACTCAGCGGGGATTGTGTTGAAATATAAACTCATTTATGTGCAAAATTCATCTAACCTAACTGGCAACACTCTCTCAGTCTATCATCTGTGTAAGTAAGCGGACGTGTACCTCCAGTGTATAAAATAAAGAAAATCAGTTAGTCATTCTAAATAGTTTTACTGGTTTCTCATAACCCTTTTCCCATAGATTGATGGAGGTGTGTCGGGCTAGTAGCTGCCCTATTAGCTCTGACACAGCTTTAAAACTACTACCACTGAGTAGCGATAGTAGCGTAGACCTACAGCTTACCGTGTCACCCGAAATACGGAAGCGCCCGAAACAATTGTTACAGATGTAGTGAATAATCCTTTCCTATCGGCAAAACTCGGAACAACGATAACACCCGAATGGTGCCGATGTGTCTATGAATTACTGTATTATTAAATTACGTGTAGGTATCAAATAAATCGCTTACTTTATTTATCAATGTCAAATTGCCCGTTTGACGAACGAACAAAAACGAACATTTCCGAGAAAATACGAAAGGAAAGGATTATTCACTACATCTGTACATGGAAATGACACCCATCCAGTGCCCGTCTCGGCCAGACGTTGCTACCAGCACGATCGTTTCTGATGTGCGAATACCGCTAGGCCACAGGCGCTTCTGTTTCTGCTGGACATTATTTTTCGAATATATTGTTAAAACCACCCCTCGTGACGTCACTAATTCACAGTTTTTGAAGGGTTGTACTTGAGGCTAGTTTTTTTCCGATTATAAAACCAAAAAATACTACTATATTATCCATATATGTTTACGTTCTAACTGCCATCTGCGTTATGGACAGTTTTACAGGACAGCCAACGTAACGGTGAATGGTATTGGACGACCCGAATGACCGAGTCCGCAGTGACCCTGCCTACAAAGCCAAGGGTCTCGGGTTCGAGTCCCGGTGGGGGCAAATATTTGTTTGTTGAGAACGGATGTTTGTACCCTAGTCATGGTTGTTTATCTAGCTAAGTATAATATTTATCTATATAAGTATGTGTATCGTTGTCTAGTACCTAAGAAACAGGGAATCCTAGTTTGGGGCTAGATCAAAGTGCGTAAATAGTGTCCAAGGTATTATTATTATTATATATTATATATTTGAACAAACTACGCCGTAGAGGGAAAATTAAGGACATTATGTTTTTTAATCTTGTAATATTTTTAAGATTTTTGAAGAAATTAGGTAGTTAAGTACAAAATTATCTTGAAATTGTTTTCTCAGTTTGTCAGGAATCCTTGAAGGTTTTTTACTTGGCTAATTTGTGCGATCTCCGGCCATTCTCGGCCATGTCGAGCCGTCTGTACGTGCATAGTATCCCTGCTTCAGTAAAACCTACTTTTCTTTTCTTGAGGGAGTGATTCTGATGATATCATTAACTATGACATCTAAAACTTTGTCTGCTCGCCTCTATTCGTCCAGGATTACACCACATAGTGTCTATCGCCAGAACCGGACACCGACACTAATGGCTCAGATATATCTCTAGTACCTACTTGACCTTTTTTCTGCTAACCCTGGCACTAACCAGATCTCGCTGAGTCTGTGCGACCATATTTCAATAGTGTGACTACGGCAGTTTGCTTCTATAGTAAAACTAATTACCTAGCTAAAGAATACATTCTTTAGCTAGGTAAAAAGAACTCTGGATGTACTCGATGCGGTCGTCGCATTATATATATTGCCTAGGTATTATATATAGCCTAGTATTTAATCGCACATTAAAAATACTGATTAAGCAAAAAAAAAGATCAGCAAAAATACTTTTTATGTTTTAAGTATTTTTGTTGTTCTTACATGTCCAACCTTATTTGAAGGATTAAAGGGGCTTCGCTTCGCTCGCCCCCTTTAAACTTCAACTAAGCTGCCGCAGTGTTATGCCCTGATATTTGCTGTTAAAAACAGTATATTTGCTGTGCAAATCAGTGTTATTGATGTGCAGTTTAATATTTCCCTTATTTATAATACCCAATGCGCAGCCGGTAATGTATGAAAAATCGTAAAACACTGCGGTAGCTTAGGTGAAGGGTAAAGGGGGTGAGCGAAGCGAAGCCCCCCTTCCTTTACCCTTCGTGTTAGGTTTAACATGTATGTAAAAACAACAAAAAATACTTAAAACTAAGTACTTTTTGTTGTTCTTACATGTTCAACCTAACACGAAGGATAAAGGTGACTTCGCTTTGCTCACTCCCTTTACCCTACACCTTGCTACCGCAGTTTTTTGCCGTGATATTCTACCAAAATCTATTTATTTTACACATTGCCCGTGGCGAAGTAGGTATTCTATATAATCCCTGGGCGTTGTTGGTATTACCTAGGTAGAGTATGTAATGCACAGCAGCGAACTCAGGGAAATTTTTAATTTAGTTTAGTGCAGTTATAGTTTAGTTTTAGTTTATAATATATAACAATTATAATTTTGCATGCTTTTAAATAATCTGAAAACACTGCACATATTTTAATGTTAAGAACTACTGATTTCTTCCAAATAAATTTCATTTCACTTCTTTATTAATAATATTTCATACATTGCCCGAACGCCCGCCACAGGACATTATATAGAATACCTGCATTATACAGATTGCCGGTAACAGATATTTATAGAGAGTTGGCAGTATGGATAGGAGGCCTATATTCCCAATAGTGGTTTGATGCGGGCTGTGAATTCTAATGATGATGATGAAACAAACTCGCGTTGACTTGATACAATTGATGGTGTTTTATTCATAGCGTCACGTCTTTTCCCATACGGGTTGGCAGAGTCACAGGTGTGGCCACGTATAGCCAGTTATTTAACACTCCATTATGCATGACAGATTGGGACGGGATTCGAACCCGCGTCTCCCGCGTGATATGATATGAGCACTCCTTCAGGTTGCAGGCGGTCGGACTGTGGAACGCACTTCCTTGTACGATAAGAGACAGCCCGACTCTTTTCGCTTTCAAAAACCGGGTAAAAGAGCACTTCCTCTCTCTTTTGTGATAGTTATAGTATGTATATTATTATTATATGTAAACTTTATGTACAGGTTTATGTATGTATTGGTACGTATTTAGTAGTTTGATATTTACGAGTATGTATTTTATTTACCGTATTTTACAGATATGTAATTTACTTATATGTAATTTATTATTGTTTAGTTATTGTGCACTGCCTACCCTTTATTGATAAAATTTCCTGTCATGCCTTGGTTTGCTGGAAGAAATCTCTTTTTAGAGATAAGCTCGCCTTTGTACATATGTTTTCTCTTAATGTATCTTTTTTAAATAACTGATGATAAGCGAGCAAGAAGCTACTCAACCAGGGACCTCTTCTGGTGTTTTATGTGTCATACAATAGTCAAAAGACAGACAGACAGCCGTCTCTCTGAGGTAGACATGGCGTCGCAGCGGCGAGCCAAGTGGGGGGGAGGTCTTCCCCTTCCCCCTTCTTATCCTGTAGCTCGTTTCTGTAACTCCTGACATGTCCCGATTACCTTCATATTGGAGTTTCACCAATGACAATAGCTTTAAATGACAGCTACTGTCACTAATAACCGCGTTCAGGGGCCCAATTCCGGTACACAATGACAGCTCAATGACAATTACATGACGATTACGGTCAACTTAAGATATCCAATATCTGACGGTTTCGTAATCCCATTCCCTTTGTTGATTAACTTAATTATTGTGCTTACCAATTAACTTAATTTTTACCATGATTGCCTAAAAAAATATTCTCCGAACGCCAAATATTGGATATCTAAAGTTGACCGTAATCGTAATGTAATTGTCATGGAGCTGTCATTGTGTACCGGAATTGGGCCCCTGATTTGACTAATCAGGGGTAATTTTGAAGTAATTCGCAGTAACAGCGCCATTTTGAAGTAAGTGAACATCCTTCAGACTATCAATTTAAAATGTTTGTGATATATCGATGTCGGAGATAGAGAATTGAGCCACGGTAGCCTTATTATGAATCTCTGACATCTAGGCATATCAATCTCAATAGGAAATTCTACAAATCAGAACTCGATTATTCCAAACGAGCTGACTTTTGTAGCGATTATGATTGGTCGTTAATACATTTCTATACTACTATAGTCAGAGATACATAATAAGGCTACAGGTCTGGATATGTGTACCACAATGACCCGCATTTGAACCCGCTTTCCTGTAAGCGCTCTGTGGCGCTGCGGCTAAGGCGATAAACAAAAATATGGGTTTTTTTCGAATCCATTTACTCCACTACAAAGTTATCTTATGATTTGATTTTTAGGTTAACGTTTATTGATTAAAATTCTTACTTACAGAAGGAAAACGCGATTGGGTGAAAATTTCTTGATAGAATTTGCGGAATTGCATTCAAATGTGGATATTATGTATAAGTAAACTCTCCTTGAAAATATTCTCGACAAAAAGAGGCCTTAGACGAGATGTTATAATAATAATAATAATACCTTGGACAGTATTTACACACATTGATCTAGCCCCAAACTAGGATTCCCTGTATCTTGGATACTAGACAACGATAGACATACTAGTATTAGATAATTATTATACTTAGATAGATAAACAACCATAACTAGGTTACAAACATCCATTCTCATCAAACAGATATGTGCCCCCACCGGGACTTGAACCCGGGACTATTGGCTTCGTAGGCAGCGTCACTGCCGACTCGGCCATTCGGGTCGTCGAAGTTTGATCATTGTGTGCGTGCACATAGAGTTTCTCTTGTCTCACCTAACATCTTAACTATGCTCATCTCACTCGCACGCATCCCTACAATTGTTTATATAAGATTTTTGTCTATAATCTTTGGCATCTCTCCGCCGAATATCGCCGAAGTAATTTATATGTATATTTTTTGTTTGTAATCAGAGAAAAGGCAGGCAGCTTTTTCATTATCATTCCTTGGATTTGAATGAAACCGTTTTCAGCTTTTAATAAATGAAAAAACTTAGTGACTGCGAAATTAAAAACCTAAAAGGAATGGTAATCATATCAACAGCAATAATTTTCGTTTTTTAACTAGATTTTAAAGGCAGCATAAAAATATAGGTGCCTATAAACTCAAACTACTTTTTTATCTACAAATAAGGAATCCTTTCTAAAAATACGAATTTATCAGGTAACATGATGAAGTGTTACACATTTTTGGTACTACGAGAATTTGCTACGTGCGTGCGGCACAACTACTGCTACGCGCTACGATCATAGGTTCGTAGCTCGTCCACCGTACGTAGCTTGAGCCGTCTACGGCAATAAAAATATTTTAATAACTTTAAAATTATCTGCTTTTACAGCGGTTTTTACAGTAGTTTGATTTTGCTTGCTTGGTAAAAACGTTTCAAGTATGCTATACGTTTGAATAGCTGTTCCCTATTTCCTTTTTTGGACTAAGCTCAGTAAAGAGGTGAAGGAATTAAACTAAACACTTTTGTCCTATGACCATGACACCCGAACATTTAGCAATGTTATCACGAATATAGCCTGTCATGTTCGTGCATGTTTGATAAATAGGTGTCATAAAAAGGCGATAAGTGGTTTTTTGACGACCTCCGTCAATATCTACGAGGTTCGGCCTCACAACCGAGAGATCCGGGTATGACTCTCTACCGGGGAGGAAGAAAAATGCCCGGATCATCGACGTTTATGCATGAGACGTCGCTGTTTCTGGTCCAACGACACACGTTATCCTAGTGTGGGACCTGAAGAAGACTAGTATATTAAACTAGTGGCTCTGTGAGCTGTAGAACTCGCGATCGCCACAGGAAATTTGATTTTTTTTATTATTTTCCATCCCCTCACACCCCCGACCCCTTATTATTATTATTTTATAAGCAAATCACCTGACTGCATTTTCTTTCAAAACCACATACAAACTTTTGAATGCACCTGGCTACGCACATGGAGTATGAAAGTAACCGCACCAATAACTCTGTAAGACCATATCTCCGCCATTTTGAAAAATTCGCAAAAACTGAAGCGACAAAAACAACCGTAATAATTATCAAACCTGCTTAGAAATTTTCACGAGAATCGGTTGAGAAATGCGACCTGTAGACGAGAACAGCTGGAAAACCGGACATACGGCTTGGCTCCTCGGTCAATTCTACGGAGATGGGCTACCCACCTGTCATGCAAAATTAATACCCACCTGTCATGCAAAATTAATACCCACATGGCACGCAAAGTTAATACCCACATGGCATGCAAAATTAATACCCACATGGCATGCATAATTAATACCCACCTGTTATGCAAAATTAATACCCACATGGCATGCATAATTAATACCCACATGGCATGCATAATTAATACCCACATGGCATGCATAATTAATACCCACATGGCATGCATAATTAATACCCACCTGTCATGCAAAATTAATACCCACATGGCATGCAAAATTAATACCCACATGGCATGCATAATTAATACCCACATGGCATGCAAAATTAATACCCACTTGGCATGCAAAATTAATACCCACATGGCATGCATAATTAATACCCACATGGCATGCATAATTAATACCCACATGGCATGCATAATTAATACCCACATGGCATGCATAATTAATACCCACATGGAATGCAAAATTAATATCCACATGGCATGCATAATTAATACCCACCTGCCATGCAAAATTAATACCCACCTGTCATGCATTATTAATACCCACCTGTCATGCATAATTAATACCCACCTGTCATGCATAATTAATACCCACATGGCATGCAAAATTAATATCCACATGGCATTCATAATTAATACCCACATGGCATGCAAAATTAATACCCACATGGCATGCATAATTAATACCCACATGGCATGCAACATTAATACCCACATGGCATGCTTAATTAATACCCACATGGCATGCATAATTAATACCCACATGGCATGCAAAATTAATACCCACATGGCATGCATAATTAATACCCACATGGCATGCAAAATTAATACCCACATGGCATGCATAATTAATACCCAAATGGCATGCATAATTAATACCCACCTGTCATGCAAAATTAATACCCATCAGTCATGCAAAATTAATACCCACCTGTCATGCAAAATTAATACCCACCTGGCATGCAGAATTAATACCCACATGGCATGCATAATAAATACCTACCTGTCATGCAAAATTAATACCCACCTGTCATGCAAAATTAATACCCACCTGTCATACAAAATTAATACCCACCTGTCATGCAAAATTAATACCCACCTGTCATGCAAAATTATTACCCACCTGTCATGCATAATTAATACCCACATGGCATGCAAAATTAATACCCACATGGCGTGCATAATTAATACCCACATGGCATGCAAAATTAATACCCACATGGCATGCATAATTAATACACACATGGCATGTGTGTACACACATGGCAGAACTAATAATAAGAGTGCACTATCTTTCAATACCGTATAGACACTTATGAATCGACCTGGTTACGTACATGAAAGTACGTAACCATAACCACCAATAACTATGTAACCTCATTACTGCCCTATTTAAAAAAAAATAAACAAAAACTGAATCTACATAAATAACATATATTTATTGAACCTGCTCACAAAATTTCCCGAGAATCGGTTGAGAAATGCGACCTGTAAAGGAGAACAGCAGGGAATCAGGACAGAAATCCGGACATACGAAAGCATTTTTGCCTAAGCTGAAACGGAGACGCTTCGCTTCATTTCGCTTCCTCGGTAAATGTCAATGTTAGTGTTTTTGGTAACGCCATGCTAAATGTACTCAGATTGTACCCTGTCCTCTGTTTACCGCGCGCTGTTTGCGTTCGATTACCCGCTGTCGTCGACGCGACGTGACGGCGCGCCGATGAAACGCATTAACTGATACTGATTGCGATCTTGCAGCGTTATTGCCGATTCTCGATACAACGAGAATTTCGGGAATCAACAGCGTTCGAAGTGCGAAAGTGTTTTCATACATATACAAGCACACAAGCACACATATCGTGGTATCAAATGGGTTGACAGAAGCACAATGATGTCTACGTATAACCAGTAATTCGATACTCATTTTCATCGGCCTTAAAAATTGAGTTGGCTCTCAGTTGGAGTAATGGAGTCTTTACAAGAGACCAGACTATCGCGCAGCTCCTAACACAATTAACTCCTCCAATTTCAAGCCATTTAAGATAATATTTGACCAAATAACAAGACAATCTAGGCTGGAAATGGAATGTAATGGAAAACATCTGCCTCTGTCTATAAAGATGCGCCGAGTGGCCAGCCCCCTGCCAAGCAAAATGGAGGCTGAAGAGGCTTAACGAGGACACAATTGTGCCACTGCTACCCCGTATGCGCAAAGATGTGACGCTATGTTATGTTTTAAGATAATGCCAGAATTGAGACCACTACCTACCTATATTCTCCAAAGCATTACATCACACATCAGGTGTGACGAAATTCATCCGACAATCAGCGTAATATTTCCCAGCCTTTTCCGAGGCTTGCGTGTGTACCGCCCATATCAATAATAGGCCGTCCGCAAAATAGCTCCGGCACCCCACCAGGTGAACTCTGACCTTATTTTCGACTGTAATTTGCGCCCGTTTCATACCTAAGTGTATTTGGATAAGAATCTTTCTGTTTTTCACTTTTGGGTTATGCAATGCAATGCGCGCGCTTATTCCATCTTTAGTCCGATGATCGAACTATCTGGATGTTATTTTTAGCAAGTCAGCGCCAAAGTCTATAAAGCTCTGGCCAAACTCTAATGATTGCCAATTTCTGATATATCTGCGTACTCCTTTATATGTCATAAATATAAGAATCGATAGAGGGATGCAAGGGATGTAATAAATACGCCCTTTGATTCTAATGTAATCGTAAAAGAAGTGGTCAAATCCAGAAGTGGTCAAAACAAGAAGTGGTCACCAACCGTCAAAACGATTTTTATTGTGATCCTAATCCTAAGTCAATACAAAACGTGTATTTAACACTTAATCAACAGAGTTTAAATCGTGACAAAGCACGAATAAAGCGTTGACGTAGAGGCTTATGTCGTTAAGCTTTTTGTGAATGCTTCGAGCGTTTAAAGCTAATCAATAATTCATTAAATTCTGATATTGGGAACGTTACTGGTCGATATTCTCTGTGGAATGGCCATTTTCCGTCCGCTGGATACCAGCAAGAGTTATTATATTGAATTTGGGACGTTGTGATATCATCGTTTTTTTCTATATTTAATGTAGGTTTCTGATGGCAGAGCTCCGTGGTCTAATGGGTTTCACGCTTGCTTGTCACACTGGAGATGCAGGTTCGAATCCTGACCGTGTACCAATAAGATTAATTTGTCTTAAGTACATTATCGAACGTTCAGTGTTTTGGATGACACGTTAAGCTGTAGGTCCCAGCTACTATCGCTGGGGATAGTGAAGGTAAAACCCCTCCATCAACCTGCACTGAGCCAGCATGGTGGGGTATCTTACTGCTATTCATACAAAGACTTAAAAAAATGTAGGTTTCTAAAATGTTCATATTAGAGCGCAACTAAGTCGCACAAGCATTATTAATATCAAATTACAAAATAAACAAAATTATGAAGCAAAGTAACGGCTTGGAATTCAGTCCTTTATGACCTCAACATTACATAGCGTCACGCCCACAGAGCATTTAGATATCTGTGGTCACGCCCTTGCCTATATGGCTTGGCAGAGGCCCAGTTGTACCCACTTTTGGCACTTCGGGTGACAGTGAGCTTTTGAGTTATGCGTGGAAATAGAAGCGTCATTGTCGTTCACACATTTCAAATTCACGTAATTCATTATTACATGTAATGAGATAGGTGCCCAGACGATGACACTAGGAAACTGAATATGCAATAGGAGACAGGCAGGCAGGAGGGTATTGAAGTTCACCGGATTAAAGTGACTTCAATACATTCCCTACCTGAAGCGACGCCTGAATGAGGAATCCCAAAACTTAGCTCAAACTATACAAATGAGTAAAAATCTGATATTGACAATAATGTTGTACGGTCGGTGTTTCCGTACGTGAGCTACAGTCTTCACAAAATAAAAGGCCCGGTGGCCCAAACTAAATTCAACCTTATTAGTGACACGGACGCTATCACCGGGCCTTTTATTTTGTGAAGCCTGTAAGTGGTAAACAAACACATTTCACGACATTCCGAAGGAATCACGTAACGTGGATTACCGTAATAAGTAATACACACTAGTTGGAATACTCACGAATTGATTGCCACTCAAAAATTCTTTAAATCGTCAAAAACGTATTCTGACGAAGTTCCTGCACACAGCTTCTCGGAGCGTCCTCCATACTTATTCCCCATTATTGTTTACTACTTTGCTCAAGTATCTGAAACACAGACTTTATCGTATAGCAGACGACCTCTGTGGCGCTGCGGTAGTGGCTCTGCCTACCAGGCGAGAGGTCCCGGGTTCGATCCCCGGCCGGGGATAAAGAAAAAAAAACAGGTCTTGGAAGTTTATATGTGTGTGATATCGCTGTTTCCGGTTTCCACGACACAGGGCATCCTAGTGTGAGGCCAGAAGCAATAAATCTGCCTGTATGTTTATGTTCATTGAATATCTGCTCCTGCAACATCAACCGACTTCGAATTTCGACGTTTGACACGCTGTCAACGAGAGAGATACAAACATGGATCACTCCTTCCCTCGGTGAGGGAGTGTCCTCCCGGTAACCAAAAAAACATCCAAAACTCGCAGATTTTTTTACCTGCCGGGAAGGATATAAATTTCAAAACAAACCGTTTGCTTGTACTTAGTTAATTCGTGAAATAATCGAGCGACTAACGATACCGCCGTCATTTTGCGAACAAAGATTAATCGCTTGGCGGTGTTCAATAAAAGGGCCAAGGTTTTTGGGGTCGAGTCCTGAGGCTTGCACAGTGCATTCCGGGAGAGATGATAAGTATGAAAACGTCTGGGAATCGCGACTGTCGCTTATCGCAATGATAGGCGTCGCTTACTTCCGCACGCACAGAGATTGGTTGTAAAGAACATTTGTTTCTCACAGTGTTGTCGACATAGATGAAGAAGCTTTTGTGATATATTTTTTATCCACCCTCCCCGAAGGGACAGTTTAGGCCCAAACGTCTGTCATTTAGGCGGTTGTGGAGCGAAATTAATGTATTCTGTACAATCATGGGCGTTTTGTTTATTTCGCTGAGTAAAGGGATAAGCTTTGTCATTGGGTTTTGGGAACAAGGTCGGAAGAACACCGTGAAGAAAATTAGTGAACTTAAAATAGTAGGAACAGTCTACGCTGCGAGCTATAATAGTTTAGAGCACGCAGCGTAGACAAACACATTTTCAACAAAGTCGCAGAAATCCTGAACCATTTACATATGGCTTATGTTTAAACGATCACCAAAACCGCACCTATTTTACTACCCAAAAAAATCGAAACGACCGCCAGAATTAGTAAACGACCACCAAATTGTGTTTGGATAAATGATCACCAAACTTCTTTTTATTTTTGGTGTACTTAAGTGTGTTAACTTATGTTTTGTAGGTGTTAACTTGTGTTAACTTATGTTTTAATTATTTTTTGTTGTTCTTACAAGTTCAACCTACAACGAAGGGTAAAGGGGGCTTCGCTTCGCTCACCCCCTTTACCCTTCACCTAAGCTGCCGCAGTACTTTTCCCTGATATTTGCTGCAACTTTTGGTGATCATTTACCCATTTTGGGTAGGAAAAAAATATTTTGGTGATCATTATATTTGTTGCCTTACATATTTCAAATATTTTGATGTAACCTTAATTTTGCGTGAAATAAAGAATAATGAAGGATAACAGATAATACAGACCAAGAGGCCATGAAAACAATATACGTAGTAAATCTTCCGTCTTTTGCCGGCTTTCCTCCACATTATCAGCTAACTACTAAAACTCATCTGCAGGAGTGGACAAACACTGGAAACCCAAGTGTCGCTTTACTCGATTTCTCTCAAAGCTCAAGGGTCCTGAGATCTGGGATACCGTCTTTTGATCGATAGTCCAGCTCTACAAAAGGGCTTATGTTATTAGCATTTTATTCCTTCGCAACATTGTTGTTTATACGAATGAACTGTCAAAATGTTTGTTTTGAATTGATTGTCAATTTTCTGTCTGATCTACGTTTTTATACGTACCTCTATGTTTTTCCTGGCCTCTGGGTGACTACGTGAATTTGAATTCAAAACTTGAAATATGAATCTTGGAATCGACCCGAGTCTTCCTAACAAATCTAGACCCGATGTAGGTCAGTCTACTCCAGCTCACAAAAGTTGGAAGTACTAGAAGGCCAGATTCCTTGGCCCAATTGGCCCGGGGACCTTTGAAGAACTCTTCTACCAGTTCAGTGCACTCTAGCATCTCCTGACCACTCTCCTGGTAATAGACTGCCCGCCGGCGTCTACTACCAGGTTATATATTTTTAGGTTAGGAATGATTATATAGAATAAAAGGAACTCGTCCTATTCTCTCTCCCATTTCTTGACTTGTAGGACCTATATTCTAAGCTTCTAACTTCTTCTAAATATCTTAGGCTTCCGTTTCAGAGGGTTATTCCTATCAACCCATGTAACTTTATACTTTTAAATTATATTTACTGTTTAATATTTGTGCTTCGGAACGCACCTCCTCTTGTTGCGCGACTCGGAACGGAAACAGAACCGCAGCTGTCACTCGTATCGGAACGAGAGGAAAAATTGGAGGTTATCTTTCTCTTGGTTCTGTCTCATCGGGAGAATAACATGGCGGCTCGGGCCCCGTGGCATTGATTGTTTCGGTGTAACAATTGTAATACAGGCATCGGGCCTGGTCAGAGTGTAAATCTACCTCATAGCGTCGGGCTATTGATTGTAATTAGATTCGCGTCAGCGGTCAAGTGATTTGTGTTGTGACGCACATAGTCGTATCGGCGGCGACTCCACGTGCCGCCAGCAGCGCGCCGGCGACGGCGTCGGACAGCGACGGCAAGGGTTCGATCCCATCCCCCATTCCAAAACCGTCTCCTCTCCCGCATTCCCCTGTCTCGAATCGAGCCTTTAATCTATCCTGTCTGCGGTGACAAGGTAAAACAAATTCATGATTTCTTTTCTCTCACGTGTGGGCAAAGGCACATCCCCCTCAGGATTCTCACGCCGTTCGGTAGGCGTGGGAAATATAACATTTTGGTAGCAGAGCGTGGTTTCCTAGTGGGAAATCATCGATTCACGGTAGGGTTGCCTTTGTCACATTGTAGTTGGGAGAAAAGAATATCCCAGATTGGCTCAAGTCGGCAATGAGTCTGTGGTCGGTATACCACGATAAAAGTTCATTTTCGGTAAGTGAAAGTATAAGTGCCAATTTAGTTAACAGTTGTTATAAATTGTAGTCGGAAACTACTGTTGTTGAGCATAAAAGATTGAACAGTCATTCTGCGAAGTAACTAGATTGTATTACTTGCGATAGAACGTCGGGTTCTATAGTCCTACAGTGTTATTTCGGTTTACACAGCAGGGTCGGGCTATTTAAGGGGTATTAAGCTGATTTTGCTGACCTCAAAGGAAGTGTGGTTCCTATCGGAGGGGCCACTACTAGAAAAATAGTTTTTTTATAATAACCTTTTGTGTGTTATTTGTATTGTACCACATGGTGGCATTCTCTAATTGATTTAGAGTGTATATTATAAGGTGTATGTCCACAGGGCGACCATATTAAATATTGTTTATGATTTAATTGTTTAGTGGTTGCCTTGGGTTTTACAACTTAGTTTTAATTTCTGTGCCCAGCGCTGACGGGAAAGTGCTGGTATCTGGCTGTGCTTAGTTCGGCAGTGAAGCATAGGACCAGGAACAATTAAATCGGTAACCATGGCACCTTCGCCCTTGACGGTACTGCGATATGGTGTCCGTGAGGAGATGAGATGGCTCGCCCATACTCACAAGTATGTGGAGCGACCCGACATGGACGATGTCCTGCTCAAGCGTGTGGAGGACGCAATGACACGCGTCGGGAAGGTGTGTCGGCTGGCTGCCGAGGCTGAAGCCCTCGGGCTTACGGATGAGGCCTCGGTGGCTGCAGTGAAGCAGCTCTGCGCGGATGCTGACCAAGCGATGGAGTGCTTGGGCGACATCGAGCGTCGCGCCGAAAAAATTAAGCGGTCGCGTCGGGATGACCGCGGGGAGGGTAGCGGAGACCCCCCCCCTAAGGGTGTGGTTGGACGGCTTCCACACCGGGAGATTCCGGCCTTCGGTGGGGCAATTGATGAGTGGCCGGCATTCATCAATTTGTTCGATAGCCTGGTCCACGGTCGGGACGACCTGGACAGCGCCTACAAGTTGGCCCAGCTATTGATGGCACTGCGGGGTGAACCGAAGGAGTTGGTCGGTCACCTAACGGTTACGGCGGGCAATTATGAGATTGCCCGGGTCATATTGTTTGACCGCTACCAACACAAAAGGCGGTTGGTTGATGCGCAGCTGGGGAAGCTGTTCAGCATCCCAAGAGTAACCCGGGATGTTGACATCCGGGTACAAGTGCTCAACCCTGTGCTGGTGGCCACTAAGGCCCTTCAGAACCTTGGTCTGCCGGTAGACCAATGGTCATATATTGTGTTATATATGGTTTTGTCACGGTTGCCTGCAGCTGTTCAAAGTCGGTTTGAACAGCTGCATGGGGGCAGTAGCTCGGAACTGCCCACGCTCGTCCAATTAACGGAGTTTTTGGAGGGTGAATGCAGGCGATGCGACACCATGGATTCGGAGGCCAGTGTGCAGCGCCAACCCGCGCGGATGCGGGAGGGGCCGCGCCCCCCACCCCCACGGGGGGGTGGTCGGTCAAAACAATTTGGCGTTTTGAGTGCCGCGCCGTCGGGTGACGGCTGTGTGCACTGCGACAGTGCCGGTCATGAGGTGACCAGTTGCGCCAACTTTAAGGCGCTCGGTGTGGCTGCCCGCAGGAAGGTGGTCTTCCGCCACCGATTGTGTTTCGGTTGTTTGGGGCCGCACCCGCTGAGCGAGTGCTCACGGGCGTCCCCCTGTGAGGGCTGCGGTGGCAGGCACCACGTCGTGTTGTGCCTGAACCGGTCAGGCCCATCGGACGGTCACCAGGGCCGGGCTCAGGTTGGTCGGTCACAGGGCCCAACCAGGGCCGGACCCAGTCCCCCTCCGGGCAACGGGAGTCACCAACGGGGTGACTGGGGTACCCGCGGACGGGACCCCCCCCGAGGGGAAGGGGGCAGCGCGGGGGGTAACAGGCGGGATAGCCGGGGTTCGGTCGCCGCTGTCCAGGGCCAGCGAGGACTTCGGGCCACTGGCTCAACGCGTGTTACGGGCGGGTGTCAGATGGCACCTATGAGTGGCGCGAAGGCTGGGAGTCCACCACCTTCAGCGCCACCCTGCCCGTCGCTCTGGGAGGCGAACAGGGAGGCGAACAGTCGGATGTCGCCCCCATTCCTAGAGCGCCCCAGGTTGGATCCGCTCGCCCCCCTCCATCCACGGTGGCCACCGGGCACACCGTTCACAGTCCGGTATGGTCGGGTACCGGGACAGCGAGGGGCCTATTATGCGGGTTGGGACCCCCTGATGTACATGCGGTCTGATATGCCACCGGTGGCATATCAGCAGCCGAGTTACCAGGCCGACGGGGGTCCCAGCGGGTTCGGATCCCGCGGAGGTTCCCGCTAGGGACACGCCGCCCACTTACAGGGTGCCGCCACTCCACAGACGGTCATGCTCCCCACCGCCTCGGTGATAGCGTGGAGTTCGGACGGCAAATCTTGTGTGGCACGAGCACTATTGGACTCGGGGGCCCAGGGGTGCTTAGTCTCGTGCAACCTTGTAAGACGGTTGGGCATTTCGGTAAGGGAGTACCCACATTCCATTCGGGGAATTGGGAACACGGAAGTCGGTTCCGTTAAGGGAGTATGTCGGATTACTCTCTCGTCACGGGTGGATTCATCGGTGAATCTGACGGTGACGGCATTAGTCATGCCTAATGTGATGGGCTCACACCCTCACGTACGGTTGTCGCCCTCGGTGCGACAGTTGGTCGCTGGGTTGTCACTGGCAGACCCGGAGTTCGACATTCCGGGCCCAGTAGACATTTTATTGGGTGTCGATGCCTTAGGATACCTGATAGTGCCAGGTGTCCACGTGTTGCAGGCGACTGGTCTGGTTTCGGTCAACACCAGACTGGGCCATGCGGTAATGGGTCCGGTCATGCCGGCTGCCCCACGCCTAGCGACTCGTAGTCCCTTATTCGGTTCTGTACTCTCGGAGGTGATACAGAAGTTTTGGGAGGTGGAGGAACCACCTACGGTACGCCGGTTGGACCCGGTTGAAGAAGAGTGTGAACAGTTTTATCGGAACAATACTGGTCGCCTTCGGTCAGGTCGATTTCTCACACGTCTTCCATTTCGGAGTGATCGCCCACCGCTGGGCAGTTCACACCATGCAGCCGAGACGCGGCTTCTGTCGATGGAACGACGCATGAAGCGTGACGGGATTTTCCGGCAGAAGTACGTCGACTTCATGCGGGAATACGAGTCGCTCGGCCACATGTCGGTTTCGGGTATCGACTGGAAGCGTGAAGACCACTGCTTCCTGCCTCATCACGCGGTCTTGAGGACCCCGGAGGGCAAAATACGGGTAGTGTTCGATGGATCGGCATCAACATCTAACGGCATGAACCTGAACCAGTGTTTGCATTCAGGGCCGAAGTTGAATCATGACATCGCGGATGTTATCACACAGTTCCGTCGACACAATGTTGTGTTTGTAGCTGACATCCGGATGATGTTTAGACAGACGGTCATTCACCCTGACGATAGACGGTATCAGCTGATACTGTGGCAAGAGAGCCCAGATCAGCCCATCAGGGTGTACGAGTTGAACACCAACACGTACGGGCTACGGTCTAGTCCTTATTTGGCGATTCGCACTCTTCGGGAGTTAGCGGATCGAGAACGGTTAAATTTCCCTAGAGGAGCAGCGATCCTGGAGCAGGACCTCTACGTGGACGATATCTGTACCGGTGCAGATTCCGTGGAGGAGGCGCTCGCTCAACGGGACGAGCTAGTTGAGCTCTTACGGGGTGGAGGTTACGAGCTCCGGAAATGGATGTCGAACTCTCCAGAGTTACTGACTGGTCTTCCGGATGACTACCAGCAGGATCCCCACATTTTTGAAAATTTGGAAAATCCAAATATGTTGTCGGTATTAGGCGTCCAGTACCAGCCGGTGTCAGACATGTTCTCGTATCGGGTCGAGTTGGACTCCCCGAAGGTCTGGACGAAACGGAACGTCCTCTCAACGGTGGCTAGGACATTTGATCCAAACGGGTGGATCACCCCGGTAACATTTCAGCTCAAGTGTTTTATGCAGCAATTGTGGTCTGCTGAGCTGAAATGGGACGACCCGATCGGCGGGTCATTGAGCTCGGAGTGGGACTCGTTCTTTTCGACCCTCCCTGGCATTAATCGGATTTCACTGCCACGGAGGTTGGTCCCCACCAAACGATACACCGCCACCCTGCATGGGTTTTGCGATGCCTCGGAGAAGGGCTACGGAGCTGCGGTGTATCTGCGTACGGTCGACTCCTCGGGGGAGGTTGATGTGCGGTTGGTCATGGCCAAGAGCAAGGTTGCGCCGTTGCGCACTCGCCTGACCATTCCCAAGTTAGAGCTTTCGGGAGCGGCTCTCCTGACTCGTCTGCTCAACCACACGATGACGGTTCTTCGTGGGTCAATAGCGTTGGAAGATACGGTCTACGCTTGGACGGACAGCCAGATCGTGTTATGCTGGCTGAAGGCTTCAGTTCACAAGCTGGAGATTTTTGTGGCGAATCGGGTTTCGCAGATTTTGACTTCGGAGGTTCCCTTAATCTGGAGACATGTTCCAGGGAAAATGAACCCAGCAGACTGTGCGTCTCGTGGGTGTCATGCTCCGGAGTTGGTTGGACATCCCTTGTGGTGGGGTCCAAAATGGTTGACTCAAGCCGAATCGGATTGGCCAGTGAGTCCACGCGTTACCACGGCGAACGGCGCCTTGACAGTCGGTGTTTGTACGACGCAGCCAGAGCCGGAAGAGGAGTTCAGCCTGCTGGAACGGTACAGCTCGCTCGACAAGCTCGTCAATGTGACCGCCTGGATCTGCCGATTTGCGCGGAATTGTCGGAATTCTGAGGCGCAACGAGTGCGGACACAGGTCCTGACACCACGGGAACGGAACCATGCGTTGTTCGCATTGGTACGGAACGTGCAGACGGTGCACTTTAAGTCCGAATTGGACATTCTGAGACGCGGACGCGTCCAACTGAAGGGAGCTGTGGCTCGGCTCAACCCGTTTATTGACCCTCAAGGATTGCTGAGGGTAGGAGGTCGGCTGCGGAATGCCAACCTGCCTTATGCGGCTCGCCACCCGTTGTTACTCCCTCGGAAAGGGAAGTTGGTCGAACTGTAGATACAGGATCGACACATTCGGAATGGGCATGTCGGATGCCACGCCTTGATGGCGTTTCTCCAGCGCGAGTTCTGGATTCTATCGGGAAGACGCATAGTGCGTAGCGTCGTATTTCTGTGCCTGCCTTGTTATCGGGCCAAGGCGGCTACGATGCAGCCCCAGATGGGCGATTTGCCCTCGGATAGGGTTAACGAAATCCGGCCCTTTGCGGGTGTCGGAACGGATTTCGCGGGACCATTCATGGTCAAGTCTTCACAGCTACGGAACGCCAGATTAGTGAAGGCATACCTGTGCGTCTTCGTGTGCTTGGCCACGAAGGCAGTCCACTTGGAGGTGGTCAGTGACCTCACTACGGAAGCATTTATCGCATGTCTGGATCGGTTCGTCCCACGAAGGGGCCTCCCGACATTAATCCGTTCGGACGACGGCACAAATTTTGTCGGAGCCAGGCGATATCTGCAGGAGGTCACTCAATCCCTGAACGGTAACCAGGTAAAATTGAAATGACACTGAACTCGCGTCCGTTTTGCCCGCTCAGTTCGGATCCAAATGATTTGGAAGCGTTGACGCCGGGTCACTTCCTGATAGGTCAGCCCCTTAACGCCCTGCCAGAATACCCATTCGGTGATGTTAAGTTAAGTCGGTTAACTAGGTGGCAGATGTTGCAGCAGATGGCTCAAGATTTTTGGAAACGGTGGTCCCTTGAGTACTTGCACATCTTGCAGCAGCGCCTTAAGTGGACTGACCGGACGAGCCCCCCTCAAGTCGGTGATTTGGTGCTGATTAAGGATGCGAACCTGCCATCATTGAGATGGAGACGAGGACGGATCGTCAATTTGTACACGGGTCGGGATGGCACGCCTCGATCAGCAGAAGTCAGGGTGGGGGACTCGGTCCTCAAGAGAGCGGTCGCAACACTTTCTCGCCTTCCTATTGATTAGGGACAGGTTCGGGCCTGTCCGGGCGGGTGACTGTTTAATATTTGTGCTTCGGAACGCACCTCCTCTTGTTGCGCGACTCGGAACGGAAACAGAACCGCAGCTGTCACTCGTATCGGAACGAGAGGAAAAATTGGAGGTTATCTTTCTCTTGGTTCTGTCTCACCGGGAGAATAACATGGCGGCTCGGGCCCCGTGGCATTGATTGTTTCGGTGTAACAATTGTAATACAGGCATCGGGCCTGGTCAGAGTGTAAATCTACCTCATAGCGTCGGGCTATTGATTGTAATTAGATTCGCGTCAGCGGTCAAGTGATTTGTGTTGTGACGCACATAGTCGTATCGGCGGCGATTCCACGTGCCGCCAGCAGCGCGCCGGCGACGGCGTCGGACAGCGACGGCAAGGGTTCGATCCCATCCCCCATTCCAAAACCGTCTCCTCTCCCGCATTCCCCTGTCTCGAATCGAGCCTTTAATCTATCCTGTCTGCGGTGACAAGGTAAAACAAATTCATGATTTCTTTTCTCTCACGTGTGGGCAAAGGCACATCCCCCTCAGGATTCTCACGCCGTTCGGTAGGCGTGGGAAATATAACATTTACCCTAAGCCCTAAACTAAAATAATGATCCATTAGGCGCCGTGCGCACCTACGTGACTAGCGTGACATGCATCTGACAAAAAGCCACCATTTTCACGGCATGCCCTTTGGGTACCCATCTAACGAGAGCTCAATATGAAAAACCTACTTTTGTTATTATTACAGAGCCAGTGTATTTAATAGTAGATAAGTTTTTGCAACATCTCCACCAATAAGCACCATTTTTGTAGTTTTATTTTTAAATATTGTCGTCCCGTTATGTAGGTACTACACTTGTTCCTCTGTCTATATATTTAAATTTCGTAACATTTTTCACTTAAACTAAATTAAATAAATATTTTTTCTGGACAATATAACATTTCCACTCATTTGCGAGAAAACGGTGTACAAAAACCATATAGTGAAAATTAACAGCCATGGATGACCACATTCAAGAAACATTAAGACATCAAGCGAATGAGGCTCCATGCAGCGCAGTGCATGCATCTATGAACTTGCGGAGTTTACAGACGGAGTGATTGGCCGCGAGCCACATCCCTCAGGGCGGGCGGGGTCGCACTGTACAGCGCTGCTGCTACCTTATAGCTATAGTTTATCGCGGCCCACTTTTCCACACGTTTTGCGTGACGTGGGTTGGGGGCACTACTCCTGCCAACCCAGCTCCTGTAGGAAGCCTAGCAGACCCTTGATGTTGCCGACGACCTCCTGGAGCGACCTCGGCGTCCCAAGGTGTGTTGCCCGGTAGATGGCCACGCCGGAACATTCCAGCAGGACGTGGGTGGCTGTCTCCTCGACCTCCATGCAGGCTCTGCACAGGGGGCTGTCCGTGACACCTAAAGTGGTGTAAGTGTTTGTTTAGCAAAGCGTGTCCAGTTATCGCTGCTGCTACCTTTCTGTATTACGATGTTTAAAAGGAAGATATTTTTCTGAGGCCCGGATTGGATGCACACCTGTAAATTAGAAGAAAAAGAGAGAATCTCGTTATTAGGACATTGTTTAGTAATTACAGATATTGCTCAGAGTTGTAAAGGCTCCTTTCAGAAGATGTTTTTGATAATGATCTTCTAAACGAAATTATTAAAGAAACAAAACAGAAAGACTGATTCTAAAATAAAAGATTTTAACGGTAAAGGCTTCCATCTCATTATCATATCACAATTTTATGCATATTAAATAGAAAACATGGTTGAATAAATGAACCGAATAGTCGCCGACTATAAATTAAAAATTAAAAAAAAACTTTGACACATGACTTTGAAGTACTGAACCGATATAAATAATATATATCTAAGAAGAGAAGAAGCGCAGTGAAGTCTACTACCAACTACAAAAACCACATTAAAATCCGTCCACACTTTTGATCGCTATTCTTAGTTAAGCTGATAACTTTCGAACTACAGAACCGATTTTGATAAAATATATCTAGGAACTATTGCAATCTAGTCTGCTACCAACTACAAAAAACCCCATTAAAATCCGTCAATCCGTATGACCGCCATTAATTGTGAAGCTGACAACTTTTGAACTGCTCAACCAATTTTAACAAAACAAATCTATAACCATCGCACTAAAGTCTACCAACTATTAAAATGCGAATTAAAATCCGTCCACTCGTTTGACTAAAATTCCTTCTTAATAATAATAATAATAATACCTTGGACACTATTTTTTACACATTGATCTAGCCCCAAACTAGGATTCCCTGTATCTTGGGTACTAGACTACGATACACATACTTATATAGATAAATACTATACTTAGATAGATAAACAACCATGACTAGGGTACAAACATCCGTTCTCTTCAAACAAATATTTTCCCCCACCGGGACTCGAACCCGGGACCCTTGGCTTAGAAGGCAGGGTTACTGCCGACTCGGCCATTCGGGTCGTAAGCTGATGACTGTCGAATTACTGAACCGGTTATAACAAAACTATCTAAGAACCATCGCAGGGAAGTCTTCTAAAATTTACAGAAACCCGCATTAAAATCCGTCCACCCGTTTAACCGCTAGGATGACACGGACAGACACACATACAGACACACCGACCGAGAGACGCTTCAAACATAAATACTCCTTTTGGTCGTCAGGGCACAAAAAGAGCTAGTCGGTTCATTTCTTGCTAATTATGCCTTTAGCGAAAAGTGTCCACAGATCAGAGTTATGGTAAATTGGGTGCAATAGCAAAAAGTTGCAGCTCTCCTGTTGCTGTATGCTGCAACGTGAAATATTATCCAGTGCAGTAGAAAATGGGGTAAAATAAAACGATGCGGTTTTTCTTGAAACTGCAAATAGGGAATTTGTGTTTTTACTAACGTAATAAAAATAATAATTATGAAATTCTACCAATCATTCAAATAATATCAATGCTTATAATAATAATAATGTTAATCCAAATTTACATGATATTTTATTTTCTACCAGGTCGGTACTAACAACAATCGATCGATTGTATCATTACCTATACTGTTTGCTCATATAGTCACATCACTAAATATTTCATTCTTTTCATGTCGTGCCCATTATGTAATTTCAGTATGGCTTATTTTTAAACGATTACCAAAAACGCACCTATTTTACTACCAACAAATTCTAAATGACTGCCAGAATGGATGGATGTCCACCAAATTGTGTTTGGATAAATGATCACCAAACTTCTTTTTATGTTTTGTGTACTTAAGTTTATGTTTTAAGTATTTTTTGTTGTTCTTACATGTTCAACCTAACACGAAGGATTTACCCTTCACCTAAGCTACCGCAGTATTTTTCCTGATATTTTTTGCAACTTTTGGTATACATTTATCCACTTTGGGTAGGAAAAAAATATTTTGGTGATCATTATATTTGTTGCCTTTCAGTATTCAGCGCGCTGCGCGTGATTTCATACTTGTTCTTAGAATAATAAATAACCAGTGTAATCATCAAACTAAGTTAGTGTTTAACTCCGTCAATCTTCCTCCCATAAAACTTTAGCCAGCTATTTGGAAGGGCAAACGGTCGCGTGGCGCGGCTGACAGTTTTCCTTCGTAAGCGAAGGTGGCGACCCAACATTACCCTCGTCCAATTGCCAACAAAACGATCAGGTCTGGCGGGTACTGGTACCCTTTATCTGCAGTCATCACACACGTGGCTTTGGAGCAGACGGAGCCACGTGCATCAGCAAGTTTGGAGGTTCGGCATTTGGATGCCACGAGGTGATACTTACCTCTGTCACATCATCAATTAGGTGTCCCAGGTGGGACCTGCCTATCAGCGAACAAATAATGTAATAAAATAAAATACATTAAATTACATACATTCACAGCTTAACGTGTCATCCGTAACACTGAACGTCCGATAATGTACTTACGATAAAATTATTTGTCTCATTGGTACATGATCAGGAATCGAACCTGCATCTCCTGTGTGAGAAGCAAGCGTGAAACCCTTTTTTTAGACCACGGAGTTCGAACACCAATTATAATAATAATAATAATAATAATAATAATACCCTGGAAGTTTCCAGGTGATTTACACACATTGATCTAGCCCCAAACTAGGATTCCCTGTATCTTGGGTACTATACAACCATACACATACTTATAATTATAGATAAATATTATACTTAGATAGATAAACAACCATGACTAGGGTACAAACATCCGTTCTCATCAAACAAATATGCCCCCACCGGGACTCGAACCCGGGACCCTTGACTTCGTAGGCAGGGTCACTGCCGACTCGGCCATTCGGGTCGTCGGTGTTAAGTTTATTTTTCATACTCTGTAATAGTGAAACTCGTTTCAACTGAAATAACGTTTTTTTTAATGGGCCTTCCCATTAAGTAACGCTTTAATAGTCTAAGCCTAAAGGATGTGCGGATGATGATGCCTTTAAAAAGTATTTAACGAACGATATACTGTATCTTAGTATGGGGCCAGGGCAATGCATGTGTTTGTGGCATGTATTCCTATAAATGTTTGTTTTAGCACAACATGGTCAAACCCCAATCACATTTTGAACCTGGAATAAACACCCCGTTAACCCTTTTAAACCCTTTTATCTACACACGTATCATAAACCCTCTTTACTTCGTTCAAAAACCGCACGTTACGATCAGCATTATGTTAAACTACTTGGTAAAAACTCGTTTCGTATCTGGAAAACTACACATTATGGTCATTATGTGTAGATTTCGAACGCCGACGCCCACCCGCGTGCCGTCCCTAGTTTGTCTGTGAAGTTGGTACTGACATTCAAATTTCGAACGCCGACGCCCGTCTGCGTGAAGTTGGTACTAAAGAACAAGCTAAACAATTGCAGAACCACAATGCCGGTCAAACATGCGGTTCCTGAACACATCAAAGAGAGCTTATGATATGTGTGTAGATAAACTAGTGTATGTAACTTTACATAATTAGGCATTATGCAGCAGTCACATAAACTACTATTAGCACGCGATAAAAAGAAAGGATGACATCATGAATGAAGTCTTTAAAATTCCCGATTAAGTACATTCGATCACGAACCCAGAGGGACAATCACTGTCATGCTGAATCACGTGTGCAGTTTCTTTTTGCGTAGTTAAAGCAACTAAACTAGTGGCTCTGTGTGCTGTAGACTCAGATAAACGAAACTCTTTGCTTACTTGCTCTGTGTGCTGTAGACTCAGATAAACGAAACTCTTTGCTTACTTACTCTGTGTGCTGTAGACTCAGATAAACGAAACTCTTTGCTTACTTACTCTGTGTGCTGTAGACTCAGATAAACGAAACTCTTTGCTTACTTACTCTGTGTGCAGTAGACTCAGATAAACGAAACTCTTTGCTTACTTACTCTGTGGCTGTAGACCTAGCCAGTATCACCTTCTTTTTTCTTTTAATAACACATACAAACTTATGGATTCACCTGGTTACGTACACGGAGTATGAAAGTACTTTGTCAACTACATTTTGCGGTCTTAAACCCATATTGACCTTTCACTAAAATTAATATAGTCACTCTCGCGGTCTCTACAAATCCAACGACACCTCATTTGTGAAAATCCGTTAAGCTGTTCGGACTGCAGCGGTTTTTTGAAATTTTAAAACCCCCACATCTCCGCCATTTTGAAAAAAATCCAAAAACTGAATCGCTAAAAAATATATCTCATTATTGAAGCTGCTTAGAAAAATTCAGGAGAATCAGTTGAGAAATGCGGCCTGTAGATGATAACATCCGGACGTACGTCCAGATACAGGAAAGCATTTTTGCCCAACCTGAACGGAGACGCTTCGCTCGCTCGGACAACTATCCATTCTCATAAAAAGCCTAAAGGAATAAAAAGCCTTAATATCGATAATATTCAGTATTATAGGGTAAATAATAATTAATAATAATTTCTTTATGGCACACAAATCATGTAAAAACAAAAGTTACATAAAAATAGTGAACAAAGGTGAGCTTATCTCTAATAAGAGATCTCTTCCAGCAAACCAGGTTAAGATGGGAAAGGTTATTTGCCGAGCAGGGCTAGACTTATGTGTACATCAATATAATATCAATCAAATCAATATAAATAAGCCAGTACTTACATTCATAATAATTAAATTATATAAATACTATTATATTAAACTAAATACTTTTAATATACTACTACTTTATTTTAGACTCCAGAGCCGTCAAAACTACTACTTTGAGAACTTGATATCCGAAGACTTTTATCCGATTTTTACTGAAAAACTAATTGCATATTCGGCTTGACAGTATCTTCTAAAATCATTCATATTCTTTATCTAATAAATACTTAATGTATACTGCCTATAATTCTAAAGAGAGAGGTAATGTTTCTTCACACGACTTTTAAATATATTCAGAGTAGGACTGTAGGCATTATGAACTTAATTTCAGTAAATAACTTCAACGCCGTATCACATAGGTATATCTTTTCACACTTTCACGAACTACATTTAAAACAAACATTTCTCTTGTATGGGGACCCTCTTATTTTTTTATAGTTTGCTTGAGTTTCATTGCTGCAACCGCAATACAACACGGCGACCTCTGTGACGCAGCGGATGTGGCTCTGCCAGCATGCGAGAGGTCCCGGGTTCGATCCCCGGCTTATTGTAATGAACAACTTATTGTAATGAGCGTATACAGACCACCAGATTCATCCTTTGATTTATTCGAAAAGAAAATGGATGAAGTGTTGATTAAAATCAGCGATAAAAACAAATTTTTTATAATTTGTGGTGATTTTAATGTTAATCTGTTAGAGGATAATAATATTTGTACTAGATTAAAATCTTTATTTTTATGTCACAACATGAACTATCTGTTTTTGGAGCCTACTAGAATTACTGCAACATCTGCTACCTGCATTGACAATATATTTACTAACATTACGCCCATTTTCAAATCGGTCATCAATAAATTAACCTCTGATCACTCTGGTCAGATAGGTATATTCAATATTAAAATAAAAAAGGACCAAAAAGAGGATATTACATGTGTGCCCGTTAGTGACACTCGGCTTGAACACTACAGGAATAATATTTTAGATAAACTATGGGAAATACCATACAGTGACGATCCAAATTTGTTGTACAACTCAGTATTTAACCTTGTCAAAAATGAATATGATACGGTATTTAAATCAAAAACTATAAAAGTTAATAACAAAGCTTTGTTTAGTGATTGGGCGACAGTTGGAATTCATAGGAGCAGACAAAGATTATATGAACTCTATGAAGAGAAATCATATAACAAAAATACGGCCTTTCTAGATTATGTTCGTAGTTATTCAAAAATGTTTAAACGTGTTTGTGCCGTAGCTAAATCTAATTTCATTAAAAACAAAATTGAATCTAGTAGAAATGTAATGAAAACGACTTGGCAAATTATAAACAGAGAGACTGGAAAGGCCAAAGCTACACATAATAACTTGAAGCTTAAGATAGATAATCAATTACAGACCTAGAAGTAGCAAAAGCTTTCGAAAATTTCTTTACGGATATTCTAGTTTCAACAACCAAGTCTTTAAATTCATCTCCCGCTGCTGCTGAATCTATACTTAAACAAAACTTTGAGGAATGTAAAACAGATTTTAAATTTAGGCACGTAAATAATGAAGACATTGTAAAAGCGTTTAAATCCCTGGAAATGAAAAAGACAGCTGACGCCCATGGTCTATCAGTAAAAATTATTAGTTCCATTGTAGATTGTATTGCACCTCACCTTTGTTGTATATTTAATCAATGTATAGATAATGGTGTGTTTCCTGACTTGATGAAACTAAGTAAAGTTATACCTTTATTCAAAGCTGGTAGTACATCAGACCCCACCAATTTTAGACCCATATCGATACTACCAACGCTTAGCAAAATATTTTAAAAACTCATACTTAATCAATTGCAAAGTCATTTTTATCTCAATAATTTAATTCATATTGCTCAGTTTGGTTTCACAAAGGGTCGTTCAACAGCCGATGCTGGTGTTGAACTAATCGACAATATTTTTGATGCCTGGGAAGACGCAATGGATGCAATAGGTGTCTTCTGCGATCTATCCAAGGCTTTTGATTGCGTCCATCATGACACTCTTGTCAGGAAGTTACGCCATTATGGTGTAAAAGATCAGGCACTTGGCCTTCTGGAGTCATATCTAACAGATAGGGTTCAGATGGTCGATGTTAATGGGAAAAGATCACCTGGGTCTTCAATAGGTATGGGCGTACCGCAAGGTTCAATTCTTGGTCCTTTCTTGTTTTTAGTATATATTAATGATTTACCTCACCTTGTTAAAGCAAAACATGGATTAGTATTGTTTGCCGATGATACTTCTTTGATATTTAAAGTTAAAAGACAGCAATCAAATTATGACGAGGTAAACAATGCTATCTCTAGTATTGTGAACGGGTTTACTGTTAACAATTTATTACTTAATGAAAAGAAAACTAAATGTATTAAATTCGTGTTACCCAATGTCAACCCGGTAACTACAGACATATTTATAAAAGGACAGAGATTGGACCTTGTGCAGTCGACTGTCTTTTTGGGCATTACTTTAGACGCCAAACAACAATGGGATCCTCATATAAATAAATTGTCGAACAGACTGAGTTCGGCAGCGTTCGCAGTTAAAAAAATTAGAGCTCTTACCGACGTAGACACCGCTAGACTAGTCTACTTTAGTTACTTTCATAGTCTAATGACCTATGATATTTTATTGTGGGGTCACGCTGCGAATGCTAATAGTATATTTATTCTGCAGAAACGGGCTGTTCGTGCAATTTATAGATTAGGGCCTAGAGTGTCACTGAGGGAAAAGTTTAAAGAAATCAATATTCTGACATTTGTGTCTCAATATATCTACGACAATCTTGTGTATGTAAAAAGAAATATAACTAATTTTCAGAAGTACAGTGATATACACAATTTTAATACTAGAAATAAAGACAAGTTGGTTGCTTATGTAAGCCGACTACATAAAATTAGTAATTATTTTAAAGGCAATTGTATACGCTATTACAATAAGGTCCCTACTGATATTAAAAACTTACCTTTAGACAAGTTTAAAATAATAATAAAACAGAAATTGTATGATAGTACATTATGATACAAGTGTGGTATGTTGGTCAATACACTCGAGTCGGTTTTTAAGCCTGAGCCGAAGGCGAAGGCTTAATGGAGACCAGAAGTGTAATGACCAATGCTCACGTGTTTCATACGACGTTTTTCAACACACTTGCGAGGAAAAGTAAATAAAACTAACGAAATGCAATACTGTGAATAAACTTAACAAACAGAAACCCATTTAAAAGATGGCGGCCGTAATTTTATTTTTTCGCGCGCTCAGCGCTGCATGCGCGCGCAAGTCTGAGATAAGGGCACCGGCAAAGTAGCTAATCAGCCACATATTTATAAATTTTGAAATTGGGTATTTATAGGTAAAAATACACCGTCAAAATATAAATACCAACAAGCTAACAAGCAGTTTCATGAATTTTTTTAATTATTTATCACATTTTGAATTGAATTTTATATTTACGCAAATAACTACTTAGCTGTTTTCGAAACATTAATACTTCTTGCTAATATTTAAAAAGATATGTAATGAAAAGGCACTAGTGCGATAATGTAATGTAAAAGGCACGGCATGGGTAATATTCTGCATTATCAGTGTAAATACGCTGTAATAAGACCTACTTTACGAGCAGCTGTGTTTAAAAAAAGGTTACTATAGGATATCTGATTACTTAGAGGGAAGATGTCCATGGGAATAGATTGTTTGAGTAACAGGCTGTTTCGATATATAATTAGCATTCATTTTGTAATTTGACAATATTTTATTTAAAAAAGGAAACGCAAAAGATGCGACGACTGTGGAGTTTCTTCGGTGAGCTCTTCTCCACAGATTCCGCCATTGTGTTAGTGAACTCACCCAAAAAAATGTAATGACGGATCTAAGTGATGTAACAACATCCTATGGAAATAAATGATTTTTGATTTGATTTTGATTTGATTTGGCTGAGGATAAAGAAAAATAAAATCCCCCAGGTCTTGGATGTTTATATGCGTGTGACGTCGCTGTTTCTGGTTCCCACGACACAGGGTATCCTAGTGTAGGGTCAAAGGGAATGTATGTGTCTGTATGTAAATGTTGAATGGCCGACGATCGGACGGACAGCGGAGGCTTCGTAGAAGGGTTCCAATTGACAGCCTTCGGATACAAAAACACCTGACTATTTTGATAAACCAGTTACCTACCCGATTTTCGACAAACACCAAGATCGTACAGTCCGCTTCTGAATCGGGGTCACCCGACTTCATCCGGGTAATCGTTCGATGAGACAGGGAGGATACTATTGATTGCATTTGCTCAAATGCCATGAAAATGGGTGAGAGGTTAGTGCTTAGTGACGCTTTCTAAAAAATACCCATAGTGGATACATTGGGTAGTTTTTAGAAAGGGAGTTAATAATCTCGAGCATTGGCATTTCATGAGAGATAGTGCTAACTCGCTGTTTGTCTCGCGGGTGATAGTACAGTTTATGTCAACCCAAAAAGGGCAAACGTTACAAACACGCATGTATCTACGATTTTCTAATATGTTGTTACGCCTGAGAATAATTTATACCCAAGTTTTCAACCGTGAAAAAACCCTGTGATACTCCCGTGCTGCCCGGAAAACTGCGAAATACTGGATTTTCACCTTGTGGGGGCACATTTCGGTAAAAGTGTACTGAGCTGACGTCTTATATCTGTCACCGTAAGATTGTCAAAACCGTCAACTAACTAACGTTTTTTTTCTCGTGAGTTGGTCAACTATCGACAGATAGTAAACTGTAGCGTACTGCTTACTATATGACGCGTTAGTTGATAAACTAACGGTTAACACCGTTAAATAGTAAAATCCTTTAAACAGGCGAGTGCAGCGAAGCCCCCGAATAGTCTTCGTTAGGTTGGCATGTAAGAACAAAAGAAACGTAAATTCTAAACCCTGTCGGTCTGTTTTACTATAGGTCGATAGTTATCAACTAACGCGTTAGTTTATCAACTAACGGTTTTGACTATCTTACGGTGACATATCTATAAACTACAACACTACCCTACCTACCTAACTATCCTACGCTATATAAGACTCCCTGTCCACAATATGTCATGCCTCTAGGACCAGCATTTTAGGCTGTGCGTTGATATATCAGTCAGTCAGGGAGCCAGTGAGATAGGACAGGAGGTGAATTTTATGAGTTATCCAGAAAAATCCTTCACATGAGAGAAACGCAGGTCCCACGAGGGATGGCTTTATTCTTGCACGCCATCAGTGGTTGTAAATCCACCTCTGCCGTTTTCTGGCAAGGCAAGATGAAGTGGTGCAACGTCAAAAGAAACCCCCACTGGATAGAACTCGCCAGAATTTTCCTTGATCCAAACTCCAACGAGAAAAAAGTAGGAAATGCTGGCGAGAAGATCTTGGACCTCTACGGAGGAGATTAGGCAATGCTGAAAACCCTACACCACATTTGTAAATTCGCCAGCAACGGCCAAAGTCAACCTTGCCCGCCTCCCCCTACTAAAGAGGCTGCCAAAATATAATTCTTGGGAGACCTACCAGCAGGTGCAAAAATGGTTGGGGGTCGAAAAATACCTTTGTCACTGGGTATGTCACTTGGATGGGCCACAAGCGAACAAGATCTTATGCCAGTCGCAATGTCCTCAGACCCTGCTCAGAATGGTGGCTACTTACTCGTGCACTTGCAGATGCAGGGCTTAAGTCCTATGTCCTATAGATCCTATGCTCTTTTTCCTTGTGACCGTACCTGTACTTTTTGGAAAAAATTGCTTATCTTCGACCGGCTATATCTCCGCAAGCGATAGACCTAGAGAGATCTGAATGAACTCAATTTGTAGAAAATTAAGTTTACTTTACAAAAATATAGTAAATATAACCTAATAACGTTCCCTTCTCGAAATTAACTGCAGCAAGCGAGCACCACGGGAGTAGCACATAAGGTGTTCAGGGTTACAACTTGGGTAAAATTACAAGTTTACTCTCAAGGGTACTAATATCATATTAAAAAATCTTAAATATACGCGCCTTTGCCATGATCGATGTGTTTATTAAAGGTACAATGCTATGAGTAGTATTTCGGAATACTATAACTATAAGGCCACGAAGACGTAAAATAGAACTTTCAAATTCTACTTAGCGGTCTGCCTATATAGGCTAGTTTTCCCAACTTCTCACGGCCAGTTTTACTAAGTAGAGAATATTCTCTACTTAGTAAAACTGGCCGTGAGAAGTTGGGAAAACTTGGTCAGAATGCAAAGCAGCAAGAGCCATTTCCAATCCGCTCCGCTCCCCGCGACCTCTCCTTCCAACCACTCAGCCGATCTAAGGGGAAGTAACCACCCCATGACCCGCTTCTAAAGGTCAGTGCCCCCAAGGTCGTCAGCTGATCGATGACGTCATCGCTCGCTAGGATTAACTTCATTTCGTGCGCGGTCATGCGTGGTAAAGTTAGGTATCTGAGGGTGCGGTTTATTGATGTTTTATGTATTTAGATCAGTGTGTTATAACTTATTTATAGATCTGGATAATAATGTCTGGGTTTATAAGTGAAATAAAAAATACTAAGCTACTTTTTACCCGACTGCGCAAGAAGGAAGGTTTTGGCGCATGCATGGGTATTTTTTATTTTTAGTGCAACATTATATGCAACGTTTATTACTGACGAGGTTGGTTATTTTATTACTCATGAGGCAGTATTATATGAGGCGGTAAGGTAGGCGAGTGTGTTTGATCAATGCACGCTAGATTCATACGATATTTTTCAACAATCTTGCGAGGAAATATACAGACTTGTATTAATAACAACCACACAAAGAAAACGTATAAACTTATATTTATGGAAAATGGCGCTCTGGTTTTGTCTTTTCCGACCGCCGCACTGAATAAAGGCACTGGCAAAAGCGTTAGACAGCCTACAAAAATAATGTTTTGAATACGCAAATTAAAGTTAATATGTAGTGGAAAATATATACATTTTGACGACATAACGATAAATATTTACTAAACCTAAAATTGTTTATTTATTCACAAAAAACATTGCTTATAGGCAAAAAAACTCTTAGCGGAATTTGGAAAAAATGTAAAGTAAAGTATTAGTGCGGTTACATAAAGTAAAAAGCACTAGTGCGTAACAAGCGTAACGTCAATTATGAACCTAAATGCGTTGTCATGCGAGTCACTTTACGGGAAACTGTGTTGAAAAATTACTTTAAATGGCCATTTTATTAACTCTCGTTGTAACTGCTCAAACGTCTTAAAGGATTTTTCAACACACCTGCTCGTAAAGTTGGTCTTATTACAGCGTATTTACACTGATAATGCAGAATATTACCCATGCCGTGCCTTTTACATTACATTATCGCACTAGTGCCTTTTCATTACATATCTTTTTAAATATTAGCAAGAAGTATTAATGTTTCGAAAACAGCTAAGTAGTTATTTGCGTAAATATAAAATTCAATTCAAAATGTGATAAATAATTAAAAAAATTCATGAAACTGCTTGTTAGCTTGTTGGCATTTATATTTTGACGGTGTATTTTTACCCATAAATACCCAATTTCAAAATTTATAAATATGTGGCTGATTAGCTACTTTGCCGGTGCCCTTATCTCAGACTTGCGCGCGCATGCAGCGCTGAGCGCGCGAAAAAATAAAATTACGGCCGCCATCTTTTAAATGGGTTTCTGTTTGTTAAGTTTATTCACAGTATTGCATTTCGTTAGTTTTATTTACTTTTCCTCGCAAGTGTGTTGAAAAACGTCGTATGAAACACGTGAGCATTGGTCATTACACTTCTCGTCTCCATTAAGCCTTCGCCCGACTCGAGTGTAATGACCAACATACCACACTTGTATCATAATGTACTATTATCTACACACGTATCATAAACTCTCTTTACTGCGTCTAAAAACCACACGTTAAGACCAGCATAATATTAAACTACTTTGTAAAAACTCATTTCGTATCTGAATATTGAACATTATGACCATAATGTGTAAAATTTCTACATATTATGACATTCAAATTTCGAACGCCGACGCCCGCCTGCGTGCCGCCCCTGCTTTGTCTGTGAAATTGGTTCTACAGAACAAGCTAAACAACTAAATGCCACAATGCTGGTCAAACATGCGGTTCCTGAACACATCAAAGAGAGCTGTGTGTAGATAAACTAGTGTATGTAACTGTACATAATTAGGCATTATGTATCAGTCACATAAACTACTATTAACATGTATTGTTGGATTCCTCTCAATTGTATTGTTGTAAGACATGGCAAAGGGCAAAGGTCTAATAATGCAAAACAAGAATAAAGTTGACCATATCATGGAACTACGTACTTATGGATTGATCCCTTGATATACCCCTGCTTAAGATAATCCACTTAAGTCCATCCAATTCAAATAATAACCGGAAGATAGCCTAACCCTTCCCATCCTAATTTCATACTTTGTATTCTGATACGAGTGGTGATCTTATTTTAGGCTCTCGGAGTTTTAGGTTGATAATCTTTTCCCGATAGGGAATAGCTGATAAGTAGGTTCTGGGTTGCATTTTTCGTTCGTGCCCTTTCCTCTGAAATACTTTCCAAGCATTGCCGCTCGCGTAAGCACTCCCTCCATACGAACGATGACAGATTATATAAAACTCTGCTGACTCTCACAAGCACACCTCCCATAGCACCGCGCTTGCCAGAAGCCGCCGTCTAGCAATATTGATCCTGTGCGAAACCCCTTACTATATTTTGTCTACACACGTATCATAAACCCTCTTTACTGCGTACTAAAACCACACGTTACGATCAGCATAATGTTAAACTACTTGGAAAAAACTCATTTCTTATCTGAAAAATTACACATTATGACCATAATGTGTAATTTTTCTAAATATTATGACATTCAAATTTCGAACGCCGACGCCCGCCTGCTTGCCGCCCCCAGTTTGTCTGTGAAGTTGGTACTGACATTCAAATTTCGAACGCCGACGCCCGCCTGCGTGAAGTTGGTACTATAGAACAAGCTAAACAACTGCAGAGCCACAATGCCGGTCAAACATGCGGTTCCTGAACACATCAACGAGAGCTTATGATATGTGTAGAGATAAACTAGTGTATGTAACTGTACTTAATTGGGCATTAAAGCTCTCGAGTGATATTACTATGAAACGAGCCGAAGGCGAGTATTAATGCCCTCCATTATGTAGCAGTCACATAAACTACTATTATGCTGGTGATACTGAGCGGAAATAGATGAATAATCTACCTTCTCTATGGTGTAACACACTTGATTGGTCCAGAGACAAAGGGCATAGAATGTTTGTGGCTTAGCTGCCGAAATTTATCTTTTTCAAGTCGTTCGCGCTCGATGAGTGTGGTATATATGGGTAGAGGACACAAAAACGAACATAAAATTGCATATAATGTGAAGCGTTGGCGAGGAAATCGGTCCTACCCTTCCCATATATACCACATTCATCGTGCGCGAAAGATTGAAAAAATCATACTGCGGCGGGTGCTATGGCACAAAAGTTCGATGGCTGCTTTTTTCAATACTTCCGCATACAATATACAAGTTATATATGATTATAAGAAACAAAAACGAACAAACAATGTGTCCCCTAATATGCCACATTCGCGAGAAAAATTGGAGTAAAGGTCAGTTGCTTCTAAAGTATAGGTATTTTATTTTTTCTCATTTTATATCATATTTATTATAAATGATACTTTTGATTAAAAAATAAAGGATACTTCGCAGCAACTGCCCTTAACTCCCATTTTCTCGCGAACACGACACATTTCACATTTGTATTATAAATTAAGTATATGTATTTGTGTCGTCTTTGTGTCCTCTACCAATATATACTACATTCAAGCGAAACACTTGAAAAAAAAAAACTTTGACTTTCCTTACAAATATGTTCGAACCCTTTTCAAAAATAAAAATCTCCTTTAGGGCGAAACACTGCGGTAGCTTCGGTGAAGACTAAAGCGGCCGAGCGCAGCGAAGCCCCCGAATAATCTTCGTGTTAGTTCTACATGTATAACACAACAACACCACGTAACTCTTTCTGATCATTTCATGAAATAATTGACTAAGTCATAAAATGGTTAATCCACGGTTGGCTATTTCATGAAATGATAAACTTCTACGATAATAGCTATACGTCATATATACCACGAGTACATTTCCAAAGTCGGTAGGTACCTAACTAACTAGCCTACATAACACCGAGTAAGGTAATCGACTTAAATTATCACGTAATCTGATTCTAACTGCCTCTACGAAAATACAGAAGTTTAGTCATTATTTATGACTTTATCTTTTCTGGTGCGAATCCCATAAATTCAGTCCTGACATTTGGAAACCCACAGTAGGAGCACGTAGTCCTTATTTGCACACAATTTAGCTTATATTTTATCGTATTTCAGGCAGAAAGACATAATGGATAACTCAATATAAGTCCCTGTTGGCAAACCTCCAGTGTTTGCTGTGGCCGTAATACAAACATGGGTAAAAGTATACACATAGACCATTCATCCCTTACTGAGTCCGGAATAAATAAAGGCCTACCTACTCAATGTACGGTGATGATGTTCGAGTGACCCCGATTGAGGTCCTGGCTCCGGAAATACCGCAGACCATAGACAACTTAGGTACGGTACATACAGGGTAATGGCGGTCACTAAATGTAAATGGGGGTAATATTGGTTGGTTCGTGACGCAAATAATCTCATATTGAAAACACATTCATAAGCATTTTATATACAAGCACATGCATAGCTTCTGGCCCGACACTAGGATACCCTGTGGGGACCAGAAACAGCGACATCACAAACATGTAAACATCCAGAATTGGGTTTTTTTTATTAACCTCAAAAGAGATTAAAAAAGAAGACGGATGTATCAATAGAGTAGGTAAATTATTACCAGACCCCGTTATCGCGGATGCTCGAACAATTATTTTAAAATTATTGAAAATTTTATTTAATCGGCTATATTAGTATCGATAATAATGAGCACTAAAATATTATCCATATAGCCTCTTATGGTCGATATAGATACATCAACTTTTTTGAAGCATCTAAAAGGATATTTTCGACATTTTTAGAACATAAATAAACTATAATACTTACCTTTAATAATGACGTAAAACAAAGTGTTAAATAAATATTTTGTAGTATTTTAGTAATTTACTAATTTTCTATCAGTAAGTATGTAGTCTATTTGGGTGCTTTTATATGTAATGGAGGTGCTCATGCTTTTTTTGGAAATATGTATTTACTATCGATAGGTTAGGCGAGTGCCAAAGTCCAGAATCTCCTCTCCAGGTTTATTTAGAGTGCCGCAGCCATGCCCTCCGTGGGTGGTTTGGTAGTATGGATTTGCAGTACCAACGTGTCCATTCAGATCACCACCTATGTACTTCGTTTCTTCGAGGGGTATCATTTTTATCAGGTCATCGAGATCTTCCCAAAATTTCGATTTTTCGGATTCTTGGCATCCGATTTGTGGTGCGTATGCTGAGATGATATTAAGAGGCTGTGCTTATCCATAGCCAGTTTGACGGCGATAAGGCGGTCGCTTTTGCGTTCGATGTTGATTATCCGCTGCTCAAAATGGTGGACTATAGCTACTCCATTCTCTCCACTGTTGACTCCATGGTATAAAAGTTGGTAGCCTTGACCTATATCTCTAGATTTGGAACCTATCTATTTCTCTTGAGTCATGCAGCATGCATTTATGTTTCTATTGTTCAGTATTTTTGATAATTCCTGGCACCTACCGGTAAGGGTACCAAGGTTCCAGGTTGCAAGTCTGATGTTTTACATGTCAGCGAATACGTTTTGTTCTTGTCGGTTTTTTCGTCGCTGCGGCGGCGGCTTCGATGTTTATTTGTGTGTGATGTCGCTGTTTATTTTTCCCACACACAGGGTATGTGCCAGTTGTCAGAAGCAATAATGTACCTGTATTGTATATACAAGATAATGTTACACTATGTTGTTGTTCAGTTTTTGGACATTCATTACCAGACGTGTACATTTTCTTCAAGTTTGTTGTTTCGTTGTGTCTTGGTTGTCAATACCATAACAAGTAACACGGGCCAGGGTCAAGGTGTTTATATTGTGAAATCAGTACTGCCCCCCGCAGGGGAGTATGCCTTTGTCGACGGCAGCTAAGAAGTTATGAACTATCTGAGGAATATCTTGCAGCTCATCCACAAGCACAAGATTATGCAAACAATTGTCTTGGCGCATGAGATTTAAGAGGAGTACCTGGGTTGGGCGAAAAGTTGTACATTTTGTTTTTTTTATTGTTGTCTTATTTTTTATAGCAAGAATGTTATTCGATTTATTGGTTTTTATTACATCTAATTGAATGGTAGACTTTTTATGTAGGTAATTCCAGAAAATCTTTTGGATTTATAATATATATATATATATATATGTATATAAATATATTCCATTGGAACTACTTTGACTCCCATACAAAATGTATTTGTCCCTATTACCGGTTTTGTGTAAAAAAAACTACCACGAGATGTTATATGTATATGTAAATGATGATGACTTTCTATGATACTTCTTTGCCCTACGTACTGCTCTAAAAATTTTGCGCTACTTAATACCATGGATTTTTTTTTTCATTTTTCGTCTTTTTAACTGTATGTGTTTATACGTTGTCCACTCTATTAATGGTTTTTGACAGCTCAAAACCTTTCAATTTTTGACGTTTGCAATGAAAAATATTGCTTATTATTTACGCAATAAGGAATGTCAAAATGTCAAAAGATCATTAATAGAGTGGACATATTATACGTCATGCAAATAACGGTCTTTACTGCCACCTATTCGAATAATCCGGATAGTTTACTTTTTTGAGTGGCATCACTATTGATCACGATATCGCAACATTAAAAAAAAAAACATAAAAACCAATTTTCGGGATATTATCAGTTCGATTCCATGTTGAGTAAGCATATTCTCTCTCACTGTTATACATCATTCATTATGCAGGTATATTGTCCAACAATTAATATAATTATGGGACAGAAGATAATTTATATTTTATGTTAGGGCATATTGCAAAATTTGCAATATTAAAGCAGTTCATTTATCTTTCAGGATATGTATAATATGGATACTTAGATATGTACTTTATACTCGTAGGGGAAAGATACAAAAATTACCCTTTTCCTCCCAGACTATACAACAAACAATTTTGTTCGGAATAATAAGACGGCCAGTTAGACAAAAATAATAAAACTCGAAAATCATAAAAATCTTCGACAACGCCATTAAATTTGTATGGATTTGTCAACTTTTACTCTAGTTAGTGTCAACTCACCATCTAGCGAGTGGACCATAGACTCACACGTTTGCCCTAAGTGAGTCAATCCAGCATAATCGAAAAAATAATGACTTAGGTAAACATAGACAAATTTGGTCTTGCAGGTTAGGTTAGATTAGGTTTGGTGTTGTCAACATTATCTGCTGCTGTGCTACTGCCACCCTAAATGTAGACGACTCAAATTGCCGAGTCGGCGGTGACCCTGCCTACGAAGACAAGGATCCCGGGTTCGAGTCCCGGTGGGGGCAAATATTTCTTTCATGAGAACGGATGTTTGTACCCAAGTCATGGTTGTTTATCTATCCAAGTATAATATTTATCTATATAAGTATGTGTATCGTTGTCTAGTACCCAAGATACAGGCAATCCTAGTTTGGGTCTAGATCAAT
Source organism: Argyresthia goedartella (assembly GCA_949825045.1). Lineage (NCBI taxonomy): Eukaryota > Metazoa > Arthropoda > Insecta > Lepidoptera > Argyresthiidae > Argyresthia > Argyresthia goedartella. Next base: position 4,866,164 of record OX463823.1, on the reverse strand, counting down.
GTGTGTAAATAGTGTCCAAGGTATAAGGTATTATTATGTAAAAAGGTATGACGCTATGTTATATTTTGATTTTAAATCATCTTAGGTAGAATAGGTACTGACTTACCTCAAGCAGCCTCTGATTCATAATTTCTCGGATCTTATGTGCTTGCGTATACCAACCGTTCTTTTGAAACTTTGGTTTCACTGTCGGTTTTTTTTTAATATGCGGCGGTGAGGCAGGGATGCGCGGCCGGAAACGTTAGGCCACGCCCGATGGTCGAAAAAATCTCGCGTTTACAGGGGCCTTAGGCCTAGGCTATACTGTGCACTGATGTCAAAGTTAATTCAATGACAATATTGAGTATACAGTAATCTGACCTTCTTACAGAGAAGATAAGTTTTGAAATTTTCTATTTGGCGGGTTGAAGGGAAAATCGAAATAAAATCAAAATTATTGTTATTTTTGAACTAAATTAATCAACTATAGATTATAATCCTACTTCCTATACTTCTCTTACTAACAATATTACAAATGTGAAAGTTTGGGATGGATGCATGGTTGTATTTCTTTTTACTTTGATTTATTTCTTTACTGCCACTGTGACATTCAGTCATGAACGTTATGGTAGAACTTTTCGCATTTACCCAGTATAAATTCTTTTCATACCATGCCTTGTTAAGTGAATAACTTATCATTGAAACCATTGAACCGATAAATTAATTATATGAAACCCCTATTTCTTGCTCTTGTAAGCACTTCATGTGAAAACCGTTTTTTTACAACTATTTAAAGGGCTTTCTATTTAAAAAGCTCTCATTTATTAAAATTACATTGTGTTTAACGTAGCCGACATTGTCATATGACCATACTTGCCTCCCATGTGTTTAACGTAGCCGACATTGTCATATGACCATACTTGCCTCCCATGTGCTTTCAACGCGCTAGCCATTACTATACGCTTGGACGCCTGGTCAGAACAGCGTAAGCTTTTAGAACTGTGTACTAACCGTTTTCGGAAGGGTCTGCTGAAGACAGGCTCAGTGACCCACTACCATGAAAGCTCCCTGAGAACTCTTAGATGGCGCGCAAGACGAACATGATGATGCCGCAAATCATAGTAACTCGGGAATCCCAGCATGAAATTTCCGCGTCATAACTCTCATACGAGGCCTGTGAAAATCGCTTACAGAGCTTTCATAACTTTTTCATCCCGCTCGCCGCATAGACGCCCTAACGTGAATAACTGGAGCTGAGTGAAATATGATGCAGATGTCCTACAAAGGTACCTACTTATATTCCAGCTGTATCCCCAGGTTGTAGCTAGAGTCACGATGTTTTTTTATTAACTGTCCCTGATCAACTTGAATGAACACATGCACTAGAAGACATAAGATGCAACTGATTCCTAGTTACTACAAACAAACTCCTGTTCAACACTTTTGAACAGAGAGTTTTTTAAAGACAAATATGTAGTTTTAAGGTGAAACTGTGTTTAATATTTTTTGTGAGTGAAAGAAATGCCTATCTATGAAACTCAGATTGCCGCAAACATAATTCTGAAAACTTTCACTATGAAACTAAAGTGAGCAGATCTTCATAAAGTTAAAGAAAACACCTTCTTATTACACCTTGTAGATCTGGAGTCTCAAAACTCTACATACTCGGACATCCGTGAAGCATGAAGCCGGTGGAAGCCAGCTTGGCACACGAGCTGGCGCTGTTCCAGCGGTAATAAGGCTGCAGCGCCCCCAGTGCCAAGCTTCGGACTTGAGGCCGATCTTGGCATGAATGAATTAGCCTGAGTAGGCGGGAGACACCGGGAAACTGGCGTTTTGAGAAAAATACGGTTTTTATTAGCGTTGAACTGAAAATTTAATTAGCAACTTATCTTTTTAACTACTTACCTATTGAAGTAGTGTGTAGTAAGCGAATGTGATAGTTCGGAATTTTAAAAAACGGTCAAGTACGAGTCGAACTCGCGCACGAAGGGTTCCGCACCACCGTACAATGGTAGGGATGGTGAGGAGTGAATAGTTTGGATTTTACATAGAAAAATTTTGTTTACAAAGTTATTGGTGCGGCTACTTTCACACTCCATGTACGTAACCAGGTGTATTCATAAATTTGTATGTGATATTGAAAGAATATTTATTTTATTCTGTTTAGTAGTAGTATTGGTTGTTATAGCGGCAACAGAAATACATCATTTGTGAAAAATTCATCTGTCTAACTATCACGGTTCATGAGATACAGTCTGGTGACAGACGGACGGACGGACAGATGGACAGACAGCGGAGGCTTCGTAATAGGGATCCGTTTGGCACCCTTCGGATACGGAACCCTAAAAAATGGATTTTAATTTTCTGATACACTAAAAATCAAAAACATTCTATCTGTGGCTGGGGAAATTATAACCCCCGTTTGGAGGTAGTACTATTGTCTACTCTTGTGGTCGGGCTACTCAATAAGTAGTTGCACTTGTCGATAGTCCATAGTATTTATTATTATACGTAAACACTGGACGGGGTACAGGCACAAGGTATATTTTAACGCGTGTTCTAATATCGCCTGACTAAACGGGACTGTCCTGAGCGGTGCTAGGGGGAACGCAACGCCCCAGCATAGTCTGTCGAGTCAGCAGTCGAGTTTAGTGCCTTTTAACACGTACCGGTTGCTACCGGATGCCGGGTACCCGGCGGCGAGGTATATGGCTATGTACGATAGCTTTCAGACGTACCGGTGTTAATTTGCCCGGCAGCCGGTCGCCGGGGGACCACCGCATCCACCACTATGCGTCCGGCCGGCCGCCCGGCGCCGGATTCACAGTGGTGTATGGAACACGCACCTTGCTTTCATACGAACCGGCGGCCAGTCGCCCAAGTACAATCACAGAGAGCGCACGCACACGTCGTCGTTTATCCTCACACCCGCGTATTGTCCTACCTATAGTATTGCGAAAATTAGAAAATGGAGATAGACATTGAACTACTAATAACTTTAGTGGAAGCTAGACCGGTTTTATGGGATAAAAAGACTTTCCTGAATACAGAGACAAAAATGAAACAAACAAGGCTTGATAGTGGATGCAATAATATTTGTCCAGTTGATATGTAATGTAAATGACGTCATCACATGTTTATGCCATTATTGACCATATGACCATTGAAAATGGAACGTTTTCTAATAACCAGCATATGCGTTGGTAAGGCCAACCTACGCGAGCTCCGTGGACATCAGTAATACCACTTTACTGAGCTTGGATGATGTTAAACAAAATAACCAAAAGTGAACCGGTAAAATTCAGTCAATGAATTTTACCGGTAAAATTCAATTAATTTTACCGGTTGTAACAGATCCATGTTATGTCCCGCTGCAAACTTTAGGTATTTTCACACACCCAATTTCGAGCCCAGGTCAATAGATACTTAATTCTATTTCATTTTCTAGTTTACATAAGTGATGAACATGTTGTATTTTAGATAACTGCCAACTGACTGCTCCGGCTTCGGTCAAAAAATAGTCCGCTAAAATATTTCTTACATTATTTGCTGCTAGCCCTCCCCGTCGTACTTGCTCTCTAGCCAAATCATTGAACCCCAATATGGTCATTGTATCCTCTGGTTGATACCCATCTCTGACACGAACAAAATTGTGTAAGACTACACAAGCCTTGACCATATCAACAGCAAAGTCGGTTCCAAATTAATGGCGCGATGTACTATCCTCCATTTGTTACTTAGAATACCAAACGTACACTCCACATACCTTCGAGCTCTGCATAAACGATAATTAAAAATTCTTTGTTTCAAGTTTAAATTTGATCCACCGTACGGTCGAAGTAGATGTTTGTGTATGGCGAATGCTTCATCACCGACCAAAAAATATGGCATATTCGGACTCGCTGTTCCTTTAAGACATTTTTCCTTCGGTAGTTCGAGCTGATTGTTTAAAATTGATGATCACAATGAACACTTCTTAAAAATAAGAGTCAGTCTTTCCCATAGCTTCCAATATCAACGTATACAAAGCGGTATTCCGAACCTGCTACAGCCATTAATACCACAGAAGCGTAACCTTTATAATTATGGTACATCGACCCAAGAGGATTTATAATTCGGATGTGTTTGCCGTCAACTGCCAATAAGCAGTGCGGGAAGTATGCCCTTTCTTCAAATTTTAAAGCAATCGATTCCCACATTTCTTTTCCAGGTGAAGGTAGACATTCAGATTTCATGATGGACCAGATAACTTGACACACTTCTTTTACTATCTTGTTTACTGTTGATATACCAAATCTGTATTCAAAGCTAAGATCTGTAAAAGTATGTCCACTCGCTAGGTATCTGAAACAATAAAATTATGTTATGTTTCTATTTTACAGGTAAAGAAGTGATAAAGTGATGGGGAAACATTAGAGATGCATTTAAAAAATCTCGTAAAAGAGTGAAAAATGCTACAAAATCTGGTGCTGGGGCTTCAAATATTAAAAAATATCTATATAACGATCAGTAAATGAAAAGGAAAAAGAGAATTTGGTAACATTTAAAAAGCCTGCTAAACAACTAGGTTCTCGAAAACGAAAAAATGTGGATGAAGTTGAATTAAAAATGTTAAAAGCATTGGAAGGGAGCAAGGAAGACAGACATTTACATTTTTCCAAAGGAATTATTCCAACCTTGAATAGTTTTACTGACGATGAAGTTGTGCAATTTCAGTTGGAAGTCATGCAACTAATAACAAAGATTAAGAAGGAACAAAAACGTTTAGTTCAACATCAACAGATGATGTACGAGGATCAGCCAGTATACCAAACATTACGTCCCCAATTGCAACCAATATACCAAGCGTTACGTCCCCAATCGCAACCAACATACCAAACATTACATCCTCAATCGCATCTAGTATACTAAAAACAGACTTGGGAAGATAACGCAAGTCAGAATATTTTGAAAGCCACACGACTGTCATCAAAATTGTCATCATCATACATACAACCACCACCACCTTCAACTGTCAATTCTACGAGCCAGTTTTATCGCGTTTACGGCGAAGAATTGTCAAGTACTCCATCGCCATTGTCCACAAATTCCTCTGTTGCTGATTCAATCGATTTCGCTGATACAAATTTCGTTTAACGTGTTACTTCGTTACTTTTACTTTTTTTTAATAAATACTACTATTTAAAATGATGTTTACTTACCTAATTGCAATGACGAACATTTCAATAGGCTGAATACAGTTTCTCATCTTTGAATTCTCACGTTGTAAATGGTTTTTCAAACTGTAATGTAATTGGTTAAAAGATGATATTGACATCCGAAAGTACGTGAAAAATCTGTCTTCATCTTTTAGTAGGTCTGGAAATAAGGTATTGAATGCTCCACACTGTTCTCTTTTCATGTTAATCGGATGAACCCAATAATTTATCTGCCTTTTCTGTCTTATGCGGTATCTTCGGTACAAAATCCACATTGCAATTATTTGTTCACGTTCCATTTTTTTGAGTTCTAATTTCACGTTCCACTACGCGACTGTATTCGCGTCGACGGTTAAGACGTTACTGGATACAAAATCGGGTCGTGTGAAAGCTAATGTGTTACCGGACAGTCGGCGCCGGCCACCCGGCATCCGGTAGCAACCGGTACGTGTGAAAAGGCACACGCCTACACCCGCCTAAATACATTTGACGTCAATTATATTCTGTAAGAATGGAGGCGGATGTCGCTCGCATTTATCAGGCTGGCTCCGTTGGAGCAGGTTATACTTGTGCTCTATTATTTGTACCTCTACAATTATATTTATCTGTGTAGTACCTTACTATACTCCTGTATCTTTTTTTATCCTGTACCTTACTATACGCCTTATATTGCACCTTATGCTTAGTATATTATGTTCTGTTTTTATTTTACAATATTTTTCAAATGAAAGTGATCAAACTTCAATTAATCAGCAGATTTTATTATTTTTATTCACAAAATTTTAATTTTGGACAAACAATAAATTCACCTCGTTGAATTAAAAACTTACTTTACTTTATTTTCATGTAAGTTTAGTACATGAAAATAACGTTTTTATTCAATAATCAATCCATTTATTAATTTATTTTATACCCAATGCGCTGTACAAAGTCAAATAGTTATACTTACTTTATTACTTACTTTATACTTTATTGCACAAAAACAGAAGATACAGATACATCAAAATGGAAACTAGGTGTACAAAGGCGATCTTATCTCTAAAAAGAGATCTCTTCCAGCAAACCTCGGATGGACAGAATACATGAAAGAACAGGTAGACCTATGTGCACAACGTTAAAATATTAAAATAATAAACTAATTACTAATATGTACATAAATACATAATATCAATACAAATAGACAAAATTATTCTACATATATATCAAAGCAATATACCTACATAAATCTAGTATGGAAGAGAAAGATAGTGTTCTTTTAAGCGAGTTTTAAAAATAATAAGTGACGGGCTGTCTCTGATGGCGCTAGGAAGTTTGTTCCAGTGCCTGATAGCTCGTAGTCTGAACCCATGTTCATATGCTGCTGTGTTGTGTTGCGGCGTTATAAGCAGTGACCGAGCGTGAGATCTCCGAGGCCCGATCTCGTAAGAAGACAGGATAGCGAGGATTAAATAAGATGTTATAGAGGCAGATGAGGATATGAGAATCCCGACGAAGACGGATAGGGAGCCACTTTAACTCCCTGCGATACTCCGAGACGTGGTCATACTTGCGCAGGCCGAATATAAACCGAATCCCGAGGTTTTGAAGTCGCTCGAGTTTGTTCAGTTGCTCTTCATTCGCGCTCACCCAGCATACGTCAGCGTAATCGATCAGGGGAAGGAGAAGAGACTGGGCAAGCGTTATTTTTGTCTGACGAGGCAGGAAGTATTATAGTCGATTGAGGGAATGAAAAGTGGCAATGACTCGCCTACTGACCTCGCTGACATGCGCTGACCAGGAAAATTGGTTATCAAATAAAACTCCTAGATTTTTGGCCTTAGTACTATATGAGACTATAGTTCCATCATAGCTTATAGGGGCAATGACGACCCGAATGGCCGAGTTGGCAGTGACACTGCCTACGAAGCCAAGGGTCCCGGGTTCGAGTCCCGGTGGGGGCAAATATTTGTTTCATGAGAACGGATGTTTGTACCCTAGTCATGGTTATTTGTTTATCTATCTAAGTATAATATTTATCTATATAAGTATGTGTATCGTTGTCTAGTACCCAAGACACAGGGAATCCTAGTTTGGGGCTAGATCAATGTGTGTAAAAAGTGTCCAAGGTATTATTATTATTCTTATTATAAAAAAAAGGGCAGGTTCTGTAACAAGTTAAGGGAAAACCTGGAACCAATAATCAAAGCCTGGGACTTACTAGGGTTGACAAGTAGTCCAAAAGAAGTGGCCCAGTCCCTGATTCGCTCGAGATCGGCATTTAACATCCCTACAGCAGACACCATATCACAGGGAGAAAAATGACGATAAATCTGGAGATCGTCTGCGTAATGATGGTATGATGAGGAGAGAGCATCCGAGATAGAATTTATGAAGATGGAGAAATAAGAGGAGAGAGAATACCACCCTGAATGACCCCCGCAACGAGGTCACACCACTCCGTTGAAGTCACCTCCGACCTAACATGTTGCTGGCGACCTCTCAGATAAGTGTCGAACCAGCAAGCAGAGACGGAGGACACATTCAAGTACTTCAGGGTCTCAACGAGGATATTGAAATCGACGCAGTTAAAGGCGCTGCTGAAGTCCAGCAGTGCAAGCACAGTGAGCTGTTTCTCGTCCATCGCATGCTGGATGTCATCGGTGACTTTAAGCAAGGCCGTGACAGTGCTATGACCGGGCCTAAAACCGAATTGCAGTTGATTCAGCAAGTTGTTTGAGCATAAGTAGGAGGATAACTGAGTATGGACAATGGATTCAAGGACTTTGGATAGGATAGGCAGAATGGAAATTGGGCGAAACTCTTTATAAGAGGAGGGATTTGATGTTTTGGGTAATGGGATAACTAAGGCTTTTTTCCACACATTAGGGAAGGAACCATTGGAGAAAGAGAAGTTTATTATATGTGTGATAGCTGGAAGAAGCTCGTCAAGTACGTTGCTGATCATTTTGGAGCAGATATTATCATCACCCACGGCTTTGGAGGAAATGGCGAGCACTGCTTTCTTAACCGCATCAATTCCGACAAGTCTGAAGTCAAATGGAGTGGAGGTGGAAGCAGACCTCGAGCGCAGGTGACACAGAGTGTATTTTTTTACGGTGGGATCCATGACGACAGGGGAAGCTGAGAAAAAAAAATTGAGACCGTTGAGATCAACAATGCCAGCCGCTTGTTCCTGAGACTTACCGACACCAAGCGTTGTAAGGATTTTCCATACTTGAGCGGGTGTGTATCTTTCGATACACTCAAATATATGACGGCACTTGGCATCACGACACATATCATTACAGCTGTTTCGGAGGCGTTTAAAAGTGGCAAGGTTCTCGGCTGTAGGCTCCTTTATGTACAGGCATTTGGCTCTGTTCCTTTTAGCCATCAAACATTTGATAACGTCGGTGAGCCAGGGTGCTGGAAGGTGTTTCACCTTATCCTTCTTGACCGGTGCATGCTTGTCAAACAGTCCCAGAATAATTGCGTTGAAGTGGTGGATCTTATCATCAACGGTCTCACTAGAGATAATAGGTGTCCAGTCAATCGACGCGGCATCTGATTTAAGGGATATACAATCAATTTAGGAAAGTCGATTTCGATTTCGAAGGTAGGGAACAAAGGGTACAAATTCGTAGAAAATACTCTACATATTAAATTACATTAAACATTAAATTCAGGTCAAATTCAAATAGTATTAAACATTAATAGGTATGTCAAGGGTACGAAATAAAATTTCAATGCAAAAAATAATAATAATAATTCAAAGCCAACACTTTCACCCATTCATCTCGCAGAACCTGCCACATTCTCGCACAATATGCCTCCACGCATCACCAAACAGATCAGTCAGTGGTGCTGCAGCCAGCAGAGCATTAAGGCTACCCCGCGCCCTCACCAGTGGAGACTGCTGGCGCGCCACCGTGCAGTATGTGCCGCCCGATTACAGCTGGTGCCTACGCGCGCGGAGATATCTGTCGGGCACGTATAGCGCGCATACCGTACCGACAAGCGCGACACAGTCACTGTCGCCTCGCAACAATCGACACACAGTCAGAAGCTGCTCGGTATTACGTCTGACCTCTAGTGAGTTGTATCCGAGCATACCCAATATAAAAGCGGATGGATAAAGATAAGGGTAGTATCCAAATTTCCTCTTATATAGGTATCGTAGGAAAGCTTTGTGTACCTTCTCAAGCAAAAGTATGTAGGGGCTTCTATGTCATGCAATCAATCTATAACATTCATCGTACCTACTTACCTAGATGCCTTGTATCGTTTTTAGGGTTCCGTAACCAAAGGGTGCCAAACGGGACCCTATTACTAAGCCTCCGCTGAAGAAAACCTAAGCTATATACAGTTATTTATAGACCTATTAAAAATATTTGTATCGACAATTTCAATTTTGACCTACAATCAATTAAATGGGAGCTACTATCGATACTTGGCAACGGTAATGATATGGTAAGCGGCTTCAACCGTAGTGTTTTGGCTTCAATCGACCTGCATGCGCCTGAAACCTCGGTAGTTATCAAAACCCGCTCGTACTCATGGATCACTGACACGGTTAAATTAATGATGAGGTTACGCGATGAGGCGGCGGCTGAGTATCACAAAACTAAACTGGTAGGAAAGAAAGTATACTTTAAGAGTCTTAAGTCCACGGTAAATTAAGCTCTTTTGAATGAAAAAACCGCATATTTCAATCATAAAATCAATAATAACATTCATAATCCTAAATTACTTTGGAAACATCAAAAAACTACAGTTCTTCCTAAAAAAAACTGCCTGCTCATTATCAAGACCCTAACCGTATAAACAATCATTTCCTTGACGTACCAGCTTTGTGGTATGTATGTATCTCATACCTTACTTACTTAGAATTTCACAATTTTAGCGAAGCAATCTTTCATTTGGAACCAGTTGGCATGGATAAAGTCGCTAACATATTCCGTGGTCTGAAATCTAAAGCAGTGAAATGTGATCTCATCAGCTTGGATATGCTTATAATGATATTGTCGGACGCATTGGAAACAATGTCTTCTTATATATGTTTATATATGTTTATATAAGAAGACATTGTTTCCAATGCGTCCGACAATATCATTATAAGCATATCCAGGCTGATGAGATCACATTTCACTGCTTTGCCCTGATATTTTTTGCAACTTTTGGTGTTCATTTATCCATTTTGGGTAGGAAAAAAATATTTTGGTGATCATTATATTTGTTGCCATAGTTTATTATGTAGAAATAACTAATACGTTTAATGGTTTTCGAGTTATAAACGAAAAACCGGAAAAACCCTTTCAGTGGGGGAAATCGAGAGGAATTTATTTGACGTTTTTCAGAGGACCTAACCCTACACAAAGCGGAAACTTATAGAACAACGTAGTTTTGTGCCGCTGATTGTCCTTTTTTTGGTTCAGTCCATTTGAGATATTGTTGTAAATAATATACACTGACGACCAATGAAAAAGTTCCACCCACAAAATGTCGACAAACACCTTAATATCTCCTAAGACATAGAACCTTTTGATTTGAACACAATATTTACGTTGTTAATTGGTAATATTCTGATGCGCTGTTAAATGTACTTCAATATTGCAGACGGCGCGTCATTAAGCTAGCCTTTCCCGTTTAGGAGTAATTTGGCGCTATGTCACTGGAACTTTTTCATTGCCTGTCAGTGTATTTCTGTTTCCCGTGCTTTGAAAAAATGCTCCTGCATTGAATCGAGAAGAACCCCATAGTCTAACTGATCCACAAATAAGGTGAGCCTAAGCCGAACCTCAGGCGGAAAGCGGAGGACCAGATCTTAAGTTTAGCTTAAACTGTGGGCTGCAGCTTCTTTAGCTAAAGGTAACCAATAGTCTTCATACAAGGTGCTTTTAATTAGCTGACAAATTTTTGGAAATGAATCAGGAAATTCTTATGAACAACTTTCCCACAGGAACATACGTACGGTCGCAAATCATTGTCTTATATTAAACCTTAGTACACTGACCCGATCAGCTGATTACAAGTTAGTATGACAGACTTAAAAAAATACCGTTTAGGACCATAGGTTTCTATAGGGATAAAGTTGTTCATTATGATGGGTTCTGTTATTCCCCAAAATATGGTCCGCTAATTCAATGTCACCGTGAGATAGTCAAAACCGTTGGTTGATAAACTAACGCGACGGTCGCTCAACTATCGACAGATAGCAAACCAGACCGACAGGGTTTACAAATTACGTTTCTTTTGTTCTTACATGTAAACCTAACACGAAGACTATTCGGGGGCTTCGCTGCGCTCGCCCCCTCTAGTCTTCACCTAAGCTACCGCAGTGTTTGCCCTGGTATTTCGTTTGCAATTCAAGTTTAAACCAGTTTACTATTTAACATATAACATAGTAAGCAGTATATCATATAACATAGTAAGCAGTACGCTACAGTTTACTATCTATAATAATAATACCTTGGACACTATTTACACACATTGATCTAGCCCCAAACTAGGATTCCCTGTATCTTGGGTGCTAGACAACGATACACATACTTATATAGATAAATATTATACTTAGATAGATAAACAACCATGACTAGGGTACAAACATCCATTCTTATCAAACAAATATTTGCCCGCACCGGGGCTCGAACCCGGGACCCTTGGCTTCGTAGGCAGGGTCACTGCCGACTCGGCCATTCGGGTCATCAAATACTTTATACAATATCTGTCGATAGTTGGCCAACTAACGAGAGAAAAAAACGTTAGTTTATCAACTAACGGTTTTGACAATCTTACGATGATATATACTGAAGGGTGATTAGTAGCCTCATTTTGGACCAAACTCCCGTTGCCTTTGTAGTGAAAAAAATACACATTGCAGATGTTGTTGTCGCATAGCAAAAGTCGATGAACTCGTAAAATAAGGAAACTAGGACTTTGTACTTGGCTGGAACTCAAGGCTCGTAAAGTCGAAATTGATTCTCACTAAGGACTATTTACATATTTTTATGTTAAATAATTGCTATGTTTTCACGTTTACTTTGCGTGAGGCTGCCTATTGCTTTGTTGCATTTCATTTGCACAATGCATTCGTTACCCTAAGGTTACATGCGTGCGATACCGTTGCGCGAAGCCAGTGCGAATTTATGTCATAATAAATTAATGTAGCCTAATGTACCAACGATACGAGTAAGATTAAGCCATACTCCACCACGCAGGCTCAGTGCGGGTTGATGGAGGGGTTTTACGACCACTTCCACGTAGCGATAGCAGCCGGGACCTGCAGCTTAACGTGTCATCCGAAACACTGAACCGATTCTGTACTTAAGATAAATGATCACTCTCTCTCTCTCTCTCGTCTCTCTGGTACATGGTCAGGAATCAAACCTGCATCTCCTTTTTTTTCCGTCTTTATCCCTAAGGTAAGGCAATAGCAATCAAAGCCGTACAGCCATGTCTTCAGTGTTTACATCTTCTTATTCCGTTTCCGAGGTTTCGAAAGGCCGAAGCCAGGTCTTCTGCATTTTTTTGTTTTTAAGGCCAAAGCCGAGTCTTCCGTAGTTTTGTTTTTTAAGGCCGAAGCCAGGTCTTCCGTATATCTTGTTTTTAAGGCCGAAGCCAAGTCTTCCGTAGTTTTGATTTTTCAGGCCGAAGCCAGGTCTTCCGTAGTTTTGTTTTTTAAGGCCGAAGCCAGGTCTTCCGTTTTTCACGTTTTTAAGGCCGAAGCCAAGTCTTCCGTAGTTTTGTTTTTTTAAGGCCGAAGCCAAGTCTTGCGTGTTTTTGTTTCAGCCGAAGCCAAGTCTTTTTGTTTGTTTTATAAGGCCGAAGCCACGTCACATTTGAGGAGTCATGTCCGTGTAATATATCTCTTAGTCCGTGTATTGTTCCAAGTCCGATACATATTTTTACCACTCTAAATATCTTCAATAGTAGAGCAGATATAATCGTAAATATATTGATAATTTTCAAAATTCTTCAATAAGTCATCAGTGGTACGCGGGATATCTTCTGGTTTGTAGATGAGCAACAGTTTATCAATAAAGGCAAGGCGTTGTATAATATGGGCAGGGCAATCGAAAAATATATGATCCAGTGTTTGATTAGCGGCATTACAGATATTACAAATTGGCGAAGAAATAATTTGCATACGGTGAAGATGTGATCCGAAACGACAGTGACCAAATCTGAGACGTGTCATTATAACATAGAATTTCCTGCTTTTCCACATGTTTGACTTAGAGAACCAGGCACGTCTAATCCTTCCACTAACGGATCCGTACCAGGAACCTTTAACTGCAAGAGTTTGTTGCCAATAACTAAACCATTCTTGTTTCAAATTCTGTTTGAGTTTGGTAATGAAATCAGAGTTTGGCACAGGTACAGTAGACTCAGGAGCACTACTCTTATTTTCAACGATCGCCTTGGCCAGGTAGTCGGCTTTTTCGTTTCCTGTCACTCCGACATGAGATGGAGTCCACATAAAGATAATATGTACATTTAATTTATGAAGTTGGGAGTAGCGATTCTTGATATCGTAAATAATATAATTGGTGTTGCAGTCTAGTTTGTTTGATTGAAGAGCTTTTAGAGTACTCATACTGTCAGATATTATGACCCACTTGTTTTCCGGGGAATCAGCTGGGTGTTCCGAAATATAAGTTAATGCTTTCGATATAGAAAGTGCTTCTGCTGAAAAGATACTCATTTCTTGTGGCAATTTCACTCCGAATCCATTTTTAATGTGCGGTAGGTATATAGCTGCGGCAACGCCGTTATCAGTTTTTGAACCATCAGTGTATATTTGAGTAAAATCAATATATCTTGCCAGTTGTTCACAGATTTCATGTTTATTCTTTTTCTCGGGATCAATATGAAATACCATTGAAGTGAATTTACTGTCAAAATCGTCTGAGTAGCATGCCCAATGATCTTGGCTTCTATGTATATTAGACTGCTGATTAAAGTCAACCATATAGGAAAAATCATGAAGAATGTAGGGAGTTTTGGAGGAAGAGGCCAAAGCCTGATTATTTCTGTAAAATTGTACCAAATTTTTAAACAAAGGATGGGGCTCAATGGCTAACATTTTTAAGATAAACCTGTATTTTAGGTACTTGAAGCGAAGATTCAACGGTGGAATATTACATTCCACTTGAAGGGAATTAATGGGCGTGCTTTTCATAGCACCAGTAATAAGTCTTAAATTGTTATTTTGAATTACTTCCAATTTTCTTACAAGTTGATCATTAGCTGCAAAGCAAATAAAGCCATATTCAAAATGACTCCGAACTATGGCCTTATACAAAGTTATTAATACTTTCGGATCTGAACCCCAGTAAGTTTTAGTAAGGGACTTCAATATGTTATAACCCCTATTTGCAGAGAATATAATCTTATCAACATATTTCTTCCACGAGCAGTTACCCGTAAAAATAACTCCCAAAAACTTGATCTCCGATGCAAACATTAAAGGAGTGTTATTAAAATAAATTTTAAACTGAGCTTGTTTGATTTTGTGGAAAATTAACACTTTAGATTTTTCAGGACTGATGTCTAAATTTAAATATTTGAAATAATTTGAGAACCTAGAAAGCGAATCATTTAGATTTCGCATAACCTCATTTGCATTCATTCCAGAGCTATATATCACCAAATCGTCCGCAAACTGAAGGTTTCGGACTTTGGAGCCCAAAATAAGATTAAGTTTATGAATATACAAAGTGAATAAGAGTGGGCTTAAAATCCCACCTTGACAAACTCCCCTAAAAGATGAGCGGGGACCGAGCAATTGATTGTTAATCTTAACATAAACTTTTCTGTCGTGAAGAAAGGAAAAAATAAAATCAATAAATTTAATAGGAATCCCAATGGAAGCTAATTCCCTACACAAAATATGATGATTGACATTATTGAATGCACCAACAACATCAAAAAAGACTCCGGCAAACGACATATTCTTCTTCACAGATTGAAAGATGTCTAATTGTAATTGAGCTATACTTTCTCTTGACGATCGACCTTTGCGAAACCCAAACTGGTTCATGGGTAGTATATGATTGGATTCAACAAAAAACTCTAGCCTTTGTTTTAGAACTTGTTCAAAAATTTTACCAATGCAAGATGTAAGTGCTATAGGTCTATATGAGTCAGGGCAATGTTTCTCTTTATTTGGTTTTAATATTGGAATAAGACAATCTGATTTCCAATCATCAGGAATTATATTTTGAGACCATAAAGAATTGAACACATTTAAAAGAACTGATTTAGATTTATTAGAAAGCATTTTTAACATTTTGTAAGGAATCCCGTCAAGGCCAAAAGCTGTATCTCTCCTAGATGAAATAGCTGACTGTAATTCTTGAAAAGAAAATGGTTATACCAAAAATTCGCTATTCTTAGCATGCACATAACTATGTAAATTCAAGTTAGACTCAACGGTATCAGGCGTATATTTTTTAAGGAATTCGAAGACCCAACTTATGTTATTGTTTGATAAACTATGTACGAAAGTTTTATTAAATTTTTTCATGATAGTCCAAATATGCGAAATCGGCGTGGTTCTGTTGAAGGATTCACATAATGCAACCCAACTTATTTGTTTTTGCTGCTTTAATGTAAGCTTTTTAAGAGCTTGCTTCTTTTTGAAATTGATGTAATTACATTCAGTTGGATCATTTTTAAATTGAATGTACGCTTCTTTAGAGCACTACAACCTGGCTGCATTTTTCATTCCACCATGGGAGAGGAATTCTTTTTTTCCTAAATATGCCTGGTGATGAATTATTATTACGAAAAATGGACACTGGTGATGAATTCCGAGCAGCTAAAATTAAAATATCAATAAGATTTTTATAGCAATCTTTAGAGTTTGAGGTATCTATATTGAATTCTTGTAGAAGGGTATCTACATTTTTTTTGTAATTATTCCAATTAACACGACGAAAGTTTAAATGAGTTTTCATAGCTGAACAGTCTAATGGAGATGAAGTGTAAGGTGAATTGTTGTGAATAAGTATTTTAATTATTACTGGAAGATGGTAACTACCTAGCGGGTCATCATACACTGTCCAATCACAGTTCAGAGCCAGTGATGGAGAAATAAAAGAAAGATCTAAAGCATTTCGCCTCCATTGGTGTGATCCAATAGTGGTCATTTGGCTATCATTTAGCAAAACTAAGTTATTGTCATTAGTACTTGAAAGGACATCACGACCACGAGCGTCTGTTGATTGACATCCCCATGCCGAATGGAGAGCGTTGAAATCTCCCGCAAAAAGCACAGGTTCTGGAACACTTTGTATAAGTTGATCAAATTTATGTTTGGTAAAAACCGGTAGACAGTTTTTAGGGCTATAAAAACTAACAATTGATACTTCCTTATTATCTCCGTACATTAAACGTATTGCTATGTTCTGAATGGAATTATCATAAAATGTATCAAGTTTTCTAAAAGTTAAGCTGTTATGAACAATTATGGCAACACCATTATGGTCGTTGCCGGAGTCCAATCTACAAATATTATAACCTCGAATTTTGAAACGTTGATTCGGTTTTAGCCACAGATATCGAGAGATAGGCCCTTGGCGCTAAGCTTGTATCGGAACCAGTGTCGCCGAAAACTAAGAACACGCATACATTTACACCACTCGTACATCAATCCCTCCGCTTTTATTGGTCAATGCAATGTCATGCACCTATCGTCCGAACACACCCACACTACCGCAGGTATACTAGCTAGTCGAGCTAGTGTTGGGACAATGCAAGGACAGCGTGTATCATCGATCGATTATAAGTTATAGACACTGGTATAGACAGTCGTATACAATGCCGGGTTCTATAAATAAAATAGTAAATTGTTTGTAAATACGACATATTTATTTTACAAGAAATACCTATTACTGTGTATACAGGGTATAACAGATGCGGGGTGACAAGCCGAAAAGAGTTGTTTGCGACATATTTTGAACGATTTTCTCTATGAATCTGATTTGATCAGAGCAACTTTATTTTTTACTTCCCCATACAAATCAGCTGACCTGCAGCTCGGCCCAAAATGTACTGAAAAGTGAAAAACAATGCTGATCAAATCAGTTTAATCAAGAAAGATGTTCAGAATGATGGCCTTAACAACCGTCTTTCGGCATATACAGGGTGGCTCATTCAAATCGGTCAGTATGGGAAAGTCTGAAACTATAAGACATACGAAGATTTGTTCTTAGGAACCATGTCACCGATCTTGATAAAAAGAAAAACTGCATTCATACATTTGAAAAAAAAGTGTACCCAGCTGTGGAATCGAACCCGGTTGTTTCGAAAAAAAAAAACTTACAGTTTTTCTGTTTAAATAACGATTGTGAAGGTCTTAAGCAGCAAATGTCTCTATGAAACACGATGTCTAAAATGAATAAAATGCATTGTTTTTACATAAGTACTTTAATTTATCATAGTAGGTGTTCGAAGTGACCACCGTCTTTTTCAATACAATAATCAACACGTTTAGGTAACGATCTTACTATGGCATTTTGTATCTTCATGTGGTGAATTTGCGTTAAAATGGACTCTATGGCTGCTTTTAGGGCTTCAACGGTGTCATAGCTTGTTTTGTACACTTCATCCTTAACGTAACCCCACAAGAAATAGTCTAGATTAGTTAAATCGGGCGACCTCGCGGGCCATTTGATAGGGCCGTTCGTGCCAATCCATTTTCGCGGAAAGTTTTCATTTAAAAAGTCTTTTTCTATGCGACTATTGTGGGCTGGTGCTCCGTCCTGTTGAAAATAAACTCGTTCTCTTACTTCTGATGGCATTTCTCCTACGGCCCCTAAAAGATCTTCTAAGATTGCAAGGTACTTGAATCGGTCCAAATGTCCATCATACATTTTAAACAGGAGTACCTTATTGTGAAGTACCTTGTGAAGGAGTACCTTGGTCGGCCAAGCAGTTAAACGAGAATCTAACTTGACGGCGTCCTTCGTGTATTCTTAAGGGATTTTCTCGACTCATTGGAGTCGTAAAAATCGTCACTATTGAGTGACGATTTTTACGATTGTACATTCCATTGTTGGAAAATTGAGTTTCATCCGAAAATATTACATACTTTATAAAATGTCTGTCTAGACCCATTGTTTCTTTTATCCAATTGCAAAATTCCAGCCGTCTAATATCATCTCCTGCATGTAAGGCCTACACCCAATGTCCATTCTTGTAGCACTTGTATTTGTATTTCTTTAGGGTTCTTTGAATAGTCGGACGTGAAATTTCAGGAAGTGTTGAATATTGTATTGAAAAAGACGGTGGTCACTTCGAACACCTACTATGATAAATTAAAGTACTTATGTAAAAACAATGCATTTTATTCATTTTAGACATCGTGTTTCATAGAGACATTTGCTGCTTAAGACCTTCACAATCGATATTTAAACAGAAAAACTGTAAGTTTTTTTTTTCAAAACAACCGGGTTCGATTCCCCAGCTGGGTACACTTTTTTTTCAAATGTATGAATGCAGTTTTTCTTTTTATCAAGATCGGTGACATGGTTCCTAAGAACAAATCTTCGTATGTCTTATAGTTTCAGACTTTCCCATACTGACCGATTTGAATGAGCCACCCTGTATACCCTTTCTGTAAAATCCTGTACAGTTAAATACTATCTATTGACCAGAAAAATGTAAATATTTATTAAGAACTTGCCGTTTTGACAATGAGGCGTAGCGTTTTTTGCCAAGTAATGCAGTCTTATATTGGTATATCTTTCCATTACAGCTTTTATCAGTAATATTAGATGATTATCCATTGGGTTTTGTTCGAATTGGTGAAAATCTATTTCGTTGAACAGATTCATGCCAATGAATCGGGGTAGTGCTTTAGACATTAATGATTGTTTTAAATTTTTAACCCTAACCTTTATTCTGTCTTTGGTAAGCACAGTTGATTTTATGATCACTTCCATGTTTTTGCAAATTGTTTTAACGTCATGGGAAGGATATATTAAGCCGCCTTTATCCTTGAGTTTTATAAACTTATGTGTATCGTCCGGGCCGCTTGACAGTAGCGCGCTTGTGCATACGTCGCATTTCACAGTTTTAATCAGAGCATGAACGACGAAGCCAGCTACGTAAGTTATGGTTTGTGAGCTGTATTCTGTTAGAACATCAACCATCATTTCTACTTCTTCGTCGAATACTGCCATTTCATGTAATATATTTATGTCGTCACACTCTTCATCTCGTAATCGGGGATCGATAGTGTGGTTGATGCGAACAGCCGATGAACATGTCAGAAGGGACATCTTTTCGAGTGCTCGGCAGTTCCCACTGTCCACGTCTCGGAGTTCTGACTTGACCATCAATTTTTTGTATATTGATTTGAATTGTCGTGCTGTTGGGTTTGTATTACAACCCCCGTGGCTTCGGATTTGGCCAAAAAGCAGCTCAAGATGGTCCTGACTAATCTTGTAAACAGGGAAGTAGCTTAGTTTTCGTTCTTTTTCAACTAGCCGAACATACAAATCTTTGAGGCTCTTTATACAGATCAAAAATCCAACAAAACCAGTTTTCCTCGATGAGTCAATTACTGCCGTACCATCCACAAGCTTCAATTTTTTCAGGTAATTTTCGACTTTTTCCAGAAAATCAAAGATTTCAACCTTATTTTGTTCACAGATTGGCTTTCTGTAATGTAATCTATAATCTGTATTTTCAACTTTCAGCTTGATAGCTTCAAATGACTCCTTTGTAAACCCGGGGTCGGAGGTCCCATGTAAAATCGCCTCGTACCATTTCCTTATGGTGCGAACGTGGGGAAGGCAAGATTGAAACTTTTGCCGCAAATATTCGTAGGCCTTAGGCGAATAAAAATGAAGTGTACAGGCAAAAGTTCTCAATTCTGCTGAGTATTTTTCAGTGGATTTTTTGTCGACAGATTGTTTTTTCTCACATCGTTCAATGAGATCAGCCACTCCTACACCTAAACCTTCTAATTGTGTGACTTGATCAGGATTAACTAATTTTTGATCTTTAAGATCTCTCAGAACATCCTTCATGTTTAAAAAATTTTTGCGGTAGCGGCTGTTTTGTTTTTGAAGAGTTTTAATTTTCTTATTTTTTTGCTCGAGTACGATTTCCAATTGGTCTATCCGATGGCGCAGCTTCCTCTTGCGTGGGGTCTCGAAAATGCTGTGATTTTCTTGGTCCATGTCCTGTAATTTGTATGTTTAATTTAGTTGCTGTTAGTCTTCTTATCACAGGAATATGAATGGGCGATAGAAGTATGATAAAGAAAGAAAGGTACCTTTAAATTAAGATAAATTGGGATCAAATGTGCCTTTGCCACCCCGCATGGAAAAAGGCGTGACACTGTCTGTATGTTTACTTTTATAAAATAAAATAAAATTACAATTCAAATAATAATTCAAATACATTTCTTACATTTTCATTACCTACTCTGTCCGTGGTCAGCAAAGACGGTTCTTCAGACTCAGCTTGTTTTGATGTCTAAAAATAAAGATGTAAATAAGTAACCCGAAGATTTTTATAAATTGTTTTAATTTGACCCGATTTACATCATTGCCGTCATCTCCTTCAGACACGCATTCATTCAAATGTGTTTTCTCTGGTTTTATGGTATCCTGAGACAAAAAGGTGCAAGCAATCAGTATTCAAATACGTATCACGCAGTTTTTCATGTTAAAATTTCAAAAAAATACACCTGATCGTTGCTATCTCCTGCAGAGACGCATTCATTGATATGGTTTTTTCTGGATCTCTGGTACCCTAATAAAATAAGATGCATTACTTAAAGTTATATGTAGTTAGTAAAGGAATTTATAATTTCAAGTAGATATTCAATTAATAATCTATAAACAGTCTTTTTATAGTGGTATGGTGTAAGAAATATTTTAAACCTATCCATTGTATGAAATTAAATAAAAATTACTAACATGAGACATCATAACTGGTATTTTCATCGTCGGCACTGCCCATGGCCACATTCGCCTGTATTTCTTTAATTTTTGAAAACATTTCTCCTCGAAATGAATTGAGCATATTTTACATTGTTTTTGTGGAAACCAGCGAGGCCCTCTCATTACCGCTTCGATCCATTTTTCTTTTATTTTTGTTTCACTAGGAAAACTGAAACATTGATTAGCGTAATAAAATACATAACTTTATCATTGAAGCAAATCGGAACAGTAAATATAAAAATCAAAATGGCGTCCAATATTCAAAATCTGACATCTATATCATAATTGTATTCTAACCGGGTCCCCAGATATCGATTTTGAAGTAAATCGGACCAGTAACTGCGAAGTTCGAAATGTCGGCAACTTTTTCAAAATATGACAGAATCATGATTGGACCTCAACCGGATCCCCAGATATAGATTTTGAGTCAAATCGGACTAATAACTATACAACCCCCTTATCCCGACTTTTTTGCGTCGAAATTACCCGTGTATTCTCCGTTCACAGTTGTTCTGCCTCCAGAGACCCCTTTGCCTCTCTTCTTTTTTTCAACAGAATCCTTACAGCTAGAAAGAGAGGCAAAGAGGTTTATGAAGGTAGAATAACTGTGAACGGAGTTCATTCTGATTCGGACTTAGCTGAGAAATTCTCTTCGGACCTGACTGAAAGCATCGGAATTTCCGATCGATACTTATAACACCCCATTATCCTTCGTCGGGCGAGGTTTTAAAGAAACTTAAAATCTAAACTGCCTGTTTGGCAATCATTGGAATAACTAACAATAAACTTACGTATTATGAGTAATAAAATTACTATATTATTACATTAACTATATTAGTAATTGCGAAATGATAAAATCTATCGATTCAAAAACATAATTCTCCTATCAGTATCCCCATCACTATATATCGTCTCTGTGTGCGTGTAACAGTTCGCCTCCGTATCACGATGCATCTTTGCTTTCGTACTTAGATAAGTGTGAAATATTCATTGCGTGTTAGCTTGGCAATACGAAGTGAAATTAAGATACAAAACAAGCAATGTAGCAACAAACTTAGCTAGAACAATATGACATTGTCACTTTAATGTCAATTCGTGACGAATTTTCCGCGAATGATTTATTTTCGTAATAATGTTTATTTCTTGTGTTTTAAGAAGAAATAATAGTTAGAATGAGACTTACAAGTGATATGTGACACCGGCGTTCTTGGAGTTCACAATCTCGCTTCTATTTTTGCACGTGAGTATTGCACAGGTCGGCATTTTAGAAAAACAACGGAAATGAATTCATCACTGCGGTCGCCCAGTGACTACCGAGAATTTTTAATATCGAACCTGTCGGAGCTACATTTGTTCGCACATGCCACGCCCCTCAACCTATCTCTCGATATCTGTGGTTTTAGCCAAGTTTCACAAATAATTGCTACGTGAATATTATTCTCCTTCAGGAAATGTGTTAAAACAAGTCTATTACAAATTAAACTTTGTGAGTTCCATTGCATTGTGTTTAATTGATCCATTAAAAAAAAATAACAAATTAATTACTCTTACTAAGTGTTTCAAGAAGAATGGTTTAATGTTTTGTGAATTAATTGAAAGTTCGTTTGTTTTGTTCATAGTTAGTAACTTAGTTACTGAGCCTACTATAATGTTCATTATATGTTCTGAATTGAGAAGCAGTGCTAGCTGATCAGAAGGGCTTTTAGATATTAGTGGAGGAAATGATTTTTCCAGGGTTTCAGCAAATGTTTTCTTGACTAATTTCATTTTGTTTTGATTAATTTTCTCCTTTTTTACAGGGCAGTCAGGTGAGATGGCGATATGATTGCCTTTGCAATGACAGCAAGAGGCATCCGCTGCATCAACTGTGCAAGACTTGAAGTTGTGGCTTCCTGAGCAGATAGAGCACTTCTCTGCGTTTTTACAAAATTTAGCTATGTGTCCATACCTCAGGCACCGCAGACACTGTTTCACTGGAGCGATGTACGGGCGAACCTCGAAGCGCCAGCTGTTCAGATCCACACTGTCGGCAGGGATGGGCAGGAGAATGTTATTGAGACTGTCTTCAAAGGCTGGAACTCAACAGTGTTATTGTTAATTGTTCTTTTCATAAATCTTCTTACTGATACTATGTTTTTGGAGCAAGAAATATTTGAATAGATCTGCTCATTGGATAAATCAAGTGGCACATGTTGTATTACTCCAGTCACTTCAGTGGCCGTAGCAGGAATAGTCGCCTTTAGTTTGTATGAATCCAGAAATGTTTTATTGCTTGAAGCTGCATTGGCGAGCCCTGGCCGCTCAAACACAACGCCAATCTTGTATTTGTTGATGCGTCTTAACTGTTTTATGCCTTTATTGAATCTTTTGAGGCAGTTCGCTAGAGCCATCATGTCTCTGTCGCCCAATGCCTTGCCAGTGTCGCTGCTTTCAAAAAAACGATATAATCTAATTTACCTCCATCCACTGGGTAATAACGGACATAATCCGGGACCTGAAAAGGCTTATACTTATCCTTGTCATCTTTTGGTTCATCACACGGACTTGAGGATTCCCCACTATCAGACAGATTCTCCTCCTCCTCATCCTTCTTTCTTTTCTTAGGCTTCTTCCTGCCCATTTTTAACCAATTTACAGTATTTTTAGATAGCCTACTGTAATTAAATTAAATTTTCAAAATTTAAGTTAAAATTTTCCGCCTATCAAGACAAAAGTTCCCGCGCTTTCTCTCCGAACCTGCATCTCCTGTGTGAGAAGCAAGCTTGATACAAATTAGACCACGGAGCTCATTTGATGTCATGTAGATCTATTATCCTGTACTAGAAAATATGCATAAAGGAGCTGCCACACGGCAGTAGAGGTGGTCGCCTGCAAGCTGGCAACAAGCAGCGTCTGCCGTGTAGTTGCATTTTGTACGATGACCCGGGATTTTCAACCTTATATGGCTATGTAAAAAAGTTCAAAACTGGTCAAGAGTTTGCTGTGGTGAGAGTGAGACTGGCGACGAGGACGCGAACGTTCGAACTTGCTGTGAGGAATCATTTAAGTATTACGTAAGCACTATATAGTAGCTTTTGATAGTTTTTTTTTACTCTATCCATTGTATACCATACACATCATGCGCGAAAGACTAATGATTATCATCGTATTTATTTTTTTATTCTTAACATATAAACGATATCATTACTCATTTTGTTTTATTAAAAAAAATGGTTAAATATTGCTGACGTAACCACTATTCAGAACCCCCCGTTCCCCCTATATTAAAAATTAGCTAGGCAATGATCCTCCCCCAACCACACTTTGGTGCTTGCGTAATACTTGAACGACCCCTGAGCTTGCAGTAAGCTTGCTATCAACCGTCTAGACTAGACGCTTGTCGCCGACCACGAACTCCGACTGCCGAAATGGCGCGCGATTCTCAACCTTATGGCTTGGTAAAATAGTTCAAAACTGGTTCAAGAGTGCTTGTGTGCGGACGTTCGAACTTGCTGTGAGAGGTCATTCAAGTATTACGTTAGCATAATTTTAGAAGTTTTTGTTCGTTTTTGTTTCCTCTATCCATTGTATGCGTCATGTATCCATCATGCGCGAAAGACAAGTGACATCGTAAGAGTTTTGTTTATTCTCAACATATATACGATATTACTATTCATTTTGTTGGTCTTGTCGCCGACCACGATCTCCGACCGCCGAAATGGCGCGCGATTCTCAACATTACGGAACAGTCGTACCGTACGTTTTATCGTAATTTCGGCGCAGTTGACAACATTGGTTGGCTGTGAGCTTGTTGTTGTGTGTCGTGTAGCCGCTGTGTTGTAGGCGACTTGCTGGCAACTTGCTGCCAGCGTGTTGCCTGCCGTCTGGCAGGTCCTTAACCCATTAGGACATAGATTTCCAACCTTTTTCACTTTGCGCCCCCCCCCCGCGCTTGCTAAAATACCGCGCCCGCCCCCTTGTATGTGGAATAAATAGTTATTTGTGTCACAAGGGAGCAAAATGATGTATATACGGCGAGGGCGGTACATTGAATCCAGAGTGAAGGGAAGGATTCTACGGATTCAAGCGTTAACGCCCATGACGAAAATAATTTTGCTCCTGTGTGACACATACAACTTTTCACACCGATTATGCGGAAAATTTAAATTAAATGCTCTAAAAAAATTAAATAACTATACTTTGAATTATACTTTCACCACTTTTACAGTAATCGAACAACGTAAACAAACTTTTTTTGTAGAATGTCGGATTGTGAAGGATTAGGATCACCACAGATAAAATATTCCTGTGTACTTTTACTAATGTGTAAAAATAATCGAATCGAATATTACAATGGTTTCCGATATAAATATTCATTATATCATAATTCATAATAACAGACATCGTGTGTAGATTTCAGTAAAACAAATAATTTATTGTGCTTTTTTTTAATATTACGAAAAATTCATAAATTTGCATATTTTCATAACGTTGTTAAAGTTAAAACTTCAAACATTTTCGTTTTTAATCGACTACGCCATCGTAGTAGATTGTAATGTAATTTCATAATAACATTCGATTATTGAAATCTGTGCTAATTGCGTAAATGCTACAAGGCAATGAATAAATTAAAAAAGTAGCTTGAACAGAAAAGTAGCATTTTGCTCCCTCTCGTCGTGGAGCAAAACTTACTTTTTCGAATGAAAGGTGTGAAAAAACTATTATCTAAGTATATTGTTAGTAAAAGGGCCAAAATGGGGAATTATGAGAGAGCGGGAACAATTTCCAATATTAGTTAAGAGGGCGGCGCTATCACGTGGTATTTAACCTATAGAGACGCACAGCAACTTTTTTGACAGACGTCATCTAGAGTACTGAAGATTCTATTATGGGCATTTTTTGGCCTTAATTGTTATTCCTTTTTTTCTGGCCAGCAGAGAAGTGAAAGGGTTAATTCGAGTAACTGATAAGCTCGATTCTTTATCTATTGATGTCAAATTTAAATTAAGGACCATAACTTTAAATGATTATCGCTTCCTCATTGGTCAAACATCTATTTGAAGTTTGTAAACATTCTTCAAACGTCATTTTGAAAATCCTTGATGTCAGAAATACAGACCAGAGTTGCTGTTGTGAAAGGGATTTGAAAATGTTGGCCAAGTGGTTACCATAACTTTCGGGAATTTCAGGAATTTTAAAAAGAGCGGTGCTCGATGAGCTCGCTTATGTATGTCGATAGAGGATCTTAGACAAACAAAAATGTTTAATGACATAAAGTGCAGGGTTTTCGAGATAATCCATGTTAAAGATCCTGTATTCCTCGCCCATTTTGTTGAAAAGTTACACTCAAAATGCAATAAGGTCAACTAAAGTAACTGAAATCATTTTGCTTTCTACTACAACAACGGAAGTGTGTCAGTGACAGTCAGGAAAAAAAATACAACCAAGCTTAAACCCATGGTTCCAGTTTGCAATAAGCAATATATTATATTTAACTCTCGTCAATTATGGCAGGCCATTTTGGTGCAAGACAAAGTTTTTTTGTTGCAATGTTGCTTAAGGTCCAAGGACCAAGGTTGCAAGACGAAGTCGGCGGCATTTCCCGGAATTACACATGCTGACATAAGATTCATTCCCCTCCATCCGTGCTTCGTAGACTGCGCTCTTCGCCATTTTTACGACGAAATCTCCCTTTCATCGTAAAAATGGTGAAGAGCTAGTACATTATCTTTCATAATAATAGGAGTCCATCTATTACACGCGATCACATGACGTATTCTGATTGAGCGTTTGATTGGTTTAATTAGTACCTAGCTTGTATTTTTTTGTATTTATTTTTATTTACAGTGCTAACATGATCTGTTATTAATCACAGATTGTAGAAGAAGATATAGATGTAGGCCTTTTTGCAACACGCTGACCGCTTTGTCGTGAGGCAAGGAATTGCTCAAGAACAAGTGGAAGTTGAAGCAGCTGCACGACGTGGTGGTCAAGGAATTTTATGCGCCTTTCATTAATTCTATAGGATTAATCCAAATCCAGAAGAGTAACCAAATGATCCACTTGAGGATGTGCCAGAAGTAGCTCAACCTCACCCCAAATTCTTCAAGAACAGGGCATACCACAGCAACGTTATGAATTTCCTCCTCAAAAACAAGGCTTTACACAGCAACCTTAAGTATTTCCTCCTCAGGAACAAGGCATGCTACATCCACTTAATGTATTTGCAGTACCGGGATTCAGATACCACATGCTTAATATAAATAAAACTTAAGTAATTTGATCTGTTCCTTTGTATGTTCATATTTCTATTATTCACGCTTAAATTTATCACTAAATAATTAATAAATAAATATGATATATTATATAATATAGTATATACAATAAGTATATCTGTATTTTCCTTGTACTGCATTATTATTAATAATTATGATGAAATATCGGGTGATCGGTTCATCCCTCGAGCGAGACCATTTCACCCGTATACTGGATGTAACATAAAGTTCAGAAAGTGTTTTTCATCTTATAGCGTGGGAGCAAGCCCTGATGTCCGAGTTTTAAATTCGCCTTACGGCATCTTACGTGGTTTTGATGTAACAACCACTACCACCAGAGATAATAGCGGGGACCAACGGCTTAACGTTCTTTCCAAAGCACGGAATCATCCTTATTTTCAGACAATCACAAGATTTTGCCTGCAATGTCCTAACGGCTTGGGGAAAAATGCACAAAGCGACTTTTTTTAGGTTCCCCGTGGGAATCGAACCCACGATCTCTGGGTCAAGAGCCTAACGTTTCTAACCATAAGACCACCGCCGTACAATCGTACAAAATATTGTACCATAAACATATAGGACATCTTTAGAAACATGGATTATCTCGAAACCCTTGTGCTTTAGAAACTAATCATATAAAAAAAATTGTTTGTCCATAGATCTCATATTGATATACATAGGGTACATCGTGCTCTGCTGTTTTAAAAAATCCTAGATTGAAAACCTCTCAAGGTTCAAGAGAGAGATAGAAGAGGTTCAAACCACTTTCACATTCCAACAAGGAGTGTTCAAAAGAGGGCAACCTCCAGCAACCTCGAATTTTCCGCGCCGTGAAATTATTAATTTTATTCATTCCGTTTTGGAGCCGTTCGATTGGCAACCCGTGCATTCGGACGTCAGATTATGCCAACGAACAACGTATTCGGTGGAACAGGCAAGCTGCTAAGTACGTAAGGTACGAGCCCCCGCAGACGGCAGAATTTTTGTCGGCCATTAGTTAAGTCGGTCTCATAATCATTATGAAAATGTATGCAAGGACACTATTTACACACATTGATCTAGCCCCAAACTAGGATTCCCTGTATCTTGGGTACTAGACAACGATACACATACTTATAGAGATAGATATTATACTTAGATAGATAAACAACCCTGACAATGATACAAACATCCGTTCTCGTCAAACAAATATTTGTCCCGACTCGAACCCGGGACCCTTGGATTCGTAGGCAGGGTCACTGCTGACTCGGCCATTCGGGTCGTCTTTACAACGATTCTGTGTCGGCCGAATCACTACGGCAGCCACACCAGACCAAACTATTGGCCGATCAAAAAGTATGCCGTCTGCGGGGGTCTTTAATCTTATAATTAGCATCACTCAAGAAACTCCTTCGTCTATGAGGGGGGGGGGAGGAGTAGGGTAGGGGGGAGGGGTCCCCCCTACAATTCCCCCTTTGAGGAAAGCCATAGTTTTCATGATAGGGGGGTCCAAAGATTGAAGAAAATGTCTACTTTTTTGCATTTACAAGTGATGTAGAGGGGGAAAAGGGGATAAAAAGGTACCAGGGGGATCCCCCTCTCCTAGGAAACCCATATTTATGACTATTGCTTCTGCTCCGGCGAAACGTAGCGAGGCGACTGTCCCCGTGCAGCTCGTCGCAGGCTCCGCAGCGCCTCCGGCTCAGAAAAAACACTCTAGGGAGTAGCCACAAGACTGCCCAGGAAGGACTGCCCAGTTTTCGGTTTTGGTAACGAAACTAACCTAATAGTAACCTACCCTGACTTAAAAATGGTAGGTTTAATGCATCGATATATTTCAAGTATGGTTTAATGGCACATTCACGCAAAATGGATGGAGGGAGACGGAATGAGTCATGATGCCGATTGGCATCCAAAATGGCCGATGCCGTTTACCACCGTTGCAATGTATGTAGTCATTTGTACTAAAATCATGTACCAATATCTAACGTTAGAGAGAGCTTTTGATTTTGACATTTGATGGTCCGAATTTTACAAAGATGTAAACATCACATCAAAAATATAAAAAAATCGAAGTATTTAAATTGGTGCTTAATTGGTATTCCTTAATTAGAAAATGGTATTAGAGGATAACTAAGGGCCCCCATAACCACCTAAGTACTCCAAACTTAAAACTTCGTGCGTACTTATATAAAAACCAACCCGAGCGTACTTATATAAAAACGTCCAATCCCACTTTTCGATTATTGGATCGCTGCCTTAATCAGTCGGACTATAATAATAAATAACGAATCGATGAACATCTCGGTCATTAAATTTCTAATGAGAGGTGAATGGTTCATTCGTTCTTAGTACAACACTTACAACAGTCGTAATTGTAAAAAGTAATTTCCCTCTTAAGAATCGGAAGCGGCCCCGTCGAATCAGAAATTAAAGCCAGTTTGACGCCAGTGAGGGGGGAAAATCTTTTTTGCTTCATCCAATTTCATCAGTCTATTTTTATCTGTCCAAATCCCCGCAAGAGCCCAGCTATACAAGAAAACGTACTCTGCTATAAAGCCAAAATCTTAGTTTCGATAGCTGTTGTAATGGAAATTTACACTATTCCACTAACATTATACGATCTTGTGTGGTTTATTGGTTCAGCTTTAATGTGGTCCCAAAATAGTCAAAATAAATCACGTCTTCTTAGATTTTTCAACGTCAAAAGTGTTAAAAATCGGTTTTTTGCAAATATTTCGCTTCCTGTGGTTTCAATCTAAGGTTTCAATATTGTGCATGAGAAAATCTCTACTAATTGGCGTTCATACATTTTTACTCAAGCAAGTTTTTCATAGACCACAGGCGAAGGAAAAAGTTATATGGAATCATTGAACTACTATAAATTGGCCTATTGCTACCATATGGAACCACGACGACGACGACGCCGCGAGCCAGTTGTTTGCGCCATGCTTTGTTGTGTTGCCGGCCGGCAACAACTCATTTAAAGTCATTTGGTCCCTCGCCTGCGCTCATAGCAAGTGACTAAACAACCATTCAAAACTGATACAGAAACTGAAACAGACTTATCGTCGGTGAGTAAGCAAAACATCAACTAGAACCAATCGAAAACTAATTTTGGACATTATTTCTAATGTACCAGACGACCTCTGTGCTGCCTACCATGCGAGAGGTCCTGGGTTCTATACCCGGCTGGGGAAGAAAAGAAAAAAAGCCCCAACTTGTGGATGTGTATACTTACTCAATACTCAATATATTTATAGCATTTCATAAAATTATACATGTAAATGTGTTATTTATGGACCTTGTCAAAAAGGCATTGCAATAGAAGAAAGGGGAAACAAAGTTTGTTAATTTATAATAAAATGTAATTTTTACTAAAAGTCAGTGGAAAGTAATATAAGTCATTAAAATTATCCTAGAAATCAGTTTTTTGTCTATTTAAGTTTTTAATTTAAGTACTCATAGCATTTATTGTGTATCATTTGTTTTATTTCATGTATATATTATCTTTCGGTTCATTTAATATGTGTGTGATGTTCACGCTAGAGGCGTGACATTGGCGCTTGCGTGAACGCATACGCTTCTATCTTCTACAAGGGGGTTGTAGTGCCTGCACCTGGCTCACTTGAGCGGGGCCTTTGTGCATGTCCCCTTCGCCTGCACATCTACTTCAGCCATCCCAACTCCTGCACCAGCTGGAGAAGGAGGCCTGGGTGTTCTAGGAGCTCGTGGGTGTTTTTTGTGTCTCCTAGGATAGCCATCCTGGTTTCTGTTGTGGATGGACATGCCAGTAGCATATGCTCTACTGTTTCATCCACTTCCATGCACCCCCTGCACAGGGGGCTGTCCGTTGCACCTGTAATTGTCAAGTGTTTGTTTAGTGTACAATGGCATGTAATAAGGCTTGTTAGTATTTTTATTTTACTGCGTGGCAGTCTCATTAAGTAATTCGTAAATTTATGGTTATACTTGTCTATAAAAAGTTTTTTGTTTTTGCAGTCTTCTCTGCTAGACCATAATAGGTTTTGTTGCTGTACTGTGGCTTCTCTGAGCCTTTTTCGTAGAGCTTCCGCTGATAAGGCCGAGAATGGTGGAGGGCCGATTGCTGGCCTTTCTGCCCCAAATTTTGCGGCTAAAAGGTCACCAGGGTGACCTTTTACCCACTGGACTGTGACCTTGTTTTTCTCACCTAGCCTGTTGAGTGCCTTGTGGCATTCTAGTATGAGTTTTGATTTTGTCAACGGTCTTTTTAGTGAGCTTAGTAGGGCTGCGCAGTCCGTTTTAAAGGTTATGTCATTCCCCTCTGCATCATTTATCAAGTGCATTGCCCCGTGTAGGAGACTCAGTGTTTCAGCTTGAAACACTGTTGTCTCCTTTCCGAAGCTTAGGGAAAGTTTAATGTCAAGCTCCGGCGAGAAAAGACCTCCGCCTGTGTTCTTGCTTTTCTTTGAGCCATCACTGTATATTGTCATGCTTTTGTGATTTGGTATTGTTGGTGTTTCCAAGCCCTTGGCTGTGATTTCATATTTCCTACCGAATAGGAACTCTGTTTTTATGCAATCAATTCCAATAATGGCTTCCGGCACTTCCCCGAATGCTTTTTCTAGAATTGTGCAGTGTCCTTTATCTGCTATTTGTCCTTTCCATTGTCCAGTACTGTATAGCCTTATGGCCGCCGATTTGGCCTCCTGCTGTACGAATAGGTCCAATGGTGGTATGCCTAGCATGATTTCCAGTGCCGCTGATGGCGTTGACCTCATGCAGCCTGTCATGGCTACACATGCCATTCTCTGGAACTGCTGTAGTTGTGTTGCAGTTGTGCATAGTGTTGTTCGTTGCCACTATACCAGGGAGCCGTATGTGATGATGGGTCTCACCACAGCCATATACATCCATCGACATATTTTGGGCTGGAGTCCCCATCCGTTCCCTACCATCTTCATATTCATATTCATATTCATATTCATATTCTTTATTGCACAGAAATCTTATAGAAATAGTAAGGTAACAAAACATTTTATGAGCAAAGGCGAGCTTATCTCTAAAGAGAGATTTCTACCAGCAAACCTAGGTAGGACAGGAAAAATTGTGCAACAGGAGAGTCCTAGTGCGCAATAAAAGTGTACACATCTAATTGTTTACAACTAAAACATAATAATTTAATAAATGATATATACTAAATAAAATACAAAAGCAAAAAAAATTATATATATCAAACATATACTACTTATATATACATATATAAAAGTACCTATTACGAAAGAGAAAGGAAATGCTCTTTCAATCTTGTCTTAAAAGTGAAAATTGAGGGACTATCTCTAATAGCGCAGGGAAGTGCGTTCCACAGTCGGATCGCCGTTAACCTAAACGAGTGTTTGTAAGCGGCAGTGTTATGCCGAGGAGTAGAGAGAAGAGACATCGTGTGGGATCTCCGGTTGCTATGCCTGGAGGAAATAAACTCGAAACGTTCTCGAAGATATGAGGGGTAGCGGGGATTTCGCAAAATGTTGAACAGATGGGAGAGAACGTGCATATCACGACGAAGGCGGATCGGAAGCCACCCCAACTCCTTGCGATACTGTGAGACATGGTCATACTTGCGCAGCCCGAAGACAAACCGAATCCCGAGGTTTTGAAGTCGTTCGAGTTTGTTCAGTTGTTCTTCGTTCGCACCGATCCAGCAAACATCTGCATAGTCGATTAAAGGTAGTAGGAGGGACTGGGCAAGGGTGATTTTAGTCTGCTATGGCAGGAAGTGCTGCAATCTCCGTAGGGAGTGAAATGACGCAAAGACTCGTCTGCTGACCTCACAAACATGGGGCGACCAGGACAACAATTTATCAAATACAACCCCAAGATTCTTGGCCTTCTCGCTGTATGAGATTATGTTACCATCATACACTATAGGGTCCACGGGCATTTTCTGAACTAGGTTATGAGAGTGACGAGTACCCAAAATCATGGCCTGCGATTTGCCCGGGTTGACAAGCAGACCATAAGAGGTAGCCCATTTCCTGATGTTATCGAGATCAGCATTCAACGCCTCTACTGTCAGATTCACATCACACGGAGAGAAGTGCCGATATATTTGAAGGTCATCTGCGTACAGATGATAAGAAGAGGTAAGAACGTCAGAGATGGAGTTAATGAATACCGAGAAGAGGAGAGGAGAAAGGATGCCTCCCTGCGGAACACCTGCGGAGAGATCACACCAGTCCGTTGAGATCTCCTCAGACTTAATGCGTTGCTGGCGGTCTCTCAGGTAGGAGTCAAACCAGCGAGCAGAGTGCGAGGAGACATTAAGTGACTTTAAAATTTCGACTAGTATATCGAAATCGACGCAGTTAAAGGCGCTACTGAAATCAAGCAGTGTAAGGACCGTAAGCTGCTTTTGATCCATAGCTAATTGAATGTCGTCAGTGACTTTGAGCAGTGCTGTGGTAGTGCTGTGACCCGGCCTGAAACCCGATTGGTGGGGATTCAGTAACATTTTTGAGGAAAGGTAGGAGGAGAGTTGGGAGTGGACAATTGATTCCAGGACTTTGGAGAGGATAGGCAGAATAGAAATGGGACGGAAATCTTTAAAGAAGGCGGGATTAGACGTTTTGGGGAGGGGAATCACAAGTGCCAATTTCCACTGGCTGGGGTAGCAACATTGGTCAAGCGACACATTAATTATGTGGGTGATGAGAGGTAACAGTACATCAATGATAGTTGTTATCATCTGCGAACATATCTTGTCCTCACCTATGGCCTTCGACGAGATTGCTAGTATTGCCCTCCTTACTGCGCCGATTCCGACAGGAATGAAATTAAATGCTGAGGTGAGGGATGTTGCCTTGGACCGTAGGTTACGAAGGGTTGCATCCTTGACGAGGGAGTCCATCGCGACAGGGGGAGTTGCAAAGAATTTATTGAGACCCCGGAGATCGACATTTCCGGCTGCCAATTCCTGTGACTTACCAACACCAAGGGTCTTCAGGAACTTCCAGACCTGTGCTGGAGTATAGCTCTCGATACATTCGTAGATATGACGGCGTTTAGAATCACGACACAGGCGAGTGCAACGATTACGGAGGCGTTTGAAAATTAAAAGATTCTCGTCGGTCGGATCCCTCTTATATCTAGACTTGGCACGGTTTCTCTTAGCCATCAGACCCTTAATGGTGTCAGTAAGCCTCGGTGCAGGAAGATGCTTCACTTTAACCCTCTTGACCGGAGCATGCTTATCAAACAAGCTCAGGACAATAGAGTTGAAGTTCCGTACTTTGTCATCAATGGTCTCACTACCGTAGACAGGCGACCAGTCGACAGAGGAGGCGTCTGAATTAAGGGAGGTTATATCCATGCCCTTGAAGCTACGAATGTCAAGGAATTTAGCTGCATGCTTGGGAGGCTTTATCTTATAAGAGAGGTAAATAAGATTGTGATAGGAGAAAGGGGCGTTAAGTTGGCCATGCGCAGCAACCTTAGACATTTCAGAAGTAATCATTAGATCTAGAAGAGAGGGGGTGCAGTGTGGTTGAAAGTGAGTGGCCTCTAGAGGAAGGATATGCATGTTAAATGAACTTATTACTGCGACCGTTATTCTTGAGAAGGCAAGTGTTGAAGTCGCCGAGAATTAGGGTGTCGCTATAAAGAGGAGTCAAGTCACTGAGAAGGGTTTCAAAAGAGTTAAAATAGTCGATTCGAAGAGAGGGGCTATAATAGACACCCAGGAGGACTTTGTTGTGACGCAAGAATATCTCCAGGAACAGGTGTTCAGCAGAACCAGAGTACAGGCTTGGCGACTGGCTGATGACTTTGCATGGGATGTCAGAACGTAGGTAGATACCAACACCGCCATCAGCCTTGCCTATCCTGTCGTTCCGGTAGAGACTGAACCCTGGCAGAGCATACATGGCAGAAGAAAGAGATGGCTTGAGAAAAGATTCCGAAACAAGAATGCCATGTATGTTCAGATCACTAAAAACTACAAGAAGGTCAGCATAGCTGGTATGAATGCTTTGAGCATTAATATGCATCTTCCTACACTGGAAGAACGATATAGTGGCTTTTTTAAGTGTTGCTTCCATGTGCTTGCTCCAACTTAATTTGTGGTCAAGCCATACACCTAAATATTTCACGTATTTTGATAGTGTTAGTGTTTTATTAAAGAGTTTGGGCAGCCTGTAACTGCCGTGTTTTTTTTTTTTGTAAATAGTACCATCTCAGTTTTGGCGGGGTTTACTGAGAGTTCGTTATTTTTGCACCATGTTATAGAAACATGGTGCAAAAATAACGTATGTACCGTAGTGCTAGTTTTTTTTTCAAACACGATATTTGACCGCATGCTCAAATATCGTGTTTATAAAAAGGCCGTTCACGAGTATTGTCACGTCATCGGCGTATGCTATTGAGTAGAATCCTCTTGTGTTGAGTTGTGTCACCAGGTCGTTGGCTACTAGTACCCACAGTAGTGGTGATAGCACACCCCCTGTGGACAGCCCTTGGCCACTTTGCATTTGATTTTATCGCTAATTTCCAGAGAGATTATTCTTGATTCCAGCATTTTGTTATCCAGGTTATCATGTTAGGGTTGGTGCCTAGTTTCTCCAATCCAGTTCTGATGCTACTGAAGTTTGTTTTATCAAAATCTCCTTCGATGTCTATAAATACCGCCAGGCACGACTGTTGGCTTAGTATTGAGCTTTCTATTCTTCTGACCACTGCGTGTAAGGCGGTCTCTGTAGATTTTCCCGCTTGGTACGCATGTTGGTTTGGGTGTATAGGGTTGGTTCTCATGGGACCGTCCCTTATAAATCTATCACACACTCTTTCTAACGTTTTCAGAATGAATGATGTGAGACTTATAGGTCTGAAGGATTTAGGTTCAGTATAGTCGTCCTTGCCTGGTTTCGGCAGGAAGACTACTTTCACTTCTCTCCAGATCCTGGGCATGTAGCCGAGTGCTAGACATGCCTTAAATATTTTTACAAGTCTTGGTACAATGAGCTTTTCTCCCCATTGCAGTAGGGCTGGTATTACGCCGTCTGGTCCTGGTGATTTCTATGGAAGGAAAGAGCTGATCGCCCATCTCACCTTCTCTTCATCTATCAGGTTTTTTACTTCCACCCATGCTTCCGGCGGGGGTGTTAATGTTTGCGAGGAGCTTGGTGTTTCCGCCGGTGTCTCTACCTCTTTTGCGGGTAGGATTGAACACCTTACAGAGCTCTTCTTCGCTCTTGGTGTATTCTCCATTCGGTTTCTTTATCGAACCAGGTTGGTGTTGTGGGTCTTTACCTATTAGCTTTTAGATTCGTGAGGCCTGCGACTCGCTGTTTATCGAGCTGCAGACATTTCTCCACGATTCTCTAAAATTGCACCTAGTTTGTTTTTTAAACTGGTTACGTGCTTTTTGAAAAGCTTTCCAGTCGTCCTCTGCCTTCGTGTTGATGGCATGATTGAAAAGCTTTCTCATGTTAACCCGCATTCTCTCCAGTTTGTCGCACCACCAGCTGTCTTTAGATGGCTTCGCTGTCATTAGAGGGCAGGATTTGTTGTAGCTCTCATTTATCGCTCCGTTGAGTTGAATGACCGCTAATTCTATTTATTCTGTTGTCTCCAGTTTGATGTTGTACTCAGTTCTAGATAAGTCCGTCTCTAGGTTCTGATAATACTCACTTATGTTGGTTTTTCTAGGGTTACGAAATTGCCTAGGTTTTAACTTTATATTCTTCAGGCCGAAGGTGATCCATCTGTGATCCGAACACGATGCTTCTGATGAAACTCTCCATCCCGATATTAGGTCTAGAGCCAAAAAGTTGGCAATTGTTATGTCTGGTATTGTTTGTGCCTTTCTTGTGACAAATGTGGGTTCTGATCCTCTATTTAGTGTCGACAGTTCGTATTTTGAGAGAAATTCCATGAGATCCTTACCTCTTTTGTTTATGTACTTTCCGCCCCATACGGTGCTGTGCGCGTTGGTATCGCATCCTATTACGAGGGGTATATCATTTTCTTCACACTCTCTGACTAGCACCTCCAGTTCCTCCGTAGGTGTCTCCCCTTCGCCTGGCTGGTATGCCGAGGCGAGGTATAACGAGAGACCCCCGTGTCAATGTTCACCACGGTTAGATCTTGGGAGCAGAGGTGTGTTATTAAGGTGGCTTTGTAGTGTTTCGGGACATATATGGCCGCCCTCACTTTTGTGTTAGGTATATATATTTCCAATAAAGTTATTGAAACCACATACCCTGCTTTTATAAATTGCTGGCTCTTGTATAAGTGCGATCGTCCTCGGGTACTCTTCGAGAGTTCTCCGAAGGGCCGCTGCACCGGAGGAGCTATGTTGGATGTTGGCTTGTATGATATTTGTGTTAGCGCCTTTTGTTATTGTTATTATATGAAGTGTGAATGTATATTTTTTTTAATACATGTATACATGTAATATATATAAGTTATTTTATTATGTGTGCAAAGCATGTGTGAAAGGACACATAATTATTATTACTCCCCCTCTGCTGGAGTTGAACTTTCGTCCTCGGAGCCGAGAAGCGCCTCGACCTCGTCGGACATCGGTGAGCCAATAGCGATTGGCGTGAGGGAAGCGCTAGGTATCCGAAACCTAGCGAGGTTTCGGATATCTAGCGCTTCCCTCACGCTGCCCGCCGAGGCCCTGCGTGTTGGCAGAGTGTTGCTGCTACCTTCAGCGTCACTCGGTGAGGGCTGCACCTCACTCGGCTGGCCGGCTGGAGCGGGTCTGGACCCAGTTCCGCCTGCCCTCCGCTTGAGATCCACCTTCACCGAGCCACACTTGTAGCAGACCTTCATCTGCCTTTTCTCCAGCTCCGGAATATCCGACTCGTAGATTCCGAATACCATGATGGCACCCTGAAGCTCCGAGTCGGTGTTTTTTAGCTCCCCCTTTAGTAGGCACCAGCGACTCATGTCGATGCCGCGCTGACGGTTTGCCCTTATCAGTCGGAGCCTCAGCCCCCGATGTCAGTTCCCTGAACATCGGGAAGCAAGACCACCCCTTTGATGAGTTTTGGCAACTCCGTCATGCCGACCGCCATGAACTGGCAGCCTCCTTCCCACAGGGGGGGAGGTTTGCTGTCGTCACCTTAAGCCACACCACGGTTTCTTGGTCGAGGCAGGTGAATTTAAGTCCGCCTTGCGGCAGACGTTGCGGCATATGATCGAAGCCCGGGACAAAGTCTTGGGTCAGGTCATCTACCGCTTCTTCTTGTTTCTTCTCCATCTCTTGACGGAGAAGAACGCCTTGTTCGGCCGTCATATCTCGACCGTCAATGGGGACGATCACCATGATCAGGTGCGAGTTAGCAGCCTGGGCATATGATACTCCAGGTTGGACTCGCTTGTCCCTTACATTTGGGCCTGAATTACAGGGTCTTTTGAACGGTCCCCTCATCAACTCCCCGTTCGGCGACACCTGGTCATCAGACCTCATTCTTTTTGTTTGGGGTCTGCTTGTCCCGGCCACAGAGCTTGCCCCGTATGCTTGCTCTGATGACCCCCCCGATCTGCCCTTCCCCACCCCTTAGCCCTTACGGCGCCGAGGCGGTGGATGGGCAGACGGGGGAGGGCCCGAGATTGCGCTTTCCCCAGTTGATTTTTCTTTTCCCACAGGCACCTGCCCCTCCCCTTGGGCTGGTTGCTGTGAGAATGTATTTCGCCGTGATGCGGCTTGATTTAGGGGGTGGTGCTGTCCCGCACGCGGTCCCATAAAGGGAGCGTTGTGAGCCTGCCTTCCTGACCCTTTGGTGTTGTGGTGCTGTCCCGCACGCTTTCCCGTATGGGGAGCGGTGTGAGCCTGCACCACAGTTTCTGTTTAATATTTATGCTTCGGAAACGCACCGGTTTTTTGTTGCGCGAATCGATCGCGAGTAATCGAGACATCACTAGCGAAAACGGCACTAGCAGCTGTCACTCGTACCGGAACGAGATGTAAAATTGGAGGTTATCTTTCTCTCTTGGTCTGGTCTCGTCGGGAGAATAACATGGCGGCTCGGGCCCCATGGCATTGATTGGTATTTCGGTGTATCAATTACCATAATACAGGCATCGGGCCTGGTCAGAGTGTAAATCTACCTCATAGCGTCGGGCTATTGATTGTAATTAGATTCACGTCATCGGTTGAGTGATTTGTGTTGTGAAGCACAAGGTCGTATTCGGACGGCGACTCCACGTCAGCAGGCAGCACGACAGCGAAGCGACGGCAGGAATTCAATCCGTATCCTATCCCAACTGTGCCCCCTTTCCCGAATTCCTGTCTCGAATCGAGCCTACGATGTCCTGTCTGCGGTGACAAGGTAATATCAATTTCATCATTCTTTTCTCTCACGTGTGGGCAGAGGCACAACCCCTCATGACTCCACGCCGTTCGGTTAGGCGTGGAATTAATCATTTTGGTAGCAGAGCGTGGTTTCCTAGTGGGAAATCATCGATTCACGGTTGTAGGGCTGCCTTTGTCACATTGTAGTTGAGAGAAAGGAATATCTCAGATTGGCTCAAGTCGGCAATGAGTCTGTGGTCGGTATACCACGATTAAAGTTCATTTTCGGTAAGTGAAAGTATAAGTGCCAATTTAGTTAACAGTTGTTATAAAATTGTAGTCGGAAACTACTGTAGTTGAGCATAAAAGATTGAACAGTCATTCTGCGAAGCCTAGATTGTATTACTTGCGATAGAACGTCGGGTTCTATAGTCCTACAGTGTTATTTCGGTTTACACAGCAGGGTCGGGCTATTTAAGGGGTATTAAGCTGATTTTGCTGACCTCAAAGGAAGTGTGGTTCCTATCGGAGGGGCCACTACTAGAAAAATAGTTGTTTTTTTATAATAACCTTTTGTGTGTTATTTGTATTGTACCACATGGTGGCATTCTCTAATTGATTTAGAGTGTATATTATAAGGTGTATGTCCACAGGGCGACCATATTAAATATTGTTTAGGATTTAATTGTTTAGTGGTTGCCTTGGGTTTTACAACTTAGTTTTAATTTCTGTGCCCAGCGCTGACGGGAAAGTGCTGGTATCTGGCTGTGCTTAGTTCGGTAGTGAAGCATAGGACCAGGAACAATTAAATCGGTAACCATGGCACCTTCGCCCTTGACGGTACTGCGATATGGTGTCCGTGAGGAGATGAGATGGCTCGCCCATACTCACAAGTATGTGGAGCGACCCGACATGGACGATGTCCTGCTCAAGCGTGTGGAGGACGCAATGACACGCGTCGGGAAGGTGTGTCGGCTAGCTGCCGAGGCTGAAGCCCTCGGGCTTACGGATGAGGCCTCGGTGGCTGCAGTGAGGCAGCTCTGCGCGGATGCTGACCAAGCGATGGAGTGCTTGGGCGACATCGAGCGTCGCGCCGAAAAAATTAAGCGGTCGCGTCGGGATGACCGCGGGGAGGGTAGCGGAGACCCCCCCCCTAAGGGTGTGGTTGGACGGCTTCCACACCTGGAGATTCCGGCCTTCGGTGGGGCAATTGATGAGTGGCCGGCATTCATCAATTTGTTCGATAGCCTGGTCCACGGTCGGGACGACCTGGACAGCGCCTACAAGTTGGCCCAGCTATTGATGGCACTGCGGGGTGAACCGAAGGAGTTGGTCGGTCACCTAACGGTTACGGCGGGCAATTATGAGATTGCCCGGGTCATATTGTTTGACCGCTACCAACACAAACGGCGGTTGGTTGATGCGCAGCTGGGGAAGCTGTTTAGCATACCAAGAGTAACCCGGGATGTTGACATCCGGGTACAGGTGCTCAACCCTGTGCTGGTGGCCACTAAGGCCCTTCAGAACCTTAGTCTGCCGGTAGACCAATGGTCATATATTGTGTTATATATGGTTTTGTCACGGTTGCCTGCAGCTGTTCAAAGTCGGTTTGAACAGCTGCATGGGGGCAGTAGCTCGGAACTGCCCACGCTCGTCCAATTAACGGAGTTTTTGGAGGGTGAATGCAGGCGATGCGACACATTGGATTCGGAGGCCAGTGTGCAGCGCCAACCCGCGCGGATGCGGGAGGGGCCGCGCCCCCCACCCCCACGGGGGGGTGGTCGGTCAAAACAATTTGGCGTTTTGAGTGCCGCGCCGTCGGGTGACGGCTGTGTGCACTGCGACAGTGCCGGTCATGAGGTGACCAGTTGCGCCAACTTTAAGGCGCTCGGTGTGGCTGCCCGCAGGAAGGTGGTCTTCCGCCACCGATTGTGTTTCGGTTGTTAGGGGCCGCACCAGCTGAGCGAGTGCTCACGCGCGACCCCCTGTGAGTGCTGCGGTGGCAGGCACCACGTCGTGTTGTGCCTGAACCGGTCAGGCCCATCGGACGGTCACCAGGGCCGGACTCAGGTTGGTCGGTCACAGGGCCCAACCAGGGCCGGACTCAGTCCCCCTCCGGGCAACGGGAGTCACCAACGGGGTGACTGGGGTACCCGCGGACGGGACCCCCCCCCCGAGGGGAAGGGGGCAGCGCCGGGGGTAACAGGCGGGATAGCCGGGGTTCGGTCGCCGCTATCCAGGGCCAGCGAG
This sequence comes from Argyresthia goedartella, assembly GCA_949825045.1. Taxonomy (NCBI): domain Eukaryota; kingdom Metazoa; phylum Arthropoda; class Insecta; order Lepidoptera; family Argyresthiidae; genus Argyresthia; species Argyresthia goedartella. The sequence continues at coordinate 4,824,280 of OX463823.1, read as the reverse complement.
GACTTCGGGCCGCTGGCTCACCGCGTGTTACGAGCGGGTGTCAGATGGCACCTGTGAGTGGCGCGAAGGCTGGGAGCCCACCACCTTCTGCGCCACCCTGCCCGTCGCTCTGGGAGGCGAACAGTCGGATGTCGCCCCCATTCCTAGAGCGCCCCAGGTTAGATCCGCTCTCCCCCCTCCACCCACGGTGGCCACCGGGCACACCGTTCACAGTCCGGTATGGTCGGGTACCGGGACAGCGAGGGGCCTATTATGCGGGTTGGGACCCCCTGATGTACATGCGGTCTGATATGCCACCGGTGGCATATCAGCAGCCGAGTTACCAGGCCGACGGAGGTCTGAGCGGGTTCGGATCCTGCGGGGGTTCCCGCTAGGGACACGCCGCCCACTTACAGGGTGCCGCCACTCCACAGACGGTCATGCTCCCCACCGCCTCGGTGATAGCGTGGAGTTCGGACGGCAAATCTTGTGTGGCACGAGCACTATTGGACTCGGGGGCCCAGGGGTGCTTAGTCTCGTGCAACCTTGTAAGACGGTTGGGAATTTCGGTAAGGGAGTATCCACATTCCATTCGGGGGATTGGGAACACGGAAGTCGGTTCCGTTAAGGGAGTATGTCGGATTACTCTCTCGTCACGGGTGGATTCATCGGTGAATCTGACGGTCACGGCATTAGTCATGCCTAATGTGATGGGCTCACACCCTCACGTACGGTTTTCGCCCTCGGTGCGACAGTTGGTCGCTGGGTTGTCACTGGCTGACCCGGAGTTCGATATTCCGGGCCCAGTAGACGTTTTATTGGGTGTCGATGCCTTGGGATACCTGTTAGTGCCAGGTGTCCACGTGTTGCAGGCGACTGGTCTGGTTTCGGTCAACACCAGACTGGGACATGCGGTAATGGGTCCGGTCATGCCGGCTGCCCCACGCCTAGCGACTCGTAGTCCCTTATTCGGTTCTGTACTCTCGGAGGTGATACAGAAGTTTTGGGAGGTGGAGGAACCACCTACGGTCCGCCGGTTGGACCCGGTTGAAGAGGAGTGTGAACAGTTTTATCGGAACAATACTGGTCGCCTTCGGTCAGGTCGATTTCTCACACGTCTTCCATTTCGGAGTGATCGCCCACCGCTGGGCAGTTCACACCATGCAGCCGAGACGCGGCTTCTGTCGATGGAACGACGCATGAAGCGTGACGGGATTTTCCGGCAGAAGTACGTCGACTTCATGCGGGAATACGAGTCGCTCGGCCACATGTCGGTTTCGGGTATCGACTGGAAGCGTGAAGACCACTGCTTCCTGCCCCATCACGCGGTCTTGAGGACCCCGGAGGGCAAAATACGGGTAGTGTTCGATGGATCGGCATCAACATCTAACGGCATGAACCTGAACCAGTGTTTGCATTCAGGGCCGAAGTTGAATCATGACATCGCGGATGTTATCACACGGTTCCGTCGACACAATGTTGTGTTTGTAGCTGACATCCGGATGATGTTTAGACAGACGGTCATTCACCCTGACGATAGACGGTATCAGCTGATACTGTGGCGAGAGAGCCCAGATCAGCCCATCAGGGTGTACGAGTTGAACACCAACACGTACGGACTACGGTCTAGTCCATATTTGGCGATTTGCACTCTGCGGGAGTTAGCGGATCGAGAACGGTTAAATTTCCCTAGAGGAGCAGCGATCCTGGAGCAGGATCTCTACGTGGACGATATCTGTACCGGTGCAGATTCCGTAGAGGAGGCGCTCGCTCGACGGGACGAGCTAGTTGAGCTCTTACGGGGTGGAGGTTACGAGCTCCGGAAATGGATGTCGAACTCTCCAGAGTTACTGACTGGTCTTCCGGATGACTACCAGCAGGATCCCCACATTTTTGAAAATTTGGAAAATCCAAATATGTTGTCGGTATTAGGCGTCCAGTACCAGCCGGTGTCAGACATGTTCTCGTATCGGGTCGAGTTGGACTCCCCGAAGGTCTGGACGAAACGGAACGTCCTCTCAACGGTGGCTAGGACATTTGATCCAAACGGGTGGATCACCCCGGTAACATTTCAGCTCAAGTGTTTTATGCAGCAATTGTGGTCTGCTGAGCTGAAATGGGACGACCCGATCGGCGGGTCATTGAGCTCAGAGTGGGACTCGTTCTTTTCGACCCTCCCTGGCATCAATCGGATTTCACTGCCACGGAGGTTGGTCCCCACCAAACGATACACCGCCACCCTGCATGGGTTTTGCGATGCCTCGGAGAAGGGCTACGGAGCTGCGGTGTATCTGCGTACGGTCGACTCCTCGGGGGAGGTTGGTGTGCGGTTGGTCATGGCCAAGAGCAAGGTTGCGCCGTTGCGCACTCGCCTGACCATTCCCAAGTTAGAGCTTTCGGGAGCGGCTCTCCTGACTCGTCTGCTCAACCACACGATGACGGTTCTTCGTGGGTCAATAGCGTTGGAAGATACGGTCTACGCTTGGACGGACAGCCAGATCGTGTTATGCTGGCTGAAGGCTTCAGTTCACAAGCTGGAGATTTTTGTGGCGAATCGGGTTTCGCAGATGTTGACTTCGGAGGTTCCCTTGATCTGGAGACATGTTCCAGGGGAAATGAACCCAGCAGACTGTGCGTCTCGTGGGTGTCACGCTCCGGAGTTGGTTGGACATCCCTTGTGGTGGGGTCCAAAATGGTTGACTCAAGCCGAATCGGATTGGCCAATGAGTCCACGCGTTACCACGGCGAACGGCGCCTTGACAGTCGGTGTCTGTACGACGCCACCAGAGCCGGAAGAGGAGTTCAGCCTGCTGGAACGGTACAGCTCGCTCGACAAGCTGGTCAATGTGACCGCCTGGATCTGCCGATTTGCGCGGAATTGTCGGAATTCTGAGGCGCAACGAGTGCGGACACAGGTCCTGACACCACGGGAACGGAACCATGCGTTGTTCGCATTGGTACGGAACGTGCAGACGGTGCACTTTAAGTCCGAATTGGACATTCTGAGACGCGGACGCGTCCAACTGAAGGGAGCTGTGGCTCGGCTCAACCCGTTCATTGACCCTCAAGGATTGCTGAGGGTAAGAGGTCGGCTGCGGAATGCCAACCTGCCTTATGCGGCTCGCCACCCGTTGTTACTCCCTAGGAAAGGGAAGTTGGTCGAACTGTTGATACAGGATCGACACATTCGGAATGGGCATGTCGGATGCCACGCCTTGATGGCGTTTCTCCAGCGCGAGTTCTGGATTCTATCGGGAAGACGCTTAGTGCGTAGCGTCGTATTTCGGTGCCTGCCTTGTTATCGGGCCAAGGCGGCTACGATGCAGCCCCAGATGGGCGATTTGCCCTCGGATAGGGTTAACGAAATCCGGCCCTTTGCGGGTGTCGGAACGGATTTCGCGGGACCATTCATGGTCAAGTCTTCACAGCTACGGAACGCCAGATTAGTGAAGGCATACCTGTGCGTCTTCGTGTGCTTGGCCACGAAGGCAGTCCACTTGGAGGTGGTCAGTGACCTCACTACGGAGGCATTTATCGCTTGTCTAGATCGGTTCGTCTCACGAAGGGGCCTCCCGACATTAATCCGTTCGGACAACGGCACAAACTTTGTCGGAGCCAGGCGATATCTGCAGGAGGTCACTCAATTCCTGAACGGTAATCAGGATGCCATCGGTACGGCTTACTCCCGACGAGGGATTGAATGGGTTTTCAATCCGCCGGGATGTCCTCATTGGGGAGGAATATTTGAGGCTGCGGTTAAATCGGCTAAGTCGCACCTGACGAGGATCATCGGTGAGACCTCTCTACGCTTTGAAGAGCTTGCGACGCTGTTCTGTAAAATTGAAATGACACTGAACTCGCGTCCGTTGTGCCCGCTCAGTTCGGATCCAAATGATTTGGAAGCGTTGACGCCGGGTCACTTCCTGATAGGTCAGCCCCTTAACGCCCTGCCAGAATACCCATTCGGTGATGTTAAGTTAAGTCGGTTAACTAGGTGGCAGATGTTGCTGCAGATGGCTCAAGATTTTTGGAAACGGTGGTCCCTTGAGTACTTGCACATCTAGCAGCAGCGCCTTAAGTGGACTGACAGGACGAGCCCCCCTCAAGTCGGTGATTTCGTGCTGATGAAGGATGCGAACCTGCCATCATTGAGATGGAGACGAGGACGGATCGTCAATTTGTACACGGGTCGGGATGGCACGCCTCGATCAGCAGAAGTCAAGGTGGGGGACTCGGTCCTCAAGAGAGCGGTCGCAACACTTTCTCGCCTTCCTATTGATTAGGGACAGGTTCGGGCCTGTCCGGGCGGGTGACTGTTTAATATTTATGCTTCGGAAACGCACCGGTTTTTTGTTGAATTGCGAATCGATCGCGAGTAATCGAGACATCACTAGCGAAAACGGCACTAGCAGCTGTCACTCGTACCGGAACGAGATGTAAAATTGGAGGTTATCTTTCTCTCTTGGTCTGGTCTCGTCGGGAGAATAACATGGCGGCTCGGGCCCCATGGCATTGATTGGTATTTCGGTGCATCAATTACCACAATACAGGCATCGGGCCTGGTCAGAGTGTAAATCTACCTCATAGCGTCGGGCTATTGATTGTAATTAGATTCACGTCATCGGTTGAGTGATTTGTGTTGTGAAGCACAAGGTCGTATTCGGACGGCGACTCCACGTCAGCAGGCAGCACGACAGCGAAGCGACGGCAGGAATTCAATCCGTATCCTATCCCAACTGTGCCCCCTTTCCCGAATTCCTGTCTCGAATCGAGCCTACGATGTCCTGTCTGCGGTGACAAGGTAATATCAATTTCATCATTCTTTTCTCTCACGTGCGGGCAGAGGCACAACCCCTCATGACTCCACGCCGTTCGGTTTAGGCGTGGAATTAATCAGTTTCGTTGGTGTTGTGGTGGTGCTGTCCCGCACGCGATCCCATATTGGGATCGGTGTGAGCCTGCGCCACAGTTCCGTATGTTGAGTGTTGGTGCTGTCCCGCACGCGGTCCCATGTTGGGATCGTTGTGAGCCGGCACCTCCACTTCCGCACGGTTGACGTTAGAGGCGTCCGTGGCCCTACGACGTATGGCCGCGACTATAGCAAGCTCCTCTGCGAGGCGCTGCTTCCTCTTCTTTGTCTTTGAGGCACCACTTCTATCGTGCCTCTTATTTTTTGACTCGTTTATCCTCCGAGGCGAGCGCGTGTCACCACGCGAGCAAATAGGTTGGTGGCCCCCAGAAAACGACCCACCGAGAACCTGCGGGGGGGGGGGGTCCAGTTCATTGTGTGAACTGGTACCTCCCGCAGGGAGGTATTCCCTGTACTGGTAGTACAGGAACCCTCCTGGGGTATTAGATGCTCCGTATTTGTCTCCATGGTTTTCACCCTTTCGGGCCCCATCTTTCAAGTTTGCAGTACGTTAGCCGCCCGCAACGATAAGGGTACCGTTGTTGACGACTAGGCGTTGTCCGGCCGGTAAACCGGCACGGTACTGCGGACGCTGCGCACCTACCGCCCGCAGGTCCTGATTTTTTAGAGTGCGCACGTACCATACACTTTATTTTCACCGCCAATCTTTGTCCCTCTGAAGGAGGCCGGATGGGCTGCCTTACGCCCTTACTTTAGAGTGTTCGCGCCGGAGAACACTAAAACGCCGATCTTCATACCTAGAGGAGGTCAGATGGGCTCCCCTTGTCGCCATCCGCAACCTGCGACGCGCTTGGTCCCATGGGGAATGGGTCCTTCTAGATAACCATGTCGGTCACCCGGAGTCACGCATACGCTTGTCCACCAATCACTCAAATCACAGCATCTCCCACTCTGCACATTCAGTCCGTCCGTGAAGAGCTCCGAGGCTAGACGCTAGCTGATCTCTCGCCCAGCTCCGCACCCAATTCCAATTCCAATTGTGATTCTCTTAACCGCTCAATGACTTACAATTAGATAGCTAGCTATCGCGTGTGAAGTGTACACAAACCCTGTGCCGCGAACTAAGTCACTTCGTCGGATTGACTAATTCAGTGCACACACGTGCCATCCACGCACGATTCACCCCAGCCCCCAGCCATCTGGAGTTCCGTCCCTCAAAAGGGGGACCGCCACCAGAAATCCCAAGTAACTTCAAATCAGCCCGCAGAAGAAGGAGAAGCCAAGAAACGATTCCAGTTACCTACTGCTCATTCAACTACTCATTCTTCCCCATCAACTCCAACCCATCTCAGCTCTGCATTACGTGACTAGCGGTCACATTCTTTGGTCCTTCGAACCGAATTTGAACCAGCGACCTATGGATATATAATATAATTCTTCCGCTTAGAGATATTTCTACAGAAGTTATGGCTTCTAAAAATAGGATGGGACGAGCCCACTCCCGTAGAGGTCCATACAGAGTAGCAACACATTTCTGAGGATCTTCCTCAGCTCTCAAACCTAAGTTTACCTCGGCACGGCTGTTCCCACAATCCCACGTCCACGTATTCACTTCACGGGTTCGCGGACGCCTCCGTAGCTGGTTATGCTGCTGTCATTTACCTGCACGAACTTGATGCAAATGGACATGTCACCGTACATCTGATCATGGCCAAGTCAAAGGTGGCACCAATTAAGAACCACCTCTCCATTCCCAAGCTGGAGCTGTCAGCTGCAGCCCTTCTATCTCAGCTCATGAATAGAGTGTCGACCCGCTTGTCAGCTCACATTACTATCTCAGACCAGACTGGCATGGCTCAATATGCCCCCTCATCGGCTACAGACTGTCGAAGCCAATCGAGTGGCTACGATCGCAGCTAGCATGAACCGCGTCACGTGGAGACATGTGCCCACGAATTTAAACCCTTCCGACTGTGTAAGTAGTGGATGTCTACTCAAGAGCTCTCCTTATATGACCTTTGGTGGTCTCCCAGTTGGCTCAAGGAGCCTCTCTGCACGTGGCCCATGATGCCACCCTCTCTAGGGCATCATGCTGTTTCAGGGTTTAAACCAAAAAGGCTCACATAGCAATCCCGGATCTTGATCTAGATTTTGTTACTCGCTTCAGCTCTTTGGACAAGCTCGTCGGAGTAACGACTTGCATCCAACGGTTTATCTTCAATGTTAAGCATGGCTCAGACTCACGGCGTTCTGGTCCGTTGACAGCCAGTGAACGTAGGAAAGCCCTACTGTACTGGATCCGCTCAGTTCAGCAAAATGAGTTCGCAGATCCTCTGCGAACTCATTTTGCCGGCTGCGGACCGGCAAGATTTGTCTCATGCGTCTCCAACGCCTATAACGGCGCCATTATAAAGGACGACCTCTTGAGAGTCGGTGGCCGTCTTTCTCACGCGTCAATTAGGTACAACGCTCAACATTCGCTCATTCTTCCCAGCTCAAGTCCTCTCGTGGATCTCATCATTAATCATTACCACAAATACACTGCCATCCTTGCGCTGACGCACTGCACGGAATTTCACGCCAGAAATTCTGGATCCTCTCCGCCCGCCTTATTATTAGACACGGCATATTCAGATGGATCAGATGTTTCCGATGTCGTACACAAACTAAGGCTGATCTACCAGCAGATAGGGTCAATCCTCAGCCAGTATTAATCCAGGTCACAACCGATTTTACAGGTCCTTTCCTCGTTAAATCCAGCGCATTGCGCAACGTGAAGCTCTTAACCTCTTGAATACCACCGGCGTTAGAAAACGCCACTTTTCCGTTAAAGATTTTAAATTGTATTGTTATGGCTTAAGGTTCAAAATCTGGACCCATCCCAACTACCCTCGGTTTTTGAGAGGTCAAAGGCATACTTTTGTATTTTTGTTTGCCTCGCAACGAAGGCGGTTAATTTGGAGGCCGTCTCTGCCCTTACTACGGAAGCGTTCTTTGCGGCATTACAACGACTTACATCCCGCCGTGGGAGGCCGACCCTCATTCAAAGCGATTGCGGCACAAACTATGTAAGCGCCAGGAATCAGCTCAGGGAGGCACAAGAATTTCTCAGCTCGAATAATGATGCAATCACTCAGAAGCTCGCGATTCAACAAATAACTTCGTCGTCTGGGTCTTCCGCGCACCCCTTTGGGGGCGTGGGGAGTCGGGGTCAGGACAATGGACCACTTACCAAAGCGTCGCCTCTGTCCACTCCTATGGATAGGTCATTGGATGGCCCTTAAGGGGGGTGGTCGTCGTGTGGCGCTGGACTGCAGTGAGTGATCGCCCGCTAGGCGACTAGGTCGCGTGGTAGGCGGCGGCGGTCGGGCGGGCGCGCTTGGTACGGCGCCAGTTCGCGGATGTGCGGGAGGTGTGACGCGTTCGCACGCGCGGCTATGCCCTTCGGCTATGCCTCTGGACAAATTGGTTCACTGGTTTCCATCTTAGGTCCCTCTGGATTGTCGCTTTCCTCGCGTAGCGGGGGGCGCCGACGATGGTACACAGGTTTTCTTGGGCTCGTAGTCTCCGTTTGTTCGTCTCCGAGCACAGGGCGTACCATGCCGGGACCGCGTAGGTGAGGCGGGATCTCACGAAGGACTTGTAGATCCCTAGCTTTGCCGTCAGAGGCAGGCTGGAGTCGAGAAGTGGATGCAGCTTGGCGCGTGCCACCTTGACCTGGCTGATGACATTGTTAACGTGATGCGACATGTGAGCCGGCGATCAATGGTCACTCCCAGGTACTTCAACTGCAGAGACCACACGATGTCCTGTCCCTGGAGCTCGAGTGATGGTGGAAGGAGACTCTGGGCTGTGAGGAGCGCCTGCGTTTTCCCGACATTGACGGACAATCGCCACATGGTGAGCCAGTCGGGCAAGATATCCAGGATGCGCTGCAGTTTGATGGCAGCATGCGAAGCCTGGAACGACGACGCAGCGAAGAGCTGCCCCCGCCAGCTGGGCACCCAGCCTGACGGGGATGTCGTCCGTGTGTCGGGCGTAACAGGCGGGAGGCAGGCAGGACCCCTGGGGGACGCCGGCTTCAACGGGATGTTCCTCAGAGACGGCGTCTTCCACCATCACTCGGAATCGGCGATCCTTCAGGAAAGAGGTGATGACCTCAACCGTTCTTCTTGGGGCACGAAACTTCGACAGCTTGTATAGCAACCCCTCCTGCCATACACTGTCGAACGCCTTTTCCATATCCAGAAGTACTGCGACAGTGTATTATTTTTTGTTCAAACAAACCGTCATGTCATGCAGTACTCTGGTGAGCTAAAGCGTCGTAGAGTGCTCGGGCCTGAAGCTGAACTGTTCCGGGCGCGGCTGAATGTGGGGCAGGAGTTTCTCAAACACCTTTGAGATGGTATTCAGTAGGGTGATCGGCCGATAGATTATATATGTGCACTAATTGTGGTACGAGCAAGCAGTTCATAAAACGGAATGAGGAAGTTCAATTCATAGATTGATTCTTTCAATTTCATTTTCAATTCATCACTCTCAATTCAATTCAATTCACAAAGGCATCAAAACCTTAATGGCATTTTTTCCTTTGGTGCGTGATTCCTCTGTTAAATTATGGGTAGAGGACACTTAAACTGTACGTTTACATCACGAAGTTAACGTTTCAAATGAATATTTGTCTGAGTGTCAAAAACTTTCGAAACAAATTATGTTTAGAGGTTAATAATACACTCGCGAGCACTAAACTGGAATCACTTCATCGCGGGTTGCTCAAGAAAAGTTTTTGCCTTTTTTATGCAATGTATTACAAATTATGGCATATCAATTGAAAGGTAATTTTATTAGCTTTCGACCTCTTTTAATGTTGCAGAAAAATATTTTTTCCTTTATGTCATGGAACGTTAAAACAAAAAACAATTTTATTTACAACAAAACACTGTTTTGTTTTGAAGTCCTGAGACCCTATAAAAAGTGAGCATTCGTAAAAATTTGTCATAAGTCCAATATTTCACGTCACTGGAGCACTGAATCTGAAAGAAAATGGAAACCACACCTGCAGAAGCCGCTCAAATCGTCATCCTAATCTAGCAAGGGTTGTCTCACCGTACCATCGCTCGACAGCTTCATCTTAGTCAGTCTTGTGTCTCGAAGGTGTATAAAAGGTTCCGGGAGACTGGAAACTTTGTCCGGAGACCAGGATCTGGACGACAGCGTTGCACTTCGGTGAGAGATGACCGATTTATTGTCACCACATCTCTCCGAAATCGGCACTTAACCGGCGTCGATGTTCAACGGCAGCTCAGAGATATTCGAGAGAAGATTGTTAGCGAGTGGGCGGTAAGGCGAAGACTCAAAGAAGCGAATTTGACCCCAAGAAGGCCAGCCACGGGGCCCAAATTGTCTCCAGCGCACCGACAAGCCCGGCTTCAATTTTCTCGCGATTACTTAGATTGGCATATAGAGCAACGGAGCCGAGTCCTGTTCTCGGACGAAACAAGGATGTGTCTGCATGGTAGCGACCGTCGACAGAGAGTCTATAGGAGACCGGGGGAGCGATTTGCACAATGCTGTTTTTCGGAAACAGTTGCATACGGGGGCGGGTCCTGTATGATATGGGCGGGGATTTCTATAGAAGCAAAAAGGGAGCTGATATTCGTACCTGGAGGAGGTCGGGGAGGGGGTCTAACCGCGGAAAGATACATCAACGACATTCTACAAGACCATGTGCTCCCTTACTCCGGGTTTATTGGTGAACATTTCCTGCTAATGCACGATAATGCCCGCTGCCACACCGCTGCAATGACTCGACAGTACCTGGAAGAAGAAGTCAGGATTTCCACACTGGACTGCCCTCAGTCCTGACTTGAACCCCATTGAACATATGTGGGACGAGCTGAAAAGACGGGTATGAGGAAGATATCCAGCTCCGACGAAGTTAGAAGATTTAAAAATAACTTTAATCGAAGAGTGGCAGGAAATTCCTCAAGATTCCGTCAGAAAACTCATTCGGTCAATGAAAAACCGTTTACAAGCAGTAATTAGGGCCAGCGGGGGTAATACAAAATATTGAGAGGGGATAAATTACACATTGTAAATAAAAAAAACATATCTTATCATAATCCTCGTATTCGTTTTGACATCTACAACTTTAACCATTTGCAACAATTACCTTTATTTAGGTAGGAAATTTCATTAATTTAAAATCTTTTTGATATCATTTGAAAGCTAATAAAATTACCTTTCAATTGATATGCCATAATTTGTAATACATTGCATAAAAAAGGCAAAAAATTGTCTTGAGCAACCCGCGATGAAGTGATTCCAGTTTAATGCTCGCGCGTATAGTTTATATATAAAACTGCAATAATGGATTTTATTTCACTTAACACTAGGTACAATAGCAGTTTCACTGTTCTTCTGCTGCTGTGTTCTGCTGTGTGTAATCTATAGAAAAAACACGTCGCGCTCGCCCCGCTCCCCGCCCCCCTGTCATCAAGTTTGTTTGAGACAGCTTGTAAGATAGTAATAGTAGCTCAAGTTATATGTATAATGCACTTTATCATTTGCATAAAGGGTAATAAAGCCCTCGGCAGTGTGACCATCTCGAAATTGGAAATCCTGCCATGCTAAAGATGAAAACCTGCCAAATTGTGCCATACACTTCGAATAAAGTGCCGAAAAAATGCCTACTTTTTAAAGACTAGAATCTAAACGTTTAATTTTAATTTACAAAAATGCTAAAGAAACGACTTAAAAAGGAGAAGGTTCTCAATTCGCCTTTTGTTTATTTTTATATTTTTGTTATGCGATTCTTCCGTCAATTATGAATGGATTAGGATGTTTTTTTTATCGGTAGGTCATACTTTGGAGGTAGCCTTATATAAATTTTATTAAAATTTATTCAGTGCTTTTTTAAAAAGAACAACAATATCAAAGGCAAAATAATTCACAAAGTTAAAAATTTGAAAAAATATTGGTTGTCTGTGACGTGATAACGTCTTATAAATCGATGAACGCCGGCTGCACGCATGAAAAAACATGACTCATTGTCACATTCTGCCTGAGACGAGCGTGCAAGCGGGAGGGCGGAACAAGCGGTGAAGAGGCACGATCGGCCTAAGCGTTTCTTATGACTTATGACGTTATCTCGTAAAATTATCGTCCGTAAATCGACTTTACAGACAACCAATTTTTTGAAATATTTAGCTTGTGGAAATATTTTTGCCTGACAAAATTTCCTATTTGAGTGCGAAACTTGAAAACTTTAATTCTTCCAACTTGAAAACATTAAAACAAAGTTTCAGTACGTTGTCATTAAAGTCTGTCTGTCTAGTCTACAAAAATTAAAAAGAAGTATTTTTATCATCCGAAGTGAATGATTTTGAAGAAGTCAGAAATAAAGTAATTAAATATTCTGCAATGTTTTACTAAAAAGACTAAACTGAATAAATATTATTATGAACATAATGTTAATTATGTAACATTATAAAAGTAAACAAGTAACAAATAAACACAACAAGTAATAACAATTTACAAAGATGAGTCCCAGTCCCAGACCACAGGTAAAGTGGATGTTGCCATTTAAAATTTTGGTAATGTTTTCCCTTATATTTTAATATCTTGAAATACGGCCAAAAACTGCCAGTTTCATAAAACGTCACCATAATCTGCCAGTGGTTAAATTACTGGACTAAAACTGCCAAAAAGGCAAGAAACTGCCACATATGGTCACACTGAGGCTTCATTCACGGCTCACTTACACACCTACACTCACACGCTCGATCATTCACACAGCGGTACTACCTAGTAACGGCCGCCGGATCAGCCACCCGATGGGTCTTTACACTACTCTTGCCATCGCAGCGGCGACCGATTCGACGTCGCATCGGCCGCCGTTGCGTTCTGCGGCGACAGCTCGGGCGACCGTTGCTTTCTGCGGCGGCTGACCCGGCGGCCGATGCGTTGGCTGCAGCTTACAAGGTCCTAGTCCTGCAACTGTACAAAAATCCTTCTTGTGGGTGCCCGGTTGCATATCCTTTAGCTTAAGGCTCATTCTCATTCATAAGTTTCGATAACTTCAGAAGTTATGATCAAAAAATGCCAAAAATTATCTTTCCTTCCCCCCCCCCCTCCCATTATCTCCGAAACTACAGACTCTAAAATGATGTAAAAAGTACAGAATATATATCTATTATTATAGGATCATTCACACAGCGGTACTACCTAGTAACGGCCGCCGGATCAGCCACCCGATGGGTCTTTACACTACTCTTGCCATCGCAGCGGCGACCGATTCGACGTCGCATCGGCCGCCGTTGCGTTCTGCGGCGACAGCTCGGGCGACCGTTGCTTTCTGCGGCGGCTGACCCGGCGGCCGATGCGTTGGCTGCAGCTTACAAGGTCCTAGTCCTGCAACTGTACAAAAATCCTTCTTGTGGGTGCCCGGTTGCATATCCTTGAGCTTAAGGCTCATTCTCATTCATAAGTTTCGATAACTTCAGAAGTTATGATCAAAAAATGCCAAAAATTATCTTTCCTTCCCCCCCCCCTCCCCTTATCTCCGAAACAACAGACTCTAAAATGATGTAAAAAGTACAGAATATATACCTAACTTAAGCCAAAAATTGCCAAGGTTTTTTTCTATCTGTTTACCACATACAAACTTATGAATGAATCTGGTTACGTACATGGAGTATGAAAGTAGCCGCACTAATAACTTTGTTAACAACATTTTGCTATCTAAAATACATAATGCCCTCTAGAGGCCGCTATATTAACTTAAGTGTGAAGTCACATAGCCTGTGAACAATAAAGATGCTTCTAATGATAACTTATTTGTCTAATTCTGATAAGTAGTTAATTAAGATGTTCTGGTGGAACAAATGAACATTCATACATACCGGTCAAACACATAACCCTTCTTTTGGCTTCGCTGTATTCGGGTAAAAATAAATAAATAGCGTCATGGCTTTTCCCCTTTGAAGTGGTAAAGGCACAGTTATTACAAACTATTCACTCCACACCATCCCTACCATTGTACGGGGGTACGAAATCCTTCGCGCGCGAGTTCGACTCGCACTTGACTGGTTTTCCATAATGTTTTCAGGGTACGTACATACTTGTACGTACCCTGAAATGGGGTACGTACATGCATGTAATGGTGTGTAATAATGAGGTACGGGTAGGTAGGTACCTACATGTATGTCGTATAAGTATGAGTACCTACACATAAATCTGAGTGAGATTCTTTAACATCCACGATTTTTTCTAAACTACTAAACCGATTTAGACGTACCCAGGTATTTACGTATCGTTAGAATCGAAGTTATCCCAAGTATTCCCAAGTGTCATAGGATGGTATAAATATGACGTCATCATAAGAACAATATAGAAGATTCTGTTATGCTATATTGAGTGACAAAGAAAAAAAAACTTCTAATCTCTTATCAAGTGGAGTAGGTATCAAAATGAACGATATTGAAAGCTTATAATTAATTATTATGAAAAAGCATGCAATTTGTACCTTAAATAAAAAAGTGGCCAAGTGCGAGTCGGACTCGCCCCTGAAGGGTTCCGTTGTAGCAAGTAATTATGTGACTGGATATTTGTGTTGTAATGTAACTTTGATTTTCATAGAGTTTGTATGAATGACAAAGTTATCTTTGCGGTTTTTAATACATTTATATCTTAAAAAGTGCTTATTTCATTTTGTTTAAACCAATTTTCGTTGTAAGAATATTTTTTGTAAATTTTTCACTCTCTTACTTTAAAAGTTAAAGGGGTGTGGGGTGGGGGGGGACACAATTGTCCACTTCGGAAGGGTCTGTCTCTTCAGCGAATTACTTTAAGGAAAAATGGTTTCAGGAACTTCTACGTCATTTTTAAAGACCTGTCTATAGAGAACCCACACAATATAGGTTTGATGAAAAAAATATGTTTTCAGTTTCATGTATTTTAATTATTTTAATTTTTAAATCTTTGTATAAAAAATCGTAAAGTGGTTCACAGAATAAATCTACATACCAAGTTTCAACTGTGAAGTTCTAATAGGTAGTTTCTGCATACAGTTGCTGTGTTTCTCTACGGAACCCTAAAAAGCGGTCACGTACACGCATATCATAGGCACTATGCAGACAGAAGATGGCGTAAGGTAAGTTTGATCGTCGCCGCGTTCGCAAACAGAACGCGGCGAAGATCAAACGAACCCAATCAAACTCGACCTAGTAGTCATACAAATAAAGTCTAATCGAAATCATAGAATAAATTGAAAAACTTGTTTCGGGGAATGGTTATGTTGTGTTGCCAATACAACAAAAAATTATGCACCTTTTTATGAGTGCGATCTTACCAACTAGAATAATTATGAAAATTATTCTAGTTGGTTGAATGTGGTATACGTCGCGCAACGAGTTATGAGCGGTGGCCTTGAATGCGCAGTAAACACTTTTCAATACCTGTACATATGCACAGTAACTCACGCCAACGTCGCCTAGCGACAACTAACTGAATCAACCAAATCCAATAGAAAAACCACTAGCCACTAAAACCTTTGATTGACCGCTAAAATGGAAGTCTAAACCATTATATCTAGTGGAAAATCCACTGAGTTGGCAACACTTGCACCCTGACTGATTGGAGTGTGTTTCCGACAAACAATCCTTTGAAGTACCGCCGCCACGTAGGGTAAAAGCGCACATTTACTGGTGCGGCTTCTTTCATACTCAGGCATTCATAAATTTGTGTATGTGGTATTGAAATAAAATTCAGTCGGAATATTTGTATTTTATAGTAATTTCAGTTGTTTATCCTATAAACTCCAAGGGGTCGGGGGCGTAAGGCGGTGGAAAATAATTTAGAAAAACGCAAATTTCATGTATCGCTCGCGATGTCTGCAGCTCACAGAGCCACTAAAAAAAAACAGTCCTCAGCTCTGAGAGTTGTCTCAGCTATCTTGTCATGTCACAATGACGTCATGTCAAAACTGTCATTTACTCAGAGATGAGCGCAGTACCTATATTAATACGGGCCTTCCATTGGGTATACTGGATAATGAGGATCAAACCTGTCAAATGGCAATGGCAGATCCAACGTTTTCTGAGCTCGTCCTTCAACCTATCTAATATATCCTCGTATAAACCTAATTAAATGGGTTCAGGTACTACAATTTCTCGAATCCACGACATCAAGAAACTGGTTTTTGTCACAGACTTTGTTGACAATGTGACGTGTCGCTTGTTACAAACCACAGGACACAATTGTGCTACAAACAAACAGTGGTGCCCTCTACCAAAAAGTTTTGTATGTATTTTTAATATCTTGTGACCCTTGCCGATACGCATCTTTTGACACCCCAAACATTGACGTAGCCCTAAAACTCACAACACTAAGGCGAATTCGCACTCTCAGCGAAAAGTTTTTATTATGATATGTATAGATAAAGTAGTATATGTAATTGTACATAACTAAGCATTAAAACACTCGTATGATGTTGTAATTCAAACCCACGCTCGAATTTTGATGCCCTTCATTATGTATCATTCCTATAAAATATTATAACTTAATTTAAATGTATACATAGGTGTAACTTAAGAGTACCTACATAAGCGAAAGAGACTAGTCAGCACGACACAGGGAATCCTAGCGAGGGGTCTAGAGATTCCATAAAAATAAAAGTTGTTAACTCATTTCACTTGTGGAACGTTTTGACAGTGCAAGCGACCGGCGGCGACCGGGAGCCGGACAATTTTTTCATAGGTGTTGAACTTTGTTACAAAACAATAAGGTTCAACATCGCGGGCCATTTTTGTATGGCATTTATGGAGGGTTTATTATTATTTACTGTACTCTTATTAAGCTGGTTAAAAAGAGAAAGGCAGACAGTACATTGAACCACATTCTAATTACATAATTATTTGATTCTCTATACTAATAAAAATGGACGATGAAACTAAAAACTATGATATTAGGCGCATTTACCCTATGAGTAAGTAAACGAGTAAGCATCCGGCCGCCCTCAGAACGGATCGGCGACCGACGCGACGTCGAATCGGCCGCCGCCACCAAGCGCGGCGACCGATCCGGTCGCCGATACGTTTTGAGGGCGGCGCGTTGACTGTTTACACCATGCGTTGGCTTGCGAACGGATGCGGTAGAACTGATCGTGTAAATCCCCTTTATGGTAAATACCGGTTACTTAGCGCCGACTCCTCTCTGCTTTAGTGTCTATGGTATTTGCAGCCTGTCAAAAATCGAAAACAAAAAAGTGAGTGACACACACACACACAGAAAAATACCAGAAAATCACAATGGCAGATCCGCGAATTCGGCAAATAAAAATCAAGACCGGCGTCGTGAAGCGAATCGCCAAAGAGAAGGTGGTTTACGAGAAGGAGGCCGAACAGCAGAAGAATAGGATACAGAGGATCAAAGACGAGGGACAGGACGAACACAATATAAGGAAACAGGAGGAGGTTCTTGCAGAGGCTCTGATGATGATCCCAGATTGTCAGCGAAGGTAATATCAATCAATTATAGCTTTTTGGACCTTTATTTATTTATGTGGTAATTTTGGTAGTGAGAATTTGCATATATGCAAAGTTATTAGGAGTAAAACATGCAGGTGCGATTTATAGGTTAGATAAGTTGCGTTGCTGGGTTGTGATGATTCATTTTGATTTATTTTTTCGCTTTTAGTATTGTCACAATGCAAGTACAGAGGAGTTTTAGGGGGTTATTTTTGATGAATTTGTGATAGGTTTATGTGAATATTCTATTGTCCATACTCTGCAAGATTTATTTCAAAAATTTTTTTCATTCTTTTTCAGACTAGTAAAAGCATACGCAGACCTTAAATCAGTTTTAGAATCTGAACAAGATCTCAAAGATCACGCTGATTACAACACTGCTCAACAAGTATTGAAAGAGGCTGAAATCCAATTACCTCAGTCTGCCACAACCTCTTAAACACAAAACATATCAATATTGTACAATTTTTGTAATAACTTTTTATTTTCTTAACAAATCATGGCTTATAATCCTAACTTTCATAGTAATTATACATTCCATAGAAATGTTAGGCCACCAAACTTTGGTATATTGCTCCCTCCTCCACCACATGGTAACTTTGTTATTCCAC
This sequence comes from Argyresthia goedartella, assembly GCA_949825045.1. Lineage (NCBI taxonomy): Eukaryota > Metazoa > Arthropoda > Insecta > Lepidoptera > Argyresthiidae > Argyresthia > Argyresthia goedartella. The sequence continues at coordinate 4,806,293 of OX463823.1, read as the reverse complement.
GAACACCATACATTTCGGATCAAGAGTTTGTGAAAAAATTTGAACCAACTGACAATCTAAAGAAAGCTAAATCTCAGGCAACCCCCAACATAACTCAAATAAGAGAACAGATATGTAACATTGTTTTGCAAATCAATAAATTGAAAGCAACAGAAAAATATTTACAAGAAAATATAGCCTCAATGTCTGAGGAAGAATGGAATACATCTATGGAGGAGGTATCAAGGAACAAAGTGCTTTTGGACGGCCTGATGATGTTCAACGATACATACTTAGAACTGATAAAAAGAGCTTTAGCCAAAAGATCTGCGAAACGGTTGAGGTTGACGCGAGCTAGATTAGAGAAAAAAAAGGAAAAACAAGACCGGACTCACAAACGGGCGGAGAAGACAAGGAAAATTGATGAGAACCTTCTTAAGATCAAGGAAGTGACTGATAAAGCTGAAAAGGTAAATAAATTAATTGATTCCCACCATGAGCCACTTCTTACTTTCTTAATTCTATTTTCTAGTTTGTCACTACTTATCTGAAACTTGTTGTGTAAATATACTAGAATATAGCATAGCACTCATCAGACATTTGGTAAGCTCTGAAGTTTCCATACCTTATGAATATATATTTTTTACCTTTACCTTAGTTGCAGAAATTTCAGAGTGATCTCCTAGATGTATGGGCGAGCTGTACTTAGACAAAATTTATTGTAATAACTTGTGTGGTGGTTTTTTTTAAGATAAATTGAATTTGTTGCTAGATGTGTACAGATCACACCAAATATCTTTGTCTCTCAACTAATGTCAGGAATGAGACGATGACTTGTCCAAATTAGGGTAAGCTGGGGGTGAGAGGACACATTTCATTCAGAACCAAAGAGACATTTGGCATGATCTGTAACAATCTGCACCTGACACAGGATCAAGCAGACAAGCAACAAACAGACATAGTACTCCGCGAGGTTACCAGAAAGAAGCATGATGCTCGGAAGAGCCTGGCCAAACTGGAAGCCTTGGTGAAATTGCGGAGAGCTCGTGAGAACACCGCTCGGGGCAGTGGTGTCCCGGTGTCGGAGACTGATGACAGCTTTGATCTTGAAATTGGTGAGTTTGCAACTAGGCATCAGGCTTCAAGATCTTATTCGCAATACAGAGACAAGACGTGATAATCGTCGATGACGGCAATATAAACGCAGGACTGAGGTAGGGGTGAGCAAGAACACTTGGGAAGGAGAGATGAGGGAAGGTGGACCACATAGCTACCCAGAACTGCAAAACATAGACCACTAGCTAGATAGACAGAAGATATAACTGCCATAGCTGGTAGGCAATGGATGCGGGAGGCTTAGGACTGGGTAAGATGGCGTAGAAGAAGACGTCTATAGCCAGCAGTGGCTAAATGTAGATGCTGATAGATTGATTGACTGTGACCACGACTACCGGCTAAGCCATTAATTAAATAGGGAGGTTTGCATGTTTAGCGGCAGTCCCATAAATGACAAATTTTTACAGACAAATAAGCTGTTCATGATTTTGAAACTGCAAACAAAAAACGAAATATAGCGTCACACCTTTTCCCATATGGGGTGGCAGAGATACAATTATGCCCGTGTTTAACCTGTAATCTAGTAGTAAAATTTGCTTGAGAAGGAATTACCCCGTCGCAACAGCTAAAAATCTTTGAAGCTAAAAAAACTATTTCTTTCCATTTCGTACCAATTTTGCCACTTCATATTTTCTTTTATTCCAGCAAAGCTCCAAACGCTCTGGACTCACAAGCTGTCAGCCTACGAGAGCGAGGAATCCGACCTCCGTGATCGCCTGAAGAATGAGGCCGATGCCGCAACGACCGCGGAGGCCGGCCAGTCCAATGTGAAGTGTCTGAGGAAGTGGCGGCGGTTTCTGTTCGGCGGGTCGACGGCGCAGCCGCAAAGGGACTTTGGTGGGGATTTGCATGGGTTCATTGCAACGCGGTAATTTATGTGCACTTTGGAACATTTTTTTTAAATGTAAACGCGCCCTATAATATATATTACTATACTATACATATAATTAACTAATAAACATAATATTTCGTCATGACTGTTCCCGTTTGTGATGCCAGTGGCATTGATTGCGCCCACGTTCAACCCGTAGTCCAATAACCATTTACACTCCCAAGTAGTCCCAAACCCAGTCACTGGAGGGTGGGCTCGGATATGTTATCTCGTTAATAAATAACCGGCTAATTGCGAGTCGGACTCGACACCGGGGGTTCCGCATGTATCACGTTTTTTTTTTGTGATGGAACCGCAAAGGAGATTGGGATTTTTTATATGGAGTTTGGTCTAAATTTCCACCATTAAGAAGACCTGCCATCGGATAGATCGCTAAATAAATACCTAGGTAGCAATTTAACAATCTTTCTATCCAACCTCCTATATCTACTGTTGATTAAAGCCCTCATCTTTATCATGTCTCATCTTCTCCTTTTCAACATTTTCCAAAATTAGTGATAGCTGTAGTTTTAACCTAACAAATAATCTCAGCCTAGTTGCGCCCCGGTTTAGAATCGCGAAAATTAGCAATTCTTTTAAGGGTCTACTCTATTTTATTTATATATTTATAATAATATAATTAATTTTATAGTCCATATAAAATTTATAAAGATTACAGGAAATACAGTGGCGACTTTTTGTGGTCCGTGTGCTCTGATGCTAAGACCTTGCTTCTTGCCAAATTTCATGATTCTAGGTCAACGGTGGGAAGTGCCCTATAGGGTTGTAATCCCTTGCGAGAAGCATATCCAGCATATTTGCAGCATAAACGGCCGCATCTTTTGATTGCATTGGCCTAGAAGTTTGATTTTTTCACAACTTCAAGGGACCACAGCATTTCACCGCATAAAACCACATACGCGAAACACCGCCTTTATGCAAACGGCCTAACTCGAAAAACACCACTTACGCAAAATACCAACCAAGCAAAACACCAACATTGATTTAAACAAAATACAAAATATGCATAACACCTACTTCTTCGTAACCTACTAATTGGACGAACAAGCTTTCCGTACTTAAATTTGCTAGTTTTTAATTTTAATTTAATAATAACATATTAATATATACAATAAGTATTATATAGAGGGTGTTTGGTAGGACGATGCAAAGCCTTATGCTAAAACTTATATAAAACAGACCATTTTTCTAAACTTCAGACCAAACATGTGTTGACCCAAAACCGTTTCGTTTTTATCGATGCTTTATTGTTTTGATGAAAATATCCAGAATTTTTTAGTTAAATGGTAACAAATGCGAAACAATATTGTTTGTTTTTTCATTAATACTATATTGAATACTGTTAAAGTTATCTTACAAAATTTTTTCTATATTAATCTGTGACTTGAGACTTGGTTTTTACCTTTTTAGGGTTCCGTACCCGAAGGGTTCCAAACGGGACCCTATTACTAAGACTCCGCTGTCCGTCCGTCCGTCCGTCCGTCTGTCACCAGGCTGTATCTCAATAACCTAGCTAGCTAGAGAGTAATAGTGTTATCAATAACGCCTCCTTCTCTCGGACAAAGGATAGGTATATAATGTACAGCGATGAACTTGGAAAAAATATGGGTTTACAACTTAGTCAGCGCGTGGGCCAGGCAATATTAAATAACTGTATGCCTGGCGCCACATATTCACAAATATTAAACAAAGTGTTGTCATCGCAGTTTTTAGAACCAACCACCCTAATTATTTTAATTGGTAGAAGGGAAAATGTATCTAAAAAACTAATTACTAAATACTTTTCCAAATTAAATTCTTTACAAAATGTAGATAGAATAATCTTGTTTGCGTTTCCCTTCAGACAATCTTTGTCACAACATGAAAATCATATAAGACATGATTATAATACATTTTTACACACATTGACATGTCGTCATACTGAAAAATTTCATTTCATAGACACCAATATTTGTATTGGAAAATATTTTTATTTGACTAAGGATAGGTATTACCTATCTAGGTTTTATACAAAACAGATAGCACAGTCACTATCTTATTTTATTTTGAACTCAGTCAAGTTTTTGACTAATGAAACGCCTGCTTCTATTGAGCAGTGTAATAATAATGACATGTACTCCTTGGAATCTGTTCCAAGCTCTTTAAATTAACCCATAGGACAACAGAGAGTAACTCTGGCAGTAATATTAATATTTGTATAAATATACCTTCATCTTGCCCATTAAATCAAGTTACTAGTCATGAAAAATGTAAAAGTAAGAATATTTTAAACGTGGTTCATCAAAATATACAGGGCATGTTAAGTAAAGAACTGGAAATTCATGAACTGTAATAATATTGATATTTTATGTATAACAGAGCACTTTTTAAAGAGTTATCAGTTCATGTTCAACTTTAATAACCACCACGTTGCTAGTTCGTTCAACAGAAAAACAGCTGATCGCGGTGGCTCCTTAATACTTGTAAATAATAGTTTTAAATATAAGGAACGAGTTGACATAGTGAGCCTGTCTGTTGAGCGTACCATGGAAATAGCCTGTATTGAACTTGAACAACTTATTGTAATGAGCGTATACAGACCACCAGATTCATCCTTTGATTTATTCGAAAAGAAAATGGATGAAGTGTTGATTAAAATCAGCGATAAAAACATTTTTTTTATAATTTGTGGTGATTTTAATGTTAATCTGTTAGAGGATAATAATATTTGTACTAGATTAAAATCTTTATTTTTATGTCACAACATGAACTATCTGTTTTTGGAGCCTACTAGAATTACTGCAACATCTGCTACCTGCATTGACAATATATTTACTAACATTACGCCCATTTTCAAATCGGTCATCAATAAATTAACCTCTGATCACTCTGGTCAGATAGGTATATTCAATATTAAAATAAAAAAGGACCAAAAAGAGGATATTACATGTGTGCCCGTTAGTGACACTCGGCTTGAACACTACAGGAATAATATTTTAGATAAACTATGGGAAATACCATACAGTGACGATCCAAATTTGTTGTACAACTCAGTATTTAACCTTGTCAAAAATGAATATGATACGGTATTTAAATCAAAAAATATAAAAGTTAATAACAAAGCTTTGTTTAGTGATTGGGCGACAGTTGGAATTCATAGGAGCAGACGAAGAGTATATGAACTCTATGAAGAGAAATCATATAACAAAAATACGGCCTTTCTAGATTATGTTCGTAGTTATTCAAAAATGTTTAAACGCGTTTGTGCCGTAGCTAAATCTAATTTCATTAAAAACAAAATTGAATCTAGTAGCAATGTAATGAAAACGACTTGGCAAATTATAAACAGAGAGACTGGAAAGGCCAAAGCTACACATAATAACTTCAAGCTTAAGATAGATAATCAATTGCTAAGTACAGACCTAGAAGTAGCAAAAGCTTTCGAAAATTTCTTTACGGACATTCCAGTTTCAACAACCAAGTCTTTAAATTCATCTCCCGCTGCTGCTGAATCTATACTTAAACAAAACTTTGAGGAATGTAAAACAGATTTTAAATTTAGGCACGTAAATAATGAAGACATTGTAAAAGCGTTTAAATCCCTGGAAATGAAAAAGACAGCTGACGCCCATGGTCTATCAGTAAAAATTATTAGTTCCATTGTAGATTGTATTGCACCTCACCTTTGTTGTATATTTAATCAATGTATAGATAATCTTGTGTTTCCTGACTTGATGAAACTATGTAAAGTTATACCTTTATTCAAAGCAGGTAGTACATCAGACCCCACCAATTTTAGACCCATATCGATACTACCAACGCTTAGCAAAATATTTGAAAAACTCATACTTAATCAATTGCAAAGTCATTTTTATCTCAATAATTTAATTCATATTGCTCAGTTTGGTTTCACAAAGGGTCGTTCAACAGCCGATGCTGGTGTTGACTAATCGACAATATTTTTGATGCCTGGGAAGACGCAATGGATGCAATAGGTGTCTTCTGCGATCTATCCAAGGCTTTTGATTGCGTCCATCATGACACTCTTGTCAGGAAGTTACGCCATTATGGTGTAAAAGATCAGGCCCTTGGCCTTCTGGAGTCATATCTAACAGATAGGGTTCAGATGGTCGATATTAATGGGAAAAGATCACCTGGGTCTTCAATAATTATGGGCGTACCGCAAGGTTCAATTCTTGGTCCTTTCTTGTTTTTAGTATATATTAATGATTTACCTTACCTTGTTAAAGCAAAACATGGGTTAGTATTGTTTGCCGATGATACTTCTTTGATATTTAAAGTTAAAAGACAGCAATAAAATTATGACGAGGTAAACAATGCTATATCTAGTATAGTGAACTGGTTTACTGTTAACAATTTATTACTTAATGAAAAGAAAACTAAATGTATTAAATTCGTGTTACCCAATGTGAACCCGGTAACTACAGACATATTTATAAAAGGACAAAGATTGGACCTTGTGCAGTCGACTGTCTTTTTGGGCATTACTTTAGACGCCAAACTACAATGGGATCCTCATATAAATAAATTGTCGAACAGACAGTTCAGCAGCGTTCGCAGTTAAAAAAATTAGAGCTCTTACCGACGTAGTCACCGCTAGACTAGTCTACTTTAGTTACTTTCATAGTCTAATGGCCTATGGTATTTTATTGTGGGGTCACGCTGCGAATGCTAATAGTATATTTATTCTGCAGAAACGGGCTGTTCGTGCAATTTATAGATTAGGGCCTAGAGTGTCACTGAGGGAAAAGTTTAAAGAAATCAATATTCTGACATTTGTGTCTCAATATATCTATGACAATCTTGTGTATGTAAAAAGAAATATAACTAATTTTCAGAAGTACAGTGATAAACTCAATTTTAATATTAGAAATAAAGACAAGTTGGTTGCTTATGTAAGCCGACTACATAAAATTAGTAATTCTTTTAAAGGCAATTGTATACGCTATTACAATAAGGTCCCTACTGATATTAAAAACTTACCTTTAGACAATTTTAAAATAATAATAAAACAGAAATTGTAAAAAAAAGGTTACTATAGGATATCTGATTACTTAGAGGACAGATGTCCATGGGAATAGATTGTTTGAGTAACAGGCTGTTTCGATATATAATTAGCATTCATTTTGTAATTTGACAATATTTTATTTAAAAAAGGAAACGCAAAAGATGCGACGACTGTGGAGTTTCTTCGGTGAGCTCTTCTCCACAGATTCCGCCATTGTGTTAGTGAACTCACCCAAAAAAATGTAATGACGGATCTAAGTGATGTAACAACATCCTATGGAAATAAATGATTTTTGATTTTGATTTTTGATTTTAGTTGAAATTTTCACAGATTATGTATTTATGTTGCCGCTATAACAACAAATACTAAAAAACAGGATAAAAGAAATATTTAAGGGGGCTCCCATACAACAATTCTTTCAATACCACGTACAAACTTATGGATGCACCTGGTTACGTACATGGAGTGTGAAAGTAACCGCACCAATAACTTTGTAAACAATATTTTGCTGTGTAAAATCCAAACTATTCACTCCACACCATCGCTTCCATTGAACGGTGGTACGGAACCCTTCGTGCGCGATTTAGACTCGCACTTGACCGGTTTTTTTTTAAATATGCATGGCTATTGCTCTCTATCTATGGAGATATCATTTGCAATGTTATCTCATAAATTATTGAAATAAAGATAAGGAAAGTTACAAACGTCGATAGGCGACCATCAAACGAACAAAACATGTAATTTGGCGTTTGGCGAGTACGGACCTACAGCGGAACTGGCTTAGGAAGGGAGGCTGCCGCATCGCTCCGTCCCTTACTGACAACAGCTATGACGTCACTATCTCTGATGGGGTGTTGCAGTGCTGTTGGACGTTACTTCAAATTCGTATTTTTTGTTGAAAATTAATACTAAATTAAATAAAAACTTGCAAAAGAGGGGCCTAAATTTTTTGTTCTTAGTATATTAAGAGAATCGTGTGGGCGCGAGCCTCCATACAATAAGCGGTAACCTTTTTCACCCCTTAAACCTTGTCCGATTTTCACAATTTTTTCACATGTTTGAGATACTATGAAAAACAATGCTCGTGCGTTTTGTTTTTTTTGAAATATTTTGTATTGTAGGAAATATAAGGACCTAAACATTCACTTTTTTGACCAAAAAAAACCCTCCAGCATATTATTTATTTTTAACCAATCAAGCCAGATTTTCAAAAAAAGGAAAAACTACAAGCATCGTTTATGATGTGTGGAAACGAATGAGACCAAATTTGTCTTATTCCATAAATGTTTAGGGGTAGAAAAACGTTACCGCCCAAAAGCATAATTCGGCCGAAAATTTAGGCAATTGCGCTCTTATAGCTCTGAGATAGCTTGTATTTCGGTAAATACCTACTCGCGCCGAGTTCTGTCGCCATTCGCTCGTCTTAAATGTGACAAATATCTGAACCGATGCTTCTCTATTTTATAAATCACATGGCTTGGTGGTAAAAAGGCCTCCTGCAGATTTAAAACATTTGTAATGTGCAAATTATGGAAGTTTCGACTTGAGAAACAATCTAAGAGATTTAATGGGTTTGTAGATTTTGGAATAATGCCTTGAAACGTTTTTTGACGTTCGCAGAGCACATTAAAAACTTAAATAAACCAATAGTCTCCTTTACCAACAAAATATAGCATTTATTCAATTGTCCCAAAGCAGTGTAACTTTACATTAAATTCCTCGCGTATGTGTATACGCGAAATTTAATGAGAAAGACAGGCATTGCCAAAAGTATTTTTTTACGAAACCTCATTTCTTGCTAACGTGGCACTTGGGAATTGTGTTACATGACATTTTTTGTTTATTTGGAGCTCCTCTATCGATGTATGTTATTTTCAACGTGCACCACCAATTTTAAAAATCTCTCAATTTGGTTTGGGCGTCCTAATTTCAATAACATATGACATACCGTTGTAAATGATATCTCAATAGCCAAGCATGTTTTCAAAAAGGTTTGCACCCAAAAACCTCCTATTTTTTTACAAAAATGCAACCAAAAACCTTGTTATAAGGAGAGGAAATTTTCCAGCACAACAAGGGTCTGTAAAACCAAGTTTTATGTCACAGGTGCCTCGAACATGTTTGGTTAGATTACTTAAACATTACTTAATTAGAAACGATTGAAAAATAACAATTATCGTTGAAATACTCAATTATTAACAATTATATGTAGATGAAAACGAAACGGATAGGCTTTGGCTAACACAATTGGTTCTAAATGGTCTCCAATATCTTCGTTTAAAGGCTCTGCATCGATCTTCCAAACAATCTGTATAGTAACATACGGGCCCATGGCCCATGGCCCATTTCAAAGGGTAAGTAGGGCGAAATCGGAAACTATAAGAGAGAAGTTTTTGTCGTATGAACAATGACAATTTTTCTATCTCCTAGAGACAGAGTTTCCTATTTCGCCATACTGACCTTTCGAAATGGGCCATCCTGTGTAGGAACAACAACGGCAGCTAATATGTTGAATATTTCGTAGTCGTGTTTCCCATCCCAATCCCAATTTATCAACTTTGTAATTGGGTTGGTTTTGAATAAGTTATTCAAATAATTTCTAAATCTGGGGAAAGAAATTAAAGATCGATGGTGTCCAGCCTCGATTTTGATTTTATTTATGAAATCCAATCGTGATCCAAATGTTATAAGGTAGTGTTTTGCTATTGTGGAATTGTACGTAGTTGCTATTTGACGTAATTATTTCTTCTAAAACGCAAAGCGCCACAAAACCTCGAGTTGGTGTTCCACGTATATGGTTTTATCCCTCGAAAGGCGGACAGGCAACAAAGTGATACTATAATTTATATATATTTCCTTTTAAGTAAATCAATTTTTTTATAATTTGTAATTGTGCAAAGTAAACATGTACAAATGCAAGCTAAGCTTATCTTATAAATTAACCAAGATTATCTTTTGTTTCAGATCTCAATGGGACCACTACATTAGCAGTAATGGGTCACCATTACCAATAGGCTGGGTTCTACCTTCAACATGAAGATGACATTTCAAGATTTTCTCCTTTATTTCAAGTTTTTTTGTATGTAAGTTATTATATTTACCTTCCTTGGCGCTGTCAAAATACTCAGTATTAAGATTTCTGAGAATTTGCCTTATTATTATACAGTGCTTTTTATAAAAATGCGTTTATAAGCTTTGTTTTTAGTCTAAGTTATAGCTTGATTAGAATGACGTCTCAGACTAACCATTTCTGCTACAAAATCTGTCTGTATTTTTCCTACGGGTAGAACATATTTCTTCCTTATCTAACTGAATTTTACAGACTATAGATAATTTTAAGTTTTGTACCATAAATAAATCACAGAGCGCATATTTTGCAACTTACTTTGGATTTTGGATTTTATTATTTCTTTTCTGTGGTTCACTCCATAATTTTGTAATGAGATCGGAGACAGTATGCTGCCGTGTGCATTTGGACAGTAAAAATTGTGAAAATCTTAAAAAAGGAGCATTCGCCAAGAACTGGGCTCTTTCTTTGTAGATAATTTGAAGTTTTGTACCATAATAAATCACTGGTGCATATTTTGCAACATACTTTGGATTTTGTTTTTTTTATTGGCTTTCTTTGGTTTACTGTATGATTTTATAATAAAATCGGAATCAGTACCGCTGCCTTACACAGACAGCCACACAGGACAGTAAAAAGCTTAATTATGAAGCATTCGCCAATTAAGTAATGCTCTTTCTTAATGATTTGCTATTTGAAGTGTAAAATTACACGTTGAACTTTGTGTTCGTTCCGGGTGACTGTGGATAGTTTATACAAAATTCCACCTTAACGACATCTATCGACCTTCATGTAACTACTAGACATTCAACACAATACGCCATCTATCAAGTAACATGTGAACTGAATATTTTCAACGTGTCCCGATTCCTATTATTTAGTTGCACATACTAGCATCCTTTCTGTAGGCTACCTGTAGGCTGTAGGTACATAAATAAATCTAGGTCAATCCAGGCACTGCACAAATGCGCTTGCGTTAAAATGCATCCCGGGCTTGATAGCTCAGCTCAAAGCGTGATTGATAAGAAGCGAAATAAACACTTGTTGCTTACAAGTAAAAAGTCAAGACAAGTTCATGGTGACAGTGGTAATGGAGAATTTCATAATCGAGGAACTACTGTTGCAAGAGATATGGATAATGAACGCTACGTTGAGGAATATCAAAAAGAAAATTGGTGCTTTGAGCAGTCGCATGGACAGCTTCGTCCCTGGCGCTGACATGGGTCAAACTTGTCCTCGTAACATGAAAGGCGCATTCTTCAACTTAGCCGTGGAAGTGAGCGAGATAGAGCAGTACAACTTCGCGACAGATGTCGAGATCTACCATATGCAGGAGCGAGACAACGAGGATTGCGTCGATGTGGTGCTGTTTATCGCTGCGAAGCTTGGGGTGATGGTCGAGCGACGGGATGTAGTGAGAGCCGACCGCGTCGGGAAATTCTGCAGGGGCATAACGCAAGCCCGGCCGATGTACGTGAGGTTCACGACGCGGGCTATAAGGAACCAGGTAACTTAAGTGAACAAGTTACAAAATATGCTTTTGTGTCATCTGCTGATCCCCTGGATATTACTTCAGCCGCCGTGAGTGGCAAGATTGGTAAGATTTTTCAATCAATCAGATAACGTTCATCTGTCTGTTCATCTCAGGAATTTGTTCCTGTGAAATGTCAAATAAAGCTATATGTCTGTTTATCTGAGGATTGAAAAATCGTCCCTTCGGAATATTGACTTTTTAAAAGTAACAGAGTTTCATGCTTGGATACCACTTAAACCTTGTGTGGTATAATCTACTCATTATACAGTATTTATGGCTATATCTAAATCAGTGTTAAAGTCAGCTATATTCCATTAAAGTTAAAAAAGAGTGTGCTGTAGTCATGTAGCATTCAGCCCTTATAATTTTGAGAGAAAGTATGTTTTAATTGTCTGCGTTATCGAATTCCTGATTTGCGTAGACAGGTTATTGATCACGCGCGGAACATGTAGGAGTGGAGTTAGCTAGCGTAATTTCTTCAGTCTTTATTTCTCGGTAAACTGGTGGAAATCTTTTACGCAAAACGAGTATATATACCTATCTCTATAGAAACAGTTTGTTTTAATTGCACATTATTATACTATAGGTACTATTGCAATGGCGCTCAAGGTCAAATCCACGACACATCTCGCTCTGTTACTTGTACCTGTTCTGAAATTTACAGGTCATGTTAGACTAATTATTCCATACACCATAAATCGTCTAGACAACAACTATTATTGGGCGTGTAGGTTTGCTCACTCCTGCACCCGTAGCATGCCGGCCCCACGGGGGGTGTTTGCTCACTCCTGCACCCGTAGCATGCCGGCCCCGCGGGATGTGTTTGCTCACTCCTGCACCCGTAGCATGCCGGCCCCGCGGGGGGTGTTTGCTCACTCCTGCACCCGTAGCATGCCGGCCCCGCGGGGGGTGTTTGCTCACTCCTGCACCCGTAGCATGCCGGCCCCGCGGGGGGTGTGTGCTCACTCCTGCACCCGTAGCATGCCGGCCCCGCGGGGGGTGTTTGCTCACTCCTGCACCCGTAGCATGCCGGCCCCGCGGGGGGTGTGTGCTCACTCCTGCACCCGTAGCATGCCGGCCCCGCGGGGGGTGTTTGCTCACTCCTGCACCCGTAGCATGCCGGCCCCGCGGGGGGTGTTTGTGCGGGAAAGTGAGGTACAGTGCTATTAGGTATATAAAGCTCTGTCTCTCACATTTCTTCCATTAAACCATGACATTAGAGGAAATATTATTATCAAAGGGTAGGCTGATATGATATCGAGAGGCTTAAAAAATTGAAAAGGTTGACTGGTCGGCAGTGACGCTGCCTACGAAACCAGGGGTCCCGGGTTCGAGTCCCGGTGGGGGCAAATATTTGTTTGATGAGAATGAATGTTTGTACCCTAGTCATGGTTGTTTATCTATCTAAGTATAATATTTATCTATATAAGTATGTGTATCGTTGTCTAGTACCCATGATACAGGGAATCCTAGTTTGGGGCTAGATCAATGTGTGTAAAATGATGTCCAAGGTATTATTATTATATTATTATTATTATCTCTCCAGCAGGGATTGATGCGATCAAGTCAGGATTATACAAAAGACCAAACCCTATTTAGGTTACAGTGAAACAAATGAGCAATTACTGTCACTCTATATACTCTCCATATTCTAAAATTTGGAACAGAACTTATGGTGCTGTTAGGTATTATGCTTATGGCCCGACTAGGTATATAACACAGGCATGATGACGTATAGTGGATTTGACCTTGAGCTTCTTCGCTATACCAGGTATACTTCTACTAAGTATGCACATTATGAGTTGGTGCACCACTGGTAATTTGTTCTGATTTGCCTTTTTTGAACGAAAGTATAACTTCAATACGTGGCCTGACCAGTCTCTCCCTTTTTCCTGTCATAGATTCTAGCAGCGGCGAGGGTCAACCCCGAAGAACGCCCGTTCAAAATCTACGAACGCATGACAGCCCTCAACAGGGATTTGTTCTATCGGACGCTGAAGGTGGCTCGCGCGAAGCAATTCAAATATGTGTGGTGCAAGGATGGGAAGATCTACACAAGGAAAGACACTGGCACGGCCAAAATCAGGATTCGCCACACTGACGATTTGTCTGCCATGTTTGATTTGTACCAAAATATTGGCCAAATCTAAATAATGGCTGCAGATCTTTATTTTATTTAGAATTAATGAGTGTTTGTGGCCGCCGCCCCGTTAGGGAGAAGGTGTGCCGATATGCTGTTGTTTGAATGTTTAGTAAGGGCATTCCATTCAATCGCGGTCCACGTAACACCGTTAAGCAATTTTAAGGGGTAAATTTGGTACGTCCATCGATAAATGTAGAAAAATTAACATATTTTTTGACGAATATGCAGTAAAGGGAATACTAGTAAAATTTATAAATAATAAATTCATGGAATGCCCAGTAGCTATGTGTCAGACACAACTTACCCTAAAGTAGGCCCCTAGACCCCCATATCGCTGTTTGAATGAATGTTAAGGAAAACTCGTTGCATGGAGAGTTTGACGAGCGCTCGAAGTCATACTGTCAGTCTCTCGCTCGGGACGAGCCAGCGCCAGTGTAACACTTCACTTAGCTGACATGACCATATAAATTCCACATATTTTGTACCTTATGCCTTGGTAGTAAAGTCTAAAAACAATTAAATTTCAGCAAGCCTATGCCAGTCAATGGGCTAAGAGGCACTATTTGAGTTGCATTCGGACAAAATATATGAGATAGTGGCGAATAGGGTAGCGATAGTATACATCATCTCGTATATAGAATGGAAGTTCACCATATTTTGACTGTTTTGAAAGCAATGAATGTACGCACAGAGGGTTTTTCATTAGCTTTATTGTCATCATGAATCGGCTCACATTCACCCACTGCCGAGTACAATAATTATGAATCTTTATTTGCCTAACTTGGTATGGTAGCCCTCTTATTTACCACGACATCAACACGCCATCTTGTATCTTGCCTATCAGCTACGGCAGTGGCGTCATCCATCTATCCTGTGGTCTGATAGTAAACTATTCTGTTGCGCTTTGGTCCACCCGTCATCTTCCCTTGCCAATCGTCCCGCCCATCCCCACTGCAGTGTATTTGTGTCAATTAATGTATATGCCTGGTGAATAAAGGCGCTTTTGAATAAACTGTAGCTGGGTTGGACTCTATTGGTATAGTTTATGTTTATGTTAATTTGTATCGCAAAAAAACGTATCCAATTTGACGTTTGCCGTCGTGACTGCGCGGCAAGCCTCAAGTCGTATAAAGTTTCTTAGCGGGGTCAATGCACTTTATTGCACGTTTATCTGGCAGTACTTTACCGACGTATAGCCAGCGCATTAAAGACAAATTTCGTTTCGTCGACAAAGGCAGCGCCTATATTTGTATTCAGTTTCTACAGATTAATACTATTGAATGTCACCTAAGCTAAGAGTTCAATAAAAGTAGTTTTTTGATGTGAAATACGCCTTTTTAATTAATTTACCAGCTCATACCTAGTAACTACAGCAACTCTTATTACTGAGGTAATATCGGCTTCAATCCTTACACAATATATATTATAAACACTGAAGTTAGATAAAACAAAAGATTTTTATGAGAAAAGTGCAGGCAGGATTCAGGAATATTTAATTGAGATTTAGAATTGTATCAGAAATGGGTAATGTGTATCAAATAATCGCTTTAGGGACGTATAAAAAAGATGTACAACATGTCTCATATGGCTTCTTCCTTTCCTTTCTTACACTCTGAACTGAATTTATTTTTAAATCACTTCATCCTGGATTAAGATAGGTATCCATCTTTGAAAATCAATTATATTTAGTATATACTATAGCCAAATGCTTGTAGAAAATATCTTATCTATCTAATTTACAATTGTAAGCAAACGTAGAAAGATTAATTTCCAGTTGTTCGAGATCATAAATAATGACAATGTCATTGACTTTACATCGTCCTGTCTTTGTATGAGGTACATAGTTTGAAAACAAAATTCGAGGTACGGCGATAGGATAGCCCTTTGTGACCCAAAATGGAGTATTGAATAACTGGCTATACGAAGCCTCTGCCACCGCGTGTGGGAAAAGACGTAAAGCCATGTTATGTTATTTAAACTGGAGTTTTACCATAACAACGTGATTCTTTACCATATCAACGGGATTTTTTACCGTATCAACTGGATTTCACATCATTCTAAATTTGCTTACAACAAGTACTTTGTTATTATAATACATTCACAGTCGCGCCTAATATTGCAGTAATTTTGCTAAATAATATACTATACAGTTCAGACAAGTGCCTAAGATATCAAAGAATTACATCGATATCCAATATTTCTTATTGTACATCAAAATCATCTTTTAAATATCATGCCTCTATAGCTGTATTTCCTGTATATCGATATTCTTATTCAGTGTTGTTATTCAATATATCAATATATACATTTGATATTGACATTCCGTGTTCACGGTATTATATCCTTTACTTAGTTTTTCAAAATCAACTATTAGGAAAGTAAACCAACAACTTTAAATCCGTCAGCTCTTGTGCGGTATAGATTCCATTTTCAAACCAACTTTTAGTTTAGTTACAGTTGCGTCGCCTCCAGCATCGGTCCCACTAGATGGGTACTGGGTATGTATGTAATACAACAATTTGAGTGTCCACGAGGCATCACAAACAAACTGAAATAATGAAATAAAATAGGGTGACTTATATTATAATACCACATTCACTAGACACGGATTAATTTTACAGTAGTTTATGTGACTGATACATAATGGAGGGTATTAAGAAGGCGAGTTTCATAATAATATCACTCTCGAGTTTTAATGCCTAATTATGTACAGTTACACACACTAGTTTATCAACACACATATCATAACCGCTCTTTGATGTGTTCAGGAACCGCATGTTCGACCGGCATTGTGGCGGCATTGATCATTGCTCTGCAGTTGTTTAGCTTGTTCAGTAGTACCAACTTCACAGACAAACTAGGGGCGGCACGCAGGCGGGCGTCGGCGTTCGAAATTTAAATGTCATAATATGTCGAAATATGAAATTAGTTTTTACCAAGTACTCTAATTTGTTGATATTTGCTTCAGGCATGTGTACTTTTTGTAGTAAATTCTTGTAATTAATTCATTCGTCATCATTAATCACCTTTTTTGCAATCAGTTCAGCAAAAATATAACTTGTGGCAACTAAACCACCAACCATTCGGATATTAAGTTAGTTTCCTTCGGAATCCCACTGATTGTATGACAAAACTGAACGGATTTATTTATTGAGATCTGCAGGCTTACCACAACCTTTAAAGCAATTCAGATAAGAATCCTAAACAGATCTGCAAAATTAGCATTATCGTCTTGATAAAGCCCATAATGGCGTATTGGAATAGAAATGGTTGCCATGGATCGCCATGGCAAGAGCATCGGCTCTTGTTTTAAACCGAATCTGAATTGTTATAAATTTTATGGTAACCCCCCGTGCTGACAGTAGCCGCTCTGCCACTTGGCTCCGTGATATCAGGACTTTTTTACGGCTCAACCAAGTGTTAATATTTAGAACCGCTCAAACTTGTTTGGGGTTAGCTCCTCTAGTACTGTTCCAACAACACCGCTATTATTGATGATCACTGTATTTGTAGCTACAGCTAGCGCATGCGCACGCCAGTTTGATAATACCGCTCTCATGCTGATAGATGATCTCTGTATCTGTTGCTATTCCGTACGTATTAAAGTTTACTCAATTGCGGATCGCCACTGCCACAGTCCCGCGTAGTTGCCGACTAGCGGTGCGGCTAGCGGTGCGCCGGCGGTAAAGATGCGTGTACCGCCCTCATGCTGATTGATGATATCTGTAGCTATTCCATATGTATTACAGTCTGTTCAATCACGAATCGCGCATCGCCACTGCCACAGTCCCGCGTAGTTGCCGACTAGCGGTGCGGCTAGCGGTGCGCCGGCGGTAAAGATGCATATACCGCACTCATGCTGATTGATGATATCTGTATCTGTAGCTATTCCATATGTATTACAGTCTGTTCAATCACGAATCGCGCATCGCCACTGCCACAGTCCCGCGTAGTTGCCGACTAGCGGTGCGGCTAGCGGTGCGCCGGCGGTAAAGATGCATATACCGCCCTCATGCTGATTGATGATATCTGTATCTGTAGCTATTCCATATGTATTACAGTCTGTTCAATCACGAATCGCGCATCGCCACTGCCACAGTCCCGCGTAGTTTCCGTCTAGCGGTGCGGGTAGCGGTCCGCTGGTGGTAAAGATGCGTGTACCGCTCTCATGCTGATTGTTGCTATCTGTATCTGTAGCTGTTCCATATGGATTACAGTCTGCTCAATCTCGGATCGCCACTGTCCCGCGTAGTTGCCAGCTAGCGGTCCGCCGGCGGTGAAGATGCGTGTACCGCCCTCATGCTGATTGTTGCTATCTGTATCTGTAGCTGTTCCATATGGATTACAGTCTGCTCAATCTCGGATCGCCACTGTCCCGCGTAGTTGCCAGCTAGCGGTCCGCCGGCGGTGAAGATGCGTGTACCGCCCTCATGCTGATTGTTGCTATCTGTATCTGTAGCTGTTCCATATGGATTACAGTCTGCTCAATCTCGGATCGCCACTGTCCCGCGTAGTTGCCAGCTAGCGGTCCGCCGGCGGTGAAGATGCGTGTACCGCCCTCATGCTGATTGTTGCTATCTGTATCTGTAGCTGTTCCATATGGATTACAGTCTGCTCAATCTCGGATCGCCACTGTCCCGCGTAGTTGCCAGCTAGCGGTCCGCCGGCGGTGATGATGCGTGTACCGCCCTCATGCTGATTGTTGCTATCTGTATCTGTAGCTGTTCCATATGGATTACAGTCTGCTCAATCTCGGATCGCCACTGTCCCGCGTAGTTGCCAGCTAGCGGTCCGCCGGCGGTGAAGATGCGTGTACCGCCCTCATGCTGATTGTTGCTATCTGTATCTGTAGCTGTTCCATATGGATTACAGTCTGCTCAATCTCGGATCGCCACTGTCCCGCGTAGTTGCCAGCTAGCGGTCCGCCAGCGGTGAAGATGCGTGTACCGCCCTCATGCTGATTGTTGCTATCTGTATCTGTAGCTGTTCCATATGGATTACAGTCTGCTCAATCTCAGATCGCCACTGTCCCGCGTAGTTGCCAGCTAGCGGTCCGCCGGCGGTGGAGATGCGTGTACCGCTCTCATGTTGATTGATGATATCTGTATCTGTAGCTATTTCGTATACGTACTTATTATAGTCTGTTAAATCACAAATCGCGCAAATTTCTGAACCTAGTCCCGCACGCATTCGCAGTCTGTAGCTAGTCCATGCATACTCGCTAGTCTGTTCTTATCGCTATCCGAAGCGTGCCGTTCTCTCCGTAGCAGTGCATGTAGATATACTGGCTGGTAATGATGATTTCTGAATCTGTAGCTACTCCATACACAGTCCAGTCTGTTATCGCTATTGCCACAGTCCCGCGTAGTTGCCGACTAGCGGTGCGGCTAGCGGTCCGCCGGCGGTGAAGATGCGCGTACCGCTCTCGTCGTAGCAGTGCGTGTAGATCGCGGGCACGTACTTCACTTGTTGGAAGCCGTCGGCCTCCTCGTCCGGAAACTGGCGAAAACAAAATGGATAATAAACATATTTTTTTAACAAACAACTTTTTACGATTATATACAGGCACATACACTGCTGCAGGCCTTACAAAAGGATATCCTGTGTCGTGGAAACCAGATACATCGACGTCACACACATAACATAAACATTCATCCACCTGAGGATTTATTTTCTTCCTCCCTAGCCGTGATTCGAATTCGAACCTGGGACCTCTCGCTTGGGATCCAGAGCCTCGACCTGCAACGCCGCAGAAGTCGTCAATGTTCCCCGATTCCGTGGGGGTTTTCCTCAAAATGTCACCAGGCTCTGAAATGTCCCTCGGCGCCAAAATATCCCCCAGATACCAACACAAAATTCGCCTTCGCCGTATATATATTTTAATATACGAATGTACTACTGATTGACTCTGCAAGTGTCACGTACGTATTAAAAGAAGTTCTACTGATTAAATCAACCTCGATTTTTTACGATTACAATACTTCCTTAATTTTCACTTCGTTGAAATCAAAAGTAAAAAATCCATTGAAACTCGTCGCGCCACACGTTATACTTTTGAATACCTGTTCAATACCTGCGCATGACTCTGCAAGTGACACGTACACCGTACAGTGCCGAGCACGGCGAGGGTTTAGTCGCGGGAAAGTGAGGGACAGACAATGCGCTATATATAGTCTCTCCCTCATCCGCCCGCGACAACCGTCTTGCTACGGGTGCAGATATCAGCATCAGAGATATATATTATTGAGCACACAAGCTTCCTACTCAAATAGATCTACACTCTCGTCTCAAAATGATGACAACATCCGTGTTGGTTGCCGCAGATGATGATATCATATATTTTGGACACTTTGGCTGTGTAGATATTTCTGGTTGTCTATGATATGTACATGTATGACGACCCGAATGGCCGAGGCGGCAGTGACCCTGCCTACGAAACCAAGGGTCCCGGGTTCGAGTCCCGGTGGGGGCAAATATTTGTTTGATGAGAACGGATGTTTGTACCCTAGTCATGGTTGTTTATCTACCTAAGTATAATATTTATCTTTATATAAGTATGTGTATCGTTGTCTAGTACCCAAGGTACAGGGAATCCTGTTTTGGGGCTAGATCAATGTGTGTAAATAGTGTCCAAGGTATTATTATTATAAATGTATTCAAGTATCTTGCGTGCTCACATATATACAATGCTGACTGTACACTACCGACCGGGATATACCACAGATAGCCAAGAGGTGAGAATACAAATATGACTAAAGATGTAAATAAGCCTATAACTTACCACATACCCCCGGGAAGCTCGTAGAGTGACAGTCTTCGAAGAATGTATATTGCTTTCCAAATATTTCCCCGCTCGCAGATCGTAGAACATTAGAAGGCCTGGAGTAAGAGAATGCATGCATCAAGTAAATGTATGTTTATCATTCGATAAAGATTCCAATTGATAAATAATCCAAATGTGGTTCAATCTATAAAAGCACCTATAACTCTCGCAATTAAGTTGATTTGATTGGCTCGACGCTACTTAAATTCAATAACAGACCCACAAACGAACAACGAAGTTATCCCTATAGGCCTTCACAATTCCGCAGCTCAAACCAAATATGGTAACTTGTGATCATGACATTTCAATAAGGGAAATCTTAAACTGCATATCTAAAATACTGATTTGCACAGCAAATATCAGGGCAAAATGCTGCGGTGGCTTAGGTGCAGGGTAAAGGGGGTGAGCGAAGCGAAGATCCCTTTATCCTTCGTGTTAGGTTGAACATGTAAGAACAACAAAAAATACTAAAAACATAAACTTAAGTACACATAAAATATTTAAAATATAAAAAGTGTTTTTTGTTGATCCTTTTTTGCTGTGCAAATCAGTATTATTGATGTGCGATTAAATACTAGCCTTTCAATAATAACAAATATATGAGCGGACCGGCCCGGTAACATCTTGGAATGTTCCGAGATCTCCACGACATCATAAAATTAAAGAAAATGTATTCCCAGCCGTGAGATTGTTGGTACAGTCAGGTAAATAAAGGCTTTAATACAAAAATTATGTTTGTATGTATTAGATGCGATAGCCTGTTTGTTTGACTGGAAAAAAAAACATTTACCAGTGAACTTTGCCAATAAATTATTAAATTTCTACCAATCAACGCGGAAGATCAACTGACTGAGGAACTCTAGCCTACTCTGTTACTTAACATAAGCACAAAATAAATAGGTACAGAAGTCAATCCGCATACAAGCGCGCTCGAGCAACGCACACATAGATACTGCTCACGGACACGATATCTCAGAGCAGTTCAAACCAGTGCGAGCGTGAGTGCCATCCGCTTGACACGCGCGTCTGTTAATGCAAATAATGCAACGGAAAAAAAGTTATTATAACTGTTTGGTGGACGGTTGTTTAAAATCAACATTAAACTGTGAATTGGCGTTTTTTAAGCTACCAGTGGTTTCAGCTATCTGCTTGTATTTCGATGGTTCGTTTTAACGTTATTTGTATAGAACAGTTAGGTAGGTAGGTAAGGTCACCGAATAATAAATCTAAGATCGATTTAAATAAATAACAGTTGCCTATTTTTCAATTATCAAAATTTTTGCTAGGTAAATTCACGACACCTTACTTACTTAAGTTGAAACATGTTTTTTTTGTTTGTGTAGATATTTTGTTGTTTTTCGTGTCATTTGGCAGGTGTAGGTCTAAAACGGACAGGGCAATAGAAATGTTGTAACTCGGGTAGTCCGTTTAGAAGTTATCGGGGATTTTCGATAGTGAAAATTGACAAAAGTAAAATTGTGTAGGTATTTTTCTGTTCTGTAAACCTTTTGTATTATAATAGTAGGCAGGTCTATTTTTTTGTTTTTTGGAGCGCCAGTACCACGCTAGTTTTTCGTGCATAAGCCGTAGTTGACAACCCTAGAGCGATCGCCGAGCGTAGCTATGAAAAGTGAAGTACATACATGTGGTTGAGTTCTGTACCTAAGTATTTTGTGACATAAGTCACTATAAGTCAACAAGCAGAACTACAACAGGTAGATAATCCAACCAGTGAAAATATTGAAAACTCGCAGTAGATGCTACCATTATTATTTTCCCATTTAATTGCCATCACTGGAAAAAAGTACTGAGAATTTCAAAATGTGTCTAGCACATACGAAATGGAATGAGCTTTCTTGTGATTAATTTCCAGTACGCAATAAAGTAAATTTACTTGTGTGGTTGCCATTTCATAAAATCTACCTTTACTTGCTCCTACAAACCTTACCTTTGTTTATTAATTTCATGTTGTTTTTCGTCAATTACAGGAAAAAACTACCTTTTGCTAAATGTCTTCAGTCTTGAATTAATTGAAACTCTAACTAGAAACATTCCAAAAGAAAAAGCGAAGAAGAGCTATGTAGTGTATTGCTACAAACGCATTTCCCGGGGAGTACAATCCTACCCGTAAAAGAGGTAGAGACACCGATGGAAACCCCAAGCTCCTTGCTAATATCAATACCCCGTCGGAAGCATGGGTGGAAGTGAAAAACCTGATAGATGAAGAGAAAGTGAGATGGGCGAACAACTCCTTCCTTCCATATAAACCACCAGGACCAGACGGCCTATTACCAGCCCTACTGCAATGGGGAGTAAAGCGCATAATACCAAGACTTGTAAAAATATTCAGGGCATGCCTAGCACTCGGCTACATGCCCATGATCTGGAGAGAGGTGAAAGTTGTCTTCTGCCGAAACTGGGTAAGGACGACTGCACTGAGCCTAAATCTTTCAGACCTATAAGTCTTAGATCATTCATTCTGAAAACGTTATAAAGAATGTGTGATAGATTATAAGGGATGGTCCCTTTATAAGAATGCCACGAAGCACTCAACAGACTAGGTGAGAAAAACAACGTCACAGTCCAGTGAGTAAAAGGTCACCAAGGCGACCAGGGCAACTGGAAGGCAGACAAGCTAGCAAAATTAGGGGCAGGAAGGCCAGCAATTGGCCCTTCACCATTCTCGCCCTTATCAGCGGAAGCTCTATGGAAAAGGCTCAGAGAAGCCACAGTACAGCAACAAAATTTATTATGGTCTAGCAGAGAAGACTGCAAAAACACAAAACTATTTACAGATAAGTTTAACCATAAATTAACGAATTACCTAATGAGACTGCCACGCAGTAAAATAAAAATACTAACAAGCCTTATTACAGGCCATTGTACACTTACAAGTGCAACGGACAGCCCCCTGTGCAGGGGGTGTATGGAAGTGGGTGAAACAGTAGAGCACATGCTGCTGGCATGTCCGTCCACCCACAATAGAAACCAGGATGGCTATCCTAGGTGATGCAACAACCACTCAATAGCTGCTAGAACACCCAGGCCTACTACTCCAGCTGGTGCAGGAGTATAGATGGCTGAACTAGATGTGCAGGCGAAGGGGACATGCACAAAGGCCCCGCTCAAGTGGGCCAGGTGCAGGCGCTACCCTTTTAGAAGATTGAACATTCACACAGAGGCATCCATTGAACAAAAATAGAACGAACTACAAACATAGAACAAACTACAAATATAGAACATACTACAAACATAGAACAAACTACAAACATAGAACAAACTACAAACATAGAACAAACTACAAACATAGAACAAACTACAAACATAGAACAAACTACAAACATAGAACAAACTACAAACATAGAACAAACTACAAACATAGAACAAACCACAAACATAGAACAAACTACAAACATAGAACAAACTACAAACTACAAACATAGAACAAACTACAAACATAGAACAAACTACAAACTAAAAACATAGAACAAACTACAAACATAGAACAAACTACAAACAACCCATACTTATCAGATGGCACCTCTTTCCTTTACATAGTTATCTTTCTGTAGGAGTGTCGGGCAAGCGCACAGAGTTTCATCAATCCAAGCGTAAGTGGCTAACCCACTTGTAAGAAGTTTTCGAGCTGCCCTAATAAGGCCTTTGACACAGCTTTACGACAACTACCACTGAGTAGCAGCCTACTCCCGAGCGCGACACCCATTCAGTTTAAAACAAGTCTGATGTTGCTTACACGATACCGCAAGGCCTTTCTCTTACAGACTTTGAAAAATGTCGTGGAGCCGGCTGGGAACAGCAGCCTTATGGCGTAAGTCGTCTGAGCTATGAACTTCATATAGACTTTTACGTTTGACACCTTGCACCAGCTTCATCTCTCAAATTGGTATCACGCAAGTAGCATCATAATGGAGGCCAAACCCAAGCTCATTGAATGAAGCCTAGAAGCCTTCGGTGATACCCCGCAATCGATGAAATTGTATGAGCATGAGTTGAACCATAGACACACGCTATGAACTTCAGAGAGTTACGCCATGAGGCTGCAGAGAACAACGGGCTCATGGAGCTCTGGGAACGACCCTACCTCTTCAGGGTTTGGCACTGGTTTCTGTAAAAGGTCTAGTTAACATACCCAGTACACAATAGGACCCAGACATATTGGTTTTAAAACCTATCGAATGAGTTGAACGGGTTTTTCGATTAAAGGGATTACCCGGGCCCTGCTGTGCGCCTAGTCTCAGTAGCTCGGTGATGCAACGCCACCGGACTACTGAGATAGGTCGCCTCACGAATTCAAAGCGCTGGGCGAAAGGTATTAAAAAATGTCTACTGCGCATGCAAAGCCAGCCACCGCTCATAATTCTTGAAGTGACGTGTACGAAAAGATATATGGATTCATAGGTGTCAATATGTTTTAACAAATCACATAAATATGCCACAGAGGCTTTAAATTTTCAGAATATTTAGCACCATATTAGGAATCTATGTGCCGAACTTTTCGTACTGAGACGAAAAAGGCTCTACAGTCCGGGTTCCTGACCAAATCACCGAACTATTATGACTAGGCGCTTCGGGACGTCTTCTTATTTGCATCACTCTTAAGAGTAAGAGTGATGCGTCTTCTTAGTCGCATCACTCTTGACAGAGTGCTCATGGTCGGTCGTGACCTGGGTGGTAAATAATAATAAAAATATCTTGGGAGGGAGAATCAGAAACAATACTGTACTAAAGAGAATGCCCAAGAGTTTGAAGCTATAAACTGCAGTACTTAGGCCACATAGTGCAATCTTCTCCTACCTGAAGAAGAACCCTGGGAGAAAAAATATCCGTAGTAGTACCTTTAGGCTATAAAATCGAATGGCCATGATTGCTTTAATTTAAGCACCTCTCACTTGACAAAATCCACTGTCAAACGTTACTGACAGGCAAACGTTACTGTTCAGCAAACGTTACCGTCAGGCAAACGTTACATCGGCACAAACGATAATGTTGAAGATGGCAGCTGGACAAAATGACAAACTTCGAACAAAAATCTTCATCTAGCGACGTTATAATAATCGAATATCGTTTACGCATACGGCTTTATGATATGACGATTTCTAAAATATCTTGGATATTTATAGGAGACTAGCCGACCCGGTGAGCTTCGTTCTACCCAAAATTCTATTGTAAAATAATCAATATGGTACATACCTTTAAGTGAGGCGTTACCCAGAAAATTATTAATAAATAAAATAGTTGGTCGTCAAATTAAAGTCCCAAGTAATCTACATGTAGGTAAGTGAAAGAGATCCGCCACTAACACCACCTATCATTTTCGTAGTAACTATATACATCGCACAGCTGTGGTACATACATTATCTAATTATTCATCAATGACAAAGGAGTTTGAAAGATCACCAACGCCATCTTCCCGTATAAAACATTTTTTGGTTTTTTGGCTGTTTCTCCGCGGTTTTTGCTTATATTATTTTTACCCAAACCTCCTCCGGACTAAGGACAGTAAATGTGAATTATTATTATTATATTAGATTTGTCAGCTGTATCTAGAGTGCTACGCGGCGATAGAGTGCTACCGCTCCTTAATAAATGCTTATACGCCCTCTATGCACCTTTCTGTTTCAACAAAAAATATCATTTATATACTCTTTTTATGTTTTTTATCAATAACATAAAAAATTGTTGCCACAAAAATATGCAAAAAATAGAGAAGATGCCAAACTATGATAGGGGTTTTACGCCAAAATATAAGGCCCCGATATATTTATTACTATTTCAATGATATTTTAGCAAAAAATAAAGGTTCAGTTAGAAAAATGATACATTTAGGTTTTCAAGTTACAACTGGTGTCGGCGCCTTCGAGTTTGAAAACTATAAACGAAACTCTTTGCCTAAATATGAACTCCTACTTACATTATCTATGGTACATGCACACATGACGTAATTTCCGCTCTGATAGTGTTCAACATAACATGGCGGATTGCTGTATTTAATTGTTTTATTTTATCAAAAAGATTATTAATCTAGCTCCTATTATGAATACAAATACATTGTATTCATAATTGTTGATTTTTAGTTTCAGTTGACAGGCGAATTGCAGACTCACCTAACCCAGTCCCGATGGTCAGCATGTTGCCCCTGAAGCTGGCGGAGCGGATGCCGCAGCCGTTGTACCGCGAGGTGATCTTCTTCACCGACTGTAGGGTGCGACAGTCCAGCAGCAGTGTGTAGGACTTGCATCCGATCGCGTATACGCCGCTGTCCTGAGAGTGAAACGGTTTAGCATTTAGAGGACACATTGTCTCTGGCCCTACGGTAGGGCAGCTTGAAATAGTGAGGCACAGAATAACTCGACATACAAGATCCAAGGTTTTTTCCGATTCAAATCCGGTATATCTGGCGGATTAGAACCTCAAGGACACTAGCACATTTTTTGTGTTCAGTTCGACACGTCGCGTCAAATTTATTTGGCTCTAAGCGGGATGTCACCTCTGTCTCTCTCTCTTTCTCTCTCTCACACACACACACACACACCCCACCTCACACTATGCGAGAAAGAGTCTTCACAGATCGCTCAGAGCCAAAGTAACGTTGATAATTATGCACATTCTTATAAAAATGGGCGAGCGGTTTACCGCATTACAGTCAGCTACCAGCATACCTATGGCCTGTGACCTTAAGGATAAAATATATAACAATACAGTAAGTACGATACTTCAGGTCTCAAAACCAACTGAGGCATTAAACTGACAAACTTGAATCCGACTGCTCTTGTGCGGTAGCCATGGATTACATTTCCAAATAAACTTTTTCAATTGGCTTAGTTGTGTCGCCTCCGGCATAGGTCCCGGTGTACACTGATATCCTCACCTGCGTGGCCAGGCAGACCAGGTCCTGGCAGGACGGCAGCTTGCGGCTCAGCGTCTGCCGGAACGTGTCGGCGCTGAACACGTGGATGTACCCGTTGAGTGTGAGCGCCGCGATCTCGCGCCAGCGCTGGTTGAAGGTGAGCGCGCGGACCTTCTGACCTGGAACCGGGGAACACACGTTTAATCTGGTAAAATCAAAACTCGTGTTAAGGCTGGGCGCCCCGACAGCGGAACGTAGATTTTCACCTTCAGCTTACATTTGTGGAAAAGGACTCAAATGTTAATAACTCACCAAGTTAAAAACTCAAGCTCTATTGCTTCCTCCCGGTAGGGATGCGAATGTCGTCTATATAGAAAACAAGCTACCAAATCTGTCTTCTGACAGACAAGTCCACACAATGTCGTCTATATAGAAAACAAGCTACCAAATCTGTCTTCTGACAGACAAGTCCACACAATGTCGTCTATATAGAAAACAAGCTACCAAATCTGTCTTCTGACAGACAAGTCCACACAATGTCGTCTGTATAGAAAACAAGCTACCAAATCTGTCTTCTGACAGACAAGTCCACACAATGTCGTCTATATAGAAAACAAGCTACCAAATCTGTCTTCTGACAGACAAGTCCACACAATGTCGTCTATATAGAAAACAAGCTACCAAATCTGTCTTCTGACAGACAAGTCCACACAATGTCGTCTATATAGAAAACAAGCTACCAAATCTGTCTTCTGACAGACACAGTACTTATGGCCACAATTCACATCATGACAATAACCGTAAACACCAATGAAAAGTGACAGGAAAGCATGAATACGTAATTTGGTTTACCTGGACGACATCATAATTCCGTTTTTTTATCTTGAAAGCCAACTACTGGACCGATTCAAAACAAGGGGGCCAAACTGGAAGTCTACTCTTTCAAATAAAACAAAAAAATAAGAACCTCTCCTTTTTTGAAGTCGGTGAAAAAAGCCTCTTCACCGATAGAGGACTCCCAGGCCAACATACCTTAATAATTTTATAACTTTTAAATAAATATATAAGGGGGCGTCCATTAATTACGTGAGGCGTTTTGGACGATTTCGTGCAACAACAACGCCATTAGTGACTGACCGGAGCGCACTGGCTTGTGCTGCAGCGGCGCGATGTAGCGCTGTGCGGCCGGCGGCGACGCCTCGTCGTCCGCCTCGCCGGTCTCGTCCACGCGCCACAGCGCCAGCTTGGACTCGCGCGACCCCGTCACCAGGAACTGGTCGTCCAGCCAGCACATGTCCAGGATCTGAGGAGGCAGGGAGACTGCTGCTGTAGCGTGGCGGAAACGTTCGTGCGGAAACGGGTGTCGGTTTCTATGCGGCATTCGCTTCGAATGACACGTTAAGCTGTAAGTTCCGGCTACTATCGCTACTCGGTGGAAGCAGTAGCGTGCATCTCATAGAGACACAAAGGCTGCCTGGGGTAGGCACTCCCATAAATACTTTATCAGTCTATTCAAATATAATAGTAGTTTATGTGACTGCTACATAATGGAGGGCATTAATATTCGAGAGTGGCGGCGAGTTTCATAATAATATATCTCGAGAGTTTTAATGCCTAATTATGTACAGTTACATACACTAGTTTATCTACACACATATCATAAGCTCTCTTTGATGTGTTCAGTATTTCATAGTAATATTCAGTTTCATAATAATATCACTCGAGAGTTTTAATGCCTAATTATGTACAGTTACATACACTAGTTTATCTACACACATATCATAAGCTCTCTTTGATGTGTTCAGGAACCGCAAGTTGGACCGGCATTGTGGCATTGATCATTGCTCTGCAGTTGTTTAGCTTGTTATGTAGTACCAACTTCACAGACAAACTAGGGGCGGCACGCAGGCGATCGTCGGCGTTCCAAATTTGAATGTCATAATTTGACAAAATTTTCTACATTATAGTCATAATGTACAAATTTTCAGATAAGAAATGAGTTTTTACCAAATAGTTTTACATTATTATGCTAGTCTTAACGTGCGGTTTTTAGACGCAGTAAAGAGGGTTTATGATACGTGTGTAGATAAAACATTTTATCTACCACTCTTTTAAAGGCAACAAATTGTATACATTTTATTGATAACTACACTAGTATAAACTACAAACAATACAAATACTAAATAAATAGGCCCTATATTCCCGCGCGAACCGAAAACGAACGACACTGCACCCCCTGCAGCCGGCAGCACGAAATACTTACTATTCCTCTTTTGATTGTTAAATACGTGTGTAACAATACAATAATTGTGCATAACGCTGGTTTATTATTCTTATTATTTTGCTTATTTTTATAGTAAGTACAAAAAAACATAATTTAAGCTGTTTGCTAAAAATTCATATTCGCATCCTTAACATTCGCGTACCTACGCATTCGCGAATGTGTAAAATATGACATTCGTGACATCCCTGTTTATGAGGTACTGGAGCTCTCTTTTCTACTGATTTTCCTTCGACATCCGAAATTTCGTATTTTTCAGGCATTCGCCTGCAACAAGTGGTCAGGACCGCTCGCTGCGCAAGTCGAATAGTAGAATAAACGTCAAATACGTCAAAGCAAAGCTAATGTCAACAGTGTCAACAAAAAACGGTATTTGACAAGGTTGCCCAATAAAGAAACGTGTCAACCGTTTTTGTTGAAATAGTCAACAAAAACGTTTGACAATATCAGAATTATATATATTCCAGCAGTTGTATTATACCTGACGTTACCTGGCTTTAAGCCTAATATTGAGAGTAGCATACTTGACTTCCTTTCCGGTGCGACGAAATTAGCCCCAAACAGCTCACTTCCTGTTTAAAACTCCTAAAATACATGTCATATCCGTTTGGAACCTCAGCAACATTGCGCGCGTAAAGTTTCAGAAATGGCGGCAATTGAAGCCAGCGTTATTGCGCGCGCTCAATTTTCAGGTCATTGGCGTTTTGGATTTCTTTCCGTGCGCACGCGTTCAACAAAATTAAAAATATTCCTAGTTATTCTTCGAAATATCCTTGGAATTTTGTTACAGTTATAGTGTTAATTGTTCAGTGTAACAGCAAAAAATAATCCGTTTAATAAAAATCGCGGTAAATAGCCCCGTGTAGTGAATCATCGAGGAGTGATCGTTACGGCAGTTCCACTTCCACGTCTCCGGAGCGGAGGAGCAGCCGGAGGAGAAGACATCAGGGGAGTAAGAAAGAATTGAAGGACAAGTGAAATGGAAAAATCTTTCCAAGATTCAGCTAGTAAACTCTCGGCAATGCATTATCATATGGTGAACAGATCGAGTGATGCAATGTTTAGTAACTCATACAATCTCGCAATATGATGATATATTTGATTATGACATTGAATTTGACAGGAATATCGCGCCCTTTGATATAGGAGTGATATTAGTAAGTAGCTAATTGTAACTACCCTCGAAAGTACAAACATTGCACTCATCCGAATCTCACGCCGAGAAAATCATAAGTAAATCCAATCCAATCAGGTTAGGTATTTGCCGTTCGCATGAGTAACAAACTTTTATTGTTCTGTGCTGGGGTTCATTGAACTCGAGTGCGCCAAGTCCTTCGATGGCAATCATACTTGGCGGGAACGTGGTTTGATCAAGCAGAAGGAGGCGCAAAAAAGGGATATTTTCGACGGTCATGCCTTGGCTTGTTGAGCACCAAGCAGATTCCGAATACAGGGATAAGGTATGTAATACAATCAACGAGATGTCTTCCGAGGGGGAATATAATAAAATCGATTCTTATCAATTGCGAACTATTGACGTTGGACGAGTGGATCTCGTCCGCAGCGTCGCGAATCTATACTTAATACATTCACGACCGTCGCGTAATGGTAACCTCGTGCAAGATTCCGCCCTCGGTGGATATTCCATAACTAATCCCAGTTTTACAGATTTTATGTCCGAGGAAGGAGAAACCTGGAGATTTTTCGTGAGTTTGAACTCCAGAGCAAGGCAAATAGAGGAGGCAAGCCCTTGCGCAAAGGGCTCCCCGCAACAGTTAGCCCACACTCGCGCGCAGCGGTGTCGCGCCCCCGCCGCCCGGAGCCCGGCTAGCGCTCCAGGCCGCCAGCCTGCGCAAGGCTGGCGCGCGCGCGGAGGGGAAGCAGGAGACAAACGACGGCTGCGCGCATTTTCGTGAGTTCGACCTCCAGAGCAAGGCAAGTAGAGAAGGTGAGCCCTTGCGCTGCTGGCTGCCCGCTACACTTAGCCCGCGCCCGCGCGCAGCGGTGACGCGCCCCTGCCGCCCGGAGCCGGCATACGGCGAGCGCTCCGGGCCGCCAGCCTGCGCAAGGCTGGTGCGTGCGCGGAGGGGAGGCAGGAGGTGAACGAAGACGCGGCGACTACGAGCGGTAGCCACGTGTGGGTACCGCAGCCCAGTCTGAGCGCCATAAGTACACCAATCAGCGCGGCTTGGCTACAGAGAAATTGAAAATCCCGCGTGAAGTGACCTGTTAATCAATCTTCGATGGTAATATACCGCTGATACAGTTTCTGCAACTTAGTCCACCTGCGCAAGGTTTAAAGCGACATTGACATGCAGTTACGTCAGCCATTCGCGGTTATGCCGGTAGAGCCTGCGCGTAAGGGGACATCGCTACTAAACGCTCGTGTGAGTATGAAATGAATCAGTCTATGCGAGACGGTTCAATTGAACATCTTGCGCAAAGATGTAGATATCTGATGGCTGGCTGTCGTCTATTTCTAGTATCCCGGCGAAACTTGAGCTCTAGCTCAGTCTCTGCAACGTTTCCATCTGTACAAGGTTCAAAGCGAAATTTTCATACAGAAACATCGCATGACGTGGGTAGAACGAGGCGGACAGAGTGGAGGCAAACAATTTTCCTACAGTTTAATTGTAACGTTTACTCATTTACGTGATATCTTAACCCTTTTTAAGCCAGTGACGAAGAAATATAAAATCAACACTATTTTATATCCCATTTATACTAATTACTTTAAGTAACTTTCTTTACTTTGAAATAAATAATTTCCATATCAGCACTGCTGCTTTTAAGGGATTAAAAGGGAGTTCTAAACATTAGGTATGTGGCTGGAGGACCGGCTATCTATATAATACGATACTCAAAGAGTAAAAGAGTAGTCATAAACTACTCTTATTGTGGTGTTGGACTTACCTTTAATAAGTTAAACCACATTGTTAAGGAACTTTGAGTACCTACCTAGATGATTACCTCCAACCCCTAATATAACAACGCGTTACAATCTAACAACAGAGCCGTCGTTTTTCAATCCGACTACTTTCCTCAATCGGGCAGGATATGGTCTAAAATATGCCTACTTCACTGCTTCAGACAATTATCATTGTAGTCACCTTTCAGATTCACTATCCAAAGATATAGTCTGCTCATATTATTCAGACAGTCATCCACCAGGATATTGTCGGAGCCATATAGAGAAGCTATCTACATTACTTCTCACAAATGACCTACGTGTCACTGGACCGCGCAGGTCTTCATAATTCACTAGGCAAGCTGCTGTAAGAATTCACTTTTCAGTATATTAGCCAAAAGAAGCTGATGACAGTCCTCGAGTCTCTCAGGACATTAATATAAATTTGAGATCGAGATTTTTTTTCACATCTCCACTATTTATTTGGTTGTTTCTCAATAGTCGCCTTACTTCGACATATCCCAAGCGAACAGCAGAGGCAGCTTTAACCAAATCGACGAAATAGAGGCAATTTAAGCTTAATGTGTCTTGGATGTGGCTGGTACGGCATACAGCCCACAAGCAGAGTTCCTTAATATTTCTACAGCTGTTCCGTGGAGTACCTACATAGTAGAGGAATAATAATTACATTTAATGTGAGTAGCAATGGAGCATTGAATATCGGACTGAGCATGATATACATTAGCGTGCATTAGTATATATTGAGCGTGGGCGCCATCGTGCCTCTGCCGCCCCGTATGGGACAGTATTGCAAAACTTTTATTGTGCATCTGCCGCCCCGTATGGGAAAAGACGTGACGCTATGTTATGTAAGGACACCAACCTGGTATTTCTACCAGTGAACTAACTTAATGACAGTATTGAAAAACTTTTATATTATTATTATTATTTATTTATTGTCAGATAGGTACACATCCATAGTAAATTATAAAAAGACAAAATATTTTGTACATTAACACACAGGTAACCTAAACTATTTTTTATTTTTGTATAGGTGCACATCTATCCAGTGTTTCAGCAAGGGACTATCGACCCTATCCCCTAACGCACTGATGATCCCGTTCGAGCTGCCGCGAACACGACTCATCATAGAGGCTGCTCTCTTACGCAAGATGGCAAAAAAGTCATCCACTCTTGCCTCCATGAACATCGATGAGGCGCTGCAGTATCGCGGCAGCCCCAACACAATCCTCAGCGCGTTATTGTATTGGACACGCATAGCGCTGTAGGCCCTCTGCGTATAGCGAACCCACAGACTGCAGGTGTAGAAGGTTTGACAGTAAGCTCTGAAAAGTGTAAGTTTCACTTCTTTAGTGCACCGTGCAAACCTGCGGGCCAGCATGTTACAGCGAACCGACAACGCCCTGCGCTCTCTCTCCATGTCCAGATCATCTGTGAGTGTCTCCGTGACCACATGCCCTAGGTACTTAAATTTTGCGACTCTATTCAGGGCGATGCCACATAATTTGACAGGAGGCACAAAAGATGGTTTTTTAGTGCCGGCCTTGAATACAAGCATTTCGCTTTTTTTGGCATTGTACCTTAGGCCATGCGACTCGGCGTATGACCCACAGACGTCCAGTAGCCGCCTGAGGGCTCGAATCGAGGGGCTCAGCAGCACCATGTCGTCAGCATAGCTTATGTTGTTCACCATGATGCCGCCGACTGAACATCCGACCTTGGTGTCGCTGAGCTCCCCGATCAATTTGTTCATGAACAGGTTGAACAGCTTAGGAGACGTCAGCCCCCCCTGTCTCACTCCACAGCTCAACCTGTATTCTTGACTTAATGAACCGGCCCACCTGACAGCGTTGCGTTGATTGCCATACCAACATTTGAACAAATCAATGTACTCATCAGGTAGGCCAGTTTCAGTCGCCAACTTTTTCCATAACATGTTATAGTTAACTAAATCAAACGCCTTGGACAAGTCTAAAAAGCAGGCATACACTGGCGTTTTTCTGTCTGTGTAGTACCGGACAGTTTGCTTGAGGCACATGATGGCACTTTCAGTAGACAGCCCACTCCTAAAACCAAACTGGGCATCGTGCAAGATTAGATGTTTATCAAGTTGCTTGTCAAGCAAACTGTCCAGCACCTTTGCCGTTATAGTGGCCAGTGATACAGGTCTATAGTTACCTTTGTCACTAGCATCACCTGTTTTATTTTTAATGATAGGTACAACAATAGTTCTCATTAGCTCTTCAGGCAGATAGGAGTGTCCAATACTGGCGTTGATAAAAATCTTAAGAACCCTAGGCAGATGTGCACCAGCATATTTCAAGTGCTCAACGCTCAACCCGTCGTGTCCCGGCGACTTCCCTCGTTTCATTCCACGTATCGCCCTATCTACTTCTTTAATAGTGAAGCGAGTGTATTGGCTTGAAACTGCCCGCCGGGTATGAGCATCTGACACTACAGTGCCTGCGGTTGGCATAACTGCAGGCACTACATTAAAATATTCTTTAAACATATTGGCAATGTCGATATTTTCAGACAGACCCGCCACGCCCAGAGGCAGACTCGACCGGGGGCTCAGCTTGTTTGTCAGTTTCCAAAAATTTTTGAAGTCCTTAGCTTCGTGACTAGTAGCAAGTATGTCCATTTTGATACGCTCGTTGTTATCCTGGCACCATTTCAATTTATCTTTAAATAATCTTTTGGTCTCTTTCATATTGTCATAAACTGAACCATTGGCGGGTTTTTCCGAGAGTACCCATGATTGAAACCCAAGTCGAGCCTCCCTATGGAGCCCCGCTACATGTTTGTTCCAGCCCACAATGTATTTCTTCTTATTATTAACATTTTTGACTATGTAACTGCCGATAGCAGCCTCGCTCAATGCGTTAACTATGCGTTTATACAAATTATCTATAATTATTTTGTGATCAGTATTTGTACATATTCCATCATCGCAGTGTCTCAGCTCTGGAGGAAAGTCTATATCTCTTAAACGGCTATGACATACGTTATAGTACATATCTATTTGTGCAGCGTATCTATTTCCCCAAATGACATGAGATGGAGTGTGATTCGCTACTTTTATTTTAGGTGAAAGAACCGTGAAATCACACTCAATCTGCAAGGGAAAGTGATCCGACCATGACACATCATAACGCACTTCAATTTTACTAACAGATTTATATGCTACACTACTAGTTACACAGTGATCAAGCCATCGACAGCAGCCATGTACGTCACTAATATACGTATAAGTGTCTGAGTCAATACCTAGTGATTCAATGTCCGCACAGATCCACTTCCGGTCAGCACAGAATTGCAGTAGTTCATAGCAAAACAACTCACCAGGGTGAGCGTTGAAGTCCCCGAGTACGTACACATTGTCCACAGTGTTATCCTCAACAATGGCACTCACCTCCGATAGGCATTCAGTGAAGATTGGAAGGTTTTCTTTCGAGTCCGTAGGCATATATACGGAGAAAAACATAGCAGACCGACTAGCCACTTCGCACTGTATAGCCACCAATCGCACACTTTTACAATTGATAACAGTTACTTTATCAAACGCGGTTTTACGCCACAGAATAGCTACCCCACCGTAGGGTCTTCCTCGCAACACTCCCGCCGTCGTATCCACGGCCGAAACTCCAGTCGCAGCGAAGTCAGGATGGATGCCGCTCAGGTAAGGTACGTCGTGGGGCAACAGCCAAGTCTCCTGCAGTGCAATTACATCCATCGATAGGCATAGCTCTCTGACATGGTCCGAAACACGCGTCACGGACTTACAGTTGAAGCTTGCGAGCTTACAGGTTCTGCGGCTCAGTTTCTCCTTGAAGCTAAAAGTTTATCAGTGTCTTTGATAGCCATCCGGCTAAATATGAAATACCTACGGAAAAAAATCCCGTCTGGCCATAGGTCGTCGTTGTAGAACACCGGTAGTTTGTCCTTAGGTATGTAGATTTTATATGAGTTGTACTCTTTTTCCTCTTTCATACCTACTCGCACTGGAGACACAACAATCTCAGTTTTCGCCTTTATGTACTCAGCGACATCCACTTCCGAGGATTCTAAAGAAACGTTGTAGATGAAAAGTGGTATTTTCGGCTTGGCTTACCCTCCGGACTTGATGATGAGGATATTGATGACGCATCTTGCTGATGAGTTTCTGACACAGCAAGGAAACCCATAGGGCCACTATTGTTTTGGTAGCTGTCTTCCAGGCAGAAAGCGCCTCTTTTTGTGTTGACATTAGAAACAATGCACTGTCGTTTCATCTCGTCGAGCTCGGATTTAAGTTGTTGAAATTGATGAATAGTAACGTACTCTGTTTCCGCCGCCTCTGCGCATTTCTGCTGCATCGCACCAAGCTCCCTTTGTATCAACACAATGTCTTTTAGAAGTCTAGTGACGTCTACATGGTCAAATGTGACCGGGGGGAGTTTTCCAAGATCCCTGGCCACGAAGATCGGCATCTCTTCGGGATCCGTTTCCCTGAGGAGGCAGATGATGTCATCCAAGTTGCGTTGAGTCTTCCCATCACGTCTACGTGTAGTTTTCTGCTGTGAGACTGACTCAAACAGAAGGATTTTTGCTTTTTCGATTTCGTCATCAGAAAAAGCCGTTGCACAAATCTGCACTAAACTTTCATCCACCATAACATCCATTTTGTTTTGCACAAAAGCAAGTAACTCGTTTATCACGATGTTGCAGGACTTGCATTTTAACACGTAAGAGGCCATCGCCCCTGTATTTAACAATATCAACAATAAATCACGTGAAATCGACCAACTGCACAGAGCAAGCGCGCGCATGCGACTGATTAGCGATTAATAAGCAGGAATAAATAATTACAAAATTATTAACAGCAAGGTCTGTGTTGAGCTAGATTAACCCCATACAGACCCATCATTTAAGTAATCTTGAACATTGTAATATCCCTTCTTCGACAAAGTCGCTTTAACATGCTTTTTAAATAGCTCAAATGGCAATTTCAAAATCTCCAGAGGTATCTTATTGTAGTAGAGAATACACTGACCCTTGAAAGAATTGCTAACCTTCGCGAGTCTAAATCGGGGCGCACACAGTCTGTGATTATTTCTTAGGTTAACATTACAGCTGTCGCTAAGTTTGGAAAATGTTGTAAGGTTCTTGCGTACATACATTATATTTTCGAAAATAAATTGACCAGCTACTGTTAGTATGTCAATTTCTTTAAAAAGCTCTCTTAAGGAGTCTGTTCTTACAAGATAACCTAACACGAAGACAATACGGGGGCTTCCCCTCTAGTCTTCAACTAAGCTACCACAGTGTTAGCCCTGGTATTTCGTTTACAATTCCAGTTTTATCCAGTTTACTATTTAACGGTTTTCAATATTTTCTAGGAGTTTAGTAATATTTTCTATAATTTTCTCGGTCTCGGAGCTCGGGCTGCTCCGCGGGGCTCTGCGCGGGAGCATGCGTCAGTCTGCTTCGATGCGATGCGACGGGTATTTGTTTTCTTTCTCTAATTCTTAATGCCATTGGCCTTTGTTCAGCCCTTAAGGTACAGACGTTGGCAATCCTTGCAATAGCCAATAAATCTCCTTCATCGATCTTTATGGTATGTAATAGGAGGTTGATAGCCAATATGCATCTATAACCTTACTGGCCATTTTCTGTCATTCGACGTATTGATACGTTTAATACTTATTTTACCATAAACCATGCACATGTTGCAAAAACCGCAGGTAACATTCGTTTAAAGTAGAATATACTTATACATATTTACAGGAAATGTTCAAAGTGAGAGAAGATAGGTTGTAATACAAACAATATACTTAATTATTAGTCGTGATGAAATGGACTAAGTTAAGTCATAGTCCATGATTTCAAATCCAATATATACTTATCTATATATTGAATATATATTGGATAGGAATATATTCATATATTCATTTATTTTCGTTAAAAATTAAGCAATACACACAAAAATATTACGAGTCCTCAACCAATTATTCGACCTGATTGCGGGTTCTTGCCAACTAAACTCAACTAAAAGAAACCTATAATATAGGCGACAATCACTATTCTATTATTTTATATGCTTGGTTGACAATTATCCAATGAGTTATTAACAAAGAAAGATATTCACAAAAAAATAATAATAATAACAGGATCTAATAATTGATTCATATTATAAAATAGTTGATCTAATGTAAAAATTAGTTCAGATTGTTTTAAAAATTTCTAATTTTTTAATGGATTTTTTGCTTTTTTGCACACAGCTGCAGGTAATAATGAAAACGCGTTCAGATACTTGTATTAGGTATCTGATCAATGATACTAAACTTCTTTATCACTATAGACAAATATGCTTACTACGCGTAAACTTGTCTTTTTCTCTATGCTTGCCCACTGTAGAAGCATCTTCAGTAGAGCCAGATAGCCACACTAGCTCCTGTAATAGAATCAGCCAAATCTAGCTATTCTTCTCAGAAGTGATACGAAAAGGTACTTAGATTAATTGAGTAACTTTATTATTAAAGTCACATTACAGACTTGTTCGCCAGTCTTTTGCAAAGACCAGTCATATGTGGAAGGACATAATCAGTGGTAATGCATCCAGGAGGCACACTCCCAATTCAAAATACAGCAATTGTAATTTGATTATACCTACTGCTAATCACTAATTTCATCAATGTTTTGTGTTTAAATCAGATTGGCCCTGTCTGCAAGGTTCAAATTACATAGTCAGGTCATAAGTTCTGTCACATGTGCAATATGAAATAATTTAGACATGTTTATTATTTATGTAAACATTTATATAGCAAAATGAACTTAATAAAACATAGATTCTTATGGTAATAAAGTTTATTCAAAATGATCCCCGCGATTTTGAATACAGGCCTTTATTCTGCGCGGCCAGTCGTCTATCGCAGCACGAACGAGGTCCATGTCAATATCGGCGGCTGCCTTAATCAAGGATGCCTTGAGTGACTCCAAATCAGGATGAGGCTTTGAGCAGGCCTTTTCCTCCAAGTGTTGCCATATCTTGTAATCTAACGGACTCAAATCTGGACTGGAGGAGGGCCAGTCTTCGTGCCGGATGAAGTCGATTTCATGCGCCGCCAGCCAGTCTTGTGTGCTTTTCGCTCTATGAGCTGGCGCAGAATCTTGTTGGAATACCCAGTGCCTGTTATTAAACATGGTATGAGAAACAGGTTCCACAAGGTTCTTGAGGACTGTATTTTGATACACAACTGCATTCGTTTTTACGCCTTTCTCAAAATCAAAAAATCAAAAATCTAAAATCATTTATTTCCATAGGATGTTGTTACATCACTTAGATCCGTCATTACATTTTTTTGGGTGAGTTCACTAACCCAATGGCGGAATCTGTGGAGAAGAGCTCACCGAAGAAACTCCACAGTCGTCGCATCTTTTGCGTTTCCTTTTTTAAATAAAATATTGTCAAATTACAAAATGAATGCTAATTATATATCGAAACAGCCTGTTACTCAAACAATCTATTCCCATGGACATCTGTCCTCTAAGTAATCAGATATCCTGTAGTAACCTTTTTTATACAATTTCTGTTTTATTAACTTCTCTTGAGAAGTTATTATAATAGGTCTGAAAATTGAAATAGGTAATTTTGTGTTTTCTTTACGTTTTAAGACCTGGAGAATCATTTGCAATCATTTTTAGAGTGATGTCTGTGTGTGTGTGTGTGTGTGTGTGTGTGTGTACGTACGTATGTACGTGATCAAAATTATGGAATTCGTTTTCTCAATAACTACTGGACCGAATCGCTTTGATGACCATATCAATCGATACGCCACGTCATGACTTAGATCTGAAAGGAGTCTAGAAAAAATCGGTCCAGCGGTTCGTTTTTTATTTGTAAAAAACTGACTTTTTTGAACACGCAACGTTAATTTTGTATGTAATTCCAAGTATTGAGGGGTAGATGTGGGTTTTTGAGGGTGCTGGTTTCGAATCTTTCATCAGTTTTTTAAAATTCAAAATGGCGGACCCACTATGACGTCATCTTTTTCGTGAAAATTAAAAAAAAGAATTCTTCTCAAGAGAAGTTGCTTGTACGGTACTTGCTGCCGAACCGATTTTTATTATTTTAAACTTGTCTAAAGGTAAGTTTTTAATATCAGTAGGGACCTTATTGTAATAGCGTATACAATTGCCTTTAAAAGAATTACTAATTTTATGTAGTCGGCTTACATAAGCAACCAACTTGTCTTTATTTCTAGTATTAAAATTGTGTATATTTATTTATTTATTTATTTATTTAACTAAGCCTACAGCACAAATTCAAAAATAATATAAACAAAGAACTTAAACTAGTCATAGGCCAATTAAAGGCTTTCATTTTTTAGGCCGAACATAAAATGGCAGTAAACTTAAACAATTTATAAAACAATTTAGAAGTACCGGGTACAGTCCAATAGGAATGGGAAGGGAATGTGTTTAGGAGTGTGTTTGTATGTATGTGTTAAGTCAATGTGTGAGTGATAGATACAGATATATACATATAGTCGCAACTGTATAATGAGAGAGAAAACCTCAGCAGATTTGATGTTTGCTGTCTTTCAGCTGGAGCATTAAGTTGGAGCATTAAGTGCCCCCTGAACTGGCCGCGTGACAGGTGGAAGATGTCCAGATCTGCAAAGTGTGTGTTGTACGTTCTTGGCAGGCGGCAGCTGGGAGAATTGGCCGCGTAGTTAGTGTGGGCAAAGGGTACATGTAGGAGTGCAGAGACAGCGTGTCGGGTTCGAGTAGTAGGTGCCCTAAGTCGTAGCAGCTCGTTAACCAGCTCGGGGCAATCAACATAGCCGTGGTAGACGCTGTGAAGGAGCTGCATGTCCAAGATACTACGCCGGTCCCTGAGGCTGTGGAGGTTGTGGTGATGACACGATGCAGTGTAGTCATCATTCACAAAATTGCCGCGAAAGTTTAGGTGCCTAATAAATTTGGTCTGTATGCGCTCTATCATGTCCCCGTGCACTGCATACTGTGGGTTCCAGGCAGTGCTGCAGTACTCGAGAACACTTCGAACATAGGCATAATATAGTATGCGCACACAGCTCACATCCGTGAAGGGCTTACTCACCCTTAAGATAAATCCAAGGTTCCTATAGGCCTTCTTAGTGATTGCCGCTATGTGATTCTCGAAGGTTAGCTTGGAATCCAGCAGGACACCCAGATCTCTCACGGAGTCCACCTTCTGGATTGGGATGTTGTTAAGTAGGTAAGTGTGGACAATTGGCTTAGTACGCCTGGTGAAGGAAATGGCATTGCATTTAGCTGCATTAACGTTTATCCTGTTTAAGCGATTCAAATCCTCCTGCAATCTGACGCAGTCTTGTAAGGATTTAATATTCATGAAGACTTTTTTGTCGTCAGCGTACAAGAGGAAATTTGAGTGCTTAAAACAGTGTCCGATATCATACAGGTACGCAACGTAAAGTAAAGGGCCCAAGATAGAACCCTGGGGTACGCCGGATGGTATGCAGGTACGGTCAGACCTACTCTCTCCGATCACAACTGCCTGACTTCTTTTATTAACATATGATTCGGTCCAGCGAAGCAGATCCCCCTGTATTCCGAGTCTTTCTAGCTTGCGTATCAGTATGACGTGGTCCACTCTATCAAACGCTTTCTCGAAGTCAGTATAGACTGCGTCTACCTGACCTCCGTTGTCCATACCTCTTAGAACCCCATTCACAAATAAAGCCAGGTTGGTTGTTGTAGATTTCGAACGTACAAAGCCATGCTGCTCACCAGGGATATTGCGTG
The DNA here is from genome assembly GCA_949825045.1 of Argyresthia goedartella. Lineage (NCBI taxonomy): Eukaryota > Metazoa > Arthropoda > Insecta > Lepidoptera > Argyresthiidae > Argyresthia > Argyresthia goedartella. The sequence goes on along the minus strand of OX463823.1, from coordinate 4,763,861 downwards.
AGATATTGTCGTATATTTGTTCATGCACTACACGTTCCATGACCTTACTAAAAACGTTTAAGATGGATATCGGCCTATAGTTCTCAACCGGCAACTTGGAACCTTTTTTGTGGACTGCCACAATGCGCGCGTACTTCCACAGATCTGGAAAAGTACCCTCGTGAAACGATCTATTAAAAACTAGAGACACAGGTGCGGCAAGACATTCAGCGCATCGAGATACAACAAGTGGTGGAATACCGTCACTGCCAGGGCCCTTACTATTATCAAGATTACGCAACAGTTTCAAGATATATTGCTCAGAGACGGTAATGCCACTTGCAATTTGCTGACATGAAGGTTCCGGCAGCTCAGCATGTGGATATGAGCTTGCTGGTAACCTAAACATACCACTGAAAAATGAGTTGAAAGCGTCACAAGTTTCCTTTTCAGTCTTTAGCTTCCTAGAGCCATATGTCATGTTATTAGGATAACCGATGCCATCCTTCCTTTTAGACTTCACATATGACCATAGGAGCTTTGGGTTTCTCTTGATTCCGTCCGTCTGATATAATCCCGGTAACATTCATCTTGCACAGTCTTACATCTACTTCGGAGAAGAGCAAATGTGCGATAGTCAACTGGGTTTTTGTGTTTTTTCCACGTTTTGTGACATTTGTCCTTCTCCTTAATTATGTTTATGAGGGAGCGACTGTACCACAACGGATACTGACGGGAACCGCAGGAAGTCCGTTTAGGCACAAATTTCTCAATAGCTTCCTTGATGTTTGCTGTTAGTATACCGACCGCATCATCGACTGAACCATTACCCAGAATCGACCAATCTAATCCAGTGAGATGTTCACTTATAGCTTCGTAGTTACCCTTACGATACTGATATCGAAGGCGCCTGGTGCAGGGTATGTTTTTTATACTTAGGTCAAAAGTTCCAAGTTCAAGCGAAGTATGAAAACGATCTTCGTTGACAACCGAGGATGTGGCCTTTTGTACGTCAATGGAAAAGTTTGTATACACTAAGTCCAAAATATTGTCGCAGATGTTTTTCAATGTATTGTGTTGTTTGAAACCTAGGTAATCCATGATGTTTGTCATGTTAATAGCTGAGTTTTGAAACTCGGTGGTACCCTTTTTCATACAGACAGGTGCGCCCGAATCCCATCTTATACAAGATAAATTAAAATCACCAATCACCATAAAGTAGTCTTCTAAATGCTTCTGAGTTACGTCAGTAAACGTCTCTATAAAGCATTGTACGCGAAGCGGTAGCTCCTCGCCCGGCGGTAGGTACACGAGCGCTATGTTCAAGTCTCGCTCAGAGCCGAGCGCGGCCCTAGGTACTGTTAGCCAGATACACTCGTGGTCGGCTCGTTCCCACTCGGGCCGCGGTCGGGCTCCGAGCGCCGGCGCACACAGCGCCATTATACCGCCACCAGCCGTCTCCGAGTCACGGTCACGCCGGAAGATATTGTAATGGTCGGGGTCTGCAAACTCTGCATTAAGAAAGCCCTCGCAAAGCTTGGTCTCTGTGATAAAAATAAGATCATAATCGAGGGCAGCAACATTGTTATAAAAAGTTGTCGTTTTAGTCCGTAGTCCGTTTACGTTCTGGTAGAACATTTTGAGATGATCATTTTTGCCTTTTATAATTTCGCCGATAATAATGGTCAGAACATATAAAAATAGTCATGTCATAATCGAGTAAGTGGACGAAACGACTACGAGGGCTCAGCGCGCCAATACAGTTGAGTCTCAATGTTGTACTAAGATATCTCTCTGATGTAACCATAATGAATGTGTATAGTGCGTGTTTGTGATTGTGTTTTTGTGTGTGAGCGTGTAGTTGGTATGATATGACGGAGAATTTATTCATTAAACAGATACTAATATTAGGTAAATATATGGGGGCAAGGAGAGACCTATTGGTGCAGGTATAAGCAAGTAACTTTAGGCTATAATTTTCTTCAAGTCCGTTTCTGAGGATATTTGTATGTATGGGGCTTTTTCGGCTTTCCGCACATATATACGACAGTTTTTTGTCCAGGTATAAATATACGACATTTCCTTCGCTTTGACTTTACAAAGTTTCAAAAGCTTCTTGTTTTGCAAAGTCAGGTGCTCATTAATGTGTATACGATCTGATTTCCCGGGCAGGCCGATGTGCGTATTGTTGAGGCCCCTGTGTGCGGTCTTGCGCGACGCCGCGTACACGATATCCTTCGTCAGTCGCTGCCTGAAGCGCACGACGAGCGCACGCGGCTGGCCGGCTTGCGCGCGGAACGGCTGTACACGATGTGCGAACTCGATGTCGTCGGGGCCTAGTTCTACTCCCAAATGCGATACTATTTTCTTCACCAGACCTGTCGTGGATTCGCCTTCATTTTCAGGTACACCTGTGATTTCCAGGTTCTGGAGGCGCCCCCATTGCTGCTGCTGTGAATTTTCGCGCTCAAGAAACGTCATTCGCGACTCGAGTTCATTGCACTGCTTAACTAGTTTTACATTATCTGCACGAATTGACTTTATGGCTTCATCCTTTTTGTTGATGGTTTCTTGAAAGTTAGCAAGGCACTGCTCTGCTTTATCAACCCTCTCAACAGTCAGCAGCATCTGTGATTGGCAGGATGTTATGTCCTCCCGGATGGTGTGAATCTCGTTCCGAAGATGGGCCATTTCACTCCGCATATCTGCCATATCTGAACGGAACAGGCGGATTTCCGCTAGCAGAGCCGACATCACGTTATTGTTGTCATTTTCGTGTTCAGAGGTCGGGCTGTGCGGACGACTGCCTTCGGCCGAGGATGCTGTGCTGCCGACATGTGCTGCTGTGTCCAGTGATGTTGCTGGTAATTTGGTGGTGGTCAAGGGGGTGTAGGGACTGTTCCCGATTGGAGATGATGATGTGCCGCCGACGCACATATTGTCTTTTTGCAGTGGTGTCATCGTGGTTATCTGTTGGTTCGCTGATTTCCCTACAGGAGTATTGGTGCCAGTGACTACTCGGCCCTTTTTTGCAATGCAGCATGGGCATATCCAGTTGGCAGAGGCAGGCCCATTCAGGGATACGCATTGCTTGTGAAAATGGCTTTTACACTGGGAGCAGGCAGCGCCACCTGCTGCCGTAAGTGAGATAAACTTCCCACAGCCACCGCACTTGTTCATAATGGCTAGATCTATTGACTCGGTCGGTCGAGATCGTAAGTGGCTTGGTAGGACGCACGGCCGGGAGGTGTAGGCAAAGTTTACTAGATGGCGCTGCGATAGTGGCTTCAGTGGGCTCAGATAGATGTCGCTGCTGTCTATGACCTATGATATTTTTAGGTTCACAGGGCAAAGGAATGCCTAGGAACACCAGACTCACTGTGAATAGTGTTGCTACAGCTTGCGTCGACGTCAAACGTGTTATGCGGGCGGCGACACTTGATCTCAGCGTAGTTAACTGTCGTGCTATATAAAGTCTGATTATACAGTATTTGTATGTATGTTCTTCTTAATAACGGTTCTGCACAAACTTCACTTGTAACATAACTCGATTATGAGTTTGGTTGGGACTGAAACTTGGTAATTACTATTAAAACACACAAAAAACTGGGACGATTTAAAAAAGACGTTAGTTCGAGCTACCCTCTCTTATTATGAGGAAAATATATATGTATATCACTGTACTTCTGAAAATTAGTTATATTTCTTTTTACATACACAAGATTGTCGTAGATATATTGAGACACAAATGTCAGAATATTGATTTCTTTAAACTTTTCCCTCAGTGACACTCTAGGCCCTAATCTATAAATTGCACGAACAGCCCGTTTCTGCAGAATAAATATACTATTAGCATTCGCAGCGTGACCCCACAATAAAATACCATAGGTCATTAGACTATGAAAGTAACTAAAGTAGACTAGTCTAGCGGTGTCTACGTCGGTAAGAGCTCTAATTTTTTTAACTGCGAACGCTGCCGAACTCAGTCTGTTCGACAATTTATTTATATGAGGATCCCATTGTAGTTTGGCGTCTAAAGTAATGCCCAAAAAGACAGTCGACTGCACAAGGTCCAATCTCTGTCCTTTTATAAATATGTCTGTAGTTACCGGGTTCACATTGGGTAACACGAATTTAATACATTTAGTTTTCTTTTCATTAAGTAATAAATTGTTAACAGTAAACCAGTTCACTATACTAGAGATAGCATTGTTTACCTCGTCATAATTTGATTGCTGTCTTTTAACTTTAAATATCAAAGAAGTATCATCGGCAAACAATACTAACCCATGTTTTGCTTTAACAAGGTAAGGTAAATCATTAATATATACTAAAAACAAGAAAGGACCAAGAATTGAACCTTGCGGTACGCCCATACTTATTGAAGACCCAGGTGATCTTTTCCCATTAACATCGACCATCTGAACCCTATCTGTTAGATATGACTCCAGAAGGCCAAGTGCCTGATCTTTTACACCATAATGGCGTAACTTCCTGACAAGAGTGTCATGATGGACGCAATCAAAAGCCTTGGATAGATCGCAGAAGACACCTATTGCATCCATTGCGTCTTCCCAGGCATCAAAAATATTGTCGATTAGTTCAACACCAGCATCGGCTGTTGAACGACCCTTTGTGAAACCAAACTGAGCAATATGAATTAAATTATTGAGATAAAAATGACTTTGCAATTGATTAAGTATGAGTTTTTCAAATATTTTGCTAAGCGTTGGTAGTATCGATATGGGCCTAAAATTGGTGGGGTCTGATGTACTACCAGCTTTGAATAAAGGTATAACTTTACTTAGTTTCATCAAGTCAGGAAACACACCACTATCTATACATTGATTAAATATACAACAAGCAGCAGCGGGAGATGAATTTAAAGACTTGGTTGTTGAAACTGGAATGTTGAAACTTTTTTCCCCCGTACCGCTTCAACAAAGCGCGGCATCTCTTCAGTCTCAGGTCCATTAAACGAGCGTCCAAACGATGTCCTGTTTTTCTTCGATATGCCCTAAGCCCTAAGTCTTCATTTAACACCCTTTTCACCGTGGTCCTGCTTAACCCCATCTGAAGGGCCAACAGTTTCTGTTTACGTATGGGATTTCTTTGAATTCGCGCCTTCACAGCTTTTACCACTGCTGGAGTCCTAACAGAGTGAGTGCGACCACTTCTTGACCTGTCATCTACACCAGAGTCTTCATTGTATCGTTTTATGGTACGATAAACGAATCTTTTGATTATATTCAAATTTTTCAGTAAGTCGAAAATATGAATTGGCGCGTAACCGTAACGATGCAACGCAATAACTGCGACACAGTCTTCTTTAAGTGTCCACTCCATATTTAAAAATGAGGAAGTTTCCAAAAAGTACACATTTTTATTTTCATGAATAATTCGAAATTCGAATTCAATAAACTTTTTTGTGGCCAGCGTCCTAAATTCAAAAGTTTTTATTGTGTGACAGAACTTATGACCTGACTGTGTATAATAACTAATTTTTACATGTATTCGATTCGGCACGCCTACGTTCCTAGCTCCGGGTTTCGTAGGTCAGGCGACCGACCTGATATCCTGACCTCACAACTGCAGTCTTGGTAGTCGTCGAGGTGAATGGCGAGCTAGCAGCCAACCACCGAGCACCAATCTCGGTGAACTTGTACGTAAGTGCTGACTGAAGTGAAAACCTAGCGGAGGTAAAGCTTTGCATATTCTTAGATTCATATAGTAGATCAGATGAGTCTTAATAGCCAGAAACTAAGTTTAACCTAGCCAGCCCGAAACTCGGCTGGCTGCAAAAGATGACTTCATCAGACCTTTCTTAAATTTGTGTTTGTTTCCATCTATTGGCCTTATTTTTGAGTTGCATTTGCGCAGCCTATCTTTGCATCACGTACACGATGATGCATAAACATTATGTTTCATAATTTATAAAATGTTTCCATAAATGAACTCCTAGTCATATCACATTGGCGTTTTTAACTCAGCAGTCGATACCAAACACTACTCAATATTAGGCTTAAAGCCAGGTAACGTCAGGTATAATATAGCAATTTTACCTGCAAATAAAATTGTTATTATACATACTTACCTGGCTTTAAGCCTAGGTAAATCGCTGCCTGCTGCGCACATTACTGTGCATTGCATGATCGTGACACATTCTTAGACACGATCAGCTCTTTATTGAGTTGCCAATGACCTGAAAATTGAGTGCGCGCAATAACGCTGGCTTCAATTGCCGCCATTTCTGAAACTTTACGCGCGCAATGTTGCTGAGGTTCCAAACGGATATGACATGTATTTTAGGAGTTTTAAACAGGAAGTGAGCTGTTTGGGGCTAATTTCGTCGCACCGGAAAGGAAGTCAAGTATGCTACTCTCAATATTAGGCTTAAAGCCAAGTAAGTATGTATAATAACAATTTTATTTTCAGGTAAAATTGCTATATTTTATAAACTCGTTTTTGTGTTAAAAAGACATTGTTTGACTATGCTGTCACGCTATTTTGGTAGTATTTCTTAAAACTCGTGAACAAAATTACCGTTTTGATAAAAAGTATTTATTTTGACTAGCAGTCAAATACCTGTTAGACTGTCTTACGACGTTGCGGTTTTCGCGCGATTTTTCAAATTGGAATCCAAAACGTCAAATATTGTGACATTTGCGACAGATGCAACAGCCCGATTTGCTCCGTATGATTCCTAGGATTTAGTAGGCAGCTTACCTGCACAGATACTGTCACACAGCCTATAATAAGAGAGCATTTTAATGTTCCGTTTCCCATGCGGTATTTACCGGTTTTTACTTTTTCTGCGTGCAACGGATAAAAATCAACATTCCCAAATTTAATGGCAACACCGATGACGAACGATTAAAAAATGCAGAACATGACATAAGTGCACACGATATATTTTATATCACGCGTGATTCAAAAAAAGAGCTCGGTTGCTTTTTGGGGCGTCGATTGTGTGCCCTAAAAAGCGATCTTGTTATACAAGCATTCTCTCTCGAACTGGTGGGACGGTCAGTTGCAATGTGGATTTACGACGATATATAAAGCAAAAATAAGCTATTATTATAGCTTATCTACTTTGTTTTATTGCAATGAACAGAGCATTTAATAACAGTACATAAAAATGAATCTCACCCAATCCTTATGCGCCTCGCCGACACAAACAGGATCCAAGGTGGGCAGACTGTACACCGCCAGCTCACATGAGTTGCGTCCACCCGTCGCGAGCAGGGTTCTGAGAAGACAAGACCAGTTGTAGTGACGAGGCAGTCTCCAGCATCACGAGTGCAGTTAGAGATACAAGGGAGTCCAAGGTCCGGCTCGAAGGAGCAAACGGACAGTGACAGCAGTGGACTTTGTCAACTCCTTATTTAGTGGAATGACGAAGAGAGTCAACAAGACCAGTGGGTAGACCACCTGTCCGATATTAGTCCGACAATACCGTCATGTTAACGGGATCTCGGTGGATTCGTTTGGCACAGAATCGTGAAGATGTGCTTTAGGATGGGATGTTCTATTCTAGCTTGGCCCTAGGGTGGTCTGTCGCCTCTCTCTCTCACATGTGGTAAGGTGGGGAGAGAGGTGTCAGCTCACTAGAACGCCAAGAAACCTGATTCAGACTTCACCTGGAGGGGTTGATCTGCAGCGCGTGTATGCCGGTCTGGTGCTCCGCCCCCGCCCACGAGCCGCGCGGCCGCAGCGTCGGGATGGAGTCCAGCGAGCGCGAGCGCACGTCGTAGACCATTAACTGAAGACATTACGAGTCAATCATTTCACTTTTCACTCTTGTATGATACTTTATAAATTAAAGAAGCATTGTTTCGTTCTACCCGGGTTTTTCACACATAGAACAAGAAGCGTGTTACCACAAGCAAGAGCAAGAGTCTAGAATCACATTACGCTTCGGCAACGACGTTTCATCATTATGTGACTGAAATTTAGTTTTTCCCACATTTTCTACTTTTCGTGTTAGCATTGTAATGCCAAGATATTCCGTTAAACATAATAAAACACAGTGTAAACTAAATAATTAGAGCGGCGAAGTGCGTAACCCACAGACGCGAGCACATGAATGATCGATGACCGCTGAGTTGTTGCTTGGAAACTTTTTGTCTATTCTCTAAAGAGTCGCGTCAACCACACCTCGATAACGTGGTACTACCAATAAATCATATTGGACCTGGCTTGGAGTATAATTCTACACTAGATGTTGTGGAAAAAAAACAAGGGGGGGGGGGGCTTGGGGGCTAACTGTAGCGTTATTAGGATTTCGTACCCAAAGGGTAAAACGGGAGCCTATTACTAAGACTCCGCTGTCCGTCCGTCCGTCTGTCACCAGGCGCTATCTCATGAACCGTGACAGTTAGACCGTTGAAATTTTCACAAATGATGTATTTTTGTTGCCGCTATAACAAAACATACTAAAAAACAGAATAAAATAATTTATTTATCTGTAAACCACATACAAATTCATGAATACACCTGATTACGTACATGGAGTGTGAAAGTAGCCGCACCAATAATTTTGTAAACAAAAAATTTGCTGTGTAAAATTCAAACTATTCTCTCCACACCATCCCTGCCATTGTACGGTGGTACGTAACCCTTCGTGCGCGAGTTCGACTCGCACTTGGCCGGTTTTTATATAGAGGAATTTCAATTTTTGAAATTAAAGCGAGATCAACTGTTCTCACAGACCCCTAGTTTAGACGATGTTCAGTAGACTTATTGTGAACCCTGAAATCTAGGAATTTCTATCGGAGTCCCTTTAAAATTGACAAATCCACTAATTAGAACACGGTTGATTTATTGAATCATTGCAATTTTTATTGAATTATTGGAATTATTATTGAATTATTGGATTTATCATTGAATTATTGGAATTATTATTGTATTATTGGGATTATTATTAATGTATGATAGTTGAAATTGCATTGTTATTATTGTATTTATTTTAATTTCGATGCAAGGAAATTTATTATTGTTAAGGTATTGAAAATGATCTTGTAAATCCAATTTAAATTATTAAGTGACGATTAGTCCTATCTGTGATGGCACAATTACCTCATGGAAATAAATAAATAAATCTGAAAGACAATCTGATAGAAATTCCCAGATGTCAGACAAAAATAAATATTAGAGGCCTATTTTACACCAATCGAACTAGGCCCTTAGTAATCTCAATAAGGCTTGTGTTATGGGTACTAGACGACGATACATTTAATAGAGATAAATACTTTATTCATGCTCATCACACAAATATTTGCTTTTATCAGAATAAAATATGAGCCTACCGATTGGTCAATTTTTCAATATTGAAATTCCCAGTTCAGTTCATTTTCAGTTCAAAGATTTTTATTCATAACAGCACTAAAATTTAGACTTAATGATTGTCATAACATAATCATGCAAGCATAATAAACCATTAAGTAGGTGCGTAATTATTAGTACATAATATACAGGGTGCAATAAACTGGTTTAATGCCAGATGTCCAGATGTGAGAGGCATGGCTACTAATAAAAATAATAATAATACCTGGACACTATTTACACACATTGATCTAGCCCCAAACTAGGATTCCCTGTAGCTTGGGTACTAGACAACGATACAGATACTTATATAGATAAATATTATACTTAGATAGATAAACAACCATGACCAGGGTACAAACATCCGTTCTCATGAAACAAATATTTGCCCCCACCGGGACTCGAACCCGTGGTTTCATAGGCAGGGTCACCGCCGACTCGGCCATTCGGGTCGGGGCTACTGCTGACAATCTAGCGACAGCTGACAACGGCGAAGACCCACCTTATTGCACTTGGTGCCGAAGACGACCTGCCTGTCCGACAGCCACTGCGAGCAGAACACTTTGTTCACGTTGCCGAGAGTGACCGGCGCCTCGCGGAACATGTCGTGCGTGAGCATGTGCCGCGTCGCGTACGACGGGTCCACGGAGCGGGGCTGCGGGGCACAAAACAACAGTATTGTCACCTTCATTTGACGACCTCTGTGGTGTTGCGGTCCAGGCTGTGCCACAGAATACTTTATAGTACTACGTACAGAAAGATCACTCCTCAAATACACTTAAATAAATAGCTACTCTTGCTGCGCGACAATAAAGCGCCATCTATCTCGCACCTGCGCTACGAACAACAATCGCTAAGCACCTACAGAATCGGTTGCCCCGCCCGTGCAGGCTAGATTGCGCCGCATTACTACGCCTGAGAGCTTCTTTTACTCTGAAATCACAAGGTCATCCTGTAAACTCCTGTCTCGCTTGATCACGGTAGGGTTACCTACGTGCGATTATTTGTGTTTGTGAATTTTAGTCTACTCTATCTAAGAGAGGTGTTATTAGTACTTATTCAGGCTATTGGTAAATTCTAAGGCTAGGTACCTACCTCCTTACTTATGTAATTGTTATTTGTTTTATACTGGGTCTACTTTTTTAAACAAAAAGGTATTCAATTAAAAAGGAATCAAATTTTATTTGTGAACAATTCCTTTAGACACCCTAAAACGTAAGGTACTTAAGTCATTGTTGTTGCAACAATCACAGAAAAGTTGCTTATGAAGAGCGGCTAGCGCGCGACGCGACCGCGAGCCAAGTGAGCGGCAACATAACTGAATTCTAGTGGTGGGTAAGTCGATTCACCAACTCGGTTCAATCCGATTTGACGAACCAACGATTCAAATCGGTTCAAATATTGGTCCAAACCGATTTAGAGATGCAATTCGCTCGCCCGCGAGTTTTGCTTGCTATACCTAATACTTAGTCGATTTGACGATTCAACGATTCAAAGATTGGTGCAAACCGATGAATTGCAATGCAAAGGTGAATTCGTTCGCGAGCGAGTTTTGCTTGCTTGATTGATGTGTTGGTCAAGTCGCTTCGCGGCACGCTTTGAATTGATAGAACCTGTTGCGACTTGTGTAGGTGACTTGAAGTTTTTGTTTGAATACTAAGGTATTGAAGTTACCTTTATGCCACATTATTGATCTCATAACAATGTCTTTATACTTAATATATTGATTTTTAATTTATGTTTCTTCATTTCTGTCTTATCCCCTAAAAACATCGTTCTAACTCTCAAATCGGAAAGTTGCATCGGGCGATTCAGTTTTCGCTCTTTTGTATGTAGGTATTTTGTATGCTTTCGTCGGTTTGGCCCCAAATCGATTTGAATCGGTTTGCAAACCGATTTGCGTTTTTTTTCAAACGGATTTAATCGAGTTGCGATTTGGAGCGATTTACCCATCACTACTGAATTCCCAATTTTCCGCCCGTCGCCGTCGGGTTGGCCCGTCGAACGTACCTAAATTGTACAGTGAGACCCCCCTGGCTGTGCTTCCGAGAGGTCCCGGTCTCGGATGCCGGCTGGAGAAGGACAACGTCGCCAGGTCTTGGACGTTTACATGTTTGTGACGTGGCTGTTCCTGGTCCCTACGTAGTGTGGTGCCAGAAGCAATGTATGTGTCTGTATGTCAATGTTTCTTTGTGTCAGCACGCCGTATGGGAAGAGGCGTGACGCTATGACGACCTCTGTGGCGCTGCGGTTGTGACTCCGCCTATCACTCGAGAGGCCCCGGGTACGATCCCCGGCTGGGGATAAAGCAAAAAAGAACAGGTCTTGGATGTTTATTTAAATGTGTCTGACTGATGTCGCTGTTTCAGGTTCCTACGACACAGGGTATCCTAGTGTGGGGTCAGAAGCAATGTATGTGTCTGTATATAAATGTTTGTTTTTGGTTATGATTATTACTACTACTACAACTATGATTATTATTTTGATACCGGGGATTATCGCGATTATCAATAATGTTGTAACAGGGTTAAGATAGTTACAGCATGAGGTCCTACCCCCTCTAGTAATTGTGTTGCGAACATGAGATGATATGTAATTTTCCCATATGGCCAGGCAGAGGCATAGTACTAATACGCACGTTCAGTGAATAATGGAAGACTACAATACTATTTAGAGGGCACTGTGTCTGAGACTTGTCAAACAATGTCAACAGCAAAGTTCTACGAATATTGACAATCCATTTCCCCGATTATAGAAACTCAACTCATTGCTTAGACTTGCTTTTCGGATGTACGAAACTCTCTGCCGTTCCCAGTTCAACTGGTAAGGCTACTCGGTAAGACGGCTCGAAACTCTTAGCTCACTTACCCTATGATGGTCTCAGACACTTAGCCCCCTCTACGTGGGCTAATTGACAGTTGTCTTCCAAATTCTATACTTTTTTTGGAGAAAATATAGCTCAAGCAATAAAATAATTGAGTGCAACAGACTCATTGGCCAATACCGACCAACTATTTTTTCGCCTATGACATGCTCTTTGTCGCCTCATGTTATTGTACTTGCTCTACAACCTCGTTTTGCCAAGTTCATTTTCGAGCTATATTATGCAAGTTAGCTTAGGCACCGATTATACGGAAGGAATTGGGCCGAATTCAGGAATCCGGGCTGGGGCGGCAATTCGGGCGTTATGATTACACTGCGCCGAGCTCGCCTCTCGAACCTAGTTGTCAGCCGAACGTACTTGAAGGATGGCTCCTGTGCTCTCCGAGGGAATGTTCTGGCCACACTAGAGATATAAAACTACCGTTAAATACCAAATGATAAATAACAAACTTTATTTGGGTATCATGGTTCACATTTGGTCTTAAGTATGTAATTTCAGTTTCACACGATATTACCCTCAATGGTATGCATATGATTTATTTACGTAACTTATTATTGTTATTCTTATGAGCCAAGGACTGCCCACGGCTGGGCAAAGGCCTCTCTTCTCCTCTTCAACCTTTAACGCTTCTGGGCTCTTTCCCACCAGTTCTTATCTTGCCGCCGTCCTCAGCTCATCAGTCCAGCGCTTCCAGGGACGACCGCTTCCTCGTTTTGAATTGGGATCCAGAGAGATGTTAATTTGGCCCATCGGTGTGGTTGCATACTCGTGAGCGACGTGGCCGGCCCAATCCCACTTTACGTAAATTAATTACTAGTTATTTATTCACATATTTACATGAGAAGTAAGTACTTAATTATCTTATACACAGTCAGGTCATAAGTTCTGTCACACAATAAAAACTTTTGAATTTAGAACGCTGGCCACAAAAAAGTTTATTGAATTCGAATTTCGAATTTTTCATGAAAATAAAAATGTCTACTTTTTAGAATTTTCCTCATTTTTAAATATGGAGTGGACACTTAAAGAAGACCGTGTCGCAGTTATTGCGTTGCATCGTTGCGGTTACGCGCCAATTCAGATTTTCGACTTACTGAAAAATTTGAATATAAACAAAAGATTCGTTTATCGTACCATAAAACGATACAATGAAGACTCTAGTGTAGATGACAGGTCAAGAAGTGGTCGCCCTCGCTCTGTTAGGACTCCAGCAGTGATAAAAGCTGTGAAGGCGCGAATTCAAAGAAATCCCATACGTAAGCAGAAACTGTTGGCCCTTCAGATGGGGTTAAGCAGGACCACGGTGAAAAGGGTTTTAAATGAAGACTTAGCGCTTAGGGCATATCGAAGAAAAACAGGACATCGTTTGGACGCTCGTTTAATGGACCTGAGACTGGAGAGATGCCGCGCTTTGTTGAAGCGGTACGCGGGAAAACAGCATCGGGAAATTCTTTTTTCGGATGAAAAAATTTTCACCGTGGAAGAGAGCTACAACAAACAAAATGATAAGGTGTACGCACACAGCAGTGAAGAAGCGAGCAACCGTATTCCGCGTGTCCAACGAGGTCATTTTCCATCCTCGCTCATGGTTTGGTTGGGAGTCTCTTATTGGGGCTTAACTGAGGTACATTTTTGTGAGAAAGGCGTAAAAACGAATGCAGTTGTGTATCAAAATACAGTCCTCAAGAACCTTGTGGAACCTGTTTCTCATACCATGTTTAATAACAGGCACTGGGTATTCCAACAAGATTCTGCGCCAGCTCATAGAGCGAAGAGCACACAAGACTGGCTGGCGGTGCGTGAAATCGACTTCATCCGGCACGAAAACTGGCCCTCCTCCAGTCCAGATTTGAGTCCGTTAGATTACAAGATATGGCAACACTTGGAGGAAAAGGCCTTCTCAAAGCCTCATCCTGATTTGGAGTCACTCAAGGCATACTTGATTAAGGCAGCCGCCGATATTGACATGGACCTCGTTCGTGCTGCGATAGACGAATGGCCGCGCAGAATAAAGGCCTGTATTCAAAATCGCGGGGGTCATTTTGAATAAACTTTATTACCATAAGAATCTATGTTTTATTAAGTTCATCTTGCTATATAAATGTTTACATAAATAATAAACATGTCTAAATTATTTCATATTGCACATGTGACAGAAATTATGAGCTGACTATGTATATTTAATATTAATAAACATAACAAACATTTACATACCTGCAGGCACAAACATTGCTTCTGGTCCCACGCTAGGATACCCTATGGCGTGGGAACCAGAAACAGCGACAGCATATACATATAAACATCCAAGACTTGTTTTTTTTTTCATTATCCCCAGCCGGGGATCGAACCCGGGACCTCTCGCATGGTAGGCAGAGCCACTACCGCAGCGCCAGACGTCGTCATTATAACTAGTGATATAATTTGTGATTTATTTTAATTTTACCTTGATTGTATTTATTTTTATTTCTATTAAGAAATTAGTAGGTAATCAATCTATTTTAAGGAATACTAGTTCGTTTCGCAAGCCGGTTGATATTTAGAGCGAGAAATTTTATGGAGTAATTAATTATTTATCATTGAAGTATTCATTAACATCATATATTAAAAATAAGAATTCTATCTATGCTTACAAAAATGAGTCATTATCTAATTTGGTAACAAATTATATATTTTAATAGCTATTTAGAATATGCTGTTCCTACAGAGTGCGCATTTAGGAGATGTTAATATTAGGTGGTGTTTGTTACGTAAGTTTCTTGAATGAATTGTATGGCGCTCTCTAAAACGATTACAAATTTTCTTTATATACATTAGCATTGGGCACGATTGAATAGTTCAAATCCCTATAATAACCATAGTGCCTTCATGTAATGTTAACCTAAGAAATAATGACAGACTATGTGCGCCCCGTTTTAGACTCGCGAAGGTTAGCAATTCTTTCAAGGGTCAGTGCATTCTCTACTACAATAAGATACTTCTGGAGATTTTGAAAGTGCCATTTGAGCAATTTAAAAAGCATGTTAAAGCGACTTTGTCGAAAAAGGGATATTGCAATGTTCAAGATTACTTAAATGACAGGACTGTATGGGGTTAATCTGGCTCAACACAGACCTTGCTGTTAATAATTTTGTAATTATTTATTCCTGCTTATTAATCATAACAATTAAATTTTTCCCTCCTGGCAATAATGGATCTCCCGTATTCGAGTGCCTATTATTTTACTATACTTGAAATCGTACCCGTAAAACCGTTTCGTAGAATCGCTGCTTAAGCACTCACGAGCATTAAAGGATACTTCAGGCAGATAACTATTTTTAGGCTAAAGGCAATGTCTATTTACAATTTAGCAAGGTCGGCGCAAAGGGCGTTAGATAAGATACCTTATTGGACTGTAAGCATAACAATAAAAGATATCATTGCTAATGACTAGTAGTACGGCTTGTTAGCTCAAAAAAATGATAGCTATATCCAGGTCCGGCAAGGCCACTTCTGGAATTTCATCAGGTAGAGTGGTCACTACCGGACGTTCCAGAACAACGTCCAGGTCCAAAAGTTTGTCGGACCCCTTACAAGGGTTTGAATATCATTGAGTTATTGTTGACCTTACACCATATGTTTAAATCTATAACATATGTAGGTATGGCAAAGGCGCTAAAGCAAGCTTACTTTACTACTACGCCTACTTACTTAGGGGCTAGCTCATCACATTGTAAGCCAATTATTCTTTATTTCACACAATAAAGCAACTGCACAAATATGTATATTTGTAAATTTTCTTAAACCTTTTCATTTATTTCTAGTCCGATCAACTTTTTGTTAACAAAGACAATTCAGCAGGCTACAAAATTCAAAAAGGTTAGTTTTAAAAAGGAATCTACGGTTTGTTTTGATGCCGTATGAATTTTGACAACTGTCAATAAGGAAATGAAATAGGTAAACTCGCATTCATTATGTACCAATCTTGTATAGGTCCACAAACTTATCTCACCCGGTGACAGCGTCGCTAGCGTCAATGGCTTGCGAATGAGATTAGCATATGCCACCGGGCCTGATAAGTTTGTGGATCTGTAGATTATAGGTTAACAAACTGTCATTGGCCAGAACGAAACCTTTGACTTTGACGTTTAAATTATATTTTTTGTGCTGGCCAATAACATTTCTTTATTTATCTTTGTCTACAAGATTGTTAATGCGAGATAAGGTTAATTTTAAACTACCACTATACTATACATTGTGATGTTAAAAGTTTACCTCATCAGCCTGAATTTCCCTCGAGCGCACATAGTCTACAAAGTTGTAGGATGTGGTGAGGGTGCGGTGCTGTTGTGTTGGAGTCTCCTCCTCGCTGTCTGAGTCAGAGTAGCAGACAAAGTCCTCAGGCTTGTCAGGCTTGCGTTGCTGCTCTAATCTGGAATGTGGAACATAACTGGTCACCAACACACCTCATTGTATTGACTTTTAATGTTAATTCATAAAATATTTCAACTTGTTTTGACTACATATTAAAACTTAACATCATGTTTTGTTTGAAAGGAGGCAATCTCCAAGCTAAGGAGATATGAAGATTTCCTCATAGCATTAAAAAAATACTCATGCTGCACAGTACACTCCATCGAAGTAGAACTCATGCTCAGAAAATTTGTAGCCTATGGCAGGGGATAATGGTCCTCCTTTTGGGCTTATAAATTTCAAATTACAAATGTCTTTATTACTGTAGATATTATATATACTTAGCAATCGTCATTTTTGCCACTCTCTACATTGGACCACTGTGGGAGAAGTAGGGCATAGAAACTCCCACAGATTGATTTGTTGATCTCTTTTAAAAATTGCTTGTGCTTAACTAATACAAAAATATCATTATCATAATTAATAAGCAGGAATAAATCATTATAAAATTATTAACAGCAAGGTCTGTGTTGAGCCAGATTAACCCCATACAGTCCCGTCATTTAAGTAATCTTGAACATTTTAATATCCCTTTTTCGACAAAGTCGCTTTAACATGGTTTTTCAATTGCTCAAATGGCAATTTCAAGATCTCCAGAGGGAGATCCCTCTGGAGATCTTGAATTTCCATTTGTTTTAGTAGAGAATTTTAGTAGAGAACCCTTGAAAGAATTGCTAACCTTCGCGAGTCTAAACTGGGGCGCAAGTAGTCTGTGATTATTTCTTAGGTTAACATTACAGCTATCGCTAAGTTTGGAAAATGTTGTTTTAAGGTTTTTACATACATACAATATATTTTCGAAAATAAATTGACTAGCTCCACTGCTAGTATGTCAATTTCTTTAAAAAACTCTCCTAAGGAGTCTGTGCGTTTTAAATTATAAATGGCTCAAATAGCTCTTTTCTGTAAAATAAAAATAGTTTGAATATCCGCTGCTTTCCCCCACCACAAGATACCATAGGACATGACACTATGAAAGTAACTAAAATATACTAGCCCAGATGTAGGCAAATCCGTGTTTTGTCTGATGTACCTAACAGCGTAAGCCGCAGAACTTCTCCACAGATAGGTAAAAAACAACTTTAATTTTCATATAATCTATCCTCTTAAAAGTGTTTTGAAAATAAATTTCGTCTATTATTATTATTTTTACCGTAAATATTTACATATATATACTTAGTAAACATGTTTTTTTGCCACTTTTCTACATTGGGCCACTGAGGGAGAGGAAGGCGAAGAAACTCCGACAGATTCATTTTTATATTGTTTTTTAATTGGTTGCAGTAAAGAATATGCATGAATAAATAATTACGAAGTTATTAACAGCAAGTTATGTGATTATGATTAACTCCATGCAATCTTGCAGTTTATGAAACCTTGATCATTGTTATATCCCTTTCTAGATAAAACCGTATTTACAGGTTTTCTCAATTGCTCATAAGGTAAATTACAAAATCTCCAGAGGTACCATGTTGTAGTAGAGAATCTTGAAACTCTTGAAAGAATTGCTAACTTTAGTGTGTCTAAACCGGGGCACAACTAGTCTAGATTATTTCATAGGGTCCCGGGTTCGAGTCCCAGTGGGGGCAAATATTTGTTTGATGAGAACAGATGTTTGAACCCTAGTCTTGGTTGTTTATCTATCTAAGCATAATATTTATCTATATAAGTATGTGAATCATTGTCCACCCAAGATACAGGGAATCCTTGTTTGGGGCTAGATCAATGTGTGTAAATAGGGTCCAAGGTATTATTATTATTGTATCATAATCCTGCTTACAAAATATTTGGGTTTGAAAAATCTTGTCTCTCAATGTATGACTAGACAATGTATTCTAGAAGTTGCCTAGATGTAGCCACACCCCTGTTTTTTAAAAGTTATGGCAATTGAAGCAATGTTATAATTTAGCTATTTATGAGAGGTTTAATAAATTTTACCCCCTAAACTTCAAAAATAATACTTCAAAAACAAATATCAGCAATAACAGTGTTTTGTACTGAGACAAACATTGAATGTTGAGTATGATTAGTAGGATTATGGGTCAGTGTCGATAAGGGGGCGGAAGCCCCTACTTATGAACCATATTATGGTCTGTCCAGATTTAGTTGTTCAGATATTAGAATTTTGAAAGCCTTAATAGCTAAACATTGTTTGCCTACACTATTGTTTGGATATAGTAGTGTAGTCTACACTAATTTATCTAAGATAAAGTGGAGCAGTATCATGACTCTCTCTCTATCGATGCAAAATGACCCTTTATCAATGCAAAATAGAGATGAAATCACTTCATTATAACTTGGTGGTTGAATGGGTTTAGTCGGTATTGTGCATTTTGAAAATCACAAATGAACTAATAAACATAAACATTTACATACAGGCACATTTATTGCTTCTGGCCCCACACTAGGAAACCCTGTGTCGTGGGAACCAGAAACATCGACGTCACTCACATATTAAAATCCAAGACCTGGGGGGGATTTATTTCTGTATCGCCAGACAGGGGTCTAATATGGGACCTCTCGCATGGTAGGCAGAGCCACAACCGCAGCGCCACAGAGGTTGCCATGATACTGATAATTTTTAGATTTTTAGATAAAAATATTTACTGACCTCAATGCCTTGGCTTTAGCTCTTCGTTCTTTTAGTCTGCTTGGTATATAGCAAGATGGATATCTGCCTTCTATAGCGCGCCGCACAGTTTGAGCCATTTTACTTATAAGAATCAATAATATTACAGGAACAAAATAGACTACACAGAACCTACGGTCAGCTCAATACTTTCGTTTCGTGCGATTGTAAATGGGTCCATTTATCGACGACATTGTTCGTCATCGATCATCACATCAGTGTCCGCCATTCGTACACAGTGCACACGCAACACATGGGGCCACTTTCACTGCAATAACATTTTGAGTTGAACGCAAACGAAATGCGTAAAACGACGCCAGCGCGCACCAAACGGGATATTTTTCGCGATTTAAAGAATGTTTTCTTGTGAAAAGAGGAACGCTCGCTCAAGTCCAAGTCGCTCATTGACGGAAAGCTGGCTGTCAATTTGTGTTGCCATATTAAAAAATCTCACCATCCTAATGATGTGAATATCGAAAATTACCGAAATGATCGATTGATAGTCCCTGACACACGGTAAATTTGTGGTTTGTTTTTATGCCCATAAATAAAGCATTAATAATGCACAATTAGAGCATAAGCAGAAAAATAATGCCTCGTTAGTTTAAGAAATAATGACCATTCTTTGTGTATACACTTAGTACGCTATTGTAACAGTAGCGTTAGCGTACTACACATCGTATGCTAAAAAGGCGAACATCCATGTTACGAATTTAACACTGAAAATAGTGCATAAAAAGTGCGATCACTGTACAAAGTTACCCAACGATTGCTCGTAAAGGAATGGCTATATTGAACTCTACATTTTAACGACTCACAAGCGCATTTTTAGATAGCGTACACATAATAGTAGAATAAGAAGGCGACCTTTTTACATTTATGAATGCTGTATAAAAAAAATGTGCAAAAAAGTGCCTTAACTAGTCCCAAAACATTATGGGAATCCGCAGTTGAAAAAAATAAAATAAAATTTTAAGTTCTAGGAAGAAACGTATTGTCGTGCACGCGTGTATAAAATGCCGTACCCGTTATGGTAGCGTGAATTAACGATTCGTTTTTATGTCCATAAATAGCGTATAAATGGTGCATAATCAGAGCAAGTATTTAAAACATAGTGCCTCAATAGTTTAAAAATAATGACCATTGTTTGTATGTACGCTACCGTAACGGTAGTGCTAGCGTTCCCCACACCATTTACATAAACGGCAAACATCCAAGATACTTCCATAAATAGTGCCCTCACAATACAAAGTTACAAAACGATTGCTTCTATAGGAATGGAGATATCGAACTCTACATTTTAACAACTCAGGAGCCGGAGTTTAGATAGCGTACACATTATATAGTGCAAGTAGAAGGCGACCTTTTGCATTTATGCATGCTATATCAAAAAATAGTGCATCAAATAATGCCTCGATCAGTCCCAAAATATTATGAGAATTCGTAGTAAAACATAATAAAAAGATAAGTTACTTTCTAATCCTATAAAAATACAGACATGAATAGAAGGGCATTGGGTGTTAATTAAGTTCATTTTCCGTCTTAACAATACCTATGGTATTGTGGTACTATACTATACTATTTATAACATTTTCACGTGAACATGTTATAAATAGTATTAGAAAAATTGGTGGTCTAGGGCATTTTTGCCAACTCAAATAAAGTAGTCCCAAACAAGTCACTAGATATTGTTGACGAGAGATGGTTTTCGCGTAACCACAGGAGAAACAAATGACCACAAATAGTGGGAATTAGAATAGCTGTTTTCTCGTAAAATGAACGTAGTGTCGTGAAACCAGAACGTGACAGAGCTAAATATATATATATATATATATATATATATATATATATATATATATACAGTGTCGTGAAACCAGAATGTGACAGAGCTAAATATATATATATATAGCTCTTTCCCATTCAGTTGTACTAATTATGCACTATTTATGCTCTAGTTATGGGCATAAAAACAACCCGTAAATTCACCATGTGAACGCTACCATAATGGACACAAAATGCCGGGTCTAATGATTTAAAATAATTTAATGAATGAACTAACTATTTAAAGCATCATTTACATGATCAGTTTTCAGAGGTTGGTTGGTTGACCGGCCTATCTGTCTTCCCCTTGCCACAGGTTTTCTGTCGTCTGTCACCGCGCCGAGCCGTCACGTAGACTTCCTCCTACGTCCGACACTTAGCGATGGGACGAGTCGTGTTTTTTTCAACTTGAGTTACTCGAGCAGAAATATTGGCCGACTCGAGTTGGGTCGACTTGGTTTCATTATAGGTAAACAGGGTAAACTCGTTCGTGAGAGACTGACTAAAAGTTATTTACGAGTACCAGTAGGTACTACATACATACACCAACAAAACTAAAAACTTGGGTCCGATCTTCGACAAGACCTGGACGGCACACATCAATGAAGTAAGCAGGTGTATGCACTTTTCCTTCCTCTCTCTGAGATGGTTGCAGTTTTTTCCTATCGTATCAAACAATAATTATGCTTGCTCAAACGTTACTGCTTCCTTTATTGGATTACGCCGACGACGTCTGCTTTCTGGACGTGACTGAGAGTCAGCTCAATAATCCTCCCGATTCGTCTGCGTAGAAACCTCCACATACTTACTTTTACTTTAAAAATATATCGCAATCCAGGTGCCCCGGAGTATCACGACCTTCAAGCTGTGATCCTCACCATTGAAAACTTCATGAAAATGAAATTAGAAAATGCTAAAAAATAGTCCAGAAATAGTCCACCAATAAAGAAAATTAGTCCACTTATAGTTTCGAAGTTATACCTATAGGTTGGTGAGGATTACAGCTTGACGTCAAGCTGTAATCCTCATCTCTCGTGCAAGCAAACGGAAGTTCCTATCGACTTGGTTTGGATTTCAAAAATTAGTCCAGAAATAGTCCACACGACATGCCAAATTTCAGAAATAGTCCTTCAACGATTCCAGAGTTATTAAGATATCTTGGTGAGGATTACAGCTTGAAAATTTGATAACATCAAATATCTCCTTCCTTCGACTCTCATTTTGATATTTGTGCTAAAATATAGTCCAGAAATAATCCACCAAATCAATAATAATTTCCACCTGGTTTACTTAGAAGAACTGCATAAAAAATGCAATGCTTGATTTCCCATACATTTCGATAAATGTACAGTCGTGTACAAAATAATAATGGGGTAAACCCTAATAAACCGGTTTATACCAATTAAGCTCCATGTTCTAGTGGTTATATACTCGCTTCTCACGCAGGAGATGCGTGTTCGAATCCGGTGCTGACCAGATACCATTTAGATAAGTAATTTAACAAATGTACATTATGCAGACGTTCTTACGGTGATGGAAAACATCGCTAGGCAACGTTTTATCTCCAAAGCTGCGGCGATGAGCTAGCCCCCTGCTGTAGTTACCTAACTGCCTACCTTCCTACAAAGGTACAAATCATCTCACCATTACCACTCAATATGAGGTTACAATTTTATTACCCCACTGCGCCAGACCGGCTAAGCTATGCCATACTAGTGTTGGATTTTGGTGCGTTGAAAAGGATAGCACAAAAAAACAAAATGGATAGTATTTTGTAAAAAAGTATAGTACGCTCTAAAACGAATTAAAAAATGTTGAAAATCTTTTTTGATGAAAAAATATTTAAAATCAACATCATTTATTCGTAATTTTCATGACGTTACTGCCACTTTCCATAATAATCTAAAGTCACTGTAAAAAATACTACTGTCTACCATAAAGTCTACTGACTACTCGTTGGGTTAGAGATCTAGCAATTATACTTACTTTATTTTGACTGTTTTTTTAGATATGATAATAAATCATAATTTATAAGTCCATTACATGTGATTTATATACAGGCTGTAAAATAAAAATGTAGTCAAATTAGAGGTTGTTAGAAACATCTTTCTGAGCAACTTTCACTATGAAACCGTTTTTATCAGAGCAATTTTATTTTTCATCTCTCTATACAGGCTGTTGTTTTGTAAAGTTACGACCGGGTAAGGGACTATAGTATCCATCATTATGAATAACTTTCCCCAAGAAATATATGGTCGCAAACGAAAAAACATTGTGATTAAAACTAAGTTATATATATAAATGTGGTATAAACATATAAATATAACTATAATGAACATAAATGGATCTGTTCTTTTTTCAAATTTTGTTTTGTGAGTAAAGAATCGTTATCCTTTACACATTGACTGTCAGTTCTTAACACTATCTTCCATTGCAATGATGTCATTATTCCAAATGTCATGTATCGATTGACGTGATTTTTAAACATTCGTGCCTTAATTTCCACCGAAAAATGCTTTAAGATATCTTTAAAAGTTTCGGCAAAATCGTATTTCCACGAAATTTTGCCAGCGCGTTCGCGATACTAATTCCGCCATTATTGTATACATCTTAGATCAACTATAAAAATATATATCATAGCTACAACCGGAGCTCGAAGACCCGTTCAAAATCCAAATCGCTGTCACGCACTTATGTACAACAAAAAACTCATTTAAGTTTCAGTCTTCTAAGGGCTTATGATAGCCGTTAAATACGGTTTAAGCACAGAAAGCAAGAAACGTACTCAAGCAGGCCAAGCTTATTGCCTGTCAGCCAGGTTGCCCCTAACCATCCGTGTTGCATTAAGGTTGTATTTAAACTGTATTTAGCGGTTATCAAAACTGGTGTAAGTCCGGCTAAATGGGAGAACATAAAAGTTTAGTGTCGTGAACGTGAGGGACAGACCTATATGTCCCTCACATTCCCACAATATTACACTACAGTTAGTTTTCAGAGATTAAAAACAGGCCCTTTGATTGAATTAACCGATATAAACCGGTTTATAAGGGTTTTATTATTATTATTTTGTACACGACTGTACATGTATTGAAATGTATGGTAAATCAAACATTGTATTTTTCACAGGGTTCGCAGATATATATCAGCATGATATATATCGGATATATATCATGATATATATCAATGGATTTTTATGTGGATATATATCAATTGATATTTATTCTAACATTTTTGTACATTTGTATTGTTTAATGGAAACACAAGCTGAATCGCCCCCTTCAAACGCAGAATCGCCCTCATCGAACCTCTGTATTCGTGAATCGTGCTAAATTTTGATGGTTTTCTTTCTCACTAGATGGCTCTGCTAGTATCCTAACTCGCGCTATCGTTGTGTATTTCCGTTTTGATGTAGTTCGAATAGAAAGTGTCGGTGGTTATATCTTTCACTGAAGCAAGTTTTGGTAAGTTTGTGTTATATTATATTACTCTATTACTGTTCTATTATTGTGTTATTTTTTGTGTAGTGTGGGGAAAGGGAATTGGTTGGGTGCCATTACCCCTCTCCGGGTGGGCTAGTCTTGGTTCACAAGGCCTAGACGTAGACGCTTCCTCTACGTAAGTGGAAGAGGTACTTGGCTCGTCTTTTTTGCGGGTTATGTGGAGGGCAGGGCAGCAATTCTGTACGCGAATCGCTTGGCAATAGCTACAGCGAGGGCGCAAAATCTCGGTTTTGTCTTGTCGACATCGCCGAGAAGCTATATACGGCTTCAAACAAAAATCGAGTTCGGTAGTTCGGTTTTGCGGACACTTATATTCGTTTATATCCATTGCTTTCATTGTGATCATTACTAGCTAGCTATATTAACGTCTTGTTATTTAAATTCACAGTTCATGGAAAATTATAAGTCACTGCTGATTTTTTTATTGTTTTTAAGTATTGATAAAGAAAAACTGATTTTAATTAAGACTGATTTTAGTTACATTTGATCTCGACCACTGTTATATTATTATATAAAAATGTGTACTCACCCTTGTAAGTGTTGATTTATATTATTGAAATATTATTAGAATATCTCACTCATTATTCGCATTACTTTTTTTATAAATAAACATTAAATAAAACAAATGCATATATTATTATTTAACCTTAAAATTGTGACAGAATAAACTACAAAAGTACTCAATCTAGAATGGAAATACCTCCCTTTTTTCATCGTTGATATATATCCGATATATATCGGATATATATCAAAAATCGGATTTTTTGATTTTTATTATAAAAATCGGATTTTTACGAACCCTGATTTTTCATACACTTCTTCAAAGTTAACCAGGTGGAAATCATTATTGCTTCGGTGGACTATTTCTGGACTATTTTTTGGCTCAAATTTCAAACTGAAAGTCGTAGGCATTCCGAAGATATTTGATGATATCAAATGTTCAAGCTGTAATCCTCACCAAGATGTCTTAATAACTTTGGAATCGTTGAAGGACTATTTCTGAAATTTGGCATGCCGTGTGGACTTTTTCTTGACTAATTTTTGAAACCCAAACCATGTCGATAAGCCCTTCCGTTTGCTTGCACGAAAGATGAGGATTACAGCTTGACGTCAAGCTGTAATCCTCACCAACCTATAGCTATAACTTCGGAACTATAAGAGGACTATTTTTCTTTCTTTGTGGACTATTTTTGGCAGTGTCAAATTTCATTTTCAACGGTGAGGATTACAGCTTGAAGGTCGTTGAGTATCTGCGCAGCCGTTTCCACTTTCTATCTCCGTCGTCAAGACCTCGTCGTGCGTGTGTTAGTGCAAGGGAGTCGGAATGTCCTGTTGTTTGGTACGGTTAAAGTAAATTCCTTCTGAATTCTTTTGCCGTTCGTGCGGCTCAAATGTGGAACCACTTGCCATCCTCCATAAGGGATAGTGAATCCCCAAACTCTTTCAGAGCAAGAATAGGAACACTACCTTTCTCAAGTATAATATTTATTTTTATATATGTAGGAATTGCTTGCTAAGTTTATTGTTTTGATTATAGTGTATGTATGTAAATATTCATGTGTATTGTTTTTTTATTAAGATTGCAAAACCCGCTTTATTTATCTACACATCCTCACTAGGTTGGCTGGAAGAGATTTCTTTTAGAAGGTGCTCATCTATTAGCACTCCCAGGTATTTGGAAACGGTTACTCTTTCGATTAAGGAACAGTTGCAGTTGTTTTTTTTATTTGTGCATTATTAGTTGGTTGTGCGCACGAATTTATAAATCAGAAGGAGAGGGAATGTTCGTTGAGGAGGCTATTAGTTCGTCTTGTCCAGATTCAGGGTAAGCACATCATCTGATCGTGTAAATCACGCTTAACTCAATCAATAGACACCTGTCAAATGAGTGGCGCCACGTCACCAGACATGTTTTATGGTACTGATTGTAAAAAAAAATATGAAATGCAGTTTCTATTTAATGGGGAAAATAAAAATACGGATATTTGAAAATCAAACAGGCTTTATTCACATGACATCATCGTCACCAACATTCATTTCTTAATACCTGACATTTCGTCGAACAATGACTATTAAAGGAGATGTTTCAAAAAAAACCAGGCCCGGCGCAAATGTATTATCAAAATGAAGCGTATATCAGAACCTAGATTCGGTGCTTAAAGTGGTGCTTTTGCCTATTGAAGTTTTGCTGACGTTCACACTAAAAACCTTATTAATATAACATAGCGTGACGCCTTTTCCCATACGGGGTGGCAAAGGATTGATTGTGCCCACATTTAGCGATTTATTCCATTTTACGTGAAAAAAGGTTAGCCCATCGCCGCACCAACTATGGAGATTGAAGGTTTCCTCACGATGTTTTCCATCACCGTTAGAATATCACTATAGTGTACGTAAAGATAAGTTATTTATCTCATTGGTACATGGTCAGCACCGGATTTGAAACCTGATCTCCTGCGTGAGAAGCGAGAAGTGATACAAACTAGACCACGGAGCTCTTATTAGTTTATCTAAATTATAATTTTAGACGATGAATCGGTATTTTAATCGCTAATAGGTTCAAATTATACGGCTGTTTCAACATAATAAAATTATTTAATTAATACAATAAAAAGTATAATAATAATAAAAAATATTTGGATAAAGCAAGTCAGTAAAATATATTTTTTTAAAGAGGAATAATAATAATGCTAAATTTGATTGAATGTAATTAATATTTACCTAATGAATATTCAGTTCTTATATGAGTGCCAGCAAAACTTCATAATGCAAAAATACATGTTTCGCCGCCGAATTTCACACTAATTATTTTCGATAAATAATGCACTGTAATTACACACTTCATTTTAGATACATTTGCGCCGGGCCTTGTTTTTTCTCTTATGGGATTTGAGACATCTCCGTTATAATTTTAAACAACTTGTATAAATAACTATGACAATAATGGCTTCTAAATTCGGTTTATTTTATGTTTGTTACCTGGAAACGTGTTACCTATTTATTAACCGAAATACTTTTTTATCATATTCTCTGAAAATTATAAATTAATCCAGGACATAAGTATGTAGTTTGGTTTAACTTTACACGGGTGTCTTAATATCTACAATTATTATGACACCATGTAAACTTTTCGCATTTTTTCCTTCAGAATATTAATTTTCAGAACGAGTTTACGGACATTATCTTGAAATGCATTCGGGCTTTATGTATCGTTTGTTAGTTTAAATTGGTATGGCCTTGAATTTCAGGCAGAAAACATTTTTAGAAGCCTCGTTATCATGTATTTAGGCGACATTGGAATCCCGACCGGGCTTGAAGCCAGGTTTTTTTTTAGTTTTTAACTTGGTGAATTGTCTGAGTCTGAATCACCGTAAACGAGTTCGCAATGCATCTCTGGTCTTCCTATTAAGATATCTCCTTTCTTCAAGCATTTTTTAAAAGTGTAACCTAATTTTTCTGCTAAAATTTTTCTGAGGGTCTCTCTTTGTCCTGGAAAATTTAAGTCGTCCTTTGCAATGGCCAAAATATTTTTTAAAGTCGGCACCTCCTTTTTTACATGAAAATTATTTATTATATTCCTCAGGGAACAAATTGTGAAGTCGTCGATATCAAGTTTGTTGTGAGATCGCGCGCGGCGTTTCTTTCCTGGAGTTGGTAGTTGCACTCCAGAACTTGTTGTTGGAGTAGGCGAAGATGAAGTCGTCTGTAAAAAAAAATGTACATAAATGGCAAGACCAAGGGCGATTTTTTAATTTAAAACTTACTACTTGACCAAGCAAACTAGACGCTGGAGTGGAATGCGGCCTCCCCGCCCACATACCACCTCAATCTCCTTCCTTAGTCCCTGCGTTTTCGTTTCGTCTAGTCGTGTGTCTCGGTGACAACACAAAATTTTACATTTGCCAACGAAATTTATCACATGACTTTTCTAGGCAAACTTCTAGGTCAACTTGCATACATTTCATAGTATATACAGAGTGTTTCATTGTTAAATGAGGCCCGACTCTGAGGTGGTTATTATATTAACACGACACTGAAGTTTAAAAAGATCTAAATATCATTTAATTGTGGCCTTACTTTTATCGCTTACTACCGCACTTGCAATGTCCGTGCGCGCATCATGTACCGGCTGGGCGTGTGCGCACGTTGCGGTTATTTCAGGACAAATTGAACACGGCAATTTGTGAATCAAAGTTATGCACGGAAAACATAAAACAAATGTTTAGTTAAAAGCGATACGTAAACTATCTTCCCTGAGTCGTGCGTAACTTTACATAAAATATATTGTATACGTGCATACATTGCGTCTATACCGCTAGTAACTTTGTCTAGGGGCAGGATTGGGTGCAGGGCGGTACCGAAAAAAAACACAACAACTCGGTGAGGAAGGGGCCTCACTCAGTCACCGCGTTGGTTAAACGAGTAGCAGATTATTTTGTTGATGCTGACCCTTGCTGTTAACTGTTTTTTTTTTGTCTCTGTCTGTCTGTTTGTCTCTGTCTGTCTGTCTGTCTTTCTGTCTCTCACGACCCTTCTTTTCAGGAACGCGTGGAGGTGTCAAATTCAAATTAACTTCGATTAAGCAGGTCTGTGGTATCTTGAAGTTATAAAAATCAAACGTATAGGTTAACGCAATTAAAAGATACCAACGGTTGTGTCACAATTTTGCTGAATTAACTTGACATATTCGTAGGGGAATCAAAACCTATAGAGTACTTTCCTTTTACCTACAAACATGAAATTTGGCAAGAAGCAATGTCTAACAGCACACATAAATGCAATAATCCGAAAACCGAAAATTTGTAGTTCCTTCATTTTAAATGTGCGGAACCCTCCCAGTCCGACTCGCACTTGGCCGGTTTTTTAAATAGTTAGTGAGTTGTTTTGCATAGACAGCACTCGGATTGGAGAAAACTACGATTCCGACTCAGAAAATACAAATACGTACATATGTGTATGACGTATTTGTACGACAAATGCCAGCAATTGCAAAAATCTATGTTGATGACGATAATAATGTCATGTGAATAAATCACTCGTTGATTTTGGTAACTATCTTAAGGACCGTATCTATATTTGTATACCTCAGTAATATTTTCATTTTTTTTTTGCTGTCGGTATCTTACCCTCCACATGTGAATGTTAGAGTGAGTGACATCAGATTTGACTTGACAGGTCATGGTGCATGTGGCGTTGGGAATTACATCATCAGTCATCATCATCTTATCATTTATAGCACCCTATCTCATATCATAATCCTATCCAATATAAATATAAATTCATAACTATATTACACATAGTTCTTCGATCCTATTTTGATCCAAAACAAATGAACTCCCGGGCCTCCCGGCAGCAGCTTTTATTTGTTAGTACAGCATAATTGCAAACAGTATTTTTAGAATTCTGCTAATCATATTGTAAAAACGCCAAAATTTTGTTATAGGTAATACCTATACCGTCAACATTATCGTAACAACAATTAATTGCCGTAGCAACTTTTACTTCAAAATGGCAAGACCAGATTCTTGGATCCTACCTATAACAACAAAATGTATCATGGATCGTTTATTTATTATTAGCATTTCTAGATGACTCAGAGATTTTTGATCCAAGATGAATGATAATGTAATAGGCCCTTAAGCCCGGTCGAGTTTACGTAATAATATCAACATAACCTAAAATTTACCTGAAGAATCTTCTTTTCTTCCCTTTTTATACGCAGAAGTGTACTTTTGCTGACACCAGTAGCAGCACACGTCCTTTTTAGTACTTTATCTACAGGAAACACGAAACCCTTCTTCTTTTCTTCTTCAAAAAAATGTAAAACTCGTAATATTATTGTTCGCTCGCCGCCAGGAATAGTCTTCCCCATTCCAATTTCCGAGTGCTGCTCAAGCACAACAAAACAATAACAACTTTAATAAACACAACACAATTAACAAAAAACAATACCAAGCCAACTAGACGCCTATTGACAATGATGCCATGCGTATATTATTTGGCTTCGTCGAGTAGGTACTGACCGCCAAAATTAACTTGGCACTTGCGAGGAACGCGATTTCCCGTCCCTCTCTCGCTCGCTCCCGCCCTCGACGCTTAGTGGGACAGTGACGGACGACGACGTCACCAGAGCGAGGAGCCAAGTTTACTTTGGCGGATAGATGTTCCATCCGTCTTCACATCTCACACCCGCTTGTTTTGTTTGTTTCACATCACAGGTGTGTGAGGAATGAGACGGAAGATACTACTCGACAAAGCCAAATATATACGCCTTGCAGGGGCCTAGTTGGCTTGGTGTGGTAGTACAGAAATGATTAGCATAACACATTCGAATGTGTTGTGTTGTGTTTTGTGTCGATCGATGCTGCGAGTAGAACTACTCGACTATTTTAGGTTTTTTATGTTGGGTTTAGCTCGGGTGGAAGGAATGCCGCCACCCCGTCGCCGCAAGGTTTCTTGGCGCCTGCCTGAGCGAGGCCACATCTTGTTCCCATGATTCCCATGCATCGCTACCCCTCCAGGCGGAAGGCGCCAAGGAACTTTATAATGCATATATTATAGTAGCGTCATCTCTGTCGCAGACGTTAGTAGTGCTTCGTGCGGACACACACACTGTATACAATACAAACGAACGGTTCGTCTTTCTCTTCGCGTTTGGCCTTATCATATCACGCAGGAGCTGCCACACGGCAGAAGAGGTGGTTGCCTTTGCCTACAAGCTGGCAACAAGCAGCGTCTGCAGTGTAGTCGCTTTTGTACGATGACCCGCGATTTTCAACCATATGGCTTAGTGAAAGGGTTCAAAACTGGTCAAGAGTGCCTGTGAGGGCGACGAGGAGTTCGTTTGAAGTTCGATAGTAAAATAGTTCAAAACTGGTTCATGAGTGCTTGTGTGCGAACGTTCGTGCTTGCTGTGAGGGGTCATTAAAGTATTACGTAAGCATAATTTTAGCAGTTTTTGTTCGTTTTTGTTTCCTCTATCCATTGTTTACCACACACATCATGCGCGAAAGACAAATGATTAACATCGTATTTTTATTGTTTATTTGTTTTATTAAAATAAAATGGTAAAATATTCTTGACGTAATTACCATCCAAAACACCCCGTCCCCCATTACATTAAAAATAAGCTAAGCAATGATCCTCGTACGTTTTACCGTAATTTCGGTGCAGTTGACAACTTGCTGCCAGCATGTAGCCTTTGTAGTCGCTTTTTGTACGATGACCCGCGATATTCAACCTTATGGCTTGATAAGAGTTGAAAACTGGTCAAGAGTGCTTGTGCGGCCGACGAAGGAGGCGAACGTTCGACCTTCTGTGAGGGGTCCTTCCAGTATTACGTAAGCATAATTTTAGTAGTTTTTTTCCTCTATCCATATGTACCACACTCGTCATGCGCGAAACACAAATTATTAACATTGTATTTTTATTTCTTTATTCTTAACATGTAAACGATATTTTAATTAATTTTGTTTTAGAATAATAGTAAATTATTGCTGACGTAATCACCAACCAGAACCCTCCGTCCCCCTTACATAAAAAATAAGCTAAGCAATGATCCTCCCCCAACCACACCCTGGTGGTTACGTAATACTTGAATGACCCCTGAGCTTGTCGGCGACTTGCTGTCAACCGTCTAGACCAGTGGTCTCCAAACTACGGCCCGCGGGCCAAATCCGGCCCGCCAGTCCCATCACTCCGGCCCGCGACAGCTTAAGACTAGTGTCATCAATCTGGCCCACGACAGCCAATGTTTTACTGTTGTTACTATTGCTGTGATAAGTTGAATGTAAGAGAATATAAACACAGAATGATAATTACTCGGTTTTATTAACGTGCAAGGTAAAACTTTACGATAGAAATGATGACACAGAAAACTCAACTTAAGTACCTAAGCTTAAGCATATTAATAAACATAATAACATAATAATTAAATTGAAATTAATCCCACTAATAAAACAAAAAAACACTAATGAGATTTATGTATTGTGATTTTCCACCGACAATTGTTTGTAGTTGTGGACTAAATTTACTTGTACCAATTATTAAAAAAGATTTAAGACGCTCATCGGTTAATTTAGATCTGTAAACATTTTTTGTGTACTTCATCTTGGAAAACGTTTTCTCACACAAGTACGTAGTACCAAAAACAGAAAACATGCCACGAGCAAATTTATGCAAATTATCAAATTGTGCCAATGGAAGACTCTTATAAAATTCCAACAAAGATGAATTTTGATATTTGTTCTTAAACATCATCATTGCACTGTAAATCACTAATTTCCATTTGGACTTCCGGAGCCAGGGTTTGAATATCAGAATCAAAACGATTTAGAATAATAATAATAATAATAATTGTTTATTGCAGGCATAAAAGCCAATAGAATAAATCACACAGTATGTTGACAATAAAATTAAATTAAAATTCAAATAAATAATTACAAAATAAAAATTTAAAAAATAAAATAAATAAAAAGCTTAATTTCATTCGCAATGATATCGAATGTCGTTCGCAATGAAACGAGTATCGAATTTTTTCATTAAAGCACTCAAAGTATTGTCTATAAAATCGAAGGGAAATTCGTCTCTTTTCATTCAGTAGTGTGGCTGAATATTTCACGTATTAAAATGTGTAAAACTTTTTTGACGTAATTGCGATTGAAATAGTATTTTTTTCTGCCTCAACGATTTGATATAGGTGTATAAATCAGGGAGAAGCTGATTTTCACCTTGCAATCTCAAATTCAGTTCGTTCATATGATTTTTCAAATCGACATAGAATATCGAGATAGTTTCCACAGCCATTCACTATTTCCTAAATCGGCACAATGGCGTTGCTTCTCATACAAAAAAAAAACGATCTCTGCTCGAAGTTAAAAAAAGCGCTTAAGGACATTCCCGCAACTAAGCCAGCTGTATGATATGGCAAGTAATTTTCTCCAATCTCTTCAATAAACTCGGGGAATTGTCGGAGCCCTGTGGATCTGGTGAAGTTAACAACTTATATGACTGGTTTTAGAATTTCAGACAAATCCAAAAATTTTCCGCACAAGGACCTTTGATGAATGATTCAATGAAGACTAATGGTTTTGAACCACCATCATTTTCTACAGCCTTTGACACAAGTGCGACCACTCCTTTATTTTTACTACACATATTTTTGTTTCCATCGGTGTTGATAGATTTCAAGTTTTTCCATCGAAGGTTCTTTTTATTAATGGCATTTTTAACTCCCTTAAAAATGTCTGCTCCAGTTGTCATGCCGTGAATACTATCAATATCAAGAAGTTCTTCATACTCTTCACAGCTTTTATCTACTCCACGAATAAAAATCAAGACCTGAGCAGTATCTGACACATCCGTTGACTCATCTAAGGCTAGAGAAAACCACTTAAGATGTTAATTTTTGTCAGACAGTTGAGATGATATATTTTCTACGATGACTTGCACCCTCCGAGCCACAGTGTTTGCTGACAAACTGACACCTTTCAATAAATTTACCTTTTCGGGGCATATTTCTTCAGCTACTGCAATCAAGCATTCTTTTATCATTTCTCCATCGGCAAATGGTTTTCCACGTTTTGCGATTTCAAGAGCCACGCGAAAGCTGGCGCGAGTTGCAGACTCTTGCTCAGTATTTGCTTTGGTGAAGAAAGATTGCTGCGATTTCAGTCCACGCTTGAAAGCTTAAAATTTTTCCGTCCGCAAACTTCCTGTATATTTAGAGTAATTTTGAAGATGTTTCGATTCATAGTGACGTTTAATGTTATATTTTTTGAGAACAGCTACGGTTTCATTAAAAAATTAAACATAGCGCCTTATTACTGCACTCAATGACAAAATACTGAAAGTTCCATTTATCTTGGAACATTCTGCATTCACTGTCTACTTTTCGCTTATTTTCCATACTAATAAATCACACATTAAAACAAGTCTAATCAAATTACTCTGACATTGCAGGCTGAATCTTGTGATTGTCTGAAAATAAGGATGATTCCGTGCTTTGGAAAATACGTTAAGCCGTTGGTCCCCGCTAAATTATCTCTGGTGTTAGTGGTTGTTACATCAAAACCACGTAAGATGCCGTAAGGCGGATTTAAAACTCGGACATCAGGGCTTGCTCCCACGCTATAAGATGAAAAACACTTTCTGAACTTTATGTTAGATCCAGTATACGGGTGGAATGGTCTCGCTCGAGGGATGAACCGATCACCCGATATTTCATCATAATTATTAATAATAATGCAGTACAAGGAAAATACAGATATACTTATTGTACTGGTATATTATATAATATATCATATTTATTTATTAATTATTTAGTGATATATTTAAGCGTGAATTATAGAAATATGAACATACAAAGGAACAGATTAAATTACTTAAGTTTTGTTTATTTTAAGCATGTGGTATCTGCATTCCGGTACTGCAAATACATTAGTTGGCTGTAGCATGCCTTGTTCCTGAGGAGGAAATACTTTAGGTTGCTGTGGCATGCCTGGTTTTTGAGGAGGAAATTCATAACGTTGCTGAGGTATGCCCTGCTCTTGAAGAATTTGGGGTGAGTTTTGAGCTACTTCTGGCACATCCTCAAGTGGATCATTTGGTTACTCTTCTGGATTTGGATTAATCCTATAGAATTAATGGAAGGCGCATAAAAGTCCTTGACCATCACGTCGTGCAGCTGCTTCAACTTCCACTTGTTCTTGAGCAATTCCTTGTCTCACGACAAAGCGGTCAGCGTGTTGCAAAAAAGCCTACATCTACATCTTCAGCGCTAATCTGTAATTAATAACAGACCATGTTAGCACTGTAAATAAAAATAAATACAAAAAAATACAAGTTAGGTACTAATTTAAATCAGAATACGTCATGTGATCGCGTGTAATAGATGGACTCCTATTATTGTAAAAGATAATGTACTAGCTCTTCACCATTTTTACGATTTAAGGGAGCTTTCGTCGTAAAAATGGCGAAGAGCGCAGTCTACGAAGCACGGATGGAGGGGAATTAATCTTATGTCAGCATGTGTTATTCCGGGAAATGCCGCCGACTTTATCTTGCAACCTTGGTCCTTGGACCTTGAGCAACATTGCAACAAAAAAACATTGTCTTGCACCAAAATGGCCTGCCATAATTGACGAGAGTTAAATATAACATAATATAACGATATTGCGTATTGCAAACTGGAACCATGGGCTTAAGCTTGGTTGTAATTTTTTTCCTGACTGACACTGACACACTTCCATTGTTGTAGTAGAAAGCAAAATGATTTCAGTTACTTTAGTTGACCTTATTGCATTTTGAGTGTAACATTTCAACAAAATGGGCGAGGAATACAGGATCTTTAACATGGATTATCTCGAAAACCCTGCACTTTATGACTTTATGTCATTAAACATTTTTGTTTGTCTTAGATCCTCTATCGATATACATAAGACTCATCGTGCGCCGCTCTTTTTAAAACTCCTGAAATTCCCGAAAGTTATGGTAACCACTTGGCCAACATTTTAAAATCCCTTTCACAACAGCAACTCTGGTCTATATTTCTGACATCAAGGATTTTCAAAATGACGTTTGAAGAATGTTTACAAACTTCAAATATATGTTTGACCAATGAGGAAGTGATAATTTAACACGAGTTGTCATTTAAAGTTATGGTCCCTAATTTGAATTTGACATCAATAGATAAAGAATCGAGCTTATCTTATGGCCAGAAAAAAAAGGCATAACAATTAAGGCCAAAAAATGCCCACAATAGAATCTGCAGTACTCTAGATGACGTCTGTCAAAAAAGTTGCTGTGCGTCTCTATAGGCTAAATACCACGTGATAGCACCGCCCTCTTAACTAATATTGGAAATTGTTCAGGACTCTATTTGCTAACTTAGCCCCCTCTCTCATGATTCCCCATTTTGGCCCTCCTACGAACAAAATACTTAGGTAATAGTTTTTAATTCCACATACAAGGGGGCGGGCGCGGTATTTTAGCAAGCGTTTAGGGGGCGCAAAGTGAAAAAGGTTGGAAATCTATGTCCTAATGGGTTAAGGACCTGCCACACGGCAGGCAACACGCTGGCAGCAAGTTGCCAGCAAGTCGCCTACAACACAGCGGCTACACGACACACAACAACAAGATCACAGCCAACCAATGTTGTCAACTGCACCGAAATTACGATAAAACGTACGGTACGACTGTTCCGTAATGTTGAGAATCGCGCGCCATTTCGGCGGTCGGAGATCGTGGTCGGCGACAAGACCATTTTTTTTATAAAACAAAATGAATAGTAATATCGTATATATGTTAAGAATAAACAAAACACTTACGATGTCACTTGTCTTTCGCGCATGATGGATACATACATGGATACATGACGCATACAATGGATAGAGGAAACAAAAACGAACAAAAACTACTAAAATTATGCTAACGTAATACTTGAATGACCCCTCACAGCAAGCACGAACGTTCGCACACAAGCACTCATGAACCAGTTTTGAACTATTTTACCAAGCCATAAGGTTGAGAATCGCGCGCCATTTCGGCAGTCGGAGTTCGTGGTCGGCGACAAGCGTCTAGTCTAGACGGCTTACAGCAAGCTTACTGCAAGCTCAGGGGTCGTTCAAGTATTACGCAAGCACCAAAGTGTGGTTGGGGGAGGATCATTGCCTAGCTAATTTTTATTATAATGGGGAACGGGGGGTTCTGAATAGTGGTTACATCAGCAATATTTATCCTTTTTTTTTAATAAAACAAAATGAATATTGATATCGTTTATATGTTAAGAATAAAAAAATAAATACGATGATAATCATTTGTCTTTCGCGCATGATGTGTATGGTATACAATGGATAGAGTAAAAAAACTATCAAAAGCTACTAATATAGTGCTACGTAATACTTAAATGATTCCTCACAGCAAGTCCGAACGTTCGCCTCCTCGTCGCCAGTCTCACTCTCACCACAGCAGACTCTTGACCAGTTTTGAACTTTTTTACATAGCCATATAAGGTTGAAAATCGCGGGTCTTCGTACAAAATGCAACTACACGGCAGACGCTGCTTGTTGCCAGCTTGCAGGCGACCACCTCTACTGCCGTGTGGCAGCTCCTTTATGCATATTTTCTAGTACAGGATAATAGATCTACATGACATCAAAAGAGCTCCGTGGTCTAATTTGTATCAAGCTTGCTTCTCACACAGGAGATGCAGGTTTAATTCCTGACCATGTACCAGTGAGACGAGAGAGTGAGAGAGTGATCATTTATCTTAAGTACAGTATCAGTTCAGTGTTTCGGATGACACGTTAAGCTGCAGGTCCCGGCTGCTATCGCTACGTGGAAGTAGTCGTAAAACCCCTCCATCAACCCGCACTGAGCCAGCGTGGTGGAGTATGGCTTAATCTTACTCGTATCGTTGGGACATTAGGCCACATTAATTTATTATGACATAAATTCGCAATCTGTCTGTCCACTGGCTTCGCGCAACGGTATCGCACGCATGTAACCTCAGGGTAACGAATGCATGTGCAAATGAAATGCAACAAAGCAATAGGCAGCCTCACGCAAAGTAAACGTGAAAACATAGCAATTATTTAACATAAA
The DNA here is from genome assembly GCA_949825045.1 of Argyresthia goedartella. Classification (NCBI taxonomy): domain Eukaryota; kingdom Metazoa; phylum Arthropoda; class Insecta; order Lepidoptera; family Argyresthiidae; genus Argyresthia; species Argyresthia goedartella. Next base: position 4,725,673 of record OX463823.1, on the reverse strand, counting down.
AATATGTAAATAGTCCTTAGTGAGAATCAATTTCGACTTTACGAGCCTTGAGTTCCCAGCCAAGTATAAAGTCCTAGTTTCCTTATTTTACGAGTTCATCGACTTTTGCTATGCGACAACAACATCTGCAATATGTATTTTTTTCACTACAAAGGCAACGGGAGTTTGGTCCAAAATGAGGCTTTCAATCACCCTTTAGTATATATGTCACCGATTGTCAAGGTTCCATCGTCTGATGGGTTTCACGCTTGCTTCTCACACTGGAGATGACGGTTCAATTCCTGACCATGTACCGATGAAATAACTTATTTATCTTAAGTACATTATACGGACTTTCTAACGGTGATGGAAAACATCGTAAGGAAACCTTCATTACTCCGTAGCTGCGGCGATAGGCTAGCCCCCTGTCACGCAAAAATGGAGTATTGAATAAATGGCTCAAAGTAGGCACAATTGTGCTTCTGCCACCCCGTATGGGAAAAGGCGTGACGCTATGTTAAGATTGTCAAAACCGTTAGTTGATAAACTGTCGTTTTTTTCTCTCGTTAGTTGGTGTTGACCACAGATATGTGGTGTTGACCAACCAAGATAGTAAACTGCAGAGTACTGCTTACTATATGATGCGTTAGTTGATAAACTAACTACTACTGTTAGTTGTACAGTTGGCGCGCGATTCTCAACATTATGGAACAGTCGTCGTACCGTACGTTTTATCTTAATTTCGGTGCAGTTGACAACATTGGTTGGCTGTGAGCTTGTTGTTGTCTGCCGCTTGTCGGCGACTTCCTGGCAACTTTCTGGCAGCATGCTGCCTGCCATGTGGCAGGTCCTAGGGAAAAATCTGAAAACATATTGATTTACGATTTAAAAAAAATGCCGAGATGTTAAAATAACTGTACTGAAATACCTACCTATCATCATCATGCATGATAAACAAAACTATTTTTCTAATTGAAGTTGAGTGTGCTGCTCGAACAACGTTATTCAAAATAATTGCCGCTCCATATTATATGTAAATTAACCATAATAATTTACGCAGATTATGTTGCGACAATTATTTTGGGCTAGTATTTAATCGCACATCAAAAATACTGATTTGCACAGCAAAAAAGGACCAATAAAAACACTTTTTATTTTTTATAGTAGTTTATGTGACTGATACATAATGGAGGGCATTAAAACTCTAGAGTGGGTTTATGAAACGAGCCGACGAAGGCGACTCATAATAATTTTACATACACTAGTCTATCTACACTCATATCATAAGCTCTCTTTGATGTGTTCAGGAACCGCATGTTTGACCGGCATTTAACTTGTTCAGTAGTACCAACTTCACAGACAAAGTAGGGGCGGGGCGGCACACAGGCGGGCGGGCGTCGGCGTTCGAAATTTGAATGTCATAATAGTTAGAAAATTTACAAATTATGATCATAATGTTCAATATTCAGATAAGAAATGAGTTTTTACAAAGTAGCTTAACATTATGCTGATCGTAAGGTGCGGTTTTTGGACGCAGTAAAGAGGGTTAATGATACGTGTTTAGATAATAGTAATTTATGTGACTGCTACATAATGGAGGGCCCTCCATTATGTGGCAGTCACATAAACTACTATTATGTGTATTACTCTTTGAGTAATAATGTATAAATACTAGAGTAGGCGCGCAAACTGACTTTCTGGCAGCTATAAGTAGAGCTAATTCACTCAACACCAATTCAGTCTGTGCCAAGCGCTTGCCGAGCCATGACGCTTTTGATAGGAAAAGTAAATAATGTCGTCATGTGCTCTGCGTTACTGTAAAAAAAACACCATACAGACCAAAAAAGCCAAGGAATAACTTTTCATGTTAATTACCCTGTATTATTAGTAAAATACGCATATTCAAAAATATTTTGTGTATTATAAAAATCAACAAAGCGACAGCCATGTTTTCTCTTTGAAAATCAAAGAGTAAATAGATTTTTACATGCAGATGTGTCATTTCCGAATATGTTATGTACGTCACATATTTTTAAATTTTTATTGCACATGAAAATTCACATTACAATCTTATGGAAAATACATTTACAAAGGCAAGCTTATCTCTAAGAAGAGATTTCTTCCAGCAAGGCCAAGATGATAAGGATAAATTTCATAGCAGTGACAGGTAGACCCTTGCGCAGAATAGCTCATGTTTATCTGACGAAAATTTAAAGAACTGTCAATTTATTTATAAACTGACTAACAACATCACAATTATTCACAACCTATGAAAACAAAACCCATTAAAATATTGGATATGTGCATATTCTCTTTTATTTTATTCCCAACTACAGATAATAGGTCTTATATATTATATAGGCTTAAAAGTATGCAACATAGGCAGCATTCACTCGATAGGTATACTTTTGGGCAAAGGCTGTACGTCTTCGGCATGTCGCATCTGAGCGCAAAGATCTATGACAACTGACACGCCCGCTCTCGTCAAGAGGCCGGGCACATATTTTGTTCGAACTAGCGTCTCTAGTATTTATACATTATTTATTACTCAAAGGTATTACTTAAGTTTATGTTTTAAATATTTTATGTTGTTACATGTTCAACCTAACACCGCTACCGCAGCATTTTGCCCTGATCTGTGCAAATCAGTATTTTTGATGTGCAGTTTAATATTTCCCATTATATTGATATATCAGCCTGTATTATAAAAGGTAGGAAAAGTTAGGTGTAACAAAACACTCAAGACTATTCACGTTTTATCTGATAATGTTGTCAGTTGGTTGTGATAGTTTGATGTAGGAAATAAACAAGCAGAGGCGAATTCAGGATTCTCGTTAAGGGGGTGGGGGGATTGTTTTTAGGGATCCGAACCTTTTAACCCTGTACTGCATACTACCCATATATGGTTTCATAGGTTTTGAACTTTATAACCAAGCAATAAGGTTGAAAATCGCGATCCATTTCGAGTCAGACCATGCATTTAGGGGTTAAAGGGAAAAAAGGAACCCTTATAGGATCACTTCGTTGTCCGTCTGTCTGTCTGTCTGTCAAGACCCTTTTTCTCAGGAACGCGTGGAGAATAACACACACACATACACGTCATTCAATTTTGACAAGGAAAATACGCACGATATGTTAAGTAAATTATTCAAAAGCGTACTGCAATACGTTCAACTAATGTTTCTTCTGAATTACATTAAAGTAAAAAATATTTAAATTTAATAAACCGAAATATGAATTAATTTCTTATTTTAATTTATTTGTTTTGTACGGTAGTACTATTAAGTATTCTGTGACGGTAGGTTCAAATCTATCGCGGGTTTTCTAAAATGGTGTCGAACCTTTAGTTTCTTTTTTACTGATAACTTTGTGGAATAGAATAAAAAGCATTTAAGTATTTACTTTTTGCAAAGAGGTTATATACCTATGAAAGATATTGTATGTATTGATTATATAGATATTTAGTAAACAAATAGTTTTCTAAATCGATCTAAAATTTTACACTCCCCTTCCCACACACCTTGATCCACCACGTAAAAGAAGGTACATAATTTAGTTTGACATAGGCCTCTTAGGCTATACCCCCCACCTCTTGAGTATGGTCACATGTTGTTCCACATAAGCTTATAATGCAGCTCTTATCTCGCATCCTCAGGAAATATTTGATCACTAACAAAGATATCTGATAACGATTGATAGAATATAGGTGAGAATAGAATATAAGCCTCTCATTCCAATGCTTTGATAGAGGTGTCTATCAAGATTTACAACCATGAGGGTGTTTCTGTTCTTAGCAGGTAGGAATTTATTTACTATTTGCTTAAGCTGAATCCCATGAAATGCATGTCCACGGGATTTTTAAGTCACTCTTGAGCTTGAGACATTGGATATATCTGCATAATTTTCAGTAAAAGCAGTGTGTCAAGCCAAGTCAAGACGCACAAGTGTATGTTATATTACACGAACCATTTCGAGCTACTTTTGACCCCTATCTACACAAATGAAATTTGGCCCTTAGATAGAAATGTAGTCCTAGCCTTTTTTTTAATGCTCAGAGACTGCCGTTTTTATCACTCATTGTCTGACTGATTGACATTTAGATCAAACATCCTAACCCATTTGCAGTTAACCTAGAAGTTTCAAATTTGGCATCCAGCTGGGAAATAATACATGAAGAAATATGATAACAGTGAATTATTTTTAAAATCTTGTTCTAAAAATATATTTTTACGCCTACCAAAACGGAACAGCAACAACCAGCATCTCTGTTGATCAATTGTTTTGTCTTTCTCGTTCATTGGTGTCTTTCTGCCCCTTGCTTCGCTCACACAGACATATTTGGCATCGTTACACTCGGATAAAAAATCTAATATGTGCGAGCCGAACTCGCACGCCAACTGTTCCGTACCAACGCATAATGTTAAGTTTCTTATATGGGGGGGACCCCCTTAATGTGTAAATTTATTTACTTCTATTCGTGTAAAGGCCTGTTTCCCTCGGTTGGTGTAGTAATGGGTTATATTTATTTTTTGTTATGTGATGGAGCTAATGTAGTTTATATTGTGCTCTAGGACTGTCCTGTTGCATTTATGTACTTTTCTGTCTAGGTTTGCCTAGGTTTGCTGGAAGAAATCTCTCTTTAGAGATAAGCTTTGCGCATAAATTGTCTTAAAAAAAATAATATTTTTATTATATTTCTTTACAAAATGTAGTGATATCTCTACCAAACATTATTACAGTCATGGTACATGACTGTAATAATATGTATGAGTCAAAAAGTATGACTTAGCCGTTGCGCACACTCAGATTTAGCTAGTTCCATGCCGGGCAAGCCATACTTTTTGTTTGACCCAATTGAACATCAGGATTATCTATAGAATTTGACAACTGTTTAGATCTCAATTCTTTTGCATAATTCAATGTTACACATGCTGCTAAACAGCTGCGGCGATGGGCTAGCCCCTTGTCACGCAAAATGGAGTACGTTGACTAAACTGGAGTACAACTGTGCTACTGCCACCCCGTATGAGAAAAGGCGTGACGCTATGATGTTGATGTCTGCTTTGTTGTATTAACAGGACTGTCCCTGGCACTCTGCGCCGTCCCTCGTCACACACAGCGGAACCTGAAGGTGGACCGCGAGGATGACGGATACATGCTGGCTGTTGAGGGCGGTAAGTGTCAGAGGACATGTACTTCCTCCCTCGGTATTAATCGAGCATGAAATTTCTCAATGATTCTCAATTCCATTCGGTGTAACAACTAAGATTAATATCGCCAATTTCACGCGTTTTAAAGCGTTTTTATTTTTTATAGAAATTTGGACAGGCTCCTTGACACTCACTTGGGCAAAATCGGCCAAAGGTAACACAGATGAAAAATGCCTTATCTAACATGTATCTATCAAACAGATGATGGACCAGTCCTCCAGGGTATCATCGGTCGCAAAGTCGCCGCTGATGACTCAGAGGTGACCTTCGACTATTCCATGGAACACGACGCGGTTTCCGGAGGATATAAGCTCTCGGTCACCTGGGATGGACCGCCTGATAGGGTTTTTGAAGACTGCTATGGATTTGGTAAGACCACACACAAGTTATACTCCAGTTTCATGACTAATATAACTTTGCAATTCAATCTTCAATGGGTGTGTCAAAGACGCAATTCTATCACTTATTTGCTATACATTATACCTATCGGAGCTCTGACAAGGATCTTAGTCATAAGTGGTAATAAAAATGCTATTTCGCAGACAATAAGCAGTGGTACGGCGGCCCTGAACAAAAGGAACAATACTGGCCGGTTCAAAATGGCCGTCTCCAGAAATATTCAATGATTTCCAAAGAAGAGGACAACGCCGCCGTCTCCGAGAGATACTGGCTCAACTCAGCAGGACAGTACTTCTACGTTCACCCAGAATCAACTCTGTTCGTCGACTACCACAATATTGTAGATAACCACATTTGCTTCGTAGGCGAAGTCACTTCTCCATACTCTTCGAAGAGAACCCATAACATTCTGAAATACGACATCTGGTTCTTCGAAAACTCAAAGGTCGCCCACCAGCACGCCGTCGACACATACCTGGGTAAACCCAGTGGCATTCCGGACTACCGCATGATCCAGTATCCAGTATGGTCCACATGGGCTCGTTACTCCAGAGATATTAACCAGATGAACCTTTTAGAATACGCCCATGAGATCGCTGACAGTGGTTTCCCTAATTCACATTTCGAAATCGACGATCTTTGGGAGATCTGCTACGGTTCACTGACCGTGGATGAGAGGAAGTTACCGAACTTCAAAGAGTTGATTCAGGACATCAAGAGCCTTGGCTTCAGGGTTGCTATTTGGGCGCATCCTTTCATCAACCAAGACTGCGAGCCATGGTTCTCAGAAGCTTTGGACAAGGGGTAAGCATGACAAAACACCATAATTTGCACACACTCAGATATATACAAAACAAAACTAGTGAGATGGACACGGCGGATCAAATATAAACATTTATTCGAGATACATTCAAAAAACCTCTATGTAAAGCTACCTTGTAAAAGATTAATCAAAACTCGAAATCGCAGTGCCGAGCCATGGCTCAACAATAACATTAGAAATTGATGTAACAAGAGAGATGAAATCTTCGGCCAATGGTTAAAGAATACAAATAGCCCCACACTGCGGTTACATAACAATAAAATAAGAAACAAACTCAACAAAGTAATGCAATAGTATAGAAATAAATACCACAAAAATAAAATAATCAACAACTTTGGAAACTCAAAAAATCTATGGAAAATTTTCAACAATATCTGCGATAGAATATCCGCATCTATAGATAGGTCTATTCTTAAAATATTCTCACCTCATAGCTCTAGAGATATTGTCGATAAGTTTGCGTATGATTTTGATAACTCTGTTAAGAGAATACTTCCGAGATGCTACCTACATAAATATCTTACCAGCATACCAGACCCCCAAGCTGAAACGAGCATGCGTTACCAGCCTGCCGCTTTACAGACTAATTAAAAGCCTGAATAGTCCTAAAGCCAGACCTAGATGGTATAAGAGTCTGCGTCATACAAATAGAAAACGATTGTTTATGTTTAGCCATATCAAACCTAATAAATACAAGTCTCAAAACGGGCCTGTGTCCAGACGAGTTAAAACAAGGGTGCGTGAGACCGGTTACTATCGCCCAATTACACTTCTATCTTCAATCGACACAAAATTTTGCGAAAAATTCCTTTGTGAACAATTACATAGATTCTTATATGTCAACAATATAATAGATCCCAACCAATATGGATTCCAGCCGCGCGAAAGTACAACCATGGTACAGTCTGCAACAGAGACATATGACCCCCCATAAAAGTGCTACAAAAGCGCCCTCTCTCGTGGTTAAATCCTTCATGACCTTCATTACCATCAATGCCATCTATTCGATATTCGATAAACCACCAGGTCAGGCACCACAGGGTCGAAGCGTAGGATACGCTTATTTCGTCACAAATCATGAGTGTTACGTGGCGCAAATAGCTACATGTCAAGATAAGTTAGAGGTAGCATGTTCGAATCCACAAAGGCTCAGTTTTTGCTAAGCAAAATATTGGTAATATTGGTGTAATAATTTTGGAATATAATATGGTGATTCATAGAAACGATGGGTTGTTATATTGTTAGATAACTTACCTAGCTTATTTTATAACTTATTGTTATTATAAATAAAATAAAAATAATTTTGAAAGTTATTTATTTAATTTCAATTTTTCAACAAAGAAATGTGTATCTTAGACAAACATTTAAACTCAAACTATGATTAATCTTCCGTAGAGGGAATTATCATGCTACTATGTAAGTATATTTGTAACAATTTACATCTCTCATCTTTCATAATCATAGCATGATATTTAAATAACATGTAGGGTCAAATAGTGCTACCTGGATAGCAATTTATAGAAACTTTGCTTCGATATCAATATTTAAGACTTTTTCAACAAAGAAACGAAATAAAGATATAAACTCAAACTATGATAAATCTTCCGTAGGGAGAATCAACATGCTACTCAGTCTAAGTAACAATTTACATCTCTCAACTTTCTTTATCATAGCATGATATTTAAATAGCATATAGGGTCGAATAGTGCTATACCTGGATAGCAATTTATTGAAACATTGCTTCGATATAAGTAGTGGCAGCAAATTATTTTTAATATCGGAGAGGGTGCCCCTCATTTTGAAGCACTTGTTCAAGCCTGGACTTCATTCCTGTAACCATGTTGGAACACATATTACTAAGGCGGAAAAGGTCCCAAGATCTCATCACCTCTTGGTCTAAATAACTTTTTGTTCTAACATCACTCGTATCCCAGTTAAGAACCATTTGACCCCACAAGTTTTCAATTAAGTTCAAATCTGGGCTTTTAGATGGCCACTCAATGACAGTTATATCATTACGAGCGGCAAACCACTCTCTAACCAAACACGAACGGTGCACGGAACAATTATCTTGTATAAAGTATATTTGCCCCTCTGGATACACGTTGCGCACTGTTGGAATCATCACATCTTGTAAAATTTCCAAGTATTTATCTTTGTTCATTCGGCCGCCGAATTCGATCAACTCCCCTGGGCCCATGGAGGACATCCAACCCCAATAGCCTGCAAAACAATTTGGTTAAATAACAAATAATCCACACTGCGTAATACAATTTAAAATAATAATATTTCGAATCCCGGCTGGGCACGAAGACAAAAGGTGTTAGAAGTTGCATGTTTCTGATGTTGCCGTGTTTGGTTCTATGACACAGGCTATTTAACCTCTCAAGATACGTCCTATAAAAATATAAGCAAAAATACATCGCGATTTTCAACTTAACGCCATAGACTTATAGAGTTCCAATCCTATGAAAATTTCGGCCGACCGGATATCGCGACGACGACGGGACGTGAAAGGTTAAGTGTGGGGCCAGAAGTAAAAGCAATGTATGTGCCTGTCTGTATGATGTTAATGTTGTTTATAAACACAACATATAACATATATGTTTATAAATATTCTTACCTAAAGTTATTCTGCCACTTGTTCTCAAAGGCAAAATATTTTGATGGTTATAACGCTCGCCAGCTCTTCTCCATAATATTTTTCTGCCATCATCATCGGACTTAAAACTTTTTTCGTCGGTAAAAATTACGATTTCGTTCTCCCAATCAAAGTTTAGATATTCAGATGCGAATCTCATTCTTGCTTGGCGATGGGCTTCGGTTAATTTAATTTTTTTGGCCGGCTTGTAGTTATGGATACCCCCTGCATGTAAATGTCTCCTTACTGTTTGCAGTGAAATATTATAATCTATGGCAGTTGATCGTGTTGTCTTAAATGGGTCTTCTGTGTGGAGATTAACGATTTCACGATGTCGGTTTGATGCATCTGTGTAGGTCATTGCTTGCGGGCCGGGGCGGTTACGCTTTACGTCACCACTATCTTGGTATCTCCGAATCCAAAGACGAACCGTGTTTCTCTGTAAGAGAATATAGGCATCTTATATTAGTAATTTTAACACTAAACCTATGTTACACGAAACAAAAAATTGTTACAAATTAGTATAATATATAATTATTTTTTACTTACCGCGATACCTAATTCTCTAGATATACTTTTAATACTGTGGTTGTCTTCCCAATACACTATTATTTTGGCTTTAACAAAATCAGTTAAAAAATGAGACATGATGACTAGTCCAAACTTTCAAAATCACAAGATCCGCAGTAACTTATGTGATATTGTGACACGAACTGAACGTATTCTTGTTCTGTGGTTATAATTCTGATATCCTACCTTCAATTTATTTGTAAATGCATTGCGTGCGGTTGACGATGAAGTTAGAGCGCTGCGTCATAGAAGTAGAACATATGATATTAATTTTCGCCATGATGTACAGATCGTTGGTTAGTGCAATGGGACGAGCGCTTGCTTCATAAATCGAAGGGCCATGGTTCGAACCCCGCTCTGTAAAGCAATTGTTTTTGTTTCTTCCTGGTTATTATTGATGTAGCCGGTTTCCTTCAATTTGAAATAGAAATACAAAATCTGCGGCTGCACACTTTCCAGAAACAAGTTTAGGTGCCAAGAATCGTGGTAGGTGGCGCTTCTCAGCAGTTTGAATGGAATTACGTTTTAAAAGTTGGGGGGTCAGATGTCTCTGTTGCAGACTACTACTACTAGACAGTACTAACAAAATTTACGAACGATATTAATGAACTTCTAAACGATAAAAAACAAATACTTGCTCGCTTTATAGACTTTTCACGTGCCTTTGATACACTCAATCATGCTAAACTCATACTCAAACTGGACTCTTGTGGTACGAGAGGTCTTTTCAAGCAATGAGGTATAAACTACATCCAAGGACGAAAGTACAAAGTCAAAATCGGCGACGAAATCAGTGATGACATCCCAATAAGCCAAGGAACAGCTCAAGGATCAGTCCTAGGCCCAATACAATTCCTTACTTACGTCAACGACATGAGCTAACCGATGAATTACTGCACCAACTATCAGTTTGCAGAAGATACATGACTAATTATAGCCGACAAAGATGCGACTGTCGCTAAAAACAACCTACAAGCAGACTTTAAGAGCGTGTTGAAATGGTGTCATGATGCGGGACTAGTCCTCAACGCCCAGAAGGCCAAACTAATTCACATCAAATCACCCTACTGCAAAGATAAGACTCTGGTTGGTATTGATGCCCATTCCCACGCCTGCATGCGCAGTGGGTGTGACGACGGAAATTGCGACTGCGGTCCAATATAAATCGTGGACCTCATGTGTATCTGGGCCTAGTGATTGATAACAGGCTCAACTGGGGTCCACATGTTGAACATGATTGTGGTAAGCTGAGATCACTCTTGGCAACTTTCTGGATAGTAAGGAACCGTATACCATACCCCATCCCATCAGGAGATTCCTTAATTCCAGTTACGGCCATACTTATAATTCCTACCTGAGTTCCATACTAAAGCTACAGACCAGGTTGCTGAAACTAATTGTATCACCGAAAATAAAAAACAAATATGAGAACGATGATGTCCAACTATTTAAGCACTGTGGAGAACATCCAATTACGCACGAAGTTCACTATTGCCTGCTTAAAGAACATTTCTTTATTAAAAGTGATCTTCGAAAAATCAACCACCTATAATAAACAGGCGTATGGCGCAGAGTAAACTGGTTACTGTAAGCTCAAACAATAACTACAGTAAGCAAACGAGCCCCTACATGATTCCGTGCTTAATCAATAATCTACCTACGCAAATCAGGAACTCGATCACGCAGACGAATATTAAATACAAACTAAAAACATACTTTCTCTCAATATTATAAGGGTTGAAAACTTCTTGAGAACTGCACACTCTTTTTTGAACTTTAATTGAACATAGCTGACTTTAATTTAGATATAGCCATAAATACTGTATAATGAGTAGATAACCAAACAAACCTCAGTGGTTTAAATGGTGTTCAAGCATGTAACTCTGTTAGTTTTAATATATCATTAATTAAAAAAACAATAGTGTAGCTATAGTTCGGTATGGGTTCTATGAAAAGGCAAAGCTATCTATGTTAAATAGGGCTTTTAGAATTAAGCCTTAATTACAGTTGAGGCTTTGCTCTTCAAGAGATCTCACAACGAACACAAGTTTTGGCCCATCTATATAGTACTTTAATGGGATGAATTATTTCTTTAGAATCTTCCGCTTGAGGACTTTTCTTACTGTCTCTATCCTAACAGTTACCTGGTGCTGAGTGAGGACGGAAACCCACTATCGTCCTGGTGGAACAACAACGGCTCCCTACCTGGCTACATCGACTTTACCAACCCGGAAGCAAAGGCTTGGTATTCATCCAGGATTCAGAACGTGATCGACACTTACGGCATTGATAGCGTCAAGTTTGACGCTGGAGAATCCAGCTGGTCTCCTCAGGTAATCAAGCATGTATATCTTTGTTAGATAGCTCTAAATAAAAGGTCCTCAAAATATCTTATTATTCTTGTTGTAAGTAGTCCACAAAATTAAAGACTGCGCCAAGTATCTCCGGCTTTGAATTTAATATTACCTATGTCTCTCTCTCTCTTATCCCAATTTACCCTATTTCTGACATGTCACCTTCTCATTCGCACCTTTCGTCAGAGATAAATATATTTGGCGTGGACTGTACTTGGTTCTAGACACAGGATATCGATGGTGAAAAAATTATAATGAAACCTTCATATTTCCATGGACTAGCCCGTGTAACGCATATTGGAGTATTCAATCACTAGCTAACCTTGGGCCCAATTGTGCCTCTGACAGCTCTTATGGGACGTGAACACAATGTTTGTTTAGATAGAACACACTATCCTGGAAGATGACTGCACCTTTCGATTACACGTTACAAGGCAGATTGTGTGATATGTATAATTATTCATGGGTTCATAATTTCTTTATTGCGTAAATATCAAATAATTGAGTAAACAAGAAATACCTAGAAAAGTATACAAATTCCAACTTTACTTTCCTCAGATTCCAGTCCAGAACGGAGACATTGACCTGCACCCCGGACATATTGTGCAGACTTACTTGAGGGCCGTTTCCGAATTCGGACCCATGGTTGAATACCGCTCTGGACTCAGGTATGATGGGATTAACAAATAATTGAGAAGTAATCATATGTACGGTTCAGCAAAGTATATATAGTGTTACTGGTAAGTCGACCTAAAAACGCTGGGAGATTTTGAAGAAAAACGTTACTTTTACACATATTTCGTGCCAATTCTGCTTTTGTAAATTATTCAGTCCAGTTTTTTTGCTTGTTTTAGGGTAAAATATTATAAAATTAATATTTAAAAACAAGAAAATCCCAACCACTACAAAACCCCATAATACCGGCTTGCGAGGAAATCAATTTATCACATGTTTACTTAACATTTTGCACATAGCAGTGTCACCAAAAAAAAACTGGTAACTTTTTGTTACCAAAAATATCTCCACTTTTCTAGCAATTCAAAAAGGTACAATTGTCAAATATCATGTTTATTATTGTTGGAAAAACTAGCCGATAAAGTAGTTAAGATAGCGGAAACTAAGATGAGCGGGGCTAAACACACTAAGCGCCGGTGTATACTTAACTATACACCGAGGTATATCTTTTCCCAGGCCGGTGTATATTTAAGGATACACCCACCTTTCGAGGGACTCCGTGTTCCTCGGAGACGTTGTCTTCCACCATCACTCGGAAGCGGCGATTCTTCTGGAAAGAAGGATGACCTTGACCGTTCTTTATGGATCTGGAGACGTCGACAGATTGTACAGCAACCCCTCATGCCATACTCTGTCGATCGCCTTCTCCATTTTCAAAAGTACTGCAGCAGTGTTTTGTTAAAAAAATCCGTCGTGTCATTCAGTACTCTGGTAACATGAAGCGTCGAAGAATGCTCAAGCCTAAAGCCGAACTTTTCCGGGCGCGGCTGGATGTGGGGCAGTAGCTTCGCTAGCAGGCAGTTTCCTTTGAGATGGTACTCAGTAGGGTGATCGATCGATAGCTCTCAGGCAGCTTGGGGTCCTTTCCCGGCGTGGGAGTCACCCTGACCAAGCCCTCCTTCCACTGGGTTGCTAAGCGACCCGTGCGCAAGATACCGTTAAATAGGCGCGTATCGGCCGCCATAGTACGTGGCGACAAGTGCAACAGCGCCGTTTTGGATATGCGGTCTGCGCCCGGGGCTTTCCTGGGCTTGGTATGCTGAAATGAAATAATAGTCTGGTCGGGCGAAACGACGATGTGATCGTTGATCGGCATAGCGAATTACACTCGCAGGTGTCTCTCAACTGCTGCGACGTGCTCCATATCATCCGAAGGGTTCGGTTTGAATTGATTCTCGAAGTATTCGAAGAAGATCTCCGCTCGGTCTTAGGCTCGGAATCTCGGAAGGCCGTCGCTGCCTGGGATTGGTCGGACAGGTGTAGGAGTGGTTGACAAATCCAGGCACAGGCGATGCACGGAGGGGACGTGGTCGCCAATGGTGTCGACGTTGCGTTCCCAAGATTCTTCGGCGTGGAGCCTGGTCTTCATCGTCGGGCAGCGTTTTTTGCAATTGCTTACGTAGAGCGCGCTTATCACAGATGAGTGCGCGAAGCTCAGCAGGGAGAGGTGTGGGTTTCCTACCGCGAGCTACGGTGTGCGATGACAGATCGAGCGCGTCTCGGATCTGGCTGGTCAGTAACGATGCCAGGCGGTTAACGTCTTCCGGCTGGTTGACGGGGCAGGTGGTGGAGGACCGGTCGAGGGAGGCGGTGAAGGCGCCCATTGGTAGCGTCGACGTGATGCTGGTGGAGACATCCGGGTGGGCAGATCCGCCAGGACGAGAAGTACTGGCCTGTGGTCCGATAGGAGGTCAGGCAGAACCTCCTGGCTCGGCGACGTCGATGGTGTCCCTTCCGGCCCGCGGGTCGAAGTGGGTGGGCTCTTCGGGACTGATTACGTTGTAGTTGTGGCTCACGAAGTCAGCATGGATGGCGCGTCCAGCTGGGCATACCCTGGAGGGATTTCAGGCGGTGTAGCAGCCACCGTAACTCGGAGGTGCGGATCTTGGATCTGGGGGCTTGTACACGGCGTAGGTAACAGGGATGTGTACTCCTGGGCGTCAATGAGCTGGCGGAAGATTTTCCTGCCGAAGATGACAGCAATGCCTCGAAAGGCCCAGCCTTTGGTGGACATCTCGTCCTTGCGGTAGACGAAATAGCCGGGCAGTGACAGCTTGTTACTTCCGGCTAGATATGTCTCGCTGATGAGCATCACGCGGTAGAACACGTGGACCAGCTGCTTCTTCCCTGTAAGCGACTTCGCGTTCCAGTGGACGATTCTGAGCGGCTCGTGCATTGCGGAGCAGAGCGGTGAGTCTTCCCAGGGCAGTGGGGTCGCTGAGGAGGGCGACCAAGTTCTCTTGCCTTATTTGTGCTGTTATTTGTGGTTAACCACAGTTGTTAAAACATTTGCGGTTGTTCTCTCATGGGTACCCAAACAATAGATTTTTTCCAAGAACCAAGGGGTGGTCAGAAGTGAAATAGAACAATACATTGTGTTAGGCACTGAACAACAGGTCATGTCATGCCGTGTGTTTCCGTCGCTACCGGATCTTCTTTGTCGCCTAGTTTTCCTTAAACCTGCAAAAAAATTGGAGTGAATCACTTAGAAAAGGAAAATTGGTACGAAAAATGTGTAAAACTGACTTTTTCCTTCAGAAATCTTTAAAGTCCCATAACTCGAAGATAGTTATTTTTCGGTAGGGTGTTTCGTAGTAACAATGGTTATTTTGACCCATGCTAGCATCTCTCAACGTACGCAGGTCTGCACTTTTATCAACAGCAGCATCTGCTTTCAGTCATTACTTAAGGGCAATCTGCAAAATACTAAACTTTTTTCTTTTTACAGGACCCAAGATCTGCCAAGATTCATCCGCATGGTCGACAAGGACACGCTCTGGGACTTTAACAACGGTCTCGCTACTCTCATCACCACGCTCCTCCAGATGAACATAAACGGCTACACGTTGGTGTTGCCAGACATGATTGGTGGGAACGGATACAACGAGCTGGGCCTCGAAGGCCGGACGATGCCTGAGAAGGAGCTGTTCGTAAGATGGCTGCAGGCTAACGTGTTTATGCCAGCGCTGCAGTATTCTTATGTGCCTTGGGATCATGATGAAGAGGTAGGATGCCGATTCCTATTTGAATTACGTGTTTTCATTCCATAGGTTTTTAAGACGCGATTCTCAGCCGAAGACCTGAAATATAGTATACTTTATCTACACACGTATCATAATAGTAGTTTATGCGACTGATACATAATGCCTAATTATGTACAGTTACAAACACTACCTACTTTATCTATACACATATTAAAAGCTCTCTTTGATGTGTTCTGGAGCCGCATGTTCGACCGGCATGGTGGCATTGATAATTGCTCTGATAATAAGAAATTAGTTTTTACCAAGTGATATCATTATGCCGATCCTAACGTGCGGTTTTTGGACGCAGTAAAGAGGGTTTATGATACGTGTGTAGATAAACTACTATTCTATGTTCAATATGGTGACGTCATCGCTATTAGCTGTTTCTAGAGATAATGGTGAAATCCGTTTTGCGATCATCTGCATCTTATATGCAAGATCGTAGAAAATGTATAGCTGAGTCACTTGCTTCATCATCCTAATGAAGATGAATGAATGTATCGAGGACGTAGATTCTAGGTAAAAGTCAGTAAAGGCACGGTTACACGAAATAATCACGGTACAAAGTGCATAAGAGGTAAATTATTCGTGGTTTGCTTTGGTAAGGCTGCAGGCAGGCTGATGTAAATTATGTATTAATAATATAATAAAAATTATATATAGCGGGGCCTTTAATGTCATCCGAAACACGGAAGCGCCCGAATAAAATGCTACTTGGTACATCCATCCGGTTCCGTTCTCAGCCAGATGTTGCTTGTACAGGGCGCGCCAAATAATTTTGGCTCTGAATCAAATGTGACCCCCTCACCTCACCTTACTCTATTTTTGACATAAGACCTTCTCATTCACACCTTTCCTCCAGCGACAAAAATATTTGGAATATGTGTTCACCAGGCCATCGAGATCTGCCGCCGGTACACCCAGCTCCACGCAGACCATGCCGACACGATCGTCGCGGCCATGGAAGCGTCAGTGAGCAAGGGGACTCCAGTCAACCCGCCTATCTGGTGGGTCGACCCTACTGACGAGACTGCCTTGGCTATCTGGGATGGTATGTGCTCTTGGAGTTGTTTGGAAAACCGATTAACCTTAGTTTTCACACAAGTTGCTCTGATCCAATCGATTTTATAGTGGAATTTGATGAGAATGGCGTCCCTCTTAACCCCTTAAAATATGGACTGTAGATAACTACAGTTTTTCCAGTACATAACGATTACCTACTTTAAATGTTCAGTAGGTAGGTACTTATCAATCTCTGAGTCAACAAGACTAATTCGATGAAACCTCTCAACTAACGTAAACACTCCAAACGTGTAATTAAGTTATCTGTTATGTACGGGAAATGAAGATACACTAACCATTAAAATTGATCATTCTATAGATAGTGGTGACGCTGAATTATTAATAATGGCAGCAAGACATGCTATTTCAGTCGAGCTACCTGCAGAATTAGAGTATGATTTATTGGCATCTTATGACGTTTCGGCGATGGAGTATTGCTTTGGTATGCAACCATGGATACTACATTCTTCCCGAGAAGGATATTTTCGCGTACTGTCGGCGAAAATATCATGTGTTCAGGAAAAATACGCCATGTTACTTGGGTCGATCAACTTTTTCATGCAACAAAAGTTCAAAAAGCTATAAAAAACGCCATAGTATTTTATCAAAAACAAATTAAACATTTACTAATAAATATTGTTTTTAGATAAAAAGCTCAGATGAACCTCGAAATATATCCCTTTGCTAACCAGTCTCAAAATATATATTTATCTGAAATAAATGGCGTGGTTCTTGGTGTGATCAGGAAGATAAAATTTTTTCATTGGTAATTTTTTGCATATATACTTTCTTAAATAGTTTTTCAACAAAACATTTCAGATTTCTGGAAAAAATATATTTGAAATCCTCGCCCTTTTATTTATTCATATTCTTTATTGCACAGAAATCTTAATAGTAAGGTAACAAAACATTTTATGAGCAAAGGCGAGCTTATCTCTAAAGAGAGATTTCTACCAGCAAACCTAGGTAGGACAGGAAAAATTGTGCAACAGGAGAGTCCTAGTGCGCAATAAAACTGTACACATCTAATTGTTTACAACTAAAACATAATAATTTAATAAATGATATATACTAAATAAAATACAAAAGCAAAATTTTTTATATATATCAAACTTATACTACTTATATATACATATATAAAAGTACCTATCACGAAAGAGAAAGGAAATGCTCTTTCAATCTTGTCTTAAAAGTGAAAATTGAGGGACTATCTCTAATAGCGCAGGGAAGTGCGTTCCACAGTCGGATCGCCGTTAACCTAAACGAGTGTTTGTAAGCGGCAGTGTTATGCCGAGGAGTAGAGAGAAGAGACATCGTGTGGGATCTCCGGTTGCTATGCCTGGAGGAAATAAACTCAAAACGTTCTCGAAGATATGAGGGGTAGCGGGGATTTCGCAAAATGTTGAACAGATAGGAGAGAACGTGCATATCACGACGAAGGCGGATCGGAAGCCACCCCAACTCCTTGCGATACTGTGAGACATGGTCATACTTGCGCAGCCCGAAGACAAACCGAATCCCGAGGTTTTGAAGTCGCTCGAGTTTGTTCAGTTGTTCTTCGTTCGCACCGATCCAGCAAACATCTGCATAGTCGATTAAAGGTAGCAGGAGGGACTGGGCAAGGGTGATTTTAGTCTGCTGTGGCAGGAAGTGCTGCAATCTCCGTAGGGAGTGAAATGACGCAAAGACTCGTCTGCTGACCTCACAAACATGGGGCGACTAGGACAACAATTTATCAAATACAACCCCAAGATTCTTGGCCTTCTCGCTGTATGAAATTAGTTGACATTTCACACGATACGGTTTGAAAAACTTGCAAAAAAAGGATCAGTAGTTTTGGAGAATTGGGGGAGGGCGGGCGGAGGGGTGTAAATGAGTTAGAAATGTCACAAGATATATATTTTTTTCAAAATTTTAGGATCAATTAAAAATTAAAACTAAAAAAAAAATTTTAGTGGTTGGTGGTATTTTGTTTTTTATTCTTTCTTAAAAATATATAGAATAAGTTTTTCAAAGTTGCAACACTTGTAAAGTTGTACATTTAAATATATTTATAAGTAGATAAGAAATTTATTAAGCAAAAGATTCGTGAAAATAAGTACAGAGAATATAAATATAAATAGCAGATAAATCTATATGGAATACAAGAAACCGGAAACAAAACAACAATGACCAAGAAACAAAATTATTCACACGACTGATACTACATGGAAAAACGCGGGAAGCGCTCAACTGGCTCCTCACAAAAGACACGAGCAAAGTTTTAAACCCAGACACTGAAGTTGATCCATCCGGTAAAACCGTCAGTGATGTGCTGAGAGAAAAGCATCCCCCGCCTAATACTCCAGATCCCGCTTTATTCACTCTCCCCAAAGACGTCACAAAACTCCCACCACTCCTTGAAATCGAAATAACTTGTGACCATGTCGAAACAGTTGCGAGAAAACTACACGGCGGCGGAGGCCCCACTGGATGCACAGCCGAAAACTGGAGAGATTTCCTACTCCGCTTCGGCCAAGCAAGCGCCCATTTAAGAGAAGCCGTAGCGCAGCTCACAACGAAACTTAGCAACGAAACCATACCCTGGACCCAAATACAAGCATTAATGTCAAGCCGACTTGTTGCTTTAGACAAATGCCCAGGCGTAAGACCTATCGGCATCGGCGAATGCCTACGAAGAATATTATCCAAATGCATGATCTTAGCAACAGGCTCTGAAGTCACTGAAGCATGCGGCCAGTCACAGCTCTGCAGTGGACTGGGCAGTGGCATCGAAGGCGCCATTCATGCCATGACCGATGTCTTCCAAAGAGATTGCCAACCTGGTTCAAACTGGGGAATGCTCCTCGTTGACGCGAACAATGCTTTTAACGCCGTGAATAGACAACTAGCCCTCTGGCAAGCAAGAATATACTGGCCACACTGCGCCCGCTTTCTTTATAATACTTACAATGGCCACGCTGAATTGGTATTTCGCGATTCTGATACAAGACTATATAGCAGAGAAGGCGTAACCCAAGGTGACCCACTCGCAATGCCACTGTACGCGCTTGCAACACTACCAATAATTAACAAACTTAAAACCGAAAACACAGTCACACAATGCTGGTACGCCTATGACTCCTCCGCGCAAGGCACTTTCCAAAGCCTACGACAATGGTGGGACAACTTAAACAAAACAGGCCCAGCATACGGATACTTACCACAAGGTAAAAAATCATTTCTAATAGTGTCAGAAACTGACAAGTCTACCGCAGAAAAGACGTTCTCCGGTACCAACGTCTCCATAGTTACCGGCTCCCGCTTCCTAGGAGGCTACATAGGGACAGGAGGGGACGACTTCGTAAAAAAGAATGTAACCGAATGGATATCTATCATCGAGAAACTCACAACAATCTGCAAAAACTCACCTCAAGCCGCTTACACTGCCCTAACTAAAGCAGCTCAGTTTAAATGGTCCTTCCTACTACGTGTCTTAAAAAATTCAGAAGAACTTTTTGAACCCTTAACTAACACATTACACGACAAATTCATACCAACACTAATCGGAGGCGAAATCACAAAACTTGAAACCCAGCTATTTACCCTCCCAGTCCACAAAGGCGGACTTGCCCTTTCTGACCCCTTCAACACACCAAACCGTGCATACCAAATCTCAAAACAGGGATCTACAATACTTTTAACAGCCCTAACCGAGATAAAAGACATAAACCTTGCTGAACACTACAATTCTTTGCGTGACGCAAGAAAGGAAGGAAACAAGGAAAAAGAAACATACGAGAACGAAACTCTAGAAAGCATTCTAACAAAATTATCATCCAAAAAGAAAAGAGCAATAGAAAGATCAATAGCGACAAAAATGAAAACAAAAACATCAACATGGCTTTCAGTAATACCGACAAGAAAAGACAACTTCGACTTATCACCCCACGAATTTAGAGATGCCCTGGCCATAAGATACCACCGCACACCAATCTCCATGCCTGCGACTTGCGACGGCTGCGGCAATGACAACTTCAACGTGGACCACGCCTTGTGCTGCAAAACAGGTGGCCTTATCACACGCAGACATAACGAAATAAGGGATCTTTTCTGTGAACTGTGCCAGCAAGCCTGGGGAAACGTCACGAAAGAGCCAGTCATCTCCGAAGGCGATACTGGGCTGCGCGGAGACTTGGCTTGTCGGGGGGTATGGATTGCCCAGAGGGAGGCGTTATTTGATATCCGTGTCATAGACACCGACGCTCCCTCCCACGCATCACGCCCCGTAGCGACTGTCCTTCGTTCAGCTGGAGAAGAAAAGAAAAGGAAGTACTGCGACCCATGCGAGACGCGCCACACCACCTTCACCCCTTTAGTAACCTCTGTCGACGGAGTTTTTGCTCCACAAATGATATCATTCACTAAACACCTCGCCGAAACGCTGGCGGACCGCTGGAACCGGACCCCTGCCACAATAATGGGCTGGCTACGAGCAAGAATTCAAACCGCCATCATCAGGGCTAGCAGCATGTGCATCCGCGGCACCAGCCATAGGTGGAATCGCACAGGCCTATATGAGGATGGAGCGGCAGTCCCACACGTCTTGAACTGTAATGAATATCTTATTTATATTCTCTGTACATTTAAATTGCTCACAACAAGTCCTTTCATTTGGTATATAACACGGTAAAAATTAAAAACCATTTATTTTTATTATTCTGATTATCGCCACAAAATTGCCCCAAATTAAAATAATATCATAATTATTGGCTTACGTAACAAACAAGTTTCCGTTTGAGTCACATAAATACGACAGTGTACCAAATTTCAATTTGATCGGTTCAGAACTCGGTCGTTTTATATTGCTTTTACATGCATAGGACAGACACACGAGTGATCCTATAACTCAACTTGATCGGTTCAGAACTCGGTCGTTTTATATAGCTTTTACATGCATAGGACAGACACACGAGTGATCCTATAACTCAACTTGATCGGTTCAGAACTCAGTCGTTTTATATTGCTTTTACATGCATAGGACAGACACACGAGTGATCCTATAACTCAACTTGATCGGTTCAGAACTCGGTCGTTTTATATTGCTTTTACATGCATAGGACAGACACACGAGTGATCCTATAACTCAACTTGATCGGTTCAGAACTCGGTCGTTTTATATTGCTTTTACATGCATAGGACAGACACACGAGTGATCCTATAACTCAACTTGATCGGTTCAGAACTCGGTCTTTTTATATTGCTTTTACATGCATAGGACTGACACACGAGTGATCCTATAACTCAACTTGCTCGGTTCAGAACTCGGTCGTTTTATATTGCTTTTACATGCATAGGACAGACACACGAGTGATCCTATAACTCAACTTGCTCGGTTCAGAACTCGGTCGTTTTATATTGCTTTTACATGCATAGGACAGACACACGAGTGGTCCTATAACTCAACTTGATCGGTTCAGAACTCGGTCGTTTTATATTGCTTTTACATGCATAGGACAGACACACGAGTGATCCTATAACTCAACTTGATCGGTTCAGAACTCGGTCGTTTTATATTGCTTTTACATGCATAGGACAGACACACGAGTGATCCTATAAAGGTTTCGTTTTTCCCTTTTAAGGTGGGGAACCCTAAGAAGAATTTGGTACGATTTATTAATGAAAGAAAATATTGAAAACAGCTTTCCTCGATTCAGGGACAAGAATGGTCTATGATCTACGACCTGGGAACACGCAGCACGGGATCGGTGAACCCAGCTAAAGAGAAATAGTTAGCATCGAAAAAAATCTGCCTTGAGCTAGTAATCTATAATATTCCATAGTCTTGGAAATTGACGTTTATTGCCCTTGGTCCCCCTGCCTGATGTTACCTCACGAAATTGAAAAGAACAACGTTTATCTAATACGCGTTTTCGAGATGCGCTGACCAAATAGTGACACCTGTCCAAAATAGGGACATAGGTCCGATTTGTACGGGAGTTTTTGTCCCCTATGCCATTTCTTTTCTTAACGAAAGTTTATTGAAACCTCTTTTAAAGGAGTAAAAGTAATGCCTATTTATCGTACTTATAGAAAAGAATGTTACGTAAATAGTATTTCTTACTTAATTTGTCATGTACATGTTGCTGCAAGAAAGTTGTTCGACCCATTTAACATAAAATCTTATGCGTGATTTCACCTAAGAGGCAAAATCATGTCTGTAATGTACTTATGTTATTCTTTAGCCTTTGGACAGTTTACGTTCTATTTTGATGCCTTCTCCATCAGCAGACAATAGTACTCCGTCCCTTTCCTTATCCTTTCCCCTTCATACGCAGATAAGTACTAAACCAGTGACCCTCTTTCCAGAATATCTCCTCGGAGAAACCATCCTGGTGGCTCCGGTGGTCCACGAGAACGCCACCAGCAGGGACGTGTACCTTCCCCGCGGGACCTGGCTGGACGGGAACTCTGGCGAGAGGCACGAGGGCCCTGCCTGGCTGAGGGACTACCCGGCACCGTTGAGCATCCTGCCTTACTTCACCTTGGTTTAGATAATGATGACTCTGACCATTGCACTCTCATTTTATGGTTATGGTCAAATAAAACAATTTATTCATCCATGGCATCGATATGAATCCCGATGATGTATTGATATCAATGATCCATGGGCTACATTAGATTAAATAGTCATACTTTTGCTTTGTTCAATTGTCAGAATTTGATCGCTCACGAAAAAAAGTTCAAAATTGCCAAACAATTATTGGATTAAATATTTAAATTGTATTTTTTGGTTAGGTTTATAAGATTTAAGGATACTTACTTACTGCTTATTTATTTTCTGTGATGATGTACCTGCTTTTTTGAATACATTATTTCAAATTATTTGGCGTTTTAATGCTATTTATTATGGCTTCTGATGAAGAGAGGTGAAACTATCGGCCTTGCCTTGAGCACTCTGCTCTACTACTTGGATATTTTAATTGTCAAGTCAGACAAACTACAGCCAAGTACGAAACAAGTTTCAGTAGTAATATAGAGATCGATAGTTATGCTTACGCAATTCCGGTAAAGGTAAGGAAGGTGAAAATCTCTGTTCCGCTGTCGGGATGTCCAGCCTTACGCGGCATTTTATTTGAGTAGCAGTCTGTGCATTCGACTATTAAACTTCAGGTCTTTCTTATGACACGACATGACATGACATAACATTGTAGATTGACCCCGGCCCATATGGTAACGAATACGCTACGTACCAGAGGGGTCTAGGCCTAAAGGACTAGAAACATGTTGTTGGCTTCAGGTTGTGACGGCCATTTTCTATTATTAGACACATACTAGCTAATAGAGAAAATCTAAATCTCCGAAAGCTATTTATTGATAAAATATACTAATCCATATCTGCATATTTATTGGATAAAAACCTGTGACTTAAGGTGCTTAAGTTGATTCTGGGAACGCAATTTAATCAATGACGTTAAACTTTTGTTATCTTACCACAAAAACTTTGACATAAATGTTTGTGACAAAATTGTGTGTATCCAAAAATGTGGAAAATATTTGTATGCCTCATGACTAAACATAGAGAGACATAATATTATAATAACACCTAAATGTATACCAACATACCTGTTCATATATAATAACACCGAAATGTATACCAACAACATGTTCCACAAATAAATGATTTGATTTGACTATTAATAAATTAAAAAAACACCCCCGAAAAAATATTATAAGCGATAAATTATTGGCAGTAGGTAGACATTGACAGTCTAAATTCACTTCACGATTGTTCGGGCCTACAGGCTCGACAGATGGATCGAAAAACCTATTGACGGATTAAATTCATTCAGAACGTTTGGGTCTACGGAGTCAACAGATGGATCAAAAAACCTATTGACAGATCAAATTCATTCAGAAAGTTTGGGTCTACGGAGTCAACAGATGGATCGAAAAACCTATTGACAGATCAAATTCATTCAGAACGTTGGGGTCTACGGAGTCAACAGATGGATCGAAAAACCTATTGACAGATCAAATTCATTCAGAACGTTTGGGTCTACGGAGTGAACAGATGGATCGAAAAACCTATTGAGAGATCCAATTCTTTCACAACGTTTGGGTCTACGCGCTACGGAGTCAACAGATGGATCGAAAAACCAATTGACAGTTCAAATTCATTCACAACGTTTGGGTCTACGGAGTCGACAGATGGATCGAAAAACCTATCGACAGATCAAAGTCATTCACAACGTTTGGGTCTACGGAGTCAACAAATGGATCGAAAAATCCTATCGAAAGTTCAAATTCATTTCACGAAGGAGAGCCTAAATAAACAAATTAGGTACATGAGATATAAATTCCTTCTTGTCGTAATTGATTGCTTCTCAAAATATGCATGGGCTGCAGGTTCTACGTAAGCTAATCACACTATGGTTTCCAAATACAATTGATTAAAATTTGCATTACGAAAAGTCAAGTGTAAAATGTATTACTATCTATTTAAAGTAGGTCTACGTGGAATATTTTGTAGTTGTAAAAAAGCGCTCTATTTTCGCTTCTCCATGAACCCGGTCTTATCTTGTTTAGATTTAGTTTTACTCTCAAACTTTTCGGATGATGTTGAACGTTGGTTTGACAGAGGCTAACTCATCGCCACAGTTACCAATGCTAATTTTAATAAATTGTATCTGGAAACAATAGCGTGATTTGCTTACGTAGAACAATACCGCCAACGGGTAACGTAGGACCGGCATCCGTCGATTGCATAGTTATACTTAAGCAAATCATATAGACATACAGAATGGCTATGCGGCACTTATTAGAGAAGGCCTTCCCCAGAGCAAGCTAATCTTACACTATTTTGATTCTAATGCTGGTCAGTAAGAACGCCACCTCCACACGCTCCTGCTACTAGTACCGCGAAGATTACGCAAGACACATCGCAACGATTGGAGTTTCCCCCGAAGAATAAGTAAAATTGCTACCTTATGAAATCCGGGACTCTGTATAATTCGTACGCAATTTGCCTTACACTCGACGCATAGTCACTCTGCCCACGGTATCAGGAACTTTGTCGAGGAGGGAGAAAAGAAACCAATTTCTATGATGTAGGTTCAAATGCCGATCTCTGAGGACAAAGAGTGCGGGGGACAGCTGCGGCAACGACGAGGTCGGATTTAAAAACAATATATAAAGATAATCACCATTTCGAGATCCCAAATTTCGCTGGCCTGTAGCCGACGCCCATGCTCCGCTGCGTCATCAATCCAGGCGTTCCGGCCATACGGGCGCCAATCATATTTTGGTGATTTCCATCTGTATTTGTTCCGGAAACGATGTAACACCCCGCCACACGTCGCAAGAAACAGAAATACTTCGACAGATCAGCGATCTCACATTACATTTCTTAAATACATTTCTTGATAAATTACCCAATTAATTCGACATATAAGACGACGATTGCCTGTGCACAACTTGCACGGCTAAAGATTAGCGGAAAAAGAAGATTGTATGTTGTTTTGGAGTGTAGTGTTAAGCCAGCCGTGTAACGACTGTTCTTCTGCTAAAACGATGCTCGGAAGTCTCGTGAGCACGGAGCATCGAAGAAAAAACTATGTTTCCCGCAGGATATTCCGACAGAATCTCCAAGGAAAAGAACATAGGTAAGCCCACAAACGAGCCTTGGTCACCCCGCTGTCAAGAATAACAACAAAAACCATAATAAAATGCAACAGTAGTTTCGGAGATGAAGGTGGGGCATTCTTTTTTGTCTATTATCTTAAATAATTTTTCAAATAAGTATTTCAAAGTTATGAAAAATATATATTTTAAATCCTCTGAATAACTCCTTTCATGAGTCTTGTTACAAGCTATAGTTTGAAAAACTATATTATATTCGATTTGCCCCTCAAATTCCAAATTAGCACGTTCGTGTTTGGGTCGCATCAATACATAAGTTTACAAAATTTCAACTGGCAGATACACGAGTGATCCTAAAATGGTTCTATTTTTCCTTTTCACGTAAAGAACCCCAAAAACATTCCGATATTTCCAAAATAGTGACGAGCATCAAGGAAAACGCAAGATTCCAACGGTGAACCTTTGGGGATGACCCACCTGTAAATGAAAACTAAGCTATATCAGATACATACCAATCCAACTGAGCTAAGCCAAGCTAAACTAAACTAGAAATGAAATTTGTCCCGTGCACATCAAGAACTAAGCGAAGCTTACTCAGATGTTTGTAAGACATTGGTCAGTACTGACGAAGGGGTGCCAGGGTAGGCGAGGAGGCTTAGCTTAGTCGTGTAGCTGCGCATTGGCTAACTAACTTCTACTTGTAGCTTCGCATGTGTTAAACTATGTGAGCTAATAGTTAGCATAGTTTGCAGTATGCACTACATGCAAATATGAAAAACTGCGTCAGCTATGCGAGCTAAGCTAAGTAGCTTAGCTTTCGGTCTGCAATCCGCCTTAGAAGGTCAAGTTTTAAAGTTACTATAATCACAGATACTACAAATTATAGTATAGATGTTACTACTCTCGTACAAGATACGAGTTATGTACATAAGTTCAACAACAAGTTTCCCAATCAAAGTCAGTTGCTATCAGCAGGTGCTCTGTAGGTACCCGTGGTCAAGTACAGGTACTCAAGATAAGATTTAGAAAACCTAACAAGCTGTCAAAGACTAATCTAGACTAGATGACAAAGTTTATCTTGCTGAAGTGCTACCTACACTCAGTGGAAGAAAATATGGCCCAGGTGCTCATCGCAAGATTTTACACAAACTGAGCGTAAATCGACTCCTCTTGTTTATCTAGGTGGATATTTAGGGAAAAACTTATGTACGTATAGTCTTTTCTTAAAAAAAAAACGTATGTCGGTATTGATTTTGACGTTAATCCAAGAGATAAGTTTGAGTTTTTTATGTTGTGAAATTCTGTCACAAAACATTGATTTAGTTAGACCCTGACTGGTTAACAAGAACCACGTGTTCCCAGTTTGTCACACCCATCTTGGTAACACTGACTGTTACAAACTGGGAAAAAAAATCCCAGCTTGTAACACTGCCATCAACTGGGAATGAAAATATAATGTGATTCCCATTTTGTCGCACCCTTGAGTGACAGTGTTACAAACTGGGAAGAAAAGAGTGTCAGTTTGTAACACTGTCAAAATCAAAATGGTTTATTTTAATATTTATAAACTTAAAGTCAGAAGTAGAAGAAAGGAACCGTTATTTGGAATTCGTAACTATTTTAAATGTAGGTAACACCTTTTCATATAAAACACCCCTTGAGTTATTTTAGCTAACAGCAGCTGTCTGTTAATATTGAAAACAGACTACAAATAATAGTTGGTGTTAAAGGGACTTTTTATCTACCGTTTAAAGAAAGTTTTAATTTTGATTGATGATCTAGAATTAATATTCTAGATCATTAATCAAAATTAAAACTTTCTTTCTTCTTTCTTCTAAAACTAGTGTTAAAACACTAGTTGTTATAATTACAATACAGATTATTTTATTATTTTTAATTACGTGATTTTTAAAGAAATAATAAATTATATTTTCATTCCGCACCAGCCCGCACTGAGCCAGCGTGGTAGAATATGGCAAAATCTTACTCGTATCCATGTAAAGTCCTATGCCCTTCGGTGAGGGCATAAATGGGCTACATTTATTATTTATCGCCGGCGCGGCGCGCCGCTGGAACTCTTTAGTGAGGCTCGGGGCGAGGTTCAGTCTGCACGAGAGTTTCATCCTCGCCGGGGGATGAAGGCCGTCGATACGTGCGAGTCAGAAACTTGCCTCCTGATGAATGTGAATACACTATATACTGTAGCGGTAGTTACAATACCATAAAATAATATGTATTTGGTGCACTGGATGGATATTATTTTCAGATATTTATGTTTTTGATAATCTGAGGAACCGTAATAGGTACATAGTTCAAATTTTCACAGAATGTGTAGTTCTGTTGCCTCTGCAGCAAAAAAGAACAAAAATAGATTTTATGAGACATGTTCTCATAAAATCTATTGTTGTTCTTTTGTTTGTTCCGCCAAGAGATCAATATTAATATTAATTATGTTATAAAGTAGGTATTTTTTATGAATCTTTATCAGTCTTCAAGGTTAACATCAGTCAACCCTACACGTGTATAAACTTATTAATTTTAAAGAAATTATTTATTTATTTACATTTACATAAGGATTTACCTACATTTAAAATTGCTACGAATTCTAAATAACAGTTCCTTTCTTCTACTTCTGACTTTAAGTTTATAAATATTAAAATAAACCATTTTGATTTTGACGATCCTATTTTTTTATAGCTACCTACCTACTTAAGACAATCCAAGATCAATGGTGTGACAAAATGGGAAGGTAATAGTGCCAGTTTGTAACAGTGTTACAAACTGGCTCTCTATGTTCTTCCTCTTATTTTGACAATCCTATTTTTTTATAGCTATCTCCCTACTTAAGACAATCCATGATCAATGGCGTGACAAAGTGGGTAACAGTGTTACAAACTGGCACTATTTTTTGGTTTTGGTTAAAAATAATTGGTTTTTAAGTTAAGACGGTATAGACTTAAGTTATTCCCAAAAAATCCACATAATTAAACGAAAGGGGTTTTTGATATAACGCAAGTCGGTAGTGGTTCGAAGCTGAATGGTTTGTTACCAAAGGTGGATTTTTTTTTTATTATCTTGTAGATATGGGTGCAAGTGCTGAATAAATATAAAAAATATATAACACGAGATGTCTCGGGACAACTTTTGGCACCTACAAAACTTCGAATGGTTGGGGCTTTTTTTGGTTTTTCGCTCATAAATTATTAACGGTGCATCCTAGCGAAAAGTTATGTTCTAACAAATTAAAATGCATACATTTTGCTCAGTTGCACTCATATCTACAAGATAACAAAAAAAAAGAAAGCACCACCTTTTGTAACATAGAATTACCCTACCAACTGGCGTAGCTAATGTTTAATGTTTACATCCTATCCTCATATCCTCATCAAAACATCCCCTAATTAAAACGCTCAGTTTGTGTAAAATCATGCGATGAGCACCTGCCGCTGAGTGTATTATCAATTTTCTTTTCAATGCATCTTGAGATAATTTCTCGTCATACCTATCTTATCTCTGAATATCGAACACAAACTCAGGACCTGTCATAGTTTGTGGCTACATCTGGGTTACGATGGCGGCATTCAGGTATTTTTTGAGTGAGTAATTTCATTTGTTTCATTCTGTCTCGACCACCCTAGAGTAAGAGAGAATAAGCGCACCAAGGAAAATGGAAGGACCCCTCTACGTTATAGAAGCAAAGTTAAGCTTTTGACAGCACCTCCAACAGACATGAATGTCGCTACAAAAACGCATTATTTTCTTTGTTCTCGTAGTAGATGAAGATTGCGCTATTACTGTATGCCCGTAAGTCCAGACGGGATCCAGTAATTCAGCAGGGCAAGTGCATATCGATTAGGGAAAGACCTTTAACCGACTGAAGACAGGAAACGAATGGGATTGGGAATATATCTTATCTGACAATCAACAAACCGCCCACGATACAGCACCCGTAACGTAACATGCCGAGGGCGGCGCGCGTTTTGTCGTACGGCTATGCCACTTGGAGGGAAAGTACCTTGAATATTGTAGATAAAAACATTTTGCTGAAATAAGACTTTTGTTTTTTATAAAAAATAATCTGCATTTTTTTTAAATCGCCTGATGACCGTGAATTGAACCCGCATTAGGTATGTGGAATGAAACAACCCTGTTATTTTACGATATCGATCGAAAGGCTTGATCATAAGGATCGTTTTTGTCAAATAAACACAGCTTCTTTTATAAAATAAAGACCATGAAATTTTTTAATAAAGTTTACATTTGATTGTCTAACGGACAAGTACTGTCCGTTAGACAACTGTATATTCTAAGAACAGCCTTGTGCAAACATAAGTTAATTATAAACTCGGACGAATACAGCTCAATGATGGCTAGGAGAGTATACAAAGTGACAACGCCCACTGTCCGTACGGCATTTGCTCAGAGATTCAGTTCCTTCACCTTCCCCTTTATATACAACGTAGTCTGTAAGAACACAGACATTAAACACTCCAGCATCCCAGAGGCTAAGGTTACAATAACGAAATGGCTGTCGACTCTAGATTATGACAAAACCGAAGCCCTCCTATCCGTTTGTACCTAAGTAATAATAACACACACATATTTATTTATATTCCTACATAATCACTAATCTAAACACACATACACTTTATATTTATTTTACATTATCTATATCCAAATGACATCCCTCATAAAATTAAACTGATTATGAATTATCTTTATTTATCCTTAACATTTTCTGCTTACATACACAATACCACTCTTTTTGTAATATATACATATTTATATAACTGTTGGTATTAATTAGCTTAAATTTTTAGGTTTATATAATTTTTCCTTTTTAAAAAAAAAAAAAAACTTAAAACTTAAATAAAATCATTTTCGTCTTTACGAATAAACTAACTTATGTATTTAGCAACTAATTAAGTATTTGTAAACTTGTAATTTAGCCAGGACTCCACGTGACAGGTTAAACCTAGTGTGGGGTCCACAAGCAACTTGTATATTTCAACCCAATCTGGTAAATAAATATTTTGTACTTGTATTTGTATTTGTATTAAAAAGTTTAATCTGGAAAATGAATATTGCCTTTTCACTGACTTGGCCGTGTTTTGAACAACTTACTTACAATTCTTTATTGCACAGAACATTACAACAATACAATTATACACGAAATTAAAAGGCAAAGGCGAGCATATCTCTCAACAGAGACTTCTTCCAGCAAACCTATCTGGATAGGATACATATAAAATTAAAAGGGTAGGCTAGTGCAATTAAATACTTACCAAATACCAATAAAATATGATACTTACTATAAAAATACATATAATCAAAGAAATAGTAGATAAAATAAGAATAAACAAATAGTAATAATAAATAGATAAATACAATTACATACTTATATATACAATACCTATGATGAAAGAGAAAGTAAGTGCTCTTTCAAGCGATTCTTAAAGGAGAAAAGAGTGGGACTGTCCCTTATAGTGCAGGGAAGTACGTTCCACAGCCGAATGGCCCTCAGCCTGAACGAGTGCTCGTAGGTGACGGTGTTATGCTGGGGAATACATAGAAGAGACACCGTGTGAGATCTCCGCTCCTTGCCTCTGGAGAAAAGGAACTCAAAACGTTCACGAAGGTAGGAAGGATATCTGGGGTTTCTCAAGATGTTAAAGAGTAAAGTTAATATGTGGAAATCACGGCGAATCGGGAGCCAACCCAGTTCCTTGCGACTTTACTGCGAGACGTGGTCATACTTGCGCAGCCCGAAGGCGAAGCGAATCCCGAGGTTCTGAAGTCGTTCGAGTTTATTCAGTTGTTCTTCGTTCGCACTCACCCAGCAAGCATCGGCATAATCAATTAAAGGAAGTAGAAGGGACTGGGCTAGAGTGACTTTAGTATGCCGTGGAAGGAAGTATTGTTATTTCCGGAGAGAGTGAAACGTTGCAAAGACTCGTCTGCTGACCTCTCCGAGGTCAGCAGACGAGTCATGGGCCGACCAAGACAGCATGTTATCGAATACAATTCCGAGATTTTTAGCTTTATCGCTGTATTTGATTACGGTTCCATCAAATATTAGAGGAGCGATTGGAAGTTGTAACAGGTTAAGAGAGTATCGGGTTCACAAGATGAAGGCCTGCGACTTTCTCGGGTTGACCAGAAGCCCATATGAGAGGGCCCACTTCCTGATATTCTCGAGGTCAGCATTCAGAGCCTCCACAGCCGGAGTCACATCACGCGGAGAGAAATGCCAGTATATTTGGAGGTCATCTGCGTAAAGATGATATGAAGAAGTAAGTACATCAGAGATTGAGTTGATAAAAACCGAGAACAGAAGGGGTGAAAGGATGCCACCCTGAGGAACCCCAGTGAATAGATCGCACCAATCGGTGGATGTTTCCTCAGAATTGATGCGTTGTTGTCGATCTCTGAGATAGGAGTCAAAACAGCGGGCGGCATGAGAGGAGACATTAAGTGAATGGAGGATCGCAACCAGGATATCAAAACCCACGCAGTTGAAAGCGCTGCTGAAGTCAAGCAGTGCCAGCACAGACATCCTCTTCTGATCCATCGCAAGTTGGATGTCATCTGTCACTTTGAGTAGAGCGGTGGTAGTGCGGTGACCCGGCCTAAAACCCGATTGGAAAGAATTAAGGAGATTCATGGAGGAAAGATAGGTGGATAGTTGAGTGTGTACAATGGATTCAAGGACTTTGGAAAGGATGGGCAGGGTAGAAATAGAACGATATTCTTTGTAGGAAGTTTAGCCTTCTCTTAGCCATCAGACCCTTAATGGTATCAGTAAGCCATGGAGCGGGGAGATGTTTAACTTTAACCTTCTTGACAGGAGCATGTTTGTCAAACAAGCTCAGGATAATCGTGTTAAAGTTCTGGACCTTATCATCAACGGACTCACTTCCCAGAACAAGGGACCAATCTATGGAAGAGGCGTCAGATTTAAGGGAAGTGACATAAATACCCTTGAAACTACTTAGCTCTACGCTTGGGGGGCCTAATTTTGTAGGATAGGTAAATTAAATCATGGTAGGAGAAGGGGGCACTGAGTTGACCATGTACGGCAACCTTAGTGGGGTTAGATATTATCATCAAGTCAAGAAGAGAGGGGGTACAGTGAGGCTGAAAGTGAGTGGCATCAAGGGGAAGAATGTGTAAATTCAAGGAGTTAACAATGGATTGCAGTTTGGCTGATCGATCCATTGTTTTTAAGGAGCCAGGTGTTAAAATCAGCAAGAATAAGAGTAACAGGATAAAGAGGAGACAGGTCATTAAGAAGAGTTTCAAAAGATTCAAAGTAATCTATGCGAAGAGAGGGGCTGTAGTAAACACCCAGAAGAACTTTATTGTGACGAAGACATATCTCTGAAAATAAGTGTTCCGCAGAACCAGAGTATAGGCTGGGCGAGTGGCTGATAACTTTGCACGAGATGTCAGAAGCAGGTAGATGGCAACAACTCACCGATTCAAAGTATTGCTCCTACTAGAAAATGTATAATTACATGGTCTTCCTTTTACTTAAGATGCTATGTTTCTAAGACACAAATGATCCTTATGGTTGAACCGTTCGATTGGTATGAAAAAATTACAGGGTTATATTTTTTCACATTTTGCGGGTTCGATTCCCGGTTAACATAGGCCATTTAAAAAATAAATTTGAATGCAGTGAAAATCATTTTAAAAAACAAAATAAAGTACTGTTTCAGTAAAATGTCTATCTACAATTTTAAACGAACTTTTCCTCCATGTGACATAGTCACGAGGATAACCTTTAGACAGGACAGGCTGTAACGGAAAGGTCTCGCCATACTGTAAGGAGATGCTATGGACATCATTATGATTAACTTTCACTATGAAAACGATTTGATCAGAGCAACTTTATTTTTCACTACTCCATACAAATGAGCTGATCGCCCGGTTTAAAAGGTATGGAGAAGAGAAAAATAAAGTAGCTCTGATCAAATCTGTTTCGTAATGAAAGTTATTCAGAATGATATCACTAACAACCCCCTTAAATTTGACTACAACTTTAAGTTACACTCTGTACAGCTCCACCCCTCACCCACCCGCGCCTAACTCGTGCAGGTGACCTAATGTGGACCCAAAAGTAAGCCGGCGGACAGGCGATCAAGTGCAGTATGAGGCAAACGCCAATGTTCGTCCGCCATATCGCTATCTCTCCTGACGTGTGCGGGCGTACAGTGGGACGGATTTCAAAATTACGGTCTTACGTTTTTGTTACATATCATTATTTTATTTATGGTATAGTATAGTATGCTCTATAAGTAAGTAAGTCTTAAAAGTGCTCAAGCTGATTTTTTGAAGCCTTAATCTGCGGGTGTTTGTGTACAACACCACATATATAACATGGCCCCAGACTTCCTCGGTTTTCCGGATCAACGAAGCTGAAATTAGGTACTTTTGGCGATATAACCCACAGAGTTGAATTTACTCTAAAATTATTAATAAATGAAGCCGAATAGTAACTTGTATTTTCTAGTCGTTTTCTCATGGCTGAGGATTGACATAAACAAAGACGTAGAGTTAATGTATTAATGAAATTAATAAATGATCACGACTGTCATGGTTGTTGGTACGTGGCTAGACCAAGGATCTCTATTTTGTTCTGTCCTGGGCTGCGTGCATTGCCTCGTGTTGACCAAGCCGGGAGGCCGGATAGTGATACGAAGCCGGCAAGCCCTATACACGGCCAAAGGTATGTATAGTGCTTTTCTCAAACACATGCAATGAAATAAAAGAATACACCACTCAAAAAACTAATTCAAGTTTAAAATATTACTAATCGTAGTTTCCGTGCGCCTGTTGATGTCTTTTGCTTTGAACATAAAAAAAACTTCCCGGCCTAGGCCTGCATTTTTTTTATTATCGTTTACAGTTCTCTCGAGTTGTTCGGACCGAAACGTGATACTTCCAAGCCTGTTATAACGACCGTAATGACGACATTTCATTGCTTGTTTGAGAAAACAATATTATATTATCAGTGATTTCGTACATACTGTATGAGTTAAATAAATAACGCGTTGTCTAGATGTACGTGTCCACGATTGATCTCAGAGCACGGTAAATCATGTCCTAACATTTTTAAAAGAGATAAGACACAACTATTGTCTGACTATACAGGTTGACTTTTAATTTGTTGATCAAATTTCAGGGTTCTTTAAGGTACATTTGGAACGTTGTCAAAACACAGTTATTAGGTGGATTACTCGAAATAAAAACAAACAATAAAAATATATTTTCTCTAGCATAAATCCATCCATTAAACCATTAAGTCATAAATTCGACACCTATAAATTTGTATACGTTGAAACGTATAAACTCAAGTCAGCCATTTTGAATGCAAGTGGGAAGGAAATATCAATTACTGCAGTTAGAAAGAAAACCCACGTATTGCGGACCACGAGGAATTTTTCCGAAGCAATCAGTCTCTCTCTCTCTATCTCTCGTCTAACTCGTAGAAAATCTTATCAACGTAAACATTTATCCGCGGCGCTGCCGGAGCGCGAGCCACGAGCGCTCACCCGACCGATAAGACAGTCAGTCTATACCACTAACCGCCAGCTGGCCTAACCACCGCCCACCATGCACGAACGACGTCGAGTACCCATGCAAGGAGAATTATATAAAAAAATAAAGCATACATGTCCGTGCCACCCAACAAACAATAAAAACAACAGCAAGCTGTGTGCTAGCGAGATCCCTTCCTATCCTCGGTATCTAGCACCCACCAAGCGGCCAGCGCCTTTGGCTTCATCAAGACATCACTCATTGCCCTATGAAAATCTGAAGAAGAGCTCGTGGTTTGTTGTCCTACCATCGTGCCAACCGAAGCAGGCCGGCAGTTCCGAACTATTTAATTCATCTAAAAGATATAATAATCGAAGAGAAGGTAAAGCAATAAAAATAAGAGTGATAGCTGGAAGAATTGTTCAAATTAATTCAATTATTTGTCCTTCTAAAAGAAATCGGTTAATATATTTATTTAATATTAAACTAAATATTAAGTAACCTACTAAAATAGTAATTATTAATAAAATAATTAATGTGTGATAATGAAAAAAAATAATTTGTTCTATTAAAGGGGAAGCACTATTTTGAAAATTAAAATTAGATCAAGTAGCCAACAGACTTACCAACATGCTAACCTATGATAACCTTGGATGCTGGTTACATACCTGACATCGTCACTGAAGATGATTTTAATGACCAGTGTGCCAGCAGTATTTTTACCTAAGTATTTTTACCTAGGGGCATGAAGCATATCAGTATACCTTCCTACTTCATGACAGCTGATATGTATTGAAACTATGAAAAGTGCACTACATAGCTCGAACTCGTTAACGACAGGTTCAGTTGAAGAAATGTGAATGTGAGTGAAAAGTAGTATGTACCTAAGTATCTATCTACCTATCATTATGGGTAGTCTAAAGACTGCTAAAACTAAGTGTTAGATAATGATTAATTCCACGCCTCAACCGAACGGGCGTGGAATCTTGGTAGGGTTGGTTTTCACCAGGAGTACTGACCTTTGACGCCGTGGACCGGAATTCGAAAACTCAATTCGAGGCAGGAACACGGGATAAGGAGCACACGGGGGGTGAGGGGAGAGGAGTCGAATCTTACTCTCGTCGTAGCCCGATGCTGTCGCCGTCGCTGCCGAACGCGACGAATTGGGGACCGAACCACTTCAAGCTTCACAACACGAAGCACTCACTCCGATGACGTGAATCTACTTATTTCCCGACGATTGTTCAGTGCTTATTATAATTAACATTCCGACCAGGCCCGACACCTGTGTTAGACAATTATTACTACTAAAATACAGCCAAGGCCCGAACGCCATGTGCCGACATTTTCTCCCAGTCAAAAAAGTAACCTCTAACTCGTCATCTCGTTTCTATACAAGTGACAGCTGCTAGTTCCGTTTCCGATCACTCGCGGTCCGAGTCGCGCAACAAAAAGAGGTGCGTTCCGAAGCATAAATATTAAACAGATAATGTCAAGTGACAAGTGACTAGGAAGGTGTGTGGTGTGACTGAACAATTGTATCTACCTATGTGGGTACTATCTATCGTTATGGGTAGCTTAGCTGTAAAGTGTAAGTTGTAATGTCTGTATGAAGTTGACATGTAATCTGTAAATTTTAAATAAACTGTCGGTTTAGAATTTGAGAGTTTTGTTTTACTGGATTAGTAACTGATTAGATCTAGGAAAATAAAATGCGTGAACTTCTAACATTTTCAATTTAGTAATATGTATCTCCATAGTTGTGTGCGGCAATGGACTAGCTCCTGTTCCGCCCTCTTATCGACACTGTCCCAAAATGGAGTAGGTAGCTATAAAAAATCTGGCTTAACGTTGTTTCAATTATTATTGTGCCTCTGCCACCCCGTATGGGAAAAGGCGTGACGTTATGGTTTGGTTTGTTGCATCTTTTACTCCTAAGGGAGGTCGGTACGTATGGCCGAGTGCACATACTGCGGCTCCAATAAATTGCCGCTTAAATGTCATACTGGCGCTGTCGTATCCCGAGCGAGAAATAGTGATAGAATGACAGAGTGTCCGTCAAACTTCGCCGCCCCGGTCAGGCGGGCGGCTTTTTTAAAGGCACCGACAAACGTTGTTTCGTGTGTGAAAAGTTGAGTTTGTATCAAATCTTACAGCAAAATGCAATTTGCAGATTGACATTGTTAAACAGGGCGCTGGAACCACAAATGATGGCTGGATAGTTTTACTGCAAACAACATGGAGAACATTTTCCTAAATTTTCTCAGTTTTTCCGCGAAACAGGAGCCATATTTATAAATCTTTACCCGTGGTATTATATGCCTGTTAGCGTGCATAATATACTTATGCATGGATAACATTTTGAGTTGACGCCCATCGAAAAACATTCTAAAGCAGCTTCAGAAGCGAGAAACAAAGAGTTTAGAAAATGTGGAGAGGGACATTTCAGAAAAGTAAGTTGTCAAATGAGGACATACTGCATAATCTCCTTTTGTCTTCCGACCCTGTGGATTATATATGTGGTGTTGTACACAAACACCCGTAGATTAAGCCTACAAAATCAGCTTGAGCACTTTTAAGGCTTGGTACTTATAGAACAAATTTGATATCACTCCATACATTATTTTTATAAAATTATTTATTCTCGCAAATTATGACATTTACAGCAAAAAGTACACTGAAAACATATGATTGCCTTAATTAGGAATATCGATTGCAATAAATAAAATAATGATAAGTAACAAAAAAACGTAAGTCCGCAATTTCAGAATCCGTCCCACTGTGCGCCCCGCCGCTACCTTCCCGCCCTTGCGGGCTCTGCCTGTAAATACTCTCTTAATACGAACAACAGCTTATATACGTTGAAATATTCTCGAAACGAAAATTATTATGGTATTAAGTTTGTATGGAAAAATTAATTGTTCGCCGACTTCTTAAGTAAATCAAGTTGGGGTAATAAACTTTTCGAATCTTAATTCTTGATCTGTCGTTAATTGGGATAACTCTCCAGTGGTCCTGTCGCTGGGAGCGCGGGCGCACAGCTCCGTAGTGACGCGTGCGGCGGACGACCTGACTCTCTCGTTGGAGCCGCAAATGCAAGGAGGATTCTTACTTAGCATCAACAGAGGTGAGTGACGAACGGGAAAGGGAAAATGAACAGGGATAGACAACGTCCCGTGAATTAAAAAATATTTTATCTACATACGTATCATAAACCCTCTTTACTGCGTACTAAAACCTCACGTTATGATCAGCATAATATTAAACTACTTGGTAAAAACTCATTTCTTATCTGAAAAATTACACATTACGACCATAATGTGTAATTTTTCTACATATTGTGACATTCAAATTTCGAACGCCGACGCCCGCCTGCGTGCCGCCCCTACTTTGTTTGTGAAGTTGGTACTACTGAAGAAACTAAACAAGTGCAAAGGAATTATCAATGCCACCATGCCGGTCGAACATGCGGTTCCTAAACACATCAAAGAGAGCTTATGATATGTGTGTAGATAAACTAGTGTATTTAACTGTACATAATTAGGCATTAAAACTCTCGAGTGATATTATTATGAAACTCGCCATCGGCTCGTTTCATAAACCCACTCTCGAGTATTAATGACCTCCATTATGTAGCAGTCACATAAACTACTATTAAATTTCCGAGCTTACATATTAAATAGTAATAGTATACTTATTTATAATGTATCTGAAGATAAGTATTTATTGTTCTTCATAAAATTCATATAATGTTGAAGAAATGTTGAAAATATCACAACATAAGTGTTTATGATAAAAAAACTTCATTTTTGTACGATATGCGATATAATCAGCAGGCTCAGAAGAGAGTGAAGTCATCGGTCACATTGGCAGGACACTGACCTCCACCTATGCCTCTG
This sequence comes from Argyresthia goedartella, assembly GCA_949825045.1. Lineage (NCBI taxonomy): Eukaryota > Metazoa > Arthropoda > Insecta > Lepidoptera > Argyresthiidae > Argyresthia > Argyresthia goedartella. Next base: position 4,685,811 of record OX463823.1, on the reverse strand, counting down.
ACGTCATTGAGGACGGAGTCACCCTACAGATCGGCGCAGCCAACCTAACCATTCGCACATGGTACGAGACGGAGACCGATGCTCACGGGCTGAGGCTTTCCTGGATAGCTGACACAGACATCAGGCTTCAGGACTGTATTGACTTCGGTAAGTTGACAAGAAAAAAATGTTTGCTATCCACTCAAGCGTCCGGTAAACTATGAAAAGCCAGAAGACATATCGGAACTTTCAATGTTGAAAAACCGGTCATGTGCGTGCCGGACTTCGCACATTGAGGGTTCCGTACTAAATTTAGAATATTAGCCAAAAAAGTTAAATTAGGATAAAAGATAAAGATAAAGATAAAGATATTTTATTTGTGAATGTGGGTTACAGGGTTGTTAAATAAATATTGTTCTTGCCACACTCTACCTTAAAGGCGTACAAATATTAATTTAAATTAAATTATATTTAGATTAAATTTAAATTACATAACAATAAATTATATTACATGTCCGTTTGATTATTCAAATACTGCAAATTACATAGGTCCTTAATAAACATACGCTACCACCCATTAAGCAATCTTTCAGTCGCCATTGAGGAAATCTTGTACGCTATAGTAGGCTTTATTAAGCAAATGTTCTTTAAGCTTTAATTTAAATAAATTAAATGATTCTATTTCTCTGATACATTTTGGAATATTGTTATAAATTTTTGGTATCATCCCAAACACATTTTTTTGAAATAGTGCGGTCGAGTGCCGCGTTATGCTTAACATAATGTTTCTTTTTGAATTTATTTTTTTAAAATGATCCCAATTATTTCTTACATAAACGGCCATTTCATAGATATATAACGATGGTAGAGTTAAAATTCTTAATTTTTTGAAATGTGGCTGACATGTTTCTATTTGTTTTAAATGACATATCGCCCTTAAACATCTTTTTTGTGCTTTAAAGGCTCTGTCCTTATCCGTTGAGTTGCCCCAGAATATAACACCATATTTGAGAGTCGAAGCCACATAAGCATGGTATGCTGATAGCAAGGTAGTGACTCTAGCTACCTTAGCAAGCATAAATAGTGCATACGAGAATTGGCTTAACTTTGTGCAGACATTATCCATATGTGTTTTCCATGTTAAGTGGGAGTCGATTGTTAAACCTAAAAATTTGGTGTCATGAATTTCCTCAATTATTTTTGTACCATAGTGGATGTCAATTTTATTATTAATATTATTGTAATTATTTGTGAATGTCATTATATTAGTTTTATTTAAATTATTTACAAGATTATTTTGTCCGAGCCATTCAATAATATTTTTTAGGGAATTATTTATGTCAGATTCATAAGTATTAATATTTCGACCTTCTGCTATCATTGTGCTATCATCAGCAAACATTACGATTGGGAAATTGACCGCGTCAGGTAAATCATTTATATATATTATAAATACACCTGTTCACATACACCTGAAATTTCACTATCATTCTTCACTAGCAAATAATTACTTTGTTTTTCATAGTGTTTGTTGTATGAATGACAAAGTAATGTTTGCGGTTTTTAATAAATGTTTTATATCTTAAAAACTGCTAATTTAATTTTGTTCGAACCAATTTGAGTTAAAAGTGTTTACTGAGATACAAAACATATTACTTTTTTAGATTTTTCACTCTCTTACTTCAAAAGTTATGGGGGACTAAATTTTTTTCACTTTGGAAGGGTCTGTCTCTTTAACGATTTACTGAGGAAAAATGGTTTCAGAAACCTCAAGGTAATTTTTAAATACCTATCTAAAGACACGCCACACATATAGATTTAATGAAAACATATTTTTGGTTTCAGTTCCATGTATGGGAAGCTTCTCAATTTTTTATTTTTCAATTTTTTGTATAAAAATCGTAAAGCGGTTCACAGAATATATCTACATACCATGTTTCAACTATGAAGTCCTGATAGTTTCGCAATGAAGTTGCTGTGACATACGGACAGACGGACAGACAGATATGACGAAACTATAAGGGTTCCTTGTTTCTCTAAGGAACCCTAAAAACCAGTTGATAGATTTGTCGCAGCCAACTTGCTTAATCAGCCGTTTAATGCCTTGCCATTAATTGAACGGCGCCGTTCAGTCATTTATTGAATGGTTCAGCCAACGCTTACTGGCTTAATAAAGACACTCTAAGCAAAGTGGTGATTCAGTGTAGTTGAACATGTAAGGACAACAAAATCCAAGGCTATGCAGGCCTACTAAGCTAGTTGGCTGCGAGATAGATCAATCCCACAATTCTATACCAAAATCAAAACTAAGAGCCACCATCAAAACAAGTAACCACAATTTGTGCCAACTTTACAGGCTCAAAACATTGGTATGGAGGTCCAATGCAAGTAGAACAAGTATACCCGATTGAGAAAGCTCAACTGGTCTACGCGCCTTACGCCTCCAAGGAGACTGACAACGGAGCAATAATCGAAAGATACTGGCTCAATTCCAACGGAGAATATTACTACGTTCATCCCGAGGTGCCTCTGTTCGTGGACTATAACAACGTTATGAGTAACCACATCTGCTTCTCAGCCCAAATAGCTGATCCTTACTCCATCAAAAGGACCCAAACTGAACTAACCTACGATATCTGGATGCTCAAAGACGCAAAGCAGGCTCACCTACATGCAGTGGCTAACTATCTCGGGAAACCATCAGATGTCGTTGACTATCGCATGGTGCAACATCCAATTTGGTCGACCTGGGCGCAGTTCTCAAGAGACATCAACGAGACTAATCTACTGGAGTTTGCGCAACAGATTGTTGACAATGGCTTCTCAAACTCACAATTTGAGATCGATGACCAATGGGAGTCTTGCTACGGCTCCCTGACTGTGGATGTGAATAAGTTTTCAAACTTTTCTCAGACAATTCAGGAGATTAAGAGCCTTGGATTCCGCGTTTCTATTTGGGTGCATCCATTCATAAACAAGGGATGCGATCCTTGGTATTCTGAGGCATTGGAGAAAGGGTAAGTGGCACCTGGGCAAGGTAATGGACAAACTAAAATATATAGAAGCATAATATAGCTTTAATAACATCGATAAAGCTGACAATATTACAGATTATGACGATGAAGTTGATGATGTGGATGGTGATGATTTTGAGGATGATGATGTTGATTAAAATTAAGATGACGAAAATGTTTTTTCTAATTCCTGGTGATATTTTGACAAGATAAATCCATTCCGTTCCTCAGATACTTTGTCCTAACCGAAGACGGCAGTCCAGACTCGACCTGGTGGAACAACAACGGGTCCCTGCCGGGGTACATTGACTTCACCAACCCTGAGGCAGCTGAGTGGTGGGCGGGGAGGTTACGGAGTCTCATCGAGACCTACGATATCGAAAGCCTGAAGTTTGACGCTGGAGAGAGCAGTTTCTCGCCTCAGGTACATGAATAATAATCAATTACTAATCATAAAACCGGTCAAGTGCGAGTCTAAATCGCGCACGAAGGGTTCCCTACCACCGTTCAATGGAAGCGATGGTGTGGAGTGAATAGTTTGGATTTTACACAGCAAAATATTGTTTACAAAGTTATTGGTGCGGTTACTTTCACACTCCATGTACGTAACCAGGTGCATCCATAAGTTTGTATGTGGTATTGAAAGAATTGTTGTATGGGAGCCCCCTTAAATATTTCTTTTATCCTGTTTTTTAGTATTTGTTGTTATAGCGGCAACATAAATACATCATCTGTGAAAATTTCAACTGTCTAAATATCACGGTTCGTGAGATACAGCCTGGTGACAGACGGACGGACGGACAGCGGAGTCTTAGTAATAGGGTCCCGTTTGGAACCCTTCGGGTACGGAACCCTAAATACTCTCCGCCTCTTCAAAAATTAGTTAGGTTCTGAATAATCCCATAGCTCCATTTTTCGTATTCTGTAACTGTGGAGTAGCCTGGGTGTACTTAACCTTGACCCTTTCCAGATTTGAGGTTTTTGTGTCCACGTGAAGGATGCTGGGATATCGGGAGCTCTTCAATAATACGTTGATTTAAAGGCAACGAAATTAAATTATATTGTAAAATACTACATTAAAACAAGATAGGTAGGTACAAGAGAAAGTACGTGCTGTTTGTCGGTCTAAGCTCCGTGGAATGAAGACGTGGCCGATCGATCCTTTGGTTCTCATCGCCGCCGCTAGGAGGCGCCTCTGTAGTAGGGTACGTTCGTGGACAGTAACCATTAACTCAACAGACTCAATTCTTGCCCATTATAGATACCAGTACAAACCGGAGACATTAACCTGCATCCACACCACATCGTGACGGATTACGTGAAAACCTGCGCTCAGTTCGGTAACATGGTTGAAGTTCGTGCTGCATTCAGGTGATTTCATCATCATGCTCTCCTGTAACTCCTCAGCAGGGATATGCTCTCAGTGAAGTTTATCATTTTGTCCGATCTTCAAGCTAAAGATAGGCGTCGTATGTGTTTTCTTTGGATCGGCCACCAACGCCATAAAAAACCGTGAACTCTATCCGCCTTATATTCATAAAACTTATCAAACCTATGATAGCTGAAATGTGCTTTGTCCTTTTCTCACAAACACAAATTTCAATGTGACAGACAAAGACAAACGAATTATAACGGCATTATAGTTAAAATAGGTTTATTAGACGTTTATGAATAAGGCGTTATATTTCCATCAACCTTGAAAATAAAAATAAAAAATGTGATTATGGTTCCTACAGGATATTCTAGTGTTTGGCCAGCAGCAATGCATTTGCCTGGATATAAATGTTTGTGTTTAACCACGCAGGTCTCAAGAGCTCCCCATCTTCGTCCGGATGGTAGACCGAGACTCCATCTGGGGTCTCAACAACGGACTCAGCACCATCATCACGACGACGCTGCAGATGAACCTGAACGGATACACCCTGGTGCTGCCCGATATGATAGGCGGGAATGGGTTCAACTTGGACCATGAGCAGGTAACATGAGGAGCACACCGAAATTTAGACTAGTTGAATTACAAATACCTACGAGTTTGGAATGCTCCTATGGCAATCGGTCAAAAGCTATCAGGTTATTATGTTAGTTTGGACATCTTCAGGATTCGGGCCATTAATGGTCTACGTTCCGAGGGTCCAGACAAAATTGTATCTGTTTAGTTCATTCATGTTAAGATTGCAGTGACGTCAGTGCAACTGCAGGTAAATGTGTATCCGTCGTTACAGGCCTTCATGTGACATTATGCTGAGTCTGAGCCCTTTTGCTGTCGCAGCATGTGCAGACGGCAGCTAAAACACTCACTTGTCGAAACTTTTTAATGATATTTTTTACGTTTTTATACTTTAGGTTAGTTTTGTTTTTATGTATTACTTTTATATATGTGAGCATTAAGATAAAGATAAAGATAAAGATAAAGATATTTTATTTGTGAATGTGGTTTAAATAAATATTGTTCTTGCCACACTCTACCTTACAGGCGTACAAATATTAATTTAAATTAAATTATATTTAGATTAAATTTAAATTACATAACAATACATTATATTACATGTCCGTTTGATTATTCAAATACTGCAAATTACATAGATCCTTAATAAACATACGCTACCACCCACCCATTAAGCAATCTTTCAGTCACCATTGAGGATGTCTTGTACGCTGTAGTAGGCTTTATTAAGCAAATGTTCTTTAAGCTTTAATTTAAATAAATGAAATGATTCTATTTCTCTGATACATTTTGGAATATTGTTATAAATTTTTGGTATCATCCCAAACAATTTTTTTTTAAATAGTGCGGTCGAGTGTCGCGTTATGCTTAACATAATGTTTCTTTTTGAATTTATTTTTTTAAAATGATCCCAATTATTTCTTACATAAACGGCCATTTCATAGATATATAACGATGGTAGAGTTAAAATTCTTAAATTTTTGTGCTGATACAGCCAATAAATGCCATTCTGTGATATTCTGCTCATTGGCGACTTTCTGATTTTGAGCGACCGATTGGTTTCGGGGCATGGGTAGGCCGGCGGCAAACGAAACAGCGTGATGTTTTTTAAATGTAATTTTATGTTGATATCTCAAGAGGAAAAGAGTTTTGATGGTTTTGACAAACAGCGAAAAAGAAATTCAATACTAATCCTACTATGTAAACTGAGATGGAGGCAGTTGCTCACACTAAAGAGCTTCACGTCCTCCCAGGTAGTGCTAAGGAGCAACAAATAAAAAAAAAACAGTTTCTAGAAAGAGAATCTGTACAAACAAGTGAAATCTAGAAATACACGTGCCATTGGCGAAATTAACCTCGTTGTTAATTAAGAAAATGAACTGAATTGTGCCATTGTGAAACACGTGCTGCCAGTTGCAGAAACAGATCTTAAACATTTAGAGCCCCATTAAACGCTAATGAGCGTAACTTCAAGATGTGTGAACTGACATGAACATTATTTGCATAGAAATAAGAGCCATGTTTTATCAAAAATCTAATTTTTATGGAACAGACACACCATTAGTGTTTAATGGGCTTTAAACTTTAAAGATCATTCCTGTAAGTGGATGTAGCCTCTGTCAGGTGACGTGTGCCCTGACTGTTGATGTTGACTCCCCCTGCTGATTTCTTTAGATTTCATACTTCTTCTGATCATAACGTAGATCTGACATAGCGTCATGCTATTTCTCATAGGGATGGCAGGGCAGAATTGTGTCAATTTTAGTCAGTAATTGAACATTATTTTTTGCGTAACAGGGGGCTAGCCCATCGTAGCAGCTATGGAGTAATGAAGGTTTCCTCACGATGTTTCCCATCACCGTTCGAACGTCCGTATAATTCAACATTACATTTTGAATGACAGGGGGCTAGCCCATCGCCGCAGCTATGGAGTAATGAAGGTTTCCCCACGATGGTTTCCATCACAGTCCGAACGTCCGTATAATGTACTTAAGATGAACTAAATATCTCATTGGTACATGGTCATCACCGGGGCTCGAACTTGCATCTCCTGCGTGACAAGCAAGTGTGAAACCCACTAGACCCCTCAGCTCCTCTTCTAGGTTAGGTTCTCTCTCTCGAACCTGGAATTTAATGTCATGAGAATGGTTTCTTGCTCTACGCACTATCCAGGAGAACGGACAGATTGATAGGATCCAAGGTTTTCCTGCGGTCGTGAGCAACAGTCCCGCGTTTTTCATGCTTGTACTTTCATCAGGCCGATCTGCCCACCACGGAGCTGTTCATTCGATGGGTGCAAGCCAACACCTTCTTACCAGCAATGCAGTACTCCTATGTACCATGGAACTTTGATGACGAGGTAGGTAAATAAAACCATACTGGTAGAGGTCCATATACTTTGTTGGGTACGTAATATAATACCGAAGTAGAAAAAAGTTCATAAGGCCTATGTACGGAATACTAAAAATTAAAACGCCGATTATCTGTTTACCCGAAAGTATGAAATCCCGAATATACGGAATCCCGAAAATTAAAACACCGAATGTCTGTTTGCGGGTAAGTATGAAATCACGATAGTACTAAATTTTAACTATTTTCTGCTGTTCTTACAAGCTCGACGTAAAACGAAGGATTAAGGGAGCTTCGCTTCGCTCACCCCCTTTACCCTTCACCTAAAGCTACCGCAGTGTTTTCCCTGATATTTGCTCTGCAAATCAGTATTTTCGGGACTTCATACTTTCGGTCATTTGGACTTCGGCATTTTGAGTTTCGGGATTTTGAACTTCGGGATATAGAACTTTAGGTTTTTTGAATTTCGATATTTTAGAGTTTTCAATCGTTGGTTATACGAACTTTCGATATTATAATAAGTACCCACTTTGTTACCCCGATTATACACCATGTAATCAAAGCTCTATTGATGAATTCCCAAGGAGAGAGCCTTGACCATATTCAGCATAATTTATAGGCGTAAAATGGAAGAGTCATCAATAATAAGTTACTAGCTCGACGCCTGATAAAACTGTTAGCTCAAAATCGACCGTACTATGAGCTAAAGTTAGTAAGTAGAATAAAGATCTCGATTATACTCGTACAACTTCAAGAATAGAAACATGAGTAAATAAATAATTAACATGCAAATTTGCATGAATGCAAACTGTAACTTTTTGTACCATTTACGGTTGCATAATATGAATTATCAATTAACAAAAGGACAAGCTAACCATTGCTGACAATACTAAGTAGGAGAAAAACACAATCATCAATTCTAATTGACTAGGTACTTCAGTCATTGAATTGTATCTCTGTGTATGTCTACGATCACCCACTATTGTTTTCAAATCGATGTTCTTATACATATAAGGCATACATTTTATGCATTTGGTAACAATTTCATCTTAGTTTAAGGGATCCTATTTAGATATGGAGCCCTAAAAACCCTAAACCTCCCATTTACTATAGTAGCAATATATGCAGGAAATATCCCACCTCAACCCAAATAGTGACATGAAGTCGGAATGATCCGACTTCATGTCACTATCTGGCAAACGCAGAGGAGCAAGCAAACTGTTGAGATTTCACGGAGCTCTTGCAACCCGCAGTTATTTCTGTGCGTCCATGGCTGGACCTGCGGCCTCTCTATTATGGGGCGCTAGGGTAAAGTAAGAAGCTTCGCACCTTTTTAGTAGCAATAAACATCCCATTTACAGACTGTAGCAATAAGCAAGAAGTACACTGAGCTCCACGCTGCTCATGCAGACGACGTCTACGCCGCCATGCATGCGTCAGTGGCGCATGGCACGCCGGTGAACGCGCCGCTTTGGTGGCTGGACCCGACTGATGAGGAGGCATTGGTTATTTGGGATGGTGAGTTTTTGGACAGGTTAGATTAGAATTTAGTAACTATGAAGTACCTCAGTCGACAAACCAAAATCCAGATAGGTCAACGCATTATAGGTTAATCAAGTTATATCTAATGTAAGCGTTTTGAGGAATTTCATTTAGTTTTAAATTAGTGTAATCCGAGTTTGCAGCATCACAAGAGGTGAGCTCAACCTTTAAGAGACAAAAAACTGCGAAATTTTCGCACTTTTTTCAGTGTTGTGGAACGTCGGACGAAAAAAATATTCTATTTAATATTAAAGAGAGTTACGTAAATTATACGTCGAATAAACGTATAAAACTTCAAATTCGGTTAAGTGGTCTAGCCGAAATTAAAAGCAGAAACTTAGGTGCTTTCTGCTACTTTCTAAGAAACAGAAGGATGGCTTATCCCCCTGCGTGAAAAATTAGTAAAGCAGGGGTTTGAAGTGAGGCAAGCTCTTAAGGATGCTGACACCCTCATTGTCATCACCGCAATTCAAGTGAAAGAGAACTTTGTGATTGTCATATTAATCGGAGAAGACACCGATCTATTGATCGTATTAAAGCCAAAGCACCAAATTCCTTAAAAAATTTACGACATGAAAGTTGGAAAGGGAACCTCTCAGAACATTTTCTACTTTCCCGGGTACTTCAACTTCTCTTCTACAGAAACTGTTAACACAGTTTCTGTTTCTACATGCAATCAGTGGGTGTGATACAACCTCTGCATTTTATCGCCAAGGGAAGTTAAAGTTTGGCAAGCTCCATGAAAAGAACACGGATTTAAAGGAGGCTGTTAAGGTTTTTACCTTGCACAACTGCTCCTGAGGACCTCATTTCCGCAGGTCAACGATTCCTGGCAGCCCTATATTCACTAAAGGCCAATGAGACTTCCTTGGATAAAATCCGCTACGAGATATTCTCAAAATCTCTCATGAAAACAATAAGTATTCAAACGTATGGAGGAATGAAAATAAAGTAGCTCTGATCAAATCGGTATCATAGTAAAAGTTGTTCACAACAATGTCCTTAAGAACCCCTTAAATTTTGACTTCACCTTTCTGTTACACCCTGTTCAAGGGTAAAGCAGAAATATATATATCTGGAATCTCTACCCCCAACAAATGCAGCCGCCACTCAACATATCCTGGGGGTCCATCTATAATTCCAGGGCTGGACTGAGTTTAGAGGAGGAGACCTTGGCCTGCTCCCCCCCAAAAACACCAAGTTTCCAGCTCCAGCTGAAATCCTCAACCCAGTGTCATGCGGATGTAAGAAGGGGTGTACATGGAAGTGCAGCTGCCGGAAAGTAGACATGCAATATTCAACAATTCGCCTCAACTGCCACGGCCAGTCATGCTCGAATTCAGCACCGTTCGAGGTGTCTCACATGCCGATCACCGTAAAATCAGAAATAGATGAGGACAGTCTCTTTGAAAATGATCCCGATGAAGAGGGCCTCGACATGCCATTCCAGCTTGAGAGTTTCATAGATCGACATCTAAGAAAATGCGCCACGAATGCTGCCTTGTTTTGTGCCGCATGACCATTGATTTCGATAACGTGTTTTTATTTATATTTTATCAATGTTTCTATTACTTAATTAATCAATATTAATAAAAGTCGAATTAACGATTAATTGCTTATTTTTTTGCATTTACTCTTTTTCAAATCTCTAGTTTACGGATTGGGTATATCTCTTCTTCACCCTCACTATTGCATTAAATGTATGCTAACACCTTAGACTACTAACTTTTGAAGAAAATTTGCAACTTATTTGGATTTTGCGGACTTTTGGCTTCCAAAAGTTTTTAAAGGGGTTTATAAGAGATACCGGTAGCTCGATCTTGTTTAAAGAGACTTATGAATGTTGAAGATGCGAGTCATAAATTTATGTGGAGGTGTTGATCTTCCGTTAAAAAAAAGTCTCGAGAATTATGTATTTTTTAACATAATCTAACCTCTTCACAGAATACCTACTCGGCGAGAATATTCTCGTAGCTCCCGTCCTCGAAGAAGGGTCAGTGACCCGCGACATCTACCTACCAGCGGGAACATGGCTGCCGGAAGGCGATGCTGAAAGGGCGGTCGAAGGACCAGCTTGGTTGAGAGACTATCCAGCTCCGTTGGACACGCTACCTTACTTTATAAGGGCGGGTGAACCGGGCGCGGCGGCCGCTCCTTTCGTTTCTGTTGTCCTGGTACTTTTGGGAATGGTAACCAGTTTTATGTGGTAACATTATTGATTGATAGGCGGACCTCTGTGACATAAAACATGGTAAGGCTTTGCTCTTTTTACGGATGACTGTGAGCGGCCTCTGTTTCGTTTACATATGAATTTGACTGTGCAATGATAACATAGCCTAAGATAGAGAAAATTAACTTCTGATCTTGGAAGTTCAGTGGGACCAGAGCATGTTAATTTCTGAGGTTTTAGATAAAGTACCTACCTAATCTACCTGTAATCGCGGTTGCTAGATAGGTATAATAATAGGTGTCATTATACCCATGTGTTTTTGTAAATAAACTTGTAAATAAATACCTAGTAACTTTAATCAGGTTTAAGTAGAAAAAATGTGCAAATAAAAACTTAAAGAGTACACATTGCGTTTAATTTCTAAGGGTATTTCCAATTATAAAACACAAGCAAAGGATTTAAATGCCCAATCAAAAGACTTTTAATGAGCCTTTTCAGCCATCAGTCCCTTAAATCAATCAGAAAAATAATCATTCACTATCCACGCCGCTGCTGAAGCTTTATGCCATTGACAATAGAAGTCACATTGGTTCGTCTAATAGCGACACAGTCATTTGTGTAGTGGTATTTTCAGCGTTTTCCTTATCTTTGATCAATTCCATTCATTACTAAGAACTTACCAGAGGATATTGGTCATTGATACCGTTTACACACGCACGCAAGTTACAAAGTTTTCTTACAGCCGGTTATAGCAACGATCTTTAAATTTTGAAGTCCTATTTACACGCTAATGGCGTGTTAGGTTGCGTGTATACAATTTTGTTTTTTTGATAAAATATGGCTATTATTTCTGTGTACATAAAGTTTCACAGTTCTCACACGCCCTGACGTTACTAGCGTTTAATGGGTTATTATTGGGGTTATATATATATATATGGGGTATAATATTAGACCTTTAGTAGTAGGAAGGTATCTACGCATTGGCGGTGGTGCTGCAGTACTACGTGTTCTCACAATTTCAAGCTTATTTAATTTTTAAAATAATTGAAAAAACAGTTCGTTAATGTTTTCAACCTTGTCTTTATGTCACCAATGTCTTTATTACTGTATATTTTTACATATACTTAGCTATCGTTATCACTGTGGGAGAAGAAAGGCATAGCAACTCATGCAGATTGATTTTTAGATCAATTTTAAAAATTGCTTGTGCTTAACTAATAGAAATATTACAATATGAATTATTACAATTAATAAGCAGGAATAAATAATTGCAAATTTATTAACAGCAAGGTCTGTGTTGCGCCAGATTAACCCCATACAGTCCCGTCATTTAAGTAATCTTGAACATTGTAATATCCCTTTTTCGACAAAGTCGCTTTAACATGGTTTTTAAATTGCTCAAATGGCAATTTCAAGATCTCCAGAGATATCTTGTTGTAGTAGAGAAGGCACTGACGCTTGGAAGCATTGCCAACCTTCGCGAGCCTAAATCGGGGCGCAACTAGTCTGTGATTATTTCTTAGGTTAACATTACAGCTATCGCTAAGTTTGTAAAATGTTGTAAGGTTCTTGCGTAAATACATTATATTTTCGAAAATAAATTAACTACTACAGTTAATTGTACGTAAATTGACTGCGGATTCAGGTATTACCCTTATATTTCATATTATTCTGCATGGGAGGCCGCACAAGATGCTATCAGAGTTTCTTGCGATCTGTCGAAGGTATTTGATTGTGTTGATCATAATACACTATTAATTAAATCAAATCATTACGGAGTTAGAAATAAACCGTTGGATCTACTAAGATCATATTTAAGCTATACAATTTAAAAGACAGAAGTCAACGGCGTTAAATCTGATGCATCGTGTGTAAAAATTTGCGTTCCACAAGGTTCCATTTTAGGCCCTTTCTTATTCTTTGTCTATATTAACGATCTGCTTTTCATGGTGGAGCAATCGGTTTTTTGCTGATGATATGATTCAATGGCCTTCAAAATTGAAAGACAAAAAAAAGATTTTGATGATGTTAATGGTGTAGTGTCTTTAACCTTGAATTGGTTCACAGTTAAAAATTTATTGTTAAACACTGGTAAAACCAAGTGTATAATATCTCACTACCAAATGTCAGGCAAGTTGAGAACAGTTTAGTGTTATACAGCAACACGTTAGAATAAGAAATGATACGAAGTTTCATGGAATAAGCATTGATAGCAAATTGCAGTGGGGACCCAACATAGATAAGACAAAACACGGATGTGGCTACATCTGGGATAGTATATTTTAGTTACTTTCATAGTGTCATGTCATGTCCTATGGTATCTTGTTGTGGGGGAAAGCAGCGGATATTCAAACATTTTTATTTTACAGAAAAAACTATTTGAGCAGTTTATAATTTAAAACGAACGGACTCCTCAAGAGAGCGTTTTAAAGAAATTGACATACAAACTGTAGCTAGCCAATTTATTTTTTGACATACAAACTGTAGCTAGCCAATTTATTTTTTGACATACAAACTGTAGCTAGCCATTTTATTTTCGAAAATATAATGTATGTACGCAAGAACCTTTCAACATTTTCCAAACTTATCGATAGCTGTAATGTTTACCTAAGAAATAATTACAGACTAGTTGCGGCCCCGGTTTAGACTCGCGAAGGTTAGCAATTCTTTCAAGGGTCAGTGTATTCTCTACTAAAATAAGATACATATGGAGATTTAGAAAAAGCCATTTGATGGTTATTACAATGTTCAAGATTACTTAAATGACGGAACTGTATTGGGTTAATCTAGCTCAACACAGACCTTGCTGTTAATAATTTTGTAATTATTTATTCCTGCGTATTAATCATAATAATTAATAATGTAATATTTGTATCAGTTAAGCACAACCAATTTTTAAAAGAGACTTAAAAATCAATCTGTTGTAGTTTCTACGCCTGTCTTCTCCCACAGTGGTCCAATGTAGAGAAGTGGCAAAAAATTAGGTTTGCTAAGTATGTGTGAATATCTATAGTAATAAAGAACTTTGACTTTGCCATGCTAACCCGAAAATACTTTATAGGCAGTCTTCGAGACTCACGTTGCTTATGCGTGTCGTAGTGGAAGGAGCGCCGTGGTGTTTGTTGGATGTTATCATTTACTCTATGGATGGAAGCATTGATCAAGTGAGCACTCGACATTGTTTACGCAGGCGCAGCAGAAGGATGCACGCACGCGTCGGTTGTCGGTCGCGTTTTTCCACGCCATTGTTTGGCGCCTGCGATTACGCGGATATACTGTTAAGGGGGAGTTCTTTATCTTAAGAGTCGTTTTATAGTATTATAAGCTAAACGCTATGTACCTATGCAAGTAAAACTATGATGCGGGTGGCACATGACCGAGAGGATTATTACTGTGGAGATGAGGGATATGCCCAGCAGTGGGTTGATGTGGGCTGAGCCCATGATGGTGATGATAATAGTTGACCGAGCGAGCGCGTAGCTCGGGAGTGACGTCTCCGTTTCAGCGTGGGAAAAAATGCTTTCGTATGTCTGTCCGGCTCTACGGAGTTCTCCTCTAAAGGTCGCATTTCTCAACCTATTCTCGTGAAATTTTGTCAGCAGGTTCGATAATTATATGATATTTTTGTCGAATCAGTTTTTGGATGATTTTCAAAAAGGGAGATATGGGGTTGAAAAACATGAGAAACCGCTACAGCCTAAACGACTTTACAGATTTAAACAGGAGGTATCGTTGGAATCGTAAAGGCCGAGAGAGTGACATAGGCTACATCATTTTAGTGGCAAGTCAATATTTGTTGGTTGGTTTTTGATTCGAAAGGTAGGATTTTAGATTCGAAAATGTGGTTTATAAAGTTATTGGTGCGGCTACTCTCATACTCCATGTACGTATCCAGGTGCATTCATAAGTTTGTATGTGTTATATCAAATGCAGTTGGGATATTTGTTTTTATAATAATTCGGTCAGTTGTGTGAGGGAGTAGAAAATAATTAAAAAAAACACGCATACTTCCTGTCTCGCTCGCGACCTCTACGGCTCACAGCTCACAGAGCCACATATTATGGTCAATGTATTACCAGAATACCAAAGCAGTGACGCTTTTGAATTTTGAGGTGGGCTAATATGATGATGAAATAATAGTAGTTTATATGACTCCTATATAATGGAGGGCATTAAAACTCGAGAGTAGGTGTATGAAACGAGCCGAAGGCGAGTTTCATAATAATATCAATCGAGTGTTTTAATGCCTAATTATGTACAGATAAATACAAGTAGTTTATGTGACTGCTACATAATGGAGGGCATTAATACTCGAGAAAAAGTTTCATAATAATATCACTCGAGATTTTTAATGCCTAATTATCTACAGTTACATACACTAGTTTATCTACACACATATCATACACATACAGTGGTGGTCATATAATTAAGAACGATTTGTAGTACCAGATATTTTTTTTCACAACTATGCTATGTGTACTTTTAAGTTCCTTCTTAAAAGTAATTAGTTGTGTTATGAAATAGCTACATCGATAAAGTAAACGGGATTAGGAGTAAATATTTAAAACATTTACTATTTTTTTTACAAATTTTATTGATTATCGATTATTACAAATTCAAGTAGTAAAAATGCTGGACAAATAATTAAGAACGATTCTTAAGCTGCTCGAGAGTTGTTTCCGTAGATACTTAGATTTTACAAATCACAATAAATAAGACAGTGACAATGTTAAAAATTATAATTTAATACATTTTATACTAAGTTAATAGTTTGTAGCGTGACCATGGCTTTTAATAACTGCCTTACACCGACGAGGCATTGATTCTATCAATTTTTGACATTTTTCAAGAGAAATAGAGCGCCATTCTTCTAAAAAAAACGTTATATAACTCAGTTAGGTTACCACATCGTCGATTTGAAACCTTTTTCTTGACTTCGCACCAAAGATGCTCTATGGGATTATCTGGGCTGTTCGGTGGCCATTCTAAGACAGAAACTGATTGAGATGTGAGGAATTCTTTAACGGTGCGTGCAGTGTGCTTCGGATCGATGTCGTGTTGGAATGTCCAAATAATCGGAAGTACGTCTTCAGCATATGGTAACATAGTTTCTTCGAGTATATTTTTGTACTGGAATTGATCCATGTTTCCTTCTATCAGTCTAACAGGTCCAACACCATGACCAGAGAAGCATCCCCAAATTTTCACATTTCCACCACCATGCTTTAATGTCATTTTTGTGTACTTGGGGTCGAATGCTGTATTCGGAGGGCGTCGAACATATCGTTTCCCATCAGAACATACTCTGTTAATTTTTGTTTCGTCAGAGAAAAGAACATTTTTCCACTGTCTTGCTGTCCAGCTTTCATACCTCCTAGCAAATGCAAGTCGGGCTTGCCTATGACACTGTTTCAACATGGGCACCTTTCTTGCTATCCTTCCGTTCAACTTCGCTTCTACCAATCGCCTTCGGATAGTGCGCGCTGAGATCGCTGCAGGGTTATTTTCACCAAATTATACTTTTTTTAACTCATTAGACCCCTTAAAAGGGTATTGTTTTGCCAAACGCACGATATTTCGATCGTCTCGCTGAGATGACTTTCTCTGTTTAGGTACACGAGGAATATTTAAAGTTGTTTGATGTGTGTTAAAATGCTTCACAGCGTGAAATATCATCGTTTTTGAGCACTGCAAATGATTGGCAATCTTTTTATATGACCAATTCATATTGCGAAGTTTTATTATAACTTCCCTTGTAGATGCATCACAACTTTTATTTTTTCCCATTTTTTTATTATGAAACGATCAACTTTTCGACTTTTACAGAACTAAATGGCGCCAAAATTACTCGAATAGTGGCCTAGTTACAGAGTGTTCTCTATTTAAATTTGAATAAAAAAATAAACTATCCAGCGTTCTTAATTATGTGGCCAGCCAGTAAGTTTGCAATAACATGTTAAGATATATTATATACAAAAAGTTTACTTATATAATAATATTGTTGAATTTATCATATTATAACTGTTTGCTACGATTGTGTAAAACAGTTTTACGATACCGAGAGAGATACAAAACGATATGCAATAAGTGTTATTCTCGTAAGTTTGAAAAAAGCTTGTTTTCAAATAGTCGTTCTTAATTATATGACCACCACTGTATATGATGATGAAATAATAGTAGTTTATATGACTCCTATATAATGGAGGGCATTAATACTCGAGAGTAGGTGTATGAAACGAGCCGAAGGCGAGTTTCATAATAATATCAATCGAGTGTTTTAATGCCTAATTATGTACAGATAAATACAAGTAGTTTATGTGACTGCTACATAATGGAGGGCATTAATACTCGAGAAAAAGTTTCATAATAATATCACTCGAGATTTTTAATGCCTAATTATCTACAGTTACATACACTAGTTTATCTACACACATATCATAAGCTCTCTTTGATGTGTTCAGGAACCGCATGTTTGACCGGCATTGTGGCATTGATCATTGCTCTGCAGTTGTTTAGCTTGTTCTGTAGTACCAACTTCACAGACAAACTAGGGGCGGCACGCAGGCGGGCTTCGGCGTTGGAAATTTGAATGTCATAATTTGACAATTTTTTGTACATTATGGTCATAATGTACACATTTTCAGATAGTAAATGAGTTTTTACCAAATAGTTTTACATTATGCTGGTCTTAATGTGCGGTTTTTAGATGCAGTAAAGAGGGTTTATGATTCAGATTCAGATTCAGATCGTTTATTTGCTTAAATACACGTATACAGTAGGTGGAGATATTTATAATACTTTCATTGCGTGCGGTGTATCTTACCGTATAGTACGGTGTACAAATATTCACAATATTTACAAATTAACAAATTAAATTAAATTATTACAAAATAAAATAAAATAAAATTAAACAGGAGCATAATATGTCATCGGAAAAATAATAATAAAATAATTGAACCAATTGGTATACATAGTATGTGTCATGTGATTTACATTTTTAATAATTTTTATTTTCTAGAAATTCACGTACATTATAAAAACATTTATTCAGCAACCAGTTTGTCAATTTGTTCTTAAAAACTACACAACTTTCATCCTGTTTCATTTCGTCAGGTAACTTATTAAATATTTTAATGGCCATGCAGTATACATTTTTGCTGCATAAGTCCATGCTGCTGTAAGGCACATATAGTTTATCTTTGTGGCGGGTTTGTCTCTCATAAATATCTGAATTTTTTGGAAAGTAGTCTCTGTATTGCACTACAAATGTACAAATTTCTCTGATGTAGAGACAAGGTAACGTCAGTATTCGTAATTTTTTAAATAATGGTTTACAGCTATCCCTCGACCCTACTCCGCATATTGCCCTGATGCATTTCTTTTGCACTATAAACGCCTTGTCTACATCGACAGAGTTTCCCCATAGAATAAGGCCATATGCCAAGACTGACGATACATACCCATGATACGCTGTGATAGATGCTCTTACTGAGACAGTCATTCTTATTCGTCGTATGGCAAAGACGAAACGGTTCACCCTATTGCAAACTGACTCTACATGGCTTTTCCAATTCAGATGTTGGTCCAAGGTAATTCCTAAAAATTTTGTTGTCTCTGTCTTACCTACTTTGTTATTATTATATTCGATGTTTAATGGTAAAGATTGTGCTTGGTATGGACTGAATTGTATTAATTTGGTTTTATTTATATTTAATTTTAAATTATTGTGTTCCATCCATTTTACAACAGACGTAAGAGAGTCATTGATTTCTTGTTGAAATGTTTCTAATGGCGTACCTTCAAATATTAGCGTCGTATCATCAGCGAATAGTATGCATTGGTGGTTTATTGAGTTTGGCAAATCATTTATGTAGAGCAAGAATAACAAGGGTCCCAAGATACTTCCTTGCGGCACTCCGGTACTATTTACTCTATATTCTGATCGAAACCTTTGTTTGATTGATTGTTTTTGGATCATGTTTATCTTAGAGATTTCTGTGCATTGTTTCCTATCTTGTAAATAGCTTTTTATCCAATTGTATGCAATACCTCTTATTCCGTATCTCTCTAATTTACTTAAAAGGATATTACATTTTTATCATACTAGGGCGTAGTCTCCTATATTGTGGTGAGAAAAATTGTGGTGGCGAAGTTCCACCACCGCCGATTCCAAGAGACTTAAAAATCTCAATTTTCCTTTTGTGTTCCTCCAGTTGTTTCTGCATTCTACCATTCTCTAGGGTAAGATTATCTATTTCACTAGTTGCAACTACCAGTTGGAGACGTAGTGTCTCGATTTCCTCACGTAACTCATTTAGTTCCTGGTCATTTTCTAACATGGTAGGCAAGCTTTGGGAAGATAGGTTCAGCAACGACTCATTCGCCTCAGTACGTTCCATTATTAACCTGGGCTTTCTAAGTGTAACAAATTTCTGTTTAGTTGATAGTGGAGAATGTGTTGGGATATTTCCATTAGCATTGTTTGTTTGTGGGCGTGCTTTTTTGTCGATACACGGTACACATCCCTTATTTCCGCTATCCTCCGCGTCCATTTTCTTCAAGTCATCAACTGATTTCTGTGTGGATGTCCGCCGTTGCAGTAGCTCATTTACGCAGGATTCACATTTGATGCTCTTTTTCAGAGTAGCAACTTCACATCGATATCTAGCAGCAGTTATGTTTAAGCAGCGATAGTGGAAAGGGTTCTTACATTCTGAGCATAATAATAATTCAACTCGTTTTATGACGGTTAAGCAAACAGTGCAATTCATGGTGTCTGCTTGGGTGGAACTGCAGATTTAGTTCCTCTTGGTGTACGAGTTTCCTTGAAAGTCCACAATTGTCCTCGGGGGCGCCACTGTCGGCCCTTTACTGTTGTTTTGTTTCGCCGCTGATAGATGGCAGCACTCAGACGACAACAATCACAGAAATAAATAAATGTTTACAAAAAGTGAGATGTTGGGGATCGAACTTGCGTTAGCTCTCGTTAGCGCTAGCCCAAAAGGTTAACCATCTGAGCCGTCGTAGTCTCTGGTAACAGCTACGAATATCGGTTACCGTATCTTGTGGGCAGTAAAGTTGTTGTATAAGTGAAGGTAATTTTGAAAAATAAGCAAGTATGATGCACTTCACTTGTTGCTATTTATGCACTTTAACACCGTTTACACTGACAGTTTGGATTAAGATATATATTTGAACAGTAGGAAATTTTATTTACTCTAACCTGATACTAATTTTAAAACGAAATTTGTAATTTTGACTAGGTTTTTGATTAAAATATTCGAGGAGCTGTGGATACACGTTTGTTTAGAGCTACTAGCTATACGTGTGTAGATAAAAGATAAAACCTACTGTGCTTCATCATAAGTACCTACTTTATTAAATAGCAAATGTATTTAGTAAAAACCGTTTCAGAACTCGTGTTAGAGACAATCTCGCGTATTGTATTAAAATAATATTCTGGGAGAGCAATAGACGTCAATAAAGAGATTCCAGGTTGTTTTTAGCTGAGCCTTATAAGCATCTGCTGTCACAGTTTCCTGAAGTGCCAACGCAAGTACCAATTATAATGAGGAGTGATAAATAATGATATTCTTTGTATATTACTCGCCGTGTGAAGAAGACGGATTCAGTGCTATGTAGACCGGCCAACATGAGGGACGTGATTCTGGCTTGTGAGTTTAAGATAATTATTATTATTAAAAGTATTAATCGTTCATCATCATCATCAATGTAAACTACGCGAATAACGTTTCTTATTTCACGCAGGGCGACATTTTAATTAGGTGTCAGATTTCACCTGCCATCGTGCCCGGATGCAAATCGATAAGTCAAAGTTTAACGGATACTTAATCTCATGCTGTCGCCGCTGTCTCGAGAGCCGATTATATGACATTTAAGGCTCGACTTTCGATAAAATTAACAACGCGATCCGTGGTGGATGAAAATTTGGACACAACCATCCAACTATTATTATTTATTATAATTATGTTTGTTTGTGAGTTTGTGCCTCAATCACGCTAAAACGGCTGGATTTGAATAAAATTTAGCACAGAGATAGTTTATAAGCTAGATTAATATATAGAATACTTTTTATCCGACTGCACCAGAAGGAGGGTGACGGTAAATGATAATTCTTAGGAACACGCAGATGAAGTTGCGGGCATCAGCTGTATTAAAATAAAGTTCATAACTGCAACATGGCTGTTACGTCAGTGGCTGCCGCAGAACATTGCAAAAATTGTGTGTTGTTAGCTATTTCTTCAAAACCACTGATTATTTCTGAATTTCAAAGATTCATTTTTAAGATATTTTGAATACCAATTTTTTGACCCAGGAACCATATCAATATTCTTTTTAGATCCCAAGAAATCGTTCGTTTTAGCTATTTTTAGGTCAAATATAAATGTAGCCCAATAATGTTCCCACCGAGGGGGCACATAACATACAAGTAAGATTAAGCCGTGCTCCACCACGCTGGCTAAGTGCTGGTTGGTGAAAGGGTTTTACGCCCACTATCACATAGCGATAGTAGCCGGGCCCTACAGCTTAACGTGTCAACCGAAACACTGAACCTCCGGTAATAATTATCTCATTGGTACATGGTCAGGATTCGAACCAGCATCTCCTGTATGGGAAGCAAGCGTGAAACCCATACACCACGGAGCTCTTTTAATATGAAAAGCCTGAAATAAGCTTTCGTCATCGACTGAGTATTTATGTAAAGTGCGTTGGCAGGGAATGCAGGATGTTAATGATACCGCTAATTACAAAGTGGCTCTTAATTAGCTGAGTAACAATAAAAATAATCATTTATTTCAGACCAAGTCCATAGTGGTAATAATTAGTCTTACCATATAATATGTTAGTAGTATACAATATAGACACAATACAGTGCAGAGCACACCAAAGCTTTTTCTATTATAAGCGCGAAACTATGCCTGGCAATGTATGAGCTGCAACCCAATGTCGCATAAAGGGATTGTCTACCCTAGCTGCTATTACCTCTCGGAGACCGTGGCGCAGCTACGGGTCCTGCACAAGAGAGACGCCATCCTTTTACGCATAATAGAGTGGAAGCCATCAACACGCGCCTCCCTAAACAACCCTGATGCATTACAAAATTGTGGCAGCCCAATAGTACAAAGAAGGCAATGTTATACTGGATACGCAGGTCATTAATAGTAAGTAATTTCATAGAATCCTGCTCGAATAAAGTGACGCTTAACCTCAAAATTCGGTCAAATGCCAATCCTAGCTCTATTGCTTCTAGTGGAGACACTTCCCAAATCACTAAAAAAAAAAATGAAGACCTCCCTTTCCTTCAATCTGTGTGTTTGAAAACATCATACGTTAATCTAACTACATGAAAAAAATAAAAATTAAATAGATGTTTTTACCTAGGGCTCCGTGTCCTAATGGGTTTCACGCTTGCTTCTCACAAAGGGGATGCAAGTTCGAATGCTGACCATGTACCAATGAGATAATTAATTTATCTTAAGTACATTATCGGACGTTCAGTGTTTCGGATGACACGTTAAGCTGTAGGTCCCGGCGACATTGCTACGTGGTAGTGGTCGGAAAACCCCTCGACCAACCTGCACTGAGCCAACGTGGTGGAGTATGGCTTAATCTTACTCGTATCCGGGTAAAGGCCTGTGCCCCTCGGTGGGGGCATTAATGGGCCATATTTATTATCAATTTCAGGGCTTAACTGCGATCTTGGATAGTTGAATTCAATTTCTTAATATCGCTTTAACAACTTAGGTAAATTTCGCCGATGCGACGTATTTGTATTTGTGTATTTAGTGATGATCTAGTGTTGATTTGTTGCTCGTCAGCACTACCCAGGAGGAAAGTGTAGGGCGGTGGGCTACAAGTATTCCCTACGGACGTGAGCAACTATTCCTCTATAAATTGGAATTAATGTGGAATGTTCGCGATTAGAGAGCTTAAAGCAACCTAATGATTTGAGTTATGATATGATAATAGAGATGATGACTAGAGAATATTTTGAATTGATGACGAACGTAAAAGACATCTCTTTATACCTCTTCATCTCACGTGAACTAGAAAACTATCATTACTTGTATTATCTGACAATTAATTAAAAGTGTAATGACAATGAGCTGGGAAATTAATAATGAGGGACGTCACGGCATCCTGATGAATAGAGACCGAACCGTATAATTTGAATATGTTATTGAGAGTCACGGAAGTAGCTGTTTTCCTTATTCATCATCATCATCATCATTCCTTTAACAAGAGGGGTAAATGATACCCGATTACCATTGCATAAAGTGGAAATTTGCGATGCTTTTGGGGGGATCTGCGAGTGTTAGTGTTTATATAGATAGAAGTAGCTAAAACAGACAAATAATGGTACCGCAAGATGATCTTAACCTACGAAAATGGTGGCCGATTACACGGATTATGGTCTCAGTACACTTATAATGAGTAAGTAAATAAAGCTCCTGTTCGAATAATATCGACCCCCATTCTGGCTCAAACGCCTAGGGTTGTCGTTCCGCTCAGGGGACAGGTGAGCGCGCGGTTGCGAGGACTATAAAAAGATCAAGATGCAAGACAAGTTCACACCACAACTCGAAACTCGGATAATGTAGCCGGCCGGGTCGGACGAATTGGCTGACCTGTCCTGCGCACTTCTTCTGCACGCCAAAACTCGGCATGTTGCATGGCCGGCATGTGCTTACGCGAAACGTAATTTTTGTTTTTTTCAGTGTTTCTTTCCTATGTAGATTACTGGGCGTGCTTCCGTGTCGGGTGTCCGGTACGCAACTTAGAAGAATTGGCATGCAATAGGCAGGAATATATACGCACGGATGTAGCCGACAGATCTGACCGCCAGTCGTGCGGGCTAAACTGCCAATGTATGGCAAGAACAGGCACAGATATGCCTGCAGGCAGACCTGTCGGGTAAATCTGTGCGTATATCTTCTATCTTTTTTGGCAGCTACGCCCGCCAGGTACGACTGGCGGGCAGATCTGTCGGGTACATGCCAATCTCCAATCTGCTCACGCACCCATTCTGGGGGTGGGGAGTCAGGGTCAGATCATCGGATCTCTTCCTGAGGAAGCGCCTCTGTCCACTCCTATGGACAGGTCATCGGGGGGCCCTCGCGGGCGGTGGAGATCTTCTCACTTGGGGTGTTCCATTGGATGATCGCCGGCTAGGCAACTAGGTCGCGTGGCAGGCGGCGGCGGTCGGGCGGGCGCGCGTGGTACGGCGCCATGTCGCGGATATGCGGATGTTGTGAGGTATCCGCACGCGCGAACACGTTCCTCTGGATCATCGCATTCCTCACGTAGCGGGGGACGATGGTACGCAAAGAGAGGTTCTCTTGGGCTCGGAGTCCCAAGAGAACCTCTCTTTCGGGTACAAGCTTATATGCCTGTCTAATTTAGACACGGTTGCACCACCAACAACTCAGTCTCTCTTTCACTCTCGGGGAAATAGCGCCACCTTATTTGAGCATGCATTTGGATATTAGAGTGTCACACACTTCCATATATTCGTGTCTCAAAGATAAACTACGATAACATGGCGCGCGCCTGCATAAGGAAATAAACCTTGTCTCATTATTCTTAGGAGTCATTCGTATTGTCATTTGCTCGCCATGTAATCGTAGTTTATCTCTATGTCTACACTGAGTAGGTACCTGCGGTAGTGAAGCGGTGCGGGAGGGGTGACATTACATGATATGCCGACCCCGCACGCACTGTTTGATTGATGACACACCACACCACACGCAGAAATGGACTCAGTTTAGCACTATGGTGTATGAGAGTTTAACAAGCTTTGTATTGCAGTACTGGTGGCGCTGGTCGCCTGTGCCGGCGCCGGCGCAGTGGACGTCAGCCTCCTGAACACACCGACCTTAAAGGCCAAGCTTCAGAGCAACCCTTATGGAGGACTCAACTTGGTGCTACAGCGGAGTAAGTACTGGCCAAGTCAAGTTTAATGGCAATTTTTAGTGAGATAGTCGATGTCGATATTTACCAAATAGGTACACGACAAAATGAAGGTTGAATATTATTTGAACAAATATTTTATTTATCACAATCAAAATAAAATATACCTATACTTCTTCGTTCGTCAGTGGATACTCCGACTTCTATGATAAAATCTTCTTTCCCTTTTTCTGTTCCTATATCCTTTGATAGTGATCCATTTTCTAGATAGATAGATCCACTTTATTCAATGTTACATCACACGTTTATAATTACAGAAAAACAATTAATTAAGCAGCAGTAGACAAAAACATGCATTGCAAACAGAGAAAAGGCTCTGACTCAGCAAAGTGTTGCAGAAGATCTGCAACTCTGTTATTCTGCCAGAACCTTGGTAAAATTTACATACAATTATATACAAGCTTATAATAAATAATATTTTTTTGACATGGAGTAGAAAAGCTTGTGATGCATAAAATAATAAGTAATATAAAGAAAGAAGGAGAAGAAAACATCTTTGCCATCACATTGCTATCACCTGCAAAGTGGATTAATAAAGATAAAATAAACAATGAAAGTGAGAAAGGTCGCTGAAAGGTCATGTTAAGTTAGTGTGGGTACCAAAATTGATTAGTTCGGGAATTAAATAGGTAAATAAGTTGATAATATATGTTGTAATCATATTATTATTATTTTGGATGTTATGAGGATGAAACAACAAAAAATAATAATATTGAAGGGAAAAGCTGTCATTGTGATTATTTGGAACATCCACCTGTCTTCTGCAAATTTAATAGGTATTGATAATATTTTTCTATATCCGTTTTTCTAAGAGGTACTCGTGAACGGGTGCTGCTTGGGGGGACTGGTCCAGTCTGGTTTCTCATAAGTTATGTTCATTACAGCTTGGTCTTGTTATTATTTATTTATTTGTTAAATTGTTATTTTGAGACATCTTATTGGCACTAATATTGACATATAATTTTAATATCGTATATTTTGTAATAAAAAAACAAATAGATTTATTTTAAAATGACATCCCCGTAGAGTTTCTTGGTTCTATCTTCTTTGACGGGCGTATTTCCGAAGCACTGGTAGAGTTATGGAGTTTATTAATATATTACTTTTTCCTGTGCGAGATTCAACCATGAATCACCACTTGAAGGGGAAATTTCCTTTTTCAAACTCAAACCATAATCAGTTATGTTCTCATTAGTTTAGTTGAGCATATTTGATTTATTTTTTATTTTCATGTATGAGACTTATGTAAGTGTTTTGACTTGTAAAAGTGTATTATTTTGCCTACTTGCAATAAATGATTTGAGTTTTTGAGTTTTATCGACAACAGAAAATTAAAACAATTCGTATCCCCCCCAATTTTTTTAAAGCTATTTTTTTATTGAAATGCGCTATCTGGGTGCCAACTGCAAAAAAATATTACTTCGGAATGGAAGGGGTTTTCGTAGTGAAATTGACTGATTCATGATGATGAAAGTTTGCAGTTGGTACCCAGGTAGCGCATTCGTGATGATTGCAGTTTGCAGTTGGTACCCAGGTAGCGCATTCGTGATGATTGCAGTTTGCAGTTGGTACCCAGGTAGCGCATTCGTGATGATTGCAGTTTGCAGTTGGTACCCAGGTAGCGCATTCGTGATGATTACAGTTTGCAGTTGGTACCCAGGTAGCGCATTCGTGATGATTGCAGTTTGCAGTTGGTACCCAGGTAGCGCATTCGTGATGATTACAGTTTGCAGTTGGTACCCAGTACCCAGGTAGCGCATTTTAATATTAAACTGGCTATTAAACAATTGGGAGGGGCAGGTTTTTTTTGTCCATGAATTTCAATTGTCTTCAACCCAGGTCGTTATGTGCACTTAATGAAGATTCACACTGTATACCTTAGTGTAGGGCCGCACACTGTTTAGTACGTAGGCCAGCACAGCTAGAAACATTTCTATCTCGCTCGCTTCTCTTCTACGTACCTACAAAAAGTTTTAGATATAAAGAGAAAAATTCAACTGAACCTATTATATAGCATAGCATCTCCATTATTGTGGTATGGTGCCCATTGGGTGTTTGTTCGGTTGTAGTCATTCATGAACGTACCACGTTCACAATAACACAATGATTGGTAATGCTTGTCCCAAGACAGTTTGTACCTATCAAATTGCACGTCAAATATTACCTATTTTTCATAAAAATAGCAGTAATAAACCTTAAGTTAGTTGGTTTTCGTAGTTCGATGGGTCATTTTTGTAGTTAATACATGTCAACCTCACACGAAGGATAAAGGAGCTTGCCCTTCACCTACCCTGTCCGACCACTTCGCCATGATAATTGATGTGCAAGACTTTCGGTTAAATATTCCCCGTTTGTAAACTTGTGCCAATCAGGTTCGCTACGATCAAAGCCACGCTATGATCAATCATCCAGATTGGTTGAAAATTGCCTGTTTTTGTTAGAAAGGACCTGCGCTTCTCGGTGTCAAAACTAACTTACTTAATCTTTTCCCAGAGGGCGTATCAGAGGTGGTATCAGTAATCGGGCGACGCACCGGCGCTATCAAAGACGTGGTCCAAGATGGCGACGTGGTCATCCAGTTTGCCAACGACACAACCGTGCGGATCATGACGGATGAAATCGAGAACGGGAAGGGTCAAGTCATCACGTTGACCTGGGAAGCACCAAAGGCTACTAGGCTGGAAGACTGTGTGAATCTGGGTGAGTGACTAAAGCTTTTTGGTTGAATTTCTTCCAGGATCTATATACGGATCGTGACTTTCATTGACCATCCTTAAAAGTTTTGTACAGAATAGGATTTGCTCGGAAGTAGACCACGACACCTCTTTTATAAGCGTACTGTCCTGTTCCAGCCCTTTTCGAAATCACCCCCTGACATATCCTTTACAAACTAATCAAAAATAGGTTATATTTTAGGTACCCGCCACTGGTACGGAGGTCCCGAGCAGAAGCGACAATACTGGCCAATCGAGAAACTCATTCTACCAGACTATTCCTACATCACTAAAGAGGCTGACAACTGCGCCATAACCGAACCGTACTGGCTGAACTCCGAAGGCATCTTCTACTATTTCGACAAAAAAGTTCCGCTATTCATAGACCAGAATGATCTAGAAAAGAACGCAGCGTGCTTCATCGCTGCGATCAAACCACCATATTCTTCGAAGAGAGAAAGAAACGAGCTGGTGTATGCTATAGGTATCCTCGATGACGTGAGGCAGGCCCATGAATACGCGGTTCTGACCTACATTGGTAAACCAACCGGAATTCCAGACGAGCGTATGATAACGTATCCTATTTGGTCCACCTGGGCGCGCTACAAACGAGATGTTGACCACAGCGTCGTCCAAAAATTCGCGGATGAAATCAACAGCTACGACTTTCCAAACAGCCAATTAGAGATTGACGACTTATGGGAAACCTGCTATGGTTCTCAGACTGTTGATACGTACAAGTTTCCGAATATGAGGACTACCGTTAACCAGTTGAAGCAGAAGGGTTTTAGAGTGACGATCTGGACGCATCCGTACGTGAATAAAGGTTGCGAGCCGTGGTACACCGAAGGAAAGAATAAAGGGTATGGTGTTTCAAGAACTATTAACGTATCTGGACACAAATTATATTAATGCTACACCTAATCAAAGTTTCTTCAAGTGGACACTGAATCCAGTGCTTTTTCACTTCAGTCAGTCTGTCTCACGCTAGTCGACGATAATAACGACTTACCGTTAAAATCATTATCAATATCTCGTTTTCCAACCCTCAGTTACCTCGTCTCCTCCGAATACGGTTCAGTGGATACGAGCTGGTGGAACGACAACGACACAACCACCGCCTACATCGACTTCACTAAGCCGGCTGCGCGGAAGTGGTACATGGATCGGCTACAATTGTTGGTTGACTCATACGGCATTGACAGCTTCAAGTTTGATGGTGGCGAGTCGAGCTGGTCGCCTCAGGTAGGCTTAAGCACTTTGTAATATTTTGTAGTCTCCGATTGAAGGTTGTCCTTAACTTCGAAACGAGCAAGATACAGCAAAGTTACTATTACAATGGCAGGTTAGCTTTACGACTATCTATGCCACGTGTTACGCAGATGACAATGTAGAAAGAAACCAGATAATCAAGATCTATAAAAGCTACAATTAAAGCACAGCCATTAGCGATTTTCATTACGGGTACATATGATCAGTAGATCGTACCAAATAAAAAAGATCTGTGACCCAATGGAGTTTAGTAAAGTAAATTTCTATTTCACTCAGATTCCTGTCCTGCAAGGAGACATCAGGGATCAGCCCGGTGTGATAACAGCTGATTATGTCAGAGAAGTGGCACTCTTCGGGCCTATGGTGGAAGTCAGATCTGGTTACAGGTAAGATCAATCAACTATTATGAAGCATATTTCCAAGTATAATTGAGCAGCAGCAATTCCGCTATGCGAGACTTTAGACCAAGATCGTACTTAGAGATGTACCCTCGATGCTCCCACTCCTTTTATAACTTTCTCATCCTAAATTTATTTTTGCTACTCCTGCAGAACCCAAGACCTGCCAGTCTTCGTCC
Organism: Argyresthia goedartella; assembly: GCA_949825045.1. NCBI lineage: Eukaryota > Metazoa > Arthropoda > Insecta > Lepidoptera > Argyresthiidae > Argyresthia > Argyresthia goedartella. The sequence goes on along the minus strand of OX463823.1, from coordinate 4,656,257 downwards.
GCATGATCGACAAGGACACATACTGGACCTTCGAGAACGGCCTACCCACCCTCGTGACAACCTTACTGCAGATGAACATCAACGGTTACCCACTAGTGTTGCCAGATATGATTGGAGGGAATGGATACAATGAGCCACCAAGCAAGGAGTTGTTCATTCGGTGGCTGCAAGCCAATGTGTTCATGCCTGCTATGCAGTTCAGTTATGTGCCGTGGGACTTTGATAATGAGGTAAGAATTTTAAAGTACTTATTAATTTTCTTCTAGAGCTCCGTGGTCTAGTGGGTTCCACGCTTGTTTCTCATGCAGCATATGCAGGTTCGAATCCCGGCGGTGATAATGTAACAATGAGATAAGTCATTAAACTTAAGTATTTTAAAATTATAAGGACTTTCTAGCGGTGATGGCAAACATCTTTGTAGCTGCGGCGATGGGCTTACTCTCTGTCACGCAAAATGGAGTATTGAATAACTGGCTAAAAGTGGGCACCATTGTGCATCTGCCACCCCTTATGGGAAAATACGTGACGCTATGGATGTATATAATTTTGAGATAAATCTGAAGAAGTGTATGATTTGCAGATTTAGTAATGTTAAAAGGTTCTGTCGTCTGTTTCATTACACAAGTATAATATGTCGTTGACCTTAAAATAACAATACAACTATTAACATTAAGTTATAGAAATAATGTTATAATGTAAAGCCACGCATTACGCTTAATGGCGTAACGTCAAGGCGTGTGAATTGTCATGATCATTATGTTCTAGTTGTAATGTTCATGACAGTTCATACGCCTTGTCGTTACTCCCATTAGCGTAATGTGGGGCTTAATAAGAGCCATGTTTTATTAAACTTTAAAGATCTTTTCTGCAACTGGCTGCTACCCTAATAAGGTTAGATAAAGATGACGATAATTCTATTAAATGCTATCTACACACATATCATAAACCCTCTTTACAGCGTTCAAAAACCGCACGTTACGATCAGCATAATGTTAAACTACTTGGTAAAAACTCATTTCTTATCTGAAAAATTACACATTATGCCCATAATGTGTAGTTTTTCTACATATTATGACATTCAAATTTCGAACGCCGACGCCCGCCTGCGTGAAGTTGGTCTACAGAACAAGCTAAACAACTGCAGAGCCACAATGCCGGTCAAACATGCTTCCTTCATGCAAAATGGTTCCTGAACACATCAAAGAGAGCTTATGATATGTGTGTAGATAAACTAGTGTATGTAACTGTACATAATTAGGCATTAAACTCTCGAGTGATATTATCATGAAACTCGCCTTCGGCTCGTTTCATAAACCCACTCTCGAGTAGTAATGCCCTCCATTATGTAGCAGTCACATAAACTACTATTAAATATCAAATTACAATTTGGTGCCGTGACCAGGATTTCTTACCAAACCAAAATATACGTGTTACGACTCGGTAAAGGCACAGATTGTGTTGTCCATTCGTGTAACTAAACCGGATCTAACTGAATGAAGTTGGTACAGGACCGTGCGTATCGGCGTTAACGAGAAGACGCCTGAGCCCAGCAGTTGGTCGATGTGGGCTGAGTATGATTGACGTTGATGATGTAACTAAACCAACATCCGTTTCCGGTACACAGACCATAGCGATCAGCCGAACATTCGTCAACCTGCACGCCAAGTACGCGCCACAGATCATAGCTGCGTGCAAGCGCGCAGTGACGGACGGTACGCCAGTGAACCCGCCAATTTGGTGGATAGCGCCTGATGACGTCACGGCACATGACATATGGGATGGTGTGTATAACTTGGTCTTTTAAATACATAGGGACACCTAAAGAAAGGTAAATCAAGACAGCGGTAGAAACCTACTACTCTCGCTGTCTCTTTCACTCGCTAGATAACTACGCTCTGAACTAACTTGCACTTCTATACATATGTCGCCGCTGTTTTTATAAATTAGCCACCTAAATCAACAGCCCTAGCCGTTAACCCTTTACCACATACTAACCCATAGATGGGTTTCATAGGTATTGAACTTTGAACCTAGCAACAAGGTTGCAAATCGCGACCCATTAGGGTAAGGCCATGCGTTAAGGGGTTAAGTAAAGGCCGGCATTCAAACAAATGGCTAAAGGTCAGTCGGGAAAGTAATGGAACGCAACGATAATGATAATACCTTGGACACAATTTACACACATTGATCTAGCCCCAAACTAGGATTCCCTGTATCTTGGGTACTAGACAACGATACACGTACTTATATAGATAAATATTATACTTAGATAGATAAACGACCATGACTAGGGTACAAACATCCGTTCTCATCAAACAAATATTTGCCCCCACCGGGACTCGAAGCCGGGACCCTTGGCTTCGTAGGCAGGGTCACTGCCGACTCGGCCATTCGGGTCGGATTAACGACGAGTTGCCTAAAGTGCCTAGGCAAATTAAACAGTGTGGCCTTACATCATGGGATCGCCTCGCTCCGCCTAACTTCGCACGGCAACAGGTTGTGCAACAGTAGTGACTAACACAACCTAACTTTAAGTATTCGGACAGAAAGTGACCCATATGCTCGAATAGGTATTTGAAAACAAGCTTTTCGATTTTAATGAAATATTCATGGCGAAGTCAAGAACATGTCTGCTATTGCATCAAAGACCAAACTTTGGAATAAAAACCAATAGGAACGCACTGTGATCGACTGCATTGTCAAGTATGTATGTAACACTTGTTGTCTATCTGATGTTATGTCATCATCAATACACTTGACATAGCCAGAAGTTCTATCAATACCTTCACAACAAGATAAAACTAGCATAATAAAACACTTGTCCAAGACACCCATAAAATAAATGCACCTTGTTACAATAATGAAGATATCATTACAAACTTGCACAAGCTATTAGTGAACACGTGACATCGAATGAAAGAGGCTTAACCAGTCATCTACGAACATCTGTGTCAATTTGGACCTTATTACTTAGTGCTAAAGTTCAAACCTATGACAAATAAAAACCGTTTTCCGGTCGCTCGCACAGAAAAGGGGTTAATATGTAATTATTAGATTATACCGAGAATAGTTTGTTTAAGAAACTATCGCTAATTAACGTTGGAAGCACGCGATTGCAGCTGTAGAGACTGGAGATAAACCGATCGCTTAATTCTGGAAATCTTGCCATCAAAATGAAAATGTGTTTATTACTATAGATATTTACATATAATTATGTATATTTTTTGCCTCTTCTCTTCATTGGACCACTGTGGGAGAGGGAGGGCGGAGAAACTCCCTTAGATCAATTATTAGATCTCTTTTAAAATTGGTTGTATTTAACTAATATAAATATTTCAATATTAACTATAATGAACAATAGACAGGAATAAATAATTACACAATTATTAACAGCGAGTTTTGTGCTCATGCAGTCTTGCCATCCATCCCTAGTAGCTTTGAAAGGTATTGAGATTGTGATTGTGACTACAATTTTATTAGAGAATGTGTCAAATAATTGTGTTTTGAAGTGCGTGAATATCATGAATACGTCAATTTTAAAGGGATAGATGTCGCGGTATAGAATCAGCCTACAAATGATACAGTTATTGTTTTAATTTTAAACGTTATGGCTTTGAGTTACAATGCAGAAACTATAAAACGCCTAAGATAGCAAAAGGACTGCAATGGTGCTGTCAATCATACTATGACAGACCGTGGGAAGATATTTGTTGAAAAAATATTTATACTCAAAGAAAATATAATCACTATGTTTATATACTACTCGTAATACAAGGTAGCTCCCAGTTTTGATGATAAGTCTGTCGCTTAGCCTTCACCTAACGACCTAAGGCTATGCGACATTTCAGGATAAATAGGAAGACATTTAGGTACTTTGATTTTATTCGAGATAAATATATTGATCTTTAATGATGGTGGCCGTGAACAATCAAAATAGTATGTGTCGTCATTTACTACAGGAGCCATTAGGCCGAATGACCTTTTACTCAGAGAATTTAAAGAAAAATGATCAATATTGATGAGCCAATGTCAGAGATGAAGCTTTTCCATTAAATGTGATATTTATCTTACTTCATTAGGCCTATTGTCTCTTACCGTTTGTATTTGTCAACATGACAGCGGCCAGCCGCCTGATGGGTCGATTGAGCGCCTTTATCACAGAAATATGTTACAAAATATAACCTGATATGCAAACCCATTCGTCACTCCAATAAATCACGCGCCTGATCGACTTATAAATGATATCTTCAGCTACACCGTCTCTATAATTGACTGTATGGTCTATGCCTCTATCGCGTTTGCTTTCCTTACAGAGTTCCTACTAGGCGAGGACATCCTGGTAGCTCCAGTACTAGAGCGCGGGGCCAGGGAACGCGATGTGTACCTTCCCGAGGGCACGTGGTTGGCTCAGGGCAACCGAGCCAGGGCCGTGAAGGGCGGCGAGTGGATACGAAACTACCCGGCGCCTTTGGACACGCTACCCTACTTTGTTAAGGGCTAACTATTTTGCGTCGACGTAATTTTTAGATAAATGACATTTTGAAGTAACCGTCGCTTTGAGGTTATCTTCATCTCTAGATAAACGTCAGATTCACCTTGTTTGAGTCCATATGACCTGAATGATGCTCCGAAGAAAATGAACAGCATAAGATTTCAAGTCACACTTAATCGAGTATTTAATTTAATTGTTTGATTAATTCGGTTTTGTATACGATGTCTCTACACACAATCACTACAAAGTTGTTTAGATTAAGTTGTATTATTAGTCCGATTATTATGTATGCATTCATTTTCTAATGCAATAAAGTGGTTATTATAACTACCGATTGAATTATGGTTATTTCGTTAACATCCCAGCCTAGAAAGGACATTGACCGGGTGTGGAACAAGAACTGCCCAGATGAACACATAGTGCATTTTGTTTCTCAGGCCAACACAATGTGAACCGAAGTGCTCCAAGTCAGTTCGAGCAGCCAAGAGAAAAACTAACACGCAATTTCGTTTACAGGGATGACATAATTGTTCCAGTATTATTGATTTAGAAAACAAACTACTGGAACGCCTACTGATTTTCCAAAAATGGGACCAAACTACTACTGTGTTTAATTTTTTATAAAAATTTAATTGTTTGAGTACTTATTTTTTTCAAGCTTATAGGAAATACATTTACATAGGCAAGCGTTTCTCTAACAAGATATTTCTTCCAGAAAACCCAAGATGAAAAGGATAAATTTGATAGCAATGACAGGTAGACCTTTGTGCAGAAATACAAATAAATAATATAAATATTTAGGTGTTTTTTACTAAATTACTAAATATACTAAAGGAGAACATTATAATCTTATATAAAATATATATAGATCCGTGGTCTAATCGGTTTCACGCTTACTTCTCACACAGGAGATGCAGGTTCGATTCCTGACCATGTACCAATGAGATAATTAATTTATCTTGAGTACATTATACGGACGTTCTAACGGTGATGGAAAAACATCGTGAGGAAACCTTCATAACTCCATAGCTGCTGTGATAGGCTATTGAATATTGAATATATGGAGTATTGAATAACTGGCTCAAAGTGGGCACAATAGTTGAAAAAGGCGTGACGCTATGTTATGATAAATAAAATATATATTTATAAATTAAACAATACTACATATTTATACCTAAATTAACAAAAGAGCAAGATAATGCTCCTTTAGACGATTCTTGAAGATAAAGGCGCAGGGAAGCGCGTTCCACAGATATATTGCTCTCATTCGGAACCCATGTTCGTAAGCGACGGTATTGCGAGGCGGAGTAGAGACATAAACATAAACATTTACATACAGACACATACATAGCTTCTGGCCTCACACTAGGATACCCTGTGTCGTGGGAACCAGAAACAGCGACGTCACACACATATAAACATCCAAGACCTGGGGTCATTTTTATTTTTTACCCCCAGCCGGGGATCGAACCCGGGACCTCTCGCATGGTAGGCAGAGCCACAACCGCTGCTCCACAAAGGTCGTCGTGCAGAGAGAGCATGGAGGCCGTGTGGCATCTACGAGGTCTGGCCGACGGAAGGAAGTCGCAGCGTTCACGCAGAAAGCTGGGATATCGGGGGTTAGTTAAGATGCTGTACAGGAAAGTACTTCTAAATAAAAAACTGGAATTATGACCACGAGTGTAAGTGCCCTATATTCGTTTATTGAACAATGAAAAGTCACAGGAAAGCAAAAACACGGAATGTCGTTTACTCGATGACATTTATTTATTTATTTAGAAACCAAACTATTGGGCCAATTTGAAAAAAAAAATTGTTTTGTTTGAAAGAGTAGACCTCCAGTAGTTGAGTTTCTAAATACAAAATAGTGGAACAATTATGTCACCCATGTAAACGAAATTTTGTGTTAGTCTTTCTCTTGACTGACTTTGGAGCACTTTGGTTTACACATTTGTGTTGGCCCCAGGAACAAAATGCACTGTGTGTTCATCTGGGCAGTACTTTGACAATTTATGTATTGAAGTTGGACAAAGTACTGCCCAGATTAACATAAAGTGCATAGTGAGTTAATGTTCTTGTTTGAATTTCTCGGAATAAAATTTGGTGCCGTGACCAGGATTACAAAATATCTTGATACCTGTGCAAAGATGAGGTTGTATCATCATGTAGGTTACAATAGGCCTCTGCATGTACACGCTATTCAACTCGGTCCTGTGAAACCCCAGTCCGCAGTCTGATATTTGGTAGTCTAAATAAAAATGATTGACGTGCCGATCCCACCACCAGAATCAAACGCAAACTACATTTCCGATTTCTAATATAATACAACAAACTAGAGAAGACACATAATCAAGTATTAACCGTGATATCCATAATAAGGTCTTCGCCTAGCGCCCTGAAGTCAGCCACGATTGCTTCGACGTTTGGAGCGTACTTCACTTCGCCGTCTACTTTGACGCGTTTCGTCGCGTTGATTGATGATACCTGGAATTATCGACATCATTATAATAATTTTACATCTTGGTCTGCATCATTTTCAGCACTTGTACATAAGTAAATATAACCGCATAGACTATAATATTATACTAATACAGATAGACCACGAAGCATAAAATATGTCACCGGCGTAACCAGAGATGCTACGAAAGCATGTTTAGTTCTAGGCCTATGTCGCTTGGTGCAGCACTACTGCAATATTGCAAATACCACGCAATGTGGCAAGGAGATTAAATTTCAAGAGAACAACAAAATATTTTCTTTGTAACTTTTATTTTCATTTAATAGATTATGTAGAATAGAAACCAACCTATTTTAAATTCTGTAACCTTTTTCATTTTACATTCTAAGATTAGCGCCTAGCGCCGTGTAGGGGTACTTTAACTGACGCCATGGCGTTTGAATTGCAATTGTTACTCCCAGCGTCATCTCTGGATTACGAAAAGTTACTAATTCTAATCTGTGTGGAATGAGCGAGCATCCTGTCATATAACTAAAGATAATATACCTAAAATTAAAAAAATAAAACATCCTCGATACATTAACTAAAATTTGGTTCACTTGTTTACTGTTTACACTGATAACTTTTGAACCGCAGAACGGTTTCTTTTTATCTAAGAAGCATCGCAGTCAAGTCTACAACCAATTTAAAAAAATCGAATTAAAATCCATCCACTAGGGTGCCATGAGCAGACAGACTGATACTTCAAACTTATAACAACCCTTTTTCGTCGGGGGTTAAAAATGTTTCTACACTTAGATAGTTATTCCATTATGTAGCAAGGGGGCTAGCCCATCGCCAGAGCTATGGAGACATGAAAGTTTCCTCACGATGTTTACGTCACCATTAGTATAATGTATATTTTATTTTATTTACATACTAATATAAATATTTACTTTATATCCATTATGTATATTTTTATTATTTGAAATATTTATTAAAATCGTTATGTTAGTTATTTTTATTGTGTGTGATCAAGTGTTGACTAAAGTATTTTGAATATATATGTATGCTTTATGATGTCCATCTTTTGAGCTGTTTGTGTTTTATGTAAATTTAAATTTAGTTTAATTTAAATGGCAATCGTGTCTCTTGTGCTTTTGCATTCCCGGGATCTGTCAAGCAAAAGAGTGCGACTGAAAGTCTATAGGCCTATACTAGTTATAAGTGTAGGTTTATAAGCAATTTTTACATTATTAAGGTCTAGTTTTCTTACTTTTAATTGCAGTGCTGTTTTTTTTTGTTATATTATAATGTCACGTTACCATGTATGGTGTACTTTACATTTTAAAATAAATATTTTTTTTTCTCTCTCTCTCTCTCTCTCATATTAAATGATATCTTTGCCGCCTTCATCAATACCCCGGGATATGTACGTTTACCTGAAATTCGATCTTCTCGGTAATGCTGGGTTTCCACAGCACTGCTATGATGTCGCCTCCGTAAGTGTCGTGGAAGAATAGCGCGAATTCGCTGTACGCGCTCTGCAACAGACAAGGACATTCATTAGTGAGGACGAGTATATAAGATTTGCTGGTGCCCGTTATCATATACCAAAACATTATTGCCATTCTTCTAATGGTGATAATTCTTCTTCTTCTTGTTTATCTAACTAAGTATAGTATTTATCTATATAAGTATGTGTATCGTTGTCTAGTACCCAAGATACAGGGAACCCTAGTTTGGGGGTAGATCAATGTGTGTAAATAGTGTCCAAGGTATTATTATTATCGACGACCCGAATGGCCGAGTCGGCAGTGACCCTGCCTACGAAACCAAGGGTCCCGGGTTCGAGTCCCGGTGGGGGCAAATATTTGTTTGATGATAACGGATACTTGTACCCTAGTCATGGGTGTTTATCTATCTAAGTATAATATTTATCTATATAAGTATGTGTATCGTTGTCTAGTACCCAAGATACAGGGAATCCTAGTTTGGGGCTAGATCAATGTGTGTAAATAGTGTCCAAGGTATTATTATATTATTATTATTATTAATAATGCAGTCGGATGAATATTGTTGTATTTGTTAATCTAGTACATTAACTATCTGTGTGCTAAATTTCAGTCAAATCCTTTCATTCATTTAAACAAATTAATATCAGGAAACTGGTGTTGGAAAATTGCGAAATTTCGGCTCGAAGGACCATTTGATTCATGCATTCAATTTCTAGAAGCATCCTATATGTAGTTGAGTAGCCAAACGACAGTTTTTTTTATTTTTCTTAAACGCAAAAAGTTTTTGTGTTACAATGTTTCTGTCTCGTTTTTTTGTAGTGTTTGGCCCTACCTTTGGGCTTGCATTATAAAGTGAAATTTAGCATATAGCAAACGTGCCTCTCGTATGAATCAAGTTATCAGTTCCTCACCCGCAACTCCTGCAGATAGTCCCTCACGGGACTGAAGTCCGCCACGGGTATGACGTCACGGGCGACGTCACCTGTCGCCCGTGCACCGCACGCGGGGAGCTGCAAGCGCTCGGCGGAGTGCGGGACGAGGTGCGGCCGCAGACGGATGATGACGTCGTAGCCAGCCAACGACGGGACGAATATACCCTTTGGTACAGATAAATTAATAATTGCTGATAATCGAATATTTAGGGCAGACAGGCAGACAACTGCAACTGATTTTTTGGCAGGTGCCATGTTATTTGGCAATTTTCACAAGTGACATGTTTTTTGACAGATGTTTTGTTTTTTTATTCTTGACAGGTCATAGTTATTAACAGGTGTCATGATATTTGACAGGTGTCACGTTTTTGACAAATGTCACATTTTTTGACAGGTGTCACGTTTTCGACAAGTGTCACATTTTTTGACAGGTGTCACGTTTTAGCAGTTGTCACTTTTGACAAGTGTCACGTTTTTGACAGGTGTCATAGTTATTGTCAGATGTCATGATACTTGACAGGTGTGATTTTTGATAGATGTCATAATTCTTGACAGGTGTCACGATTTGACAGGTGCCACGTTCTTGACAGGTGTCTCTGAGACAACTCACCAGCACATTGTCTTCGTGCACTTCCAGCGCGCCGCCGACATGGTCCAGCGCGGCCCTCGCCAGCGCACGCGCTCGGGCCAGCACGCGCACGCCCGGAGCGCGCGCGCACCACACGCCGGGCGCGCCGCCGTCGTGTGACGTCACGACGCGCATGGCGGGGGAGGCGGACGGGTCGCGGGAGGAGAATGAGCGTTCCAGTTCTGCTTGTTGCTCACCTAGAGGGGTTTCCATTCCAATATTATTAAATTTAACATGAAATAATTCAACTCAAAATAAATGAATGGAATTCAAACCCTATATCTTCCTCCCCGCTCGGGATATGCGAATATCGTCTATACCTATACAGTACTCCAAAACTGATAATGCGCATATAAATCATCGCCAGTGGTCGGATACCCGAAAACAACCGAATCATAAAATCGTATGAGCCCGAAACATTGCACTTGCAATTTGTACCTTATTCGAAAGATCGAAAGGTCAATATCAACAATCGAAATCAATAAGGGGTAGTCGGCGGTCGCCTGCCGATCAGTCAGTTGCCTTTGAGCCAAAGAGTAAGTAATACGTACTGAAAAACTATACTTTACTCTGTGTATAGGTATATACCATATAGGTATAAGGACGTATATATTATACATGTTTGGCTTTCAGGTTCATGAATGTAAAATCAAAATCAAAATCAAACGTCCTTATTACTGTAGATATTTTCATATACTAGCAAACAACATTTTTTGCCTCTTCTCTACATTGGTCTACTGCGGGAGTATAAGGGCGTAGAAACTACTACAGATTGATTTTTAGATCTCTTTCAAAAATTGCTTGTGCTTAACTAATACGAATATTACAAAATTAATTATCATAATTAATAAGCAGGAATACATCATTACATAATTATTAACATCAAGGACTGTGTTGAGCTAGATAAACCCTATACAGTCCCATCATTTAAGTAGTCTTGAACATTGTTATATCCCTTTTACGACACAGTCGCTTTAACGTGCTTTTTACATTGCTCAAAAGGCAATTTCTAAATTTCCAGAGGTATCTTATTGTAGTACAGTAGAGAATGCACTGGCCCTTGAAAGAATTGCTAACCTTCGTGAGTCTAAACCGGGGAGCAAATAGTCTGTGATTATTTCTTAGGTTAACATTACAGCTATCGCTAACTTTGGAAAATGTTGTAAAGTTCTTGCGTACATACATTATATTTTCCAAAATAAATTGAATATCCGCTGCTTTCCCCACAACAAGATACCATAGGACATGACACTATGAAAGTAACTAAAATATACTACCCTAGATGTAGCCACATCCGTGTTTTGTCTGATGTTCGTAACAGCGTAAGCCGCAGAACTTAATTTACCAGCTAATTTATCTATGTGGGGTCCCCACTGAAATTTGCTATCAATGGTTATTCCAAGAAACTTAGTGTCATTTACTAATTCTAACGTGTTGCTGTCTAACACTAAACTGGTCTCAACTTGCCTGACATTTGGAAGTGAGAATTTGATACACTTGGTTTTACCTGCGTTTAACGATAAATTATTAGCTGTGATCAATTCAAGGTTAAATACAATACTCCATCATCATCAAAATCTTCTTTTTGTCTTTAAATTTTGAAGACCAGTGAAGTGTCATCAGCAAACAACACTATGACAGTCAATTTCACCACCATGATAGGCAGATCATTGCGTCAAAAATAGGTATTCAAATTATATAAAATTAAAGTGTTTGAAATTATAGAAATTCATGTACTGTTAGCTGCTGTGAGCTTTATTTTAAAAATGGTTGAGTCCAGAATTTTAACCACCACGAATCGATTAACTGTTTCTAGCAATGCAAGAGCCTTAAAATGAGACTTGTTCTTTGTAGAAACCGTTTGAGATAACATGCAGTCGAAAATATCTCGATATTTGTCTCATATATACAATCTGTACTTACCTATTTAACAATGGGTAGCAAGGAGGTATCTGTAAACTACTAATAACTTCATAATGACTAAGTTTTATAATTTTAATCATATTCTGCAAAATAGCGTAGGATACGCTTCACGACTGTGGAACACTTGTGTGATAATGCTTCATTGGAAGGCTATGCCTAGTGGGTCAATGTAGTGGAAATACAGCTGTGAATATGAAATCTATGATAATTCATTTCCAATCCATAATCTCAATGACAAGAATCAGAAACAGACCATACCCGACGTTTATATGACCAACACGCTGACAAAAGGTGCATTACTCACGCGAGATGTCCTCATTGAAGTCCACAATCAGCATTTCCGTCGCCCAATCAGTATTGGCCAGCAAATGCATAGCTCTCAAAAACGCCGTCATAGGTTGAGTCGTCGGCGTGAGCGGGGCGGCTCGAAGGACCGTGTATGCTACTAGGAGCTCTGCGACAGTTTCGGGAAAGTGGTGGTTGTCGAGAAGGTGTGCGCAGAGCCAACGCTTTAGGAGGGACACGGCGGGGCCGTAGGCTGGGTGTCTTTGGTGTAACCTGGGTGAAAGAAATCAAAGATGATTTCATTTCATCGAATGGCCGAGTCGGCAGTGACCCTGCCTACGAAACCAAGGGTCCCAGCAAATATTTGTTTGATGAGAACGGATGTTTGTACCCTAGTCATGGTTGTTTATCTATCTAAGTATAATATTTATCTATATAAGTATGTGTACCGTTGTCTAGTACCCAAGATACAGGGAATCCTAGTTTGGTACTATTTCAATGTGTGTAAATGGTGTCCAAGGCATTATTATTATTTATTCTAACACTAGCTGCCCGTGAGGCGGCTTCGTAACGCGTTTTTCATATTCTCATAGTACCCAGTCATAATAATATTCTTTATAAATTTAGAGGCACCTTCATAGGTTTCTGAAATCCGTATCGACATTATCGGCGCGTTGTTGAGCATACGCATCAGACCTCAGATTAACGGAACTCTTTGCATACAAACTTTATTCATTGCACTGTCAAACATAAGTTCCGCTACCAACAAAGAGTTTGAATGTAGTAAATAAATTAATCAATGACGAAGGAGTTTGAGTGGATGCTAGATCTAGAGCTACCAGCGCCATCGAGCGAAAGAGGCTGATCTTTCCATACATTTTAGATTTTTTGGCTGTATCTTTGCGTTTTTCGTAATTTTATTTTAATCTAAACCTCCTCTGGACTGAAGAGAATAGGACCAAATAAGAATTATGCTAACCAATCGGGCCATTAGAGATTATTTTTGATAAGTATAGATCGCAAAGTCGGCAAAAAGCCAAAAAAACGCCAAAAGTGACTTTTTTCCGGTAAAAAGCCATTTTAATCCGGTGTCAGGTAGGTCAGGACCATGAAACCCAACTAACAAGTAGAACATTTAATTCGAAATCAGTGAAGTGTGGCGATATTTTCTATTTAGACCTGATTATATTTCTAGATTCTTGCAATAATTCATGGAAGAAAATGATCGAATATCCGATTTATCGAAATTATCGATAGTCGATAAAATATCACATTCAATCTCTAGTGCCACTTGATCTTTGCTAAGATAATTCCGCCGCCAAATGATAACTCACCCATGCAGGGCACCTCGTAGTCTCGGCAACAGCACCGTATAACTCACCCATGCAGGGCACCTCGTAGTCTCGGCAACAGCACCGTATAACTCACCCATGCAGGGCACCTCGTAGTCTCGGCAACAGCACCGTATAACTCACCCATGCAGGGCACCTCGTAGTCTCGGCAACAGCACCGTATAACTCACCCATGCAGGGCACCTCGTAGTCTCGGCAACAGCACCGTATAACTCACCCATGCAGGGCACCTCGTAGTCTCGGCAACAGCACCGTATAACTCACCCATGCAGGGCACCTCGTAGTCTCGGCAACAGCACCGTATAACTCACCCATGCAGGGCACCTCGTAGTCTCGGCAACAGCACCGTATAACTCACCCATGCAGGGCACCTCGTAGTCTCGGCAACAGCACCGTATAACTCACCCATGCAGGGCACCTCGTAGTCTCGGCAACAGCACCGTATAACTCACCCATGCAGGGCACCTCGTAGTCTCGGCAACAGCACCGTATCACGCTGCAGATTCAAACTCTCGTCGCTGTCTTTGTATTTCACCACACCGTCCTCCACTTCCCTTTTTACCAGCGTTATTTCCTGCAAATATCATGTTTTACTTAATTCAAGGACAACCCGAACGCTCGAGTCGGCAGTGACCCTGCCTACGAAGCAAAGGCTCCCGGGTTCGAGTCTCGGTGGGGGCAAATATTTGTTTGATGAGAACGGATGTTTGTACCCTAGTCATGGTTGTTTATCTATCTAAGTATAATATTTATCTATATAAGTATGTGTATCGTTGTCTAGTACCCAAGATACAGGGAATCCTAGTTTGGGGCTTTAGATCAATGTGTTTAAGTAGTGTCCAAGGTATTATTATTAATATTATTAAGGTAAGATACTTAGTTACGTGGGCCGCATTTCACAAATGTGTGACATATACATTCTTTCGCACGTTTTTATTTTATGTACTTATTGATTTTTAAGAAAAAATACGAATTTAAAGAAATAAAAATTAGCGCAAGTGACGTCCTGAACGCAATTGTGATACTTCCATGTTAGGCACAGAGCTATGCGACAGTCTCCCTTCCCTTTCCATGCGCAATAGGGAGAAGAGGTTGACGCATAGTTCTTTACATAGAAGTGTCACAATTGCATTCAAAACGTCACTGCCGCTGATAGGTGTTCTCGCGTCAAACTATCAAAAGTCAGTTTGAACCCGCGATTTGGGAAGCAGTCGCTCACGCCCGGAGGAGATATTTGGAACCTGCAGCCCTTCACGTCCTCCCGGGTAGTGCTAAGGAGCAACAAGTCGACACTAAAACATCCAGGTTCCCGAAAGAGAACCTGTCCAGTGAAATCTATAAAAACACGTACCTACCTAAGTACTTTTAAATTTAATTTGTAAAATATATTTTATAACTCTTAACTCTAAACCTGCCTTCTGGGTTTGACTTGTATGTTTGTCAAATTGACAATTCCTACAGTGTAATCAAGGGCCCTATAGGACAGGCTTTGCCTAGTTTGGGATCCGCTATTATTTTCTAGACTCTAATATTCTAAACGTGTTTCTTTTCTTTATGAATTAACTTGTGTAGTACTACGAAGGCAAATAAATTATTTTTTACTTTTACTTTTTACTTATACGTTACATTGCCGAAATTACCCTGTTGTTAGACCGCCATTAATTAAGAAATTGAACCCGTGATCTATTCAACATGGTATACGTGAAAATGAAAGCAAAAATAAAGTCTATTCATGTCTTATATTTGGTTTATTTGTTGAATAACATCGATATAATACAGAAGCCGCATCGAAATTGGCTAAATAGTTTCTGAGAAGCCCTCAGTCGTCACCATCTTGGCTGCTGCAGCGCCCTCTGGTGGTCTACAACCACAAAATATAACAAGAACCTGCTCTGAAATTATGGCCGTTTACTGCAACACCCCACATCGAAATTTTCCTAGGAAAATAGTAATGGACACACATACACACACAAATAACCTATAACCCCAAACGCTTTTACCGCCTCCATTTCGTTCTGTCCGTCGTGGCAAAGAAGATGCCGCAGTGGGTAGGTGAATGTGGAATGATTGATTGATTCAAATAGTTAAAATAGGCTAAAGTTTAATGAGATATTCAAGCAATATCTCCCGAGATGTAACAACTCGGTATTTAACAGGGTTGAAGTTGAAACTATTTGTACAAAAAGGTTTGACCCATAAATATCCTATAAACATATATATCACCCAAAAGGGCAAATTGCAGGTAGAAACCCTTCAGCATATACCGAGGCCATGGCTCACAGTTAATTCTTACTAAGACAACTGTTAACACAAAGGGGTTGTTTGTAGTCCGTATAGCACACGAGCTGATGCCCGCTCAATATGTGGGCACCCGGACATAGTAGGGAGGTCTGACTCCTGGGCATGGGTATTTCCAATTTTTCTCCTCCAACAAAAAAAAACAAAAAGGTTTGACAATATCAGGATGGCACATTTCCGTTAGTTGTATTTTATAAACTCAATTTCGTGTAAAAAGGCAGCGTTTGACTAAAACGTCAATAGTAGTTTATGTGACTGATATTCTCGAGTGATATTATTATACATACATACATACACTAGTTTATCTAAGCTCTCTTTGATGTGTTCAGGAACCGCATGTTTGACCGGCATTGTGGCTCTGCAGTTGTTTAGCTTGTTCTGTAGTACCAACTTCCCAGAAAAAGCAGGGGCGGTACTCAGGCGGGAGTCGACGTTCGATATTTGAATGTCATAATACGTAGAAAATTTACACATTATGATCATATGTTCAATATTCAGATAAGAAATGAGTTTTTACAAAGTAGGTAGTTTATTATTATGCTGATCGTAACATGCGGTTTTTGAACGCAGTAAAGAGGGTTTATGACACGTCTGTAGATAAAAGTCCATTTAATAGAACTCACGAACATAATTACCCTTTTGGCAGTTCATTAACCTCTGTATGCCGGATGTCTTCCAAAGAAGACATTTTCCCGTTATAGGTTTTGAATTTTATTACCATGGCATGAGGATCCAAATCGGGATGGCTCATAGGGCCCACGTGGGTCTGTTTTGACTACCAGTCCAATAGCGTATTCTGACACCGAGGTATATGTAGTATGGATGGCAGAGGCAAATTGCGCTTACGCAATCTTGTTCACCTACGGAAACTACTTCTTACCTTAGGGTGCGCAATCACCAATCTGAACACGTATCCGTTTCTCAGCACGTCCACGAACCCGGGGTACGCCTGAGCGGGCAGCGAGTACTGTTGGGTGAGTCGCTCCGCCAGCTGCAGGTGGAAGGCCGCCTTTAGACAGCGGAACGCCTGGAGGTCGCCCGGCCACTTGCCGCTGTACGCTGGAAATTGTAAGATCAAGCCATTCAGTTTAATGTAATGAAGTTCTTGTTACGTGGTAATGATAATATTTATGACTGCTTCAAAACTTTGATCCCATGATCTTGTTTTGAGACCATTTTTGATTGTATAAGCTTTTTTGACAGGCGACAACGTATTTATTATTGTTAAGAGTATATTGTTAAACATCAACATTTAAATACAGGCACAAACATTGCTTCTGGCCAGAAACAGCGACGTCATACAGATATAAACATCCAAGACCTGTTTTTTTCCCCTTAGCCCCAGCCGGGCATCGAACCCCAGACCTCTAGCATGATAAGCTGAGCCACAGAGGTCGTCAATTGCATTTGACAGGTCTGAAGATTTTAACAGTTGCTGTAATTTTAAACAGATACCATACTTTTACAGGTGCTGTGTTCACTTAGATATCTTACTCAATTCAACAACAGCAACATAAACCAGGCGAAACTCCTGGCGAACTAGTTTGACGAAGCATACTTTGTATTTTTGACGGGTAGCCTATATTTAAAGCTTGCGCTCGTAACTCACTCAGCTCAACAACAGCAACATTAACACGCGAATAACTCGGGGAAGCGGACGCTCTTACGAACTCTTTGACGAGACAGTCTGGTGCCAGCGACGACGTAGGCACAGCGCTTATTGATGGTTGGATGGAATAACTCGGGGAAGCGGACGCTCTTACGAACTCTTTGACGAGACAGTCTGGTGCCAGCGACGACGTAGGCACAGCGCTTATTGATGGTTGGATGGAATAACTCGGGGAAGCGGACGCTCTTACGAACTCTTTGACGAGACAGTCTGGTGCCAGCGACGACGTAGGCACAGCGCTTATTGATGGTTGGATGGAATAACTCGGGGAAGCGGACGCTCTTACGAACTCTTTGACGAGACAGTCTGGTGCCAGCGACGACGTAGGCACAGCGCTTATTGATGGTTGGATGGAATAACTCGGGGAAGCGGACGCTCTTACGAACTCTTTGACGAGACAGTCTGGTGCCAGCGACGACGTAGGCACAGCGCTTATTGATGGTTGGATGGAATAACTCGGGGAAGCGGACGCTCTTACGAACTCTTTGACGAGACAGTCTGGTGCCAGCGACGACGTAGGCACAGCGCTTATTGATGGTTGGATGGAATAACTCGGGGAAGCGGACGCTCTTACGAACTCTTTGACGAGACAGTCTGGTGCCAGCGACGACGTAGGCACAGCGCTTATTGATGGTTGGATGGAATAACTCGGGGAAGCGGACGCTCTTACGAACTCTTTGACGAGACAGTCTGGTGCCAGCGACGAC
Organism: Argyresthia goedartella; assembly: GCA_949825045.1. Classification (NCBI taxonomy): domain Eukaryota; kingdom Metazoa; phylum Arthropoda; class Insecta; order Lepidoptera; family Argyresthiidae; genus Argyresthia; species Argyresthia goedartella. Next base: position 4,638,017 of record OX463823.1, on the reverse strand, counting down.
GTAGGCACAGCGCTTATTGATGGTTGGATGGAATAACTCGGGGAAGCGGACGCTCTTACGAACTCTTTGACGAGACAGTCTGGTGCCAGCGACGACGTAGGCACAGCGCTTATTGATGGTTGGATGGAATAACTCGGGGAAGCGGACGCTGTTACGAACTCTTTGACGAGACAGTCTGGTGCCAGCGACGACGTAGGCACAGCGCTTATTGATGGTTGGATGGAATAACTCGGGGAAGCGGACGCTCTTACGAACTCTTTGACGAGACAGTCTGGTGCCAGCGACGACGTAGGCACAGCGCTTATTGATGGTTGGATGGAATAACTCGGGGAAGCGGACGCTCTTACGAACTCTTTGACGAGACAGTCTGGTGCCAGCGACGACGTAGGCACAGCGCTTATTGATGGTTGGATGGAATGATTTTGATACTCACTTTTGACAAGAATCTTATTTTTACAGGTCTAGTAACTCATTCAGCTAAATAACAGCAACAATAGGCGCATAGCTCGGTCAGGCGACCAGTTTGTGACTTCTCGCTAACTATTTGACGACCTCTGTAGCGCAGCGGTTGTGGCTCTGCCTACCATGCGAGAGGTCCCGGGTTCGATCCCCGGCTGGGGGTAAAAAAAAAAAAAAAAACAATCCTCAGGTCTTGGATGTTTATATGTGTGTGACGTCGCTGTTTCTGGTTACCACGACACAGGGTATCCTAGTGTGGGGCCAGAAGCAATGTATGTGCCTGTATGTAAATGTTTATGTTTATTTAACGAGACTGTCTGAGCCGGGAGCACGAATACTCGACAGATCGAAAAGTCTTTGAATTCATGTGAAATAAATTTTATGGCATTACACATAAGAGTCACTGACAGCTCAATTCGAATACTATTTCGATGCGTAGTTATTGGTGCTATCCACACTGGTTCCAGCGACAGCGGCTTTTTGACAGGTACAATTTAGACAGGTTACAATTAGGTCTAGTAGTAAGAACTCACTCAGCTCAACAACAGCAACACTAACAGGCGTATAGCTCGGACAGGCGAGTAGCCCATCGCCTCTCGCGAACTCTTTGACGAGACACGCGCGGTGCCGGAGGCGCGGGCGCGGCGGGGGCGGCGCGGCGGCGGGGGGCAGGGGGCAGGTGTAGCTGAACACGGGGGATGTTCCTGTGGAGATAACTTGGGGATTCATTTAAGGAGATTTTAAAGAGATTTCTTGGTATTGACGGGTCACATTTACAGTCTAAAGACCAAAACATGTGAGCTTAACACTTAACAGTGACTTGTAATAGATAAATATAGTAGAGATTACTTAAAATAAGTACATCATCATCGTCATCAGCCCTTGTCATCCCCCCGCTGGGCATGGGCCTCTCCCAAAGCACCGCTTCGCTGCGGTCACCCGCCAGTCTCGTCCACTGATTTCCAGCCACCTTAACAATGTCATCGCCCATTGGGCCAGTGGTCTGCCCGCTGTTCTCTCTCCTGTTCGCGGCCGGCCACTCTTTGGCTGACTTGGTCCACCTACCGTCCTCCCTTCTAAATAAGTACAATTAGATAAAAAACAAAAGCAGACACAATACCTTATAAATTATTACATGACTCACACACGACTATTTAAAAACAAGTAAACAGTTTTAAAAACCATTCTAAAAACAGCTAGTTCTGAGTGCTGAGCATCACAGGCATTGAGCAGAGTCAGTGCCTGAGAAGTGGGCGCGCGACGAGCGTGATGCGTCACATACTCAGGCCGCGCTATTCCAAATTCTGTGTATGAGTCAACGCTGCAGGTGTTGAGTCCGCACAGTTCATGTCATCCATTTTTTGATCTTTCGCTGTCCATGCCATTCCAAATTCTGTGTATGAGTCAACGCTGCAGATGTTGAGTTCGCACAGTTCGTTCCGCTCCGCTTCGCTCGGCTCTGGGTCGTTCATAACGTTGTGACCTAACACAACCATTGTATTTACACAGAAAGTGACCTAAAACAACAATTTCAGTTTTGTGAAACGAGATGGGGTCACCTCGCTCCGCTCCGCTTCGCTCGGCTCTGGGTCGTTCATAACGTTGTGACCTAACACAACCTATCTCTAGTATTTACACAGAAAGTGACCTAAAACAACAATTTCAGTTTTGTAAAACGAGATGGGGTCGCCTCGCTCCGCTCCGCTTCGCTCGGCTCTGGGTACGTTCATAACGTTGTGACCTAACACAACCTATCTCTAGTATTTACACAGAAAGTGACCTAAAACAACAATTTCAGTTTTGTAAAACGAGATGGGGTCGCCTCGCTCCGCTCCGCTTCGCTCGGCTCTGGGTCGTTCATAACGTTGTGACCTAACAAAACCTATCTAGAATAGAATAGAATATAGAAAGTGACCTAAAACAACAATTTCAGTTTTGTGAAACTAGATGGGGTCGCCTCAAAACTGTACAACATTAAGGCGTTGATGCATACATAGATTTTGTTCAAACGTTGCGCGCGAGGGTGTAGTCCAGAGTCTGTGTATGAGTCAACACTTAGCAGTGTTGGCTCATACACAGAATTTGGAATCATGCACTCAGGCCGTCTTACAGAAGACTATTGACAGCCGCTAAATGGAGTTTAAGCACAATTTACATATAAGTACAACACGGTAAAGTTACGTAGTCAAGCACGGCAAGGATACTGCCTGTCAGCCAGGCTCCCACTCAACATGGCCGCGTTGAATTTATATTTAGAGTCCATTTAGCGGCTTTTAAGTCCGCTGCAAGATGGCCTTAGGCTCCTTCATTTCATTTCAGTCCACGGGCTATAGAACTTGCACCTGGCCCACTTGACCTATGCCTTTGTGAATAACTCATGCACATTGCACCTATTATACTTTTCAGCCATCCTAACTCCTGCATCAGCTGGATTAGGATGCCTGAAAGGCTGAGGCTCCTTTAGCTAACGGATCGGACCCGAACTTATGCATTACAAGATGTTTTCCACTTCTCTTTATCCATGGCCATCATGGAATTGAACTTGTACCCAATAACGACATCTCCAAGATAGCAGGCACATTTGCACACACAGGCAGGTTGATAAATCAAGACGATAAAAGATGGCGTATTGACATTAAGGACTTTATTTAATTAGTTGTAGTAAAGAGCTGCCACTCTGGGGCTTTCCTGGTCCAAAGGATGTCGCTTGATGTGCAGTGTGGACACGCAGCTATGTAATAGACACCTTCGGGCCGGGCGATTCTTAGGGCGGATGCATAAATTCTTTTATCTACACACGTATCATAAACCCTCTTTACTGCGTACAAAAACCGCACGTTACGATCAGCATAATGTTAAACTAATTGGTAAAAACTCATTTCTTATCTGAAAAATTACACATTATGACCATAATGTGTAGTTTTTCTACATATATACATTCGAAATGTGAATGTCATAACATTCAAATTTCGAACGCCGACGCCCGACTGCGTGCCGCCCCTAGTTTGTCTGTGAAGTTGGTACTGACATTCAAATTTCGAACGCCGACGCCCGCCTGCGTGAAGTTGGTACTACAGAACAAGCTAAACAACTGCAGAGCCACAATGCCGGTCAAACATGCGGTTCCTGAACACATCAAAGAGAGCTTATGATATGTGTGTAGATAAACTCGTGTATGTAACTGTACATAATTAGGCATTAAAACTCTCGAGTGATATTATTATGAAACTCACCTTCGGCTCGTTTCATAAACCCGCTCTCGAGTATTAATGCCCTCCATTATGTAGCAGTCACATAAACTACTATATTGTGCACTAATAATACAAAAATTAGCTAAAATAGTGTACAAAGGCGTGCTTATTTCTAATAAGAGATCTCTTCTAGCAAACCAAACCGTTATTTTTTTATATAATTGATTTTTATGACGAAGCGTCGTGCGGATTTATTTTGTCATGACATTGTATTTAATTTATTTTAAATTGATAGCTTCCGAAGTACCCGTAACCCGGGAGCTTGCTAGGATCTTTGGTCTCTCTCTCTGTCTACCCCTCTTGCAGGCAATAGGCGTGAGCACCTGTATGTATATATTATAGATTAATGTGTGCTCTGAGTAATTATTTAACAAGTGATTTGTATGTTATGTCACAGAATAAAATAACAACGGTAAAAAGTTGTAAAGTTAGGTAACTTACCATAAACAGAGCTGATGTCCAAAGGCACCTCAGTAAGCCCTCTCAAGTCTCTCCTCAGCTCGTCAAACGCCTGAATAACACCCAGAGCGTCCTCCTCGCCAGTTCCAATGACCCCGTTGTGCGATACCAACTGCTTGCGCGCAAGGACACTGTCTAGTTGGTCGCCGATGTAGAATATCTCTTGTTGGGATATACCTGGGGAGAGATGGCTTATTAATTCATCTTGCCATGGCCCTCTTGAAACTAACTTAACTCCGACTTCTGAAATACAAATTTCACTAATCAAATACTTAAGAATAGTCCTGCCTCTGCACGTGTCGCAAAAAAGAGCGTGACATCGATACTTAAGTATTAATTTAGTGAATTTCTCAATCCAGAAACAGGCGCTCAGTGGTAATGTTTAAACATACTCAGAGGTAATGTTGGAAGATTGAAACTTACTCAGGGGCCATCTTGAAACTAACTCAAGCACCATCTTGGAACTAACTCAATAATACTAGAGCTAGACTTCTGTACTTAGATATTATATTGTATATCAGCCAACTTCAAGTGGAGAAGGTAACAGACGATCTGCTTGGTCACCATCCGCCGCTCGGAGAGGCTATCCGCGCTCCATAAGCACGTATCCGTGATGCCGCCGTCTAGGGAATTTCTCAGGAACCGTCTTAGAACTTATTTAGCTCCATTTTGGTACTTACTCACGGGCCATCTTGGAACATATTCGGGAAAGTAACACTTACTTAGGTGCTATCTTTGAACTTATTTAAGTGCAACATTTCAATTGACATATTCAGTATTCGATATTTAATTTCATAATTTAAATATCCTAATTATTAAAACTCTGACATTAAATTTAATACAATTTTATTTTATAATTTAATTTTTTTTTTCTTTTTATCTAATTGGTCTTATATCAATAATATTTGTTTTGTGTACAGCGTCACAGATTCGTCTGTGACATTGCTGAGTCAGGGCCAATTCATTGTCGCAGTACATTCACAGTACCACATAGTGATCTCTACCGTACCCCAATGTTTGTTTAGTATTTATTTGTAAATTGTTTTTTTTTATTTTTTTTTATTTCACTGTGTTAATTTTTCTTTATGTCATAATTTGATTTTACTTTTTATTTTTGATTTTTAATTATGTGTCTGTGTGTGTACCATGATTTTAACAATGAATAAACAAATTTATCTATCTATCTATCTATCAATCTTGAAACTTACTCAAACACCATATCGAAACTTACTCAGTAATGTGTTATACTAGCTAGACTTCTCTACTTAGATACTGTATGGTGTCCTTGAGACTTACTCAGATTTTACTTAAACTCTCAAAACCGAGGGTAGTTGGGACGGGTCGCAATTTTGAACCTTATGCCATGGTAATAAAATTTAAAACCAGTAACGGAGAAGTGGCGTAAGCTAACGCCGGTGGTATTCAAGAGTAACCTCTTGAATACCAGCGCCATCTTGAAACTTTCGAGGGGGCCATCTTGAAACTTATTCATTGTTCATGTTGAAACTTTACTCAGCCGTAATCTTGAAACTTACTAAGACACCATCTAACAACTTACACAGGCGCCATCTTTGGTCTTCTCAGATACGCCATCTTGAAACTTACTTTGCCACCATCTTGAAACTTACTCAGTAATACTTGCTAGACTCTTGAACTAAGATACAAGTAGTATAACAAATGTATAACTCACCAAACTTCAAGTGGAGAAGGTAACAGACGATCTGCTTGGTCACCATCCGCCGCTCGGCGAGGCTGTCCGCGCTCCACACGCACGTCTCAGTGATGCCGCCATCTTGGAAGCGACGGAGCTCGGACTTGTCGCCCCAGAACGCTCTAGAATGAGAATGAAACAAAAACTAACCATACATATGCCATACATACATCTCAATAGTTATATTACCGGGTAATTACCGGGTATTCCCGGGTTTTGGCGGAAATTGCGTTAAACTCAGCTGTGAAGCCCAATAATGTGACCTAGTAAATATAAGGGTTCTAATTCCGTATTCAAAGGGTGATCACTGATCACTGATCACTGGATACCATTACATAGGCTCCGCTGTCTGTAGTCTCTCTATGTATCGCATGTATCTTTTAGGCGCTGTGCCCGCTTACGTGATGTGAAATTTGGGAGTGGTATGGTATGACATGCCACGCCCATAGAATATTACGTCGATTGTCACGTCACGTCACTTAAGGGGACACAGGGCCTTTAACTGTAAAAGATACACTTTATTTTAAATAGTATGTATTACCATCACTCTATTATATTGGTCACACTTAGTCAGACTCTTTCTTGAACCCCGTAGAAATATTTTCCCTCTGTGTCATTTATTATTTATTTATTTACCAGGATTTATGCATAGTGAAAGGTGAACTTTTATAACTTAAACCATAATGACGGTATTCTGCGCAGGCTACTATGGTTAAGCGGGACAAAAAGTTGTTCACAACCCGAATGGCCGAGTCGGCAGGGACCCTGCCTATGAAGCCAAGGGTCCCGGATTTGAGTCCCAGTGGGGGCAAATATTTGTTTGATGAGAATGGATGTGTCTACCCTAGTCATGGTTGTTTATCTATGTAAGTATAATATTTATCTATATAAGTATGTGTATCGTTGTCTAGTACCCAAGATATAGGGAATCCTAGTTTGTGGCTAGATCAATGAGTATAAATTAGTGTTCAAGGTATTATTACTATTATTATTATTAAAAACTTGTTGTCGAGTTACTGCGCACAGGTCAACATACCCCGCACTAGGTATACCTGAATTGTTCAGCTTCCGGCAGATTAGCCGCAGGCCCCTTCTCAACAATGTTGAGTGCATGGTCCGGATTCAGTATCAGGCCAAATGACAGCTTCTCTTTGTAGTTGCTGCAAACATAAGCAACACAGCAGAATTATCAATATCAATAACAAACAAAAAATCTATAAATTTTTAAAGTACCATCATCATGATCATCATTGCAGCTTGTTTCTCCACACAGCTGAGTAAAAGCCACCTCATTTTAAAGTCCATCAATGCCTTCCACACAAATTTGGGTCTATCATCAATCCATTTCGCTGTTGGTGGCATGCAATGCATTTGGCAGTATAATATTTGAATCAAATATTCATATGTATATTTAACACATAATAAAATACTACTATTCTTACCTTGCCCTCTTAGCTTTCTCCACACCTTCTTTCACAGACCAACTGAAATCATTCTCAATCTGTTGTAGTAACAGCTCCACTCGTTCACCTAAACCCTTAGTGAGTAGTCTGTGAAGTGAATCCGACACTAGGGCCAGATGGTCGACGCCATAGTTGAGTTTAACCTCCTTGTTTGCCGCGTTGTAAACGGACGCCTTGACATTCTGCAGGTCTTTGAATCTGTGGAAAAATATTTTCCAGTTTATGGTTTGTACAGTAATATAAAAATATAGCTTGTTGTGAACCTTAAATAAAATAAATGTGACTCAATTCAAAGGTCTAATATAAGACCCTAGAGTGGTGCCATGCCTGCCTGTATATTCAAAGTAGAAATAGTTCAAAATTAGTAATTCTCCATAATAATTTAAGATTAAACATAAATAAACATTTACTTATGGGCACATTCATTGCTTCCGGCGCCACACTAGAACATCCTGTGTAATGGCAACCAGAAACAGCGACGACACACATATAAATATCCAAAGACCTGGGCTTTTACTTTTTTTCAGTACTCCCAGCTGGGGATTGAACCCAGGACCTTTCGCAAGGGCAATGGATAGTTTTACCACAGCCCTAACTCACCTTAAAACATGATCAAACTGCAATATCGGAGTCACGGGCGTCATGAAGAGCGGTATAAAGCTGTTGATACTCCCATTATCTAGGGAGTCCACTGCTAAAGAGCTCTCTCGCTTCAGTGCCTGATATGTGCCAGTGCTCATTTGCCAGGTCACATTATAATGGCCGGTCCGGTCTAGGAAGACTACAGGGAAGGCTTGCAGGAAGTCTTCTAGGGGAGGTGTGGGGTCATTGCCTTTGTGAAGTGAAATGCCTTTGGTGTCCCATTCCGAGGATTCTGAAAGGAGTTTAGTTTGTAATTAATATGGTTATGGAATTTATTTGAGTCATTCGTCAACTCGCGAGTGTTAAACTCGCGAGTGCGCGCGAGTTGGCACCTTCCGTTTTTACCTATTTTTTATGTCGTCAACTCGCTCGACTGTGAAAATATGTAGAGTCAGCCACAAAAGTTTTTAAATTTATTACCTGGTACCTACGTAAATGCGGTACCTGGTACCTACTGGCGCTCTTTGGGAGATATGCGTCATCGCACTACAAACATGGTCGAGAGCTGGCATTCTACTATAAACAAAAAAATCAATTCTAAGCCCAAAATCATTGCACATTTTTTGACCATATTACAAGAAGAAGATCATTATTATAAAACTTTATACTTAAAAGGGTCTAATATAACTACCAAATTAAAGGAAACCTGCGTTATTGACGAACATATTACCTTCACAATTAACAAACTTATCAACGGAAATATAAGTATTGATTTATGTATCGAACTTCTAATCTTGTGATTTTTATATATTTAGCATAGTTTTACTTAGTAACGTTTGTTATAAAAATCATTTATAACAATTTAAACTGTGATTTGAAGTTCCTAAGTGTAAGATTGATTTTATTAGTATTCATATTCTTTATTGCACAGAAATCTTAATAGTAAGGTAACAAAACATTTTATGAGCAAAGGCGAGCTTATCTCTAAAGAGAGATTTCTACCAGCAAACCTAGGTAGGACAGGAAAAATTGTGCAACAGGAGAGTCCTAGTGCGCAATAAAACTGTACACATCTAATTTGTTACAACTAAAACATAATAATGTAATAAATACTAAATAAAATACAAAAGCAAAATTTTTTATATATATCAAACATATACTACTTATATATACATATATAAATTACCTATCACGAAAGAGAAAGGAAATGCTCTTTCAATCTTGTCTTAAAAGTGAAAATTGAGGGACTATCTCTAATAGCGCAGGGAAGTGAGTTCCACAGTCGGATCGCCGTTAACCTAAACGAGTGTTTGTAAGCGGCAGTCATATGCCGAGGAGTAGAGAGAAGAGACATCGTGTGGGATCTCCGGTTGCTATGCCTGGAGGAAATAAACTCGAAACGTTCTCGAAGATATGAGGGGTAGCGGGGATTTCGCAAAATGTTGAACAGATAGGAGAGAACGTGCATATCACGACGAAGGCGGATCGGAAGCCACCCCAACTCCTTGCGATACTGTGAGACATGGTCATACTTGCACAGCCCGAAGACAAACCGAATTCCGAGGTTTTGAAGTAATGAATACCTACCTTATTAGCCTTGTTGCCAATTGATATTTTTAGCTTTAGTTTCATATATTTTCACATATTTTTTGTTTTAAATAATTTAGTTTGATAATAAGCGAAATGTTTCACTCACATATTGTGATATTATTGTTTCTTTTTATTTGCTTAGTTACATTAGATTATAAAAAGAAAAGTAATGAATACCTACCTTATTAGCCTTGTTGCCAATTGATATTTTTAGCTTTAGTTTCATATATTTTCACATATTTTTTGTTTTAAATAATTTAGTTTGATAATAAGGGAAATGTTTCACTCACATATTGTGATATTATTGTTTCTTTTTATTTGCTTAGTTACATTAGTTTATAAAAAGATTAGACAATTTAAGTTGATATGTAATAAACCAGATTCTTGAGTCATTTTGATATTGTTGATTATTATTAGGTATATAAATAAGCAGTGATATATTTTTGTCATATCTTAAATTACATCTCCAAAATGATATTGTGTTTTATTTTAAAGTCAAGTCCTATAAAATGCCCTATCTATACATTTTAAGTAGGTCATCATCATCATAAGCCAACAAACGTCCACTGCTGGACATAGGCCTCTCCCAAAGAGCGCCAGTAGGTACCAGGTACCACCTTTACGTAGGTACCAGGTAATAAATTTAAACTTTTGTGGCAGACTCTACATATTTTCACAGTCGAGCGAGTTGACGACACAAAAAATAGGTAAAAACGGAAGGTGCCAACTCGCGCGCACTCGCGAGTTCAACACTCGCGAGTTGACGAATAACTCATTTATTTTAAAGATAGTATGGTATCTGTGGTTATAGCTTTGTATTGCAATAATGAGCTATACATCAGCATTACCAGAACAAGTAGGGTACCTTTGTTTACTCCATTGTGTGAATATTTACCAAACCCTATAGCATTTCTTGATTTTAATTCTACAATTACTAACTGACTTACTCTTACTCAATGTCATACTCATCTTAACTCATAAGGAAAACAAATTAATGTGTCATGATAAATAGACTCACTCAATGAAATCCACACGTTCCTCACAATCTGGTAGCTGCTCATAATATTATTAATTCTCTTTGTCTGTACCAGGTGGGCTACCAGCATGCTAACAACATGACCAGATACTTTCAGGTTCCTCTGCCGAAGCCAGATTTTCAACAACACAATAGCCTGTTTTAAGTTATCACTCCTAGACAGAACTTCTTTCAAAAAATCATGATTCACTGAAGCTGTCAGGTCTTGAAGGATACTGCTGTTGTAATAAGGAGTTGGAGGATCAATATTTGCATTGTTTTCTGAAGCTTCAGTAACAAACAACCATGCTTCTCGTAAGTTGTTTCTTGTGGGACTAAACCGATGTGGTTTGTAAGCTTCAGATTCACAGGATAGGTGTAAACGGACAGTAAGGTAGTTCCCTAATTTTCCATTAGGTAAGAAGTCCAAAACTGGCTTGGATTCACATCCATTCAACCAGGTGTATTGCAAATCCTTGATTGCTTCAAATTCCTTTAAATGTGAAGCAATGCAAGCTAGATAAGCTGCTCGTTTTTTATCATATCTATAGTTTACAGAGTCATTTTTGGTGTAAGTTTCGGCTGGAACTGTTATGTCTAAGTCAACTCTAAGTTTTGAGTTGATGGAGCATTCTAAAGCATATGACCCTATGAGCTTTATATCTATGAATTTGTGAAATTTGAACACACATTTTGTCTTTTTTAATTCACTGCTGATGGGTGACTTGACCTTTAGCTCTTTGAAAATTGCGCTTTCAGACAAATCATATTCTGTTTCTTTTACAGAAATGGCATTCATGTGTTTCTTGAATGTTTCAAACCATTGTTGGAACTTTGCTGCAGTTTTCTCCTTTAGTTTTACTTCTTCAAGAATTTCTTCAACTTGTAATCTAAAGAGATTGGAATTGAACAAAGTTTCTGTTTCCTGTAGTCTGTTCAACTCCCTCACGGTGGGCTGGCGATACAAACTTTTTGTTTTCAACCTCTTTTTGCCATCACTGCTTGGAGCTTCAGTTGCGGCCCGTTTGCCGTTATTACTGAGGATAGAGCCGTCACCGTCGTCTTCCGAAATGGAGCTTTTGAAATCCTGAGAGGTTATGAAAGGGTTATTTAGAGGAAATCGCGGAAAAATCAACACGAAAAGTAAATGAATGACCACTGTATATCAATCGATATTAGAGGGTATATTGTAATTAAAGGCAGCAATGTACTTATATGTTCCACTTACTCTTTTCACCATTTTCATAAAATTTCTTTAGTAATTCAATCAATGAAATATTATTTTATTGTTTGCTTTTATCTTGTAATAGGTTAGAGAAAAATAAACAACGTGCGATCCTCTCCGCCACACCGAAAACTTTTTGACAGCCACGTTTGGTTTATTGATCATTCTGCCATGGATTAAAAAGTAGCGATGGAATCTGTCACAGCAGAATCTAAACGCATTTGACATATATGGTTGATTAGATGTTTAATAAGAATCCAACGATTGTTGCAACAATTCAAAAACTAGTAGGCATTCTACTTTTGGTGGATAATGGTGGTGGGTGAAGTACGCAACGTCACAACGTCAACAAAAGTGCAAGAAGAAATCTAAAAATTCCACTTTCTTTTCAAACGCAAAAACTACGCCTCAAATAATATTTATTTGTCTGCTGATTGTGCACACGTTGCAGCCATGAGTATGGCAAGTGGTACCACCTCGTACAACAACGACAAAGTGGTCACCGGTGAGGTGGAGTACCCTGCCAGTGATCCAGCCTCGGGAGCGTTCTTCCAACCTGATTTCAAGAAGTAAGTAGACACCATCCAATATTGGGCCCTATATTAACTTTCAAGTACAATTAAATCCCTAAAAATATATATATCAAAACCACTTTTTTGATATTCCTTCAAGATGAGACTTTTTTAATTTCTGCTTTCAGGAATGACGATCTCAAGTTGATGCTGGATGGTTCTAAGGACTCCCTGAAGCTGGAAGCTATGAAAAGGATCATTGGAATGATTGCTAAAGGGAGAGATGCCTCAGACTTGTTAGTTCTTATGATTGCTATGCTATGAGGCTCAAATAAATAACACATAATATTTATTTGAACATAGACAAATAAACAAGGCATATAAATGTCAATAGGCCTTTTAACCCTTGATGTCAGGATAACAACCCTGAAAGCCTTTTAACACTTTACATTAAGGTTCAAATCCTAAGAAATTATTTCGGGTGTTTAAACGGCCAGTAAGGGGACCTGTACGCTTAGCATTGTACTCTTCACTTTCCCTCGACGTCGAAAGAGAGCTTGCCATGTCTATACTTTGGTCGTCCGTCTCCCTCTCCCACGTCGCGGCGAGAGCGAGAAACGCCGAGAGATCTCGGGCTCGATAGAGAAAATGACATTTGTTCATAGACAAGGGCCTTTCTCGAGTGTGGCATACTAAGCGTACTGGGGCTGATTAAGATTCATCATTATCATCATCAATCAGCTGCCAGGATGAATGTGACCCTGCTGGGTTTAGGGCTCCTCTTTACCACCTCCTGTCTTAGCCTCCCTCATCCAATGCCTACCAGCTATGGCAAAGATATTATTATTACTATTATAATTTTTTTCTTAATAGTTTATCCTGCGATCAGTCATTGACTAAGAGCAGATTTTTTGAGTGATGGTTATTGGATTTTTATTTATTGTTTACATTATTTATTTGTGCCATTACAGCAAATGCTATTTCATCCATCCATCTGGGTGGTGGTCTGCCCTCTACTCCCCTTGCAGGTCTGGGTAGCCACTCTGTAAAAACTTTGGTTCACTTTCCATCGTCTCTCCTTGACAAATTAAGATTACAAAGCAATAATGAATTAAGCATATCAGCATTTTAATTCATCCTTGAATAAAGATTTTCGGGGAGGGATATCTGTTGAACTTACTACTGATGTAATTATTGCCAATCCCCCCCCTCCAGTTTTTAAAGGGCATCCTGCCTCATCAATTTCTCAATTCTTTCAGATTCCCAGCAGTAGTAAAGAATGTGGTGTCAAAGAACATTGAGGTAAAAAAGCTGGTTTATGTGTACCTGGTGCGGTATGCGGAGGAGCAGCAGGACCTGGCACTGCTCTCCATCAGCACCTTTCAGCGAGCACTTAAGGTGGGATCAAACTGTCATCATAATGTTTCCGCTTTAATTTAGCTTAGCTGGCTTAGCTGACTCTATTTTTCATAATTCTGTGCAGAGCCAAAATTGCGATTAAATGATGTGAGCTAACATGTGAAAAGATAATTTAGTTGTATATCCGCTAGACTGTCACGCGGACACATTTTGACCGATGCAAAATACCCCAGTCTGTCACGCGGACACATTTTGACCGATGCGTTAAAGGCGGTAAATAAGGACCGTTATTTAATCAAAGCGTTTGTCTATCTTATTATTATTATTATTATTATTTTATTATGCACAAGCAGCTTAAAGCTGATGCGTGCATATCAGTTCACATTTCACAGCACTTGTTTTATACAATTGTCAAGTCTATTTTTAAAACTGTTCACTGATGGTGCACTAATAACAGTTTCTGGAAGTCTGTTCCACAATGTCATTGTCAATTGTAAGACGGGCTGGTTTCCGCAACTCGACGACGAAAGCGCCTATTTTGCGTGTGGGTGGGAATGCGACATCATTCGAGCCAACCCAACTCCTCCAGGAACGCCAGTAGGCCCTTTACGTTACCGACTATCCCTGGAAGGTCCCTCGATTGACCGAGGTGTTTAGCCCTGTAGTCCGCTACTCCTGTGCACTCCATGAGGACGTGAGCAGCCGTTTCTTCTGCCTTCAAGCAGGCTCTGCAAAGGGGGCTGTTGGTAACACCTAGGACATATAGATGTTTATTAAAGAAACCATGGCCAGTAAGTGCTGCAGTTACCAGTCGCATGCGCGGCCTACTAAGTCGAAGCAAGGTCTTAGCCAGCCTAGCGCTAGGGGACGGCAAGGCCAGCTTAGCCTGCCTGCACTCCTCATGGTTTGTCCAAAGAGTGGCATGATCATTCCTGGTCGACTCTCTCAGAAATGAGCGTACCATCTTGAAGGGAAGAGGGATGATAGGTTCGGGACCATACGCTGTCAAGCTAGATCCTTTACGCGCCAACTCATCCGCTGCATCGTTACCTCTTGATCCGCTGTGTCCTTTTATCCATTGAAGGATTACGCGGTTGTGTTGATATACCTCCATTAGTCGTTTGTGACACTCGTAGATTAGCCCTGAGTTAATAGTGTTGCTATTTAGGGCTTGTAGGACGGCCATGCTATCCGAGAGGATTCGAATGGTGGAATCTCTTACCTTTCTCGATGCTATGGCATTAGTGGCCGAGATGATGCCCATGCATTCAGCTTGAAAGACAGTATTATGGGCACCCAGTGGAATGGCTATCTTGATGTTTAGGTCCTCCGAGAAGGTGCCTGAACCAGTGCCTGCTTCAGTTTTTGAACCATCGGTAAAAATTCTGAGCTCTTTAACGTCGAGCCCCTCAACCCGATGGTCTTCATGTAACTGTATATTGTATTTTTTGTCAAAAACAAATTGTTTAGGGATTCTGTCACTGCAAGCCATAGAGATGGGAATTTTTTTGTAAACTTCCCCTAGGATGGCGGTGTGTGAGGTCCTGTTTTTCCTCCAAAGTCCTAAGGTGTTGAGTCTCACCGCAGATGACGCGGCCTCCTGCTTAATATACAGCTGGAGTGGCGGAAGACACAGCATGGCCTCCATTGCTGCTGTTGGAGTAGTTCTCATACTACCTGTGATAGCCATGCAGGCCAGCCTTTGGAAGCTTTGGAGTTTGCTTACCATTGTGGTTAGTTTGGTCCTGGTCCACCACACCACAGCTCCGTAGCAGACAAGAGGACGGATCACCGTTACGTACAGCCAAAGAATGATGTTGGGAGAAAGTCCCCACTTTTTCCCCACCATTCTCCGACACTGCCAGAAAGCAATACTCGCCTTCTTTAGTTTGTTGTCGATGTGGCTACTCCAGTTGAGCTTGCTGTCCAAGGTTATGCCCAGGTACTTCACCTCAGTTGCTAGCTGGAGTTCCGTTCCAAAGAGCTTAGGTAGGGTATACCTACCAAGAGCCCTATTGTTAGTGAACATGACCATTACCGTTTTTGTTGGGTTAACCGCCAGGTCATATTCTAAACACCAGCGCTCCACGATGCGAAGAGCTGTTTGTTTAAGGTTGCATACTGTGCTCGCAAATTTACCTGTGATGAGGATTACCAAATCGTCGGCGTATCCTACGGTGTAGTATCCATTAGCGTTAAGCTTGGTAATCAGGTCGTTAATGACCAGATTCCACAGAAGCGGGGAGAGCACTCCTCCCTGCGGGCATCCCCGCACTACCTCCGCCGACAGGGACTCTCCAGCTAGACGCACGATACGTTTGTTAAGCATGTTTGTGACCCAGTTGTTTACAGCTGTTGACACCCCATGCCTTGTTAGAGATGCACTTATACTGCTATGCTCAAAGCTGCCGCTCCCACGGCCCTAATCTACCTTTCCCGGCTCGACGTGAACATGACCTGCCAGGACATCGAGCGTCACATCCTGGAAAGGCTGAAGAAGAATCCGCCGCGCAGTCCCAAGCAGGCGACAGAGGTTTCGACGGTGCAGATTGATCTTTTGGAGTCAGATAGACCCAAGGACTTTCTGTCCTTCAAACTTCGGGTGCCGGCCGATCTCAAGACAATGTTCCTGGCCAAAGATAACTGGCCGGAGGGCATTGTCTACCGACGCTATAGGGAAGCGAGACCGAAGACCAAAATCCCTAGCTAGGCTAGAGTTACTATTGTTATATTTTATATCTATGTCTAGTTTTAAGGTATCTATCGATATGGGATTTTACATCCTGAAATAAAGATTTATTATTATTATGCTGCGTCTTGTCAAAGGCACCTTCTATATCAATAAAAGTTCCAAGACAGATGCATTTGTTTTGAATCGCCTCTTCAATTGTGGATACAACTGCATGGAGAGCCGATTCAGTAGACTTACCCAAACTATATGCATGCTGATTCTTGTGTAAGGGTATATGTTTTAACGCTCCATCTCTCAGGTGTCTCTCGCACAAATGTTCGAGAGTTTTAAGCAAGAACGAGGTGAAACTAATCGGCCTGAAAGATTTAGCGTTAGTGTAGTCGCTCCTTCCTGGCTTCGGTATGAAAATTACGTTTACTACTCTCCACCTTTTGGGAACGTATCCGAATCTAAGACATGCTTTCATGATTCGGACCATTATATTGATGACGGGTTCCCCACCCCACTGTAGAAGTGCTGGGAAGATTCCATCTGGTCCTGCTGATTTAAAAGGTTTAAAGCTATTAATGGCCCATCTCACCTTGTCAGCAGTGATAATATTATTAGTTATGTCTAAGTGGTCGACAGCTTCATGGTGAACCTCTTCCGGCCACACAATCTCTTGAATAGTTCTACTTCCGGGAAAGTGAGTTTCCAAGAAGAGACTGTGTGTTTCTGTGGTGGAAGAGGTATATGTTCCATCGGGTTTTTTAAGTGACCCTAGCCTGGAGTTGCCTTGTTGAGCTAGTATTTGCCTTACCCGATTTGCTTGATCAACGGTTTCAATGTCGCTGCAGAATTTCCTCCATGAGTTACTGCTTTTGAACCGTAGTCGTTTCTTGTACTTGGATTTGGCATCTTTATAGTTGTCCCAATCCTCATCAGCACTGGTGTTCATCGCCCTGTTTAGCAGTCTTCTGATCTTAGCACGCATCCTATCTAGATCAGGACCCCACCAAGGCTGCCCCTTGATGTTGGTAGGCGCTGGTGTGCTAAGCGGGCAAGTTGAATGGTAGCAGTCTATTGAAGTATTAGTAAAATCTGTTACCTGTTGTTCGATTTGTTCGGGTCCCTCCGGATCTGGTAGAGTCTCAGCCCAAGCAAGTCTTTCACCTAGGATAGCTCTGTACCTGGTTCTGTCAGTCTTGCGTGGGTTTCTCTTAGGGACAGTTGGGGAGAACGCTGCGTTGATCTCGAAGCGTATCCATCGATGATCAGAGCATGACGCCTCGTTGGACACATGCCAGCCCCCAACGTCGTCGGATATGTCCGCCGTTGCCAGGGTAATATCAACGATAGTTCTGCTCCGCTTGGTAACAAAAGTTGGTTCAGAACATAGGTTCTGTTAAGCACATTGAGGTTTGTAGTAAATAGGTATTCAACAAGTGTCTTACCTCTGCTGTTCATATCTGGCATGCCCCACAGTGGGTGATGCGCGTTCGAGTCGGCCCCAACGATGAGCTGGAGGCCCGACTTCTCGCAGTGGTCCACCAGCCGGCACAGGTCGTGTGGAGGCGGGTTGTCCTCCGCAGGCATGTAGGCGGAGGCCACCACGAGCTCGCGGCACCTAGCTGTGTCGGGCAGTTGCAGCCTTATGGCACACAGGTCCCTGGAACAGAACTCTGTTAATGGCTGTGCTGGGATGTTGTTAGTAGTTATGATGCACGTTCTAGGGTTATCGTGATCAGTTGTACCGAAGAGCTTACCTCTCAATTGGCGAGCTCTCGAATGCTACCGCGGTTGATCCACGGCTCCTGGATCAGAGCCACGGCAGTGCTGTTTGCCCCCAACCAGCGTCTTAACTGGGCCGTTGCAGTTTGGCTGTGTTGGAGGTTGGCTTGGAGGATTTTACAATCGCGGGAGAGGGACGCCATTTTTGGTCAAACCCTCCTCCACCTCCAAGACGAGTTCCTCCTCCAGCCGCATGGACAGCTCCTCGCCCTCAGAGGGCACCACTGCTGGTTCTGGCTCATCGCCTTCACCAAGCAGCATGGCCTCCCAGTGCGCGTGCTCGTCCTGCGGTTGAGCAGCAGAACTTTCCCCGACTGCATCGGGGCCTGTTTGCTGCCGCTCTGGAGTGGAACTCTGGGGCTTGGCTGTTCTTGATGAAACCCCAGTGATGACCAGCTTAGAGCTGGTCTGCGCTACCACCGGTGGTTCCTTCACAAATTTCCCACCGGGTCCCTGAAATTTGAGGTAGACCGAACCACTACCAAAAAGGAGCTGTCTGCCCCTTCCCGGCAGGGTCGGCACCACATCTTCAGGGACGTCTGTGATGAGAAACAGGTTGTCCTGCTGCTCATCCACTTTCTGGAGGAGCCATCGGTCAACCTGTGCCCACTTGTTCATAAAGTGGAGGACTACGCCGACGTCGGGCGCAGACTTCCACTTGCCTCGTTCGTTGGGTATTAGCACCCCACATCGAACCCTGCGGACCATCTCCGATTGGCGTTTCACCACCAACTGTACGTTGGATGGTGTAGACACACCGGAGACACACTCCCGCAGCCAGTTCAGGGAGTACTCGTCCTCCACGAACAGTTTAAGGTGGCCGTCCTCGTAACGAGGCTTGCCACCGAATTTGGGGTTTTCCTTGCTCGGATCCGCCAACGCTTCCCTCAAGATTTTGTCATCAATCTCGTTGAGGATGAGCGTTGACAGATCCTGTGAAATATGACCAGTAGCGACGTCAGTTACGGCGATGTACTGGTCAGATTTCACCTTCTGAGCATAGGTGACCCCAGCTCTGCGCGCTTCCGTGCAAGTCTGTTCCACTCGCGGACCACTCGGTTTGATAGAAGGTGTTTGCGTGGGTTACTTGTAAACGAGAGCCCTTGGAGTTTCAGTGTGTGTCCTCTGAGGTGGTGATTCTGGTTCATCGTAAACATTTCCTTCATAGTCGATACATCATAGTAGCCAGTTAGAATCTTATATGTTTCTATGAGATCTCCACGTTTACGTCGTTGCTCTAGAGTGCTCAATCCTAGCTCTGCAAGTCGCTGCTCATAATAAGGCTTGTCACGAAGTCCTACTACCATCTTGGTTGCTCTTCTTTGGACTTTCTCCAGCAAGTCTTTGTCCTTCTGGAAGTAAGGGCTCCATATTTGGAAAGCATACTCAAGGAGTGGTCTGACATAAGTCTTGTAAAGTCTCAAGAATAATTCTTTGTCAATATAATCAAAGGATTTCCGAATCATATATGTTAGCGAGTTGGCTTTCTTAGTAATTGAAAGTATATGAGTCTTCCATTTAAGGTCAGTTGATATTGCGACCCCTAG
Organism: Argyresthia goedartella; assembly: GCA_949825045.1. NCBI lineage: Eukaryota > Metazoa > Arthropoda > Insecta > Lepidoptera > Argyresthiidae > Argyresthia > Argyresthia goedartella. Next base: position 4,618,382 of record OX463823.1, on the reverse strand, counting down.
GTCTCTTTGTGTTGTAACAGGATCCAGTGTTTGCATATTAATGCTGTATGGTAACTTTGGATTATTGTTCCCAACATGCAGAACCGTACACTTTCCAGGATTTAAGGTTATTAGCCAATTCCGTGTCCATTCAAAAATGCGGTTCAAGTCTTCTTGTATTATATTGTGCGATATTAGCGGATTTCCCATGATTTTTGTATCATCTGCAAAGAGTGAAAGTCCAGACTTTATTATTACCTTTAGGTCAGTTAGGTATACGCAGAATAAAATTGGTCCAAGCACTGATCCTTGTGGGACACCACTCAGGATCACCACCACCACCACCACCCACCACATCTTGCTCAAACTTCCACTAAACGTTGGCGAAAGAAGGAGAAAGGCATAACATCCTTTGTTTCTACTCTAAAGCAAGCATTAGTGGTTGACCGAGGCAATGAAATATCGCGCCGTCAGTCACGTGCCAGCGCTTATTGAGTGGTGGTGTGGTTGTGGTGATTGCTTTCCAGGATTATTGTATGGGGAGGCATGTTATTGTTATTTATTTATGTGCGATAACGTATTTAGATGTAAATAAACTACAAACATGCTATATTTTTTCATTTTTCATTTTTTTCTACAATAATTGGAAAAAAAAATAAAAAAATAAATAAAATTAGATTTAAAATTAAAATTAAAATATATTGCTAGGCAAAACTGGACTATTCTTTTTTATCCGGTAGCTTATTTAAAAGCCATTCCAACGATATAACTTTCTTAGAGAGCTCCCATAGAAAAAATAGAGATTATCGTCATTTTAATGAAACGGGACGTTAGCGGGCGGAGTTCGCGTGCGACCCCGTGACAGACGCGGCCATTTTGCATTTTTGGGTTTGAAAGTACAGAGGATATACCAATGAGCGCTACACAAACTAAGCTAAGCCCTCCCGCCTACCCTGGTACCCTTTAGCACTTCCTTCGCTTGTGCTGCCCAGTGTCATGCAACAACACTGACTGAGCAATTGTTTAGTTCTTGATGTGCACGGGACATATTTCTAGATTAGTTTAGCTTGACTTAGCTCAATTGGTTTGGTCTAGCTTACTTTTCAATCTGCAACCGGCTTGCCTGTTCTCTATAACGCTAATCCAATCATGTTCTCAATAATTTACAATTCACCTGATTTTAAACACCTATTTACTTGCCTCATCAAATTTTATATTAATGCTTGAACTAATCTAATAACTAATGCAGTACATTTGGGTTGTTCCCGTTTACCTCCAAGAAGTTTTCCCAATGTCCTCCACACAAAAAAATATTAAATAAATTTCTTCCCGTTCTCCTCAATGAGACATCATAATGTACATTCAGTTCATGGGGGGTTTGGGTTTTACCAAATAAAATGGAGTAGGTATTGAATAACTGGTTGTATGTGGACGGAACAGTGCCTCTGCCACCCTTTTTGAGAAATATGGAGACTATTCTTTACCAAATGCAACCTTCTTTCTCTAGGACCCTAACCAGCTGATTCGTGCTAGCGCCCTCCGGGTCCTCTCCTCTATCCGAGTCAGCATGATAGTCCCCATCGTCATGCTAGCTATCCGCGACTCGGCGAGCGACATGAGTCCCTATGTGCGCAAGACCGCAGCCCATGCTATTCCTAAGCTTTACAGGTGAGTTGTAACTTTGATTTGTTTATGGTATGGTCGCTAGCGTTTACGTTAGAAAGGAGGCAGCCTGAGTAGCCATTGGACAGGCTCTTCGTCAGTGGAGTGGACCGTTTGCACTGGGCACTCAATCGACCATAGAGGACAGTCATCCCCGAGGTGGGCCATGCTCTGAATGGCTAGGCAGGAGCAGAAAGGATTCTCTGCACCCCCACATTTGCTATTTCGGCGCGGCGGCCCTGGCCAGTCCGAAGTCGGTTCAGCTAGGTCAAACTGTTGCGTGGAAAGGTTTGTTGGCGCGATTGTTCTGATTTTTTACCAGGTACGAGTTTGGAGCGGGGGTGGGGATCTATCTCTCCGCCCATTTCGCGGCTGATGACGTGGTTCATTCGGAGATTCGGGATGCGATGATGATGTTTCACTGCACAAAATTACTCTTGGTAGTCAATTACAAAATTACACAAATTATAGGTGATCGGTTGATTTAGCTGATTGTTCTTTTTAACCCTTTAAAATTTGTGCTACAAATCCAAAATTGAGGGGACTGTATTGTATGGATATTTTCTCCAAGAGGTTTCCTCACGTTGTTTTCCATCACCGTAACTTTGTTGATTTTTTTAAGCTAAATAAATACTTTTACTCCAACTGAGGAGATAAAACGCACGCCCGGCAATATTCATAGAAAATAGCGCGCTAAATAAAATAATGTTTGCTTCTTCCCCCCAGCCTCGATCCGGAGCAGAAGGAAGAGCTGGTCGGCATCATAGAGAAGCTGCTGTCGGACAAGGCGCCGCTGGTGGTGGGCTCTGCCGCGATGGCCTTCACTGAGGTCTGTGGAGACCGCATGAGCCTCATACACGGCAGCTACAGGTGAGATAACACGAGGGACCGAATGCGCCTCTTACACGACAGTTGCAGGTGAGATAACACGAGGGATTGCATGAGCCCCATACACGACAGTTACAGATGAGATAACATGGGGGACCGCATGAGCCTCATACAAGCAAGCTACAGTTATAACACGAGGGACCGCATGGGCCTTATACACGGCATCTACAAGTGACATAACACTAGGGACTGCATGAGCCTCATACACGGCAGTTACAGCTAAGATAACACTAGTGACTTCATGCGCCTCATACACGGTAGCTGGAGGTGAGATAACACGAGGGACCGCATGAGCCTCATACAAGGCAGCTTCAGGTGAGATAACACGAGGGACCTCATGAGCCTCATACACGGCAGCTAGAGGTGAGAAAACAAGAGGGACCGCACGAGCCTCATACACGCAAGCTTCAGGTGACATCACACGAGGGACCGCACGAGCCTCATACAAGGCAGCTCCAGTTCAGATCTTCACGCTCACGCTCTCTATCTAGAAAGCAAGAAATCATAAACACATGGCCAAATTAATATTTCTGACCTTAACAAAGTAACAACTCTGCTCCACCAGGAGAATTATGTCCCCTCAGCAATATAAAATTGACCAACCCAGAACTATCTTTTCATGTTTATAGAAAGCTCTGTCTCCTGCTAGCTGACGTGGACGAATGGGGTCAGCTAGCATTACTCAACGTGCTGACAGTGTACGCCAAGTCTTACTTCCCGGACCCTAATATAGAGGTAGGTTAAATCAAACATATATTTTGACATGTAAACTACCCTTAAGTAAATAGACGCAGCCCATTGAAAACTGTTGTAACTCATGCAATGCTGTGCTCATATTGTGAGATATTCTTTGCAAATGGAACGCTAAAAATATCTCTCGAAAACATTTTGTTCAAAGGCACCCTTCTGGGCCGATGATAACAAAAACCTCGAATCTCGTTCTGGCTCCCACGACATTGGCGACTGTAGTTCTTGAAACTCAAAACTCTAATGATTTATCGCAAGTAGGCAAAATAATGCACTTTTACAAGTCCAACACTTACTTAAGTCTCATATACTTACATGGAAAAAATATCAAATATGATCAACTAAACTAATGAGTACATAACTGATTATGGTTTGAGTTTGAAAAAGGAAATTTCCCCTTCAAGTAGTGATTCATGGCTGAATCTCGCACAGGAAAAATAAACTCCATTAACTCTACCAGTAATTCGGAAATACGCTCGTCAGAGAGATAGCCCCAAGAAACTATGTGGATGTAATTTTTTCGATTTCCGTCATATTTTTTTTTATTAAACAATGTACGATATAAAAATTATCTAATCTAATGACAATATTATAACATCGTATCCATAGGTGCCAATAAGATGTTTCAAAATAACAATCTAACAAAATAAATATTTTTGGGCAATAATTATAAATTGTTTTGGCCAAGGGGTCAGTTAAGTTTACGGTACTACTTGCGCCGAATGTTAGATCCCATCCCCATACCCAGGGCGTATCCGACACGGAAAGCGACCGGCCGTTCTACGAAGACAGCGACAGCGACAATGAGACCGACGACAAGAGACGCCGCAAGGCGTCGTCGCCAACAATGGACGCGGATCACAAGTTGCTGCTGCGGGCGGCGCGCCCGCTGCTGCAGAGCAGGAACGCGGGGGTGCTGATGGCAGTGGCACAGCTGTTCTACCACTGCGCGCCCGGTATGTGCCTCCGCCACCCCAAGCGAATCTTGAAACCCTGTGTGACTCTGCCACACCAATCGACTCTGACACACTAATCGACTCTGACAGCCCGAGTGACTCTGACACTCTGAGTGACTCTCGACACCCTGAGTGACTCTGACACCCTGAGTGATGACTCTGACACCCCAAGTGACTCTGGCACCCTGAGTGACGCTGCCATTCCAAACAACTCTTGACACCTCGAGTGATTCTGACACCAGAAGCAACTTTTGACAGCCCGAGCGACTCGTGACACCCTGAGTGACTTTTGTGACCCTGAGTGACTCTGCCACCCCAAGCGAATCTTGACACCCCGAGTGACTCTGACACCCCAAGCGACTCTGACAGCCCGTGTAACTCTGACACCCTAAGTGGCTTTGACATCTCAAGTAACTCTGACCCCCTGAGTGATGACTCTGACATCCCTAGTAACTCTGACACCCTAAGTGACTCTGCCACCCCACGCGACTCTTGACACCCCGAGTGACTCTGACACCCCAAACGACTCTGACAGCCCTTGTAACTATGACACCCTGAGTGACTTTGACAAGTGACTCTAATACGTTGAGTGACTCTGACACCCCAAGCGTCTCTGACAGCCCTGGTGAATCTGACACCCTGAGTGAAGAGTCACTCAGAGTCAGAGGACCAGCCCCCCTCAAGTGACTGTTTACCATGATAATAAACGCTGTGGCAGAAGTTTATTTTCGCCCGGTATTTGCTGTGCTTTTGCCGCCACATGTGGGAAATGACGTAATATAACCCAGTGGCACTGATATTGAAATAATGAAGAAACAATTCTTTCATTCCTTTCGGTGAACGGATTGTTACGTGATTATTTCAATCCCTGTGCCACTACCAACCCGCGTGGGAAACTCGTACGACTTATGAAATGTAAAATGTACAAATGCGAGCTTATCACTATCAAGACGTTGTCCACAGCGCAAGACCTGCCTCCGGTCGCCAAGGCAATGGTCCGACTGTTACGAGCGCCGATAGAAGTGCAGAGTGTCGTACTCAACTCCATCGCCTCGCTGACAGTCACTAAAAGGGTTAGTTCACTTTCTTCAATCATTTATAATGAATTATTCAATCATGCAATTGAACGGGATACAGGTCAATACTATACACCCAATGTGCTTTTTCCCGCTTAGCAAAGGAGAACGGAATTACCAGCTGGAAAACTTGGGTGCGAATTTATGCCTTTGCTGCCCAGTTTGGGACAAGGCGGGAGACTATCAATACAAAAAAACCATATCAGCCTGCATGTCTGTTATTGACAATCAGTTAAACGTAGCGATTATATCAAACAAGATAAATCTTTCACCAAGCCTGTGGATGTTGTCAGAGTGAGCGTTTTATTTTCTGCCAAATATGATGAACCCATTTGTTCCATTGTTGCAGTCCCTCTTCGAGCCATTCCTAAAGTCATTCTTCGTCCGCACAAGCGACCCGACGCATATCAAACTACTAAAATTAGAGATCCTGAGTAATCTCGCGACAGAGGCGAGCGCGTCCACTGTACTGCGCGAGTTTCAGACGTACGTCACTTCTAGCGACAAGGCCTTCGCTGCTGCTACTGTACAGGTGACTTTATTATACAGGCTACTTAATTATACAATTGACGTCACTACAGATAAGTAAGTGGCTTCAATTTACGCTTCAAATTAAGCAAGCTTGAGATCTTGAGTAATACCGCGGCAGAGGCGAGCGTGTCCACTGTGCTGCGTGAGTTTCAGACGTACGTCACTTCTAGCGACAAGGCCTTTGCTGCTGCTACTATACAGGTGACTTTATTATACAGGCTACTTAATTATACAATTGACTTCACTACAGACGAGTAAGTGACTTCACTTTACACATATCGGAATATTTGTATTAGTTAAGCACATCCTATTTTAAAAGAGATCTAAAAATCAATCTGTGGTAGTTTTTTCTCCCTTCTTCTTCCTCAAACTACGCAAGCTTGAGATTTGGCCTGCGCGAGTTTCAGACTTACGTCACGTCAAGTGACAAGGCTTTCGCTACTGCTACTATACAGGTGGCTTTTATACACAGCTGACTTCAATATTCATGCGAATTTAGTCTTTAATATACATACTTCACCATACAACTGATTTCAATTTATATATCAAACTAATCAATCTAGATATGTTGAGTATCCTCGCGATAGAGGCCTTCGCTGCTGCTACTACCCAGATGACTTTAATATACAGTTGACATCATTACACATTTGACTTCACTATTAAGTTGACTTAACACATTGAACTAAAATAATCGAACATATTGTCATATTTGTTGTTGTTGTCATATTTATCTAATCTTGTCCTAATAATGGTCTATTACAGGCAATCGGTAGACTAGCGCTCTCTATCGGCTCCGAGACGGAGACCTGCCTCAACGGGCTACTGCACTTGCTCTCTAGCAAAGATGGTGAGTTATAGACGATCGCTGCTTTGTCACGCTCCTTCTGTTATCCGTGTAAAAGCGTTAAACAGTAAACACACACACACACACACACACACACACACACACACACACACGCACGCAAACACACATACACGCAAACACACATACACACAGTAGTGTTATATTAGCTATTCTAGGATAATGGAATTTGTACTCTGTAAATTTTGAATAATTATACTTGATCAAGTGTCATTGAATCCACCTCAAGATACGATAGACGGTGTTCAGGGCCTGACATTCCTTAACACAGATTACCTACTCATCTTGTTGGGTATCAGATCGTCTCACTACCTAAATGTACAAGCATTTATAATTCTGTACTATAATACCTTTGTTCCTACCCTAATTTATGTACATTTCCTTTCTGAGAAATAAATGAAATGAAAATTTCCAAAAACTTGCCACGGCAATGGCATTTGCCGATGCTTGTATAAGATCCTCTGCGTGACATTTGGGTCAGTGTCGTGGCGTACGTTGTTGGTTCAGCCCCGCACTTCCACAGGATCTGTTTTTTATGTGCTATATATAGATTTATTAGTTTTGGTCACCCAGCTCCAAATTATGCGTTGTTGTAAAGTCTCGTGCTCGCTTGTAGAAATTGATGTAACGAACGAGTATCGTCTCTCCCATCTATTTTGTGTGAATCTAGTGAGTTCTGCTTTAATCTTACAATTAATATTGCGATGGAGAAGCAAACTGTCAATTTAGTTCCACTTAGAGGACGCTAGAGTCTGGCAAACGAAAGCGTGACCTGGAGTTTTCTTAAAAGTTTCAATATGGCAACAATATTATGCTGTCAAAGGCACGTCGAACGACATAGTGATATATAGTCACACTCCGTTCCGTTATTCTAAACCTCTGTCTCTCTTTCTAGCTGTAACGCTTCAGTACAGCAGAAAGAGAGGCAAAGATCTTTAGAATAACTGAACGGAGTGTAGTGATCTATGTTAGTGATACCACATAAAGGTTTTATAGATTCTACCGCGTTTTCTCAGGTCACGCTTTCGTTTGCCAGACTCTAAAAGTTTGTAGATAATAAACACAGAGTAAGTAAGCAAAGAGTTTCGTTCATCTAATGTTACTAACAAATGAATCACAGAGTAAAAGTAAGTAAAGCAAATGTATGCAAAAAGTTTAGTTATTCAGAGAAATGACTGGTCAATATCCAGATAACCATAGAAACTCAATTGAATGAAACTCTTTGTTGCTGTTGGCAATTTTTATCAAGTTAAAAACCTCAGAGAAATGAAACTCTTTGTGTTACAAACATACATTGCCTCTACCAAGAAGTTTTGCGAAACCTTCCGCATTGCATTTGCAAAACCTTCCGCATTGCATTTGCAAAAAAAGGCTTAATAAACATTTACTAATTCATTCATCGATACAGGAGATATCCTTTGAACCTCAATTGGACGAAACTCTTTGTTGCTATTGACAATGTTTATCAATTAACAAACCTTTAGATGAATGGAACTCTTTGTGCTACAAACATACATTGCCCTCTACCAATATTAATAATATATTATAATATTTCATAATATTTCATGATTCTTTATTGCACAAAGATAAATAAAAAGTTACATTTGTTGAAAACATATGTACAAAGGCGAGCTTATCTCTAAAAAGAGATTTCTTCCAGCAAACCAAGGCATGATAGGAAAAATTACCAAGAAAGGCTAGGCAGTGCACAATATCAAATAACTTATCTATAATAAATAATAAATAAATAAATTGAATATCTATAAAATATGTAAAATAAAATATATATATACCAAACTACTAAATAAGTACTTCCGCATTGCATTTGCAAAAAAAAACTTAATAAACTATTCATTTACTCATTTATCCATTTAATCAACCATTAATTCATCGACACAGAGTATCCTAGAGTGGGGCCAGTTATATGAATGTTTATGTTTTGATTCATGCCTATGTTCAACAGAATGGGTTGTATGTGAGGCGGTAGTGGTGGTGAAGCGTGTGGTCGGAGGCGGGGCCTCGTCCGCCCGCGCCGCTGTGTACCGCGCCGCCAAACTGCTGCGCAGCGACCGGTCAGTACGGATGAACCGATGTTGATTAAGTTTTCAGAGGTTTAAAATTATCGGGAATTGGTAATTTCTTTGTTCAAAAAAAACTTTTCAAACCAATAAATTAAACACAGTTTTTTTCCATAATGAGAGGCACAGATGTGCCCATTGCCGCAGCCATGCAGATTGAAGGTTTTCTCACGATGTTTTTCTTCACCGTTAGGACGTCCGTACAATATAGATAAAGGTTATAAATAAATGTAGCCCATTAATATCTACACCGAGGAGCTCGGGCCTTTACCCGAATACGAGTAAAATTGAGCCACACTCCATCACGCTGGCTCAGTGCGGGTTGATGGAGACGTGTCGGGCTAGTGACAAAATCGACTGTCAGAAGTTATCAAGCTGCCTTATTAGGGCCTCTGAAACATCTTTGCGACAGCGTTATTCACACATCGGAAACGATCGTGCGGGTAGCAACACCTGGCCGAGACGGGCATTGGATGGGTGTCCGTATCTAAGTGGCTTTTGTTTGTGGTACTTCCTTATTTCGGATGATACGTTAAGCTGTAGGTCCCGGCTACTATCGCTACTCGGTGTAGGTTAGTGTTGCTATTAGGCTGCTATTATCCGCTGATGGAAATGTGTGTGTATATAAGTTTGAGAACCAAATAGCATTATATGTATATGTCCTCCTTTTGCCTTATCTTTATTAATAGTTATTTGTCTGATAAATTAATACTGCTAGTCATAAGTAAACTGTAACAGTATTGTAATTTTTTCTCTGTCAACAAAATTATATGTATTTGGTAGGAGTCGTATAGTCGTATGATAAACTTAAGGTAAAATCTCATTGGTATATGACAGGCACAATGTCAACACTATAAATAGGAATAAACTAGCTATACCTACTACTAGGCTCCATAAGGTTAATGTATCTTTTAAAGGGCAATGTATTCGCTTTTACAACAAAATACCGACTGAGTTACAAGAATTTTCTGTAAATAAATTTAAAAATGTTGTTAAAAATCACTTATGTAAAAAAGGTTACTACAAAATATCAGATTATGTAGAAGACAAGAAAGCTTGGGAAGGTGTTTGCTCCAATTCTGTAAAAAATAACGTATAAAGCTGGAGGTTTCTAGTCGCCTCTTTGCCTCCAGCATCTAAAACATTGAGGTGACGGAATTCAAATTGAGTTCTATATTTCCCTGTACCTTAAACATAACACATGTTTTAGGTTTGACATTCTCCAAATGTTACCTATGTGTTTCTTATGGAAATAAACTCTTTTTGAATTTGAATTTGAATTTAAAAAATTTGAATATGGTCAGCGGCGGCATTGAACTCGCATCTCCTGCATGATCGGCGAGCGCAAAACCACTAGACAACAGAAGTCTTTTAAACCACGGGGCACTTTTTTTGTATTTGAAGAGCGGATGATCTATTGTTACCGTGTGGTGTGTCAGGTTGGCGCCCAACGCGCGCGCGGCTGCTGTGTGGCTGGTGGCGGAGCACGGCGCCAAACATCCGCGCGCGGCCGCCATCTTGGCGCACATGGTCGCCAACTTCACGGAACAGGTACTTCTCTCTCTCTCTCTCTCTCTCTCTCTCTCTTTCTCATATTCAGTAACTGACAACGATATAGATCGATTTTACAGCAAATATACACTAACAAGTAAAAAGTTCGAATATATCTGGGTACAGCGTTGACAACCAAGCTATGATTTCCAACCTGTGCTATGATTTCCAAACATACAGGTACTTCTTCGGGGGGAATAGTTGCCCACGTCCGCAGTAAATACCCCCATGGCTCACAGTTAATTCGATTATGTCACACAACAGAGCAAAGGGGTTGTTTTTAGTCCGTATTCTACACGAGCTGATGCCCGCTCAATGTGTAGGGAGCCGGACATAGCAGGGAGGTCTGACTCCTGGGCATGGGTATTTCCAATTTTTGTCCCCTCCAACAACCAAAAAAAAGTCCGCAGAAAATACTTGGATCCCACCACCCTTCACGGTCTCCTGGGTAGTGCTAACGAGCAATATATCAGCAAAATTTTCAGGTTCTCGGTTGGACAGGCCAAATGCAGTAAAACCTATAAACACGTGACATTGGCGAAATGAATCATAGATATAATATAAGATTTATATCGCTATTAATCAAAAAATGGTAGGTAATGTTTCCTCTTCATGTTTTTGTCCACTATCCTCAGCCGAGGTTCGAACTCGGGCCCTCTCGCATGGTAGTCAAAGCCACAACCGCAGCGGTACAGAGGTCGTCATATCGTTTATATGTTGAGCGCAAGCCTATAGGTGTAATAGTTTCTTCACAATGTACCACACGATGTTCTGCATAGTGGCACAGAGGTAGAATAATTCCTAACATCATCCTATCTACAGGACGAGCTGGTAAAACTCCAACTGCTGACCCTAGCAGTAAAACTATCGCTCACGCAACCCGATACGCTGCCCCTGGGAGCATACTGCATCTCGCTCGCACGCTACGACCCGAGCTACGACGTGCGCGACAGAGCGCGCATGCTCGCCAAGTTCCTCAGCGACGAGGGGCTGCGGGGTCGGGCGGCGGGGGTGCTGTTGGCGCCGAAGCCCAGGCCCGACCATGACAGCCGGTTCAAAGGTAACATTCGGAGAAGATATTACATTATATTTTGCTACTTATTCTTTACCATATCGGCCACTTTCGAATTATATCTTTTGCCAATTCGACCCTTTCCAATTTTATCATTTGCCAAATCGACCACTTTCCAATTTTATCACTTCCTAATTTGACCACTTTCTAATTTGACCACTTTCTAATTTGACCACTTTCTAATTTGACCACTTTCTAATTTGACCACTTTCTAATTTGACCACTTTCTAATTTGACCACTTTCTAATTTGACCACTTTCTAATTTGACCACTTTCTAATTTGACCACTTTCTAATTTGACCACTTCCCATTATAAGCTTTTTGGAGAGTGTTAAGGTTGGTTAAGTAAAGTGGGGGTTCGCCCTTCACTTATAGACGGAAAGCTGACGATATGGTCATGATTGAGCCCACTGAACAGACAAGACAGGAAAACAGAGATAAATACACAGGACATAACGAGACAGCACATTTGTCTCGTTGTGTACTGTGCATTCGTCTCTGTTTTCGTGTCGTGTCTTTAACTTGTCTGTCCAGTTGACATCGCCCCTGGTTCTTAAGTCTTGAGTTTGTCCAACAGACCGCGCGGCGTTCACCCTGGGCACGCTGTCGCACCACGTGGGCGCCGCGTGCGCGGGCTACGTGCCGCTGCCCGCGGCGCCGGACAGCGTGCGCGGGGCCGGCCAGCGCGGCGCCGCGGACAAGCCGGCGGAGCTGGCGCCCAATGAGAATAAGGTGATTGGAATGTTTCTGAAGCAAAATGTCGACAGCTTCTGCCGTTTTCCTTGTTTCTTTCTTTATGTTTATTCTCTATATCTGATCTAGACAGGGTTTCCCATTAGTCACATCCCACAGCGATACCGGACGTAGACCAGCATTTGATGCATTTAATAAGCCTAAAATGACCTCAGTGAAAGTTGCATGTAATTCGCGATATCGTCGGTTTAAATTTTTATTTCAAATTTCCAATTTTTACCCGCCTGCAGCGAAGCGATACAAGGGAGGGTTATGAATATACCTGTTTGTATATACTGTGGTGGTCAATCAAATCAAATCAAATAAGTTTATTTGCATGATTTTTGGTAACAATATTGGATCTTAATTTTATAAATTTTCATCGCAAAAATCTGCCTTTTCAGGCGTACAAATATTGATTATAATAAATTAATTTTAAGTCATCACATTATTCAATTAAATTAAATAGTTCTAACATTTTATAATATATATATATATATATATATTCACACTTCAATTAAATTAAATAGTTCTAACATTTTATCAGAAAAAAACATAATTCATTCATAATGTCATATTATTACAGACACTAAGGGCCTTACCACAAAAAATACTACGGTTCAACACTTGTTTAAAAACAAAATTGTATGGGATTTGACGTTTGTTTTGAGGTTAAACGCTGTTTAATATTTTTTGTGGTAACACGGTAAATGCATATTAAAATAACGAAGCTATTCTTCTCTATATTTTTATCACACTGTTATTGGAACTTGCTACACATTTTAAAAATATGTTTGTAAGTATTGTGTGGTGTTAAAACGACCGCTTTGTCGCCATTGTCTTCTTCACTTGGTACCACTTTTTTATTGGATTTAAATCCAGACTGTACTGTACAATCCAAAACTGTCACAAGCTGGTTCCTTAAGAAGTCTTTTACTACTTTTGCTGTGTATTTCGGATCAATATCCTGTCGGAAAGTCCAAATGACTGGTAAATTTTGCTTGGCATAGGGCAGCATGGCTTGATCTAATATATTCTTGTATAGGAATTTTTCCATGTAGCCTTCTATTTTCCTGATAGGTCCAACACTTAGTCCTGAACAAGTGCCCCACACTTTGATATTTCCGCCACCGGAGATTTTAACACTTCGCATTATGTTTATGAAGTCAAGTAGTAATTTTATTAAATTAACTATACATAAATTTCCGTCCCCTAGTTTGACTTCTTTCTTGGTATACTTTGTAACCATTTCTTTGTTCGGGGGGCATCTAACATATTTTCCGTCAGAACTAATCATATGAATTTTTGTTTCATCAGAAAAAAGCACACGTTTCCACTCTCTTTCAGTCCAGTGTTCATATTTTATAGAATACGCTAATCTTGCCTTAACATTTTTCTTTTTCAAAAGTGGCACCTTACGAGACACTCTTCCGTCCAAGTTTGCCTCACATAGTTTCCTTCTAATTGTTCTTGCAAACAAACCCTTAGACCCTGCTGCACCAAACAACTCCGAAAGTATCTCTTATTATCCCTTGAACGGATCTTTTTTGGGGTTCCGTACCCGAAGGGTGCCAAATGGGACCCTATTACTAAGTCTCCGCTGTCCGTCCGTCCGTCTGTCCGACTGTCACCGGGCTCTACCGGATCAACCGAAATAGGCAGAGAGCTGAAATTTTCACTGAGAGTTTATTTCTATTGCCGCTATAACAACAAATAATTAAACTTAAAGGTTTTTAAGAATTAAAAGGTGATACCAGAAATGATAGGTATGGCCATTTTCTAAGCCATTTTGTTTTATTTGTTAATCGGTGAAACTGGACTCTCCCGATCTTATCGCAAAAGATCTTTAATTGCAGGTATTGAGTTTTGTGCTTTGTACAGTCAACTGTACAAATGTCATTTTATATTAATTTAGCGTACATAAGCGTTTAACAATCAAGATGCATTCAAATTAGAACTCAGTTATTATTTTAAAGTTTTGGAAGTTTATTTATTTATTTATTTATTTATTGATCTTAAAAAATCCACAGCTAATACAATTATGTAAGGCAAGAAAAATAATCTTAACATTAGCCAATAACGGATTTACATTTTTTTTGTTTAAATATTATAAGACAAACGTACTTGGCGATTATACTTATATATAGAAATTATAACTAAAACTAGTTATACATATATGTAACTAGTGTTGATTTAGTTTTAAAAATTTAATTTATATTATTGCAAGTTGAGATGTGGTGTGCCGGTTGTGTAAGTAGTGTAGGTTGCATGTGTTGTGTAGTGGTGTGAGTGTAGTTGTACCTGTATCTGCTTAGCCCTACGACGACGATGGTCTTGGGATCGGGACTGTGTCTATTGAATTTCCACTAAGCAGGGTGAGTATAGTTGAGTAGGCTTTCGTATGACACGGCAGATACATCATCAATGTATCTGTTTGTTTTAATAATTCAAATAATATTTTTCTTAAAAACCTGTTTAGAGGTGTTAAAAATGTCTAGGTCCTTATCTTTGGAAAGCTTGTTGTAATTTAAATGACACCTATTCATGACTGAGTTTTGTGCATAGTGAGACCGAGATAGGGGGACATGGAAGAGAGGAGTGTGCCTGGTTCTTTTATTCGGAACATTTAACCGAAGTGCTGAGGAGATTAATTCAGGACTGTTCAGTCTTCCACTTCACAGGTCATGAAGAAATAGCATGTCCAGGAGACGCCTCCTGTCCTCGAGTGTTTGCAGTTTGTGCTTTTCCAACGAAGTATTGTAGTTCTTCAAAGGAGAGTGGTAGCCAGTGCGGTAATTAAGATGTTTAATGAATTTGCGTTGTAATGATTCAATTGACTCAATGTGGCATATATATTGGGGTCGCCAGATAGGGCTATAGTATTCTAGAACACTGCGCACGTACGAGTAGTAGAGAACCTTTATACACAGTGGGTCAGTGAATGCCTGGCTCGTTCGAAGTACAAAACCCAGGTTCTTATAGGCCTTGTCTGTAGCAGCGTCTATATGTTGAGAGAATGTGATACTTTGAATCGAGTAAAACTCCAAGATCTCTTATTGATTTAACTTTCTCGATTGGCCTGTTATTAATTTGGTAATTGTAAAATATTGGCTTAGTCTTTCTGGTAAAGCTTAGATGATTGCATTTAGTGAGATTAACACTTATCCTATTTACCGTATAATAGACACCTAGCCTACAAAGATCTTTCTGTAGAAGTGCACAGTCGGAAGTTGAATTTATCTTTTTGTACACTTTTTTGTCATCGGCGTATAAAAGAAACTTTGAGTGGATAAAACAACTGCTTATATCGTATAGGAAGGCAATGTAAAGGAGCGGTCCCAGTAGTGATCCCTGTGGCACTCCTGATGGGATAGCGATGAACTCGGAACGGTGTCCTGCCACGACGACTGTTTGACTTCTGTTTTTTATGTATGACTCCAGCCATCTGAGCAGATCCCCCCTTATCCCTAGCTCACACAATTTACGCATTAATATGAAATAATAATAATAATAATAAAATAAATAATAATAAAATCTTTTATTTCAGGTGATTACACCCATAGAAATTCAAATTACAAATTAAAAAAAAAAATGAATAAAATACAATTACAATTAAAATGAATAATTAAAATTAAAATTAAAATGATGCAAAAGCAATTACAATATAAAAAATGGTGCAATAGCAATTATTGTCAGGATTATAAATAAGCATTATTGTACAGCACATTTAATCATTTTCTGTTCCCAACGTGGTGCACGGCATTCCAATGCTGGAAAAATGGGCCACTCGTGCTCTCCATAATAGTATTTATTATACTATTATTTGAAGCACGCAGCCTGCCCCAGAATGATGCGATCCTCGACCTGATTATTGCGTAGAAATCAGGGACCCTGGCGTCCGCAAACATCGACGATGCACTGCAGTATCTCGGGAGACGCATAAGTATTCGAAATGCATCGTTGTACTGAACCCGCAAGGTATTATAGGCACGTTTGGTGTAATGAAGCCAGAGCTGACTGGTATAGAAGCTCTGGCAGAACGCCTTAAAGAGAGTAATTTTAACTTCGTCAGTACAACGAGCAAATCTACGTGCTATCATGTTGCAGCGCACGGCCAGGGCCCTGCGCTCCCGCTCAATGTCGACATCATCCCGCATGTCCCCTGTAAGGATATGGCCAAGGTATCTGAACTGCTCCACAACCCGCACCGGCGAGCCCTGCAACAACAGAGGAGGTATCCTCTCAGGACCCTTCCCCGATCTGAATACCATCATTTCGGTCTTTTTCGCATTATATTTTAGTCCATGCACTTCGGCATACCGAGTGCATAGGGCTAAAAGTCGCTCAAGACCCTCGATCGAGGGACTGAGGAGCACCATGTCGTCTGCGTAACTCAGATTGTTAACACACACATTACCAATATGACAGCCGACCCTGGTGCCCCTCAGGCCCACGATCAAGTCATTCACGTACAGGTTGAACAGATCGGGGGAGGTGAGCCCACCCTGACGTACTCCACATTCTAACCTATACTCATTAGAAGTGGTGTCGCCCCATCTCACGGCATTAGTTTGATTTCCGTACCAGTATCTCAACAGATTCACTACTTTTGGGTTTATTTGGGCCCGCTGGAGTTTTTCCCATAGTAGATCATAATTTACTAGGTCAAAAGCTCTGCTTAAGTCCAGGAAACAAGCATACACAGATGTATCCCTGCTGGTGTACTATCGGACGGTATGTTTTAAAGTAAAAATAGCGGAATCTGTCGAGAGTCCGGGACGGAAACCAAACTGTGCATCGTCAATACGCAACCTGCTTGTCAGTGCCGGCTGCAGAAGACGCTCAAACACCTTGCCCACAATAGTACCTAATGATATAGGCCTATAGTTGTTAAGAGTTGACATATCCCCAGTTTTATTCTTAGGAACCGGAACCACGACAGTTTTCATCAGGTCGTTAGGAAGATAACCGTGGTTTATGCAAGCATTGAACAGAGCAGCCAACACACGACAGACTTTGTCACCCGCAAACAGTAGGTGCTCGACACTGAGCCCATCGAACCCCGGCGACTTGCCGCGAACCATCTGCCTGACCACCTGAGCCACGTCCATCGCCGTAAAGTTGATGACGTCACTCCTGTCGGTCCCCGCGCCCGGCGCGCCGCACGCCGCTGGCGCCGGTGTCGCGGGCGCATCAGCGCCAAGCGCCCCCCCCGCCCCACCGTGAATCGCGGCCGGCGGCGGCGGCGGTGGCGGCGGGTCCACCTTGAAATGTCTAGCAAACAGTTCTACAATACCATCAGGATCTTGACATCCTTCTATACTCGCTGGTACACTAGTCTTGTAGTTTAGTTTCTTAGTGGCATTCCAAAAATTCGGAAAGTTCTTACTTTTTCTACTAACAGCTAATATATCCATCTTTATGTTTTCTTCATTAGCTTGACACCACTTTAGTTTGTTCTTAAATATCTTACGTGTCGCACACATTTTGTCATATGTATCCCCTACTTTAGGTCTACCACTATTCAACCAAATTCGGTACCATAGTCTCGCGTGTTGATGACTGCTCTGCACATGGTAGTTCCATCCTAGTATCTGCCTAGCCTTTTTCCGGCCACCACACCGGGACACAGACGAACAAATAGCTGCATTCTGTAAAGTTTTTGCTATCACAGTATAAAATTCATCAATTAAATATAAATGTCGTTTACAGTTAAAAATATCACAGTGGTTTTATATGTAACATTATCTAAATTCTTATCACAGATATTAAAGTATTGTTCCGTTTGTTCAGAGCTACGAACGCCCCATCTTACTTTTTTCATTAGGTCATCCTTAACACTAATACTTTTCGCTACTGCGCTACCCGGTAATATACATTCAACGGAGAGTGGCAAATGATCGGACCACTTAACATCATACTTTACGACAGCAGACAGCACCGAGGCACGCGCCGCCTGTGTGACTATACAATGGTCGAGCCAGCTGGTCGTCCCATGCGCCGCACTCACACATGTATAAGTGTCCGAGTCAACACCAAAAATATCTATGTCGGCACAGGTCATTTGTTGCTCCGAGCAAAAAGATAACAGTTCCGCACCAAAACTCTTACCCGGGTCCGCATTATAATCACCCAATACATACGCCGATTCTAGTTCGCTATCGTCTATTATTGCATAAATGTTAGCTAGGGTGTCCGTAAATTCTGGTAAATTATCTAGGCACTCACACGGCATATATACGTTTATCACTAGAAACTGGTGCTGGCCAAATTCAATACGGACCGCTGCCAGCCTATCACTTGCACAATTAATTATGGCCACGTTGGAAAACAACGATTTTCGCCATAGTAGCGCAACACCACCATACGGACGACCGCGCAGCACTCCCGCAGACGTGTCGACCGAGGACTTCGCGGTGCACCCGAACTCATTGTCAACCTCGTTGATAAAGTTTAGGTCATGCGGTAACAACCAGGTCTCCTGAAGCGCTATGATGTCAGCATTTTTACAGAGCTCTCTGATGTGATGGACGGATCGTTTAATTGAATGACAATTAAACGTAGTCATTACTATTTTGGTTGTGGTCGTACTACCCATTATGGTTTTGTGATACAGCGGCAGAGCTTGAGCGCTCACGGTAACGACGGTACACAAGGCCTTTTTTCCAAAAGTTTCCACTTAAAAAAGTTTCAACTTTGCTACTTAAGATTGTCACTTTAAAGGAGTTGAAGGTCGTTTCCTTTTTCTGTTTTAATTGCTCAACGGCTATGCAAGTCTCACTCATATCCTCAATATGCCCTTTAATATGATCTGTTGTTATATGCTTCTTGAGCCGCGAGACATAGATATAACTATGTGATTCTGCAACCTCCAACTTATTACTACCGTCTTCCAGGGTACCTCGCATATTTTTCTGTCTATTTTTCTTTCGCTTTGTTACAAGTGTAAACTCATTGTCGTCAATGATACTTCTTGTCTCGAAGTCCGACTTCGGTCGCATCCTTGGTTGTGACAATGCGATATCTCGGTACGCCGCCGGCTTGCGAATAACATCAGCATAATCAGCTGGTGCCTCCGCCACCGCCGCCGCCGCCATCAAACCGGTCCCGTCGCTCCGCGCGTCGACTATCAGAACACTGTTACTAGGCTGGCTCTGTGCGCTTGCTTGACTTTTACTGTGTAGTGATACGGTCGAATTTGGCGTGTTCGAGTGTACATACTGTGGCTTAGGCGACATATTTCTCACCACCCGCGGTTCAGAAGAATGCATCTGGCTGATCAGTTTGGCTTCCAGATCTTGGATCTCCACCTTGGAGACAGCATCAGCCCGTAGCGTTTGTAATTCTGTCTTGAGATACGTAATATCCTTGAGTAACCGGGTCACGTCGACATGGTCGAACACAACCGGCGGTAGGCGGTTTAGATCCCTCGCCACAAACACAGGGTGGCTGTCCGTCGGGGTCTCCTTGAGTAGCTTGATCACATCTTTGATGTTTTTCTTATTTTTGTCTTCGCCCTTCCGAGTAATAACACGTGCTCCGTCAGATACAGCAGAGAACAAAAGAGATTTCCCGGTCTCAATCTCCTTGTCGGTAAAATTAGAACTACATATCTGAACGATACTTTGTTCTTCTAGCACATTATATTTGTTTTGCACAAAAGTCATAAACTCGTCAATTATAGGTACAGTATTATGCGACATGATTAGATTTACAAATGCGCGTGCGCAATTGCGCTGCGCTGTGTTACACGGTAATCAACCGATCGCACGCGCTTCTAAGCGAGGACTGAAGCTAACACGAACGAAATGATCTACACGGTCGAATGCTTTCTCGAAATCCGTGTAGATCACATCTACCTGCCCTCCCTTGTCCATGCCAGTAAGCACATCACCAGTAAAAATAGCTAAGTTTGTCACAGTAGAGCGCCCTTTGAAGAAACCGTGCTGTTCGGTCGGTATGTTTATTGAAATAACAGGATAAAGATGTTCATGTGCGACCTTTTCCATAATTTTGCCAAAAACGTTTAATATAGAGATGGGTCTGTAATGTTCTATGTTAGCTTTAGTCCCTTTTTTATGTATAGGTATGATATGTGCTATCTTCCCCGCCATTGGATAAATACCATGGTTGAACGAGCGGTTAAAAAGTATGGACAAAGGTAATGCTAGGGTTTTGGCACAGTTGCGAACAAAAACAGATGGAATCTTATCACTGCCGGGGCCCTTAGATATATCAATTGTTTGCAGTATATTAAATATTTGCTCCTCTGTAACCACTATGGAGTGCAGCAACTCAATACCGTTATCTGCCTTACTGATGACCTGATCGTATGACTCTGATGGTTTTATGAACATTCGTTCGAAGAAAGTGCTAAATGCAGAACAGATTTCGGCTTCTGATTTTAATTCCTCATTGTTATATTTCATTATTTTAGGGTAGTTAGAACTATTTTGCCGTTTTGATTTAATATAAGACCACAGCACTTTAGGATTATTTTTAATATTTTCTTTTGAGCGTTGTATGTAAGTTGCATGACATTCATCCTGTATAGTTTTCTGGCGTTTTCTGAGTAGGCTGAAGGAATCATAATACAAGGGGTTCTTATACTTTTTCCAGAGGACATGGTATTTAGTTTTTTCCCTTATTACATTAATTAGTGCGCGGCTGTACCAGATGGGGTAGCGCCGTGATAATCCTATTACTGACTGCGGTACATATCTATTAACTAGATCATAGATTACGTCATAAAAACTTGAGACAGCGTCATTAACACTTAGAATATTTAAACAGGACCAGTCCTGTTTCGCGAGACACTTATTAATGCTCTCGTAATCTGCTTTCCTAAATAAGTATTTGAACTGTTTTGCTAACGGCATGGGGGGGACCGTAATGTCAGTGGCGTCGATATCCAGAGTGGGGTGGAAAACGTCCAGTGGTACTAATTCTGTGCTAGTTCCGTGTAGCTCGATGTTAAAGTTTGTGAAAACGAGGTCAAGTGTATTATTGCATGAGTTTCTAAGGTAGTTATATTGCTGAAAGCCGTGTATATTCAATTGATTTATGAGATTAATTCCACTATTCTGTATCTCCACATAGCCCTTTTTCAGGTATCTAGGTTCCCCAGATTCCCAACTGATGGTGGAATTATTAAAATCACCTGCCAACAGAAAGTGATCTTCCGTATTAGCGTTGACAATGTTGGCAAAGGAGCCGAGAAATAATTGTGTGGTAGCCGGTAGATCGTGTGTTTCGCTATGAGGCGGAATATAAATTACACCGATGTGCAGATTGCTAGTGGATCCAAGCGCTCGCGCATTAATAGTCAACCATATGATTTCAAGGCCGCCCGGTGTCCACTCTGGCCGGAGACGGGCTTGGAGCCGCGGCGCGCAGAGCGCCATTACGCCGCCGCCCGTCGTCAGAGTTACCCGATCGCGCCTGAATACATCGTACTGATCTAAGTCGGTCAGCTCGTCCAGAATGCCACTATGAAGCCATGTTTCAGTTACCAACACGATATCGTAGTCACAGGATGAGACAGTGTTCGTGAAGATCAGTGTTTTGGTTCTAAGACCGTTAACATTCTGGTAATAAATCCTGAGGTTATTTTTTGTGTTTAGGCCGGCAAAAGATGGGATACAAACACTTTGTTGCTGATCATAATAGTGAAGCGTGATTGAATTCGACTGTGTATACGGCAGTAAATTAGACATAATGTTTCGACGTTTGCTGTCTGTTGTTGGTACTGGTTATTTGCAGGTTTTTGAGAGAATATATCAAATAATAAATGTTTGTGATTGAGAAATGGTGGGTGTGTAGGTAGTTGCGGGTGTTTGTATTGTGTAGTTAGTAAGAGTGTGTTAATGTGTGTATGAGAGTGTAATATAACAGATAGGTTACATGGACTTATAACAAACAAAGGTCGACCAGTTATTATAAAATTTTCTTTAGATCCAATTCCGATGAAACCAGTATGAAGGGTGCTTTTTCTATTTTCCTGACATAGATATGGCAGTTTTTTGTCCATACGAATTTGTACCCGCAGTCTTTTGCTTTTGCTTTGCATTTTTTTAGCAATTCCTTGTTACGTGGAGTTAAATGTTCGTTGACATGAATAGCCTTTGGCTCCCCATTCATACCGATATCAGCGGAAGTGAATCCGCGACATTTACGGAAGGCAGAGTATAACTGATCCTTTGTGCTACGGTTTTTTAAATGAACAACGATTGCGCGCGGACGGCCAGGGGCAGGGACTTTAGGCTGGATACGGTGCGCGAAGCCGACCTGGTCCTGCTGGAGATCAACCCCTGCGTGCTGGGCAAGCTTGATGGTCACGTCTTCTAAGGACTCGTTCTCGACTTCGGGTATCCCGAAAATTTCCAGATTCTGAAGGCGTTCCCATTGTTGCTGCTTGGCGAGGTCTTGCTCCAGGTTTGACATGCGGGTCTCTTGCTCGCTGTATTTTTTGGTCAAGTTATTGTTGGCGATCTGTACTCGGACTAAGTCGTCCTTCAACTGGACTATTTCGGCCTGCGAGAATTCAAGCGATTGTTTTAGCTCGGTGGTGTATTCGTGCAACTGTTTTAGCTCGGAAGACATGATGTTACGGATCAGTGGTGTCAGATCCACTCTGATGATGTCGAGGATGTCAGCGCGCAGCGAGTTTATAAATTCATCGTCCCGGGTCGTTTGCCTTCGCTCGGTCACATTTTCATGTTGTGATGAGGTTTTCAATGGAGTGTTGCTGTTGTCTCCCTTAGGAACCTTGTTTACACAAACGGGGCAGGACCAATCAACTTGTCTCGCTCGGAAATTTCTATTGTTTAGGCCAACACATTGGTAGTGGTACCTGTTGTCGCAATTAGGGAGTATGCATTTAATAATTTCATCTTGGTCGGCAGGCTGCTCACAAGCAAGGCAGGTAAACATATTGTAGTGTGTACAAGCGAGTGAAGGTGGCAAGCGAGGTGATGACGTTACGAAAGACCGTTGTGCGTTGCTATGCAATGCGGGCGACGACGGATCTTGAGCTACAAGTGTGTGGCAGAGAGCTGTGACAGGCAGGTATCTTCTTACTCACGAGCGGGTGACGAAACGGTACGAGTCCGGCCGACGATTGATTCGCAGCGCTGAGTAGGCAGAAGCACTTGTATGCGATGATCGTCGTTGTTCTCCAGTCAAAGCGATCACAGTTGCTTGGCTAATATAATTGTATGTTAATTTGTTGAAGTTGAGATATACTGAGTGAGGGATAAACACTACTGCTCGGTACGGTGTCTCGACGGCGAAAAAAGCGACGGCGAAAAGTTGACAAAGATGATGTACAATCACAATATGAAAATATAAAAGTTGCCATAGAAACAGCTAGCAGAAAAATTAAACAAATTAAACAATACAGACGTAATAATAATAAACTCACTCCAGAAACCAAATTATTAATCACAGAACGAGAAAAATATAGAAAGTGTTCCACACAATATTATCAGATAGACAGATAAGTGAAACGAAGTATTAGAAAAGACATTAGAGTATTTAACACTAATTTAATCAAACGGCGATAGAAAGGAACCAATCGCTTCGAGTGGCAAAACAAGGTATAGATAGGAACACCACTTGGATTACAAAACTAACAGACGAAAATGGTAGAAAGCAGGGAAGCAGAGAAAAGGTGATGGAAATATGTACAAAGTTTTACACAAAGCTGTATTCAGACCCATCCAAAACGGACCAAAACCAAGACGAAGAGTATCTTTGTCCAACACCAGACACCACCCCTCCTTTCACTGGGCGTGAAGGTCATCGTGCCCTCATGGACATGAAGAACAACAAGAGCCCCGGTGAAGATGGTGTCACGACAGAGGCTTTGAAATTTGTAGAACCCGTCTTGCTTCCCCACTTGGCCAACCTTTGTAATAACATACTCTACAGAGGTCATTTTCCAAGTAAGCTATGCCACTCTAACATAATTCTGTTGCACAAAAAGAATGATAAAAGTGATATCGGCAACTATCGACCCGTAAGCTTGGTATCCCATATTTATAAAATATTTATAAAACTTATTGAATCGCGTATAGCTATACATCTAGATGCAAGTCAACCGCAGGAGTAAGCAGGTTTCAGACCTGGCTTCTCGACTACTGACCACCTCCACACGCTCAACCAGATCATCGAGAAGTTCAA
Source organism: Argyresthia goedartella (assembly GCA_949825045.1). NCBI lineage: Eukaryota > Metazoa > Arthropoda > Insecta > Lepidoptera > Argyresthiidae > Argyresthia > Argyresthia goedartella. The sequence continues at coordinate 4,594,065 of OX463823.1, read as the reverse complement.
CGAATTTAATAAGCCGTTATATCTGGCATTTGTGGATTACTCCAAAGCATTTGACAGCATCTCTCACTCAGCTATTCTCAGTGCCCTCAGCAACCAAAATATAAATCCGGCTTATATACATGTAATTAAATCAATATACGGCAATAGTACAGCGAATATAAAACTCCAGTCAGCAGGACCTTCCTTCCTGATCGAGAAAGGTGTGAAACACTATCACCGAAACTGTTCACATCAGCACTCGAGGAGATCTTTAGGAAGCTGACGGGATCATGGACAAATGGCGGAATCGTCGTCGGTGGCAGAAGGCTCACTAACCTTCGCTTCGCCGATGACATTGTCCTGTTCGCACCGTCAGCTCCTGAACTGAGGAAGATGCTGCAAGAGCTCAGTAATGCAAGTCTTGAGGTTGGACTGAAGATGAATCGTTCAAAGACACAACGTATGACCAATTGCGCGAAGCGTAGAGTGGAAGTAGATGGGCAGGTTATACAGTATGTCGACGAATACATCTACTTGGGCCAGATAGTCTCATTCGAAAACAGGCAAAGCAAGGAGATCGAAAGACGCATTTCGAACGCCTGGAAGAGCTACTGGTCCATGAAAAAGCTGATGAAGGGAAACCTTCCATTGACACTAAAGCGGAAACTCGTCGACATGTGTATCCTGCCCATTCTCACCTACGGCGCTCAGACGTGGTCTCTGACCGATCGTCTGAAGTACAGACTCAAGGTTTGCCAAAGGGCTATGGAGCGTAGTATGATAGGAGTCAAACTGACGGACCGTATCAGGAATACGACGCTGCGCTCTATAACTCGCATCACTGACGTGGGTGTACAGAGCGCCAACCTCAAGTGGAGCTGGGCCGGACATGTCTGCCGTATGCACCCGGATAGGTGGGCAAACATTGCCACCGAGTGGGTGCCTCAAGAAGGACAGCGCCGAAGAGGCAGGCCTGGGAGGAGATGGCGTGAGGACCTGGAGAGGTACCTCCCGGACTGGGAAGAGAAGGCGCAAGATCGGGAAGTATGGTCCGAAAGTAGGGAGGCCTTTGCCCAGCAGTGGGAAGCATTATAGGCTATTTAAAAAAAAAAAAAAAACGTTTTACTCTTTTCTTGTTAAGTTGTGTCATTATATTTAATTTAGTGTAATAAACGTCTTCATCGTTAGCGGTTGTTCCATCATTTCAACTTAGCTAGCACTCACATAATCATCATACAACTGTAGATCCTTACAGTTTTTGGTCCTTCGAGCCGGATGTTATTTGTCATTATACGATTAATAATCTCATTCGAATTATAATAAATAATATTAAGTTTTTTATCATATTTAATTTTATTTCTGTAAATAAGTTACTCAATTACTTTCTACTTTCGGTTTCAATGTGCAAAGAGTTTCGTTAACCTGAGTACATAGTTCAATACTTACATACTACAAACATAAAACTCTTTTTTCCATGTTTCGACATACGGCCTTGAATGTTGTCATACCTGTTGTTTAATATTTTATTATTAAAAATTATAAAGGTACACTCGTAAAAAGACTGTCGTTTTACATTTTCCCCTATACCTTGGTATGGACTAAGGCTCGACCGAGATGGGTTTTTCGTTCTCGGCCGAGACCGAGACCGAGACCGAGAATAAAATAATATCTCGGCCGAGACCGAGAGCCGAGAACGAGAATAGAAAAAGCGTGAAATTTTTTTTTATACTGTTTGCTTTTTAATACACTACTAATTGTTTAACAAAATTAATTGTTTTAATAATCAAAGTTAAATAACATTATATTATAACATAAAAAAGCAATTTACTAAGAAACGGTACCTAACCTACGTATCGTATTTGATTTTAGCAAAAAGCTTTGCAAGTGCTATAGGTACCTATTGACAAACAAACCATGTACAGTTTGTACATAATTAATAACGACCTACTTTTAATTTGTTAGCGTTGCACTTAGCATGACGTTAGTACCTATACAAAAACAAGCAGTAGCAATACGATATTGATCGGGTTAACATCTACCAAGAAAGACTTGCCTAATTAATCTGTATTTCGTGTTGTTAAGTGACAATATAGTGCTTTACTGAACTTTGGTGATCTTTCTCTAACTAACTACAACAACTACAAGAACCCATCATAGCTACCAGAGCTTAAACATAACTTCCGATAACATCTTCAAGACGTGCGGCCACTACACCGTACATCTTTATGGTCCTTCGAGCATCGAGAAGCAAGTGCCACAAACTAAGCGATTCTTTGTTCCTTCTATTCCTCACTGATAACGGATCGGTTCTTTCGGCCTCCACCAGCGGAATCACCGAATTGAATTGAGAAGTCGTAAACATCGGTGCAGGGACGGAGGGGATTGAGATTCACGGCCGTGATCACTTGCATCCATTATCCAGCGAGCTCTGAACTGAAACTACTTACTTCAATCAACAACAACTTTACCTTTTCGCGTTACTGTGAACTGCAGGACGTGAAAGTGAACAAACAATAACAACATTACCTTTCGCGTTACTGTGAACTGCAGGACGTGAAAGTGAACAAACAATAACAACTTTACCTTTTCGCGTTACTGTGAACTGCAGGACGGGAAAGGAGGACAACTAAACTTCGCCGAATCCCTGAGCGTTCAAACTTGAGGAACATCATGGAACATCTAACTTTACAACTTGAACTTTTTAACAAATTCAAACAAGGATGCATTAATTATGGGAAGGACGGGTCATCAAGGAAGACTAAGGACTACCTATCGAATACGCTCTCCAAATTCGACGACTACTGGCAGGAGTTTGAAGAAAGGCATGGAACAATTGAGGCCACGGTTCCTGAAAAGAACATCAAGTACTTTACCGATGACGTCTATGCTATGACTAAGAAAATGTATGAAAAAACGAAAGATGACATTTTGAAGAAACTGCAAGTTCTTCAAGGGTTAAAACCAACCCCTACCGACTACAACATCAACTTTGATTTGGCGGGGATCCCAAAGGCTAATGAAAACAACATCAACTTACTTATGTTCAAGCAAGAAATTAACATCAAAGCGCTTGATCGCGCCATGGCGAAAATCGATTTTCAGTCGATCACTGAAAAATGGGAACTGGAAGATTGTTTAGCCATCTTAAAGTCGAAATGGGAACCTGTCGACAAACTGCACTGTGAGATTGAGGCAAGTCTGGCGGGGGTCCAGTGTGAGGCATACAACTGTCTTTTCCTGAAAGGCGAACAGGATTATGAACAATTACGCAAACAACTAAAAAACAAACTACATTCAACAATGCACTATCAGCACTCTGCGCCGCGAGTCGACATACCGGAATTTAAAGGAGACTACAGACAGTGGATTTCTTTTAAAGATCTATTTACGGAAACAATCCACAACAACCCCACTATAAACAAGGCGCAAAAGATGCAGCATCTAAAGACGAAACTTCATGGTGAAGCTGAGAGGATTGTTCAACACCTATCGATCAGCGCGGATAACTACGATACATGCTGGGCACTTTTAGTGCAAAGATACGACAATCGTCATCTGCAATTTGTGACCTTCATGAACACCATAATGCATTTGCCCAACATACAACAACGCGACGCGTTCAACTTAAAAAAGATGCATGACGTCATAAACGAAGCTGTCAACGGTTTCGTGAATATCGGCCTAGACGTACAAACATGGGACCCCATCATTGTGTATTTGATGTCGCAAAAACTGGACGCAACTTCCTATGAGGACTATGTGAAGACTCGGGTTGATCAACGAGCGATTCCGAAACTTGAAGAATTTTTAAAATATTTGGAGGGAGCATTTCTCGCCTTTGAAGCAAAGAAAAGCACAAGAAAAGAAAACTCAACGAAGCCCTTCTCCATCCCGTCGAATAAACAAACTCAAGAAAAAAAACATTTTGACTACAAACCAACATTTAACTAAATCTGTCATACAACTTATGGACAATGTCCTTTATGCAACGAAAATCATGTTTTCATGCAATGTCCGAAGTTCGTCGACATGGATACAGCGAAAAGAAACGGCACAATTGCGAAACTTCGTTTATGCAAAAACTGTCTTTTTAGCCACGGCTCGGACGCTTGCAAATCAGCGAAAACATGCAAAGAGTGCAATTTGAAACATCATACGATGCTTCATTACGCAAAGAAAACAACTGCAAACATAAACATCTCAACTCAGCAATCATCCAATTCGGGTCAAGCAAATACTTCAAATCACGCACCAACTAACGATAAAGAGATTTTATTAACAACAGTTCAATTGAATATTAAATCTATTGACGGAACTTACCAAAATCTTCGCGGACTTCTGGATCAAGGAGCACAAGTAAACCTGATCTCGGAAAGGGCGGTTCATCTTCTAAAACTACCCCGAAAGAAATTTAATGCTAGCGTCAATGGAATTGGATCATCTTCAGGGGAATGCAAAGGAAGGCTTCAAATAAACTGTAAATCAATTAACTCGGATTACACGTTTGAAACTCAATCGCTGATTATGAAAAAAGTAACTAACAACTTACCGAACGTGTCATTCCCCAAGGCTAACTGGCCTCATTTAAGCAACTTAAAACTCGCCGATCCGGAGTATAACATCTCTCAAAACATAGATTTCTTACTTGGGGCAGGAGTGTACGCTGAAATAATTCTGGACGGCTTACTGAAAGGCAATCAATCAGCCCCTATTGCACAACAAACGCAGTTGGGGTGGATATTATGTGGCAGCATAACTAAATCATACTGCTGTAATGTAACTTTGATTGACCTACAAGAACTAACACGCTTTTGGGAAACCGAAGACATCTCCCAGCAGCAACCGGATACGCCAAGGGAAGAGCAATGTGAAGAGTTTTACAAGAAGACTGTTCAGCGTAATTCTCAAGGACAATACATTGTTCAGATGCCCTTATGTTCGGATTTTGAGAGAAAACTTGGCAATTCAAAAAACATAGCCATCTCGCAATTTCTTCAACTTGAAAAGAGACTGGAGAGAAAACAACAACTAGCGACCATGTATCGAGATTTCATGAAAGAATACGAAGATTTAGGTCACATGGCGCCATCACAGACCACAACATCAGCTCTTCAGTGTTTTCTCCCACATCATGGAGTGTTGAGAGAAAGTTCAACTACAACCAAACTTCGAACAGTGTTTAACGCATCTCAGAAGACATCTAGCGGCTACAGCCTCAACAGCCTGCTAGAGAAGGGTCCGAACCTACAAAAAGACATTCAAGCATTGATTTTGAAGTGGAGAACTTACCGCTATGCCTTCACAGCGGACATTGAAAAAATGTACCGTTGCCTCTGGATTCAGGAAGAACAACGAGACCTGACGAAAATCATCTGGAGAGCCTCACCAACAGAAAACATGCAAGAATACAAATTACGAACTTTAACCTACGGTACTAAGAGTGCTCCATGGCTGGCGATGAGAACTTTGAAACAATTAGCTAGTGATGATGGAGACAAGGTACCATATCCAGGTGCAGCAGTGACCTTGACTCAAGAGTTTTACATGGACGACCTGATCAGCGGTCATTCGTCTCTGGAAGAAGCTAAAAAGCTACAAAAATCACTCATCATGTTGCTACAAAGAGGCGGCATGAACCTAAGAAAGTGGAGCGGAAATCACCCTGCTCTGCTAGAGGAACTAACTGAAGAGCAAATTTCGACAAAAAACAACTTTGAATTTAAATACGAAGAATCACAGAAAACCCTTGGTCTAACCTGGAACCCGGAAGCGGATACATTCAAGTTTAACTGGCCACTCCAACAAACCTCAAAACTAACAAAACGAACACTCCTATCAGAGATTTCCAAACTTTATGACCCGTTGGGCTGGCTATCTCCCGTTACACTAACTGCCAAGCTTATCTTTCAAAAACTATGGATAAGTAACCTGAGATGGGATGAAGAGGTACCAATGGAGGTTAAAACAGAATGGCTTAAACTGAAAGGTGAAATACCAATCATTCCAGAAATGCGAATTCCCAGATGGATTGCCGGATTAAATAACAACATCGAGCTATTGGGATTTAGCGACGCAAGTGAAAAAGCGTACTCCTGCGTTGTCTACAGCCGAGTCCTTAATGAACACGGAGAGTTTGTTTTAACCCTACTGATCGCAAGAACTCGTGTGGCGCCAATATCACAGAAAATAAGCCTACCAAGAATGGAACTATGTGGCGCTCTCCTGCTAGCGGAAGTAATGAAAAAAGTTCAAACAGCTCTCGCCGGCTACAACATAATCAAACGAGCGTGGTGCGACTCACAAGTGGTGCTAGCATGGATACAAGGTGAATCATCGCGGTGGGAAACCTACGTAGCAAACAGAGTCAATAAAATAAAACTTATATTGCCAGCTAACACATGGCAATACGTGAAATCGGAGCTCAACCCAGCTGATTGTGCATCCAGAGGTTTACAACCATGTAAACTACTCAACTTTAGCCTTTAGTGGCAGGGCCCAGAGTTCCTAAAGGACCCCGAATATACCCTACAAGAAACATCAACATCGTCTCAACAATGCCTCTATACAAACTTAACAGAAAGCAAAGAAAGCGAGAAACATAACAGCAACATAATAACTATCAGTAAAAAACCCGAGCATTTTATAGAAACATTACTGGTGAATAACAGTAATTTGACCCGAGTTCGCCGAGTCATTGCCTGGATTTTGCGCTTCGTCACAAAAACGCAATCTACTGCAAGTCAACAAATACCTCACATAACAACAAACGAATTGACCAAAGCGAATGAACTGATAATTAAACACGTGCAAGAAAACGAAAAATACTTATTACAACTTATAAAAAATCAGACCTCAATAGTCGAACTCCAAAACGACTTACTCAAGAAAAATGAAAATAATATACAACAACAGTTCAACATGATCGACGGCTTTATCAATCAAACCAACATTAACTTTGCAACAATTAAAGAAGAATTAGAAGTCGTAATGGCGACAACCTACTTCAGCTCGGCATCCCTGTCAGTCTACATGCTTATTAACAACTTGAAAAAAAATACAAGAAATAATTTTCAATACCCTCACTGACGTGTACCAAGGACACATTGACGTTCATTTGATTACACCTACTAAGTTAATGGAACAACTGAAAAACATAAACGAACAACTACCGAAGACCCTGTCAATCCCGGGCGACACTGATGTCACGAAGAGCATCAAGGAATTATACAAGCTTTTGAAGGTCAGAGCTAGGGTCACAACTAATTATTTTCTGTTTCAAATCCAAATACCATTGGTGGCGGAAGGGGACTACGCTCTATATCGGATCATTCCACTGCCGATCAAGATGGGCGCTGAAATAGTCATAATCCAACCGAGAACCCCATACCTAGCAACAGACTTCAAAAAGAATACCTACATGTCGATAACTGATGAAAATTTACGCTCCTGTACTGTACACAATCAAGACCAGTACATCTGTCAACAGAATGTGCCGATCTACAATCTTCATAACAACATTGACAAAACTCCGTGCGAAGCAAAGTTACTGGGTCACACAACGACCTTGCCCTGTGACGTTAAACCGGCGTCATGCAAGACAGAGTGGATCGAGTTGCACCTAACGAACAGTTGGCTGGCAACATGCTGCGGGACATGCACTATACGGACTATCTGCAACGAAGACATCGCATCATACACGCTCACATCTGCCGCTATCATAACAATATCACAGGGGTGTGTGCTACAGTCCGATGATCTAAACATCTTCGCACACAACAAATACAAAAGTAATGCAACAATAAACTATAACATTCCGGAAGCAACAATAAACTCTACTGTAAACAACATAGTGAGCCTGACCTATCCTAAGGTGCCTTATCAACTTACGAGCGAAAATGCTGACATGAAGAAACTCAGAGAACAGGTTGAATTTCAGAAGAGAAAGGAAAATAGCCTGCCCGCCAACTTAACAAGACATGATCTGAACCACTACGTGGTTGGCTACTCGATGGTCACCGTCCTCATCATCGTCGGCATCGTGTGGGTGGCGAAGAGTCACTGCCTTCCAAAATGTACGAGAAAACATAATGCAGTCAGAGAGCGGCGCGAGCAAATCGAGCTATCAACGATAAGCACAGAACTGCAGAATCAGCAAAAACCAACACGGGGCAATCCGAGACCGATGACGCCTCGAGCGGATGCATCGCGGCGGGACTTTATTCTCGGTGCAGACAATTTAGTTTTTAATTTTGATTAATTTTATTGTTAAGGCAAATCTTTCTTATCATACTTTTATCTTTTCTTGGGGCTTCCAAGATGTACAGTTTGTACATAATTAATAACGACCTACTTTTAATTTGTTAGCGTTGCACTTAGCATGACGTTAGTACCTATACAAAAACAAGCAGTAGCAATACGATATTGATCGGGTTAACATCTACCAAGAAAGACTTGCCTAATTTATCTGTATTTCGTGTTGTTAAGTGACAATATAGTGCTTTACTGAACTTTGGTGATCTTTCTCTAACTAACTACAACAACTACAAGAACCCATCATAGCTACCAGAGCTTAAACATAACTTCCGATAACATCTTCAAGACGTGCGGCCACTACACCGTACAAACCATGTGTTTAGTTATTTTGATTTGTAGGTATTTTATTAATTAAATAAAAATTACCTTACGTATTTTCAGCAAAAAACATACGCATAACGTCACAAAACCCTATCAATCTGTAATATATATTTAATTTACTTATATTTATAAAAACAACTTACCCGCTTTATATTCCACCGCAAAACTATAAGTAATGATCTTGCTTTCACCAAACCAGTGTAATTAATCAATTTACAAGTATCAACAACAAGTAATCACAGCAAGTAGCAACACAACACTTAAAAGAACTTATTTCAATTTACTGTGTTAAAACAAACTTCCACTCATTACTATTGTAAACATAAACAATTACAAATACTGCTCGAATGGGGCGAAAGCGGCCGGCCGCAGTTCGCCAGCCGGGACTTCAACCAATCACAATTCTCAGCTCTCTCACGCACTTACATCAATCGACTACGCGCTGCGGCGCGTTGCCACGCGCGGTAAAATTTGAATGCCGATCCGAACAATGTTACAATCTCGGTCATGACCGAGAATCTCGGCTATAATTAGCCGAGAACCGAGATAAGTTTCTCGGTTGGATTTGTAGCCGAGAATGCCGAGACCGAGACCGAGACCGAGATCTCGGTCGAGCCTTATATGGAACTCATCGTGTGCGGGTCCGACGTCCTACTCGCACTTGACCGGTTTTTTTTTCTTCCTTGGTCTCGGTTTTCTAGGTACGTTTTCGATTGTGTTGAACTTCTTGGAATATGTTTATGAATTCTTAACCATCTCCTTAGACAGTTCAAGTGGTTTGCTATTTTTCTGTATGACCATGGACCAACAAAACGGGAGGACAGGCAAGCTTAGTAATTTGAAGCGTAATTCGATTTTTAGTTGAAATGTATATTCCTAGATAGAGCTACTAGTTCAAAAGTTCTTTCTAGTATAGGTAGTCTCGTGGTGGTGCGCTTAATTTAGGAAAGATATAGAAAGAAGAAGAAAGAAGCGTTCATTTCCTAAGAACAAACCAGGCTTACACGTCGCATTTATATGCGATGCCACACGTCTCGTGGGCATGCATTTGTATTGTGTAAGCGTTAGATACTATACACTTGTTTGTTTGTGTGCGTTGTTTTGGCCGCTCCCTCGTAAACAATAGCAAAAGCGCCATCTCTGATTTTTCGTCGATATTACGATGGATTATTCTACGCCGTCAGCCTAAGCACCTATTGCATGGTACAGCGACATTTAGAAATAATACAGAATTTCGGCTTTCTAGCAGAGTTCGTTTTTTTGTATAGGTTGGTCTGTCCTCTCGTATTGTTGGGCCATGGTATGACTAACCTTCTTATGTATGTATTAATTGGTTTAAAACGTATTAAAATGAAAAAAGTTAGGTTTTAAAGGTAATATCGACGCTTTATGAAAATACGCGGCAAAAAAAATAAAAACAGAGTAGTTTTCTTTTCCTTTTTTTAATTTAGAACTCAGCTTTTATTGTCTTGAATTAGCTGGCCAGCTACAAGTACGTTAAAAACTAACGAACACAACTATTTTTTGTACTACATTTTAAGAATACTGCGACGTGTATGGATTTATAACAATTAGGTACTAGTGTAATAATACCTATTTTAGCTAATGGTACTACCGTTATAAACTATATTGGGGGTCAATAAGTCTTTAATGTTTGTCATTTTGACAGGTGTCATTTTAGTGGCTATAATACTGACAAATGTAAATGCTTTTCCAGAACAAGAAGTTTTACTTCGAGCCAGAAAGCGATGTTTCTGGGTCTCCGTCAGACTCATCATCGTCTGATGATGACGGCAGCAGCTCCGAAGAGGAATCTGATAAGTAAGTGAAAAGTATATCAGCAAAACCCCGCAACAAGATAGAAAAAAGTGTCTGCTTTTGTCAGTTGTCATTTAAAAAAAATAAGCTTCTGGCCCCACACTAGGTTACCCTGTGTCTTGGGAACCAGAAATAGCGACGTCACACACATATAAACATCCAAAACCGGGTGGTTCATTTTTTTCTGTATCCCCGGCCGGGGATCGAACCCGGGATCTCTCGCATCGTAGGCAGAGCCATAACCGCAGCGTCACAGAGGTCGACCTGGATTTTGGAAACGTTCAAAATATATCATTGTTATTTTATTTATTTATTTATTTATTCATGTTTCACAGCAATTAAAACACAATATTTTATTAAGGAAATGAAAATTTGAAATGCCAATTACGAAACAATACAAAGATAAAATATAAATATAAGAACCTATATAAAGGAATAATAAAGTGAGTAAAGTAATAAACTCAGTTCAAACTGGTCTGACGATATGGTGAACTGCTGATTGAATGGGGTATGAGGGTGTGTGAGTATGTGTGTGTGTGTATGTGTGGGATTGAGTTCCTATGGGAAATAGTAAAAATGTAATTCTAAGATAATGTCATGAGAAAATCAATATAGTAACTAAGCTAGGAGGGTGACGAAGTCGAATATTTCCTAACTTCCGACAAAAAGTAAGGGCAGCGATTGAATAGAAATATATCCAGCTCCGGGAAACGCTCCTCATAAATATTGATGCCCTATTCAAGGGTGAGCAAGAGGCGTAATTGGTGCGCGTGCGCGCAAGGTGCAGCACTGCAGGCACACGTCATTGTATTCCCACCTATACTCTGCCTGCCCTTCTGTCGGTAAAAAAGCGTGATCTTATGTATGTTTGTGTGTATGGATAGGTATTTCCATCTCGTGCGATGCTGCTTGAATCTCTCGCTTCAATCATATTCACATTATATTGTGTTTCAGAGCGGAGAGCGCCAACGAGGTATCTTCAAAGAAGTCAGAAAAGACTAAGAAGGCTAATAACTATAAGTGAGCTCATTTTCTTTATAGATAGCCATACGTCTAATTTACTCTATGATATACGCTATGCCTTACCAGAAACCTGAAAATTATGGAAAAGTAGCAGCAGTTCCATACAACAAACATTAATTTTACAGAAACTGAGTAGGATTTTATACACGTATAGCGATCCAGTGCTGTCAAATTCACACTACGTCATAATCCAGTTGCCACTTACAAGGATGGATGGTGTCATATAATACAAGAAACTATCAAGCATATCAAATGAAACTCGAAAGCGGGCCCGCGCTGTTGTGTCGGCGTGGCGGCCAGTTGACCATACACTGACAACCGCCCCGCCACCGCCCCGCCACCGCTCCGCTCCGGTCCCGCCTGCGTGGTACCGAAGCCAGGGGTATAAGTGGCAACTGGATTGTGACGTAGTGTGGATTTGACAGGACTGGACCGCTATACCTGCATGAAGGTACTTGATTCCTGGTTTTATTTTAGTGATTTAACAATCTCAATAGACGTAACAAAAAATGGCTATAAACAACCAAATTGTCATGGCGGCTAGCCACATTACCGTTTTTATTTCAGTTACTCAGTCAGTCGACCAATTAAGTGTGAGATACCAGGGAGAAGGTACGTTTATCCTCTATTTCCGGTCATTATTGCCAGTAATAAAAAGAATAGTGGGTAGTATTCATTATTTCATAAAAATAAATATTAATATTAAACCAAGTCCATACTAGGTGTTGATGCGCGAGTGGAATGTTGGTAAAATAAAATTTAATACAAGTCCATACTAGGTATTCATAGGCGAGTGGACAAGTTAAGATAATAAAAGTACAGGCTCCATAGTGTACGGTCACGCCGTACAATATTGAGATCAGCAACCTATTTTATGTCACGCGTCATGCGAACTTACTTGTATGATATTTAACAATAGATTAGCACAGTCTATATACATCGCCATAACTAGTAACATCAATAAATAGTAATCCAGCAATAATTCTGGTTTAACTCATAAATAACTTTAACAACTATTTCGAGTGTGTGGGATAATCTCGTAAACTACTGGTTAGACCATACACTCGAAATAGTTGTTAAAGTTATGAGTAAACCAGAATTATTGCTGGATTACTATTTATTGATTGTTCTGATTATACTGGTATTCAGACTGTCGCAATCTTTTTAATATTTTTTTCTTGGCAAGGTCGTCGAGCTCCTCGGCGTCGGACAGCGACTCTGACAGTGAGAGCGACGAGAGCGAGGGAGACAGCGGCTCGGATAGCTCTGAAGAGAGTGAGGGTGATAGCAAGAAACCGGAGAAACCTACAAACAATGTTAAGGTATGGACTAAGGCGCATGTCCGATATACGAACTCTGTTCGCTTGGTTGTTGAGACTTTTAGAGTCTTTAACAAGTCAACTTGAACTGTCGGTAAAACAGTTCTAAGGCCCGGATGCACTCAGGCCTCAAAGACATGCTGGCATTGTCTGTCGTTCGGGAAATGGCAGCGATAGTATGATATTACAATACCAGGGCCAAGATAAAAAATCTCACTTGAGACTTCATCAAAGTTCAACAACGTAACATTTTAACGGACACAATATTAATTATTTAATAAAAGTTGGAATTGAACAATTGCTTAACTTTATTCAGTTAAAAATACATATTTATTGTAATAATGACAGAAAAAGGCACTTTTGTGAATTACGTCGACCAATACTCCATTTTATACATAATAATGAATTTTTGCTTTAAAAACTGAACATCGTTATAAGGTTACGTCGTCGGTGAAATCATTACATTTTAAATTCAAGAGATGTTATCGTAAAATAGATCGATCGTAAAATAATTGGTTGCTATAAAGACTGCATTAAATTTACAAATTTTGAAGTCCGTAAAAAAAAAAAAAAAAAAAACGTTTTACTCTTTTCTTGTTAAGTTGTGTCATTATATTTAATTTAGTGTAATAAACGTCTTCATCGTTAGCGGTTGTTCCATCATTTCAACTTAGCTAGCACTCACATAATCATCATACAACTGTAGATCCTTACAGTTTTTGGTCCTTCGAGCCGGATGTTATTTGTCATTATACGATTAATAATCTCATTCGAATTATAATAAATAATATTAAGTTTTTTATCATATTTAATTTTATTTCTGTAAATAAGTTACTCAATTACTTTCTACTTTCGGTTTCAATGTGCAAAGAGTTTCGTTAACCTGAGTACATAGTTCAATACTTACATACTACAAACATAAAACTCTTTTTTCCATGTTTCGACATACGGCCTTGAATGTTGTCATACCTGTTGTTTAATATTTTATTATTAAAAATTATAAAGGTACACTCGTAAAAAGACTGTCGTTTTACATTTTCGCCTATACCTTGGTATGGACTAAGGCTCGACCGAGATGGGTTTTTCGTTCTCGGCCGAGACCGAGACCGAGACCGAGAATAAAATAATATCTCGGCCGAGACCGAGAGCCGAGAACGAGAATAGAAAAAGCGTGAATTTTTTTTTATACTGTTTGCTTTTTAATACACTACTAATTGTTTAACAAAATTAATTGTTTTAATAATCAAAGTTAAATAACATTATATTATAACATAAAAAAGCAATTTACTAAGAAACGGTACCTAACCATACGCGATTTATTCAGTTAAAAATACATATTTATTGTAATAATGACAGAAAAAGGCACTTTTGTGAATTACGTCGACCAATACTCCATTTTATACATAATAATGAATTTTTGCTTTAAAAACTGAACATCGTTATAAGGTTACGTCGTCGGTGAAATCATTACATTTTAAATTCAAGAGATGTTATCGTAAAATAGATCGATCGTAAAATAATTGGTTGCTATAAAGACTGCATTAAATTTACAAATTTTGAAGTCCGTCATTCATTCAATTTAATCTATGTTTTTAAGCTGGTTACCGCACTATGAAACTAAGACTGTCAAATGTCAAATGTGATTTCTTATCTTGTCCATACAATATATCCCTGTAATGTACTTGTCTAATGCCTATGCACTCCTTTATTCATAGAGAAACTCGTATCTTTGAACTGTTCGACTCCTTGGTTTGACGACTCTTGACAAAATCCAGGATAAAAATTATACAGCCGCCTGTGGTGCCATCTTTGGCATTCGAGTCCTCCTTGAGAAAAAAAAACATAGTATCACCCTTTCTTCCATACCAATGGCCCATTTAGTCAGTTAATTTATTGAGAATTGGTCCCCGTTCCCCAGCCTCACGATCCTCCCCCCCTCGGCGACAAGTCCAACCTGGAGCTGCTGCTGGAGCTGGACTCCGTGGCCAGCTCGCTGCCCACCATGACGCCCACGTGCGGCGGCCTGTTCACCCCCAGCGGTGCCGCCCCGCCCAAGACCAACGAAGACGGTGAGGGTATTCATTTGTTAGTTGTGATGAGAAGTTAACGCGTTTTAGCTGCTCATTGGTCGACCTGCAGTTTGCGGGGCGGCCTTTGAGGTCCACACAACTCGACTTGCGAGTTTGATTGACTTCCCTCTAGAGCTGAACTTTAGACCCATGAGCTAGAATAAAATAAGGTCGCCACCCTGCTTGGAATCAATCGACGGTGTTTCATCGCCCTGAAACTTAACCTAAAACAATATCTTATATTTATATGACCTTGCTATGATGGCACTCCACCGTCACAGGAACAAATCAAATCTAAATACCAAAGACTTCAAAAGACCCAGTAGTCTCATACTTCTGTATAATAGCCTAGCCAAAGACTTCAAAAGACCCAGTAGTCTCATACTTCTGTATAATAGCCTAGCCAAAGACTTCAAAAGACCCAGTAGTCTCATACTTCTGTATAATAGCCTAGCCAAATACTTCAAAAGACCCAGTAGTCTCATACTTCTGTATAATAGCCTAGCCAAAGACTTCAAAAGACCCAGTAGTCTCATACTTCTGTATAAT
Organism: Argyresthia goedartella; assembly: GCA_949825045.1. Taxonomy (NCBI): domain Eukaryota; kingdom Metazoa; phylum Arthropoda; class Insecta; order Lepidoptera; family Argyresthiidae; genus Argyresthia; species Argyresthia goedartella. The sequence goes on along the minus strand of OX463823.1, from coordinate 4,578,674 downwards.
AGCCTAGCCAAAGACTTCAAAAGACCCAGTAATCTCATACTACTGTATAATAGCCTAGTCAGGAGTATACTTGAGTATGGTTGTCAGGTCTGGCCGCCGTTGTACGCTGTCCATACACATAGCATAGAAAAGGTTCAACATAAATTGCTTAATGTATTATCATACCGATGTGATCTGGGACAAGAACATAGTGGTTACCTTCACGTAATGAACAAATTTAATATCACCTCTCTCGAACAACGACGTAGTAATGGACTTGAAATACTTGTATAATTTGATTCACAATAGAATAGACTGCGCACCCTTACTTGAACTCTTAAAATTTAGCTACTTCACAAGAACCCGTAACTTTAGACCATTTGATGTGCCTGTCCATCGAATTAATGTCTCTTTTAATGAACCAATATCTAGAATGTGTCGTTTATATAATAAATTAACTATTGAAGTATGTGATGAGATTGATATATATGATAATAATCGTTACAAATTTAATAAATAAGTCAACAAATTATTACCAATCCTCTGCTCGTTGTCACTCTAAATTTAATTATTTAATTTTATTTTTATCTGAATTATAATTAATGTATCTTATGTGATACCTAATTGAATGGTGAAATTAATTAATTTATGAATTATTTGCCAATTTGATGCACGTTACTGCAATTTTTAATTGTTAAAAATCTAGCATTTTAATGTTGATTAATTGTGTTCCGCCTCCCATATGCCGCTATATGTGTTTACATACTTTGGAGAGTAGTCGGGAACCATTGTTTGTGCATGCTTTATTATGTAATTTTGTGATTGTTATCTGTTTTGTAAACCAAATAATAGTAGTTTATGTGACTGCTGCATAATGGAGGGCATTAAAACCGAGAGTTTTAATGCCTAATTATGTACAGTTACGTTCACTAGTATATCTACACACATATCATAAGCTCTCTTTGATGTGTTCAGGAACCGCATGTTTGACCGGCATTGTGGCTCTGCAGTTGTTTAGCTTGTTCTGTAGCACCAACTTCGGGCGTTCTAAATTTGAATGTCAGTACCAACTTCACAGACAAACTTGGGACGGCACGCAGGCAGGCGTCGGCGTTCGAAATTTGAATGTCATAATATGTAGAAAAAATAAATGAGTTTTTACCAAGTAGTTTAACATTATGCTGATCGTAACGTGCGGTTTTTGTGCGCAGTAAACAGGGTTTATGATACGTGTGTAGATAAATAAATAAATAAATCATGTTGCCCAACTGTCCCGGGCGCGCGCCCAAATGGTACAACTCGACGATGATGTGTACACCCAGCCCCCTCTCTTGATGTCTTTTTTTATTAAAGCAAGAGGGTGTGTCTGTGTACACGTGTGTCTTATTGCTGCTACAATAACAAAGGCCCCACGACCAGCAGTGTAGAGCCTACATTGGTCTGTTCAGTTACAAGAGAACATGTGGCTCTCAGAAAACCACGATGTATGATGTTAATTATAACAACAATAATAATAATAATACCTTGGACTCTATTTACACACATTGATCTAGCCCCAAACTAGGATTCCCTGTATCTTGGGTACTAGACAACGATACACATACTTATATAGATAAATATTATACTTAGATAGATATACAACCATGACTAGGGTACAAACATCCGTTCTCATCAAACAAATATTTGCCCCCACCGGGACTCGAACCCGGGACCCTTGGCTTCGAAGGCAGGGTTACTGCCGACTCGGCCATTCGTGTCGTTAGTAAACCACTCAACTTGCCTTCTCGCAGACGAAATCACCCCGGTGGGGCCCTACCACAAGCCGACCAGCACATGCGAGCTGTTGTCCCGCGTGTCGTGCTCGGGGCTCGGGGCCACGCGGCGCTGGTCGCGCGCGCCTCACCTGTACTCGCGCGCCATGCTCGCCGTGCACTGCGAGCTGCGCAACGCGGGCCGGGAGGCCGCGGAGAACGTCAGGGTCGGGCGCAAGGTATGTACAGGCTCATATAGGTACATTGGAACCCGAAACAGTGACGTCACTCATTTATAAACATCTAAGACCTGGGTTTTTGGGCAGAGCCTCAAACCGCAATGGTACCGCAGAGGTCTTCAAACTAGGGATGGATATTGATAGAGATTCCCCGAGGGCGGGAGTCGGATTGGGGCCCATAGTTAATGTGAAACAATACTCCACTGCCCGGCTGTGAACAAGACCTCCTTCCCGGCGAGGTACCGGAAGCGCGCGTCTCTGTAAGTCCCAATAATAATAATACCTCGGACACTATTTACACACATTGATCTAGCCCCAAACTAGGATTCCCTGTATCTTGGGTACTAGACAAAGATACACGTACTTATATAGATAAATATTATACTTAGATAGATAAACAACCATGACTAGGGTACAAACATCCGTTCTCATGAAATGAATATTTGTCCCCACCGGGGTACGAACCCGGGACCCTTGGCTTCGTCGGCAGGGTAACTGCCGACTCGGCATTCTGGTCGTCATTTTCTTCGATGAAGGAGGTTCTGCTGTGTTTTTTGCCGACAGCAAGTGACACATACTGTTCCACTTAATTCTACGAGCGCGGAGACCTCTCGGCGAGGTTTCGAACGCACTCGGTACCTTCAACTCTCTTGCACTGAGGACGGTTTCCGAAATCCGATCCACTGTCTCTCAGTGCAAGGCTCAACTTTGAGGTTATGTTCAAATACACTCGCAAGATCGCCGACTATACTTTAGTCTATTATTATGCGGGATGAATGCTGCTGGATAGTATCCACTGCACGATTTCGACAGAGCAATTTAAAATCCCGACTAGTTTAATTACTTCCGACGATACGCGCTTTTCCAAAATCAATCGTAATGTAATGTCTATGTGACAGCTAAAAATTCCTATAACTCATGGTCATAGACAAAAAATAAGGGTGCGTTCGAATTTATACTAATCGCGACGAAACCGCAACTGGGCGCTGTTCCGTTCTAAACAGATATAGTGTTAAGGAAGGAGACAAACATCTCCTCAAACGATATCATTGGAATGAATATAACTATAAATTTAAAATTTAAAACACCCCCGAAACATTAAAGGAACCTTACAGCTACAAATTCGTCACTTGTTTCCTATTTAGGTGGATACCCTTTGAACCTCTGAACTGATTTTAATAAAATATATCGTGAAGTCTACTATCAACTATAAAAATTGCATTAAAATCAGTCCACGTGAGACCGCTATTCCGTACTAAGCTGAGAACTTGAGAACTACTGAACTGATTTTAATAAAATATCTAAAAAAAAACACAGGGAAGTCTACTACCAACGTTTACTGAAAACCGCATCAACATACTACCACCTGTTTGACCGCTAGGGTGCCACGGACAGATATACAGAGATACACCTCACCTGGTCGTTGGGGGTAAAAAATATGGAAGTCAATCTGTGTCTCAGTAATACATTCTTTCTGACTTGCGTCACTAAAATCCGTCCAACTGTTTGAGCGCCTTTGCCACAGACCCCTCTTTTTCGTCGTCTCTGACTTGTACCGCCTTACCAATATCCGTCCACCCATTTGAGCGCTAGGGTGCCACAGACAGACATACACACAGAGATACATCCTCACAGACACACACACGCACACACTCGGACAGATACCCACACATAAACACAGATGTAAACTTCAAACTTATAACAACCCTCTTTTTCGTCATCTTTGACTTGTACCATATCACCAATATCCTTCCACCCGTTTGAGCGCTAGCGTGCCACAGATAGACACACACACAGACACACCCTTATACACACACACATACACACACACAGTTGAATTAACAAAATCGCAATGTGACAGTTGTCATTTAAAAATTGCAATCGTAAAGCGTCGAGCTGCAGCTCTACCTAATCACTGTTGATCACGATATTCAGTCCTGAAGAGCTACATAGACTATAGAGAGTAATGTAAACAATATTCTTCCTCATCAGACGCTCACCGGCGCCCGAGCCATGCACGAGTTCGCGCCGATAGCTTCGCTTGCGCCCGGAGAGACCGTCACCACGACGCTGGGCATAGACTTCGCGGACTCCATACAGCCGGCCGAGTTCACTATCGCGTGCTCTCTCGGTAAGATAATACTAATCGATCAAGTGCGAGGCTGGCTCACAGATGAGGGATTCCGTACCATCCTACAAGAAAAAACGCGTTACGGGCTTGTAAAGGGGAACTCCTTTATATTTTAAAATTACGGTCAGATCATTATTTGTTGTTTTATCGGCAACAGAAATACAATTTTGTGAATAATTCGAGTCGCTACCTATTACGGTTCATGAGATAGAGCTCGTAGACGGACGGACGGACGGACGGACGGACAGCGGAGTCTTAGTAATAATCTGACAAGAGATCTCTTCCAGCGAACCAAGTAAGGATGAGATAGGTTGATTGTAGAGCTGGGATAGACCTGTGTATAAAATAAAACATTATTTACCTGATACTTATATAGGTTAATTTGTAGCCCTAATTAAAATAAACAACACATAGGGGTACCTACACAAATACTGATATATACATGCTAGACATATATAAAACATATATATACCTAAATAAAAACCTCAAGAGAAAGTTAGTGCTTTTTTACGCTTATTTTAAATACATTGAGAGTTGGACTGACCCTGATGGCGCAGGGGAGTGCATTCCACAGCCAATTGGCCCGGATTTTAAATCCGTGCTCATAGGACGTGGTTTTATGAAGTGATGTTATGCTGTGTAAAATATATAAAGCCTGCTGAAAGGTAAAAAACCGGTCAAGTGCAAGTCTAAATCGCGCACGAAGGGTTCCGTACCACCGTTCAATGGAAGCGATGGTGTGGAGTGAATAGTTTGGATTTTACACAGCAAAATATTGTTTACAAAGTTATTGGTGCGGTTACTTTCACACTCCATGTGCGTAACCAGGTGCATCCATAAGTTTGTATGTGGTATTGTTGTATGGGAGCCTCCTTAAATATTTATTTTATCCTGTTTTTTAGTATGTGTTGTTATAGCGGCAACAGAAATACATAATCTGTGAAAATTTCAACTCTCTAGCTAGCTAGGTTCTTGAGATACAGCCTGGTGACAGACGGACGGACGGACGGACGGACGGACGGATAGCGAAGTCTTAGTAATAGGGTTCCGTTCTTACCCGTTGGGTACGGAACCCTAAAAATCGAAACGGTCTCGCAGGAAGCTTGGATAGCGTGGATTCCGTAGAATGTTGTAAAGGAAAGGAGGAATGAGGGACTGAGCGAGAGTGATCTTGGTCTGTCGAGGCAAAAAGTACTGGAGTGTCCTGAGAGAGTGACGGGTAGCATCCATTCGTAGACAGTCCTCATTGCCATGAGATGACTAGGACAGCTGGTTGTCGAAGAGTTGCGCAGCAAGAAAGAATCAGCAAAAACACTTGTTATGTTTTAAATATTAATGAGTACTTAAGATTATGTTTAAAGTATTTTATCTACACACGTATCATAAACCCTCTTTACTGCGTACAAAACCGCACGTTACGATCAGCATAATGTTAAACTACGTGGTAAAAACTCATTTCTTATCTGAAAAATTACACATTATGACCATAATGTGTAATTTTTCTACATATTATGATATTCAAATTTCGAACGCCGACGCCCGCCTGCGTGAAGTTGGTACTACAGAACAAACTAAACCGCTGCAGAGCCACAATGCCGGTCAAACATGCGGTTCCTGAACACATCAAAGAGAGCTTATGATATGTGTGTAGATAAACTAGTGTATGTAACTGTACATAATTAGGCATTAAAACTCTCGAGTGATATTATTATAAAACTCGCCTCCGGCTCGTTTCATAAACCCACTCTCGAGTATTAATGCCCTCCATTATGCAGCAGTCACATAAACTACTATTTTGTTGTTCTTCGCTTCGCTCACCCCCTTTACCCTTCATGTAAGCTACCGCAGCAAATATAAGGGATATTTGGGATATTTGTTATGCAAATCAGTATTTTTGATCTGTGTGTGTGTGAAAGAGTGAGAGGATGTGTCTCTGAGTGTGTCTGTCTGTGGCAACTTAGCGCTCAAGTGGGTCGACAAAGTTATCAATCTAAATAGGAAACAAGTGAGCCAAATTTTAGCCGTAAGGTTCCTTTAATGTATCGGGGTGTTTTAAATTTTAAATTTATAGTTATTATACAGGAATATACATTGCTCCTGGCCCCACACTAGGATACACTGAGTCGTAGGAACCAGACACAGCCACGTCACACACATGTAGACATCCAAGACCTGGGTTTTTTTCTTCTTCGAACCCGGGACTTCTCGCAGGGTAGGCAGAGCCATAACCGATGTAAGAGATCTTTATCTCACAAAATACAGTAAGTAACAAACATCAAGACAATAACATTATACAAAACAAAAGATTGCGATGCAAACAGGCGAACACTGAGATACAAGCAATGATTGATATAAAATATTTTTTCACTTCTCATGCTCGAAAAAGTACTACTTTATGCAGGATCTAGGCGACATAAAGTTGAATTTTATGCTCATGTGCATAAAAGTAGCTTTTTAAATGTGTCTACACTAAGGCAGTGACCATTTAGCCCATACAGCCAAAAACAATTAATTGTACATGGATAAAACTTGCTAATTTATAATATTTCCATCCCTATTTGCATTTTTGAATTATAATAAGATAATACGAAAAAGAAACTAAATATCAAAACGTGTTTACCACAAAAAAAAAAACATTATTCCAAAATAATTTAAGAATAGGCTGTATATTTTTTTTCTTTGCCCGAAAATTATGCAGGAAAATTAAAAAAAGTAAAGTAGCGGGAAAGAAGCCGTGAACTTTTCGTATTGAATTTTCTCAAATTATTGTTGAATTCTCGCAATCGAAGTGAAAAGCAGAGTTTATAACTCGTCCACAAAACCATTTTTATCCGAGACTTTTAGCAGCCCGAGCCGAAGGCGAGGGCTGCTAAAAGTCTCGGATAAAAATGGTTCGTTTTGTGCACTTGTTGTGAAATCTACTATTTCATACCTTTCATTCGGAAAAGTATGTTTTGCTCCACGACGAGAGGAAGCAAAATTATTTTCATCATGGGCGTTAACGCTTGAATCCTTCGTTACGCTCAGGATTATAATTTAGAATCCCTCGCTACGCTCAGGATTCTATCGTAGAATCCTTCCCTTCACTCTGGATTCAATGTACCTCCCTCGCCGTAAATACATCATTTTGCTCCCTTGTGACACAAATAACTATTCTCAAACATGCAATGAAATGTCGTCATTACGTGCATTATAACAGGCTTGGAAGCAGAACCTTTCGGGCTACAGAACTCGAGAGAACTGTAAAGGAATTACATACAAAATTGCAGGCCTAGGCCGGGAAGTTTTTTATTTTATTTTATGCTCAAATCAAAAGACATCAACTGGCCCACGGAACTTACGATTAGTAGTATTTTTAAATGGGAAATATTAAAGTGCACATCAATAATACTGATTTGCACAGCAAATATACTGATTTTCACAGCAAATATCAGGGCAAAATACTGCGGGAGCTTAGGAGAAGGGGGAAGGGGGTGAGCGAAGTGAAGATCCCTTTATCCTTTGTATATGGTTGAGCATGTAAGAACGACAAAAATACGTAAAACATAAAAAGTGTTTTTGCTGATCCTTTTTTGCTATGAAAATTATTTTTGATGTGCGATTAATTACTAGCCTTTTTAAATTTGATTAGTTTTTTGGTTGTTGTATTTTTTATTTCATTGCATACGTTTGAGAAAAGCACTTTACATGCCTCTGGCCGTGTAAAGGGCTAGCCGGCTTCGTATCAAGCAAGCAAGGCAAGGCAAGCCCTTCTTTCCCGGCGTCTGCAGCTGTTCTATTATTTCATCACTAATGCTCTGAAAATAAGTTGTATTTAACTCGATATGTGGGAGGTAAATTTACTTATTTTTTTTTATCCATGTTACAAATTGTTTTATTTTAGCCAATGTTTACGGAGCGATCACGGAAACCTACATGGTTTATGCGTGAACTCTGTCGCTCGCTCTAAAGTAGAGAACCAACAGACACTTATTTTTATCGACCCGTCTCAGCAAAGCACAGAACATTTTAATTATGCAAGATATTATATTTAGTTGTATTTTGTGATTTATGTGTTCCTACGTGCTCCACCGAGACAGAGCTTAACATAATAACTTTCTTTCTTATATTTAAAGTTATGTACAGCTATTTACATAATTGTGAGTGCAAACACTAATTCCTAATTATTAATGTAACCGAGGAGGTAAGTAAAATTTAAAATCGAACGAGATTTCCTTTCTTTGTTTTTGGAACAAGGCCTGATACTAGAGGCAAGACCCCGGCAAAAGGCTTAAAAGCGACACAATGAATTGGTTTATCTACACGCGATCATAAACCTTCTTTACTGCGTCAAATAACCGCACGTTACGACCAGCATAATGTATACTACTTGGTAAAAACTCGTTCTTATCTGAATATTGATGCCATACATTCAAATTTCGAACGCCGACGCCCGCCTGCGTGCCGCCCCTAGTTTGTCTGTGAAGTTGGTACTACTTAACAAGCTAAACAAGTGCAAAGCAATGATCAATGCCTCAATGCCTGCCGAACATGCGGTTCCTGAACACATCAAAGAGAGCTTATGTTATGTGTGTAGATAAACTAGTGTATGTAACTGTACATAATTAGGCATTAAAACTATCGAGTGATATTATTATGAAACGAGCCGAACTCTCGAGTTTCAATACCCTTCATTATGTATCAGTCACATAAACTACTATTTCTTTTTAATTCGCTCGCACTGGCCAGCAAGACAATCGCATAAAAATAAAGTAAATTGGCGCCACGCAAATCTTGTTTACAAATTGATGCAAATAGATTTTTGGCGGACCCTATTACAATGTCTCCACTGTCAGTCCGTCCGTCCGTCTGTATCTCATGAACCGTAGCAGGTAGAGAGTTGAATTTTTTACCGAATGTGTATTTCTGTTGCCGCTGCAGCGATTTCATAAAAGAGACGTGTTTTAACACCATCTGCGATATAACAACACTATAACATGATTCTAATATGATCGTAGATTTCTCAGCTTATCACATGGTGGGACATAATATTATTCTTTTTATGTTTTATTGATTTTAGTGGTTAAGTTTTCTGGTGCGATGTGTTTGGTGTGTGTGGTGCGACGGAACCCTTCGTGTGCGAGTCCGTCGCACACTTTACCGATTTTCTATTTCCTTGCATTAATTCTAAAAAGAAGAGTTTTGAACTCGGGTGTAAGAGATCAATTACACCCTCGAGCCATAAGCATTGATGACTTTTTTTTTTTGTTATTTATCAAATTACAGAGTTTTAAATACTTATCTAACTTAAGTAGTGCATACTTAAGCCACTAAGGTTTGTATGTAGCACAAAATTAGTCTAGTTTATTATGTAGGTAGGTCGATAAAACTTACCTGCCTTGTGTAACAATCCGCCATTGTTGTTTGTAGGTGAGTTTCCCGCCTCAATAACGCCCCCTGTCGGGGAACTAATGCGCGCGGTCACCATGTCCGAGGAGAGGTGGGACCTCGAGCAGAAGAAACTGAGGGGCATGACCGAGGTGAGGGAATGGAGATGTTGCCATGTCAACAGGCAACGGACCCTTTCAAGCAAGCAGCAGCAAGTAAAATTAATTGTGTGATTAATTAATAACGAAAATTCTATCTTGAGCCAATGCGAAGATGCCACTTTAAAAATCAAGAACATTCATGGGCACGTCCGACCTTATCACGATGAAAACCTTGATTGTATAATAATAATAATAATAATAAATCTTTTTATTTCAGGTATAAAAACCCATATTGACAAATACCTTAAAAAACTAGAGATATATACCATTTTATGAACCTAAACTAACTTAACTTAACTTAACTTAACTTAAACCTAGCTAGGGATTTTCGTCCTCGTCGGTCTCGGTATAACAAAGCTCTTGTCAAAAAATAATGAATGGCCATACTTTTTGCGTGGCGTACTTTTTAACCTCAACAAACGAATGCCTGGCACCTACCCTCTTCTCACAGCATCTTTTTGTTCAATGGTGACAGGAGATTTTATCCAGTTGTTGAGGATTGCTGGATCATTGAGAGCAGTGGACAGTGGTGGTGGTGTAATAACGTATAAAGCTGGAGGTTTCTAGTCGCCTCTTTGCCTCCAGCATCTAAAACATTGAGGTGACGGAATTCAAATTGAGTTCTATATTTCCCTGTACCTTAACATGTGTTAGTTTAAGATTTGACATTCTCCAAATGTTACCTATGTGTTTCTTATGGAAATAATCTCTTTTTGAATTTTGAATTTTGGTGGATAGATATAAGAACAGACTAATCTGTTCGCCAAAACGAGATAATAGAGCGTTATACATACAATTCCATACAAAAGACAAAAGCGTTTGTAGACGTCAACTAAACTGATAATAAGTAAAGCCAACAAATATAATGACCACCAAAATATTTTTTTCCTACCCAAAATGGCTAAATGTCCACCAAAGGTTGCAGAAGATATCAGGGCAAAATACTGCGGTAGCTTAGGTGAAGGGTAAAGGGGGTGAGCGAAGCGAAGCCCCCTTTATCCTTCGTGTTAGGTTGAACAAGTGAGAACAAAAAAAAAATACTTAACCTCTGGAATGTCCCTGTACAGCGAATCTCGTGGACCCTAACGCGTCCAAGGTTCTGGCGAAAATAAACTTTCAATCGACTTGCGTTAGGAATTTGACAAGTTTGTTAGGTTATTTTATTTGTTTCCTAACATGTTATGTACCATAATAAAGTTTATGAAATTACCTATCTTGTGATGTATAGTACTTACATGTGATAATAAAGTTGATAAGGCTTTTCATCGATTGTTTGCAGAATCCATTATTTGACACTGACACCTCTAATTATATTTCGTTCTTACGGGCAAAACACAAAACTTACACTAATTTCCATTTTTCACATCACCACTATTAATTTATCCAGCGATAAGATGTATTATTTTATTAAAAAACACAGTAATTACTTCACAATAAATAAATATTGACAAACATAAAATGTAAGTCTGCGGCCGGTCGCCTGCCCAAAATGGCGACATGGCTTGGTATTTTAATTATTTTGATAAATAGGCTGTCTCAATGTCAGTTCCAATCATATCACACGGTTACCAACTAAACTACTCATAATCTAAGACTACTTCCGGGAACGTTCTGAAACTTGGTGAATATTCATAAAACGTCGAAGTTTGCAATACTTTCTATGCGCTTATGCAGCGCACAGGACGCTAGCCGCCCAAAAAAGTTATGCGCTTATGTAGCGCATAGGACGTTTGACGGGTTAAAACATAAACTTAAGTACACAAAACATTAAAAGAAGTTTGGTGATAATTTATCCAAACACAATTTGGTGGACATCCATCCATTTTGGCAGTCATTTCGAATTTATTGGTAGAAAATTTTCGAAATTTTTGGTAATCGTTTAAACACAAGCCATAAGTAAAAGCGCATTAATAATTATTCATAATTTGCTGACCAATTTAGCCTAGCGAGTAGTGATCCTGCCTATGAAGCTGACCTGGGTTCGAATCCCGGTAAGGCAAATATTTGTGTGATGAGCATGAATATTTGTTTCTTAGTCTTGGATGTGTTCTAGATATTTACTTATGTATTTATCTCTATTAAATATATCGTCGTCTAGTACCCATAACACAAGCCCTGTTGAGCTTGGTATGGGCCGCCTGGTTCGACGCGTGTAAGATTGTGCTGTAATATTTTATTTTATTCTTTAAAAACACGCCAGTGTATTTCTTGCCTATTAACTTGTTTCGGCGAATAGATTGTAGTATTTGAGTGGTGAGACAAAGCGCCGAGGGAGAGGAGAAAGATAGAGAGGGAGTTCTAGAGAAAGAGAGAGAAGGAGGGAGAGCGACAGGCTTGAGGTTTGCGCAGGCCTCAGGCGGTGACTAACACGCTCGTACATTATAGGGTTCATAAGTCAAATATAAAGCCATCTACAATAACATCTTAACTGCAGCACCTCTTGTCATGCTAATCAATAATTAGCAACTTAACTCTGCCGTGTGTTCACTATGTGAAATGGTTGCAGTGCGACAAGAAAGCCACTAAGCCCGGAGACGAGGAAGTGATTGTTCAGAAAGTGCTGGAGGCAGCCAACGTCGCTCCGATAACTGCAACTGGGACATACCTCAGGTAAGAAAGGAATGGCTTTTACTTTGAAATCAATAGAATATTCGACACATTGCAGACTTCAGGACGTACTTGGACGCGGGTAGGTAAAGACTACCGCTCGACCCTTCTCGGCTTTTTTAAATTAGAGTTTCGTACCCAAAGGGTAAAACGGGACCCTATCACTAAGACTCCGCTTTCCGTCCGACCGTCCGTCTGTCACCAGACTGTATCTTAGGAAGCATGATAGTTAAACAGTAGAAATTTTCACAGATGATGTATTTCTGTTGCCACTATAACAACAAATACTAAAAAACAGAATAAAATAATTTATTTATCTGTATACCACATACAAACTTATGAATGCACCTGGTTACGTACATGGAATTCTAAAGTAGCCGCACCAATAACTTTGTAAACAACATTTTGCTATGTAAATTTCAAACTATTCCCTGCCACCATCTCTACCATTGTACGGTGGTACGGAACCCTTTGTGCGCGAGTTCGACTCGCACTTGACCGGTTTTTATCGTAAATCAATTAACTGTTTTCAGATTTTTCGCTTACTCAGATCAGAGAGTATCAGATTCTTCATGATACTCTCTGACCATACCTCTGTGCCAAATTTCATGTTTCCAGGCCATCTTGATCACTTTCAGCGACTACAACCGAGAAGTGTCGAGTTAGAGTATGTGTGCCCCGTACTGTTGTTTCCACTAGGAATAAATCGGTTATATAAAAGTTTCTAGTGGTCACTCTTAGTATTTAGATAAGGGAAAACACAATTCTTTAGTATAGATATTAAAGATTATTGATACTTTTAGGAAATAAATTCGGGAAACCAGCTCTTAGGTCACGTGACGGTGAACACCAATCAGAAAGGGCCACACCAACACGTAGTAAACGGAAACCAGCTCCTAGGTCACGTGACGGTGAACACCAATCAGAAAGGGCCACACCAACACGTAGTAAACGGAAACCAGCTCCTAGGTCACGTGACGGTGAACACCAATCAGAAAGGGCCACACCAACACGTAGTAAACGGAAACCAGCTCCTAGGTCACGTGACGGTGAACACCAATCAGAAAGGGCCACACCAACACGTAGTAAACGGAAACCAGCTCCTAGGTCACGTGACGGTGAACACCAATCAGAAAGGGCCACACCAACACGTAGTAAACGGAAACCAGCTCCTAGGTCACGTGACGGTGAACACCAATCAGAAAGGGCCACACCAACACGTAGTAAACGGAAACCAGCTCCTAGGTCACGTGACGGTGAACACCAATCAGAAAGGGCCACACCAACACGTAGTAAACGGAAACCAGCTCCTAGGTCACGTGACGGTGAACACCAATCAGAAAGGGCCACACCAACACGTAGTAAACGGAAACCAGCTCCTAGGTCACGTGACGGTGAACACCAATCAGAAAGGGCCACACCAACACGTAGTAAACGGAAACCAGCTCCTAGGTCACGTGACGGTGAACACCAATCAGAAAGGGCCACACCAACACGTAGTAAACGGAAACAGAAACGGTCGAGGGGCGGGGGGAGGCAAAGGTCTTCTTTGCATATTTTCTTAAATATTTTCTTAACTGAGTATTTAAGAGTTATGATTTTTTTGCCTATTTTCTTAATTATTTTTTTAACTAAGTATTGTTATGTTATGAAAAAATTACAACAAGCCAATTTAGTTGACAAGTCACGCGATACAGTTTTTGTTCCTTTCCCCCAACAAGTGTTTCCCAAATTTAAAAATGAATAGTTAAATTTTTCGTATTTGGTCAGATAAAAACATAAGTGTACCAAATTTCAACCTGAATGTGAACCTATAATGGTTCCGTTTTTTCTTTTTAAGGTACGGAGCCCTTAAAATCATTAAACTGATGGTCGAAAACAACATGGACATTGAATTGATCTTTGATTTATCCTCTCAAAAACAGAGGGTGGTTGGAACGGGCCGCGATTTTGATCCTTATGCCATGGTAATAAAATTTAAAACCTATAACGGAAAAAGTGGCGTGAGCTAACGTCGGTGGTATTCAAGATGTTATGGATTTAGATCGGACATCCCCTATTTATTGTTTTTTGACATGACATATTATCTTGTCAGAATTTTCGTTTTAACTGAGACGGAACTTCCCTGTCCGGGGACAGCGGAGTTGCCACAATCTTTTTCCGATTCAAATTAGGTTCAAAACTAGAACATCACCATGGCAACCATTTCCATTCCAATTCGCGATAATGGCCTTCATTTACCTAATACCAAGGCTTGTTTTAAGACGGTCACAGTAATGTTGCGGATCAAATTAAGTTCCTAATCTGAATCGGCATAAGACGTTGTGGTAACCCCCCAGGGCGTCTAGTTGGTTTGGTGGAGTCTCAGATGAATGAAACTCTTTACTTACTTACTCTATGGTTGGAGTAGTATCATTATATTATAAGGTTTTGTGTTGCCCACACCGTGACGTCATTTTCGACGTCATGACTATCTTGAGAGTTTTACCCCGGAAATAAAGGTCGTCTCTAGGAAACGCAAAATAATTAGTGTAAAGAATATGATTCTTATGAAATAATGCAAAAACTTATCATTTAGCCCTTCGAGCCGGATATCACCCAGCGACCTATGTAATTCCCAACCGCCGCTTTTCCCCTTTAGGCGGGCATTTGAAAAAAAAAAATGCCTTGGACACTATTTACCCAAATTTATCTAGCCCCAAACTAGGATTCCCTGTATCTTGGGTACTAGACAACGATACACATACTTATATAGATAAATATTATACTTAGATAGATAAACAACCATGACTAGGGTACAAACATCCGTTCTCATCAAACAAATATTTGCCCCCACCGGACCCTTGGCTTCGTAGGCAGGGCCACTGCTGACTCGGCCATTCGTGTCGTCGTACCTTTCGTTGTGCTCCGCTGCACTGAATAGGGAAACTATGCACAAAGTTTAATGCGTCTAGCCTCTGGTTTAGGCTGTGCGATGTCTCCCATTTGTAAAGGTAGAACTTTCTGCGATAGAACATTCACTATTCATTATGTATTTACCCACCATATTTGTATTTATCCTTCGTATAATATTGCACCGTATGTATGACACACGTTGTATTTATGCATCACACACACAGTATTGACTCACACTGCCTACTATATGGTTCAGCAGAATATCAGTGTTACAGGTTCCCTGCAGCGTATGCTGAGCCGCACCGCATCACTGTCACGCTACACGCCGCATAGAATTTGTCATGACTCCTACATACTTTTCTTTATTTTTGTAATTTATCTGATTTTCGTATTGCTGGTTGATTTTTATTCATTTTTTTTCTGTTTTTCTATGTGTTGTGTAATTTGACTTTTGATTAAACTTTTTTCTAATCTATTCTATTCTAAAGTATTAAAGATTAGTGACTGTATGAGCAGTAGACCTAGTGTGTTGGTGAAAGATGAACTTCTAACATCTCAGAATACTTATGGATGCACCTGGCTTCGTACATGGAGGACCAAAGTAGCCGCACACATAACTTTGTAAATACGTTATACGCAATCTGTAAGCACTGGTATCGAATCCAAGTTGGGACATTTTTTATTGCTTTATAACGATGGCACGGAACCCTTCGAGTGCTAGTCCAACCCGCACTTGTCCGTTTTTTTTAACCCTACGATATCGGCAGTTCGTCATATTTCGTAATTTATTTATTGTACTACACAAAACAGATATTCAGATAACTTACAATAGGAAAAAACTTGTACAAAGGCGAGCTTATCTCTAATAAAAGATTTCTTCCAGCAAGCCATGATGGGTGGAAAGATGATAGCTGAGCGGGAGAAGACAATACAATAAAACTATAAATACTACGAGTACTACTAGTATATACTACTGACAATATATACTGATAACCCTAACTGCTAAAATAAACTCCATACACAATTACTTATATACAACGTATCAATATACATATATAATAGTAGTTTATGTGACTGCTACATAATGCCTAATTATGTACAGTTACATACACTAGTTTATCTACACACATATCATAAGCTCTCTTTGATGTGTTCAGGAACCGCATGTTTGACCGGCATTGTGGCTCTGCAGTTGTTTAGCTTGTTCTATAGTACCAACTTCACGTAGGCGGGCGTCGGCGTTCGAAATTTGAATGTCAGTACCAACTTCACAGACAAACTAGGGGCGGCACGAGGCGGGCGTCGGCGTTCGAAATTTGAATGTCAGTACCAACTTCACAGACAAACTAGGGGCGGCACGAGGCGGGCGTCGGCGTTCGAAATTTGAATGTCAGTACCAACTTCACAGACAAACTAGGGGCGCCACGAGGCGGGCGTCGGCGGCGTTCGAAATTTGAATGTCATAATGTGTAGAAAAATTACACTAATGGTCATAATGTGTAATTTTTCAGATAAGAAATGAGTTTTTACCAAGTAGTTTAACATTAAGCTGATCGTAACCTGCGGTTTTTGTACGCAGTAAAGAGGGTTTATGATACGTGTGTAGATGAACAATATTATACACTAATACATTCATATATTATAACTATAAAGGTAGAGAAAGGGAGAGTGCTTCTTTAGGCGGTTTTTGAATATATTCAGTGATGGACTGTCCTTGATAGTGCAGGGAAGCCCATTCCACAGTCATATGGCTCGGATTCTGAAACCATGCTTTTTACATTATTATAATTACGTGGCTTTACTAGAGTGTTTTATAAAAGTAACTTGTCCGCAGGTTTGCCGGCCGCATGATGACGTCACAGGACCTGGTGCTCCTCTCGGTGCGCCTGGACGAGGGTTCGACTCTCGTGCGAGCCAACTGCCCCAACATGGCTGTCGCGTCGCTACTCGCCAACTCTATTGCGCAGGCGTTCGCAAGATAAGCTTGACATCAGTCACCCATCAACACCTGTATAATCAGCATAGATTTGCATTTGTTTTATTGATCATGTAAAACAAATCAAGGGTACCAAACTGAGGAAACCATTTCGAGATAATTGTGTCCCAACAAAATTCCGTTATAACCATCAAAAAATATTACAGGATTACTGAAATATCAGTAAAAACATAATGTTCTTTATATGTATACGGCGTGTTCAAAGTTGTTGTTGATAAGTTGGCTATCCTGTAAACCTGTCAAGTGTCAACAGCTTTCCTGTCAGTCGTAAACAGATATTCATGTTATAGTTTTTTAGTTTTCTAATCAGAAACAACCAGCCTCAAGTACAACCGTTCCAATACTGTGAACAAATGACGTCACGAGGAGTGTTATTTAAATAAATAAAAAACCATTGCTGGAAATATTCAAATAAGTTTTTTGAGAGACAAGTTCATAAAATAAAATAAAACGGTCAAGTGCGAGTCTAAATCGCGCACGAAGGGTTCCGTACCACCGTTCAATGGAAGCGATGGTGTGGAGTGAATAGTTTGGATTTTACACAGCAAAATATTGTTTACAAAGTTATTGGTGCGGTTACTTTCACACTCCATGTACGTAACCAGGTGCATCCATAAGTTTGTATGTGGTATTGAAAGAATTGTTGTATGGGAGCCCCCTTAAATATTTCTTTTATCCTGTTTCTTAGTATTTGTTGTTATAGCGGCAACAGAAATACATCATATGTGAAAATTTCAACTGTCTAACTATCACGGTTCGTGAGATACAGCCTGGTGACAGACGGACGGACGGACGGACGGACGGACAGCGAAGTCTTAGTAATAGGGTCCCGTTTGGAACCCTTCGGGTACGGAACCCTAAAATAGTAATAAGTTATTATTTTAGCATGGCCAATTGGATCATTCCTTGTAGGATCCCAAAGAAAATAGTCCGTGTGCTCTCATTGGTTAATGCGCGTGACCTCCAAGCCACTGGTTGGACGCTTTTGTTTTGTTTATCTCTAGCCGTGCGCATTGACCAATGAGCTGCGAGTATTCTGTTCCCTAAGCGGAATGGAACGTGCAACTCCGAACAATGGCGGCCGGTTTCACTGTTGAACGTCACCACGTTCTTTTGGGGCGAGCTTTCCGATAACCTGGATACCAGCAAAGTAAAAGTCAAAGTCAATATACTTTACTTTATTAATACTGCAGATATTTACATATACTTAGCAAACATATTTTTTGCCACTTCTCTACAATGGACCACTGTGGGCACCACCACTTAATTAAGCTTGCTCAATTTAAATATTTTAAATGTATGTTTGTTAGGCCCACTCCTACGAATGCGAGTCAATACTATTCTCTGAGTAACTTTCACAACTCCGTATATATTTGTATATTCAAGTTATTCAGACAATAGTGTTGACTTGTGTTCGAAGTATGATGCGGGCCTAAGTCATTTACGCAAAAACGGCTGAAACGGAATGTAAAAGATTCCTAAATAACTAGCGCCCCCTGGCGACAACAAGAACTGTTCAGTTTCCGTCAAAAAATACTCATAAAAACTTTCATGGCACTTCAACCAATAATTAAAAAAAAATGCTAAATTGGTTCAGCCTATATAGTATATATATATAGGTAGATAGATGCAAATATATACAAATTCATAAGAATTTAGTTTACTCTATGCGAATTAAATGTCACCCTAAATCTTTAACCAACATCGGTAGGTACAGCCCGCACCAGGTTTCTTGGCAGCTGAATGTTGTCTGGAGAGGGTAGCGGCGCATGGGTACAATAGAGATGCATACATGGGCGAGAGAGAGGTGCGAGAGAGGAGAGAGAGAGGCAAGAAACCTGGCGGGGCCTGTAACTTAATACCGGTAAAAGGGGGCTAATTGGAATTGAGGGGCTAATTGAAACTTATACAAAATGAAGAGATTTGGCTGCTTTCTCTATTAGTTCCAATTAGCCCCCTTTTACGGTAGTAGTCTTTAAATAAATTTAAGTCTGTTAACACATAAAATCATTATTGAATAATTGAATATATACATTATAACGTTATATATCTTGTTTGATTACACGAAAACCTAAAAACATGTCTTATAGTCGATGAAATCTAATTAGCTCGTCGTCGGGTTCAGTATTAGGCCGAGCGCACATCATGTGACGTGACGTGACATCTGACATGCCATTTATGGGCGCGGCGTGGCACGACAATGACGTATGTTACTGTCACGTCACTAAGATGGGCGCTCGGCCTCAGACTTTTAACTCACACGTGTATCACACATACTCAGTCTATTAGATGCAGTTTGTGTTGCTCAATTTATATGATATTTCTATCCTTTACGACCACTAAATTATCTTATCTTATCAAAACATGACTTACTGTATGATTTACGTTGCAATATGGATTATTACTTTCTATTGGGAACATGTTACTATTGAGAAATCAATTCGTAAGAAGGGAATTCGATGATAATAAGGACATTTTCTTTTATTTGTCTTCTGTGGGCTTAAATTTCGTAAGTGTATCAAGCAAGTGGCATGCATAGCCATTTTACTACTCCTTGTGTTACTAGCAACTTTAAAAAATACCAAATGAAAGCAGATGTGAAAATTTGTGTAAACTGAATCATAAATCATAGCGGTTACACTTAAGCTGAAGGCTTAATCGTTCTGTTAAGTATAAATTGGTCTGTGTTGAGGTCATCTGCGGTACTATCAACATAACCAAGCTGATCTCTCTTTGGCCTGTATCGCGCGGATGTTAGACCGAAATGTGACAATTACCTTGGTAAACTATACCATACATAATATCGGTCAGTATGACAGCATCTTCGGCGCCGGCATGACGCGTGTGACAACAGATTGTGTAAACAACAATTTAGTGAATAAACGCGGTGTGAAATTATGTTATGAAATAAACTCTAAGTGATATAGGTGAATATACATTGAGATTTACAGGGATTGGCGGTAATTGCGTAAGTGTTAGATCACCTAAAGTTACCTACCTACTTAGTCATACTTACATTACACGTGAACATAAATAATAAATAATAATTCAATTGAATTGCTACACAAATATATCATGTACTAGGTAGAACACCCATCTATTGTTTCTCACGGAACACACAAATTGACGTAAATTCTGTCTACCGTATTATTATTTTTCAACCTGTTTACGGATGCAATTATTTCAGTATGAGTGCATTACAGATATTAATCAGTAAAATTGTGAATATAAACATTCAAGTTAAATACCTATTACCTACCTTCTACGAATGTACTTACTTTTTTCAGATACGATGAAGATATAAATATAAAACAATTGTAAATACGAGTTTATAAATATATTCCAAAATGCCAGCAAAGGAAAAAATGGAAACTACAAAAGAAATCGAGCAACTAACCACCGACAAATCCTCTAACGCCTTCCTTAAAAGAGAAGATTTAAACACAATCAACTCACTGAAGTTAGAAGACAAATTAGAAGATCACAATATAGTCGTTAAATACCCTAAAAGTGAGGATGAAGAAATCTGTCAAGTCAAATTTGAAGGCTTGGACAAAGATAGTATTTGTTCAGAAGACTCCGAGAATTTGCCTCCAATCCCTGACGGAGGTTACGGCTGGGTGGTAGTAGCATCAGCATTTCTGGTCTCCGCCTGCGCTGATGGGCTCGCCTTCTCTTTCGGATTATTACACGAAGAATTCACGACCTACTTCGACACAACACAGTCAAAAACCTCATTAATCGGCAGCTTATTTATAGCTACACCGCTTCTAGCCGGCCCTATCATGAGTGCATTGGTAGACAGGTACGGTTGCCGTTCCATGACGATCATTGGTGGAGTCATGTCTGCCTTTGGATTCCTTTTAGCGTCCATCAGTAATTCTATAGGTATGCTCTGCTTGACGTTCGGCTTCATGAGTGGACTAGCCATGGGGATACTGTATGTTACTTCGGTAGTTTCTGTCGCTTTCTGGTTCGACAAAAGGAGAAACTTTGCAGTTTCCATTGCCTCGTGCGGTATTGGTTTTGGAACGCTGCTATATTCACCGATGACCCATTACTTCCTAGAGATATATGACTGGAGAAACACAGCTGTGTTGCTAGCTGGGACGTTGCTCAATATGTGCGTCTGTGGGGCGTTGATGAGGGATCCCGAGTGGTTGAAAATTAAGCAGAAGCGCGTAAGGAAAATGTCCAAGACTAGAAAGTCATCTAGCGCTGGATCAGTATCATCGAAATCTGTTGGAGGAGAATCTATGTTTATGAGTGCAGAGGAGTTGAAGAGTCTATTGAAGAGCGGAAAGAGTCCAGAATACATTCTGGCGACGTTAGCCACATCGATAGCTGAGGCGGAGCAGTTGGAAGCGACAACGCAAATGAACGCTGAGCAGTCGTTCAAAAGATTGAATTCCGCTATACATTTGCCTACTTTTGTGCAACAAAATGAAGAAGTAAGTAGTTTTTTCGTTTTCAGTCACAGTATCCAATTTTGCTTATTAGGAATATAATAGGTAGGTACCAGAACTCTATCATCATCAAGATATAACTCGGTAAATAAATCGATTGCGTTATTCCTAGACCCTATAACCTAAGAGATCTAATAAACGAATACTTTCAGGTCCCATCCGAAGTAATAGAGAAACTAATGGCCAACAAGCGTCTCTACAACATCATATTAGAGAACTACCCTGACATATTAACTACCCGTCGGCATTCCGAAGATAATTCAGCCACATCTCGCCATGACCCCGACACTGCTAAAGTTACCGTCAAAGTAAAGGTCAAGAAACGAAGGAATTCGGGATCCAAAGCTTCTATGACAAAACTTGAGATAGTTCCTGAAGAGCCCAATCGAAATTCGAAGTCACCAGAAACTTCGAACAATAAAACAAAAGACGACCCCAAAAAGGCGAAAACGAAAAAGGATAACTCAACAAACGTACAAGGAAACACAGATTGGTTTAAAAGACAGATTTCTACAGACCATCATTACTTTAGAGATGTGCCGTTGTACAAACACACTATTATGTACAGAGGAGCTATGATGAATATACCGAGGTATCGACTAAGAGGCGCTTCCTTGCCGAATATCTATAGGAATTCTATGTGGTCACTCAGCACTATTTCTGATGATGATTTGGTAAGTTTTTATGCGCTAGCTGCACTGTACCTATAATATAAGAGTGGTTCTTTTAGCGTCAGGGGTTCAAATGAATCCAAGCGGTGGACAATTACTTGCTCTCCTCGTTCAAACTCAATGTCTTTATCAATTTAGTTGACTCTTACGACATGCACAGCAGATGGATTCCCTTTATGTCCGACACCACTACTATATTTTTCACTCACTGTTTTTAGGGTTCCGTACCCCATGTACCCTATTACTAAGTCTCCGCTGTCCGTCCGTCCGTCTGTCACCAGGCTGTATGTATCTCATGAACCGTGATGAAATTTTCACAGATGATGTATTTCTGTTGCCGCTATAACAACAAATACTAAAATAGAATAAAATAAATATTTAAGGGGGCTCACATACAACAATTCTTTCAATACCACATGCAAACTTATGAATTCACCTGGTTACGTACATGGAGTGTGAAAGTACCAATAACTTTGGACACAACATTTTGCTATGTAAAATACAAACTATTCACTTCACACCATTCCTACCATTGTACGGTGGCACGGAACCCTTCGTGCGCGGGTTAGACTCGCACTTGACCGGTTTTCTTTCTTTCTTTAGCGAGCTCCATGGTCTTATAGTTTCACGCTCGCCCCTCAGGCAGGAGATTCGGGTTCGAATCCGGTGCTGACTAACATTTTATCTTAAGTTCATTATAGGGGCGTTCTAAGGGCGACGGAAAACTTCGTGAGGAAACCTTCAATCTCCATAGCTGCGGCGTTGGGATAGCCCCCTGCCAGGCAAGATGGAGTATTGAATAACTGGCTAAACGTGGGCACAATTGTGGCTCTGCCACTCCGCGAGGGAAAGGGCACGTCACTGTCATGATAGTTTTCATTACAGACCTGGTGTGAACGTTTCTGGGAAACCATCAAAAGTACTTTCGACTTTCGAATGCTGACAGAGTTTCATTTCGTCATGTTCAACATTTCGTCACTAATTCTGTCGGTATGGTTCATCGTGCCTTACTTCTTCCTGAATTCGTATATGACAGAGCAGAATATGGAGGGCGGGCCCACTATGATCAGTATTATTGGCGTAGCAAGCAGTGTTGGAATTGTAAGTACTTACTTATTTAAAATGGTAATACCTAATTAACATTGTTATAGATCATGGCTTTACTATAATTATAATATAATTGTTTTATTTTAGTATTATCAAATCAATGTAATAGTTACTCTTAACCTTCAAAATAATGTAATAGATGGGTTCTTGTCTTAATGTTCCCACACAAATAAATCTGGTAGGCAGTAATTCTGCAGTAGTATTACAGCAGGTGACGTTTCCAGGTAGCCCTCGGCTGGTCAGGTGACCAACCTTGGATCAACGTCACCAAGACCTACGCCGCCTGTCTCATCATCTGCGGCCTTTCCGTAGCTGCCTACCCTTTCTTCATCACCAACTATTGGGCTTTGACTTGCGTTTCCACAGTCTTTGGTCTTTCCTTTGCGAGCTCATATTCTTATACGCCGGCTATACTGATGGAGTTGATGCCAATCGACCACTTCACCGTGGCCTATGGACTGATGTTGCTGAGTCAGGGGATCGGGCATCTTGGAGGACCTCCCTTGGCTGGTGAGTTTTACTCCTAGGCCGAAACTGACTGCTGCCCAGATTAAAATTAATTAACCTACAAATAGATTGTAAACTGCGGCGCTGTTTCGCTACTAATTGACATCTTGGCCTTCAATTTCCCGATTCTTTGAGAGCACCACTTTGCTTTTAGAAGAAGCATTTTATTCGTAGGTCTCTGTTACATCTTGACAGAGAAAATTTGTACAAACAACTGTAAGGCTCAGGCTGCAAGTATCATCAATCTGTATCGTGATGAGTTTACAAGCCCTTCAGTAAACACGTCGTATTGGCCTTCCTCCAATATTTCCAGCTTCTTTGGTATGCTCGGTAACTGTTAACAGAACATTGTTTCCCTGTGAGCTCAAAATAAATAATTTCATGTCAATTTTTATATTATATTTTATAAGATCGAGCCAGTGCCCCTCAAACGGGATATTAATAGGCTACATAGGCTACGTATTACTCCTGTTTGTCATGTATGCTCTACCAATATTAATTTTTCATTAACAAAGAGTTATCGGATCTCCTGAAGACGGGGCCCTACTCTACAATGTGTAACAGGAATCTGTGGTCTTATCTAAGTGGATTACTGGGGACATAATTCTGAACACAAACTGTTTTTTCACTTCGCCGTACGATTCAGCTGACCGCGTGACCCAAAATGTTTGTATATAGCAGTGAAAACTACAGTTGCTCTGATCAATTCGGTTTCATAGTGAAGGTTGTTCGTATTGATGTCTCCAACAACTCCCTAAAATTTGACTACACCTTTCTGTTACACCCTGTATAAGTTGGACCCTAGTATTGGCCCATCTCTGCATGAATTGTTTTGGCTGCTACTTTATTCCTCAGGTATGCTCTATGATATCACCGGCAACTGGGAGCTGACGTTCTTTGTCGGCGGTCTATGGCTGGTCGTCTCAGGAGTCTGCATTGGGGTCATAGCCTACACAAACGATGTACGGCTATGTGGTACTGGGCCCTTGCTGAAAGAAACAGAAGAACGAAGGGAGAAAGAGAAAGAATATTTTGCTTGATGTGAGTTCTTATTTTGTGATTTTGACCAAATGCATGCAAGGCATGGTGGAAGTGGGAATAATTTGGTGTATGAGGAAATAAGCGCGACAATGAAATGTGGATCCAGACAATGACTGATTCAAAGTGCCAAATAAAATAAATGAAACTGCCCAATGATTGTAATGTTACTGGCTACCGGCGCAGGTGGTCCAGAGGGAATTTATAAGAACCTAATTACTACTTTCCCTTTCCTTTTACTTAACACAAAATAAACTTAGTGCTACTGAAAATTTTGAAGGTATCTCTATACGAATCCCGATATTTAGATTTCGTATTAAGTAAGTACCTAGTTTTTCAGATACCTGTATCTGTACATAAGTTTTTCTAGACTGATCTCTATCATATAATTTCCAGATTAAGAAAGTAAACACACTTAGGTTTTATCTATTACAAACGTAAATATTATTACGAGCCACTAAGACATCCTAATAAGAATAACAAATGTCTGTAGCTAACGCTGATACCTACCTACCTATAGGTATACATTATGTAAGTATTACAGGGTTTTGTTAAACCCGAGATAAGTCGAACATGGCTCCTTATTTTCTTGCGAAAGTGGTTATAGGATTATCAATGAGTCTTGCTTCAAATCAATGCTTCTACGTAAAGGGTAAGTGAAGGTAATTGCTCAGGTAATGGGCATAAACAAAACAGATACAAACAAACATTAACTTTATACAACTTTATTGTGAAGAGTACAACAATTTTATGATAGGTATTAATAGGATCTACCAATTTAAAAAAATACTCTAGGTGGCGCCCCAAACGCAACAGTTCTTCGTTGGAGAAACTTGACTGAAAGGCTACTTAGATCAAAGAACATTCAATTATTTAGATTTGCTGAATAGATTTTATGAACTACAACAACTGTGAGAACTGTCTGTGAACTTACGTAATGTTAGCGCCAACTAGAAATGTTTTATCGGCTTTGCCCATTAATTAACAACAATAGGTTAACACTTTGAAAAAGGTTAATTAGGTTTAGGTACTTAGTACCTGCAGAACCCTGATCAAGCTTTAGAAGATTATGTTAAAATATGAACATCAAAGATTGTATGGAGCAAATGTAAAATTATCTACTAGAACGGCGATGTTATTAAGATAAATCTGACCATATGCACCTTACATTCACTGCTATTGTACTATAGTTTTCTTATTTCTGGCGTGAGATTTCTAATTATTTCATCCTGTACAGATCGATTTATCAAATTAGGATGTTATCTCGACTTTTGTATTTAATTTCTTTGGAATTACTTTCATGTTGGTGACTTATAATAACAACTAAACAATTGGTTTCTTTATGTTAACGTTAAAACCTAGATATGCAATAATAACAGAGACGAGCCAATCAAATGAGCAAGACTTACAAATTACAATTAAGAAGGTACATAAATGGTAAGATAGGTATCATCTAATTAGAATGCAACTAACGACTAATGATAGAAAAAATACAGTCATCTTTATTATTATTATTATTAAAATTGTAAGTGTAGTCTCCAAGTATATTGGTGAGCACCGACAACAAAAATATATTTAGTATATTCTTACAAATAAATTGCAATATTTATTTATTAAGCAGGTAGGTAGCACAAAAAATATTTCATTACCGTCTTAGATTCTCTGATATTTAAGTAATTACTGATATTATAATTTTAATAAATTATTTGTTAAAGACGCACATAATTAACTTTGCTGACGTTAATTTAATATTTTATAGAATTTTTAAAACGAAACAAGATAATTAATTTTAATATTCAAATATTATTAACCTCTTCAACAGACTTAAATACGAATATGTTGTATCTCTTTACATAAATAAACTTTATACTATACTTTTATATAGGTACATAATTTATACTTTTATTTTATAAGAATGTCAGTAATCGTCTAAGGTCCTGCACCCAATCTTGAGTAAAGGCCTGATGAAGAGGGCTTCATTAGGTCATTTCTTACGACCCTGCGTTAATCTCGTCCACTGATGTCAAGTCCAGCAGTCTTGGAGATGTCATCTCTCTCCGGTCTACGCGCTGTATCATCATTTTTAGTTTGCTAGTTACGTTTACTTAACAATTTGTTTATTTACTATTGACGAATCATATGAGAGTTTGGTGAAGAAGCATTTTAGAGCAATTAGTACCCTTTCATTCATTCAGAGATTCGTGTCGTAATTAATTCAATTCTTAATGCCTAACTGACCAAGTAAATGTAAGTATATTGACTTAATGTTCTATTTATTTTAACAACTTTTATCTCTACGCTTACACGTATTTAACATGAAAAATTTAGAGGAAGACAAAATTTCCTAAACTCATTTTTTAGATAATCAAGACAATAGATTTAGCAAGTAATAGAAAGAGTTGAGGTAGACGAAGTAATTTTAATTCAATACTTTTGTCAAGGTTACATAAAAGGTACTATGTACAGTCAATCACCAAAGTGGGATCTACGATACAAGTGACACCTATTGTGGAACCTAACAGTAATCAGTATTTTAAACTACGTGTTTTATAACAAAGCTTTTTTTGTTTTTTTTTTTTGTTACAAATCATAAAATAAGTCTAACAGTTATTCTATAAAAATTTAATTGAGACATGTTTAACATAGGCAACAAATATAATGAACACCAAAATATTTTTTACCTACCCAAAATGGCTAAATAACCACCAAAAGTTGCAGAAAATATCAGGGCAAAATACTGCGGCAGCATAGGTGAAGGGTAAAGGGGTGAGCGAAGCGAAACCCCCTTTATCCTTCGTGTTAGGTTGAACATGTAAGAACAACAAAAAATACTTAAAACATAAACTTAAGTACACAAAAAATAAAAAAGAAGTTTGGTGATCATTTATCCAAACACGATTTGGTGGACATCCATCCATTTTGGCAGTCATTTCGAATTTATTGGTAGTAAATTTTCGAATTTTTTTGGTAATCGTTTAACATAGATTCATTTTCTAAAAGTATTTTTTTTACTATTGAGTCTGAAATTGGTTGGTTGTAAAAAAAATACAAAATGGTAGATTTTCTTTGACTTTAGTCTTTCTAAATTCTAAACTGAGACTAATCGATCTAAACTATTTTACCATGTCTAACTTAGAGGTTAGTATGTCTAACTTAAAGTTTAACGCTAACATTAAATAACATAGAAAAGGACGTAGAAAAGACAACTCTATTCTCACTTTAGATCACGGTAGGTTAATTCAGACATATAATTTCTTAAACACACACGCTTAAATCTAAGAAACCCTTAGATAAAACCCTTTTTATAGTTTCTAATATGGATTTTTGCTTGAATTTTAATAATTTTTTAAGAGTTACGAATGATTTTATTTCAGAATAGACATCTGGTGACAATAGACGTTATAGACGTGGTCTAGTGGTTTCTCGCTCGCATCTCACGCAGGAGCTGCGGGTTAGAATTCGGCGTTGAACATGTACCAATCAAATAAGTAATTTATCTTAAGCACATTAAACGGACGTTCTAACGGTGATGGAAAACATCAGACAACTTACCTATCTTCATTGTTGCTGCGATGAGCTAGCCCCCTGTCACCCAAAATGGAGTATTGAATAACATGTTAAACTACTTACTTTGGCGTCAAGTGAAAAATAATAATTAAGGCCCGCCAAATACTAACTATTCTCGGATTAACTTTGAAAAGTCCATCATACTTTATAGCAAAATTAATTCGAGAATAGCAATATCTCGCGGTCTATCTGTCCGGCCTTACTATACCTACTTATTTGTTTGCCTTCATCAATATTTTTACAATAGCAAATAAATCTCAACATTTCACAATTTCACATACAACGAGTACATCGATAGACTTAACGGGGAATATATTTTAAAAGGTTTTTTCATATAAAAACAGTCTAGATTTTTTTATATATTCTTAACAACCATGAGTAACAAGTCAACAACCAATTCTATGATAGGTATGAAAATGTGGAAATATTTATCATATATTTTTATATTTTATTTTTGTCTTGGATATTAAGGAAGAAATTTTAGTTAGTCAAGCCTATCTCTAGGTTTGATAACTTACGATAGCAAATGCTATTCTATTATCGTTTTCGCAGGACAGACCGTATTTTAATGTAAAACTATTAACATCCTGCGTTTCAATATTTATATATTTTAAAACGGTATTTATATTCGATATGTTACTATTTTCACAGCTAAATTGACATACAATTTATATATTTATTTTTCATTGGTAACTAGTTACTAATATTTAATTATTATTTTTATAATTTTTTTTATTTATAAAGAAGTGCAGGCTTACGACCTTTTGGTTTAAATATTTATTTTTTGTACGTAATTGTTTTGATTTAAATATTTATTTTTTGTACGTAATTACTTCTCATTTAAATACTTAGCGCATAACATTTATATAATTAAAGTATTCCTTAATGTTTTACGTTAGGTCGGCTTATTCATTCATAAGATATGAGTTAAATAGTTATTTTAATTTATTGTGGTTGATGCTTGATATTCGAGTTGCTCGAAGAAAGGGAACTAAATCTTATAAATAATTTCTGGTTAACCATTTTTTTATGCCATGGTAATGGGCCAAGTCACGTTTTGAAGGCAACTTTGTTGAATCTCCAAATAAAAATATATTATCTGTGATTTGTACTGTTTATAGCTCATTGGTTTCAAATGTTCTTGGATTTCAATACCTTTTTCAAATTATTATTAAACTTCTGAATTTCTTACTTACATATCTAAATAATTAATTAGCTTCATTTAATTTAAATATTAATAATGTTATTTGTTGTTACACATACTTACAGCCTCTGATTAACAAACGATTGGTTAAATCGAGCTGCTGAATATTTAGTACGTTAATTTTAATTTATTACGAAAGAAATTAAGTTCGTAGGTGGTTTGAATAGAAAATATCTTACCTATTTGAATTTGCAGGTGTGAGCAAGCATATTTCAATAAGCCTGTTTCACTAATTCCCTATAGGGTTGTATGTAAAATGACACTTGAAGCCACATTGAGATTATCCGGAAATGGTGAAACGGGCATAATTAAATATTGCCGGAGACTTACTTCTAATTCTAAGTAAAGACACATGAAATAATCGACGAATTATCATGAAAACACATTAATACCATTTACTAAGCAAGTTTTTAGAAACAGTCCCCTGAAATAGGAAATGTAATTTTAGAGACACGACTCGTTTTTTATTTTATTTTAAGGTCTGACTAAAAAGACTGCATCGTTCGAAATTAAATAAACCTTTTAACCTTTAAAACGCCACAGCAACGCACAGAAACACCGGGAATGAGCGCGTGCAAGCACGATTGGGTATTTGAGCGCGAAAAGTAAGCTTATCTTATACGCGCAGAAAAAATGGTTATGTGAAACTCTACAATTAAAAACAAAAATAAGTTAATAGTCACAATTAGCATTCACACACTGGCACACATCACCACTGGATAGTGTCGTCAGGTAGCAGGGCCCCGATGCTTCTAACCACAAGCCTATCTCAGGCTCGGAAGTCACGTTTCATCGAGTCGGGAGAGAGAGAGATAGCGCGAGCCTGCGAGCGAGGCTTGTGTGAGGCTTGTGCTTAGTAGCATAGAGGGCCTGGTATTGTATCGCGCGCAACTCAGCTCTCGGAGGTCAGTGGCGCTGTTGGAGCTGACCTAAATGTACTGCAGTAGCACAGCCACACAGCGCACCACGATCACGTCAATCAGAAACAAAAGATAACCCAAAAATCGTCCCAATAGCAATCATGATATATACCGAAGAAACCAACCGCCAGTAGAAATCGCTCGTGTTGGCGCGTAGCGCGGGGCAACGCAATCAGTCAATCGAAAACAAAAGCAAATCCAAAAATGTCATCAACACTGGCACAAATCTCCCATTAATCCAGCACCCGTGGCATTTCTGACCCCGCAGGGGGTTGGGGACAGAGCTGGACACCCCCGCAGCCGCCAGCAGCTCTGAATGTATCGCGCGCCGCTCAGCGCTCGGGCCTCAGCGGCGCGAGCGCGGCCAGCGACGCGCGGCGCCGGCGCTAGGAGGCGGGCGAGGCGCGCGGCAAGCTCCCGCCCGCGAGCCCGCTGGTGGAGCCGCGCGCCAGGCGGGGCTCGAGGCCGAGCGAGAGCAGGTACTGCTGCTCCTCGTGGATGATGAGCGAGCGGTCGAGCAGGAAGTCGCACACCTGGGGATGCCGACACGTAACGATGCAATAAATGCTGCTTTTAAAATTGATGAAATTTTCTACGACAATATAGTAGTTTATGTGACTGATACATAATGGAGGGCATTAAAACTCGAGAGTGGGTTTATAAAACGAGCCGAAGGCGAGTTTCATAATAATATCACTCGAGAGTTTTAATGCCTAATTATGTACAGTTACATACACTAGTTTATCTACACATACATCATAAGCTCTCTTTGATGTGTTCAGGAACCGCATGTTTGACCGGCATTGTTGCATTGAGTTGTTTAGCTTGTTCTGTAGTACCAACTTCACAGACAAAGAGGGGCGGCACGCAGGCTGGCGTCGGCGTTCGAAATTTGAATGTCATAATATGTAGAAAATTTACACATTATGGTCATAATGTTCAATATTCGGATAAGAAATGAGTTTTTACAAAGTAGTTTAACTTATGCTGATAGTAACGTGCGGTTTTTGGACGCAGTAAAGAGGGTTTGTGATACGTGTGTAGATAAATTATCTTAAAGAGTCATAGCAAATTTCACGGCGATCATGGAAGCTTTTGTAGTTCCCACCACACTTCGCAATATGTTGTAGAAATCGCCACTTGATTTCCAGTATCTCATTGAGTTCGTCACATATTAGTTTTTGGTCTCAGCTTCCCCCTCCTCCTCCCCCCCCCACGCACACACACGCAAACACACACACACACAATGTGTTCGATTCAGAATCGATACTCGATCTATGGTTCCGGAACGGCCATTTTGAATTTGACGGAGCTGCCACAGAGCAGTTTTTGACAACTGACTGACGAGAAGCCCCCGTAATGTGACGTGTATTGATTTGGGCAATTGAAATTAAATCGTAAGCCATCTGCAATTGTATTCGGGCTCCCCTCAGGATTGTCTTATAGC
Organism: Argyresthia goedartella; assembly: GCA_949825045.1. Lineage (NCBI taxonomy): Eukaryota > Metazoa > Arthropoda > Insecta > Lepidoptera > Argyresthiidae > Argyresthia > Argyresthia goedartella. The sequence continues at coordinate 4,546,621 of OX463823.1, read as the reverse complement.
TGAGTGTATTGTGGTTCTCCGAACCAGATAAAGTTCGTATTTGGAAACTGTGCGCTTCGAAGCTGGCCTGCCAGCCATACCTGGTTGGCTGAAGAACCTGTCTACCAAGAAGAGCCTAGGGTGCACCCAGGCCTTGCAGAGAGACAGGAGTTTGACGGGAACGAAGCACAGACCAGGTCAGATAGAATCTATTTACTTAGCTCGGTGAATCGCCGACGTTCTTGCTTCTTGGCATCTGATCGTTACGTTACCTCGTAGCTATGGGCCCCTGCGAGGTCATCGGGTGCCGAGAGGCTTGAACAGTTTGGTAGCAAGAGCGTGGTTTCCTGAGATTTGCAGCCGTCAAGGGCTCCAGGAACCCACGGATATAGGCGGTTATTAGCTAACTTGGTTTTGTTCCTGTATCCACATAGATTGGTAGTATTATAAGTTATAAGTCTACTGCTGGTAGTAGACAGACAGACATAACAGTTTTCCCAAAATGACCAGTTGTACTGAGATGTGACTCAGAATAGTAATTACATTACAGGTACATTGTAGGTGAATTGAAATTTGCATTGAAGTCATATCATGTTTGCAGTTTGAAGTTTGCATAGTCAATCTATTAGTGGTCTAGTAATGCTAATGAATGTTTGGACATTGTTTTCAGTTTATAGCAATTTATAACTTGAACTAATATTGACTATCTGTGTGTTTTATATGATATAGGGAAACTAAATTGTTGTTTACAGAATTTGTGTAGATAAAAAACTCGGTTTCTATTGTTTGGGGAAACCAGCATTGTTTAAGTTATAGATTAGGGTTCCCTCGTTTGTGTTGTAGACTGGAGGGTCCAATATAATTGAGTTACTGCAAATTGTGAGTAAGTATCGTTCCGATCATGTCGTTGTCTGAAATACAGAAGGGTGTTTCTAAGGAGCTCAGATGGTTTTCCTCCGCACACGGTCTGATAGACCGTTTAGATAGGCATGATGTGGTATTGGAGCGGTCTATGGACGTTAAGGAACGCTACAACAGGGTGCTCGAATTGTCCGCGCAGGCGGAAGCAGTTGATGGTTGCTCACCTGACAGGCTGTCACGGTTGCTAGGGGATGTCGACCAGTGTATGGAGATGGCAGCTGCTATCACGCAGAAGGCTGCGGACATACGTAGGCAGCGCGAGTCCAGCCATGGTGGTGAAATTGAAGCACCTCTGCCGCTTCAGGGTTCAGGGTCCAGGTTACCGGCCATAACTATGCCTACTTTTGACGGAGTGTCCGGTGAATGGATGAGCTTCATCAATCTGTTCGACAGTTTGGTGCACATGCGATCGGACATTACCAAGTCGGTCAAAATGGCTCAGCTGGTGGCAGCATTGAGGGGTGAGCCTAGGGAGCTGGTCGCTCATTTGACAGTTACGGAGGGTAACTATGAGACGGCCAGGCAATTGTTGGTAAGACGTTACCACAACAAACGGAGGTTGGCCGATGCCCAACTGAACCGTTTGTTTAGCATCCCGGTTGTGAACAAGGTCGGGGCCATACAGACGGAGGTTTTGAACCCGTTGTTGTCCGTCACCAAGGCCCTAGAGAATCTTGGACTTCCGGTTGGTGAATGGTCCTACCTATTGCTGTACATTGTACTTTCCCGACTACCCGCTGACGTGCAGACTCGTTTCGAACAGTCTCACGGGAGGTCGGCCGAGGACCTGCCCGCCTTCTCCGACTTGGTCGGATTTTTGGAAGAGGAGGCTCGACGGGCAGAGAACTTGGGGTTGACGGTCACCCATCCTTCGGAGCCACAGAGAGCTGCCGGGAGCGCTGTGAGTAGGGGCCCTCCGACGAGGAAGGACCGCACCAACCGGCAGTCGTATGGGACTGTGAGTGCATTGACCCCACCCAGGGGTGCAGGTGAGACCTGCCCATGTTGTAGGCAGATTGGCCATGCTGTGGCCGATTGCAATAAGTTCGGGGAACTTAGGGTTGAGGGACGGCGCCGGATGGCCAAGCAGCGGAGCTGGTGCTTCCTGTGCCTCGGGCCACACATGGCTAGGGACTGCACGCGCACAAAATTGTGCGGATACTGTGGTGGGGCCCACCACAATTTGTTGTGCATGAACCGGTCCGGCCAACAGCCACCACAGGGCCGTACCCAGGGTGACGCGGCATGGGGCCCTGAGAATTCGTTTGCGTCTCGGAGCGCAACTCAGGGGCCAATGTCCCCACGTGCACAGGGCGGTACTAGGGTGCAGGGCCGCACTCGGGGTCATCACATGGGGGGCCCTGAGTTTTCGGTTGCGACTCAGCATCCGACTCAGCGGGCAATGGGGCCACAAGCACGCAGCCACCCAGGGGTGCAGGGCCGCACTCAGGGTCATCACATGGGGGGCCCTGAGTTTTCGGTTGCGACTCAGCATCCGACTCAGCGGGACATTGGGTATGTTGAGCAGGCCGTAACGGGCGGGTGGCATGGGACACCTTCGAGCTATGCGGATGCGGCTCGGACGCCGCCTCAGTTGTCGCCCCGCTCGTCGCCGCGTCCTCGTCGGTCGCATGTGATGTCCCCCCCGCTCATGGAGCGGCCACGGTTGAATTCACGCCCACAACCCTTCGGGGGGCGTCGTAGGGTGGCAATGGAACCGGCGCGTGGGCCATTTGTACAGTGGGACCCGCTGGCGTATAGCTGCCTACCTGATCGGTTACAGGCACAGTGGGGCCCCGGGGGTCCTCGCTAGGAATTTGCGGCCCAACCATTGGTTGCCCCCCAACCGGAGACGGTGGTGTTACCGATCGCCTCTGTGCTTGTTTGGGATTTGGCGGGCAACCCAACATACGTTCGCGCCCTATTAGATTCTGGAGCTCAGGGCTGCATTGTATCGAACGATTTAGCAAAATGGTTGGGCCTCAAGGTAAATAGGTATAATAATTCAATACGGGGCGTGGGGAATGTTACGGTTACGAATGTAGTTGGTCAATCGGTGATCACGTTCTCTCCACGTTATGACATTTTGACAAAAACATCCGTGCAAGCTTTAGTAATGACGCATGTCATGGGCAAACACCCCTTGGTGAAGTTGAATCCGGCCGTTCGACTCCTGACGTCAGGACTCAAGTTGGCGGATCCCGATTTTGACACTCCAGCCCCGGTCGATCTGCTACTGGGAGCAGACGTTTTGGGCAGGTTTCTGTTGTCGGATCGGCGAGTTCTTCAGCCGGACGGGTTGATTGCTGTGGATACTAAGTTTGGTCACGTGATCATGGGTCCGGCATTGCCAATGGTTAGGCCTGCCGAGTCAGATGGCATACTTATTGGCTCAGCGTTGTCAGACGCTATCCAACGGTTCTGGGAGATAGAGGAACCTCCCACCGCTCGTCGAGTCGACGCAGACGAAGAAGAGTGCGAGTTGTTTTACCAGAATAGTACTGGTCGCCTTCGTTCTGGTCGTTTTGTAACTCGACTGCCTTTCAGGGCCGATCGACCGCCACTAGGAGAATCTAGGAAGATGGCTGAGACGAGATTGATGTCGATGGAGCGTAGGATGTCAAGGGACGCCGTATTTAAACAAAAATACTTCGATTTCATGAGGGAGTATGAGTCGTTAGGACACATGTCGGTATCGGGTGTGGACTGGAGATCTGAGGATCATTGTTTCCTTCCACACCATGCCGTCCTACGAACCCCTACCGGCAAGATTCGAGTTGTTTTTGATGGGTCAGCACCTACCTCGAACGGGATGTCCCTGCATCAGTGTCTACATTCGGGACCCAAGTTGAGTCGTGATATTTCGGATATTCTCACGAGCTTTCGGAGGCACCAGGTTGTATTTGTCGCAGACATTCGGATGATGTTTAGGCAAACGGTAATTCATCCGGCTGACAGAAGGTATCAGTTGATACTTTGGCGTGAGTCCACGGCCGAGCCAGTCAAGGTCTATGAGTTGAACACGAACACGTATGGGTTACGGTCTAGCCCGTATTTGGCGATGCGTACCCTGCGGGAGTTGGCGTCGCGTGACCGTGTGAGCTATCCTAGAGCCGCTGCTATCCTGGAGCAAGATTTGTAGGTCGATGACGTCTGCACAGGGGCAGCCAGTGTAGAGGAAGCTCTGGACCGACGTGACGAGCTCGTTCAATTGCTGGAACGAGGCGGCTATGAACTACGCAAGTGGATGTCCAACTCCCCTGAGTTGATGGCTGGTCTCCCAGATGAGTTTCAACAAGACCCGCACGTTTTTGAGAATCCTGACAACCCTAACATGTTGTCAGTGCTTGGAATTCAGTACCGGCCCGTCCATGATGAGTTTACCTATCGGGTGGTTTTAGAAACACCGAAGGCCTGGACGAAGCGGTCAGTACTATCAACGATTGCGAGAACGTTCGACCCGAATGGATGGATTTCTCCAGTCACCTTTGCTCTCAAATGTTTTATGCAAAGGCTATGGGCGGCTCAGTTGACCTGGGACACCCACCTCTCAGGTGATTTGTTGACTGATTGGACGCAAATGTTCACTTCGCTATCGGACATAAATAATGTATCGCTGCCGAGGAAATTGGTCCCTGCTGGGGATTACAGGGCAACCCTTCACGGGTTTTGTGATGCCTCTGAACGAGGGTTTGCGGCAGCGGTTTATTTGCGAACCGTCACCTCCACCGGGGAGGTCGACGTGCGTTTGGTTTTGGCAAAAAGCAAGGTAGCGCCTATTCGGACAAGGATGACGATTCCAAAACTGGAACTGTCCGGGGCTGCTCTTTTGACCAAACTTTTGAATCACACTCTAACAGTGTTGCGTGGGTCAGTGGTTTTGGAGGATACGGTGTACGCGTGGACGGACAGCCAGATTGTTTTGTGCTGGCTGAAGGCTTCGGTCCATAACTTAGAGGTTTTTGTCGCGAACCGTGTCTCCCAGATTGTGTCGTCTGAGGTCCCACTGACTTGGAGACATGTACCAGGAGAATTGAACCCGTCTGATTGTGCATCCAGGGGATGTCGGGCTCCTGAACTCGTTAGACACCATTTGTGGTGGGGACCACCCTGGCTTGCCAGGAGAGAATCGGACTGGCCCCACAGCCATGTAGTAGTATCTTCGGATCATGGCCCCAGAGCGGCCGTGCATGTTACCCAGAAGGCTGAGGTCCCTGACGCCGGGTTTCTGCTGGACCGGTATAGCTCACTTGACAAGTTGATAAACGTGTCCACTTGGATTAGGAGATTCGCTCGAAATTGTCGTACTCCTCGCGATCAGCGAACGTTGAACCCTATTCTGACTCCGGCAGAGCGAAACGAGTCGCTACTGAATTTGGTCCGGTTGGTACAGTCCTCGAAGTTTGGGGCAGAATTGGAGACTATACGAAGTGGACGTTCGAAATTGAAGGGAGCCGTCGCGCGTCTCAACCCCTTTGTTGATTCGACCGGGTTACTTCGGGTAGGAGGAAGATTGCGCAATGCGAATCTGTCGTATTCGGCTCGTCACCCACTTCTGCTCCCCAAGGGGGGACAGTTAGTTGAATTGCTGGTGACTGATCGTCATATTAAAAACGCGCATGCCGGCTGTAACGCGTTGTTGGCCACGCTCCAGCGGGAGTTTTGGATCTTATCTGCCCGCCGTGTCATACGGAACATCGTGTTTCGGTGCATGCCTTGTTATCGACTTAAGGCTGCCACGATGCAACCTCTCATGGGGGACTTGCCCCCTGATCGTGTGAATGAGGTCAGACCGTTTTCAGGTGTTGGTACGGATTTTGCAGGACCGTTTATGGTGAAGAGTTCACGATTGCGTAACGCTAAGCAATACAAGGCGTACCTGTGTGTGTTTGTTTGTTTATCCACCAAGGCGGTACATCTCGAGCTCGTTGCTGATCTCTCGACAGAGGCTTTCATTGCTTGTTTGGATAGGTTTGTTTCTCGAAGGGGACTTCCAACTTTGATCCGCTCTGATAACGGCACTAACTACGTCGGTGCGGAACGATACTTACGAGAGATAGTCAACTTTTTGAATGTAAATAAAGTGGATATTGGAACGGCCCTCTCCCGTCGGGGTATACAGTGGACCTTCAGCCCACCGAGTTGCCCCCACTGGGGTGGGATTTTTGAGGCCGTAGTTAAGTCAGCGAAGACGCACTTAGGGCGTATAGTAGGTCAGACCGCGCTGACTTTTGAGGAGCTCGCGACATTGTTTTGTAAGATCGAGGCCGTTCTCAATTCGCGACCGTTGTGTCCGCTCAGCTCGGATCCAAATGACCTGGAGGCTCTGACCCCAGGCCATTTCTTGATAGGACAGCCACTTAACGCGTTGCCCGAGCACCCCTTCGAGGGAGTGAAATTGTATCGGTTGTCAAGGTATCAGATGTTGCAGCAGTTTACTCAGAATTTCTGGAAGCGTTGGTCGCTCGAGTATCTGCATATGTTACAACAGCGCCTTAAGTGGACTGACAAAACCAGCCCCCCTAGTGTTGGTGACCTCGTGCTGGTTAAGGATGCTAACCTACCGCCACTGCGTTGGCGCAGGGGGCGCATTGTTAACTTGTTCCCTGGCAGGGACGGGACCCCCCGGTCTGCAGAGGTTCTAGTAGGAGGCTCGGTACTAAAACGAGCGGTAGCAACGTTGTCTCGGCTGCCCGTAGATTAAGGGACAGGTGGGTGCCTGTCCGGGCGGGTGATTGTTCGATTCAGAATCGATACTCGATCTATGGTTCCGGAACGGCCATTTTGAATTTGACGGAGCTGCCACAGAGCAGTTTTTGACAACTGACTGACGAGAAGCCCCCGTAATGTGACGTGTATTGATTTGGGCAATTGAAATTAAATCGTAAGCCATCTGCAATTGTATTCGGGCTCCCCTCAGGATTGTCTTATAGCTGAGTGTATTGTGGTTCTCCGAACCAGATAAAGTTCGTATTTGGAAACTGTGCGCTTCGAAGCTGGCCTGCCAGCCATACCTGGTTGGCTGAAGAACCTGTCTACCAAGAAGAGCCTAGGGTGCACCCAGGCCTTGCAGAGAGACAGGAGTTTGACGGGAACGAAGCACAGACCAGGTCAGATAGAATCTATTTACTTAGCTCGGTGAATCGCCGACGTTCTTGCTTCTTGGCATCTGATCGTTACGTTACCTCGTAGCTATGGGCCCCTGCGAGGTCATCGGGTGCCGAGAGGCTTGAACACAATGTATCTATTCAATTATATATTTACAAGTATACCACACCAAATTACAAAGACACAGCCTACACACACTTGACATAAGTAAGGCACTCATGCTGTTTTTTGGTTATTAATCTTTATCTTTTTCTTCTTTTTGATTTCCTATGTTGTTTATTTAATGAAATCCTTAATTGGCCTCATTTAAAGATCTCTTTTTAAGATTACTTGAAGGCACGGCTGTGGATTTTTGTTGATGTAATAAAATAAAAAAAAAAAAATATACAAGGTGACATTTAATTAGCCGACCATATTTTGGGGAATGATAACACCCATCATTGTGACCAACATTCCCCAAGAAACATTGGTCGCAAACGAAAATATAATTTGGGTCTCCCTTAGTAATTTGTAATCAGCTTATCGGGTTAATGTACTGAGACACGAAATATTTTTTTCATTTGTCACCATATGTTTCTTGGGGAAAGTTGTTCATATTGATGAGTACTGTAAGGTTCGATATTTGTCTATGCGATTATATTGTATACGGGCCTCTTTAGAGTGGGTGTTCACTTTGACACTGTTACTTAATATGTAGTTTTAAAAAGAAAGAGGCTTGGATGTGAAAAGTCAATGTGACACACTTCACCTTAGGCTTCGGCCAGCGACTGAGCTAAATTATATAGTGAGGATTAGCGTAATGGCTATCGAGCCAGTTTGATCCCTTTTATACAAAATGTAACCATATATTCAAGAATAAAAGTCAAATTCATATATAAAAGTCTTTACCTAATATACCTAATCTGTAGGGCCAGCAAATTCAAGTATAGGACGTGGTAGGTAGTGCTCAAGACAAGACTCCTGCAGTACTATAGTTTCCCAAAATATGGTCAGCCGATTAAATGTCACCCAGCATAGTGCGAGAGACATCAAACATGTAGGTCAAAGAGGAAATATGTGCGCAGCTTGCGTGCTGTGCATCCGAGATACATGAGAAGGGCCAAAACTACCATCTCTTTTAACAGATGAGGTGGCAGAGACACAATCGAACCATTCAAGTCACAATAATCATTCTTTTCTCAGATCGGGAGGCAGAGGCATTAAATCATAAATCAATTATTTTCCAAGTAGTAAATTTTAACAGTTGAAATAAACCTAGAAGTAGCCTCACTCTAGAATTCCCTGTATCGTGGTGAATACTATCTTCCAGACCATTAACAAAATGATCTATGAAACTAAATTCTGCATTATGGTAATTAGCGTGTTACCACTAAAAAACAAAAATTTATCTCAATTAGTATAAACATCATTTATTACATTATTGTGTTTTAGTTGTACACAATTGGATGTGTACAGTTTTATTGCGCACTAGGACTGTCCTGTTGCACAACTTTTCCTGTCCTGCCTAGGTTTTCTGGTAGAAATCTCTCTTAAGAGATAAGCTCGCCTTTGCCCATCAAATGTTTTGTTAAGTTGCTATTAAGATTTCTGTGCAATAAAGAATACGAATATGAAAAATCTGTAGTGTTTAGTGTTGGTCGACCCGTTGCCCTTCGACTAAAGCCTTGAGTAACTGAGTAGTGTTAGTGTGGAGTGTGGCGGGTGAGTGGACTGTGGTGTGTAGTGTATATGTCAGTGTTTTTTCACTCACGACGGACGGAATGGAACGCAGACGGTGTTCGTTTTCAATGCGGTTTTTTGCTTTAAACGGCTATAATTGTAGACCATGTTTATACATTTATTATGCGGTTGTAGACCACCAGCGGGCGCTGCAGTAGCCAAGATGGTTGGCGCTTGAGGGCTTTCTGAAACTATTTAGTCATTTTCGATGCGGTTTCTTGCGTTATATTTAGCCGTAAGTTTTCATTAATTTGGAGCTGTTTTAATTTTAAATTAATGTGGGTTTGGTTTATCGTGCATTAGGGTTAATAAAATGTTAATTATAATCTTCACTTGATATAACCTTCCTACCTTCGCGACTTCTTTTGGCAATTTTCATTTTTTTTGTTCTTAAATCGAGAAATAGCAAAAATAGTGACACCTGTCTAGATGAGTGACAGCTGTCAAAAATTATGACTTGTCAAAAATAATGACAGCTGTCAAAAGTTTCTTGAGGTAGGAAGGTACATTATTGCATGGCTATGCCATGCCTCAGCCACACCATAATCCGTACAGTAGTGAGCTAATGTATCACTTATGTTGCGTTTTTTTTTCTAGCCTTACCTACCTACTAACTCCAAAACTTTCCAGATGCATAGAAGTAAAATTGGGCAAGAAAGCGGGGCTCACTTTCTCACTATATGTGCTCACCATGCGCAATATTTCTTGTATGTATGCAGTATGCACACTAAGGGTACTCGCAGCAAACTAAGGGATGTTCTGACCTCTAACATCCCTCAATGCCTGAAGACAAAGGTATTTAACCAATGTGTACTGCCCACTCTCACATACGGTGCCGAAACATGGACGCTCACGAAGGAGATTGTGCACAAAGTCTCGGTAGCACAAAGAGCCATGGAGCGTGCCATGATAGGCATCAGGCTGTCCGACCGTATCCGTAATACCGAAATCAGACGCCGAACCAAGGTGGCTGATGTGGGTAAGCGGATAGCACGGCGTCAGTGGAAGTGGGCAGGACACTTGGCAAGGCGGGAAGACGGAAGATGGACCAGATCGGTGACAGAGTGGTGGCCAAGAGGAGGCCAAAGATGGGTCGGCAGACCATCTGCCAGATGGTCCGACGATGTGGCGAGGGTGGCAGGAAAGCAATGAACGCGGGTTGCGGAGGACCGTTCTGAGTGGCGTGTTTATGAGGAGGCCTATACCCAACAGTGGGGCCCCTGAGAGGCTGATGATGACGATGCAGTACGCACACTCTCAACAATGTCGTAGACAATAGACAGTTAGGAGAGGAGCTATCAGTTCGATATCGCACGACATCGTAGCGAAATTTGCTTTCCTTTTCGTAGCACCGTATTAAGTCGTTACTGTGTAAAATTATAAAAACAGCTATACGGGCTGCTACAGAACGGTTCACTTTAGAGCACACACGACATTTTTTCCGCGCACGATTTTTTATATCTGATATGTGTACATTTTCATCCGGCGTTTCTTGGTCGTCATACTGGCATGTCATACCAATATGACCAGTGAGAATCGCTTGTATTGGTGTTCATATTATTTTTATAAGCATCCTACATGCATATGCACAAGGGTATAATTAATAAGCCCGCTCTCAAATATAATAAAGTCAGCGGCAGTATTTATGAAAACAGCGGCAATTTTTCAATTATTAATTCATCGAGTTATTTATTAGTTTTATGTTAAATCAAATAAATAAATATTAGAGGACAATCTCACACAAAGCGAACTAGGGCCAAAGTAAGCCCAATAAGGCTAGTGTTCTGGCTACCAGACGATAATATATTAAATAGAGATAAATACTTATCTAAATACATACAAAACATCCAAGATTATGAAACAAATATTCATGCTCATCACACAAATATTTGCCTTTACCGGGTTTCGAACCCAGGACCGTCAGCATCGTAAACTACCCGCTAGGCTAAATCGGTCATCAAAATACTACCCTTTAATAAATCTAACGATTTGAGCGTAATGTGAGGGGGTTAAAAATGTCTCTGACCCCCCTTTATACCCCTAATCGCGCGGCTCTATATGGAAAGCTTAGATCCGTTGGAATTGTTAAACGAGGTGAGAGGCATCTCCCATATCTTAATCTGCCGCGCCCGAGGTACCCACGAAATCCCCTCTAGGCCTCCCCGAACACTGTTGCTCTGATCAAAACGGAGTCATAGTGAAGGTTGATCTGAATTATGTCCCTGTTTAACAATTAACAAACCTTTAAAACATGACCACACCATTCCAGAGTTAACAGCTACAAGCATCATAATTTTCAAATAAGCAATTAGCTTCAATTAAATACGAACACCGTCACAATAAACGGAATGAGACTAAAGTTACCTTTGAAATGCGATCAATCTTGTATGGCGTTTGCTGGAAATTCCGTATCTCGCGAATAACATGCGCAATCTGAAAAAATATATAAATATTTTAGTGCCCGATTTGCATCATCAAAATTAGCAACTATTTCGTCAAGTTCAGCGTACCATTCTCATCTTGGAGAAGTTGAGCAGACTGTCTGGGGTGTAGTTGGAGGTCCCTTCCTCGATGAACGAGAGGTCCGACAGGTACATCCCCAGGTACGGAATGCATGGAGGATCACATCTGGAATGCAAACAAAATAGTAGGAGATTAAATATAAACAACATAAGTTTTTATGGTGACTCCAGCAAATGCGGGACCTGTGAAAGCCACAGATGGGGGGGTAGAGTATGTATTTAGAAGAAAAAAACAAGCAATAAAGAAAATCTTTTTTTTTACATTAGCTGTTATTGTAATAGTTTTAAAATTGAACTAATAAATGTATATAAATGTAGCCCACCGAGGGTCACAGGCCTTTACTCGGATACGACTGAGATTAAGCTATACTCCACCACGCTGGCTCAGTGCGGGGTTTTACGACCACTACCACGTAGCGATAGTAGCCGGGACCTACAGCTTAACGTGCCATCCGAAACACTGAACGTCCGATAATCAATTAATTATCTCATTGGTGCATGGTCAGGATTCGAGCCTCGATCTCCTGTGTGAGAAGCAAGTGTGAAACCCATTTGACCACGGACTCTTAACACGAACTAATTTAACAGAACCTTAAAAAGAAAGAAACTAATTTAGGACCAGATTACTTGTCAAGACGAATCCGAAGAGCCCACACTCGATGGGTTGTGTCCTTTTATTACAAGAGTTCCCATGCCCACCTTCCGGCTCCATCATCAGGCCCTGGATATCATCTAGGACCACAGTACTTGTGAAGACGAATTAAACGACCCCAAACTCGATGGGGTTGCATCGTTTTATTACCGAGTGAGTGCCCATGGCCACCTTCCGCCTCCATCCGATTTACAAAAGCATGCAAAAATTCAGCTCAATCGGAAGAAACCGGGAAAACAGATAGAGCCCGGGACAGGTGAAACTAAATATAAGCTTAAAAAACATGCCTATGCAAAGCATCTCGTAGAATCCTGAAGCGGCACTCTGAGGATATCAACGTCTGCATCTTCTCTATGGTCTGCTTACTCTGAAACATTGAAAAGTGGTAAATGGATCAATAGGATTACGGACAAAGAGCTTAAAAATAACAGTACTCGAAAATGACATGCTCTTAAAGGATCACTAAGTAGGAAACTGTGTCTTACGGTTTTCGACACCTTGTCCCAGGTCTTTTTGAGCCGGTAGACGGAAGTGTTGGACAAGGCGGCACAGATTTGCAGAACTCCGTTGAAGTTGTGTAGGCAACGAGCTATGTCTGCCACTGCTGCCCATTTCTCGATGGCTGCCACGCGACCTGCAAGAATTGTGCTATTAGTGGGTGAAAGTCTTTAGAAATTTAGAAGCTGCGTTTTCCATTATATTGCAAATATTTATCCATGAAAGATATCCGATGTTGTCAGAGGATGTTTGAAGTCACGAATCCTAGATTGTGTAAAATGTATTTATCAGCCACATTCTTACCAGCCATAGTTTGTTTCTTCAATATCTCCGAGATTACCAAGTTTGAGATATGGTTGAAGTGTCTTGTCATTAACAAAATGTGCGGAGCTCGATCGGCTTTATCTGCTTTAGTCCACGCTTGACCCAGGAACTCCCTGATAAATGGAAATAGTTGATTCAAAGTCGATCAAATCTAGAATTTGTGACCAACCACAGTCGTCCATTATGGTCTTGGCCCCGTGTATTAAAGATTGGTCGAAGCTCATGTTTCAGTTACGTTGGAAAAGGCAACATGGCATTACAGGTACCTATTTCGATCAATCTCAAAACTTAAATTTTAAGACCGGATGATGAACAAGGAAGATACCTACTCGCTTCTAATAGACCAGAATATTTGGTAATCCAAATACGTCATCTGCTCTGCGATCTCCAGAGCTGAGAGCGTCTCGATGCTTTCCTTGGTGTGCACCTAAAAAGACATCAATTCATGACTGGCGCAAATATATAAAAATACTAACTTAATACACATTGTATTACAGAAACGATAACTTTTGAAGCCCCGCAAAACGTGTGTGAACTGTCATGGACATTATGTATTCAGAAATAAGGACCACGTTTTATCAATAACAAAATGTTGTTTTGTGGGGCTTGAAAATTTAAAGATCTATTTTGCAATTGCCTGTTAACCAGATACCCCTAATGTGTCAGTGTAATTTTATCATTACGCATGATATACAAAAAAATATCGAAGGGACCTTACTGCAGGATTAGGCTCAAAGATCTTGAGATCCACCGCGCTGTCAGGCGCCCGCTCCAACATCCTGAGGAGTTGCGAGGCAGCCTTATGTTCCGCGGGCAGCAGGCCAGGGCTGCCTTCGATTTCCTTCAGGAAGTCCATCGTGAGAACGCGGAGACGCGAATCAGCGAAGAAGTCGGACGAGTGCTTGGAGATCCAGTGCCTTCAGACATAAATGTTACTGTAACTGTGGATATTGATTTTTATTCTGTTTTAGTTTAACCATAACATAAAAGAACTTATGTCGTATCGTTTTCTAAGTTCCTTTACCATAATAAGTGATCTATATTCATCCCTGTCCGTGGTTATCATTTTGAGTTCCGAACCCCCTTCACAATGCTTCTCCCGCGAAATGGAGTATAAAATTAAATAATTGACCAAATGTGTGCACCATTACCTCTGCCACCCAAAATGAGAAAAAGCGTACTACAAAAAGTCTTCAGTACATTTACGGTTTCAGAAGTCTATAAGACCATCTCACCTCAGTACATTGAGCACCCGCATGGTAGCCGCAGTGGATATGACCGAGTCTCGCCTAGGGAACGGCGGTGAGGTGGTGGGCGGTGACCTCGGGTTGGATGACGCTGATGTAGCCACGGCGAAGGCGGCGGCTGCTGTGGAGGTGCTGCTCCTATTGTGCAGATAGTGCAGGAGTTAGAAGGATTGGTTCTTAGTGACCTTCATTTTCGGAAGCCTTGCTTTACTAAATGATCGTTTTCCACAGCAAATAACACACGATTCGGGCACTCATTCTGCCAGCTGTAGTTCTCGGTAGAACTAATGATTATCGCAAGACACAAATTGAGGTGAAGCAAATATGTTTCGAAATTTTCCGATGTTTTAGCTCAATAAGGAACTAAGGGCAATTGCTATCAATTGTGGGGTGTAGTTTTTGAAATCTGTGACATTGCCTAATTCCATGACAACAATGCTCGAATTGAACTCTAGGAAATAAGGTACAGCTAAATCTAATATTAATTTAAAAACACAAATCCTTAATTTATGCTTTTTTGATTTGTAAACATGTGATAGTATTTTGTTTGTAGTGTTACTATTGTAAGCTTTCTAGTCAATGTTGTTTCGTCCGTGGTTGTACCTTGTTTGTAACGCGCTAAAGTAAAAGTGAGACCCTTGAAATGATTGAGTGGAATTTAGAATAGAAAATGTAACAAGAATACATGAAAATACGAAAGAAATTAGAGAAATGTAAGAATAACAAGAATTTTAACTACCTACCTAGAAATTTATCCATCAAAGAAATACATGCAGAATACGAAGCTAGAATAAAGAAGTAAGTAAGAATACAGTCAGTTGCAAGGAATACAAAAGATGTTTAGGAGGTAGTTACTGAAAGGAATACTAGTAAGAGTGAATAAATAGTCTAGTAAAGTCTAGTAGGTACAGGCCGTAAAGGTGGCGCCAAGTTTCACTATCCTTGAGTGCCGGGTGGAGGGGTAACCTCTTTCTCTCGCATAGGGACAGACAAAGTTGGCGTCATCTGTATATAATTATGTTTGATTTTATGTATTCTTGTGAATATGTCTACCGATTTCGGTTTTGAATTTGATGTTTTTAAGTGCTATAATTTGTTTTACGACAAAATTTGTTAAATAACTTATAATTTTGAAAGATAATTAAACACCAATCGTAAAAACTAAGTAAATAAATTTTGGAAAAGCTACGTTTTGACGACACTGATTTAATACAAAAAGTATTATTAAAACTACAAATTATTATATTTTTTTTATAAAACAAAAAATGTCACAAAAATGAAATCGCTGAATCTTTAACATCACTATGAACTTTCTTTTGTTTCGAAATATTTTAACAATTCTCATCATTATTCCACCATAGATATCAGTTTTTAATACTTCTCATACATAGGTTGAGATGATTATGTTGATACACTGAAATTTAATACTTTCTTTCTTTCCCTCATATCATAATCATAATTCATCTTATTATACTACTGGGACTTGTATACTTTTACCCATCTATTAAACAAAATATTTAATTCGAAGCTGTGACAACTAAGAATAAGTGTAGTTCTGCTACGATATTATATCTGGGAATTAGATAAAACACGATTTATACTTACATACATCGAATATCTAATAGGTCTAGAAATAAAAATACTTAGGTAGGTATATAGACAAAGAAGATAAAAAATACAAATACAAAAGCGAGAAATGTGTAAAAACCCCTCTATGATTTGCTTTTCTACGTTTTCATCGCTACGATCCAAATCTTTTACCTTTCACCGGCACTCACCAAAAGAGTTCTTTTCCAAAGCTGTTAAATGAACACAACATTATTATGTGATCGTCAGATTAAATTCCAAAATGGCTGCCCAATACTCATTAGAAGTTGTGCATAAACATTTGAAATGACCATTATCATTAGATGAAGTAGTACATCATGCTACAACATCAAGATTTAGTGCTGTCACATAGTTAAGTCAGTCGGCATAATGTCACGGAAAGATTGATTCGAAAAACTTTGAGAATATTTCTGATGGTTATAGTGACATTGGCTCACCTCCTATGCGATTTCCGGAATGATGTGATGACTACACCTGCCTTTGGTTGACTGGTTTCTCTACGGTAGTTCTGGAAATCATAAATACTTATAATACCAACCATAGGAAACCCGAGTTGTAACTACGACCATTTCTAGATCAAAAGGTGTAGAGTAAAGAACAGTCAAATAAAACCTCGCTTTATTTTTGGATTCTATTCCGCGGATATAAGTTTACATGTAGATCAGTTCATTTTCTTAAAAGGCTCTTAATTTAGTGGATGGGTTACTCAGTTGATTTGATTCCTTAAACACTTTTGCAGCCCTTGCAACGATCTATCAACAACATATCTACTTGACTCGAGATTGAGACTAGCAATCCTGGGAGAAGTTGCATCTGTCTCAAAGCCCCTGAACCATCCAGGCCTCCCAGTCCAGCTGGTGCAGGAGTTAGGATGGCTGAAATAGGGATATGCACAAAGGCCCCGCTCAGGTGGGCCAGACGCGCAGGTTTCTACAGCCTGGGTTGAGATGAGGTTGAGACTAGGGACGATACGAGTTACCTGCGTGGCCTGAGACATCTGCGAGGTGACGGAGGACCTCGGCTCAGAGGCGTCCCAGTTGCGGCGACGCTCGCCGTTGATTGAGGTGTTGGTGTAACGCCTCTCGCTAAAACATCAAAAAATATTTTGATAAAAATGTTATTGGTTTTTGATATTTGTCTGCTTCCGAATCTAATAATTGCTGATGAGATTGAGTTGTGGCTCTGTCTACCATTCGAGAGGTCCCGGGTTCGATCCCCGGCTGGGGATATGGAAATACAAAACCCAGGACTTGGATTTCTATATGAGTTTGACGTCACTGTTTTTGGTTTCCACGACAAAGGGTATCCTAGTGTGGGGCCAAAAGCAATGTATGTGCCTCTGTGTAAATGTTTAAACTCATAGTAGGCTGTCACCAGTTTCGTCCAATCAGATCTTACATTTTCCGTCTTGTGAACCAATTCTGCTCTTCAGCTTTTCTGGGCTATGTCGACAAATAGTCTGTCCTTTGGCTATTGGTGAAAGATCAGAGCGATGTTGATGATAATGATGATCCTCACCTGACGGACCTCCTAGGCCCGTATCGTCCAGGTCCCAGGTCGGAGGCCCTGCGCGGCTCCTCCGCAGTCTTGGCGCTACCCAGCAGCTTGTCCCGCGCGCCGTCCGACCGCCGCCTGGCTTCAGCGCCAGCGTTGGAGGGCTGCAGGCGGCGTGGACTCTCCGTCATTGTGCGAACTCGCTGTGGGAAGTGAGTTTTACTAAAGCAAGATATAGTACTATATATATACTTGCCTGTCTTTCGTACTATTTCGAATGGACGCTTTCTTCTGAACAAAGTAAGTACTTGACTTGATAATAATTTAATTGCTGTACAAGTCTGCACCCTTTTTGCTTACGAGTATGCCACGGGTCCGATCTGAATACAATTCATTGATTCTTATTTCTATTTCGACGATAAAAAAAACACTATTACTTACATTGCAAACCTCTGAGAACCGCTGTGAAATTTTAAACTTGTCGTCGATCTTGTACTTATTGGTCTCCTTCACTTCCTCCTTGTATTTGACATCCTCGTCAGATTGCTCCACCAGTTCTATGCTCTCCACCTGATTGAATAAAACCGTGGTCATCGTTTTACAGCTGTTGTGTAGTGGGTGACATTATTATTCTAATTGAACTTCAAAGTTCATTCAGTTCAAAAGTCTACTCAAGTAAACAGTTTTGAGAATACTCTGGAAACGACATGCAAGTAATGCGGGTTGCAGTCCGAAAACTAAGCATGTAGTTTGCCATAGCCTGAAAACTAAGCATGTAGTTTGCCATAGCCAGCATTGCCATTGCTCGCATAATAGCTTATGCAGTTTTCTTAACTTTAGCTGATCAACTTAGTGTTGACTTAGTGTTCGGTTTGCGTCCCACATAAGGTGGATCAAGCCAGTCTATATGCTCCAGGCGAGCTTATAAGTGTGGACTGTATGACGAAAATGATAGGGTTTTAGAAGCTGACTCTGTATATGTGACAGTTATACTTCTAAGCCCAACAAATATAAATGAGAGCTCCACTTACCTCCATTCCACGGCCAGGCTACTCACGCTTGAAGACCTACATCAGCTCAGCTTCCCCCCTTTAAGCCTCTTAACGATCGCAACCTGGTTCTGGGCTCAGCTTCGTGAAGTTCAACTGCTTCTTTGTTGGTTTGATTGAATGTCCCAAGTTTATAGTTGAAGCGAATACTTGTGAAACGAAACATATGAGAACTTGATCTACTGTGCGGCACGTGAGATGAAAGAGGTGTTTCTGCGATAGTCAACTAAGGGGTTTGCTTCAGCCATATAAAACGGAAACATCCAACTAAACTAACGAAGAAGCAGAGAGACTTCACGCCGCCGAGCCCAGATCCAGGTTGCGACCGTGAAGTGGCTTGCAGAGGCAAAGCTATGCTGATGTAGGTCTCCACTCCAAGCGTGAGTAGCCTGACCCAGGAACGGAGGTAAATGGATCTCTCATTTCTCTTTGTTGGGCCTAGAACTCTAACTGACACACATACATACTGACCTTTTAAATCCCAATCGCTTTCGTCACACAGTCTGCACTCATAAGCTCGCCCGGAGCGTATATAGAGTCTTCATACACTTTTATACCTTAAGTTGTTTGTTAATCTATACAGTCATCGCTAACTTTACAAATACTCCTACCTTCATGATAGCTGCAGCTGCGTCATTATCAGAGGGAGACTTCTCGTCATTACGAGCGGCCGGCTCCTCTGGGCTGGCTCTCTTACTGCTGCCCACCAGAGTCACGGAGCTGACCCCTCCGGGTGATGACGGCGGTACCCCTGTGCACACATATGGCAATGGAATGAAAGCCTACGGTTCTGCCAGCAAAACAATTAGGCTTCATTTCAAAACTGAATCTTTCATTTAGGAATAGGCCGAAATTCGTTATACATTCGGTTTAACCGAATTTCGGCAGCTTGAACAGAATTTCGGCATTCGGCCGAAATTCGGTTTAAATGCCGCACATACTACTCCGAAATACTCCCTTGCAGTTTGACTGAAATCGATTGAATAGAAATCATACTTATCATAATAATCGTAAAATAAAATTAGGCCTTTATTCAGAGTGGCGTTTGTGTTGCCGGACCGAACGGACGTGTCCCCCCGAGATCTCCCAAACGCATTTAAACAAACAATAGTTTTCATCCCCGGCGCGCGCCTTTTGTTCTGCCTCCGGAGGCCCGAAAACGAGCCTGGCTTATAGGCTGGCTTATACCGCGTGTTACTGTAAGGGTTACCTGGGGAATCTGCGCGATCCATCTAGGCACCCCATCTGTGCAATACCGCGCATTTCAGTGATTGTGATGATACTAGTGCGGTCAAGTGTAATGAATGCCCAGAGAACTGCGCGATACTCTTAGGCATCCCATCTGTGCAAGCCCTAGAATTTATTCTAGGCCAGGTGCACGTCTGAGCCACGCAGCGACAGGCCGGCAGCGAGCGACGCCTACGCAACACACCCTCAACGCTACTGCCTCCACCACCACCGCCGCTAAACACACCAACCTGGTGAGATCATTCCGATTAGGACATCATTGATAGTGATTACCTACCTCTAACTTTATTTCTCTCAGCACCACTCGCCGCCTGACAATAATAAACCACTACTTACTGCGGCCGCGGTCGCCCCTATTGACTAAGGCATAATCACATTTATAGGTGCGTCATAGGCAGGATATAACAATTCCCTACCTACCCAATATCAAAATCAACTAATAAAACATTATTATAGCTACATACATACTTATATTGCTTTGCCTGAAAATAAATTCGAGATAATTCTCGAGATTTATTTTCTCCTCATCTTCGAAAGACCATTCAAAACAGTCATTAACAATAACCATCCACTAAACCCTTAAACTCAGTGAATAAGCCAACCCAAAACATAACAATCCTAGAATTATTTTTATGTAGCTAAACTGCAAATATACTAAACCCGACAGTAAACAAAAACTAAACAAGTGCATGTCATAAAAAGGCCATCTCACCAAACTCCCAGAAACTAGACAAAACAATTGACTGCTATTTAGGAACAATTGAAAAAGCTTCGAAGCACAAAAGGCTCACAACGTTCCTTCACACATCTGGCACCCATTCTATGGTGTCAGCCCATCTTGGAAATACCGGGAAACATTAGAATAAAAATAGATCGTAAAAAGCCAAACAGCGTCTCTCATCATACCGGCCGTACACCTCTTAGAAACAACCCACACACACACATTCATATTAGCTAAAATACCATGAGGCTTTCTCCTGTAGTAATATCTCACAATGGAAACTCTACCAATGCCCAGAGATGGAAACTGCCTGTTCCATGCAATTGTAGACCAAATCAACCATCTGTTTGAAGCGACATTCAACCATACCCACATCAGAAGAGACTTAGCTAGATACGTGGAAGCTAACAGCAATTATCCACGCATCAAACTTGCGATCGACGCACCAAACGCAGAAGCTTTCACTGAGTACATAAAAAATCTCCACATAACTAAAAGACTCAACATTGATGCGGAATTGACTAACAGAAACATACACATAGCCTATATACAGTAAACAAACATGATACATATGTCAAAACACTATCTCTGGTATCTGTATGCTCGCATCGGACAAGACGCTATAAAGAAATACAGGAAAAAGGGAATTATAGGAACAAACCTCCTTCACAATATTGCACACAAATATTTTAAAAGTTACATCAAAAGAAAATGCATGTACAAGGGCGAGCTTGTCTCTGAAAAGAGATTTCTTCCAGCAAAACAAGGCATTACAGGAATTGCTATCATAAAAGGGTAGGCAGTGCACAATAATTACTATAACTAAAATGCCTAGGAATAAATTAAAATATCTGTAAAATACAGATAGCAAATACGAAATAATTACCGATATATACATAAACCTTACATATAATAAAATAAATACAATAACTTTTACGAAAGAGACATGTAGAGCTCTTTGATATGTTTCTTAAAAGAAAAAAGAGTCGGACTGTCTCTTATAGTGCAAAGAGGTGCGTTCCAGAGTCGGACCGCCCGCAACCTGAAAAAGCGTTTATACGCAGCGCTGCTATGCCGCGGAGTAGCTAAAAGTGAATAATTAAATATCATCGGAGAACTGCTCATGGCTCAACTTAAAAGTAGAAAGACGAAAATTCTTATAAGAGACCCCATAAACAACCAGTGAATTGGACGTAGTTCCAGTAATTCCAATACGAACCGTAAACGAAATCAAATATCTCGGCACATATATTACGGCAGGACATAGGACACAATAAAAAAGAGGTGCCGGCAAGCCATATGCAATTCCAAGGCCCTAATGCATTTTATAAAGAAATCCAACATGGACTGAATTATAGTGCGCCTGATTTACAAAATGGTCATTGCACTGTTTATAAAATACGGACAAAAAGCGGCAACCCTCACTAAAGCAAACAGTTGACAGTCAGTATATGAATGCCTGATCCTCAGAGACATGTTTGAGAACGCCAGAAGCTATCCAAGATAGCACAAAATTCATGACTGACTACAGGGCAAAACGATAACCAAACGAATCAAAAACCACCGGATATGTTACTATACATATTCTGCGACGCCCACAACAGCACTTACTACACGCTCCATTCAAATACGAAGCAAGGAAGAAGAAAGTCGGCCGACTTTTATACACCTGGAAAGATTTCCTTAAGCATGACATCAAATACTACGGTGAAGAACACAGTTACTTGAACAGAATCAGCACACAACAGGGACGAAGTCAGGATGGCCTAGAGGCAAATATACCGTATCCCAGAAACAGACAGCAAAAGCGAA
The DNA here is from genome assembly GCA_949825045.1 of Argyresthia goedartella. Taxonomy (NCBI): domain Eukaryota; kingdom Metazoa; phylum Arthropoda; class Insecta; order Lepidoptera; family Argyresthiidae; genus Argyresthia; species Argyresthia goedartella. Next base: position 4,524,719 of record OX463823.1, on the reverse strand, counting down.
ACTGGAAACTTACCGGATAACCCAAACGAACACGACTCAGGAAACTCAACTATTAACAATAACTGAAAATAGAAGGAAAACAAGAACTTGAAGAAAACAACAGCTGCTCTCCAAATCCCACATCCTCCCCATTCCACATATCCTATATTGGCTTCAGGCTGAAGAGTCGGTCGATTGAATTCACTATCCTTCCCTTCCTACAGAGCAGGTCATTCCGCCCCCCCTCAAAACTTGTGCCCTCTGGTATGCCGGCCGAAAGACCGGAACAGGTTTAGAACCCTGGCTGGAGAAGCACCATTCATTCATTCATTCATTCATAAAATAAAATTAGGCCTTTATTCATCGTAATTTATTTTGAAATTAAATTAGTTATACATTTCTGCCTAAACTAAACAAAATAAACTTGGTATTTTTAAATTCCTAACTACTGCGTAATTTAACCGCGTAACTATAAATACACAAAAAAAAACACTTCTAGTTCGGCGGGGTGCATCTATTCATTTCGACAATTCATGTAAGTGCGTCAGCAAATCGTGCGCGAGAAATCGCAGCGAAATTAAACCGAAGTTCGGCCGAATTTTTTATTTTAACCGAATGTTCGGCCGAAGTTTGTTTTCGGTTAAAACCACATTCAGCCCATCTCTACTTGAATTAAATAGTCTCCCCACTATGGTGCAAAGTGCGGCCACAGTCTTTCTTCTTCCTCGTCTGTGTGGTGCTTCACGCGTGACTTCGTAATATGGTCAAGGGCATTGATAACCGCGACACATTGTCCTTAAACATTCCACTTTGGCGTTGCTAGCTAGAGGGCTAAAAGTTGATTATTTTATTACCTTTCAAAGTGTCATTGCTGGATGACGTCGCCATAATCTTAGGAATAGTCAGGTGACTATGGTCCTCCTCAATCTTGAGTATGCGTGAATGGAGTGAAAAATTCACATTAAATTATCTAGTTGCAAATATCATCACGCCATTTACCACAAATGATGGTAAAGGCACAGCCACACCTTTGCACCTACGTTACGGTTAACAACACTCTTTTTTGCGTCACAGGCGGCTATCCTATATGTATGTTGCTATGGTCATATAAGTTGCGAACCCATCAGATTCAACGAGATATCGTGATTGGAAACCTCGACTCCTGAAAAAGTATATATTTTGTGTTGATAAGTCGATGACAAGCTCTTTGGTCTTGGTATTGATCTTGCAACACCTACCTTTATAGACGACGTACGGCGCGATGGCGTAGCCATATACGGCGATAGTTTGTCTTCATCTTCGCCTGTAACAGATGAAACTAAGAAGAGTATGGTTTGTATGCCAGCTCATAATAAAATGCTTGAATCACTCACAAACTGGAATGATAGTTTACTCACTTTTCCGTGAATTCCTCCAAAACCGCGCCTGCCAATCTCTGTCGCTGTATTCTGATCCGTAACCTTTAAACAAATAAAAAATGCTTTGCTTGAGAAAACACTATGAAAAGTTGAGATGAGAGACAGAATGGGCTCAATTTCCTACTATTAGGTTGAGTTGGGTTAAGTACGTGTTGAGTTGTGTTACGTTCGTGTTGATCAGTGTCACAGATGGAGCTGGTGGAACTGTAGTGTTCCTGGCGGAGTCCGATGGCATTGCCAGCTCCATCTCCTGCTGTGACTGCTCGTAGAACACCTGCTTTAGCGCTACCAGGATCGTGGCGCCGTTCATAAATATGCGTTTTGTCAGCAGGGATGTGTTGAGTTGGGTTACATTCGCGATAAGCAGTGTCACCTGAGATGAAGCTGGCGGCACTAGTCTTCCTGGTGGTGTCTGGCGTTGGCGCCAGCTCCATCTCTTGCTGCGACGGCTCGTAGAACACCTGCTTGAGCACCTCCAGGATCGTGACGCCGTCCGTAAACACGCGGTTCTTCAGCAGTAGAGTTGGGTTACGTTCGTGTTGTGTTGTGTTGTGTTACGTTCATGTTGAGCGGTGTTACCTGAGACGGAGCTGGCAGCGCTAGCCTTCCTAGCGGTGTCTGGCGGCGGCGCCAGCTCCAACTCCTGTTGTGACTGCTCGTAGAACACCTGCTTCAGCGCCTCCAGGATTGTGACGCCGTCCGTGAACACGCGGTACGTCAGCAGGAACGTGTTGAGGAAGTCCACGGACAGGAAGCGCAGGTCTGAAGGACAGAAGTTAAATATGTTTATCATCATCAGCATACAGAAAGTTCCTTTCATGTTAGGTTCAATATAAAGATCAATTTATAGGCCAAAGGACAATTTAATTGTAACCTTGAGGTGGGAAATAAGAATGACTAAATGTTGTGCGAAATCTCATGAAGGAAAATATAATTGGATCTAAAATTGTCGTTAACTTAATACCTACACTTAATAGTGATAGTGAAGCGGTCCCGGAGAGGTGCATAAGACATTATCGGGGGATGGGTCACCAAGTCCCAGAATGGGCAGAGCACACTATGTTAACCCTCTGGCACCGCACCACTGCTGCAGTGTTCTACTCAACAGTTAAAAAAATGCTAGTTTGAACTCACCAGTGAGCCTCTGCAGGAGTCTGGCGGGAGTAGCGGACCTTATCTGCGGCACTTTGCACGAGTTCAATGTCCTGCTGAACCGGATATCCACGTCGTCTGTGAACAGTGCCCTGTCCGTCCTGCGACGTGAACATAGAGGCATTACATTATCAATTTGATTGACATTTTATTTATGACTTCAAAGAACTAGTCTACACCGACTAGTTTCATTGCTAAGGTCCACTTGCACGACATTCGCTAAATCTGTTTATCATGCTAAACATTTGACAAATTTGATACATTTTGACAGTTGCTAAATCAATTTAACGTATTTTGTTAATTTCGTGCAAGTGGACCTAAGATGGTTGAAGTCAGCGATAATCTCAAAAAAGGAAACATGAAATGGTTTAATTTTCGCTTTCATAAAAAATCATGCATAGGAAAGTGCAAAAAAATCGGTTCAAACTGACAGTTGACAGTTTGGCGCGAAAACGGACCTATAGCGGAAGTGAAGTAGTTTGCTTTGTCAGTGGTCCTTTTTTCGCACAGAAAAGGAAAGGGAGAATGACGCCTTACTGACAACGCTGACAACGTATGGGAGTTTTGAAACACATCCCGATTCACGTTGTTTTAAAATAGTATTTTTTGTTGGATATCAATGCAAAATAAAATAAAAACGTGTAAAAGAGGGGACTTTTTATTTTTAGGACTCAACACTCAACATATTATTAAATGTGATAAATATCTTCACTGAAGCTTCTCTTATCTATCTATACGATACGATAGCTTAACTTGACGTATTGCGCGCTCAGATTGAGCGGAGCTGGAGCAGATGGCCCAAGATCAGAACAAAAACTACTAAGAGCCTTATACCCATGCTGAGGGGTAACATGATGAACTGACGTATGAACTAAAGTAGGTAAGGTAGGAAGGCGGTTTAATCTCAAGAACCATGTTATCGTCATTATGATTCAGGTAAAAAAAAACTCAGTGGACAGCAATGAATGTCAGCAATACCTGCAAGCAGGAAGACTTGCAGAAGCAGCACCACACGAGCCACAAGCCCTCAACAGTTCCGTGAGTGCAGCACTCTCCATGCACTGCGCCAGTTCGCTCGTCCAAGCGGCCTTCTCTTCGAGGGTGGCCGCCACTAGAGATAGACCGTGTTACCACAAAAAATATTAAACAGCGTTTAACCTCAAAACAGACGTCAAATCCCATACACTTTTGTTTTTAAAGGAGTGTTGAACGGTAGTTTATTTTTTTGTGGTAAGGCCCAGAGAGTTTGTCACATACGGGGTGCACAGGTAAATATAGGGTGTAATTTAAATATGAAGTCATATTTTATGGGATTGTTAGGGACATCCATCATACTAAACAGCTTTCTATTACGATCTAAATCGATTTGGTAAGAGCAGCTTTAGATGGCCCGAATGTCCGAGTCGGCAGTGACCCTGCCTACGAAACCAAGGGTCCCGGGTTCGAGTACCGGTGGGGGCAAATTTATCTATCTAAGTATAATATTTATCTATATAAGTAAGTGTATCGTTGTCTAGTACCCAAGTTACAGTAAATCCTAGTTTGGGGCTAGATCAATGTGTGTAAATAGTGACCAAGGTATTATTATTATTATTATAGCTTTATTTTTAACATCTCCTTGCGACCGAGAGTTTGGCCGGTTAGTTGGTGAAGTCAGTTATCAGACAAACACGGATGTGGCCACATCTAGGGTAGTATATTTTAGTTACTTTCATAGTGTCATGTCCTATGATATCTGTTGTGGGGGAAAGCAGCGGATATTTAAACTATTTTTATTTTACAGAAAATTGGTATTCGGGCAATCTATAATTTAAAACGAACAGACTCCCTGAGAGATTTTTTTGATGCAATTGACATACTAACTGTAGCTAGTAAATTTATTTTCGAAAATATAACGTACATACGCAATAACTTTTTCCAAACGTGGCGATAGCTGTAATGTTTACATAAGAAATAATCACAGACTACTTGCGCCCCGGTTCAGACTCGCGAAGGTTAGCAATTCAGCAATTTCAAGGGTCAGTGCATTATCTACTACAATAAGATACCTCTGGAGATTTAAGCAATTTAAAAAGCATGTTAAAAATGCTTGGGTACCCAGGTTACCCAAAGTCAATTTAAGGGTTAGAGCGACTTTTCGAACACCAAAACGAAAAGGGATATTACAATGTTCAAGATTACTTAAATGATGGGACTGTATGGGGTTAATCTGGCTCAACACAGACCTTGCTGTTAAAACATTTGTAAAATTTATTCTTGCTTATTAATTATAATAATTAATATTGTAATATTTGTATTAGTTAAGCACAAAGTTTTAAATGAGATCTAAAATCAATCTGTGGGAGTTTCTATGCCCTCCTTCTCCCACAGTGGTCCGATGTAGAGAAGAAGCAAACAATTACGTTTGCTTTAGTCTATTTAAATATCTACAGTGATAAATAAATTTGACTTTTACTTTGACTTTGACTTTGTAGGTTTGTTAGGTCACAACCTGGAGCCGATGCGAAGCGGAGCGGAGCGAGACGACCCCATGTAGTTTGGTATAAAATAGGGTGTAGGATTTTGATCAACATTTAGCAAATTTGGGATGAAAATAGAATTTTTACATGTAACAGTTAAACAAAAGCCATTTATTAAAATTCGTTATTCTTCGCGCCTGTCATCGCTCAAAATTGTACGTTTTACAATCTCTGCAAAGTTATATAAAGTTATTCTGATAGTAAAAGTTGGTAATAATAATGTCCCAGACTAACGACGCCTTATAATAAGACTCATTATTTGTTGTTTTACGTTGTATACTAGTTTTTGTTATGAGGCTTTGCGACAAGTGCCTACTTGAACTGAAATGTCACCGTCAGGTCTCTCTAAAAAGCGTGACCTTTCCTTGGCTGTGTTCACGTGCAGTAAGCATTATTAACAGCTGAAAAAAGTATCTCTGTTGTACTATTCGATTAGTAAAAGCCGGAAGTGGGTCTCTGTGGAGTAAAGATAAAAGATATCATGCGTAAACCCTAAATACATGAACGGTTAAAGATAGCAATTAAGCAACAAGGTTACCTAAGTGAAGTTAGGTTAGGTTGAATAATATTAGGTTAATTCTGTCGCTGGTCCCACACTAAGATAACAATGACGTCACGTCATTATAAACATCTTACCCAAATGTGCACAGATCTGTTCTCCTTTGACTTCTACCAGGATTTTGAAGTCCTTTCCTTGATATATATCACCACCAGGCGAAGAGCAGACTGACGTTGTATCTGAAAATAAGTTGCATATTAAGTACCCAAGTAAGTAAAGTATCGACACATTCTCTACTTATGAATCTCCATATTCGAGTAAACCCCTTTTTTGCCTGGTTTTTAGGATTCCGTACCCGAAGGGTGCCAAACGGAACCCTATAACTAATCCTCTGCTGTCCGTCGGTCCGTCCGTCCGTCTGTCACCAGGCTGTATCTCATGAACCGTGATAGTTAGACAGATGAAATTTTCACAGATGATGTATTTCTGTTGCCGCTATAAAAATCAGAATGAAATAAATATTAATTATATAAATAAATATTAAATAATTGTTGTATGGGAGCCGCCCCATACAACAATTCTTTCAATGCCACATAGAAAATTATGAATGCACCTGGTTACGTGCATGGAGTGTGAAAGTAGCCGCACCAATACATTGTAAACAATAGTTTGAAATCCAAACAATTCACTCCAAACCATCCCTACCATTGTAAGGTGGTACGGAACCCTTCGTGCGCGAGTTAGACTTGCACTTGAAAGGTTTTTTAGTGTGTTGCATTGCCCTCCTTCACAGTTATGACGCGTATATGAGCAGAGGATCTCCACTAAGTAACTGAAGCGCAGATCTCATGCACAAGTGGTACACAGAGATAACCCATTCTGTAGCTCTATTATGATTTATTGTGTTAGATATAAAAGTGCCCTTTCCAGAAGAAGATACCAAATAGAGAGTTCCACTTGCGAAAATGAGTTGGCCGCAGCCCTTACCATCGTCATCATGGTTCGACGGGTCCTCCACTAACAATGCGTCGTGCAAGGGAAGTTTCCCAGTAATGGGGAGATGCAGCCTCCCTCCCGAAGCTCTGGTGGTCAGCAGCAGGTGGTTGCTGAAGAGGAACGCCTGTCGGGACTGAGGGGACGCGCGGCGACCCTTTCCGACCACTTGGGAGAGGGTTCCTGGTAAAAGAAAATACGATCAATTCCTCGATTCTGTAATTTTTCCAACTTTTGTATACAGTTTTATTGCGCACTAGGACTGTCCTGTTTCATAAACTCTTGTCTTGCCTAGGTTTGCTGAAAGAAATCTCTTTTTACAGATAACCTCGCCTTTGCTTATAACGTTTCTTGTAACTGGTCCTTTATATTTTCTGCGATAGAGAATATATGATATGATATGATAAGATTCTGTGTGATACAGAATTTAATTCAAATTCAAGTTACAAACGCTTTAAATGACCGCTCGTGTGAAAGAATCGCGTTCTGGATTGGTCATCGTGAATTTGAAGCTGGCGAACAGCTTTCAACTTTTGAAAGCTATCAATATTAATTCCACAGATACCTACAGGATACAGCTACATACAGGTACGAGTAGTTACTCCAATGTAGAGCTATAGGTAAAAACGACGCCCAGAAGGGCTTGCGGCGTCTATAACTTATTATTATATTTATTGTCATAAATTACACGTTTATTCTTAGATTAAGGGTAGTAAAGTATCAGGGTAATATTGCCCATTTGGGCTACACCCAGCATATAAATTTCAGCCTGCAAGATACAAGAAATGAACAAAGTGAGGTGACTTGCGATAAAGACACATACGAAACAAAATTTAAGATAACGACAAGGTAGTCGAATACAGTTTCCACAGTCACAAAGCAAAAATAAGATTTCACACGATCATTTCAATGATGAAATCCTAAATAATATAAATTTATATGTCTTATTGTGGATTTTATAACATCATAATATTAATTCGATAAATTTAAGTAAACTCATGAGGAGTCATTTCTATCAGACATATATTAAGTTTATTAAAAAAAGAATTTCCAGATACAGTTTTGATATCTTCAGGGAGCTTATTGTACACTTTAATTGCGTTCACCTTTGTACCAAGTGTATGCGACACTGTTCTGCTCAAAGGGACTTCTAAATTCAGTTTGTTTCTATGATACATGCAGTCTTTCACTTATACCAGGCAGCCTCTGAGGAAATTTATTTGGGTAGCGCCTAACCACCTTGCATAACTCTGTTATGTAGAGTGCTGTAATAGTAAAAATCCTGAGATTTTGAAATACCAGTGCCACGAATCCATGCTGGACTTAAGGTCATCAAGAATAGGAAAAGCCCTTTTTTACATAAAAGTCTTTTAATATCGACACTAGCCCCCTAAATTACTAGATCGTTTAGAACCCTAGACTGAAAGAACCCAAAGTAAGCCTGCAGAGCGGCGGTTTTTGTCGATATCCTCCTCAAAGACCGCAATGCGTAGCAGAAACTGCTGAGTCTTCCTTCAAGAACTTCAACGTATCGTCACAGAATACTTAATAGTACCACGTAGCGTTTCCAATTTAGGTTACAGTCTGTGTGGATGCCCAAGCATTGGGACAGACTCTATTTTCTTGCCATTTCCTTAAATGTCAAGGTGTGGTATGTCAAAGGTGTTGCAATTTCTAAAATATATGAGTTTCGTTGTTCTTACGTTTGTGCTCCGACTTAAAAATTAAACCAGTCTAAAACTATGCTAATCGCTTTAGTAAAAAAATAATGAACATAGATACGTCGTCTTCAAACATTACAATATTGTTTCTTAGTCTTACATGCATCATAATCATCAATCAGCCCCTTTACTTCACCATTTATTGCATTCCTAAGTATGCATATGTAAAACTTTTATTTCTTAGAAGGTGTAGGCAAAAACTAAAGACCTCTACTTTGATATTAGCATACGTATCTCGCTTCCGCAACATTCTTATGTAGATAGATTCATTAGCATGGCAACGTATAAATTCGCCTTCCACAGCAAGGCCTTAGGAAATTCTGTAGTTTAAAGTTAGAGGTTCTTCGCTGACCTTGCCGGATAAAAACTTGGTTCACGTCCAGCAAGATGTCGCAGCCTTCTATGATCATCCGCTCTACTTCTAGATTCTTCCGCAGATTCTCAGTTTCGCTGACCTGCAAATCAGTAAATGCTTTAAAACTGTACCGGTATAACCGGAACATATACTGCACAGCTGCACATATAGGAAGATAGCTAAAACCATGACCCAGAGCAGTAAGTATTATCACTAGTGGTACATTAGAATGTCAGTCAGTGACAAAATCACGGAACTTTGAACAGCTGCCGTTTCCTATCTATTGGTTTAAATTTACTGCAGTTTAGGAATTTGCCTGATTAAGTTGTGGGCTATTAGTCGCAGAAAATTCAGGTGTTTAGCTTTATCCACAACATAATTACAGGGGGGTTGAAAATACTCCGAAGTGCTTCCCCCTCCACTACCCCTTTTATTTATTTATCTACACACGTATCATAAACCCTCTTTACTGCGTTCAAAAACCGCACGTTACGATCAGCATTATTTTAAACTACTTGGTAAAAACTCGTTTCGTATCTGGGAAACTACACATTATGGTCATTATGTGTAGTTTTTCTACATATAATAACATTCAAATTTCGAACGCCGACGCCCGCCTGCATGCCGCCCCTAGTTTGTCTGTGAAGTTGGTACTGATATTCAAATTTAGAACGCCCGAAGTTGGTGCTACAGAACTAGCTAAACAACTGCAGAGCCACAATGCCGGTCAAACATGCGGTTCCTGAACACATCAAAGAGAGCTTATGATATGTGTGTAGATAAACTAGTGTATGTAACTGTACATAATTAGGCATTAAAACTCTCGAGTGATATTATTATGAAACTCGCCGAACTCTCGAGTTTTAATGCCCTCCATTATGTAGCAGTCACATAAACTACTATTTTGCAACGTCTTGTGAAGAATAAAGTCCTTAAGTCCTAAATTCCTAAGAGTGACTCTAAAATTTGATTGAAATCCGTCAATAAATAACGCAACCCCCCCAATAAAAAATCGCGATCGATTAAAATATACAAACAACCCATGGAACTTGTGTGCCGGTTGAAAAATGCGACCTATAGGCGAGTACAGAGAGACGGACAAATGCGACCTATAGGCGAGTACAGAGAGACGGACAAATGCGACCTATAGGCGAGTACAGAGAGACGGACAAATGCGACCTATAGGCGAGTACAGAGAGACGGACAAATGCGACCTATAGGCGAGTACAGAGAGACGGACAAATGCGACCTATAGGCGAGTACAGAGAGACGGACAAATGCGACCTATAGGCGAGTACAGAGAGACGGACAAATGCGACCTATAGGCGAGTACAGAGAGACGGACAAATGCGACTTATAGGCGAGTACAGAGAGACGGACAAATGCATTTTTGGTCAACCTCGAAACTGGACGCTTTGCTCGCTCGGTCAAAAATATTAACATAGTGAGAAGAAAGAGATTTAGATACAGGAGCAGGATGTTCGGTCAGACTGACCTCGTCGTGCATCTGGCGAGAGAGCTCCTCGAGCTGCGCGCGCGCATGCTGCAGGCTGCGTCGCTCGACGTGGTCGTGCGGAGTGTGCGCCAGCAGCTCGTGCAGGGTGATGATGTAGCGAGGGATCTGTGCCGGTAATCATGGTCATAAGTAGAGTAAAGATGATGTGGTCCCATCGATTTTGGACACGGCGACCGTTTCAATTACATGTGGCTTATATATATGTAGCCAATCTGACTTGAATCAGATTCAAATGTATTTTTTTCTGTAGATATTTACATATACATTTTTTGCCTCTTCTCCACATTGTGGGAGCAGAAGGGCGAAGACTCCCACTCTTTTAAAAATTTATTGTAAACTAATACATATATTACAATATTAAAACTTATAATTAATAAGCAGGAATAAATAATAATATTTTTTTTACAGCAAGTTCTGTGTTGAGTTAAATTAACCCCATACAGTCCCGTCATTTAAGTAATCTGGAACATATTAATATGCAGTTTTTGACAAAGTCGCTTTCACATAGTTTTTAAAGTGCTCAAATGGCAATTTCAAAACAAACGTGACCGAATTCAGTTGGCTATAGGTATAGCCAACCGAATTCGTTCCTTGTTCTCACAGATGTACCCAACAGGTGTTGAGTACCGGTCGGATCGACCGTTATTTGATTGCGTATCGACATATAACCTTATCAAATTCAAAGTACTTTATTACTGTAGATATTTACATAAACTTAGCAAACGTCATTTTTCGAAATCTGACCCCCTTCATACCACCATAATAAATCACGCTACCGATAAAAATAACAGGAGGGTTACCACAACGACTTATGCCGATTCAATTTATAAATCTTGGTATCAGGTAAATACAGCCGGAAAGAATGGAAATGGTTGCCATGGTGATGTCATTTTTGCACCTAATCTGAATCGAAAAGTTGTGTTAGGTGGGACTGCCTAACACTACTCAGGCCAGCAATAAACATTGATAGCAAATTAGAGTGGGGACCCCACATAGATAAATTAGCTGGTAGATTAAGTTATGCGGCTTACGCTGCTAGGAACGTCCGACAAGATACGGATGTGGCTACATCAAGTCTAGTATATTTTAGTTAATTTCATAGTGTCATTTTTATTTAACAGTGAAGAGCTTTTCGAGCAATTTGTAATTTAAAACGCACAGACTCCTTAAGAGAGAGAGCTCTCCCACAGTGGTCCAATATAGAGAAGAGGCAAAAAATGACGTTTGCTAAGTATATGTCCCTATTAATATCTACAGTTATAAAGACATTTCATTCTGATTCTGATTCTTTGAAAATTTACATATCCATCAGGTGCGTCGCGTAGGCAGACGGCAAATAGCCATATATAGAACATCAACGTCAGTATAAGTCCACGCGGAAAAAAAAACAAAGTAATCAAGGTCTTAAGGACGTCTATGAATGCTTGTCACCGTCACCGCTTGCTTGTCGACGTCGTAATATCACAATTTATAAAAAGAACTGACGAAAAGAAGGAGTGGGCAGCGGGGATTGTCAAAAGCAACCGATATACCTGTTGTTGTATTACGCTATTGACGAAATATTTCAGTACCGTAGAAATATAGATTGGGCGCCAAACGGTTTTGATTTGCTCGACACAACTCTCACTTTGCGGGCATGTGCGCACACCATTGATATAGTTATAACTATTTAAGTAAAGTATAGTCATAAACATAAGGTCTGACCCAAAGCTACCCGCGTGCCTCAGCTGACGTCATCATTACCAGAAAGAAACCCTATGACACAAATGTCCGGAATCCTAAAACCGGCTGCTTAACTCCTCGAGCCCCAACGTCGTGTCGCCATGACATTTTCCCGTTATAGATTTTGCAGCTTAACGACGCGCTTGGAACTGAAGTGCCGTCGAACTGTTGAGTTAGTCAATTGTTGTAAGTGGCAACTGGATGATGAAGTCAGCTGAGCTAGGCGCACAGCTAGGCTATACTTTTGACGAAATGTTGGTGAATTAATGGTAGTAGACTGAGAGACAGATCCCCTGCTCGATGGTCGCATGACTTCGCCAAGATAGCTGGGGGCGAGAATTCCTGGATGAAGTGGTTTCTCTCAGCTGTGGGTCCAGATTGTCTAGGCGTTAAGAGGAAACCTTGGCAGAGGAATAATTCACACTCAGAAGGTAGAGAAGATTTACCTGATGCATTGGATACGTGAGGAAGGTCTCCAGACTCCGTCCCTGGCAAGCCGTCTTGCTCTCCAAACGAGCCAGCAGCTGAGCAAACGGCTGGGTCTGTTTGCACTCTGTCAGCACTTGCAGTGAGTAGTGGTGGTTGCGCACATACTCTTGATAAATGGTCAGCATCGGGAGCAGCATGTCAAATAAGTCTCCTGGAGGAATTAGATACTTCAGTAGGTTTAGTTGAAGACGAAGAAATCATTTGGAACGTCGGTCGGTAAGGTCGGAAGATCCGAATAAAATGTTTTGTTTTAAGGTATATTACGTATAATACTATTTATTAGGTTGAACGATAGGAGTTCTGTTTTATCTAGAACGGGAATTTAAGGACAAAGAATTCGTCAGATGCATCTCTTCGTAAAGTCGACTAGGGCATTAAATATACATCTAAAAATAATGTTATAAGAAAAACCATCACAAGTCTCCAGGCCCGTCACTCACCTAGGACTAAAGTGGGCCAGGACTCCATCCTAGAAGTCAGACCCTTGAAGAAGATCTGATGTAGGAACAGAACTGTCTCGCTGTTAAGGAAAATGGAGTTGACATCCTCGTGAGTGCAGGGTGGCTTCTTTGAGCTGGCCGCCATTTTGAATGGCCGGAGAAAGCAAGTCACCTGGGAAATGAAAAAATTGTTATGTTGTTGGTTGTTTGGTCAGAACATAAACGCGTAAACTTTTCAATATTTTAGACATATCCATAGTGCAATGATGGCCTGTTAGTTAAAGTATCCAAATTTTAATGAAGCGTCAATGCATACCAGAATCTCCATCTGCTCGAGATATTCCTCCTCAGCTTCCACCATTTTGAAGACCAGGCTACAAAAAGAGTTTTAGAGAAATTAGTTCACTCTCGTAAAATCAAAATAAATTAAATATTATTAAACGTATTAAACAATAAAGTGCTCATGTAACTTCTCATGTACATACATATATGTCAATAAATAACTAGTAATTATGTTGCGTAAATAAATCATTTGCATACCTATTTAGGGTCGTATCGTGTGAAACTGAAATAATATATGTCGGACCAGTGTAAAACCATAATACGTAAATAAATCCTTTATGAACGTTTAGCCAGTTATTTAATACTCCATTTTGCATAATAAGAGGCTAGCTCACTACAGCAGCTATGAAGGTTATGAAGTTGTAAGGACGATGTTTTCCAGTACAGCCACGCGCCTGTGTGATTGGCGGATTCTGCCAATTAATTTTTTGCCCCACAGTGGACCTGGATTCCGCCAAAAGTTTATAGACTCAATTTGGCTTTATAACGTCATTTTTATACCTATCTCGTTCTTTATTTTAAGAACGAGCTAGCTAATGAATGAGATAAATTCTAATTAGAATACAAAAGGATCTCCAAAAATCAGGTCCGTGGAGTGTGGCGAAATCCATCACAATGACAGGAGAGTTTTTCAAAATGGCGGCCCACTGGTGGTTAAAATAACTAAAGACATACCTGTTCCTCTTCCTCATGCTCTCGGCGTGAGGACTCTTGATGTACTGGTCTACAATCTGCTTCCATCGCCGTCGGCAGAGCCAGCCGCGGAAGAAGCTCTGAAACAATTCATTGCTGCTTATTCTAAACCCACCAAGGAGAAGAAACGGTGACCCTATCCAACAGAACATGGGAAGCGATCTGCGAGTTGACCCAAATAGAATTTGTGTTGTATCAGCACGGGCAACACACACAGATAAAAAAGTAAAATTTCTTCAACAAATCTCAGTTTAAAACAACATTAAAATTGATTAACCGAAGACATGATATGAAAGTTGTAATACAGCCATTAGCCCAAATACGAATCTATAGCTACTGCCGGTGATAAACGTGCAATAAAACCGCCGCACCAGACATACAGCTAACTCACTATTCCACCATCCGGCACATCGTACCAATTACGCCAACAATGCTGTCCTCACTCGAATAGCTAGAACCTACAATAAAACTTTCTCCGACATTGACGTATACCATCATTCCAAAAGTATTTTTAAACATAAAATTCTTGGCACTCTCTGCGGATAACAAAATATAACAATACAGTTTCAATCATAGCTATACACCAACCTTCACATACACACACTCACACACTGCATTCACACCAACCCCCTCTCAATAATACACAAAACATAGTTCCGAATAAATAACTTATCTATTTTACTAACCCCATAATTTAAGGAGTCTTGAATTAAGTAATTTATGGAAACCTATAATTGGCTGTAGTAAATAAGTAATTTAATTAAGAGAATTAAACTGTAACGCTGTTGGTTTTCTGAATAAATAAAATAAAAAAATAAATAAAAAAATGCATTGTACATTGACCCGCTAAGATAGTGTACTTTACTGCACAAGGATATTATCTTAGCGGGTCAATGTACAAAGACTTCTGTGGCGAAGCTGTCGATGTTCTCCCTCACAAGTGTCAGCGGGTACGATCCCAGCCAGGGTAGAAGAGAATAGGCGGGATGGTTTGATGTCTATACGTTTGTGACGTCAATGTCTCTGGTTCCCATGACACAAGGATATCAGCCCCGCAGAACGGTAATGCGCTTGAGAGTTCCCTATACAGTTATTTTTTTTTGTTAAAACATGGCTCTTACTTCTGAATACATATGTTCATGAAAGTTCACACGCTTTGACGTAACCTGCATTACCATTCTGCGTGGCTTGTAGCCTAGTGTTTTATTTTTGTTAAAGGGAAAAAAATCTTTAGTTGACAGATGCCAAATTTCTAAGAATTGCTCCACTTTAGATAATGAGGCTACTGGTTACAGATGCCCTGGAGTCAGATCTCCCTGCTATGCCTTATTCTCATCGTTGAGAGGACCTCAGCAAGTGGCATACGGACAAAAAATAACGTGTCTATGAGTAGTAGCAGTTAGGCTTTACTACTAAGGATATCCTAGTGTGGGGCGAGAAGCAATTTTATAATGAATGATGTGCCCGGTTTTCATATATGCTCATGTACATGTTAATTCTGGCCGACAATTATGGGCCTGAGGGCTCGTGTACTTTGCTTCCTCCGTGGCTTTAGGAAAGCAACACCGGCCGGGAAGAAAATCGTTAATTATAATTAGGATTAAACAAGGAATTTGTGTTTTTAGGGTTCCATACCTTAAAAGAAAAAAAAGGAACCCCTATAGGATCATTTCATTGTCCGTCCGTCCGTCGGTCTGTCTGTCCGCATGTCAAGACACTTGTTCTCAGAATCGCGTAGAGGTATCAATTTGAAATTCATATCGATTACTCAAATCTGTGGTCTCTTAAAGTTATTAAAAAATCTAACTTATAGGTCAATGCAATCAAAGGATACTTCTTTTGATTGCGTCACTCTTTTTCTGAAATTGCATGATATTCGCAAGGGAACCAAAACTTATAGGGTATTTCCGGTAGACCTAGAATCATGAAATTTAGCACGAAACGAGGTCTTATAGCACAAATAAAAGGGAAAATCCGGAAAATGAAAATTACTGTCGGTCTGCCTGTCAGTCTGTCGGTCCGCTTGTCAAGATACCTTTTCTCAGGAACGCGTGGAGGTATCAAACTAAAATTTATATCGATTACTCATGTTTGAAGTCTATTAAAGTAATGAAAAAATCAAAGTTATTAGTCAACGTAATCAAAATATACGCTTGGTACTCGCAAGGGAATCAAAACCTATAGGATACAAAGCAAGGTAAGCAGCATAAGTAAAATAAAAAATCTGAAAACCGTAATTTTGTAGTTCCTTCGCAAAAGCGATTTGTACTGTACAAAACCCTCGTTGCGCGAGTCCAGATCGCACTTGGTCGTTTTTTTCATTATTTTTTTATTATTTTATTTATTTGCAGAACATTATAGTAAAATCTCATTGCATGTCTTAGAATAATGGTTTTACATATTAAACTAGTGATTCAACCTTAAGATGTCCTGACCGCATGCTTAATTCAATGTTATCTGCTATATTACTTACTTAATTATTTGACTTATCAAAAATTAATTACTTAAATATGTAAAGTGTAAGTGCTTGGTAAGAAGTTAAAAGTTAAATCTATGTTTGTTTTATATTGGCTTCTTTCTATAAATTTTTAAAAGTTTTGTTTTGTATGTACTAGGGTTTACAAAGACATCTAGGGTGTGTTCTTTGGAGATGTCATTGTAAGGACGGCAAATATTAGGGAGAGGTTCGTGGTAAGCTCTTTGAGTTTTTTAAATGGGTAGATGGAATGTAGTGTGATTCCTAACCGATCGTAATGATATAGTTATGTCCAGTTTTAAGGTATTTATCTATAGGTATTGTAATCTGATATGAAAATGTTTTGAAATGAGTGTAAATGTTTTTATTTAGCTCACCTGGACCTTCTTGATCTTCCTCAGCTCCAGCGGGTCTATCTCGGGGGTGTTCGTCGGAGACGAGCTCGTGGTGGACGCCGCTCGGTGGACCGGCGAGTGCTCCTTCTTGTACGTGCATAGCTGGTGGAGGAAAACATTACAGATACACATTTCCCTGAGAAAAAGTGCCTCTGCCACCTCATCGTGGCGTAACGACCTCTGTGGTGTTATGGGCGAGGCTGTGCTTTCCCAGCAAGAGGTCCCGGGTTCTAATCCCGGCTGGGGAGGAAAAAACCCCAGATCTTGGATGATTACACATTTGTGACGTCGCTGTATCCAGTTCCCTCGATACAGGCTATCCTAGTGTGCCATGACGACCCGAATGGCCGAGTCGGTAGTGACCCTGCCTACGAAGCCAAGAGTCCCGGGTTCGAGTCCCGGTGGGGGCAAATATTTGTTTGATGAGAACGGATCTTTGCACCCTAGTAATGGTTGTATATCTATCTAAGTATAATATTTATCTATATAAGTATGTGTATCGTTGTCTAGTACCCAAGATACAGGAAATCCTAGTTTGGGGCTAGATTAATGTGTATAAATAGTGTCCAAGGTATATCCAAGGTGTGGGCCAGAAGCAATGTATTTTTTGTAAGTAATTTTTAGAATAAAAATGATTAAAATAATCGCGGAAAAAGCACGACGCCACTGAGAGTCGAACAACCAGGAATCTGTAATATTATTTCTCGGCCGCGTAGTTCAACAGTCGAACGGCGAGTCGGCGAAGTTGAAATCCGCATCTCCTGCGTGGCACAGCGAGACACACAGACTCAGGATCTGACTGAAATGCAATTTCAGGGGCTGACTGAAAACTAGACTAAGCATTAGGTTGCTTGATGAAACTAGGAGCAGGGAAGTGCACAAGCACTAGTGGGGCAGGTAGAGGACTGACTGAAAGGAAGTAAGGTTCACAATCTGGTGCAGTTACCTCAGTCCTCAGTTTCTTGAGCTCATCAACTAATTCGTCACACTGCTGCGCGTACTGCCAGCGCGAGGTCCGCTCGCTCTCAACTACCTGCAGAAGGTGGAGTTGCTTCTGCTCCAACTCTTCTTTCTGCAGGAGTACCTTGTTGAAGCTGTACAAACAAAAATCACGAGTTTGCTAAATCGCATAAATAAATCTTTTTATTATTCACCCTATTCCGCAATAGCTACCTATTCTCTCTGTGAGAATTTCTTCGCCTTTCATCTTCCCCAGTGGTCAAGGGAAAAAAAGGACAATGCAGCTTTGCCAAAGAGCTGTGGGCCCAAACATTTATTTTTTCCTCACTTGAAACTTTAAACATTGTATAGATCTAGAGTATTGTTTATAAATTAATCAAATCTATCCCAAGGAAAAAATAAATGCCCTTAAAAAATTGCTTCTTTAAACTGAAAGTCAAGCTTACATATAATAGATATGTACTAAGATGCTTATTTAGATTGATTTAGTTTTATTCATTGTATGTTTTTGTTTTAAGATTTTCTTTATAAATAAAATTAAAAAAGTAAATCTAATGAGTTCATTTTATTTATCCAAAAACAAAACTTAGCGAGCGAAATTTTTAGGAAATATGTATTATTTGAGCTTTGTCGAATGCAAAAAACTATTAAGTTTATTACATACACGCTAGTTTTTTGAATTTGTGAACACGACTTGCTAGGTATATGAATAGGGGGCGAAACGAAACTAGATTTTTAAACTTGGAATTGCCTCTTGATGAGTTTTTGTTTTACAAAATTATGAGTTTATGAAACAAGATTTTGAATAAAATAATTCATAGCAATTCAGTCTGAAGTGCATTGTCGCTGAGGTGCGGGGCGAGGGGTGCGGGGTGCGGGGTAGAGGGGAGAACTATCTCCGCCACGCGCTGGCGGACGCGTCGTGAACCGTTACGAGTCTTGATTTAACCTCTCAAAAACCGAGTGTTGTTGGAACGGGTTGAACCTGCCATGGTAATAAAATTTAAAACCTATAAAGGAAAAATGCCGTTAGCTAATGGCGGTAGCATTTAAGAGGTTAAGTAGGGAATATTAGCTTCTGGACTTTCCCATGTTGTGTGGTATCGTTGGATAGGTCTTTCAAAATGTTTCAGTGGTTTGTGATGTGATGTTTCACTGTTCGATTCGTATGCAAAATAGTTTCAAAATATATTTATTGTGTTCACGGCAACAAATACATATACAGTCTTTTCCGTATATAAATGCAGCAATGCCTTGAGAAAAATCTAGAACAGACCATTTAAAACCATTTGAGCCAAGGTTATCTCAGACTAAGTCATACTATTTCTTTTTTAGTGATTTATTTAGAGAAAAATCGCAGAATCTCACAGTTGATTGGAAAAAATTGATAAGATTTTATATTTTAAAAATATTCGAATACAGCTTAGTTCAAAATCTAGCAAAGCTTTTTTTGTGACTTCAGACTTCGCTGATGAGCTTTGAAGTGAAGGAAAGTCGTAAAACATTGTGGCAAGTGGATATAATTTCATAAATTATTTTAAATCAGCTTAAAAAACGGTTGAAGTTTCTGAATTCCAATCCTTTTGAAAACATGCTTAGTTCATTGGTCTACTTTTAAGGGTTCCATAGCCGAAGGGTGCCAAATGGGAACATATTCCTAAGCCTCCGCTGTCCGTCCGTCCGTCTGTCTGTCATCGGGCTCTACCAGATCAACCGAAATAGGCAGAGAGCTGAAATTTTGACAGAGGGTGTATTTCTATTGCCGCTATAACAACAAATAATGAAACATACCGGTTTTTAAGAATTAGAGGAAGTACCATGCTAGAGATTATTTGTATGGCCATTTTCTTAGCCATTTTGTTTTATTTGTTTATCGATGAACCTGGACTCTCCCGATATTATCGGAAAAGATCTTTATTTGCGGTAATTGAGTTGTGTGCTTAGTTATTTGTCAGTTATTATAAGTTATTTTGTTATAATATAATAAGTATTTGTTATAAGTTTTATAAGTATTTAGTATATATTTATTGCACATAAAACAACATAAGATATAATAAACAGAAAGGACATCTACAAAGGCATGCTTATCTCTAAATAGAGATCTCTTCCAGCAAACCCAAGGTTGATAAGAATAATTTAATATACAGGATAGACCTATGTGCTCTGATAAGATACATACATATATTACTGAACTATTGAACTAACTGCTAGATACACTACATACACAAGTACATAAATATTATATAAAAATATAAATACACCTAAATAAACTAATATATACAAAGCTCAAATCTAGGATAGAGAAAGATAATGCTCCTTCAAACGAGTCTTAAAGACGAGCAGAGATGGACTATCTCTGATAGCGCAAGGAAGCGAGTTTTTGCTAGTTATTATAAGATTAATAATTTCTCATTCGAATTAATATGAATAATTTTAAGTATGATATCATTTTTGATTTTATTTATGTTAACACGTTACTCAATTTCTATTCACATCCAGTTTCAATGATCAAAGAGTTTCGTTAACCGGAGCACACAGTTCAATACTTACGTCCTGCATACACAAAACTATTTTTCAATGTTTCGATGTAGGGCCTTGAATGTAGTCCTACCTTGTATTTAATATTTTATTATCAATAATTAAAAAGGTATACTCGTACAACATACTGTCGTTTAACGTTTTTCCGTGCACAATGGTATGGTCCAACGTCCTACTCGCACTTAACCGGTTTTAATATCATATTAAATATCTTGACCGATATTCAGGGCCTAATTAAAAACATGAGAGAAGACATCCTTGATTTTCAGTGCTAAACTAGTGACGTATATCCGGTCCGTCCGTTCCCGCCCGGATGTTCGGTTAAGCCGCGTGGTACCTTGTTTGCGCGCGCGCCCCACCACACCACCGAGGCAGTTCGGATTGTTGAATTCGAATTTAGCTTCATTGGCGTCTTGATTTTCGCACGGCACAGTCGCTGCTCAGCTCCTGAGTACGGCCCGCCAAAAATCTATACATCGTGACGTGAGAACTTCTTTTGCATATTATAACCAACTGTTCGTTAAAGAATTTCTTAGATTTTTCTGATTTATTGCAGGCAAATAAAAGATTCCCAACGGTGTGACCGTTCGTTTGTGTAAAATGGAGCAAGAAACCCCGGAGGTTCCGTCCAGTGTGGAGCACGTGGCGGCGCGTAAGGATAAAGGCAAGAAAAGGCGGAAACCGGTGAGCTCTTCGGACTCACAATTCTAGTTCGTCCTCGTCGAGTTTCTCGGAAAGCGACGATCGCAGGAAGCGGTACCGACGGCGCAAACGCATCAAGGAACGTAAGTTCGATCTTCTTTTTAACGAGATTAAAGATCTTAAAAGCCAACTTGCTGCTACACAGGAATTTCACGAATATGATTGTGAACCACGGCATGACTTGATTAACCCTAATGTTAGTGGAGACCTCTACGAAGGTCATGTTGAGGAGTCCGAGCCCGCCAACATTGACTCGGCTTTCGAGGTCGATCTTAACATTTTTACTGGTACAAAAACCAAGGAGCCAGCTGTACCGCAGGCGTCTCCCGAAATAACACAACAATTAAAAGATTTGCAGCGATTCAATAGCCAGGACTGGACTAACGTCCGATATGCCGACATCCAAAAACACTATTTAATTGCGCCGGGTTTCACTAATCTTGAAGCTAATGACGAGATAAAGAGGTACGATACATCTAAAACTACCTTAAACATGGAAAAGGCTTTTGCCGGCATTTCCTATGCATTGCTCAAACAGCGCGACGCGCTTTTGAGTGAATTACAAGCCTTTCTAGCCTGGGCGCATCAGGTCGAAAAACTGCGATTCGGCGATATCCATACAAAGCTCAAAGAAATGTTGGCCAATGGTGAGTATAGCAAGATTTCAAACGACGCTCTCCAGCTCGTCTGTGGACACCGGGCTGAACTTATTCAATATCGCAGAGAAGGCATACTCTCATCAGTAAAAGACCAGTACCACAAAAATACATTACGCAAAATTGCGCCGTCAGGTTCTGATCAATTTGAAGCCGACAAATTTAATGCTTTATTGGAAAAAGCGGGTGGAGTTAAAATGTGTTTTGGGTGGAAGGAAAGTCTCGCTACAATACTGCGCCACAGTACGAGCCTTCCACTTCTACCCGCAGTCAGACGCAGAAACAGGCCGCAACTTATAACAATCGCGCGCAATATCATAATCAAAGCTAGTATCATACTTCGGCCCGAGGCAGGATAAATAATAATTCGTTTCGCGGGCGAGGCGCATGGCGTTCACGCGGCCGTGGTCTCCCCGACAGGTCAGGAAGGGATTATCAACCCAGACGTTCTCCCTCATCCCACCGGGATAGGAGACACCAAACCCATAAACGAAAATATTGACTATGCCATGCACATGCATGCAAAATTTCACGCCGGACAGCTCCGCATGTACTACGATCGTTGGAAACAGTTGGGAGGTCCCACATACATTTTAAAAATTATACAAGGATGCCGCATTCCTTTTGTGTTGAAACCACCATTGCACATTCCATACAGTCGCAGTGTGAAAACACCAGAATCAGAACAAATGTCGAAAATAATGAAAAACATGATCTCGCAGGGTGTGCTAGAAAAGGTGCGCCCATCGCCCAGCTTTATTTCCCCGATATTCCTGCGCCCCAAGAGCGACGGCACATGGAGGCCCATATTCAACTTAAAAAATCTGAACCAATACGTCAACACTCGACTTTTCAGACTAATAAATGTTCATCGGATAACGGATTTTCTACAACCCAAGGATTGGTTGGCCAAAGTGGACATTCACCAGGCATACTTCCATGTCCCTGTATTCGAAGGCCACAGAAGGTTTCTCCGCCTTCTGTTCGGCGACAAAAACCCACAAATACTGGAAATGACGTGCCTACCCTTCGGCCTTTGTTCAGCACCGAGAATATTCGCCTCAATTACCAACTGGATAGCATAATACCTCCGCGATCACGGTATCCGGATCATCGTGTATCTCGAGGATTTTATGCTGGCTCATCAAAACAAAGCCACTCTCATAAATCAAGGTCGTTGACACTGAACACGCTCGCCCACCTATGCTGGCAAGTGAACACAGACAAATCTGTTTGCAACCCACAGAAGGCAGTGGAATACCTGGGCATTGTGTGGAACACATGGCAGAACGCGAAATACATTCCTCAGAGGTTAGTAGCAAAAATACATTGCACGGTATCCAAAATCTTGACAACACGGACAACGTCCGTCAAACAGTTACAAGGTCTCATTGGCCTGCTGAACTTTGCCAGTTTTGCTGTACCGAGGGGTCGTCTAAATTACCGGTATTTACAGTTACAGGCCAACAAGGCCTTGAAACTAAAGATGACAAAAACCTTTCCTCTAGTTGCGAAAGCCCTAGTCGAGTTAGAATGGTGGCAGTTGAATTGTCAGAAGAGTACTCTACTTCATGTCCCACTATCGTCTCATTACCTAACAACAGATGCCAGCGACATCGGCTGGGGGGCCAAATTAAACGAAATCTCAATAACAGGATCATGGCTACCCTCACAGCAGAACCTTCATTGCAACTACAAGGAGATGTTGGCCATATTAAATGTTTTACGCCATCATTATCAGCTCCTGAGCTTACAGTCGCTGCTAATACAGTGCGACAACAAAACTGTCGTCTCTTATCTAAGAAAAGAGGGAGGGGCGAAATCTATAGCCCTTACGGAGCTGGCAATGAAAGTGCTACAAGTACTGGACCAAAACAACATTCACATGTCCATCTATCACATAGCAGGGAACTACAACTGCGAAGCAGACCATTTATCACGTCTCAAAGACCCACCAGAATGGCATCTCCTGTCAAACATAACAAATGTCGTGTTTACCAAGTGGGGAACCCCCGTAATCGATCTTTTTGCTTCCAGGAGAGCTCACGTGGTTCCAACGTACTATATACTGGACAGAACCGACAACCAGGCGAGCATGTACGATGCTCTAGGCAGCAAGTGGGATTTCAAGTTGGCATGGCTGTTCCCGCCGCCTTATCTCATTCCCAGAGTATTGACGCACTTAAACAATGCACTGGGTGTGTACCTGATCGTAGCCCCGAGATGGCACAAAGTTTACTGGAGACCAGACCTGAAGAGCCGCGCATTGTCACCCCCATTCACAATAAGGAACCTGTCGCAGGTCCTAGTCGATGTAACGACGGGACGTCCGCCCCCCAACATATCGGAGATGACGCTGGAGATATGGAGATGTGGGGTTGGCAAGAACACCTAAGTGACTGGAGCGAGGAACAAAAAGCTCTGCTCCGTTCGAGCTGGCGTGAATCCACTCTTAGAACGTATAAACCAGCTTGGACCCGTTGGCGAAACTGGACCATAACTCACAAGGTACATACACATAAACCTACAGGCTCAGACCTGGCCCGATTCCTCACTGATCTACATCAAAAGGAAGGCCTTTCATACAGCACTATCCTTGTTCATAAATCTGTAGTGTCTACTCTTTGTGATCCCAGTGAAAGTAATAAGCTAAAACAAGTCCTAAAGTCCATTGGGTTAGCTAAGCCTAAACCTATCAAAGCCCCCATCTGGGATATAGACTCCCTTGTAAACCATCTTTCTAAAAGAACCTGCAATTCATCAAGTTTATTTGCCACCTCTCAAAGAGCGGCTGCTTTACTCCTACTATGCTCGGGTAGACGTGTACACGATTTAACTTTACTTACCGTTACTCAGGAACACTGTATTATTTCAGTTGACAGCATAATCTTATGGCCATCTTTTGGCTCCAAAACTGACTCCATTACCCATCAATAATCGGGATGGAAGCTAAATAAGAATAAGGACAAGTCACTGGATCCTATCTACTGGATACGCCGCCTCATTGAGTTGGGTAAACCCCGGCGAATTGCTGCTAAGTGCGATAATCTGTTTGTGAGTACTACAGGCGACCCCAAAGCTGCTACACGTACAATCATAGGGGGCTGGCTGAAGAAACTACTTCAAGATGGAAACATCAATGCTACGCCTGGCAGTTTCAGATCAGCTGTTGCATCCAAAAAATCTGGAGATAGAAGAGAGTCATTGATTACGAACCTATTCTCCCCTGTCGAGTAATTAAGACAATTATGTATTGTTCAATACTTTATTCCAAAGTTTGATTTATATTTGCTGATTTTAGTAATACCTACCTAATTTATTTACTGGTTTGGTACCATTTCTACGCAGGTTCTATCAAGATGAATAATAATACCTGTTTATAAGTTACAAGTTAATTTTATTTCCTTAAACCACACTAATCACCTCATCTTAACAGAAAGCAATACAGAACAGATACAATAATGTCATAAGTCATAGTACCTAACCTACATACAGTACATGTAAACTTTAGGTTTCTTCCTAAGGGATCATCGATCAGTCCGAATAAATTATAGATAGATACTTACTTGTTTATCAAAATACCTGAATCATTCATAATTTCTGTATGTCACAACATAAACATACCTACTTTTATTTAAATATGTATGTTTACGAATCACATTAGCGTCCACCAACACCAGGCGAAAACAAACACGTCTCTCATGTTTTTAATTAGGCCCTGAATATCGGTCAAGATATTTAATAGAGACGTTTTACCTGAAAATAAAACGTTTATTAAATACTTACCATATTCAGGGCCTAATATTTTTTAAATCTGCCTGGTGGACATGAGGGATCCAATGAAGCTAAATTCGAATTCAACAATCCGAACTGCCTCGGTGGTGTGGTGGGGCGCGCGCGCAAACAAGGTACCACGCGGCTTAACCGAACATCCGGCCGGGAACGGACGGACCGGATATACGTCACTAGTTTAGCACTGAAAATCAAGGATGTCTTCTCTCATGTTTTTAATTAGGCCCTGAATATGGTAAGTATTTAATAAACGTTTTATTTTCAGGTAAAACGTCTCTATTATTTGCGTCTAATTTAAAAATTTTTCAATGGCTTTACTTTTCGACAGGCGCTCTAGCATTTTATCAAGCTTAATTAGCAGTTCAAAAAGCAATGGTTTGAATGCCCTTAATAGATGACTTCAGAAAGCCAGTTTTTTTACTTGAGATAGATTTTTTGGTTCCTTTATAAATATTACTCTATAAAGCCAGATCCAGAGTTGAAGTTTTAAGTGAAGGCATTTTTTTGGGCCCAAAATGTTGCACTGTCCTTTTTGTCCATTTTCTACATTGGACCACTGTGGGAGAAGAAGTACGAGAAACTCCCGTAGATTTATTTTTAGATCTCTTTTAAAAATAAATAACAAGCAGGAATAAATAATCACAAAATTATAAACATCGAGTTCTGTGTTGAGTTAGTTGAACCCCATATAGTCTTGTTATTTAAGTAATTATGAACATTGTAATATCCTTTTTTAGACAAAGTCGTTTTAACATGGTTTTGAATTGTTCAAAAGAAATTTAAAATCTCCCGAGGTATCTTGTTGTTGTATATAATTCACTGACCCTCAAAAGAAGTGCTAACTTTCGCGAGTCTGAGCCGGGGCACAACTAGTCTGAGATTATTTCTTAGGTTAACATTAGAGCTATCGCTAATTTTGGAAAATATTGTAAGGTACATTATATTTTGGAAAATAAATTTATAAAGTAATGCCAATTTGTCGAGACGTGTACAATCATACTTTGACTGGGTTACATTGTGATAGCGAACAATCATTATCTCTGTCCTTTTCTCTCGTACGCAATAATGTTGTCAGTTAATCAACGACGGCTGTCGTTCCGAGATTCGTGGTACAGGAAATCCAGGAAGTCAGTTCCGAAGATATCAACATTTGGGCCAGAGGACTGTCGCACACGTCCATTCCGTAGGAATCACTTGGATTCCATCACTCTGCACGTTCTCCTGGGTAGTGCTAAGAGCAACAAAACATTCTAAAGACGTTTGAAACGGTCGTCGCTTTTCTATTTAGTAAAGCAAAATCGTCATTTACATTACCTATAAGTACAGTCTTTATTGAGAATGGTTGGAAGACCGCGGTGTGTTCGTGGGTTAACTAGGTCGATGAGAATGATTCCGAATGTCTAGCAATAGGACTCTCCAGGGAGATCTTCGCCAAATTATAATCTATTTTATTTATTTTACATTTTTAGGAGAGGTAACAGCTTTACTCACTAAATACAAAACACTATATTAACTAAAGAGCTAATAATAACCTCCCACAATTATTTTACTACACGCAAAACGTTCTTGCATTGAAGTTTTAAATTAATGTAAAGAAACACACAAAGAATTTGTCAAAAACACCTAACTTTTTAGTCAGAACTATACGCTGAAATACAATTCGTGATTTAGTAAAATATCTACATACAGCAATATTTGCAAATAATAATATGAAGATATCATTATTAATTAAACAGTAATACAATTGACTGTCAAACACACCACTACTTCACCCAGCATTGTCCTCTTTCAATCTTTCAAATACACCTGACACTGGCAAAATTAACCTCAAAATAGGTCAGCATGTTATTTTTGACTGTTTCGTTTTCAGAGCACACTGTTTCAAAAAATTACGTTGACACTAGAGTAACTAAACGGTTATATGTTATAACAGGGCAAAGTACCCTACTTCAAAGGGCAGACGACTGATTGTGGTGCATATGGGAAATAAAAATGGTTTCGTAGAGGGTACTGATGAATATGTGAATAAAAAATACAGGTGATTACCAACAGACAATTAGTAGTTTGAGTAGACCGCGAATTTTACCAAAACTTGGTAAAAATGCGGTAGCGGTATTGGACAACGCTCCTTACCACTCAAGAAGCCAAGAAAAAATTCCTGCCATTAAATGGAAAAAAACAAGTATTCAAGATTGGCTGCGTAATAAAAAAATAAGCTTTGATGAAAAAAAAGTAAAGGCGTTCTGCCTTTCTGACACCTTATTGCGATCTAAATCCCATTAAACTGTTGGCTGACGTGAAGGGACATGTAGCTTGCAATAATAACTCATTTAAAATAAAATTATAATTTGAATATGTAAAAAAATTGCTACAATTAGGAATCCAAAATGTATCATCTGCTGACAAAGTGCGAAAATGTTTAAGAGAGATAAGAGAATTTTTTATGGTAAAATTTATGAAATTTTTGATAAAAATCAATCAAGTTTTATCGTTAATACGGTAGATTCAGACTCTTGACGAATCATCTTCGTCTAATAAAAAGGGCCAACGATTAGAAAACGAAGTTGAAAATTTGAACATAATTTATTCAAAAATAAAAGTTTTAAACCCCTGAAAGTTTGTTTACATTGTTTATCTCGTAAAATTGGCCTTGCTTTAGCTACAGTTAGTATGTCAATTTCTTTAAACAGTTATCTTAGGGAGTTGTGCATTTAAAATTACAAATTGCACTAATAACTCTTTTCTGTAATTTAAGTATGGTAAGTATTCTACAGTAATAAATAATTTTTAACTTTGATAAAGGGATACAAATAGATAAATCATCTCTAATTCAAATAATTCTTTTAGATTTGAGCTATGTATTGAAGTTACGATGCAAACGCAACTTCCTCTTCTACGCGTTACGAAGTGCTACGAGCTACGGTGCTACGAAGTGCTACACGCTACGAAATTATGCAGGGTGTTTGGTGCATCTTTTGCCAAATTAAAATGGCGGATAGAAGAGGTATTTTGCTATCTCCTAGGTCCACAAAAATGTTTTGGCTCAACGGATTTTTATTTTAATATTTTTAACTTTTTAGAGAAATCCTCCAGAGTTACTCCTTTAAACTTGAATAAATAAAAAATTTACTGATAAAACTTGCAATAATTAACTGTTATTGATTGTGTAATATTGTATGGTTTTTATAGTCAAAATACTGGAAATTAACATCTATTTTTATTTTATTTACTCACAAACGTTTTTTCACGGATGCCATAAAAACTATTACTAAGTTCATTCACTAGCTCTTTCGCCTGTCCCCAGATGTAGAAGTCCAAAGGAGTCAGGTCAGGAATAGGTACATCCCTCCCTATCCACGAGTTTGGGAAAACATTATTCAAGTGTTCCCTGGCTGCAGTTCTCCTGTGACCTGGACAATCGTCTTGCTGACAGAAGATAGGCCTCTCTTCATTGACAAGTGGCACCACTGTCAACAACTCTGGTAGGACATTGACTAAAAAATCAAGATAATTTTCCCTGTCCAGAATATCGGGTAGGAAGTATGGTCCAATAACTTCATTTCCAACGACTCCTTCCCGAACATTGATACTGAATCTCCTCTGGAAAACAACCTGTTTTATCTGTGTAGGATTTATCTAACTTCACGAAGACACGAGGCTACGTGTTAGTGGTACTCTTATTAGATATTCTGCAAGGTTGCACGATGGCGCCGTATCGTCTAGAACTTTCATGTGTGGAGTAAGTGTAAATAACACACAACAGCGTAGAGCTGAGTAAACAAATATACAAGACCGTTGCCTAGTGGTTACACAATCCCTGCCACGCAGGGTTCGAATCCCGGTGCTGACCTGGTAAGGATACCTTTATAGGTATATCTATGGCGATGGGCTCGTTACGCAAGATGGAGTATTAAACTACTGGCTCAACTCGGGCTAGCCCGTGCCTCTGCCACCGTGTCTAGGAAAAATCGTGACTAGCAGCTTAGTAAACGATTGGGAACAGGTCAAAAATGTATAGAATCAAAGTTGTAGATAATTTTATCAGCTTTCAAGAAGTAAGCAAAAAACGAGACCTTCTTTGTGGCCTAGAGGGGGAAGGAACGGGGGGAGGCTTTGGGCTCACCTCATAAGGGGCAGGACTTTTAGTATCTTTGTGTCCATAGTTTCTTTGTCGAAAAAGGGATATTACAATGTTCGAGATTACTTAAATGACAAGACTGTATGGGGTTAATCTAGTTCAACACAGACCTCGCTGTTAATAATTTTGTAATTATTTATTATTGCCTGCTTATTAAATAAAAAAAAACATAATTGTATTAGTTAAGCACAACCTATTTTTAAAAGAGATCTAAAAATCAATCTGTGGGAGTTTCTATGCCCTTCTCCTCCCACAGTGGTCCAATGTAGAGAAGAGGCAAAAAATGACGATTGCTAAGTATATGTAAATATCTACAGTAATAAAGTACTTTGACTTTGACTTTGACTTTTCGAAGCTAAACTTTCTGCTTTCGTCTTCTCCATCTACAATCTAGTGGACAAACATATACATAACTAGACATGTAACAGCTCACGTATGTATCTCGCCGCAGCTCTGACCTTGAGAACAACGGCATAACAACAGATTTGTTTCGCAAATTAAATGAAACACAACAATGGAAGGTGTGTAGGCACAAGCGGCGGTCATCACTCAGTGTCGGCACGACATGACACATGCGGGGCCGCGCAGATACAACACCGCGGGTGGTGTGGGGCTTTGCTAAACTAAACTTAATTGGACTACGAATTGGAAAAATTGTTAATTCTCGAACAGTTTTGGTCAATTTTGCGAATGGTTTTTCTTCTATGAAAAAAGGATTTTGATTGAACATCACTTGAAACGTGGATCCAACTGTGACTACGCCCTCCGTTTGGTAAAATACATGATGATGACCTTTGTTTTGTAGGTTTGAACATTGACTTGTCACATCCTGCACAGTGTCACTAAATGTCGAATTCAGATCGCTATTTCTGAATTGCAACAGAATTTGTCATCACGCGGCCGCTGGGTTCAGGTTGAGGTTTGCAAGATGGCTGCCACAGATTGTTCCGGCACACAGTTTAATGGATTGTTGTTAATGTGGCCTGCAAAATGCCGGGAAATTGAAATTAAACGAGTCCTAAAACAGGTACAGAAATACGTTTATCAAGCGTCACTCTTCTCGACCCTTTTTCATTAACCTTATTTTTTTTTTTTTTTTTTATTTTTTTATAGTAGGGTTGCACCTGGGAAAAATCCTCATGGACGTCTGGGAGGGGAGACCCAGACAGTGTCGGACTCTTACCGACTAAAAAAACCCTGATGCACACCCTTTACATTTTACCCTTATCTTAGACAAGGGCTTTTTTATTACGTTTATGTTATTATATCTTATAATTATTTATCTTACTATAACAAAACTACTATATAAATACTTTTTTCTTTTCTTTTCTTTTTTTTTTCCCCCTTCCCTTTCTTTTTTTTTTTCTTCCCTTTTTTTTCCTTCTTTCTCTTTCCTTTTTCCCTCCTTTTCCCTTTTTTTTTTTTTTTTTTTTTTTTTTTTTCCATAAATTAAACTATTTTGTACGACATATTTGAGCACTTATAATAACCTACCTTTCACACTTTGTCTTTATATTTATCTCTATGATATTTTCTCATATCATCAAAATATGATAATATCATGGTTTCCTTAATTCTACTTATTTCTTTTATTTACGTTTATAACTATCTTCTTACAGTACTCTAAAAATGAATCTTTATGCGTGCCACTTATTATTTTCGCGAAATAATTTCAATTTTTTCATTTATCTCCTGCTCTACCTCAAACCTTTCTTTGGCAAATATTGGACATTCGGCTATGATGTGGGGGACTGTTTCGCTCACGGCTGGGTCGCAGGCGCACGATGGGCTATCCTTACGCTTGAAACGGTGTAGGTAATCGGAAAACCCACCATGCCCTGTGAAAAGTTGTGTTGTGATGTATGATTGTACAATATTTCGTGCTGCTTTGTACGCCGCTGATGCATCAGGGAAAAACAGCTTGGTAATTGCAGCCGTTTTCCCGCCTTTATATCTCCTGTTCCATTCGGCAATTGTTTCTAGTCTGTTCATACGCTTGACGAATGAAACAGGACATAGGTCGTATTGTGGCCGGGTTTTTGACCTGAGAGCAGCATCTTTTGCGAGCTGATCGGCTCTCTCATTTCCTTCCAGTCCTGCATGGGCTTTGATCCAGAACAGAGAAACACACTTGTTCTGGCGTCTACAAAGTGTTAATTTGTCTCTAATTTCAACTGCTAGGGGATGAGTAGAACCGACGTTTGTTGCCGTTTGGAGAGCCGTCATCGAGTCGCTGCAGATACCCACTGTGGTGCACGACGGGTGCTTGAGCACTTCTCTAACCGCTTGACAGAGCGCCAGGAGTTCTGCCTGGTAGACAGTGCAGTAAGGCGATAACTTAAGCTTCAAGAATCGGATCTCTGTTTCGCCTCTCCACAGGGACAGCGCCGCACCCACTTTACCCTCAATCTTGCTGCCATCGGTGAATATGCGAATTTCGAAATTCGAAATTGCCTTATATTGTTCCTCGTCCGCCAAGATGCCGAACTCGAGGCTCGTTTGCTCGGCGGTGTGTGGGAAATCTATTTTGCGAGCCATCCGTTCCACCCCCCAGTCACCCAGCGCCGGCTTGAGAATCCCCTTTTTAGCCTCGTATAACGAGGCTGCCTCACGAATTCGGAGATCGAGAGGGAGTATTCCTGCCAACACCAGGGCTGAGTCCAGGGACACAGTGCGGTAAGCTCTGCACATTTTTTGAGCAAATCCTCTCTGCACCACACTCAACTGCTTGCGGATACCCAATTTACTAGCGGTTGGCGCCCACGCACTCGCAGCATACAGCAGCACGGGCTCGACTGCTGCTGTGTAAATCAACCTAACCACCTCCGGGAGTAAACCCCAGCTGACACGAGCTGCTCTCGCCAATTGTTTATAGATGGATATTGCTCTTTTGCAGGCTAGGGTCACATGTTTGTTAAAAGTGAGCTTATCATCGATGGTGAGACCAAATAGTTTGATTTCTCGAGACAGGCCGATCCCGACCCCGCCCATGCTCAAACGTGGTGTGTCGTACTTTAACCTTCTGGTTACCACCATCGCACAGGTTTTGTGCGGTGCAAACTTCATACGGTTTCTGACACCCCACGCTCGAACATGCTCAAGAGTGAGATTTGCCTGCCTCTCAATCTCAAGCGCTGTATTCCCGTCGAACACCAAGACGATATCATCGGCGAATGCTTGCCAGTAGATGCCTCTTTCTTCTAACTGCCGAAGGAGTGGGTCCAACAAAAGGTTCCAGAGGATTGGCCCACCTATGGAGCCCTGAACGCAACCTTTACTCGTACCCATACAGTGTTCCTGTCCAGCATATTTAACTCTTACCGATCTGTCTTCAAGATAGCTACCGATTACTCATCTCAAGTTCACTGGGCAGTCCACCTCTGCCAGACGCACTTTTATGGCTGGCCACCAGGCACTATCAAAAGCCCCCTCTATATCCAGCGACACAACTGTAAGTATTTTCTTTTGGTCTAAATTCATACGGATGTACTGAATTAGGGTGTAGAGGGAGTCTTCAGTGCTTTTCTGGGGCATAAATCCATATTGGTGTGGGCTAATGGTAGGCAAAACGTAATATTTGAGGCGAGCAACCAGCATCTTTTCGTAGATCTTTCCTAGCACAGGCAAAAGTCCGATCGGTCGATACGATTTAGGTACGGAGTAAGTTTCTTTATTTGGTTTTCTCAAAACCACTACCGTTGCCTCCTTCCATACTTTTGGGAAGTAGTGGCAAGCCAAACACTTGTTCAATAGTGCCAAAAAGTATTCGGTATCGCATTTTATTGCATGGACGCATATATCAGCTGTAAATCCATCAGCTCCCGGAGCCTTCTTTGGATTAAAGGACTCTGCTGCATGGTTGAGTTCCCTTACGGTAAACGGTGGGTCATGATGCTCAGCATGACTCCACGCGTTTACTTGGTCAGCTACTGCTCTTACTTGTTGATGTTCCAAGCTGTCGTCCTCTTGTTTGTCCTCAGGGTAAAAGGTCTCGGCCAGTAGTCGTGCCGATTCCCTGGCGTCTAGTATTTGCCCATTCTTCTCAAGTGGAATATCTTCTTCCCTCTTTGCGGTTCTTCTTATTATTCTGTATATTCCTTCCCAAACACCCTCCTTATCCTGTTTACCACAAAACTCCTTCCAGCTCTCAGTTTGAGCTTTCTTTTCTGCTAACTCATATTCTTCTTTCTTTTTCAAGTACAGGCCAACCACAGTATCTCTTCGGACCGGTGCTGCATTTTTTATCCTTCGTCTTCTGGTGTTGACTTCCCTTTTCATCTCAGCAAGCTCCTGAGACCACCACGGTATTGTAAGTGTTTCTGTGTGTTTCTTAGTAGGTATTGTTTGTGTACTTGTTTGTGTAATGGCTTTTGAGTATGTGTCTATTGTTATCTCTAGCTGTTGAACAGATGTGATTAGTTCTATTTCTTGTGTAGTGAGTTTGTTGCTATGCATAATTTGAGACAGTTTCTCATGAAACTATTTACGTGCAGGTTACTAATTGGTGGGTTACGGATTTTCCGGTACGTGGTGGCCGTTATTCAATACACCATTTTGCGCGATGGGGGACTAGCACATCGCCGCAACTACGAAGATGTGAAGGTAAAACATGGAAACGGTATTTAAATGTAAATCATGAACTAGCTAGTTAACTTAACTTAACCCTAGGGCGTCTTTAAATCCACCAAGTAGGCATTATTGTCTGTAACGTTACCTAAAAGTATAATTTATTCTTTTACCGAAACTTGGTTACGAAAAAGAATGCCGGTAGCGTATAAAGAAAAAAACGTGTTTTAAAGGAAGGTATCATGTGAAGATGTTTTTTTCTTCTACCGAAACTAGTTACGAACCATCGGTTTCGTACGCGGCCGAAGGGTATTAAATACTCTATTTTGATTATGATTACGTACGTCAAGATTAATGTTGAAACATTTTGACGCTAATGTGTAAACTTGTGTAGGTAATAATGCGCCCGAAATAAAGATGCAATTCAATTGAACATCGTGCGCACATTTGTGCCCCGTATGGAAACAAGCGTGACGATCTGTTATGCTGTCCAAGTGTGGAGATAAATCTTTCATAAGTTAAATGACGGCTAAAGAAAGATTTACTTAGCGCCTGACCCTTGTAAGCAGGTTCAACATTCATTCTTGTAAACAGGTTCAACATTCATTCTATGACGCTCGGCAAGGCTGTCAGCCTGGCTCATATAGTCACGCTCGGCAAGGCTGTCAGCTAGGCTCATATAGTCACGCTCGGCAAGGCTGTCAGCCTGGCTCATATAGTCACGCTCGGCAAGGCTGTCAGCCTGGCTCATATAGTCACGCTCGGCAAGGCTGTCAGCTAGGCTCATATAGTCACGCTCGGCAAGGCTGTCAGCCTGGCTCATATAGTCACGCTCAGCAAGGCTGTCAGCTAGGCTCATATAGTCACGCTCGGCAAGGCTGTCAGCTAGGCTCATATAGTCACGCTCGGCAAGGCTGTCAGCCTGGCTCATATAGTCACGCTCGGCAAGGCTGTCAGCCTGGCTCATATAGTCACGCTCGGCAAGGCTGTCAGCCTGGCTCATATAGTCACGCTCGGCAAGGCTGTCAGCCTGGCTCATATAGTCACGCTCGGCAAGGCTGTCAGCCTGGCTCATAAAGTCACGCTCGGCAAGGCTGTCAGCCTGGCTCATATAGTCACGCTCGGCAAGGCTGTCAGCTAGGCTCATATAGTCACGCTCGGCAAGGCTGTCAGCCTGGCTCATATAGTCACGCTCGGCAAGGCTGTCAGCTAGGCTCATATAGACACGCTCGGCAAGGCTGTCAGCCTGGCTCATATAGTCACGCTCGGCAAGGCTGTCAGCCTGGCTCATATAGTCACGCTCGGCAAGGCTGTCAGCCTGGATCATATAGTCACTCTCGGCAAGGCTGTCAGCTAGGCTCATATAGTCACGCTAGGCAAGGCTGTCAGCCTGGCTCATATAGTCACGCTCGGCAAGGCTGTCAGCTAGGCTCATATAGTCACGCTCGGCAAGGCTGTCAGCCTGGCTCATATAGTCACGCTCGGCAAGGCTGTCAGCCTGGCTCATATAGTCACGCTCGGCAAGGCTGTCAGCCTGGCTCATATAGTCACGCTCGGCAAGGCTGTCAGCCTGGCTCATATAGTCACGCTCGGCAAGGCTGTCAGCCTGGCTCATATAGTCACGCTCGGCAAGGCTGTCAGCCTGGCTCATATAGTCACGCTCGGCAAGGCTGTCAGCCTGGCTCATATAGTCACGCTCGGCAAGGCTGTCAGCTAGGCTCATATAGTCACGCTCGGCAAGGCTGTCAGCCTGGCTCATATAGTCACGCTCGGCAAGGCTGTCAGCCTGGCTCATATAGTCACGCTCGGCAAGGCTGTCAGCCTGGCTCATATAGTCACGCTCGGCAAGGCTGTCAGCTAGGCTCATATAGTCACGCTCGGCAAGGCTGTCAGCTAGGCTCATATAGTCACGCTCGGCAAGGCTGTCAGCTAGGCTCATATAGTCACGCTCGGCAAGGCTGTCAGCTAGGCTCATATAGTCACGCTCGGCAAGGCTGTCAGCCTGGCTCATATAGTCACGCTCGGCAAGGCTGTCAGCCTGGCTCATATAGTCACGCTCGGCAAGGCTGTCAGCCTGGCTCATATAGTCACGCTCGGCAAGGCTGTCAGCTAGGCTCATATAGTCACGCTCGGCAAGGCTGTCAGCTAGGCTCATATAGTCACGCTCGGCAAGGCTGTCAGCCTGGCTCATATAGTCACGCTCGGCAAGGCTGTCAGCTAGGATCATATAGTCACGCTCGGCAAGGCTGTCAGCCTGGCTCATATAGTCACGCTCGGCAAGGCTGTCAGCCTGGCTCATATAGTCACGCTCGGCAAGGCTGTCAGCCTGGCTCATATAGTCACGCTCGGCAAGGCTGTCAGCTAGGCTCATATAGTCACGCTCGGCAATGCTGTCAGCCTGGCTCATATAGTCACGCTCGACAAGGCTGTCAGCTAGGCTCATATAGTCACGCTCGGCAAGGCTGTCAGCAAGGCTCATATAGTCACGCTCGGCAAGGCTGTCAGCCTGGCTCATATAGTCACGCTCGGCAAGGCTTTCAGCTAGGCTCATATAGTCACGCTCGGCAAGGCTGTCAGCCTGGCTCATATAGTCACGCTCGGCAAGGCTGTCAGCCTGGCTCATATAGTCACGCTCGGCAAGGCTGTCAGCCTGGCTCATATAGTCACGCTCGGCAAGGCTGTCAGCCTGGCTCATATAGTCACGCTCGGCAAGGCTGTCAGCCTGGCTCATATAGTCACGCTCGGCAAGGCTGTCAGCCTGGCTCATATAGTCACGCTCGGCAAGGCTGTCAGCCTGGCTCATATAGTCACGCTCGGCAAGGCTGTCAGCCTGGCTCATATAGTCACGCTCGGCAAGGCTGTCAGCCTGGCTCATATAGTCACGCTCGGCAAGGCTGTCAGCCTGGCTCATATAGTCACGCTCGGCAAGGCTGTCAGCTAGGCTCATATAGTCACGCTCGGCAAGGCTGTCAGCCTGGCTCATATAGTCACGCTCGGCAAGGCTGTCAGCCTGGCTCATATAGTCACGCTCGGCAAGGCTGTCAGCCTGGCTCATATAGTCACGCTCGGCAAGGCTGTCAGCTAGGCTCATATAGTCACGCTCGGCAAGGCTGTCAGCTAGGCTCATATAGTCACGCTCGGCAAGGCTGTCAGCTAGGCTCATATAGTCACGCTCGGCAAGGCTGTCAGCTAGGCTCATACAGTCACGCTCGGCAAGGCTGTCAGCCTGGCTCATATAGTCACGCTCGGCAAGGCTGTCAGCCTGGCTCATATAGTCACGCTCGGCAAGGCTGTCAGCCTGGCTCATATAGTCACGCTCGGCAAGGCTGTCAGCTAGGCTCATATAGTCACGCTCGGCAAGGCTGTCAGCCTGGCTCATATAGTCACGCTCGGCAAGGCTGTCAGCCTGGCTCATATAGTCACGCTCGGCAAGGCTGTCAGCTAGGCTCATATA
The DNA here is from genome assembly GCA_949825045.1 of Argyresthia goedartella. Taxonomy (NCBI): domain Eukaryota; kingdom Metazoa; phylum Arthropoda; class Insecta; order Lepidoptera; family Argyresthiidae; genus Argyresthia; species Argyresthia goedartella. The sequence goes on along the minus strand of OX463823.1, from coordinate 4,487,204 downwards.
GTCACGCTTGGCAAGGCTGTCAGCCTGGCTCATATAGTCACGCTCGGCAAGGCTGTCATCTAGGCTCATATAGTCACGCTCGGCAAGGCTGTCGGCCTGGCTTATATAGTCACGCTCGGCAAGGCTGTCAGCTAGGATCATATAGTCACGCTCGGCAAGGCTGTCAGCCTGGCTCATATAGTCACGCTCGGCAAGGCTGTCAGCCTGGCTCATATAGTCACGCTCGGCAAGGCTGTCAGCCTGGCTCATATAGTCACGCTCGGCAAGGCTGTCAGCTAGGCTCATATAGTCACGCTCGGCAATGCTGTCAGCCTGGCTCATATAGTCACGCTCGACAAGGCTGTCAGCTAGGCTCATATAGTCACGCTCGGCAAGGCTGTCAGCTAGGCTCATATAGTCACGCTCGGCAAGGCTGTCAGCCTGGCTCATATAGTCACGCTCGGCAAGGCTTTCAGCTAGGCTCATATAGTCACGCTCGGCAAGGCTGTCAGCCTGGCTCATATAGTCACGCTCGGCAAGGCTGTCAGCCTGGCTCATATAGTCACGCTCGGCAAGGCTGTCAGCTAGGATCATATAGTCACGCTCGGCAAGGCTGTCAGCCTGGCTTATATAGTCACGCTCGGCAAGGCTGTCAGCCTGGCTCATATAGTCACGCTCGGCAAGGCTGTCAGCCTGGCTCATATAGTCACGCTCGGCAAGGCTGTCAGCCTGGCTCATATAGTCACGCTCGGCAAGGCTGTCAGCCTGGCTCATATAGTCACGCTCGACAAGGCTGTCAGCTAGGCTCATATAGTCACGCTCGGCAAGGCTGTCAGCTAGGCTCATATAGTCTCGCTCGGCAAGGCTGTCAGCCTGGCTCATATAGTCACGCTCGGCAAGGCTTTTAGCTAGGCTCATATAGTCACGCTCGGCAAGGCTGTCAGCCTGGCTCATATAGTCACGCTCGGCAAGGCTGTCAGCCTGGCTCATATAGTCACGCTCGGCAAGGCTGTCAGCCTGGCTCATATAGTCACGCTCGGCAAGTCTGTCAGCCTGGCTCATATAGTCACGCTCGGCAAGGCTGTCAGCCTGGCTCATATAGTCACGCTCGGCAAGGCTGTCAGCCTGGCTCATATAGTCACGCTCGGCAAGGCTGTCAGCCTGGCTCATATAGTCACGCTCGGCAAGGCTGTCAGCTAGGCTCATATAGTCACGCTCGGCAAGGCTGTCAGCCTGGCTCATATAGTCACGCTCGGCAAGGCTGTCAGCCTGGCTCATATAGTCACGCTCGGCAAGGCTGTCAGCCTGGCTCATATAGTCACGCTCGGCAAGGCTGTCAGCTAGGCTCATATAGTCACGCTTGGCAAGGCTATCAGCTAGGCTCATATAGTCACGCTCGGCAAGGCTGTCAGCTAGGCTCATATAGTCACGCTCGGCAAGGCTGTCAGCTAGGCTCATATAGTCACGCTCGGCAAGGCTGTCAGCGTGGCTCATATTGTCACGCCGGCAAGGCTGTCAGCTAGGCTCATATAGTCACGCTCGGCAAGGCTGTCAGCTAGGCTCATATAGTCACGCTCGGCAAGGCTGTCAGCTAGGCTCATATAGTCACGCTCGGCAAGGCTGTCAGCCTGCCTCATATAGTCACGCTCGGCAAGGCTGTCAGCTAGGCTCATATAGTCACGCTCGGCAAGGCTGTCAGCCTGGCTCATATAGTCACGCTCGGCAAGGCTGTCAGCCTGGCTCATATAGTCACGCTCGGCAAGGCTGTCAGCCTGGCTCATATAGTCACGCTCGGCAAGGCTGTCAGCTAGGCTCATATAGTCACGCTCGGCAAGGCTGTCAGCTAGGCTCATATAGTCACGCTCGGCAAAGCTGTCAGCTAGGCTCATATAGTCACGCTCGGCAAGGCTGTCAGCTAGGCTCATATAGTCACGCTCGGCAAGGCTGTCAGCTAGGCTCATATAGTCACGCTCGGCAAGGCTGTCAGCTAGGCTCATATAGTCACGCTCGGCAAGGCTGTCACCTAGGCTCATATAGTCACGCTCGGCAAGGCTGTCAGCCTGGCTCATATAGTCGCGCTCGGCAAGGCTGTCAGCTAGGCTCATATAGTCACGCTCGGCAAGGCTGTCAGCTAGGCTCATATAGTCACGCTCGGCAAGGCTGTCACCTAGGCTCATATAGTCACGCTCGGCAAGGCTGTCAGCTAGGCTCATATAGTCACGCTCGGCAAGGCTGTCAGCTAGGCTCATATAGTCACGCTCGGCAAGGCTGTCAGCTAGGCTCATATAGTCACGCTCGGCAAGGCTGTCAGCGTGGCTCATATAGTCACGCTCGGCAAAACTGTCAGCTAGGCTCATATAGTCACGCTCGGCAAGGCTGTCAGCTAGGCTCATATAGTCACGCTCGGCAAGGCTGTCAGCCTGGCTCATATAGTCACGCTCGGCAAGGCTGTCAGCTAGGCTCATATAGTCACGCTCGGCAAGGCTGTCAGCCTGGCTCATATAGTCACGCTCGGCAAGGCTGTCAGCCTGGGTCATATAGTCACGCTCGGCAAGGCTGTCAGCCTGGCTCATATAGTCACGCTCGGCAAGGCTGTCAGCTAGGCTCATATAGTCACGCTCGGCAAGGCTGTCAGCTAGGCTCATATAGTCACGCTCGGCAAGGCTGTCAGCTAGGCTCATATAGTCACGCTCGGCAAGGCTGTCAGCTAGGCTCATATAGTCACGCTCGGCAAGGCTGTCAGCTAGGCTCATACAGTCACGCTCGGCAAGGCTGTCAGCCTGGCTCATATAGTCACGCTCGGCAAGGCTGTCAGCCTGGCTCATATAGTCACGCTCGGCAAGGCTGTCAGCCTGGCTCATATAGTCACGCTCGGCAAGGCTGTCAGCTAGGCTCATATAGTCACGCTCGGCAAGGCTGTCAGCCTGGCTCATATAGTCACGCTCGGCAAGGCTGTCAGCCTGGCTCATATAGTCACGCTCGGCAAGGCTGTCAGCTAGGCTCATATAGTCACGCTTGGCAAGGCTGTCAGCCTGGCTCATATAGTCACGCTCGGCAAGGCTGTCATCTAGGCTCATATAGTCACGCTCGGCAAGGCTGTCGGCCTGGCTTATATAGTCACGCTCGGCAAGGCTGTCAGCTAGGATCATATAGTCACGCTCGGCAAGGCTGTCAGCCTGGCTCATATAGTCACGCTCGGCAAGGCTGTCAGCCTGGCTCATATAGTCACGCTCGGCAAGGCTGTCAGCCTGGCTCATATAGTCACGCTCGACAAGGCTGTCAGCTAGGCTCATATAGTCACGCTCGGCAATGCTGTCAGCCTGGCTCATATAGTCACGCTCGACAAGGCTGTCAGCTAGGCTCATATAGTCACGCTCGGCAAGGCTTTCAGCTAGGCTCATATAGTCACGCTCGGCAAGGCTGTCAGCCTGGCTCATATAGTCACGCTCGGCAAGGCTTTCAGCTAGGCTCATATAGTCACGCTCGGCAAGGCTGTCAGCCTGGCTCATATAGTCACGCTCGGCAAGGCTGTCAGCCTGGCTCATATAGTCACGCTCGGCAAGGCTGTCAGCTAGGATCATATAGTCACGCTCGGCAAGGCTGTCAGCCTGGCTTATATAGTCACGCTCGGCAAGGCTGTCAGCCTGGCTCATATAGTCACGCTCGGCAAGGCTGTCAGCCTGGCTCATATAGTCACGCTCGGCAAGGCTGTCAGCCTGGCTCATATAGTCACGCTCGGCAAGGCTGTCAGCCTGGCTCATATAGTCACGCTCGACAAGGCTGTCAGCTAGGCTCATATAGTCACGCTCGGCAAGGCTGTCAGCTAGGCTCATATAGTCTCGCTCGGCAAGGCTGTCAGCCTGGCTCATATAGTCACGCTCGGCAAGGCTTTTAGCTAGGCTCATATAGTCACGCTCGGCAAGGCTGTCAGCCTGGCTCATATAGTCACGCTCGGCAAGGCTGTCAGCCTGGCTCATATAGTCACGCTCGGCAAGGCTGTCAGCCTGGCTCATATAGTCACGCTCGGCAAGTCTGTCAGCCTGGCTCATATAGTCACGCTCGGCAAGGCTGTCAGCCTGGCTCATATAGTCACGCTCGGCAAGGCTGTCAGCCTGGCTCATATAGTCACGCTCGGCAAGGCTGTCAGCCTGGCTCATATAGTCACGCTCGGCAAGGCTGTCAGCTAGGCTCATATAGTCACGCTCGGCAAGGCTGTCAGCCTGGCTCATATAGTCACGCTCGGCAAGGCTGTCAGCCTGGCTCATATAGTCACGCTCGGCAAGGCTGTCAGCCTGGCTCATATAGTCACGCTCGGCAAGGCTGTCAGCTAGGCTCATATAGTCACGCTTGGCAAGGCTATCAGCTAGGCTCATATAGTCACGCTCGGCAAGGCTGTCAGCTAGGCTCATATAGTCACGCTCGGCAAGGCTGTCAGCTAGGCTCATATAGTCACGCTCGGCAAGGCTGTCAGCGTGGCTCATATTGTCACGCCGGCAAGGCTGTCAGCTAGGCTCATATAGTCACGCTCGGCAAGGCTGTCAGCTAGGCTCATATAGTCACGCTCGGCAAGGCTGTCAGCTAGGCTCATATAGTCACGCTCGGCAAGGCTGTCAGCCTGCCTCATATAGTCACGCTCGGCAAGGCTGTCAGCTAGGCTCATATAGTCACGCTCGGCAAGGCTGTCAGCCTGGCTCATATAGTCACGCTCGGCAAGGCTGTCAGCCTGGCTCATATAGTCACGCTCGGCAAGGCTGTCAGCCTGGCTCATATAGTCACGCTCGGCAAGGCTGTCAGCTAGGCTCATATAGTCACGCTCGGCAAGGCTGTCAGCTAGGCTCATATAGTCACGCTCGGCAAAGCTGTCAGCTAGGCTCATATAGTCACGCTCGGCAAGGCTGTCAGCTAGGCTCATATAGTCACGCTCGGCAAGGCTGTCAGCTAGGCTCATATAGTCACGCTCGGCAAGGCTGTCAGCTAGGCTCATATAGTCACGCTCGGCAAGGCTGTCACCTAGGCTCATATAGTCACGCTCGGCAAGGCTGTCAGCCTGGCTCATATAGTCGCGCTCGGCAAGGCTGTCAGCTAGGCTCATATAGTCACGCTCGGCAAGGCTGTCAGCTAGGCTCATATAGTCACGCTCGGCAAGGCTGTCACCTAGGCTCATATAGTCACGCTCGGCAAGGCTGTCAGCTAGGCTCATATAGTCACGCTCGGCAAGGCTGTCAGCTAGGCTCATATAGTCACGCTCGGCAAGGCTGTCAGCTAGGCTCATATAGTCACGCTCGGCAAGGCTGTCAGCGTGGCTCATATAGTCACGCTCGGCAAAACTGTCAGCTAGGCTCATATAGTCACGCTCGGCAAGGCTGTCAGCTAGGCTCATATAGTCACGCTCGGCAAGGCTGTCAGCCTGGCTCATATAGTCACGCTCGGCAAGGCTGTCAGCTAGGCTCATATAGTCACGCTCGGCAAGGCTGTCAGCCTGGCTCATATAGTCACGCTCGGCAAGGCTGTCAGCCTGGGTCATATAGTCACGCTCGGCAAGGCTGTCAGCCTGGCTCATATAGTCACGCTCGGCAAGGCTGTCAGCTAGGCTCATATAGTCACGCTCGGCAAGGCTGTCAGCTAGGCTCATATAGTCACGCTCGGCAAGGCTGTCAGCTAGGCTCATATAGTCACGCTCGGCAAGGCTGTCAGCTAGGCTCATATAGTCATGCTCGGCAAGGCTGTCAGCTAGGCTCATATAGTCACGCTCGGCAGGGCTGTCAGCTAGGCTCAGATAGTCACGCTCGGCAAGGCTGTCAGCTAGGCTCATATAGTCACGCTCGGCAAGGCTGTCAGCTAGGCTCATATAGTCACGCTCGGCAAGGCTGTCAGCCTGGCTCATATAGTCACGCTCGGCAAGGCTGTCAGCCTGGCTCATATAGTCACGCTCGGCAAGGCTGTCAGCCTGGCTCATATAGTCACGCTCGGCAAGGCTGTCAGCTAGGCTCATATAGTCACGCTCGGCAAGGCTGTCAGCCTGGCTCATATAGTCACGCTCGGCAATGCTGTCAGCCTGGCTCATATAGTCACGCTCGGCAAGGCTGTCAGCCTGGCTCATATAGTCACGCTCGGCAAGGCTGTCAGCTAGGCTCATATAGTCACGCTCGGCAAGGCTGTCAGCTAGGCTCATATAGTCACGCTCGGCAAGGCTGTCAGCTAGGCTCATATAGTCACGCTCGGCAAGGCTGTCAGCTAGGCTGATATAGTCACGCTCGGCAAGGCTGTCAGCCTGGCTCATATAGTCACGCTCGGCAAGGCTGTCAGCCTGGCTCATATAGTCACGCTCGGCAAGGCTGTCAGCCTGGCTCATATAGTCACGCTCGGCAAGGCTGTCAGCTAGGCTCATATAGTCACGCTCGGCAAGGCTGTCAGCTAGGCTCATATAGTCACGCTCGGCAAGGCTGTCAGCCTGGCTCATATAGTCACGCTCGGCAAGGCTGTCAGCTAGGATCATATAGTCACGCTCGGCAAGGCTGTCAGCCTGGCTCATATAGTCACGCTCGGCAAGGCTGTCAGCCTGGCTCATATAGTCACGCTCGGCAAGGCTGTCAGCCTGGCTCATATAGTCACGCTCGGCAAGGCTGTCAGCTAGGCTCATATAGTCACGCTCGGCAATGCTGTCAGCCTGGCTCATATAGTCACGCTCGACAAGGCTGTCAGCTAGGCTCATATAGTCACGCTCGGCAAGGCTGTCAGCTAGGCTCATATAGTCACGCTCGGCAAGGCTGTCAGCCTGGCTCATATAGTCACGCTCGGCAAGGCTTTCAGCTAGGCTCATATAGTCACGCTCGGCAAGGCTGTCAGCCTGGCTCATATAGTCACGCTCGGCAAGGCTGTCAGCCTGGCTCATATAGTCACGCTCGGCAAGGCTGTCAGCCTGGCTCATATAGTCACGCTCGGCAAGGCTGTCAGCCTGGCTCATATAGTCACGCTCGGCAAGGCTGTCAGCCTGGCTCATATAGTCACGCTCGGCAAGGCTGTCAGCTAGGCTCATATAGTCACGCTCAGCAAGGCTGTCAGCCTGGCTCATATAGTCACGCTCGGCAAGGCTGTCAGCCTGGCTCATATAGTCACGCTCGGCAAGGCTGTCAGCCTGGCTCATATAGTCACGCTCGGCAAGGCTGTCAGCTAGGCTCATATAGTCACGCTCGGCAAGGCTGTCAGCTAGGCTCATATAGTCACGCTCGGCAAGGCTGTCAGCTAGGCTCATATAGTCACGCTCGGCAAGGCTGTCAGCTAGGCTCATATAGTCACGCTCGGCAAGGCTGTCAGCCTGGCTCATATAGTCACGCTCGGCAAGGCTGTCAGCCTGGCTCATATAGTCACGCTCGGCAAGGCTGTCAGCCTGGCTCATATAGTCACGCTCGGCAAGGCTGTCAGCTAGGCTCATATAGTCACGCTCGGCAAGGCTGTCAGCCTGGCTCATATAGTCACGCTCGGCAAGGCTGTCAGCCTGGCTCATATAGTCACGCTCGGCAAGGCTGTCAGCTAGGCTCATATAGTCACGCTTGGCAAGGCTGTCAGCCTGGCTCATATAGTCACGCTCGGCAAGGCTGTCATCTAGGCTCATATAGTCACGCTCGGCAAGGCTGTCAGCCTGGCTTATATAGTCACGCTCGGCAAGGCTGTCAGCTAGGATCATATAGTCACGCTCGGCAAGGCTGTCAGCCTGGCTCATATAGTCACGCTCGGCAAGGCTGTCAGCCTGGCTCATATAGTCACGCTCGGCAAGGCTGTCAGCCTGGCTCATATAGTCACGCTCGGCAAGGCTGTCAGCTAGGCTCATATAGTCACGCTCGGCAATGCTGTCAGCCTGGCTCATATAGTCACGCTCGACAAGGCTGTCAGCTAGGCTCATATAGTCACGCTCGGCAAGGCTGTCAGCTAGGCTCATATAGTCACGCTCGGCAAGGCTGTCAGCCTGGCTCATATAGTCACGCTCGGCAAGGCTTTCAGCTAGGCTCATATAGTCACGCTCGGCAAGGCTGTCAGCCTGGCTCATATAGTCACGCTCGGCAAGGCTGTCAGCCTGGCTCATATAGTCACGCTCGGCAAGGCTGTCAGCTAGGATCATATAGTCACGCTCGGCAAGGCTGTCAGCCTGGCTCATATAGTCACGCTCGGCAAGGCTGTCAGCCTGGCTCATATAGTCACGCTCGGCAAGGCTGTCAGCCTGGCTCATATAGTCACGCTCGGCAAGGCTGTCAGCCTGGCTCATATAGTCACGCTCGGCAAGGCTGTCAGCCTGGCTCATATAGTCACGCTCGACAAGGCTGTCAGCTAGGCTCATATAGTCACGCTCGGCAAGGCTGTCAGCTAGGCTCATATAGTCTCGCTCGGCAAGGCTGTCAGCCTGGCTCATATAGTCACGCTCGGCAAGGCTTTTAGCTAGGCTCATATAGTCACGCTCGGCAAGGCTGTCAGCCTGGCTCATATTGTCACGCTCGGCAAGGCTGTCAGCCTGGCTCATATAGTCACGCTCGGCAAGGCTGTCAGCCTGGCTCATATAGTCACGCTCGGCAAGTCTGTCAGCCTGGCTCATATAGTCACGCTCGGCAAGGCTGTCAGCCTGGCTCATATAGTCACGCTCGGCAAGGCTGTCAGCCTGGCTCATATAGTCACGCTCGGCAAGGCTGTCAGCCTGGCTCATATAGTCACGCTCGGCAAGGCTGTCAGCTAGGCTCATATAGTCACGCTCGGCAAGGCTGTCAGCCTGGCTCATATAGTCACGCTCGGCAAGGCTGTCAGCCTGGCTCATATAGTCACGCTCGGCAAGGCTGTCAGCCTGGCTCATATAGTCACGCTCGGCAAGGCTGTCAGCTAGGCTCATATAGTCACGCTTGGCAAGGCTGTCAGCTAGGCTCATATAGTCACGCTCGGCAAGGCTGTCAGCTAGGCTCATATAGTCACGCTCGGCAAGGCTGTCAGCTAGGCTCATATAGTCACGCTCGGCAAGGCTGTCAGCGTGGCTCATATTGTCACGCCGGCAAGGCTGTCAGCTAGGCTCATATAGTCACGCTCGGCAAGGCTGTCAGCTAGGCTCATATAGTCACGCTCGGCAAGGCTGTCAGCTAGGCTCATATAGTCACGCTCGGCATGGCTGTCAGCCTGCCTCATATAGTCACGCTCGGCAAGGCTGTCAGCTAGGCTCATATAGTCACGCTCGGCAAGGCTGTCAGCCTGGCTCATATAGTCACGCTCGGCAAGGCTGTCAGCCTGGCTCATATAGTCACGCTCGGCAAGGCTGTCAGCCTGGCTCATATAGTCACGCTCGGCAAGGCTGTCAGCTAGGCTCATATAGTCACGCTCGGCAAGGCTGTCAGCTAGGCTCATATAGTCACGCTCGGCAAAGCTGTCAGCTAGGCTCATATAGTCACGCTCGGCAAGGCTGTCAGCTAGGCTCATATAGTCACGCTCGGCAAGGCTGTCAGCTAGGCTCATATAGTCACGCTCGGCAAGGCTGTCAGCTAGGCTCATATAGTCACGCTCGGCAAGGCTGTCACCTAGGCTCATATAGTCACGCTCGGCAAGGCTGTCAGCCTGGCTCATATAGTCGCGCTCGGCAAGGCTGTCAGCTAGGCTCATATAGTCACGCTCGGCAAGGCTGTCAGCTAGGCTCATATAGTCACGCTCGGCAAGGCTGTCACCTAGGCTCATATAGTCACGCTCGGCAAGGCTGTCAGCTAGGCTCATATAGTCACGCTCGGCAAGGCTGTCAGCTAGGCTCATATAGTCACGCTCGGCAAGGCTGTCAGCTAGGCTCATATAGTCACGCTCGGCAAGGCTGTCAGCGTGGCTCATATAGTCACGCTCGGCAAAACTGTCAGCTAGGCTCATATAGTCACGCTCGGCAAGGCTGTCAGCTAGGCTCATATAGTCACGCTCGGCAAGGCTGTCAGCCTGGCTCATATAGTCACGCTCGGCAAGGCTGTCAGCTAGGCTCATATAGTCACGCTCGGCAAGGCTGTCAGCCTGGCTCATATAGTCACGCTCGGCAAGGCTGTCAGCCTGGGTCATATAGTCACGCTCGGCAAGGCTGTCAGCCTGGCTCATATAGTCACGCTCGGCAAGGCTGTCAGCTAGGCTCATATAGTCACGCTCGGCAAGGCTGTCAGCTAGGCTCATATAGTCACGCTCGGCAAGGCTGTCAGCTAGGCTCATATAGTCACGCTCGGCAAGGCTGTCAGCTAGGCTCATATAGTCATGCTCGGCAAGGCTGTCAGCTAGGCTCATATAGTCACGCTCGGCAGGGCTGTCAGCTAGGCTCAGATAGTCACGCTCGGCAAGGCTGTCAGCTAGGCTCATATAGTCACGCTCGGCAAGGCTGTCAGCTAGGCTCATATAGTCACGCTCGGCAAGGCTGTCAGCCTGGCTCCTATAGTCACGCTCGGCAAGGCTGTCAGCTAGGCTCATATAGTCACGCTCGGCAAGGCTGTCAGCCTGGCTCATATAGTCACGCTCGGCAAGGCTGTCAGCCTGGCTCATATAGTCACGCTCGGCAAGGCTGTCAGCTAGGCTCATATAGTCACGCTCGGCAAGGCTGTCAGCTAGGCTCATATAGTCACGCTCGGCAAGGCTGTCAGCGTGGCTCATATAGTCACGCTCGGCAAGGCTGTCAGCTAGGCTCATATAGTCACGCTCGGCAAGGCTGTCAGCTAGGCTCATATAGTCACGCTCGGCAAGGCTGTCAGCTAGGCTCATATAGTCACGCTCGGCAAGGCTGTCAGCTAGGCTCATATAGTCACGCTCGGCAAGGCTGTCAGCTAGGCTCATATAGTCACGCTCGGCAAGGCTGTCAGCTAGGCTCATATAGTCACGCTCGGCAAGGCTATCAGCTAGGCTCATATAGTCACGCTCGGCAAGGCTGTCAGCTAGGCTCATATAGTCACGCTCGGCAAGGCTGTCAGCTAGGCTCATATAGTCACGCTCGGCAAGGCTGTCAGCTAGGCTCATATAGTCACGCTCGGCAAGGCTGTCAGCCTGGCTCATATAGTCACGCTCGGCAAGGCTGTCAGCTAGGCTCATATAGTCACGCTCGGCAAGGCTGTCAGCTGTAATCATTATAAATAAAGTGATTTATTAAGTTATCACTCTTCATTCCTTTTCCACCAAAGTCAAAGTCAAAGTCAAAGTAAATTATTACTGTAGATATTTACATATACTTAGCAAACGTCATTTTTTTGCTCCTTCTCTACATTGGACCACTGTGGGAGAAGAAGGGCGTAGAAACTCCCACCAATCATCATCAAGTTTTAATTTACATATATCGAAATGTATACTTATCAGCATGTCATTAACTCACCATATCTTAGTCTGACGCGCTCGAGAAATCCCACTTGTATGGGCTTATTGTTTGTTGTCCTAACGACGCGGATATGGAAAACTCAGAATTGGCGGAGATACAGAGTTAAAGCAGGCTATCAATTATCTCCCATATCTTAATCTGATCTGATCAAGTTACTCGCTATACCTACTTTTGGCTTCCTCGATTACAAGTGTAGATAAAGTAAAGAATTCCTAATAGAATAATTGTTATAAAGAATGTTTGTTCTGACTATCTGTGGAATTCTGAAGGCATCGCATCGATCTAAAGAACAAAACTAACAGGTGCATATCAATTCGAGCGACTCCTGTCGTGTTCTTGCGTAAGGTTCAATCTTCAAACTCCATTTCACTGAAATCACCCTGCATGTCCTAACTAACCTAATACAAATTGGACCACACCCTTACATTACATGCTGTTTAGTACGGCAAAGGCCGTGGGTCCCCATTTGTTATGAAGTACTTAACAAGTTGCGAATATTAGAGGGTTGCGGGTGGCGGCGCGGCCGGGTCAGGGCTGTTGCGACCCGGGATATTCAGGGATATGTTCTATTGAATGATTTAAACATACGCTCGGGTATTCTCTCAAGTAAGTCTGGCTGGAAAAAAATCGGAGTCCTGGAATAAAATAAGGGTTTATCCGAGGTAAAGAAAATATATGTCTATTCAACGTAGATATGTGCTTTCATTTTCACACAAATTGAATCGACTAGAACACGAGCTTGATAAAATATTGAAATACTATAATGTATTGCCATCGCACATCGCGGATCCAAACTGACGCAGTTGACAGTTCGGCGCGAAAACGGACCTACAGTTCCGATGATGTAAGTAGTCCTTGTGTTGGCCGTATTTACCAATCAATGCGTCAATCTTATCCTCTTTCAATTCACTGATGGACGTCACTTGGCGCAAGTCAAGCGTGTTTTTAAAGGGGAAATATTAAACTGCACATCAAAAATACTGATTTGCACAGCAAATATCACAGCAAAATGTTGCGGTAGCTTAGGTGAAGGGTAAAGGGGTTGAGCGAAGCGAAGCCCCCTTTATCCTTCGTGGTAGGTTGCACATGTAAGAACAACAAAATACTTAAAAAATAAACTTAGGTACACATAAAATATTTAAAATATAAAGTGTTTTTGGTGATCCTTGTTTGCTGTGCAAATCAGTATTATTGATGTGCGAATAAATACTAGCCTTTTAAAAGGTATGCTTTGCTTCGCATCATTTCGTGTTTCCTAATTTTTATTCGCATAATAAGTTTTGTCATTACTTTAGTGGCAGAATAGTACTTATTATAACAATGCTACGGATTAGTGGTTTGGTTGGCAAAACAACCTTTTAGAATATTTTCTGTTGGACTACTTTTGAAACGTCTAATGGATGTTTTAACATATTATATCGGCTAATAATGATTTATTATATTTATCTTGCGCTAGGTCTTCTGGTTCAGTTATATTATTGCCATAGGCTTCATTAGTTTTTCAAACAACAAAGATATATTCAATCAAATCGTACAAATGTTCTGTCATGGTTATGTCACAAACAAGATATAAACAAGACATATAAATCTTTGTTAAGTAATTTCATGTTACATAGTTGTCACACAAATTCAAATATAGTCATAGGGTCAAACGTGAACTTCTGTTGTGAATTAACGGGGGATGCGAATCTCGCAGTGGATATGTAGTAACCGTGCTTAGATTTTTTTATAAGCATAGTGATGTACTTATTTTGGCTAAAACATTTTCCGTGTTACCACAAAAAATATTAAACAGCCTTTAACCTCAAAACAAACGTCAAATCCCATACATTTTTGTTTTTAAACAAGTGTTGAACAGTAGTTTAATTTTTTGGGGCAAGGCTCACTTAAATTTTGTCAAAGATGTTTTGAAGGGATGTTAAAAATTTATATCCATAATTTGATAATAAAATACAAAATTGATAAAGATCACATTATTTCCTTTTATCCATTTTGGGATTCACCGTGAAGAAAATTTGCAAGATACATGTTTATCGGTGAATTGAGCACCGTGCACCAAGGAACCTCATACAGATTGTGATTTCATCAAGAAATTCAAACATTCGATGATTTACCGCTAGATCAGCTCAGAACATAAAAAAAAAAAAATAAGTAGTAAAAAAATAAACACGAATAATTGTCATTTTGTTTTAAGTCGTGGATGACTAAGTACACGAATATATCATTGGGCATTGATGTTACTGTCAACAGTACTAAGGCCTAACTAAGAGGTCTATACACTCATAGTAATAAACAGTTATTTTTTGTGAGACACTGAAATTCCGTGTCTCTAGACTCAATATGATACTCCGCCAGAAGGTCATGAAATGATTCAGCCAGGGGCGGATCCAGGTTCTGAAAGCCAATTCCGTATAATAAGCTATCGTTGAAAGTCTAGAAATGTATGAACACGATTTTTTGTACGTACCTTGAATTCACCTACCATCAGGGACAGTCCTACTCTCAATATATTTAAAAGTCGTGTGAAGAAGCATAACCTCTCTCTGTAAGATTTATGGGTTGTATGTATGTGTTTATTTTGATGTTTATTTAATAAGTATTGGCAACAAATATAATGACCACCAAAATATTTTTTTCCAACCCAAAATGGCTAAATGACCACCAAAAGTTGCAGAAAATATCAGGGAAAAATACTGCGATAGCTTAGGTGAGCGAAGCGAAGCCCCCTTTATCCTTAGAGTTAGGTTGAACATGTAAGAATAACAAAAAATACTCAAAACAAAAACAGTACACAAAACATAAAAAGAAGTTTGGTGATCATTTATCCAAACACAATTTGGTGGACATCCATCCATTTTGGCAGTCATTTCGAATTTATCGGTGGTAAATTTTCGAATTTTTTGGTAATCGTTTAAACACAAGCCATATATATTTATGTTAAAGATGTTTAATGTACAAATGTAGGCACTCGTATATTTAGTTTAGTTGGGACCACCCTCGTAGCTGAACTAATCGGTATCTGACGTACGAGTTATTACAATGTAGTCACTCATCTGCATGTGGTTACACATAGCGGTTATAATCTAACTCTAATTGAATGCCACAGCCAGCCCATAAGTTACATACAAGTATGTAAATGACACGAATGTCAAGCCTGTCTATACTCATATAACATAGTATAGTTTACATCTCCACGTGGATAAGCCTACGGTACAGATTCTGCTTATATACATCCGTTAGGTTAGTCCACTCTCAGAACACTCCCATTAACAGATGCTCAAGACCCACAGCTCTTGCCTCCGATCTCTGAACTGAGAATATCACTAATCAAATACTTAAGTATTAATATATATACGATCGGTCTCCGCAGATATCACAAAAAGTACGAGGCAGAACAAAACGTAAGTATTAATTTAGTCAATTTCTTAAATCAGAAACCAGCGCTAATCCTTTCGCCAAAACTACAATTTCTTTTTTGATCGTATCCCATGCAGATTATCATAGCACACTTTGTGGTTGACTTAGATTAGATGGTTTTCTTTTCTGCACATTAGAACATTTTGATAAATAGAAAATGTACATAAACGTCGCTTACATACAAGGTAACCATTTGCAGAACAACCGACAATATAATGTATTTATTTATTTATATATTAATACAGATTAACATTAACAACATTACAGACTATTTCCAATTCGTTATAAACATACAAATATACAAATAAAATATAAACCCTTCCAATTAAACCAGATTGAAACGCACTTCCTTGTACGATAAGAGACAGCCCCACTCTTTTCGCTTTCAAAAACCGGGTAAAAGAGTACTTCCTCTCTCTTTTACGATAGTTGTAGTATGTATATTATTATATGTAAACTATATGTACAGGTTTATTTATGTATTGTTACTTATTTAGTAGTTTGGTACATACGAGTATGTATTTTATAGATATTTAATTTACTTATACGTATTTTATTATTGATTAGATATTGTGAACTGCCTACCCTTTCTTGATAAAATTTCCTGTCATGCCTTGGTTAGCTGGAAGAAATCTCTTTTTAGAGATAAGCTCTCTTTTGTACATATGTTTTCTCTTAATGTATCTTTTTTAAATAACTATCTTCAATAAAGAATTATGAATTATGAAATTATATCATCGTACATGTCAGTTCAATAAATCTCAACAGTAATAATAATTCAATAATAAAAATGTCAATACATTCTTTTGAAATTTGAAATAATCAGTTCATTATATTTTAATTACATAAAATAACACAGTCACACATTCCCCTCGCAGAACCTTCCACATTCTCGCAATATATGCCTCCATGCATCACCAAACAATGTAGTAGAAATAGGGCTCTAAATGAGTCTGCTCGAAAACACCCTCGTTCTCGCAGCTGAGTAGAATGGAGCCGCTGTCTCCCGGTCCTGGCATATTTGTAGGTCACGGCTACGCCCTTAATCGGACGAGCGAGGCTGCTGCAGACCGGCTACACACTTTCTGCATTTGGTTGAGGGCATCTCAAGCTTTGCAGAGATTGTAAAACGTACATTTTTGAGCGATGACAGGCGCGAAAAATAACGAATAGAAATAAATGGCTTTTGTTTAACTGTTTACCAAATTGAAAAAAATTACATCTAAAAAATCTATTTTCATCCCAAATTTACTAAATGTTGATCAAGTGTTCGGACAGAAAGTGACCTACAGCAACTAATACGGTATTGTCAAACTACATGAAAGCACTAAATTTAGTAAGTAAAAAAAATATTTTTTTTAGTAAGTAAAAAAACATTTAGTAAAGCTAGTCAAAACTTATATTGGTAAACAATATATTTGTTACCTTAATAAATTAGATAGATAGATAGATGATCCATTTATTCTCTGTTAAAATACGCACAAAAACAGTTATACAGATCCTTAAACAAATGATTGAAATTATAAGTAATTTAACATGTGTATATTCCACAGTGAATATGCCCTGGCTCAGCATATGTTACAGATAAGTTATCTGCAACGCTGGTTATTCGGCCAAGACCCATTTCATTATTATTATTAATTAGCGTAGTTTGTTAGTGACCTAGCCGTTGTCTGACTTCAAAAAGGGGTGGGGGGGGGGAAGTTAGCTGTAGCGTAATATATGGATGGATTTTGTTTATTAAAATTGATGCGAGGTCTACTGTTCTCGCAGAACCACTAGCTACGTAGTTCCTTTACATCATATCTGCAGAAACTCCGCAGCAGTGCTGTACCAGCTACTTGTTGCAGCGTAAACTTCCGCTTGCTCTGCTCGGCGCTCAAAGGGCTAAGTGGTGTTTGTCTGTGCTGTTTGCATTTCTAGGACTTCATATAGCCTATTTAGATCCGGGTAGTTAAACGGAATAGAAATAGGAAGTCACAGACAAGACTCTAATGGCCGATTTTACCAACGATCCCTATCATCTAGGGGACATTTTATTTTTTTCAGGGCCACCTAGCGGTTGTTTCGATTTGCCCTAAGTGTAAGGGTCATCTAGGCTCCTTGAGGACCCCCTTAATATAAGAGTCTGGCCATCGAAACAATCGCTAGACAGCTAAGAAAATGAGCTAAGTGTCCCTTAACTGTTGGTGAAATTTGGCATAACATAATAAGACTTAAGCTCGCCTTTTTTATCCATTGTAAGTTACTTGGGGTGCCTCTGCCGCCTCGATTAGGAAAAGGCGTATTGCAATGATGATTTTGTGTCATCATCAGCCTGTCAGTCCTGGTGCTCCAGAGTACCTGCGGAACCGTTTCAAGACCTCGTCGTGCATGTGTCGCATCTAGGGAACTAGACTGTCCGATGGCCAACACCAGTTTCCTGATGAATTCTTTCGGAGTCCGTGCTGCGCAGACGTGAAACCTCCTGCCAGACTCTATCCGTGATAGCTTATCGCCTAGCTCATTCGGATCAAGACAGAAAGAATACTACCTATCTCAATTATCGTAGGTTTTATTTATTTAAGTATTAAGTGTTTATTAAGTATTAAGGGGTTATGACTACCGCTCCGGGGCATTCCTTATGCAGAGGATTTCCTTAGCAGTGCAGCGGGGCAATGCCGCTAGTGTCATGGGGACCTTTGGTAGGGAAGTGTCCCAGGGTGGGATTATTTAGTTAAGTTATAGTCGTTAGCTGTATACTTATCTTATTTTAGTTTAGCAAGTGTTTAAGTTTAGTTTTAAGTAAGATGTTGAGTTGATTGGCGACTAAAATATATCACTATCACTATAGACCTCAGTTTTATGTAGTATAATTATCTTCATAATGATATATATGTTATGAAGTGTATGTGTAATGTATTCTATTTTTTTATTTAGTTGCTGTTTTCTTGTTTGTATAAATATTTTGTTATTAGCTGAACCCGCATTGTTTCACTCAACATACTTACTGGGTTGGCTGGAAGAGATTTATTTTAGGAATAAGTCCGCCTTTGTAAATTTTATTTCCCAATGCGTCATTGTTTTTTAATGTCATTTTATGCAATAAAGGATATAATAATAATATTTAAACTCTACTGGGACAGAACCATAATTACAGACAAAACTATTCATTTCAACAGGCCTGACATAACTCTCCACGATAAACAAAACAAAACAGTATTTCTCATAGATATAGCCATACCAAATACACACAACCTTACCACAACGTTTACAGAAAAAAACACAAAATACACAGACCTTGCCATTGAAATTAAAACACAATGGCAGGTACAATCTGTCAAAACCATCCCAATAGTCATCTCATCCACAGGAGTCATCCCATACACATTACACACTAGTCTCAAAACATTAAATATACCCAGATCCACACACATACTTCTTCAAAAAGCAACAATACTAAATACATGTAGAATTGTACGGAAATTCATGGGCAAGGACCGTGATCTTTAGTAGATAAGCACTTGGCGTAAGCCCGTGTATCAGAACCTCTTTATTACAAGAGTGAAATGAAAAATTCATAAAAATATAATAATAATAATAATAATAATAATAATAACAACCCATTGCTGAGTATAGGCCTCCTCATGAACTCGTCATTCAACTCGGTCCTGTGCATCACGCGTCTTCTTCGGCATCTTCTCTATGTTCTTTGGGTTCTTCTTGGCCACCACCCAGCTGCCGATCTAGTACATCTGCTGTCTCCTCGTCTGCCAACTGCCCTGCCCAAGTGGAAGTCCATTTACAGGTAATTCGAACAAAGAGCCATGTTATCCCGCTCACCTACACCCAGGCACCTTGGTTTTGCATCTGATTTCGGCTAGTACCACCTGGTATGTTGTATTAGTTCTTCGTACATCTGTTATATGTAGTACAATAAAGAAGCCACATTAATAGAAAAGCTGAATTATGGATATTTACCACATTTCATAATATTTTGAGACCCAGAAACATACAAGGCCTCCTTTGCACTTTTTATTTATTTTGAATTGGTTTTCGACAAAAATACAAATTTTAAAGTAACGTGAAACGGAAGGTTTTTTAAAAACCCATCAGCGTGCAGTGACAGGAAGACACAGAAAGTATGCGACAGAGATATGCGTCAGTCTCCCTGTCCTTTTCTAAGCGAAAGGAGGAGAATGAGATTGATGTGAAGCTTACCTCCCTTACCTCCTGTGTCGTCCTGTCACTAGTCGCTGATGGTTCCGATTTCGCGCCAAACTGACAATTGTCCGTTTGAACCCGAGGTTTTCGGGAATTAAATCTTAGTACTTAGATATTTTAAGATGCTCGTGGTCTATTCGACTTGATACACGTGAAAATGAAAGCAAATCAAAATTAATGTAAGGGCCTAATGTCTCGTCACCTGACCTACCATAAACAAGGTGTAACAGAAAGGTGTAGTCATATTTTAGGGAGTCCTTAGGGACACCATTCTGAGCAACTTTTATTAAGAAACCGATTTAATCAGAACAACTTTAATTTTCACTTCTCTATACAAGTCAGCTGACCGCCGCCCGGACCAAAACGTATGAAGCAATGAAAACTAAATCTGCTCTGATCAAATCGGTTTCCTAGTAAAAGTTGCTCAGAATGATTTTCCTGATAACCCCCTAAGACATGAATACACCTTTCTGTTACACCCTTCACGTAAAATATCTATGGAATATCAAAGTTAACCCAAGAATAGTGCTATCTCACAGACTTTTGCTGACTCAACAATTTTAGGCTGAAGGGCGCTCGCTCCTCCCTGTCCATTATTCTATTACAGAATAAATTCGCGATATGAGCACGAAAAACCCGCGACATTAAGGCAACAGGGAAACCATTTTACCTCCCTCCATAATCCCTAGCACAGGGTCTGTAAGACCTACAATGAAGGCTCGCTCTAAAATTAACCGTTCAGGACCTCAGATGTGGGTCAGGGTCTCACAGGCCCCGCCACGAGAGAAGGGCAATTTGGTCGACGCTAAGACCTTGCGGGTTATTTTCTGTTATTTTTCTTACGGAAAGTTTGGTGCAATTGCTTCGTCGTCCTTAGTACCGACACTTGTATGTGCTGGGCACACATGCAAAGCAACGCAATTTAAAATTAAGTACCGGATCTTTTCACGTAACCTACCGCATATTTTTGTCATATTATACATATTACGTTATTATAATTGATCGACATTTGAATTGGCAAGAACACATTGATAAAGTGTGGCATAAAACAGCCGAGAAAAAACCGCACTGCACTGATTGCCTATCATGGCTTTGTAGAATCCGTCATAAGATATGGTCTGATAATTTGGGGTAACGGAACAGAAATTAACAGAGTATTTGTTGCCCAAAAAATGTGTGCGTGCTATTTGTAGTATTGCACCGTATGAGTCATGTGAACAAACATTCAAAAGATTAAACATATTACCGGTACCCTGTCTTTACATATTTGATATCGTTAAATTATTTAAACAAATCCTGAGCTTTTTGTAAAAGCTCAAGACTATCTCGAGTCGACTCGAAACCCGAACAGGCTCGTATTTAATCACAAGCCAAAATCATCACTATATTTAAAAAAAAACTATTCAGCAATGTGTGCAATTATTTATAATAAATTGAATACCACCGGCGTTAGATAACGCACCTTTTCCGTTATAGGTTTTAAATTTTATTACCATGGCATAAGGTTCAAAATCACAATCCGCCCCAACGACCCTCGGCTGTCGAGGGGTACGTGTACGTGAAACCGGCCTTGGCTTTTGTTGTTTTTAGGGTTCCGTACCCGAAGGGTTCCAAACGGGACCCTATTACTAAGACTTCGCTGTCCGTCCGTCCGTCCGTCCGTCCGTCCGTCCGTCTGTCACCAGGCTGTATCTCAAGAACCTAGCTAGCTAGAGAGTTGAAATTTTCACAGATTATGTATTTCTGTTGCCGCTATAACAACAAATACTAAAAAACAGGATAAAAGAAATATTTAAGGGGGCTCCCATACAACAATTCTTTCAATACCACATACAAACTTATGGATGCACCTGGTTACGTACATAGAGTGTGAAAGTAACCGCACCAATAACTTTGTAAACAATATTTTGCTGTGTAAAATCCAAACTATTCACTCCACACCATCGCTTCCATTGAACGGTGGTACGGAACCCTTCGTGCGCGATTTAGACTCGCACTTGACCGGTTTTTTATGTTTCAACGACTACAGACCTGAAAAGTTTGCATACTACAATTTAATAGCTGACTAAGGCGTTATATTTGTATAATGATAGAACCTTTTTACCATTGTCTTTGCAAATAAATTTCTTATTTCAGAAATGAAACCTAAACCGTTCGTGTGTTCCTGTAGAGTCGCAAAGCACTTATTAAGGAACTTTTTTGACAGACGTCACCCAGAGTACTGAAGTATCCTTAAAAAGTGCCATTTTTCTGTCTCATTGACTGACTGACTGATATAGTTCTTTAGTATATTAATAACAGTTGTGATGATTATTTTTTTGTAACAATCACACATCACATACAGATAAGTGTGAATCTTTATCACATTTAATTTACACGAATAATATTAATTGAAGAAAGGTTATTTAAGCAATAGTTCATAAACATAACGAATGAGCAGATATGAATAATCAAATGTATATAACAGGTATAGGTCGACTCACGAATTAAAAGCGCTGGGAGACACTGGCAGGAATTACGCGCATATGTACATGTATTCATTATCATTTCATTTATTTTCCTTTTCCCTTTGCGCAATGTTAGTAGGTTCCTACATTCGTGGACATTGATATCCTAATATCATCGTAATAGTTACCATGACTGAACATTTAAAACTATACTACCTACCTTCTTTCGGGTTATAGCATTCTTTGACAATTTGACGTTCGCGAACAGTTCTGGCTATTACCACGAAGACCTATGTTGTACTGTATCGAGAATAATATCATGCGATAACGGACACTGTAAAATTTGTTCTTATAGTACATTACGCTACAAGGGAAGTAAGTGAGCTATTACGGAACGAGATGCAATTTGGTGCCCGTGCGAGCTTCGCTCGCAAAGGGCTCTAAGGATCGAGTGCACCCGAGATATTTAGACGCCCGAGCGAGCGAAGCGAGCAAGGGCGGATATAGTTCGAGGGTGCAATAGCTACTTACAACCCGAGAGAAGTATACTATTTTACACCTTTCTTGCGAGGAAAATAAAACACAACAAATAAAATAAAACAATGTAGGTAATTTAAATTCATATCAAAAAACTAATGAGGTACCTACATATTAATTTTAATGTGATTTTATCCACTGATATCCTCCATATCCACTTCATCACTTGACATTTTTAATTAGGTAATTAATTTGAGATAAACTTTATCAAACTTCAAATAATATCGATTGAATTACCGCCAATTTTTTTTTGTGTTGGTTGAGTTTTTGACCAAGGAGGTTTGCATAGCTTGAACTGTAAAGTTGTATGAAAATCCATTACATATCAAGCATTGCTTGTTCTGCAAAGTAATTTGAAAATGGAACGTAGTTTTCAATGCAGACAATGAATGAATGACGTAAAGACTAACTTACATTCACACTTTGAACGTAAGTAAGTAGGTCTTTACGAGCAAGGCAGGTGTAAAATATGTTATCATGTAAGTGACGTAATGTCTTCAGTGATATATTAAAAAAGATCATTAAACCTTAAAATCTTATTAAAAATCACATTCAAGGCCACCGCTCATAATTCGTGAATCGGCGAGTATAGCTCGCGCCACGAGTTACTTTTCAATACCTGTACAGCGCAGTAATTCCCGCCAACGTCGCCCAGCGCTCTTAATTCGTGGCGCGAGGTATACCTCGAAATTGGTATTATATACAAACCGATTTTAAATATTATTTATTATTTAAAAAAAAAATGAAACTAGACCATTAGTTGAGTAGGTTTGAAAATAAACATAAATTAATCAAAATAACATCCATACACGAAGTTGCGTTCCTGTGACTTGTCAGTGGTGTAAAAGGGTTTGGATACGATTGGGCTTGTTGAAGTCGTTTTTTTATAGTTTAACTTTACCTACCGCTACTCTTACTCTACCTATTACGATAAGCTAAATAACGGGTTGTATAATAGTTATATTTCAGTTCAGGAAAATAAAATAAAAAACAAACAGACCTTACAAACGCAGAAAAATGGCACAAGAATGGTTAAAAACATAAAACATAGCTTCATGCCTTTTCTCTTACGAATATTGGATATGGAGATTGAAGGTTTCCTCACAATGGTTTCCATCACCGTTAGAACCGGATATCAGCACCGGATTTAACCCCGCATCTTCTGAATGAGAAGCTAGAAACTTCTAGACCCAAATGTAAATGATTATGGTGACAAACAAGCAATGAATTATTTGATCTCTTCACAAATAGTATTGATATCTCATCAAAATAGCCTCATGTCTGAATGGTAGCCAACTTCGAGATATTTTACCGACAAAAGAATGGCGATCTGAAATGTGTGCCAAGTTTTGCAGATAGTTCTGGCATCCACAAAGCGTATTGCATTCCTGTGTGGGGTGGAGAATGCAAAACTCATTTGATTGAATCGGAGAGAGAACAAATATCGCTTCTAAAGGTTAAAACGCTCTCAAACCTATAAAACTCCCCTCTGATGAGCCATTTAAGAGTATTTTGAGCTTCTTACAGTCTGTCATAGATCAACTATACAAGAAATAGTACTTAGACAATATACGAAAAAAATCTATGACCACACCAAAATATAAACATTTAAATACATATTTTGCTTCTGGCCCACACTAGGATACCCTGTATTGTGGGAACCAGAAACAGCGACATCACACACATATAAACATCCAAGACCTGGGGTTTTTTTTCTTTATCCCCAGTCGGGGATTGAACCCGGGACATATAGGCAGAGCCACTACCGCAGCGCTACAGAGGTCTAACCGCAGATCAGATATTATTTGCAAAACTCCCAGCTTTCGAACATAATTTATCCATATCCCTGGTCTACAAATATACCAAATGTAGGACCATAAACATATACAGTAAAACCAAAAAAATCTTAATATCTACCTGTTATCCTACCAATAAGTAATAACAGAGTTACGGAAGTTCCTTCTTAATATTCTTAAATAATGGAGGATTACATGCTAGGAATAATGTCACAAAGCGCAGTATACTTGCCAAAATATACCTGTCAAATAATCATTATTAAACTAACTAAACATAAAAAGTAAAAATAAATAATGATACAATAAAATATTTTTTATTGAACACATATAATAAGGCTTCATAGTAATTTATATTCACATTTCACACCATTTTGTACAATCATGAGACTGTTTTGTGTAGATCAAACTTAACGATTCACCTTTTTCGGGTTTTACCGGGAAAGCGTCCTATCCACACAATAACCCCGCCAAAATAGCTCAACACTGACTGCTACTGAAGGCGATATGCCGAGCTGCCTACTACACTTGACGGTGTTACACCAACTTTATGGATACGGACCGACGCGACGAGGTGTGTCAATATTTGAGCTTGCTGAAGTGACTCGCCTTTGATTTTTCGCTGTACTCTTACATAATAAGTGATGAGGTCCGTAGCTCTTTTCCCTGTCTGATATATCTAGAAATTTCTAACAAAATTCTTTGAAATTGATATTTAACCAATCAGAGCGTGAGCATTTCACACAATTTGAAAATAATAGGGATAAGTCAAACGATCCGGATCGAGGCTACCGGTGGAGTTCTGATATTATGGGGATAACTCCTTACATATCAGTACATATGTGAATAACTTGATCCACCTTCGGGCAAAATCCATCTTTAAGGTATGATATAATAAAATAGTATAATAGATGTAGCCCATTAATGACCCCACCGAGAGGCACAGGCCTTTACCCGGACACGAGAAAGATTGAGCCATACTCCACCACGCTGGCTCAGCGCGTGTTGGTGGAGGGGTTTTACGATCACTACCACGTAGCGATAGTAGCCGGGACCTACAGCTTAACGTGTTTCAGTTTCAGTTTAGTTTATTTCTGTACAATATACATTGTGTTGAAAATAATAAAATCTTACTCTAATAATAATAATGTACTAACTATAATATGCTATTCTAAATATCATCCGAAACACTGAACGTCAGATAATGTACTTAAGATAAATTCATTATCTCATTGGAGTCAGGATTCGAACTTGCATCGCCTGTTTGGGAAGCAAGCGTGAAACCCATTAGAAAACGGAGCTCTGGCTTAAGATATGATGATAAACATAAATAAAACATCACGTATTTTCTGGTACGGTGTGGCAAAGACATAGTTACGACCACGTTAATCGAATCAAACTGGAATAAGAACGAACACTAATGGATTTGCATACGAATGATACTGACATGGTTTTGCCTTTAAAACAAAGATAGATTTGTTCTCCTCACTAATGCTGCGCTTTTATGGATTTCGCAAGTTTTATGAGTCGTAAAATATTTCCCGAGGCATAAAATGTACCTTTCTTTTGTCTTTCTGATTTACGGAGCCAAGTTTACGAGCTGCTGCTTTTGCATCTGATGTAACGATTCTACCCAGCTAATATCAAATATACACGATGGAAGGCAATGTGGTTCCGAACCATTTTCTATATAATAATAATAATAATAATAATACCTTGGACACTATTTACACACATTGATCTAGCCCCAAACTAGGATTTCCTGTATCTTGGTTAGTAGACAACGATACACATACTTATATAGATAATAATAATAATGCTTTATTCCATAAAATTGTACAATACTTGTTATTGTAATACATAATAATTATAACAATGGGTGAGACACTACTCCCTAAAGAAGGGTGAACCCTGTGTTTTAAGATGAGTAGGGCGCTCTTCCCGCAGAGTCATATCATCTCGGTACATAACAAGTTTTTATATTGCTGATATTAAGAGTAGATACGTAACTAAGCATAAGGTAAAAATACAATTTAGAAATTACAGAAAAAACATGATGTGAGAGTTTGTGTGTGTGGATGGAGAAGATGTAAGTGTAGTGTATGTTTATATTTCAGTGCAGTGTGTAGTGAACGTTAGTGTAGATATATAATTTTACCCTCAGATGCATTTTATTCATTGTCGTTTTCTTTGAGGTTTTAATTTACGACGTGATTGAGAAGATATTTTCAGTTTCATCATAGGTTTTAGTTTGGAGCCATTTGAAAACTATTTGTTTGCATTGAAATTTATTTGTATGATATATATAAAGAACTTTGTTCAATTTGTTATAAATAAAGGGGCCTAGGAATGTGTAAAATCTTGTCATGAAGCTTGTAAGCGCTGCAAAAGTGTCACAAGCGATGTTCTTTCGACGTTTAGAAATAGTTTGGAAGGGAACATTTTTGTGTTGAAACATATCGATACTCATAATGAAAAGTTGCCTAACAGATAAAACCTCACAATAACTATATAAATCACCAGTAGAGAAAAGGATTGGTTTGAAGGTGCAGACTTTCAAAATGGATCTTTGGGCACGTTTAAGTTTGAGAATAGATGTTTTATGTGCACCCCCCAAGATGAGATACAGTATCTCAGAAGAGATTCACACAGGGCATAATAGATGTTTTTAAGAAGGCCAGGTTCGGCCACATGTCTCAAACCTTTAAAAATATATATTAACTTACGGATTTTGGAGCTGAGGTTTTGTATGTGTTTTTTGAAGTCAAGATTTTGATCAACTATATCTCCAAGGTATTTAATATACTGTGTTCTTTCTAGAGTTCTACAGGAGCAGTTGTTTTTGTTACTTCAATTATGTGCCTTAAGAGTCAAGTTTTGAGATGGCTGGGTGGTATTAATGATTGAGAAAGTCAGGTACTTAATTTTTTCTGCATTAAGTGTTAAAATGTTATGTTCTAGCCACTTTGAGACTTTGTCAAAACCTTTTTGAGCAGTCTCAAACGCTTCACCCCAGTCATTACCGGTGAAAAGTAGGAAAGTGTCATCAGCATAAGACACAATCTTACTAAAGGGAAGAGAAAGGCTGCAGAGGTCATTAATATATATAAGGAAGAGTCTTGGGCCAAGTATACTACCTTGTGGTACCCCCCATTCATTAGGTTGAGTAGAACTCATATTTCCAGCATTCCCGACACACGGCCTCCTGTTAGATAGGTAGCTTCTAAAAAGACCCAGCTGAGTGCCCCTGACGCCCAGATGAATATTATTCTTAGATAGATAAACAACCATGACAAGGGTACAAACATCCGTTCTCACCAAACAAATATTTGCACCCACCGGGACTAGAACCCGGGACCCTTGGCTTCGTAGGCAGGGTCTACGATGCCAAGGGGCCCGGGTTCGGGTCCCGGTGGGGGCAACTATTTGTTTGTTGAGAACAGATATAATAATAATAATATAATAATACAGGGAATCCTAGTTGGGGGCTAGATCAATGTGTGTAAATAGTGTCTAAGGTATATTATATTATATTACATTATTTTCCATTAAATATCTGCGAACAAGGAATGATCTATATTTGGGTAGAGGACAGGACACCTAAAGTAACAAAAAATCTTAATTAATATGATAGGCATAAGGTGTATTCAGGAAAGAAGAGGTGATTGGTTTTGCACAATGTACCGATTGCACGACCTCTGTGGCACTGCGGTTATGGATGTTTATATGTGTGTGACGTCGCTGGTTGTGGGTCCCACGCCCTAGGGTATCCTAGTGTGGGGCTAGAAGCGACTCGGCCATTCGGGTGGTCAGAAAAGAAAGAACTGAAAAAGAAAGAACTCCTCCAGCTCTTGGTTTTGCCAGAAAAATTATATCCTACTTTGTTTAACCCTCTCAATAGACATAAAAAATGGCTATAAAAAGCCAAATGATCATGGCGGCCAGCCACATTACCGTTTTTTTATTATTATTTACTTAGTCAGTCGACCAATCAAGTCTGAGATACCAAAGAGAAGGTACTTTTTCCAATCCTATATTGCCGATCAGTATTGCCAGTAATAAAAAAGAATAGTGGGTAGTAGTAATTATTTTATAAAAATAAATATAACTATTATTCCAAGTCCATACTAGGTGTTCATTCGCGAGTGGACGGAGGGTAAATAGAAAATTTAATGCAAGTCCATATTAATATAATATAAATAAATGTTTATCTGCACACGTATCATAAACCCTCATTACTGCGTACAAAAAGCGCACGTTACGATCAGTATAGTGTTAAACTACTTGGTAAAAACTCATTTCTTATCTGAAAAATTACACATTATGACCATTATGTGTAATTTTTCTACACATTATGACAATCAAATTTCGAACGCCGACGCCCGAAGTTGGTCCTACAGAACAAGCTAAACAACTGCAGAGCCACAATGCCGGTCAAACATGCGGTTCCTGAACACATCATAGAGAGCTTATGATATGTGTGTAGATAAACTAGTGTATGTAACTGTACATAATTAGGCATTAAAACTCTCAAGTGATATTATTAAACCCACTCTCGAGTATTAATGCCCTCCATAATGTAGCAGTCACAAAAACTACTATTATGTTTACAATAATAATAAAATGCCAATATTACAAAACATAACGTCTGCCTACAGAACATTTTGCCTAGGCTATGAAAGTGTAACTGTGAGAGTCTAATTTCAAAATCAATAGACATAAAGCGCGCGTTTAGTTTGCTGACAAAACACCACACGACACATACTGGGTCACGTGATGGCAGCAAATTGCCCTAATAGTGATATTTACCGGCTCGGAATAACTAATGGGCAGCAGCTAAACTCGATAGCGTTTGTTGTGTAACGCGAGAGAAAGGGGAGATTTTACAAGTAAATGTTTACAAAAATAAGCACCTTTTCTCTTACGGGGCTACAAAGGCACATTTGTGCGTTAACATCAAAGCCGAAGGAGTTTCTTGAGCGTCCCTAGATTGTTGCAGCGCCCACGTTCAGTCAATTTATTGACCGAGCGAGCGCGCAGCGCGGGCGTACCCGTTTAAGGGCTGAACATAGGCCAATGGCATTGAGAATTAGACAAAGAAAACAAATACCCGTCGCATCGCGTCGAAGCAGATGCTCCCGCGCAGAGCCCCGCGGGGCAGCCCGAGCTCCGAGACCAAGAATATTATAGAAAATATTACTAAACTCCTGTAATAATAACATTAAAAATAAAATAAAACAACCAAAAATTTTCCTTTTTTTTTACCTATTTTTGCGTGTAAGTTTCATATAGGAAACTGATTTCGTCTCCGAGCGCTTGTTCATTTAGTTGAATAATAATGCATTGCAAAAAATATTTTTAATTGTTAAATATAACAGATATCCGGTAATTTTAAAAGTCCATTCTTGTCTCTAATAGACCTTTTATAACATAAATTTATCCTACATTTTTATGTTGTCTAGTTTAGACTAGAATTGAAGCTAAAGATGCATTTCTGGCCATATTTAATCCCTTAAGCATTTATTTTACTTATTTAGAAAACCAACAGCATTACTGTTCAATTCTCTTAATTAAATTACTATTTTACTACAGCCAATTATAGGTTTCCAACAATTACTTAATTCAAGACTCCTTAAATTATGGGGTTAATATGCAGTTAGCATGGGGTTAGTATGCAGTTAGCATGGGGTTAGTATGCAGTTAGCCTGGGGTTAGTATGCAGTTAGCTTGGGCTTAGTAATAATGCTTTCGAATGTTCGGATTTCTGGCTGTTCTCCTCCAAAAGGCGCATTCATTTCTCATCATTTTGTGTGCAGATTCGAAAATAATATAGATATTTTCATCGATTAAGTTTTTGGAGTGATTTAAGTGTGGTTGGATTTGAAATCGCAAAATTTAGTTGACCGAGCGAGCGAAGCGTCTCCGTTCAGCTTGGGCAGAAAATGCTTTCGTATGTCCGTCTCTCTACACCGCCCTCTCTCGGCCGCTTTTCTCAACCGGTTCTCGAGAAATGTGAGCTGGTTCGATAATTATGTGGGTAATTTTGTCCATTCAGTTTTTGAAAGTTTTCAAAATGCCGGAGATATGGGGTTACAAAGTTATTGGTGCGGCTTCATTCAAATTCCATGTGAGTGGTTGATGATAATTAAAAAAAATAACGCGAATTTCCGATGTAGCTCGCGAGGCACTCATAGATCCACAGTTATATTTTTTATTGAACAATATTTATAGGCAATGCTGTACATTCAGTCTGTATATATACTCTTTACTAATCCGTCTTATACTTTGAGGAGTCCAAACTTGGTAAGTTTTGAAAATGTTTCTCGGATTTTTAGAAAACAGGCCGCTGAAAGGTAATAATGTAGTATATTTTTAGAACCGGCACATGAAGCCCTTTAATTTGATAACCCACACGATAGGTTTCAGAAAAAAAAAAAACCCATACAATTTTTTATGACGTCATAACTCTCTTCCTTAGGGAAAAATCGAGAAAAGCTCTCGACAAAAATAATATTTTAATTCAAGCAACACGAGTTTTGTGAGGATCGCTTGAAAACTGTGGCCCCTAGACTGGAACTGACAGACATAGTGACAGACGAAAGCAAAATCAGCCTCCTATCTTGTCAAAATGGAGCCCTTCGCTCGCTTCGCTCGCTCGGTCAATAAGTAGAAAGTACAGCCATACTTGCTCTGGCTTGAGCCTACACCAGTGCCTATGCCAATAACATTTACAGTACTCATAACTTCATACTTACAATATATGACATATAACGATAGCTTGTACAATCGCGTGCAAAGCAAACAACACCGGAAATGTCACGGAGAACATTATCTGATGGCTTATTCTGTACCTGCCGTTGCCCGCGGCTTCACGCGCGTAGAGTTGAGTAAAAATGGCCAAGTCATACACGAATACAGACCTATGAACCTACCTTCAAAATTGCACCTTAATATTAAAGTAGTTTTTGATTTTCCATGCAAGGACCTATACATAGAAGTACCATCAAGGAACCTCTGTCTAAATGTCATGACTGTAGGTCCACTGGTTGGTTACCACAACATCTTATGCCGATTCAGATTAGATTAGAACCTATTTTGATCCGCAAAATTACCGTGACCGTCTTAAAATAAGCCTTTTTATTAGGTAAATAAAGGCGAATTGGAATGGAAATGGTTGCCATGGTGATGTTCTTGTTTTGAACCTAATTTGAACCGGAAAAAGATTTTGGTAACCCCCCAGGCTGTGCATTGTTTATCTCTTTGTCAGTCAGTCAAAGAGCGTTTTATTAAGTAGATGAGTATAACTTATGTGATTGATTAGCTAACCGCCCTGTCATGATTCGAATTTTCCAAATCAAATTCCCAAATCTCATTAGTTGCGGTGATGGGCTAGCCCCCTGTCACGCAAAATAATATGGAATAACTGGCTGGCACCTCTGCCACCCCCTTTAGGGAAAGGCCTCGCTGGCCTATCTGCCGCAATACGGTATATTAGTCATTGTGTAAACTATACCTAACTATTACTTACTTACCAGGGGGTTATTACAACGTCCTATCCTGATGACCCGAATGGCCGAATCGGCAGTGACCCTGCCTACGAAGCCAAAGGTCTCGGGTTCGAGTCCCGGTGGGGGCAAATATTTGTTTCATGAGAACGGATGTTTGTACCCTAGTCATGGTTGTTTATCTATCTAAGTATAATATTTATCTATATAAGTATGTGTATCGTTGTCTAGTACCCAAGATACAGGGTAACACATTGATCTAGCTCCAAACTAGGATTTAGTTTGGAGCTAGATCAATGTGTGTAAATAGTGTCCTAGGTGTCCAAGGTATTGCTATACCGATTTAGTTTCGGAAGCTTAGCTGATCCGCAAAATAACCATGACAGTCGTAAAACAAGTCTTACGCCTGGTTTCCTGGGCGCTGGTTAAGTTAACAAATTGGTTAAACTGATTTCAGCCAATCACGTGCCGCTATTTGGAATATTAGCGGAACGTGATTGGCTGAAATCAGT
This sequence comes from Argyresthia goedartella, assembly GCA_949825045.1. Lineage (NCBI taxonomy): Eukaryota > Metazoa > Arthropoda > Insecta > Lepidoptera > Argyresthiidae > Argyresthia > Argyresthia goedartella. The sequence goes on along the minus strand of OX463823.1, from coordinate 4,455,464 downwards.
TTAACCAATTTGTTAACTTAATCAGCGCCCAGGAAACCGGCCGTTAGTGTAAGGTAAATAAAGCTCATTATGGTGTATTGGAATGTGTGAGTGACGATATCTGTGGCCAGCGGTTGTGGCTCTGCCTATCATTTGAGAGATATCGGGTTCGAACCCCGGCTGGGGGTACAGAAAAAAACCCGAGGTCTTGGATGTTTATACGTGTGTGACGGTGCTGTTTCTGGTTCCCACGACACAGGATATCCTAGTGTGGGCCCAGGGGCAACGTATGTGCAATAGGGCTCCGTTTGGACCATTGGGGTAAGGAACCCTAGAAAGAGCTCCGTGGCCTAGTGGATTTTACGTTTGCTTCTCACGCGGGAGATGCAGTTTCGAATACCGGTGCTGACCATGTTCCAATGAGATAAGTAATTTATCTGAAGTACATTGTGAGGAAACCTTGTTGTCACGCAAAATTGAGTATTGAATAACTGGCTAAAAGTGAGCACAATTGTGCCTCTGCCACCCCGTATGGGAAACGACGTGACGCTATGTTATGTTTGAGTACTTAAATCCAAATATGAGTTGATCAACGTTCTCTGTTGTAACTATTATAAACTGCTATCTATGGCAGGCTAGGCTATCTGGTAGGGTACCACTATAAACGAACAGTGCTACGGTGCTACGCAAGCTACGAGCACCAAAGTGCTACGCGGTCGAACTAGCTACGGAATGCTACGCGAGGCTAATTTTCGTAGCGCGCGATACTTTTTTCTATTGCATGCTGCCGCTAACCTAGAACTTTAAAGGTAGGACACCTAAGTCGATGTTATAACAAGGAGAGTTATTTTACCGAGAGGCGAAGCGTCTCCGTTTCAGTTTGGGCAAAAATACTTTCGAATATCCGGATTTCCGGCTGTTCTCGCATTTCTCAACCGATTCTCGTGAAATTTTGTGAGCAGGTTTGATAATTATATGGATTTTTTTGTTTATTTTTTTTATTTTTTATTTAATATACAATTACGATATACAACATTACAGGTATACACCCAATGCGCTGTACAAAATCTAATAGTTATACAATGTCAGAATCAATTTAGGTAAGTCGATTTCACAGGTAAGGAACAAAGGGTACAAATTCGTAGAAAATACTACATATCAAATCATATTAAACATTAACTTTAGGTCAAATTCAAATAGTATTAAACATTATTAGGTATGTCAAGGGTACTAAATTAAAATGTCAATGCAAAAAATAATAATAATAATATTTCTAAGACAACACTTTCACTCCTTCATCTCGCAGAACCTGCCACATTCTCGCACAATATGCCTCCACTCATCACCAAACAGATCAGTCAGTGGTGCAGCAGCCAGCAGAGCATTGAGGCTATCCCGCGCCCTCACCAGTGGAGACTGCTGGCGCGCCACCGTGCGGTACGTGCCGCCCGCTAACAGCTGGTGCCTACGCGCGCGGAGATAACTGTCGGGCACGTATAGCGCGCATACCGTACCGACAAGCGCGACACAGTCACTGTCGCCTCGCAACAATCGACACACAGTCAGAAGCTGCTCGGTGTTACGTCTGACCTCTAGTGAGTTGTATCCGAGCATACCCAATATAAAAGCGGATGGATAAAGATAAGGGTAGTATCCAAATTTCCGCTTATATAGGTATCGTAGGAAAGCTTTGTGTACCTTCTCGAGCAAAAGTATGTTGTTAAATGGTTAAGCTATAGGGTCACAAAGTTATTGGTGCGGCGACTTTCATACTCCATGTGCATAACCTGGTGCATTCATAAGTTTGTGTGTGGTATTTAAAGTACATAAATGCAAGCGGGTTATTTGTTTTTATAATAATTCCACTTATTCACTCGATGAACTTCAAGGGCTCGCGGGTGTTAGGTGGCGAAAAAAAAAAGGACAATTTCCCGTGTCGGTCGCAAGGGCTACAGGTCACAGTGTCACTAGTTAAATAAATTGTTTAGCAGTTAGCAGACTGTAACCAGCTCGTGCTGCTATTTTTTGCTATATGAAATGATTTCGCGAGTTCTACTCTCACAAAGTTTTGGTGAGTCCTAGGGCTGCAAAGAAGTCATATCAAGTAATCTCAGCGATTCAACGTAAAAAAACACGCTTGTAGAAGAAAGAAGCATTAGAGAATAAACATAAACATGTATATGAAGGTACTAACATTGCTTCTGGCCCCACACTAGGATATCGTGGGAACCAGAGACAGCGACGTCACACATATAAACATCCAAGCCCAAGGGATTTCTTCTCTCCATGGCACACACAAAGGGGTTGTTTTAGTCCGTATACCACACGAGCTGATGCCCGCTCAATGTGTAGGGACCCGGACATAGCAGGGAGGTCTGACTCCTGGGCATGGGTAATTCCAATTTTTTCCACTCCAACAAAAAATAAAGATTTCTTCTCTTTTTCTTCCTCCCTTACCGGAATCCGAACCCAGGACCTCTCGGGATCCCTCCCGTGCCTCGACCTCAACTCCTCTCAGAGATCTACAGAAAGGTTGGGATCAGCGTAGTGCTGCGCTTGTCGGCAAACCACCTGAGCGCGACTTATTGGAGAATGGTATCGGCCTTATTATGTATCTCTTATATCTAGGGAATTAAATCGCAATACAATTCAAACTGACAACATCTGTGGCTCTTGCGGGAGTTCACGGGTGCGAGCCCCGGCCGGGTAAGAAAGAAAAAAAATCCCCAAGTCTTGGTTGCTCATGTGTGCGTGATGTCGCTGTTTCTGGTTCCCACAGGGTATCCTAGTGTGGGGTCAGAATCAATGTACCTATATGTGCCTGTTTATAAAAGTTTACATTTTTTTTATTAAGAAGAAATTCAAATTAATTCTAATTGACAAATCGACCACCGCATAAATGCTATAAAAGACAGCTCGTTTAAATAATCATGCCTTATTATTATTATACATTTTTAACATCTGAAGCTCCAATCAAATAAAAAAACGACCAATTATTTCACGATCATTTTACATGAGTGATGTGTTTTCTAGCGATGGGATTGGGTCAATTTCGAATTTTAATGGCAGTGCGACTGATATCAGAGATATATATTATAGTCATGCTCACTAATATGTCTTTGCTTGCCGCGGCTATGTATAGCGGGTTGCTGCTCTCCCTCAAATATGGCGAGAGGGGTGATGGCTGGTGTATAAGTCATAATCGTGAACGGATGCTGCTTGCGGGGACTGGTCCAGTCTGGTTTTTCATAAGTTATCTTCGTTACAGATTTTGTTTGTTCCTATTAATTTCTTTTGTTTGTTATTTTGAAACACCTTATTGGCACTTATAGATACGATGTTATAATATTGTCATTAGATTAGATGACTTTTACATGGACTCACCTCCCGTAGCATTTCTAGAAATGTCATTTTATTACCATTGCGTAAGGTTCAAATCGCGATGCCTCGCGCGTAGACGCGGTAATGGACAGGATATTGTACATTCTGGCATTTAAAAAAAAACATCCCCATAGAGTTTCTTTTCTTAGCCATCTTCTCTGAGGGGTGAATTTCCGAAGCACTGGTAGAGTTAATGGAATTTCCTTCTCCTGTGCGAGATTCAGCCAAGAATCACCACTTGAAAGGGAAATTTCCTTTTTCAATCTCAAACCTTAATCAGTTACTCATTAGTTTAGTTGATCATATTTGATTTATTTTTTATTTTTTTCTATGTATAAGTGTCTGACTTGTAAAAGTGCATTAATTCGCCTACTTACAATAAAAAAATTGAATTTCAGAGTTTGGAATAAGACCTGATTGGCGGATGTGACAATTGAAATTCTTAGATGTCCGAGATACATAGAGTGCTATAAGGATCTTTTGGCACTTGTGTTACACATTGATTGCTCTTACGAATACACAAGGTACATTTGCTATTTCAGGTCCGGTCCAACATATTATTCTAGCGCTATAATGAGGCTTATAACTGGTCTCACCTGGCCTCCCTGATAGCGTCGACCCAATGCACGCAGTCCACCTCAGACGCCGCCCTCAACTCGTACTGGCGCTGACTGTCCCGCCGGTAGGAGATCGTGAAGCAGAACTATTGGACATATATATAATCTATGAGATACACAAACATAAAGATGGGTAATCTAGTGGTTTTTGAATATAGTGTTTTTCGTTTAAGCGGAAAATGCGTTTGTGAGAGAGAGAGAGATACCCGCTGGATGTGTAGGGACCCGGACATGGCAGGGAGGTCTGACTCCCGGGCATGGGTAATTCCATTTTTTTCCCTTCTAACAAAAAAATAAGGCCCTATCTCTTTTTTCGGCTGGTTCTCAGCGGTGAAGTATCTAGGCACTGGTATATGGTATCGTAATTGAGTTTCTTTGCAACTGTTTTCTGAATATTGTGTCTGTAGACTGGTGGGTCAATGTACACATGGTCAAATGGCCATTACACTGGCGCTTTCGAATTTGGTGTGAAATGCTTCATAGAGTTTCTTGAAGTTGACACCCTTCCCGCCCGTGGCTTGTGTGCCTCTGCCAACCAGTATGCGAAAAGAGGTGACGATACATGTATGCGTGTCACTCACGCTAGCGTTCCTCTCCATGGGCGCTTTGCTGAGCCTCTCACAGTAGGATCCCTCCAGCATGAGCACGCCCGTCGGCCGAGAGTTGTTCTCCGACTCGTAGTAGAAGATCAGGTTCTGTGTGCAAGATATGTATCACTCATTACATCATACCATAGTAGAACCATACGGGTATAACGGTCCAGTATTGTCATATCCGCTCTACCTCATAATCCAGCGGCCTCTGTGTCAAAATTAAGAATTTGAACGAATTCGTCCTTCGTTCTACTATGCACCATACAAAGGGGTTTGATGAATGTCAACCAGATTGGTATCTTGAGATTATAGCTGTGGCGATGGACTAGCTCCCATTCTTGCAAATTTTAGCAACTGGCTTAACGTGAACACAAGTGTATCTGCGAATTTCAGCCACATTGGTAATTTTTTGCGTAATGCGCGTAATACATGCTAAGCTGCGGCGATTAGCTATCGCCCCGTCATGACAATTAGAGGATCGAAAAGCTAACTAAACGTGACAAAAGCTGAGTCGGTGCCACCCGTATTGAAAAAGCGTGACGTTATGTTTTTTTGTTTGTTCGGCCAAGTCCGAATATCCTTCCAATCCGTCGGCCGAGAGTTGTTCTCCGACTCGTAGTAGAAGATCAGGTTCTGTGTGCAAGATATGTATCACTCATTACATCATACCATAGTAGAACCATACGGGTATAACGGTCCAGTATTGTCATATCCGCTCTACCTCATAATCCAGCGGCCTCTGTGTCAAAATTAAGAATTTGAACGAATTCGTCCTTCGTTCTACTATGCACCATACAAAGGGGTTTGATGAATGTCAACCAGATTGGTATCTTGAGATTATAGCTGTGGCGATGGACTAGCTCCCATTCTTGCAAATTTTAGCAACTGGCTTAACGTGAACACAAGTGTATCTGCGAATTTCAGCCACATTGGTAATTTTTTGCGTAATGCGCGTAATACATGCTAAGCTGCGGCGATTAGCTATCGCCCCGTCATGACAATTAGAGGATCGAAAAGCTAACTAAACGTGACAAAAGCTGAGTCGGTGCCACCCGTATTGAAAAAGCGTGACGTTATGTTTTTTTGTTTGTTCGGCCAAGTCCGAATATCCTTCCAATCACATACGTCACAAAACCTTCTCATATGTGTGAGGTTATTGTTTGATGTTGTATGATTTCATTAGTGTATATGTATCTATCTGCACAGGCAAATAATGTCAATTTATTAAAGTAACATAACACAACATTTACATACCGGCACATACATTGCTTCTGGCCCCACACTAGGATACCCTGTGTCGTGGGAACCAGAAACAGCGACATCACAATCATTTATGTAAACATCGAAGTCCCTTGTTTTTTTCTTCGTCCCCCAGCCGGGATTCAAACCCAGGACGTCTCGCTTGGGAAGCTCAGCCTCGACGGAAACACCACAGAAGTAGTCGTCTACGTAAGTAAGTTGTCACTAAGTTATGAACTTACCTGATAAAGTATGAACCATCTTAACTGCCATTTTGTGTTATCTGAGCTCCTCTTGTGCAGGTAGCCAGACTGAAACAACAACTGCACATAAGTACCTACTTTACTTTACTAATGACGCCTAGGACTTTGAGAAATCTTTGTGCCTCTTGCGCTCGAGACGACTGGGGTTTGGGGGACACAAGGGAAAACATTTATTTAGGATCTGGGGCGCCGTCTAAGGGATAGAGGATTTGACAACCGCTCTGGGGCATTTCTGATGCAAAGGATCTCCCTGGCGGTGCAGCGGGGAGATGCTGCAAGCGTCATGGGAACCTTAGCCTCGGCAATGTCCCGGGGTGGTTTATTCGCGTAGTTGTTTCTTTTTGTGTTTCTATTTTATTTTTAATTCATATATTAACTGATAAGTGACAAATATGATTACTTTGAGAAACTAACTCAAACTAATATTAAAATTATAGACCGTTAATCAACTCTGTTTCGTAAGATAGTTGGAGCTGAAAATGTCAGCTTGAGAAATGTGACATGTAAATGAGAACAGCCGGACAGACGGACAAACATCCAGACATACGAAAGCATTTTTGCCCAAGCTGGCAAGCGGTCAACTAAAGCTTATATGTGCTGTCACTACAGTCTTCACAAAATAAAAGGCCCGGTGGCCCAAATTAAATGCAACCTCATCACGTCAGTGACACGGACGCTGTCACCGGGCCTTTTATTATGTGAAGACTTCTAGATTGTAAATAAATCTTTATGTCCGATTTATTACCTGTGAATGGTCATACTGTGCTCGGTCCGATAATGCCAGCAGTTGGCCATCGTTAACTCGGACTGAGCGCTGCATCTTCGGACTTAGCATTTTTGTGCCCGAGGGTCTGAAACAAGGAGCATTCATGTTACCATTTCCCTTACGGGGTGGCAGAGGCACAATTTAGCCAGTTACACATAATTATTGGATGTCATGATAACCTCTGCGGCGTAGAGGTCAAGGTTCTGCCTCATAAGCGCGACGCCCCAGGATCAAATGCCGGCCCCAGTCGGGGAGAAAGTAAAAATAACCCCGGGTCTTGGATGTCCTAGTGTGGGAGGTGTGTCCCACATAAACGTACTTGGTTTGATAGCCATAGCTCGATTCTTTATCTCACACAGACAGATATTGCGACTCGGATCGTGATTAAGTTAATTCCTTCTATCAGAAACATTCGTCATTGCAATCAAAATGAGCTCTTATTATTATTATAGCCTTATCATCCATTCTGACACCTACGAATCGCAATCGGTTCTGAAAAAATTACCAGATACATCACAATTACACGATCTGTCTTTTATTGGGGTTTTGCATGTTTATGCGATATTCTGATTGGTATTTTTTTTAAAAGCGTTAAATTCCTACATGTCAGAATGACATGAGAAAGCTACTGAACTCGGCCACTATATATCAAAATGTCTGAATGAATTGATGCCGAAGATCAAGTAGCTGTGTACGTACTGTGGTTTAAGCAGGAATTAAAACCAGAGTGAAAAAGTGTTCTAATTCAGATAAAATGAACCTTAAGTCATTGTACATAAGAGTCAGTGACAGTTTTTTCAGCGTGTAATTATCTCTGCTTCCTACGCTGATAGGTAGATTTTTCAATGCAATTGATATCAGAATTCCATATATTAATACACAAACGAGGCTACAGAATCGAGCAACAGATCTCTTAGATGACACAAAGAGCTAAAACCTGACATCGAAGCTCTCTCTAATATAAATATTAAACTGCACATCAAAAATACTGATTTGCACAGCAAATATCAGGGCAAAATGCTGCGATAGCTTAGGTGAAGGGTAAAAGGGGTAAGCGAAGCGAAGCCCCCTTTATCCTCCGTGTTAGGTTGAACATGCAAGAACAACAAAAAATACTTTAAACATAAACTTGAGTACATATAAAATATTTAAAACATTAAAAGTGTTTTTGCTGATCCTTTTTGCTGTGCAAATCAGTATTTTTGATGGGCGATGAAATACTAGCTTAATTTAAGTAACTCCGAGGCCTACACGCGTGGCGAGACAAATAGCGATCTTATGTTGCTTGTTAACGTTGTTTGGGGCTTGTTATTGCTTAAACTTTGTTCATTCCTTTATTTAACTTTTGGCGTTTCCTTATTCCGTACATATTTAAGCAATATTTTTCATTGCACTTGTCTAAAATGGTTGGGATTTAAGCTGTCAAACAAAAGTTAAGCTATTTGCTGAATAGACTTTAGCACAAGAAGGGTTTGCTTTATCAATTTAGCTACCGCATTGCCAACTAGAAAACGAGTCAGCACTATGTCAGGTCAACTTTGTCATTCCATTAAACTCTCCATGGAATGCTAAAGTCAAAATCTGGCGCTAACACTAACGCCAGTTGTGGCTAGCTTTTTTTCTATAATTCAGGCCAAAAAGAATACCTAGGTACTTATCTCACCATAGGCTCTAATCAAATGAAATTACATGCTTCCAGATTTCAGAGGGTACATAAAGGTACCTTTGAACTCAAAAACTCGTAAGAACCTCTGTGGTCGTTGAGGATCGTCCCAACTTCTAACCTCTTTTTTTTACGCGTTGAGTTTTCCGCAAATCGTCGAATTTACTAATGTACAAACACCCAGGTGCCCGATAGCCTCAGTTACAGTTGCATATATTTATTTATAAACTGTAGCTCTGTGAGCTGCAGACCTCGCGAGTCGTTGGTGGAAAGCTGAACATCTAACATAGAAACTCATTAATGCACGTGGTTACCTATAAGCTATTGACTTTTCACCGAAATTATATAAGTAGTCTATATCACTCTCTCGGTCTTCAAGAATCTAAGGTCATCTTAATTGTTAAAATGAGTCAAGCCGTTTGGCTTATATTGTTTTACATTCTCAAACTCCACATCTCCGCCATTTAAAAATATTCAAAAGCAAATCGACAAAAAAACACAATTATCGAAGCTGCTCACAAAAAATATATCACGAGAATCGGTTGAGATGCGGCTTGTAGAAGATACGGACATACGGCATTTTTGCCAAAGCTGTATCGGAGACGTTTCGCCTCACGGTCAATCAGTAAATGGCCAATAATCTTATATAGGTACCTCTATGTTAAATGGATGTCGTAAACATATCGTAGAATTTACTATATTATGAAATGGCCTACCGTGCTCGAATAAGAAATTTCATTGAACGAAGAAATATTTTAGGGCAAAACACTGCGGTAGCTTAGGTGAAGACTAAAGGAGGTGAGCGCAGCGAAGCCCCCGAATAGTATTCGTGTTAGTTCGACATGTATAATACAAAAACACCACGTAGTGTACTGAATAATAATTTCATTAAATAATTGACTAAATGATAAAATTCTACGAATAGCTATGACATGGATTTAGGTTTCGCTTCTAGATTTTTTAATAAGTCTGTTCATTTGTTAAATTTTTCATCATAAAATAAGTTACTTACCATCAAACATGTGGAAGCTATTAAATCAAAAATTTAATTGAAATAGAAGTTACTTACCTCTTGTTTAAGTTAGGTAATCCACGACGTCGCCGTTCAACCTTAAAACGTATCTCATCTTTAACACTCCCATCCCAATCACAGCCACAAACAACAACGAGGACCAATGTTATATAGAACTGGTATAGAAAATACTCATAGCAAACAGACAACACGATAGAAATATCAACACTTTATTTTATAGACACGAATTCAAAGTCAACCACAAAGTTTACTATTTATTTACACTAGTCAGCTTAGCGCCTGTTGCTTTATAAACCGCAATTGGCACGGGAATAAAAGGATCAGCTTGCCGTTATTGTTATGAAGGCGTTATGAATTCACCGTGTTTTATTTTATTTATTTAGTTGTTAAGATTTTGAAGTGTAATTCTATTAAAAATATTGAGTGATGGTTAGAGTGAGCTCCCCTGAGAACGGGTGAGGCGCGGCGTCGATGGTGTCGGTGCGACTGCCGGGCGAGCACCTGTGGCTGGATCGACCGCTGCGCGCTTGCGTGTCCTTCAGGATGACGTATGATATTTGAGCGAAGACCAAGCTTTCAAACGGAGATACTGCAGTCGCAAAGAAGTATAAGCGTAGACCAGTGTTGCACAGACCATATGCCACTACATCAATATATTTATTCAACTGTCAGGGTCGATCGATCTAATATATAGGTGCCGATTTATTAGCGAGCTAAGAAAAAATACGTTTTATTAATTAATCTACACATGTTGTTGGTGACGATTCTGACATAAATCCGGCTCCTAGTTCTACGTTGGCAACACGAGACGAGACGAGATCTCTGTAGCAATAAGGCTGCCTCATTTGACTGATTTAGTTCGTCGTGAATTCTAGAGGTCAGAGGGCTTGAGTTCTTGACGTAGGTAAGGCAGCCTATCACATATTAATATGTATTTGTGTAAGTAATGTAGATAGGATAATATGTAGGTTCCTTCCTAAATACATATGTTTATTATAGGTAGGTAGGTATACATCTACCTATAATTAATGGTAATGGGATACTATACTCTCATCTTCGTAGGAGCTGTATCTATCTATACTATATCTACTTAAAAGTCTTGGATATTTATATGTGTGTGAAGTCGATGTATCTGGTTCTCACGACACAGAGTAACCTAGTGTGGGGCCAGAAGCAATGTATGTGTCTGCATATAAATGTTTATGTTTAAGTAATATTATTATATATATATGTCGAATTGCAAGTAAACAAAGTTAACGTATAGTTGGCTAATTAGGAAGTTAATATAGGTGCCTTATACTTACATAAACTAGTGGTTTGTGAGCGACACAGGAGCCTTTTTTTCATTATTTTCACACCCTCACACCCCCGACCCCTTGACGTTTATCGGACCAACAAGTGGAGTTATTATAATGGACGACCCGAATGGCCGAGTCGGCAGTGACGCTGCCTACGAAACCAAGGGTCCCGGGTTCGATTCCCGGTGGGGGCAAATGTTTGTTTGATGAGAACGGATGTTTGTAACCTAGTCATGGTTGTTTATCTATCTAAGTATAATATTTATCTATATAAGTATGTGTATCGTTGTCTAGTACCCAAGATACAGGGAATCCTGTTTGGGGCTAGATCAATGTGTGTAAATGGCGTCCAAGGTATTATTATTATTATTATAAAAAACAAATAACCCGACTGCATTTTCCTTCAATGCCGCATACAGACGTACGAATGCAACGGGTTACGCACATGGATTATTAAAGTAGCCGTATTAATTACTTTGTAACCCCATGTCACCGCCATTTAAAAAAAAAAACACCGAATTGACAAAAAAAAACATAATTATCGAAGCTGCTCAAATTTTTTTTTACGAGATTCAGATGAAAAATTTGTCCTGTAGAGGCGGCAGCCGGAAATCCGGAATATTCCGGAATTCGAAAGCACTTCTGCCTAAGCGAGCGCGTAGCGCGACGAATCTTCTCCGTTTGGAGCTACGCGCTCGCTCGGTCATTTATAATGTCTGAGAAGTTAACTGAATAGACAGCTCATTGCGTTTTCAGAATTTAGCCGCCTGCGGCGTTGTGTCCCTTTGGGTTTTCGTGAATAAGCTTCTAGTTAAAAAACCGGAGCCCTACAACGTTACATCGCGCCTACGTATTTCTTAATTTTAGTAGTTCAAAATTTATTCTGCTTATAGATCAAGTTTGTTCAAGTAACGGGCAAAAATACATGTCAGTTATTGTACCCCACGGGCTTCTCAGAAGTGGTCAATATCAATTTTGGGAACCCTAAATCTTGGGAGCTATAAGACCTAGAAAGATGAATTACAGCTCAAAGTGTCGAGAATTTTGTCTTCTTTAAAAGTCACAGCGACCTTTCTCGTTAGAGCCTCCCTTTGAGAGCATTTTTGCATAAAAGTAAAAAAAGTAAAATAAGTAAAATAAAAATAGCGGTTCTTCAGCAATAACTCAACCCCCGTACATTTCAGAGTACTGCGAATCTGGAAAAATATTGCCTAAGGGGACCCAAACAACATATCAAAAAAGCAAGTTTACCGCAATTATTGCAATTTCAGAAATTTTATGTGTACGATTTGAATAGCCTATAGGGGCAATTGTCTAGATTGGCTAACATCTTATCTGACTAAACGTAAACAAAGTGTAATACTTCCGATGTTCGACTCCAGGAAAAATGCTCTATCAAACATAGTATCATTGAGTAAAGAAACGACGCAAGGTGTGCCTCAGAGTAATGTTTTGGGTCCCCTGCTGTTCATATTATATATAAATCATTTACCCAAACTAGTCAATAAAAAAACCACGATGTTCCTGGATGACGTCTCTGTGTTCTTTAAATTTGAAAAAAATAATACTATTCAACTGTCTGCTGAGATAAATAGAACCATAAATACTATTGTCCATTGGTTACAAACTATGGCATTAAAAACAAATTCTGGCAAAACTAAAATGATACATTTTCATAACTACAATACCCCCAGACTTGAACTAGAACTAAGTATAGAGAATACAACGATTGCACTAGTTTATCATGCCAGGTTTTGGGGATTTTTGCAGATGAGCACATGAACTGGAAGAAGCACACAGAGACTCTTGAAGCAAAGTTAAGTAGTTTTTGCTATGCATTGAGATGTTTGTCAACTATTACCTCAACCCACGCCCAGCTACAGGCTTACTACGCTTTCTTCCATTCTAGTCTTCTGTACGGCTTAGCACTGTGGGGTGGTGACGTTGAGATACAAAAAAAAATCGTTTTACAAAAGAGATGCGTTCGAATGTTGAGTGGTGCTAAATCAAATAGAGTAACTAGTTGCGGCCTATTTTTTAAATTAAAAATCCATACCGTCACGGCGCTCTACATCATCGAGCTGTGTAAATTAATCAAGCGTGTTCCGGAAAAGTTTACAATCAGCTCTGAACGTTATAGCACTAGGCTAACATATCGATTCAAGTATGATCTTAAAACAAGACCCTGTAGAACGGCATACATATAGCAATAGTACCAGCAATGCCATATTGCTGGTACTATTGCTATAGGTAATCTGCGTTTATAACAAATTACCGCTAAATATAAAGGTTCTCTCTGGTGATCGGTTCCTGAAGGCCTTGAGACAGTATTTAGTGCTTATGTGTACACTTATGTGTACACACTGACCGAATTTTACGAATATGGAAAATCAATGTCTCTACGATAATCATTGTTCGACTGAAATTTATAATTTAAATTACTTGATGTAATTGTAATGTATTTTTATTATTTTAACTTAGGTCTATGAATTTTATGTAACTTGAATATAATTTTATTAGTATAAACTCTTGATAGGAAATTATGACTATGAGATTGCTATGCCACTATTGGTAAAATTACGTTAGGACATTGTATTTAACTACTGACATCTGTTAAAATACTGTAATTTATTGCAATAAACATTGAATTGAATTGAATTGAAAACTCTCCTTGAAAATTTCCGTGCGCGTGGTGTAACTAGATTGTACTCGAAAAATGAGAAAACGGATTTAATAGTTATTTGTATAACAAGAGAGCAAAGTTGATTTTTGCTGCGACTGCTTGTTTGATTGTTTGATTCCCGAGTGAGGTAAGGCGTCTATGTTAGAATCCTGAGTGAACGAGGGACTCAAAGGCACAAGATGCAAACAACTTTGGTCTCGTGTTGCACATAGATCTTTTCATCATTCAGCAATGAGAACATATCAATAAAAAAATAAAAAAATTAAATATCAAGTTAAGTTAAGTAATGTTTTTAGGTTAAGGCTTCTATCGTGTGTTGCCACAATAATTTCGCCAATGTCATGTGATAAGACCTGCACAATAGGAAATCACGTGGAACATTTAATAAAAAGAGAAATAAAAGAACGAAAAAATACAACATTGACAAGTGGAATTCTTATATAAACAAATAACCTGCTTTTTCACTATTTCAGTTTCTTTTTTAACCGAGGAGGAGAAGGTTCAAAAAGGGAAGAGGTGCTAAATTCGGTTTTTTATTTATCAAAACTGGTACTATTTCTATTTATGAACCGATTTTAAAATCTTTTTTTAATTGAACTTTTGACAATCCAGTTTGGTCCCATTTCTTGAAAATTAGAAATCGTTCAAGTAGTTTGTTTTCTAAAGCCAAAATGCTGGAATTATGATATCATCAAGGTAAACGAAATAGCGTATTATTGCTTTACTGTGACTTTATAATGTCGGGTAATACGAGGGGACTTGACTGTCAGACAGACAGATTTATAATGTCGTGTAATACGAGTGGACTTGAATGTCAGACAGACAGATTTATAATGCCGTGTAATACGTGTGGACTTAACTGTCAGACAGACAGATTTATAATATCGTGTAATACGAGTGGACTGGAATGTCAGACAAACAGATTTATAATGCCGTGTAATACGTGTGGACTTAACTGTCAGACAGACAGATTTATAATTTCGTGTAATACGAGTGATAACAAGTAGACTTGACTGTCGGACAGACAGATTTATATTGTCATGTAATACGTGTGGACTTGACTGTCAGTCAGACAGATTTATAATGTCGTGTAATACGCGTGGACTTGACTGTCAGACAGACAGATTTCGAAGCCTTGTTTTCGTGTATTTTTACGAGATTCGCAACCCGACCGGGGAGGAAGAAATAATTCTTAGTTTTTTAAAAGTTTTAAACTTGGTGAATTATGTGTGGTATTTACGTTCTTTGTTTGCATTTTTTTCACTAATATTCTGCATATTCGTATTGTATTTGTGACATGGCTAAATCGCTAACAGCCAAAAACATCGAATATAACTCGACACCCGTTGGCTGTTTGCCATTTCGCCTATGCCCGTAGCATTCAAAATTAAAAACCTACTTTGTCTCACTGAGACTTTGTTGTAGACTGAGAGAGTGAGCAAAATGCACCTTGGCGCACTATACATTACCTATTTATTACTCAAAGCAAAATTATTATTTTTTACTCGCAGCAAAAGCCTCTTGTTCGAACTGCTGAGGTGAAATAGTACATTTCCTACGAGTACGTTAAGAAGCCGTTTCGAACGAGTTAGGAATTGAATTTTTCCGCCTGAGAACCCAAAATCAAGCGGCGAAGGTGTCATTTTGAGGTTAGAAGGAAAATAATATAATACGATCTGATGTAAACAAGACAGGAGGGCTACCTACCTTCCTAAGTAGTTTAGTAGTTAAATATTCGTTGGCGCCAAGGTGATGTTGCGTTGCAATCTAGATGTGACCAAAGGTCTAGTGAATGGCGCTATTGGACATATTACAGAAATCATATGGCCCTGCTTTTGGAGAGCACAAATGTATGATATGTACCATCCGCCCCTGTAGACTTCGATAAAGATGGAGTTCAACTAATTCAACCCAGGTCTTTACAATTTCCGGCAAAATAGTAACGTTACTGCTGAACGAAGTATGTTGTCAATTACATTATGCTGGGCTTGCACAGTATACAAAATGCAGGGTAGTACTGTCAACCACGCCTTTGTCTATTTAGGCTCAAAGCTCTTCGCTGCTGGTCAAGCGTACCTATACGTTGTCTAAATAAGAGTCGAATGACTAGAAGGTCTCCTAGACTGTACTAAATGAACGGGAAAACGACCTCTTAACAATGACGCTTTAATTGAAATGAACAGGCTAAGAAACATTTAGCTTAAGCGCATAAAAGGTATTTTTTGTTGATAAAAGCAGTTTCAGTGTCTGCGATAAATCTACTTAGATTGTCCTGACATGATAGTCCACGACGGAAACCCAAAGGGCTATCATTAAATAATTTGTTGCTTTCGAAATGGTAAGTATTCAAGGCGAGGAGTTATCATTAAGTTAAAGGTCTTACAAAGACAGTTAATAAGTGAGATGAGACGATAGAAGTATCTGAATTTATTTTTGGCTGATGTATCTCTTCTTTTAAGAATCAAATTAAGTTCTGAAAGTGTGAAAGAGAGCGGACTGGAATCATTAGTATTAAACTCTAGGCGTTGGAAGTAAACGCTATCAGGAGTGAGTGTTACAAAGGAGACTGCGGCGCTTTCCGGTAAGTTTTCTTTAGGACTTCGGTAACCCATAAGCCGTCTGAGTTTCCTCCAGATCTCACTGCACATTGCAGTCTGCTATCACGAAACGGTTGCCAGGAGTTTCTTTTGGCAAGATTTATTACTTTAAATAAATAGAATAACTTTTTCTCTGTACATTAAGTAATTTTCAACCGCGCGTGATTTCCTGAATTGTTTAAGAGATGATCTTCTCTCTGCTACTGCCTTCGATAAATCAGGATTCCGGCAAGGTTTTGGCTTGAATTTGTTAGGCTTAAGACTTAATTTTGTACTTATAAGGAACATATTTGTTAGCACTTTCTTCAATGTTTTCTATGTGTTTATCGTAGCTACTCTGTACATTGTCTTCAAGGTGAAGTTGTCCACAAGCAGATTTAATGTGTTGTGTATACTCTGCCCAGTTGGCCTTTTTGATGTTTATTTTTGTTTCTTGGCAGTTTTGTGTGCTATCTAACGTTTTAATATAATTATAAAGATTTAGAGCAGGTGGTCGGGCTTTTAACGCATCGCGCATGGTGTCGAGCTCGGCGCGCCGGTGGATTTCAAAGTCACGGACTTTGGTTTTAACTAAAGCCCTCCGCTCGGGTCTGAGGGCGGCTTGCTTCTCCCACTGGGAAGACTCTATGCCGCACCTCCTCATGTGCTGCTTCAGCACATCTTTGTACCTGAGGAGTTGTCCGCCACGCTTGCCCTCCTCAAGTTCTGCGTAGAAGATGTGCTTCGCGACCCTCTGCTCTGCCATCCTTGACACGTGTCCTCACCACCGAAGCTGTCGCCGCATGAGGTAGGCCTCAATGCCACCCACATTGGCACGCCGAAGCACTTCAATGTTCCGCAGGCGATCAGAACATCTGATGTTCATGATCTTGCGTAGACATCTGAGGTGGAAACGGTCTAGCATGCGAATGTGACGGCGGTACACGGTCCAAGTTTCCGCAGCATACAGGAGATTTGGCAGGACGATCGCCATGTACACTGAGATCTTCGTACCTATCTTTATGTCGTGTGAACAGAAGACCTTGGTATCCAGCTTGTCGAATGCTGCAGCTGTAGCTCCGATCCTGCTGTTGGTCTCTGAATCAAGGTCGCACTTGGATGTTAAAGTGCTCCCCAGGTAGCGGAACTCAGCTCGTCCTCGCCAAGTTTAATGTTCAGCGGCTCGTGACCGTCGATGTCTAGGGACATCACCTGCGTCTTTTTAACGCTGATTTTCAGGCCGAATTTACGGCAAGACTTCTCGAGATCGGACATGAGCTGTTGCAGGCTTTCAGGGGATTCTGTCACAAAGCATAGGCCATCTGTATTTATATTTTTTTATAATATTTATATACTTGTGTATGTAGTGTATCTAGCAGTTAGTTCAATAGTTCAGTAATATGTGTATGTACCTATCTTATCAGAGCACATAGGATTATCCTGTATATTAAATTATTCTTATCAACCTTGGGTTTGCTGGAAGAGATAAGCATGCCTTTGTAGATATCCTTTCTGTTTATTATATCTTATGTCGTTTTATGTGCAATAAATATATACGAAAGCTGCGTAGATGATCTCGGCGACCACCGCACGAGAGATTTTTTGCGGGATTTTAGTCAAGAGTCAAGCCAGGTTAAAAAGACTTAAAAGATACGTAGAAAGGAACGTTATAAAAAAACAGCAAATAGGTGCAGTCCGTTATGATATGAGTCTCCATATGGTTTCTACAATGGTTTCCATTTCAAGTGTTGTTTACACATTTTGTTAAATTAAATGTTACTACAGCTTTAGGAAGTGAATTATTGTTAACGTTTATTTAAATGTTATAGAGCTTATTCATCCACTTGATCTGACTAATTTTCCATGAACTTGTTCTTGATTGAGGTGAAGATGGTGAAGTGCATCCGGAAAACTGAAATCAGAACGTTCTCATTTCTGTCAAAGAAATTTTGTAATCGGCAATTTGGCAATGGTCATTTGGGCAGTAGCGTCAAACAAAAATAATTACAAAAACTGAAAATACTATCTGGTCCAAAACAACACCACTCATTCTCAACGTTTCTCTGCATAGCTTTTCTCTATCAGTGATCGATGCACAGCTAAGAATAAGAACCTGTCATCATGACGTCCATCTCCAAAAACGAGAACTCTCGTCTCCTTAACGTGAACATGAGACAGGAGGAAGGGGCGGGAGGAGATGAGCCTCCGCCGCAGCAACCGCCGCAGAACATGCTGCCCTCCAACCAGATAGCGCGAGCCAGTAGGGCAGGCGGAGACGACGAGCGCAACCATGTCGAACCAGGACCTTCTACCTCCTCCTCTATTGAAAACCAGCCTACTAACAACTCCGGCGGACGCCTGCATAACTGGCAGGCGACAAAAACTACAGTTAAAGAGCGTCTTTCTTTTCTATTCAATAATGAAGTGCTGTGTGATGTACATTTTATTGTTGGGAAGGAAGCGAATCAACAAGTAATTCCAGCCCACAAATTCGTCTTATCTGTAGGTAGTGCAGTGTTTGATGCGATGTTCAATGGAGTTCTTGCAACTAAGTCTGACGAAGTTGAGTTGCCGGATGTAGAACCAGCAGCGTTTTTACATTTGTTGAAGTTCCTATACTCTGATGAAGTGCGGATTGGGCCAGAATCTGTGATGACAACATTGTATACGGCAAAGAAGTATGCGGTGGCAGCATTAGAGGAGCATTGTGTAGACTTTCTGAAGAGTAACTTGGGGACGGACAATGCATTTTTGCTGCTGACACAGGCGAGGTTATTTGATGAGCCTCAGTTGGCTGCTCTGTGCTTGGAGATGATTGATAAGAATACTGCTGATGCACTAAATGCTGAAGGCTTCACTGATATTGACCAGGACACATTGAATGCTGTTCTTGAAAGGTACTTTTTTATATAATTTGTACCAAGAAACTTTACTTTCCTTTTTGGTTAATACACCATACAGACATTGAAAAGTGGGTCAGAGTGTCGATAAGGGGGCGGAAGCCCCCACTTGGCGCCCCCTTATCTACACTCCAACCGAAAAGTGTCTTGGCACCTGAACAAGGCCACCATTTCGCTCTCACCCATGTATGCATCTCTCTTATTCCTTTATGCCGCTACCCAATCCAGGCACATTCAGGCACCAAGAAACTTGCATATACCACTATAGAGCTCTGCGGTCAAGTGGGTTTCACACTTGCTTATCACACAAGAGCTGCAGATTCAAATGCGGTGCTGACTATGTGCCAAAGAGATAATAAGGAATTTATCTTAAGTCACTACTATCACTACATGGTAGTAGTAGTCATAAAACCCCTCCACCAACCCACACTGTTGTATGGCTCATTCTCACTCATATCCAGGTAAAGGCCTGTGGGACATTAATGGGGTTGGGTTTAGATCACAATACTTGATTTGAGTTACTAAGGAAAGAGATATTTAGGAGTATATTTGGCTATATTCTTGAACCTTTGTTTTGAATTTATAATTCTTACAACAAAATAATTATTTCATGCCATGAAATGAAACCCAATTTTTATTCTTCGCTGATGTATTTCATTAGCCTTTAGCCATTAGCAAGCGTCTGTGGGCTAGCGGAAGCATCCGTGGCCTAGTGGTATTCACACATCAGAATTGATTCGATCGGGGAGCAACATCAGGCCGAGACGGGCACTGGATGGGTGTCCATTTCATGTGGCATTTGGACGCTTCCATGTTTCAGATGACATGTTAAGCTGTAGGTCCCGGCTACTATCTCTACATGGTGGTAGTAGTTGGAAAGCTGTGACAGAGTCCCTAATAGGGCAGCTTGATAACTTCTGACAGTTGGGTTGGCCACAATACCCCTCGATGGGGACATTAATATAATCTATTTCATGATGGATGTCAAAAACTTGTGGTAAAGATGGGTGAAATGGAATGTAAAGTGATTATGATGATGAAGTGGGATGCCGTTTTTACGCCAGACTTCTTCAGTCACAAGATCAAATGCTTCATTTAGAATGGGCATAATTGATGAATAATTTTGATTTACTTATATTGAGACTCACAGTGTCGTTTTATACAATGCTCAAACATTGTCTATTGGGTTTAAATTTGGATGATAAAGAGGCAGCCGGTGTACTGAGATATTGTTTTTTTTTTAATAATACATCAACCCTGTACTTGCTGAATGTTGCTATATATTTTTTAATTAAATCGTACCATTAAGGTTGTGCTCATTCATAACCAATATCCTTTTCACACAGGCAAATCTGCAGTGCCAATTTATTAGAGTTGGATATAGGTTTTTTTTTCGAGCTTGTGTTACGGTTTTTCTTTTCACCACTTTAGGTAATTTTCTGTATTTGTATTGTCATGGTAGCGTTCGGTTTTAATTTCTGCTCAGTATATCAACAACGCATTTGGTGCAAAACCTTCTGCACAATGATTAATGTGATTATGCGTATTCCTTTTGTAAGATTTTGTTTCATACCTTCTTTGGAATTCTCCGAGGCCATTTGTAGATGGTTGGTATAAATATATCACTCAGCCTTGATTACGAAAATATCTAATCTGTTTTAAATATTTTAATCTTAAAAATTTAATTTCATGTCTTTCTGTTAGCTTCTTCCTGTTATTCTCGGTTCTCGGTGGGACCCTTGTGCGGTACTTGCATGCATTGCTGATTCATGGTACCTATGTGACTATATCGATTCCATAGCGGTAGGTATTGTACTCTAATTAATTACATGTGCCTTTTTTCGCTTAAAATTCTAGTCACTGGGCTTTCCGACAGCCCAACAGCTTGTGCAGCTCTCCAACGTGCGTCTGTGATTTTTTCTGCATAATTGTTTTTTTGCTTCTCTTTTCATGTAATCATAGACTTTCGCAATGATTTCCCTTGCCTAAAAATAATATAATAACTAGTAGTTTATGCAACTGTCGTGCAATAAGAGGCCTTAAATCACGAGTTTGTTTTATGGGACGAGCGAAGCGAGATGCATTCACTACTTTATCTACACACATATCATTAGTGCTCTAAAATGGTTCAGAAGCCGAAGGGAAATGACCTGCATTGCTTTGTAGGGCTTTTCGTATTTTTTTTTGATTTTTTGGCAACAAGTTATTCGTTGCAATGGTGGCTGCATTAACGATATCTGGCGGAGTGTTTATATCGATGTTGGAGTCACTTTCACTCATATTTTTGATGTAAATTATAACTTTTCACAAAATCTACTTCGTAAAACCAAACAACATTCAAATGACAACTGTCATGGAGGTACCACCAAAGTCGGTAAAGCGGTTTGAATGTTTCGTGCCGGTAGAGCAATGTCACCAACAAAACTGATCAGTTGAAAGCGTCGCTAGCTTCTATGTCACACTAATGTTATTTCATACTGGTAGGGCAGTAGGGCATGTTTTAGCCACCTGAACAGTTAAGTTGGTGGCATTGCACAGACGTTAAGACAAATGTCAATTTTGTCGATTCGACGATCACAGACATTTTTTTTTACTTTAACGCATTGATTAATCGAATAATTGATGCGTATAACTAAAATTTGTTTGTCTGTAAATTGCCAGATCCGCATCGATGTGTCATATCATAATGCAGGTCATTGCCCTATAGTTTCTGAGTCGATTTTAGAGCATTTATGATACGTGCGTAGATAAAACCACGGTTTTCAACATCAAAGCTGCTGTCATGGCTGTCAAAGGGCGTTTTAGTTATTCATTAGTTTAAACAATACAATTTATATCAAACCTGACTTTTTAATTTTATATTTTGAAATAATATTTAGTAGAGCAACATTCGCGACGAGTCTAGATTTGCGTTAATTTGACCTACTCGTGAGCATCGAGCGGCTTCCCACACGCGACTGAGTCAGTCGCAGTCAGTCAGATTGAAGGCTCAAATCGAACCGACCGTACCCCGCCATCCCCTCAACCAAAAAATAGGGCGCATCGTCGTGAATGGCACGATCTGTAACTATCACGAAAGAGAGGAAATGCTCTTTTACCCAGTTTTTGAGAGAGACAAGAGTAGGACTATCTCTTATAGTTCAAGGAATTGTGTTCTACAGTCGATCGCCTGCAACCTAAAGGAGTGCTCTTATATGCCAAGGTCTTTGAGTGCCTAAGAGCGAGACTGTGTGAGATCTCCGGTGCCGATCTCCTGAAAAGAGATACTCGAAACGGACTCGGTAGCGCGGATTTATCAATATATTAAAAAGATAAGAAATAATATGAGTGTCTCGGCGACGACGAATCGGAACCCACCCCAACTCTTTGCGATATTAAGAAACATGGTCGAATTAGCGCAGCCCGAAGGCAAACTGAATGCGTAGAGTCTGAAGTCGTTGGAGTTTGTTTAGTAGATCTATGTTCGCGCTCTCCCAACAGACATGGGCGTAGTCGATTAGTGGCAGGAGAAGGGACTGAGCAAGGGTGATTTTGGTCTGCCGTGGAGCAGGCGCCTGAGAGAGTGAAAAGACGCAAAGACCCATCTGCTGACCTCGCTGATATGTGGGAGACCAAGTCAGCTGGTTGTAAAAAATAACCCCAAGGTTTTTCGCCTTATCCGTGTACTTTCTATTGTAATGCCATTGTATGATACAGGAACAATGTGTTTTTGTTACAAGGAAAGCGTGTGCCTGGTTCCTAAAACCATGGCTTGTGATTATTCGGGTTTACCCGTAACAGCTAGTATGATAAGGCCCAGATGTTCACATTCTCGAGGTCAGCATTTAGTGCATCCATGGATGAGGCTAGAACGCAGCTGGATAAGTAGCGATAAATTTGGAGATCATCTGCGTACAGATGATACGAAGATGTTGTTGATAAAGACTGAAAATAGAAGAGAGAAGACCACCTTAAGACACTCCTGAGGAAAGATCACACCATTAAGTTTCGATCTCTTCATACTTAATGCGTTGCTGACGACCTCTTAGGTTCGTAGGTTTTAAAATTAATGTGTTGTAGGTTATTGCTAGAAATAATGTTATGGACCCTCAATCATAAAAATGAGTAAATATTTTTAAGCCTAACTTCGCATTGCATTTAAAAAATAAACTAAAAGTGATTTTTCAAAAACAGCTTTGATATTTTTTTCGTAACCAAAGTTATTCGTTGTTATTAACCTTGCCGGACCATATCGACAAAATTCTACCTATGTGCAAAGTTAAAGGTTCTGTGAAATTTATCATTGCAATGGTGAAAATAATGAAACGATCAATTCAAATCTGGTAATCTTTATTCGAAATCATTAGTTACATAATAATAAAAAAACAACGTTTGGTACCAAGTCTTGCTCAAATTGACGTCCCTCATTCGCTATGCAAGCTCTGCATCGGTTTCTAATTTCGACTGTTGTTGTGCGCACTAAAATCTCCTGTTTCATCGTCTCGAACGCAGCATCAACACCAGTTATCAATTCAACACGACTTGGAACTTCAGTTTTGTAAACCAAATCCTTGGCTCTTCTCCAGACGTAAAAGTCGATAGTTGTGAGGTCTGGCGATCGCGAGGGCTAGGGAATTGGACCATCTCGACCAATCCATGCGTTAGGGAAACGATTATTAAGGCACTCCCTTACAGCTAAGCTCCAAGGAGCTGGGCAGCCGTCGTGTTGAAAAACAATAGCAGCATCTTCCTGGAACACCCCTTCTATTAATTCGGTTAAATGATAAATCATTGACATTGACACTGAATCTTCTTTGAAAAATCTTTATTTCTTTACGCGTGGGTTTGCTTCTTTTGGTGCCCAGTTGTGTAAGTTGTGACAGTTAACTATTCCCTCCTTGTCAAATTTAGATTCGCCGGTCCAAATAATTATATTCAAAAAGTTAACATTGTCCACGTCAGTATGGAGCAAAAAACGGCAAAAACGTGTCTCCCAAAATCACTGTCTTCCAAGACCTGGAACAAACAAAACAAGAATTGAATTCACTCCTTACTTACCATTTTTTTTATTACACTTTACTCTAATATCGTTTCAGCAGCTTAGCCATAAGGGCATAAGGCCTCATTATTCACGGAAAGATTAGGACAAACTATCAAGAAGATCGGAGCTGTTAACACACATTTACTTTCGCATTTGAACAAATTGATTTGATGCACTAATGACTCACGAGACTAAGTAATCAGGAAATAAAATCAAGAGCTCGGCAAGGATTTGCATCCATGGCAACATTGTGTTCTCTGACGTTGACCCTCGACTCTTGAAACTGTACGTTACCGGTTGCCCGTAAACGCCGGTAAGTATTTGCCTCGTCGTCGGTTGTGATAAGGTTCCTTATCAATTCTACGCGCTTCACGGGGATTGCAGTTAGCGCTTCCATAAGCTATTAAAATGTCCGCATATTCCTCTTTGGTAAATGAAGTCATTGCACCACAAAACGACTGATAACACAAAACGAAGTTAACGGAAGCAAGCGTAAGCGCAAAGAGAACGTAAGATCGTAGAGGCAGTCAAGTCTCGACTAATTAAAAAAGGGGTACTGCCACTCACGCGCTTGAGAAATCGCCTGCGGTGCTCCAGACTATAGCGAAACATTATCAATATTACCTCCTTTGTGAAGCTTCGCCGCGGCGTTCGGGCGCTTCCCTCTGAGTGAAAAAAAGACAAGATAGCCCTTATGCGACTGCGTTAGAATGAAAAAAAAACGAACTGCTTTGTGTTACTATTCCAGTAATAATCCGTTTCGTTATTTTGACCTTTGCATATAAAACATTTAATATACCACATAAGTAGAGTTTCGTAAAAATGGTCCGGCTAGGTAAATAACAACGAATAACTGTGGTTACGAAAACTTTATCAAAGCAAACTACATATTGTTAAAAAGCTCATATACTCTAGAGATGTTTTTAAAACATCAGAAGTCTTCCATCTTTTTTTTTAAATATAACGTGAAGTTAAACTTTAAAAAATATTTAAACTTTTTTCATGTTTGAGGATCCATAACTTTGTTTCTAGCAATAACCTATAACACATATTATTTTTAAAAGGACCTACCAACCATTAGGACTCCAATAATATAAATAATTAAACAGATCTGCCCATAAAAAAGTAATAGAAGTTTAGGCGTATGAAAGTGACGAAATTCCAAAAAAAAAAGAAAATATAAACAAAAAATATATCTTAGGATCTAGGTCAAATGTTTGGGCTTAGACCCTAACACCAGACCAAACGTGTAGCAGATGACCCCACCTACCTCCTATTTTCATATGTTCAACGTTCCGCCAAACACTCTATAAACGACATTGAAATTTAACTCCGACTGCGTGAACTCGCGTTTCAGGTTGCTGGACAGTCATGTATTCAATTTTTACCCTCCTCCTTGGACAAGTCCTCCTTGGACAAGTCCTGCTTCAAAGCACGTCTTAGGGATTCTTTTGAGGTAATCGTGTGCTCCCGAATATATCGCTTCTTAATTTCCCACAAATGCTCTTTCGGATTGAGATCTGGAGATTGCGCTGGCCAGTCCAGGAGATCCACTTTGTTTTGCTGGAACCATCTCTGCGGAGGTGTGGCAAGGAGCGTTGTCCTGCTGGAAAATACCATCAATATTGGTCCCGCTGAATATTTTCGAATATGATGGATGCAAATACGTTTCAAAGACGTCAATGTACTTTTTTGAGTCCGACCTTCGCATACGTAGATTTCCTAAACCCAAGCTGCCATGCATCCCCAGATCATGACGCTGCCTCCACCGTGCTTAACGGTAGAAAACCCACTCAGGTAGAAATTCTTCCCCATTTCGGCGCCTTACGTATTTTACACCAGGGGTTCCAAAGATCTAAGGTGAAACAAAAAAGTATTAGAATTTGCAGAGGGGGTCACAAGTATAAAACGCCAATGAGAGTTTATAGTTATGATTAATTATGGATATAAGAGAACCAATAAATATGTACTTCGAAATTTCGTTCATTAGACCTGACCACATTTGCCCAATCATCTTCGGTAAGATGGTGGTGGCTAACAGTCCATTCAAGGCGTGCTTTTATATATTTTTCTGACAACCACGGCTTCTTCCGCGCCTTACTCTCTTCAAGACCGGCTTTTCCAAGTGTCCTTCTTGCTGTTTTATTTTTCAGGGACTAATTAATCGGTCTTCTCACTCCGTCGTGACTACCTGGATCTGTTGTTGTGACTACCAGTCGGAATATAACGTTTTAAGGCAGTTCGGACAGCAAAGTGCGAACACTTTAATTTCTGGAGTTTTGCCCTGTTTTTGAAGACCAAGTTCACATTTCTTGAGCATTTCTCACAGCAACGTTTGTTATTAGAAACAAAACCTCTAGGCACTAAAATAATATTAGTACTGGCACTACAAGCAGTGATCATTGATCGTTTTTTAGATTAAATCATGTATTTCGTGTCTGAGGGGACACTGTGCGTAAATGCCTACTGAGTTGAATCTGATTCAATTGTTTTAATTTATTTTAGACGGTACTGCCAATCCAATAAAATCTAAATAATGGTTATTTTGTGCCAGTTCTTCAGTACATTTAAAAATTTCTGTGTAGCTAGCTAATAATTTTGGCCAAGGCTCTATTATATCACTTGATATTTATGTGGATATATCCATTGATATTTTACTGTTTTTCCATTGATATCGTACTAGAAATTCAGCAGATAGATGTTTAAAGGCAAAGCAAGGTTGCCGGGACCGACACCTTAACTTGTCATGCAAAACACGGAAGCGCCCGGAACAAAAGCCACATAGAATTGGGACAACCATCCAGTACCCAACTCAGTCAGATGTTGTCCGCACGGAACTCAGTTTTTTGAGATTATTTTTCTGAAATAGTAATCTTAGCGGAAGTTAGAGGAAGTTCACCTGTAAATTACGTGTTCGTCGTACATTACGCGTATTTTTAAATTGCTTCTTTTTGAGGTATCCGATAACATAAAAAATAGGACTTTTCGATATTTATTATAAGAATCGGATTTTTGCGAACCCTCTTTTATTTACAGCATACTACTGTAAATAAAACAGCGTTATATGATGTATGTAAGAAATTATGATAATAATGTAATTACCTTTTTTTTAATAATTACCTTATAATCTGAAAATAGAGAAAAGTTACGTCATTGTATTTGTTTTGTCGTTTTGCTGTTTGTACCCTCAACTCAGGGTGTCTTGTCTAAGACCCATATCAATAAACTGCTCTCATCTCTAAGAGATGTCTCAGCTCTGTGACAATGACAGCCTTATCGAACCTGTAAAATTCTCTCAATCTCTCAGAGCTGAGAGCGGTTTATTAATGTGGGCCTTTTATGTAAATTATTATATCTACAATTACAGAGACACACTCAGAATAAGAGAGGCCAAAATATTCCAAGCCATCCTCCGCTGGTCCGAGGCAGAATGCATCCGTCGCCAGATCCCGGTCTCACCGACCAACCAAAGGCTCACCCTCGGACGAGCATTCAACGCCATCCGCTTCCCTCTAATGTCCGTAGAAGAATTTGCAATGGGCCCAGCACAAAGTGGATTACTAGACGACAGAGAAATTGTACAGTTGTTCCTATATTTTACGGTAAATCCAAAGCCAAATGTGGGGTTTCTTGACGCTCCGAGATGCTGCATGACAGGGAAAGAGCTGACGGTGAACAGGTTTCCCCAGACAGAGTCTCGGTGGGGGTACAGTGGAACGACAGACCGGATTCGGTTCACGGTGGATCAGAGGATCTTCGTTGTTGGATTCGGACTTTACGGATCATATTTTGGGCCGACTGAATATGAAGTGCATTTGCAGGTGATTTACTTTTTAATTTGTCCCAAAGTATATTTAATGGGAGAAACGTTTCTATACTTTTTGTAAGCTAGTGCCGGGGTCGGCAACCTATTGAGGCGAAAGAGACAAGATTTTGAATTAGTTTTGATCCACTAAGAATGTATAAATAATAAATAGCAGCGCTGAATTTGATGGCTAAAGTGATTTTTTGCCTTTAGAAGTCTTGCAGGCACTCATATGAAAACTGTTATTTTTTTAAACTCCTGAAATAATAAAATAAGTAGGTGATGAAATAATATAATTGAAATAATGCCGATAAAACATAGAGAGCCGCAACTTTACATCATTACATCACACTAGCCCAGGGGCCAGTATGCGGCTCTACAGTGACCCCTGCACCCGTAGCATGCCGGCCCCGCGGAGGGTGATACGATATCCCATCTAATAAAAATCTTCATGTTATCCAAAAATATACAAAAAGAACATTTGACATCCTCTGTGGCAGATAGCTAGGATGAAGTCCTGCCTCACAAACAAGAGGTCCCTGGTTTGAATCCCAGCTGGAGAGAAAGTCAAAAAGGTCTCGGTCGCTGTTTCTGTTAGCCTAGTGTGGGCCAGAAGCGACGTGTGTATACAAATGTTTTATTATAATTTGCAGGTAATCCACCTCGGCACTAAGAAGGTATGCGGCAGCCACACCACGACGTTTTGCTGCGACGGCACCGACGACACCTTCCGGGCCATGTTCAAGGAGCCAGTCGAGATACTGCCCAACACCTCCTACATTGCGAGTGCTAAACTCAAGGTGAGCAGCAAACAAGCTTCAAAAACTAAAACCAGAATACTGGAACAACGCGCCTAAGTCTCACACGTAAGGCGTAAGGCGAGTGGCATTCGGGCCTAAAAGCTGGCGAAACATATTTTATTGCTCTAAAGTAGTTTGCTTATTCTAAAAAGATCACGTCTGAAGTTAGCTAAAACCTGCGCAGTATACGATTGTTGGCGTGTTGGCGGTGAGAGGTAGGGCACCGCACGCAGCCGCTTGCCAGCTATTTATTGGCTGTTGGTTTCACGCGCATCGCGGCTAGCTTCAGACGTGATCGTTTTAGAATACGCGAACTGTACCTACATAATTAAATAAGTACGACAACTTAAGGGTATAAAAAGTATAAAAACAAATGTACGCATTTATGAGAGTATTTATTCTATGGATATATGAGTACATTTGGATCTGCCGCCAATTTACTAAGAAATAGGTAAGTCAAAAAAGGTGGCTATTCACAGTTCTTATATCTAGATAATTAAAAACTAATGGCTAGTATTTAATCGCACATCAAAAATACTGATTTGTACAGCAAAAAAACACTTTTTATGTTTTAAATATTTTATGTGTAAAGTTTATGTTTTAAGTATTTTTTGTTTTTCTTACATGTTCAACCTAACACAAAGGATAAAGGGGGTTTCGCCTACCGCAGCAAATCTAAGAGATATTTTCTGTGCAAATCAGTATTTTTGATGTGCAGTTTAATATTTACCAAAACTAAAAAAAAAATGAATCAAAAAACATATAGTATCGAAAATAATTCAATTGAACAATATTACTCGTCATCTTCACCGTCACTGTTACTAACTTGAATAAGGACATTTAATTATTCGATTAATTAATCGAAGTTTTTAAGGCTAAGACTGATTAATGACATTTGTGATGTCACTCTTCATTTAATTAATCAAAGTTTTTAAGGCTAGGACTGATTAATGACATTTGTGATGTCACTCTTCATTTAATTAATCGAAGTTTTTAAGGCTAAGACTGATACCCGGCAAGCAACATGTTATCTTTTTCACACTCCCCT
This sequence comes from Argyresthia goedartella, assembly GCA_949825045.1. NCBI lineage: Eukaryota > Metazoa > Arthropoda > Insecta > Lepidoptera > Argyresthiidae > Argyresthia > Argyresthia goedartella. The sequence continues at coordinate 4,425,800 of OX463823.1, read as the reverse complement.
GCTGTTGGAAGGTTTATGCTTCATCTTTGACGTTCGCTCATATGATAATTTTCCTTCAATCATTAAAAGTAAAAGCTTAAACTTTTATTTAATCTTTCGGTCCAATGAATTAGGGTGATGGACACAGCAAAATCTACAAAGGAAGTTTCTCCTCACGAGCCCCAAATCCCGTTATGAGGCTTCGCGAATTTGAACCAAATTTCCCGGTAATAAAATTCAGAACCTATAACGGGAAAATTTCATATCTGGATGACAATGGGGCTTGAGAGGCTTGAAATAAACCTTCACAGGGGCTGTATGTAAATGTTTGTGTGTATGTGTGCAGGGAACGGACTCGTACTACGGCACGAAGGGGCTGCGGCGAGTCACTGTGGACTGCCACAACGGAGAGAAAGTCGTGTTTCAGGTACGTATTCGGGGACGTCTGTGGCGAAGCGTACGAGGTTCTGTTTCACAAGCTAGAGTTTCTTGTTTACAATCCCGGCCGAAGGTGAAGAGAAAAATATCCCCCAGTCTCAGATCTTTGTTACAAAAGAATGTTGCAAGTTTGGAGTGTCTGTCTGTATGTGTGACTGTCGGTGGCACCCTAGCGGTCATACGGGTGGACGGATTTTAATGCGGTTTTCTGTAAATGTTAGTTACGTTTTCTGTAGACTTTCCTGCGGTGATTCTTAGCCATGTTTTATTAAAATCCGGTCAGCGCTTCGGTTAACAAGGTAATAATGTCGGTGGCCGAGGGTGTTTTGGATTTTTTATTTATCGTGATTCTGGATATACTGCATAAGATACGCCATGGTTTCCGTAGTGGGGTTCTCCTAGTGTGGGACCAGAACCAATGTATATACTTGTAATGTAAACAGGGAGTTACTGAGATTTACGGCTATGAGAATTATTGTTAATGGGGTTGGCAACTGTCGGCGTGGCGCTAGTATCGGTACAGCTGGTTCCTCTAACTCTAACGTCTATGTCAAGCTTGTGTGTTACAAGTACGGTGTGTTCAATCGCCAGTCAAATGCTGTGTGTTATAAAAAACCGCTGCCAGAAAATACAAAATGAAGTTGTATAGTCGTTTCATTACATAACATTATATCACGCACACGAAAAATTACATTTGTTGTTAAATAAATTCCGATGACCAATTATCACAAAAAAAGTCCCAGAAATTAGTCAATCATTGAAAGTGGCAAATGGATGGAGGAACCAAATGCACGTGGCGCCACCTATGATTAGCTTTCACCGGCCAACCCCATTATTGTATCTCCATAGCTGCGGCGATGGGCTAGCCCCCTGTTACTTAAAATCGAATAAAAGGATAAATGTGGCCCCACTTCTCCTCTGCCGTCCCGTATGGGAAAATGCGTGACACTATTGACGATCTCTGTGGCGTTGCGGCTCGAAGCTCTGCCTTCCAAACGAGAGGTCCCGGGTTCGAATCCCGGCTGGGGAGGAAGAAAAAAGTACCCCAGGTCTTGGATGTATATAACATCCAAGACGTGGGGTGTGACGTCCCTGTTTCTGGTTCCCACGACACAGGGTATTCAAAATTCGGGTTATGTTAATGTTTATAAACAACAGACCAGTACTCCAGAAATTCGCCTAATTTAATTAATAATCAATTAATTTTTATTTCGAGTAGCGTCTCCCGTTTTCACTGAGATAGGTTAAAACATGTGTATATTTCCCATGGACGTCATCCACTGCTGCTTCCACTTTACACGATTCATGACATCTGTTTCGTAGCCCCAAATGAACAGTGAAGCAAACTATATTTTCGTAAACCTTACAGTTGCATGGTACAGTTCAATTTCTCATTTTTATGACGATTTAACCAAATAGTGTTGTACGCCACGATTCATGCGATATCGCTGGACGATTCGATTTTGTTGACAGGAGAATGATAATTCTGCGTTGCATTTTCATTCCAATGTATAGTTTCAGTTATAGAATTACATAAGTGAGATATTGTTTAGTATTCTTATGCATTCAGTATATACATACCCTGTATTTCATATTTTGTCTTTTCTTCATACCTAAGTTTTAATCTGTGTGCAATAAATAACAGAAAAGACAAAAAGGCAAAGAGGTAGGTATACGTCGCGCGACACGTTATGAGCGGTGGCCTTGAATGCGCAGTAGTCACTTTTCATTATCTGTACGGTCGACTGCAAAATTGCAATCATAATTATCAGAAAATATCGCTTGCAGCATCACTGCGCGCTAAACATTTACTCACACAACTACATAAATAAACCTATCTATAATTTCGCTTTGACTCTTAAGTGGTTCTGTGGCGCAGAGGATTACTCTCGGACTCGAAACGCAAGTGTTCTCAAAGGTCGATGGTTCAAATCCTCTGATTTGGTATCGTTTGTCATTTTATATGAAACAAAACCATAATTATCACATTAACTTTAGAACGTTTCATATGTGCAGTAATTCCCGTCAACATCGCCCAGCGCTCTTAATTCGTTACGCAACTTATACGTGGTAGGCGGTGCCCACAGATATGTCGGCGGCGCGGTCTCTTTGAATCGATTTGGCGGCGCGTTCACGATTAACATGTCAACCCATCACTAAAATGCGCTCCTGATGTCACAGTAGGTGGTAAAAAATTACACGCTCGGTTCTCATAGATTTGACCGTGTTTGCGGTGTCTACTAGTATTAATGTCTGTGTTATAAACAGAACTATTTATATGTTTATCTACACACGTATCATAAACCCTCTTTACTGCGTTCTAAAACCGCACGTTACGATCAGCATTATGTTAAACTACTTGGTAAAAACTCGTTTCGTATCTGGAAAACTACACATAATGGTCATTATGTGTAGTTTTTCTACATATAATGACATTCAAATTTCGAACGCCGACGCCCACCCGCGTGCCGTCCCTAGTTTGTCTGTGAAGCTGGTACTGACATTCAAATTTCCAACGCCGACGCCCGCCTGCGTGAAGTTGGTACTACAGAACAAGCTAAACAACTGCAGAACCACAATGCCGGTCAAACATGCGGTTCCTGAACACATCAAAGAGAGCTTATGATATGTGTGTAGATAAACTAGTGTATGTAACTGTACATAATTAGGCATTAAAACTCTCGAGTGATATTATTATGAAACTCGCCTTCGGCTCGTTTTATAAACCCACTCTCGAGTTGCAGTCACATAAACTACTATTAAAGGCACATACGCCTTGGCAGGAAATGCTAGAAAATATGATGGCATTATGAGAGACCTATGTCTCTCATAATGCCATCATATTTTCTAATCCCTATGGATTAGCGGACTACTGCGTGTTCTAAATAGACAAACCAAATAATTCATTAAAAAAACACGCAGTAGTCTGCAAATGTTGGTATCCTTTATTTGCTAGCATTTCCTGCAAAGATACTACTATACTTTGCTTCCATACTAGTCTAGATATAGACCTGGGGAACCTCTATTCTATATGAGTGTTTGTTGTTCCAGTTCTCGTACGCGGCGGGGAACAACAACGGCACGTCGGTGGAGGACGGACAGATTCCCGCGATCATATTCCACATTTAGGGCCGCCATCTTGGAAAGATCCTGCGGGTCGGAGTCTATTGCAGAACTTTTCCTTGGAACGAGAGACAAGTCAGACCGATGTTTTCAAGTTTTGAAGAACAAATTGACCATGTAAGGCCGACTTGTACGAGGCTTGATAGCTGCTAAATACTTCGTGGGAAACGGGCTCGCAGGCTACAAGCCTGCCGTGCTTGGCTACGTAACTTGACCGTGTGGTGCTTAAGTTGTGTTTAAACTGTATTTAGCGGCGGTCAAAAGTCTAGTCCAAGTCGCTCTAAGGGACGGAATTAAATTAGTTTGAAGCCTATAATTCTTCTTATAAAAACGTCACTGTTTTGATTTAGAATCTCAATAATCTCCCAATAGCATCACTCGGTAATGGATACAACTTGAAATATTATAATAGCTCTTATCACCCACTCAGTAGACCGGTATTCAGCTGTGCCAATCGCAGTTTTGTGAAATCTTCGTTTCTATGCTCCGCCCAGTTATCATGAGGATTTCGAAATTAATTTAAGTAAATGTAATTGTTGATTGCACAGATAAATTGCCTAGGTTCTATATTACAAAACTAAAGAGACAGAGTTAGGATATCTGTTAACGTACAATAAAAAGCTAATATTATTATCTGTCAATTAATCCCTCGTTGGCCGAAGAGGATTTACTGTAGATTTGGAATAACAACATTTGTTTTATGGAGCTAAAGTAAAACAGATTACTAATGTCGAAATAGATTATCTGCCGGTGTAAGGCAATTGATATCAAGACAAAATCACGGGTTCTATGATACATATTGCATAAGTTAGTGTGTCAATAAAGAAATTGCTACGTATGCGCTACGCCTGTTCCAGGTGAAGTTCTATGGGCCGATGACAACAACATATCAAAAGAAATAAAAGTCAATGTAAAAATGAATGAAATACAAATAGGTTCCTACTACAATAGTAGATGGTACAACAAGGGCATAAAACACGCCATTTCACCCTCACGTTGATATCCACGCGAGCCGCAGGCAAGGGGGGATAGTTAAGTCGAGGGTAAAATGGGGTTTATGACCGAGTATACACCCTGATTTTCACTTCGATTGCGAGAAAATGAAATGATTGAGTGATAGATAATGAAAAAATACCTTCTGAGAATGTATTGCCTTGTTTGCCGCTTCTCCAGCGCATGAAGTTTTAAGATGAATTTGCTTGGATTTAGGCGGCAACTTCTGTTCAAAACTCCTTTTGCTTTTGTTTCCATTAGTGTGTTAGGCGTAAACATTATATCGTCTTCACTTGACGACATATTAATTAACTTTCGTAAAACAACAAGTTTTGCAAAGAAAACAACTAAATGAAAGTCAAAAACAACTTTCCCGCCACGGTATTTAAAATTTTTGTTTTTTTTAATTTTCTGCATGTAATTTTTAGCTTAGGTCGTACGCGATATTGCCCGAGGAATACTTGTTTTTTATGTTTTTGTGAATTATACTTGTTTTCATTAGTTTCTTTTTTTACTAGGCAACAAGTATACAACATAACAATTTTTTTTATGCAGGCACCTCGTCTGTCAGGCTGAATGGCTCAATTGTCAAAAGTCTAGTGGTCTAGATGACGACAACACTTAATGCACTAGTGCCTAAAATGCGATTTTATGCAGCCTACATCCAGCATATAAAAAAGGACATTTCGAGCATGAGAAGTGAAATATAATATGTAGTTCATTTCCCACGAGTTCGAAAAGGCTTATTTACGAACTGAGTTTGTCTACGGCACGAGCCGAAGGCGTGGGTCGTTGCGTAGCGAGGTTCTTAGAAAGCCTTTTCGAACGAGTTAGGAATAGATTTTTTTCGCCTGAGAACCCAAAATCAAGCGGCGAAGGTGCTATTTTTAGCTCAGAAGTCGGAAAATATAATTTTATGACAGGTGTGCTACGTATGATGACTTTTGGTAACGCCATGTCCAATTATTGTGCGCATTCTAAAGATGATTATAAAATATTGTCCCTGAGACCCAGAAACCTTGGAGTCGTTCATTCCGCGTCGGTAATGGCTAAAAACGACAACGGAAAGGGATACCTGACGCCCAGTTTCTTGGCTCCTGAGCGCCGCCTGCAGCGGGTAGCGACGCGTGGGAACAAGAGAGATGCATACAGGGGCGAGAGAGAGATAGATGGTGACTTCGCTCAGGCGCCAAGAAATCTTGCGATATCGTTTTATTGTTTCAAGCGTTTTCTTTGTGTAAATTACGAACAGTACGAAACTGCAACTTTTTTAGTATTTGGGGCGGCCCAGCTTATTCCGTTGATTACTGTACCTATCATATATCTGTAAGTCAAGACAAGTAGGTATTCAAAAGATTGTAAACAAAGGTGACAGTTGCCAATTCCGTGTAATACAAACAGAACTCATCTATTATAAAGGAATATCTTTGGTTAGTTTTGACGGCTCTAGAATTTTGATAACTGTTACTCAGGCATTTCCTTTTTACGGTCTTTTAAAAACCTACTCGTCTTGACTAAAATATACGCATTATTCGTACAATACGATTAAAATCAGTTATAGATTCGGCTTTTCTCGGATATCATCGCCTAAATCCGATCTCTTTCTCTCTCTAGTGAGAGATGAGGGATTCACGACAATATCCGAAGTTGGCCGAATCGTTAACTGATTTTAATCGTATCGTACTATTCCTCCGTGTGTGAAAAGTTTTTTTAGTCAATGTACCGTCAACAGAACATAGACTCACACTTTACCTTGGTTGTATGTCTTCTTTCTGTTGGGGAACATTAGGAAACACGCTCGGCCGTCCTAAACTAAATTGCTATGCAGCCGGCCCAGATGATTCGGCTTCTACTCACTTGACCAAAATAAATTGTAAAATATTTTATCTACACACGTATCATTAACCCTGTTTACTGCGTCCAAAAACCGCACGTTACGATCAGCATAATGTTAAACTACTTTGTAAAACTCATCTCTTATCTGAATATTGAACATTATGACCATAATGTGTAAATTTTCTACTTATTATGACATTCAAATTTCGAACGCCGACGCCCGCCTGCGTGCCGCCCCTACTTTATCTGTGAAGTTGGTACTATACAACAAGCTCAAAAACTCAATGCCACAATACCGGTCAAACATGCGGTTCCTGAACCTATCAAAGAGAGCTTATGATATGTGTGTAGATAAACTAGTGTATGTAACTGTACATAAATAGGCATTAAAACTCTCGAGTATTAATGCCCTCCAATAAGTAGCAGTCACATAATCTACTATAATCTCTCCGCATTACGCCTTCCGCACACAGGGCCACTCGAACGCGACTTGAGCTTGATTCGCAAATCCTGCGCACCGCTCTTCAATTGCTGCCATACGTCGACACATTGATTTTATGTATTGATGCAGACTGTATTCCGCCCAAACACGATTCTGTCTAAACCACCTTCTGCCGTATCGCGAATCTGCCGAACAACGCGTAAGGGATCGAAATGAGGAGTTTACGACAGTTGATTAATAAAACCAAAGCACCCAAATAGATCGCTAGAAGGCGTGAGATTTGCGGCGGTGGTGCTGTGACATGTGATTGAGTATTTCCTCTGTTTATTGCAAAGCTTCTTGCGGTTTTACGGAAGTTATGAAGATGTATGTAGGCAATTAGAAGTCGAAACAACGGATACTATTTTAACCTTTGACCGCGCCAACCGGCACTGGCCGACCATTGAAAGTCGTGCCACTGGCGCCACGTCGGCTATAGCCGACACAAACTTTATAGTAAGAGACCTTATCTCGTATGAATTAAATTGCATTTTGCATAGCACAGCAAACATGTGAGTGATACATTTTGATTTTAATGTATGGCGGTCAAAAGGTTAACCGCGGTTTGTGTAAGGGATTTTTTAAAGTTGATTGTGGCAACACTAACTTTAAGGTTCAACAATGCGATCCGAAATAATGAAAATGTGTTAGCGAAAGGGGACCTTACACAATTTAGACACATTACAAATATGAAATGTCATTTATCAAAGACCACACTTTCGGTGCGGTTTACGATGCGCTTACGAGCGCTATTTGAGTTGTGAGCGCCCTATACGTCGGTTCATAATGCGCATGAAATTCACCAGAGTGAACGTTGTGACCTCATAAGTGACGTCATAATAGCGCTCGCACAGCGCTCACGAAAAAGAGGTAGTGCAGTGTGTGTGGAAACGTCAAATCGACATTTGGTATCGGTTGTGGAATTTGAATTGAATTGAGAATTATTCTTGGAATATCTATTGCTTTAGTTTAATTTTAACGTAGCGCGAGAGGTGGTAAAGTACTGTAAAGTAGAGGATAAACAATTTCTATTGTTGGAGGGTGACATGACAGTTGACAGATGGATGACGTAAGCGCGCTTTTGCCGGCTTATAATGAACGCGGGAGAATGCGGGCTAATTGTGTGCAGTAATTGTTATATAATTAATAGTAATTGCAGTGTGCGCACGAAATGCGCATCGTAAACTGTACTGTTCTATTGTACATGATTGCACTCTGTGATCTGCAAGAGATTAACGCCATCTGGCGATCTGCTTTGACGACTGACCTGGCAGTTATATTCAGGTCACTTCAGGTTCAGGCGATTTGCGTATCAAACTTGAGTCGCCTTCGTGTAGTCACGTGGGCGGGAGGCCTTAGAGGCTAGAATAGTATCATTGTGTTTAGGATTGGGTAAAATTGTTATAATCTGTGATAGAATAAGAACGCTTGCTATGTGCAATAACATTTAGATACTTGTGTTTGATAGATTTAAAAAAAAACTACAAATAGACTGATGCTTAATTAATTGTCATTTGGTCTTATTTCTGCCAGAATATTCTCTGAAGAAGCACAGTTATTCTATATGACATCCTCTGTATTGACGTTTACCTCTGTATTGACCTTTCCAATTGACGTTTTGAACTTTGAAGTTGCGAAGCATGTTCGCCAACTTCAAAGGATTATGCGACAGTTTGGACCCACTTTTCACCAGTACTAAAACGCATGTCATATGAAAGCTCTTGGCGTGTACGGCGTTTCATAATAGGGCAGCTAAAATAGTGTTTTAGTAAGTTTGAATATTTGTTTTTTTTTTTAACATACCAAAACACCATCTTCGCGCTGGATTTAAACTTAGCTGCCATAATATGAAACGAAGTAAACCCCAAGAGCTTTCATATGATATGCGTTTCAGTACTCCTGAACAATGTTGAAAAAAGTGGGTCCAGAGTTCATACAAAACTGCCCCTGGTCCTTTAGTTTTGAGAAGACCATTATTTCACAGGATCTGTCGTTTGAAGCGACTGTGACTAACGAGAGATACGGTAATGAGCTACAGGCAGGTCACTTCATTGTTAAAGGTAAATATTTTGATGTCTGTGAACTCCGTCGTCTAATGGGTTTCACGCTTGCTTCTCACACAGGAGATGCAGGTTCGTTTTCGAAACCTGATAGAGATCGGATCATCGGATGCATATTTACCTAATGTTGAGTTGTTGGCTATTATGTAATGCACTTTTGTATTGAAAAAATTCCAATCAAAAAATTGGGTTGGTCTTGGACTGTCTAGAACACAATTTGACTACATTTGATGTTTGCCTAGAGCTTAAAGTGACGACTACTGTTGTGTTCTGATTATAGAATCGGATGTACACTTACCTAAGTTCAGGTTTTGGATAATATAAAATGGATACTTGGGTATCGATGATAAAATCCTGCGATTCCCAGAATCACCCAATTTTGTGTTTTTCAGTATAGAATCGGATGCATATTTGTCTGTCTTATATTACTAGGTAGATAGTTACCAAACTGGCACAACAAACAACGTCAGGATAAGCTAACAGACTATATTTAGAATAAGTTGACTATTGAAACAAATTATTAAAAATGTTACTTTTCTTTCTTGCATATACAGGGAGTCCGGTAGATCGATTCAAAGACGTAAACCGAAGTTAGTACAAACCATTTAGAACCATTTGAGCCAAACATTCATATGGCGAAGTGTTACCGTCAAATAGTTATTGATGATTTAATGTTTTTGAGCAAAATTTCCACATTTTCACACTTAAGTGATTATCATTCCAAAACCAAACAATAATTATAAGCGTTCTAATAAATCTTGATTTGTGCATCTGCTACGTCAGACCTGGTTTTTACAGACCATTGAAGAGCACGGCAAATTTCAATCATCTATATAAATGTTTTTCGGACCTTATTTAACAAAAACAAGTGAAGGATTTTTAAGTGCAAATCATTATAAAAACATTCTTAGTTATTCATCTTTCATGTAAAGTATTATTAACGTAGATACCTCACACATTCTTGAAGTTATGACCTATTACCCAGTTTGAGATTATTGACCTTAAATGAAAGATCATTAACTAAGAATGTTTTTATAAAGATTTGCACATAAAAAGCTTTCACTTGTTTTTGTTAAATTAGGTCCGAAAAGCTTATTTTACTGATGATTGAAATTTGCCGTGCTGTTCAATGGTCTGTAAAAACCAAGTCTGACGTAGCAGATGCACAAATCAAGATTTATTAGAATGCTTATTAAGTGATTTATTAGACTCAATTGTTAAATAATCCAATTATTTTTTGGTTTTGCAATGATATTCACTTAACTGTGAATATCTGGAAATTTCTTCAAAAACACTAAATCGTCATTAAAAATGTAACGGTAAGATGTAATGTATGTTTGGCTCAAATGGTTCTAAATGGTCTGTACTAGCTTCTGTTCAAGTCTTTGCATCGATCTACCGGACACCCTGTACATGCATATGCGTTATAGATTCCCGGATTTCCTGACATCGCGATCTTTATTTTACAAAAAAATATATAAGAATACATAATTTTACAGGCAAAAATTTACTTTAGGTAAATATGGATCCGAACAGCCGATCTCTGCAATAATGTACCCATGCGATAATTAATGTTTCTACCTTCCGACCGCCATACATCAAATCCAAAATTTGTCACTCACTCGCCAAACATGTTTGCTGTGCTACACAAAATACAACTAAATTCATACGAGATAAGGTCTCTTTAGACATAAAAATTATGTCGGCTATAGCCGACGTGACGCCAGTGGCACTGCTTATACGTACATTATCGGAGGTTTATGGTCTTACCACAAAAAATTAACTTCTGTTCAACACTTGTTTAAAGACAAAAATGTATAGGATTTGACGTTTGTTTTGAGGTTAAACTATGTAATGTATGTAACATTTTTTGTAGTAACACGGTCAGTGTTTTGGGTGACACGTTACGTTTGTTTTGAGGTTAAACTATGTAATATAAGTAACATTTTTTGTAGTAACACGGTCAGTGTTTTGGATGGCTCCTTAAGCTGTTTAGGTCCCGATTCCATCAACCCGCACTGAGCCAGCGTGGTAGAGTGTGGCTTAGTCGGGTAAAGTCCTGTGTCCCTCGGTGGGTACATTAATGGCCTACATTTATTTATTTATTTTGATGTTCGGGATCTACTAGCGTTTGCTTCGAGTTTGCACGCATGTGGCATCGATGTGCGTGCGGGGTGCGGCTGAGAGCTGCGGGAGGTAACAGCAAACTCCAAGCAGACGTCTAGTATACATATATATTAATATTGTTTTGATGTCCCAATGAGTGAGAAACTACACGTATTAAGTATTGAAAGGGTGCTGATGTAATTTAAGATACAATTATTTATTATTTGTGTATATTTGACCGGGCGCCCACTTAAGTGATGTGACATGTAATCTGGCATATGGGTTTATTTATGGACCCCTAGCCAAATTTTGTCACGTCTTAGTATTGCGGAAGTACAATCTATTTATTAAATAAAAAACGATATATTTTTTACACCTTTTCGCCAATTCGTCCTTTAACACAAATTTATGCTCGTGAACGTACTATTAGTTTACTACTAGTAATACTAGTAGTACTACTAGTTAGTTTACCGCGTGTATCGCATATTATTATTATTCTAGTTCGCCCGCGGCGCGTTGAGTGCAAAGGTGACTGAACGATTTATTCGCATGGCGTCAACCCGCTTTACTAAGCCCGGTACGTTAGCTTCGCACGACGTCAACTTTTCTGATCACTGTATACTAGACTTCGCGTGGCGTCAACTTATTCAGTTTCGTTCGGATTATTCTTCCTTATACCTCAGTGGCTGCCTCGATAGATGCCGAGGGAGTCATATTATAGGAAAATTCCCAACAAAAAATAATCCTTTACTGCTATTATAATTTATCTACCTACCTAGCTTATCGAAGTTATTAGAAAGAATAATAAATAATAGATTGGTAAAGTTCCTCGAGCAAAATAACTTATTATCAAATAAACAGTACGGCTTTCGAGCCGGTAAATCTGCTGAAGACGCACTTTTAACCTTTACGAATGCTATTGCTAAAGACCTTGACGACAAAAAAAAATGCATCACTATATTTCTTGACTTGGCGAAAGCGTTCGACACTGTATCTATCCCTCTACTCCTGAAAAAGCTTGAATTCCTAGGCATACGGGGAACTCAGCTGAGCCTATTTGAAAGTTACCTGTCAAATAGAACTCAACGAGTCAAAATAGATGAACATGTCAGTGATGAACTACCAGTCTATCACGGGGTCCCACAAGGTAGTATCTTAGGCCCCACACTATTTTTATGCTATATTAACGAACTATGCGACCTAAGCCTTGCACAATGTAAAATTGTCTCCTACGCAGACGACACCACTCTCACTTTCAGTGCTGACACCTGGGCTGATGCCTTCTCCCTAGCCCAAAATGGGTTCAATCTTGTTACGCACTGGCTTGCAGCTAACTATCTAACACTCAATTCCGATAAAACAACATACATGATGTTTTCTATTGTCAACCAGGCTTCATGCTCTGAGATTCGCCAAAACTCAACTATAATCTCCCACAAATGCTCCTACCCTCCAAACAGCACCTGCACTTGTCACAGTATTCTTAGTACTAACTCAACTAAATACCTTGGTATAACTATAGACTGCAACCTGACATTTAACGAGCAAGCACAGAATCTAGCCAAGCGTATAAGAAAACTAGCCTATGTCTTCAAGCAACTACGACACGTCGCAAGCGATAAACTAATTAACCAAGTATACAAGGCTCTAGTCCAATCACTGTTGACGTACGGAATTACATGCTGGGGTGGATCCCCAAAGACTCACATCTTAGCAGTGGAACAAGCTCAAAGACTTATACTAAAAATCTGTCTCTTCAAACCTTATAGGTTCCCAACCAGAGCTCTACATGAAATTTCAGACACTCTAACCGTCAGACAACTGTACATATTACATACAACACTAAAACAACATTCTTACACTCCTTACTCAACTGAAATCGGTATAAATCGACGAAATTATGCTGTCTGTTCTGCTGTAAGAAGCAGAACTTTCTTTTTGAACAGATTTCTCGTCTTTCAGGGTCCCAGGCTCTATAACATTATCAATAAAGATCATAGTATATTTGGTCTATGTAAATTTAAATGTAAGCAAATTATAACTAATTGGCTTTTAACACTAAACTACGAGCAAACTGAAAATATTTTATCTATAATAAAGTAAAATCCGCACATACATTTTAAATGGCTGAATACACACAAAACAAAAACAACACTCACACGCATTTTCACCGGCGACCCAGGGAGGGACACATTTCATAATATTATGCTCTCATACATGACATAATTTGTAACTTTTGTTTAGACTCTAACGGTGTTAATGTGAGCAGCTAGTAATCATAACACAGGCATTTTTAATGCTTAGCTTGGTTGTTGGTCTGCTGTATGAAAATAATGTAGCCTATCTGTAATTTATGTTCTTGTTATATACACCTTTGAACTGTAAGATTTTATGAATAAATAAATTATTATTATTATTAAAAAAAAAAAAAAAAAAAAAAAAAAATCTATAATAAATCGACTGAACATATCTAGAAATTTAGGATTTACAAAGTGGCCTAAAATGCAGATTATAAAAGGGAAAGTTTTTATTTTTTATTTTATTTATTTCCATACATCGTTTTTACTTTTGGCTTGGGGTCCAAAAATATCCCTGAACTTATAGGAACTATGTTTCTGCCACTCCACTTAAATGGGCGCTTGGTCTAAGGAAAGCGTTTCTGCTTTTTTTGGTGTGTGCGCGTGCGCGTAGGGGCAGGGGGCCCCTGCCCGTGTGCGCGTGCGCGTAGGGGCAGGGGGCCCCTGCCCTAGAAGATAAAATAAACGTCAACGTTTTTTGTTTCAATATACCTGACCGACCATCTTCTCGAAACAGGTATGAGCTGCCCCCCCCCTAGCTGAAATCCTGGGTACGCCCTTGCGCAGGTATGGTACGCAGTACGCACTGCCATAGATCTCGGAGCCCGATTCCGCTATCAAAATTGCTGTTCAGTGACTATAACAAGACGAACTGTTCACTTAACCCTTAATGCGTGGCCTTACCCGAAATGGATAGAGATTTTCAAACTTATTACTTGGTAATAAAGTTCAAAAACCATGAAACCATAAATATGGGTTAGTATGCGGCAAGGGTTAAGGTATAACTGATTAGTGTGTGAGGAATATGTTCTATGGAAATTAATGGTATAATTTATCATATGAACGTAATCAAAGGGAAAGGGAAACATGAGATAACATATAGGTGCGTACTAACATTGTCACGTCACTGTCGTTGAGTTGCCATTTTGTCAGCAGAATCCAAGCCCCGATCACAAACACTCTCAAACGAAATGTCTACCGATAACGCACACAAACATAGTTATCATAGGCAGGGGATGTCTGGTGTACAGTCAAAAGCGCTTATACGAGTAAGTATCGGAAATATAGTTCTGTACATACTTGTGCTCTTGACTGTAGGTACTATATATTACGGATGCAACCGATACCGATATATCGGCGATATTTCAGGTTGGCCGATATATCGGCATCGGCGATATTTTTATGTCCGACGATACTTTACCTTTGATGATGATGATACGACGATACTTTACAAATTTTAAAATTGTAGATAATGTAAACGCGCGGGTTGTCTCGTCTATTTCGTTGAAAACGAGAGACGAACTATGCCTGGGGGAAACCCCGCGCTCTATTTTTAAACAAAAATCTGATAAATGTTAATTTTAATAAGTAAAACTGTATCAACCTGGCTATATTTTTATATTACCTTATGAAAAATTAACCTGACTTGTATTTCATCTATTTAACCTTAATTCAATAAGCGTATCGGTATCGTATCGGCAAAAAGGCGTATCGTTGCATCCCTACTACATATGTATTGTAATACATTACTAACATAGCTAGTGCTATTATAATTTCATAGTTAGAATATATTACAAAACTAAACACCATTGCACAAACAATTACTAGGGTAGATACAAATATAGAAAAAAGGCTTGTTAAACTGTATATCCTATTATTGTCATTTCAAAATCGTTTTCCCGTGCAGTGCTTGACTTTCAGCATTCGCATTTTTCCGCGATCTCTTTATTTCAACTTGTAAAATTTCTTGGCCCGACTTTTATGTAGTAGCGAAAATGTTTAATCGCTTTTGTCTTCGATTGCAGTTTTTTTATATCAAATTTTCTCAACATTTTGTTTTTATAATCGGACATATTCTAGTTCGCATATTTTTTCTGGCGTATTAATTTCTAATTGCATAATTCCTGAATAAAAATTGTATTCGGGAACATAACTCCTTGCTTTTACTAGATATTTTATTTTTTTACAGAAGGTACATTATATATACCATAACATAATATACATGTATGTGAATCGGATCTCTTTGCTAAATATAACCAACGATCACTCTTTATTTTAACTTTTATTAAAACGGTGGTGTTTGAAGAAATGTGAGATAGACTGTATTTATTACATATTACTATTATTATTACATTGGGTATTACATATGTAATGACAAGTCTGCATTATTTTCGTGAAGCTTAAAATCATTTTATTCATACATCACCCTATTGTCTGGCAGTTCTAGGTTAGAGATAATTAAGTTTTAGACATTTAGTGGACAGCCATAAAGGCTTGGCGATTTAGCTCACGCATATCGAAGCATCACTTTTTATTTAACACTTACCAATCAAATGAATGACCATATTCAACCTTACTTATTCAAAAACTCAAACTCAAAACTCAAAACGTTTATTCTGTAAATAGGCCACAAGGGCACTTTCACATGTCATTTCATTTCATTTTTTACAGAACATTTGGTATTATTATCATATTATCAGAAAAAAAAAAGTACTTAATTATTGTTTCTGAGAGATGTAAAGAGTCTCAAATGTCATAATAAAATAATTAAAATATAAATAACAGAGATGTATAGTCTCTTTAGTCAATAATACAATGATAATAGGAGATGTAAATGGTCCCCACAGTCAAGAGTTGTATAATTAAATTAATCTTTGGAGGTGTAAAAGGCCTCCAAGTGTCCAGTAAAAGAAACTCTGGCAGTGAGGATGCTCACAATTAATTAGAACAATTCAGTCCCAAGCATTTTTATCGTCTATGTACTCTTTAATACTGTAGTAAGCTTTAGAAATAAGCCTTTGCTTGATGTATTTCTTGAACTTATTAATTGATAGATCTGTCAAAGTGCTTGGGAGTTTATTGTAAAATCTTACACAATTATTGACTATTATTATTGACTATAGGAGCATCCTCACTGAGAGCATTCGCGTGAAATCGCGTGTAATGAGCGTTTGGCGTCGAACATTCGAGTGGCGTGGACGTTGAGCCTTGTGTTGAGTTCTTGTGTGTAATTAAACGATTTCAAATAACACGATTGTGAAAAGCTGCAATCGAGGCCAAAAGCGATTAAACATTTTCGCTATACATAAAAGTCGGACCAAGAAATTTTACAAATTGAAATAAAGAGATCGCGGAAAAATGCGAATGCTGAAAGTCACCGCACGGGAAAACGATTTTGCGGAAGCTGTCTAACAAATCCTTTTTAGGTGTATCATATGGTATCACGGTTGTACTCAGGTTAGTTAACATCACTTCACATTTTTTTGTATATAAACATAATTTTTGTAAACGGCAGAAAGACAGTTATATTTTTGTCCCTCACAAACTCTTAATTATGACTACAGTTTTAGGTCAGAGATAAACAACGTTAACATGGCGCGCCCCTCCACATGTCGCCGAGCGAGATAGCGAGCGTACTGACAACGCGAGTGAGCGTGACAGCAAAGCATAGCGACATCTACATGTGGAGGGGCGTTTATCGTAGTTTATCTCTACAGCTGCAGATACGTATATTTACGGTAAAATACTACAATATTGCCAAGTGCATAACTATGACCTGAATGTGAAAAATACCGTAACTACCTACCTATTAGATAAAATCATTTGAGTGTTACATAGGTAAATATGGACTGTATGTTTAATTTATGAAATATTTGGCAGATAAGTATTAGGCAATATTTCAGCAGTTTACTGTTCATTAGATTTATAGGTTATGTATTATTTATTTGTCTTGGTTTGCCATTTTTAAAGTTATGACGGTAAATGCACGACACACTTAAAATAAAGATCAATCTGCGTCATCAAATAAAGATCGGTCCCTTACTTTACGTGTGTCGTGCACTTACCGTCATACATAAGTTTAGAAGCGCCCTATGTCCTTGGGCAATGGAAACATGAATGCAATGTGATTGAAATATATGCAGAAGCAGCAGCTATGTACTGTTTGATATAAAAATACATTAAACCGTGTGTATCCATATTTAATACAGAACCAGTATTAATTTATGTTTTCTTTCATTTTGACGAATTTCGTGTCGAATATACAACGAGTATCTTAAAAAATCTAAATATTAGGATTTATTGACAAAAATTGCGGGTTCAAACAAAACGGACCCATCAGCGTCTAGTGGGAGGAAGACACAGGACGTAAGGGACAGAGCTAGGCGTCAATCTCTTCCTCCTTCTCTCGCTTAAAAAAGTAAAGGGAGACTGACGCGTAGCTCTGTCCCGTTCTTCCTGTGTCTTTGTGACAATAGACGCTGGTGGGGGTTTTGAAAAACGTTCCGGTTCACGTTACTTGGAAAACGTTGTTTATGATGAAAATTAATACAAAATAAATTAAAACTTCTCTTTTGCAAGTTTTTACGTTTTGAGGTCTCAAAATATTAATAAATGTGATATCTATCAATATTTCAGCTTTCCTATTGAGGCTGGGTGGTGGCCCAGCGAAAACCGGCATCTAAAGCGATGCGGCTTAAAACATGCTACACCTGCAAATTTTATTGTTTACATTCGTAATGAAGTGTGTGTACTGACTACATTCTATGATTCTAAACATTATTTTAAGGTTATAAGGGACTTCTTAACTAACAGTCTTGTTTAATTCCACTCATCTGGTCGCCACATCTCATGGCGACCTATGCCATATACGTGCGTGTCGGGTGACGAGCCGCGCAACACAACGCAATAATAAAGACCGATAAATACTCAGTGCATAAAATTTATTTTAAAAAAAATGGGTTACACATTAACGACCCACGACCACCACCAATGTCCAACCAAGAAATCATCAGCCAAGTTGGAGACAGTAATAACATTGACCAATCTCAACCGCACCCCCTTGATATACACCTTAACTGGATGGTGCACGGGATGCTCATCGCGCTATTACTATTGTCTCTGCACGCTGAACTAAGTGTTGTACAAAGTGAACCAGTGTATAACAGGAAAGATGGAAGGTATTGTGCAGGAGCAAGGTATTGCGCGTCATCGACCAGCCTACGACTCACCGGTATAAAGGTATGTATGTATTTAACAGTGTTTTTTTTATCTACACACGTATAATGAACCCTCTTTACTGCGTCCAAAAACCGCACGTTACGACCAGTATAATGATAGTACTTAGTAAAAACTCATTTCTTATCTGAATTTTTATTGACCATTTTTTGTGCATACATTCATCCTTATGAATAGGAATAAATTCCTTATGAGTTGTAGTGCGGCCCAGCGGCGCCACAATCTAAGAAATGTTGCTCACCTCAAAAATCTATTGGCCAGCCTTGGTCTATAAGGTATGAATCACCGTTACAGTGTTACCTCCGTTATTCCAATGAACGCTTTGCTGTCATGCGCCTAGTTGTGTTGGTGGCTTCGTACCTTGTCACATTCGCAAACAGAGCAACAAACTAGCTGCCGGGTCAGCAGCGGCCATAACCAGAACTAACGTCGCCAACACACAGTACATTATTAGTTGGTCGCTAAAGTTCGGTCGCGATCGACGAAGAATTTCGTACAATGACCTGTTGTTATCTATCTCTATCGCTCCCGCGTAAATATAAGGGGTCACGCTCGCACAGACGGTTGTCATTGCATCCGTGCGAGCGTGACGCATCATATTTACGCGGGAGCGATAGAGATAGATACTATAAGGAAGATAATAAAAGGTCAATGTACGAAATTCTTCGTCGGTATTGCGGCCGGACTTTAGTATGGAATGTCATTCGTGTGCCGTTGACGCCGAGGTCGGTAGATTCATTTCAAATTGGAGTTTCACCAATGACAGCCGTTTTAAATGACACCATTAAAGGCGTTCTAAATGGTCAACGTCAGTAAAGAAACATCAATTTGAGAGGGATTGCGATAGATATATCTAGAGGTCAGAGATAGAGAATAGATCTACGGAACATTGAAGTTTCTGGCTCTGAACTACCATCTAAGCCAAAAGTAATTTGACAGTGGGAAAAAGCTTCTGAATCTTCATGAGCACCCAAACTCCGCCTGCCATTCCACATGCTTCTGAGCCAGGTTCTTGCAAACTGGTTTGGTCTTTGCAAGGGCGTCGGAGATGTCTGACAGCGCCAGCTCCTTATGATCGGGTAGGCGACCTGGCGACAATGCATTTAGAGATAAAGGTGCGGATGGACCAGAAAACCCTACGTGCCGCTATAAACTTTTACAACTCTATCGAGTTGTCAAAGTTTAATCGAGTAAAATCTTATTCCGACTTCTAACTAGTAGCTCTATTTAGTTTTTGTTATGTTAGGCAGGATAAAAGGCAGCTAGAAATCATACGATAGCCGGATTGGGATATCTAGTTCTGACTGACAGGAATGGTTGATGGAAATGAATGGAAAGTTGTTGATGACAGCGGTTTTGTGGTCGAAGCTCAACTTCACAATAAGCCAGAGACCCCGGGTTCGATTCCTAACCGAGGCCCACTACTTCGAACGCGAGTCAACACTTGTCTCGGAAAAACTTTGACAACTTTTTATTATGTAGGAGATAAAACCGGCGGGTTTATTTGTACCTGTAGCCTCCAAATTCGGCAGCATCCTCCTCACATTAGCCATCAGCGCCTCCTTGCACACCAGCTTTATATCACTCCCGGAGTAACCCTGAGTGCTACTGGCCAAGTATCCGAGATCCACCGGTACCGCCTTGACTTTAGACCCAAGGAACGCTTTGAAGAGCTCTTCCCGCGTCTTCGCGTCTGGAAGCGGTATGTGGATGCGTTTCTCGAACCTTCGCAGCATGGCTGAGTCGATTTCCCTGGAACATATACAGTCAGATACCTGGCTAGTCAGTTACATCGCCAATAATCGCCATGCATTCAGACTATAGATTGGCGATAAGGGAGCATTCATAGGAATATTCACAAAATTGGGAGGCGCGGGAGGATGGCCCATCTATGATTCAGACCGATTCAGAATTACCAGGGAAAGGGGGGATAATTGCCCAGGTGCGCAGTAAATACTTGGATAACACACCCCTCCCTGCAAGTTTCTGGTTGATGACGGTCAGTGAGATACAAAACAATCTCAACACGTTAATTTCCAGGTTCTCGAGAGGTAACCTGTCCGAATTGTGATCTTTCAAATACACTTAGCAATATAAACTCAAGTGAGCTTACACATAAACATTTACACACCTACATATCCTATGTGCGAACCAGAAACAGCAACTTTACACACACATATAAACATCCATGACCTGGGGATATTTTTTGACTTGTTAATTCATTCTCCCGAACTCATTATTTCTTTGTAGTACATTTTCCGTTCGCATTTTTCCCCGATCGGTAAAATCCAATTTTACCACAATTTATTTTATCCTTTTTTTTCCCTTCGGGTTTTTTCTTATACGTAATTTAGACGTCGTTTACTTTTCACTTTGCTTTATTTCGTGATAGCTATTTTTTCTAGTAAGTAACGTTTTTATTTGCCATGTGACCAACAAACACAAACCATTACACGTTGGTCTGTGTTTGTTGGTCATATGGAATACATATTAAGGAATATTGTTGGCAAGTACTCATTGAATCATGCTACTCGTGTTATGACTTGACTAGACGCAACAAGTGGTTAGGTTCGCTAGATTTGTTTTCAAGTGAGTGTATTCGAGTGTTTGCAGGTGTGTAGCGAGAAACCTCATTGGATTTTCATATGCTGTAAATTATTCTTAAATAGAGTTTGACAAGACTTTTCGTAGGTCTGTCGAATTTCACCAACGGTGTTTGTTTAGAATTTAATATTGAATACGGCAAATAGATTCAGACACATTCAGTAGCAGTGCCAAAACAAAATTGTAATTATATCGCAAGCAGCCACGGTGGGTGAATGTTGGCAAGAGCCGGTCGCCGCCATTACTTCCACCATGCTAACAATGATTCGACAGTTTGGCGATGTACTACAATAGTAGATTATACAACAAGGGCATAAAACACTATTTCATCCGAGACGTTGATATCCACCCTTGCCTGCGGCTCGGGTGGATAGTTAAATCGAGGGTAAAATGGGGTGCATGACCGAGTTACACATCCTGCTTTTTACTTTGATTGCGAGAAAATGAAACAGTGATAATGTAAAAAATACCTTCTGAGAATGCCTTGTATTGCCTTGTTTGCCGCTTCTCCAGAGCTTGATTTTTTTTTATACTTTTTAAGATGAATTTGCTTGGATTTAGGCGGCAACGTCTGTTCAATAACTCCTTTTGCTTTTGTTTCCATTAGTGTGTTAGGCGTAAGCATTATTTCCTCTTCATTTGACGACATATTAATTAACTTTCGTAAAAACAATAAGTTTTGCAAAGAAAACAACTAAATAAAAGTCAAAAATAACTCTCTTGCCCGCCACAGATATATTTTTTCTGCATTTCATTTCTAGCTTAGGTCGTACGCGATACTGCCGTGTCATACTATGAGTTTTTGATGTTTTTGGTAATAATACTTGTTTTTATTAGTTTTTAGTTTCTTTTTTTTTACTATGCAACATATAATGCAAAAATAAATAAATAAATGTATTAAAATAACAAGGTTATTCAATGCAGTTACTGCTGAATGGCTCAATTGTCTTAGTCTAGATTATTAATCTGTGGTCTATATGACGACAACACTTTATGCACTAGTGCATAAAATGCGAATTTATGCAGCCTACATGTGAAAATATTGTAATGATACTATAACAAGTAATTCTGACGAAACAATAAGTTTAAAAATGTTGTCACTCTAGCACACCCAATTACGAGAGCATCGGCGTCGAAGAATCTATTCTTGTGGTTGGGTTTCCAACCCTGACAGATTGATTCTTACGAAAATTGGTTACTGGGTGGTGGGGGTTGATGAGATTAAGCTTGAACCATTTATCCTGTTTTTAACGCAAGGAGTTTAAAAGTATTTAATTAATTATGAATGAATTAAACTTACGAATATCTTTAAAACCGGAACGTTTTTCGTCAAATTTGTATGGGATGAATGTCAATTAGACTTAAAATGCGTGGAACGGAACGTAACGTCGCTGTGGCAAACCAACATCTGGGTACGTAGTAAGTACTATTAAGTATTCTGTGATCTGGGCATCCCTTCCTGGGCAGTCATGTGGATACTCCCTAGTGTTTTTCATGAACCGAAGGCGCTGCGAGCGCGGTGGCCGCGTGCCGGTGAGGAGCAGGCCTGACGAACGTAGCCAGAGCGGCTAGGGCTGCGGCGACGGCGAGTGACGGGGCCTGCGATGAGCTGCACGGGGATAGTCGCCGCGCTACGTTGCGCCGGAGCAGAAGCAATAGCAAACATGGATTTTAGTAGAAAACATATTTTTAGGTTAGGTTAGGTCATTTCATACTTTGCAACATGGATCAGAAAAACTACATATTCTATAGGCTAGATACGGAATAGAGGGAGTCCCCTCAATACCCCTCTCTCCCCCAACCCTTTATATAATTGGAATCCGTGGAAAAATTGCCGGATTTTTGTAGGAAAGCAGTTTGAGGTTAGGTTAGTTTAGGTAGAATATCTCAAAATCAAAACCATACATTTCCTACACTGGGCTATCGCGCTATCGCGGCGCTCCTATTGCTGGTTGGTTTGTCCCTTCGGACCTGCTGAAGAGCTAACATGACCTAAACCTACCTCATATTTAAGATAGGTACTAATTTTGTCAGTTGGACATAACAGCTGCATGGACCACTGCCCCGTCACTACTTAGATAAGGATTTTAGTACCTTGTCTCAGTAACTTGTCTATCAAACGCTCGTTTAAATTTATCAGAATGTAAGAGTAACAAGGTTCTACATTGAGTCTAATCTGGGGTCCAATTGACCGCTCCGAAGTGCGCAAATCGCCGCATTTGACAGTCAGTCTCCAAACAAAATAGGTGCCGCCGACAAGCCAAACACGGCATTCCGCGCTCCTCGGAGCGGTCGCGATGCAATCCCCAGTACAGAATTTGGCTCCTGATTTTGGCGCTGACTATATCCAAGCTGGTTTCAAGTAAGTAGATAGTTACACTATAGCAATATCACAGGATTCTCCCCACCAACTTCGATATATTTCATGTACCTTTTAGACAGCAAATAGACAATTCCTAGGATCGGTCATTATTAAACCCCTTTCAGTAGGTTTTTGATAGCGGTTTCTCCGGCGGTTTTCAAATGTATGCGTGCACATACATTATTTTTAATATACTTACAGTAACATTGATATTTTTTTTTGGAGACGGTTAAAATAAGAAGAAACGTGAGAAATCGTTTAGGTACCAATCCCGAATATGTAGATAGATACGCTGAATTGAAAAAAATAGTTTAGATACAATCCCAAGTGCATATCATCATAATATGCTGCATTAAAAAAGGCGTTAAAAATATGCTTTTGGAAAAAAACGTGTCAAAATAAAGAAACGAAAAAATAAAAATTAAATTTGTGGGAGAATGCTCTAACCAATATATTTTTCCTCCCCAGTCGTGATTCGAACCCGGGGCCTCTCGCTTGGGAAGCACAGCCTCGACCGCAACACCAGAGGTCGTCGCATTAATAATTAATAATAAAAGTGGCCAAGTGCGAGTTGGACTCGCACGCGAAGGGTTCCGTACCACCGTGCAAGAAAAAATACAAAAATAGTCTATTGTACGGGGACAGCAATTTTTTTTTTGTAATTACATGTAGACTATTTGTTGCTGAAGCGGTAACAGAAATATAAATTCTGTGAAAATTTCAACTCTACCTACGGTCTGTGTTCGTTTACTTGAGCTAAGTACTTAGTAAATAACAATGGCGGAATTAGTATGGCGGACGCTCCGACAATCTGTGCAATCATTTCATCAAAATAAGATTTTGCCTAAAAATTAACGATTTAAAGAATTTTTGAGTGGCTTAGTGCGTGACTGTTTAAACTAGTGTCTTTAAGTTATTATGGTAATCTACGTCGCATGATTATTTTGGAATATCGAGATATGTGTTTGTTTACCACTTAGCTCAAGTATGAAAAAGTCTATATTACTAAAATTCATGAGATCCAGTCCGCTGACGGACGTACGGACGGACGGACAGCGGAGGATTAGTAACAGGACCCCGTTTGGCACCCTTCGGGTACGGAACAGAACCAAAAAAATAGATTACCAGGGCATATTAGAAGTGGCTAGCAGAAACACCACGCCTTCCCTGCTCGTGATGCCGTCCAGCTCGGTCAGGAGTTGAGCCTTCAGACGGCGCGAGGCTTCGTGTTCACCTGGAGACGAGCGGTCAGAGGTGATGGTCTCCACCTCGTCGATGAAGATCACGCTGGGAGAGTAGTAGCAGGCCATCTCGAAGAGGACCTGGAATAATTTTTTTTAACAAAGATTGACGGAACGGAACATAGTTATATGCGTTTGGAGAGTGTGTGTGTGTGTGTGAGTCCGTTACCATTTTCCTGGAAAACTACTGGACCTATTTTGACGCCGTTTTTTGCATTAAACGACAATAATTTTAGATCAGGTTCTTAGAAATGTTTTACGGTTGTAGACCACTAGGGGGCGCTACAGCAGCCAGAATGGTTGACGCCTGAGGGGCCTCAGTAACTATTTAGCCGTTTTGAAGGGTGTTGTTTTGTTAAGTTACGCCTGACTCAGGGGTGGGTAATTACACGATACCGATGCAATAAAATATATGTAATCTACACACGTATCATAAACCCTCTTTACTGCGTACAAAAACCGCACGTTACGATCAGCATAATGTTAAAATACTTGGTAAAAACTCATTTCTTATCTGAAAAATTACACATTATGACCATAATGTGTAATTATTCTACACATTATGACATTCCAATTTCGAACGCGGACGCCCGCCTCGTGCCGCCCCTTGTTTGTCTGTAAAGTTGGTACTGACATTCAAATTTCGAACGCCGACGCCCGAAGTTGGTGCTACAGAACAAGCTAAACAACTGCAGAGCCACAATGCCGGTCAAACATGCGGTTCCTGAACACATCAAAGTGAGCTTATGATATGTGTGTTGATAAACTAGTGTATGTAACTGTACATAATTAGGCATCTCCCACCCACTCTCGAGTATTAATGCCCTCCATTATGTAGCAGTCACATAAACTATAAAAAAACAGTAAAAATTGCTTAAAACTATTAAATTGTGGCATTATTAAGATGTTTAAAGTATGTGTCACTGTAAGATTGTAAAAACCCTTTTTAACTTGAATTGCAAACGAAATACCAGGCTGAAGTGGTGGTGGTCAGGGTAGGTGAAGGCCCCTTACTATTCGTGTTAGGTTGACATGTAAGAACAAAATAAACATAAATTTTAAACCGTGTCTACAATCTATCGATGGTTTACAAACTCACGGGTTAGTTTATAAACTAACGGTTTCCACAATCGTTTTAATATCCGGCGTAAGCTTTTTTTTACTTGTTTCTGATAATGATGACGTCACCTGGGAGGCGGGAACCACATTGTGAGGTCTTATGGTTGGCCTGATATAACAAGACGTTTCTAAACTGCTACAAGCCTTGTAAGTGGTGCGTTTTGTGCTGATTGTGTGAGCTTGTTGTGCCTATCTCCGCACAACTGTCTTTAGACGGGGCTTGTGGCTTTCAGGAGTTTGGCACTTTGCAAACATGTAAGTCAAGCCTAAGGGTCTGGTGCTTTCAGTACAGGCCTCGTCAAGTTTCTTTTGTTCTATGAGCGAGCTTCAGACATCTCTTTCTCACATAGACTAAGGTGTGGGAGAGAGAGAGAGAGAGAGGGAGAGGGGTAACAGCTCGCTCATAGCCAAAGAAACGTGGCACGAAATGTACCCTGACAATCTTCTCGGACTGCCCGCGCCACTTGTTCACGACACTGCTGCACGGCACGTTGAAGAAAGTGCACCGGGAATCAGCCGCCACGGCGCGTGCCAGCAGGGTCTTGCCCGTGCCCGGCGCGCCGTGGAGGAGGAGTCCCCTCCACGGGGCGAGGAGGCCGGTGAACACGGCAGGGTATCTAAAAAAAACACAATATAGCGACATGCTTTTTGAGTAGCTTGGGTTGAGCCGGACTACCAAACTTCGGAGATATTGTCGGGACACTGGTGCTTTAGGAAAAGATTGCATGATATGACGTTATACCCGATGAGTGCGTGCGGCATAGAAGATGATGATATGGATCATGCTCTTTGTGAATGTCCCCTATACGTCGACGAACGCAAGAAAATGTTAACGGAATCTACTACAGTGTAAATGTAAATAATAACATAAGGAATATACTACGAAGACCTCGTCTCTAAGGCGAACTTCCGACGGCTACACCAGTTTGCGCACGCGTGGCATAAAAAAAAATGTAGCTGGGAATTGGGCTAAAATGTAAAATGACAAATATGCGGCATCGGCACCGAACTCGCACCGTTTGTGTGTGTCACATCACCAGAAGGGTGCGACGCTGCTATCTTTTCCCCGCGCTCCAGAGCGGGGAGAGAAGGGAAGAGGAAAGGCGGACGGCAAAGAAGGCCCGTACAGCCATGTGGGGGACGCACAGAAACAGCTATAAAGTACGCTTTATAGCCGTTTCTGTGCGTCCCCCACGCTACCCAACTTTTTTACCAGACAGTTTTAAATTTCTTTCTTCCAGCAGATCTCGGAGAACTCACGCAGTTTCCATGCTCACAACTCCACAGCATAACACCGCTTTCTATGAGAACGGGTTTAGAGCCCGGGCCATTCGGTTGTGGAATGCACTCCCCTGCACCATCAGGGACAGTCCTACTCTGAATATCTTTAAAAGTCGTGTGAAGAAGCATTACCTCTCCCTTTAGAGCTAGGTAGTATGCATGTATGTAACTATGTATTAGTATAGTGTATAAAATAGTAGTTGTAGTATATTATAAGTATTTAGTATATTATTATAGTTATTATTTAATATATTTTATTTATTATTTTATATATTGTACACATGGGTCTACCCCTGCTCAACCATCAACTTTTCCCTTGTTTACCTTGTTTGCTGGAAGAGATCTCTTATTAGAGATAAGCTCGCCTTTGTACACTTTTTTTATGTAACTCTTGTTTTTTTGTATGATTTGTGTGCAATAAAGAAATTATATGTTATGAGTACGTACGACCCGAGAAATGTCTGACTACTAGGCCACCTAGGCTACCTAGCCTACTAGGTATATGTAGTTTTAGCTCGTCTCATATTGTTGTTCGACACGCGTTGTACGCACGAATGCCTGCATCACGGACAAACTTTTGTGATGTCAATAAGTTATTATTATAAGATGTATCCTAAGTTGATAGATAATAATAAAAAATGCTCCCCGTGTTTTTCTCATTAGGACACGAAGTCGGAATGAGGTTGGGTGGAGGTGGGATGCCTTTTGAGTAGGTGAGGCCACGAGGCTAGTCCGTGAGTAACTCGAGAGCGTCAGATGAACCCTTTATGTGACAGAGGCAATATGTAGGGTGTTGTTTTGTAAAGTTAGTCCCGACTCAGAGGTGGTTATTTATATGACACTGATGCAAAAAAGGGAAAAATATCTAAAAATCATAAAATTGTGGCCTTAGTTCCATCGCTTGTTACCGCCCTCCCAATATCGGGCATTCGGTGCGCGGGGCGCGCGCTTCGTGGACCGGCCAGGCGTGTCTGCATATTTCAGGATACATTGGTGACGGCAACTCGTGAATCAAAACTATGCGACAGAAAAATAAAACTAATTTAAGCTATCGTCCCTGAGTCGGGCGTAACTTTACAAAATAACACCATGTATTGGCCGTTATATTTAAACCTTATTGGCTTGATTAAAGTCCAAAACCAATGAAAAATTACGCATTTACTCGAGCGCGTCAGTCTTAGATATGACATACTGATAAGTGTACATTTCAATATACCTGACTTTGAGCGTAACGTGCGTTGGTCACAAATATTCATAAAAAAGTCCCTCGCGTTACACTCAAATCGTCAGATTTATTGAAATTTACATGGTAAGTTAATAACATACCAGCTTGTTATTAACTCACGGTATTTTAGTCTGACGCGCACGAGTAAATCCCACTTTTATTTTGTTGTGGAGTTACTCTAACATCATAATCTGAATCGAGTTACTAACGAAGTCCCAACTTGGCTTTCCCTACGAATTCCTAAACAGGGTGGAAGAGGCCATTTCGCGGGAAGAAGTTACACCATCGCCGCAGCTATGGATAAATGAAGGTTTCTTCACGATATTATCCATCACCGTTAGAAAACCCGTTGATTATATATAGGTAAATTAGTTAGAATTCTGCTAGATATGATTGAACTGTTTGAAGTTTGTATAACGTCTCCTATCTTTCAAACTTACTTCAAGGGGTACACAACAGCTTCCATCAGCAATCTCTTCGCGTCTCCCAGACCCTTCACATCATCCCAGCTCACTCCCGAGGGACTGATGATGTCCTGGTACAGCATCTCCGCAGTCTCCCTCTTCTCTGGAGATATATTGCGCAGGAATACTGCGAGGGGCTTGGTCTCGTTAGCTGGAATTGAAGTCTCTAGGTCTCCGACATTCTGTGAAGTGCAGAAGTCATATTACGGTGATACGTAAAATATATATAAAAGCGATACGAATGTAAACGGAAGTGACAGCGTTAATTACGTCCACTTAAGAAATAAAAGAGAACGCAAACAATGCGCTCGACTCAAACTAAAATAACCGTCAAACCAGATAAAAATTGTTTAAAAATATACAATGCTATTATGTCAAAAAGATTTTCAATGACAATTTACGAATACAAAATATCCACATTTTCAATGCAATTGGGGTTGCTAACTTTCTGGAATGAAATTAGTTAGGAATTCAGAATTACAGTAAATAAATAAATAATTTAGAGGTCTTTTCGCAATTAAATTCTGCCAAGAAAATTTAATCCAATCGCGTTTTCCTTTAATGAAAATCTTAATTAAATACTAAATAAACGTTGACCCAAAAAACAAATCTGTAGATGATTTCGTAGGGGAGTAAATGGATTCGAAAAAAAAAACCATTTGTTTTTGTATCACCGAAGCCAGCGAACAAAGAAAATTCCTTACAAACTTAATACCATAATAATTTTAAATTCGAGAATATTCCAACGTATACTATGTATATGCTGTTATTTGATTTGAGAATATTCCAACGTTATTTGTACCTATTAGTACAGTATTTACCTAGGTTCCTGTTCCAACATTATTCTAAACATATTTATCTACTCAAAAACATGAGCGATTAATTTTCATACATTTTTAGGAACGACGTATTTTACACCTGTTTATTTTGTATTACCATTCATGATGTAATTATAATAGAACCACAGGATACATTGTAAAGTTGCATAATATCATAAAGAAATTTAAAATATAATCAAATTTCATTAATAATTTTTGGAATTCACGGAACACAAGAATAGTAAGTACATTGTTGCCCAGGTATAGAAAGTAAGCAATAGATGGACGAGTTAGTTCGCGGGCCGAGCTGCAGGTGAGTGAGGCCCGCGAAGATGCGAGTCCATCTATTGCAATTTCTACCGAGGCATTTAGTGCTTTTCACGCCTAATGTAAGGAAATAAAACAGGTTGAGTACACACTATGTGGCTGTCAAACATTTTTGGTGAATTCGAACTGTATTTTATACCGGACACGATGTAACACGACATGAAACGTAGCTCTAATAATTTTGTTATTTTCTGAACGAGTTACTAATGTCAAAAATAATCCACCAATAGCAGAGTAGAAAGTAAAAAAGGCCGCTAAACACTACGCACAGTGGGACGCATTTCGAAATTGCGGACGCACGTGTTTTTGTTTAATATCATTATTATCTAAGCGTTTGACAATATCGTAATTCATAGAACGCGTGAAGGCGCTACCTCGTCCGTGCAAAGGTCCCCGTTGATCCAGGCGGAAAGACCCGCAGTGTGAGAGGGACGGAATCGGGAAAAAATTAAAAAACGTAGCGTTTTTTGTTTTTTTTAAGTTTTTAAGGAGATTTTGCGAATACATAATATCTACATTTTGAACGCAGTTCCACAATTAAATTAGTTAGGATTTCAGAATTACAGGAAAAAATAAAACAATTTAGAGGTTTTTTCGTAATTAAATTATATCGAGAAAATTTCATCTAATCGCGTTTCCCTTTAGTGAAAATCTTAATCAAATACTCAATAAACGGTAACCCAAAAATCAAATCTGGAGATGACTTCATGGTGGAGTAAATGGATTCGAAAAAAGCCCCATTTTTTTCGTATCACCTGAACCAAATTACCGTTTTGACAGTTCCTAAAAAGTATTTTGACTAGCAGTCAAATACCGTATTGCACCTAAGACTGATTATGATAATGATGATTTTACTCAACTCTTTCCAGCCCTGATTGAGACTAGCTATATCCCGAAGGCGAATCTACATAATTCCCTGAATAACTTAGACTCCATATAAATTTGTATGGAGTTGTCACATTATTCATAGAATAGCATTGACTCGCCTTCGTAGTAATGGGCCTAAGTATTTAGGTACATCTTACCGGCCCAAGCCTCGTCACAGCTAAAGTCGAGGGTAGATCCGCACCCCTCACTTCCTCACCCACTGCCTCCTCCACCACAGCTGGCCTAGCTCTCCGGGTGGTGGGCCGCTTGACAGGCTGCGACTCTTCGACCTTGCGGCAAAACTGGGGCTGCTTGTTGAACCGCATGAGGTAGTAGCTGACGTAGTCCTAGGAATTTGTTTGGAAACATTATAGTGCGACTACTAAGACTCACTATTTCGAACGCGATTTATCTCAAATTTTACTGGAGTATTGAAATTGAATCGTGATTTTGAACTCTAGCACTTCATGTTACAGTAAATAAATGGCATTCTGTTCTATTCTATTCTATTCTATGTTAAGGTCAAACACTATATTTATATACATTTTTTTTTGAGTTGCGTCCCTTAAAAGGAGTAAAAGAACCCTTATAGTATCATTGTCCGTCTGTCTACTCTTTTTCTCAGGAACGCGTTAAGGTATTAGTGGAAATTATAATCAGGTCTGTGGTACCTTGGAACTATGATAAAATCAAACCTCTAGGTCAACGCAATCAAAATACTTCTGCCGCAAATTTGCTGAATTTGCTTGAAAATGTGCGAGATGAACTCGCGCACCGAGCGCTCCGTAAAAATCGAATTTTTTCCTTTCCTTGTGCTAAAAGACTTCATGTCAACTTTTATGATTCTCGGACAACGGGAACTACGCTATAGGCTTTGGTGGGAAGGGAACCAAAGCCTATAGCGTACTTACCGTTGACTGAGAATCATAAAAGTTGACATGAAGTCTTTTAGCACAAGGAAAGGAAAAAATCCGAAAACCGTAAGTTTTTGTTTTCACATAAAAGCGATTTTTACGGAGCGCTCGGTGCGCGAGTTCATCTCGCACTTGTCAGGGTTTTTTTAAAGATGGTAGGTTTGTATTAATAAGTGGGTTACTTAACAGTTAACACTATTTTTAAATAAATTTGATGCCTTTATACAAATATATATGGAGCTGTCAAAGTTATTCAGATAAAAGTATTGACTCGACTCCGTGGTAGTGGGTCAATAATCTGAAAATCCGCATACCTACTGCAACAACTAAATCATAGATGTCTCACTATAATCGTAGACACCGGAAACGTATAAAAAAGTAATAGCGTCACAGTTTTTCTCATGGGTTCACAGGCAGTGATTTATTTTCTTAACAGGGGGCTAGCCCATCGCCGCAGTTTTGGGGTTATGAAGGTTTCCTTGCAGTGTTTACTCCTGGAAAGTCGTTTATTTATCTTCATCATGTCCACAAATATCGCCAATACTCACTATCGCGCATTCGATATACGGATATCGACTCCTTATATCGAGTGATTTTGTATGGGAATCACTCGATATCCGCCATTTTATCGAGTGGTGCTATTGTGCGAGAATCACCTCTCACCCCATATATTGAGTGATTTTGTTTGGGAATCTCTCGATATGCCACAGTGAGATCTCATAATCTTGTCGATATCGTTTGCAAGAAATGTTTTTGACCCAATGTTTGCCGGTAATATAGCCTAAAAATATAACATCTGATTGCGCTATCTTAAAGGTGTGATTGATCTGTTTTCCCAAATTCCAAATGCTGGTCGAATATTACCTGTTGCCAACAAATAGAAATAAAACCAAACCACACAATAACAGAGCTTTTTTACCGCTTTACGAATACGAAATTTGGATCTCCTCTAGAGTAAGTACCGTTTGGCCCTGAAGTTATTTTCTGCCCAGATGTTTGGCGAACTGCGGTTTTATTTAGTTTTACGGCAACATAAACGTCAGTATTCCACGTTTACTGAGTCCTATTAGGCTGATGTTATTGTTAGCGCGTTGTTTTGATCACGAAAGGTTTTCAATCTCGTAAAACTTGCTAAAAATAAAAAATTGGTTGTTTGTAAAGTAGGTTTACGATCGAGATGTTTACGTGATAAGCCTCCGCTCGTGAGGATTCCGCGTGACAAGTTTCACGGAATGACTGGCAGCGCTCGAGATGAGACGGGAGATCGGTCCGTCTCTCTCTCGTTATACCTGCGATCGCGCTCGTGAGGTTTTGGTGTGACACAAGTTTCTGAACATGTCACCCGACTAAAACGATTTTAAAGACGTTATCACGTCAAAAATAGCTCACTCATATCTTGTTTAATTGGAATTTCAATCAACATCAAGATCAATTCATCCAGCAAATCTATTGAAATATCTAAGGGGCATCTGACATTTTACAACATTCATATCATGATGTACCTATAATATTGGAGTGTGCCCGTCTAGGAAAAAGTGTTAAATAATCTACCCATGTTTTCCTCTGTCCAAGACTTTGTTCTCATTAGTAGAGTTTATGTCAACACAAAAAAGACAAACGTCGCCATGCATGGTTTTCAGGGTTCCGTACCTTATAAGGTAAAACGGAACCATTATAGGATCACTCAAAGTAATATGAAACGACCGAATTCTGATCTGACTAAGTTGAAATTTTTAGCAATTATGTATCTATGTGACCCGTTCATGCACATGTTACGTTAGCAAATACATTTGTAATGTGGAGGCCATTTTGTGGGGCAAATCAGAAAATAAAATATAAAAGTTTTTCAAACTGTATCGTGTGACATGACAAATACAAGACCTTGTTGCGAGGATTTCAAAAATATATTTTTCATAACTTTGAAACACTTAGTTAAAAAAATATTGAAGAAAAAGGACAAATCCGGCGTGGAGGCAACCAGCGCAGTGTCCTCGACGTATCGAAGATTATTGATAACCTGTCCGTTGATTTTGATGCCCCACTCAGTCTCCTCCGAGTACAAGTTAAAAAGAAGCGGAGACAGGATACATCCTTGACGCACGCCTCTGCATATTGCCGCTTCTTCGGTTTCCTCACATTTCACTCTGACGGTGCCTGTTTAGTACCAGTATAGGTTTTGGATGATCCTCATGTCCTTGCCGTCCAATCCGATATCTTTTAGTCGATGCATTAGTTTTTCGTGTTGAACACGACCAAAGGCTTTTCCGTAATCCACGAAGAAAATTATGTCGTCTTTCCGCGTATCTCTTAATTTCTGGACAAGAACACTCATCTCATGGATTATTGCGTGAACAACCAGGCCTCCTTCTCCAGCTGGTGCAGGAGTTGGGATGGCTGAAGTAGATGTGCAGGCGAAGGGGAAATGCACAAAGGCCCCGCTCAAGTGGGCCAGGTGCAGGCACTACAACCCCCTTGTAGAAGATAGAAGATAGAAGATCGCGTGAAACAGCTTCAGCACTTGACTCAGCTTTTAGTCTGGTACTCTGTGCATTTCTTTGCATTTGGCTTTTTCGGTAGTGTAATGGATATAGGCTCAAACCAATCGTTTGGCAATACTCCGGAGTTATAGATGTTGTTAAAGAGTTTGGTGATTTCCCAGACTTCCCAGTTTTGGCTCTCTGTAAAGCTTTTGTCACTTCTGATCTTAGTATTTCAGGCCCGGTATCACCACAAGCCGTGTTCGCTGCACCTCTGGTTACATCAGCGAACATTTCCTGGAAATAGAGCTTCCACGCCCTCTTTTTACTCTCCACGTCAGTTAGTAGGGTACCGTTGTTATCAACATTCCGGCACGGTCCTTTGCGCAATCCTGCCATTTCTTTAATTTCTTTGTGCAAAATAAAACTGACGCGCTTCTTGCTAAGATCTTCCAACATTTCAACTTCTTTAGTAGAATTTGAACGAGCTACAAGAGTTTCCCTTGAAATCATGTCGTCTATGTTCTTATATTGTATCTTTATTATGTAGTCTACGTTTTTTATTTTTTCATTCATCCACTGATGTTTCTTCTCTCTCATTTTTTTTTGCGCAGATAATCGTTCGGTTTTTGACACCTACAGTTTCTTTCAGACTTAACGTGGCATCTTCAGTAGATGCTTGATCCATATTTCTCTCTGTTTGTGACGAAAACCCCATAATTTTACAGATGATTGGCAATGGTTCTGATTTTGAACAATAACTGAAGTATTTTTCAATTATTTCGAATCAAGTACGTACTGTTTAACTAATCTAACAAAACTTGTTCTAGGCATCTATTACTTGATACTTGGTTTTTATAGAAGTTTGAAGTTCTAGATGAAATAATCTGCTTTAAGCAAGGTTTTTTCGACTGCATTTATTAATCAATCAATCAATTAATCAATCAAAATAATCTTTATTCTGTTGTATAGTTACATATCTCTTAGAGCTCATCAATCATTTAATACTAGGCGTCGAGTCACGTCGATAAGAAGTGAGAAATGCGATTTGAACTGGATTTTGAACTGATATAGTACTATGAAAATTTAAGCCAAGAGAAACACGATTTGAATAAGAAATAGAACTGATTGAGCACTGCTATGGGACTTCAACCCATGTGCACCTACGAAAATATGAACTAGACATTACATTGACTGAGCACTGCTCTGCTATGAGAATTGTATTCCTCAGAAAATTACACAACGATATATGAACAAACATTTCATTTCATTAAATTTCGTATCTGATTTTGCATTGAATGAGGGCTGACATGAGAATTTAACCCATCAGCACATTACATAACAGATTGAGATATGAACCAGATGCTGCTATGGAAATTGACTCTGAATTTGTTACTTATAAAGATTTAATTAGATACTCAACTGATCGACTGCTGCTTATTTAATCCGTCACCATATTATGCAACAAGTTAAGTACCACAAACTGGTTGAGGGTCGTGATGGTGTTCTTTTATCCCACGAGTGGTAATAAATTATGTACAATTATGATATATATACTTCAGAGAATAGATATATACTAACTGAACCGAATAAATTAAATCACGGATACAGAGATAATTGACTGATTGAGAAAGGTCTGGGTAATGAAACCCACGAAACACGATTGTGAATATATGGAATGGAAACCGGGCCGGCGGCAAAGGAGTGGAATGGAAAACATGTGATCATGATGAAGATGACGAAAATAAAGAAACGAGTAAGAATCTATAATTGATATAAATTTATTTAGATGATATAAATTGATATAAATTAAAGACTGCGTAATGCAAACAATTTGATGAAGAATCAGGTCATTCTGATAATGCGGATGGCCGATAAGTTTGTAATTTTGCATAGAGACATTGAAGAATTTTACTTATAGCCAAACCAGTCTACCATAATCTAAGTAGCGGCGGATTGTCCGAGTGAAGAACCGGTATCCCGTCTGAGCTAAGCAACAGTGAGACGTCCGAATTAAGAAGTACTGTGTCTCGTCTGAGCTAAGCAGCTGTGAGCTGTCCGAGCTTAGCAGTTGTGAGCTCTCCGAGCTTAGCAAAGGTAACCTGTCCTGGCTAAGCTGAGGTAACCTATCTCTGTGCGAGCTAAGCAGCAGTGGTCGCTCCGAGCCTAGCAGAAGTGGTTCCTCCGAGCCTAGCAGCAGTGGGCCCTTCGAGCCTAGCAGCGGAGACCTGTCCAAGCTGAGCAGTGGTGATCGGTCCGTGACAAAATAGCGGCGTCCCGGACCAAGCAGTAGCCCACAGGGACATATGTGAAGCAGTCAGTTTATTTTGGACTGACTCCGAGATACTACGATAATATGAAATTCTTCAATATTTTAGCCTATTCAATGTGCAGTACAGTTAGGTTTATAAGAATTTCTGTAGAAAATGGTCTGATTTATTGATTTTATTTGACACTCTTTGATCTGACGAGTGATTGGGTGCTAGTGGGGGTCACTCATAGTATTCATCACGCTTGTGTGTTAGGGACAATCATATTTCTAGGAATTGGATAGAGTTTAAGCATCTAATGGATTGAACAGTCAGGCTTTGTATGTCTTTGTGTACAAATATGGTCTGTTGAATTGATTAAAAATAAAGTAAACGATTTTGTGAGATCTGGCGTACCGAACAATCAAGTACTTACTATAGCGTGTCTGGAACAGACACAGTCCCAGGATGGCCGACTGTTAAGAATTCATATTCTTAAAACTAAATATTGCTCTGCAGTTTTTGCATTGCAGTTCGATCGATTAATTTCATTTTGTATTACGGACTTGTGATGTTTTAGCACATCACTAGTCCGTAAGACAAAATCTCACATCCTAGCTGTTAAACGTGGAATTCTACGAAACTAACGTACGGAAATATATGCTTAACACACACATGAGTTTGTTCTTATCATTAAGGAAGCTGAAAGACATTTGGAGAGTTAGTTTTCATACAATATAAGAAAATATGTAAAAATATGTATCTAAGAATTATTTTTTATTTGGTTAACTAATAATGTTTCTAATTACATTAATTACCTTATTTTGTTACGCAGTTACCTAGTTATAAAGTTATTGATGTTACATTATCTAATATCGATCGAAGGACCTACTTACAATCCCTAAGTTCTTTACCTAGTTTAGGGTTTAGAAGTTCAAAATATATTAATGTCTCCATGTACAACAACTTCGCAGTATGCTTAACCCACAGACCAACTAGCCTAGCTAGTAGCTAGTTGGTCTGTGGCTTAACCTCTTCGAATCCGAACGCATCTATAGCTGCAAAGTCAAAATACCGTTGGTCGGTGATTCTCATGTCGGTACAAAAATAAACTAAGGTCACAGTGACATTTTTTTCAGGGTGTTCTGAGCGACTACCTCCTAGTGTGGGGGTGCTGAAGTGATGCAGAAGGATACGTCCGCCTGCATAACTTCTGCTTCCTCCTGGTGCACCCTGGTAACAGCGGCTAGTGACTGGTCCCCGGACCTCTTACTAGCCGATGGCTAAAAGTAGCTCCGGTTCTGTCGGTTAAAGTGGGTGTACCCGGCAGACTATCTACACTCACCTGCGTCTTGTGGTCTGCGCAGTTGACCACCGTAGGCCAGGATGAAGGGGTCCTGGGGGGTTGAGCCGAGCGTTGCTGTGGATTTAGCTTCGTAAGGCAACACGCCCTCTTTGGCCTGGATTTCAGGCAAAACGGTAGCCTCGCCCGTAGCCGCGGGTTGGGGTAACGGCCAAGTGTCCCGTCAGAGGGCCACGGCTAGGGGTGTAGGGTCCGCTAAGGCGTCAGTCATAGCGGAGGGATGGGTCATGCTGACGGGGTAAGCTTCGGTGACTACGGCGGTGGGACCACGTCGCTGACACCTTGGTTCCCATCGTCCACAGAAGCGAGCTCCCGATGTCGCGCCAAGTACCAGCCCTATGCTCCTATATCTACTCGGTACTCCTGACGACTGAAAGCTGTTCCAAGCGAGTAGGCGCTCCCAATTATGCGGGCTCCGTGGAGGGTGGGAAATCGAGTAGACGAATCTCTATACATTTGGCCATGGATCGTGTCAGGTCAAAAAACCCATCTGGAACGCTTCCAGCGGTGAAAACCGCAAGCGTCTCCAAACAGGTGCGAGAATCTGCCTCGGCAGATCCTCAAGCCTCAACTGGGCGCACTGCCACCATCAGTGACCTACCGGTGCAAACCGGTAGTGATTCCACTGTGGAGGTTAGCTGCAAAAAGCCCGAAAGTGAGTCGAGAGGCAGGGCCACGGGGCAACCCGGTGCGCGGAGCCATTCGACAAACATCGCCGAGCATTTCGCCAGCGCCTGGACGACGGTTGGTCGAAAGGGTAAACCACCCAAGCAATCTTTGCAAGGGAAGGGCCCATCGACTAGACGTCCAGATACGGTGCAAACCGGACCAGGGCGTAAGGCGAATCGTCGGTGGAAGAAAAAACAGCGTTTGGCTGCCACATCGGCCGCTGCCGGCGTAGATGGGGTTCCATATGCCACGGTGACGACCGATGGCGGTCCCGCTGTTAATACAGCTGGAGCTGCGGGTAAGGTGACCGGCTCCCGTGGTGTCAAAGGGGCAACCCTAGACTCAAACGGGGCTAAACCTACCGTAGCGTTCTCTGGTGGTCCAACTTCTAACAAGAAGTTGAAATCTGCCAAGAGATCCGGCAAAAACGAGCGCGCGGCTGCTAAGAGGGCTCGACTAGAGGATAGTAATTCTCCTCGAGTGGAGCCTAAAAAGCAGTGCACGGAAGCGCGCAGAGCTGGGGTCACCTATGCTCAGAAGGTGAAATCTGACCAGTACATCGCCGTAACTGACGTCGCTACTGGTCATATTTCACAGGATCTGTCAACGCTCATCCTCAACGAGATTGATGACAAAATCTTGAGGGAAGCGTTGGCGGATCCGAGCAAGGAAAACCCCAAATTCGGTGGCAAGCCTCGTTACGAGGACGGCCACCTTAAACTGTTCGTGGAGGACGAGTACTCCCTGAACTGGCTGCGGGAGTGTGTCTCCGGTGTGTCTACACCATCCAACGTACAGTTGGTGGTGAAACGCCAATCGGAGATGGTCCGCAGGGTTCGATGTGGGGTGCTCATACCCAACGAACGAGGCAAGTGGAAGTCTGCGCCCGACGTCGGCGTAGTCCTCCACTTTATGAAAAAGTGGGCACAGGTTGACCGATGGCTCCTCCAGAAAGTGGATGAGCAGCAGGACAACCTGTTTCTCATCACAGACGTCCCTGAAGATGTGGTGCCGACCCTGCTGGGAAGGGGCAGACAGCTCCTTTTTGGTAGTGGTTCGGTCTACCTCAAATTTCAGGGACCCGGTGGGAAATTTGTGAAGGAACCACCGGTGGTAGCGCAGACCAGCTCTAAGCTGGTCATCACTGGGGTTTCTTCAAGAACAGCCAAGCCCCAGAGTTCCACTCCAGAGCGGCAGCAAACAGGCCCCGATGCAGTCGGGGAAAGTTCTGCTGCTCAACCGCAGGACGAGCACGCGCACTGGGAGGCCATGCTGCTTGGTGAAGGCGATGAGCCAGAACCAGCAGTGGTGCCCTCTGACGGCGAGGAACTGTCCATGCGGCTGGAGGAGGAACTCGTCTTGGAGGTGGAGGAGGGGTTGACCAAAAATGGCGTCCCTCTCCCGCGATTGTAAAATCCTCCAAGCCAACCTCCAACACAGCCAAACTGCAACGGCCCAGTTAAGACGCTGGTTGGGGGCAA
Organism: Argyresthia goedartella; assembly: GCA_949825045.1. Classification (NCBI taxonomy): domain Eukaryota; kingdom Metazoa; phylum Arthropoda; class Insecta; order Lepidoptera; family Argyresthiidae; genus Argyresthia; species Argyresthia goedartella. The sequence continues at coordinate 4,386,010 of OX463823.1, read as the reverse complement.
ACAGCACTGCCGTGGCTCTGATCCAGGAGCCGTGGATCAACCGCGGTAGCATTCGAGGGCTCGCCAATTTGAGAGGTAAGCTTTTCGGTACAACTGATCACGATAACCCTAGAACGTGCATCATAACTACTAACAACATCCCAGCACAGCCATTAACAGAGTTCTGTTCCAGGGACCTGTGTGCCATAAGGCTGCAACTGCCCGACACAGCTAGGTGCCGCGAGCTCGTGGTGGCCTCCGCCTACATGCCTGCGGAGGACAACCCGCCTCCACACGACCTGTGCCGGCTGGTGGACCACTGCGAGAAGTCGGGCCTCCAGCTCATCGTTGGGGCCGACTCGGACGCGCATCACCCACTTGTTGAATACCTATTTACTACAAACCTCAATGTGCTTAACATAGGTTCTGAACCAACTTTTGTTACCAAGCGGAGCAGAACTATCGTTGATATTACCCTGGCAACGGCGGACATATCCGACGACGTTGGGGGCTGGCATGTGTCCAACGAGGCGTCATGCTCTGATCATCGATGGATACGCTTCGAGATCAACGCAGCGTTCTCCCCAACTGTCCCTAAGAGAAACCCACGCAAGACTGACAGAACCAGGTACAGAGCTATCCTAGGTGAAAGACTTGCTTGGGCTGAGACTCTACCAGATCCGGAGGGAGCCGAACAAATCGAACAACAGGTAACAGATTTTACAAATACTTCAATAGACTGCTACCATTCAACTTGCCCGCTTAGCACACCAGCGCCTACCAACATCAAGGGGCAGCCTTGGTGGGGTCCTGATCTAGATAGAATGCGTGCTAAGATCAGAAGACTGCTAAACAGGGCGATGAACACCAGTGCTGATGAGGATTGGGACAACTATAAAGATGCCAAATCCAAGTACAAGAAACGACTACGGTTCAAAAGCAGCAACTCATGGAGGAAATTCTGCAGCGACATTGAAACCGTTGATCAAGCAAATCGGGTAAGGCAAATACTAGCTCAACAAGGCAACTCCAGGCTAGGGTCGCTTAAAAAACCCGATGGAACATATACCTCTTCCACCACAGAAACACACAGTCTCTTGTTGGAAACTCACTTTCCCGGAAGTAGAACTATTCAAGAGATTGTGTGGCCGGAAGAGGTTCACCATGAAGCTGTCGACCACTTAGACATAACTGTTCGATTCCAAATCGATACTCGATCGATGGTTTCGGAACGGCCATTTTGAATTTGACGTTGCTGCCAACCTGGCAGTTTTTGACAACTGACAGACGAAAGCCCTCGCAATGTAACGCGTATTGATTAGGGTATTGAAATTAAATCGCAAGCCATCTGGAATGTATTCGGGTTCCCCTCAGGATTGTCTATATAGCTGAGTGTGTTGTGGTTCCCCGAACCAGATAAAGTTCGCATTTACGTGGCCGATTGGTTTTTCCCACGTAACATAACCTGTGTTGGAACACTGTGCTCGTCGAAGCTGGCCTGCCAGTCATACCTGGTTGGCTGAAGAACCTGTCTACCAAGAAGAGCCTAGGGTGCACCCGGGCCTTGCAGAGAGACAGGAAGTTGACGGGACCGAAGCACAGACCAGGTTAGATCGACTCCATAAGTATTAGCTCGGTGAATCGCCGACGTTCTCACTTCTTGGCATCTGATCGCTACGCTACCTCGTAGCTGATGGGCCCCTGCGAGGTCATTGGGTGCCGAGAAGCCTGAACACTTTGGTAGCAGAGCGTGGTTTCCTGAGATTTGCAGCCGTCAAGGGCTCCAGGAACCCACGATTTGGGACTATCAATCTGTAGGTATAGGCGGTTATTAGCTAACTTGGTGTTGTTCCTGTATCCACATAGATTGGTAGTATTGTAAGCTATAAGTCTATTGCTGGTAGTAGACAGACAGATATTACAGTTTTCCCTAAATGACCAGTTGTACTGAGATGTGACTCAGAATAGTAGGTACTCAACTTAGGTACATTGTAGGTGAATTGAAATTTGCATTGAAGTACCAGTTAGTCAATCTATTAGTGGTCTAGTAATGCTAATGAATGTTTGGTTAACATAGGTAGTTACATCTATTGATAGCAGGCTATTACATTGTTTTCAGTTATAGCAATTTATAACTTGAACTAATATTGACTATCTGTGTGTGTTGTAGTGATAAAGGGAAACTAAATTGTTATTTACAGAATTTATATAGATATAAAACATAGATATAAAACTCGGTTCCTATTGTTTAAGGAAAATAACATTGTTTAAGTTGTGGTTTAGGGTTCCCTAGTTTGGGTTGTAGACTGGAGGGTCCAATATAATTGAGTTACTGCAAATTGTGAGTAAGTATCGTTCCGATCATGTCGTTATCTGAAATCCAGAAGGGTGTTTCTAAGGAACTCAGATGGTTTTCCTCCGCACACGGTCTGATAGACCGTTTAGATAGGCATGATGTGGTATTGGAGCGGTCTATGGACGTTAAGGAACGTTACAATAGGGTGCTCGAATTGTCCGCGCAGGCGGAATCAGTTGATGGTTGCGCACCTGACAGGCTGTCACGGTTGCTAGGGGATGTCGACCAATGTATGGAGATGGCAGCTGCTATCACGCAGAAGGCTGCGGACATACGTAGACAGCGCGAGTCCAGCCATGGTGGTGACATTGAAGCACCTCTGCCGCTTCAGGGTTAAGGGTCCAGGTTACCGGCCATAACTATGCCTACCTTTGACGGAGTGTCCGGTGAATGGATGAGCTTCATCAATCTGTTCGACAGTTTGGTGCACATGCGATCGGACATTACAAAGTCTGTCAAGATGGCTCAGCTGGTGGCAGCATTGAGGGGTGAGCCTAGGGAGCTGGTCGCTCATTTGACAGTTACGGAGGGTAACTATGAAACGGCCAGACAATTGTTGGTCAGACGTTACCATAACAAACGGAGGTTGGCCGATGCCCAACTGAACCGTTTGTTTAGTATCCCGGTTGTGAACAAGGTCGGGGCCATACAGACGGAGGTTTTGAACCCGTTGTTGTCCGTCACCAAGGCTCTAGAGAATCTTGGACTTCCGGTTGGTGAATGGTCGTACCTACTGCTGTACATTGTACTTTCCCGCCTACCCGCTGACGTGCAGACTCGTTTCGAACAGTCTCACGGGAGGTCGGCCGAGGACCTGCCCGCCTTCTCCGACTTGGTCGGATTCTTGGAAGAGGAGGCTCGACGGGCAGAGAATTTGGGGTTGACGGTCACCCATCCTTCGGAGCCACAGAGAGCTGCCGGGAGCGCTGTGAGTAGGGGCTCTCCGACGAGGAAGGACCGCACCAACCGGCAGTCATATGGGACTGTGAGTGCATTGACCCCACATAGTGAGACCTGCCCATGTTGTAGGCAGATTGGCCATGCTGTGGCCAATTGCAATAAGTTCGGGGAACTTAGGGTTCAGGGACGGCGCCGGATGGCCAAGCAGCGGAGCTGGTGTTTCCTGTGCCTCGGGCCACACATGGCTAGGTACTGCACGCGCACAAAAATGTGCGGATATTGTGGTGGGGCCCACAACAATCTGTTGTGCATGAACCGGTCCGGCCAACAGCCACCACAGGGCCGTACCCAGGGTGACACGGCATGGGGCCCTGAGAATTCGTTTGCGACTCGGAGCGCAACTCAGGGGCCAATGTCCCCACGTGCACAGGGCGGTACTAGGGTGCAGGGCCGCACTCAGGGTCATCACATGGGGGGCCCTGAGTTTTCGGTTGCGACTCAGCATCCGACTCAGCGGGCAATGGGGCCACAAGCACGCAGCCACCCAGGGGTGCAGGGCCGCACTCAGGGTCATCACATGGGGGGCCCTGAGTTTTCGGTTGCGACTCAGCATCCGACTCAGCGGGACATTGGGTATGTTGAGCAGGCCGTAACGGGCGGGTGGCATGGGACACCTTCGAGCTATGCGGATGCGGTTCGGACGCCGCCTCAGTTGTCGCCCCGCTCGTCGCCTCGTCCTCGTCGGTCGCATGTGATGTCCCCCCCGCTCATGGAGCGGCCACGGTTGAATTCACGCCCACCCCCCTTCGGGGGGCGTCGTAGGGTGGCAATGGAACCGGCGCGTGGGCCATTTGTACAATGGGACCCTCTGGCGTATAGCTGCCTACCTGATCGGTTACAGGCACAGTGGGGCCCCGGGGGTCCTCGCTAGGAATTTGCGGCCCAACCATTGGTTGCCCCCCAACCGGAGACGGTGGTGTTACCGATCGCCTCTGTGCTTGTTTGGGATTTGGCGGGCAACCCAACATACGTTCGCGCCCTATTAGATTCTGGAGCTCAGGGCTGCATTGTATCGAACGATTTAGCAAAATGGTTGGGCCTCAAGGTAAATAGGTATAATAAATCAATACGGGGCGTGGGGAATGTTACGGTTACGAATGTAGTTGGTCAATCGGTGATCACGTTCTCTCCACGTTATGACATTTTGACAAAAACATCCGTGCAAGCTTTAGTAATGACGCATGTCATGGGCAAACACCCCTTGGTGAAGTTGAATCCGGCCGTTCGATTCCTGACGTCAGGACTCAAGTTGGCGGATCCCGATTTTGACACTCCAGCCCCGGTCGACCTGCTACTGGGAGCAGACGTTCTGGGTAGGTTTCTGTTGTCGGATCGGCGAGTTCTTCAGCCGGACGGGTTGATTGCTGTGGATACTAAGTTTGGTCACGTGATCATGGGTCCGGCATTGCCAATGGTTAGGCCTGCCGAGTCAGATGGCATACTTATTGGCTCAGCGTTGTCAGACGCTATCCAACGTTTCTGGGAGATAGAGGAACCTCCCACCGCTCGTCGAGTCGACGCAGACGAAGAAGAGTGCGAGTTGTTTTACCAGAATAGTACTGGTCGCCTTCGTTCTGGTCGTTTTGTAACTCGACTGCCTTTCAGGGCCGATCGACCGCCACTAGGAGAATCTAGGAAGATGGCTGAGACGAGATTGATGTCGATGGAGCGAGGGATGTCAAGGGACGCCGTATTTAAACAAAAATACGTCGATTTCATGAGGGAGTATGAGTCGTTAGGACACATGTCGGTATCGGGTGTGGACTGGAGATCTGAGGATCATTGTTTCCTTCCACACCATGCCGTCCTGCGAACCCCTACCGGCAAGATTCGAGTTGTTTTTGATGGGTCAGCACCTACCTCGAACGGGATGTCCCTGAATCAGTGTCTACATTCGGGACCCAAGTTGAGTCGTGATATTTCGGATATTCTCACGAGCTTTCGGAGGCACCAGGTTGTATTTGTCGCAGACATTCGGATGATGTTTAGGCAAACGGTAATTCATCCGGCTGACAGAAGGTATCAGTTGATACTTTGGCGTGAGTCCACGGCCGAGCCAGTCAAGGTCTATGAGTTGAACACGAACACGTATGGGTTACGGTCTAGCCCGTATTTGGCGATGCGTACCCTGCGGGAGTTGGCGTCGCGTGACCGTGTGAGCTATCCTAGAGCCGCCGCTATCCTGGAGCAAGATTTGTACGTCGATGACGTCTGCACAGGGGCAGCCAGTGTAGAGGAAGCTCTGGACCGACGTGACGAGCTCATTCAATTGCTGGAACGAGGCGGCTATGAACTACGCAAGTGGATGTCCAACTCCCCTGAGTTGATGGCTGGTCTCCCAGATGAGTTTCAACAAGACCCGCACGTTTTTGAGAATCCTGACAACCCTAACATGTTGTCAGTGCTTGGAATTCAGTACCGGCCCGTCCATGATGAGTTTACCTATCGGGTGGTTTTAGAAACACCGAAGGCCTGGACGAAGCGGTCAGTACTGTCAACGATTGCGAGAACGTTTTACCCGAATGGATGGATTTCTCCAGTCACCTTTGCTCTCAAATGTTTTATGCAAAGGCTATGGGCGGCTCAGTTGACCTGGGACACCCACCTCTCAGGTGATTTGTTGACTGATTGGACGCGAATGTTCACCTCGCTATCGGACATAAATAATGTATCGCTGCCGAGGAAATTGGTCCCTGCTGGGGATTACAGGGCAACCCTTCACGGGTTTTGTGATGCCTCTGAACGAGGGTTTGCGGCAGCGGTTTATTTGCGAACCGTCACCTCCACCGGGGAGGTCGACGTGCGTTTGGTTTTGGCAAAAAGCAAGGTAGCGCCTATTCGGACAAGGATGACGATTCCAAAACTGGAACTGTCCGGGGCTGCTCTTTTGACCAAACTTTTGAATCACACTCTAACAGTGTTGCGTGGGTCAGTAGTTTTGGAGGATACGGTGTACGCGTGGACGGACAGCCAGATTGTTTTGTGCTGGCTGAAGGCTTCGGTCCATAACTTAGAGGTTTTTGTTGCGAACCGTGTCTCCCAGATTGTGTCGTCTGAGGTCCCACTGACCTGGAGACATGTACCAGGAGAATTGAACCCGTCTGATTGTGCATCCAGGGGATGTCGGGCTCCTGAACTCGTTAGACACCATTTGTGGTGGGGACCACCCTGGCTTGCCAGGAGAGAATCGGACTGGCCCCACAGCCATGTAGTAGTATCTTCGGATCATGGCCCCAGAGCGGCCGTGCATGTTACCCAGAAGGCTGAGGACCCTGACGCCGGGTTTCTGCTGGACCGGTATAGCTCACTTGACAAGTTGATAAACGTGTCCACTTGGATTAGGAGATTCGCTCGAAATTGTCGTACTCCTCGCGATCAGCGAACGTTGAACCCTATTCTGACTCCGGCAGAGCGAAACGAGTCGCTACTGAATTTGGTCCGGTTGGTACAGTCCTCGAAGTTTGGGGCAGAATTGGAGATTATACGAAGTGGACGTTCGAAATTGAAGGGAGCCGTCGCGCGTCTCAACCCCTTTGTTGATTCGACCGGGTTACTTCGGGTAGGAGGAAGATTGCGCAATGCGAATCTGTCGTATTCGGCTCGTCACCCACTTCTGCTCCCCAAGGGGGGACAGTTAGTTGAATTGCTGGTGACTGATCGTCATATTAAAAACGCGCATGCCGGCTGTAACGCGTTGTTGGCCACGCTCCAGCGGGAGTTTTGGATCTTATCTGCCCGCCGTGTCATACGGAACATCGTGTTTCGGTGCATGCCTTGTTATCGACTTAAGGCTGCCACGATGCAACCTCTCATGGGGGACTTGCCCCCTGATCGTGTGAATGAGGTCAGACCGTTTTCAGGTGTTGGTACGGATTTTGCCGGACCGTTTATGGTGAAGAGTTCACGATTGCGTACCGCTAAGCAATACAAGGCGTACCTATGTGTGTTTGTTTGTTTATCCACCAAGGCGGTACATCTCGAGCTCGTTGCTGATCTCTCGACAGAGGCTTTCATTGCTTGTTTGGATAGGTTTGTTTCTCGAAGGGGACTTCCAACTTTGATCCGCTCTGATAACGGCACTACGTCGGTGCGGAACGATACTTACGAGAGATAGTCAACTTTTTGAATGTAAATAAAGTGGATATTGGAACGGCCCTCTCCCGTCGGGGTATACAGTGGACCTTCAGCCCACCGAGTTGCCCCCACTGGGGTGGGATTTTTGAGGCCGTAGTTAAGTCAGCTAAGACGCACTTGGGGCGTATAGTAGGTCAGACCGCGCTGACTTTTGAGGAGCTCGCGACATTGTTTTGTAAGATCGAGGCCGTTCTCAATTCGCGACCGTTGTGTCCGCTCAGCTCGGATCCAAATGACCTGGAGGCTCTGACCCCAGGCCATTTCTTGATAGGACAGCCACTTAACGCGTTGCCCGAGCACCCCTTCGAGGGAGTGAAATTGTATCGGTTGTCAAGGTATCAGATGTTGCAGCAGTTTACTCAGAATTTCTGGAAGCGTTGGTCGCTCGAGTATCTGCATATCTTACAACAGCGCCTTAAGTGGACTGACAAAACCAGCCCCCCTAGTGTTGGTGACCTCGTTCTGGTTAAGGATGCTAACCTACCGCCACTACGTTGGCGCAGGGGGCGCATTGTTAACTTGTTCCCTGGCAAGGACGGGACCCCCCGGTCTGCAGAGGTTCTAGTAGGAGGCTCGGTTCTAAAACGAGCGGTAGCAACGTTGTCTCGGCTGCCCGTAGATTAGGGGACAGGTGGGTGCCTGTCCGGGCGGGTGATTGTTCGATTCCAAATCGATACTCGATCGATGGTTTCGGAACGGCCATTTTGAATTTGACGTTGCTGCCAACCTGGCAGTTTTTGACAACTGACAGACGAAAGCCCTCGCAATGTAACGCGTATTGATTAGGGTATTGAAATTAAATCGCAAGCCATCTGGAATGTATTCGGGTTCCCCTCAGGATTGTCTATATAGCTGAGTGTGTTGTGGTTCCCCGAACCAGATAAAGTTCGCATTTACGTGGCCGATTGGTTTTTCCCACGTAACATAACCTGTGTTGGAACACTGTGCTCGTCGAAGCTGGCCTGCCAGTCATACCTGGTTGGCTGAAGAACCTGTCTACCAAGAAGAGCCTAGGGTGCACCCGGGCCTTGCAGAGAGACAGGAAGTTGACGGGACCGAAGCACAGACCAGGTTAGATCGACTCCATAAGTATTAGCTCGGTGAATCGCCGACGTTCTCACTTCTTGGCATCTGATCGCTACGCTACCTCGTAGCTGATGGGCCCCTGCGAGGTCATTGGGTGCCGAGAAGCCTGAACAATAACTAATAATATTATCACTGCTGACAAGGTAAGATGGGCCATTAATAGCTTTAAACCTTTTAAATCAGCAGGACCAGATGGAATCTTCCCAGCACTTCTACAGTGGGGTGGGGAACCCGTCATCAATATAATGGTCCGAATCATGAAAGCATGTCTTAGATTCGGATACGTTCCCAAAAGGTGGAGAGTAGTAAACGTAATTTTCATACCGAAGCCAGGAAGGAGCGACTACACTAACGCTAAATCTTTCAGGCCGATTAGTCTCACCTCGTTCTTGCTTAAAACTCTCGAACGTTTGTGCGAGAGACACCTGAGAGATGGACCGTTAAAACATATACCCTTACACAAGAATCAGCATGCATATAGTTTGGGTAAGTCTACTGAATCGGCTCTCCATGCAGTTGTATCCACAATTGAAGAGGCGATTCAAAACAAATGCATCTGTCTTGGAACTTTTATTGATATAGAAGGTGCCTTTGACAAGACGCAGTATAGCAGTATAAGTGCATCTCTAACAAGGCATGGGGTGTCAACAGCTGTAAACAACTGGGTCACAAACATGCTTAACAAACGTATCGTGCGTCTAGCTGGAGAGTCCCTATCGGCGGAGGTAGTGCGGGGATGCCCGCAGGGAGGAGTGCTCTGCCCGCTTCTGTGGAATCTGGTCATTAACGACCTGATTACCAAGCTTAACGCTAATGGATACTACACCGTAGGATACGCCGACGATTTGGTAATCCTCATCACAGGTAAATTTGCGAGCACAGTATGCAACCTTAAACAAACAGCTCTTCGCATCGTGGAGCGCTGGTGTTTAGAATATGACCTGGCGGTTAACCCAACAAAAACGGTAATGGTCATGTTCACTAACAATAGGGCTCTTGGTAGGTATACCCTACCTAAGCTCTTTGGAACGGAACTCCAGCTAGCAACTGAGGTGAAGTACCTGGGCATAACCTTGGACAGCAAGCTCAACTGGAGTAGCCACATCGATAACAAACTAAAGAAGGCGAGTATTGCTTTCTGGCAGTGTCGGAGAATGGTGGGGAAAAAGTGGGGACTTTCTCCCAACATCATTCTTTGGCTGTACGTAACGGTGATCCGTCCTCTTGTCTGCTACGGAGCTGTGGTGTGGTGGACCAGGACCAAACTAACCACAATGGTAAGCAAACTCCAAAGCTTCCAAAGGCTGGCCTGCATGGCTATCACAGGTAGTATGAGAACTACTCCAACAGCAGCAATGGAGGCCATGCTGTGTCTTCCGCCACTCCAGCTATATATTAAGCAGGAGGCCGCGTCATCTGCGGTGAGACTCAACACCTTAGGACTTTGGAGGAAAAACAGGACCTCACACACCGCCATCCTAGGGGAAGTTTACAAAAAATTTCCCATCTCTATGGCTTGCAGTGACAGAATCCCTAAACAATTTGTTTTTGACAAAAAATACAATATACAGTTACATGAAGACCATCGGGTTGAGGGGCTCGACGTTAAAGAGCTCAGAATTTTTACTGATGGTTCAAAAACTGAAGCAGGCACTGGTTCAGGCACCTTCTCGGAGGACCTAAATCAAGATGGCCATTCCACTGGGTGCCCATAATACTGTCTTTCAAGCTGAATGCATGGGCATCATCTCGGCCGCTAATGCCATAGCATCGAGAAAGGTAAGAGATTCCTACATTCGAATCCTCTCGGATAGCATGGCCGTCCTACAAGCCCTAAATAGCAACACTATTAACTCAGGGCTAATCTACGAGTGTCACAAACGACTAATGGAGGTATGTCAACACAACCGCGTAATCCTTCAATGGATAAAAGGACACAGCGGATCAAGAGGTAACGATGCAGCGGATGAGTTGGCGCGTAAAGGATCTAGCTTGACAGCGTATGGTCCCGAACCTATCATCCCTCTTCCCTTCAAGATGGTACGCTCATTTCTGAGAGAGTCGACCAGGAATGATCATGCCACTCTTTGGACAAACCATGAGGAGTGCAGGCAGGCTAAGCTGGCCTTGCCGTCCCCTAGCGCTAGGCTGGCTAAGACCTTGCTTCGACTTAGTAGGCCGCGCATGCGACTGGTAACTGCAGCACTTACTGGCCATGGTTTCTTTAACAAACATCTATATGTCCTAGGTGTTACCGACAGCCCCCTTTGCAGAGCCTGCTTGGAGGCAGAAGAAACGGCTGCTCACGTCCTCATGGAGTGCACAGGAGTAGCGGACTACAGGGCTAAACACCTCGGTCAATCGAGGGACCTTCCAGGGATAGTCGGTAACGTAAAGGGCCTACTGGCGTTCCTGGAGGAGTTGGGTTGGCTCGAATGATGTCGCATTCCCACCCACACGCAAAATAGGCGCTTTCGTCGTCGAGTTGCGGAAACCAGCCCGTCTTACAATTGACAAATTGACAATTGACATTTTTTTCGCATAAACTAAGAGAGGGTTTCATTAGCTACTCAGATCTATAATTCGTATAGTTCTAAAAGTTACCATTCCAACAGAATCACTGATGATACGTCAGTCAAGTGCCGCGCGCGGGTGAGCTCAAAATATGCCGTGGATCCTAGCTGTTTCGCGCCGGGGCGGCCCGGAATAAGGAGAATAGCAGGTTAAGCAGAATACTGTAGAAGGTACAAATAAACTTTTATTTTATAAAAAAAAAAACATTTTACACATATATTATATACAACCTTATTTTTGTTTGTCCGGCACCAAAATGAATTATGTCCTTTTAATGGAAGCCTCACTGTCGGCATTAAGTAAAGTTATAAGGGCAAAAATATTCAAATGGGTCAATACCTCTAAAAATCCAAAAGAACAGGTTCCACCGAGATTTCAACTCGGATCGCCGGATTCAAAGTCCAGAGTGCTAACCGTTACACCATGGAACCGTATGCATTTATATTCAAAAAATATCGCCTCATAAAACTAGCCGTGTCGAATCACTTGCGTAAACAGTTTAAGTAAATTAAAAAGTCATCGGCTACGCCTTTAAAATATATCGATTGATTCAGGTGTATTGCTTATCTGGTTTGTTTGTTTACAACTGTAAACATTAACAATAAAGGCACAACCATTACTTCTGGCCCCACACTGGGATACCCTGGGCCGTGGGAACCAGAAACAGCGACGTCACACGCATAAAATATCTAAGAACTGTTTTTTTTATTTAGCCGGGGTTCGAACCCGGGACCTTTCGCGTAAGAGACGTGTCACGTGACGCTATCATATTGTTGTTGATTCAGGTGTTTTATCTATAAATTAAACTGCAAGCGCAGCAACTGCCTACACCGCGTCATCGTCACCATGATGACTATAGTATCTAACTGATAGGTATGAGGAACATTATTCTGATCTGAACAAATTTCAATAAGAAAACGGCTTGACCGGGAAATCTTTTACCCTTCGCGTCTTTACTGGGTTAGGTACCTTTTACTTATTAATAAGGTAAATTCGCACAGTTTGCTGTAAGCACAGAAAATCGAAATCTTAGTGTAAATTTTATAATAACCATTTAAAATTTGCACACCGCTCCACCACGCTGTCTCAGTGCGGGTTGATGGAGGGGTTTTACGAGCAATATCACATTGCGATAGTAGCCGGGACCTACAGCTTAACGTGTCATCCGAAACAATGAACGTCCGATAATGTACGTAAGATAAATTCATTATCTCATTGGTATACGGTCAGGATTCGAACCTGCATCTCTAGATGAGAAGCAAGCGTGAAACCCATTAGACCACGGAGCTCTTATCAAGAAAAAATTACATTACATTATACGATATCAGAAAATTTATGAGATAATTAATTCAATTTATATATTATCTTCATGTCAATAACAATTTCATTAGAGAAAATAAATAGAAGACAACACTGTTATAAATTCTTCTCGCAGATCCTGTCACACTCTCGCACAATTTCCCTCAATGCAAACAGATGATTCAGTGGCGCTGCAGGCTGTGCCACGCCTGCACTAGCGGAGACTGCCGTGCAGCCCGCTAGCAACTGGTGCCTGCGCACGCTTAGATAGTTATTTGGTTCGAATAGCGCGCATACCGCACTGACTAGCACATCACAGTCACTGCCGCCTCGCAACAATCGACACTCAGAAGCAGTTCGGTTGTTACGTCACATTCCTAGTGAGAGGTAATTAAGTCATCAGCTATGATGTAAATCTTCATTATTATCGTCGATTCCCTCTATCGTCTTTTTAGATGTCTTTGCATTTGCAGTATCTAAAACACGAAGAAATAACCCGTACATTGCTTCTAGCCCCACACTTGGGTAACCTTATACCCTGTGTCGTGGGAACCAGAAACAGCGACGTCACACACTGACATGTAAACATCCAAGATCCGGGATTCTAACCCGGGACTGGAACCGCAAAGCCACAGAATTCCTTAACCTTATGCTCTAAACTTTAGCGTATATACTCGAAGAGGAGCCACTCTTCCACTCTGGCACAAATTCTATTAAGCCTAAGTAAATGCACCGCAGCGTAAACTTATCTATTCAATTACCCCTAACACTCAAGTGAGGCCTAACCTAACTGAATAGACTGAGAGCCCACAGGAAATTCTCCTTTCCTCATATCTTTTCGTTAAAGATCACAGTACAGTCTGATATTTTGTCCTTATCGCTACTACTTTACTTTACTGCAACATGTAATCTAATCACAATATCACTTTACGCCTCTCCTGAGCATAGGAAACTCCCAAAGCACGCCATGTTTATGGTCCCCTACAATATCCAGATGAGGACAAATGGGCCAGTCCGCCCATCCACCATAACAATATCGTCAGGCCCACCACCATCCAACTGTATGTACTTCTACCACCAGGTGCCCCAGCCTTTTTCTACCACCCTTTCTGAAGGAGATCGAACGACATTTATCCCAAATTGAGAAGCGTATTAAAACATAAACATTTGTACAGGCACATACGTTGCTTCTGGCCCCATACTAGGATACCCTGTATAGTGTGTCGCACACATAAACATCCAAGAACTGAGGATTATTCTTCTTTCTCTCCAGCCGGGATTTGAACCCCGGACCTTTCGCTCGGTAGACAGAGCCAGATATTTAATGTACAGGGAGCAAGCCCATCAGCTTGTCAACTCTTACACTATGTAGTAATTAGGCTTTGTTCTCAGGTTCGTAGACGATGTCGCGTCGAGTCTATGAATTATGCATCGGTGTTTAAATAAACCGCGCGTCGCGAAGGGCGGGCAAGCACGGAAGAGGTTGAGCTCACTTACACTACATATATCATCTTTACTCATACTCCTTATGGGTGAGAGAGAAATAACTACGATAGGATCATATATACATATGTTACCGGCAATCTGTATAATCCGGTATTATATATAATCCCTAGGCAATATACACATATATATAATGCCTAAAACGTGCAGGTAATGTATGAAATATTATTTATTTTATACTTTGTCTAGGCATTAATTACAAACTAGGGGCGGCACGAGGGCGGGCGTCGGCGTTCGAAATTTGAATGTCATAATGTGTAGAAAAATTATACATTATGGTCATAATGTGTAATTTTTCAGATAAGAAATGAGTTTTTACCAAGTAGTTTAACATTATGCTGATCGTAACGTGCGGTAAAGAGGGTTTATGATACGTGTGTAGATAAAATATATATTGCACAATATATATCACATATTAAGGTTTTGTGCGTTTATTTTTACATATTGTTTGTCAATGAACAATGGTATAAACATCATGCCCATCAACAAAATACATTTTTCTGCATTGTAATTTTTAATAGGATTATTTGGTACCTACCAAATCTACCAAAATACCTACCTACCTACCTAGTTACTACGAGGTATCTCAACATTTTGATGACATCATTATTGTTTGAGATAAAGGGTGAAGTAAATGTTTCTTTAACTCATATTATTTTTTACCCATAAGAGGCAACATCGGGGGTATCAATTCACTTCGTCAGATGAACAATTAGGGTACAGGCTCTGTCCTAAAGCGCACTGTTCATTTATGCGGCAGTCGTAACGATAAACGCATGCGTTGAACGCACTCCGATTTTATTTTCACACTTCAAACACACTTCACTTTATTATTTAAGGGAGGTACATTAGGTGCATGCGTTGAACAGAAGGGATTCACGCGACGAATAATGGCACTCCACAGAACACTGGAGATACAATAGTTTTAATGTGCGTTTGACACGTTGCGTCTGGACGTCTCCTGAGGAGGTCTGTAGACCCAAACAATAATATGACTACCTAATTCAGCACAATGTATGTACCTGTATGTTAATGTTTGGTTATTATAACGAATTGAAGAACATCTCATTCATTACTAAAATGAGTGTTTATAAAATATCACTTCCCGCTCATCCGGTCTCTGCTACACTTACTTCCACTTACTATTACTTACCCAGACTTACGAGCAAACCTGCCGAGTATTGTCTATTTGGGGAGAGTCGAGAACTATTATGAACACTTGCAAAAGCGACTGTAAAAGTAGATGAAAAAACGTGCTGATGCCTACTCGTATTTCAGGGCCAATGTCCTTAACCGTACGCTCACACGGTTAAGGAAATTGACCCTGAAATGTACAGTAAGTCCAAAAATAGTCTACATCGAAACCAATCAATCAAGACCCCTACCACCTGATAAATACCACCTTATATCCAGATAAATGTTATCACAGAGCTCGTACGCCCCGGTCAGGGCCAGTCTCTTACATGATCAAAAGACTCTACAAGGAAACCAATTAAATAAGACTTCTACTCACCTGCAGTATAATATCCAGATCGATGTTGTCACAGAGTTCATACTCGCTGGTCAAGCCAGCCTCAGTCTCCAAGCTTTCGGCCGCACGGAAGCAGCCCTCTTGCTTCAGGAATGAGAGGACGAGGTATTTTAGGATGCGCTTGCGATTACGGAAGATGGCTTCTTTCTATTGGATAAGTGGATAAGATAGATAAGTTTGAGCAAAGAGGTCGAGGACGATGAAGGAGTTTCTTGGCTGATTCCAAATGGGTTTGACGACCTCTGTGACAGGTTCTGCCGCATAACGATAGATTCCAGATTCAAATAACGGCCGGGGAAAAATACTGCCGTCAAAAAAAGAAAGAAAATTACGACCGTCTCTCGTTCGGGATATGATAGAATCAGTATATTTGAGCGGTAATTTATTGGAGCAGCAGTCTGTGTATTCAGCCAATGGCGTTAGAGGTGGAAAGGGTAGATACACATAAACATTTATATCCAACAGCGAATAGCACAAATTCAAAAATCTTTATTTTGTGTAATTAGTAACATAAGTTTAGAAAGCAAAGAGCAAAGTTACCCAAATTCTAAATTGAAATTTCTTTATTTTCTGTATATATTAAAAAATATTTAGAAAACGTAATTTACTGCCTATTTTCTATATTGGACAACTGTGAGACAGCGAGGGCGAAGAAACTTTCACAGATTGATTTTTAGATCTCTTTTAAATATAGGTGTGTCTGTTTAACTAGTACAAATATTACATATTATAAATAATAAGATGACCTGAATGGCCGAGTAGGCAGTGACCCTGCCTACGAAGCCAAGGGTCCCGGGTTCGAGTACCAGTGGTGGCAAATATTTGTTTGATGAGAACGGATGTTTGTACCCTAGTCATGGTTGTTTATCTATCTAAGTATAATATTTATCTATATAAGTATGTGTATCGTTGTCTGGTATCCAAGATACAGGGAATCCTAGTTTGGGGCTAGATCAATGGGGTAAATAGTGTCGAAGGTATATAATTATTATTATATTAATACGCAGGTATAAATAATTACAAATTTATTAAGCGAGTACTGTTAGATTATTACCATGCACCCTTGTCATTTATGTAATCTTGAATATTGTAATATCCTTTTTATATAAAGTGGTTGTTACATGGTTTTTGAATGGCCATATGGCAATTTTTGTATTCCTCATAATGGTATCTCCAGAGGTAATCTGTTGTAGTAAAGAATGGACAGACCCTTGAAAGAATTGCAAACTTTCGCAATTCTAAACCAGGTTCAACTAGTTTGTGATTATTTCTTAGGTTAACATTACAGCTTTCGCTAATTTTGAATTCTATCTTCTTCCGATTTCAATGAGCAAAGGGTTTCGTTTATCTGAGTACATAGTTATACTTATATACTACATACACAAAACTATTTTTCAATGTTTCGATGCACGGCCTTGAATGTAGTCCTACTTTGTATTTAATATTTTATTATTAGGTACAAATTACAAAGTTATACTCGTACAAAAGATTTTCGTTTTACCTTTTCCCGTGTACAACGGTCTGGAACCTTTCGTGTGCGGGTCCGAGGTCCTACTCGCACTTGGTGGTATTATTGTAATATAAAAATAGTTTGAATATCCGCTGCTTTCCCCCACAACAAGATACATGACACTAAGAAAGTAACTAAAATCTAGCCTTGCTGTAGCCACATCCGTGTTATGGCCGATGTTCGTAACAGCGTAAACCGCAGAACTTAATCTACCGGCTAATTTATCTATGTGCGGCCCCCCCTGGCCTTTCCAAGAATCCTTGTGTCATTTGCTAGTTCTAACGTGTTGCTGTCTAATATATATAAAATCCACATTATCTTCCTCCCCAGGCGGGATTCGAACCCGGGACCTTTTGCTTGGGAGGCAGAGTCTAGAACCGCACCGCAACAGTCTTGAAAATTAATATCGTAAGAACATCTCAGTATCATCCGGGACACAAAAGATACCTAACCGCCACCTCTTTCACTTCATCATCAGCCTCTCAGGGGCCCCACTGTTGGGTATAGACCTCCTCATAAACACGCCACTCAGAACGGTCCTTCGCAACCCGCGTCCAATGCTTTCCTGCCACCCTCGCCACATCGTCGGACCATCTGGCGGATGGTCTGCCGACCGATCTTTGGCCTCCTCTTGGCCACCACTCTGTCACCGATCTGGTCCATCTTCCCTCTTCTCGCCTTGCCAAGTATCCTGCCCAATTCCACTTAAGCCGTGCTCTTTCACTTACCGCTTCCATTTTCCTCATCCTGCTCATAGGTCTTGCGGTGGCAGCCATTTCGAAGGCACTTTTAGTAAATAAACAATAGCAAAGAAGAGGAATATTCACTGACAAATAAATCTGACGGAACAATTTGTGATTGTGTCAAAGAAAAGTCAATGATGCGAATAATGACGGTGCGTCATTTCGTTGCTAGGGAGGGGTTGTTATGTTGCCTAGCAACAACGGCATAGCGCTTGTTTTATAACATGGTCATATACCCAGGGGGTTGGAGCACCCGCTCAGGGCGATTACACGCCTCACACCTTACAAGACAATGCAATCAAATCTTATCAATATAAGATCTACTTCTTTATACTTTATTGCACATAAACATTCTTGAACAATTACAAACACAGTTGGTATACAAAGGCGTGCTTATCTCCTATACAGAGATTTCTTCCAGCAAACCCAGGGCTGACAGGAAATGATAGTTTAATTATAAGGGATAGACCTATTATTATGCAGAACATAACCTCAAACTAAACAACAGAGTGACTAATATATTTATAACAAATTACTTACTTACAAACATAAATAAATGAGAACCTAGATAATAATTTAACACTAACTTATACTATATATAAATATCAATAAATACCTATACAATAAATAAATAAAATATAATCTACTACGGAAGAGAAAGGTAATGTTCCTTCAAACGACTTTTAAAGATGTTAAGAGATGGACTGTCCCTGCGGTGCTGGGGAGTTTGTTCCAGAGCGTGATAGCCCGGAGTCGGAACCCATGTTCATATGCGACAGTTTTATATAAAGCTACCCAAAGACGGAGAATCTCTTCCAATCCATATGGGTATTAGTAAAGGGTGTAACAGATTACGCCGGAACTCGTCAATTACGTCTCCGCGTTCATAAAACCCTGACGTTCAACAAATTCTACATTTTAATGAAATTCTCAAAGCTGGGAGTAATGGGCGATTCGAGGAAATGCCCGCGAAAATGGTCTGAGCTCTAACTAAGTTTTGCCTGGAGTGGCTAGCGTCGCATGGGAACAAGAGAGATGCATACATGGGCGAGAGAGAGCCTGGTGGTGGTGGAGATGGTGGCCTAACTCAGGCGCCAAGATACCTTGCAATGTCTCGATATTCGTCACTTCCCGGTTTTAGTCGCTGAAAGTGATCAAGTTGTCCTGGAAACAAGAATTTTGGCACAGAGGAGTATCATTGATTCACGATTTAAAAAAATATCAAAAGGCGTCCAGTGGTAAAGTTATAATAGTCCTACTGTTCTACTGCTGAGTCTTAGAAGAACAGGGAGATTGCTAAAGACAAAGACAAAGACAAAAATGTTTATTTTTTCATCATTGGTTCTAACTAGGTTTAATATTATTTCTCTACTGTGTTTCAAATGATGGTACCCAGTCGAACGTGTACAAATATTAACCTTATTATATAAGATTTTAAATCTAAATTTAATCTTAACATATTTAAATTAGTGGACATATTTACAACTTAAATCAGTATCAGTATTAGTATTTTATTGCGATGCTACACCGGTTCACAAACTTCACAAACCGTGGGCTAAGACGAGAAAGAAACGGCAAGAAAACTCAATCCAGCCCATTTAGTTCGACGCGGATTTGTGGAGTACCTAATTAGTTCTTTGTCATTAAAGTATTCATTGATATCATAGTACATTTTATGTTTTAAGATTTTACTAACCGTTTTTTTTTTTTTTTGAAAATATGTACGACCAAAGTTTTTATAGCATTTGAAATATTTATTTATATAGAAAACGCTATTTCTATATAGCACGCATTTAGGAGAAGGAAGTACCATATGGTTTTTATTACGTAGATTTCTTGAGTGAATTGTGTTTTGTTCTATAAAACGTGTATGATAGTTTTTCTTAACGAACACTAAGCACTCTAGGATAAATATCGATGGAAAAGTTAGAACGTAATATTTTGTAACTTTACGTCTTTTTTATGCCAGCGATGGATGATAAGTTTATTTTTAGTTTTAAGACCTCTGTGGGCTAGCGGTGCTTGCAAGTGAGGTTTTAATCCCTTGGCCGTAGCGTACGGGGTTCTGATCTGACTAGCGAGAGGTAACGGGATTGAATGAGGGAGGAAAAAATCCCCGGTTCTTGGATAACTGGCGTCATCATGTTGGGGTACCATGGCCATGGTACCATGGCCATGGTACCATGGCTTGGGGTTCAAAATCTCGATTCTTCACAACGGGATCCAGGTCTCCAGGTGTTTCGACTTAGCTTTGTATGCCTAATGTTTAAGTTAATATAATTTTAATATGAGGTGCGACGCCCGACCCACAGACAAACTACTCACGTTTGGTTTAGTGGGATTTACTACTCTGTCAAGAAAGTAACGGGAAAAGATCAATAATATAATATACAAATTGTAAGTAATCAAAATTTATTTAATCACCTTCAAAGTATGCTCAATCCAATCATCAAAACATTTTTAACGCTTTTTCCGGAATTAAGTTCAGTTCTTGCCGTGAATTCTTCTTTATGTCTTCTAACATGCTTCTACCGAATGAAAACGGGTGCCACGAAGTGGTAATTTGAGTTTAGGAAAAAGAAAGGAGTCGGCTGGAGCCATATCTGGTTAATAAGGTGGTTGCTCGATGGTATTTGTTGAGTTTTTGGTCAAAAATTCGAATGTGAATGAGGATTTTCAGTCAGTTTGCGATATTAACTTCAGTTGCAGACGTTGACGATCTACCAGAGCGAGGCAAATCTTCCATCACATCTCGACCGCTTTTGAACGCTTTGTACCACTAATTAGCACGTGTTTTTGACAAAGTCGATTCACCGTAAGCCGTCTGTAACATTTTCAGTGACTCCAAACACGATGCAAATTTTAAGACAAACTCTTCGTTCGATGTTTTGTCCATTATGAAATTCACAATACACACAAGAAGTTTTATCTTCTTCTTCTGCTAGTGGAGGTTACATCGCTGTTTCCGGTTCCCGCCGCGATACAGTAGCCTTGTTATGTAAATCTGAAATGAATCGCAATTTAATCAACTGTCAAGTGTGAGTCGGACTCGCGCACCAAGGGTTCCGTAAAAAGTTCGTTCATCACGGGAGTCCAGTCTCGGAAATCTCAAAATAGGTTTCATAGTGAAAGTTATGCAGAATGATGTCGCTAACAACTCCCTAAAACATGACTACACCTTTCTGTTACAAAACAAAAACAAACAAAAAACAAAAAGTTGTTTAATTTCATAGAAACTGTTAACATAGCATATAACAAGACTTCCCAGTAAGTAATAATAATACTTGTGTTGGGAATGACTCGCAACTTCTCCTAAGATTCTAGCGTACAGTTAAAGGTAAGCATTTTTACTTTTCTTAAATATTAACAGATAAGGGTATATGTGTTTTGTGTATGTGTGTGTGTTGTGTGTGTGTGTGTTGTGTTTGTGTGTGTGTGTGTGTGTGTGCTTAAGTGAGGGTGTATATGTGTGTGTGTTTTGTGTACCTATGCGTGATAGTAACTGTTCCTATGCCCTACGGTTGCATTATAATGAACCTTGGGATCGGGTTTGTAAACATCCACATATGGTAACAGTTAAACCTACCAACAAACAGGTTGTACAAACCTTGGGGTCTATTATTATACTGGTAGGTAGTGCCTGTGAGAATGCAGTATGTAAAGGGGGTTTGGTGAGTACTTATATTAGTTAATCATCGTTTAAGAAGGTCTTTGAAGAAGGTTTCAACTTCCTCATAGTTAAGTGTATTTAGCCATTTAGTTACAGTTTCTTTACAAGTATGTAGCTGAAGGTGGTATATGCATAAAATTCTGTTTACTTTGTTATATATAAAGGCTGATTGACAGGCATATTGTCGTTCAGCGAAGACTGTGCGAACTGTCTGCGGTGGGGCAACTTTGTCGTTTCGTCTTTTGGTATTTATGGATTGGTCATACACCAGAGATTTGTGGCAAGACAGGATTAAGTTAAGAATGTATAGTTTTCTAACTGATAGGAGGTGACTAGTCTCATATAGGGATTGTGTAGTAAACCTGCGAGGTAAACTGTACATAACCTTTACGATAGACCTCTGGGCTCTTTCCACATCCATAAATTTGGTTTTTGCTGCCCCCCCCCAGACTGGTATGCAGTAGGTAATCACTGATTGAATCAATGCTATGTATGTTTTATTTAGGAGTTCCTTATTCATAACGAATCTGAGTGATTTAAAGATCCATGTCAGCTTACGTACTCTGTTCATAATCAGCTCAATATGGCCGTACCAGCTTAACCGTTGGTCTACTATGACTCCCAGGTACCTGATATTCTCAACCTTCTGTATATGTGGGCAGTCACAACCTAGGTTTCCAGGATCCGCGCAGCTATGTATCTTTAAAAAGAAATTGTCGTTAGGCTGGGAATTTATGTAGGGCCCAAAACAAATGTACTTTGTTTTTTGAACATTTAATGACAAAAGATTTTCATTTAACCAGTTGGCAACCCTAGCCAGTCCTAGTTCAGCAACTTTATGTACCGTATCCCATGATTCCCCCGAGAAAACTATTGCAGTATCATCTGCATAGGAGAAGATCCTCCCCCCGACGCCTCCAAGGTTACATAGATCGTTTATGTATATTAGGAAGAGCGTCGGGCCAAGGACACTCCCCTGCGGGACACCAAAGGTGACAGATTCTTCCTCACTAATAAGTTTTTCAATTTTTACCTTTTGTGTTCGGTCGTGTAGGTAGCTTTCAAATAAGGACAGATCAGTACCACGAATACCAATATTATCTAGTTTGTTAATGAGAATGAGGACAGACACGGTGTCAAAGGCCTTCTTAAGGTCTAAAAAGACTGTCAGACACTTCTGGCTCCTGTCTACCTCTCTTGCTATGGTATTTACTAGTATTGTGATAGCGTCTTGCGTTGAGAGTCCCTTTCTGAAGCCGTATTGGGAATTTGAGATAATATTATATTTATTGAGGTAGCTGACCAGCCTCTTGTTGGTCAGTTTCTCGATAATTTTAGATATCGAGGTTAAAACAGAGATTGGTCTATAATTATTGACATCTGAGCGGTTACCACTTTTAAAAACAGGCGTCACTACAGACCGTTTTAGTGCTATCGGGAAGACTCCCGCGTTGAAACAGAGGTTGGTCAGGTTACTGATCAATGGAGCTAGAAAGTCCATCGAGAGCTTTACAAATTTTGTGGGAATACCGTCCCAACCCTCGGCGCTGTCCGAGTCAAGGCTCATTATAAAATTGCTCACCTCTTGTGGGTCAGTATCCAACAGAACAAAAGAGGATAAGTTTGTATTACGGGAAAATGTACTAGTTATTACTGTGCTAGATGTATTGATGATGGACTTTGCGAGGTCCACCCAGTAACAATCATTTACCTTGCTTCTGGCCCCACACTAGGATAGATAGATAGACAGATAAATTAATTTATTCATTGCAACATGGTACACACACAAGCACATAATTGTAACTCAAACGAAAAAAAATAACTTACAAAAAGAAAACAACAGCAGTTAACACAAAACAGTCAATAATTAAAAAAATATACCAGCAAACATTGGGGTACGGTAAGGATCACTATGTAGTATTGTGACTGTACCGCGACAATGAAAAGGCCCTGACTCAGCAATGTCACAGACGAATCTGTGACTCTGGAATGGTGGATAGCCTGTATCGATGTCGTGGGAACTAAAAACAGTGACGTCACACACATAAACATCCAAGATTGGGATTTTATACTTTTTCCTCCCCAGCCAATTAATAACTCAATCATCATCATGCACATTAAACATAGGCTGTTTACTTAAGTGTAGGCTGAATGATTGAATATCTGTGCCTAAATCAAAAAAAAAAGATAACTCGGCTCCAATTCGAAATTAAAATTTTGTTTTCTATCTGAGGGGGGCAAAACAAAACAATACCAAACAACGTGGCCATAGAATCTTATTACAAGCGTGTTGTAAACACGTATCTTGTATGGGTACAAATAAAAGAAAAATGCGGGTGGTTCATTATTTGTTGTTATAGCGGCAAAAGACATATACCCTCTGTGAAAATTTCAGCTATCTACCTATTTCGGTTGTTCTGGTAGAGCCCGGTGAAGGACGGACGGACGGACAGCGGAGGCTTACGGAGTATTCTCACTGAAGAAAGAATGGCAGAAAGTTCTCCGGCTTTCAGAGCATTTATGGAGCAGACGGTTAAAAGAGTACCTGCCCAGTCTCAAACCTAAGAAGCGTCACGGAACCCAGTACGAAAACGTAAAGGTAGACGACGTGGTACTAGTTGTTGACCCAGACAAGCCGAGAGGAGTTTGGCCAATGGGCAGGATTCTGGCAGTGCATCCGGGCAGTTAGTAATATGGTCCCGTTTGGCACCCTTCGGGTACGGAACCCTAAAAACCGTCCAGTCAGGACACGATTATATGATACAAGCTGTCTTTCATTGCAACTTTGCGATTGAAATTCCTACAGTCTATTTAGCGAATGTCTTCACTTTTGACAGCTCGATTCCTATACATTTTTGACAAGAGCTATTAACATAAACATAACAAAAACATTTATATACAGGCACATACATTGCTTCTGGCCCCACCCTAGGATACCCTGTGTAGTGGGAACCAGATACAGCGACATCACACACATATACACGCAGAGACACAACTGCGGCGTCACAGAGGTCGCCAATGAAAGATATTGTTTAAAATGCACGCAATAAGAAAACGTCAAAACAAGCAATAAACAAAAACTATTATTTTTAAGGTTCCTTAGCCGAGGGTGCCAAATGCCCTGTTACTAAGCCTCCGCTGTCCGTCTGTCTGTCTGTCCTTCACCGGACTGTATCTCTTGAACCGTAATAAGTAGACAGTAAGTAGAAAGTTTCAAAGAATGTGTATTTCTATTGCAGCTACAACAACAAATAATGAACTATGCGCAATTTAAATAAAACCGGCCAAGTGCGAGTAGGACGACAGAACTACACATGAAGGGTTTCATACCATTTTGGACACGGAAAACCGTAAAACGACAGTAAAACAAGTAAAACAAAATGGCTAATAAAATGGCCATACCAATAATTTCTTCTATGGGTACTTCTTTTAATTCTGAAAAACCGGTATGTTTCATTATTTGTTGTTATAGCGGCAATAGAAACACACCCTCTGTAAAATTTCCGGTCTCTACCTATTTTGGTTGATCCGGTAGAGCCCGGTGACAGACGGACGGACAGACGGACAGCGGAGGCTTTATTACTAAGCCTCCGCTGTCCCGATTGGCACCCTTCGGGTACGAACCCTAAAAATGAAAGAGGGTCTCCATATTTGAGACCTGATGTTTTGCGTTTTTTCTTGGACGGTGGCACGGAACCCTTCGTATGTACGTATGTACCCTTCGATGGTGCGAGTCAGAATCGCACTTGGCCGTTTTTTTTAATAAGCTTTTATTAGTTGTATAAAAAAACTAAATTAAACTAAACACGGGAACCCTAAAAAGTAAGAAACTAATCTACGACAGAATTGAGTCCATGTCATAAAAATGTTGCATTGTCATTTTCCGCTCAAAATTTCAGCTCAATCGGAAACCGGGAAGTGGGTCAAATTTAACTTGCAAGATTTGATTACCGACGGACAGAGTCCGGGGCAGGTGAAACTACATAAAAGCGTATAATAAATGAATGAATAAAGCTACAGATAATATAGGGATTATATTCTATGGAAATATGACCATAAGTCTACTGAATAACTAACTAAGACTATGGAATAACACAACACTGATGTTTTTCTGTAGTAGGTAACTCCCCCGAAATTTTAGGGAAATATTGTCCATGCGACTTTTTTTTAACAAAATAATTTAGAGAAAAACATTAGGTATACCGACTAGTTACTAGTTTAGACCGGTTTAGACTCGCGAAAGTTAGCAATTCTTTAAAGGGCCAGTGCATTCTCTTCTGCAACAAGATAACTCTGGAGATTTTGGATTTGTTATTTGAGCAATTTAAAACCATGTGAAACAACTTGGTCTAAAAAGGAATACTGTATGGGGTTAATCACACAGGCTGATAGTAATCTTATAATTATTTATTCCTTCTTGAATTGTAATATTTGTATTAGTTAAACACAACCAATTTGTAAAAGAGATCTAAAAATCAATCTGTGGGAGTTTCCCAGTCCTTCTTCTCCCACAGTGGTCCAATGATAGAGAAGATGAAAAAATAACGTTTGCTAAGTATATGTTAATAAAGAAAAGTTGATTTTTGACTTTGACTTCTTCAGAACCGCGGTCTCTAATTAGAGCAACGTCTCTTGAAAGCGGATAGTGAAGTGATACTGAACCTTTCTCAGTGATATTTCCGAGCTTGTAAAAGAGCCTTTCATTGCTTAAGGGTTGAGGGAGAGTCTTTACGTCGATAATTAGATTTCTTTAAATAACTTAACAAGAACTGTGTATAAGTTGCACTTAGCATCTACGTGTTGTTTGTTACAGACGAATAAGAACTTCTTAAAAAGGTCTTAGGGGTCCGTCAGACGATGAGCAATATACACGGTGTGGCAGTAAGGTGTAGTCATGTTTTAAAAGGTCTTTAGGGATATTATTCTGAACAACTATCAGCGGAATTATGTCCCTAACAATCCCTTACATATGAATACACTTTTCTGTTACCCTCTGTAGATATGTATATCTGGCTTTGACTTGAATTGAAAACTAGGTAACAACGGGACCAACACAACTTGGCGCATGCTAGGACTACGGTTTCGGCGCATGTACCCCTCCTACAATACGTAAGTATACTTACGCTGTGCCTACAAGTCTCAAGCATGTACTATATGGTATGAATCACCATTCCGATGTTCGCTCCGTTATTCCAACGAAGGCTTAGCGTAGTTGTGTTGGTCGCGTAGTAGGTACTCGTGCCTCGCAACTAGGTACTACTCCACAAAGTTAACTTGGCACCTGCGAGGAATGCGTTTCCTATCCCTCTCTCGCTCGCTGTCGCCCTTGACGAGTTAGTAGGACAGTGACGGACGCTACAACGTCATCAGAGCCTGCCAAGTAACTTAGGTAGTAGGATGTGAACCCCAGCCGAACTTTGATTTTCACCTTCACCTCCCCGAGGAATGTGTTCGGTTTGCGAAAGACGCATCATCATCGGTGCAGAAGCATTGCGTCACCCGTTTTCCTATACGGTGTGGTAGTGGTTTAAACGTGTAATATAGGTATAAGTCTTTTTGGCTTCATGAAGCATGTCTGCAGACATGTTGGAGCCAATGCTGCTAGAAAGGCAGTGCTCTATATCGTCCAAAGTTTTGGGCGATGACAACATTTGCCCCCGGATGATCAGCAGCGTGCTTGACGAACTGGTTCTTGTGATCACATATGTAATAAATGTTTCCCTCTCAGAAAGCTACTTTCCACTCTGTGAAAGAAAGCACACGTCGTCCCTTTGCCAAAATTATCCAATCCCTCCTCCTTCAAAGAGTTTCATCCTATTTCTATTCTTCCTACCCTCTCCAAAGTTCTCGAATCCGTTATTCACACCCAGCTCTCCTCCTACCTCTTCAAAAACCTTTTAATCAACCCTTTCCATCCGGGTTCCGGTCTGGTCATAGCACCGTGACCGCCTTCCTTAAAGTCACGGACGACATATAGGTTGCTAAGGACAATAAACAGCTTTCTGTGCGTGCTTGACTTGACTTCAGCAGCGCCTTCAGCGGTGTCGATTTTGATATTCTCGTTGAGACACTGAAGTCCTTAAATCTCTGCTCCCGCTAGGCTAGCTGGTTTGACCATTAACTAAGAGACTGGCAGCAGCGCATGAGGCCCGAGGAGACATTAACCGAGTGGCGCAATCTTACTAGGGGGCTTCCTCATGGTGGTATTCTTTCCCCTCTTTTGTTTATAAAAAAAAAGTATTTAGGTCATTATTTGTTGCTGTAGCAGCAACAGAAATACATATTCTGTAAAAATTTCAATCTAATACGGTTCATGAGATACAGCCCGCTGACAGAAGGATAGTCAGGCTGAAAGACGTTCAG
This sequence comes from Argyresthia goedartella, assembly GCA_949825045.1. NCBI lineage: Eukaryota > Metazoa > Arthropoda > Insecta > Lepidoptera > Argyresthiidae > Argyresthia > Argyresthia goedartella. The sequence goes on along the minus strand of OX463823.1, from coordinate 4,358,302 downwards.
ACGGACATCGTAGTTTTAGTAATAGGATCCCGTTGGTACCCTTCGCAAACGGAATTCTAAAACAACAGTCTGTTATTGTCCAAATGGGGAAGCAAATAAATAAGTAGAATATTGAATAACTGAACGCAACTGTGCTTCTACCACCACATATGATAAAATGTGTGCTCTATGTTTGTTTCTTGACAAGGGTCAAGACAGCCTATGATATAATATAATTAATTGTGACGATACATAGCCTATAGTAGACGTTCAAGACGCTTTTAACAAAACCTTATCGTCAAATTCTGATAAATACTAACTGAAAATCAGCGCTGAGGGCCCCCACCCTCAGCATAATGTTGAGTTAGTACCTTTTGCACACCAAAGACACACTGTGACCCTACCGCCTACTGTGTTGATGCAGGTAATAGGTAATTCTGTATTTGACAAGGTAGTCCATTAAATCTAGAAACGTGTCTCAAGCTGAACCTATTTCAACAAACACTTTTGACAGTATCAGAATTGTATATTTCCGCCCTTTTGTATTTTTATAAGTTCATTTTTTTTGTTAAAAGACAGCTTTTGACTATGATGTCAAAAGCTGTCTTGTCAAAACATGTTAGTATTTCATAGAACTCGTGAACAAATTACCGTTTTGACAGTTCCTAAAAGGTATATTTTTGACTAGCAGTCAACGTTCTGTTCTATTCTGTTTTATTTTTGTCTTTCTTTCTCTTTATTTCAAGTAGTTTAGATATTATGGGTGACTAAAATAAACATACAAATATACGAAGATACACATTACCTCATTTTGGCTTATTTGCAGTCGGGTAAATAGATATAAAACATCATCTAACCAAGTTAAGTCTACATAGAACTGAATCTAGGCCAGCATCATGTTACCAACGAATATCTCACGGAAGAGGAACACCGGATGATTGATATCCTCCACAGTCTTTTCCACTATCTTTTCCTGCACAATTTTTAGAGCTCTAGAATATTTAATTTGCAGTTTCTTTGACAGCGAAGACGTTTTTAATAAATTGCACTTCAAACCAAGAGGTTATTTTGTCACAAAACTATCGCGACTTTTCACCCTCTAAGTACGGCAAAGCCATGAGGAGGGTTGTGATTTTGATATGTTAGTTAGTTCTTAAGTTAGAAGCCTCTTGATAGCCCGCTGGTAAAGGATATGAGACGTCTGTCGCAATACATTCAATATGGCGCCCCCTATAGAGCATAAAGTAGAAAGACATGGATTTGAAAAATAAATTTCGGACAGGGCCATGCTGGGTATCAAATCAGCCCTATATATTTCGCAAAAAAATATAAATTAAATGTAAATAGGACGATGGCCATAGCATAACAAACCAGTTATACACAATTTTGCGTAACATGTTTATTAACTACTATAGTTATAAAAGTATAATAGTAAATTCAACTTTGATCATAATTTACTTGCATTCTGGGTAAGTATGGTAAGAAGCAGGATCTTTTAACCGTTAGAAGAGAGTAACAATCCTTAACATGACGTAACATGTCACGCCATTTCCTAGATGGGGTGGCAGAGATACGTTTGTGCCCACTCTACACATTTAGCCAGCTATTCAATACTCCATTTTGCGTGACGGGGGACTAGCCCATCGCCGTAGCTGTAGAGATATGAAGGTTTATTAATCCATTTGTAAACGAATGTAGCCCACTGAGGGACACAGGCCTTTACCCGGATTCGAGTGAAATTGAGCCATGCTGCACCACAATGGCTTAGTGCAGGTTGATGAAGGTGCGTGACACCTAAAACCACACCGTGTGTCGAGCTAGTGGACAACCCGACTATCAGAATTTTTCAAGCTGAACTAATAGGGCCTCTGCCAAAACGTTTATAATAAAAAATGTAGCCTATCAAGGTCCCTATCGAGGTGCACAGGCCTTTAACCGAATACAAGCAAACACACAGCTTTAATCCTTATTAATTTTAAAAGCCTGACGACGGTATCCTCCAGAATGCAGTGGCTCCAGTCTTCATGAATGGCGCCCGCCCAGCGCATTGCCGCAGTGGGGGGCGCAGGGCGGGCGCAGGGCGGGCGGGCGGCAGTCTGCCTTGCGACATGAGCCAGACATGACGCAAGCCTGGGCGGTCGCGCTGTTCGCACTACTCGCCTCTCTAGTCGGTGAGTGTAATTCAAATTCAGGGTAACTTGATTCGCTGTAAATTATGTATCGGTAATGCTTGGGTTTTTCCTAGGTATTGTTTGTAGGGGAAGTTATTTTGCGGTTGATGAAGTGGTCTTTCTTAATAGTAACAGTAAAGGTCCTGAGGAAATAAACCGGTTCCGGTTTCGTAAGAAAGTGAGTGCGGTGATGATTGGTTCGGTTCGAGCCGGTGGATTGGATTTGGCGGGAAAGTGTTTTTTTTTCTAAAGAGGTTTGTCGCGATATTAATTTGGAGAAAATTAATTTTACGTGTGCTGCAAAGGCGCTGCATAGCTGTATCAAAGCGAATAAAATTATGGTGCTTTATATCATGGGAAAGGAAAGGTATTTTTGTTATGTTGGCTTTTGTTTTTAAAAAAAAAAAAAAAACTAGCGCCTGCAAACTACCCAATATAATTTTAACAAAAAGTAAAACTTTAGAAAAAACCGACTTCAATAGGACATTGATAAAAATATACCCATACGTGTCTTAATTAAAAAACTCATACGATTCCTCCATGATCCCATCATCAGGTCGTGACCGAGAGAAGCTCTCCTGGTAGGTACGTCACCGTCACTTCCATGTCACCATTATGCATTATGACGGGCCATACATTAGTGGCCAACCTTAATAAAGTTACCATATCGCAACCTGCAGTAGGCTAGCTTGTGTTGAGGAGTTCCCGTGGCCATCTGTGGTCTTCATCATCAGCTCCACTTTACAAAATGATGCTTGTCGACAGTGAATGCACAAATTAGCATGAAAATTACAAAAATCGAAGAGTTCCTTCGATTTCTCCAGGATCCCATCATCAGATCCTGTTCTGATGAAAACGGGACCAATCGGAAGTTAAACCCTTTCAAACAAAAACTCATTTTTCGAAATCGTTCCATCCGTCTTGGAGATATCGATGAACTTACATAAAAAAACATAGATCCCGACGAAATGAAAACCTTTTGTGAAGTCGGTTAAAAAATATTTTTCTAATAGTACAGATGTAAATGTCTTAATCACTACTATATTTATTCTTAGCTATATATAAAAACAAAGTATGAAAAATCTGATGATGATGTACAAATAATAAACTTTGGCAAAAGTTCTTCCTTTTCCTATCCCTATGAACAATAAAATTATGAATACTTGTTTTAAGAATCTACCACCATCCATTACAAATGAGTTCAATGCAGTGCTAACATGCAAATATAAAAACAACACTCTCTTCATACAAACCTGTGGGATGGGATAGCACAAACATTATTGAGGAAGTAAGCGTATCTTGCTGTATTGTGACCCGCACTGCTGTAAATTTAGCTAAAAAGTAAGAAATAAAGCCAAGTGTACTTATCACACTCTCATTTCTTTTAACAGAAAGATGTACATGAATACATCTGGGTTTTTTCTTACTTTTCATTATATTTTATAACTCATAAAATATTACAAAAACGTTTTTTTTTTCAAATTAATAAGATAGAGAAACAGAAATTTAAACATTTTACTAGGAATCATGAATTAATTTAATTTTTAATTTCATTTCATTCACGTATATCTTATGGGATAGACCACGAGCATATTAAAACATTAAAACACTATAATTTTATGCCAAAAATGGCGGGTTCAAATTGACATTTAATAGTTTGGCGCGAAAGCGGGCGGAAGTGATGTAAAGTTGTTGTCAGTAAGGACAGAGCTATGCGTCAAACTCCTTCTCCATTTTTCGCTCAGAAAAGGAAAGGGAGACTGAAGTAGTGCTCTGTTCCTTACTGACAACAGATATTAATACGTCACTTTCTCTGATGGGGTCTTTAAAACAAGTGCTGTTTGACGTTACTTTAAATTAGTATTTATTGTTAAAAATCAATACTAAATAAAATAAAAACGTGAAAAAAAGATGTTTTTAGGTCTCAAAATATTATTAAATTAAATCAAATTCCCTATTGTTTTGGGCACCTCTAAAAAAACCTTTGAAAAGAAGATACTTACTGAAAAAAAAAACTTTACTTACTCCGAATCAGCGAAAAGAGAATGTGTTTTTATTGGTTTCATACAATATTAGACTTCACCTTTATGTTAAAAATAGTATAGGTGTACCTGTACATGTTTAAGACGTCAACCTGTGATGCCTTAGATGGACATTGGCAATCAACACCCACCAGCAACTCAGTTCCTGAAAATGGTGCCATCAAGTCCATGGTGTACTCAGATAAATTAGGAGTAGGTTTAGGCATCAAGCTGCAATATAAGTTACGGCAGCATGTATAAAACATTTGTATGCCTGATGCATCTTACATGCAGATAGTAAACTGCATGCTTAATAGGGAGTATGACAGTAATACGACTATTGTATTACAAATGGGGAACAGCACAGGAGTTCAACAAGACGATTTGATAAATTACTTTTTAGTTTAATTAATCTATAGTATCTCTCCGGGCAAAGAAAATTATTTTGTGTTTTTTTTCCCTATTCCAAAGCTCTATCAGAGGCACAAAATGACCGGATTTCTAGACTCAACCGGCTTATGTATAACTTGACCTTTGGTCATCGGGACCGAGTATTATATTTTGACACAAATAAGTTTATCCGAAATTTTATACTGGCTAGGGATACAATATATGTACCTGCATCATCTAAGCGACAGATTGCCAAATTGACTGTTGATTGTCGAGAAAATAACTAGGTTGCCAGTAGAAAATGACGAATGTCGAAATTATTCTACTAAACCTTTGTACGCTGAGGTTTTAAAAACAGCCAAGACGAATGTAGGTAAATTAACTTTGACTACTCATTTAAAATGTCAGGGCAGGCAACAGAAAACTCTCCTATAAAGCAATGGGAAATATTAAACTGCACATCAATAATAATGATTTGCACAGCAAATATACTGATTTTCACAGCAAATATCAGAGCAAAATACTGCCGTAGCTTAGGTGAAGGGTAAAGAGGGTGAGCGAAGCGAAGCCCCCTTTATCGTTCGTATTAGGTTAAACAAGTAAGAACATCAAAAATACTTAAAACATAGAACGTATTTTTGCTGATCGTTTTTTGTTGTTAAAATCAGTATTTTTGCTGTGCGATTAAATACTAGCATAAAGCAATTGGTTTTAGTAAATCAGAACTTACAAGGTGGCTTTTCTGGCAAATTACTAGAGCTAAAACTATTCTTGGAGCAATACAGAGTAGACATTCTATGCCTAGTAGAACACTGGCTACTTGAGTCTCAAATGAATTACTCTGTACACAACTATCAAGTAGCCAGCTGCTTCAATAGAAAGTCTGCAATACACGGAGGATCCTTGGTACTGGTTAAAAATGGCCTAAAATTAAGAGATCTATAAATCAATCAGTGGAAGTTTCTAAGCTTCTTCTCCCACAGTGGTCCAATGTGGAGAAGTGGCAAAAAATGACGATTGCTAAGTATATGTAAATATCTACAGTAATAAAGACATTTGGAATTTTGGAATTTTGGAATATTTAAAAGCTAGGTAATAGAGAGTCTCTGAGAGATTTGTTCAAAGAAACCAACATCCTAACAGATGCAAGTCAATATATCTATGAAAACATAACGTATGTGAGGAAAAATATCAGTAGCTTTAGAACCATTTATAGCCACCACAATGTGCAAACTAGAAATAAACATACGCTTTCTTTTCGAATGTACAGACTCACAAATGTCTGTTAGTTCTTTTATGGGAAACTGTATACGCTTCTACAATAAAATTCCGCTAGAAATACAAAACTTAACTGAAAGTCGATTAAAAAAATGCATAAAGCACACTTTGTGCACAAAGGCCTACTACAAAATTAATGACATTTTACAAGACACCGACATTTGGCATTAAACCAGTTCATTGCACCCAGTGCATATTATGTACTAATAATTAGGCACCTAGCTAATGTTTTATTACGCTTGCTTGATTAAGTCTCAATTTTTGTGCTATTATAAATAAAAATCTTCGAACTTGAACTTGAACTTGAACTGTATTGTTGCATTTACATTTTACATTTACATACAGGCACAAAAATTGCTACTGGCCCCACACTACGATACCTTGTGTCGCGGGAACCAGAAACAGCGACTCCACACACATATAAACATCCAAGACCTGGATTTTCTTACCCCCAGCCGGGGATCGAACCCGGGACCTCTTGCTTGGTAGGCAGAGCCACAACCGCGGTGGCGCAGGGGTCGTCGAATATGTAGTATGTTGACGTTTTGCCGCAGAGAAGCGTATTCAACGTTCGGTCAAGATTGTTGTTTTCGTATTCCAGTCGTATGTGCTTTGCAGCAAAAATTACATAATTCTGACGCACAATCAAATAAAACCATGGACTCTACTGGCTGGAGATAAGGTCGAAAGGTGTGAGCGCGCAAGATTGTGCGACCACACGTAATCCGACGTGAAGCTTTCAATGTTTTAATGATCGAAATAGTTTGACGCATTTTTTTTGGCATCTAATCAACTGTGAATATACTTATTGAAATTCCACTTTACTAAAATATCATAAACAAAGCGTAAATGATAATAGCATGCGACAAGAAATGGTGACCCGAGGCGAGCTCACGAGTTTAATCGGTCGCCGTGACCGTCATCAGCAATGATAAACCGTAGTCATTAATATAAAATTAAATCAGTGTAAAATATACTGACGAGCAATGAAAAAGTTCCAGTGACATAGGAAGCACCAAATTACTTAGCTTAATGACGCCGTCTGCAATATTGAAGTACATTTAACAGCGTATCAGAATATTACCAATAAAAAACGTAAATATCGTGTTCAAATTTTAAATTAAATGTTTTAAAAAATTGCATGGGTGTTTGTCGGTATTTTGTGGGTGGAACTTTTTCATTGCTCGTCAGTGTAACTTTGATACAACGGAGTATATTTTTGATTCAGTAAGGGATAGCACTAACATTAACGAAATTCAGTATTGTATTAGTAGTAGAGAATAACCGATCTCTAGCATATTATAAATAATAATATAATAAATGTAGTCCATTAATGTACCCACGGAGCGGCTCAGCCCTTTATCCGGACACGAATAAGATTAAGCCATACTCCACCACGCTGGCTCAGTGCGTGTTGGTGGAGAGGTTTTACGACCACTACCACGTAGCGGTAGTAGCCGGGACCTTCAGCTTAACGTGTTATCCGAAACACTGAACGTCCGATAATGTACTTATGATAAATTAATTATCTCATTGATATATGGTCAGGATTCGAACCTGCATCTTCTGTGTGAGAAGCAAGCGTGAAACCTATTAGACCTCGGAGCTCGAACAGCAGCGTTCGAGATTACAATCTTTAACAGCGAATACCTTCCGTCGTAGGCAAATTAAATTAAGTTTAGCGTTGACAAACAGGCGTCGCTTGTTCACACGGCATTTCATAAATAATGTGACAAAACTTGTGCCTTACCGTGTCGTGTAACGATATGAACCTAACCAGAACCTAACAAGAAACAACAACCAGGATAAAATTTAGAAATGACAGTTTAAAAAATGTCGTGTCGGCGCTTCGTTGGGTCTCCACTTCACCTGCCCGTTCTCTGCTTCACCTAGCCGTCGGTGACTTCAGGCCGACACGTTGCGGGCCTCTAGCCTGGCCGGCGCTTCACTACCAGGGCCCCTACTCCTGCTGCCCGTCGGTGTCTCCAGGGCACTGATGACCGATTGGCCGCCGGCCACGCTCTCCATCTGCAAGTGCTACGTCGCCCACCAGTGCTTCCACTGACCGGTTCGCCAGACCGGTTCCACTGCTCCTCCTGCTCCTACTCTCCGTATCCTCCGTTTCCTTTTTTTTATCTAATATCTGTATTTTTTTAAAAACCTGTCTCACTTCATCCACCCTCATCTTCTTATCATTTTTCTAAAAAGTCATTGTATATACACCTAATAAACTGTCATTTCTAAATTTTATCCTGGTTGTTGTTTCTTGTTAGGTTCTGGTTAGGTTCATATCGTTACACGACATTTTTTAAACTGTCATTTCTAAATTTTATCCTGGTTGTTGTTTCTTGTTAGGTTCTGGTTAGGTTCATATCGTTACACGACATTTTGGCGCCCAACGTGGGGCCTGAAGTCACCGACGGGTAGGTGAAGCAGAGAACGGGCAGGTGAAGTGGAGACCCAACGAAGCGCCGGCCAGGGTAGAGGCTCGCCAAGCAGGAGGCGTAGTAGTAGAGGCTCGCAGGATCCCGGGGCAGTGCGACCCCGGGATAAGGCCTTTAGGTGATGCTTCTTGCTTGAGAGCTGAAGTGAGACTCCAGAATTTCAGAAATGTTCCGCTCTTATACCCTTTTTGGAGAGTTCTAAAAATTATTTAAATTAAAAGCAATTTTTGTGAGTGGCCAAGGGAGAAAAAGTATTTTTGTAAAAGTATTGAAGCAAACATATCAGACCGCTAACGAGTTTGAATTGACATTGCCATGACAACCAGATAAACAACAACAAAGTAAATGTCAGATTTTGGTTTCAGGCTCGTAATAGAAAAATCAACAAGTTCACATAGCCAAAATTACATAACAGCGATAGATAAAAGGGTAGCGCACCAGCGCGCACGAAGCCCGAGATTGCAGAGTTTCGGAGAAAGCCAAATACAAGGTCACCAAAGGTAAACCCCTTCGCTATCGATTTAGAAGTGCTGATAGTGTGAAAATACGAAGTGAAAATGATTTGTTATTGTGTTCTTATGGTTTAAAACGTTACAGGGTCCTATGAAAATAAAGGTGATACCAAATATCAAGCTGTACAGCTCAGCAAGTATCCAGCTGAACAGACTGGAAAATAGCATGTAAGTAACATAACACTACAACCGTATGTGATTAAAAGCGATTTCGTGTGTGAAAAATGTAGACGTGTAGCCCAGCAGTGTAATCCCTTTACATGAGTACAAGATTGTGAGTTTTGACTTTGAAAAATCTTGAATAGGAAGTGATATGCACCATATCATAAGCTACTTTTCAGAATGCAACCAACCTCAATACATGCCCAACAAAATAAAACTCCTCTTGTACACTTGTTTAAAGACAAAAATGCATAGGATTTGACGTTTGTTTTGAGGTTAAACTATGTGTAACAGGTATGAGTATATCTGAGAGCGATCAAAAATACTTTAATGGACAGGAAAGGACATAAGTAATGTCTAGTCAGACAGCCATTGTGCCCATATGTCGCATTGTTCGCGCTATTTAAAATTTGGCAAAATAATATCATAAAATAAGTATGTCCTAATGAAAAAGTATTAACTCATAGTTTACTTAGTTTCTTCATTCATTATCATTACGAACAACGAAGATTATTCGGCTGGTTGGCTACACTGGATATTCTCACTTAACCTTGCGGAGTACTTCACTAATTGGTATCTTTCACCGCATTTAAAATATTGCCCGTTTGTAAAACATGTTTTGGGGTGGCAAGAGCACAGTTCGCTCGTTTGTCATTAGACGAATTCTTCAATTCGGCTGCGACATCTTTACCAAGACACCGGAAGATAATGGCATCGTCGTTGTTACCGGAGCTTGTTATTAAAGAAGTTGGAAAGATTTATTATAGGTCCTATTCCGTTCCGCTGAGTCTTGGAAAAAAGTGGAAGAAGGACCCTTAAATCGAATTGTGGTAAAATCTAATAAAAATGTCGAAAGTTTTGCTAGAGTCATTATGATGAAACACATAAGTTTATCTTAACTTAAGTAGCAATATGTGCATTTGGCCATTGAATCCTTAATTATCCTTTTAACTCTGATTTTCACAGAGTTCTATGTACGACGTAGAAAAAAACTAGAATGCTAGAAAACTAATCCAATTTAAAACGTATGCTAAGCGTATTATGAAGATTTTTATACAAAACAGGGTTTCAGTTCAAACAGTGTTTAGGGTTCCTTACTTGAAGGTGCCAAACGGAACCCTTCTACTAAGCCTCTGCTGTCCGTCTGTCTGTCTGTCTGCCTATCTCTCAGCAGGATGCTCTTGTATGATCTTGAACCGTAATAGGAAGAGAGTGGAATTTTTCTCAGAAAGGTTATTTCTGTTACCTATCGCTACATCAAAAAAACGAATGAACGCACGCAATTAAAAAAAACGGCCATGTGTCGTACTTCGCAATTCCGTAACAAACATAGAATATAAGCGAATAAATGAGGGAATATTTATCTATATAAGTATGTGTATCGTTGTCTAGTACCCAAGATACAGGGAATCCTAGTTTGGGGCTAGATCAATGTGTGTAAATAGTGTCCAAAGTATTATTATTATTATTATAAATTAAAAATATATATCAATATATTGGTTTTGTCAGTAAAATATAAGTGATAATAAACATTATCGCCACATTTTAAGGTCATTCGTCAATGCGAAGTTCAAAATTTCTACGGTACAAAATTTCATACTTGAGTCAACGGAGGACGGACACACGAGTGACAACAATAGAGCTACGTTTGGACCACCGAGCATTGAATATTAGAGAGAGGGCAGGCCGCCGCGTAACGGCTGACCGTTGTATGCCCAGTGTGCATACAGTGCATTCAGTTGCTCTCAGCGAGAATTCCCGAGTGCACGCGCCGATCGCCTTAGAAAACTGACAACACTTAGCTTTATTTTCTATAAAGCCGGCATGTGCAGTTGTCCTTTGTAAATCGCAGTGATTAGACAAATTTCCATAACAAGGGTATAACGTTTCGCAGGGAATTACTGAAAATACAATATTTCTTCACTAAAACAACACGATTAACGAAATATTCCGAGGAAGTAATGCTATTGAGTCGCATCCAGATTCCGCCTCTCTCATACTCATTAGTGTTACCTACTAGCGAGAGAGACAGGAAATAAATATAATGTCCATGACGCTGTGAGTGCTGTGTGCGTGCTTTATGAAACAATGTGCGCCTCATGCGCACGTATACAGCCACGTAACTGCTTTGCCTGTGTTTACCAACACGAGAGTAGAGATAAATGTGCAAGAGGTTATTATGTGTGAGTGTTCGTTGTGTTTATTTAATGATACGTTGTGTGCGTGAATTCAGCTTGCGACAATCGGTTTACCTACAAAATAGGCTGAACGCCCTTTATTTTTTTATTTTTTTATAGATTCCAAGCCGCTCTTTAACTGAAAAAGTGTAAACGATAGAGTGATATATAATTTTTCAGTTAACTCTAAAAATAACAAGGGCTGGGGTGGAGCGAAGTTGCAAACAACTAGTCAACAATGCAGTCTAACTTTATTTTTGTTTAATGTACTAGAAAAGTCTATTCACATAGGGGCCTACTGCATTGTCATATATCTTGGGTCACATTTATCTTGGATAGTCATAGTTATTTCTCTCTCACCTTTATGGGTTTTGAGTGAAAGATAATGTCCAATGTGACCTCTGTGGCGTTGCGGCCGAGACTACGCTTTCCAAGCGAGAGGTCCGTGTTCGAATCCCGGCTGGGAAGGCAAACAAAACGCGGATGTTTACATGTTTGTGATGTCGCTGTTTCCGGTTTCCACGTCATAGGATATCCTAGCGTGGGGCCAGAAGCAACGTATATGCCTGTATCTAAATGTTCATTTAACTGACAGATTGAAAGGCCCCATAGCTTACATGTATGTTAATAATTTATTGTCAAACGCTGGTAAAACCAAGTGTATCAAATTGTCACTGTCGGGCCACTGTCACTGTCACCAAATGTCAGGCAAGTTGAGACCAGTTTAGTGTTAGACAGCAACACGTTAGAAGTAGTAAATGGTACGAAGTTTCTTGGAATAACTATAGATAGCAAAATGCAGTGGGGACCCCACATAGATAAATTTACTAGTAAATTAATTTCTACGGCTTACGCTGTTAGGAACAACAGACAAAACACGACTGTGGCTACATCTATTCTATTATATTTAAGTACTTTCATGGTGTCATGTCCTGCAGTATCTTGGTGTGGGAGAAAGAAAGCAGCGGATATTCGAACTATTTTTATTTTACTGAAAAGAGCCAAGAAATCGAAATATTAACACAGGAAAAATATATATACTATATTTTTACTGTGCCTCTACCCCCTGTATGGGATAATGCGTGACATTGGATCTTACTACAAAAAAATGAACTCCTGTACAACACTTTTTTTGGTTTCTCTGGGGTGGACCTCCCCCGTGGAGAATGTTTTGTATATTTTTAGGTTAGGTTAAGTTAAGAAAGACTTGTGTAAAAATATTTTTTTATTTCTTTTAGGACCTACTCTCTAAATTGTTTAATTGTTTAGTTGTTTAATTGTTAACATTCATCGGTGAATCTGACGGTCACGGCATTAGTCATGCCTAATGTGATGGGCTCACACACTCACGTACGGTTGTCGCCCTCGGTGCGACAGTTGGTCGCTGGGTTGTCACTGGCTCACCCGGAGTTCGACATTCCGGGCCCAGTAGACATTTTATTGGGTGTCGATGCCTTAGGATACCTGTTAGTGCCAGGTGTCCACGTGTTGCAGGCGACTGGTCTGGTTTCGGTCAACACCAGACTGGGCCATGCGGTAATGGGTCCGGTCATGCCGGCTGCCCCACGCCTAGCGACTCGTAGTCCCTTATTCGGTTCTGTACTCTCGGAGGTGATACAGAAGTTTTGGGAGGTGGAGGAACCACCTACGGTACGCCGGTTGGACCCGGTTGAAGAAGAGTGTGAACAGTTTTATCGGAACAATACTGGTCGCCTTCGGTCAGGTCGATTTCTCACACGTCTTGCATTCCGGAGTGATCGCCCACCGCTGGGCAGTTCACACCATGCAGCCGAGACGCGGCTTCTGTCGATGGAACGACGCATGAAGCGTGACGGGATTTTCCGGCAGAAGTACGTCGACTTCATGCGGGAATACGAGTCGCTCGGCCACATGTCGGTTTCGGGTATCGACTGGAAGCGTGAAGACCACTGCTTCCTGCCTCATCACGCGGTCTTGAGGACCCCGGAGGGCAAAATACGGGTAGTGTTCGATGGATCGGCATCAACATCTAACGGCATGAACCTGAACCAGTGTTTGCATTCAGGGCCGAAGTTGAATCATGACATCGCGGATGTTATCACACGGTTCCGTCGACACAATGTTGTGTTTGTAGCTGACATCCGGATGATGTTTAGACAGACGGTCATTCACCCTGACGATAGACGGTATCAGCTGATACTGTGGCGAGAGAGCCCAGATCAGCCCATCAGGGTGTACGAGTTGAACACCAACACGTACGGGCTACGGTCTAGTCCTTATTTGGCGATTCGCACTCTTCGGGAGTTAGCGGATCGAGAACGGTTAAATTTCCCTAGAGGAGCAGCGATCCTGGAGCAGGACCTCTACGTGGACGATATCTGTACCGGTGCAGATTCCGTAGAGGAGGCGCTCGCTCGACGGGACGAGCTAGTTGAGCTCCTACGGGGTGGAGGTTACGAGCTCCGGAAATGGATGTCGAACTCTCCAGAGTTACTGACTGTTCTTCCGGATGACTACCAGCAGGATCCCCACATTTTTGAAAATTTGGAAAACCCAAATATGTTGTCGGTATTAGGCGTCCAGTACCAGCCGGTGTCAGACATGTTTTCGTATCGGGTCGAGTTGGACACCCCGAAGGTCTGGACGAAACGGAACGTCCTTTCAACGGTGGCTAGGACGTTTGATCCAAACGGGTGGATCACCCCGGTAACATTTCAGCTCAAGTGTTTTATGCAGCAATTGTGGTCTGCTGAGCTGAAATGGGACGACCCGATCGGCGGGTCATTGAGCTCAGAGTGGGACTCGTTCTTTTCGACCCTCCCTGGCATCCATCGGATTTCACTGCCACGGAGGTTGGTCCCCACCAAACGATACACCGCCACCCTGCATGGGTTTTGCGATGCCTCGGAGAAGGGCTACGGAGCTGCGGTGTATCTGCGTACGGTCGACTCCTCGGGGGAGGTTGATGTGCGGTTGGTCATGGCCAAGAGCAAGGTTGCGCCGTTGCGCACTCGCCTGACCATTCCCAAGTTAGAGCTTTCGGGAGCGGCTCTCCTGACTCGTCTGCTCAACCACACGATGACGGTTCTTCGTGGGTCAATAGCGTTGGAAGATACGGTCTACGCTTGGACGGACAGCCAGATAGTGTTATGCTGGCTGAAGGCTTCAGTTCACAAGCTGGAGATTTTTGTGGCGAATCGGGTTTCGCAGATTTTGACTTCGGAGGTTCCCTTGATCTGGAGATATGTTCCAGGGGAAATGAACCCAGCAGACTGTGCGTCTCGTGGGTGTCACGCTCCGGAGTTGGTTGGACATCCCTTGTGGTGGGGTCCAAAATGGTTGACTCAAGCCGAATCGGATTGGCCAATGAGTCCACGCGTTACCACGGCGAACGGCGCCTTGACAGTCGGTGTCTGTACGACGCAGCCAGAGCCGGAAGAGGAGTTCAGCCTGCTGGAACGGTACAGCTCGCTCGACAAGCTGGTCAATGTGACCGCCTGGATCTGCCGATTTGCGCGGAATTGTCGGAATTCTGAGGCGCAACGAGTGCGGACACAGGTCCTGACACCACGGGAACGGAACCATGCGTTGTTCGCATTGATACGGAACGTGCAGACGGTGCACTTTAAGTCCGAATTGGACATTCTGAGACGCGGACGCGTCCAACTGAAGGGAGCTGTGGCTCGGCTCAACCCGTTCATTGACCCTCAAGGATTGCTGAGGGTAGGAGGTCGGCTGCGGAATGCCAACCTGCCTTATGCGGCTCGCCACCCGTTGTTATTGTCAGGTCAGCCCCTTAACGCCCTGCCAGAATACCCATTCGGTGATGTTAAGTTAAGTCGGTTAACTAGGTGGCAGATGTTGCAGCAGATGGCTCAAGATTTTTGGAAACAGTGGTCCCTTGAGTACTTGCACATCTTGCAGCAGCGCCTTAAGTGGACTGACCGGACGAGCCCCCCTCAAGTCGGTGATTTGGTGCTGATTAAGGATGCGAACCTGCCATCATTGAGATGGAGACGAGGACGGATCGTCAATTTGTACACGGGTCGGGATGGCACGCCTCGATCAGCAGAAGTCAGGGTGGGGGACTCGATCCTCAAGAGAGCGGTCGCAACACTTTCTCGCCTTCCTCTTGATTAGGGACAGGTTCGGGCCTGTCCGGGCGGGTGACTGTTTAATATTTATGCGTCGGAAACGCACCGGTTTTTTGTTGCGCGAATCGATCGCGAGTAATCGAGACATCACTAGCGAAAACGGCACTAGCAGCTGTCACTCGTACCGGAACGAGATGTAAAATTGGAGGTTATCTTTACTCTTTGTCTTGTCTCATCGGGAGAATAACATGGCGGCTCGGGCCCCGTGGCATTGATGGTATTTCGGTGTACCAATTATCATACAGGCATCGGGCCTGGTCGGAGTGTAAATCTACCTCATAGCGTCGGGCTATTGATCGTAATTAGATTCGCGTCAGCGGTCAAGTGATTTGTGTTGTGAAGCACATAGTCGTATCGGCGGCGACTCCACGTGCCGCCAGCAGCGCGCCGGCGACGGCGTCGGACAGCGACGGCAAGGGTTCGATCCCATCCCCCATTCCAAAACTGTCTCCTCTCCCGCATTCCCCTGTCTCGAATCGAGCCTTCAATCTATCCTGTCTGCGGTGACAAGGTAATAACAATTTCATCATTCTTTTCTCTCACGTGCGGGCAAAGGCACACCCCCTTAGGATTCCACGCCGTTCGGTAGGCGTGGGAAATAAAACAATCTTTATTAGGCTTCCGTTACGGGGGCACTCACCCCAACCCTTCGTAACATGACAAAACAAGTAGAATTCATATTCATATTATTATTGCACAGAATTATTATTTAAAAAAATATTACCCGACAAAATTTTCTATCAATACCACAAACAAACTCAAAAATGCACCTGGTTCTAGGTGTGGAGTATTAAAGTAGCTGCACCAATAACCCGAGGAACCTAGATTTAGATGTGGGCTCAGTGATTACTGAATTACTTAAATAAAACATAACGCTTATCAGACGAAATAATTATATTAATAATTAGGGAACAGACTTTTTTGTTTTAGTCAGTCGCTTCCCTTCGCTACATTCATCCAGCGTAGACCGGCCTCACAACACACTGTTGTCAATGCGTAAAAACCGATTGATACCATTTAAGTTTCGAGAAAAAAATATGTGTAATATATTGTTGTTTTTATAAATGATTTTCTTGCATAAGTTTTAAAACATTATTATCTTTGAAATAAATACTTAATAGTCTTTTACTTAATAATAAATAGTCTTTTACTTACGGTTAAAATATACTACTGAGTGCAATTATATATTTTACAATGGTATCACTGCTGCATTTTTTTTTCGGCAGCTAATAAAATAAAGGATTTTAGGTATTGTTTAAAAAAAGCCGCCAAATACTAATAATGCTATTTATAAAAATTCAATTTCTCTAAAACACTCATAATATGGAGTTAAAACGGTCTTACAACCCGTTTACACAAAATTGTGATTTATAAAATAAAATCTGTATTTTAGTTTCGTTACAAACCTTCTACAACTTAAAGTAGGTAGCTCAGACGCTTCTATAACTGTTAGGCACAGACGTTATATTCTCTTTGGTGTACACTAAATGCCAAAATCAAACGTCAGTTAGTTGTCAATGTATGAATTTAAGCAAAGAGGTTCATTTATTTGAGAATTTACGTCGGTTGTTTTTTTTTTGTTTGTTGGAACACAGAGTAAATTTTGACAAATATCACATCCCTTTTTTTAAATTAAATTTACAGCTTTGGATTCTCTTTCTTCAGCCGACATAGACAGACCCCAAAAGAATAAAAAAAACTTACAACAGTGTTTTAGTTAAAACTGACTCGCTGTTCTTTTATAAATCACAAAAACATTCGTTCATTAAACTTTAAAGAGGATTTTACTTAAACAGGTCTACACACATAAATTGTTATTTTTATAGGTAAGACTGTAAGTATTATTTTACTTGCACCCGTAGCATTTCTCAGTTTCAATTTTGTATTGAGTGACGTCGCGAATTTTGACATTTGTAAAATGCGGGATAAACAGGAGTCGCACGGGTCATGCTATGGGGGCAGGGTTATAATATATCAGATATTTAATTAGGGTGACATTTCACTGACTGACCTTTTGGAGTTTGATAGTGCCCATTATTATGAAGCACTTTCGCCAACTTTCGGAAATATGCCCATCGGACAAGAAAGCACCAAAGAACTCTACGGGTATGGGATTTTTTAAATTTTTGTAGTTATTTTTATGCCACAGTGTACAATATAAAAATAATCTTATCCAATTCATCGTATCTATAAGTGCCAATAAGATATATCAAAATAAATTTTATACAAAAGAAATAAATAACAACAAACAAAAGCTGTAATTTACATAACTTACGAGAAGCTAGACCGAAAGCAGCACCCGTTCACGAGTATGACTTGTGTACCAGCCATCACCCCCTAAAATCCGCAAACGAAAAAAAAAAATGTCTCCCAAATAGCAACTTGTATGAGCTGCGGGTCAACTTACTGAGAACCATTGTGACAACATTTTAAATCATCATTAATCATTTCACGGAGAATCAATAACATTGGTCGCAAATGAAATATGTATGTTACAATTACTATCATTCTCCATAAGTTGGTAAGTTAATTAAATGCTACCCTCATATGTATGAACCTTGTATATCGTTATGTTTTGTACGACGTCGAAAGGTCTAAAAATTAATAAACCTTTGTAAAATGTGAGAGCCCCGGAGGGTAGTTCAGAGCACATTTTACATCGCCCCGCGCTGTTCGTGACAAGGCCGAAGGTCGTTTCGTTAGTTGGCAGAGCTAGTTACTATAGTTGCCTGTATGATCCATGATATTCATATTATACGTACACTAGGAAACAGATTTAGCTGGGTCGGCCTGCAAACAAATTACAGTGCACTTATAGTTAAAGTTGAGATCGGTCTTTAGAACAATTATGTCTCAACACTAGACTTGTATAAGGCACATGCATGGCACTAGGCCTTTGAAAATGTCGCCACTTTATTTGAGCCAAAACGTTTGGTACAATAGAAAACGTTGCAAATTTCACGTACTTCTTTCCCCTAAAAAAAGTAAAATTGCGAGAAAAATTGGGTTTAATTATAGTAAACACAACTTATGATTCCGCAATTGGATTCAGACTACGAGCTATCCAGTCTCTGCAACATCTCCTCAGCGTATTCAGTGACAGACTGTCAATTTACATTTTTTAAAGTCAATTGAAAGAACACTTACTTTTTCTTCCATGCTAAATATTAATATGAATTTTACGTTCAGTTCCTATTTATGTTTATTATTTCGAGTATTATTCGAGTAGATATTGTTAAATACCTAGTTTGTTGTTTTTATTCATATTTTATGTTGTGCACAAAGGTCTACCTGTAGTTTATTTTAATCCTCTCAATTCTAGGTTTACCGTATGAAATCTCTTGTTTTATTTATTTATTATTTTATTTTATTTAGAAAACTTAGCTTTTTTATTCATTTAGGTATAGATTAATGCTGCGTGGTCTAAGGGGTTTCACGCTTGCTTCGCACACAGGAGATGCAGGTTCAAAACCTGACCATGTACCAGTGAGATAATTAATTTATCTGAAGTGGGATGACACGTTAAGCTGTAGGTCCCGGCTACTATCGCTGCGTGGTTGTACAACCCTCCATCCACCCGCACTGAGCCAGCGTGGTGGGTGGAGTACGGATTCATCCTACTCGTATCCGGTAAAGTGGCCTGTGCCCCTCGGTGGGGACATTAATGGGCTTCATTTATATTTATTTATAAATGCTTATGTCTAAGCCAATCACAAGTTTTCGCCTATGCTTGAGACGAGTGAATACTTACTAAGGTTCTTTTATTTTATTTTTTATTATTTAAATAAGAAACAAAGAGTCACATTCAAAATATACGACTATACAGACATGCTGATCAATTTCTAATTGTAGACTTACAGTTTCCTTAATTATAAATGACAAAAATAACAAAAGGTCAATTTTCACAAACCTTAACATACAGTTAATAACACACTGATGACAGCCGACATGCAACAACACGAATCTCACCTTATTTATGAGTATTTATAGAAGGATTTACTTATTTACTAAACTAGTGTCGGGTAGGTGCAAATATTACAAGGTATAGTAAATTAATAATCAACATACAAAATGCTGCTACTCATCGGTCAAAAAAACCTGTCTCCGTAAACACTATTTTATTTTGAAACGAGACTTTAGTGCCGAAAACATTTATAAGTTTGTCACGTGCATTTCTCAACTAAGCTTTTCTGAGGTATTTGAATGCCATGATCTAGATCAGCGGTCCGCAACCCTGGGGTCGCGACCCCGTGTGGGGTCGCGAAAGATATTTTTGGGGTCGCCAAAAAAGTCAAAAAGGTCCTGTACTTATCGAGTTTTATTAAGGTTTATGCATAAAATATAACCTTTCTTTACATACACAATTACACAATGTCCTTAAAACGGAGAGAATCGAAAATAATTACGACTGTACGACCTGTCCAGTCCCGCCCGACACAACCTCACCGCTCCCGCGCCCGCGCCCCCACCCCGATTTCTCTTTCTTCGTTCAGTCTGTCTGTTCAGTCAGTTCTATCCGCACGTGCGTACTCATCGCCGCTTTGTAGATTGCAAATACATACTAAATTGATGTCAAAACACGGAAGATTACTTCTGTAGAAAGTTTTTTTAGAAGATTAGTGTTCTCGTGGATAACCACGCACACGGTAAGTAACTGTGCACTCATACTTAGAAAATAAAGTGAGGCGTCATCGCAGCGCGGCCATGTTGGACGCGTGGGTTCAATAACAAAACCAGCGCGAAATATTTTTTACGCTTCACTTATGTATTTTTAGGGTTCCGTTTGAGAAACAAGGAACCCTTATAGTTTCGTCAAGTCTGTCTGTCCGTCCGTCTGTCCGTCTGTCCGTCCGTCTGTCCGTCCGTCTGTCCGTCCGTATGTCACAGCAACTTTATTCCGAAACTATTAAGAATACACAGTTGGAACTTGGTATGTAGATGTATTCTGTAAACCGCTTTACGAATTTCATTTCTCCCCATACATGAAACTGAAACCAAAAATATTTTTTTTCATCTGACCTGCCTGTGTGGGGTGTTTATAGATAGGTCTTTAAAAATGACGTTGAGTTTCCTCAAACCATGTTTCCTCTTTAAAGAGACAGACCCTTCCAAAGTGAAAAAATTAGTGCCCCCCCCCCCCTCTAACTTCTAAAGTAAGAGAGGGAAAAATCTAAACAAAATATATACTGTGTATCTCATTACAAACTTTCAACGAAAATTGGTTTGAACAAAATTAAATAAGTAGTTTTTAAGAGAAAAAAACATTTATTCTAACTGAAAAGATAACTTTGTCATTCATACAAACACTATGAAAAACAAAGTTACAATTAACATCCAGTCATATCATTACTTGCTACCACGGAACCCTTCATGGGCGAGTCCGACTCGCACTTTTCCACTTTTTTACTTGTCTATTTGTGCTTCGTTGAAAATAAATTTAAAGTAAATACTGTTACCACGCGAGCATATGACGAAAAATCTAATATTAATCGCTTGGTATATATTTTTTATTTATTAATACGTATTTATTATTGCAGTTAACAATGGATAAGTGGCTAATAAAACGCACATCTAAAGATGCTGGTGGCGGAAGTTCTAATAACGCATCAAAAATCAAAAGAATTAAACACGTAGTTCTTGACAACAGTGTCCCCTCAGATTCTACAATGACAACTACTGTTACGAGTAATATAAGTCGTGAAAACAATGCCGCCACTTCAAGTACTAGTAGTGTTATTACTATCGACGAAAGCAGAGCAACATCTAGTTCCACTACTATAACTATTAGTCATAACAGCGATGATTGTAGTTCAACAGCCACATCTACCTTACACATCGATACAGAGAGTGACGCTTCAACTTCAACTAAACAAGCAACAGCTACATCGGAGACAACTGGGAAGCGTCAACGCATTTTTAAAGAATCATACATCCAGTTTGGTTTTAAATGTACAGTGTTGAATTTTGAACAACGTCCACAGTGCGTTTGTTCGGAGGTTTTGGCAAATGAGAGCATAAAGCCGGCCAAACTGAAAAGGCACCTAGAAACTAAGCATCCACAGTTAAAGAATAAAGATGAATCTTATTTTAAAGGACTTGCCACCAAACTAACGTCACAGCAGGTTGATTTCCAAAAATACACAACAGTTAACCAAAAAGCCTTACAAGCATCTTTCGAGATTTCCTTTTTGATTGCAAAAACTAAAAAACCTCACAACATTGGCGAGATGCTCATTTTGCCAGCTGCAATGAAAATGGTTTCGATCATGCAAGGAGAAAAGTATGCCAATGTACTGAAAACAATTCCACTATCAAGTGACACTGTTCATCGTCGTATCAATCTACTTGCTGATGATATCAAAATACAACTTATAGATCGCGTGAAAGGGAGTCCCTATTATGCTATTCAGCTGGATGAAAGCACTGATGTAGTAAATGTAGCTCAACTTCTGATATTTATCCGATACCGATATGAAAACGACATATGCGAAGATTTGTTATTTTGTCAGGGATTAGAAGGAAGAACAACCGGTGAAGCAATTTTTAATGCAGTTAATACCTGTTTTGAACTTCATGACATAAAGTGGGAATATTGTGTATCTGTGTGTACAGACGGTGCAGCTGCATTGACCGGCTCCAAAACAGGATTCAAAGCAAAAGTAACTGAGATTGCACCTCACGTAGGCTTTGTTCACTGTATGATTCACCGTGAAGCCCTTGCGGCAAAACATTTGCAGCCAGATGTAAATAAAGTGTTGGAACAAGTCGTGACAATAATAAATTTTATTAAAGCTCGCGCATTTTTGAAAAACTTAACGATTTAAATCAATCGTTGCAAGGGAAGAGTACAAATGTATTGATTTTAGCTAACAAAATAAAAGCTTTTTGTAGGAAAATAAGTTTGTGGATAGACGAAATCAGTGCTGAAAACTACGAGATGTTTGCATGTTTGGAGAAATTTTCTGAAGAAAACAATATAAAGCTCGAAGAAGAAATTAAAACCAAAATCATGATGCATCTTACAAACCTTAAGCAAAACTTGGAAATAAGATTCCCAGATACGTCACACGGCGACCAATGGATAATAAATCCATTCACTTGTGATCTTAACACTGTGAAGATGAACTTAAAAGAAAAGGAGCAGCTGATCGATTTAATGTCCGATGAAAGCCTTCGATCTATTTTCAAAACCACGGATCTATCCAAGTTCTGGATAATGACGGAAAAGGAATATCCACTGTTATTCAAAACATCTCTGCTGAAATTGCTGCCATTCGCATCGACATACCTTTGCGAGACAGCTTTCTCCACATTAACTGTCTGTTTCTGATAATATATCACCAAGAATTAATATACTGACTGCAAGTGTGCAAGCACAAGGTTCACATTAGGTTGTAAGGTTACGTATATGTACCTTTTTTTTACAATAAAATATTAAAATAATAGCTTGTCTCATTTAATTCCATCATAAATATTACTCGTACGTTAAATGCATATTTTCTAGTTTGCTCTAATATTACTTTCCAAAATAAATAAACTCTTCAATATAAATAATTTACGAAATAAAAACAGCTAACTTCGTTATCTGAACCAACCTTTGCACTTGTTAACTTAATGTTTTTTTTCTGGGGTCGCACATAACTCTTTTTTTAATTTTGGGGTCGCAATATCAAAAAGGTTGCGGACCGCTGATCTAGATAAAGCATTCAACTCGTTTCACGATATGTTCGTGTTGCTTTATGAACGTTGTTCCCCTTTTTAAAAAATCGGTGAGTACCAAGTCAAAATGAATCATTTAGGGCATCAAATATTATTGTACAAGAAAGCGCAAACTTCTATGGACATTTAGACTTAACCCCACACTCGAAAATAAAAATACATTCAAATAATAAACACAACGGTTAAAACGAGTAAAAGATCAGACACAGAAATCACAAAATGATTATGCTATTAAAACGCGAAATAATATAGGTTAAAACAAAGCAAAAAATAACACAATACCGAAAAACAACAAAGGCATAATAAAATGTAAAGGACTAAAGATTACGTGGCCCGAACAAATAGCACAAGCATTTCATGAAAATTTTATTGACCAAATTGCAACAAAAACCTAACACTACAAAAAATATGATCAGAGACTAGCATTGCTAAATAATTCTTTATTCCTGATTCCTACAACATCATTAGAAATTCAGAAATATACAAATTACTTAAGAACACAAACAGTACGGGTAATGATGGTATTAACACAAAAGTAATCAAACAGTTAGTAATGAAATGGCACCAATTCTCAGCCACTTGACTAACCTCTGCCTACAAAGCGGTATCTTACCTGATCGCCTCAAGACGTCCGTTGTGAAACCACTTTTCAAAAAAGACGATAGGGAAGACATGAGCAACTACAGGCCCATAGCATTGATACCTATATTCACCAAAATATTGGCGAAAGCCATCTATAACAGGCTGTATATCTTTTCTGAAAAACATAAAATATTAGTTGAAGAGCAAATGGGCTTCAGAAAAAATAAAAATATCAACATGGCAATTTATAAATTCCTGAGTAAGATCAGGCCGAAGATTGATAGGGGCAAACTAATCACATAATTATTTATGGACCTAACCAAGGCGTTTGACTATGTTGACCACAAAATACTATTAGAAAATACTAGCATATGGTGTACGAGGTAACGCAAATGACCTCATCAAATCCTACTTAAGTAATAGAAAACATTTGAGCCAAATTACTCAAATATGCACTAAATCATAATTGGAAATGACATATTCATCTGACTCTAAAAACATAACATATGGAGTACCACAAGGGAGTGTCTTGGGCCCACTATTGTTCCTAGTATACAATAATGACAACCCAAAATGTGTGAATCATCCGACGGTTCTTTTCGCTGATAACAGCACCGTAATAGTCATAGGACACAATCTAAATACTTATTAATCTGACATTAATAATAATAATAATAATTCCTTAATCAATTTAATAGAACGGCTAAATAATAATAATCTTTGAATAAAACCAAATTGATGAATATTTAGGAACGGACATAAAAAGCCATTGACATTAAACATTAACTATGAGGGTAAACAAATATAAGACACAGAGATCAAAAAATTCTTAGGTCTACATATTGACAATACACATATTGATGTCCTGAGTAGGAAACTAGTCAATTTTCATATGCCCATACATGCTATTTAAACAGGTCAATAAAGATGTTGTAGTAATGGCGTATCATGGCTATGCTGAATCATTATTACGTTATGGAATAATGTTCAAAAATTTAAGGCTCAAAAGAAATGTGTACGTGCTATATCTAAATGAATTAGTACTGATAGCTGCAGAGGTCATTTTATTAATCTTGAGATATTGACGGTCCTATCATTTTACATATTTTAAACAGCAGTGTCTGTGAAGTACAATATCCATCTGTTTAAATACATGAGGAGCAAACACAACCATAATAAGCTGAGCGCTGACCCACGAAAAACGGCATACTACGATCAAAGTATATTCGGCATGACCACGAGAATTGACGACAAACTACCAGAGACATTAAAAGGAAATAATATAATAAATATGTTTAAACATAATCTTAAAAAAATACTGATTGGAAAGGCATAATATTTGATCAATGATTTACTTTTATACATATTATAAAACTTGAAAGGACATTAAAGAGGACAATATAATTATGCATCTGTTACTTTTATGTGTGCATTGTATTGTGTATTTTATTGATTATGAGATTATTGTGTATCCACTACTTTTATGTCTGAATTGTGTAATTTTAATTTTAAAACCAATGTTTGAACGCCTTACGGCAGATCATAGTGATACACTTGCCTTTTTTTACGACAACCAAGCATGGAATAACTATGTTTCATCAAACAATAAATATCTTTATCTTTATATATATTACATGTCTTCTTTTTCTTTTGTATATAAACGACCTCCCGAAAATTCTCGATGACCCTTGCATCCTCTTCGCTGATGACATTTCCCTGGTCTCTTCCCCTAAAATGTGTCTCCGTGATCAAAATTAAATAAAAATAGTATTAAGACGAATAAATAGAAATTTTTGTATAAATCGTGTAAATCAAGTGATAAACTTTACATGTATTAGAAAACATATTATAATAAAAGTGATACATATGTGAAAAATGACACTATAAACCAACGGAATAGACAGTGTATCAGCAAACAAAAACAAAAGTGCTTCAAGATAAAAACAATAATAATATACCAGTACCAATATATAAATAATACTCAAACAATCGTAAATCTCAGTGAATAAATCAGAATATTAGTAATTGCATTTGCAATTATTAACCGCGTCAGTGCAAAGTCCACTAACGACAAAGCACACCCACCTATGCTTTAACATTCATCTACGCTGCAATACAATAAAGTTTTTCATCGAGTATTATCGAAGACTCGATAGCCGAAACGGTTAAGGAGGCCGTCTTCGATTCGCTACGGAGAAGGACCTGTGGTTCGAATCCCAGGTTCAGAATTTTTTCTATTTTTTTTATTTTGTAAACGTGCACAGTACTCTCATAGCCGAACAGTAGTGCCATCGTAACGTACAAAAAAAGTCCACAATACCACAGATACTATAATACAATACCCATTAGAACAAAGAAACGTGAAACGACGCCATCTATGACATAATTTGTGTACTTCAAAGAGCGCCATCGTGTGAGGAGTAGCCAAACTTATAGACGAAAATATATTGATGATAAACTGACAACATAGTGGTTCTAAGAACTTCCGCAAGATGCCACTTACCTTAAAAACTTGTTCCAAGTGCCGTTCAACATGCAAGAGAAACGAATATATCCAGTGTTCTACGTGCAAACAGATATTATGTTTAGATCAGATATGCTCAAACGTCAGCTACAAACGCTATATACTTATGGAAATTACACGGCGGACTACATGGAAATGCGAGAAATGTTTAAAAAAATCGAGTACCCCAGTAAATACAAAAAAGAGCCGCGCTGTTCCAGTACTGCAAACAAAAAAACAGAATGACAAATACAACAAGTAAATTCAACGTCGAGAATATAGAACCGACAACATCATGCAATGACACACTCAACTCCCTTGAGCTCTCAATGATCAATCCTATTGACAATATTACACATAGAAAACGAGAAGTCCAAATCATAAGGGTCGAAACTAGAAATTCTTTTGAATCCCTGGCCGATTCATTGCAGTCTGATACCGAGCAAGAAAATTCAATCACGGGAATGGTAGAGCCATCTTACATGAATAGAAGTTGCCCAGAGTTAAACAACATGATTGTGGGTAGAGAACTGGATATAATGAAAGACAAAATTACAAAATTGGAATCGCAGCTAAACTCAGCAGAACATGAAATCGAAATTATGCTATCTGAAAACTGTAAACTAAAGAAAGAGCTAGCAGAATACAAGAAAAAATTCGACCACTTAAAAAAAATATGCATTGCCCCAAATGTTTCAAAGAACAAGGTAAAGCTAAATAAAATAAATAAAACGTTACCCGCAACTTAAGAGGAAGAAATAGTAGAAGAACAGATCCACACAGAAAATTATAGTCATATCACTATTGAATATAGACTACCACAATCTAAAAGAGCACAGGCACATAAAAAACCACAGATATGCATGGTCAGTAACAATAAAAATACTAAAATAGCGCAATTGGGGTTTGAAATGTTTAACGATGAGTTTGAATACAATCATTTTCGCTACCCTAATGCTGGAACTGAAAATCTACTAGAATGTTTTGAAAAATTGACAAAAAAATTAAACAAATACGACTACGGCGTACTATTTCTAGGAGAAACCAATTTTCAAAAGACTGAAAATTTTGAAGATCTTGTTGTGAAAATTAATGAAAATATAAGGAAGATTGTGAATACAAACGTGATAATTTGCGTACCAACATACAAATATGGTCACTTTACTACATTATATAACAGTAGAGTCGAAAAGTTCAACTCAATGTTACACAGAAACAATAAAGACAACGAATATGCTTACTTATTATACTCTAATCTACACTTAAGATGCGACTTTGAAATGTTCAATCGACGTGATGGTAGAATAAACACTCAAGGCTTTCGAATTATTTTCCACGATTTAAAAGAATTTGTATTAAACTTAGGTAATAAAATAACTTGTCAAGCATAATCAGAGAAGAAATTCGTCCTGAAACCAACAGGTTTTTTCGTGAATAATAGTAGAAATGATTGCAATAATACTGTATCAAGTTTTTTAGTAATGCATCAAAATATTCAGGGACTACTGTCTAAATTGGATATACTTACAATTACCATTAATGATATGAAAGAATGTTCTAACCCTGAAGTAATATGTTTGACTGAAACGTTCCCAAAAAAAAGTGATACATTAAACGTTAAGATGCCAAATTACGAACTAGCGGCTTTTTACTGCAGAAAAACCAGAAGAGGTGGTTCTTGCATTTTCTTAAAAAGAGGTATTCAATATGAGCAACTAGAATCTCTTGGGAACGTTTCAGTCTCTAACTATTTTGAATGTTGTGCAATTAAGATTCCCTGCAAAAACACCGTAATTATTTGTATATATAGACCTTCAAATGATACGAAACATAATTTGGACATGTTCTTTGAAAAACTAGAGTTATTACTTTATAAATTTCATTGTAAATTCAAAAACCAGAAATTAATATTAGCAGGAGACTTAAATATAAATATGTTACAACAAAAATATAAATCATCTAGACTAAGTGACATTTTAAAAAATTATAACCTTAATTTACATATTTTAGAACCTACAAGAAAAAAATCGTGCATTGATCTTATAATTAGTAACATGAGAAATGTGAATGGTTTTGTGCTTCCTCTTTGCTTATCGGATCATAATACAGCTCAATTTTTACGCATGAAGCTTAAACATTCACTGAATATACCGGAAACCTTTTATATGTTCAAGAGTATGTATACAGAAGAGAACATTGCAACATTTCAGAGTTATTTGAAAAGCTTATCTTTCCATACAGTATACAATCAAAATGATCTAAATCAAGCTTTCAACGAGTTTCATGATATTTTTTGTTTACTTTATAAGTTATGTTTCCCAAATATAAGGATTAAAATTAACACCAAATGCAAAATAAATTGGATTTCTAAAGGGATAAGAAAGTGTTGTATTGCCAAGCGGAAGTTACGTTATTTATATTATACTCATAATACTACATATAATAAGGAGCAATAGCAAAACTACAACAAACTTTTAAAGAAATGTGTTAATACAGCTAAACGAAATATAAATAGAAAATACATATTGAATCACAAACATAAAAGTAGCGCTACTTGAAAAATAATCAATCAGGAAATAAACATTTCTTACACTTCTAGAAATATAGATCAATAAATTTATAATAATGAAACAATAAAAGATCCTAAATTAATATCAAATATATTTAATAATTATTGATCTGACAAATGTGGAAAACAATAATTGTAAAAATACCAACCAAACTTTAATAAATAATTCGATTTACTTAACGCCAATAGACAAAATAGAGATTGAATAACATATAATGACCCTCAACAATACAAACGCAGAAGGGTATGAT
Organism: Argyresthia goedartella; assembly: GCA_949825045.1. Classification (NCBI taxonomy): domain Eukaryota; kingdom Metazoa; phylum Arthropoda; class Insecta; order Lepidoptera; family Argyresthiidae; genus Argyresthia; species Argyresthia goedartella. The sequence goes on along the minus strand of OX463823.1, from coordinate 4,329,411 downwards.
AAAATATGTACAAAAATAATTAAAGCCTGCAAGAAAGAGATTAGTGAAGTATTAGCTTACTTGATTAATTTGTCCATACAAAGTGGTATTTTTCCAGACAGATTAAAGATAAGCATTGTAAAACCTTTATTCAAAAAAGGTGATAAGAATCTTATAGAAAATTATAGACCTGTTACCCTAATACCAATATTTTCGAAACTCTTTGAAAAAGTAATGCATAATAAACTTTCATCTTTTTTGTCAAAGTATATTATAACCGAAAATCAATACGGGTTTCAAAGAGAAAAATCTACAACTCTAGCAACATTTAATTTGGTAAACGACATACTTCACAGACTAAACGATGATAACTATGTGACAATTCTATTCTTTGACATGTCAAAGGCATTCGATTTCGTGTCCCACAAGCTGCTTATGACAAAACTTTATACATACGGTGTAAGAGGACCGGCATATAACTAGGTTCAAACCTACCTAAAAAATAGGTCTCAAACTGTAGAGATTACCGGATTTGATGCCGCAAGGAATTTAAAAACTTACAAATCCGAACCTGAATTTAATAAATTCGGCTTGCCTCAAGGTAGTGTACTCGGACCGCTCCTATTTCTGCTCTACATTAACGATATTTCTGAAATTACTAAGTATAGAAATATATTATTCGCTGATGACATAACAGTAATTATAACAACACCAAAACTACATTCATTATCAATACATGAAAAGGAAATAAATGACGTAATATTAAATACTATTAATTGGCTAAATAAAAATAATTTAAATATAAATATTAATAAAACCTGTTATATCAATTTCAATAATATAAATAATCTTAATGTATCACATAATAATATAATTGTTAAAAATGCTGAATGTGTTAGATTTTTGGGTATTGACATTGATAATAAATTACATTGGAAATTTCAAATAGATCGCGTTTGCAATAAATTAAATAGGTTTTCGTATGCTCTTGGTAAGCTGACTAGAGTGGCTAGCAGAGACACAGCATTAACAGCATACTTTGCATACGTAGAGTCAGTACTGAGATACGGGTTGCTTGTTTGGGGAAACAGCACAGACGTAAACAAAGCATTTGTGGCTCAAAAGAAATGTATTAGATCAATCGTAGGAGTTGCCCCAGACGTATCATGTAAACAATTATTTAAAGCTCTATATATATTGCCTCTACCCTGCCTTTATATTCTAGAAGTAGCTACATTTGTGATGCAAAATAAAAAAATGTTTACAGAAGCGAAAAACCTAACATCTAGGAGTCTAAGGAAACCTAACAAACTTACCCTTGATGTGATCCCAAAAAGTGCAAGATTTACAAAAAACTGCTACGCTATGTGCACAACAATTTGGAACAAATTACCAAGTCACCACCAAATTATAAGTAACAAACAGAAATTTAAAAAAGTTATAAGATATTGGTTAATGCAATATGTTTTCTACTCGATTAAGGAATTCCTAGCACATAATGTTAAAGTTTGTGTCAATTGTAAACTTTGACTAATTTGTTACCTACTATTTAAAATTATGTGGCTCTATGTCATAATTGTTTTGCATGCTATAATTTAATTAGCTGGATGTGTGTATCTGACTGAAACTATATAGTACCACCTTTGTATAACCATATCTATCGCAAATAAAAGTCTTTATCTTTATCTTTATCTTTTATCTCCTCACATAAAAATAGCACACACGTCAACGAACAACCCAAAAAAAACCTTGAACAATTAACAAATTGGATGACCGATCACAACCTCGAAATAAATCCTCAAAAAACCAAACTTATAACATTCTACCCTCATCAAAAATCCCCCCTCGACATCAACTTCAGCTACAATAACACTAAACTAGAAGTAGTAAAAGAAGTAACGCTACTAGGTATCGTAATAGACTCCCACTTGAATCGGAAATCCCACATACTAAAAATAAAAAGCAAATTGTCAAAACTCTCATACGCCCTAAAAGAAGTAAAAAACCGGTCAAGTGCGAGTCTAAATCGCGCACGAAGGGTTCCGTACCACCGTTCAATGGAAGCGATGGTGTGGAGTAAATAGTTTGGATTTTACACAGCAAAATATTGTTTACAAAGTTATTGGTGCGGTTACTTTCACACTCCATGTACGTAACCAGGTGCATCCATAAGTTTGTATGTGGTATTGTTGTATGGGAGCCCCCTTAAATATTTATTTTATCCTGTTTTTTAGTATTTGTTGTTATAGCGGCAACAGAAATACATAATCTGTGAAAATTTTTAACTCTCTAGCTAGCTAGGTTCTTGAGATACAGCCTGGTGACAAACGGACGGACGGACGGACGGACGGACAGCGAAGTCTTAGTAATAGGGTCCCGTTTGGAACCCTTCGGGTACGGAACCCTAAAAAGACGACTAACACTGAAACTGCTCTCTCAGCATACTATGCACTGGCACACTCCTCACTCAACTACGGCATCATACTGTGGGGAAATAGCACTGACGCTCCACAGCTATTCATTCTGCAGGAAAAACTAGTGAGAATTATAGCTAATATAAAACCTAGAGACAGTTGCAAAGCTTACTTTAAAAAACATAACATCACCCTTCGTTCCATTTATATCTTAGAAATAATAAAACTTGTCAGAAAATATCCAGAATCATACAAATCCAGAGCCATACCCAATTACTCATACAAATTCCGATTCCAAAACAAACTCCTACTTCCAAAAACCGATATGACACTACAATCATCCAACACATACATTATGTCCATAAAAATCTATAATAAGCTCCCAGATAACTATAAAAATATTCCCAACGAAAACGCATTCATCCGAAAACTAAAAACCCATCTCTTACAAAACGCCTACTATACTGTCGAATAATATTTACAGGGAAAGTTTATTTAAGTACATATAACACATAACCTACACACACACACACACAAACACACACACACACATATATATATATATATATACATATATACACACATACATACACAAGATAGCTAAAGTTATGCCTGAAAAATAAGTACCTCGCTATAACATAAATAATAAAATACATAAAAATATTGGTATAAGTACATGCACATAATGATCCCACTGTTATTAAATTAAAATTCTTTTTTAACTAAGATATTTTATCAAAAAATAATAATATAATGAATAATAATATAAGAATATATGTAATATAATATAATAATGTAATAAGTATTGTAAATAATATAATACAATAAGAACAAAATATTTATCAAACACAAATGTTAGATGTAAGCTAGTTATTAAGACATTGTAGTGCCCTTACAGGGTTCATTGTTGGATATTATTTTGTTAAAGTATACCACAATGACGCAATTAATATATGAGTATGAGTATGAGTATCTTATATATGTCACCGTAAGATAGTCAAAACCGTTATTTGATAAACTAACGCGTTAGTTGATCAACTATCGACCATCGGTTTACAATTTAGGTTTCTTTTGTTCTTACATGTCAACCTAACAAGAAGACTATTTGGGTGCTTCGCTGCACTCGCCCCCTATAGTTTTCACCTAAGCTACCGCAGTGTTTTTCCTGGTATTTCGTTTGAAATTCAAGTTTAAACCAGTTCACTACTTAATGGTTTTAACCGTTAGTTTATCAACTAACGCGTCATATAGCAGTACGCTACAGTTTATTATCTGTCGATAGTTGACCAACTTTGGAAAAAAAAACGTTACTTTATCAACTAACGGTTTTGACAATCTTACGGTGATCTATATAAGTTATTATAATGTTAGTTATCTACGTGCATTACACCATAAGGTTTTGTTTGATTTAGTATTTTATGTTTTTTTTTCTATTCAAATAGCGTATATGCCATGCCTTGTAATAATAATCGTAATGTATAATACCCATTAGATTTCTATTTCGTGTTTTGGTTTGATTAGTGCCTTTCGCCAAAAAAAAATCCATTGTGTTATGGAATATGTTTGCCTTATACCTTCTAGGAGGATATACTTAAAATAATAAATAAATAGGTAAAGAGAGTCGCGTTATGCCTAAACTAGCTTAATGTCAGTGATCGTATAGGCCTATTCCTTCTACATTTTAATCTGTCTAAAGTTTAATCAGCCTAAATTGCGTTTTGCCCAAACGTACATTTGGAAACATAATTGAGATTATTTATTGACACTCTATGATATAAATAATGATAAATAAACATGTCGGATGTCATCCATCAAGTACTAATGCAGTCAATGAAATGAAATTCAGTATCAATGAAATGCAGTGTCTGCCATCGCAAATGCAGGAACGCGTTTTCCCTGTAATTAGTGTAAATCAGTGGGAGATACAGTTTGGGATATTCGATCGAAATATTTGAGAAAATTATGGAGGAAGCCCTCACTAAACTATGTAATAACAGAAAAAAGTTAATTATTTGTGGCGATCTTAATGTAGATCTGCTTGTAGGAACAACAATGAAACAACGATTAATAACTTTATTCAAATCGTTTAATTTATGTCATGTATTTTTAGAGCCGACTAGATTTACACTTACCAGCCAAACTTGCTTAGATAACGTTATTTGTGACTGTGCATTCACAAATAAAAATGTTATTAACTGCTTACCTTCCGATCACAGTGGTCAAACAGTTTCATTCTCAATCGCTATTAAGGATAGGACTGGTCCATCATTTTATAAGCCTATTACATCCCATAGACTAGAGACATAAACGAAAAACTTAGATATAAATTTGCCAGTACCGGATTTTAATGAACAGAACCCAAACAAAATCTACTCAGACTTCTTCAGCATTATTCAGACAGAATTCAATAAAGTTTTCAAATTAAAGAAAGTGAGTGACTACAACGGTAAATCTAAATTTAATGACTGGGCAACGTTTGGAATTCGTAAAAGTAGAGTCATCTTGTATGATCAAAAAACCTATAACTTTGATCGAAAATTTCATGACTATGTTAAAAAATATTCCAAAACCTTCAAGTTGGTTTGTAGAACTGTAAAAACTTTACACATTAATAGAAAAATTCAAAATTCAAATAATAGAATGAAAACAGTTTGGCAAATAATAAACCGCGAAACTGGCAAAGTTATACCAAGGGACAATGATTTCTGCCTAAAGATAGGTGATGATGTTGTTAAATCCAACGCTGATGTTGCTCGAGCTTTTGAAACATTCTTCACCAATGTACCCGTACTCACAACAGACCGTCTAAATTCATCTCCATATGGAGCAGAGACTTTATTAAAAAATAACACTAGCGTCAGTAATGTATATTAAAATTTCATCATGTATATCCCCAGGACATTGTCAAAACGTTTAAATTACTTAACTTAAAAAATACGGAAGACCTGTGGGGTATATCAGTCAAAGTCATTGGCTCAGTAATTCTAGTTATAGCCCCACACTTAGCTTATATATTCAATAAATGTGTTGACGATGGGGCTTTTCCAGACCTCATGAAACACATTAAACTGATACCTCTGTTCAAGTCGGGAGATAAGGGAGATCCTTCAAATTTCAGACCAATATCTGTTCTTCCAACACTAAGTAAAATATTTGAAAAGATTATACTCAATCAAATGCTCTCACACTTCAACCGTACAAAACAACTCCACGCTAAACAATATGGTTTCACTAGGGGTAAATCGACTACGGATGCAGGTATTACCCTTATATCTCATATTTATTCTGCATGGGAGGCCGCACAGGATGCTATCGGAGTTTTTTGCGACCTGTCGAAGGCGTTTGATTGTGTTGATCATAATACGCTATTAATTAAATTAAATCATTACGGAGATAGAAATAAAGCGTTGGATCTACTAAGATCATACCTAAGCAATAGAATTCAAAAGGCAGAAGTTAACGGCGTAAAATCTGATGGATCGGGTGTTAAAATTGGCGTTCCACAAGGTTCCATATTAGGCCCTTTCTTATTCCTGGTATATATTAATGATCTGCCTTTCATGGTGGAGAAATTAACTGACATAGTGTTATTTGCTGATGATACTTCAATTATCTTCAAAATTGAAAGACAAAAAGGAGAATTTGATGATGTTAATGGTGTATTGTCTTTAACCTTGAATTGGTTCACAGTTAATAATTTATTGTTAAACGCTGGTAAAACCAAGTGTATCAAATTCTCACTTCCAAATGTCAGGCAAGTTGAGACCAGTTTAGTGTTAGACAACAGCACGTTAGAATTAGTAAAAGATACGAAGTTTCTTGGAATAACCATTGATAGCAAATTGCAGTGGGGACCCCACATAGATAAATTGGCTGGTAAATTAAGTTCTGCGGCTTACGCTGTTAGGAGCATCAGACAAATCACGGATGTGGCTACATCTAGGCTAGTATATTTTAGTTACTTTCATAGTGTGATGTCCTATGGTATCTTGTTGTGGGGGAAAGCAGCGGATATTCAAACTATTTTTATTTTACAGAAAAGAGCTATTCGAGCAATTTATAATTTAAAACGAACAGACTCCTTAAGAGAGCTTTATAAAGAAATTGACATACTAACAGTAGCTAGTCAATTTATTTTCGATAATATAATGTATGTACGCAAGAACCTTTCAACATTTTCCAAACTTAGCGATAGCTGTAATGTTAATAACCTAAGAAATAATCACAGACTATGTGCGCCCCGTTTTAGACTCGCGAAGGTAGCAATTCTTTCAAGGGTCAGTGCATTCTCTACTACAATAAGATACCTCTGGAGATTTTGAAATTGCCATTTGAGCAATTTAAAAAGCAAGCACAGACCTTGCTGTTAATAATTTTGTAATTATTTATTCCTTCTTATTAATCATAACAATTAAATTTTTCATATTTGTATTAGTTATGCACTACCTATTTTTAAAAGAGATCTAAAAATCAATCTGTGGGAGTGTTGTGAATTGAGCTAATTTATTTTTGAAGATTTGGGCAGAAGAAAGAAAACACTCCTTTGCACACGTATTAGATTTATCTATTGAGAAAGAGCATTCAAGAACGCCTGTCACTTGTTACAGAGCAACATTCGCAGTAATTGTAAACACGTTTACACAGGCGTCGGTAATTTTAATGTATGTACTAACATTTAACAATAACTTAAATTAACTAGGACTTATATATAGGCTTCATTTCTGAACATGCCCCCCGACGTTGAAAGACGCGCTTTCAACAGAAACGTCATCGAGAGGTAACGGACAAATTTTGCTGAAAGATCTTCTCACAACACCTCCTGTAGTCTTAATGTCTGCTACTCTGCAAACTCCGTCGGCTCCAGGATGAATGGCTGTTATACGCCCCAGTCGCCACTTCAAGGGTGGAAGATTGTCCTCCTTTATTAAAACTAAGGCATTTAGTTTGAGAGGGTAGTTTGAAGTCTTCCATTTTGTCCTTTGCTGCAATTCTGACACGTACTCTGACGACCATCTGGACCAAAACTGTTGGCGCAAGTGTTCAATCCTTTCATATCGTGCCAAGTGATCGTAAGAGTGGCCTGTGAGATCTCGTGTCGGCAAACTGGTGATTGGACGTCCGATCAGAAAGTGTCCGGGAGTCAGTGGATACATGTCGTCGGGATCCGATGATAAGGGAGTGATGGGTCGCGAGTTCAAGATTGCTTCAATCTGGACCAACGTGCTATAAAGCTCTTCATATGTAAGTTTACAATTACCCAGTACTCGTTGTAAATGATATTTTATAGACTTTACGCCGGCTTCCCAGAGACCACCAAAATGAGGGGAGTAAGAAGGAATGAAGTGAAATTCTGTGCCTTCACTGGCTCCAGCTTCCGCAAGCAAGTTACAGTTTTCCTTCAAGAATTTAGAAAGCTCATTATAAGCTCCCACGAATGAGGTGCCATTATCTGAGAAGATATCCACCGGTTTTCCTCTCCGCGACATGAACCTACGCAATGCTTGTAAATAACAGCTACTTGTTAAATCACCCACCAATTCAATATGGACTGCCTTTGTGGCGAAGCATATGAATATAGCGATGTAGACCTTTACCAGTCTACAACCTCGACCTTGACGATTCGCGGACAGAATAGGACCAGCGTAATCCACGCCCACGCTTTCAAAGGGATGACCTCCTGATTCAAGTCGCTGCTGCGGTAAATTTCCCATTAACGGTGCCACTACTTGACCTTTCATACGGTGACACACTACGCACGCATGATAACAAGTTTTTGCTAAGTTGCGGCCACCAATAGGCCAGTACATATTTCTTATTGTGGCTAACAGTAATTGAGGACCGGCATGCATTTGTTTTTTGTGTTCATAATTAAACAGTAATTTTGTAAATCGATGATTGGACTGTAATACTATAGGATGTTTTTTATCATATGTAAATGTTGAATTCTCTAAACGCCCTCCCACACGAATTAAGTTGTCTTTATCTAAAAATACATTAAGTTTTAGTAAGCTACTACCTTTAGGCAGCTGTTTTTGATTTATTAATAATTCGTACTCAGGAAAGGATTCTTGTTGAGAGATTTTTATTATTAGTTTTAAGGATCTATTTAATTCATCTTTAGTTACAATTAATTTATTTATGATTTGCTTTTTACACAAATTGATGAATTTTTGTATATAGGCTACTGTTCGAATCAATCTTGTATAGTTCGAGAAGCGGTTGAAATCTATAATGACATTTGTCTGAAGTGTTTGCGATTTATTCACATAAAGTGATACTTCAGATTTCAACTCAGGTAGCGTGCAACTATTTTTCGAGATGGCAGGCCATTCTGATTCATTTTGAATCAAAAATGATGGACCTGTCCACCACAGTTTGATAGAAGTAATCAATTTCACGTCTACTCCGCGAGAAATGAGATCAGCAGGATTACTATGAGTTGGCACATGTCTCCAATTGTGACTGCCAGTCTTGTCCAAAATTTCTGCTACACGGTTGCGAACAAATGGCTGAAGTTTTATAGGGAGCATCTTTAGCCAGCCTAAAACGATCATTGAGTCGGTCCAGAAAGTGACTTGACCGACAACAATACCACGAAGTGAATTGGTTATCATTTCATAGATACGAGCGGCAACGAGTGCAGCACATAGTTCGAGCCTAGGTATCGTGGTCGGTTTTAATGGAGCTACACGACTTTTAGCAAAGAGTAGTCGTACCCAAACTTCGCCGCTCTCATTAAATGTGCGAACATATGCACAGGCCCCGTATGCTCGTTCAGAGGCATCGGCAAATATGTGTAAGTCAAACCTACGATAACCATTACACGTTACCATTCTAGGTACATTTAAATCATTTAGGGTTGCCAAACTCGTTAAGATGTCAGCCCATTCTTTACTAATTGTTGGTGGTATCTGTTGATCCCAATCAAGTTTTTCCAGCCACAGCTTTTGTAAAAGCATTTTCATGTTGATGACGCAAGGTGCTAATAAACCGAGAGGGTCAAATATTTGGGATATCGTAGACAGTATATCACGCTTGGTATTTTTATTGCTGATGAACTCTTTAATAGGGAACTGAAAATTATCTTTATTTGTGTCCCATGCAAGACCTAAAATTTTGCTTGAGTTCGCAGCACTACTGATATCCAAATTGACTCTTGTTGATGGCATATCTGACGCTAATTGGGGGTCATTAGACTTCCATTTACGCAAATTCATTCCGGCAGACGCAAGCTCCTGAGTGACCCCTTTGCGTATTTCAAGGGCTTCAGCTTTAGTAAAAGTGCCGGTAACAAGATCGTCCACGTAAAAATCTTTCATGATGACGTCAGACATCCTTTTATCATTGCACTCGACACCTATTTGTTTTAAAACTCTCGTAGCAAGAAATGGTGCGCTGGCCGTACCATAAGTCACCGTATTTAATTCATACACAGTCGGACTCTCATCGTTGGGGTTTTTTCGCCACAGTATTTTTTGTAAATACCTATCATTTTTGTTTACCATTACGCAACGATACATTTTCTCCACGTCTGCAGTCAGAACGTATGTATACATTCTGAAACGCAAAAGTAAAGAGATCAAGTTGTCTTGTACAGTGGGGCCCACCATTTGAATGTCGTTTGATGACATCCTTGACGTGGTGGGGCTACTGGCGTTGAACACTACTCTTAATTTTGTGGTAGAACTACTTTCTCGTAGCACCCCGTGATGCGGTATGTAATAATCGTGAGAGTCGGGGCTGTAGTTGCTTGGTGACATGTGTCCTAAGGCCTCGTATTCAGACATGAAATCGCGGTACATATCATTAAGTTTTGGCTGTGATTTAAGTCTACGTTCAAGAGAAACCAGGCAATGTTCGGCTTTCCTAAACGATTGCCCAAGTAAATTAGGGTTCCCTTTTAAAGGAATTTGAACGCAGAAACGGCCATCTTCTTGTCGGGTTGTATTTTTTATAAAATGTTCTTCGCATAATTTCTCTTCTGGAGAGTAATCTGTCATTTGAGGGCACACTTCTTCAAGCTGCCAAAACCGTGTAAGTTGGTCTTGAATGTCAGTGGTTTTGACGAAGTTACATTTAAGCGGAGTATTACCCGAACTACTCGCATTTTTTAATAAACGCCCCGATACTATCCAGCCAAGCCTAGTTTCTTGCAGAACCGGTTTACCCATACCTAACTTTATGTGTTGTGATCCTAATAGGTCCCAGAAGATATCAGCACCTAGAATCAAATCAATCGATGCAGGTGAATGAAAGTTTGGATCAGCTAAACACAAATTGGAGGGTATCTGGATAGTGGCAACGTCCAGTTGTTGAGTCGGTACATTATCAGTGATAGTAGGTAAAACAAAACAACGTAACTTTGTTTTATAATTTTCGTGAAGCGACTTCATTGTTACGTTGCATACCTTGCCGATGCGTGACGTAATGTTGTTTATACCTACAATGGATTGATCCACATTCATCATAGTCACACCTAATTGGTTAGACAAATGCTCGGTTATTAAGCAGGCTGTGCTGCCGCTATCTAACAGCGCGCGAGCTATTATCTCGCGATTGTTGTTGTCATACAACTTAACTAATGCTGTTGATAGTAAAACCTCGCATTCTTGATTGTGACCCGATGGTGTGAGGCTCGCTGAGAGCGTTAAATTAGGAGTCTGTTGCACTATTGAAGCATTGAATGACTCAGGTCCCTTTGTCTCATTGACGGACTGAACTGAACTGACTGGAACAGAACTTGACTTTGTTGTACTATTATCTACAACCTGTTTATGATTAGAGACATGCACTAATGTGTTATGTTTGCGTTTACATATTTTGCAACCGGGTCTTTTACAACGGTTTGAGAAATGACCCGAGCGCAAACAATTAAAGCATGCCTTGAATTGGGGCAATTCTGCTAAACGGGCCTCATTGCTTAAAGCAAGAAATTGTGAGCAATTATTAAGGGCATGTTCACCGTTACACTTAGGACATGGCTTGACGACAGAACCTCCACTTTCTTGGACAGAAAACAGAGTTTTGATTTTAGGGTTTTGTTTATTATCGTTTATTTGATTTTGATTATGGCTTTTGTTACGAGATGATTCTATCGTTTCAATCAAATCTGCGTGGTTTCGCAAGAAGCTCAAGAATATGTCAAACGTGATTGCAGCTTCTTTGTCTAAGCGACCCTTACACTCTTCCCATTCTCGAAATGTTTTCGCATCAATTTTTTGTGTGATTATATAAATGAGCAGAGTGTCCCACTGATTGACAGGTTCGCCTAGCAATTCTAAAGCACGAAGGTTTTTATTTATTTGGTCTGTGAGACGTTTAAGTGCGACTGAGGACTCCTTTGTGATCGCATCGATGTTGAATATCGATGAAATATGATTTTGTATCAACAACCTTTTATTATCGTAGCGGTCACACAGAAGTTTCCACGCAACAGAATAGCCACTAGCCGAGAATTCAATCGACTGTATTACCACAGCAGCGGAACCCTCTAACGATGCCCTAAGGTAGTGGAATTTATTTATTGGGTCAATATCGTCAACAGAATCGATCAGACTGGAAAAGGTATCTCTGAATTCCAACCACTGATCATAAGAACCATTAAACTTTGGCAGTGAAATTGTAGGCAATTTAACAAGTCTTGGTTTTTTCATTTGTGCGGTTGTAATACAGGAATTCGATTCGTCATCCTGTGATGATTGTTTATTATGAGATCTAAGATAATCCTGTGCCCGAGCGAGCAATTTAAAGTAAAGATTTTCGAACTCCGATCGTTCTTCAGTTGTGTAATTTTTCTCCAAACATTCGATCGTTAACTGCACCTCATCGAATTTGTTATATAGCTCTTCAAACTTAGCTGTCCGTAACTGTAACTCGCCTGCCTCTGCCGAAGTCAATGATGAATCACTGACTTTAGTCATAAAGGACTTAAATGTAGTCAGTTGCCCTTTATAGCTAGCACGTTTTCTGACTAACTGCTCCATGTCCTCAAGTTCTGGCGCTTTCTGGGTAGCCATTGCAAGCCTGGAATTTACAGATATGAACAACTATTAATTTATAACTACTAGATCACAATTACCTATTAGGATTATTATGTTTTTAATGTATTGTGAACATTAACACTCAGGGATTATCTACAGTCTCAAATAACGGGTTAAAATAACAATACCTACTGACTTGCAATCAATTGCTCACCTTGTTTACAGATAAATCTCACAATGAATGTAACTACTTACCTGCCTAGCTACAATAGTTGTGCAATAGATATTACTTACAGTTATAGCTAAACATTACAAATAAATGATATCGATTTTGAACATTAATGAGTGTACTAAATAGTCATACAATATGCGCATTAACGGCATAAATGTTCTAATCAATAGCGGCAATGAAGTTAACCTCTCAGTATTTAACTGAGTTAATTAGTTTGTAAGTAATAAATAGTAATTAAAGTGAGTGTACCAACCTTTTATTTCATAATTAATACTACCTGAATATGAATGAGTACTGGGCTTTCCAATTAAATACAACCTCTAACCCTAATAATTAATGTCCACGAAGCACATTGGATCTCAGGATTCCTTTGTTCTTTCACTATCACGTTTTCACCAATGAAACAGCTCCGCAAACAGCATTCAATGAAGTTAGATGTCGTATTCGAGCATCCGGCAACGATCTTGGACCATGTTGTGAATTGAGCTAATTTATTTTTGAAGATTTGGGCAGAAGAAAGAAAACACTCCTTTGCACACGTATTAGATTTATCTATTGAGAAAGAGCATTCAAGAACGCCTGTCACTTGTTACAGAGCAACATTCGCAGTAATTGTAAACACGTTTACACAGGCGTCGGTAATTTTAATGTATGTACTAACATTTAACAATAACTTAAATTAACTAGGACTTATATATAGGCTTCATTTCTGAACAGGGAGTTTCTACGCCCTTCTTCTCCCACAGTGGTCCAATGTAGAGAAGAGGCAAAAATGACGTTTGCTCAGTATATGTAAATATCTACAGTAATAAAGTACTTTGACTTTGACTTTGATATGCTCGCCTTTGTACATGTTTTTCCTTTATATTTTTTGTATTAACTGTTTTTGGGCAATAAAGTATATCGAATCGGTTTCTTATTAAGTAATTATTACCTATCGTAACTGTACATGGTCAGCACCAGATTCCAACATGCACTCCGCTAAGAAGCAAGCCAAAACCACAATGCCACGGAGCTCCTACGTCAAAAAATATTAAGTTATGTTGCTCTGTTAGTCCTTGATACCTATGCAATGGCCATGACCCTTTTTTCCCTTTGAGTTCCTATTCCTCCAAAAATTAGCGGAAGGTGAAGTTCTAACTTGTCGAGGTGCCAAGCCATAGTGTAGCTCACTTACTCACTAGCGTCACTCCTTCTACCATATGGGTGTGCCCCTCGTAGGGGACAGGCCTTTAGCCGGTTACGAGTAAGATTCAGCCATACTCCACCACGCTGGCACAGTGCGGGTTGATGGAGAGGTGTCGCGCTGACCCGACTGTCAGAAGTTATCAACATTGTTGTACGACTGCTACCACCGAATAGCGATAGCAGCCGGGACCTACAGCTTAACCCTTTTTAAGGCATAAGAAAAATAATTTTTCATTGGTTTTAGAGTTTATTACCAAGCCATAAGGTTGAAAATATGGTGGCAATATAGTGGACAGAGCCATACAAAGGGCTGAACATTGGCCAATGGCATTGAGAATTAGACAAAGAAAACAAATACCCGTCGCATCGCGTCGAAGCAGACTGACGCATGCTCCCGCGCATAGCCCCGCGGGGCAGCCCGAGCTCCGAGACCAAGAAAATAATAGAAAATATTACTAAACTCCTGTAATAATAACATTAAAAATAAAATAAAACAACCAAAAATTTACCCTTTTTTTACCTATTTTTGCGTGTAAGTTTCTTATAGGAAACTGATTTCATCTCCGAGCGCTTGTTCATTTAGTTGAACAATAATGCATTGCGAAAAATATTTTTAAGTATTAAATATAACAGATATCCAGTATTTTTAAAAGTCCTTTCTTATCTCTAATAGACCTTTTATAACATATATTTATCCTACATTTTTATGTTGTCTAGTTTAGCCTAGAATTGAAGCTAAAGATGCATTTCTGGCCATATTTAATCTCTTAACGTGTCATCCGAAACAAATGCCACATAGAAACAAACACCTATCCAGTACCCGTCTCGGCCAGATGTTGCTACTCGCTCGCTCAATGTGCGAATACCGCTAGGCTATGGACTTTCCCACGTGTAGTCAGGTATCCAACAAAACATAATTATCTTAAACCATGGTCAGCTAATCAATATATGTAACTAATATATAGCTTGGAAAACCAGGCTGAGTGATTGGAATGTTTCTTTGGCAATTCAATATCGACTTCACACTGTCCAATTAGGTACTTCGAAGCAGCGTAAATTGCTTTCGATGTTCGCAGCCTTGTCTGCAGTCTGTAGTTAACTAATCGTGGCGCGCGGCGCTATGTATGCGTAGCTTTTATAGGCACAGAGCGACTGCGTGTGCGCACGGGGTTGCCGCGTCGTCGCTGCATATTTACATGTACTATTTAAACGTGACTGTAAATTCTGCTTTTGCTTGGCGAAATACTTGTTTTGCCTGACTGAATTACTGAATAGCGGCAAAAAATTGAGCGCGACCAGGACTACTGGCTTCGTCTGGCAATATTTCTTGACGACCCGAATGGCCGAGTCGGCAGTGACGCTGCCTACGAAACCTAGGGTCCCGGGTTCGAGTCCCGGTGGGGGCAAATATTTGTTTGATGAGAACGGATGTTTGTACCCTAGTCATGGTTGTTTATCTATCTAAGTATAATATTTATCTATATAAGTATGTGTATCATTGTCTAGTTTCCAAGATACAGGGAATCCTAGTTTGGGGCTAGATCAAAGTGTGTAAATGGTGTCCAAGGTATTATTATTATTATTATTATTTCTGAATTGTGCGACAAAAAATCTAAAAATAGCAACTTGAAAGAAACATAGTATACAAAACGAGGATTTTGTTGTTCTTACAGGTTCAACCTAGCATGAAGGATAAAAGGACTTCGCCCTTACACTTTTTATTAAGCCAATAAGCGATGGCCAAACCATTCCGTAATTTAGTCGCGCAAATCAGTAATTTTGTCGCGCAAATGAGTATTTTTTTAGCTCATTTCCAGAAATATCGGTTCATGGCCATTCGCTCAATTAGATTTTTATTCAGTGGTTTTTTTATTTCCCCATATTAATGAGCACGCACTCAGCACCGCTCGCTAAGATTAGTTCAAGTATTAGCAAAATATTATTAATTAAAAATCGGTCAAGTGCGAGTCTAAATCGTGCACGAAGGGTTCCGTACCACCGTTCAATGGAAGCGATGGTGTGGAGTGAATAGTTTGGATTTTACACAGCAAAATATTGTTTACAAAGTTATTGGTGCGGTTACTTTTACACTCCATGTACGTAACCAGGTGCATCCATAAGTTTGTATGTGGTATTGAAAGAATTGTTGTATGGGAGCCCCCTTAAATATTTCTTTTATCCTGTTTTTTAGTATTTGTTGTTATAGCGGCAACATAAATACATCATCTGTGAAAATTTCAACTGTCTAACTATCACGGTTCGTGAGATACAGCCTGGTGACAGACGGACGGACGGACAGCGGAGTCTTAGTAATAGGGTCCCGTTTGGAACCCTTCGGGTACGGAACCCTAAAAATCACGGATTTGCCCCCTGTCACGCAAAATGGAGTATTAGTACAGCTTATATCATCACAAATTAACGGTCAAGTGCGAGGCGGACTCGGGCATGAAGGGTTCTGAACCACCGCGCCATGGTATTCAAGTTTATTGCATGGGGATTAGATATCTTTAATTTTCCTGTCTGTTAAGATAGTAAAATATTGTTTACAAAGTTGTTTGTGCGGCTACTTTCATGCTCCATGTATGTTACCAGGTGCATTTTTAAGTTTATATTGAATTGAATTGTATCTTTATGTTTTTCCTGTAATGTGTAAAGACCTACCTATATTACGATTTTTTCAATATTTTTTTTGGGTAAGTAGTTTCGGAGAAAGGGGGAGTGGGGTCTTTCTTGAGGTGTCTGTATTCCAATGTGAAATATACAAATATACATATTGAAAGGTCCTCGCAATGAGCCTTTTTACTTGACATGAGACACGACACAGTTTAAAAAACTAACCCCCGATATCCCAGCTTTCTGCGACTTCCTTCCGTCGACTAGACCTCGTAGATCCCACACGGCCTCCATGCTCTCTACTCCGCCTCGCAATACCGCCGCTTACGAACATGGGTTCCGAATGAGAGCAATATATCTGTGGAACACGCTTCCCTGTGGCATCAGGGTCAGTCCATCGAGAATCGTCTAAAGGAGGTGTGCGAAAAACTGCAAAATTCTGACAAAAACTGACCTCTGATTTTCTTTTAAAAATGAAGTCAAAAAACTCTGCTTAAACGCTGAGGAAATTTTCTAGCTCTTCAAAGGTCTGTAAAAATAAAGACTCAGATACCTAGTACAAGTTTTGTTAGCTTACTTAAACAGTTAGGAATGATTGAAAAGGGTATCAAGTACTGTTAAAAACCGTAATTATTAACATTTACTGTAAAATTCTGGGTTTTTCCATAAAATCGTTTACTGTAAAATTGTTTTCAAAAACAATAAAACATCGCTAAAACCGAAACATTGCGGCTAACAATATTTTTACAAAATGGTCTAAACAGTTTGTACCATCTTCGCTTTAGGTAAGGCTTTTCATCGATCTACCAGACATCCTGTAAACTACCTACAAGCAGTATTTTTTAAGCTGAACCCCAGAGACGAAATTTGAAAAATCACTTGCTTAGTGGACATCTCATATCTATCAACTACCCACCTGCAAATTTTCAGCTCCCCTGTACACAGTTTCATATTATTGAGACCAACGGTTAGTTAGTCAGTCAGGACATACAGTTTTATAAGTTATCCAGAAAAATTTGTAAATAACTTAACTTACATAACTTTGATAATAATAAATAATAATAATACCTTTGACACTATTTAGACACATTGATCAAGCCTCAACTAGGATTCCCTGTATCTTGGGTACTAGACAATGATTCACATACTTATATAGATAAATATTATACTTAGATAGATAAACAACCATGACTAGGGTACAAACATCCGTTCTCACCAAACAAATATTTGCCCCAACCAGGACTCGAACCCGCGACCCTATTTCCAATTTCCAAATGTCTTCCACAATCGTAATTTTTTGCCTCTTCTCTACATTGGACCACTGTGGGAGAAGAAGGGTGTAGAAACTCCCACAGATTAATTTTTAGATCTCTTTTAAAAATTGCTTGTGCTTAACTAATACAAATAATGTATTAAGTTGAATAAGTTAATTTATTTATTTAAATTCAATAAATAAAATGACTCTGACTCTCTGTAATATCATTATTATGATGAATAAGCAGGAATAAATAATTAGAAAATTATTAACAGCAAGGTCTGTGTTGAGCCAGATTAACCCCATACAGTCCTGTCATTCAAGTAATCTTGAACATTGTAATATCCCTTTTTCGACAAAGTCGCTTTAACATGCTTTTTAAATTGCTCAAATGGCAATTTCAAGATCTCCAGAGGTATCTTGTTGTAGTAGAGAATGCATTGACCCTTGGCTTCATGCTCATCTTTGACTGTAGTTAGACTCAATTTGTAGGAAATTTACTTCACTTTATTTGTTTACTTTTCAAACCTAGAGTAAATGCACCTTAATAACGATCCATTAAGGGTCAGTTTCTCAGAAAAAAAACTGCAACAAGTACCAGTATTTCGCAGTTTTTCGCAGCACAGGGTTTTCAGGGTTGCAAACTTGGGTATACATTGCTAACAACACATAAAAAATCATAGAAACATGTTCGTTTGCGATGTTCGATGTCTTTATATACTATACTCTATTTAATAACTGGCTTAACGTATAATTGTGCCTTGCCACTCTGTATGGGAAAAGGCGTGTCGCTTTGTTATGTTATGTTTAATTTCATTTCATTCGTTTATTTAAATAAATCATCAGTTCATCATCGCCCTGTAGAGTCACTTCACTTTAATATAATGTCGGTGTTTTCATACTTGAGTAAAATGGTAAACAAACACATTTCACGACATTCCGAAAGCACCACGCAACGTAGATTACCGCAATAAAATATAGACACTAGTTGGAACACTCACGCACTGATTGCCACTCAAAAATTCTTGAAATCGTCCCATTAAATAAAATTTGTAGGCAAAAACCTTTGACGAAATATTTTGTCGAAATTCCTGCACACATATTGTCGGGGCGTCCGCCACACTAATTCCGCCATTGTTGTTTACTACTTAGCTCAAGTATACGAACACAGACCGTACACGATGTGGTGTATTTCATTTTATACTACGTAAGCACCAACTTTGCTGAAAACCGTTTAATTTAAGCATTCATTCATTCATTCCAATTTGTAGGAACGTGAAAACTGACTCCGTTTAATGAACAGCTTCATTTAGCTTAGTAATCATATCCTATGTTCCGTGAACAATTATATACTAATGATTTAAAAAGTATGCGTCACAATACACCAACCAATAGAGAAGGTTCTTTTTAAGTTGTTCTTTGACAGGCTTGAGTACATACAATAATATCTGCCCCTTAATGAATGGCCTGACCCCAAATGGATCGCGATTTCCCTTATTACCTTATTGTTTGGTAATAAACTTCCAGACCTATGAAACTATATATGGGTTAGTATGCAATAAAGGGTTAAATACTAGAAATATATTTTTAATAAATTTAAATAGTAGGATTCGATTATTTACGATTCCCTAAAGTAGCATATTGCGTAGCAGTAAGTTCATAGCAAAGCTACACATGCTACGCCGTAGCAAGCTCCTGAGAACGAGCTACGCCGCCGAACTCGTAGCTAGGCCGATGCAAAAATATTTCGCACGCAACCAATAATTTTTCGCTGACTGATGGCATAGGTACAAAATGACATGAATGATTTTGAATGATAGATGATACATTAATTCGAACCTATTTTCCTAATGATTTAAAAACGTAATTTAGAGAAAACTAGAAGTTTTGGATTTGTCAGGCAAGTTGAGAGACCAGTTTAGCTTTAGACAGCAACACGTTAGAATTAGTAAATGATACGAAGTTTCTTGGAATAGTCCATTGATAGCAATTTGCAATGGGGACCCCACATAGATAAATTAGCTGTAAATTAAGTTCTGCGGCTTACGCTGTTAGGGACATCAGACAAAGCACGGATGTGGCTACATCTAGGCTAGTATATTTTAGTGACTTTCTTAGTGTCATGTCCTATGGTATCTTTTTGTGGGGAAAAGCAGCGGATATTGGAACTATTTTTATTTTACAGAAAAGAGCTATTCGAGCAATTCATAATTTAAAACGAACGTACTCATTAATAAAGCTTTTTAAAGAAAAGTAGCTAGTCAATTTATTTTCGTAAATATAATATATGTACGCAAAAACCATGCTCCAAACTTAGTTAACTAAATAACTGTAATCTAACCTAAAAAATAATCACAGACTAATTGCATCCCGGTTTAGACTCACGAAGGTTAACAATTCTTTCAAGGGTCAGTGCATTCTCATAAGATACCTCTGGAGATTTTGAAATTGCCATTTGAGCAATTTAAAAAGCATGTTAAAGCGACTGTCAAAAAAAATATGGGACTATATGGGGTTAATCTAGCTCAACACAATCCTTGCTGTTTATAATTTTGTAATTCATGCTTATTAATTATAATAATTAATATTGTAATATTTGTATTAACAAAAAAAAATCTAAGAGATCTAAAAATCAATCTGTGGGAGTTTCTACGCCCTTCTTCTCCCACTGTGGTCCAATGTAGAGAGGCAAAAAATGACGTTTGCTAAGTAAATGTAAATACCTACCTACCTACCTAATCCTAATAAATAAATTTGACTTTGAATATCCGTTTGGAGAGCTCTGGTAAGTAACAGTATATTTTGAGGTTAGAACCTTGGGAAGTACAGCTTATATAGTCCGCAGCACCTATAGAGAGGTCATCGTTATTATTTATGTATCATAAATTCGTAGTATCAGTTTCAAGCCTCTCAAAGAGTTCCTTTCAACTTAAAAGTTTAGGGATGGACGTGAAAATTTATATCCCACATTATACTCGAGCTCGTAAAATAGGAAGTTTATAATAAGGTAAATTTTCGCTTACATCTTGTTTTAATATAAATTAAGAATTTCCGGGACCATAGCTCTCAGGCTTAAACCTTATTATTTTTGGGTTTATTGCTTGATTCACTTATTTAAAGACAACGCAGTAAGTGCGTTCACAGAGAGAAAGCTGGTTGCCAGAGCAGACTTACCAGTGCTTGTTGGCACTTGTCGGCGCTGGTAACAACTACACAAAGGAAGTAGACACAACCAGGACCAGTTGTCTGAGTAGCATTCAAAATGTCGAGCTCATTGGACAAATTTTTCTAATAAAAATTATATTGAGAAAATCGAAAACTAGGTATACATCCAATAAATAGAGAAAGAAAACTTTTCGAAGAAACCCATATTTTATTTGTAAAATAATCGTTTGTTGATCAAAGATTTTGAAGATTTTTTTATCATATTTTAGACAAAGACAAATAAACGTTTGACGAAAAATTGGTGTAATTGGTATCAGCAATCCTGCTCTGAAAGTATCCTATTAAACAAATGACAGCCCCAGTGCTGACGAGCGATGACCGAGTGGTGCTGGTCGGTGCTGGTCGGCTCGGCTGCTGATAACGGTTCTGTTTTGGCACATCAAACAGAAACTCGGCGCCGGCCACCAGCGCCGGTTGCCCGCACCTAAGTTACCACATCTCAGGCTTTGGCCTGAGATTTCAGGCTTTTTAGGCTCATCTCAGGCTCTTAGGCTTTACACTGAGATCTCAGGCTTTTCAGGTTCATCTCCGCATTCCAGCCGGATTTAGGAAATTTAAGGATTTTTCGAATTTTCAATAAAATATAGTATTTTTTTTAGATCTTGTTTATTACAATAACAAATAATAATCTTACTAGTATTTGTTATTGCAATAAGCAAAAAAAAATACTATGTTTTTTACCTACAAAGCTTAAAATACGAGAAAATCTTAGGCTTTTTAAAAGGGAATCAGGCTTTTTTTCAGGCTTTTTAAATGTTGTGTCTGGTAACCCTGCCCGCGCCGACCAGCGCCCATAAGCGTTGGTAGTGCAGCGCTGGCTACCAGCCTCCTTTCTGTACACGTCACTAAGGATATGTATCTAACTTCAGCGACCCGTATATGATGATGTCGATGTCTGTCTGACTGATTGGCTGTTGGTGGAGAGCTCGCATGTGGCACCCTTCCAAACAGTGAATTGTTTTTCTTTTCTTGTACAAAGATAACAATTCTTAACGGACGAGACAGATTTTTAAGAATGACATAGGGTTCTATAACGTCGTACACGAAACAGAAAAAAAGAAAATTAACATTTACATACAGGCACATACATTGCTTTGTCACCACACCAGGATATGCTGTGCCATGGGCACCAGAAACAGCGCCATCACAAACATGTAATCATCCAAGACCGGGTTTATTGAAGACTACAAAGAAGGGGGTTGTCCACCTTAATTTTTAAAAGGATATGTGGTTTATTATGTGTTGCTATATCGGCAACAGAAATACAGATTCTATGAAAACTTCAACACTTTACCGGTTACGGTCCATGAGATGTAGGTACAGCCCGCTGATGGACAGCGGAGGCTTAGGACCCTACCAGAACGGAACCCTTAAGAAAGAAATGAAGGTCCCTTCATCTCGACTCGTTTCAAATGTTTGTGTTACCACTTGTAGGCCTAGCTCACTTACCTAATGAGGCAGACAGTAATGTTTTAAACAAACCGCTTGGTAGCGGTATATAATGATTGTGTATGTGGGAAGGATATATGGGTGAGCTTGTGAAAAGGATTTTGCCCGAATTTATGTCAAGTACAAACACAATACGGCGCCCTCTGAAAAGGGAAGTCACAGGGCTTGTTGACTATGAGAGAACATTTCTCTTTGTCAAATCAAAGCGCAAAGGATTTATCCTGGCTTATGATTAGACCTGCTATTAAAATTAAATTTTACTAAAGTTTACATTATTATTACTTAGCTTTTAATTATGTTACTTCTTCGTTACCCTTTTTCGGTATTGGGTAGCAAAGGCACTTGTTTAGCCAGTTATTTACCATTTCGTTTTGCATGCCAGGGGGCTAGCCCGTCGCCACAGCTATGTAGATAAGAAGGTTCCTCTCGATCATCAAAGCATTTGCAATTTTTATTGCGAACTTATTCCGAGCTTACGAGGGTCGCGGTCCGAATCCGGGCCAGACATCACGACGCCACACTGTAGCATACTCTTTGTTTTGCAAGCTGACTGGCTGGTTAGTTTGTTGTTAGCTCGGAATTCAAGTCTAGTATTCCGCTTTCACGATTATTGGATCGTCACTCGTCACTATTTTCTTTACAAACTTATAAGATAAATCAGCTCGCCGATAAACTTGTTCAAACAAACACTATCTTCACGCCATACGATGGCACGGATACCAATATTTCAATAGGCACTCTGCTGCAGTAATCTGTAGGAGTTTCTACGCCCTCTTCTCCCACAGTGGTCCAATGTAGAGAAATGGCAAGAAATGACGATTGCTTAGTATATGTAAATATCTACAGTAATAAAGACATTTGGAATTTGGAAGATGAGACCTGAGAAATCCGTATGAGTCAGTGCTTCCATCCTTCGACTTCAACGAAGTGTAAGACGATCTAGTAATGTCAGTGTAGTGTACTCTTGCCTATTGGCCGGCCCTATGCACGCACACAATCGCAATTCTCAGGTCTGGTTTTGGTGTGACATAATGGGCTAGCCTAATGCATGTATTGTATGGTTTGCACTATCTTAAAATATGTCCTCTAGCTCGCTTCTTTATCTCTGAAGGCGTCTACCATCCTTAAATATTTTCAAAATTGTAATTTTTAAGGATCACAGATGCTTTTAGTAGCATTGTCATGTAATTCTAACATTTAAAAAAAATTACCAATGGGTTTATTCTGTTTATTCTAACATCCGGGAATTTCTATCCGAATCCCTTTAAAATTGGCAAATCGACAAATCAAAAGACAGCTTGTTTAAAAATGGCAACAAATATAATAATCACCGAAATTTTTTCCTACCCAAAATGGATAAATGAACACCAAAAGTTGCAAAAAATATCAGGGCAAAATACTGCGGTAGCTTAGGTGAAGGGTAAAGGGGGTGAGCGAAGCGAAGCCCCCTTTATCCTTCGCGTTAGGTTGAACATGTAAGAACAACAAAAAATACTTAAAACATAAACTTAAGTACACAAAACATAAAAAAGTTTGGTGATCATTTATCCAAACACCATTTGGTGGACATTTATCCATTCTGGCAGTCATTTCGAATTTATTGGTAGTAAAATAGGAGCGATTTTGGTAATCGTTTAAACATAAGCCACTTAACGTGTTTTGTTGATTGTTGATTTTAAACGGGATTCCCATAAAAAACCCTAAATGTGAGGAGGTACACGACCAGGCTACAGAACATCGCAACAAGCAAAGTCGCAATAATTCACCAAGTTAAAAACATAAAAAAACGACTTCAAGTTCAAGCCCTATTTCTTCCTCCCCGGTTGGGATCCGAATTTCGTCTATGTATACAAGAAAAGTCCTCATCAAAACTTTTACTGAAGGGAACCACAAACTAAAATGTGACCGTGTATATATTTGTTGTTTTTGTTGATTTTTTCAAGAATCTCTGAATACATTTTAGTAAAATTTATATGGGACCACCTCTGAAGTATTACCTATCAAACGAAACAAGAATCATCGAAATCGATTCGTAATTGACGGAATGATCGCGTAACAAACATACAAAAGAAAAAAATCTAATTGGGAACCTCCTCTTTTTTGAAGTCGGTTAATAACTGACAGCTCGTGTGAAATAATCGTATAATGATTAGTCAAGTGTTCAACAGTGATTGTAAAATTACACGATTAGCCTACATTTTGATTGCGGTAGCGACTGTTCTCAACAGATTTGAATGAACTAAATCTAAAGTTTGACAGCTGACATTTCAAACTGGCAATCAAATTCCAAATCGCAACCTCTCAGCTATACAGTTATCGAGCGACTGTTTTCCTTGTATGTATCTTGCTGAACTGCTGAATCTGGTAAAATATTGTTTATTCATCATCGCTCATCACATCACCATCATCATCATTTACCGAGAGCATCACCGGTGATCGGAGGAGTAAAACAAAACTACGCAAACAAGGCGTCACGAGCTTTCCCATACGAGGTGGCAGAGCCAAAGTTACGCCCCAGTTGAGCCAGTTATTCTATACTGCATTAAGGGGGCCATAATAATGTAGCCCATCAATTTCCTCACCGAGAGGCACGGCCACGCTGGCTCAGTGCGTGTTGATGGAGAGGTGTCGGGCTTGTGGCCAACCCGACTGACCTATTATTTTCCGCATTACGGCGCGTTTAGAGAACATAGCACCACTACGAAACTACGAGTAGTATTTAATGGGACTGAACCTTCGAAATTTGGGAAATCTCTGAATGATATTCAATAGATGTTTTCAAGCTGCCCTATTAGGGCCTCTGACCAGCTTTACTACTACTACTACCACCGAGAAGCGATAGTAGGCAGGACCTACAGCTTAACGTGTCATCCGAAACGCGGAAGCGCTCGATACCAATGCCACATAGAACCGGACACCCATCCAGTACCCGTCTCAGCCAGATTTTGCTACCCGCACGATCGTTTCCGATGTGCGAATTCCGCTAGGCCACTGACGATGCTTTAGGGGGCTAGCCATTCGCCAATTACGTATTGAAGAAGTAATAATCATCAGCATGCATCATGCAACGACAGGGGATAACAAAACCCCGTAATGCATGAAAATTATGATAACTTCTTCTATACGCTTCAATAGGTCCATCCTAGGTTTTCTGGAAGAAATCTCTTGTTAGAGATAAGTGTCTGTATATTTTCTTAACATAACAACATAAAACAGCGTCACGCCTTTTCCCATACGGGGTGGCTGAGACACAATCGTACTCACTTTTAGCCAGTTATTTAATACTCCATTTTCTTTTCTTTTGCGCAATAAAGTATTCTAAAATACAGAAGCAAGCTGTATTTATTCTGGGCAGGAATCTTGAGCACGGCTGGGGTGGGCTGGGCCACCTTGTAGGTCACAAGTTCACAACTACCCACTATAAATTCCTTCGATCCTACGAGCTCTGGGGACTACTGCAAATTGCGAGCGGCTATGTCGGAAACGTTCGGGTTAAAGACGCAATTGCGACGAGCAGAAAAAGGCAAAAAAATCACTAAACAGAGACAAAACGGAGAAGAATCTCCTATCGGCAACTTAAACTTTCACAATTCCTATAAATATATGGAATCCTATTGGATTCGGTTTATCCGGAACGTATGGAAATCTGAAATTCGTTTATCGCATCAAACCAATTTCATTATATTATATGTTATGCTATCGTAGGATTGTCAAAACTGTTTAGTTTATAATCTAACGTTTTTTCTCTCGTTAGTTTACAAACTATCGATAAATTCTAAACTGAACCGTACTGATTACGATATGATGCGTTTATAATAAATGCAATTGTGACCGATATAAAACTTGAATTGCAAACGAAATACCAGGGCAAACACTGCTGTATCTTAGTTGAAGACTTGAGGGGGCGAGCGCAGCGAAGCTCAGGTTGACTTGTAAGACAAACTAACACGTTAGTTTAAAGACTAACGGTTATGACAATCTTACGGTTACAAATATATGTTCAAAATGATGTCTCCTCATCATCGATATAAATGTAAGGATGGCGCAAACAGAAACAAACTTCTCAATCATCCGTACATGACTACATCTTTCTAAACTGAAACTGAAACTGACTACATCTTTCTAAACTGAAACTGAAACTGACTACATCTTTCTAAACTGAAACTGAAACTGACTACATCTTTCTAAACTGAAACTGAAACTGACTACATCTTTCTAAACTGAAACTGAAACTGACTACATCTTTCTAAACTGAAACTGAAACTGACTACATCTTTCTTTCAACCCCTGTCAAAAATTTACCAATGACAACACGATTATTTGGGATGAGCTGTCTTTAATTGCGATTTTGATTGTTTATATGATGTACTTATTGGTCAATATTTCAAAGCGATTTCAATTCTTACGGATTTACTTATAAAAAAGTAAATTCACTATTTAGCTTAAGCAGTGTTTTGTCCTTTTCACACGTCGACTTAATGTCATATGGCAAAGCAAGACACAAACCTGAATTAAATAAACAGTTAATTTACTTTTTATAAGTAAGGCCTTATGATTTCAGACTGACATGATAAGGCGAGAGGCCAGTGCCGAACGGTCCTATTATTTGTGTAATAATAATAATAATAATAATAATCGTTTATTGCAGACATAAAAGCCCATAGAATAAATTACACAGTATGTCAACAATAAAGTTAAATGAAAATTCAAATAAATAATTACAAAATAAAAATGTCAAAAAAAATTTAATACAAACACACCCTCGCATACACTAGCACAGCAGGGGAAGAAGGACGAGTGCCTATATGTATAAGCTACCCACTCGCGTGTAATAAGAGCAAGCGCGACAGGACGGTGCCAATACAGCCCTTTTAGTTTGAGACACTTTTCAGTTGTTGCTGCTATTTCAAGATTGATCGATCCTGCTGCTCCTCACTTTCCATCCGTCTCGAGAGCGACAGCCTCCCCACTTTACGTTAATATGTTTGCATCAGGCCGCGATATTTTTGATGTCCCAAGACGTTGTTGAAATAGGTTTGCCCCCGGCAAGCGTCTATGGTAATAAAATTCAAACACTATAACGGGAAAAGGCATTTCTAGAAATGCCATGGGAAGTGAGTCCTAAACACAATACGGTATTTGACTGCTAGTCAAAATAGATACTTTTTTAGGAACTGTCAAAACGGTCATTTTGTTCACGAGTTTTATGAAATACCAGCATGTGACATAGTCAAATGCTGTCTTTTTAACACAAAATTTAGTTTATAAAATACAACTGCTGGAAATATACAATTCTGATATTGTCAATTTTTTTTGTTGAAATAGGTTCAGCTTGAGACGCGTTTCTAGATTTATTGGACTACCTTGTCAAATAACGTATTGCAATACAACCCGGCTATTTAAAGGAGGACCTAGCTGATAGGCAACCTTGCCGTACTTGACTACGTAACGAGGCCGTGTTGTACTTAGTTGGGTTTCAATTGTGTTAGCGGCTATCAAAAGTCGGGTACAAGTCGCCATTGGTATCGGCGATGAGCTAACCTCGTGTCATGCAAAATGGAGTATCGAATGACTGACTTTACTTGCTGGCTAGCAGAGAACCTAAAAAGGAAGTTTTGCTTTTCATAGGATGTGAACTCTCATACATCATGGCACGAGGTTCGAAATCGCGATGAATTCTAAAAAATATAGCAGTGTTAAACAACGGCACAACTGTGCCTCCTCCACCCCATATGGGAAAAGATGTAACGCTAGTTATGTACTCGCAAATATATTTATAGAAATGTACATAATTAAGGAGATATAAACTTCGATAACATGGCGCGACTCTTCACTACTCATTAGGTACGCTGTCACGCTCACTCGCGTCGTAAGTACGCTCGCTGTCTCGCCTCGGCGCACAGTTTTCTGCGGAACAACATCATTTTGTTGCTATTTCTCACTTTTTGGTTTGAATATACTGAATTTCGCACAGAATAAGGTCCATTAACAGTGCTTCGTGACACGCCCGTCAGAGAAGATAGCACCAAGAAAATCCACGAGGATGTAATTTTTTTAATCTTCGATTTATTTATATATTTTTATGTCGCAATGTACGATATAACTGCCAATAACATGTCTCAAAACAACAATTTTACAAAAGCAATAAATGAGAACGAACAAAAGCTGTAATGTAATGTAATGTAATGTTGTTTCTCGTATGTTGGTCAACTATCGGCAGATAGTAAACTGTAGCGTACTGCGTACTATATGACGCGGTAGTTGATCAACTAACGGTTAAAACCGTTAAATAGTAAACTGGTTTAAACTTGAATTGCAAACGAAATACCAGGGCAAACACTGCGGTAGCTTAGGTGAAGACTAGAAACGTAAATTCTAAACGCTGTCGGTCTGGTTTACTATCTGGCGATAGTTGATAAACTACCGCGTTAGATGATCAACTGACGGTTTTGACTATCGTCCGGTGACAGATACCTAAAGTTGACCGTCGTCGTCGCATCATTGTCATTGAGCGATCATTGTACTAGCAGAATTGGACCCGGACTGTTGTCCGTTTCAATGTAGCATTTGTATCGGGCGCTTCCGTGTTTCGGATGACACGTTAAGCTGTAGGTCCCGGCTACTATCGCTACTCGGTGGAATGGTAGCAAAAGTAAAACTGTATCAGAGACCGTAATAGAACATGGCAGCTTGACAACTTCTGACAGTCGGGTTGATAGGACACCAGCCCGACACCGCTCCATCAACCCGCACTGAGCCAGCGTGGCAGATTACGGCTCAATCTTACTCGTATCCGGTTAAAGCTCCGTGCCCTTCGGTGGGAATATTAATAGGCTGCATTATTATGATTTGTATAATGAAGTATGTGCCAACATCTATGTAGGTACGTCGGCATCGAGACAGCTAATAATTTCCCTCTAAGCTTTAAAACCCACAAACACAGGCCAGAGTGAAATGTGGCGACTGAGAATACACATTAGACTGCAGATGCTCACTGGTGGAAATAGCCTGGAAGCAGTTGAGAAAATCCGCAGACCCTGATATACTCGCATATTTGCGCTATAACTCATACTTGATGCGAAAGATCATTAAATATTTTACTTAGCTACTTACTTATTCTTCTTAACCCATAAAAACATAGAAACAATGAATGTGCCAATATACAGAGTGATATTTAATTAGCAGACCATATTTTGGGGAATGATAGAATCCATAATTATGAACAACTTTCCCCAAGAAGCATATGGTCGCAAACGAAAAAATATTTTGGGTCTCCCAGTGACTTGAAATTAGCTGAACGGGTCAATGTACTGAAGGACGAATTTTTGTTTCATTTGCGACCATATGTTTCTTGGGGGAAGTTGTTCATCATTATGGTTATTATCATTCCCCAAAATATTGCCAGCTAATTAAATGTCACCTGTAAACAGGCACATTCATTGCTTCTGGCCCCACACTAGGATACCCTGTGTCGTGGGAACCAGAAACAGCGACATCGCACATATATATAACATCCAAGACCTGGGGATTTTTGTGTTATTTATCCCTTGTCGGGGATTGAACCCGGGACCTCTCAAATGGTAGACAGAGTCATAACCGTAGTGCCAAAGAGGCTGTCATGTTTAGTAGGATCGCCTTCTTTACGATAGGTAACCCGTTATCGCTGGCCATAACAGGTAATGCGATAATTTCGATGAAGGTGTGTATTTAATAGTAGTATATGTGATTGATACATAATGGAGGGCATTAAAAGTCGACAGTGGGTTCATGAAACGAGCCGAAGGCGAGTTTCATAATAATATCACTCGAGAGTTTTAATGCCTAGTTATGTACAGTTACATACACTAGTTTATTTACACACATATCATAAGCTCCTTTTGATGTGTTCAGGAACCGCATGTTCGACTGCCATTGTGACATTGATCATTGCTCTGCACTTGTTTAACTTGTTCAGTAGTACCAACTTCACAGACAAACTAGGGGCGGCACGCAGGCGGACGTCGGCGTTCTAAATTTGAATGTCATAATATGTCGAAATATTAGTACATCATGGTCATAAAGAATCAATATTTAGATAAAAAATGAGTTTTTACCAAGTAGTATATCATTATGCTGGTCGTAACGTGCGGTTTTTGGACGCAGTAAAGAGGGTTTATGATGGATACGTGTGCAGATAAAAAAAAAATTCAATAGTTAGCGATCTCGATAGCTTTGGTTTGTCGAAATTTCGTTCAAGGGCCCGCTAATACGTTTAAGCTACTAGGAATCTACTAATATACTAGGAATCTAGTACATCCTGAATAATTTTAAATGGCTGTTATTAATAACAGTAATGCCAACCTAACAGGACAAGTGCCTATTAAACTTGAACTGACTGATTGGAAGTACATATGTATGAAGATAATTCAGGTTGGTAATATCGAGGCCATTAGCTATATAACAACTGTGCAATTCCCTACCAAACACACGGCATGTGCTGCTGGATTATATCTCTTCCATCGCCTTCCGTATAGAATATTCCCATACAAAACACAGCTAGTTATATTAACTGAACATCCTTTACATGTTCTTGCTTTGATAATAACTCTAATTTATATAGCCGCGATAATACCGATTCCTTTTTCCTGAAAAGCTGTTAATTTATGTGGTACCTTATTTATGCGTGCATTATACAGAATTATACATAAGTCTACCTCTGCTTAGCAATCAACCTTTCTCAACCTTATTTGGTCTGCTGGAAGAGATCTCTTTTTAGAGATAAGCTCTCCTTCGTACACAATTTTTGCAACAAAGAAATTTTAATTGCGATGGAAAACATCATGGCTAATCGGATCGACGTTGGGCTAGCCGCCTATTACGCAATATGGAGTATTGAATAACTGCCTAAACATGGCCACAACTGTACCTCTGCCACCGTATGTGAAAAGGAGTGACGCCATAAAAGTATCTCGAACGTCATATCCCGAAGTACGCCTTCATCTTTGATCGATTACAATGAAGTTAAAAATAGAACTATAATTAATGATAATAGTGAAGAAAGTGGGTACTACATTCATGTGTCGACTCCACCTAGATGGCGTGCGTAAAAACTATTCATAATTTTAAAGGTCACAGAGTTGGCAATGGCACGATATTCTCGAACGCACATGACTGTAACTCATTTAATTTATTCAAGAAAATTGTATATATAGATACTAGCCAGCTACGATCCCTGTGAATATAAGATATAACTATAAATTAGCGAGTAGCTCTGTGAGCTGCAGACGTCGCGAGCGACATGGCAATTTGCGTTTTTCTTTTAATGATTTTCTTCACCCTCACACCCCCGAGCTCTTGAAGTTTATCGGAAGTAGCCGCACCAATATCTTTGTAACTCCAAAGCACCGCCAATATACAAGGTGACATTTAATTAGCTGATTACATGTTGGGGAATGATAGTAACCCATCATTATGAACAACTTTGCCCAAGAAACATATGGTCGCAAATGGAAAAAACATATTCGTCCCTCAGTACATTGATTGTTATGGGGTACCCAAAATTTTATTTCGTTTGCGACCATATGTTTCTTGGGGAAAGTTAAAATGTTTTTTTTTTCCAAAAACTGATTCAACACCTATTTACCTATATACTTACCTACATACTTACCTACTTACCTATATATGTCATGATAATTGTATTCGAACATTTCTGTGTCAACAACTCAACAATACTTGTTCGTTCTTAGATATGTATATGTACCTAATCGTCAATTTAAGTTAATCTTAATATGAAGTGCGAATCCCGACCCACAGACAAACCATACTTACAATTGGTTTTGTGGGATTTATGCGTAGCCCATAAGATTTGTTTTCAATGCAATAAAGTTCTATTCTATTCTATTCTAAAAAAAAACATATTATTATCGAATCTGCTCACGAACTATCACGAGAATCGATTGATAACTGTAGAGGAGAGACCAAATTGAAACGGTTCTCCGTTTCAATTTGGTCTTCGAACCTTTTTGACCTTTCGAAGAGTCTTCTTCGACAGGCCAAAAATTTAAAACATCACCGACACAGTATGAAACCAAGTCTAAAACTTGGTTCACTTGTTCCCTTGTGAAGCTCATAATTTCGAACCACTGATTCTGACAAAACATCGCTAAGAACCATCGCAGTGACAGCACCAATTGAAAAAAACCGGCCAAGTGCGTCTCGGACTTCGCATGTTTAGGGATCCGTAATAAATTTAGAATATAATCCAAAAAATAATAATTAGGAAGGTACTAACTTCACATACACTTGATATACCTAGCCAAAATATCACTATCATTATTTACCAGCAAATAATTACTTTGTTTTTCATAGTGTTTGCGTGAATGACAAAGTTATATTTGCGGTATTTAATAAATGTTTCATATCTTAAAAATTGCTTATTACATTTTGTTCAAACTAATTTTCATTGAAGTTGTTTATTGAGATATACAACATGTATTTCTTTTCGATTTTTCACTCTCTTACTTTAAAAGTTAGGGAGGGGTTTAGGTTACATACATTTTTCCACCTTAGAAGGGTCTGTCTCTTTAACGATTTACTTTGAGGAAAAATGGCTTCAGGAACCTCAACGTTATTTTTAAAAACCTATCTATAGACACCTGTGGGGTACAGGTTTGATGAAAATTATATTTTTTTGGTTTCAGTTCGGAGCCCCCATTTCTTTTTTTTTTTTTTTGTATAAAAGTCGTAAAGCGGTTTACAAAATACATCTACATACCTAGTTTCAACTGTGTAGTCCTGATAGTTTTTCGAAAAGTCACTGTGACATACGGACGGCCGGACAGACGAACAGACATTATTTTTTTTACTATTTAACGGTTTTAACCGTTAGTTTATCAACTAACGCGTCATATATTCAACAGTACGCTACAGTTTACTATCTGTCGATAGTTGACCAACTAACGAGAAAAAAACATTAGTTTATCAACGGTTTGTATATGCTTTCTGTTAGATATTTTTACTTTATTTTATTATCATCAACAGAATATTACAGTAAAAAATAATAATGCAAAAATAGTACAGTAAAGCAGGCCAATAGCAAATGTCTACATACCTATAAATACAAATATAAGTATAGGAACTTAAGACGCTAGTTAAACAATAAAATATAAACGAAAAGCAAGTAAACAAAGGATGTAGGAAAAAGTATTGCTTCCTCCATATATATATGAAAAAAAAAACGGCCAAGTGCGAGTTGGACTCGGCAACCGAAGGTTCCGCACAAAGCACATTTTTTTGTGAAGGAACTACTTTACGGTTTTCAGATTTTTAGGGTTCCGTACCCAATGAGTGGCAACGGGACCCTATTATTAAGCCTCCGCGGTCAGTTCGTTCGTCTGTCTGTCTGTCACCGGGCTCTACCGGATCAACCAAAATTGGTAGAGAGCTGAAATTTTCCCAGAGGGTCTATTTCTATGGCCGCTATAACAACAAATAATGAAACATTACGAATTAAAATAAGCACTCATTATTAGTATGGCAATTTTCTTAGCCATTTTGTTTTATTTGTTTATCGGTGAAAACTAGACTCCCGATCTTATCGGTAAAGATAATAGTAGTTTATGTGACTGCTACATAATGGAGGGCATAAATACTCGAGAGTGGGTTTATGAAACGAGCCGAAGGCGAGTTTCATAATAATATCACTCGAGAGTTTTAATGCCCAATTATGTACAGTTACAAACACTAGTTTATCTACACATATCATAAGCTCTCTTTGATGTGTTCAGGAACCGCATGTTTGACCGGCATTGTGGCTCTGCAGTTGTTTAGCTTGTTCTGTAGTAATAACTTCACAGACAAACTAGGGGCGGCACGCAGGCGGGCGTCAACGTTCGAAATTTGAATGTCAGTACCAACTTCACAGACAAACTAGGGGCGGTACGCAGGCGGACGTCGGCGTTCGAAATTTGAATGTCATAATATGCAGAAAAATTACATATTATAGTCATAATGTGTAATTTTTCAGATAAGAAATGAGTTTTACCAAGTAGTTTAACATTATGCTGATCGTAATGTGAGGTTTTTGTACGCAGTAAAGAGGGTTTATGATACGTGTGTAGATAATAGTATTTTATGTGACTACTACATAATGGAGGACATGAATACTCGAGAGTTTTAATGCCTAATTATGTACAGTTACATACACTTGTTTATATACACACATATCATAACCTCTCTTTGATGTGTTCAGGAACCGCATGTTTGACCGGCATTGTGGCTCTGCAGTTGTTTAGCTTGTTTTGTAGTACCAACTTCACGCAGGCGGGCGTCGGCGTTCGAAATTTGAATGTCAGTACCAACTTCACAGACAAACTAGGGGCGGCAAGCAGGCGGGCGTCGGCGTTCGAAATTTGAATGTCATAATATGTAGAAAAATTACACATTATGGTCATAATGTGTAATTTTTCAGATAAGAAATTAGTTTTTACCAAGTAGTTTAACAAAGTCAAAGTCAAAGAACTTTATTACTGTAGATATTTACATATACTTAGCAAACGTCATTTTTGGCCTCTTCTCTACATTGGACCACTGTGGGAGAAGAAGGGCGTAGAAACTCCCACAGATTGATTTTTAGATCTCTTTTAAAAATAGGTTGTGCTTAACTAATACAAATATGAAAAATTTAATTGTTATGATTAATAAGCAGGAATAAATAATTACAAAACTATTAACAGCAAGGTCTGTGTTGAGCCAGATTAACCCCATAGAGTCCTGTCATTTAAGTAATCTTGAACATTGTACAATCCTTTTTTCGACAAAGTCGCTTTAACATGCTTTTTAAAATGCTCAAATGGCAATTTCAAAGTCTCCATAGGTATCTTATTGTAGTAGAGAATGCACTGACCCTTGAAATAATTGCTCACCTTCGCGAGTCTAAAACGGGGCGCACATAGTCTGTGATTATTTCTTAGGTTAACATTACAGTTACATTAACATTATGCTGATCGTAACGTGCGGTTTTTGTACGCAGTAAAGAGGATTTATGATACGTGTGTAGATAAAGATCTTTAATTGCAGGTATTGAGTTATTTGTCATTCATTATACGATTAATAATTGCTCATTCGAATTTTAATAAATAATATTAAGTTTTTTATCATGTTTGATTTAATTTCTGTAAATAAGTTATCTACTCAATTTCTATTCATTTTCGGTTTCAATGTGCAAAGAGTTTCGTTAACCTGAATACATAGTTCAATACTTACATACTAGATACATAAAACTCTTTTTTCCTTGTTTCGATATACGGCCTTGAATATAGTCCTACCTAGTACTTAATATTTTATTATTAAATAGTAGTTTATCTACACACGTATCATGAACCCTCGTTACTGCGTATAAAAACCGCACGTTACGATCAGCATAATGTTAAACTACTTGGTAAAAACTCATTTCTTATCTGAAAAATTACACATTATGACCATAATGTGTAATTTTTCTACACATTATGACATTTAAATTTCGAACGCCGACGCCCGCCTCGTGCCGCCCTTAGTTTGTCTGTGAAGTTGGTACTGAAATTCAAATTTCGAACGCCGACGCCTGAAGTTAGTGCTACAGAACAAGCTAAACAACTGCAGAGCCACAATGTCGGTCAAACATGCGGTTCCTGAACACATCAAAGAGAGCTTATGATATATGTGTAGATAAAATAGTGTATGTAACTGTACATAATTAGGCATTAAAACTCTCGTGTGATATTATTATGAAACTCGCCTTTGGCTCGTTTCATAAACCCACTCTCGAGTATTAATGCCCTCCATTATGTAGCAGTCACATAAACTACTATTATGTGACTGCTACATAATGGGGGGCATTAATACTCGGCGAGTTTCATAGTAATATCACTCGGAAGTTTTAATGCCTTAATTATGTACAGTGACATAAGCTAGTTTATATATATGATACGTTTGTAGATAAAATTATAAAGGTATACTCGACAAAAGACTGTCGTTTTACGTTTTCCCCTATACCTTATTATGGAACTCTTCGTGTGCGGGTCCGACGTCCTACTCGCACTAGACCGTTTTTTTTCCATTACTAGTGCTTTTAGACCTTATTTCGTGCCAATTCTACCACAACGGGAAGTAGAGTAATAAGTGCTTCAAGACAAAAACTACTTTATCCCCCGAGGAGTATACTCTACTTTTCTCACCTTTTGCGAGACAAAAAAAAGCAAGGCCTCTAAAAACAGCATTTTCACCTCAGCAGCTGGAACAAGGGGCTTTTGCTGCGAGTAAACAGTGTGCAAAGATGCATTTTGCACACTGAGTGAGCCAAAGTAGTTTTTTAAAATTTGAATGCCGCGGACATATGTAGGCGAACTCGCAAACAGCCAACAAACGGCATCGAGTTATACTTATAATTCGATGTTCTTTGGCTGTTCGCGATTTCGCCTATGTCACAGATTCTGCTATCAGTAAGTTAATTTCAGTATCTGTGATATTAAATTACAAATTATCAAGATTGTTTTATTCTATCTCCTAGCAATTCAAATTGATAAATAATACAATAAGAGAAATATTCAAATATTCGATATTAGTCGAAGTTCATCATGAAAAATTACAATTAATGTTATTTGATTTTTCAATGTTGTATTTTATCATTCTCTTATTTGGTATGTTCTCATTGCTGAGATTAAAAGTTGTATGTGCAACACGAGACCAAAGTTATTTGCATCTCGTGCCTTTGGGCCCCGAGTGGGCAAAGGATCATATATTTGATCAAGAGCGTAGCGAGCGATTCTACGTTAGAATCCTGAGTAGGCGAGGGACTCGCACTCGCAAAAAAAAACTACTTTGCTCTCTTGTTGCACAAATAACTATTTAATTAGTTAATAAAAGTGAAAATTCGAGTTTAATACTTTAGTCCAGTTGTT
The DNA here is from genome assembly GCA_949825045.1 of Argyresthia goedartella. Classification (NCBI taxonomy): domain Eukaryota; kingdom Metazoa; phylum Arthropoda; class Insecta; order Lepidoptera; family Argyresthiidae; genus Argyresthia; species Argyresthia goedartella. Next base: position 4,292,161 of record OX463823.1, on the reverse strand, counting down.
GAATAGAATTTCATCTTCTATTTTTACTAACTCCCGACGACGAAAAAATGGGTGTTATAAGCTTGAAGCGTCTGTCTGTCTATGTGAATGTGTCTGTGGCACTCTAGCGCTCAAACGGGTTAAATATAGTTGATATTTTCACAGAATGTGTATTTCTGTTGCCGCTACAGCAAGAGTTACTTTGACTCCCTAGGGAGTAAATATCTATTTTGCTCCCTGTTTACTGGGAATGAACGCAGTCTCTTTGAATAGATGTGATGAAAATATCTTTGGCGCGGTCTACAACAAGCGCGTTTTCTCGTTATAGTATCCATATTATAAGAGCTCTGACGATGGAAAAGCAGCAAACAACTGTTCTATTTCCCAACAAATAGGTACTTCTAAAGTATTCAAAAACTATTTAAGAATAGCGTAATTAAATGTATTTATACATTTAGGAGCAGAAAACGGCCTTGTCTGATTGCCAATCAATAAATTGTTGAATTTAAAACCACCATATTCTTGGCAGTCCTTATACAAGTACCTACCTGCTTGGGCTGTTCAATTAAATACCATATTGTAAGCTGTGGTGTCCCTAACGATATAATATCGCTAGTAGTTAGGTACTATTGCTAAGTACTGATATGTAGTTATTAGGTATTTTATATATGTTAAGCTTAGCAAGATATTGAATTATTTCGTTCCACCTTTGACCACACGGGGTGCCAGTGAAATGATCAGTAACGCGAGTTACTAAAAATTATGCTATTGAGTCACTCATTGTAAAAAGGGCGTGCCTCACACGGCGCTACTAGTTACGGAGTCGTTTGTGACTAGTTTCCTTGGTTACCAGTCACCAAGCGGTTAATTCTTTTACAAATATCTGCTTCGACATTATTACTCAAAGGCTTCGAACTCGAATCTACACTATTCTCCTTTGATAACTCCATAAAGTGTAGATTTTTCAAAGATATTCAGAGAACAATGGGCGTTGGAAGTAGTAGGACTTAGGGGCTTTATTAGAGAATTCCTTTCAATTCCAGCCTGCATGGAGGAAGAGTGTACGGACTGGGAAGGCAAGACGATCCAACACGGCCTCCTCTACGTCCCCGGGCCGGGAGTGTGCTCGCTGTGCGTCTGCTACCATTCAGAGCCGATGTGGTGCAAGGCGATTTACTGTGATCCGCCGTATGTGAGTATCTGCTGTGCCATTTGGGAATCCTTCAGTATCGATGAAGGTAGAGGGCAGATGAAAACATTGTTCCAACCTTTTGTGCCCTAAGTTACTTACACTTAAGCTGAGTTCTATTCACGTCACATCTAATGATTTTCACTGCGATGGATGGACTGGATTTTCAGTAGATGGCCTTGACTTAGACTAGTCTAGAAAGATAAAGGCTATCCCCAAAGGGTTACTGCACGCACGTTTTGTGTGCATATACTCCATCCGTCCAAGTTACTGTACCTCAAAGGTTCGTCACATGAGAAGGGTATATTTTCTCCTTGGGCGGATGTAAAGCGACTGCGTTGCCTTTAAACTTTACATATAGCCAGATGGATTCTAAGCCTGTAAATACATACAATGTTTACATCTCTTATTCCAGTTCTGCAAGAACTTCCGCGTCGGCGAGCGATGCTGCGAGTTCGAATGTCTTGACCCGCCCGGCGAGGACACCCGCTACAGAGAGCGGGAGCGGCTCAGAGCGCTTATCCTGTCTGGCAACTCATCGGCGCATCACATCCAGCCGTCTATCGAGCTGAAGGCGGGAATGTCGCTGCTGGCAGTGGCTGTAGCAAGATTAGTATGAGAATTGGTGGGTGATTTTGGGACTGACAGGAGTAGGAGGAGGATTCGTTTGCTGCAATAGACTGCTGCCAAGTGCTACCCGAAAAAGTCATACAGCCGTTAATATCATACTGGCGCTTTGTTTCATGGGTGAAAGACTGTAACCGCCCGAATTTGAGTGTATACCAAACTATGAGTGGTGGGCTCATTTCCTTCGCCTTTGATTTGTAAAGAAACATGTTTTTAAAATACCTAGTATAATTTTGCAAATATTATGAAACCTTTGGTGTCATTTGGAGAAGACACCCGGAACAGAGTACAGGAGCGGCTTGGAGACGCTCATCCTGTCTGGCGACTTATCGCCGCACCACATCCAGCAGTCTATCAAGTGGCTGTAGCAAGATTAGTATGAGAAGTGGATTTGGAGTTAGACTGTACAGACCTTAGATCTAGCAACACTCAAGGAACTCCTTCCCCGCGTTGGTTCGGATTGTGACTCGTTGGCAGCGGAGGACTTTAGTCCGAAAATACAGACTGCTGCTCCAATAAAGTACCCCTTAATGCTGACGCTGTTCATATCCAGAGCTAGAGACAGTTACAGCATAGACTTTGAGTGTCTGTTAAACTTTGAGATGTCGGTTTTGTATCCGGGACTTTGCCGGCATTTGTCTCAGACACGCAGTAAATTTATTTTCGACTTTGGTTGGCTTTAAAAAAAATATTTTTGCAAATCTCATCGAACTTTTGCTGTCAAATCGCTAATAAATTCGTCTGACTCTGACACCCAAATTCTTATTCGTAAGTACCATTTACGAAAGGTGCTACTCAGGCTCTCTCAGACGTGGAAAATGCGTGTTCAATTCAATCACATAAACAACTGTGCAGGTTGTTAGCTGCTGCAAATAAAATTGGCTTTCTAATAGCGAAGATATGAAAAGGACTTTTCTCATTAAGTAATCTGCTTTTAAAACTCCACAAAGTGTTTCTCAACTGTAAATATTAAACAGGCCTGTACCTACACACAGTACATAGGTAATTTCAAAGGGCCAATTTTAAAACGTGGTTTCTATTTTAAAATTTATGAGATATGCTTTGCTTAAACTGGTAAGTTGATTTTGTCACCCTACCCAAGTATTAATAATAATGCTTTAATAATTCAATTACATTTTGGGTGATAACTAACTTATGTACCGACTACTATAGTAAGTAGTAGGCAACTACTTACAGACAGGTACATGATGAAAACAATTTTTCGGACCAATTTTACGTAAACGAGTAGATTCGTGTCTCATTCTGTCTGCTTTTAGTTCTACTAAGTTATTGTTAAATGTGATGTGTCCGGTAGGTTAATAAAATCCCTAATTGTAAATACCTAACTAATCTACTACATATTCATGAAAATGGAATGGCTAATCTTTAGATTCAATAAGCTCACGCCTTTGAAACTTAGCATATCAGACAATCTAAAGTTCACTTTTAAGAAATTACAGCATTTGCGAAATGTTAAACGAATGGTCACCAAAGAAAGACTTGAGATAGAAATAGCAGGAAAAACTATCATGAAAGGCAATAAATTCATTTAACTTTTGACTTCTTCGATTCTCTAGTCACTCTAATTAAGTTAGATAGACACAGTTCAATACTAGCTTTAATCTCGTAAAAATCATCATCAAGTATAAAGTAAATTTTGGATTTTTTGTGATGATTCAACAAATGTTTCGAATGTTATCGAAAAGGGAATGAAAAAAAGTTTTAGTGACTTAGTATAAAGTGGAAAGTGATCCACAGTGCATAATTTTGGATTTTCATGAACAGTTAAACTGTAACAGTAAAATAAGAAAATAAATCAACTGAGCCGGGCCGGGCGGGATGCTTATTTAGTGTGTAGGCCCAGCCCATATCCTGCTGTTACCTAAAGGTATTTATTTAAATATTCGTTGTAAAATGTGTAAATTACGGTTTCGTTTTTAGATCATGCAAGCGAGAATTGCGACTATCTTATCACTAACTGGTTTGCCCTATTAAGGGATATTCTACTAATATTCACTTCAGTCATCCTTAGTGGTTCATTAATAGACTCTGAATATGGAAGTAAGCTATTTTAATTTCAATTCTCACTATGCAATAAGATTTTCACACCAAATTATAGAATAGCTTTGTAGAATAAACCCCCATTTATTGATAGCTTGGACAATAAACCCATGAACACATTTCCTTTTTTTTTTCAAAGCGGCGATTAGCTTATCCTCTGTCACGCAATGGAGGAGTGCTTACTTACTTAATGTTCAAGGGAGTGGCGTGACAATACGGTACATTAAATCAATTCCTGAAACAAGTTTAAAGCCGGCCAATTGGGATTGGTTATAGCAGCATTAATTGTCTAGTTAGATAGAAGTCGATATAATTACTAAATACCCAGGTAAAATCGACTTTCCAAGCCATATCTTGGTGTGTCCAACTCTCTATTGTTCGAAGAAAAGCGAAATAGCGTGGTTTATTCGATAGCATCATCTGGAAAATCTTTTTTATGCCCGTGCCACACATGCTCCTCGAGCTTCTCCTCGTAGCTCTGCCGCAACGTTGCCCGTCTGGCCAAACACTGCTTTACTCGCGCAATTGGCCATGTAGAAAAAAAACAAGGTTACCAAACTCAGAAAACCATTTCGAGATAATTGAGTTCTTAATTCAATTCCGTTATTCCCAACAAAAAATATTAAAGGATTACTGAAACATCGGTAAAGAATGTCATGTCCTTAATTTGTCCTCTATGGCGTAGTTTGTTCAAACTCCCTTCACCGATGAGTTCCTGTAAAACTGACAAGTGTCAACAGTTTTCCTGTCAGTCATAACATAATAAAATAAAGTAAAAAACGGAAAGTTATAGTAGTTTATGTGACTGCTACATAATGGATGGCATTAATACTCGAGAGTGGGTTTAATATCACTCGGAGAGTTTTAATGCCTAATTATGTACAGTTACATACACTAGTTTATCTACACACATATCATAAGCTCTCTTTGATGTGTTCAGGAACCGCATGTTTGACCGGCATTGTGGCTTTGCAGTTGTTTAGCTTGTTCTGTAGTACCAACTTTACAGACAAACTAGGGGCGGCACGCGGGCGGGCGTCGGCGTTCGAAATTTGAATGTCAGTACCAACTTCACAGACAAACTAGGGGCGGCACACAGGCGGGCGTCGGCGTTCGAAATTAGAATGTCATAATATGTAGAAACATTACACATTATGGTCATAATGTGTAATTTTTCAGATAAGAAATGAGTTTTTACCAAGTAGTTTAACATTATGCTGATTGTAACGTACGGTTTTTGTACGCAGTAGAGAGGGTTTATGATACGTGGGTAGATAAACAAATGTTTATATTGCAGTTTTTAGATTTTATAATCGGAAACAACCAGCCTGTAGTACAACCGTTCGACTGTGAACAAATAACGTCACGGTATTTTAAAAAAATAAGAAATACTTTACTCGAAATATTCAAGTTAGTTGCTTAAAATAACCTAAAAGTTCATGAAATAAAATAAAAAGTAGTACATTTTGTAGCAAGGTCAATAAAGGCTCATCTGTTGGTAAATTTAGCAACTTGATTTGTGGTGGTTGAGTTTTTGGACAGAACCACATTAAAATAAAGTTCATAACACATTGCAACATGGCTGTTACTTCAGTCGCTGTCGCAGAACAGTTTGAAGATATTTTGAATACTTATTTTTGTTTGCAAGCCTATATAATTTGTATATCCCAAAAAATAGCAAGTTTTAGCACGTCTTAGATGACAAACATTTATAAAGTTTTTTCTCTTTCATATACATAGAGATCCCATTGACGTATGATGTTTCCAAAAATACATATTTGAGGAATGGAGAAAGATTGTCTTCATACGATATTTTTGTTCGGGATTTGGGAAGTGTCCCCTTAAGGAAGTCTCAGAAAGGCATTTGTCCGAATATGGCGTTACCCAATTGGTCGATATTGCCAGTCCTTTGAGTCGCGCCAATAAACCCACAAAACAGTGAGCGGTGGGCAGAACGAGGAGCAGAAGGAGCAGCATTGCGTGCTCGCGTGGCCACAGTCACAGATTAATAACCAAAGTCAGCCACACATGTCTCAGCATGCTTTCCTCGTTACTTCCCACGCTACTCGACGAGTGTGTGGCAGGGGTATAATATTAGTAGCCCTACAAAGACCTCTACTAGATAATAATTATAAAATTGTTTCAGTTATTTGAAAGTAGATTGTCAAGTAAAATATGTCCAGTTTATTTATGGAATAGATGGTTTGGTAAACGGTTCTTAGAAAAGGACCTTATTTATTATTAATATTGTAATAAAAGTAATAACAAGAGGTGCCTCAGTCAAATTAATTCGAATAAAATTATATCTCTTCCTTACATGGTTGCATTATTGCATTTTAGGCTTGGTTCTTACTACTGTAAGGGGCTGGCCACAAGGGCGTACCCAGGATTTCAGCTAGGGGGGGGCAGCTCATACCTGTTTCGAGAAGATGGTCGGTCAGGTATATTGAAACAGCAGCCCCCTCTGCCCCTACCTGGGTACGCCCATGGCTGGCCACAATTGTCGGTCGCGAAAGATCCGCCGCAGAACGTCAATCTCGTCAATACAAGTTGTTACAAGCAAGAAGGCGAGAACTGGAAATGCGATTATGTGCAAATGGCAATACTAGGGCGCACTATAAGTTTCCGGAATGAATATGAAAAAATACTATTAAAGGTACAAAATGAATTTATTGTTTTTCAAAATAATCTCCCTTGGCGTCTATGCACTTTTTCATTCGATGAAACCAGTTTTGAAAACTTTTGTGCCACTCCTCTGTGGTGACCTCTGAAACGTGTTTTTCATACTCCTCGACAGCCTCTTCTGGTGATGAAAATCGTTGACCGCGTAATTGGTTCTTAATTTTTGGGAACAGAAAAAAGTCACAAGGTGCCAGGTCGGGACTGTAAGCAGGATGACTCATGAGTTCTACATTTTTCGCCTTCAAAAAGTCGTTTGTCTGTCTGGCCGTGTGAGAACTAGCATTGTCGTGGTGCAGGATGATACGGCGTTTACGGTTATTTTTACGGAGTTCGTCAATAACTTCCGGCAAACAAATGGTCGTGTACCAGTCACTAATCACTGTACGACGATTCTCTAAAGCAACAGTAGCCACGTGTCCAGTTTTATTAAAAAAAGAAGCAATCATCCGCTTAGATGCACTTTTCACGCGCGCCACTTTGGTTGGTTTCGGCTCATCTTGAAAGACCCATACGCTCGATTGCTGCTTTGTTTTGGGATCGTAGCAATAAATCCATGTTTCGTCACCTGTTACTATGTCCCACACCAAATTTGACGCACCTTCGTTGAATCTGGTAAGCATGGCACTGCACCAAGTGACGCGGTCCGTTTTTTGAGCCTCGGTCAAGTTGTGTGGGATCCACCGCGAGCACAGCTTTCTCACACCCAAATGTTTGTGTAGGATTAATTGTATTTGACTCATGCCTATTTCTAAGGATGCGCGAATTTCATGGTAGGTCACATGCCTGTCTGTTTCAATCATACGGCGCACAGCATCGATGTTTTTGTTGGTCACAGCGGTGGACGGCCGACCATCGCGAGATTCGTCACTGAGATTGATACGACCACGCTTGAATTCTGCAAACCAGCTATAAACAGTTGTCTTGCATGGTGCTTCATTGCCAAAAGCTGTTTCAAGCCGAGCGATGCTCTGTTGAGCTGTCAAATTACACTTAAAATCGTAGAAAATCATACTACGAAAATTTTCCCGAGTTAAATCCATGTTGATGCAGACACACAATTTTTTAAATGGCGCCACAAGGTAAAAACAAAAGGCAGTCAGATGAAACAAACTGCATTCTACAGCCAAAGAGTTCTATTTTCAAATGTTGCAATAAATTTGTTAATATTGTTTATGTAAGTGGCCAGTTCCGGAAACTTACAGTGCGCCCTATGTATACTACTTGACAAGAGTAGAACACTGACGAAACATACGTCTCGCACTTCGTATTATCAGGTCTCGCCTTTCCTACTATACATTTTTATCTATGGTCTCGCCTTCTGGACTGTACATGAAATTACCGGCGGATGATTGGTATTTCCGTTTTTATGGATATTTTCCCGCCGCCCCAACGGCCAACCAATGGCCAACTATTTCATGATATAGTCAATTGTTTCATGAAATGGTCAGAAAGGATTGAATTTCACGAAAACATGTCTTGTAAAACCATTTATATTCAGTAGTACGTGGTGTTTTTTGTGTTATACATGTCGAAATAACACGAAGATTATTTGGGGGCTTCGCTGCTATTTAGTCTCCACCTAAGCTACCGCAGTGTTTAGCCCTAAAATAATTTATTCGTTCTATGAAAGATCCAGTTCAACCATAGTCGGCTATTCCATGATACAGTCAATTCTACGATATGTTACGTCAGCTATACGGAAGCTAAATACTGGGCTCACTGTCAGCCCGTCTGTACAAATAACAAAATAATAAAAAATGTATGTAGCGTGGTATCCGCTCCAATTGTCATAATTCAATATCAATGGCATTTTATTGTAGAAAACGGGGCGCTTGATCGAATTAGCTGTATAAAATTCGCCCTCCGTCGCGAATGTCGTCTATATAGGTAGTAGACGAAAACGAAGTCAATCTTCTGATAGACAAGTCCACACATATTAAACGACATCAATAAATATAACGTATTATAGACAGAACTCAGCTCATGACAATGACTGTAAACCCCAATTAACAAAAATCACAGGAAAGCATTAATACGCAAATTCGTCAACATGGATGACATTTATATCTCCGAAAGTACTGAGGTCTGGGACTGGTGGCAGTAGTAAAAGTTATTGCTTTTGTTTTGCTTATGACCTTTCAAACAAAAGATAGCTATTGGAGCGAGTACCAAAATGCCAGTTCCCCTTAGCTCACCAAATCTTATCCAGAAATTGCTTTTCTATGGGCATCACTTTCTTCAAATCTTGCTTGTTTGAAATTTAACAAACTTATGAAAGCAACTTAGTGTATGTATTTCTTGCGTTTTTTGTGAACACTAAGAGCGACCTGTACCACACTTTAAAACAGCAGCTGAATACAGGATAAATATAATTTAAATGCAACACGTAAATGTTAAGTGGAAAAATGGCTGATAGCAAATCACCTTGCCGTTCTTGTCTATGTAACATGCCTCGTCTTATCTTAGTTTTGTTTGAACTGTATTTAGTGGCTATCAAAAAATGTGTTACAAGTCGGCCTTAATAATTGTAATTATGTAATAATCAGTTGTGAAATAAATGATAATGTGATATAATTCCGGGTGTAATTTGCTAAGTGGAAGTTATAGAATTACTAAGGCAATCATCATGTAAGTATCTTACGATATGAATTACAACTATTTTCAAGTTGATTTTGTAATTGGCAAATTAATAAAATGCTGTTGCTGAACAATAATAATCTCTTAATTGTGGTGTTTATAATAAAAAATAACAGCTTTAAAATTGGCTCAACACAAATATATGCTTGTGCAACACAATTGGCAACAAATAGATTAAAAATGTTAGGCAGGAATAAGAATTATTTTTTAGACATCACTTGTAAATTTTATGTAAACCATAATTTAAGTAGCTTTAATAAATAATATGAATTTATTAAAGCCAAATCTAGTTTTCTTATCAACAACAACCAAATCATAAATAAAGTAATTAAAATCGATATCGATCGATAAAATGATTAAAGTAGTGTTAAATTAAATTAAATGGCAAGTGGAACCCACTCTATTAAATTTAATTAGTCCTCCATTTAAATTCAATTTAATTCAACAATAAATTTATCCAATATTTACTTACGATAAGTATTTTTAGTGAACTGCAGTCGAGATTTTTAGTATTTTTAATAGCAATATTTATTTCTTCCTTTTAGAACAAAATTCCGAAAAATCTCAAGATGCTTAGTTTACAATAAATGAGTATTATTCATAGCTTATACAAGATGAGTATTTGAGTATTTCCGTACTCGACTTTTAAAGCCCTTTATTTATATACCTCACTCGGGATTTTAAGCTGGAGCGCAGAGCGTTGGCAGTTAGAGCGAACATGTTAGCCCGCAGGTTTGCACGCTGTACAAGGGAGGTAAAGATTACGCTATTCAGGGCGTACTGCCAATCTTTCTACACGTGCAGCCTGTGGGTCAGCTACACGCACAAGGCTTTCAATGCCCTGCGCGTCCAGTACAGTTATGCCTTTAGGATGCTGTTGGGGCTGCCGCGATACTGCAGTGCGTCCGGTATATTTGTTGAGGCACGCGTGGACGGCTTTCATGCCATCATTAGAAAGAGAACGACCTCCCTGCTGAGTAGAATTCGTGGCAGCTCCAACACCATCCTAGCAGTCATCGCGGGGCGGCTCGACGGCCCAATACTGAAGCACTGGGTGAGTGTAATCATTGGTACACTAACAGTATGTGGGAAGTCGAGCCGTGTCATAGTTAGCTTACCTTGACTTCTTATATTATTTTTTTTATTGTTTTTTTTTCATTTTAATTTCACTTTTTTGTAATTTATTTTGATTTAATTTTAATTTTATTTTTATTTAATCTATGGAAATAAAAATGTATTATTATTATTAAAACAACATAATAGGAAACCACTCGAACATTAGTCGGAGTGCATTAGATATTGGTATAAAAGTGCTGCTCAATTTATATAATAAGACGAATTGCCAGTTTATTCTATGCAATTTTCCTCATTGTTCAAATTTATCGGAACAACAAAATAAATGTGTGCATATAATGAACATGCACCTATACAATATAACGTGTCATCATAGTGATGCTGTATTTTATTTCGACATGAATAATTTTATTCATAACTTTACCTTGACTCGGGATACCATGTACCTGTCTAATAAAACAAACACACGAGTAGTTACATTGCTATTGTATAATATATGCGAGACAGTTGTAAAGTCAGTTGATTTAAACTGATCGCGAAGACAATGGTAAGCTCTGGTCACCTTCACACTTTCCATCAGAATATACAGGGTATTTATAGCACAGCACTAGAATTAGAATTGTTTTCAGGCTTTAGTAAAGTCAATAGTATGTTTGTTACTGCTCATTGGTTCAGAAAGAAATACTTTGCTACTATCTATTAAGAATTACCACATTGCTGGGAATTTTCATACGAAAAAAGCTATCCATAATAATAATAATAATAATACCTTGGACACCTTTTACACACATTGATCTAGCCCCAAACTAGGATTCCCTGTATCTTGGGTACTAGACAACGATACACATACTTATATAGATAAATATTATACTTAGATAGATAAACAACCATGACTAGGGTACAAACATCCGTTCTCATCAAACAAACATTTGCCCCCACCGGGACTCGAACCCGGGACCCTTGGTTTCGTAGGCAGCGTCACTGCCGACTCGGCCACTCGGGTCGTCCATGGCGGGTCATTAATTTACGCTGGGTACAATTGCCAATTTAGCATGTCATGACGAGGCTGGTGACACACTGCGAAGAATCCGGGCTGCAGCTAATCATAGCCACGGACACGAACGCACACCACACTCTAAGGTAAGGTAAGCTTCTCGTTGAATATTTAGTGACAACCAACCTTAACATTGTTAATATAGATTCAGAACCAACATTCGACACCAGACGAAGCAGAACAGTCATTGATATAACACTTGCAACCGAAGAGGAGGCGACGAGAGCCATCTCAAACTGGCACGTGTCTGCATAAGCATCGTGCTCAGATCACAGATGGGTTCGATACGACATTCAGGTAAACACAGTCGAGGCGAACCGACCGAGTGCAATATGTCAAACGTTGGATCAACTCCTGAGTGCCGATAATAGTATCGGACGCCGAGGCTGTAGAACACCGGGTAAGAAACCTAACTGAGGCCATTACGGCCAGCTACCACACTGCATGCCCACTAACAACATCAGTGGAAAAGGTTAACGCCGAGAGGATTAGAACTAAAGTAAGGCACCTGCTAAACAGGGCAATGAACACAGCTGCTATGATGACTTGGACAACTATAGGTAAGCTAAGTCCCATATAAAAAGCGCCTACGGTACAGAAGAACGAACTCTTAGCGAAAGTTCTGCAGCAACATCGAGAGCAGCGCGCAGGCGAACAGGGTAAGGAAGGTTCTCTGCCAAAAATCCCATTAAAGAGTGGAAGAAGAAGAGGATAGCAACGAAAAATTAGTCGAGATGGTAGTGAATGCCTTGAACTAGAAACGTGGGATAGGTGGGAAGCCAGCCATGCCCAAAGACTAGGTAAAAAAGGGGATAAACCCAAATCCAGACCAATTCTTATATCGCTTACACCAAATTGGAGAAAAATTGAGATCCTCAAGAACAACAAAAGCTTCATTCATAAAATATGTGCGACAGAGGACTTTTGAAGAGACGTACTTGTTAGATAAAAGACTTGAATTAAAAAAAATGCTATAGGAAAGGAAAAAATTAAAGATTGCTTTCTTAAGATATGAAAAACTAATCGTCAAGGATGGCTAAAATGTAAAAAGGAAACGATCATCCACCCAATCTCCAGTATCGCCATTCAATATCGACTTTGAGGAGTCACAGAACACTCCCACGTCCCACTCTAAGCAACCAAAATGAACAACTCCAACCAATAGCAATCAGCGAGCAACGGGAAGACAAACAACACCAACATACAACAACAACCCAAAACATATACCCATCCCCCAAGCCGATTGGTGATTGTGGGAGAATACGACCAATACCCTTCAAAGTCCAATGCAGAAACAGAAACAACAACAACACCACGAGTTGTTACACAAAACAAACGGCTTGTTACCGAGAGGGCAGTAGACAAAAACTCTCCCAGTCCTCAACATACCTTAACAATAAACGAAACAAAAAACAAAACATACCAACATCTGAAGATTTGCACCTACAATGTAAAATCCCTATCCTCGACAGAGAAATACCTAGATCTGACCAATGTACTTGACAACATAAACTGTGACATTTTGGGACTCGCAGAAGTCAGAAGAATGGGATGCAATATAGAAAACGTTATAAAGAAACAATATAAAAATAACACTAACTTCATAGGAATCTCAAAAAGGGTTGCTATGTTTACAACTAACATTTGAAGACTTTAAACTCTCGATAATACAGACATACGCTCCCACAGAAAAAGAAAGCATAGATGAACTAGAATCATTTTACAGAAACCTGAACGAGGCCTACACGCTGGCTGAAAAAATAGTACTAGTAATAGGAGACTTCAATGCGAAAATTAGACAGCCAGGAAATACACAGAATCGAGTAATGGTCAGCTTTGGATATGGAACTAGGAATGAGAGAGGAGAACGACTTATTGAACACGCGCTTGAACACAATCTAGTAATAACGAATTAATGTTTCAAGAAAAACAAGATAGGAAGTGGACATGGGCATCGCCAGATCAAAACACAATCTCAATTTCCTCTCAACATTTTACGGAATCCACGCTATCCAACCTACCTGCGAGACAGTTTTCAATTCCTTTCTTGCAGCATACTTCGGAGAACTCACGCAGTTTCCATGCTCACAACTCCACAGCATAACACCGCGTCCTATGAGCATGGGTCTAAACCCATCATAAATCTAAATTCCGGGCTATTCGGTTGTGGAATGCACTCCCCTACATCATCAGGGAGAGTCCTACTCTAAATATATTTAAAAGTCGTGTGAAGAAGCATTACCTCTCTCTTTAGAATTATAGGTAGTACACATATAAGTATGTATTAGTATATAATATAGTAGTAGTATATTATAAGTTTATAAGTACCTATTTAGTTTTATATTATAGCATGTATATAATTTATTTTATTTATTAATATGTATGTAAGTACTCGTTTCAATCAATCAATCAATCAAGACTAAAAAACCGGCCAAGTGGGAGTCAGACTCGCGCACGCAGGGTTCCGTACCATTATCTATTAAAACGACAAAAAAACACGTTTGTTGTATGGGAGCCCCCTTATTTATTTATTTTATTTATTTATTTTTAAAGTGAATATATAACTAAATATTCTCTGAATATTTCAAGCGTCTACCTGTTGCCGTTTCCAATATCGAGCAAATACGAGGAAAAAAATACGTTGGTTTTAAGGGTGCCCCCTTAAATATTTATTTTATTGTTTTTTTAGTATTTGTTGTTATAGCGGCAACAGAAGTACATCATCTGTGAAAATTTCAACTGTCTAGCTATTGCGGTTCATGAGATACAGCCTAGTGACAGACGGACGGGCGGACTGACGGACGGACGGACAGCGGAGGCTTAGTAATAGGGTTCCGTTTGGCACCCCTGGGGTACGGAACCCTAAAAACACAGGCAAGATATTATCGAAGTCAACCTAAAAAAGAAAAGATCCAACAAGCAACTACACCCTCATAAAACTGTATACAAAACCTAGGAGATATAGAAAAGTCAAAGAAAAACAAATCTAGAAAAGACAATAAAATGCGCAACATATTTTTCGCACTTTTCATTCGGAAAAATAAGTTTTGCTCCACGAAGAGAGGGTGCAAAATGCTACTTTTCCGTTCAAGCTTCTTTTTTAATTTATTGATTGGCATGTAGCATTTACGCCATACCTATTACCTACCGCCATGTACCTATTAAACACAGATTAAAATAATCGAATGTAATTATGAAATTACATTACAATCGACTAAGATGACGTAGTCGATTAAAAATGAACAGGTTTCAAATTTTAACTATAACGTTATATGAAAATTTATGAATTTTTCGTGATATAAAAAAAATATCACAATAAATTATTTGTTTTACTGAAATGAAAACTATCGATGACTGTTATTGTGATATAGTGAATATTGATATCCGAAATCATTGTAATATTCGATTCGATTATTTTTACAAATTAGTAAAAGTACACAGGAATATTTTTTCTGTGGTGACTTTTCCCTAATCCTTCACAATCCACCATTATAAAAAAAGGTTTTGTTTACGTTGTTCGATTACTGTAAAAGTGGTGAAAGTATAATTCAAAGTATAGTTATTTAATTTTTTCCGAGCATTTAATTTAAATTTTCCTCATAGTCGGTGTGAAAAGTTGTATGTGTCACTCAGTAGCAAAATTATTTTCGTCATGGGCGTTGATGCTTGAATCCTTCGTTATGCTCAGGATTCTACGATAGAATTCTGAGCGTAGCGAGGGATTCTATCGTAGAATCCTTCCCTTCACTCTGGATTCAATGTACCGCCCTCGCCGTAAATACATCATTTTGCTCCCTTGTGACACAAATAACTATTTATCAACAGCTATATGCCAAACTACCAAACCAAGTACCAACAGGGTCTCTACAACAAACAGATCAACAGGGAGAAAACAAAGAAAAGAGTGGAAAAATGGACCAAATAAGCCACACTGAAATCTTACACAACATCAAAAACCTGAAAACTGAGAAAAGCCCGGGACCCGACGGAATACTAAATGAAGCTTTGAAAATAGGATAAAGATTAAGATAAAGAATCATTTATTCAGGAACATAGGTAATATGTAGATCTTAATCAATGACATTGAGTGATGGGTCTCATGCTCTGCCATGGGAGGGCATATGCATATTATTTACATTATAAGTATTAATTACATTATAAACAATAAAAATTAGCGTAGAATTACTAATTATGCCGTCTATTGTAATGTTGAGACTCTTGAAGTAGGGTTTACAACTGTCAGTTTGGACGAGCTTGCACATAGCCCTCAAACATTTCTTCTGCGCTTTAAAAATAGTCTCTCTACCCGTCGCATTTCCCCAGAAGATTATACCGTAACGCACGAAAGACTCTACAAAACCATGATACGAGACAAGTACAGCATCAGTGTTCACAATTTTTGTAAGCATGTGTAACGCATACGCATATTGATTTAGCTTCTTTTGCAAGTGTTCGATGTGTGTCTTCCACGACATGTTGGAATCAATATGGAGACCTAAGAATGTTGTTGTCTCTGTACATTCAATTTGCTCATTCAAGTATTTAATATTCAATGCGTATTGCTATCCGTGCCCTAGCCTATATTTCATTAGTTTAGTTTTTCCAAGATTTATTAAAAGATTGTTTTTTGTCAGCCATTCAATTATATGTGTTAAATTATTATTAATGTCATTTTCATATATGTCTAAGTTAATTAAATTATTACCGATAAATGTCACTGTGCTGTCGTCAGCAAATAAAACTATTGGATAATTTATAGCTTTTGGGATGTCATTTATATATATAATAAACAGTAAAGGTCCTAATACGGATCCCTGTGGAACACCATACTTAATTTCCTTTACGTCAGAAGAATACACTTGATCTGTTTTTGTCTTAGGGCAGATTTTGTTTATTTGTGTCAATTGTGACCGGTTACTCAAGTATGATTCTAGTAGACTAAGAACATTCCCTCTTATTCCGTAACTATTTGATTTTTGAGTTAAGATTTTGTGATCGACGTAGTCAAATGCCTTTGTGAGGTCCATAAATATCGATGACACTCTTTTGCCGTTATCTACGTTTTTCATTATCGTGTGTAAAAAATCGAAGACAGCCATATTAATGTTCTTATTTCTTCTAAATCCCTTCTGTTCATCCGCAAGTATATTATTAAGTTCTAAATATTTGTATAATTTTTCATATATTGCTTTTTCAATTATTTTGGAAAATATTGGGATAAGAGCCACTGGTCTGTAACAATTAATATGTTCCTTGTTATGTTTTTTGAAGAGTGGTCTGACGATAGAAGTTTTCAAACGATCCGGAAAAATACCATGTTCGATGCAGATATTTATTATGTAGCATAACATCGGGCAGATAATATCAGCAACATATTTTATAACTTTTGTCAAAACTTCATCGTTTCCTGTACTATTAGTGTTCTTCAACGATAGTGTTAGTCGATAAACGTCAGCTGGAGTTGACGGTGACATAAACATAGATTTATGAAAATTATTTAATTGAATTGATTGAGTATATGTCAAAGCTGGATTATTATTATTAGTATTATTAGCAGTAATGTCACAAAGAGGTTTAACTTGGTCAATAAAATTATTATTAAAAGCTTGGGCTACTTCTGTGGGGTTTGTTAACAAATCTCCATGGACTTTTATGCATTTAATACTCTCTTTGGGTATGTGATTTTTTGTGTTGTTTATAATTTTCCAAACCGCTTGGCTTTTGTTTGACGATGTTTTGATGTAGTAGTCATTTTGCGCCTTTTGTGTCGAAACTATCACTCTCTTTAGGCGTTTGGAGTACTGCTTAAATAGTTGTTTGTTGGTAGAGCTTGGATTCAATCTATAGTCCCACAGTAGTTTTCTTTTCCTTTTGCAACATCGTTTTATGCCTTTTGATATCCATTTTGTTTTCTTAGGCCTTTGACACGGTCTCCATCCCGCTCCTACTTCAACTGGAAAAACTGGGAGTCAGGGGTCTCCAGCTGGACCTTATTAAGGACTACCTATCTGACCGTACTCAATTTGTCAAAATTAATAACTATACAAGCGAAGACTTACCTATAACTAACGGCATTCCACAGGGTAGTATACTGGGACCCACGCTCTTTCTTGTATACATCAATGAGCTGACAAAGCTTGAGCTAGCGGGGGGGCAGAATTGTCTCGTTTGCCGATGACACAGCACTGTGCTTTTCCTCCAACACATGGGATGAGGTATTTGTCCTTGCACAGGGGGGGTTCGATGTTGTATCGCAGTGGCTGAATCTAAACATCCTAACATTGAATGCTGATAAGACTAAATATATGACGTTTACAATGAGAAACAAAACTCAGCCGGATTCGAACTTCCTCCTTAAAGCTCATTCATGCTTGAATAACCTCAGTGCAAACTGTCTCTGCACAATACTAGCGAATTATTGACCAAAACCTTAATTTTGGTTCTCATGTGGCCAATATAACTAGTAGAGTTCGAAAATTGATTTATGTTTTCAGAAAGCTGCGTCATGTTGCAGATCCCAACCTCCTAAAGGCAGTCTACTATGCACTCTGTCAATCACTCTTGCTTTATTGCATCACGGTTTGGGGTGGAACGCACAAGACTACATTGTTAGGTCTCGAGAGGGCGCAAAGGTCTGTCCTTAAAGTATCTAAATTTCGGCCGTTTATGTTCCCTACAAAGGAACTATTCGAGTTGTGCGGGGTTCTCAGTGTACGACTTATTTATACAACAGTGCATCCTTAAAAAACATAGCCAACTCAATTACGATCCCTCATTAGGTCTTTTAAAAAGAAGGGATTATGTTTTCCCGTACGAGACGCCGTTTAAAACAAACCAAAGATTTTTCCCTTTCCTCGGGTTTTTTCTATATAATAAAGCTAATAAGCTACTAAAAATTTACTCTTTGAAATATGTGGCCTGCAAGATAACAATCTCCACGTGGCTAAAAAAAATATCCTATGAGGATACTGAGGCTCTACTACACATAGTTTCTTAAACATCCCAAATCACAAATTTCACCGCTAATCCCAAATATTTTTTAAATCATTTTGTGTACCTAACAGAAACTTCATATAGTCTCATACCTATAGATTAACTTGGTAACGAAACCTCAATGAAACATACTCACATAACCCACATCCCTCATTCTTTCCCAATCCTTCTCCTCACACACACTCACATTTACACTTTACATACATATTCTATTACCCATTTTGTAAATTATTTTTGAGATTTATTAATTACCTTATTAGTATAGAAGATAAACAGTAGTTTATTAAGCTAAAGGATCAAATAATGGAAGAGGCCTGCCCCCTGAAATACAGGTGATGAACCTAGTTTAGGAGACAGGGAGCCATATAACTATGTACCTACATGTCTTATACCTGACTTAGTAAATCTACAAATTTTCTTTTTGCAACGATGTTACTAAGAACCTACACAATACCCTCTGGAAATTATTTTCTCTGGTGTGGAGTGAAGAACTTGTACCAAATAACTTCAAGATCTCGCGTATATGCTCTCTGTACAAGAATAAAGGAGACCGCTCCGATTGTAACTCCTACCGTGGCATATCACTGCTCTGTATTCCTGGGAAAATTTTTGCTAAAGTTCTACTGAATAGGCTTATACCAATCTCCGAAAAAATACTACCAGAAAGCCAGTTTGGTTTCAGGCCAGAACGAGGGACAAGTGAAGCTATCTTTAGTCTGCGGCAGCTACAAGAGAAAATCAAAGAGCAAAGACAACCCCTCCACCTCTGCTTCGTAGATCTGGAGAAAGCATTCCACAGCGTTCCTCGCGAAGCCCTATGGCTGGTTCTAGAGAAGTATGGGTGCCCGGAAAAGTTTATAAGGCTCATTCGTCTCCTCCACGATGACATGACCTGTTGCGTTTCAGCAAATGGCGAACAGACAGAGTTTTACTCCGTTACCTGTGGAGTCAAACAAGGATGTGTTTTGGCACCCACTCTGTTCGCCTTGTATTTTGCCGTGGTGGTTAGAGAATCCCTGAAAGATACTTCAGAAGGCATTTATATCCGCTTCCGGATGGATGGAAAGCTGTTCAACCTATCTAGACTTAGGGCGCACACTAAAGTCTCTCATTGTATCATCACAGAGATAATGTACGCTGACGACCTGTGTTTTGTGGCGGTTACCCCAGAAGGTCTACAAGAGCTGATGACTAAACTCGGTGAAGCTTGCTGTAGGTACGGGCTAAAAATTTGTGTTAACCCGTCAAACGTCCTATGCGCTACATAAGCGCATAACTTTTTTGGGCGGCTAGCGTCCTGTGCGCTGCATAAGCGCATAGAAAGTATTGCAAACTTCGACGTTTTATGAATATTCACCAAGTTTCAGAACGTTCCCGGAAGTAGTCTAAGATTATGAGTAGTTTAGTTGGCAACCGTTTGATATGATTGGAACTGACATTGAGACAGCCTATTTATCAAAATAAATAAAATACCAAGCCATGTCGCCATTTTGGGCAGGCGACCGGCCGCAGACTTACATTTTATGTTTGTCAATATTTATTTATTGTGAAGTAATTACTGTGTTTTGTAATAAAATAATACATTTTATCGCTGGAGAAATTAATAGTGGTGATGTGAAAAATGGAAAATAGAGTAAGTTTTGTGTTTGGCCCGTAAGAACGAAATATAATTAGAGGTGTCAGTGTCAAATAATGGATCCTGCAAACAATCGATGAAAAGCCTTATCAACTTTATTATCACATGTGAGTACTATGCATCACAAGATAGGTAATTTCATAAACTTTATTATGGTATATAACATGTTAGGAAACTAATAAAATAACCTAACAAACTTATCAAATTCCTAACGCAAGTCGATTGAAAGTTTATTTTCGCCAGAACCTTGGACGCGTTAGGGTCCACGAGATTCGCTGTACAGGGACATTCCAGAGGTTAATAAAACGGAAGTTATGTCCCTGGAAACACTTCAAACGCCCAGTCCTGCACTAAAAATAAGCCTAGGAGGAGATACTCTGAAGCAAGTAGAAAAATTCAGATACCTGGGAAGCACGATAACATCTCGTGGAGACCTAGACACTGAGATCAACAGCAGAATCGCTGCTTCAGCGACTTTCGGGAAGCTGGAACAGAGGTTGTTCCGTTCGCATGATATAAGTCGGACTACCAAGATCGCAGTGTACATGGCTACGGTGCTGCCAAATCTTCTGTACTCAGCGGAGACATGGTGTTTGTACCGGAGGCACATCCGGACGTTGGCTAGGTTTCACCTCAAGTGTCTTCGTAATATCTTGCATATCAAATGGACTGATCGCATTCGCAACACAGAGGTGCTACGCAGAGCGAATGTTGGCGGTATTGAAGCCTATCTGATAAGGCGAAAACTGCGCTGGTGCGGACACCTCTCCCGCATGCCCGACGAGAGGCTGGCTAAGCGCGTCTTTTATGCAGAGGCAAGAAGGCAAGCGCAAGTAAGGTGGCCAGTTTCTACGCTTTAAAGACGTGTTAAAGAGGCATATGAAGCCCTGCGACATAGACCCGGACACCTGGGAAGATCGATCAGCCCAGCGACCAGAATGGAGGCATCTCGCACAAAAGAAGATTTTTGAATTCGAAGCACGGCGTCGCGCTGACCTGGACAAGAAGCGAGATGAAGCCACAGCTCGAACACCTGCAGCTATTAACTATAATTATGAGAACGGCACACTTAAATGTGCAACCTGTGGAAAAACGTTTAAAGCCAAGATTGGCTACGTCAGCCACATTCGGGCACACCAGCGACGCCCGCTTTAGGTCTTTGGCAGTCGCCGTAGCCGTATCGGCTTGTAGGACACATCACTAAGCAGGTCGATATTGAAATCACCACCTATAACGACCTTTTTATTTTTATAGCAAACAAGTTGTAATATTTCTTCTAATTTGGTGAAAAATGTTTCTAATTTTTCACTCTTATTTGTTTGGGGTTGTACTCTATACATACACATAACAATAATTTTATGTTCGATAAGCTCAATTGCACAGTATTCGATTAAGTTTGGGATATTAATATTTTGAATTTCATTGATGACTTTGTATTTATGATTTCTTCTAACAAGGATGCACGACCCTCCATTTCTATTTTTTGTTGCGTATTGAGAAGCTAAAGTAAAGTTTGGTATACACAATTGAGATTCGTTAGTTCTTACCGTGTTGTGTTCAGTAATGCATATAACGTCTATTTGTTTATAGTTTTTATGAAGGTCATCCAAGTGAACAGAGAGTAAATCCACTTTATTAATTAATCCGCTGATGTTTTAATGCAGGATGTGTATTTTATTGTGATATACGAAAAAAATCATTGTTGTCGTCATTGAGATTAATGTCAGTTTTATTATTGGTACCACTATTTATTACTGCGTCATTGTTTGTATTGCTATTTTGATTGTTATTGATATTTTTTATTTCAGGTTCCAGTTCAATGTGTTTTGTGTCTTTATCAGTTTGAGTGGACATATTTATCATTACCTTGGCTGTTTCTTCGTGTTTTTTCTGTAAGTTAATGTGTTCTGTATATTGGTTCATCTTTATTGTATAGTCAATTTGCAATAGTTTTCTTAAGATACATCTACTCAATTGTTTTGTGAAATGCATTCTATCTGGAATAAACCTACTATAATTCAACTCCAGAAATGAAACATTCTGGAACTGGTTGCAGATCAGCTTCAATTCGTAGTTCAGTTTATATTCTCTTAGGTTTTTGTTATGGGGAATTTCACACACAATTACGTTAGCCTTTTCAATTGAGTGCAACCAAATTGCTGCATGAGTTTTAAATTCAAAAGGATTGACCTCATTCATTCCTCCAAATATAATAACAAAGTCTTTGTTGCTTAATGCAGAAATTTCATTTTTCTCCACGTATGTAAGGTCGCGTACTTTCGCACCAAATTTCCAAAAGCATGAAACCAAATGTTGAGAGGCCAGTAATATTTGCAGCGATTTTTTAAGTCCTCGAGCTTGTTGGTCACCAATGATAATGACTTTCTTTTTTATATCTTTACATGTTTTCTTTATTTCTGTGTCGATTTTTGCCTCCTGTGTGTGTATTATAGTCTCTTGAGATACTCGTGTCTGATTTTCATGTCCAATGTTTGTGATTTCTTCTTGTCTCTTAGCGTCACGGCTTTCGTCCTTATATATGTTGAGCTGCTTGTCAGGGTGATGACCTTCCATATTTTCTCGTCCCTTAGGGTCACTGCTATCATCCTTGTCAATGTTGAGCTGCTTGTCAGGGTCTTCAGCTTCCGTATTTTTCTGTGTTTGTTCTTTATTCTGTTTGTCCATATTTGCAGGTCCATCTTTAACACTGATGTTGACTTGAGTGCAAAACTGTAGCCTTTCATTTTTTTCTGTAAACGCCTTCCTTGGCTTTTTCCTACGACGTGCTGACATCGGCGTTGATGGAGTGTCGGAGAATTTGAAGACTTTATATGTTTCTATCAGTTTTTGTGATTTCTCTAGGTCACATTTTAGTTTTTGGTTTTCTAGGCTTAAGTTTTCTATTTCAGTCTCTGCGATTTTTAGGTAATTTTTAAATTTTCCGATTTCTTCACTTAACATAATATCTTGGCTACACGTAAAGGATGTTTGGGGTTAACTCATGTTACTGTCTTCAAATAGGGATGACTTAGACAGGTCGCTCACTAAGTTACTTCTATATTTGTTTCGGAAGGTGACATTGTCTCTATCTTGATTCATCTTGCAGGAAATCTTTGGTTTCCGTATGTTTTTATTTTGGTTTCACGAACTCGGATCTCGTGCATGGTAAGTGTGTTAAGTTCTGTGCACCTTTTTTTTTTTAAAGTAGAAAACTAAACCTCGAAGCTGGGGATCGAACCATGGTCGTCGTGCAGTGATTCGTAGACGGCCTCCTTTACCGTTTGGGCTACCGAGGCATGTATGATGCTTGGTGTCGCCGCGTTATTCTGAATACTACTGCGTTCAGTGTATCTTTCTTATGCACCTAGGTAACAGAAGGGGACAAGCATGAATGACCTGCTTGACCTGCCTGAGTGTTCAACGCCACGACAAGACATTAAGGTTATGTTCTATGTAGCAGATGACGACGAGAGATGAACTGACATTTCTACCGGCAGCATCAGACATTGTCTGACCTACGTTTGTTCTACTTCTATTTGGAGATGTTCTGTTCTCCTTACGAGCCTCCCAAACACCCCTTACAGCTCGCCCATGCCTCGCACAACCAATTCTGTTCTAGGTTGCTTCTACTGATTCTCATCTAAGTTCTACACGTTCGTCTCTCATCTCATGTGCTCTTGAATATACAAGTGTACAAAAGACTCACGTGACTCCGCACATTGCAGCGATCGCCTCACAGTCGCTCTTACCAGCCTTCCTCAGCTCACGGGGTCATTTCGCTGTCAATCCCCTCCAAGCACTGTCAAAAAGCCGCCATGTTGGAATTCTCCCTCTCTTGTCATATTCTTTCTAGTATTGCCAGATAATAATAACGATATTCAAAGCTTTATGAGTGACAAGAAAACATGCTTACCGGTTTTATTGAAGGATCGCGTTCTGTCGCGACACTCCCGACAGCGAGGGTGAGGTTTTTACATCAGGAGGAGGGCGGTCAACTGGTCGGTCCACGAAGCAATCTTTTCTCTTGCTCGTATGGCCGCCAGTCGTTTCGCTCTTTCTCCAGTTCTGACAGATCGTGGTTCCTCGCTTCCAGCTTCCACTCCCGTAACTCCTTGAGCGAAGTGGTCTTCTGCGTCACCGGTGCCTTCTGTCCTCGTCTCTTCATTGGTAGTTCTCGAGACCTCTGATACAGTCTCCGTCGGAAACATTTCGCATGGGGTGATCACATCTTCTTGGGTGGTCTTCTCGCAGCTTCTTGCTGGGTTTCTTATCTCAATTTCTTGTTCGAATGAGTCTCTCATTGGGGGTTCTACCGTGGTGCTTTGAGGAGCGTCTTCCTCCACCTCCAGAGGATATAGGTGTCCTACTGATCGTATGAACTCCTTTCCGTTCACATCTACTTTGGCCACTCTGTGCTCTCCGTCCGCGCCTGTTACCAGACTGGAAATCTTTCCCACCTGCCAATTTTCTCTATTTTTGGAGTCGCCTTTGAGCTGTACCACGTCTCCTACACGCGGGTCTTGCTTCGCAGTTACTCGAGGTTCTTTAGGCGAATGTCTGTACCTTTCTCGTAGGCTGCAAAGATATTGACTGTGGAACATCCTTTTGAATTCCTCTAACATCCGCAGTCCTTTCTTCCACCCTAGTATGAGGTTCTCTTTGGTGACTGTGCCTCCGGGATTCTGACCTTGGATGGAAGGCTCAATGGCTATGCACTTACCCAAGGTGAGGAAATCTGAGGGCTTCAAAACATATTCGATGTCCGCGCCAACACAGATCAAAGGGCGAGTGTTAGTTACTGCTTCTACTTCTTTGATGATCGTGTTTAATTGTGTGTCCGTCAGCAACTGTTTCCCAATCGTTCTCTTCAGACAATTCTTCACAATACCGATCAACCTCTCATAGAAAGCTCCATGCCATGGGCTAAGCTGCGGTATAAACTTCCATCGAATCCTTTCGCCTGAGAACCGGGTTTCTGCCATCACTTCTGCTGTTAGTTTGAACTGTAGGGCGTTGTCCGATAAGACGAGTTCTGGACGGCCTCGTGTTGATATGAACCTTCGCATAGCTAGTAGGCATTCTTCTGCGGTGAGGTCTCGGACGCTTTCTAAGTGCACCGCACGGACAGCTAGGCATGTGTATATGCAGATCCATCTTTTCTGTGTTTGACCATTGTCATTGATGAACATGGGTCCGAAGTAGTCAATCCCTGTGTAGGTAAACGGAGCGCTATAATTGGCACGTTCGGGTGGTAACGCTGGAGTGGGCGGAAGTTTGTACGGACCTCCTCCATGCTTCACGCATTTCTGACACTTCTTTATTACTCTTTGCACCTTTGCCTTTCCATGAGGTATCCAATATTTCTGCCGGATGATGCTTAATGTGTGCGGGGCTCCCACGTGGTAATGAGTCTCATGCGTGTCTCGGATGAGTTTGTCGGTGAATTCGGAGTCCTTTGGAATAATGATTGGGTGTATCGTGTCGTATGGGCATGCGGTGTTCATGATACGTCCTTTGCATCTTAGCAATCCTTCAGTGTCTGTAAATAGCCCCAGGTTTCTGGTGAGGCTCGTTTTCTTGCCTGCTGTTTCTTCGGGGAAGTGAAGTCTCTGTAGTTCTACTATTTCTGCTGTGAGGTCTTTCTCATTTCCTGTTGAGTCATTCGCTTCTATTATTTCTTCTGTGAGGTTTCTCTCGGTTTCCGTTGACTCATTTGTTTCTATTATTTCTTCTGTGAAGTTTTTCGTTGACTCATTTGTTTCTATGTCCATTGGTTCTGGAAGCCCTGGTAGTTGGTTTTCAGTTTCTGGTCGATCTTCCATGTCTGTATCTTCAATCCCTTGTTCCAGGGCAGTGAAAAGCGTCGCCTGGCCATGTTCCTGCAAACTTGGCCAGTCCTCCTCACCAAGCAAAAGGGATTGTGGACCATTGGTCCATAGTTCCTTCTTCATGTGCCATAACTCTGGTCGGGTCGCTAGATCGGCTGGGTTCGACTCTGTATCTACATATCTGGGTTCTATTTCCTTTACTTGTTTTACTTCGTTTATTCTTCTGGACACGAAAGGAGGTAGCAGTTTTTCCGACTTCATCCAATACAGGACTATCTCGCTGTCTGACCACAGGCATAGCCGACTGAATTCTAAGCCTAAGGTCTCTTTCACATAAGTTAGTAGACGTTTCCCAATGATGAATCCGAGGAGCTCTAGCTTGGGTATTTTTAAATCTTCTTTGTGTGCTATGGGGGTTATTCTGGATTTGGCCATGATGAACACTATCTTGGGATCCGTTCCATTCTTGTAAACTATTCGCAAGTAAACCACTGCTGCGAATGCTTTCTTGGACGCATCAGTAAAACAGTGAAGTTCACATTCTGCAAAATCCTTCGATGTGTTTCCTACATACCGAGGGACTTCAATCTCCTTTGCTGTCTCGAGGGAACTCCGGGCTTCGTTCCATTCATCCTCTAAGTCCTCTGGGAGTGGACAGTCCCATTTTATTTTTCTCTTCCACAGTTCTTGCAAGAGTGACTTGGCTGGCAGGGCTAGTGGAGCGGCAAATCCGCATGGGTCGTACACCGATGCTAGCGTTCTTAAGACTTCTCGCTTTGAGGCACTGTTATTTTTGAATAACTTTTCATCTAACTTCAGCGTCAACGAATCTTCCTCTATATGCCATGTTAGTCCTAATACCTTTGCTTGCTTTAGGTCTTTGGCACGGTATTGTTTAGGAATGTGCTTCATGAGTTGGTGATCATTTGAGGTCCAGTCTCTTATGTTCATAGATAGTTCTGAGAAGGCTGACCTTGCTCGGTTTACAAGGTCGCGTGCTCTCTGAGTGTTATCCGATCCTGTGACTAGGTTGTCCACGTACGTCTTCTCTACGATTTCCGTGACGAGAGATCCGTCGCCCTTGGAAAGGTGATGTCTAATGGTTGCTGTTAATAAGAAGGGACTCGCGACTATCCCAAAGGGAACTCTGCAGAATCGCAGATGGAGGACATTCTCTTCGGTAACTCCTTGCGCCACATCCTTGAGCCATAAGAACCGGGTCACGTCTCTATCTTCCTGCTGCAGTCCGACTTGTAGGAAAGCCTTTTCAATATCGGCGGTGATACCTATCTTATTAAGCCTGAACTTCAAAAGTAGTGCGGTGAGGTCTTCGAGCATCAGAGGTCCTCTGTACATACATTCGTTAAGGCTTTTACTGTCTCTTAACTTGGCGGATGCATCGTACACGATTCGGCACTTCTTTCCGTCCTGCACGATGACGTGGTGTGGGAGGTAATGTACGGGTTTCTGATCAGCCAAGTCTATATCTGAGGGTTCAACGACTTCTATAATGCCGGCGTGCAGTTGGCCTTTCAGAATCTCATTGTATTCCTTTTTCATGTCCGGTGTGAGCCTCTTTATCAGGCTTGACAGTCTGCCGTGTGCTAAGCCGTAGTTGGTAGGGAG
The DNA here is from genome assembly GCA_949825045.1 of Argyresthia goedartella. Classification (NCBI taxonomy): domain Eukaryota; kingdom Metazoa; phylum Arthropoda; class Insecta; order Lepidoptera; family Argyresthiidae; genus Argyresthia; species Argyresthia goedartella. The sequence goes on along the minus strand of OX463823.1, from coordinate 4,264,775 downwards.
GTCAGGTGGGTAGGAGATCCAGGGCCATTTCACCTGGTATCTGTTATCCTGGCATTGAACAGTCTTGTTGAAATGACGAACTGCTTCTTCTTCCCTCGTTACCTTCGGAGAGTCACTGATCCCTATGCTTTCTAGGGCCCACAGAAATTTGATATCTGTCCCTTGCAAAGGTAAGTCGGGTTCCGTTAGATATGATCCTTCTTGGCACCGACAGTAGGTGACCACTGACAGAATGTCGCCTTTCTGCTCTAAGTTTTTACCTGTGGTCATCCATCCAAAGTCTGTGTCCACTAGGTATAGGTTATTTCTAAGTTGTTTCATTCCATTTCTGAAAAACGAAAAGTAATAGTCATTGCCAATCAACAGCTGAATGCCTTCTCCTGCTGAACCATCGTCTGCTACGACATCCACTCCGTTTATGCTCCGAGGCAATATAACATTGCCCGCAATATGGGGTACTACGCTGACTTGGATTGTTTTGGTAATACCTCTTCTCGTCTCAATTTCCAGTGTGGCAGACGGGCTAGATATCTCTATGGGGTTATTGGCGCCAAACACGTAGATCATCAAAAGGTCTTCTCTTACCAGTTCCAGTCCTGTATCTCTGGCCAATTGCTCTGTTATATAGCTGCGCTGGCTACCGCTGTCCAGCAGAACTCGGCACCGCCTGTTCTTGCTCTTTCCTAGACGTCCCGCCATTACCACCGCGGTCTGGCTCGCGTGTGGGGCATAGCGCCTGATTGTGTTTCCCTTTGCAGTAGTAACATGGTTTTTTATACGTGCATGCCGCTAGTCCGTGTCCTTCTTTAAAGCAGAGGTAGCATTTTCTGCCTAGCTTCTTTTTCCTTTCCACAACCCCCTTGACAGTGAGACACCTGGCGTTGTAGTGGTCCCCATCACAGAAAATGCATGCCACCTTAGGGCGTTTCGCTTGCTTCCTAATGGCATACTCTGTCTTCCTCTTTCCGTGAAATACTGTCGTAGAGGTGGGTTTTGGTGGTGTGGATTCTTGAGCTCTTCCTGGCCTCTCTCTTCCCCGCTGGGCTCTTACACGATGGACTGCAACGTGTAATGCCCCCGTAGATATCTCTTTAGAGGTTGACGGTGTCGATTGGCTCGTCTCACCCGCGGTGCTCTCCATTGCTGTTATCACACGCTGCAGGCCCTCACGGATCTTCTCGACACTGTCTGTGCACGACAGGAGATGCAGTTCGTACACAACCTTATCTGGGAACTTGGAGAGAATGGCGGAACGAAGATGGTTCCCATTTGTTTCTTCTCCAAGGGCTCGTAGTGTTCTCAGATGCCTCTCGATCGTGTTAAGATTGTTTCTACAATCCGTCCTGTCGTGCTGCGCTTTCTGAAGATTGTGAATAGCGTCATAGTGGGCGTCTAGCACCTTTTGACTGCTCCCATACCGCTCCTTCAGAATATCCAATGCCACCACATAATTCACGCTTGTGACACTCAGTCCCTCGACTGCACGTAGGGCTTCTCCCTCCAGACATCCTAGTAGGTACGCTAGCTTGTCCACTCCTGGCAAGGGTCTGGAGTCGATGTTGGTCTCGAATCTGTCCCAGAACTCGGACCACCGCAGGATTTCGCCACCGAATTTTGGCAAGGTGAGTTTGGGCAGCTTAGCCGTGTTCTCCCTTTCCTTTGCTTTGCTGGTTTCTGCCCTGCTACCCTCCTGCAACGCCTTAAGGCCTGCCAAGACTTCTTCTGCCCTTAGTTGCGTCTCGGTGCACCTTTCGATGTCCTCCGTGGCCGGGTTGATGTTATTTGCAACATACCTGTGTACTTCTTCTGATAGTGTGGCAATGTACCGTTCAATTACATTGCACTTCCTTGCCAATTCATCCATAGTGATCCTCTCCAACTCTGAGGTCTGCTCGATGACGCTCACTAGCTTCTCGTGTATGAGCTTCAGCCGGAGCAATCTGGGGTCCGCCATCTTGCACCTGTAATTATGAGCGCGTGACGTATTGTAAATTCCCTTTCGTCTAAGACATGGTTCGTTTGAGAACAATACGGCAATGCGTTCTTCTAAGTATTGCTCCTACTATGTATTCCTTCTGTCAGGCCGTAATACTTTGCACATGTGTGTCCAACTGTATTGTGCTCCTGCGCATGGGCTTGTACAGCATGGGCTATCACCCTAACGTTTCCGTTTTACGCTGTACCAACGGCAGGGTGCCACCATACATGGTGATGATAAATCTCAATCCTTTCCTCGCTTCGCTTTCGTAAGCCCCAAAGAGGGCGAAGCAACAAAAGATGCCGGTATCCGGCCACGAGATTGTGGTTATCTTATTTGCACTCACCTTGATTTTGTCGTGTCTCGCGTACTGCCCAAGTTGCATCACTTGAATGTGGTTGCTGCGCACCCACTGTTTCTTTATCGCACTGCTTGTAATGAAAACAAAACAAACCTTCACTGCGCTCAGCACACTATTGTGAAAAAACGAACGGCGAACAGAAATTAAAGTTGACAAAACGCGGAGGTATGGCTAAGTTCTACTGCAGTAGTATATTCAATAACTTCGTAATTTGGTCGCATAAGCTTCGTCTACTTGTCTATGCTATACGAGCAAGTTGATTGTTTGTTTACGGGGAATCACTCACACAAGTTGATTGTAAGTGTACGGGGACTGATACAATGTTGAAAAAATAAACTGTATGTTACATCATTTTTAAGGCGCCACTCTTAGATACGAAATTACGGCAGAATTTAAAATGTTTACGGTAGGTGGTAGATATGTTCAAATTACGGTAGGTTTACCGTAATTACGGCGTCATTGGAGACATTGCTGCGCTGTGCCAATTTGATCTGTTGTTTCGATCGATCGATCGATAAATTTATTTATTTCGGTCAGCATTCAGGTTGTTACATTCTATGGGCGCCCGGGCGTTTTAATTTTCCTTGGAACGCACCCATGCGAATGAGCTAAACTCGTGCAAAAAGTTTTATTCTAAAACGTCAAACATTGTCGACATGAACCACCGAACCGATCAAAACAAAACCAACCTTTGTTTGTTTGTGTTACCGGAACGCTTCCTGCTGTAATGCTATAAAATACCAAAACAACTCTCTCATTTACATTAGTGCCCTATTAAAAATGAATAATAACTAACTAAACAAGTCAAACAAAACATTTTCCTCGTTTGGTAGGTCAATATAGCTAAAAAAAAATAAAAATAATACAACTTACCAAGATAAGTTTTAATTCATTCTATTCTTGCTTGTGAGTCCACACTAGGATTCCTAGGCTATGGACTCATATCTACTTCTACTTCAAATAAACAAGACATCATAATGTAAATTTGATTTATTTCTAGCTTAGATTTCTAGACCTGTTTCTAGGTCTCGAATGAAATTCTGATCATCTATACATGGAAACAAACAGTACAAATAGTGAACTCAGTGCCAACAGTTCTTTTTCACCATTTAACCCTTGAGTTTCTCGGTCTCCACCTATCTTAGAGTTTCTAGGTCTCCGCCACATCTTCGAGTTTCTAGGTCTCCACCACATCTTCGAGTTTCTAGGTCTCCACCACATGAGTTTCTCGAACTCCATCATATTAGTTTCTAGGTCTCCGCCACATGAGTTTCTAGATCTCCATCACATGAGTTTCTCGATCTCCATCACATGAGTTTCTCGGTCTCCACCACATGAGTTTCTAGGTCTCCACCACATGAGTTTCTCGATCTCCATCACATGAGTTTCTCGGTCTCCACCACATGAGTTTCTAGGTCTCCACCACATGAGTTTCTCGATCTCCATCACATGAGTTTCTCGGTCTCCACCACATGAGTTTCTAGGTCTCCACCACATGAGTTTCTCGATCTCCATCACATGAGTTTCTCGGTCTCCACCACATGAGTTTCTCGGTCTCCACCACATGAGTTTCTAGGTCTCCACCACATGAGTTTCTCGGTCTCCACCACATGAGTTTCTAGGTCTCCACCACATGAGTTTCTAGGTCTCCACCACATGAGTTTCTAGGTCTCCACCACATGAGTTTCTAGGTCTCCACCACATGAGTTTCTAGGTCTCCACCACATCAGTTTCTGTCCTGAAAGAGAGACTAGTTTAGTATACCACTAACATTGTTTACTTCTGCTATGACTTATCCTTCTAAGGAGCCTCCCGAGCGGAGGGAAATGGTTTTATCTTCTTTCTCATGCTTCGCTATTCTTAAAAAATTACATTGTTCAGCATCTCCACCATTTTGTCGCCGCGTTATTCTGAATACTACTGCGTTCAGTGTATCTTTCTTATGCACCTAGGTAACAGAAGGGGACAAGCATGAATGACCTGCTTGACCTGCCTGAGTGTTCAACGCCACGACAAGACATTAAGGTTATGTTCTATGTAGCAGATGACGACGAGAGATGAACTGACATTTCTACCGGCAGCATCAGACATTGTCTGACCTACGTTTGTTCTACTTCTATTTGGAGATGTTCTGTTCTCCTTACGAGCCTCCCAAACACCCCTTACAGCTCGCCCATGCCTCGCACAACCAATTCTGTTCTAGGTTGCTTCTACTGATTCTCATCTAAGTTCTACACGTTCGTCTCTCATCTCATGTGCTCTTGAATATACAAGTGTACAAAAGACTCACGTGACTCCGCACATTGCAGCGATCGCCTCACAGTCGCTCTTACCAGCCTTCCTCAGCTCACGGGGTCATTTCGCTGTCAATCCCCTCCAAGCACTGTCAAAAAGCCGCCATGTTGGAATTCTCCCTCTCTTGTCATATTCTTTCTAGTATTGCCAGATAATAATAACGATATTCAAAGCTTTATGAGTGACAAGAAAACATGCTTACCGGTTTTATTGAAGGATCGCGTTCTGTCGCGACACTTGGTGAAAGTTTGTATGTATTGTAGCGTAATTGAAGGTCGCACTTTGTCGTTAATGGACTTTGCACTGACGCGATTAGTCACAACAATCACAGTTATTAATGTTATGTTAATTGGTTATTATTCACTGAGATTTATGTTTATATGAATCATATTTAGGTAATATAGTGCTATTTGAATGTTTTGATTTAGTTTAACACCTTTGTTTTGTCACTTTTACACTGTTCACAACGTTGGATTATTGTATCATATTTCACTTAATGTTTATTTTTATTATATTTTTTCATAGTACATGTATAGTGTGGCACTTGAGTTATACTATTACACAAAAGTTTATTCGTTTATTGGTCTTATACTGTTTTTATTAAATTTTCATCACGGAGATACTTTGAATGTGATGTTTAAGTAACGTAGCAGCGCCGCAAAGTTAGGAGCACACATGTTATATCTTACATCGCCTATTCAACCTGATACTAAAGACTGAAGAAATACTTAAACAGTGGTGCATGTCAGACATCCATCATTCTGATCTACAAATAAATATAGATTAAAAAAACTAAAAAACACGCTTTTAAAGCACTTCGAACTAAAGTTAAAATTTTTTTTTAATATAACCTTAAAACAATAATGATTAAAAAATACTATTATTATTGTGAAACAAAAAGCGTCGGGCGCTCGATTTAGACTTGGGTAACATGAGAGTAAGATATAATATGACACACATATCGCTTGACGTCCATTATATTCTAGTTACATCCCAGCGATATGAATCATATCTTACTCCCCAAACAAATCTCGCTCTCTCTGCCCAGGCTACACTAAACACAGTTGTGTGAGAACAAACCAACAAAACCAGACGTCTTCCAGTTTTAAAATGTCACTATCAGGCAAACAGCAACCTTATCACCTTAACATTTGGTCTACATTTGGTCCACATTTTGTTGGCAAATACACAATTGACCAAACCAACCACACGTATTTCAGTCTTAAATGTCACTTTTAGGCGAATAGCAACCTTATCACCTTGATCCTTGGTCCAAATTTGAGCCGGATATCTAGTAGTAGCGATAGCGAAGGCGAACACACACTAACCGCACCGAACGGATCGACGGCGCCGAAGGAATCGACCACGCTGCTCTCGCGCGTTGCTCTGTCGCACTCGCACGCCACGCATGACCGGATAAGCATGGATAGGTGTGCGTTCACCAGTACACCAGAGCGAGATTCGCGGAAACGAACACGTGGGTTTTTTCGGCTATCATCGGTTGGATTAAGATGAGCGAGAAAGAGTATGTGTTTGTCATACTATAATGGGCATAATGTTTCCAAAAGTTTGCTTATTGATTTGAATCTTATCGCATTGCAATAAGCTCGAAAAGCAATAAAAAATCTATGGGATATAACATTCATATTAATGTATGAAGAAGCTATGGAGGCATCAGTTCGCTGCCAAGGCAAAAGTGATCAAGGGATCCAAGCGGGCAATAAAAAGTGGTCTCTAGGTAAGTTGGTTAAGGCATAGTTCAAATGGTGAAATTAAAATGCAACTGTTGCAATTTGTTTGTTTATATATTTTGTATTGAGTAGGTTATTTTTCGAGACTCTTCCAACTCATCAACTCATTAAACAAATATAAGAGCCTTGTGAGATAAAAGAGTAAGAAATAAGTGGGAGTTGGAGCGTTATGAGAAGCCATAGATTTGAATGAGTGAGATATGATAGAGATATAATGTGTCACCGAATCAATAGATATGAGATATGATTACTCCCTATAAAGACACACTTTGCGCAAGTCTCGATGTACGAAAGATATGGAACAAAGCGTCCGACCCTTTTTTTTATCAGAACAACAAGAAATACTTAAAACATAAACTTAAGCACACAAAACATAAAAAGAAGTTTGGTGATCATTTATCAAAACACAATTTGGTGGACATTCATCCATTCTGGCAGTCATTTTGAATTTATTGGTAGTAAAATAGGTGAGTTTTTGGTAATTGTTACATAAGCCTTATCTTTATTCATTCGGTCCATTATATGTACTTTTTTCGATTTACAGGTGAAGACCCTGCATACATTCCCCAATCCTGCTAAGGATCCTGACAGGTGCCTGGTCATGGCATGGATCTTTAACATAGTGAGAAATGTATTTGCGATTTTTACCTATGAGAACTGACTCGCGTCAAGAGGCGGGGCACATATTTTGTTCAAGCTAGCGTCTCTATTATTTATACATTATTACTCAAAGGAATAAAAATGCTTATAATTATAATTATTTTTATTGAAAACGGGTCAGCCATTGAGTTGTTATAAGGAAAACCAGGAATAGACATACATATACAGCACTACAGACAATAAAAATATTATTTAGGCTTTCTGCCAATAAATACAAATATTAGGTAGGTACATACTTTAATTTTTACTTACATAATAATTCAACCATTATCTTAAAATAACAAATTTTAATCCTATCTGGAATGTTCAGGTTGTAAAGTTATAATTTCAATCCTTTAGATCTTAGATCCTTTTTAGCCTCCAATATTTGTTCCTGTAATTCTTTATTCGCTTCGTCACATTCATTTATTGCATTCACCCTATAAAGTATAACAGTCATTGCATATAACGCAAATAGTATAGCAAATATCAAGGGTGATAGGATTACCAACAGTCTGTTTTGCTCCAAAAGTGGATGTTTGACATAACCGGTTACTAGGCTCATCCAGACAGCGAACACTGCCATTAGACCGCCAAGCCATTCTAGAAGTTTTGTCATTATGGGTGATCTGGAACAACAAATATACACACTAAAATATGTGAACTAGAAAGCATACTAGCAAATTATTCTGGTAAATGAAGCACTGTACTAGAAACTGTTAATACATATCAAGACACCATAATGATCTTTGAGCAAGAACAGATGGATGAAGACGAAGGGTTAGAAGGTAGGTTTTAGTTTAGCCTAGCTTTTGAAGTACCCACTGGGCAGGTAGAAACTTAGCCACACTCTATATATGGGCCTTGACAATATTTGTAATTGCTCGGTATGTTAGGGAACAAGCTGATTTTTAATTCATCAAAGTCTCTAGACTTGGGGGTGCGGTTGTAGCTAATAGTAATAGGGGCATAGTTCTTAGAAAATTTGCATCTATATTTTTTCATCGTGAAGGGCGTTTTGCGGCCATCATTTTATATTGTAAGCATGTTTTGCCTAATACCATTATTTACAGATACATTTCGATAACAAAAACATTGTGACGAATATCTCGAGAAGGGTGAGGTGCACAGGGAAAATGTTAATAGCCTAAAATTATGGTAAAGAGCAACACTACACGGTGCCCGAATAAAAATTAAACATAATAAAATTCAAGACAAAAATGTTCTAAAGGTTTACACATTGAGGAGGCCTCACAGCGAAAATTTTTGGCGCCCCCTTATCTACACTCCAACCGAATAGAGGAAAGTCCTTGAGACTTGGGAGTCCTCCCTCACCTTGAGCTTGAAGAGTGGTTACTGGAAATAACAATACGAGATAAACGCAGAAAATAATAGAATGAAGAAACGTTCTCCAAAATAACCACGTCGAACTGCAAACAATGAGAATGTTCGTTGTGCACCGAGTCACCGACCGATGGTGAGAATTTCGGATATTTTACAGTAAGAGAAAGACAGCGTAATAAAATCTTGTTTGGTTAGACAGGGACAAGCATACTAGGTAATGTGGTCCTCGATTTCCAGTTCAAAACGAATGGCAATAACGCGTCAAACGTCAAACAAACGTCATAACACAACTGCGGTCCGATTTAAACCTAACTTACTTACCATCAAGTAGCTAATCGAGCAACATTTTGAAAAATTGGTTAGGTTAGATTGAATGATTGATCTCAGCGAATACTGCTAATGAGGCGCTTTTTGTACTGTTTTCATCATTTGTTGTGGTGTGGTAAGTAAGTATGAGAGCTTTGTTTGGAAGTGCAGATGGCTTAAAATATATTATTCTTAGTGTAAGTGTACCTAGATTAAACTACAAAAACGGACCGTACCACTACCTTATTATGTCAACTGTGAAAACAAAAAGGTATTACCTATTTATAAATACAAAGTTCTTTGTATTTTTTCTATCAGCAGCTGAAATATTAAAAGAAGGAGTTTCATTCATCTGAGCTCAAAAGTAGCATACCATCATATTGATTGGGTTATTTGTTAATTAACCGATATTAAGCACATACAACAAACTCAAGTAAACCAGCGATATCATTAAAATGTTAAAATTATTTTAGGCAGGCGCCCGAGATATAACTCCGATATCAGGTGATGTTGCGTGTCCGACCAGCCCATCTCCTGATTTTGGGCGTGAATCAAGAGATGTTATCGGTGATAATTTCTCATTCTTGATTCGACAGTGCGATCAGTTGCCGCGCGTGCGGCGGGCGATGCTAGCGGTGTGTTTTAATTTCAATATAAACTAGAAAGAAACTATGGTCATACTAGATTCTCATAGACATAAATAAAATGAGTTTTGGCCTATTTAACAGTAATGGTAATTTGTATTTAATCAATTGGGTTTGCTAACTTTCTGTGCAGGAAAAGGAAGCATCAAAACCATTTCGCGAAATGTTTTCTTTACAGTTTATATATTTATCAGATTACTAAATAAGTATATTTATTTTAAGATATTGTAATAAAACAATGATATTCATTTGACCTATGTCATAAGATGTATGAGATATACCAAACTTATGATCATGTCGAAGTTCACGTCGAATTCCAGCACCCACAGCATTGCTGTAGTCAGAGGAGCCAAAGCCCTGGTGTAAGTAAGATACTGATGCTGAGATCCAGGAGTCAAACTGTTCTGATTGCCCAGCTTCTGCAGGTGGGAATTTTTAGAAGATTTTTAATTATCAGCTGCAAAATTTTAATGTATCGCCGTGACAAACGATTGACGTTTTCTTGATAATGTATAACGCGTAAAATATGCTCTTCCTTTTAACGATATAAATGTGTTGTTTAAACAAAACAATATATATTCTTAGAAAATTTGTATATTTTTATTATATCGTCCTGTAAATTTATAAGCCCACCAGCAATCATTACAATTGGATCCATGTAGCCCAAACAAAACTGCGAATATTTCTAGACATATTCTGCATTCACTTAACGACCCATTCTTCTCGCAGACGTTCTAGAATTGGTACGAATAACAAATCCGGGTTATCACTGCCGTTTGAATACGATGGGACGAAACAATATATGCTTCCCGTTATGAAAAACAATTCGATTTTTAATTATATCACAATAATAATCAATAAATTCATTTTAGTCTGGTTAGGACTGACGTGAGTGACGTGATGTTTGTTTGACAGTTGAATTTACTCATATACTTGGCACTCTTTGGTTGACTCGACTGCCACTTTTTTTGTGGTAGGTAATTTTTTTATCCCATTACGTCTCTTGGTGACGTCAGGTTTACTTTTGGCTGGTAAAATTTTAGCTTAGTTTTTTAAATAGACGCAATGAATAAAACCCAAAAATATTTAAATTAGTTTCTGAAAATGGCCTATATTTTCAAAATAAAATATCAAAAACAACATAAAAGAAAAATGCATGGCAAATTACCAAACGTTCACACATTATATTCAATGCATGTATGTGCTGCTACAGTTTATTCAAACGGTCTATATTTTCAAAATAAATTATAAAAAAACCGGTCAAGTGCGAGTCTAAATCGCGCACGAAGGGTTCCGTACCACCGTTCAATGGAAGCGATGGCGTGGAGTGAATAGTTTGGATTTTACACAGCAAAATATTGTTTACAAAGTTATTGGTGCGGTTACTTTCACACTCCATGAACGTAACCAGGTGCATCCATAAGTTTGTATGTGGTATTGAAAGAATTGTTGTATGGGAGCCCCCTTAAATACTTCTTTTATCCTGTTTTTTAGTATTTGTTGTTATAGCGGCAACAGAAATACATAATCTGTGAAAATTTCAACTCTCTAGCTAGCTAGGTTCTTGAGATACAGCCTGGTGACAGACGGACGGACGGACGGACAGCGAAGTCTTAGTAATAGGGTTCCGTTCTTACCCGTTGGGTACGGAACCCTAAAAATGTGTCAAAAAAGTGCAAAGCACTAGGTAGGCATTTGTCTTTAAGATGAGGGTATTTTTAAACTTACATGTCCATATTGGGATCCAACATAATCAATATCGATATTTACTTCATACATGTTCATTTTGCATACCTATTCATTCATGTAGTGCCTTGCATGTGTGTGCCTTTTATGGAGGAGAAATTGCCTGACATAGTGCTGTCGCCTGATGGTAATTCACTGGTCTTCAAATTAAAAGAAACAAAGTAGATTTTGATTATGGTAATGGTGTAACCTTGAATGAAGTTAATATTTTATTTTTAAGCGTTGGTAAAACCAAGTGTATCAAATTCTCTCTTCCAAATTTCAGGCAAGTTGAGACCAGTTTAATGTTAGATAGCAACACGTTAGAATACGTAAATGATGAGAAGTTTCGTGGAATAACCATTGATAGCAAACTGCAGTGGGGACCACACATAGATAAATTAGCTGGTAGATTAAGTTTAGGGCAATTTATAATTTAAAACGCACTGATTCCTTAGATATATATCTTTAGAGTGCTTTGCTTGCGGCGGCTCTGTGTACCGGGTTGCTCCCCTCCCTCAAATATGGCGAGGGGGGTGATGGCTGGTGCACAAGTCATACTCGTGAACGTGTATTGCTTGGGGGTCTGGTCCAGTCTGGTTTTTCATAAGTTATGTTCATTACAGCTTGTCTTTGTTATTTATTTATTTTGTTAGATTGTTATTTTGAGACATTATTGGCACTTATAGATACCATGTTATAATATTAATATTAAATTTAGAATATTTTTATATTGTAATTGTGTTATAACAAAAAAAAAATACGAAATTTAAAAAAAATACACCATGTAGAGTTTCTTGGTGCCATCTTCTCTGACGGGCGTATTTCCGAATACTGGTAGAGTTTATGGAGTATCCTGTTCCTTTTCATTACGGAGACCTTGTTTCATTAAGGAGTTCGAAATAAAGCGTTGGATCTACTAAGATCATACCTAAGCAATAGAATTCAAAAGGCAGAAGTTAACGGCGTTAAATCTGATGGATCGGGTGTAAAAATTGGCGTTCCACAAGGTTCCATATTAGATCCTTTCTTGTTCCTGGTATATATTAACGATCTGCCTTTCATGGTGGAGAAATTAACTGGCATTGAAGTATCATCTGCAAATAACACTATTTGCAGATGATACTTCAATGGTCTTCAAAATTGAAAGACAAAAAGCAGATTTTGATGATGTTAATGGTGTGTTGTCTTTAACCTTGAATTGGTTCACAGTTAATAATTTATTGTTAAGCGCTGGTAAAACCAATTGTATCAAATTCTCACTTCCAAATGTCAGGCAAGTTGAGACCAGTTTAGTGTTAGACAACAGCACGTTAGAATTAGTAAATGATACGAAGTTTCTTGGAATAACCATTGATAGCAAATTGCAGTGGGGACCCCACATAGATAAATTGGTTGGTAAATTAAGTTCTGCGGCTTACGCTGTTAGGAACATCAGACAAAGCACGTATGTGGCAAGGCTAGTATATTATATGCTAGGCTAGTATATTTTAGTTACTTTCATAGTGTGATGTCCTATGGTATCTTGTTATGGGGGAAAGAAGCGGATATTCAAACTATTTTTTTAATTTTAGAGAAAAGAGCTATTCGAGCAATTTATAATTTAAAACGAACAGACTCCTTAAGAGAGCTTTTTAAAGAAATTGACATACTAACAGTAGCTAGTCATTTTTTTTTCGAAAATATAATGTATGTTCGCAAGAACCTTACAACATTTTCCAAACTTAGCGATAGCTGTAATGTTAACCTAAGAAATAATCACAGACTGTGTGCGCCCCGATTTAGACTCGCGAAGGTTAGCAATTATTTCAAGGGTTTTTATTCTCTACTATAATAAGATACCTCTGGAGATTTTGAAATTGCCATTTGAGCAATTTAAAAAGCATATTAAAGCGACTTTGTCAAAAAAGGGATATTACAATGTTCAAGATTACTTAAATGACAGGACTGTATGGGGTTAATCTAGCTCAACACAGGCCTTGCTGTTAATAAATTTGTTATTATTTATTCCTGCTTATTAATCATAATAATAAAAAAATTCATATTTGTAATATTTAAGCACAACCTATTTTTAAAAGAGATCAAAAAATCAATCTGTGGGAGTTTCTACGCCCTTCTGCTCCCACAGTGGTCCAATGTAGAGAAGATGAAAAATTGACGTTTGCTAAGTATATGTAAATATCTACAGTATTAAAGTACTTTGACTTTGTTCCTGTGCGATATTCAGCCATGAATCACCACTTGAAAGGGAGATTTCCTTTTTCAAACTCAAACCTTAATCAGTCTTGTACTCATTAGTTTAGTTGATCATGATATGAGACGTTAGTAAGTGTTTGACTTGTAAAAGCGCATTATTTTTGCCTATTTGCAATAAAGTTTTTGAGTTTGAGTTTTGAGTTTTGAGCTGCTATAAAAAATATTTTGGGGAAGGAAAGTGTGACTTGTAAACAACCTATCACTGTTCGCAGTGTAGCCAACTCTACAGTTTTAACTGTAGATTTACAATTTTGTCCATATCGTCACAGTTTTTAGTTCAGACCTCCAAATCTACAGTTTTTTCTATATAATACTACGGCATCTATTTTATTCGCTGCGTAACCCGTACAACTCGATTTTAGCAACGTCTAAGGCACGGTTTGCTTAATTGCAGAGGTGGCGTTAGTGGATAAATAAATAAATAAATTAAAAAAAACTTATGTAAACCAAACTTAGGAATAAACTCTCTACCACCACCATAAAAAGCACTTTACATACAAAATGAGAAATTAAAAATTGTTTCGAGTTTGATGCTGCCAATAAGCATTTAAAGAGATTTAATAAAAATATGTACGATTTCAAGAATAAAAATGAAACTGAAAATGAGGGGGATGTGCATATTGAAAACGAGGAAGTCTTAGTAGAAATATTGTAAATTTGTTAAGATTTAAAGTTGATTTATTACTACAAGTATAATTTTACTACTTTATTATGTTGTTTTATTGATTATTGCTATTAATACAAAATAAGAAAAGCTGTAGATTTACAGTTCTGTAAGTAGAAATTTTCAGTTTTCTACAGCTTTTTGAAAGCTTGTTTGCAGTTTTAGTCTAGATTGGGGTTGGCAACACTGCTGTTCAGTCAGCAAAATTCGTGTTTCCTGTAATCTGTTCTGTCACAGAAGTATATTTAATTAAGTACCGTAGGTTTTTGTTGTTAAATTTGTTTATTTTGACTTGTTTATTTTCTGAGCTTCGTTGTAGTTTCCCGGAGATTGTTTACGCTTATAATAATGAACGAAATAGACGATAAGTTTTACTATGTGTACAGTTCATCATTGGATCATAAAGTCGAGATCAAAATGTAAGTAAAGTGTGATCCAGGATATCGGATCCAATTTAGAAATCTATGATGTACATTTCTGGACTCTGGGTAATAATATAATACTTTTATCTATCAAGGGTAGATGCTCCTCGTGAGAGTAACGCGAAATCTATTATTTAACTGAGCGTAGTAGAAGACTGTGGATTTGAGTCCTCAAATCTGGACTCAAATGCACAGTCCAGGCCCTCAGGTCACTCCGGTATGTGGAAGGCCTTAGACTCACTGCTAAGGCCTTCCACACACCGGAGTGACTCAGTTTCATAAGCATATCTTATAGGGGATATAGGGGCCCCTTATCGATACTTGACCATAACATTATATTCTGATGCAAGATTAAGTTAAGGGCAAGGCCAAAGGCAATGCCTCGACTATTCAGTTATTCAGATATAAATTCAGCTGATTTATATGCAGAACTGAATAAAAGAATTACTCTGATTAAGTTTTCATAGTGAAAGTAGTTCAGAATAAATATGTGGTGCCGACAATAACACAGTGTTGCAATATAATAGCCCTACAAATGCTTGTAGAGGGCTGCCGTATATATATGTACAAATGTGAAAAGTGCTATTAGACAGCTGCCAGTGAAAACTATCTGAATCAACACGTGATTTTAAAGTGGTGGCTTTCTCTTTCAAAATTATGTTCATGTGTTCAGGAAGAGAAGAGAAGATGAGCCAAATATAATTGTGTACATTTCTATTCGGATGGAGTGTAGATAAGGGGGCGCCAAGGAAAAAAATACTTTCCGCCCCCTTATCGACACTCTGACCTTCTATTCTATTGTATCATAGTTCTACTTGTATGCTGCAGAGTTAACTTTGTAATTAAAAGTTTTTGATAAAAAGATGTCCCCTTTTTCATCAATACTGTGAATAACTGTTGACAATAAACAAAAGCCAAATATATACCAGTTTTTTTAAACTTATTATTTTCCCAATATCTAGATTTAATTTTAAGAAAAGATGGCAGACTTTTTGATCGGCCGATAGTTTGGTCTGGTTGGAAAAAAATCCAAATTCCAAATATCTTTATTACTGTAGATATTTACATATACTTAGCAATTGTCATTTTTTGCCACTTCTCTACATTGGACCACTGTGGGAGAAGGAGGGCGTAGAAACTCCCACAGATTACTGCAGCAGAGTGCTTTAAGATCTCTTTTAAAAATTGCTTGTGCTTAACTAATACAAATTTTATAATGTCATTATATCATAATTAATAAGTAGGAATAAATAATTAGAAAATTATTAACAGCAAGGTCTGCGTTGAGCCAGATTAACCCCATACAGTCCCATCATTTAAGTAATCTTGAACATTGTAATATCCCTTTTTCGACAAAGTTGCTTTAACATGGTTTTTAAATTGCTCAAATGGAAATTTCAAGATCTCCAGAGGTATCTTGTTGTAGTAGAGAATGCATTGACCCTTGAAAGAATTGCTAACCTTCGCGAGTCTAAACCGGGGCGCAAGTAGTCTGTGATTATTTATTAGGTTAAAATTACAGCTATAGCTAAGTTTGGAAAATGTTGTAAGGTTCTTGCGTACATACATTATGTTTTCGAAAATAAATTGACTAGCTACAGTTAGTATGCCAATTTATTTAAAAACCTCTCTTAAGGAGTCTGTGCGTTTTAAATTTGCTGCCATAGTAATTCGGCTAAAACTGAATTGTTATAACTTGCATACATACAAGGCATCATCCCTCACCTCAGCATTTAATTTCATCCCTGTCGGAATCGGCGCAGTAAGGAGGGCAATACTGGCAATCTCGTCGAAGGCCATAGGTGAGGACAAGATATGTTCGCAGATGATAACAACTATCATTGATGTACTGTTACCTCTCATCACCCACATAATTAATGTGTCGCTTGACCAATGTTGCTACCCCAGCCAGTGGAAATTGGCACTTGTGATTCCCCTCCCCAAAACGTCTAATCCCGCCTTCTTTAAAGATTTCCGTCCCATTTCTATTCTGCCTATCCTCTCCAAAGTCCTGGAATCAATTGTCCACTCCCAACTCTCCTCCTACCTTTCCTCAAAAATGTTACTGAATCCCCACCAATCAGGTTTCAGGCCGGGTCACAGCACTACCACAGCACTGCTCAAAGTCACTGACGACATTCAATTAGCTATGGATCAAAAGCAGCTTACGGTCCTTACACTGCTTGATTTCAGTAGCGCCTTTAACTGCGTCGATTTCGATATACTAGTCGAAATTTTAAAGTCACTTAATGTCTCCTCGCACTCTGCTCGCTGGTTTGACTCCTACCTGAGAGACCGCCAGCAACGCATTAAGTCTGAGGAGATCTCAACGGACTGGTGTGATCTCTCCGCAGGTGTTCCGCAGGGAGGCATCCTTTCTCCTCTCCTCTTCTCGGTATTCATTAACTCCATCTCTGACGTTCTTACCTCTTCTTATCATCTGTACGCAGATGACCTTCAAATATATCGGCACTTCTCTCCGTGTGATGTGAATCTGACAGTAGAGGCGTTGAATGCTGATCTCGATAACATCAGGAAATGGGCTACCTCTTATGGTCTGCTTGTCAACCCGGGCAAATCGCAGGCTATGATTTTGGGTACTCGTCACTCTCATAACCTAGTTCAGAAAATGCCCGTCGACCCTATAGTGTATGATGGTAACATAATCTCATACAGCGAGAAGGCCAAGAATCTTGGGGTTGTATTTGATAAATTGTTGACCTGGTCGCCCCATGTTTGTGAGGTCAGCAGACGAGTCTTTGCGTCATTTCACTCCCTACGGAGATTGCAGCACTTCCTGCCACAGCAGACTAAAATCACCCTTGCCCAGTCCCTCCTACTACCTTTAATCGACTAAGCAGATGTTTGCTGGATCGGTGCGAACGAAGAACAACTGAACAAACTCGAACGACTTCAAAACCTCGGGATTCGGTTTGTCTTCGGGCTTCGCAAGTATGACCATGTCTCACAGTATCGCAAGGAGTTGGGGTGGCTTCCGATCCGCCTTCGTCGTGATATGCACGTTCTCTCCTATCTGTTCAACATTTTGCGAAACCCCCGCTACCCCTCATATCTTCGAGAACGTTTCGAGTTTATTTCCTCCAGGCATAGCAACCGGAGATCCCACACGATGTCTCTTCTCTCTACTCCTCGGCATAACACTGCCGCTTACAAACACTCGTTTAGGTTAACGGCGATCCGACTGTGGAACGCACTTCCCTGCGCTATTAGAGATAGTCCCTCAATTTTCTCTTTTAAGACAAGATTGAAAGAGCATTTCCTTTCTCTTTCGTGATAGGTACTTTTATATATGTATATATAAGTAGTATATGTTTGATATATATAAAAATTTTTGCTTTTGTATTTTATTTAGTATATATCATGTATTAAATTATTATGTTTTAGTTGTAAACAATTAGATGTACAGTTTTATTGCGCACTAGGACTCTCCTGTTGCACAATTTTTCCTGTCCTACCTAGGTTTGCTGGTAGAAATCTCTCTTTAGAGATAAGCTCGCCTTTGCTCATAAAATGTTTTGTTACCTTACTATTTCTATAAGATTTCTGTGCAATAAAGAATATGAAATGAAAAAAAAAAAAAATACATCTTCGTACTGATTAAGAGATCGACTAAACTATCGGCCGACGAAAAGTCTGCCATCTGCGGGGACTCTTATAGTATGCCTCTCTTGTTGGTGAGTCTTACGATATAGGCCTTCTCCATTTCTTTCCACTGTTTGCAGTCCTCTGCTTCTCTTACCCAAAAGTGACTCAATGTCAATTTTATCCTACTATCTTCTCACTTTGTGGCCTCAGCTTCTTGTGCCACCTCAGCTTCTTGTGCCACCTCTTGGGTAACACACAGTCACCTCTTTTGCTCCATCTTAACAGTATGTAAATATTATATTTATTTGCTACATCATCATTGCAAATCGTCATCGTTATTAGTCATAAAACCCCTCCATCAACCCGCACTGAGCAAGTTTTCAGGAGTTTGGCTCAATCTTGCTTATTTTTTCTAATACAACATCATCCACACAGTGGCACGTTAGAAGGCAAGCGTCAGAAGCCGGAATATGACAAGCTGCTCTCAGAGCCCATGCTCAAGTTTTCCGGCCTCTACCAGGATGGATGCTCCGACTTATATGTGACGTGCCAGGTGCTCAGTGACGGGGTGGCGCTAGCACTGCCTGTCACCACTTCGTATAAGGCGTTTACTAATCGATGGAAGTAAGTGATTTTTGTTGTCTCTAACCTCTCTAACTGAATGCTGAACGTCCTTGGTCATATTGTAACTAGGGCCCAAGGTAGCTGAAAAAGGGGAAGACCACCTGCACGGGGGTGTGTACACTCTCGGGAATACCTGTAGTCGGGTTATTTGTTTTGATACTAATTTCACTGATTTATCATATAATATAATAAATAAATAAAATGAATTAAAAAACTGTAAGAACTATTAATAAAAAATTCAAATCACCCCCGAAACATTAACGAAACCCTACTGCTAATGTAATGGCTAAATGGTTTCTGAGAAGCCCTGAAGCGTCAACCATCCTGGCTACTGCAGCGCCTCCTGGTGGTCTACAACCGCAAATCATCTTTGAATTTAAAGCTGTTTAATGCAAAATACCGCATTGAAATCGGTCCAGTAGTTTTACAGGAAAAGGGTAACGGACATACATACACAGACACATAAACTACCTCTCAACCCTCCTCCAAAACACACTAAAACAATGTGAGTGTGATTTCAATTCTTTCTTTTCAACCGATTTCAAAAAGGACTCGCAATGCGTCTGTTTTTTTACAAACATTTACATACATTGCTTATGGCCCCACAGAAACAGCGACGTCTTTATTTATTTTTAATTTATTTATTATAATTACATTGCACAACATTACAGGTATATATACCCAAACCGTTCTGCAATATCCGGGATACTTATAGAACAAACACCTTAAAATATATATATCACAATTCAATTCAATTAGAAATAGAATACCTAACAAAACAATTAATTAACAAAAACAATTAATTAACAAAAACAGTTAATTCAAAAGCACAAACAAAAAGTGACTGCCCTTGTGAACTCCAACATTGAACAACAAAAGAGGTTAATGTTAGTCCTGCCCGTCACTTGATTAAATAGAGCCAGAGCCCGCACCAACGGCGCCTCCCGCAGCACGTTTGTTCGTGCCACCGGCACGCAGATCAAGGAGTGACTCCTCGCTCTCAGGTAGGGTAGTTTCTGTGTAGTCTCAGTATATAGAAACAACCAAGACCTGGTGTTTCTTTTTCTTTACCCCCAGCCGGGGATCGAACTCGGGACCTCTTGCATGGTTGGCAGATCCACAACCGCTGTGCCACAGAGGTCGTTTTGTTTGTCTGTTACGCGATTACTCCGTCAATTATGAAACGATTTTGATGATTCTTGTTTTGATTGGTAGGTCAGAGGTGGTCCCCTATAAATTCTAACAAAAAGAATTTAGTGCTTTTTGAAAAAATCAATAAATACAAAAAAAATATATATGTTACGGCTAAAGCTAGGTGTGAAACTAAACTTAGGTTTAGCCGGCTAGTGTTAAGATTAATTTCGAGCCTCGGCTAATGTCCGAAATAATGTTGATTGCGATAAATGATTTCAACATTAGTCGGCTAAACTGCAGTTTAGCCTCGACGCTGTTGAGGCTAAAGATGGGTGAGAAAATATGGTTGACATTAGCCGACTAAACTTAAGTTTATTTTTCAGTATACCTAGGCTAATGTTGAAAAATTACCGTCTTAATTTGGAATAAGTGATGATAATGATTCGGTAGCCTTAAACACTGCGGTAGTTTAGGTGAAGGATAAAGGGGGTGAGCGAAGCGAAGCTGGGTTGAACATGTAAGAACAACAAAAAATACTTATAATCGTTTTATTATAGTTTTTGTTGTTCTTACATGTTCAACCTAACGCGAAGGATAAAGGGGGCTTCGCTTTGCTCACCCCCTTTAGCCTTCACCTAAGCTACCGCAGTGTTTTGCCCTGATATTAGAAACAGCTTTCTCATTTGAGAAAGCCCGCAGTCGCCCGAATACTTAGTTTTCAACATTAGCTAACTAATGTCCAATATTAACCGAAACGCATCGGCTAATGTGCAGTCTAGCCGATTAAAGATGACATCCGTTATCACAAACGAACATGACTTCGAACATTAGCCGAGGCCCGAAATGAACCTTAAGACTAGCCGGCTAAACTTAAGTTTAGTTTCACACCTGGCTTTAGCCGTAACATATACACCGATGACGTTTTGGTTTGTGGTTCCGTGAAGCAAAAGTTTTGATCAGGACTTTTCAAGTAAATAAACTTCATTCGCTTCCCGACCGTGGCGAAATAAGCTGGGCTTGAACTTAAAGTCGGTTTTTTGAAGTATTTACTTGGTGAATTATATTTATTAGATTTGTTAATATCCGACTACTGTTTTTTGAAACCCAAAAACCCCTTTTCTTTCAAGCTGGAATGAATGGGTCACCCTACCGGTCTACTACAGCGACTTGCCACGGAATGCCATCCTGGCGATGACGATATTCGACTGCGCCGGGCCCGGCAAGGTGATGGTGGTTGGAGGTACCACTATATCGCTGTTTGGGAAACACGGCATGCTCAGACAGGTATTCAAAACATAGAATTGTGTGCTCTGTTAAATAATGAAAAATGATGATTGAACGTGGGAAATGATAAAATGACAGAATAAAAAACTAATTGAGCGTATGGCCATGAACAGCGGAGAAAAATTGAATTGCGCGACAAAACTACTGATTTGCGCGACAAATTACTGAGAGCCGATTTCTGAACTGAGAAATTCGCTAAGTTAATATTTAAATACTTAACTTAATACTTATGTTGAAACGATCACCAAAAACGCACCTATTTTACTACCAATAAATTCGAAACGACCGCCGGAATTAGTAAACGATCACCAAATTGTGTTTGGATAAATGATCACCAAAGTTCTTTTTATGTTTTGTGTACTTTTATTTATTTATTTATACACAAAACAGCAGTACAGAAACACATATACATCACATAAATTAAACCAAACATTTCCGTCTGCAGCGCCAAAGGTTAATATATACACATACCTTTGGTGCTGCAGACGGAAATGCATGACACCATAAAAAAAGGAAAAAAAATCAATAAAAATATAAAATTAGGTAACTAACTAGTGTTAAATTAACAAGGCACATATGTGCCACAGTGAAGCGAGTGAAACAGCCTTACTTGTGTTAAGTTTATGTTTTAAGTATTTTTTGATGTTCTTACATGTTCAACCTAACAAACTGGATAAAGGGGGCTTTACCCTTCACCTAAGCTACCGCAGCATTTGGCCCTGATATTTTCTGTGATAATTTACCCATTTTGGGTAGGAAAAAAATATTTTGGTGGTCATTTAAATTGTTCTCATACTTAAGTAGGTATCGTTCTGTCTCGTTTTTTTTTGTGACTTTGCAGAGACAGGACTATAATTTATTAGTGAAATTCTCAATTAAGAAATCGGAGGTGAATGGTTTACCGCTTGTTGGCAAAATAAATGGGCGAAGTGGCGGGTCAGGGCAGGTGTAGGATAATGCGAAGCGAAGCCCCCTTTATCCTTCGTGTTAGGTTGAACATGTAAGAACAACAAAATCGGTCTCTCGTTTTTTTATTTTATGTTACCCGAATTAAGGTTCCCCAGTTGCTGTTTTTAAATTTCTAGTCGCGCAATTCAGTATGTTATTTTGTCAGACGAAGCCAGTACGCTCATATTTTGTCGCTAGTCAGTAATTCAGTCGGGCAAAAACTGGATTAACAGTGATACGTTTAAATACGACCCATTGAACATTATAAACAGAGCCAGTATAATAATTGGCCTATATTTTATTTTTTTATTTTTTCTTAATTAATTTATTCATGTTAAAATGAAGACCAAAATTATTTAAAATAAACGACCACCTCAAAGAAGGTCTCTGTTTGCGCCACCTTTCATCATCCATGCTTCAAAGTGTTTATGACATGATACAGAAGATGTCTGGCAGGCGTCTAATTGGCTTGGTGGGGTAGTACTATATATTATAGTGTATACGGGTTAGCATTGCGATAGTCATTGTCCCGACTTCTACAGCGAACCGTACCATACATGGTAACCATGGTAACGATCGGCGACCGCTACCATGATAAGCTAAACGACAGTCATTTCGAACGTTGCACGTAATTATTAAGTATCGCTCACCCAATCATGAGCTTACAGTGGTAGACAGGAGTCAATGTACATACGATTAACGCAGGAAGTGTGGACTTGATAAGGGGCACTAAAATAATCATAAATTTCATTTCCATTTTTTTTAACCCTCGACGAAAAATTTGTGTTATAAGTTTGAAACGTCTGTCTGTCGGTCTGTTTTTCTGTGGCACCGTAGCGCTTCAACGGGTGGACGGATTGTAATGCTGATTTTTATTTGGTCGAATGGTTTTATATCTATTATTTGGTAGTAGATTTCACTTTTATAAGGTTTTGGTTGCTGTGTGGGGGGTTTTTAAATTGATTTTTTTGTTAATAGTGTTTTTTAACAACAGTTCACAGAGTTCCTTCACTTATTTTATTAGGGTTCAATTTGAATCTTGGATTGCAGTATTTTATATAAACTACAATCCTGACGAATGACGATCCCTAAGAACGGTCTTATCACTACATAGTTCACCTCCCCCGGCCTTACTCATAATATACTGTATTATTATATAGTTATATATGCCTACTAAGTATAACTTACGATATGGCTAAGATAAATGCACCTATTCTAGGTACATTTTATCAAGACGGTAATATTCCTCCCACAAAATACAGTCCTCTCTATACACTTGCACAATGCAAGCGTTTCTTCTAGAATTAAGTTAAAAATTCGAATCACCAATCCTGTTCGAATAAAAACTCTTTGGCAACATTATTTCTCAACATGGGCAAAGGTTTAAGCACATTAAGGCTCTGCAAGAAGTGCTACTTTGCCCTGCGGAATCGTATTAAAAGTAGTTTTGTTTCCAAAAAGGGCATGTTCGACTTACGCGTGTGGCCAGGCATCGAGGGAAGCGAGAAGACTCCGGGCAAAGCGCCGGATAGAGGCAAGGAACAGATGCAGAGGCTGGCCAAGCTGGCCAAGAAACACCGCAACGGGCACCTGCCTAAGGTATGGTTTTGAATACTCACTTTTATTAAGTTAGTTGCGGCGATGTGCTTACCCCCTGTCACGCAAAAATTATCATTATTAGATAACTTTTGGATATATTATGGTTATAAAATAATGGGATATATTATAGTTATTAACCAACGGCAACAAATACATAGTCAGGTCATAAGTTCTGTCACATGTGCAATATGAAATAATTTAGACATGTTTATTATTTATGTAAACATTTATATAGCAAAATGAACTTAATAAAACATAGATTCTTATGGTAATAAAGTTTATTCAAATTGACCCCCGCGATTTTGAATACAGGCCTTTATTCTGCGCGGCCAGTCGTCTATCGCAGCACGAACGAGGTCCTTGTCAATATCGGCGGCTGCCTTAATCAAGGATGCCTTGAGTGATTCCAAATCAGGATGAGGATTTGAGCAGGCCTTTTCCTCCAAGTGTTGCCGTATCTTGTAATCTAACGGACTCAAATCTGGACTGGAGGAGGGCCAGTCTTCGTGCCGGATGAAGTCGATTTCACGCGCCGCCAGCCAGTCTTGTGTGCTTTTCGCTCTATGAGCTGGCGTAAAATCTTGTTGGACTACCCAGTGCCTGTTATTAAACATGGTATGAGAAACAGGTTCCACAAGGTTCTTGGGGACTGTATTTTGATACACAACTGCATTCGTTTTTACGCCTTTCTCACAAAAATGTACCTCACTTAAGCCCCAATAAGAGACTCCCAACCAAACCATGAGCGAGGATGGAAAATGACCTCGTTGGATACGCGGAATACGGTTGCTCGCTTGTTCACTGCTGTGTGCGTACACCTTATCATTTTGTTTGTTGTAGCTCTCTTCCACGGTGAAAATTTTTTCATCCGAAAAAAAAAAATCCCGATGCTTTTTTCCCGCGTACCGCTTCAACAAAGCGCGGCATCTCTTCAGTCTCAGGTCCATTAAACGAGCGTCCAAACGATGTCCTGTTTTTCTTCGATATGCCCTAAGCCCTAAGTCTTCATTTACACCCTTTTCACCGTGGTCCTGCTTAACCCCATCTGAAGGGCCAACAGTTTCTGCTTACGTATGGGATTTCTTTGAATTCGCGCCTTCACAGCTTTTATCACTGCTGGAGTCCTAACAGAGCGAGGGCGACCACTTCTTGACTTGTCATCTACACTAGAGTCTTCATTGTATCGTTTTATGGTACGATAAACAAATCTTTTGGTTATATTCAAATTTTTCAGTAAGTCGAAAATCTGAATTGGCGCGTAACCGCAACGATGCAACGCAATAACTGCGACACGGTCTTCTTTAAGTGTCCACTCCATATTTAAAAATGAGGAAAATTCTAAAAAGTACACATTTTTATTTTCATGAAAAATTCGAAATTCGAATTCAATAAACTTTTTGTGGCCAGCGTTCTAAATTGAAAAGTTTTTATTGTGTGACAGAACTTATGACCTGACTGTGTATATTGTCTACCATTTTGAATTCCGAATGTTAATGTTCACTTAATTTAGTGCTCCCAATATAGTTTCGCAGAACCTTATTGGGGTCACTTTCAGTTACGTCACACGTCACAACTTTATAATACAGAGCGCGGGGAGAGGCGGAGGGGGGGATGTCATAGTGAAGGGTAAAGGACAGCTTTATATAGCGGATAGCTCTGTCCCGCACTTTCCCTGGTTAACACGCGCCGCGGGTTCGGTATGGTACGAGTGCTGGAGCCGAGGCGACGCCATGAAGTTTAGTATGAAATAGGATGTACATTTTTGTTGAACATTTGGTAAAGTTGGGATTATTATTATTACGAGCCCACCATGTCCCACTGCTGGGCAAAGGCCTCTCTCCCCCTCTTGCACTCTATCCGATCCTGAGCGGTCTCCCTCCTTTCCTTGTCCCATAGACCCAGCTCATCACTCCATCTCTTCCTGGGTTTCTCTTTGCATTTTCTGGGAGCCAGTCTGTGGCTCTCTTAGCCCAGCTATTCGGCAGCATCCGAGCAACATGGCCGGCCCAGTCCCAGTTTAGTTGAGCAGCCTTCTGAGCTACATCTATTATCTTTGTTCGGGAGCGCAGCTCTGTATTCCGGATCCGGTCTAAAAGCCGATCACCGAGAATGCTGCGCTCCATGTTCCTCTGGCAAACCCCGAGTTTGAACCTTTGCGCGTCAGTCAAAGACCAGGTTTGGGCTTCGTAGGTAAAGATGGGAAGAATGCACATGTCCATGAGCTTGCGTTTCAGGGACAACGGAAGTTGTCCCTTCATGAGCTCCTTCATAGACCAAAAGCTCTTCCAGGCATTGTCGACGCGTCTATCGACTTCCTTGTCTTGTCGTTGGGATAAAAATGTGTTTTTTTGCCTGCATTTTTTTACTAAATTCGATGAACAGTTAAACACGAGCCTTGGATAACGTTGCCGTAACTGAGCCTCTGCTACACCATATGGAAAAAGGCAGTGCAGTACCTGTCACAGCCAGATATTGCTACCCGCACGGTCGTTTCCGATGTGCCTTTTCTACGGACGCATCTCTTCGTAAAATATACTTAATAATAAACATTATCACCAATGTTCATTATCATAGGTCAATGGAAAGTTAAAAATTTCTTCGGTAAAATATTTTGTATAAAAAGCTGACTGTGGCTTCTCTTGCCTTTGTTTTTCAATATTTTTAAAACAAAACAACAACGATACCCCATACGATGGGGTAGGTCAATTATTTTATTCGCGCCCCCCTTTAGCAGTATGGGAGCCCCCCTTAAAAACATTTAAAAATATTTTTTGACAATTGGTATGGCTTTGTTTTGTTGGTACAAGTGTGAGGTCGTCACGAGAACGTTAAGATAAAGATAAGTTTCTATTGGCTGACCACGATGTCACGGAAAAGGAGTGTTGAACTGTATACGGGTGTTAATCTATAATAAAAGGTAACTCCTAAATAAATACAGGGTGAAATTCAATTAGCTGACCACATTTTGGGGAATGATATTATCCCTCATTTTAAAGAACTTTCCCCAAGAAACATATGGTCGCAACTCTCATGGTAACTTGTAATCAGCTGATCGGGTCAATTTACTGAGTCTCCCATGGTAACTTGTAACCAGCTGATCGGGTCAATGTACTGAGGGTCGAAACATTTTTTTATTTGCGACCATATATTTCCTGGAGAAAGTTGTTCAAATTGAAAGGTACTATCATTCCCCAAAATATAATCAGCTAATTAAATGTCACCTGTATTAGGTACAGTTCGCGCCAATTTTCTTTGACTCTAAACGAGCTTTCACCTGTCTTTCTCTCTCTCTCTCACACCACCTTACCCTATGCGAGATAGAGGTTACTGCTCGCTGAGAACCAATGAAAATTGGCGCGAACTGTATGTACCTAATTGTTTTATGTGTCTCATTAGTATCGGATAAGGCAGTTTTATAGGTTCAACGACTACTATTTTTCGTCGTTTGTGTGTGTGCATTGTGCATTGGACATCGTTATATTTTAAGAAAGAAATAAGAAATAAAAAAATCGGCGAAGTGCGTGTCGGGCTCCGCATATTTAGGGTTCAGTGAAATGTAGAATATAAACCTGAAAATGAGGGAATTTCAAAGAAAAAATCTGCTTTGTCAATATTGTTTATTAGGTATTTATTCATAAAATACACGCGATGATAAATATTATCACCAGTCGTAGGTCAAAGGGAAGTAAAAAAATCTTCGGTACACCATTTTGTATAAAAAGATGTCTGGTTGCTTCTTTTTCCTTGTTTTCCAATGTTTTTTTAAACAAACAATACAGTATTTATTTACTGAACCAGGTTGGACCTCTGTGGCATTGCGGTTCGAGGCTCTGCCTCCCAAGCGAGAGGTTTTTTAGGGTTCGGTACTCGAAGGGTCTGTACGAAGCCCTATTGCTGTCACTCTAGTGTCCGTCAAACAAACAGGTTTAAAAGCCAAACGGTTACAGATACCGCCTTATTCATAAACGTCTAATAAACCTAATTTAACTATACTGCCGTTGTAACCCGTTTGTCTTTGTCTGTCACTTTGAAATTTGTGTTTGTGAGAAAAGGACAAAACACATTTTAGCTATCATAGGTTTGATAAGTTTTATGAATAAAGGCGGTGTATCTTCAAATCACAGTAAAATATCTTGTGGACCCAAAGCCATACAAATTGTCAATAAATATTTTTAAATGTCTTCCAGGGGGGCTCCCATACTGTTAAGGGGAGCGCGAATAAAATAATTGACCTACCCCATTGTGTGGGGTATCGATGTTTGGAGCTCGTTGAGTAGATAAATACTGTGGGGCTTACCATAAAAAAAAACTACTGTTGAACACTTGATTAAAAAACATGTAAGTGATTTGACGTTTATTTTGAGGTTAAACGCTGTTTAATATTTTTGTGGTAACACGGTGTATTTTTCTTAAAGACAAAAGAATACAAAATAATCAGAAGCCAACAAAGTCAGTTTTTTTTTACAAAATTTTGATTCCAACAAATGTTTAACTTCCCATTGACCTATGACGTTAACATTTGTTGATAATGTTAGTTATTTGGTTCCGGATTCGAACCCGATACTTCTTGCTTGGGCAGCCCAGCCTCGGCCGCAACACCACAGGAGTCGTCGTTGTTATTTATGACAATCCGATGTATCAGTGCCAAGCTTCCCAAAGAGTTCCTTCCAACTAAGAGTTTAGGGACAGAGAGGTCCAGAGAGGTTGTTAAATGGAATGTTGACTAAGTAGCTAGACGTGGCCGAGACTGCACACACCATCCTGCCTGTGCTCTGTGGTTGTTGAAACTCCTACTAACTCTGTTTTAGATCGACTGGCTGGACCGGCTCACGTTCAGGGAGATAGAGATGATAAATGAGAAAGAGAAGAGGACTTCCGACTATATGTATCTGATGATTGAGTTTCCGACAGTGCAAATAGACGGCATCGATGTGAGTACAGTTCCCTCTCAAATGTATTGAAATCAATAAAGGTAATGCGGAGCCATTCTCTGCAGTAGCATTTGACATCTGTCAACAGTAGGGACAGAGCTATACGTCGTCTCCCTTCCTTTTCTAAGCGAATAAAGGAGAAGGAGACTGTTGACAGCAGGCGTTTTCTGTGGCGCTGTGGTTGTGGCTATGCCTACCATGCGAGAGATCCCGGTTTCAATCCCCGGCTGTGGATACAGAAGAAAAAACCCCAGGTGTTGGATGTTTATATGTGTGTAACGTCGCTGTTTCTGGTTCCCGCGACAGATCCTAGTGTGGGGCCAGAATTGGGGCCATTGATCTAGCCCCAAACTAGGATTCCCTGTATCTTGGGTACTAGACAACGATACACATACTTACATAGATAAATATTATACTTAAACCATGACTAGGCTACAAACATCCATTCTCATCAAACAAATATTTGCCCCCACCGGGACTCGATCCCGGGACCCTTGGTTTCGTAGGCAGCTTCACTGCCGAATCGGGTCGTCAAATGTATGTACCTGTATGTAAATGTTCGTTTTTTAGGGTTCCGTACCCGAAGGGTTCCAAACGGGACCCTATTACTAAGACTCCGCTGTCCGTCCGTCCGTCCGTCCGTCCGTCTGTCACCAGGCTGTATCTCAAGAACCTAGCTAGCTAGAGAGTTGAAATTTTCACAGATTATGTATTTCTGTGGCCGCTATAACAAAAAATACTAAAAAACAGGATAAAAGAAATATTTAAGGGGGCTCCCATACAACAATTCTTTCAATACCACATACAAACTTATGGATTCACCTGGTTACGTACATGGAGTGTGAAAGTAACCGCACCAATAACTTTGTAAACAATATTTTGCTGTGTAAAATCCAAACTATTCACTCCACACCATCGCTTCCATTGAACGGTGGTACGGAACCCTTCGTGCGCGATTTAGACTCGCACTTGACCGGTTTTTTAAGAATGGCTCCACTTTAGGCAAGTTACTCTTTTTCTGCCACCTTATCCGGTCCCGTGCCAATCGAATCGAATGTGTAATGTCATTGACCCATGTGGCTGCTGATCAACCCACGCCCCTTTTCCTCTTCTTTCGGCCACCGCTCGGTAAGGGTTCTACTGCTTACTACTTTACGCAAAAAGGAGGAGGCTTATACCCATCAGCAGGCGGAGACAACCTGTCGATGAAGTCACCAAAAACATGGCAAGTCTAGAAGTCGGCAGATGGACTCGGTAACCGAGTGCTGGCTGAGAGGCGGGCAAAAATCAGGCGGCAGACCACCTTCCAGATGGTCCGAGGACCGAAGAAAACTGACTGAGATGAATTGAACGAACGTGTATTTAGAAATAGCTCCAAAAGTGTACATTAGGATGGGAGGCCTTACTCAAGAGTGGGTGCCCTAGCAGGCTGCTCTGATATATAATGAACATAATCGACGACCCGAATGGCCGAGTCGGCAGTGACGCTGCCTACGAATCCAAGGGTCCCGGGTTCGAGTCTCGGTGGGGGCAAATATTTGTTTGATGAGAAAGCATGTTTGTACCCTAGTCATGGTTGTTTATCTATCTAAGTATAATATTTATCTATATACGTATTTGTATCGTTGTCTAGTTCCCAAGATACAGGGAATCCTAGTTTGGGGCTAGATCAATGTGTGTAAATGGTGTCCAAGGTATTATTATTATTATTATTATTATTATTATTATTATTAATAATATGTTTGCTTGTATCCGTTTCCTGCCAAATAATTGAAAATATGGTCTTAATCAGATAATCGTACATTAATTCGATTTTGTTACAAATTATGCAACGGCGGCTAATAACCTCATAATAATATGCACCTTTTGTGCTTCACCTATTCTACTGACATGCTTAAGATAATCAGCAAAGATTAGGTTAGGATTTCGCTTTTATTGCCTTGACATAACGCCGGATGGCAATTTGTAGGTACTTGGTATACTTGTTAAAACTGCTAATTTGCAAACTCGTTTTCGCCGTAACGTCTTACTTTGTTTGAATAAACCAGATATTTGTTCAAGTTTTTTCAATGCACACGTGTGCCGTGGTCAGATGTATTCGTTTAAATAATCTTTCGAAATGTAGTTATTGCGGTTTCTTAGATTCAAGTTCATGTTTTCTATATTTAGCTGTGGACTCTTATATTTATAAATAATGTTCACAACTTTATTAATATGTAAAGTTTGCTGAAGAATCATAGTAATGTTATGTCTTTATTCCCATCAAAATGATGAACCTGGTGAGGAACATATCTAACCATTTTCAAATTTATTGAAAATAAAAATCCAACATTGATTTAAACATGTAGGTAGACCAACGATGGGTAGGTATCTCTATGATTCTATTCGTTGTTCTTTCGAAAGTTTTCGATTTAAGTTATAATTTTGTGAAATCCGCCCCCAAATATTCTGCGCCTGTACATAGCTGTATCTTCGTTACCTCTCATAGAGAAAGTGAGATAGATATATCGAATCGTGCAGCTTGTAACGTTGTTGTTGATATTCACAGCACGCGGTGGTATACTACGAACAGGACGGCGACGAGATGTACCAGTTCCGGTCGCAGGCGGAGATCGTCACTGTGCCCGACTATGAGATACTGCAGGTAAACTTCTAAAAATGTAACATTCAACACCTGCTCTTTGATATTCTAAAAGTGTAGCACACTTCTCCGCGTAGCTGAGAGGGTTAGTCGGAGATGACTGCCAACCTTCAGAAGTAGTAGGCCTTGGTCCTGCATTCCTGGACCTGCCTTGTTGCCTTATTCACGAACTCCAATCCACTCACAGCCGAATCGACTTAGGTCCGGATTAATAAAGCGTTCTCAGCTCTGAGTGTTGTCTCAGCTATGACACAATGACGGTTTGGCCATATTACATCATTTCATTTTCACGCGCTTCTCAGATCTGAGAGTGGTTAGTGAATACGGGCAAACTAACTGTGTTAAATTGGCGTTGAGTGTGTGAAAGAAATTTCGCAGATCAGCTATTCAGTCGATTTCACTTACTGAATAAAGGAGCTGCATAATTACGATATTTTTTTAACGTAGACCTAATCAAATCCTAGACATTACTCACAACACATTAACAAGACAAATAAATGGTAACAGATTTAAACTATGATTTATGAGATGATATTTGTCAGGTTTTGTCAGTAATGCAAACAGTTTCATTCATCCATGGGTTTTGACTTTGATTCTTTGTCAATTAAGACATTTGTCATGATATTGATTGTCCGAGTCAAACATCTACGTAATTTATAGTTCTGCTCTACAAAATGCGATTTCAGTACGTTGCTTTTTTCTACTATAAGGTCAGTAGTATTGTGATGAATATGCAGTAAAAGCTGAGAAGCGTCGAGCGGTCAAGAAATAATAATCGTGTTGTACTAAACGTTTATTTTTACTAAACTTTCGGGTGTATCTTCTAGGAGAATCTAGTAGAGAGCAAGCAGCACCGCCTGCTCCGCTCGCTGCGCTCCGGCCCGACCGGGGGACGCGACGCGAAGCCCTGCGCCGCCGAACGCGACCAGCTCGCCGCCATCGTGGCCTCCCCGCCCGGCCCGCTGCTGACGCACGAGCAGGACCTGCTGTGGAAGTTCCGGTGAGCACACTTCACTATCTACATCGTGCGTGGCCTCCCTCCCAGCCCGGCCCGCTGCTGACGCACGAGCAGGACCTGCTGTGGAAGTTCCGGTGAGCACACTTCACTATCTACATCGTGCGTGGCCTCCCTCCCAGCCCGGCCCGCTGCTGACGCACGAGCAGGACCTGCTCTGGAAGTTCCGGTGAGCACACTTCAATATCTACATCGTGCGTGGCCTCCCTCCCCGCCCGGCCCGCTGCTGACGCACGAGCAGGACCTGCTGTGGAAGTTCCGGTGAGCACACTTCAATATCTACATCGTGCGTGGCCTCCCTCCCAGCCCGGCCCGCTGCTGACGCACGAGCAGGACCTGCTGTGGAAGTTCCGGTGAGCACACTTCACTATCTAGATCGTGAGTGGCCTCCCTCCCCGCCCAGCCCGCTGCTGACGCACGAGCAGGACCTGCTGTGGAAGTTCCGGTGAGCACACTTCACTATCTAGATCGTGAGTGGCCTCCCTCCCCGCCCAGCCCGCTGCTGACGCACGAGCAGGACGTGCTCTGGAAGTTCCGGTGAGCACACGTCACTATCTAGATCGTGCGTGGCCTGAGGTTTTAAAAGCAGCCAAGACGTATGTATGTAAATTATATTTAAAATACTCAATTAAACTGTCAGGGCAGACAACAGAAAACTATAAAACAATTGGTTTTAGTAAATCAGAACTGAACTTACAGTAGGTGGCTTTTCTGGCAAATTACTAGAGCTAGAACGATTTTTGGCGCAATACACAGTAGTCATACTATGCCTAGTAGAACACTGGCTACTTGAGTCTCAAATGAATTACTCTGTACACAACTATCAAGTAGCCAGCTGCTTCAATAGAAAGTCTGCAATACATGGAGGATCCTTAGTTCTGGTTAAAAATGGCCTAAAATTTAAAGAGCGCAAGGATATTTGCAGACTTTCTATTGAGAAAGTAATAGAACTATTGTGTGTTGAACTTGGTAGAAATATTGTAGTAAGAGTATACAGAACTCCTTCCAGTGATTATGGTATATTTGAATCAGTATTGGAGGATGTCTTGAGAGTAGCTTCTAGTAGTAACAAAAAAGTAGTCATTTGCGGTGACATTAATATAGACTTGCTGGGGACTCACTGTTGCATACTAATTTAATAATAATTTTTAAAACATCTAATTTAGTCAACATCTTCACAGATCCCTCAAGAATAACTGAAACTACTGCAACCTGCCTTGATAAGGTCTTCTGCGGTTGCGAAATTTTGAAAAAGTGTACAGTAAATTGTTTAAAGTCTGATCACAGTGGGCAAATTGTCAACTTAGAAGTAGATCCAAAATCACAAGAAGTAGTATTGTGTAGGCCAATCATAACAAAAAAAAAAACATTTAAACAAGATTTACAAAGTAGCTACTCAAAATAATACTTGAAAAGCGAGTGATCACTATGCGGACTTATACAACAAACTTTCATATAGTTTTGAAAACAATTTTAAATTACATAAACTTACAAATAGCGATAGTAAAGTAGGCTTTAGTGAATGGGCAACAAAAGAAATCCGTAAAAGTAGGGATAAACTTTATGCACTTTATGGCAAAAAAACATCTACACATGACCAAATTTTTATTCAACATGTAAAATTATATTCAAAATATTTAGGGCCGTCTGCCATAAAGCTAAGCGCGAACAAATAAAAACGAAGATTTTTGCATCGTCGAATAAAACTAAAACGAGTTGAAATATCATAAATAGAGAAGCAGGTAAAACAAAATCAGGAGACCGCAGCTTTTTACTTAAGATTGAAGATAAACTAATATCTTCTAACGATGACATCGCGGCCGCATTTGAACAGTTCTTTACAAATATTCCAATTGTTAAGGCTTCTATAGACTCGTCTCCGGATCTTGCTGCATCATTTTTAAAAGACAATGTTCAAAAGTTCAATCAAGATTTCTCATTCGCATATATTGAGCCTTATGACAGAGTTGTTAAATTTGAAAAAATCCGAGGATCCATGGTGAAAATTATGAGCTCGGTGATAGACGAACTTGCCCCTCATTTAACTAAAATGTTCAATAAATGTGTAGATGAGAGTACTTTCCCTGATCTCATGAAACACAGCAGGCTAGTACCTTTATTCAAAAGCGGCGATAGGGGTGACCCCAAAAAATTCAGACCAGTCTCGGTTCTACCCGTATTGAGTAAAATATTTGAGAAGATTATATTGAGTCAGTTGCTGGCGCACTTTAATGCGCATCAAATTCTCCATTGCCAGCAGTTTGGATTTACAAAAGGGCGGTCGACAACAGATGCTAGAGTCATGTTAGTTAAACATATTTTTAATACGTGGGAAGATCATAGGGACGCTATAGGTGTTTTTTGTGACCTGTCCAAGGCATTTGACTGTGTAGACCACTAAACATTGCTCTTAAAGTTAAAACACTACGGCATAAAAGGCAATAGCTCTAAGCTTAGGAGATCGTATTTAGAAGGGAGGGTTCAAAAAGCTGACATTAATAGGACAAAATCAGGTTCTCAGGTGAAGATGGGAGTCCCACAGGGATCTATTCTGGGTCCGTTCATTTTCCTCGCGTTTCTAAATGCTTTGCCATTCATGGTACAAAACATGTCAGAGATAGTATTATTTGCAGATGACACGTTACTAATTTTGAAATTAGGAGACAGGAAAATGACTAACAAGTGACAAGTAATGCTGTCTTGCGGGTACTAGGCTGGTTTACTGCCAATGACTTGCTTCCGAATTCAAAAAAGACAAAGAACATAAAATTCACTTTACCTAATATAAGGCATGTTGAGAGTAACATTTTATTGGGGAAAGACAAACTAAAACTAGAAGATGAAACTGTATTTCTCGGCATCACTATTGATGCCAAACTAAATTGGGGTCCCCATATTGTAAAATTAGCACATAGACTTAGCCCCGCAGCATATGCAGTTAAAAGAATCAGGGAATTGACTGACGTTGCAACTGCTAGGGAATTGACTGACGTTGCAACTGTATATTTTAGTTATTTACATATTGTGATGTCCTGATATTCGGAATGAAATACGATAGATACGTGTTGTGCATTCGCCGTTTATTTATAGACTGAGTATTACAAGTACCCACATATTTTGGTATTCCTCACTCCTCCACAACAAATTCAAAAATCTCTATTTACTTTTTACACACTACTACACTATTTATGTTATGACGTCCATTAAGTCGCAAAATTTGTACTATTATGAATAAAAATCTTTGAACTGAACTGAACTGAATCCTCTATAGTATCTCATTTGTCGATTCGACTTACTATTCATGTGAAATCTCGTAAGCGGACATTCGTTAATTAAATTTATATTGCAAATGGTTGGTCCATAAAATAAATTGAATTGAGATTGAGAGTTAGATTGACTATGTACTCCGAATGCTGAAAAGGAAGCAAACTTGTGCCCACGGGGTGCATTCTTACGCTATAACACTGCGCGCAACTGTTTCTTTCATGGTATGACATTAAAATTAGATTGTTTAAATTTTCAGATTTTACCTGTCTTCCAACAAAAAGGCTTTGACGAAATTCCTGGAATGCGTCAATTGGAACAGAGCTGGTGAGTTAAAGCTTTCACAGATATAAGTACGTACTCCTTTCTATATCTACATTTTAGTGAATAAGCTATGAATTTTCCTTCATTGCAGGCGAGGTGAGGCAAGCCCTGGCAATGATGCAGCAATGGGCACCAATGGACGTCGAAGACGCTTTGGAGCTTCTGACTCCTAAATTCACACACCCGGCCGTTAGGAAGTAAGTGCGACTCTCGTAGAATTGATGGGATTCACCACAAGATGGCGGACTGCATGCGAAATACAATCCTGGCAATGATGCAGCAATGGGCACCAATGGACGTGGAAGACGCTTTGGAGCTTCTTACTCCTAAATTCACACACCCGGCCGTTAGGAAGTTAGTGCGACTCTCGTAGAATTGATGGGATTCACCACAAGATGGCGGACTGCATGCGAAATACAATTCCCGTACAAACTTGCCTCTCGCAAATAAATATCTTCGCTAAGTCACGCCTTTTCTCAAGCGAGGTTGCACAGAGGCGTAATCATTTGATAATGTCCTGTCATGTTACCGCTCAGCAGGGGTGTAGGGCTCTCAGTACATATTTGCATTTTTTCTCAATCTGAGCTCACAATGGCGGCGAAGTAATACTTATGGTAGTGCCGTGTTTGCTTCAGATACGCAATATCGAGACTAAAACAGGCGCCCGATGATGATCTGCTGCTGTACTTGCTACAGCTGGTGCAGGCGCTCAAATACGAGGACTTCCACGAGATACATGACGGTGAGACCAGTTTACGATGTATGGTTTTTCTAGCCAACAAGTGCCCCACAGCTGGGCGAAGGCCTCTTCATGGGCGAATCCGTCCACCCTGATGTATTAGAATTAGACTTATGAATATTGAGGATGCGAGAAAAGTATGCCAAGATCGAGGCATATGAAGGTCTTTATTGCCTAGCTACCCCTGTTCTCGAAAAAGGCATGAGCATATGTAACTTAACATATCCTCATGTTTTTTCTCGAGTGAGGTGGCACAGATTTGATTCCATTTTTAACGAATATTTGTCAGGGTTCCTCTGCTATGGAGATGTGATATAGGCCGCGCGCCCGTCGATATGTCACATGTCATCTCGTGATTATTCTCGCCATTTCCATACATTACTTAATAGATCACGCGTCATGTTACTTATACGGGTGCTTGTCCTTAGAGATACGAGGCACTGACGGGGGGAATTGGTATTTTTAACCAGAATAGGCGCTGTTAAAAGATTGATGCATTAACTATTACAGAATATGCAAGAATATCAACCGGCAAAGAATCGGCGCTCTCAGACCCTGAAGGCAAGTTGTTGCAGAGTCACCGCGGCAGCCAGGCCAGTCTGCTGTCAGCATCAGGTTATTATTAGGACACCAAACCGCTCTCAGCTCTAATAGGTAGGTAGGAGATTTATATATATTATAGATTTATATATAGGTATATAGTGGAACCGTCATTGTGGCATAGCTGGACTACTCTCAGAGCTAAGAGCGGTTTTTTAATACGGGTATTTGCTATTTGTACTACTACTCCTCAACAGATGGAGCTACAGTATTTAACCTCTCATATACGTATTTTTCCGTTGACTATGTCGCTTAAAAAAATAATTTTGCTTTGCAACCCCTTCGTAAGGAGCATTAAATGGCGCGCGATTTTCAATATCATGGCCACAAAGCCAAAATATAAAATAGAGTCCAAAAACATTGAAAATATTTGGCACCCGAAGGGTATAGATTATTACACAAATGTATTCTACCCCTCAACAGATGCTGTGTTTTTTGCAATTCCAATTTTATGATATGATGAGGGTTTATGATATTTGTGTAAATAAACGTATTTATTTTCCAGCGTTAAATACGAGTGACATGACGTCATCGACCATCAGCCGTCGTTCGGCGGACATTGCGGTAGAAGAGTCGGTCGCCGTCACCGAAGAGAATGCTAACAGCACCATCAATAATAACAGCCTGCTGGATAATAGCCAAGATTACGGGTAAATATAATTTGAATAACTCGCCAATCGTGGGCGTGATTGTGCCAATTCCACGTATGGGGAAAGGCGTGGGGCTCTGTTTATCGATAGTATTAACATCACTTGGGAGACCGGTGGCGCCATCTCTTGATGAGTGGTGGCACTTCATCGAGCCTCGGTATATCCACTCATCAACAGGTGGCACCACATTCCATGCAGCGCTAAACACGAGTGGTATGATACCACTTATTGTAATTCTCGCAAAGGCTACGCGTAGATCTTTTGATTTAATCCCGCTCCTATGCATTTTCTTAGATTTGATCTTTAAACTGTAAATAATTTTTTTCATTGACACAATTATTTATAATATTATAACGCCCTCTATTGCGTTGCGGCTCGAGGCTCTGCCTCCTAAGCGAGAGGTCCCGGATTCGAATTCCGACTTGGGATGAAAAAGAAAGATACCAGGTCTTGGATGTTTATAAGCCTGTGATGTCGCTGTTTCTGGTTCCCGCGACATATGGTATCCTAGTGTGGGGTCAGAAGAAATGTATATGCCCATATATAAATGTAAAAATGACAATGGTGCTGTCCTTCCTAGAACGCGAATGGCCAAGTCGGCAGTGACACTGCCTACGAAGCCAAGGGTCCCGAGTTCGAGTCCCGTTGGGGGGAAATATTTGTTTCATGAGAACGGATGTTTGTACCCTAGTCATGGTTGTTTATCTAACTAAGTATAATATTTATCT
Source organism: Argyresthia goedartella (assembly GCA_949825045.1). Lineage (NCBI taxonomy): Eukaryota > Metazoa > Arthropoda > Insecta > Lepidoptera > Argyresthiidae > Argyresthia > Argyresthia goedartella. The sequence continues at coordinate 4,226,303 of OX463823.1, read as the reverse complement.
ATATGAGAATGTGTATCGTTGTCTAGTACCCAAGGTACAAGGAATCCTATTTTGGGGCTAGATCAATGTATTTAAGTAGTGTCCAAGGCATCAAGGTATCAATCATACCATGATAGATCGTGGGAAGATATTCTCCCACAGTGGTCCAATGTAGAGAAGAGGAAAAAATACGTTTGCATAAAAATATATGTAAATATCTACAGTAATAAAGGAATTTCAACTTTCAAATAGTTTGAACTAATGCAAATGTTTCCGTTTGTTTCTCACAGCAGCGACGGCGAGACCCTCAGCCTGGCGTCGTTCCTCATCCAGCGCGCTTGCAACAAGCCGGTACTGGCCAACTACCTCTACTGGTACTTGCTGGTCGAGTGCGAGGACCAGGAGCGGGGCGAGCAGGACGCGGCCGTGAGGAACATGTACCTCACTGTGATGAAGACGTTCTCCCAGACACTGGCTAAAGGTACGGATTCCGAACAGTCCCCCTACCCTTGTACGAAGCAAGATTTCAAGCTTGCCTTTCCGTCATTTGAACAGAACACAGATAACTTCTCTGTTGAGAAGAATGACAACTTCATACAAAAAACGATTTACTAGCGCCACCTAGTGAGTAGTAGTGGTAGCCTTAGCGTTTTTTGTATGAAGTTGTCATTCTTCTCGACAGAGTAGGTAACTGTGTTCTGTTCAAATGACGGAAAAGCAAGCTTGAATTCTTGCCTTGCGTATCTAGGGTAGGGGGGCTGCATTACATTATTACGTGCATGGCCTAGAGCTATTCGCGTATCGGAAACGATAGTTCGGGTAGCATCATTTGGTAGAGACGGGTACTGGATGGGTGTCTTTCTAGGTTTCTAGGTGGCATTTAGCTTGGGCGCTTACGTGGTTCGGATGACTACTACTATCGCTACTCGGTGGTAGCAGTCGTAAAGCTGGGTCAGAGGCCCTAATAGGGCAGCTTGATAGCTTCCGACGGGAGTTGGCAACTAGCCCGAAACCCCTCCATCAACCCGCAGAGCCAGCATGGTAGAGTATGCCTCAATCTTACTCGTATCCGGGTAAATGCCCGAGACCCTTTTATTTACTGTGCCTGCCCTTTAAAAAAGTCCTGTGCACGCCACTGGTATATATGGGTATAGGACACAAAAACAAACCAAAAATGTCATGTAATATAATACGCTAAAGTATCGAGTTTACGAGGAAATTGGGAGTAAACATAAGCTACTATGAAGTAACATATATTTTTTCAAGTCTTTCGCGGACACTGAGTGGGATGCGTATGGGCAGAGGACACCGATTCAAACAAAAATTGTCAACATTGTTGTTTGTATAAATGTCCCCTACCCATACAGTATGCAGTATGCGTCTTTATAAAATGCGCATACGGAACAAGATTGAAGAGCATCAAATATTATCGACAAAAAATATTTTATTTCTACTCCGTAATGTTTAATTTCATTAAAAACATAAAATAGATCCCGATGAATTGAAAACCTCCTTTTGTAAGTCGGTTAAATCAATATGCCACAATCTAGCACACCTTGTTGTACACTTTATGAAGAAACTATTACACCTGCAGGTTTAGGTTTGAGCTTTGACATAGTGATTTAAGTTCATGCTTCGTTTTGTTTTTAAATGCGTAGCTTTTATTCACAGGCAACACCGAACACCAACGCACGCGCACCTTCCTAGCAAGACAGCAGGTGTTCATCGACAAATTAGTCAAACTAGTGAAAACCGTCGCCCGAGAAAGCGGAAACCGAAACAGAAAGGCCGAAAGACTACAGCAACTACTCGCAGACCCAGATGCGTTCAAATTCAACTTTACGAACTTTGAACCAATACCGTTTCCTCTAGATCCAAACGTGACTATCAAAGGAATTGTCGCGAAAAAAGCTAGTCTCTTCAAATCCGCCCTAATGCCGTCTAAGTTGACGTTCCTAACAACAGAGGGCGTTGAATACGAAGCGATTTTCAAACATGGCGACGACTTGCGGCAAGATCAATTAATTCTCCAAATGATAACGCTAATGGATAAATTATTAAGACGAGAAAATTTAGATTTGAAACTGACGCCATATAAAGTGTTGGCAACTAGTTCTAAGCACGGTTTTCTTCAGTTTGTGGACTCAGTGACGGTTGCGGAAGCTTTGGCTACGGAGGGAAGTATACAGAACTTCTTTAGAAAATACAATCCTTGCGAGGGCGCCCCCTATGGGATCAAACCGGAGGTTATGGACACGTATATAAGGAGCTGTGCCGGATATTGCGTTATTACGTATTTGCTTGGTGAGTTCAAATTTACACTTTTCAGTTTTATCTCTTTACTAATAATAGCCACTTGAATGATGCCGAATATGATCTTTCTAATAATCCCCACCATTATTCTTCTTATGGTACCTCTCTTCTCAACGGTACGCAAATAAGCGTAAAACAAAATGGGTCTCAATATACAATAAACGTGTAAAGAATGCTTTTTTGTATGCAACAAAGGATTCTCTTCCTTGCTCGATGGTACGGAACCATTCATGTGGGAGTCCGACACGCACTTGACATATATATTTTTTGCTTCTTCATAATGCCGTTTGTTCCCCAGGCGTCGGCGACCGCCACCTTGACAATCTCCTACTAACTCGCGCTGGAGCCCTCTTCCATATCGACTTCGGTTATATCCTCGGACGAGACCCGAAGCCTTTACCCCCGCCGATGAAGCTGAGCAAGGAAATGGTGGAAGCCATGGGAGGAATGCATTCGGAGCTGTATCATGAGTTCCGGAAGCAGTGTTATACAGCGCTACTGCATCTCAGGAGGTATTAATCACAGTAATACTTTAGTGTCCATACTCTTACAATACTGGCAAAACTTAACAAGCAAATGGTGGAAGCCATGGGAGGTGATCTGACGTCTACCAGGATCGTATTCAGACTAGGGGCCCATTGCTAGTAGAAACACTCGTCCGACCGTGACAAAGGTCAGATCTGTCGGCGCTTCGCCGAGCCACAAACTTATTATCTAAAAATATCTTGGGTGTGTGTCCAGCTGTGGTGACGACCTCCTTCTCAGCAAGATACCGGGCGCGCGCCTCGGTATAAGTTGCAGTTCTTCGCTGAAGGAGGTTCTCTGCGTCTACTTGCCGACAGCAAGTGACACATTGTTCCACTTAGTTCTAAAAGCACAGACCTCCCGGGGGGTTTCGAACGCACGTGCGACACTTATACCCTTATTCTAACTAGCGTGGTTCCCCGCGGAACTCATTATTCCCACGCTACTGGTATCGGGCCAACGCGGCGTCTCCCAACGAGATCGTCCAACACACGCGACAATTCGATCTGGCCAAAATATATCACCGAATGCACTGCCAATGACGCGGGGTCACGATATTGACTATCAAACACGCGTTTTGGGAATGGATTGATATAATATTACTTGATTTCCATTACAATACTCCAAATTCACTCGACATTAGCGCAGGACCACCTGACTGAAGCGACAATGCGATGACAGTGACAGTTAACTTCAAAACTTCATTTTGACATAACGAGAGAATTACACTAACGAGTACGTAATGTACGACTGCGTTCGGTTCCTAACAGGAGGAATGCATCGGAGCTGTATCATGAGTTTCGGAAGCAGTGTTATACACCGTTACTGCACCTCAGGAGGTAATATAACAATATGATTTTAGTGCCCGGACTCTACAATAGGCACAATATTGCCCCTCCACCACATATAAAATTTAGCAAGGAAATGGTAAAAACCTTGGCAGGAATGCCTTCGGTGCTGTATCATGAGTTTCGCTACCAGTGCTATATAGCCTTGCTGCATCTCAGGGAGTAATAATCACAATATTACTTTAGTGCCCATACTCTTTACAATAGGAACAATAATGCCCCTAAAAATGATAACACCGCTTATAAAACTTAACAAGGAGATGGTGGAATGCATCGAAGCTGTATCATGAGTTTCGTAAGCAGTGTTATATAGCACAGCTGTTTCCATCTCCCATGAATGAAACGTTGCTGTATCATAAGTTTCGGAAGCAGTGCTATACTGCGTTGCTGCATCTTAGAAGTAGGGGGGAAGCTTTTAATGTCCATTATTATTACAAAAGTAGCCATGATTTTACCCTCCAAGCTGTTTCCACTTCCCAAGAAGCGTTGCAAGGAAATAATGTAACTAAATTTTTGACGTGACATATTTTAATGACAGTAATAGATCGTACTATATGATTATTGTTTCTTTGCCGCTCAACACTTCTCGGCTTTTCGGCACAGATCTGCAGAAAATAAACATTATTATAAGGCAAATAAAGTAGAAAAAAGTAATGTTCCGAAGTCACATTTTGTAGAGTAGATCTATAAATTACATAGCAGTGTCACTCGCACAATCAATTTCACTGTCTGGATCAGACATATTGATTAATAAGTCACTTAATACTTCTAGTTTAAATTCTTCCTCGCATTTCGTTGCGTGATTGCAAACTTTAGTCCATTCGTCAAGTCCCAGCATCTCGATTTTTTCTAACAGCAGCTTCTTGACAATGGTGTTATTCATATCTATATTTTTAGAAGCAACATATCCTTTTAATTGTGCCCAAATATTTTCTATGGTATCAAAATCCGGATGATACGGTGGCAAATGAACTTCAGTGTGATGCTCGGTAAATTAGGTATCAGTTGTTTTCGCAACCACTTTTCATATTCTCCGAGATCATTTCCTTGTGATAATTTCCGTCAGAGTCCGCGGACTGATCTAGTAAGAAAGCTCCTAGCGTAAACCCCTTTTCAATAACGGCGCGTACAATTTTAAATTGTTGACTTTTGGAAAAGGGTTGTTTCAAGCTTTTGTTAGCTGTAGCTGTAGTGTGGATATATGATTCATCTATATAAACTATATGTTTACCAGCAGCTCTTAATTTCCAAATTTTTCTAAGGTACTTTTTAAACGGACGTCATATTTTCCCATTAATATTTTTCGATTATGCTCTGTTTTTCTTAATCTGAATCCCATATCTCGAACAATATTTCGATGTCTTCAATTAGTCTTTTCTGAAATGTCATGAGAAAGAAGTTCTTTATATAACTCTTGTGAAAATCGTATATCATCCGCTGTATTACACAATAATCGAAATATCCAGTTTCAACAGCTGTTTCACGTTTGACTTTACTCCAGTCTTGCTATTTTCCTTATCGCAATTTGAGTCATTTTCCTTCAGAATATTTCGTGCGCTCTTTTCAGATATTCCCGTTGCCTCACTAACACTTTGAAATACTTTTTGAAAATAATTTTATTTTAAATACATTCAAAAAACTCAAAACTCAAAACGTTTATTCTGTAAATAGGCCACAAGGGCACTTTCACATGTCATTTCATTTCATTTTTTACAGAACATTTGGTATTATTATATGTATGAAAAAAAAAGTACTTAATTATTGTTTCTGAGAGATGTAAAGAGTCTCAAATGTCATAATAAAATAATTAAAATATAAATAACAGAGATGTATAGTCTCTTTAGTGAATAATACAATGATGATAGGAGATGTAAATGGTCCCCACAGTCAAGAGTTGTATAATTAAATTAATCTTTGGAGGTGTAAAAGGCCTCCAAGTGTCCAGTAAAAGAAACTCTGGCAGTGAGGATGCTCACAATTAATTAGAACAATTCAGTCCCAAGCATTTTTATCGTCTATTTACTCTTTAATACTGTAGTAAGCTTTAGAAATAAGCCTTTGCTTGATGTATTTCTTGAACTTATTAATTGATAGATCTGTCAAAGTGCTTGGGAGTTTATTGTAAAATCTTACACAATTACCCTTGAACGAGTTTTTTTATTTTATGGCTTCACTACAAAAGTATTTATATATGTTACCGTAAGCTAGTTAAAACCGTTAGTTGATCAACTGTCGACAGATAGTAAACCAGACCGACAGGGTTTAGAATTTACGTTTCTTTTGTTCTTACATGTAAACCTAACACGAAGAATATTCGGGGGCTTCGCTGCGTTCGCCCCCTCTAGTCTTCACCTAAGCTACCGCAGTGTTTGCCCTGGCATTTCGTTTGCAATTCAAGTTTAAACCAGTTTACTATTTAACGGTTTTAACCATAAGTTTATCAACTAACGCGACATTTAGTAAGCAGTACCTACGCTACAGTTTACTATCTGTCGATAGTTACCTACTAACGACAAAAAAAACGTTAGTTTATCAACTACCGGTTTTGACCATCTCACGGTGACATATACATTATTTACAATTTCGCGAGAATGTACATCAGGCTTTTTACCCTGTCTAATATTACTGGCAGATGCAACAGGAATGCTCGTTGTTGCATCCATGGCATCTTATTACAAATTTACAACGCCAAATATAAATAAATCTACTTTGTTGATTTTGTTACGACAAATGCCTAAATTGTCAAAGACTAGAGTCAAAAACCATGGATGAATGTAACTCTCTGCTTTACTTACTTACTCTGACAAATATCATCTCATAAACCGTAGTTCAAACCTGTTACCATTTGTCTTGTTGTGAGTAATGTTTAGGAGTTTATTAAGTCCACGTAAAAAACTAATTTTAGCGACTAAAACCGAGAAGTGTCGAGCGGAATAGAAAAAAAATTCGTACTGCAATACATTGTGGTCAATTCGACTGTGGCATCTAAGAGACTTTGGACCATTTTTAGTATCGCTACACTAAAGAAATTTATTAATTCACTCACAGCACCTCATAGCCATCCATTATTTTCCCTAGTTTCTGAAATAGTGGTCAAATGTAACAGGCGATAAGTCGAAGGTTCATTCAATGTAGGGGCACGTAATTGGCTGGAATGAGCTTCACAAGTTTTCACAACCATGTCCATTTTCATTTCGGAAACCGGGGGTTAGGCTTAGCTACTCGAGAGGCACAATAATTAATTAATTGTTTATTTCAGGCACGCGAATCTAGTGCTGAATCTGTTCTCGCTAATGGTGGACGCGTCGGTACCGGACATCGCGCTCGAACCGGACAAGGCCGTCAAGAAAGTGCAAGACAAGCTGAGGTAACTTGCCCAGCTCTTTCTATAACATAACATTTACAAACAGACTGCTACATTGCTACTGGCCCCGCATTAGGACACCCTGTGTCGTGGTAACCGGAAATAGCGACGTCACAAACATGTATACATCCAAGATCTGGGGATTTTTGTCTTCCTCCCCACCCGGAATTCGAACCCCGGGCCTCTCGCTTGGGAAGAACAGCCTCTACTATAACTATAGATACAAACTGTGAGAACTTCGACAATATACAACAAGACCGCTGAAGCTTGACCCTCGTGACGGTCCGCGGGAGCCTTGTGTCTATAAACATAAGATTATTTTGGCATAACGGGGGGGTCGAGTTTACGGCGGTCAAGCTATGGCGTCACGCCTATTCGGGGTGGCGGAGGCACAATTGTGCCCACAACTGCCAAACTGTTAGAAATTTAACGAAATCCCATACTATTTGACGACCGACGGCACTCTACTTCTTTTCCCCCTAGACTGGACCTGGGCGACGAAGAGGCAGTCCACTACCTACAGAACCTGCTCGATATGTCGGTGACGGCGGTCATGGCGGTGTTGGTGGAACACTTCCACAAGTTCGCACAATACTGGCGGAAATAGACGGATACGTTGACGCAATGGTGGCCAAGGGTCATAGACCTAGGCAGATGGTCAGATGCCATTCATGTCTGCTGGCACAAATGGATCAGGGTACAGGACAGCAATGAATGGCGTAATGAAATGGGTACTCAATGAGTTCATGAGGCTGGGTTAATAGTTAGTGAGAAACATAGTCTAATAATACCTGGCCCTGCAGTCTTGACAAAGATAGCGAGTACTCTACATCCGATGTCGGTTGTACAGTGATAACTTTGCAAAATAAAAGAGTTTGTGATACTGTTTGTACAATACTACACGCTATACTATTCAACTCTTTTATTTTGCAAAGTTATCACTTTACGTCTTCAACTTCATCCTGTTGACACTTATAAATTGGACTACTCACTATTGTTCTGAGATCGGCTTTACATCCTATCTGAGATCACTCAAGGGCCACGCTCGCTTAAATATCGTGCTCCAATATGCTTTCATAAATATGTTTTGTAAAAAAATTGTGTGGTTGGTAAAAAGTCAGACATAGGACATGAATAAAAGTATTTCGTACTCTCTTACGCTTGAATTACTTTTCCTGTACTAATGTAAATAGCTATCTTAAATAGGTTACCAAGGTTTATTTTGAATATATTTTTACTGTGATATAAGGAGACGAAAATAAACAACTTTTTCATTATAATACTGTGTTAAAATATTTCAGAGTAGTTTAAAACATTTACAAAGTTTCACTACGTACAAAAGCATTACGTAATTATTCCCATACAATTAAATATTAATATCCACTCAAGCGTCCAATAAAATTACATATTCAAATCTACTATTGAATTGGTACATGGTGAGTATGCGACCAGTTCCTGGTGTCAGATCAGAAGGCAGTCAAGTATACGATAAACACACTTGCTTTAGTTGGGTACAAACTATTACCAACTAAACATGTATATTAAGATCTTAAACTTAAACACAGGCTGCAATAAGATCGCTTCCGCAAGTAATGGAATCACTGGCGACGTATATCTTGCTCCCTGTAAGCGTTTGGATAAGGTCTAATGCGCCAATCTCAGCATAGTTCACTCCACCAACCACATACACCAAAACACTCTTAGGTTTCAACGGGAAGAGATTACCAAACTTTGGATCATTTTTTAATAGTCTTGAAAGGCTTTTTGCATCTTTACAGCCAAATTCAAGTTCACAATTTGATACTTTTATATTAGATAGCTTTTCATTTAATGTTTCCAATCCGTCTTTGCATTTTTCAAGAATTGTTCCCCCAACTCTTAAATCATTCAATGTGGACAGCTTTGTCATCACCTCACCTAATGATTCAGCTGTGAGCAAGGCATTACAAATGGTTGCTACCAAAGGAATGTAACCTCCATTGAAGACGTAACTAGGAGATGAATTACCAGATTTATCAGACTGGGGAGGCAGTTGCTTCAACTTATTTGCTACAGTCTGGAATGAGTTCTGCCACTTCGGTAAATGATCACTCAAGTTGCTTAAGTTGGACATATTCAAGGATAATTTAGGACTAGAAGGTTGGACTAATAACCCCGCGTTTATTAAGTTGCTGAAGACATACATGAAGTTATGACCAAACGCAAGTAAGTATTTAGTTACTAGTGAGTTGTATTCATCATAAGACAGGCCCTGTGTTAAACTTAGCAGGCACATGAGACGTATGCTGTTGTGGACATGGATGTCGGTACCGAAAGTAATGTCAACAAAGTTGAAGTTTGATTTTCGATTCCTGTTGTTCAGCATCTCAGTTTCTGTTAGTTTGAGATCCTCGAATTTGCCACTCATTTCCGAGATAATAGTTTCACAGGCCAATACATGGTTGACCAGGTTTTGCTTAAACAGGGTGACTTGCTGCAACTTTGTGGCAACAAAATGTTTCATCTCTTGTATTCCGAGAGCCTTAATGTCCTCATTTTTCAGAAGTTTCGCTTTGGAGCTTAATACACTAAGCACTTCAGAGAAATGTCTGTGTTTTATTTCTCCATATAATGTGTCTATTGAGCTGTCTAAAGTCATAACAGTGTTCTTTGCCTTAGGTTTCTCCTCTTCAAAGCCGAAGTTAACATTTCCTTTGTTTATTTTAGTTTCCTTCACATTCAAATCTAAGTATCCACAGTTTATTTTGAAAAGTTCATTGAGCAATCCGCTATATGTTGAAGGTGTTAACAAGCTCGAGGCATAGTCTTGGTCCCTGTCAATCAAAACTAAAGATCCTATGTTATTTGAACTCTCAGATCCAATAAAGTCTCTTGCATAAGTTTCATTGTATATCTCAAGTATATCTAAAATGCTTGCAGAGATTTTACCAACAGAGAATATGGCCTTTGGCCTGCCAGTTACATGGAATAAACTCCATATTGACATTGATATGCTAGACAGTAGTGATTGGTTGTGCTCCACATATAGTTGCTTGAACATAAAAGGCAGTTCTAGACTTAATAACTGTTTATCTAAAGCCAGAAGTTCCCATGAAAATGAGTGTAGTTTCACAATGTCATACAGACCTCTACTTTCCAGTACAGACTCGTAAGAGGATATGACTTTCGGTACAATGATTATGTGGAAGCTTCTCTGTTCAGCTAAAGCTGGGTTCTGACTGAGCAGTGAGGATATATGGTCCAGTACGCACTTGTATTTGTTGGTGCAAGCTGGAATAAGGTAGACTCGGACTGTGTTTGATGTTGCTCCAAGTTGAGGTTCCATTTTGTAGATCTTGTCAATGCCCTGCTGCCTGCAAAATACAAATAGGTAAGTATTATATATTAATAAAATAAAAAAAAATAAAAATACAAATAGTGACACAACTTTGCCGATAAGAGAACCATAGGATGGTTCACTATTCTATCAGTAAGTACTACTCGGACAAGCTAATTTAGTGAGTACTACTCGGGGGAGCTAAGTTGGCACCTGGCTCGATTGATGTTTGTGCAAAGTGCAGTGTATACATTATGGTTTTACATATTGCTAAATAGAAATTCGATAATCAATAATATTAGGTTTACTCACCGATATATATAGAGTAGACAATGCAAGCATGGATAAATGTATGAGAACCAAGGGTATCAATTTTTTACTACCTACTTTGACATCAGGAGCGCATTTTAAATCTGTAAATGGAAACTACTTTTTTTATATATGTTTAGCCGTTTATTAAATACTTAATTTTCGCAGTATTTAATACATAATAACAGTGACAGGGGGCTAGCCCATCACTACAGCTATGGAGATTAAAGGTTTCCTCACGATGTTTTCCATCACAGTTATAAAGTTCCATCATCAATGTGTTCTGCTGAATGCACCCATTATAACACGCTAAACTGACTGACAGTGAGTGACAGACAACCACCAGACAACACACAACCAAATCTAATATCGATTATGTACATCGAATCTCGATTTAGTAATATGTAATACTGTACTGTACACACTGTACTTTGCCCAAACGTCATTCGAGTCAGGTGCCTTCTTAGCGCGCCCGAGTAGAATCTAACCACAACAGGAGACTAACCTATAATCAAACACGATGCAATTTAAATAATAGCTTTTTACCTGAGCCAGCTCACTCCGCATATTCTTTCTAGAGCCTTTATAAGCGTTGGGTCGATGATAAGGTCCTTTTTGTCCCCGCACTGAGATAGTATAGATTGCAGTTTAGCTTGTGAAATCAACGACATTGACGCCAGCTTCAGATAAAGTGGCTGTTCCATATTTACTGACATTTCCTGTTGCTAAATATACTATTCACAAAGATCCTCAGATTTGCGACATTGATAATGATTAAACGCACTTAGAACTGCGTGAACTGTGATGTGATGGCGAAAACTGGAATAACAACACAACTTACACAACAAAGAATTGACACAACAAACACCTGTTTTTGACAGATAATTGACCGAACGGGTATAAAAATGAACTAAACTATTGGTTCTTGGTCGTAATAGACGGCAACACTAGTTAAAAAACTACGGATATAAATATTAGATTCTATATTATCCTCAATAATCATTTATAATTAATAGTTTTGTACTAAATAAAACTTTTCAAAAATAATCAAATTCAAATAATTCAAGTTTATCAAGTAAAACTTTTCGTTAAAACAATACGTTGTACGTATTTCCGGTCATGCGTCGTTGTCAGTTACTAACTTCCGGCGCCACCCCTCCCGCCCCTCCGCGAATTGTTTCGTCGTCGAATCGCGAAAATCTGGAAATGGCTTCAAGATTAATCCGGAAAATCGTAAGTTTCTAAATCAGTGTTACGTAATAAGGTCCGTTGCACCAACCTGCATGTCGCCCTGGTGCCGTATGACTCCTCTGTCTCCTATTTCTCCTTCGCATCCAAAAATAGATTTATTATAGATATGTCGAAGAATTACATAAAAGTGCTTTTGAACCCTTTTCGTGAGAGTAAACTGTTATCTGGGCTGCTCAAGTGGTTAGAGCCCGGTGGGCAACATGCTGGGCCACCGTCTGGCGGTCCGAAACACAAGGTTATTATTGTTTTCTTTCGATTTTCTTTGTAATTTGTTGCTACTTTAAGGTTATGGTCTTACCTATATGACTTGTTCAGGTGCCTTCGGCGAAAGCTGGGGCGGCGCAGTACAGCACTGGCGTGCGGAAGGTGACCCTGATTCCTGGCCATGGAATCGGCCCTGAGATCACTGTGGCCGTGCAGAAGATCTTTGAAGCTGCCAAAGTCCCCATTGAATGGGATGAGGTGGACGTCACGTCTGTCAGGGTAAGTTGCTTTATCCATACTTCTCTAAAAATAATATAGCTTTACGCCTTTTCGGCAGATGGCAGAGGAAGGAGTGTCAACACTTAACCTGTTATTCAATATTCCGATTTGCATGACAGGGGGCTAGCCCAACGCCGCAGCTACCATACCTTTCCGTTTTTAAGTTTTTTTTTATTTTATTACCAAATAGATATGGATTGATATTGCTTGATTTTGCTAAACTGAGAAAATGTTATTGTCATTTCAAGTTACTTTTTCATGAATTATTTGGTTAATCTGGCTGATAAAGAAATTGGCAGTCAGCCAGAGTCAGCTGTCATAACTACCTGAGCAGTTTATTCAATACAACACTGTAAGATTTAACATAATGATCAAATAATCAAATAGTCACTCCTATACTCTTACGGGATGGTGGAGTCACAGTGTGCTCACATTTTTATCCCAATATTCAATAGTTTATTTTGTGTATCGCCGCAGCTATGGACACCCAATTTTTTCTGATTAATCATCTGCCATATTAGCAGAATGTTTAGTTTAGACTTGAAGTCATGCAGAGATAATGGTAACCTCTACCCTCTGAGTATATGAGATTCACTGTCCATTTAGAACTGGGTATTTTCCTGTGATTCACATTACATTGCCTCTCACTTCACACAAGGATACCCTTTTGCACTTTGTGTAATCAGTAAGATATGTACAAACAAATGAATAAATGTTGTTCATTAATTATTCATTAAAGAGGAAAATGTCTACCAAATCCAAATTTCACATGGGGGATGCCAGAGGAACAGTTATGCTATGTTTAGCCAGTTATTTAATACTAATTTTTTGAATGACAGGGAGCAAGGCCATCGCTGCAGTTATAGAAAAATAAGGTTAAACTTGAGGATCATTATGAGGTGTGAGGCCCGCTGAAGCGGGTGATTGGTCCTCTAGTTAATTTCAGCTAATTCCCACTGCTTGGGCACTGGTTACTGTCGGTTCAACGGAAGTCCCTCCCCAATTCTTTTTGTTTTAAAAAAATAAATCTAGAATGTTGCTTAACTTAAAGCTTGACAAGTCATCTGCTTTAATGATATACATCCCTATATTTTATGTCTGAATAGAAGAAGTGCTGGCTAGTTTCCTCTAGGCCACCATGAGGACATGAGGGGTTTGGTACAAGCTTTAATAAATAATGATAGGTGGTTATCTATTTTGTTTGTAGTGACCTGTTATCACCAGAGATCATTAATCACATTCATTTTTAATCATCTATCAATAGGTATGTGAATTATTTATTATATCCTAATGTTGTTTTTTTATGCCAGTTTAGTAACTAGCTTCTGTACTATATAAGATAGGTGAATATACATCTGATTCTATAGTCAGGAAAAAACATTTGTCGATTTCGTTTTTTTTTCGAAACAAAAGTGCATTCTATAATAGCCAACAGCCTCGCCTGCGGCATGGCCCTCAAACTCACTTCTCCATCTATGGTAATATTTTTTGTCTTTAATATCTCTACTTCTAACACAAACAAATTATTTTTAATGCTTTCACACAAAAACACCAAAAAGATTATACCAAGATTAAACAGTCAAAATAAAAAATATACATGTTAAATAGTTGACTTTTTTCTAACAAGAACTTCCCTTCTAGGGCCCTGACGGCAAGATGGGTCTGCCCCAACCCGCCATTGACTCAGTCAACGCGAACAAGATCGGTCTCAAGGGCCCGCTGATGACTCCCATCGGCAAGGGCTACCGATCCCTCAACCTGCAGCTGAGGAAAGAGTTTGACCTATATGCTAACGTGAGGCCCTGCAAGAGCTTGGATGGGTATGTATTCAGTGTGTCTGTACTTATTGCTTGTTTTTACTTTTTCTGGGTTCCCAAACCCTTAAAGAGCTACAGACTGTACCTGCCTTGTCCTGTATTTCTTTAGCCAAACACTTATTGTAACAAAGCTTACAAACAACCAGAAAGTAGGAAAGCTGATATTCTCCACATTCCCAAACATTTTGACAAGTCTTAGTGTTAAGATCCTTTTATCTTGTCTTGATATCATTTTTTACTGCCTCGATATTGATTTTTAAGACACGAAATTTTTGCAAGATAAAATTCATCAAGATAGGTATTAATAAAAGGAAATCCATATATATGCAGCAGTCAAAATAAATGTGCATTTTTAAACTCGATTACAGACATAACCCAGACAGCATTTAAAATCAGAGATAAACATGTTTGATAATGTCATTTTTATTTACTTTCGAAACACATGAAAATCGTCAACAACTGCTTTGGTACTTATCATTTTGATTATATGTTTGATTTGATGTCTACTTACGTACGACGCGGTATGTTGTTGTCTGATGATAACGATAAGGTCATCATCTACTGAATATCAAGGTGGTGGTCTTTTATCTTTAAGGCGATACATAATACAAATGTAATGATGAATGTAATGAATGATAAAAGGAATACAAATGTAAATGAAAGTGACAGCGTTAATAACTTCCACATAAGAAACACAGCGTTGTTAAGTGGCAGCGTTAATTACTTCCACAAAGACAGCAATACTAATCTACGGAGAGTACTCGAGTTGTCGCAACAGACACAGCAATGCATCCATGAAAACTGCCAGATATGCGAGTCTCAGCAAAACACCACCGCGCCCACCGAAGAGCTCACCATCGTCGCACTGGACACCGGCGATACGCCGCCAGCGGAGTCCGAGGTTGATCCTTTACATCAGCCGCGGGCCTGCCTCAGCGCGCCACCACAACCGGCGAGCCCGGCGGCGTCGGTGTCGTCACTGGGTGCGATCAGCAGCTCGCACCCAGTAACGACACCGACGCCGCCGCAGAACCCGAGACTGACCCTTTACATCAGCCGCGGGTCTGTCCTCTCACTGCGCACATGGTGACGAGCGACCAGCAGCTCGCCCCGAGTGACGTCACCGCCGAGCTCACACGTGCGCTGCCGCCACTGACGCCGCAGCCTGCCGCTGCACACCAGCGCCAGTGCCAGGAGCCGGACAGCCCTGCAACGACGTGCACAGCGACGCCGCCGGCCGGGATCTCACACGTGACACCTCGTAGGACTGTTATGTTCTCGGACAGGCTAGGTGTAGGTATGGGACCAGCTCTTCATGCTTGTCGCGTAGGTACGGTTATTAGCTATTGCATGCCCGATGTCCCCTTCAAAGTTATGGCCAAAAACATTTTAAACTACAAATATGAGGAGGGTACAACCGTCATATTATATATGGAGAATAGTATAGGTGTAGGGAAACAAACTATGATAAAGTTTGTTGATGTTCTCTCTAATCTAGAAGTGGGCAAGATTGTTCTATGTGCCTTCCCTTACAAAAATACAATGAATGGAAAGCAACAGCACGCTACTCATAGGTTAAATATGTATATGTATAATATGACTGTACGCAATACAAAAATTGTATTCTTTGACACAAATCTATTAATTTGTAAATACATCACTGACGGAAATAGTGAGGACATCAAAGTTATTATTGTTAAAATTGACACTGACGTAATAACTAAGTCTTTAGCTTCATTTATTTTAGAATCTGTTATAAACAGTATAACAGAAGTAAGTAATTGTGTAACGGTCACCACAACGATTAGCACACGTACTAAGAAGCATGTAACTACTGACAAGGCAATATGTACAAACGATACTATTGTATCTTTAAACTGCCGCAACCGACAACAGAAAAGCACGGCTTAAAGGTAATGCACCAAAATATACAAGGCTTTTCTGGCAAGCAACTATAATTAGAAATGTTTTGAGAAAGCGAAAGAATAGATATACTTTGTATGACAGGACACTGGCTGCAAGAGTGTGCAATGCAGTTCAGCATACCAAATTATAAAGTGATCAGCTGTTTCAATAGAAAGACTAAAACTAGAGGTGGTTCCTTAATTTTAGTAAAAGATGGTTTTAAGTGTAATGAACGAAAGGATATTGTTAGTCTTTCTAGCGAAATGAATGCTGAAGTCTCGTGTGTTGAGATGGAAAAATATACTATTGTTATTGTGTACAGGCGGGGCGAAGGAGATTTTGAAGTCTTTGAATCAGTGATGGAACAAGTTCTTCAACTTGCATCCAGAAACAAGTCCAAACGCGTCATAGTCTGCGGCGACTTTAACGTAGATTTACTAGACACCGCAAACCGCTCTATTCGCACTAGGATCCTAGCAGTATTTAAGTCTTACAATATGTGCAATGTCTTTCTGGAGCCTACACGAATAACGGCTACCTCCGCTACTTGTCTAGATAACGTATTCTGTGAATGTAGTATTCACGATAAACAAATAGTTAAGGCATTAAGTTCAGACCACACTGGTCAGATTGTAGTATTTGAAGAAAATAATGCTATAAAGCCCGTTAAAGTATTGTGTAGACCAGTAACTTTGAAGAAAATGGAAAAATTTCGTAGTGGACTAGTGTCAAGTCTACCGTTAACACCTTACTGTGAAGATCCGAACACAATATATTCCAGCTTCTTCAAATCTGTATCTGCGGAATTTGAAAAGGTTTTCAATCTGACAAACGTGAGACCGGACAACAAATCAAAATTCTCTGAATGGGCAACAGAGGATTTAAGACAGAGCAGGTCCAGACTATATGAATTGTATGAGCAAAAATCCTATGATCACAGTCCTGAGTTTAATGTCTTTGTCAAAAAATATTCTAAAAATTTTAGGAAAGACTGCCACAAAGCCAAGTGCCTACATCTTAACAATAAAATCAAAGCTTCTGGCGACAAAATTAAAACAACATGGAACATTATTAAAAAAGAGACAGGCAAGGTTAGGTCTAGTGAATCTAGTTTTAATTTAAAAGTTAACGACCAATTACTCTCATCAAACGAGGACGTTGCTAACGCATTTGAAAAGTTCTTCAGTACCATACCAATAATAACAACAGAAGCACTACCATCCTCTTCTGAAAAGTCTTTAGATTACTTGGTTGAAAAAGTGCCCCAAAACAAGGATGGCTTTAACTTCAAGCCAATAGGCTCTATAACTATAGTTAAAACATTTAAACTTCTTAGCATGAAAAAGACTGAAGATTTATGGGGCATGTCGGTTAACGTGGTTAAATCAGTAATCGATGTGATTGCACCATACATGGCAATCACATTCAATAGTTGTATAGCAAACGGAGTTTTTCCTGACCTCATGAAAATGAGCAGATTAATACCACTTTTCAAATCCGGTAGTAAACAAGACCCTGCCAACTTCAGACCTGTATCTGTATTGCCAGTGTTGAGCAAGGTGTTTGAAAAGGTCATATTGAGTCAACTACTCTCTCACTTCAATGCATCTGGGCTACTCCACAAAAACAGTTCGGATTCACTAAAGGCGAACACACATTTATAGTGCGTGGGAAGGATCACAGGATGCGGTTGGTATTTTCTGTGATCTTTCCAAGGCCTTTGACTGTGTGGACCATCAAACTCTTTTGCTCAAACTTCAACACTATAATTCAAAGATAATGCATGCGTTAAAATTAATGGAATCTTATTTAATGGAAAGATTACTAAAAATAGATATAAACAGATGCAAGTCCACTGGAACCCATATGAATATTGATGTTCCCCAGGGTTCTATCTTAGGTCCGTTCCTTTTCTTAGTGTACATAAATGACCTGCCTTATATGGTGGAAAAAATGACTCAGATTGTTCTATTTGCTGATGACACATCTATTATTTTCAAGGTGAAAGTCTCATGTCACTCACACACACATACACACCTGTGAAATAAAACATGCTTCAATCAAAGGCTCTTCAAAGGCGTGGGTGACAATGAGGCGGAAGATGTCTTACAGGCGTCTAGTTGGCTTGGAGGATAGTAATACTAGTTATGTAATGGTCATTGAAACTATATATATAATTTACTCTACAATTGAAACTAACTTACTTTCATATCCCACAGTATCAAGACCCTATACGACAACGTAGACGTTGTCACCATCCGTGAGAACACCGAGGGAGAGTACTCGGGCATCGAGCATGAGATCGTAGACGGTGTTGTGCAGTCTATCAAGCTGATTACCGAGGAGGCCAGGTAAACCGTCGAAATGACACGCCTGTCAAAATCATTGTCAAAGTTTGTCACATTTATCTCACTGCGAGAACGCCGAGGTTGAGTGCTCGGGCATCGAGCAAGAGATCGTGGATGGAGTGATGCAGTTAATCGAGCGGATAATCGAGGAGGCCAGGTTGTCGAAAATGTCAAGCCTCTGTCAAAATCAATGTCAAAGTTTATTTTCTCCTGTAAGTAAAGAGATGGATGAATGAATATTAGAACAATACTTGGACATTGGACCAAATTACCAGATTACCAAGCCAAGCCAAGGTTAATATATAACCTTGGACACTATTTACACACATTGATCTAGCCCCAAACTAGGATTCCCTGTATCTTGGGTACTAGACAACGATACACATACTTATATAGATAAATATTATACTTAGATAGATAAACAACCATGACTAGGGTAGGGTACAAACATTCGTTCTCATCAAACAAACATTTGCCCCCACCGGGACTCGAACCCGGGACCCTTGGCTTCGAAGGCAGGGTCACTGCCGACTCGGCCATTCGGGTCGTCAAATTCAATTAATTATCATCAATTGATCAGCGTGTGACATCTTCCCGAAATGTGACAGTTCTCAATACTATGAGGGAGAGGGAAGTCTTTGATTACTTCCGGTTTTCGAGCGGAAAAGTAGCTGTAAACTTGTTATTGAACTAATTTCAGCCAATCACGTGCCGCTATTTTGAATGGATCTACGATTAATCGCCTGATACATTTGACAGTCTTTCAGAAACTGGGGATACACCGAACATGAAATAGGGAATAAATTGCCGAAATTTTTGCACAAGTTTTTCGAAGCTGCAAATTTGGCTTGACGCTACCTTCACAGGTCCATGCAACATGCTAAAAACCAGAACTACATCATTATTTGCGATTTTAATATTAAAATCTAGTCAGCTACTAGCTAGGGGATATCCCCCAACATTACGCTGTGCAACGTTGCACAGGGTCCCGAAACAAGCCCTGAAACATTAATGTTAGCTCCAGTATGCATTGAGTGTAGCGTATGCTAATCTGTTGTTTCCAGTTTGCGCGTAGCTGAGTTCGCGTTTGAGTTCGCGCGTGACAACAAACGCAAGAAGGTCACCGCCGTGCACAAGGCCAACATCATGTGAGTATACTCTGAGCCTAGTTGAGTCTATAAAGTCAAAGTACTTTATTACTGTAGATATTTACATATACTTAGCAAACGTCAATTTTGCCTCTTCTCTACATTGGACCACTGTGAGAGAAGGAGGGCGTAGAAACTCCCACAGATTGATTTTTAGATCTCTTAAAAATAGGTTGTGCTTAACTATTACAAATATGTTTTTTTTTATTATTATGATTAATAAGCAGGAATAAATAATTACAAAATTATTAACAGCAAGGCCTGTGTTGAGCTAGATTAACCCCATACAGTCCTGTCATTTAAGTAATCTTGAACATTGTAATATCCCTTTTTTGACAAAGTCGCTTTAACATGCTTTTTTAAATTGCTCAAATGGCAATTTCAAAATCTCCAGAGGTATCTTATTATAGTAGAGAATACACTGACCCTTGAAAGAATTGCTAACCTTCGCGAGTCTAAATCGGGGCGCACACAGTCTGTGATTATTTCTTAGGTTAACATTACAGCTATCGCTAAGTTTGGAAAATGTTGTAAGGTTCTTGCGTACATACATTATATTTTCGAAAATAAATTGACTAGCTACTGTTAGTATGTCAATTTCTTTAAAAAGCTCTCTTAAGGAGTCTGTTTGTTTTAAATTATAAATTGCTCCAATAGCTCTTTTCTGTAAAATAAAAATAGTTTGAATATCCACTGCTTTCCCCCACAACAAGATACCATAGGACATCACACTATACAAACCTACATTTGTCAACCCCCCCATGTGTTTGAAGCGTCTGGTCTGTGTATATGTCCGTGGACGGATTTTAATTCGGTTTTTTGCGATTGGTAGTTATTTCACTTCGTATGTTTTACGGAAGTCGGTTCAGTGCTTCGAAAGTTATCTGCTTTAGTTGTTGGCTTGGGTGTCAGAGCCCAACCGTGCTCCCCCCCCGTTGGCTCACTTGATAGATGTAATCTGATATGGCGATAAAAAATCGGGGTGTCATGGCGGCCAGCGAAATTACTCGACGATGTTTTCTAAATTACTTGAAAACTAAAGAGAATTGTATCGTGAAGTAAAGTAAAATCAGTTATTTTTTAGGCCTTTGTTTCTTTCTGTAATCCTTTGCCTCATGTATTTAGTTCTGACATATTTATTGGCCGTCAAAGTATAGTTCGTCAGCAAAAAGTAGCGCGCGAGTTTCCTTACAATGTCCCTTTATCAGAGTCAGCGGGGTAGAATATAATGCGTATCTGCTCGTATGGAAAATCTCTATCAGAGCCAACAGGTGAAGGAAACAAGTGAAGCAAAATTTAGACTTGGTTTTATTTATTGTGTCGGGGGTGTTTAAAAGGTATAAATATAGTTTTGAGTTGTCTGTGGTCTGTTATGTGCAGTACAATAAAGAGATACGAAATTACAGTCATATGCACGGAAACAGTGGCAATAGAGTGGCAATAGATTGCTTATGATGTTGCCGCTCGGACTGTAGAGATATCAATTGATCAAGATGACAACCAAGATAGCAAAATGCCTTTTAACATGGGGGCAGCCTAGGCTAGCTCCTCCACGATTAACTAGTTACGGCTTAAGTTTAAATGTTATCGACTTAAGTAAAAAGTTACATCTAAACAAATATTTTTTATCCCAAATTTACTAAATGTTTTACACCCTATTTTATACTAAACTACATGGGGTCGCATTGCTCCGCTCCGTTTCGGCTCCAAGGTGTATTTATTTAATTATTTATAACATTACAAACACAAACATTATAGAACAAGTTTAAGAAAAGTGGTACATAATAGAGATGCCACGAATATTCGGGAACTATTCGGTATTCGGCCTTTACGGGCATTTTTTGAAATTCGGTATTCGGCCGCGAATAGAAAGAAACATTCGGCACGAATACCGAATAGTAAAATAGAAAAAAAAACACATTGTTATCCTTGCAAACGTCATAAAATTGCCAAATAGGTGATCTTAATGGTGCCATGTTTATGCGTATGCCATGTAACCAACTTGCGTTTTTTTACGAAAAAACTTCAACTTTGCAAAAGAAAACAGATCATTCGTGTAGTGACTCGTTCAAATCAGAAATGAAACAAAATAGATTCCCCCCGCACTCCCGCACTCACCTCCGCCAGCAGCAGTAGTAAACTTGCATTGCCGATCGTAACTTGTCACTCGCAAAATTAGGTAAAGTCCTGCCGAATATTCGGGACGACGCCAAACATTCCGTATTCGGTATTCGGCAAAATCACTATCCGGGGCATCTCTAGTACATATCTTTGCATCAATTAGAGACAACATTCACAATTTTTCAAATCAATCGAAAGAAAGAAATACTTGGTACTATATAATGGCTTATGTTTAAACGATTACCAAAAACGCACCTATTTTACTACCAATTAATTCGAAATGACTGAATTTATGTTTGGATAAATGATCACCAAACTTATTTTCATGTTTTGTGTACTTAAGTTTATGTTTTAAGTAATTTTTGGTGTTCTTACATGTTCAACCTAACACCGCTACCGCAGTATTTTGCCCTGATATTTTTTGCAACTTTTGGTGTTCATTTAATAATTTTGGGTAGGAAAAAAATATTTGGTGATCATTATATTTGTTGTCCTATATAATTCTTTGTGCTTGGTAAAAATGAACACCAAATATATAGGTAAGCAAGAAACAAAAACATGATATTGTAGTATTGTATTGTTGTATTAAAGTTGTGACCTATTAAACCTAACTTTAGTATTCTGACAGAAAGTGACTTATGGTTCTGTGAAACTAGACGGCCGCACTCAAATTGGTAGTCAAAACGTAATGCTAAACAGTATATTTATTATTTGTTGCCGTTATTAAATACTCCCTTATAATCGATTTGCACGAGACTTGAGAGCCGCTTAATACAGTTTAAACACAACTTAAGTGCAACACGGTCAAGTTACGTAGTCAAGCACTGCAAAATGCCTGTCAGCCAGGTCCCCACTCAAAATTGCCGCGTTGTATTGAAATTGGTTTTAAACTAAAAAGCCGGCTGTCAAGGTGTCATTAAAAAACCGGCCAAGTGCGAGTCGTACTAGTGTAGTGAAGGATTCCGTAACACCGTACAATGGTAAGGATGGTGTGGAGTAAATAGTTTGGATTTTACATAGCAAAATGTTGTTTACAAAGTTTTTGGTGGGCCTACTTCCACACTCCATGTACGTAACCAGGTACATTTATTCTGTTTTTTAGTATTTCTTGTTATAGCGGCAACAGAAATACATCATCTGTGAACATTTCAACTGTCTAAATATCAGGGTTCATGAGATACAGCCTGGTGACATACGGACAGACAGACAGCGGAGTCTTAGTAATAGGGTCCCGTCTTTAACCTTTGGGTACGGAACCCTAAAAATCCAGCAATAAGAAAAAAAATATCCCCTCGGGAAAATAAATCTACAATCGGAGCTAGTGTCATAACAGCCGAGTGCCGTAACATTGAACAAATATAACTTATACTTATATGGCTACTCGTTAGAGCTAGGTCACGCGCTCTTAGCTTATAATGTCGGTGCTAATAGCCTGGTGTCACCTTACCCGTCGCGTAAACTGGCTAAATTGTCTTTGAATGTTTCACACAAAGCGTATTGTGTCACGAGTATCACTTAGAGAGAAACACAGGGACATTTGCTAAGTATTGTAAATATCTACAGTAATTAAGACATTTTGATTTTGATTGATTTTGTTTATACCCATATAGAGAAGATAAACAAGAAAAAAATCACCCAGTACACAAGTTGTTAAGCTGATATCTTTCGAAGCACTAATACGATATTAATAGGACACGGCTAAGTACTATCGCGGGGAAGTCTACTAAGGACCATTTACAGAAAACTGCATTCAAATACATTCACCGTTTGACTCTCAATTGGGCCTGCATGCAGAATTGTTCATTGTTTTTCTCAAGCCATAAGGTTGAAAATCTGGTGCGATGTATATTATCCTTCAGTCCGTTAAGGATTAAGCGGTAGAGTGCCACAGACAGACAGACAGACGCTTGATACGCAAATGAATAGATCTATGCAACAAAAGCTCTCTTTACTTTACAAAGACGGATAACATTTATACTCTTATATGCCCAATTTTTTTATTCAACTCACAGTACTACTACGCATTATTAACTACCTGAACTTCGGCATAGGGGATAACCCATAGATGGTGTCTCAATTTTATAATGTTGCATATCAAAATGTGAAGGAATGGGCATTGTTGCCTTCAGCTTAGAATAATTCGAAGTGAGAGATGTTTGCCAAGATCGTAGCAAATGGAAGTCTTGCTCTACATACCCCTCTTGTGGGAAACCGCCGCGATAGTATTTTGGCGTTCCATGCGTAAAGGTTTTTCCCGTTGTAGGTTTTGAATTTTAATACCATTGCATGAGGTTTAAAATCTCGATGCCTGAAAAATTCCGTGGTGCTTGAGATGTTATGGCGGTTTCTCGTTTCAGAGGTATCGCTGTTTTGTGAAATTATGTATTTTTTTTTTCGCTTATCCTCACACTATAAATGTGTAACTTTTAATGTGATACATTTTGTACAAATTTGATATAACAATTTTGTATTTAAAGTTATACTTTTTTAAAAGCGGTTTTATATGTTGTTATGATTTAATTGAAATAAGCTAGTCGGTCTTATAAGGCACAGATTATCGGGGTTTTGATCTCCATAACGACCTGAAGGTACCTTCACATTTGGAACGCCACATAATGTGAAGAGTGTGTATGTAATATAGCCTTCTATCGCCGCAGGCGCATGTCGGACGGCCTGTTCCTCCGCTGCTGCCGCGACCTCGCCACCAAGTATCCGGACATCAAGTTTGAGGAGCGCTACCTTGACACCGTCTGCCTAAACATGGTGCAGGACCCCGCCAAGTTTGACGTGCTCGTGAGTATCTGCTAGTTCTAAAGCCGGTGCTTAGAGCGATGGGTAGACGTCCTCTGATACAGAGTGCAATATTACGGCTGAGGCAGTCAGCTCCACCAATATTTGACAGTAAATCTAAAACTTATTTAGCAACGGGTTTTTGAACTCTGTATGACTCTCTGCTTGAGCGCTTGCAGCGTCCACGCATCGTTACCAGCTCTCCGGGGGGCTGTGGTGATCCAAATGTTGTATGCCGAACAGTAGCGAAGATTTATATGCGCATTATTTACACATGCCATTGCCTCCTATTTCTTGCGAACGCGGTACAAATTGGAAGTGCTATGCTAAGGGCTCATACGGATTTTGGATTACTGTAATTTGAATGGAATCATGTAATGTCAAAAGACAATTCATCGAACTACAGAATGATGGTAGTCATGGATACACTTGGTTTTGCTAAACCAACATTTGTTTCGATTATTTTCAGGTGATGCCGAACCTCTACGGCGACATAATGTCGGACATGTGCTCGGGGCTGGTCGGCGGCCTCGGCCTGACGCCCTCGGGGAACATCGGCAAGAACGGAGCGCTCTTCGAGTCGGTGAGTGAGACAGCGACGTGCTCTTCTAGCGGGGAGAGCGAGATAGCGATATGAACCTATACGGCGACGAAATGTCGGACAGGTGCTCGGGGCTGGTTGGCGGCCTCGGCCTGACACCCTCGGGCAACACCGGCAAGAACGGCGACTCTTCGACTCGGTGTATGAGACAGCAACATGTACTTCTAGCGGGCAGAGTTAGATAGCGATAGGTACTTCGAGCGGGCAGAGTGAGATAGCTATATGTACTTGAGACAATAGTAGGCAGAGTGAGATAGATATGGCTGAGTGAGATGTGCGATGTTTACTTTTAGCGGGCAGAGTGATATAGCGATATTTACTTCAGGCAATAGCGGGCAGTGTGAGATAGCGATATGTACTTCAGGCAATAGCGGGCAGAGTGAGATAGCGATATGCACGTCTAGTGGGGAGAGCGAGATAGCGATATTTACTTCTTGCGATAGCGTAAGTTCTTTCGTAACTTGTTGGATGCTCCTAGCATTAAAAATGATTGCACTAACCCTAAGCCGTTCCTAAGTCTACTTCAATTCAGATTCTTAACTTTATGAGCCCGATTAGAAAACGTCTGTGTGTAAACAATACTTAAGTTTTTTTGTAATCTGTGGATCATTTTTCTGTCAAGAACTGTGTTTTGCTTTGATTTAGTTAGGTTAAGGGTAAGGTCAAACAGATCGCAATCACCATGGTAGAGGATATATTAAATTTCCTTGAATAGACAGAATAAGTCGATTTTCATAATAAACGACACGCGAGAACTCGCATAAGACCACAACGAAACTGGTTCCAAAATTTCGATGAAATCGACTTCTTCAAGCAGTAGAAGATGTGCAAAAGAACAGTTTTGTGGATATTAGACCAAATTGCCGAAGATTCAGAGTAGTCAGGTGACAGGTAAGCAGGAATACGATATGATCTGATCTACTCGTAACTAAATGTCAACTAATTATTTTCCATATAAATGAACGAAAACAATTAACAATAAATAGTAATATTTGTATTGTAAACAAATTCAACGTACCAAAATGATTAGAATTCAAGACTTCCTACTTGTTGCTTAATGTTGCTTAACAATTGACATTGCCTTTCGGTGTATTTACGTTAGCAAACGAAATAAACCAAAGCCTTATCTTTTATCTCCTGTAAATAGAAGGCCAAAATATATTATATGGTCAACATTAATTAGCCGGTTTATAACCCCATAAGCAATCAATCTTTACATTCATTCAATCATTCTCTTAACTAGGCAATGCCTAAGCTGCGACATAATTAAGTTAAATCTATTAGTTTCTATTAGATCTTAGGTTTAGGTGCATCTTAACTAGTACAAGCCTAACTTACTGCTAATGGGCGTTAGAGCGAAACTTGAGGAGAGGCATGAGGCGTAGCTTTTGATGAGTTATAAATGTCAAATATGTATGCAAAATAACCAGTAGCTCTATTCTTTGGAATCAAAAAAAATCGACCCCGAAACCTTTTAAATTGATGCTAAGAAGTATGTTCGCTGACTTCAATAAAAGCGCGATTATTGATTTCAGGAGCTGTCATTTAACCTTTTGACCGCCATACTTCAAATACAAAATGCCAAATCACACGCCAAACATGTTTGCTATGCAATGTAAAATACTACCTAATACACACGAGATAAGGTCTCTGTAAAATTTGTGTCGGCTATAGCCGACGTGGCACCAGTGGCACGACTTTCAGACTGGGGCGGTCAAAATATAAAAAAGTTAAAGCGATTGTTATTGGTGAATTGTCAATTTCGTCAGAATCGAGCTATGAGTACATTACCCAAAAATATTTGAACTATACAGTGATATCATCGGCTTTTTAGCGTTTCCGACGTCGCTGGGGAACAAATGATGGGATACATTCAGAATCCAAGAGATGGCGTTGTAGACGGCCCTGCCAGTTTTTTACCTTTGACACACGATGAATGTGGTAAATAATAATATATGGATGAGGACACACCTTGACAAACATTTACATACAAGCACATATACACTTCTGGCCCCATAATAGGATACCCTGTGACCTGTGAACCAGAAACAGCGACGTTACACACTTGGGGGGGGGGGGGGGGGTAAGGGTGTATATAAATATATATATATATATATTTATATACACCCTTAAACCACAAACCTGGGGGGGGGGGGTAAGGGTGTATATAAATATATATATATATATATATATATATGTGTGTCTGTATGAGTGTAAGTTCTTAATGTTCTCAAAATTTATCTATATTTCCAATTATCTCGCTAACGTGACTATTTAGGTTATATATTAGGTACCTATGAAATCAGCGTTTTGTATGGAGAAATTGAAGAAAACTCAATTTTCAGTACTTACAAACATTTTTGCATTGGTTTTAAGAATGACAAATTCTAATTTTATTAAACTGTGTTTGTATGAATTAGACAACATTTAGCTCATAGCAAAGTTGATTTAATTTTTGAAAACTGTCAGCTGTAAAGAAATATTACGATTCTTATCATGAAAATGGATGACATTAAGGACGACCTGATTTTGAAGATTAAATTTTAGTTACCAAACTGAAAATTAAAAGAAAATTTAAATTTAAAGAAATTAACTTTCAAACAATAAAAATAATGGAAATAGCCATTGAATTACACGAATTATGAACTCCTGAAACTGTAAGAAACTTTCGAAAATTTCATAGGTAAGCTCCCAATATTATGAAAAAATGTTGTTTGTTCAGGTGTCCCCTGTACCCATATTTACACCATTCACCATGCGCCAAA
The DNA here is from genome assembly GCA_949825045.1 of Argyresthia goedartella. Taxonomy (NCBI): domain Eukaryota; kingdom Metazoa; phylum Arthropoda; class Insecta; order Lepidoptera; family Argyresthiidae; genus Argyresthia; species Argyresthia goedartella. Next base: position 4,198,420 of record OX463823.1, on the reverse strand, counting down.
GTGTGAAAAATGGTAGGGCCGTCTGCAACGCTAACTGTTGGATTTTGAAAATAACCTGCTCTGAAATGATCCACTTAGTCATATTCTTCGGGGTATTGCCCATTTTTCGACAAAAGGGCGTAGTTCTTACATTGTTAATGCAATATTGCCAAGTATTTTTAATTTCTTAAGTTTTTAAGTGTTTATGGTAGAGCTTATATTAAGCGAGGAACTTCTATCTTCTGGCTAACAAATACCTTTTACCTATTTATTCTTGACATTTTTCTGGGTGCAATTTTTAACGATTAAAAAGCTGTCACTGTACAAATACTGATACTTACCAATTTTAAAAGAAAGAAATAAAGTAAGGAAAGTGAAAGTGATATCCACGAATTATGTAAGTGTTGTCAAACACCATATTCTTTGTGTGCAACTAACTGGTTTTGGGAACGTCTCTGTCCATTACTATTCTAACCGATATATTTAAACAAAATACTGTTATGCATGATAATGATAACCAGTCTATGTTAAAATAACCCTAACACCTATCAAAAGTGTGATGTTCAAATAGGTATAGCTATTTATGCTACTAGTGCGAAAGTAGATGATTTCCGACAAGTAACATTTTAATTCACGAGCGAGTCAAGCGAGCGGGTGCATAAGTCGACACGAGTTGGAAATCAGCTTACGCACGTGTATCATATAATGTTTTACTATGCATTGTGCGAGGAAATAATATACAAGGTGAAATTTAATTAACTGCCCATATTTCGGGGATTGATAGCACCGATCATTATGATCAACTTTCCTAAAGAAACATATGGTCGCAAATGAAAAATATTTTTCGACCCTCAGTACATTGACCCGATCAGCTGATTACAAGTTACTACGGGAGACCCAAAAATTTATTTCGTTTACGACCATATGTTTCTTGGGGAAAGTTGTTCGTAATAATGGATACTATCATTCCCCAAAATATGCTCAGCTAATTAAATGTTACCTTGTATATGAACTATACAAGAAATTAATAAAATGGGCCTTATTTGAATGACAATGAGTTTGGTACTAAATAATCCTAACTCTTTGTCACGGTCGCGCGCCGCCGCTATTTGACTTGAGTGGTGGCGGGGGAATACTGTGCATTTGCAAATGGCCGCCACCTCGTATCGTAAAAGGCACTAGCAAAATTTACGTTCAGCCAAATTTAATGAATATTTAAAATTTATTTATAGACAAAAATCTAAATCTGAAGTATAACGCGTGTCAGAAGTTTGAATTTTATTGGACCTTTTATATGAATGATAATCTGTACTGATTTGTAAAACTACTCAATTATTAAAAAGTTTTTGCGTGGGGCTGACGACGGAGTTAAAAAAAATGAAAATAAAAAGCACTAGTGCCAAAAAGTTGCACTTTCCGCATGATTTGGCTGCTTCGAATTTTCGAGCAAATGCATTGTAAAACTATTTACAGGTGTCGGTTTACAAACTAAAATACTTTAACTTCGTCACACGAAATACGGTAACAAGTCTAAAAGGTGTGCCAGAGAGAGTTGTAAATGTCTGAACTAATTCACCAAGCCAACTAGGCACCTGTCAGTCATCTTCTGTCTCATTACACACACGTCTTGGCATGTTTTATTTCAACGGCATGACATGATACGTACGATGCCTGTTGGCGGAGAAGTATGTCTCTGTGTCTGAAAGCCTCGGCGCACACGACACACAAAAAACGCCGTCTTTTGTTATGACCACTGACCACAAGTGGCCGCTGTTTTTTTACCCCACTGCTTGCAGGGTCGTATCAGCCACCGGCGTTTACCGTGAGCGGCGTCTCTGAACAGTACAGGAAATAGCGGGGGGCGGCGTTTTATGGCGACGTTTTGTGGTTCGTGTGCGCTTAGGCTTACATCATTCCATTATGTGTGTCCATATATCAACATGCCTAACCCTAATGTCTCACATAAATCTGCACATTGCATGTGCCTAACAGATCCGATACCACTGTTATGTCCTGTCCATTTTGTCCCACAAAGTTGGGAACTATTCGCTCATCCTCCAACTCTGATCGACGGAACAGAACCTGCATCGATTTCGCCATGGATCGGAGTTACTGAATAAAGGTTTGGTTCCAAATGGGCCCATAACCTGTGCGAAAACCCCATAGTAATAAACAACATTCTTTTCAGGTGCACGGCACAGCCGATTCCATCGCTGGACAGGATAAAGCGAACCCCACCGCCTTACTACTGTCCGCTGTCATGATGCTACGTCATCTGAAACTAAAGGAGCATGCAGATAAGATCGAAAGGGCTTGCTTCAAAGTTCTAAAAGAGGGAACCGTATTGACAGAAGACTTGGGAGGCAAAAGTACTTGTTCGGCTTACACGAACGAAATTATTAAGAACCTCGAATAAGGATATACAACTCTATCAGTTGCAAAGTTTGATGAGTCTAAAGATCGGTTACCCTAACTCTCTACCGCGGATACGTTTTTCCCACTCGAGTTTTTCTCTTCCGATTTCTATCATATGCTTAAATTCACTGTTCTTGATCTTTCCTAATAGCCATTTTTCACATTAGTTTTATATCTTACTAGATATGATTACTAAGAAATGATCCTCCGTAGCTGTGGGAATGGGAAACCGATATACACTCAGTCTTACAGATTCAAAGTCTTGCGGACTAGTTTGTGACTCATTTCCGTAGTTACCAATTGCGGAAAGGTTTAGTTTTTTCCAGTAGATTCGGGTGCATATTGGCTAAACTTGTTAACTGCTCTGACGTGGTGGTGCCGTCTCTGAGAGAGAAAATAAACTTCTGTTAAGTAGTCACAGACCGCTACTGATCAATGAATAGCCGTGAGTATATGTATAGGACCTTGTTCGATTTAATACTAAATTAGTTAAATTATTAAAATCAATTCATCTATTTTGAATTGATGTAAAATAGTAAAAATTGTTTCAAATTTTGATGGCTGTTGAATTGAAACACTTGTGAGACGACAGATCTCTGAGTAGAATTTAGAAAATACTGCCAAAGATGGTTCGTACATTCCGTTATTTATAGCAATTCGTATGACGGTTATACATCTACAAATTATGGCTATTAGATAGTTGATGTGGTGTATTCTTTATGCAGGTTATAGATAATTTCATAAATATAAATGCTGTAAGTTCGACAGCGGATACCGGTTTTGACAATCGTCGAATCTGACCGATTCTGACCGCACGCCAAGAGCTGAAAGTTTTATCAATGTCACATTCTTGGCATTCATAGTTATGTAATTATCCAGTGCATTTGATTTATATTATAACCAGTGATCAGAATGGGTGGAGCTGTTTTTGCCACTTGCGATTGTAGTAAAGTAGTGCCAGCGAGCCTCCCACTCTGGAACAGGGTCGTGGCTTGCCGAATACGGTTGAGGTAAATGTCAGCGAGTCTCTCACTCCGGAAAAGGGTCCTAGCTTGCCCAATACGGTTGAGGTAAATGTCAGCGAGTCCCTCACTCCGGAAAAGGGTCCTAGCTTGCCCAATACGGTTGAGGTAAATGTCAGCGAGTCTCTCACTCTGGAAAAGTGTCCTAGGTTGCCCAATACGGTTGAGGTAAATGTCAGCGAGTCTCTCACTCCGGAAAAGGGTCCTAGCTTGCCCAATACGGTTGAGGTAAATGTCAGCGAGTCTCTCACTCCGGAAAAGTGTCCTAGGTTGCCCAATACGGTTGAGGTAAATGTCAGCGAGTCTCTCACTCCGGAAAAGTGTCCTAGGTTGCCCAATACGGTTGAGGTAAATGTCAGCGAGTCTCTCACTCCGGAAAAGGGTCCTAGCTTGCCCAATACGGTTGAGGTTAATGTCAGCGAGTCTCTCACTCCGGAAAAGTGTCCTAGGTTGCCCAATACGGTTGAGGTAAATGTCAGCGAGTCTCTCACTCCGGAAAAGTGTCCTAGGTTGCCCAATACGGTTGAGGTAAACGTCAGCGAGTCTCTCACTCCGGAAAAGTGTCCTAGGTTGCCCAATACGGTGGAGGTAAATGTCAGCGAGTCTCTCACTCCGGAAAAGGATCCTAGGATGCCCAATACGGTTGAGGTAAATGTCAGCGAGTCTCTCATTCCGGAAACGGACCTAGCTTGCCCAATACTTTACTAATATCGCAAGTGTCAAAAATATTTCCAACCATTCCAATCACTGATTACAACACAATTCATCTTTACAGAATTTATAGTGTTATCAAGATATTTAGTATAGTTACTTATTTTTGTAGTTACAAATGACATTGATTTTCAAGCATTATGTATTAGTATTTTAAAGACATTTGTTACCATGTAAGTGATTTTTTTTGATAATAGATGTTATCGATAATTGTTGATAGTAGGATGTTTTTTTTAAGATTAAAAGGCAAAGGAGAAAATCGTGTTCTACAATAGGTACAGTTATATTTAGACCAAATTACACCACATTAGTACGATGTAGTCCTTACGAAGCATGACATAAGAACCCTGTACAAACCCCCCTAGGTGTTACTTGACGAAATCGGGATTTATCTTGATGTATAATGAAAAGTGACTTAACGATAAGTATTACAAAATTTGAAGTCATGGACGTTTTCCTATACAACTGTAATCATTATTGGCTGTTATGAAATCGAAAATAAAAAGCCAATCCTAACCAAAGTAGTAACTGGTCGACTGTTTTACTAAATGAGCCACAGGTTTCTTGAGCGTCTAGTGGCTAATCAATGACTAGGTCTGATTGCTAGGTTTTAATATTTTAGCCCGACAAATGGAACGCAAGAACAACTAGATGTAAGTTGTCGATGTTATTCCGAGAACTACGTTCCATATTTTGGGTTTCTTTTTCTGTCATCAATGTGTTTGTGTTATGACATGTTTTTGTGTGTGATAGATAATAGTGATATGATTAATATTTGTTCCATTATGTTCCTGTGTTTAGTAATGATAATTTAGATCAATTTCCTTTTAAACTTTACATCAAAATGTAATATCAATACATTGTCATCAAACTCAACTCAAAATTGAACAGACACTTAAGTCATGGTTGTCTCACGTTAGGGAAATGTCAGCTTCAGTAGACGGCTCTTTATTTCAGAACTAGTCTGTGCATCAAGCCATCACTATCCGGCAGCCAGCAGTAAGCAGGCTGACTGACCGAGCAATACTGCTCCCTTATTCAGTATTCACCGAGAACTGGGGAAAATCCAGGGCCGTGAAACTCATTATAAAAAAAAAGAAGAAGAACTGGGGAAATTTGATAGTTTTCTCATACACTAAACGTCACTAGCTATGTCTCCAAGGAGAAGGGGCGGATCCTGACCCGGTGGCGGACAGAATATATTTTTGCTTTAAATTATAGCTAAAGTTGGTAGTATTTATTTTTCATACAATCCATTACAAAATACAATAATAAACAAAGATTGCGAATTTATGTCCAAATGCTGATGAGAATTTGATTGAAGCAGGCGTATCACACCGACTGGCAGCTTCGATCTGCCCTAAGTCGTTTGGTGCATACAGAGCTTGCGGGCTGGGTTAGTTTACCTGGACGACATTGTGATATGATAACGAATAAGCATTATGTTTAAAGTCTTTTACTTTGGAGCACCCCTTTATCGTTACCTTACGCTTAGAGACACAAAAATATGTCTTCTTAACCTTTTGACCGACACACATCAATACAAAATGTGTCACGCCACGCCGAACATGTTTGCTTTGCTATGAAAAATACAACTCATTTCATACGAGATAAGATATCTTTTTACCCGACTGCTGTGCAGCAAAAAGGGAGGGTTATGTGTTTGACCTGTATGTGTATATGTAAGTCATGTTCATCGATTCCCTTGTAACTACTCAACCTCTAAATCGATTTTAATAAATGATACGTCATTACATTTGTCTTGATAGCGCGAGTGTCACTGGGTACATTCACCGTGTCACTTCTCTGCTGGCCGGAAAATATTAAGATTATTAAGATTAAAGCAAATTGTATGTTGTTGTCCCACAAATGTCCACAATAGAATCTTTAGTACTCTAGGTGACGTCTGTATAAAAGTGCCTTAATAGGTGCTGTGCGTATCTAAAGGTTAAATAAAAAAAGGATTGCGGATTTTGTGCGCTTGTGTGTGTGCGGGCTAAACACATATTCCAATTTACTGGGGTGGGGTATCAAACATAAGGGCTTTATAAGTTGTCTACGAAAATATATACTAATCTTGCACAAGCTATGAAAACACATTATTTGTCCACTCAGGATCTAAAGATTTTTCGTAATTTATACCTAAAAAGCAGGAAAGAAATAACATTTCTAATTAGAAATACTAAAAATCCCGACTGCGGTTCACTATAAAGCACAAAACAAGCAGATAAAAGTTAACGTTATTATTGAGATTCGATAAAATTGTTATAGTTCAGTGGAACCCAGCCCATTAAATTTAATTGATCCCGTGCACACATGCATTTAAATTTTATTTAATTTGTTTTCTAGAAAAAAATGTAGGCTGTGGCCGTCATTGGCGTCAGTGGCACGACTTTCATTTGTCGGCCAGAGCCGACTGTAGCGGTGAAAATGTTAAGAAGCAATTCCTCCGCCATATCATATTTTATTACTGGTCCTATTATTGTGTTTTTCTTAAGCGTTTTCTTAATACCCCACAGAGATGCGAACCATCTTTTTGTAATCACGAGGCATCCGTTAATGCAATATATATATTTTGTTTTCTTTATTTTTTTGTAAAAAACAATAGATACCTATTTACACATTATTTTTTATCAATATATACTTTATTGCACGGTAAATAATGAGAATAAATGCATTTCTAAGTAGGTATATAGACGCGTGGTTTGAAATCTAATAAATTATTCTAAGGGGTGTTTTGAAAGCATGTTCTTTATTGGACTGGTAATATGATAAAGTGTAGGAGACTGTGCCAGCAGCCTCTGCGACGTAAGGTTAGCCTCTGTCCGCCGTGGGTCATTATTCCACACTAGTTTGCCCTATCTCCTTTAAGGCGATACGTAAAAATATATATACAAGGAATACGAATATAAACGAAAGTGACATCGTTAATTACTTCCACATAAGAAAGAAAAGAGAGCACAAACAATGCGCTCGCCTCAAACTAAAATAACGTAGTGTCACACCACATAAAAATTGATTAAAAATAAATTACGCTATTTTGTCAAAAAGATTTTCAAGGAAATTTTACGAATACATAATAACCACATTTTTATTGCAATTGCGCAATGAAAGTAGATATGATTTCAGAATTACAGGAAAAAATAAAACGATATTACTATCAAGAAAATTTCATCGAATCGCGTTTTCCTTCAGTGAGAATCTTAATCAAATACTCAATAAACCCAAATACCTAAAAATCAAATCTGTAGATGACTTTATAGTGGAGTAAATGGATTCGAAAAAATCCAATTTTTTTGTATCACCTTAAATGGAAACAGAGAAGTCGTTCGCTCACTGGGCAGCCGTTAAGAGCACGAAGTCTTTGACGAAGATTTGCTAAGAGTCTACAATAAACAGTATTTCCCTTTTAATATTTATTTTAACCATAGACGATGTCATGTTTTGTGATGTTAAATTATTTTGTTAGCTATAATAGTTAAATACCTTGTGATCCAGATATAATCTGACAATAAATACCAAGTTTGGTATATAAGTATAGTAAAGAACTATGCTATTGTAATAAATAACACTGGGACTATCAATTATTTAACATTAATGATTTAAAAAATGTAGGTAAAGAAAATTAAAGTAGAATCGAACGAAACGTATTTCAATAATGATGCATTTTCGTATTACATTTCTTCATTAGTCATGAACCCATGTGAATGTTAAAATTAAATTGCGAATCAAGAATGCGTATTTGACTGTCCTATTGTTATTTGAATTATATAGTAATGTGGTGTTGTACCTACAAGTGCTAAATTGCAGTCTTTAAAAAAAACTATTTTTTACAGATGTGGAGGTCAACTCTTCAATTAAATGTATTTTTACTAGTATTTTGCTTTATGTAAATCAAACGTATGTACAGCATTTATTTTGATTTTATTTACCTACCAAATAAAACAACCACTAAAAGTAACTTCCTTCTTGTATTATTACTGTATTGCTATCTTTTAACTTTACAGATCACTGCGCTTCATGCTGCCCTTCGAGATTTCTAGGTGCTAAAGTGTGCTAAAAGCAAGTTCCTAGCAACCTCGTAAAGTGCTTTTACAATGGCGTAAAGGAAAAGTAAACTCTGGTGTATGGAATAATTAAATGTTCATGCCCTGTAAATGTCGGTGAAAGTTCATAATTAGCCCTTTATAGTTAAGTTTGTTATTTGAAGCTGGCAGTTTTTTATGGTAACATTTCCGCACTTTCTGAGGAATAGGTACCCCCTTATTAGAATTTATTTATTTATTTATTTATTTGGTTTACAAAACGGATAACAATCACAAAATTACATTATTAAAGCATGTACAGAATATGTTTCCCGACTGCTCTCCAAAGTATGTAAACACATATAGCGACATATGGTAGGCGGAACACAATTAATCAACATTCAAATGCTAGATATTTTACAATAAAAATTTCAGTAACGTGCATCAAATTGGCAATTATTCATAAATTAATTCATTACATCATTGAAGAATAAGAGTAGATACCCAAGAGTATTTTATTCATCTGAGGGAACACCTACCTATAAACCAACGTTATGAATTTACCTAGGTATTTTATTATCAAACCTATGTAGGTTTGTAATAAAATAAGTAGGTTTTAATTACTACATACCATTTAGGTGTAAAATCTCATTCATTAGGAAGAAATCGATGTTTCCGAATAAAAAGATTAAAATCGAAAATGTAGCTGATCCGTTGTGCAGTGCACGCAAGTGTCCCAGGTGTGCTATGCGGCTAAAGATGAAAGGCATTATCTTGTATATTATCGTATGTAGCCATATTTTACCCTAATTTTGATGAAAATGCGTGAGTTGTGTGTGTTCGTTCGGTACAGATGTGAAATGTGTGAATTTTATTTCATTTAGAGTAAATATTTTCAGTTTGCTCGTAGTCTAGTGTTAAGAGCCAATCAGTTACTATTTGTTTATGAAAATGTTATAATGTTTATTAATTAATGTTGTAGACCCTGGGACCTTGAAAGACAAGAAATCTGTCCAAAAAGAAAGTTCTGCTTACAGCAAGGCATACAGCAAAGTTTCGCCCGTTTTTACTGATTTCAGTCGAGAAGGGAATGAGAGAGTGTTGTTTCAGTACCGTACACTGATCAGCCTGACAAGTGTGACTATCACTAAATAAAAAAAGAGTGCTTTAGACCACACAACTGACGTAAAACTTCTTTAGCTCTAATGCTTCAAAAATACATCTCCTTTACTGTGTCTGGCTATAATAGGAAGAGAGAAAGAAAATGTGCGCGCGCACCTCGTTCGCCTCGCCCGATCACACTTATCGCTCTCGTCACGCGTTCGCCAGCTTACTCCCCAAGTCAAGCTTGCGTGAAGAAGTTTTACTTCAAAACTATCTGTTATTAATTACCTTATCCTCTATGACAAATTAAATATAACAAAGTGATGTAAAAATGTAACCAAAGGCACTCTTAGTCGCCACCAAAATGTAACCAAAGGCACTCTTAGTCGCCACCAAAATGTAACCAAAGGCACTCTTAGTCGCCACCAAAATGTAACCAAAGGCACTCTTAGTCGCCACCAAAATGTAACCAAAGGCACTCTTAGTCGCCACCAAAATGTAACCAAAGGCACTCTTAGTCGCCACCAAAATGTAACCAAAGGCACTCTTAGTCGCCACCAAACCTCATTACATCATTCAAGAATAAGAGTAGATACCCAAGAGTATTTTATTCATCTGAGGGAACACCTACCTATAAATCAACGTTATGAATTTACCTAGGTATTTTATTATCAAACCTATGTAGGTTTGTAATAAAATAAGTAGGTTTTAATTACTACATACCATTTAGGTGTAAAATCTCATTCATTAGGAAGAAATCGATGTTTCCGAATAAAAAGATTAAAATCGAAAATGTAGCTGATCCGTTGTGCAGTGCACTCAAGTGTCCCAGGTGTGCTATGCGGTTAAAGATGAAAGGCATTATCTTGTATATTATGGTATGTAGCCATATTTTACCCTAATTTTGATGAAAATGCGTGAGTTGTGTGTGTTCGTTCGGTACAGATGTGAAATGTGTGAATTTTATTTCATTTAGAGTAAATATTTTCAGTTTGCTCGTAGTCTAGTGTTAAGAGCCAATCAGTTACTATTTGTTTATGAAAATGTTATAATGTTTATTAATTAATGTTGTAGACCCTGGGACCTTGAAAGACAAGAAATCTGTCCAAAAAGAAAGTTCTGCTTCTTACAGCAAGGCATACAGCAAAGTTTCGCCCGTTTTTACTGATTTCAGTCGAGAAGGGAATGAGAGAGTGTTGTTTCAGTACCGTACACTGATCAGCCTGACAAGTGTGACTATCACTAAATAAAAAAAGAGTGCTTTAGACCACACAACTGACGTAAAACTTCTTTAGCTCTAATGCTTCAAAAATACATCTCCTTTACTGTGTCTGGCTATAATAGGAAGAGAGAAAGAAAATGTGCGCGCGCACCTCGTTCGCCTCGCCCGATCACACTTATCGCTCTCGTCACGCGTTCGCCAGCTTACTCCCCAAGTCAAGCTTGCGTGAAGAAGTTTTACTTCAAAACTATCTGTTATTACCTTATCCTCTATGACAAATTAAATATAACAAAGTGATGTAAAAATGTAACCAAAGGCACTCTTAGTCGCCACCAAAATGTAACCAAAGGCACTCTTAGTCGCCACCAAAATGTTACCAACGGCACTCTTAGTCGCTACCAAAATGTAACCAAAGGCACTCTTAGTCGCCACCAAAATGTAACCAAAGGCACTCTTAGTCGCCACCAAAATGTAACCAAAGGCAATCTTAGTCGCCACCAAAATGTAACCAAAGGCACTCTTAGTCGCCACCAAAATGTAACCAAAGGCACTCTTAGTCGCCACCAAAATATAACCAAAGGCACTCTTAGTCGCCACCAAAATGTAACCAAAGGCACTCTTAGTCGCCACCAAAATGTAACCAAAGGCACTCTTAGTCGCCACCAAAATGTAACCAAAGGCACTCTTAGTCGCCACCAAAATCTATTGAATTTTATACATCTATACTCGGCATTTTTCTTGGCCGGCCAATCAGTGTCATGTGTTTTGTGACTACTTTGCTTTTTGTAGCTTAGACATGTTGCACATTTTGGGGTTTCAGTCTTTTTAGTGCAATCAGTGCTCTGGTAACCTAGTTCGCCGCAGTGACCGCACGTAGGTTTCGCATCTTTACATGTCTTGGCAGCGTGTCCATAATGCTGACAGTTCTTGTTACCAAGGTAAGGCTCTAATAGTACAAGTTGACCAGTTGATAAACACCCTGTCCTGTGCTATAAGAGCCTTGCGGATGTCGGTAGGTACTTCGATGATGAAATTGCAGGCGTCGGTTTCCTTTTTCCCGGATTTGTGGCTTAACTTTATTGAGCTTAAAAACGTTCTAAGAGATCGATTGGGCATTTTTTCAATTAAATTTTGCTCATATTGCAGTTAAAGACCACTCTCAGTTAGAGAAGTAGGAACCCCAAACACTTTAATTCTTGGTTTGCGCTTAGATGGCGCATTCACAGTTAGGTAGTTGAGATAGTGAGAAGCCTGCTTTATACATCTATAGGCTTTAGGTTTTCAATTTTCTTTTGTAGCCTCTTTAAAGTCAGTAAGGTTTTCAGATAATTCCTGATTTTCCTTTAAGGTCTGGACAGAGCTCTGAGCCTGGATGGCTTTCTGTTTTAGCGATTGGTACTGAACAGCCATGCCATGTCCTACTTAACGGCACAAAGTTTGAATCTGTAGTTTTTGGTCTAAATTTTGTTTACCATCCGCAGCTAGGGAGCATATCTCATTAAGACACTATTCAATCCAGTTTTGAAGTTCAGATGTTGTCACAACCTCCATTATTTGATCACATTCACAGGGCATGTTGGACTAATTATTCCATACAACACCCCTTCTACTGTACGAAAAGTATTTCATTTGGATAAACCTGTATGGTTAAACTATGCTTATTTCAACCTAAACTTGCATTACCAATCTTGTAAGTAGTTAAAGTTAAAGAAATAAATGTCTTCTTCTTTTATTTAATGGCGTCTCTTTCTGGATGCATTGGCCAGTAAAGGATTATAATATGAACGTCAAAGTCATAGGTTTTATACTGGCGAATGACATTTCTTTTTTTACCTTTAGTCTATAAGATTAAGTATGCGAGTTTAGCATACCTACTTACCGCCATACCCAGAGTCGTGTAATGTAATGTTAATTCATTAAGGATTACTCAGTGAATGATTTTGTATCTAAATTCAAATTTGGAATCGGGATTAATGGTTCATTTAATGACGAGTACGGCGGTTAGACTCTGTATTCTGACATTTCCTATCGCGTACATAATAGCAATATAAATGGAGCTTTAACCCTGCCTTGGGTCGTGAATGTAATCAGTCCGGAGTAAAACACGAGGGTTCTGGGTGGTAGTACCCAGGGTACCCAAAGTCAATGCATCTTTTCTGTGATGTTTGCAACTACAATGACTTAGGTACCTTACATTTTAGGGTGTCTAAAGGAATTGTTCACAAATAAAATTCAATTCCTTTTTAATTGAATACCTTTTTGTTTACCTTAAAGTAAACACTTTAGACCCAGTATAGAAAAAAAATACAATTAGGTACCTAAGTAGGGAGGTAGAAGTAAGAATTTTCCAATAACCTGAGTAAGTATAGTTCGAGAAATATAAGCTGGTAACTTCTTATCTACTTTGCGATCTTTTTGTAAATATCAAACAAAAGCTAGTTGTAAAAGTGCCCCCGTTCTTCAAACAACAGCGGACCGAAAAGTCTTGATATTTGTGTCACGATTTCGTATCACAATTTTGCTTGAAAAAGAAAAGCAAAAATAAATGTCCAATAGGTAAAGATATTTTTTTAATTAGTAAAAATGTATAGGATAGTAACCTTTTACAATATTTCATTCATCCGAGTCACTAGTACTTGAACTTGTGGAACCATCATCATTTTGTCCAACTTCGATTATTAAGCGTGGGTGAATTCGTGGCTCTGCCCACTTGTCTTCTATTGATTTTACATGTTTGCAGCAATTATTCCAATATGCGTTTGTAGCAACTACGTCCTCTCTTATTGCATTTTAAATACCCTCACTAAACTTTGGTACAGTGTTGTGCTTTCTGACGTAATGCTTTAAATTGGCCCACATTAATTCTATTGGGACGCATTGTCGAGAACGATAACACTGTTTGTGGGAATATTAGGTAAAAGTTGTTCCTCCATTTTTAGAACCATTTTTCGAATAAATTTGCGTCCATATCCTGATGATAGTCAGCACTACAACTCTTTGTATTTTTGGCCGACAACAGTAATGCAGGTACATATACATAAGTACTTATACTCTAGACACAGTGGGCTAAACTAAAAGTCACAAACACAAATCTCACGTAGGTAACCCTACCGTGAGCGAGCGAGACAGGAGTTTAAAGGACTACCTTGAGATGTCAGAGTAAAATAATCTCAGGCGTAGTGATGCGGCGCAATCTAGCCTGCTACAGAATCGTAGGTGTTTAGCAATTATTGGACGTAGCGCAAGTGCGAGCTAGATTGCGCTTTATTGCCGCGCAGCGAGAGTAGCTATTTATTTAAGTGTCTGCGGAGTGATTTTTCTGAACGTAGTACTATTAAATGTTCTCTGGGGTGGTGGAGTATGGCGAACCCGACGAAGTTAACACTATCGCGGACAGCGAATGCTATAGAAGTCCTAACTGAAAATCATTTTTGGATCGGCTATTTTGGACGGAACAATTGTCATTTCCATTGCAGTTAGAGGTAATTCTACTCTTTGTATCACTATAGGTACCTAATATTAGACATGTTTTGTAGAAAGGTCCCGTTTTTTGGTAAATCAAAACGATGCGTCAAAGGAAATTGTGTTGTACGCGTACTAAGTATAAAATTAAATCTTACAAATTTTTTACATCTTTGATTCTTCTGTTATTCTTATGCACTTTTTACCTATTCCCAATCGTTACGCTCCGAACTTTTCTACGAACTCATGGCGCGACTGCTTTAGACTGTTCTATCCCCACCCCCCTGGTGAGCACCCATTTACTAAGCTAGTCTGACAACACTTTCTATTTTTAACCAACTTCAAAAAAGGAGTAGTTTCTCAATTTGGATGTTTTTTTATGTTTGTAACCTCAAAACTGGTACTATTTAAAAACCGATTACAAAATATATATTTTTACTTGATAGTGTGACTATCCAGATTGGTCCCATTTTTTGAAAATTAGAAATCGGTCCAGTAGTTTGTTTTCTAAAGCAAAAATACTAGAATTACGATGTCATCCAGGTAATCGAAATTGCTTATAATGCTTTACTGTGACTTATCAGTGGCGGTTAAGGTCATTGCCGTAAGATGAATTCTGTCTACCGTAGTACCGTACATTCATTTATATTGTCGTGTAATACGTGTGGACTCGACTGTCAGACAAACAGATTTCGTAGCCTTGTTTTCTTTTATGTTGATGACATTCGCAACCCGCCCGGGAGGAAGAAATAGGGCTTGTTTTTTTTAATAGCGCAATTATAACGTAGCACGAGTATAATTAGTTAGGTTAACGAAAGAAATGATAGATGATGATATTTAATTTGTATTTAAAATGTTTTTTATTTGTGCCAGGTCCACGGAACCGCCCCGGATCTCGCCGGCAAGGACCTGGCCAACCCCACCGCCCTTCTGCTCTCAGCCATCATGATGCTGAGGCACCTTCAGCTGAACGAGCATGCCGACAAGATCCAAAATGCTTGCTACACCGTCCTACGCGAGGGCAAGCCGCTAACCGGTGACCTCGGAGGAACTGGCAAGTGCAGCGAATACACCGCAGCCATTATTTCCAAACTGTAAAAAAAAATAAAAAAATATGACAGTTGTGTTAGCGCGATAATAAAATGAGACAAGAGACTATTTTGTTTTATCGCGCTTTATTGCTATTGTGAGTAAACGCCTTTTGTAATGACAGTAAGTTATTGTGTAGATATAGTTAGTAATGCAAAATGGTTACCGTCGAATATTTACATATCTAGAGAAATAATTTATTGTTTCTGTTGATTCTGTATTTCAGAAGAATAAGAATTCACAGTATTATTTATTAATTTTAACGTTTAACGTTCTAAAATTACCTGTTTGTATTAATGTTATTTATTATGGTGTTGATGAATCATGTTCTTACTTGTCTTGGTACTTGGCCTCTGAAATTAAATTGCCATTGTGTATGCAAATGTTTGGAATATCTAAGAGCAAGTAGGCGTACCATTTAAATAACAATTGACTTTGTTAAGTACATATCTAATAAAATTGTTTTCAAAAGATTTAGTGTTTATTACTGAGTCCGAATGCTTTCATTAAGTACCCAACGAGAGTTCAAGTTGTCTAGAGCTAGTCAAGTAGTCTAGTCTAGCTCTATCTAAGCTTTTGTTCTGTTACGGTCAAACGGGGGAACTTGAAACTTGAAAGGTATTTCCGCAGGTGAATTTGCTTGTTTACTATAGCAACAGAAAAACATAGTGACCCGGTGGTTTTGTGCCTGAGTTGGTGCCTAGTCAATTGGTCTACAATAAAAGTGAGTAAAAATGGATTATCTTATTCTTAAAGCCAACCCCTCTAAACCAAAGGGTTTAGAGGGGTTGGCAAATGAAAGCATTCAACCCCTAAACTGAGGCAATAAGACGTGTTAGAAAAAAAAAAACTAAACCGTAAATCTTACATTACAGGCTGAGCCTAATGCGACAAATCTAACGTCAATCAATGGCGAATTTATGTTACCAAAAGAAACTGGATAAATTTCATGGACATATTTTTGTCAATTCATGTGCTCAAAAATAACGTTTTCCAAGCAGCCAAATCGTGTGGAAAGTGCAACTTTTTCGCACTACATAGTTCTTTTAATTTTCAGTTTTTATTTTATTTTTAACTCCTTCAGCACGACGCAGATTTTATTATTCGAGTAAAGTTTTACAAATTAGTCAAGTACAGATTATCATTCTGAAACGATAGCGGCAAAAGAGCTTTCCAATGATATATGTCACGTCGTTATTGGTTTCTAGATTAAGGTTCATACATTTTTGCCGATCCTCCTTTGGCTTCACTAACATATCTAGCTATTTACGCACGGATGTGCCCGTCAGACCTGCCTGACAGTCGTGCCTGGCGCGCAAAACTGCTAAAAAGGCTAGCAACATACGCACGGATCTACCCGTTAGATCTGCCTGACAAGCATACCTGTGCCTGTTCTTGCCATATATATGCCATAGTTATACCAAGGGACAGCGATTTCTGCCTAAAGATAGGTGATGATGTTGTTAAATCCAACGCTGATGTTGCTCGAGCTTTTGAAACATTCTTCACCAATGTACCCGTACTCACAACGGACCGTCTAAATTCATCTCCATTTGAAGCAGAGACTTTATTAAAAAATAACACTAGCGTCTGTAATGTATATTTAAAATTTCATCATGTATATCCCCAGGACATTGTCAAAACGTTTAAATTACTTAACTTAAAAAATACGGAAGACCTGTGGGGTATATCAGTCAAAGTCATTGGTTCAGTAATTCTAGTTATAGCCCCACACTTAGCTTATATATTCAATAAATGTGTTGACGATGGGGCTTTTCCAGACCTCATGAAACACAGTAAACTTATACCGCTGTTCAAATCGGGAGATAAGGGCGATCCTTCAAATTTCAGACCAATATCTGTTCTTCCAACACTAAGTAAAATATTTGAAAAGATTATACTCAATCAAATGCTCTCACACTTCAACCGTACAAAACAACTCCACGCTAACAATATGGTTTCACTAGGGGTAAATCGACTACGAATGCAGGTATTACCATTGTATCTCATATTTATTCTGCATGGGAGGCCGCACAGGATGCTATCGGAGTTTTTTGCGACCTGTCGAAGGCGTTTGATTGTGTTGATCATAATACGCTATTAATTAAATTAAATCATTACGGAGTTAGAAATAAATCGTTGGATCTACTAAGATCATACCTAAGCAATAGAATTCAAAAGGCAGAAGTTAACGGCGTAAAATCTGATGGATCGGGTGTTAAAATTGGCGTTCCACAAGGTTCCATATTAGGCCCTTTCTTATTCCTGGTATATATTAATGATCTGCCTTTCATGGTGGAGAAATTAACTGACATAGTGTTGTTTGCTGATGATACTTCAATGGTCTTCAAAATTGAAAGACAAAAAGGAGATTTTGATGATGTTAATGGTGTATTGTCTTTAACCTTGAATTGGTTCACAGTTAATAATTTATCGTTAAACGCTTGTAAAACCAAGTGTATCAAATTCTCACTTCCAAATGTCAGGCAAGTTGAGACCAGTTTGGTGTTAGACAACAGCACGTTAGAATTGGTAAATGATACGAAGTTTCTTGGAACAACCATTGATACCAAATTGCAGTGGGGACCCCACATAGATAAATTGGCTGGTAAATTAAGTTCTGCGGCTTACGCTGTTAGGAACATCAGACAAAGCACGGATGTGGCTACATCTAGGCTAGTATATTTTAGTTACTTTCATAGTGTGATGTCCTATGGTATCTTGTTGTGGGGGAAAGCAGCGGATATTCAAACTATTTTTATTTTACAGAAAAGAGCTATTCGAGCAATTTATAATTTAAAACGAACAGACTCCTTAAGAGAGCTTTTTAAAGAAATTGACATACTAACAGTAGCTAGTCAATTTATTTTTGAAAATATAATGTATGTACGCAAGAACCTTAAAACATTTTCCAAACTTAGCGACAGCTGTAATGTTAACCTAAGAAATAATCACAGACTATGTGCGCCCCGTTTTAGACTCGCGAAGATTAGCAATTCTTTCAAGGGTCAGTGCATTCTCTACTACAATAAAATACCTCTGGAGATTTTGAAATTGCCATTTGAGCAATTTAAAAAGCATGTTAAAGCGACTTTGTCGAAAAAGGGATATTACAATGTTCAAGATAACTTAAATGACAGGACTGTATGGGGTTAATCTGGCTCAACACAGACCTTGCTGTTAATAATTTTGTAATTTATTATTCCTGCTTATTAATCATAACAATTATTTTTTTCATATTTGTATTAGTTAAGCACAACCTATTTTTAAAAGAGATCTAAAAATAAATCTGTGGGAGTTTCTACGCCCTGCTTCTCCCACAGTGGTCCAATGTAGAGAAGAGGCAAAAAATGACGTTTGCTAAGTATATGTAAATATCTACAGTAATAAAGTACTTTGACTATTGACTATTGACTATTGTAAGTTTTTTAGGAATATAGTTAAAGCTCTGATGCTACGTTCAATGTGCGCCACAGTTTGAGAACCTCTGTTATTTGTTGTCTATAATTCGCTTTTGGACAAGGCAGACAAAATGAATACTTTTATTACATTTCAAAACGCTAATTTTGTTGACAATGTTTGACACACATTGAAGTCAAATCGACTCGGCCATTCGGGTCGTCAAACTACCGAGTTTGACGACCCGAATGGCCGAGTCGGCAGTGACCCTGCCTACGAAGCCAAGGGTCCCGGGTTCGAGTCCCGGTGGGGGCAAATATTTGTTTGAATGAGAATGAATGATTGTACCCTAGTCATGGTTGTTTATCTATCTAATTATAATATTTATCTATATAAGTATGTGTATCGTTGTCTAGTACCCAAGATATAGGGAATCCTAGTTTGGGGCTAGATCAATGTGTGTAAATAGTGTCCAAGGTATTATTATTATTATTTTTACACAAAATCATGTTTATAAAATAAACTGCTCGAAATATACTACTATTCTGATATCAAGCCATTTTGTATGGATAATGCTTCTTTCTATGTCTGATATTTTTTTTATTTTTGTTGGACCCAATATTCCAATACCCAACAGGAAAGTTAATTATGGATATTTGTACATTTAAGGTTTTGAGACCTTTAAACATAAAAGGCACCTGTTTTGCACGTTTTCATTTGATTTTGTATTGATATTCAACTGAAATTACTATTTTAAATAACGTGAAACTGAACGTATTTTATAACACTCATCAGTTTCCAGTGACAGGTATACACAGGAAGTAAGGGGCTGAGCTATACGTCAAACTAAAGAAGGAAAAGGAAATCGATGCATAGCTCTGTCCCTTACTTCCGTTGTCTTCCTGTCACTAGACGCTGACGGTTCCGTTTTCGCGCCAAACTGTAATAACTATTTTTTTTATGTATTACCATCAGTGAGCTTCTCATTTTGTGATCTTGCAGATCTGGCTACGCCTTAATAGGATTCCCAGCGTGAGTATAAGCCCTTCCGCTCACAGAACTACTCTAGTTTGATACGCAAATCGCCGCCATATAATTTCTATGGTTGGACGACGCGTTTGACGTCAGCAGACAACCACAAAGAAATTGTATGGCGGCGATAGATGAGCGTCGCGTAGGATTTGCGTGTCAAAGTCGAAGATCGTGTGCGAAAGGCATAAGTTGTAAGTTTTTGGTGATCTTTAGCACGAATGTAAATAGCAATTTCATTTTTAGCACGTTTACCCCGACGTCTGAAAGGTCAACGCACCACATGAACCTATTTATAAAGTTGATGACATCTCGCTCTACTCGTTTAGTGTTATTTGTCTTGCTCTCACAATGTATAAGATTTCAGTCATTTACTGTTTTGTAGATGGGGAACAAGCCCTCTTCGGAGGTTCGTTGGTTCAGTTGGTCGCGCCGATAACAAATTATCAGACTGCACATCACTGTGGATTGAATTCCTTTGCCGAGCCAAAAAAAAAGCGTGCTTGCTCCTTTCTTGTTCAAGCAAGGAGGATGTATTTGGATTCGACCTCATTTGAACGAAACTTTTTAACCAAAGGGTTTAGAGGGGTTGGCAAATGAAAGCATTCAACCCCTAAACTGAGGCAATAAGACGTGTTAGAAAAAAAAAAACTAAACCGTAAATCTTACATTACAGGCTGAGCCTAATGCGACAAATCTAACGTCAATCAATGGCGAATTTATGTTACCAAAAGAAACTGGATAAATTTCATGGACATATTTTTGTCAATTCATGTGCTCAAAAATAACGTTTTCCAAGCAGCCAAATCGTGTGGAAAGTGCAACTTTTTCGCACTACATAGTTCTTTTAATTTTCAGTTTTTATTTTATTTTTAACTCCTTCAGCACGACGCAGATTTTATTATTCGAGTAAAGTTTTACAAATTAGTCAAGTACAGATTATCATTCTGAAACGATAGCGGCAAAAGAGCTTTCCAATGATATATGTCACGTCGTTATTGGTTTCTAGATTAAGGTTCATACATTTTTGCCGATCCTCCTTTGGCTTCACTAACATATCTAGCTATTTACGCACGGATGTGCCCGTCAGACCTGCCTGACAGTCGTGCCTGGCGCGCAAAACTGCTAAAAAGGCTAGCAACATACGCACGGATCTACCCGTTAGATCTGCCTGACAAGCATACCTGTGCCTGTTCTTGCCATATATTGGCAGTTTTTCCCGCCAGGCACCAATGCCAGGCAGATCTTTTGGGTGCATCGTGGGTATATAGCCAAACAATATAACGACTGTGGACCGCACCTCCCTGCGCTATTTAGGGGTAGTCCCTCAATTTTCACTTCTAAGAAAAGATTGAAAGAGCATTTCTTTTCTCTTACTTGATAGATACCATATATGAGTATATATGTATGATATATAGTTTATATATTTGCATACTATCTATTGTCTTTTATAAAGTATTTTCAATATATTTTATTTTCGTACATAATTATACACATATTATTATAAACTAACGCGTTAGTTTTTAAGCAATCTACAAATTATAAACCAGACCGACAGGGTTTAGAATTTACGTGACTTTTGTTCTTACAAGTCAACCTAATACGAAGACTATTCGGGGGCTTCGCTGCGCTCGCCCCCTCTAGTCTTCACTTAAGCAACCGCAGTGTTTGCCCTCGTATTTCCTTTACAATTCAAGTTTAAACCAGTTCACAATTTAATGGCGTGGTTTGGCTGGGTTAGCAGTGGGGTAGGCAGACCCTGTGGAGAATATCAGTTTAAGTACTTGGGAGATCAAAAGGCGACGACTGCAATGCTCCTATCTCCCATCTCCGTCCAGGCACGCCGAGAGATTGAGGAGCCGTGAAGGGACCTAGCTGTCCAAGGCTTTGCAATCGGAATGGTAGTAAAGTAATTACGTACCAAGCTGGTAAGTATCACAATAAGTATGGGTCCTTACATATGAAATTGGCGTTTTGCATGGGAGGAACATAAAGTCGTTTTTTTTAAATATAATATATTTATTTAATCAAAGTATGTACCATTGCTATCTATACACTTTTGCCATCTCATAGGTAGTTCTTCGATCCCTTTACAAAAAAAAACTTTCGGACGGGAATCAATAAAATCTTTGAAGGCGGTTTGGACTGCCCCATTGGAGTTGAATTTTTTCCCTTTCAAGAAGTTATCCAAATTTCGAAAAAAATAGTAATCTGTTGGAGCAAGGTCCGGAGAGTACGGTGGATGTCTTAGACATTCCAATTGAAGCTCCTCTAATATGGTAGGCGTCTGTTGTGCAGTGTGTGGTCTATCATGAATCAGCAGTGGCCAAGAGCGATTGACCAGCCTCGGTTGTTTAGCAGCTACCTTTTCCATCATGATATTCATATTCATATTTATTTGTTGATAACGTCAGTTACATGTCACCTTCTCACAGTCAGTTGAACGGAGTGGACGTGTGTTTCTGCAATTCCTAAAGTCGCAAGTGTAAATTCGTGATTGGTTGAATTAGCAATATTCATTTCTTGCTTCTGCTTGAGCTGTTCTTATGGCTTGGCTCCACCCAGTGGGCTGTCCTAGAGTGAGATAACTAGTTTCTCTGAGCGTGTGCTGTTTCGCTGACTGCTTCTCTCGTTTATTTATTAATACAAATAAACCTAGAAAAGTGCAAAAGTGTTCGGTGCAACTTTGAGACTCGATCCTGGGTCTGCGACGTGTGAGTTGGGCGTTCGACCGCTGAGCCACGGCTAGGTGCTCGCAGCGACGCGAAACAAAGACTCGCCTTCTACGAGCCGCTTACAACCTACAACGCAACAAGTGCTACGCCGCGCCGCAGCGTGCTACGTCGTGCTACGGCAATTTCTCAATACGTTACGAATTTGCTACAAGTACGTAACCTCCATCTGATATATTGTGGATGAAAACTATCCTACCGCGCTCCTACCGTGCTGCATTATCCCATCAGCTATTAAACGCCGTCACTGGTCTCAGGATTAACCCTAGTTACCTGCTCCTATCATGTCTTTGGCCCGTACGCCACCATGCGGAGGACTCTCTGCATCTGAATCAGATCTGCGCAATCTGTCATCGATGCAGGATGGAATAGTTGCAATCACTCAGAGAGATAAACGCCGTCGCCTGCCGGATGATGAAGAGGATCATTTAACGTCTTTCAAAATTGAAATGAAAGAGATGTTCCAGACTTTCCTACTCCAACAAAACACGAGGATGGATGCCCTCGAGAAGAAAATGGCTGACGTTAAAACCGATACATCATCAATATCTGCTACAAATGTGCAAATTGACCATTCTATTGCTACTGTCTCGGATCAGCTAACTTCTATGCAGACAAAAATCACTGAACTAGAAGGCGATTGTAAAGTTTTGGCGAACCAGGTTAATTCCATCGAGGAAAAAATCACTAAAGATCGACATGAACAATCAACCGAGATGACCCGAATCTATCAAAAGGTAGAAGAAATGCAGCAGTATTCCCGCTCTTCTTCGGTGGAAATAGGTAATGTGCCCGAGCCTCGCGAGAAAGAGACAACCAATGATCTTATCTCTGTTGTGCTGAGCATAGTAAAATCATTACAAATTGATATTGAGACAAGAGACGTTCGTGATGTATATCGCTCACATGGTAAACCTGGAACTTTAAGGCCGATTGTGGTTGAGTTTACTTCAGTGTCACTCAAGAGCAAGTTACTGTCGGCCATTCGTTCCTTCAACAAGGGAAAAGAGAACATCAATAAATTCAACTCTGAGGTAGTCGGGTTACCTACAGAGAAGAACCCGATATACATTAGTGAGCACCTATGCTTCAGTACCAAAAGGCTTCTTTACATGACCCGTGAATTCGCGAAGCAAAATGATTATAAGTACAGCTGGATAAGAGAAGGGAAAATCCACTTACGAAAATCTGAAGGCGAAAAATACATCATAGTGAAATCTGAAAAATGCCTTGAAAATCTCAAAACTAACTTGTGACTATACAATTCCCGAAGCTCCAGATTGCTACTACGTATCTCAGAATATTACTGTTTATTTTTTTTGGTATCAATCACAATTTTAATGTTTTATGTAAAGTATGTATCTATATATCTACTGTCTATAACATATCTCTATTGTTATTATTATGTATTTACACCGTACTTAATATGCTTCATTTATTCTAAACCTGTTTCCAAAGAACTTTTAATGCTTTTACCTCCGAAACATAACGAGCCCTTTTGCACTACTTCAGTATATTGCGAACCAATATCGTTCCTTATCGGTACTCGGTACCAATACGAAAACATAGTTTTAAATGACTGACTTAAATCAGGTAGTCACCGACATTGACAACACTGTCAGGGTCGGTGACTCTTACTTGGTTGGCAGTGCTGAGGAATGTGCGGGCTTGTTAAATAAAAATGGTCGTTGTCTAAGAGTAATCACTCAAAATATACGTAGCGTTGACTGTAACCTGTACAACTTTCAAGTGCTTCTATCGAGATTAAAAATAGATTATGATTTTATTATTCTAACAGAATGTTGGCTACGCCATTTAGGTGTACTTCCATGTCTTCCCGATTACTGCCATTTCTCAACAAATCAGCACATCAACCAAAATAGCGGCATAGTAGTCTACGCAAAGAGCGATAGTAATATCAGTGTTTATGAACCAAAAGTTGATGACGCAGACTGCTTGGTCATTAAAATAGGAGGCACGCATGTTATTATTTGTATTTACAGATCACCTAGTAATGACAAGGTTGAAGATTTTCTAACATCTCTAAATAGTCTATTAAATGATTTAAAAACTACTCCCAATATTCTAATAATTGGAGACATAAATATTGATATTTCAGAAGAAAACTCGGACAACAGATCTTCCGAATTGCTGGAGTTATGTGCTATGCATGGACTACTTCCTACCCATACCTTCCCGACAATAGAACTCACATGTTTAGACCACTTATTTGCCAAGTCAAATTTAAACAAAATAACTACTGTAGTTTGTAGTTCATCTGTAACAGACCATAGCTGTGTTATGGCATCAATTCCATTTGGTAAGTACACTGATTCACCCAAACCGGTGACCTTGCATAAGAGGGTAAATTACGAGGCTGCACTCGGCGACTTGCGTTTGCTAGATTGGACAGGAGTATTAAATGATAATGATCCAAATACCGCAACCTTTAACTTTCTTCAAAGAGTATCGGATACACTGGATAAGCACACTATCATCGTAAAACTAGCCAAGAGAAAAGCTCCTATGAAGCCATGGATCACTCCAGGCTTAGTTAGATGCATGCGTTTCAGAGATGCATTGCACCTAAAACTTAAAAAATCGCCATTTGATTCCGTACTACACGTTACTTACAAGAGGTATAGAAATTTTTGCAATAACTTACTCAAAAAGATCAAACGTCGCTATGAAAGGACTGAAATTAATAAACACAGGTTCAATATGAAAAAGACTTGGCAGACTATACGTGGTATTTGCAATTTTGGTACTCACTCAAAGTCACCGGTAGAACTACTTCAACTATCACGTAATCGACAAGCTTCGGTAGATATGGTCAACACACATTTCTCCACCGTGGGCCAACATCTGGCAGACAACATCTTAGGGAAATTGAACAAATCTGATACCGAGCTTGCGTCTAACTACCGTTCAAATGTTAACACCCTTAACTCGTTTGTTCTTCTACCCACTGATGAGATTGAAATAAGAAAAATTCTAATGTCTCTAAAGAACACGGCCTCTGCTGGATGGGATGGTATCTCATCTATGTTTTTCAAAACTGCCAAAGATATCCTTATCAAGCCGATTACATATTTGTGCAACTTATGTCTTTCTGACAACGTGTTTCCTGATGTGTTGAAAAAATCAGTCGTAATTCCTATTTATAAGAATGGCAAAAGAGATAGTGTTAATAATTATAGACCAATTTCCCTGCTTCCAGTCCTGTCTAGAATTTTGGAAAAGGTTATTAATTCTAGACTTATTAACTATTTGGAGCAAAGTAAATTCCTGGCACCAAATCAATATGGTTTCAGAAGGGGAAAGTCCACTTCAGATGCAATTGATGGCCTTGTGACTCATGTGGCCAAGGAACTGGATGACAGCAATAAATGCCTAGGAATTTTCCTTGACCTGGCCAAGGCATTTGATACAGTCTCTGTCCCCATCTTGCTTCAGAAACTTGAAATCCTGGGTGTGAGAGGTGAACCCCTTCAATTGTTTAAGAGCTACATGAGTGGTCGGCGGCAGTATGTCAGGATTGATGAGGAAACCAGTACCGAAGCAGCTGTATCGTTTGGTGTTCCCCAAGGTTCAGTCCTTGGACCTACATTATTCCTTATTTACATCAACGATCTGTGCTTGCTCAAACTCAAGAATTGCAAAATTGTAACCTTCGCCGATGACACTGTACTTCTTTTTAATGGCAAATCATGGAGTGATGTCAAAGACTTGGCAGAGGCTGGTTTTAGACTAGTTCTGAATTGGCTGAACAGTAACATTCTTACACTAAATGTATCTAAGACCAAATACATCTCCTTCAGTATGAGAAAAAATGGTCAGCCACAACCGGAATTTAGTCTGAGGGACCACTCTTGCCAGAATGTTACAGCCTGCTCATGCCCTTCTCTCATGTCTACCAAAACAATCAAATATCTGGGAGTGATTGTTGACCAATGTCTCAATTGGAAAGAACAGGTTCGGGTATTAGCAGGCAGAGTAAGAAAACTAATCTGTATTTTTAAAAAATTACGACATCTGCAGGATCCACATCTAGTTAGGTCTATTTATTATTGTCTCTGCCAGTCAATAATTTCCTACGCTATTAGGACGTGGGGTGGGACAGGCAAGACCAACCTCTTGAAACTTGAGAGAGCTCAGAGAGCAATTATCAAAGTTATAAACTTTAAAAACTTCATGTCCTCCACTACCGATCTATACAGAGAATACTCTGCTTACGTGCTTACAGTCCGACAACTCTATATAAAGGCATTACTGATACACCAACATTCGATACCTGGTCGCGACACTACAGAGAAACGTAGAAAAGATCGTGTATACGAGATTCCCTGTTGTCGCACAATGTTTGTCCATTCATTTGGTTACTTCCGTGGGCCCCTTCTTTATAATAAAATCAATAAGATTCTCATAACATTCAAAGAATGTAACACCTACTCCTGCTCGAAAATGCTGGATAAGTATTTTATATCATTAGACTACGATCTTACGGAAAAGCTTTTGGAAGCTTTTGTTTGAAGTGAAGCATTATGCATATTATTTACTTATTTATATTTAAAAAATTATATATCCAAACAATATTATGTATGATAGTATATGTTCAGGCTTCTCGGCACCCAATGACCTCGCAGGGGCCCATCAGCTACGAGGTAGCGTAGCGATCAGATGCCAAGAAGTGTGAACGTCGGCGATTCACCGAGCTAGTAATTATGGAGTCGATCTAACCTGGTCTGTGCTTCGGTCCCGTCAACCTCCTGTCTCTCTGCAAGGCCCGGGTGCACCCTAGGCTCTTCTTGGTAGACAGGTTCTTCAGCCAACCAGGTATGACTGGCAGGCCAGCTTCGGCGAACACAGTGTTCCAACACAGGTTATGTTACGTGGGAAAAACCAATCGGCCACGTAAATGCGAACTTTATCTGGTTCGGGGAACCACAACACACTCAGCTATATAGACAATCCTGAGGGGAACCCGAATACATTCCAGATGGCTTGCGATTTAATTTCAATACCCTAATCAATACGCGTTACATTGCGAGGGCTTTCGTCTGTCAGTTGTCAAAAACTGCAAGGTTGGCAGCAACGTCAAATTCAAAATGGCCGTTCCGAAACCATCGATCGAATATCGATTTGGAATCGAACAATCACCCGCCCGGACAGGCACCCACCTGTCCCCTAATCTACGGGCAGCCGAGACAAGGTTGACTATCTCTCGTAAGTATCGTTCCGCACCGATGTAGTTAGTGCCGTTATCAGAGCGGATCAAAGTTGGAAGACCCCTTCGAGAAACAAACCTATCCAAACAAGCAATGAAAGCCTCTGTCGAGAGATCAGCAACGAGCTCGAGATGTACCGCCTTGGTGGATAAACAAACAAACACACATAGGTACGCCTTGTATTGCCCCTTCTGGGTAACATGCACGGCCGCTCTGGGGCCATGATCCGAAGATACTACTACATGGCTGTGGGGCCAGTCCGATTCTCTCCTGGCAAGCCAGGGTGGTCCCCACCACAAATGGTGTCTAACGAGTTCAGGAGCCCGACATCCCCTGGATGCACAATCAGACGGGTTCAATTCTCCTGGTACATGTCTCCAGGTCAGTGGGACCTCAGACGACACAATCTGGGAGACACGGTTCGCAACAAAAACCTCTAAGTTATGGACCGAAGCCTTCAGCCAGCACAAAACAATCTGGCTGTCCGTCCACGCGTACACCGTATCCTCCAAAACCACTGACCCACGCAACACTGTTAGAGTGTGATTCAAAAGTTTGGTCAAAAGAGCAGCCCCGGACAGTTCCAGTTTTGGAATCGTCATCCTTGTCCGAATAGGCGCTACCTTGCTTTTTGCCAAAACCAAACGCACTTCGACCTCCCCGGTGGAGGTGACGGTTCGCAAATAAACCGCTGCCGCAAACCCTCGTTCAGAGGCATCACAAAACCCGTTAAGGGTTGCCCTGTAATCCCCAGCAGGGACCAATTTCCTCGGCAGCGATACATTAATTATATCGAGGCCCAACCATTTTGCTAAATCATTCGATACAATGCAGCCCTGAGCTCCAGAATCTAATAGGGCGCGAACGTATGTTGGGTTGCCCGCCAAATCCCAAACAAGCACAGAGGCGATCGGTAACACCACCGTCTCCGGTTGGGGGGCAACAAATTGTTGGGCCGCAAATTCCTAGCGAGGGCCCCCGGGGCCCCACTGTGCCTGTAACCGATCAGGTAGGCAGCTATACGCCAGAGGGTCCCATTGTGCGAATGGCCCACGCGCCGGTTCCATTGCCACCCTACGACGCCCCCCGAAGGGGGGTGGGCGTGAATTCAACCGTGGCCGCTCCATGAGCGGGGGGGACATAACATGCGACCGACGAGGACGAGGCGACGAGCGGGGCGACAACTGAGGCGGCGTCCGAACCGCATCCGCATAGCTCGAAGGTGTCCCATGCCACCCGCCCGTTACGGCCTGCTCAACATACCCAATGTCCCGCTGAGTCGGATGCTGAGTCGCAACCGAAAACTCAGGGCCCCCCATGTGATGACCCTGAGTGCGGCCCTGCACCCCTGGGTGGCTGCGTGCTTGTGGCACCATTGCCCGATGAGTCGGATGCTGAGTCGCAACCGAAAACTCAGGGCCCCCCATGTGATGACCCTGAGTGCGGCCCTGCACCCCTGGGTGGCTGCGTGCTTGTGGCCCCATTGCCCGCTGAGTCGGATGCTGAGTCGCAACCGAAAACTCAGGGCCCCCCATGTGATGACCCTGAGTGCGGCCCTGCACCCTATTACCGCCCTGTGCACGTGGGGACATTGGCCCCTGAGTTGCAATCCAAGTCGCAAACGAATTCTCAGGGCCCCATTCCGTATCACCCTGGGTACGGCCCTGTGGACGTGGGGACGTTGGCTCCTGAGTTGCGCTCCGAGTCGCAAACGAATTCTCAGGGCCCCATGCCGTGTCACCCTGGATACGGCCCTGTGGAGGCTGTTGGCCGGACCGGTTCATGCACAACAGATTGTTGTGGGCCCCACCACAATATCCGCACATTTTTGTGCGCGTGCAGTCCCTAGCCATGTGTGGCCCGAGGCACAGGAAACACCAGCTCCGCTGCTTGGCCATCCGGCGCCGTCCCTCAACCCTAAGTTCCCCGAACTTATTGCAATTGGCCACAGCATGGCCAATCTGCCTACAACATGGGCAGGTCTCACTATGTGGGGTCAATGCACTCACAGTCCCATACGACTGCCGGTTGGTGCGGTCCTTCCTCTTCGGAGGGCCCCTACTCACAGTGCTCCCGGCAGCTCTCTGTGGCTCCGAAGGATGGGTGACCGTCAACCCCAAATTCTCTGCCCGTCGAGCCTCCTCTTCCAAGAATCCGACCAAGTCGGAGAAGGCGGGCAGGTCCTCGGCCGACCTCCCGTGAGACTGTTCGAAACGAGTCTGCACGTCAGCGGGTAGGCGGGAAAGTACAATGTACAGCAGTAGGTACGACCATTCACCAACCGGAAGTCCAAGATTCTCTAGAGCCTTGGTGACGGACAACAATGGGTTCAAAACCTCCGTCTGTATGGCCCCGACCTTGTTCACAACCGGGATACTAAACAAACGGTTCAGTTGGGCATCGGCCAACCTCCGTTTGTTATGGTAACGTCTGACCAACAATTGTCTGGCCGTTTCATAGTTACCCTCCGTAACTGTCAAATGAGCGACCAGCTCCCTAGGCTCACCCCTCAATGCTGCCACCAGCTGAGCCATCTTGACAGACTTGGTAATGTCCGATCGCATGTGCACCAAACTGTCGAACAGATTGATGAAGCTCATCCATTCACCGGACACTCCGTCAAAAGTAGGCATAGTTATGGCAGGTAACCTGGACCCCGAACCCTGAAGCGGCAGAGGTGCTTCAATGTCACCACCATGGCTGGACTCGCGCTGTCTACGTATGTCCG
Source organism: Argyresthia goedartella (assembly GCA_949825045.1). Lineage (NCBI taxonomy): Eukaryota > Metazoa > Arthropoda > Insecta > Lepidoptera > Argyresthiidae > Argyresthia > Argyresthia goedartella. The sequence goes on along the minus strand of OX463823.1, from coordinate 4,168,275 downwards.
CAGCCTTCTGCGTGATAGCGGCTGCCATCTCCATACATTGGTCGACATCCCCTAGCAACCGTGACAGCCTGTCAGGTGCGCAACCATCAACTGATTCCGCCTGCGCGGACAATTCGAGCACCCTGTTGTAACGTTCCTTAACGTCCATAGACCGCTCCAATACCACATCATGCCTATCTAAACGGTCTATCAGACCGTGTGCGGAGGAAAACCATCTGAGTTCCTTAGAAACACCCTTCTGGATTTCAGATAACGACATGATCGGAACGATACTTACTCACAATTTGCAGTAACTCAATTTTATTGGACCCTCCAGTCTATAACCCAAACGAGGGAACCCTAAACCACAACTTAAACAATGCTGTTTTCCTTAAACAATAGGAACCGAGTTTTATATCTATATAAATTCTGTAAATACAATTTAGTTTCCCTTTATCATTATAACACACACAGATAGTCAATATTAGTTCAAGTTATAAATTGCTATAAACTGAAAACAATGTAATAGCCTGCTATCAATAGATGTAACTACCTATGTTAACCAAACATTCATTAGCATTACTAGACCACTAATAGATTGACTAACTGGTACTTCAATGCAAATTTCAATTCACCTACAATGTACCTAAGTTGAGTACCTACTATTCTGAGTCACATCTCAGTACAACTGGTCATTTAGGGAAAACTGTAATATCTGTCTGTCTACTACCAGCAATAGACTTATAGCTTACAATACTACCAATCTATGTGGATACAGGAACAACACCAAGTTAGCTAATAACCGCCTATACCTACAGATTGATAGTCCCAAATCGTGGGTTCCTGGAGCCCTTGACGGCTGCAAATCTCAGGAAACCACGCTCTTGCTACCAAAATGTTCAGGCTTCTCGGCACCCAATGACCTCGCAGGGGCCCATCAGCTACGAGGTAGCGTAGCGATCAGATGCCAAGAAGTGTGAACGTCGGCGATTCACCGAGCTAGTAATTATGGAGTCGATCTAACCTGGTCTGTGCTTCGGTCCCGTCAACCTCCTGTCTCTCTGCAAGGCCCGGGTGCACCCTAGGCTCTTCTTGATAGACAGGTTCTTCAGCCAACCAGGTATGACTGGCAGGCCAGCTTCGGCGAACACAGTGTTCCAACACAGGTTATGTTACGTGGGAAAAACCAATCGGCCACGTAAATGCGAACTTTATCTGGTTCGGGGAACCACAACACACTCAGCTATATAGACAATCCTGAGGGGAACCCGAATACATTCCAGATGGCTTGCGATTTAATTTCAATACCCTAATCAATACGCGTTACATTGCGAGGGCTTTCGTCTGTCAGTTGTCAAAAACTGCAAGGTTGGCAGCAACGTCAAATTCAAAATGGCCGTTCCGAAACCATCGATCGAATATCGATTTGGAATCGAACAGTATAAAATCTACATAACAACATATAACTATACCTACATATATTTAAAATATGCAATATATATATTTTCTATATTTCTATTTCTATATTATACCTAAATTACTTATAAGCTGTTAACTATTTATTCTATATTAGTACTTATACTGCACTCTGCTCCAATAACAATCTTATAAACTTAGACAGGAGTCTATTGCAAATTGTTTTAGTTTTTGTTCAGCTGTGAGAAGAGCAATGCTCTGCCGTCATACAGTCTTGACTAGTACGGAGGGCACTACACTACTCACTACCACTACAACAACTCACATAATGTTGTATTATACAAATACCTAGTTTTTATGAGTTATTGTTGGTGTTAGAGTATGTTAAGTTATTTGAAATAAAATAAAATAAATAAAATAGAGTTTCTGGACTGTAAGTAAACCTAATTTAACAAAGTGCTCTTTGCATGTTTCCCACTGTGGTATTCTTACCATTGTGCATATCGCTCGCTTCTGGCGTATGAATGCTTTTTTAATATTATATTCGTTGCTATGACCCCAAAACATAATGCTATACCGTAATTTAGATTCAACTAATGAATAGTAAACAGCTTTTATTTGGTCTAAGCTTAGTTCATCTCTTAAACTTCTCAAGGCATAACATGATGAACTAATAGAGCTTTCTATTGCTGCCAGCTCATGTTTCCAGTTAAGAGAACAGTCTACATGTACTCCTAGAAATTTTACTATATTTACTTGTTCGATTGTACTGTCATTAACTTTAATCTCGAGAGTATTATCATTTCTGGCGGTGGTTTTTAAAATCATGACATTTGTTTTGCTAGGGTTTATGTGGAGATTATTTTCGCTGAACCACTCATTAAAAGCTGAAAGAGCTTTAACTACAATATTATTTAGTGTTTTTATGTCATCAGCATAAATAATCGCATTTGTGTCATCCATTAGCAAATAAAACAAGTTTAATGTCCGGATTTTTATTAAGTATGTAGTCTATTGAGTCATTTGTGAATATGATGTAAAGAACTGGTTCCAAAATGGATCCTTGTGGCACTCCCATTTTTATTTTAGATATATCGGATTTTTCCACTTTTTCCGTACCATTATTTTCATATTAAATTTCAAAAAATTGTGTTTTATTTTGTAGATAGCTTATAAATAAATTTAGGGTATTTTCTCTCCCGCCGTAGTGTTCTAATTTGTTTAATAATAGTGTATGGTCTACTGTATCAAAAGCGGAACTAAGATCCAAGAAAAGTCCGGCCACTTTCATGCTATCATTGAGATTCTTGATAACATCATCGATCAGAAAGTCAATAGCATCCATCGTACCTACGCCTTTTTGATATCCGAATTGCCGGTTTCTATATGTATATTATTGCTAGCCAGGTGAAAAATTAATCTGGTTTTCAATAGTTTTTCAAAAAATTTTGATAACGTTGATAAAATCGATATAGGCCTATACATTTTTGGATCAGTTTTTGTGCCCTTTTTAAAGATAGGAATGACTTTAGCTATTTTCAACTGCTCTGGGAATATTAAATTCATCAAAACACAAATTAAAGAAATGTTATTAATGGTTCTGCTAAAATGTCAATGTTGTCTTTTATAATACAAATTGGGATTTCGTCATGATTTTTCATTATTCATTTTTGATGCTAGGTTAGTAATTTCAGCAGATGTGACATTTCTTAAGATCATACTTTTTTCTACTCTTTTGGTGTTTTCCGTTAGATATGATTCTGATACATGGTGGTTGTCGACAGAAGATTTGTTACAGTTAAACTGATCAGAGAACATTTTTGCTATTTTATTAGGATCATCTACAATCCTGTCATCAACCTTAACCATAAGTTTATCCTTAAACTTGAGACTGCTTTTATTGCGGTGTTTAACTACTTGCCAAATTTATTTGGGGATGTTGGTAGATATACTAATGGCTTTTCTGACTGACAATCTTTGCAGACCTTTTATGACTTTGCGGTACTGATTGATATACCTGCGTTTGAATTGAAGAACATAATTGTCAATGTTTTCTCCTTTAGCCGTACTGAGACATCTCTTCATTTTACTAGACACTCTTAGACCCCTCGCTATCCATTATATCTGCGTACCTTTACAGAGATTTACTTTCTTTTTACATTTCCGATAGCTGTAATCAAATATTTCTGTAAATTTATTTAAAATCGTGTTAATACCCACTCCTTGCCAATTATGTAAAGCGATATTTTCTCTGAAAACATTTCGACTAATTTCGTTAAAGTTTCTTTGCTTTTTATAAATAAATTATTCTTTGTGTTGACTCTGATTATGATTCACAAAGGAGCTTCTAAAAGTACCCGAAATACAAGCATGCCCATCGGCCAAGTTATTGTGGTGTATGTCAATATTGGTCATTTCGTCATTATGAATATTTGTAATTATATTGTCAATGTAAGATATAGAGTCATTGCGGATAAAAGTAACAGTATCAATACAAGGTTTAAAGTTATAACATGTTAGGAGATCCTTAAAGTTATAACATGTTAGAAATTCCTTTTTTTGTTTATTATTCGTCATCAGATCAATGTTAAAGTCCCCTAATAGAATTAATTTCTTTTTGAAAAAGTGCTCCAGTAACATCTCCAGCTGACTCATAAACGTATCAAAATTTTTGTCACTTGTTGTGCGATAAATACAACAGATATTAAGTTTTGTATTAAAATATCCTTAATACTACAAATTTTAAAAGAGTACATTTTTTACATTTTTTGCATATTTCTAACTCTTCAATTCACAATTTTCTTTTGCTGATATGAGTGATCCACCCCTTTTCTTATTGACTCTAGTTGTGTATGAACCCATTTTATAATGGGTCAAATGGAAAAGTGGTGCAGATGTTTTATTTAGAAAATGTTCAGTCATACAAACATAGGTGGGTTTATTTTCTAGACAGTGCAAGTATAACTCAAATTCGTTCTTCTTAGTACTTATACCACACACATTCTGATGTAATAAAGCTACACTTTGATTTAAATATAATACAGCATTTTGGTTTTATAAAAAAAAAAAAAAAATTTTGTTATTGGTAAATAGAGTTAGTTTAGTTGAATGTCATTTGATAAATATAAATATAATAAATATAATATAAATAAATATAAATTACATTAAACTTAAATTGTGTCAAATTAAATTAAAATAATAATAAATTATATTGAATTATATAAAAATATAAAAAAGTAATAATTTATTTAATTAACATAAATGTTGTCTAGAGAGAGTCTACCTAGTTGGGTAGGTCTAGGAATTCCGAAAAAGTATAGAAGGTTTGCTCGACAAGCCAGCGCTTCAGGCGCAGTTTGAAAGTGCTTGGATTGGGAGCATCGGGAAGACGATTATATACCGCCGGACCCATGACGTGAGTCATCTTCGATGACTTCCCCAATGTGTGGGGGACCGTCGCTAGTTTGTGACCGTGGCGGTGTATTTTGCGGAGCGTGCGGAATGAGTCCAGGTTTTCGCGCACGTAGACGGCCACTTGCAGAATGGTGACGGACGGCAATGTCAGGATCCTGAGCGCTTTGAAGTGAGGCTTCGCGGCGACGTCCCAGCGGACCTGGACTATAGCTGTCATGGCTCGCTTTTGCATCCTGAATGCCCGTTCCCAATCTGCTGCGCGTCCCCACAGTTCGGCTCCGTACTGCAGCAGCGAGTGCACTGTAGCAAAGTAGCACGACTTCACTATGTCGCGCGGCACCGTGCGTGCCAGCCGTCGCGCAAACAGCCTGTCCACGTGCGCACTCCACGTGAGGCCGCGGTCCAGCTCGAAGCCCAGAAACGTTGTCGCCTCCACTTGCTCGACCGGCACTCCGCCCACATGGACGTTCAGTGAGACAGTTCGGTTATTGTATGGTTTAGGCTTAGCTCAAGGCCTCCAATCGTTTTGTTCGTAATAATTCCTGCCACATCGTCAGCGTATATATATAATTCGCTGGAGGTCATTGCTTGTGGCAGGTCGCGAAAAAAGAATATTGGATACAGAAGAGCCCTGAGCAACCCCCATATGTTTCATGATTTGCAGTTGCTGACAATAGACATCTGCCATAATCGTCTGGCCAGATTTAAGAAAGCTGTAGTGAACGACACCAGCACTAGTCCACCAAACGCTCACAAGTAACTTTTTTGGAGTCAATTTTCGCTTGGGGCATGGTTTGGCTGGTTAGGCAGGGTTCAGCCATTGCGATGAGCGCTTCCGACTATCGTAAAGGATCCACTTTTCATCACAGGTAATGATTCGATTATAATCCTTTCATCATTGTGCCAGGTGAGTAATGCAACGCAGCAGTCAACGCGCGTTTGTTGATTTGCTTCACTCAGTTCGTGAGGTTTCACCCACCTTTCAAGCTTTTTCACCTTCCCAATTTGCTTCAAATGGATTAAAACAGTTTTATCACTAACACCGCAGCCTGCAGCTAACTCGGACGTGGTTTGCGATGGATCTGCTTCCACAATAGCCTTAAATTCTCCATTATCAACTTTGGTCTCCGGCCGTCCACTGGGCTTGTTCTGCAGGTCGAAATTTCCAGAACGAAAACGTTTGGAACCAAAAACGCACTGTGTTTTCTATTGCGGCACCATCGCCATATACATCATTAATCCTTCGAGATGTTTCTGCAGCACTGGTGCCACGGTAGAACTCATACTCGTAAATAAAGCGATATTTCAAGTTTTCCATTTTTTTATAAGTGTGTTGATGAATGAGTTTTTCCTGACGTCATGAAAAATAGTAAACTGATTCCTTTATATAAGTCCAGCAATAAAAGTGATCTGACTAACTACAGACCAATATCAATACTCCCCGCTCTAAGTAAAATATTTGAAAAAATATCTTAAGCCATTGCCAGTTATTGACCCATTTTAATATAAACCGATTGTCCCATAGTGAGCAATATGGCTTAACTAAAGGCGTTCCACTGCAGATGCAGGGATAAGGTTCTTAAAGCATATCTTTGATGCTTGGGAAAGGTCTCAAGATGCAATGGGTGTCTTCTGTGACATTCCCAAAGCATTTGATTGCGTTAGTCACGAAACGTTAATTTGTAAATTACAGCATTACGGAGTTCAGGGGAAAGCTCTCGAACATGTCTTCTCTTATCTTATTAATAGAATCCAGAAAGTTGATGTGAATGGAGAGAGGCCATCTGGATCTATCATATCAATGGGTGTCCCTCAAGGTTCAATATTGGGCCCGTTTTTGTTTTTGGTGTATATTAACGATACTGCCTTTTTTGTAAAAAAAAGTATGTGATATTGTTTTGTTAAACCATACTCTCTTAATAGATCGCAGACAGTATTCAGAAAGCAATAATGAACGGTTAAGACCCGTTAAGTTAAGTCAAAAGAGGAAACCTAAATGACAGAGGAATAAATGGTTTCATTTCAAGCTTTTGTGAAATTTTCCATAGTTGTTTTGTGAAAAAGAAGAAAAAGGTAGCGGTAGGAAAGTCAGGCAAAATTAAATGGCTTACACCAGGCCTAAAAGTCTCAAGTAAAAATAAAAGGGTTTTAGCAAATACGAATAGTTGTAACGAGAGTATCAAGCATTATCGTAGTAAGTATATTAGGATATACAGGAGAGTACTGATACAAGCCAAAAAGCTTGCAGTTCGGTCGGAACTAGATAAAGCAAAATACTCTACAAAAGCTTTGTGGAAAGTAGTGAACAAACACAGAAATAAGAAAACGATCTCGGTCACAGAAAAGTTATTGCTAAAAGTAAATGACAAATTACTGACAAACCAATAGAAATAGTAGACGTCTTATCGCAGACCAATTTGAGGTTAAATCCATAGGAATTATAAATGATTTTCAGCAAGCAGTAGATCTGCAAAAAAAAACTGTCCGAGGGTCACAGGAGAGATGGACTTTAGGCCTACGTGTATAATTGAAATCAAAAAGATAGTCCAACTTTTTGAAAGCAAGCCATCGTGTGGTTTCGATGACATGCCGATCACAGTTATCAAAAACAACATTGATATTCTAGCAGAGCCACTTACAGTACACTTACACTTTTCTAACTGTTTAAATATGGCAATTTTCCTAGATCAACTTAAGATCGCCCGTCTACTGCCAGTTCATAAAAAAGGAACAAAAGAAAATCCGTTCCACAACAGACCTATTTCATTATTGCCAGTCCTATCGAAGATATTTGAGAAAATTATCAAGGTAAGATTTTTAGCGCACTTGGTAATTTATAAAATACTAAGTGACAGACAGTTTGGTCATCGGAGAGGTTTGGGTACATCTGATGCTATTGATACATTGGTGGATGACGTTAAACGAGATGAGAAAATGAAAGTTGCTGCACTTTTTCTAGAATTGAGCTCGGCGTTTGATTTTGTGGACCATGCCATTTTAATAGATAAGCTGGAACATTATGGTGTAAGAGGGAAATGCCTGGATCTAATGAAATCCTACCTTCAAAATAGGAAGCAGATTGTTGAACTGTGCTCGACTGATAGTAGATGTCAAATGATAAACAAGTCCAGATTAGTTCAGTTGACTAGAGGAGTGCTGCAGGGTTCTGTTTTGGGTCCGATCTTCTTTATTGTATTTACTAACGACCTGTTTGAGTATATTGGTTAGGCAATGCCTGATAGTCAACTTGTAGTTTATGCGGATGATACAAATGCTGTTGTTTCAGACAAGTATACACCGTTACTTTTTTATCACCTTTAGAATTTTTACAGTCGACTAGTACTATAGTCATAAACTGATTCAAAAAAAAATTCGCTGAAAAAGTCTTACCTTTACATGTAAAGAGGGACAGGAACTTGTCTCCAAATTATCCGAAATGATTGCCGCGAGCTATCAGAGACGCAGTTTGGCAACGTCGCGCGCGCGCATCAGCTGAGATCGTTCACTTCGTTGATAACAATTTTTCCTTCCTACTTTGGCGGGCTGAGGACCGTCAAAACAATCAATGATTGAAATAGTAGTAGGTAATTAAATTCCGTAGATTACATGTTGTTTTGGCGTAGTTAAAAAATTGGAATCAACGACGTACCTATTTACAGTAATCAATCAAAATTTTACAATAAACTAAAATGAAAAGTTCTACGTAGTGTACTTAAGCAATTGTTCAAAATGTCCTCCGTTTTGATTAATGCACAGCTGAGCTCGTTTGAATCCATTGTTTTTTAGGGACCACAGCACGTCACTTTGTCTTTTTACAGACTGAAAAGCACTTTGTATGCGTTCTTTCAGTTGATTTTCACTGTCGGGCTCATTTACGTACACTAGCCGTTTGATTTCACTCCACAAATAAAAGTCCAGTGGAGTGAGATCAGGAGAGCGTGCCGGCCATGGCACGGCCGTGCCGCCGGGACCCAGGCGACCGATCCAGCGGTCTCCGAACTGTCCGTTTAGGTATTCTCTCACTGCACTGGCGTAATGCGGTGGAGCACCGTCATGTTGGAAATACATCCCGGGCAAATATGCCAAAGGAACACCGTCAAGCAGTCTTGGAAGCTCCCTTTGCAAAATGTCGGTCAAATAACTTTGACCAGTTAAACGTCCACTGATAAAATGCGGTCCGATAACACGGCCGTTTATTATACCAGCCCACACATTGACACTGAATCGGTGCTGGAAAGAGTGCTGTCGTGCAAGATGCGGATTTGTATAGTCCCAGTAATGTTCATTATGAACATTAAATAATCCGATTCTTGTAAAAAAGCACTCGTCGGTGTATAAAATGTTCACATCCCGATGCTCTAAGAGCCACTGGCAAAACTGCATGCGTGGTACTCTGTCTCTTTCAGTTAATTCTTGCACTTTACGGAAGTGGTACGGGTGTTGTCCGGAACTATTCACAATTTTCCAGGCACAATACTGGCTGATGCCAAAGTGCCGTGCTGCCTCATTCGTACTGCGTCGCGGATCCTCTTCGAACCAATCCAGTACATCGTCATAAATGTTGTACCTCGGTCTGCCTCTACCTTGTGCGTGAAAGGGTTCAACAAATTGTCCGTACTCCAACGAGTTCTGATATACTCGTTGAAATGTGGCACAACTCGGAACCCTCCAGCCAGGGTGAAGCTCTTGGTAGAGCCTCCGAGCCGCTACCGTAGACTCCCCAGCTAAAAAATAAGCCCGTAACATCATCGTGTACTCGCGCGGCCCGTACTGCGGAAATTCGCGCCCGCGGCGACCCGGGGGCTGTGCCATTTTGACGCGTGCGACAAGTGACACGTACGCGAACCGACTGGCGAGCTAGAGTGTCAGGGAACGGGGAAGGGGTGAGAGGGTGAGTTGAATGACCGGCGCATGCACAGGCCGGGCCGCAGGTAAACTATTTCTCTCTCATATTTGCAGCGCATAAGACTGGTTTTTGCTTGATCGTTATTGTTTACGCCTTGTTGCCAGATTTCGCGTAATCCTGGTGTTTTCCAACGATACATTAGCGCTACTAGGATGCTCTCACTACATAGGACAAGTACCAAAAAATGCATAATATTTTTGAAAAATAATTTCACGTTTTTTTTGTTGATATACGTCGTGTATCGTGTTGCAAGTTAGCCCTGAAAATTCTAAAGGTGATAAAAAAGTAACGGTGTATAACGTCACTCGAATCTTAAGTTAATGCTATTCTAAAACTGTTTCATTCCTGGTCTACCAACAATAACATGAAAATCAACACCAGTAAAACTAATCTACTCTTATTCAAGACCACCACACGAAATAATGATTCAATGAAGGCTACCCTAAACGGGGACGCAGTGGCGATAGTCAATGTAGTTAAGTTTTTGGGTATTAACATTGATGCCTCTCGCAACTGGAAGCCCGAACTTACTGCCCTGGAAGGTAGTATTAGCTCAGCGTGCTATGCCCTGAGAAGTCTAAGGGACGTAGTAGCTGAAATGAAATGAAATGAAATGAAATGAAATGTTTATTAAGAGATCGTGGAAGATGCTGGTGACAAAGTAGGTACTTACAAATTGGTACTAATATATTTAACTTTATGGTAATTCATAGCTATATTATTAACCATACCACATACCTAAAGTTATGTTTAGAACTATAAACTAAATACACAAGGTGATATTGTGGATATCCCATTAAAATGGTGTGTAAGTTACATAGGTAATAGAACCAGCAGAATATAGTCCGCTACCCTCCGCGCTAGTAGAAACTGTGTTGCGGCAAGGCAGAATTCTATAAACTACATGTCCAGCCTATACAGACACAAGCTCCTATCGAGAATGCTTTACTGACGAGTTCAATTTATATTGGTGTAAGTGATGGCGTGTGTAGTATATGTAAAGTTTATAATATGTATGATAGTCAAAGTTAATACAATAATAAGAAAACATATAATATATTAAATCATATACATTACAACTTAAGTACAATTAATTATATGTAGATACATAGATTACATAAACAGTAAAAGTAAAACCTTAGGTACATCTAAAACCAAACACTATTTTATTACTGTTAGCGACATCTCTGTTCTTTCGTAATTAATTTTATTCAGATATTCAGTTACCAAATTGTTGCATGTGGCCTTTACGCAGTCTCTGATATTTATTGTTTTTCCAACTTTATTGTATAGGTACGGTCCAAGGTAGTAAGAGAATTTCTGGGCAAAAGAAGTTCTACAGCCTGGAACATGGTAGACTTGGTGTTGTCTCCTTCTAGATATTACCTGTGAAATTGGTACAGTGTGCTGTCTAAGCAATAAAGATTTGATAAATAGTTGCCGAACCGTTAGCACGTTCAATTCTTTGTAAATGTTATCTGTAGGGTATCGAAAGTTTTTAAAATTTGCAACTTTAATTATTGCTCTTTGGGCTTTTTCTACTTTAATTAAAGACGTTTTGTCAGCTCCACCCCAGGATATTATGCCATAGCAAATGATTGACTGGCACAAAGCAAAATATGTCGTCCTAATTGTTTTAGTATCACGCAGGTGTCTTACTTTTTTAAAGATATATATTAACTTTCTAAGCCTTTTACTCATTGAATCACATTGCTCCTTCCAGTTTAGATTCTGGTCGATTATGAGTCCAAGGTACTTTATAGAGGTACAGTGTGTAATCTCATAGCAGTTGCAAGGTTGAATGCCATTACAAGTATGACACCTAATAGAGAAGTTGACTGGAGGCTGGGTGTAGTTCCTGATGCTAAAAGTTATGTACTTTGTTTTACTGATATTAAGAGTAAGTATGTTTTGGTTTAGCCATTCAAGAACAACACGCATGTTATCCTCTGCTATATTTTTCACCTCCTCCCAGGATTTTGCACTGAAAAGTATTACTGTATCATCAGCAAAAGTGACCTCCTTGGCATGTTGCATTTGTTTTTTACAGAGGTCATCGATATAGACCAATAATAAAGTAGGCCCAAGGACAGAGCCTTGTGGCACTCCAAAGATGATATCTTCCTTATCGCTTTGTATTGTGTCAACCCTAACCGCTTGTTTTCTGTTGGTAAGGTAGTCTGTAAGCAGCTTTAGAGGAATACCACGTACGCCTTTATATACAAGCTTCCGTAGGAGTATCGGGATAGACACAGTATCAAACGCCTTGGCGAGATCGAGGAAAATTCCTAGGCATTCAAACTCAAACTCAAACTCAAAAGTACTTTATTACTGTAGATATTTACATATTCTTAGCAAACGTCATTTTTTGCCTCTTCTCTACATTGGACCACTGTGGGAGAAGAAGGGCGTAGAAACTCACACAGATTGATTTTTAGATCTCTTTTAAAAATAGGTTGTGCTTAACTAATACAATTATGATTTATTTTTATTTAATAAGCTGGAATAACATTTAATTTAATAACATTTATCACTCTTATCTAGTTTTTGTGCAATGTGTGATACTACTGTCTCAATAGCATCAGTGGTAGACTTGTTCCTTCTAAAGCCAAACTGGTTGTTGGACAACAAGTTTTGTATTTCAAGGAAGTTCAGAAGACGGGTATTAATAGTCTTTTCGATGATTTTAGCCAGCGTAGGCAGAAGAAAGATCGGTCTATAATTGGATATATTGTCCCTATCCCCACATTTAAAAATGGGGATAACGATCTACTGCTTCAGAACCTGGGGAAATATACCACTTAATAAGCATTGATTGCATAGGTCGGAAATTGGACGAGCTACTATATGTACAGCTTTTTTTTAAAATATTGATGATATTCCATCCCAACCAGTAGATGTGGTATTTTTTAGGCTCATTATAATATTATTAATCTCTCTATCATCGGTCGGAATAAAAGCTATAGATTTGGTGGGGCTATTGTCTTCAAAAAAATCTGATGCTAGTTGAGTTTGCGTTTTATTTAATTTATTAAGAATGTCGCAAGCTAGTGTACGTCCCACATTCACAAAGTACTTATTCGAGTAGTCTACCGATGCCTGTGGTGTAGATTTAGAATTTAGTAGCTCTGTTGGCGGTCTTGTTTTTGAATTAATATTACATACTTGTTTTATTATCCTCCATGTATTTTTAATGCTCTGTCTATTTTTATTCAATTCCGATCTCTCATAATTCCGTTTCAGATTATGTAAGATATGTGCGCAATGATTTCGGTATCTTTTGTACGTAATTTTCAGTGAGTCGTCATCAGGATTTTTTTGTGTTTTGAGTGCAGTTTATCCCTAAATTTCATACATCGTAGCAAACCTTTTGTTATCCAAGGCTTTATAACAGTAGTTCTGCAGGGAGTTTTGTATGTAGTGGTGTATTTGTGCAGTATCGATGTAACGGTAGTGAGAAAAGCGTAAGCCATCTCATTGGGATCATCATGGGGCAATAAGTCGGTCCAGTTTATTTTCTCAAGATCCAGAAGGGCTTTGCTGTAGTCTATTTTAGTAGTTAATTTAATCTGTTGAGCAGGGCGATAATGTTTTAATTTTAAGGATATAATTACAGCACTATGATCTGTAACTGTTGACCTGCAGACAAGAGTGGTCGATTTGTTTTCGAGCTTTAGGAAACAGTGATCAATACAAGAATGGTCGTGTGTGGCAAACGTGTGTCCTGGCAGCAGACCATGAATTGCCAACAAGCCCAGGTATCCTGGAGCTCTGTGATCAGTGGTCTCGTCTAATATGTCAATGTTGATATCACCTAACAATATTAGATTTTTATAGTGTTTATGAGTTTCCAAAACAAGATCAAGAGAAGTTTTGAAATCGTTTATACAATGTATAGAAGGTGTCCTATACAAACAGATAAAAAAATACCTATCAAGAATTGTTATTACTAGACAATTTGCATCCACAATTTCAGGTTCACTCACGGTTATATTTTGGATTGTATTTCGAACATACACCACAACTCCACTATTTTGATTTATGTGTTTGGTGGTGGAAAAAACTGTGAAATCTTGAAGAATGGGTAGATAAGTAACTTGTTGTAGCCAACACTCAGTTAAGGCTATGATATCAAAATTGATCTTCAGCCTTGCTAGGAGAACCTTAAAGTCATTGAAATTGCAGTTTAAGCTGCGTATGTTTTGAGTGATAACTTTATATTCGTTGTTTAGTCCAGACAGAAATTTGTAACAGTCGTCAGGGTCCTCAACCACATATGCATCACCGAAATTGACTTTATCGTCAAGGTCGATGGTGACCTCATTTATGTCACCCTCCATTAAGATTGTTTGGTTGATGTTTTGAAAAGGTGTGTAAGTTTCGTGATTGAGGACATGTAACAGCGTAGTTTGGTTCATAGATGTTTCCCTTAGTATATATATTGAACATAATTTTGTATATATAGAGTTTATAGTTGATGTATAGTTTAATTATTTTTATCTCATAATGAAGTATGGGCACATGAGACATAGAGCATAACTTATAATTGATTGACATAAAAATACAGAAAAAACAGAAAGTAGCAATAAAAGCTAGGTAAATCTTTATCTTAGGTGATTTGCAGGAGGCAGCACAAGAAAAGAGAGAACAGGATTATAATGTTCTAGTCATTCTGTGATCTCATTGTTTACACTCGTTTTAAGCATTTTTTTATTTTTTTATTTATTATAAACAAGAAAAAATCAATTTACAGTCTGTAGGACCCACAGAAACCATGTAGGTTTGTTCGTGGATCCGTGCTTACACTAACTTAAATATTTGATATGAGTAAGTAGTACATAAATATTCCATCTGTTCTATGGATCTGAGGGTGATGACAGGGGTCGTTTCATTTTTTCTTATAAGTATTTTACCTCGTGAGGTCCAAAGATATTTAAACAGCTGAAGGACACCTGAAAATGGTTTATTATGCTCTGGTTGAGTTCAAGTTGCGCTATAGCATCAAACTGTGGAGTAACAGCTATGAGTATAATATTTTAAAGGCATTCGTGTTACAAAAAAGGCTTCCGATTGAGCTTAAGCTCCTCGTTACGCACAGCAGTTTTAAAGATAAGCTAAGAACATTCTTATTGGAAATGAGTCCATACAGTATTGACGAATTCTGCAATCAATCAAAATAACATTATACATGTTTTTTTTGACATGATACTTATTTTATTCCTTGTGTTTATGAATTTCTTTATTTAATGTGACATGCGCATGATTAATCATTAAATTAATTTTAGTTTTGACATTTAATTACTTCACTTTTAATTATTAATAACTGTTATGCCAGGTTCAATACAAGTGAAATCATTATAATGCCAGAAATATAATAAAAATAACTTAAATTTAATTAAATTAAAGGTTCACATACCCATATGTCAAAATAAATTATTCAATACAAATAAACCTATGACCTAAAAGTGGTGTTAGCCGATGGTATTCAAGAGGTTAATAGTCTGGTAATATAATTAAGCATACAAAAGTGCTATGTAGGGTGACTCATAACAATTTATTAGTTTTAACGTAGAATACAAGTCTGTTACCAAGAAACCAGAGTTTATGGTCATGCTCACTAAAATGTCTTTTCTTGCGGCGGCTCTGTGTAGCGGGTTGCACCCCTCCCTCAAAATGGCGAGGGGGGTGATGGCTGGTGCACAAGTCATACTCGTGAAGGGGTGCTGTTTGGGGGACTGGTCCAGTCTGGTTTCTCATAAGTTATTGACTGATATAGTGTTGTTTGCTGATGACACTTCACTGGTCTTCAAAATTGGAAGACAAAAAGAAGAGTTTGATGATGTTAATGGAGTATTGTCTTTAACCTTGAATTGGTTAACAGTTAATAATTTATTGCTAAATGCTGGTAAAACCAAATATATCAAATTCTCACTTCCAAATGTCCAGTTTGGTGTTAGACAACAGCACGTTAGAATTAGTAAATGACACGAAGTTTCTTGGAATAACCATTAATAGCAAATTGCAGTGGGGACCCCATATAGATAATATAGCTGGTAAATTAAGTTCTGCGGCTTACGCTGTTAGGAACATCAGACAAAACACGGATGTGGCTACATCTAGGCTAGTTTATTTTAATTACTTTCATAGTGTCATGTCCTATGGTATCTTGTTGTGGGGGAAAGCAGCGGATATTCAAACTATTTTTATTTTACAGAAAAAAGCTATTCGAGCAATTTATAATTTAAAACTCACAAACTCCTTAAGAGAGCTTTTTAAAGAAATTGACATACTAACTGTAGCTAGTCAATTTATTTTCGAAAACATAATATATGTACGCAAGAACCTTACAACATTTGCCAAACTTAGCGATAGCTGTAATACATAGTAACCAAAGAAATAATCAAAGACCGCCCCGGTTAAGACTCGCGAAGGTTAGCAATTTTTTCAAACGTCAATGCATTCTCTTCTACAACAAGATACCTCTGGAGATCTTGAAATTGCCATTTGAGCAATTTAAAAACCATGTTAAAGCGACTTTGTCGAAAAAGGGATATTACAATGTTCAAGATTACTTGATGTAGAAAATCATATCGTATTATTACAAGAAACCTGGCTCCTCCCTACGGACCTGCACTTCCTAGATAGCATTAACGCGTCATGTCACAGCCTGGGTACATCAGCAGTCGATACCTCCAAAGATATCCTTAAAGGCAGACCATACGGCGGAGTAGCCATCCTGTACAAAAATACACTTCGCATAATTCCGGTCGAATGCAATACATCACGGCTGTGCGCGGTAGAAGTCACATTGAACGATAACTGTACGCTACTTGTTATAACATCCTACATGCCGTGCGAAAACACTGATAACTTCCCGGAATACTGTGAGCTATTAAGCAAAATACATGCTATTGTCGAAGACCGTGGATGCACTAACTCCATCGTAGTGGGAGACTTCAATGCTGACCCTAGAACACCATTTGGAGATGAACTTGAAGACTTCTGCAGAGAAAATCAGTACAAATATGCCGATAAATTGCTATTACCGGGATCGACATACACATTCGTCAGCGACGCGCACGGAACTACGAGCTGGCTAGATCACTGCCTCGTCACAGATTCGGTATACAACTCCATTAGCAAAATGTACGTAGACTACGGAATCTCATGGACAGACCATAGACCAATCTCAATTGAAATGACAATCAATAACCTCACCCGGTTAGAAGCCACGAATGACCACCTAACATGTACATGGTCATGGAAACCAAGATCGGCCAACCAGATTTGTCATTATGCAGAAATTGTAAAGCGAGACATGTCGGCCCTCTTCAATAGTGGTAACTACCTCCATATGTACACGCCTCAACATATCGATATTGCTTATAGGAGTGTTGTCAAACTCATGCAAAATGCCGCTAGCTTTGTATACAAAGCAAAACGAGCAAAAACCAAGAGACGCACGTTACTGGGCTGGAACGATCGAGTAGCCGATCACTATGCCGCATCTAAGCGCGCACTTTCTCTATGGCACAGAGCCGGCTGCCCACGAGAGCAAAGGAGACAGGCGCGAGCGAACTTCAAGCTAGCATTGAAAAAATGCCAAAGGAATAAAGAGCAGATCACTATGAACAGAATTGCGAACGATCTTAACAGCAAGAACTTTCAGTCCTTTTTGCAAAAGTCGAATAACGTCATCAAACCCAAAACACCAAGTCCCAGTCACATAGATGGTGTCACATACAACTACGACATAGCGAACAATTTTAATCAGCTGTTTACGCAACCCGCCCCTGCAAGTACATTTGCACCTACTAACTCACTTCAAGATGACAGTAGCACTGACGACACTATAACTGTTAGCCCTGCGTCATTATACAAAGTCGTGAAGAATACTGTGCGTGGTAAATCTCCAGGACTGGACGGCTTATCAATTGAGCACTTACAAAATGCGGGCCCGGCCATGATAGTAGCAGTGAGCCACCTATTCACAGCTATCTTGCGTACAGCTCACCTGCCCATTGCAATGACGGATGCGGTTATTGTACCAATATGCAAGAACAGGCAGAAAAACATTTCCAGTCGCAGTAACTACCGTCCGATTGCGTTAGCCTCGATAATTGCCAGACTGCTTGAGAAAGTGCTTAATGAGCTGGCCGCGCCTTGCCTCAGCACTGCGGACAACCAGATGGGATTCAAGAAGAACGTATCCACCAGTACCGCCATCTATACCTTGAAGCAAGTCGCGGGTTATCTTGACTTGAGCAAGGCGTTCGACAGACTGGCACATGACCGACTCTGGCTGATACTGCAAGAGCGGGGAGTACCGGGTCACGTGACCAAGGTGCTGAAGACCTGGTATAGTCAGCAGAGCAACGTCGTTCGTTGGAATGGGGCCCTATCGGATCCGTCAAAGCTGGCGTGTGGTGTGAGACAAGGCGGAAGCATGTCACCTATACTTTTTAACGTCTACATGGATGGTCTGTCTCACAAACTGAACCAGCTCAATGTTGGGTGCTCCATGAACGGCGTCATAACTAACCATGTCTGCTATGCAGACGACATGGTTCTACTCAGCCCATCCATTTCAGCAATGAGAGACATGCTTGCAGTTTGTGAGGAATACGCAGCACAACACAACATGGCATACAACCCGGATAAGTCTGTGTGTATGATGTTCCGATCGACAAATACCGCCAGTGCGACTAAACGGCAGAGACCTCGAGTTCGTCGAGGAGGTTAAATATCTGGGCCACGTCATCACTGCGGATCTAGACGACAGACTGGACATCGCGAGGCAGCGACGGGCTATACTGGTGCGAGCCAACATGCTGGCGCGGCGCTTTGCGCGCTGCAGCCCGGAGGTGAAGAGGCAGCTCTTCCTGTCGTACTGCACGTCCGTGTACACTGTGGAGCTGTGGGCGGTGTACACAAAGAAGCAATCCAGCCCCCTGCACCGCAAAAGGAGGCTCCTGCACCGACCCTCATCCACAGTTTTATGATGATTAATGTGTTAGTAAAATTATTTTAAATGATGTTTTTTAAATGATATTAATTAATTTTATTATTGAATTGGAAACAATGTAATTATTTTAAACTATTTTATCTTTGACATTTTTTGACATTTTTCTACATTCATATATTGGACATTTGTCGGTTAAATTATTCAAATTGTGTGTGAATCAATGTTATTATTAATCTATTTTATCTTTTGACATTTTATATTATTCGACATTTATATTGGACAATAGTCTGGAAAATAAAACAATTATTATTAAATGACGTGACTGTATGGGGTTAATCTGGCTCAATACAGACCTTGCTGTTAATAATTTAGGTAGGTAGGTACTATCCTATCATTCCCTAAAAAGTGGTCAGCTCATTAAAAGGCAACTTGTATAATGAAATAGAAAGAGTTGTCACCCCACCGAATCGTCGACAACTCACTACTCTTTATAATATTAACATGTGACAAATATGTTACGCCCTGCGAGTGACAAGCTGTCTAACCTCAAAAATATCCCAAGCGGGGGGCTTGCGCCAGACACTCCCTATCGGAAAAGTGAGAGATAGAACTATGCGCTTCCGATATTACTGACCGAAATTGGATTAAAAACAACATGAATTAAACGCAATCCAAACAGAACATTAAATTTCAATCAATATTTTTACCAGTAGTTCAGTCCAAAACGACATCACACATCGCGCAAGAGCATGTTTCTACGATTTTTTTATGTTCTTAGGTTCCTTGAGAGTAGTTAAAACCCAAGTTTGCAACCCTGAAAACCCTGTGCTATCCCCATGATGTTCGAAAAACTGGGAAATTTTGGCACTTGTTTCACACTGGCACATTTTGTGATTAAAATTTAATAAAGCTAACTTTTGCTACAATTACATTGAGCGTAATCCACTCTAGGTCCATTGGTTGCAGAGATAGTCAAAAGTGTATTTTTTTGTAAAATGAAAATTTTGATGTAGGGTCATTTTCTAAGACACATACCGGCTGAACTGATGCTCCTAGGTTAAAGTCATGAGAAAAAATATATAGATTAGCTACGATTTTATACCAAAATGTGCCCCTAGGCCTCAGTAACATCAAAAAAAAAGTAAAATATCGGATTTAGGCTAAATAATAAAAACATTGTACTGAATATGTAATGTATGAATGTATTTCTTAAAAAAACCAAGAGTTTGACATTTTTGATGTAACAAATGGTTTCAAAACAAATAAAAATAAACATAAAAAACCAACCTAAACATATACTATTTACACTGTCAAGCAAAAATTGTTGAGAAGTTCGCTCTTTTGGAAGGACCAGGACTCATCCAGTCTAAATTAGTGGGGGGGAGAAGTGGAGGAAGAATAATGTTTTCTGGAGGTGGAGGCGGGTCCGCATATGGTGTTGGGTCTTCCACATCCTCGTCCTCCTCGTCCAGGACAATAGGGATTTCGTTATTGCGATTTCACCCGTGGCAAAAGGAACACAGGATAGAGCACTTGAGCCCAGCCTTACTGCAAGTGCACGAATCTAAGCAACCTTTTTGAGTAAAGTAAAGTAAAGTAAAGTAAAGTAAAGTAAAGTATCGTTTATTCATGTACATGGGTAAATAAAATAGATCTTTATATACAGAGTTTCAGTGCATTCCATGTGCTGCCCATCTGGGCGTATGAATATTCCTGCAAGCATGCAATAATTATGTCAAATCAAATTATAAAATTGTTGTGATTAAATGTCAAATTAAATTAGATTAAATTGTTTTATCCTCTAAAAAGTCAATAATTCTGTAGTAACATTTATCAATTAGTAACTTAAATAAACTACTTTTGAATAAATTTAAATGCATGTCCTTAATATCATTTGGCACCTTATTATATATCATTGGAGCCATAAATAAAACACCTTTTCTCATCAATGCGGTCCTGCATCGTGGTAAAAGCAGCCTGTGGCGATGTTGCGTGCGAAGACCTTTGTCTCGTATTGTGGAGATTGCAACAAAATATTTCGGATTTGTCTTTACAAAGACTGCTATCTCAAAAATATAAAGCGAGGGCAAAGTAAGTAGGTTGAGTTTTTTAAAAAATGGTCTACAACTATCAATTGTTTTAAGTTTACACATTGATCTAATGCAGCGTTTCTGCGCCTTAAAAATAATTTCCTTGTCCGTAGAGTTTCCCCAAAAAATCAACCCAAAGCGCAGCGTGGATGCGACAAATCCATGATAGGCTATGAGACAGTTTTCCTCGCTCAGGATTTTTGATAGTTTGGACAATAAATAGGCATATTTACAAAGTTTTTCACTCACTATCTTTGTATGTTCTTTCCAGTTTAGTTTACTGTCTATAGTGAGACCTAAAAATTTTGTGGATTTAACTTCGTCAATTTAGGTTCCGTTGTACTGAATGTTTAAATTTCCCAATTTCGATACTTTTTGATAAAAATTCATTAAGTATGTCTTTTCTAAATTAACAATTAAATTATTACTGTCCATCCAGATTATTATTTCTTTTAAAGCGTCATTAATGTTAGTTTCGTTATCGTCCAATTCATTGCATTTTATTATTAAAGTACTATCATCAGCGAATAATGTCATAGGATGTGATACATTTCTCGGGAGGTCATTTATGTAAATTATAAAGAGGAGCGGTCCAAGAACGCTACTATTTGGAGCAAAGTAAATTCCTGGCACCAAATCAATATGGTTTCAGAAGGGGAAAGTCCACTTCAGATGCAATTGATGGCCTTGTGACTCATGTGGCCAAGGAACTGGATGACAGCAATAAATGCCTAGGAATTTTCCTTGACCTGGCCAAGGCATTTGATACAGTCTCTGTCCCCATCTTGCTTCAGAAACTTGAAATCCTGGGTGTGAGAGGTGAACCCCTTCAATTGTTTAAGAGCTACATGAGTGGTCGGCGGCAGTATGTCAGGATTGATGAGGAAACCAGTACCGAAGCAGCTGTATCGTTTGGTGTTCCCCAAGGTTCAGTCCTTGGACCTACATTATTCCTTATTTACATCAACGATCTGTGCTTGCTCAAACTCAAGAATTGCAAAATTGTAACCTTCGCCGATGACACTGTACTTCTTTTTAATGGCAAATCATGGAGTGATGTCAAAGACTTGGCAGAGGCTGGTTTTAGACTAGTTCTGAATTGGCTGAACAGTAACATTCTTACACTAAATGTATCTAAGACCAAATACATCTCCTTCAGTATGAGAAAAAATGGTCAGCCACAACCGGAATTTAGTCTGAGGGACCACTCTTGCCAGAATGTTACAGCCTGCTCATGCCCTTCTCTCACGTCTACCAAAACAATCAAATATCTGGGAGTGATTGTTGACCAATGTCTCAATTGGAAAGAACAGGTTCGGGTATTAGCAGGCAGAGTAAGAAAACTAATCTGTATTTTTAAAAAATTACGACATCTGCAGGATCCACATCTAGTTAGGTCTATTTATTATTGTCTCTGCCAGTCAATAATTTCCTACGCTATTAGGACGTGGGGTGGGACAGGCAAGACCAACCTCTTGAAACTTGAGAGAGCTCAGAGAGCAATTATCAAAGTTATAAACTTTAAAAACTTCATGTCCTCCACTACCGATCTATACAGAGAATACTCTGTGCTTACAGTCCGACAACTCTATATAAAGGCATTACTGATACACCAACATTCGATACCTGGTTGCGACACTACAGAGAAACGTAGAAAAGATCGTGTATACGAGATTCCCTGTTGTAGCACAATGTTTGTCCATTCATTTGGTTACTTCCGTGGGCCCCTTCTTTATAATAAAATCAATAAGATTCTCACAACATTCAAAGAATGTAACACCTACTCCTGCTCGAAAATGCTGGATAAGTATTTTATATCATTAGACTACGATCTTACGGAAAAGCTTTTGGAAGCTTTTGTTTGAAGTGAAGCATTATGCATATTATTTACTTATTTATATTTAAAAAATTATATATCCAAACAATATTATGTATGATAGTATAAAATCTACATAACAACATATAACTATACCCACATATATTTAAAATATGCAATATATATATTTTCTATATTTCTATTTCTATATTATACCTAAATTACTTATAAGCTGTTAACTATTTATTCTATATTAGTACTTATACTGCACTCTGCTCCAATAACAATCTTATAAACTTAGACAGGAGTCTATTGCAAATTGTTTTAGTTTTTGTTCAGCTGTGAGAAGAGCAATGCTCTGCCGTCATACAGTCTTGACTAGTACGGAGGGCACTACACTACTCACTACCACTACAACAACTCACATAATGTTGTATTATACAAATACCTAGTTTTTATGAGTTATTGTTGGTGTTAGAGTATGTTAAGTTATTTGAAATAAAATAAAATAAATAAAATAGAGTTTCTGGACTGTAAGTAAACCTAATTTAACAAAGTGCTCTTTGCATGTTTCCCACTGTGGTATTCTTACCATTGTGCATATCGCTCGCTTCTGGCGTATGAATGCTTTTTTAATATTATATTCGTTGCTATGACCCCAAAACATAATGCTATACCGTAATTTAGATTCAACTAATGAATAGTAAACAGCTTTTATTTGGTCTAAGCTTAGTTCATCTCTTAAACTTCTCAAGGCATAACATGATGAACTAATAGAGCTTTCTATTGCTGCCAGCTCATGTTTCCAGTTAAGAGAACAGTCTACATGTACTCCTAGAAATTTTACTATATTTACTTGTTCGATTGTACTGTCATTAACTTTAATCTCGAGAGTATTATCATTTCTGGCGGTGGTTTTTAAAATCATGACATTTGTTTTGCTAGGGTTTATGTGGAGATTATATTCGCTGAACCACTCATTAAAAGCTGAAAGAGCTTTAACTACAATATTATTTAGTGTTTTTATGTCATCAGCATAAATAATCGCATTTGTGTCATCCATTAGCAAATAAAACAAGTTTAATGTCCGGATTTTTATTAAGTATGTAGTCTATTGAGTCATTTGTGAATATGATGTAAAGAACTGGTTCCAAAATGGATCCTTGTGGCACTCCCATTTTTATTTTAGATATATCGGATTTTTCCACTTTTTCCGTACCATTATTTTCATATTAAATTTCAAAAAATTGTGTTTTATTTTGTAGATAGCTTATAAATAAATTTAGGGTATTTTCTCTCCCGCCGTAGTGTTCTAATTTGTTTAATAATAGTGTATGGTCTACTGTATCAAAAGCGGAACTAAGATCCAAGAAAAGTCCGGCCACTTTCATGCTATCATTGAGATTCTTGATAACATCATCGATCAGAAAGTCAATAGCATCCATCGTACCTACGCCTTTTTGATATCCGAATTGCCGGTTTCTATATGTATATTATTGCTAGCCAGGTGAAAAATTAATCTGGTTTTCAATAGTTTTTCAAAAAATTTTGATAACGTTGATAAAATCGATATAGGCCTATACATTTTTGGATCAGTTTTTGTGCCCTTTTTAAAGATAGGAATGACTTTAGCTATTTTCAACTGCTCTGGGAATATTAAATTCATCAAAACACAAATTAAAGAAATGTTATTAATGGTTCTGCTAAAATGTCAATGTTGTCTTTTATAATACAAATTGGGATTTCGTCATGATTTTTCATTATTCATTTTTGATGCTAGGTTAGTAATTTCAGCAGATGTGACATTTCTTAAGATCATACTGTTTTCTACTCTTTTGGTGTTTTCCGTTAGATATGATTCTGATACATGGTGGTTGTCGACAGAAGATTTGTTACAGTTAAACTGATCAGAGAACATTTTTGCTATTTTATTAGGATCATCTACAATCCTGTCATCAACCTTAACCATAAGTTTATCCTTAAACTTGAGACTGCTTTTATTGCGGTGTTTAACTACTTGCCAAATTTATTTGGGGATGTTGGTAGATATACTAATGGCTTTTCTGACTGACAATCTTTGCAGACCTTTTATGACTTTGCGGTACTGATTGATATACCTGCGTTTGAATTGAAGAACAGAATTGTCAATGTTTTCTCCTTTAGCCGTACTGAGACATCTCTTCATTTTACTAGACACTCTTAGACCCCTCGCTATCCATTATATCTGCGTACCTTTACAGAGATTTACTTTCTTTTTACATTTCCGATAGCTGTAATCAAATATTTCTGTAAATTTATTTAAAAACGTGTTAATACCCACTCCTTGCCAATTATGTAAAGCGATATTTTCTCTGAAAACATTTCGACTAATTTCGTTAAAGTTTCTTTGCTTTTTATAAATAAATTATTCTTTGTGTTGACTCTGATTATGATTCACAAAGGAGCTTCTAAAAGTACCCGAAATACAAGCATGCCCATCGGCCAAGTTATTGTGGTGTATGTCAATATTGGTCATTTCGTCATTATGAATATTTGTAATTATATTGTCAATGTAAGATATAGAGTCATTGCGGATAAAAGTAACAGTATCAATACAAGGTTTAAAGTTATAACATGTTAGGAGATCCTTAAAGTTATAACATGTTAGAAATTCCTTTTTTTGTTTATTATTCGTCATCAGATCAATGTTAAAGTCCCCTAATAGAATTAATTTCTTTTTGAAAAAGTGCTCCAGTAACATCTCCAGCTGACTCACAAACGTATCAAAATTTTTGTCACTTGTTGTGCGATAAATACAACAGATATTAAGTTTTGTATTAAAATATCCTTAATACTACAAATTTTAAAAGAGTACATTTTTTACATTTTTTGCATATTTCTAACTCTTCAATTCACAATTTTCTTTTGCTGATATGAGTGATTCACCCCTTTTCTTATTGACTCTAGTTGTGTATGAACCCATTTTATAATGGGTCAAATGGAAAAGTGGTGCAGATGTTTTATTTAGAAAATGTTCAGTCATACAAACATAGGTGGGTTTATTTTCTAGACAGTGCAAGTATAACTCAAATTCGTTCTTCTTAGTACTTATACCACACACATTCTGATGTAATAAAGCTACACTTTGATTTAAATATAATACAGCATTTTGTTTTTCTAAAAAAAAAAAAAAAATTTTGTTATTGGTAAATAGAGTTAGTTTAGTTGAATGTCAAATATAAATTACATTAAACTTAAATTGTGTCAAATTAAATTAAAATAATAATAAATTATATTGAATTATATAAAAATATAAAAAAGTAATAATTTATTTAATTAACATAAATGTTGTCTAGAGAGAGTCTACCTAGTTGGGTAGGTCTAGGAATTCCGAAAAAGAATAGAAGGTTTGCTCGACAAGCCAGCGCTTCAGGCGCAGTTTGAAAGTGCTTGGATTGGGAGCATCGGGAAGACGATTATATACCGCCGGACCCATGACGTGAGTCATCTTCGATGACTTCCCCAATGTGTGGGGGACCGTCGCTAGTTTGTGACCGTGGCGGTGTATTTTGCGGAGCGTGCGGAATGAGTCCAGGTTTTCGCGCACGTAGACGGCCACTTGCAGAATGGTGACGGACGGCAATGTCAGGATCCTGAGCGCTTTGAAGTGAGGCTTCGCGGCGACGTCCCAGCGGACCTGGACTATAGCTGTCATGGCTCGCTTTTGGATCCTGAATGCCCGTTCCCAATCTGCTGCGCGTCCCCACAGTTCGGCTCCGTACTGCAGCAGCGAGTGCACTGTAGCAAAGTAGCACGACTTCACTATGTCGCGCGGCACCGTGCGTGCCAGCCGTCGCGCAAACAGCCTGTCCACGTGCGCACTCCACGTGAGGCCACGGTCCAGCTCGAAGCCCAGAAACGTTGTCGCCTCCACTTGCTCGACCGGCACTCCGCCCACATGGACGTTCAGTGAGACAGTTCGGTTATTGTATGGTTTAGGCTTAGCTCAAGGCCTCCAATCGTTTTGTTCGTAATAATTCCTGCCACATCGTCAGCGTATATATATAATTCGCTGGAGGTCATTGCTTGTGGCAGGTCGCGAAAAAAGAATATTGGATACAGAAGAGCCCTGAGCAACCCCCATATGTTTCATGATTTGCAGTTGCTGACAATAGACATCTGCCATAATCGTCTGGCCAGATTTAAGAAAGCTGTAGTGAACGACACCAGCACTAGTCCACCAAACGCTCACAAGTAACTTTTTTGGAGTCAATTTTCGCTTGGGGCATGGTTTGGCTGGTTAGGCAGGGTTCAGCCATTGCGATGAGCGCTTCCGACTATCGTAAAGGATCCACTTTTCATCACAGGTAATGATTCGATTATAATCCTTTCATTATTGTGCCAGGTGAGTAATGCAACGCAGCAGTCAACGCGCGTTTGTTGATTTGCTTCACTCAGTTCGTGAGGTTTCACCCACCTTTCAAGCTTTTTCACCTTCCCAATTTGCTTCAAATGGATTAAAACAGTTTTATCACTAACACCGCAGCCTGCAGCTAACTCGGACGTGGTTTGCGATGGATCTGCTTCCACAATAGCCTTAAATTCTCCATTATCAACTTTGGTCTCCGGCCGTCCACTGGGCTTGTTCTGCAGGTCGAAATTTCCAGAACGAAAACGTTTGGAACCAAAAACGCACTGTGTTTTCTATTGCGGCACCATCGCCATATACATCATTAATCCTTCGAGATGTTTCTGCAGCACTGGTGCCACGGTAGAACTCATACTCGTAAATAAAGCGATATTTCAAGTTTTCCATTTTTTTATAAGTGTGTTGATGAATGAGTTTTTCCTGACGTCATGAAAAATAGTAAACTGATTCCTTTATATAAGTCCAGCAATAAAAGTGATCTGACTAACTACAGACCAATATCAATACTCCCCGCTCTAAGTAAAATATTTGAAAAAATATCTTAAGCCATTGCCAGTTATTGACCCATTTTAATATAAACCGATTGTCCCATAGTGAGCAATATGGCTTAACTAAAGGCGTTCCACTGCAGATGCAGGGATAAGGTTCTTAAAGCATATCTTTGATGCTTGGGAAAGGTCTCAAGATGCAATGGGTGTCTTCTGTGACATTCCCAAAGCATTTGATTGCGTTAGTCACGAAACGTTAATTTGTAAATTACAGCATTACGGAGTTCAGGGGAAAGCTCTCGAACATGTCTTCTCTTATCTTATTAATAGAATCCAGAAAGTTGATGTGAATGGAGAGAGGCCATCTGGATCTATCATATCAATGGGTGTCCCTCAAGGTTCAATATTGGGCCCGTTTTTGTTTTTGGTGTATATTAACGATACTGCCTTTTTTGTAAAAAAAAGTATGTGATATTGTTTTGTTAAACCATACTCTCTTAATAGATCGCAGACAGTATTCAGAAAGCAATAATGAACGGTTAAGACCCGTTAAGTTAAGTCAAAAGAGGAAACCTAAATGACAGAGGAATAAATGGTTTCATTTCAAGCTTTTGTGAAATTTTCCATAGTTGTTTTGTGAAAAAGAAGAAAAAGGTAGCGGTAGGAAAGTCAGGCAAAATTAAATGGCTTACACCAGGCCTAAAAGTCTCAAGTAAAAATAAAAGGGTTTTAGCAAATACGAATAGTTGTAACGAGAGTATCAAGCATTATCGTAGTAAGTATATTAGGATATACAGGAGAGTACTGATACAAGCCAAAAAGCTTGCAGTTCGGTCGGAACTAGATAAAGCAAAATACTCTACAAAAGCTTTGTGGAAAGTAGTGAACAAACACAGAAATAAGAAAACGATCTCGGTCACAGAAAAGTTATTGCTAAAAGTAAATGACAAAATACTGACAAACCAATAGAAATAGTAGACGTCTTATCGCAGACCAATTTGAGGTTAAATCCATAGGAATTATAAATGATTTTCAGCAAGCAGTAGATCTGCAAAAAAAAACTGTCCGAGGGTCACAGGAGAGATGGACTTTAGGCCTACCTGTATAATTGAAATCAAAAAGATAGTCCAACTTTTTGAAAGCAAGCCATCGTGTGGTTTCGATGACATGCCGATCACAGTTATCAAAAACAACATTGATATTCTAGCAGAGCCACTTACAGTACACTTACACTTTTTTAACTGTTTAAATATGGCAATTTTCCTAGATCAACTTAAGATCGCCCGTCTACTGCCAGTTCATAAAAAAGGAACAAAAGAAAATCCGTTCCACAACAGACCTATTTCATTATTGCCAGTCCTATCGAAGATATTTGAGAAAATTATCAAGGTAAGATTTTTAGCGCACTTGGTAATTTATAAAATACTAAGTGACAGACAGTTTGGTCATCGGAGAGGTTTGGGTACATCTGATGCTATTGATACATTGGTGGATGACGTTAAACGAGATGAGAAAATGAAAGTTGCTGCACTTTTTCTAGAATTGAGCTCGGCGTTTGATTTTGTGGACCATGCCATTTTAATAGATAAGCTGGAACATTATGGTGTAAGAGGGAAATGCCTGGATCTAATGAAATCCTACCTTCAAAATAGGAAGCAGATTGTTGAACTGTGCTCGACTGATAGTAGATGTCAAATGATAAACAAGTCCAGATTAGTTCAGTTGACTAGAGGAGTGCTGCAGGGTTCTGTTTTGGGTCCGATCTTCTTTATTGTATTTACTAACGACCTGTTTGAGTATATTGGTTAGGCAATGCCTGATAGTCAACTTGTAGTTTATGCGGATGATACAAATGCTGTTGTTTCAGACAAGTATATAACGTCACTCGAATCTTAAGTTAATGCTATTCTAAAACTGTTTCATTCCTGGTCTACCAACAATAACATGAAAATCAACACCAGTAAAACTAATCTACTCTTATTCAAGACCACCACACGAAATAATGATTCAATGAAGGCTACCCTAAACGGGGACGCAGTGGCGATAGTCAATGTAGTTAAGTTTTTGGGTATTAACATTGATGCCTCTCGCAACTGGAAGCCCGAACTTACTGCCCTGGAAGGTAGTATTAGCTCAGCGTGCTATGCCCTGAGAAGTCTAAGGGACGTAGTAGCTGAAATGAAATGAAATGAAATGAAATGAAATGTTTATTAAGAGATCGTGGAAGATGCTGGTGACAAAGTAGGTACTTACAAATTGGTACTAATATATTTAACTTTATGGTAATTCATAGCTATATTATTAACCATACCACATACCTAAAGTTATGTTTAGAACTATAAACTAAATACACAAGGTGATATTGTGGATATCCCATTAAAATGGTGTGTAAGTTACATAGGTAATAGAACCAGCAGAATATAGTCCGCTACCCTCCGCGCTAGTAGAAACTGTGTTGCGGCAAGGTAGAATTCTATAAACTACATGTCCAGCCTATACAGACACAAGCTCCTATCGAGAATGCTTTACTGACGAGTTCAATTTATATTGGTGTAAGTGATGGCGTGTGTAGTATATGTAAAGTTTATAATATGTATGATAGTCAAAGTTAATACAATAATAAGAAAACATATAATATATTAAATCATATACATTACAACTTAAGTACAATTAATTATATGTAGATACATAGATTACATAAACAGTAAAAGTAAAACCTTAGGTACATCTAAAACCAAACACTATTTTATTACTTTTAGCGACATCTCTGTTCTTTCGTAATTAATTTTATTCAGATATTCAGTTACCAAATTGTTGCATGTGGCCTTTACGCAGTCTCTGATATTTATTGTTTTTCCAACTTTATTGTATAGGTACGGTCCAAGGTAGTAAGAGAATTTCTGGGCAAAAGAAGTTCTACAGCCTGGAACATGGTAGACTTGGTGTTGTCTCCTTCTAGATATTACCTGTGAAATTGGTACAGTGTGCTGTCTAAGCAATAAAGATTTGATAAATAGTTGCCGAACCGTTAGCACGTTCAATTCTTTGTAAATGTTATCTGTAGGGTATCGAAAGTTTTTAAAATTTGCAACTTTAATTATTGCTCTTTGGGCTTTTTCTACTTTAATTAAAGACGTTTTGTCAGCTCCACCCCAGGATATTATGCCATAGCAAATGATTGACTGGCACAAAGCAAAATATGTCGTCCTAATTGTTTTAGTATCACGCAGGTGTCTTACTTTTTTAAAGATATATATTAACTTTCTAAGCCTTTTACTCATTGAATCACATTGCTCCTTCCAGTTTAGATTCTGGTCGATTATGAGTCCAAGGTACTTTATAGAGGTACAGTGTGTAATCTCATAGCAGTTGCAAGGTTGAATGCCATTACAAGTATGACACCTAATAGAGAAGTTGACTGGAGGCTGGGTGTAGTTCCTGATGCTAAAAGTTATGTACTTTGTTTTACTGATATTAAGAGTAAGTATGTTTTGGTTTAGCCATTCAAGAACAACACGCATGTTATCCTCTGCTATATTTTTCACCTCCTCCCAGGATTTTGCACTGAAAAGTATTACTGTATCATCAGCAAAAGTGACCTCCTTGGCATGTTGCATTTGTTTTTTACAGAGGTCATCGATATAGACCAATAATAAAGTAGGCCCAAGGACAGAGCCTTGTGGCACTCCAAAGATGATATCTTCCTTATCGCTTTGTATTGTGTCAACCCTAACCGCTTGTTTTCTGTTGGTAAGGTAGTCTGTAAGCAGCTTTAGAGGAATACCACGTACGCCTTTATATACAAGCTTCCGTAGGAGTATCGGGATAGACACAGTATCGAACGCCTTGGCGAGATCGAGGAAAATTCCTAGGCATTCAAACTCAAACTCAAACTCAAAAGTACTTTATTACTGTAGATATTTACATATTCTTAGCAAACGTCATTTTTTGCCTCTTCTCTACATTGGACCACTGTGGGAGAAGAAGGGCGTAGAAACTCACACAGATTGATTTTTAGATCTCTTTTAAAAATAGGTTGTGCTTAACTAATACAATTATGATTTATTTTTATTTAATAAGCTGGAATAACATTTAATTTAATAACATTTATCACTCTTATCTAGTTTTTGTGCAATGTGTGATACTACTGTCTCAATAGCATCAGTGGTAGACTTGTTCCTTCTAAAGCCAAACTGGTTGTTGGACAACAAGTTTTGTATTTCAAGGAAGTTCAGAAGACGGGTATTAATAGTCTTTTCGATGATTTTAGCCAGCGTAGGCAGAAGAAAGATCGGTCTATAATTGGATATATTGTCCCTATCCCCACATTTAAAAATGGGGATAACGATCTACTGCTTCAGAACCTGGGGAAATATACCACTTAATAAGCATTGATTGCATAGGTCGGAAATTGGACGAGCTACTATATGTACAGCTTTTTTTTTAAATATTGATGATATTCCATCCCAACCAGTAGATGTGGTATTTTTTAGGCTCATTATAATATTATTAATCTCTCTATCATCGGT
Source organism: Argyresthia goedartella (assembly GCA_949825045.1). NCBI lineage: Eukaryota > Metazoa > Arthropoda > Insecta > Lepidoptera > Argyresthiidae > Argyresthia > Argyresthia goedartella. The sequence goes on along the minus strand of OX463823.1, from coordinate 4,136,264 downwards.
CGGAATAAAAGCTATAGATTTGGTGGGGCTATTGTCTTCAAAAAAATCTGATGCTAGTTGAGTTTGCGTTTTATTTAATTTATTAAGAATGTTGCAAGCTAGTGTACGTCCCACATTCACAAAGTACTTATTCGAGTAGTCTACCGATGCCTGTGGTGTAGATTTAGAATTTAGTAGCTCTGTTGGCGGTCTTGTTTTTGAATTAATATTACATACTTGTTTTATTATCCTCCATGTATTTTTAATGCTCTGTCTATTTTTATTCAATTCCGATCTCTCATAATTCCGTTTCAGATTATGTAAGATATGTGCGTAATGATTTCGGTATCTTTTGTACGTAATTTTCAGTGAGTCGTCATCAGGATTTTTTTGTGTTTTGAGTGCAGTTTATCCCTAAATTTCATACATCGTAGCAAACCTTTTGTTATCCAAGGCTTTATAACAGTAGTTCTGCAGGGAGTTTTGTATGTAGTGGTGTATTTGTGCAGTATCGATGTAACGGTAGTGAGAAAAGTGTAAGCCATCTCATTGGGATCATCATGGGGCAATAAGTCGGTCCAGTTTATTTTCTCAAGATCCAGAAGGGCTTTGCTGTAGTCTATTTTAGTAGTTAATTTAATCTGTTGAGCAGGGCGATAATGTTTTAATTTTAAGGATATAATTACAGCACTATGATCTGTAACTGTTGACCTGCAGACAAGAGTGGTCGATTTGTTTTCGAGCTTTAGGAAACAGTGATCAATACAAGAATGGTCGTGTGTGGCAAACGTGTGTCCTGGCAGCAGACCATGAATTGCCAACAAGCCCAGGTATCCTGGAGCTCTGTGATCAGTGGTCTCGTCTAATATGTCAATGTTGATATCACCTAACAATATTAGATTTTTATAGTGTTTATGAGTTTCCAAAACAAGATCAAGAGAAGTTTTGAAATCGTTTATACAATGTATAGAAGGTGTCCTATACAAACAGATAAAAAAATACCTATCAAGAATTGTTATTACTAGACAATTTGCATCCACAATTTCAGGTTCACTCACGGTTATATTTTGGATTGTATTTCGAACATACACCACAACTCCACTATTTTGATTTATGTGTTTGGTGGTGGAAAAAACTGTGAAATCTTGAAGAATGGGTAGATAAGTAACTTGTTGTAGCCAACACTCAGTTAAGGCTATGATATCAAAATTGATCTTCAGCCTTGCTAGGAGAACCTTAAAGTCATTGAAATTGCAGTTTAAGCTGCGTATGTTTTGAGTGATAACTTTATATTCGTTGTTTAGTCCAGACAGAAATTTGTAACAGTCGTCAGGGTCCTCAACCACATATGCATCACCGAAATTGACTTTATCGTCAAGGTCGATGGTGACCTCATTTATGTCACCCTCCATTAAGATTGTTTGGTTGATGTTTTGAAAAGGTGTGTAAGTTTCGTGATTGAGGACATGTAACAGCGTAGTTTGGTTCATAGATGTTTCCCTTAGTATATATATTGAACATAATTTTGTATATATAGAGTTTATAGTTGATGTATAGTTTAATTATTTTTATCTCATAATGAAGTATGGGCACATGAGACATAGAGCATAACTTATAATTGATTGACATAAAATACAGAAAAAACAGAAAGTAGCAATAAAAGCTAGGTAAATCTTTATCTTAGGTGATTTGCAGGAGGCAGCACAAGAAAAGAGAGAACAGGATTATAATGTTCTAGTCATTCTGTGATCTCATTGTTTACACTCGTTTTAAGCATTTTTTTATTTTTTTATTTATTATAAACAAGAAAAAATCAATTTACAGTCTGTAGGACCCACAGAAACCATGTAGGTTTGTTCGTGGATCCGTGCTTACGCTAACTTAAATATTTGATATGAGTAAGTAGTACATAAATATTCCATCTGTTCTATGGATCTGAGGGTGATGACAGGGGTCGTTTCATTTTTTCTTATAAGTATTTTACCTCGTGATGTCCAAAGATATTTAAACAGCTGAAGGACACCTGAAAATGGTTTATTATGCTCTGGTTGAGTTCAAGTTGCGCTATAGCATCAAACTGTGGAGTAACAGCTATGAGTATAATATTTTAAAGGCATTCGTGTTACAAAAAAGGCTTCCGATTGAGCTTAAGCTCCTCGTTACGCACAGCAGTTTTAAAGATAAGCTAAGAACATTCTTATTGGAAATGAGTTCATACAGTATTGACGAATTCTGCAATCAATCAAAATAACACTATACATGTTTTTTTTTGACATGATACTTATTTTATTCCTTGTGTTTATGAATTTATTTATTTAATGTGACATGCGCATGATTAATCATTAAATTAATTTTAGTTTTGACATTTAATTACTTCACTTTTAATTATTAATAACTGTTATGCCAGGTTCAATACAAGTGAAATCATTATAATGCCAGAAATATAATAAAAATAACTTAAATTTAATTAAATTAAAGGTTCACATACCCATATGTCAAAATAAATTATTCAATACAAATAAACCTATGACCTAAAAGTGGTGTTAGCCGATGGTATTCAAGAGGTTAATAGTCTGGTAATATAATTAAGCATACAAAAGTGCTATGTAGGGTGACTCATAACAATTTATTAGTTTTAACGTAGAATACAAGTCTGTTACCAAGAAACCAGAGTTTATGGTCATGCTCACTAAAATGTCTTTTCTTGCGGCGGCTCTGTGTAGCGGGTTGCACCCCTCCCTCAAAATGGCGAGGGGGGTGATGGCTGGTGCACAAGTCATACTCGTGAAGGGGTGCTGTTTGGGGTACTGGTCCAGTCTGGTTTCTCATAAGTTATTGACTGATATAGTGTTGTTTGCTGATGACACTTCACTGGTCTTCAAAATTGGAAGACAAAAAGAAGAGTTTGATGATGTTAATGGAGTATTGTCTTTAACCTTGAATTGGTTAACAGTTAATAATTTATTGCTAAATGCTGGTAAAACCAAATATATCAAATTCTCACTTCCAAATGTCCAGTTTGGTGTTAGACAACAGCACGTTAGAATTAGTAAATGACACGAAGTTTCTTGGAATAACCATTAATAGCAAATTGCAGTGGGGACCCCATATAGATAATATAGCTGGTAAATTAAGTTCTGCGGCTTACGCTGTTAGGAACATCAGACAAAACACGGATGTGGCTACATCTAGGCTAGTTTATTTTAATTACTTTCATAGTGTCATGTCCTATGGTATCTTGTTGTGGGGGAAAGCAGCGGATATTCAAACTATTTTTATTTTACAGAAAAAAGCTATTCGAGCAATTTATAATTTAAAACTCACAAACTCCTTAAGAGAGCTTTTTAAAGAAATTGACATACTAACTGTAGCTAGTCAATTTATTTTCGAAAACATAATATATGTACGCAAGAACCTTACAACATTTGCCAAACTTAGCGATAGCTGTAATACATAGTAACCAAAGAAATAATCAAAGACCGCCCCGGTTAAGACTCGCGAAGGTTAGCAATTTTTTCAAACGTCAATGCATTCTCTTCTACAACAAGATACCTCTGGAGATCTTGAAATTGCCATTTGAGCAATTTAAAAACCATGTTAAAGCGACTTTGTCGAAAAAGGGATATTACAATGTTCAAGATTACTTGATGTAGAAAATCATATCGTATTATTACAAGAAACCTGGCTCCTCCCTACGGACCTGCACTTCCTAGATAGCATTAACGCGTCATGTCACAGCCTGGGTACATCAGCAGTCGATACCTCCAAAGATATCCTTAAAGGCAGACCATACGGCGGAGTAGCCATCCTGTACAAAAATACACTTCGCATAATTCCGGTCGAATGCAATACATCACGGCTGTGCGCGGTAGAAGTCACATTGAACGATAACTGTACGCTACTTGTTATAACATCCTACATGCCGTGCGAAAACACTGATAACTTCCCGGAATACTGTGAGCTATTAAGCAAAATACATGCTATTGTCGAAGACCGTGGATGCACTAACTCCATCGTAGTGGGAGACTTCAATGCTGACCCTAGAACACCATTTGGAGATGAACTTGAAGACTTCTGCAGAGAAAATCAGTACAAATAACTGTAATAAATTGCTATTACCGGGATCGACATACACATTCGTCAGCGACGCGCACGGAACTACGAGCTGGCTAGATCACTGCCTCGTCACAGATTCGGTATACAACTCCATTAGCAAAATGTACGTAGACTACGGAATCTCATGGACAGACCATAGACCAATCTCAATTGAAATGACAATCAATAACCTCACCCGGTTAGAAGCCACGAATGACCACCTAACATGTACATGGTCATGGAAACCAAGATCGGCCAACCAGATTTGTCATTATGCAGAAATTGTAAAGCGAGACATGTCGGCCCTCTTCAATAGTGGTAACTACCTCCATATGTACACGCCTCAACATATCGATATTGCTTATAGGAGTGTTGTCAAACTCATGCAAAATGCCGCTAGCTTTGTATACAAAGCAAAACGAGCAAAAACCAAGAGACGCACGTTACTGGGCTGGAACGATCGAGTAGCCGATCACTATGCCGCATCTAAGCGCGCACTTTCTCTATGGCACAGAGCCGGCTGCCCACGAGAGCAAAGGAGACAGGCGCGAGCGAACTTCAAGCTAGCATTGAAAAAATGCCAAAGGAATAAAGAGCAGATCACTATGAACAGAATTGCGAACGATCTTAACAGCAAGAACTTTCAGTCCTTTTTGCAAAAGTCGAATAACGTCATCAAACCCAAAACACCAAGTCCCAGTCACATAGATGGTGTCACATACAACTACGACATAGCGAACAATTTTAATCAGCTGTTTACGCAACCCGCCCCTGCAAGTACATTTGCACCTACTAACTCACTTCAAGATGACAGCAGCACTGACGACACTATAACTGTTAGCCCTGCGTCATTATACAAATTCGTGAAGAATACTGTGCGTGGTAAATCTCCAGGACTGGACGGCTTATCAATTGAGCACTTACAAAATGCGGGCCCGGCCATGATAGTAGCAGTGAGCCACCTATTCACAGCTATCTTGCGTACAGCTCACCTGCCCATTGCAATGACGGATGCGGTTATTGTACCAATATGCAAGAACAGGCAGAAAAACTTTTCAAGTCGCAGTAACTACCGTCCGATTGCGTTAGCCTCGATAATTGCCAGACTGCTTGAGAAAGTGCTTAATGAGCTGGCCGCGCCTTGCCTCAGCACTGCGGACAACCAGATGGGATTCAAGAAGAACGTATCCACCAGTACCGCCATCTATACCTTGAAGCAAGTCGCGGGTTATCTTGACTTGAGCAAGGCGTTCGACAGACTGGCACATGACCGACTCTGGCTGATACTGCAAGAGCGGGGAGTACCGGGTCACGTGACCAAGGTGCTGAAGACCTGGTATAGTCAGCAGAGCAACGTCGTTCGTTGGAATGGGGCCCTATCGGATCCGTCAAAGCTGGCGTGTGGTGTGAGACAAGGCGGAAGCATGTCACCTATACTTTTTAACGTCTACATGGATGGTCTGTCTCATAAACTGAACCAGCTCAATGTTGGGTGCTCCATGAACGGCGTCATAACTAACCATGTCTGCTATGCAGACGACATGGTTCTACTCAGCCCATCCATTTCAGCAATGAGAGACATGCTTGCAGTTTGTGAGGAATACGCAGCACAACACAACATGGCATACAACCCGGATAAGTCTGTGTGTATGATGTTCCGATCGACAAATACCGCCAGTGCGACTAAACGGCAGAGACCTCGAGTTCGTCGAGGAGGTTAAATATCTGGGCCACGTCATCACTGCGGATCTAGACGACAGACTGGACATCGCGAGGCAGCGACGGGCTATACTGGTGCGAGCCAACATGCTGGCGCGGCGCTTTGCGCGCTGCAGCCCGGAGGTGAAGAGGCAGCTCTTCCTGTCGTACTGCACGTCCGTGTACACTGTGGAGCTGTGGGCGGTGTACACAAAGAAGCAATCCAGCCCCCTGCACCGCGAATGGAGGCTCCTGCACCGACCCTCATCCACAGTTTTATGATGATTAATGTGTTAGTAAAATTATTTTAAATGATGTTTTTTAAATGATATTAATTAATTTTATTATTGAATTGGAAACAATGTAATTATTTTAAACTATTTTATCTTTGACATTTTTTGACATTTTTCTACATTCATATATTGGACATTTGTCGGTTAAATTATTCAAATTGTGTGTGAATCAATGTTATTATTAATCTATTTTATCTTTTGACATTTTATATTATTCGACATTTATATTGGACAATAGTCTGGAAAATAAAACAATTATTATTAAATGACGTGACTGTATGGGGTTAATCTGGCTCAATACAGACCTTGCTGTTAATAATTTAGGTAGGTAGGTACTATCCTATCATTCCCTAAAAAGTGGTCAGCTCATTAAAAGGCAACTTGTATAATGAAATAGAAAGAGTTGTCACCCCACCGAATCGTCGACAACTCACTACTCTTTATAATATTGACATGTGACAAATATGTTACGCCCTGCGAGTGACAAGCTGTCTAACCTCAAAAATATCCCAAGCGGGGGGCTTGCGCCAGACACTCCCTATCGGAAAAGTGAGAGATAGAACTATGCGCTTCCGATATTACTGACCGAAATTGGATTAAAAACAACATGAATTAAACGCAATCCAAACAGAACATTAAATTTCAATCAATATTTTTACCAGTAGTTCAGTCCAAAACGACATCACACATCGCGCAAGAGCATGTTTCTACGATTTTTTTATGTTCTTAGGTTCCTTGAGAGTAGTTAAAACCCAAGTTTGCAACCCTGAAAACCCTGTGCTATCCCCATGATGTTCGAAAAACTGGGAAATTTTGGCACTTGTTTCACACTGGCACATTTTGTGATTAAAATTTAATAAAGCTAACTTTTGCTACAATTACATTGAGCGTAATCCACTCTAGGTCCATTGGTTGCAGAGATAGTCAAAAGTGTATTTTTTTGTAAAATGAAAATTTTGATGTAGGGTCATTTTCTAAGACACATACCGGCTGAACTGATGCTCCTAGGTTAAAGTCATGAGAAAAAATATATAGATTAGCTACGATTTTATACCAAAATGTGCCCCTAGGCCTCAGTAACATCAAAAAAAAAGTAAAATATCGGATTTAGGCTAAATAATAAAAACATTGTACTGAATATGTAATGTATGAATGTATTTCTTAAAAAAACCAAGAGTTTGACATTTTTGATGTAACAAATGGTTTCAAAACAAATAAAAATAAACATAAAAAACCAACCTAAACATATACTATTTACACTGTCAAGCAAAAATTGTTTAGAAGTTCGCTCTTTTGGAAGGACCAGGACTCATCCAGTCTAAATTAGTGGGGGGGAGAAGTGGAGGAAGAATAATGTTTTCTGGAGGTGGAGGCGGGTCCGCATATGGTGTTGGGTCTTCCACATCCTCGTCCTCCTCGTCCAGGACAATAGGGATTTCGTTATTGCGATTTCACCCGTGGCAAAAGGAACACAGGATAGAGCACTTGAGCCCAGCCTTACTGCAAGTGCACGAATCTAAGCAACCTTTTTGAGTAAAGTAAAGTAAAGTAAAGTAAAGTAAAGTAAAGTATCGTTTATTCATGTACATGGGTAAATAAAATAGATCTTTATATACAGAGTTTCAGTGCATTCCATGTGCTGCCCATCTGGGCGTATGAATATTCCTGCAAGCATGCAATAATTATGTCAAATCAAATTATAAAATTGTTGTGATTAAATGTCAAATTAAATTAGATTAAATTGTTTTATCCTCTAAAAAGTCAATAATTCTGTAGTAACATTTATCAATTAGTAACTTAAATAAACTACTTTTGAATAAATTTAAATGCATGTCCTTAATATCATTTGGCACCTTATTATATATCATTGGAGCCATAAATAAAACACCTTTTCTCATCAATGCGGTCCTGCATCGTGGTAAAAGCAGCCTGTGGCGATGTTGCGTGCGAAGACCTTTGTCTCGTATTGTGGAGATTGCAACAAAATATTTCGGATTTGTCTTTACAAAGACTGCTATCTCAAAAATATAAAGCGAGGGCAAAGTAAGTAGGTTGAGTTTTTTAAAAAATGGTCTACAACTATCAATTGTTTTAAGTTTACACATTGATCTAATGCAGCGTTTCTGCGCCTTAAAAATAATTTCCTTGTCCGTAGAGTTTCCCCAAAAAATCAACCCAAAGCGCAGCGTGGATGCGACAAATCCATGATAGGCTATGAGACAGTTTTCCTCGCTCAGGATTTTTGATAGTTTGGACAATAAATAGGCATATTTACAAAGTTTTTCACTCACTATCTTTGTATGTTCTTTCCAGTTTAGTTTACTGTCTATAGTGAGACCTAAAAATTTTGTGGATTTAACTTCGTCAATTTTGGTTCCGTTGTACTGAATGTTTAAATTTCCCAATTTCGATACTTTTTGATATAAATTCATTAAGTATGTCTTTTCTAAATTAATAATTAAATTATTACTGTCCATCCAGATTATTATTTCTTTTAAAGCGTCATTAATGTTAGTTTCGTTATCGTCCAATTCATTGCATTTTATTATTAAAGTACTATCATCAGCGAATAATGTCATAGGATGTGATACATTTCTCGGGAGGTCATTTATGTAAATTATAAAGAGGAGCGGTCCAAGAACGCTACCTTGAGGCACGCCATATTTCACTGGTCTTGCCTTTGACAAATATTTTGATTCTCGCTTACTTTTAATGCATATTTTAGATATTTCTGTTGATTGTGTCCTATTACTCAAATATGACTCAATTAGATTTAGTACGTTTCCTCTTATACCATAGGCTTGTAGTTTCCTAATGAGTAATTGATGATCTACATAGTCAAAAGCCTTTGTCATGTCCATATAGAGGGCGACGATTGGCTTTCCTTTATCTACACTTGTAGTTACATGCTGTAAGAATTCGTATACCGCCATGTTGATGAATTTTCCTTTGCGAAAGCCTTTTTGTTCCTCAGTTAGTATATTATATTTTTCAAGGTAAGTTAGAATCGTGTGGTATAGATACTTTTCAAAAATTTTTGAGATAATAGTTACTAGGGCTACTGGTCGATAATATTTCATTAGCTTTTTGTCCTGTTTTTTAAAAAGTGGCTTTATAATTATTGGCTTAAGTCTTTCTGGGTATTTACCGGACTCAATATACGCGTTCACTATGTGACTAAGTGGGTGAGCTATGATATCACTAACATATTTTAATACCTTAGTATGAATACCATCGTATCCAACACTGTTCTTATTTTTTAGTGATCCTATAATTTTCGTTATGCTGTCTGGAGTTGCAGGTTTTATGAATATAGACTGACTTTGACTGTTAATTTTTATACGGGTAGCCCCATCTAAATTTGGATTTGTTGGTTTGATTTGATCAATAAAAAAGTTATTGAAAGCTTCTGCAATTTCAAGAGGGTCAGTTATTTCATTGTCATCTACATTTACTTTTGAGATGGGCTCATTTGGAAGCAATTGTTTAGAATTATTAATAATATTCCAAGCACTTTTGGATTTATTAGTTGAATGTTTAATTAAGTGATTGTTTTGTGCCTTTTGTGTCAACTTTATGATCCGCTTAAGCCGCTTAGAGTAATTATTAAATATTTTTTTATTGTGTGATGATGGATTTGAACGCCACTGCCACAGAAGTTGTCTTTGCCGCCTGCTGCACAGCTTAATTCCTTTGGACATCCATTTAAGTTTTTTCCTAATATTTATTTTTAAGTCTATATAAGGAAAACACAAGTTGTATATAAGAAGAAAGGATTCCAAAAAGCTATCATAGGATTTGTCTGGATCATTAGATTGATATGTTTCTGAGAAAGACAAACATTTTATATGGTCCCTAAATTTTCCTAAGTTTTCTTTGCTGAAGTCTCTCTTTTTAGTTCTCCAAAAATCTATTGTGCATGTTTTCTTGACGGGACATTGTAACAATTGCGCAGTGTGATCAGAAAGGCCAAAATCAAGTACCTCACTTTTGCATCCTCGCCTTACATTATGGGCAAAGTTGTCTAAACATGTGCCACTCTCAGGTCTTGTCGGTTCAGACAGTGCTAAAGCAAGATTGTAGCCTAGTAAAAATTCTTTGAATTCTCGGGTATAACAATTATTTTCCAATACATTTATGTTAAAATCTCCACATACAATAACACGCCTATTTTTTTGAATACATATCTTATTAAGTAGTGCTGTCATTTTCTCGTAAAATAATTCTAGGTATACAGCTTTTTGTTTACTTTTAGGGATTCTATACACGCATGTTACTATAACTTCGTAGTCAGTAAGCTCTACAGCACAGCATTCTACTAAACCTGTCAAAGATAATTTTGATATATCAGGTAGATTCCTATACTTTATGCCTTTCCTGACTAATATGCATGAACCGCCTTTATTCTTATTATCTCTACAATAGTGTGATGCTAACCGATAGTCTGATAGCGCTAATAATTCTTCTCTTCCGGATTGCATGTTATGCTCTGTGATGCATATGACATCAATCGTTAATTCGTTCGCATCAAGTTGCTTTAGATGTAAAGTTAACATGTCTGCTTTGCTTATTAATCCGGCTATATTTTGGTGTAAGACATGTATAGTATTAGTCACGAAAAAACTGCTCAGTATCGTTTGTCGAAGATATATCGCTTTCTGCGCTTTGAGCTTCAGTCGTCAACTTAATGTCATTAATCATTTTATTCAAGTCTTGAATTATTGTATGAATACCATTATTATTAATTTTGCCAGTCCGTTTAGCAAACATAGCGTAATCATACGTTAGATGAAGATTCGAGTCAAGTATGTAAGCGTATTGATGCGTAGAGACGTCCAAGCACAGTAAAGCATTGAAAGATTCTATCCTCCAATTAAATATGTCGCTGTAATCTGTGCATTTGAATGTTGGGAGAAACAGTATAATATTGGTATGGGCAAGTCTTTGAACTGTTTGACGAATAAGGAGGATCAGCTCGAAGTAGTTATGAGTCGTTTGAAAATCCGACTCGCCTATCATAACTATGCAATAGTCACTCTTAGTGAAAGAGTCGAGAGTTTTGTCAATTCCGTTTGACAGTAGGCCTTTCACACCGACTTGAGGAATAACTTTGTGGCAGATGGAGAAGTTTTCGAAAGTATTCTCTGATATACTTAAGATGCTATTTATATTGTTGCTGCTTATTATTTGTATCTTGTTTAAATCCTTCTCGGTTTCTTTTTTCTTCACTCTTTGGATGTTGGCCGTATTTTCTATCCTAGATTCTATGTCTGGAACAAGTAATTGATGGTTCAATGCCTTAATTTGTTGATTCAGTCTGTCTATCTCATTTTTTGCCGCCTTAAGTTGTTTTTGTAAAACTTCCATTTCCTGTTGAAGTTCCAGAATTATCGAGTTAGGCTCCGGTTTCATGAACGCTGATGTTGACTTGAGAGGGGTGGATTGGCTCACATTTTGATCTAGAATAACTGAGTGTCTTCTTCTATTTTTAAGTGTTCTATTTTTTACAGCGCTTGTAGTTGTAACCGGTGTTCGGCAAAGCATTTTTAGGGTATTATTCTCCATCGAAAGTTGCTTTATATGCTTCTTTAGTTCATTATTTTCTAATAGCGTGTTATCTAGCTCAGCTGGCGTGGACATGAGGTCAGATTTAATTTGAACTAACTCTTCTCTATCTATAATTGTGTCTTCAATCATGTTATGATTTAGGCTTCGCGATAGTCTTGGCGGGGACGATGACTCCAAAGATACCAAGGAATCGTCCGAGGTTTCTTGGTTGGACAGGATGTCAGAGTCACCGATCGGTGACGACATTGCACATTTCGCAGTGGAAGACGACGACAATCGATTGATTGCACTCTGTGCGTTGGGTGTGCTTTGCTCTGTGGTTGACTCTGTTTTATTTTTTTTCCTCAGTGTGATGTTATTCTGTTGCCCAGATGTAGAAGGCAAATGGATACACCTCGTACATTTCCATTGTCTCTTGGAGTTTGGCTTCATTAGAGCATATAGTTTTTCGGAATAGCCGGCGCAGTCAAATTCAAATCTTTTATTACATGATACGCACAACAGTGTGTCTTTTTTGCTAACGAAATTCTTACATTTGGCACACTGTACATCAGCTATTTTTGTTGCTGCCGTTTTCCGGCCGTTATCCGCTTTGTTTGCCATCATGGTGGTTATTCCTTAAAAAGGCCGTAACAAAAAGACGGCCTGCGAGTGGGGTTCGAACCGTCGACTTCAGTCGTGTCCAACTACAGAGTTAGACCGCTCCGCCACGATGTCGTTACGACAAGGTAGTGAAAATGCCGTACACGTGCTACTTGATTGTACTGTGACTAATCACATAGGAATTTAACCGTTGATTATGGTTCGTTACGTCACTTGTTTACATCACATTCATGTCGATTTTTGCACTGTATCGTCACTAATTTCGAAAGATTCGCGAATGCACACCTGAACACTGTAATAAGGATGTTGCGTTCTATGATTTTTCTGCAGAACTCAGTTTCGGAAGTAGTTATTTCGCTTTCGAATTTTTTAACACTTTATACACTTAATACGTCACTGTTTATGGTTCTCCACTATTAATTAGGTATTAATACCCATATTTTCAATCACTACGAACTATTACGGACTTATTGTGCTATTTTAAATAAATTTATTACGGGAGCTCAAATCACTTAGTGTTGTGGCTACGGTGGCGCCATCTCAACATTGCAAGCCAATATTTTAAGCAGGGTCTGAGGAGCGGGCTCTGGATTAAATGGTTAGAGATTGACAAAACCCGTGTGACTATGCAAGGGCGATCAGCGAACAAGGTCTTATGCCTGTCACAATGTGCGCAGAGCCCGCTCTTCAGACCCTAATTACAATGTTGGCTTGCAAATGCAAAAAGGTTGCTTAGGGTCGTGCACATGCAGAAAGATTGGGCTCAAGTCCTTTGTTCATTTTGCCACGGGTGAAATTGTACTTGCAGATTTGGGCCCCAGACTGCTACTACGAATAATTATATCTACCGACCTACTTCCTATTATGTAATAATAGTAAATAATCAGTCTAACAGGCTCACTCCACAAAGCTTAAGAGTGAACCATTTATCTTAACAGAGTTTCTAGTCTGCATGTCACTATAAGGTTTATAGTACCAAACCGCTTGTAGAGTAGACGACAAACAAGACTCGCCTATGTCTTTAATCTTGTAACCTAATCTTTGTATATAGGTAGATTGGTTATTCGATACATATATTGTGAGGTATCAAAGCAGAAAATTTTACCATTGTAATAGGTAGGTACCCTATCCGAAAACTAATAGGTTTCGAGTAATTTAAGTTTATTTTTGTTATAGAACTTGCCGTAAAGTCATTATTTACGAAAAAACCTAAACTACGCCGTTTTTTAGCTAATATATAAATGTTTCTGTGGAATAGTTTTAAGTAATTGATAAAAACACTCTTGATGTCGATGCTGTGAGTGAGACCAAGACCATCGACTCACGTGATGATTAAATATAAACTTAATTTAAATTTTATAACAGCAATTTTGACAGCTCGATCAAACGAGTTTCTTGCTTGCTTCTCACACAGGAGATGCATTTAAGAATCCTGAGCATGTACGAATGAGATGAATTTATCTTAAATGCTGAACATAGGCCAATGGCATTGAGAATTAGACAAAGAAAACAAATTCCCGTCGCATCGCGTCGAAGCAGACTGACGCATGCTCCCGCGCAGAGCCCCGCGGGGCAGCCCGAGCTCCGAGACCGAGAAAATTATAGAAAATATTTCTAAACTCCTGTAATAACAACATTAAAAATAAAATAAAACAACCAAAAGATTTCCCTTTTTTACCTATTTTTGCGTGTAAGTTTCATATAGGAAACTGATTTCGTCTCCGAGCGCTTGTTCATTTAGTTGAATAATAATGCATTGCAAAAAATATTTTTAAGTATTAAATATAACAGATATCCGGTAATTTTAGAAGTCCATTCTTATCTCTAATAGACCTTTTATAACATATATTTATCCTACATTTTGATGTTGTCTAGTTTAGCCTAGAATTGAAGCTAAAGATGCATTTCTGGCCATATTTAATCCCTTAAGTACATTATCGGACTTTCAGTCGGATGACACGTAAAGCCACAGACTTGAATAGTAGAGACAGGGCACGGAGCGCTTGAAAGTGTCGCTACAAAAACAGTACAAAATCGGGAAAATTGGACTGTTTGCAATCAGTCGCGCTTGGACGGTGACAGCCGATTGACATATCGGCAGCAAAAACAAAAATGGTGACCTGCGACGTAAAAAGGTGTAAATCATACCCAAATCGCAAAACACAAAAACAGGGAGTGTCGTATCACAAGTAAATATTATATTTTCAATTACTATTGGCTTTAAATTGATAATCTATAAAATATTGTTCTCGAAAAAATCCTCAAACGAAAATCAACCATTCGACTGACGTAACTTTGTAGCGACGCGCGACGCACAGTGAAACTGCCCGCTTCCTATATTTGAAAAACGATCCGATTTGGTTATTTTTCTATTCGTAATGTCAAGATTACTATTCGTAATGTCATTAGATTACTATTCGTAATGTCATTTGGTTACCCCCCCTAACTAATTCATAACTTTTTCTATGATTAGGTAGTTTATTACTTATAAATTAAAATCAAGATCTTAAATTCCAAGTCACGCTACTAATGTGTATCTGTGAGCTTACATCCTCTTTCATAATTTAACGGCAAAGACAAAAATTTATATGCCTATTTAATTATGTTTCAACTTTTTATTAATTAAACATGAGCTAATTGCGTGAGACCTCGCCCCTTAAGTAAAATTTTAGCTAGATATATTTTATTTCTACTCCTAATCACCGATTAAAAGTCACCGGGTATTTGAGAGTTATCCGTAGATCAACTTTCCTAATATTGTGTCTATACACCACAAATCGGAACGTGACCGAACGTGAAGCCGTTACAATTTTTCGTACTGTCTTGGTTCCGACGAATTCCGACAGGGGCGCTATTTTTCTTAGCCTCAAAATGGTAAGAAATTGAGTACGGGAAGGCCTATCCTTAGTATTTATATCGATGCGTAAAGCTGTAGATCCCGGCTTCTATCGCTACGTGGTAGTGGTCGTAAAACCCCTTCATCAACCCGCAATGAGCCAGCGTGGTGGAGTATGGCTTAATCCTACTCTTATCTGGGTAAAGCCCTGTGCCCCTCGGTGGGGACATTAATGGGCTACATTTATTTATCTATTCAATTTTATTTTGTGAAGTATCATGGATGTATCGTGCCCCTGGAACCCAACCCGTAAGGGAAAAGGCGTGACGCTATAGCGTTAAACATGCTACGTCATTAATCTAGTATTTACTCGAAACCAAGAGAAAATACCGCTCAAAAAATCCTGATGGTAAAAATCAACAGTAATAGAGAGTTAAAATATAGTTATTAAACATGCCACGATGCGACAAAATAAATGCGGAATAGTAATTATTTTGCAGAAAAATTAAATAGAAGTAAAAACATTCACTTTTGGATATTTATCGAGTCGAAACAAGTGTTTATGAGTATTTATCATTCGACTACTAAATACTGGAGTATAGAAACCCACCTCTAGCCGCTGTGTATTCATGATTTTTAATAAATGGACATAAGTGTAGCATTGAATGTTTGATTACTCAGATCCCATGTTTGTTTTGTGGAAAAAACCTAAAAATAAAGTGATATTTATATCTACCAGTTCAAAATAGATGGTGTCATAATATTTTAAGGATTGAAAGGTCCTACGTGTTAGGTTGACATGTAAGTAAGAACAAAAAAATACATAAATTGAAAACCCTGTTGGTCTCGTTTACAATTCGTCGATAGTTAACAAACTCACGCGTTAGTTTACAAACGAACGGATTTCACAATATTGATCACGAAACCAAATTATTTTTGGCACGCCATACATTTTGGGCCGACCGATCAATATGGAGAAATGAGATGTAACGTTGGTCTAATCGAATCAGTTTCTGAATGAAACTCTTCCTTCTCTGAGGTGATGGGCTAGCCCGCTATCACGCAAAATCGAGCAATGATCCACTGGCGAAACATGGGCACAACTGTGCCTCTACCACCCCTTATGGGGAATGACGTGACGCATGTGACGTCATTTTCTGTTGTATCCTGCAAGCCAAAGCAAAAGGATAACATTACTACTTCTTACTACAACATAACCGGTTATGCAATATAGATAGGCGGTAGTGCTGTATATGTATAGGTAGTTTTTATGATCACTGACTGTGTATGAGTCGGCATGATGCAACACAACGAAGATAAGTGGTTGTGTCTCGTGTTCATATTGAGTTGACTTTACATCACAATGTTATGATGAAAAACAATCCAGTCTTACAGTTAAAAGTAAACGAAGTCTGTTTTATTTACTATCGGTGCTCTGCTTTGTGATCTGTCTATAAAGGCTGCTCATGTGATAAAGGTAAGTAAGCTAGCAATTACGTACAATCTTTAATCTATACCTATTTTTAGCGTTATTCCACGCTAGGTTAGGTTTTTTATAGGTACCTAATTGAATTGTGGCTGTAGTTTGTTCAAAATTGCCGGATATTTGAGCGGTATATCTTAATTATGTTTACTCCACAATCTACAACAATCTACAAGCTCGGATTATTTATTTACAAAGCTATTTTAGCAGTGTTTTGTTTGACATTAGACGATAGCGCTATGCCAGATTGTTAAGCATATTCAGAAGTCACACACAACTATAGGTAGAGATGCAACGAATAGTGATTTGGCCGAATACCGCAGCAAATATCCGGCCACGTTCTTGGATAAAGCGCCAAATATTCGTTGCCACATAAAAATATAGGTAGTTTTATGTGTCGCGGGATACCGATTCATTGCAAACCCATATCTAAGGTTTTTTTTGCGAGCTGATCTTGTTATGATAGTACGGTTTCTTTCTTCATTGTTTTGTCAGATTTCGCCCAGGCTATTTAGAATTTCTCCTCGGAATGTGAGATAATACGCTTAAACTTGCATACATCCTAAAAGTCACAATACATCCCATGTCGACGTCTTAAGTTATCCTAGGTCAAAAGTGTAAAAAATCGGTTATTCAATATATCTTCCTTAGTTTCAATGATGGTGGCATCTTCATAACAATTGTAGGGTATAACATTCTAACTATAGTATCAAAAGTCACAATAAACCACGTGTCCACGTCTCGCGTTATTGATTTGATTGATTGATTTCAAAGTTTTATATATATATGTAAAGTGCACATCCAAAACAGAGTCGAGGGTACCTATATTAACAAAATTTAAGCCGTTTTGCATGTGGGAGTTATAAAATAATTCTGCTTTTCTAAAATATTATTAACTACTAAGAATTAAATTGATACCATTATATTAAGTTATACGCACACTTGTAGCAACAATACCTTTAATAATAATAATTATGTTAACATTTCATCAAATCACGACTTATACCTAACTGGGTAAATATGTCGGTGTTATTCGCAATATACTCTCACGTTATACAGATAGGTATTACCTTTATACCTACTTCTGTTGCTAGAGCTGCCGGCGCGGGAGCCGTTGCGTCGAGCGATAGTGAGATGCACACGGCTCAGCTCAGGCACATACGCACTACGTGAGACGAAAACCACTTCATACAATACAGATGATGATGCGATGATGCGCCGCTTGCAACCAAGAATGTATGTAGTGATTGAGATAAAATGAATATTCAGCGCTGAAATGAATATTCGGTAACTATTCGGTATTCGGCCTACTCGGCCTTAATTTACTATTCGGCCGAATACCTAATACGAGGGCACTAATGGGCCGATGAAATGAAATTTCATCATTCAATGAAATGAATGATGAAATTTCTGTTTTATTAAAGCTATAAATAACATTGAATCATGCGTCGGAAGAAATGAAACAATAAAAAAAGTAACGTCATTTTATTATTCTCATCACAAAATAACTTCGTATAAAATAAAAAATTCCCCGAAACATTATGTAAACCATACCATCCACCCGTTTGACTGCAATTACATAGAAAATTAACACAGAAAAATTGGCTGGTAAATTAAGTTCTGCGGCTTACGCTGTTAGGAACACCAGACAAAACACGGATGTGGCTACATCTAGGCTAGTATATTTTAGTTACTTTCATAGTGTCATGTCCTATGGTATCTTGTTGTGGGGGAAAGCAGCAGATATTCAAACTATTTTTATTTTACAGAAAAGAGCTATTCGAGCAATTTATGATTTAAAACGCACAGACTCCTTAAGATAGCTTTTTAAAGAAATTGACATACTAACTGTAGCTAGTCAATTTATTTTCGAAAATATAATGTACGTACGCAAGAACCTTACAAAATTTCCCAAACTTAGCGATGGCTGAAATGTTAACCTAAGAAATAATCACAGACTACTTGCGCCCCGGTTTAGACTCGCGAAGGTTAGCAGTTCTTTCAAGGGTCAATGCATTCTCTACTACAACAAGATACCTACAGAAATTGCCATTTGAGCAATTTAAAATCCATGTTAAAGCGACTTTGTCGAAAAAGGGATATTACAATGTTCAAGATTACTTAAATGATGGGTCTGTATGGGGTTAATCTGGCTCAACACAGACGTTGCTGTTAATAATTTTGTAATTATTTATTCCTGCTTATTAATTATGATAATGACTAAATATTATATTTTGTATTAGTTAAGCATAAGCAATTTTTAAAAAGAGATCTAAAAATCAATCTGTGGGAGTTTCTACGCCCTTCTTCTCCCACAGTGGTCCAATGTAGAGAGGTTGCAAAAAATGACGATTGCTAAGTATATGTAAATATCTACAGTAATAAAGACAATTGGAATTTGGAATTTGGAATTCCTTGATAAGAATATATTTTTTCACAACTGAACCGATTTTAACAAAACCTATCTAAGAACCATCGCAGATAAGTCTACTAACATTCACAGAAAAAGATAATAAAATCCGTCCCACATTTTGATCGTTAGAGTGCCACAGACAGACATACAAACAGAACAAACGAAGGAAATCACTCAAAATAATATAAATAACCAATGTGACGCTTATGTCACGCAACGAAATAAACGTCATCAACAAAATGTTCTAACATAATCAAAACAAATAGACAGGTGCCTACCAGTCTATCAGCCACTCTTCCTCCCGCTTCCTGTTTACCCTCTTGAAAATATGATGAAATTGCAAAATGCAATTGAAAGTCCGCCGCCGCCGCCGCCGAATATTCAGCTATTCGGTTTTCGGTAAAATCACTATTCGTTTAATTTCTACTTAAAATCCATCGAGAACCGCCTATACGGGAAATAAAGGGATGGAATGACTTGGAAATTAATATGTGAGTGAATTGAATTAAATTCGTATGGAAGGGAGTTTTTTTAAAAAAAATAGGGGATTTATTTTCAATTATTTAAACTGGTAAAACGGACGCGACTTTTGTCATTTAACCTAAATTGCTTTTTCTGTAAAGAACGGGAACTGCCTTAAATTAACCTTATCGTCGATTAAATTTACTTTTAGCTTCCATTTATGGAAATACTTAGACAACAACTCAATTGATAGTTGTAGACGATCAACAATAAGATCAACAGCTATTGTATCAGATGCTGTATCGTTTGCAAAGCAGACTAAGTGCGTACGGGTCTGTTTAAGCATATCGGAACCTTGTGGAACCCATGCAGAAATGGAATGCAAATCAGATATTTTATCGCCTATATGTACCCTGAAGTGAAGATTATGGAATTACGCCTGCACGCGTAAGATCTAGATGTACGCCGATGACTATAAGCTTTTGTAAGAGCATTGAACTACTATTACTAGCGTAAGAGACCTTCATGCCAGTCGGCATCAAAAGCTTTCTCAATATCCAGGAGAAACATTCCTGTAGAGTTGTTGTTGTTTATATTATGCACAATATGCTGACTACTTACATTTACATATTCTGGTTATTTACTCTATCTCAAAATAACGTAATCATCCGGGACCCACGTGAGGACAACTACACGCCCATGTTGAAAAAAGTCCAGCGTAAATTCGCAAGATCTCTATTTACGATGAGATATGGGTATCTTAATTCGCGGCAGGAATGGTAAGGGCTGACACCCTAGAATTGAGAAGGAAGTTAGCGTTACTAGTGCTCTACTATCTCCTTATGCATAATAAATTGGAAAATCCTACAGCCTTGCAAGGCTGTATTTATCGGCTCCCAGCCGCTACACGATGATATGCTCCTGGCCTTTGTTCGGGTGTTGCCCGCACAGGCTGCTACGGAATATACGGAATATATAGCACGAAAATATGGCACCACAGAAATAGCTTGTATTGTTTTGTCGTATTAGTTAGCTTTGCTGTAATTTATTTAGGACGTATTTAATTGAGAACTGACCGATTTAATTTATGACGATTTTCTTTTTCTTCATAATCTGCTATTCGGTATTCGGCCGAATACTTTATCATCCCCACATCAGTAACCATGCTATACCATGTGTAATAGTACAGCTCAATTTACATATTTTAGTAGCCATACCTTCGATGTCAGAATGTTTATGCTCAACCCTGAGAGCAATTTGGGATTATGTCCACAATGTGAATCAACAATCCTTAATTACTAGCTAAAATTCTCTGAAACTTAAACTGAATTTATGAGGGTAGAATTTTGAAAAAGTTTGTAGCCGTTTGCTGTGATATATAAAACATCGTGAAATAAGCATTGTTACAACAATCAGAGTTGGAAATACGACTAGAAGTTAATTTAAGTGATATTGACCTAGACTTTCTAGGCATTCAGGAATGAAATACTTATTTGAATGAATACAGAAAGATATTATTTACGATGAACATATTTGGACTCAAGTTGTTTGTCGAGTATCGATGGACCAACATAAAAATTCTATCGAAGCAATTATGTTAACCTCTATTAATAAATAAATAAATATTAGATGACAATCTTACACAAATCTAACTCGGCCCATGCTAAGCTCAACAAGGCTTGTGTTATGGGTATTACGACGATATACTTAATAGAGATAAATACTTATGTAAATACATAGAAAACATCAAATTTTCAAAAAAAATACTAAGAAACACATATTCATGCTCATCACACAAATATTTTCCCTTACCGAGATTCGAACCCAGGACCGAGACTAAACCGGTCGTCGATAATTACCATTAGTTGCACGCCCATACCCTCTGCCACTGCTTGAAAGTTAAAAAAATATATGTTTATTTATAATTTATTTATTTATTCTATTACATAACAATTCGTGACATCATTACAGGTGTCTGACCCAATTCAATATCATATAAGTATCTTTATCTACACACGTATCATAAGCCCTCTTTACTGCGTCCAAAAACCGCATGTTACGATCAGCATATTGTTAAACTACTTTGTAAAACCTCATTTCTTATCTGAATATTGAACATAATGACCATAATGTGTAAATTTTCTACATATTATAACATTCAAATTTCGAACGCCGACGCCCGCCTGCGTGCCACCCCTACTTTGTCTGTGAAGTTGGTACTACAGAACAAGCTAAACAACTCAATGCCAAAATGCCGGTCAAACATGCGGTTCCTGAACACATCAAAGAGAGCTTATGATATGTGTGTAGATAGACTAGTGTATGTAACTGTACATAATGGGGGCATTAAAACTCGAGAGTCGGTTTATGAAACGAGCCGAAGGCGAGTTTCATAATAATATCACTCGAGAGTTTTAATGCCTAATATCAGTTACATAAACTACTATAATGAAGCTATTAATATCTAACATTATGTACAGGCTCACACATTGATAGGTCTTATATACATAGTAAATTAAGTTGAAATTTCTACCAATTATAATAATATTATTATTAAATATCATCCGACTTACCAGTAATTACAAAACAATTATCACAAGTAATTATCACAAGCATAGCAACTATGTTGATTCATTCGTAACTATAAAATATCACCATCTCATTCTAATTATACCTGTTCTAATTACATGTCAATACAATAAAATTAAAATCAGTCATTTAGTCAAATAATAATAAGCATTTTCTTGGAACTTTGCCAGTGTACAATTAAATTTGTCAATTTCTATTGCAATATAATTTAAACTGCGAAGGGCTACAGTCAATGGGGCAAATTTTAATACCTATGTTAGTTCTGCACAGTGAAAGAGAACATAATTGATTACGGGGCGCTTGTCTAAGGCGCGTATCGGGGTCTTTCAGGCGAATACATTCCAAGAGTCTCGGATTGGGCAATCTACCCCGAAATACTTCCCACAAATAGGTGACCAGGGCTACATGCCTCCTCACATCCAGCCGCACATACCGTACTGCCTGAGGTACATATATCTTAAAAAATTATTCTATAGTTTTTCAATCATTTCTATGTATTCTCCTGAGCGCGCCACACCATACCACTATTTTCTAATCTACTTCTTACCAATGTGCTAATAACGTCCTTATTGTATTAAAGTTGTTAAAGTCTTTCGATTGATGCAACACAAAACCCAAAATTTGGAAAGCTTTTTTACAGATGTTAATTATGTGTTCACGGAGGTTTAAATCAATTGTCATGCGGACACCCAAATCGCGTATCGAAGTGACCCTAGCTATTTGGACTCCGTCCATATTATAATCATATCGTTGAGGAGTTATAGCACGCGTATATGTTATCCAGCTACATTTTGATACACTAAAGTAGAGCTTGTTCTTCCTACTCCATTCAACCACTTTATGACACACTGTAGTTTCTCGCAGTCCTCCCTATCGTTCACAGTTCTGTACAACTTCAGATCATCTGCAAACAGTAGACAGTTTGTTTGCTGGATAACGTCTGGTAAGTCATTTATCATCAGTATGAATTCTAGTGGTCCCAAGTTGCTGCCCTGACTCAAGCCTGATGGTTTCCTATACATTCCTGAAGTATTTCCAGCGTATTCAACGTATTGCTGGCGATCATATCTAACAATATCGACGGCCTCTGTGGCGCAGCGGTTGTGGCTCTGCCTACCATGCGAGAGGTCCCGGGTTCGATCCCCGACTGGGGGTAAAAAAAAAAAAAAAACATCCCCAGGTCTTGGATGTTTATATGTGTGTGACGTCGCTGTTTCCGGTTACCACGACACAGGGTATCCTAGTGTGGGGCCAGAAGCAATGTATGTGCCTGTATGTAAATGTTTATGTTTATGTTTAATAGTCGGCAAAAAAGACAACAAAGCGGGCGTAAATCCAAATATAGCTACTTTTTCCAACAATTTGTCGTTATCTACTAGGTCAAAAGCCTTCTTAAAATCAAAATATGCGACATCCATTTGTCCCCCCACTTTTACGTCTAAGGCTGTGGCAGCGTCACGTCAGCGTTTTGCTGCACGGAACCACAAACCAAAACGTCATCTGTGTGTATATTTTTTGTATTTGTTGATTCTTTAAAAACTCTAAATCAATTTTGATAAAATTTGTGTGAAACTACCTCTGAAGTACGACCTACCAATCAAAATAAGAATCATCAAATTGACGTCATAATTGACGGAGTAATTGCGTTACAAATACAAAAAAAAAAACCAGATGTATTGAGAACCTCCTCCTTTTAGAAGTCGTTTAAAAACTGAGCAAGATGTGGAAAAATAATAATAATGAATTTAACAATACAATAAAATACACGAAGGTTAACATTACATGAAGTTAGGTGCAACTAAATGTACCTTGTTAGGTAATAAAAATTATAGAAAATATGTGATTGGTGGATTGGTTCACTGTAGTATGCAGTATTTTACGTTTTAAGTTGGCGGGCATACAATTAAAGATATCAATATCCAGGGAACTCTCGCCCATATTGAGTTCAGGGAATGAAAATGAATGCTATCTATCTAAGTAGTTTCTCCTTTAGCTCAAAGTGATCATCTTGAAATAAGTCAGTCTGCCCTCGTGGTCAGAGCGTGTATTAATACCATCCTTGTATGCCAGAAACCTGGTGAAGGAGTGCTGAACAATTTCTAGATGGTCTGAGCGCACTTGTTAGTAGGGGTTGCATATTTGGCTGGCGTATTCGGGCCGAGAACGTAGCAAGGCATTAAAGAGGGTTCTTTTAATTTAAGCTTACACACAATGTTGAAATTATCGTCAATTTTCTAGTAAATTTAATCTGGAGACATTATTCAACGTTCAGACACGTCTTATTGGAAAGACACCATTCATTGATCCCAGTCAAGCCATCCTGAAGCATGCGCGAGTCACACGTCGACTTGATATCTTTGTATATATTCAAATCGTCAGCAAACAATAATAAACATTAATAATACACAGTAGACAACTGTTGGACTGATTCTGATAATATAACTAACAGTATAGGTTCGTCACTGTAAACACAGAGCTCTGCTTAAATAAAGTCCCGCTTAAAATATCATTCTGGCTGTAATTTCCTGAACGAGAGACTGACAAGTGATAGCTTGGCATTGTATATATTTTTATACAATCCCAAGCTATCACTTGTCAGCAAAACTACAAACACGCAAGCAAAAGATGTAAAGGATAAAGATAACAATGACAGGTAGGCCTTTTTGCAGAAATACAAGTAAATAAGGACGACCTCTGCGGCGCGGCGGTCGTGGCTCTGCCTACCATGCGAGAGTACCAGCCATGCGAGTACCATGCGAGAGTACCAGCTGAGGATGAAAAAAAAAAAAACCAGGTCTTGGATGTTTATATGTGTGTGACGTCGCTGTTTCTGGTTTCCACGACTCAGGGTATCCTAGTGTGGGGCCGGAAGCAGTGTCGGTGACTGTAAAAAAAACAGTGTTTTTACTAAACTACTAAATATAGTACATTTAAACCTGTTAGATAGAGCTGCGGGGTCAGGGGTCGTGGGTAAGCAGACGCAAACATTAAACAGGGTAGCTAATAACGCACTGTTTGTGCTTAATTAGCTAAAGAACATCGTGGGGGCATGGCACATACATAAGAGTCCTTGTGTCCGTTATGATAGCTTACACACGGTGAATTCACGGTTCGTTTGAATGCCCATAAATAGAGCATAAATAGTGTATACTAAGTGCAACAGTAAAAAAACAGTGCCTCATTAGTAAAGAAATAATGACCATCCTTTGAATATACGCTACCGTAACGGTAGTGCTAGCGTAACCCACAGCGTTTGCGAAAACAGCAAACATCCTGTGCTTAACGCGTTAGAATTAGATAACGGTATCGCTCTGGAAAGGTTATCGATGCTATTATCTGCTGATAATAGCATCGATTATAGCTGCGAACGTATTGAATCACGTAGTTCTTTATAAGCGAATAAAACATTGCATATCGTTGCAATATGTTTGCAGACACCTCAGATATACCACGGTGCGGACGGTTTGTGATCCGTTTTTAATATACGAGGATGCGCCCCACCATATTATTATAAGTACTCATTATTATAATCATAATCATTTATTCATTTCTTACATATGTGGTACAAAGATGACAAAATAAGGTTTAGTCCCAAAACATGAGTCCTGCAAGAGCATTGCAAGATTATTATTTTTTATAAAGGTAAGTACTAAGTGGATACATATAATCAGTTTCTATTTTAGGACATAAGCCACCTAAATCACAATCTAAATATTTATGAAATGAAATTAAATTGAGTCAATAAAATATGTTTGATATTTTGAGTAGGCATAAAACTCCTGCAGATTATAAAAAGTATTGCTTATTAAGAATTTTGTAAAGGTGTTCTTAAAATTTTTAAAGGTTTATCTATTTTTATAGGCCTGATGCTACAAATTCTAGGTTAAATACTGTTGCAGCTAATCTTGGACGGGGTCTAAAGTTTACTGGGCGTTCTCGAATAATAGGGACAGACACTTCAAACTAATAACACCCCTCTTTGTCGTCGGGGGTTAAAAAAACAGCATTAAAATCCGCTCACCCGTTTGACCGCTATTCCTTGTTCAGCTGATAACTTTTGAACTACTGAATCGTTTAATAAACCATATCAGGAACCATTGCAGGGAAGTCTAGTACCATTTACAGAAAACTGCATTATAATCCGTCCACCCGTTTGACCGCTAGGGTGCCACGGATAGACATATAGACAAACACACCGATCCACCTACAATTCAAACTTATACAAACACCCTTCTTTTGGTCAAAACGCGACTCACTTCACATGCCGCCTGTGTATGTACAGACGACAACTCAAAGTTTGACAGTCATGACCGGTTAATGCCCACGGGCATCTAAAGATGCCATTTTCCCGTTAAAGATTTTGTATGTTAGTACCATGGCATGCGGTTCAAAATCGCAATTCCTCAAAAATTCCGTGGGTTTTAAAACGTGGGTCTCGCTTGATAGGACATCATCAGCTTAACATTTGAGCGGCACTTTATTACAGCATTAGTCTGTGCATTCGGATATCTATTTAAAAACGAAATATACGGAACATTGCGTTGATAACAAGCAGTTTCAGTCTTATTTTAAAGACGTTCTTACAACTTTTACTATGTATTTTTTAAGGATAGATAAGAATCACAAAAAAGCGGAAACAATTTTGATCATGTCCTTATAAAATCTATAACCAGTATTTTTTATTTTTTTATTTTATTTATCCATGTTACAAATTGTTTTATTTTTTTATACAATGTTTACGGAGCGATAACGGAAACCTACATGGTTTATGCGTGATCTCTGTCGCTCGCTCTAAAGTAAAGAACCAACAGACACTTATTTTTATTGACCCGTCTCAGCAAAGCACAGTAGTTACACATGTTAGTTATTCAAGATATTATATCTAAATATATATATTGTATTTTGTGATTTATGTGTTCCTACGTGCTCCACCGAGACAGACCTTAACATAATAACTTTCTTTCTTATATCTAAAGTAATGTACAGCTATTTACATAATTGTGAGTGCGAACACTAATTCCTAATTATTATTGTAACCGGGCCAGAGCCCTCCGCGCGTGTCTCGCCCTCGCACGGAGAATGGCTCTGTGAGAGAGCGAGACACCCACAGCAGACGCCGGCCACGTTACACTCCGGGAGCCATAAGCGCTCTTATTTATTAACAATTAAGACTTATGATGCCCGGCCGCGCAGGCCGGCTCTTTTTCCTGTCTCTGTTGATAGTACTAGAGGATCAATTATTATTGTAGTCTAATAATACGTTTTGCCCTTTGAGCAATTTCCACCTTGCTTTATAATTCCTGATAGTTTGCACAAAGGGTATCCTTGGCTTTCAACAGATGTTGAATAAAAGGGATAAGGGACAAAGGACAACTTTTGTGTTGGAATCAAACATAAAACAGGCTTCGATTTATTTCCGGATAAAAGCTTTACCTCGTTGCATTATTTAATCATTTTCTGGTTGTTGACGTGGATTTTATTAGATTTTTGTTTCATAAAGTCGTAATAATTCGTTTGCATCCTGCAATTATTGAAGCCTGCTATAAAGATCGAACTAAAAACGAACTGTAGGTAATTGCACTGTAAGTATTAATAACTATCACATGAAGTTATGCAGTTAACAAATATATAGACTCTAAATTAAGAATTACTCTAGCTATTAGCAGTGCTGCGAGTCACGCTGGTTCTGACAGAGAGAGCAAGATCTAGGTGCTTCCATTGAACAAAAAATATAACTAGGAGATCTGTTGAATCACCTGCAGATTCATAATGGACAGTAACAAAGTAATATGTAATAATATCATAAAAATATCCAAATCCGATGGTCAACCGCGAAATTAGAGACAATAAGCTGGAAACTTGTCAAAATTTTTATTTCAGCATTGTTCTAAAAAAGCCTTAGTTACCGTTTATACGTTATACGTTTATATTATATATAGTTTATATTATACGTTTATTAATAGAATAAGCCAGGACTCGCAGAACTTAACCCTCAAATTGGTTTCGGCAGTTACTCTGAGCAAGTTGGCAAGAGCTTTATGACGAGATCACAGAATATTGGCGACACGATTATTTTATTATTATTATTAGTTAGTTAGCATTAGTCTTCAAACGAGCACTCATATGTGACTTGAGCGTTTTATAGCTCGGATTAAAAGAGTATGGATTTAAGGTATCTACTGGTGAGTTAGGTTATGGAGCACGTTCACTCTGTCAGATGTAGACCTCGATCGAGAACGACACAGGAAATTAGCGTTTTTTTTTTGTTTATTTTTCTACCCCCTGACACCTCCGACCCCTTGAAGTTTACCGACTGAAAAAGTGGCATAATTATAAAAACAAATGACCCGACTGCATTTTATTTTATAACCACAAACAAACCTATGAATACCCTGGAATATAAATGGAGTATGAAAATAGCCGGACAAAAACTGAATCAACAAAAAACTCTATATCAAAACCGAACCTGCTCACAACATTTCACACGAATCGCTTGACGAATTCGGCCTGTAGATAATAATAATAACAATAACAATTGTTTATTTTCAGGCATACACTCATATACAGAAAATATTAATAATTTAGACTTACACTACAGATTTACAAAATAAACACATTCAAAATAAATGATGCAAAAGCAAATTACAAAAATGATGCAATAGCAATGTTGTCAAGAAAAGAAAATAATTTAATGAATAGATTCAATAAAATAATACTAAAACTATATCACTTTGTGTTCCCAGAGTGGTGCACAGAGTTCCAATATTGGAAAAAAGGCCCACTGGTGCTCTCCATAATAGTAGACAAGATGCCGTTATCTGAGACACGAAGACGGTCCCAGAATGATGCGATGCGTGATCTGATAATGGCGTGAAAGTCCGGGACCCTGGCGTCGGCAAACATTGCCGACGCACTCCAAAGCTAGGATGTCGCATCAATATACGAAATGCGTCGTTGTACTGAACCCGCAAGGAGAAGAAGAGGAGAAGAGCCGGAAATCAGAAAATCCTTTGCGGTACGAAAGCACTTTTGCCCAATCTGATCGGAGACGGTTCGCTCTCACCGCTGGCTCGGTCAATAAAGACGAATAAACCAACTGCATTTTCATTCAATACCACATACAAACTTATGAATGCAGCAGATTTATTTATTACTTCGTTGTTGTTGAGATGCTCATGCGCTTGCGTCAAGGCATATTTTTTTACCAAAATCAAAACTTCAGATTTGGGCTCTTCCAGTGAATTGAACGTAGGAATTTTCAAGATATTATTTTCAAAAAGAAATCAGAATATGTTAATGTACCATTATTTCAACGAACCTAATTATGTCACGATATAAAACGATATCACCAAAACATTTTCTTTTATGATTTTTGCTGACCATATCAGCTCTTATTGTCACTGCAAGTACAAGACACCATTTAAGATGGATACGCAGCATAATACCTAAAGATCATATGACCTTCGTTCGAAATCCCAACGTTCGAAATACCGAAAATCGAAATACCTATAGATCATATGACCTACGTTTGAAATCCCAACGTTCGAAATACCGAAGATCGAAATACCTATAGATCATATGACCTACGTTCGAAATCCCAACGTTCGAATTAACGAAGATCGAAATACCTAATGATCTATATCCCGAATGTTCGAAAGCACGAAAGTGCGAAATACCGATTTTTTCTAGTACCAGAGTAGGGGGTAGCCTTGCTCCGCTCCGCTTCACTTCGGCTGCCGGGTCTGCTGTTAAGTGTGAACCTAACCTAAAATCTTTAGTTTTCAAACAGGAAGTGACCTATAGTAACCAGTTTGGTTCTGTGACATAGTCGGGATGACCACCTTTGTTATATTTCCTCTTGTCAAATTTGCTTTCATCCAGTTGTATAATCTCGTCCCGGCAGCCAATTTTCCCTTCATTCACCCCCCATCCAACCCCCCCTCCAATACCCCCTTATCCCCGTGTCCCGAATGTGTGTTTGGGCATTTTCGATTAACTTGTTTTTATTACAAAATAAATGGGTCAGAATAATTGCTAATGTATACAATATGACTAGCTGCAAGCCCTATTTTAAGCAATATTAAATACTTACACTAACTTCTATCTATATATTAGAAATCAGCAACTTTGTTAAAAATGACTTACGTATGTTCCCAAAATATTCCCGTCCAAATAATTTAAGAAAAAGCTAATTATCTAGTCCCCAGACAAAACTTAAAATGGTACAATGTGGTCCCTTTACCATGGCTACAAAAATTTATAATAATTTACCCAAAAATCTCCAGGAAATGGATGATTTAACAAAATTTTAAAAACTATTAAATTTTTACCTCACCGAATAATGCTACTACGTGCTGCAGGAATTCTTCGAAGATAAAAATGATTAGGAAAATAAAGAACTTGGACAAAAGGTCATAGAAAAAAAACCCAGAATCGCCAGCAACGAAATGTATAAAAATGGGTTCACTATAGTCAAACCATTATGTTTTAAAAAAATCAGCCCCCGAAACGATGTAGTGTAGAAGTTATGATACTATATACATACATTTATTTTTCTTGACTTTTATGTTATCGCTGTCATTTTAATGCCCTTTAATTGTATATTAAAGGTGTAACAGAAAGGTGTAATCACGTATATATTGTATAGTATTTAAGGGGGTTGTTAGGGAAATCATTATCAGCAACTTTCACTATCAGACCGATTTGATCAGAGCAACTTTATTTTACTTCTCTCTACAAATCAGCTGAACGCCCGGACCAACGTATGGAGGAATAAAAAATAAAGTTCAAATCGATCTCTCTGATCAAATCGGTTTCATAGTAAAAGTTGCTCAGAATGGGCTCCCAAACAACCCTCTAAAATATGACACCATTCTGTTCCTGTCTAAATATATGTGTGCGTGCGTTCTTAAAAAAATATTATTAGGTTCTCAGTTCGACCTGTATGTTTGTATGTATGTATGTTTCGAGGACAACCGCAATTATCTCGCGTTTGACTAAACCGATTTTGATGTGGTTTTCAGAAAAGTATTTGTTACATTCTAGAAAAGGATTTAGTGCAAGTTGTGCAAGCTTAGGTGTGAGTTTACAATATTTTTTATTGTTTCATTAACCTAAAATATCTAGTATACCACGTCGTTTTTGCAGTAACTTATTATATATTTTTGAAATTTCTGGCGATTCTTGGTTTTTTTTGGCCAACTCCTTTAGTCTCTTTAACCTGTGAACAGCTGATCGGGTCAATGTAATAGTTATGTGTGTGTGAAGATAAAATTGTAATGCCCTTTCAGGGTGCATGTACCCTACATACATTTACCACCTGTAATCTGTATTGTACATGTTATATGCAAATAAATGATTATGAATGTGAATATGAATATGTGCTGTTCTGTTATTTTAATAAGACCTATGACTGTACCACATCAATGCAAATAAATTTCATTTCATTTAGTTTCATTCAATACGTGTAAAATTTTCAGCATTACCATTCTTTGTTTTCAGGCGTAGTAAGGGAGTTAGCAGCAAACATGTTAACTGCACTTCTATTGGCCGGAATACTGCTGTACTTACTATGGCAATGGCTGAACGGTGAACCACATCCGTTTGACAAGTTACCTGGACCGCCAAAAATACCCTTTTTTGGCAACGCAATATCCTACATTGGAGTTAATCAACGTAAGTTCTCTACTCGCTTTTACTCGGTCCAGACGGATAATGTCCGGTCCTGTTTAATTTAGAAGAGGTAGTGATTATTGATATATGTATATTAGTAGTTTATGTGACTGCTGCATAATGGAGGGCATTAACACCCGAGAGTGGGTTCATGAAACGAGCCGAAGGCGAGTTATATCACTATAGTAATATCACTCGAGAGTTTTAATGCCTAATTATGTACAGTTACATACACTAGTTTATCTATAAACATATCATAAGCTCTCTTTGATGTGTTCAGGAACCGCATGTTTGACCGGCATTGTGGCTCTGCAGTTGGTTAGCTTATTCTAGTACCAACTTCACAGACAAACTAGGGGCGGCACGCAGGCGGGCGTCGGTGTTCGAAATTTGAATGTCATAATATGTAGAAAAATTACACATTATGGTCATAATGTGTAATTTTTCAGATAAGAAATAAGTTTTTACCAAGTAGTTTAACATTATGCTGATCGTAACGTGCGGTTTTTGTACGCAGTAAAGAGGGTTTATGATACGTGTGTAGATAAAATATATAATGTATCCCAACAAACCATATTATACCTTTGTTCACCTAAGAGCTATACGCGGAAGCCTTGTGCGGTTTATATGCGGAATGTGAGATCGTAACGTTGCGTCTTTACAATGTGTATTACTTGCATTACTACTTCAACACAACAATATCCAAATTCTTAATACTATAGGGGGGTAATGCTACTAATTACATGCCTATCACATGCCTGTTACACGCCTATCGTGCTGTTATATGATATAACAGCACGATAGGCGTGTAACTTGTAAACTTGCACCCTTTCCTGTTAGGATGGGATATAACTTATATCCTATCCTAACAGGAAAGGGTGCAAGTTTGCATCCCTCTTACCTTACCTAAGCTTTTCATTTTATAAGGGTGGCGCAATAGAACGTGCATATTTTAAAAAAATATAAAAAAATAAATACAACAGGTATAGTTAAAATAAAACTGAGGAATTGTTAAGTAAGAACTGAAGTTTATTTTTTAAAAATAACATCATCTAAATGATGACCCTCTCTACGACGGCACTCCTCTAACCGCAAACGGAAATTATTGAAAACTTTGTTCAGTAATGCTGGTGTGATTGCTGCCATTTCACCACGGATATTCTGCTTGAGCTTGTCGATGTTTCTCGGTTAATTCTTGTGTTAATTGCAGCTTGTATGGATGCAGTTTATTATCCAACTTTAAAATTCGTTGCAAACTTCGTCGCGATAAGTGTAAGACGGACGATCTCTTGCGAGTAGACATTTGTGGTTCTCCTTGTACCGACTGCATAACTCTCTCAATATTGTCTTCGGTCCTAGATGTTCTTGGATGACCTTTTGCTTTGGGTTTAAACGTTGAGCCAGTCTCTTCGAAACGCTTTATCCATATTTTAATTAAATTAGCACTCGGAGCTTGACTGATTCGCCGTAGTTCATATTCAGAACAATATAGTCGCCTAATAACAACGTATGAACGAGAGGTATGGTAAAACGCGCGCACGCAAAATGCGCGTTGCTTCCCGTCGAAGTGACTCATAGTGACTAAAACTCAATGAGCCCGCCTAACCAACGAGGTAAGGTTACCCCCGCCCGCGCGCTTTCCACCCCGCCAAAAAAAATGATGCAATATGCACGTTCTATTGCGCCACCCTTTATAAGAATCAGAGTCGCAGCGCGCAGGGCAGTTCCGTCTCAACCTCTCTATGTTCACATTTTATTTTATATTTTCCATTTTTACTGTTATTTTGCGTGCTAAACCTATAGTTTTGTTTTAGATATATTTTTTTAAAAAATGCGCTTTTTATAAATCCTTTTTTAAAGGACAATGGCGAACCCCCATAGTGAAAAATAGTTGGGCTAAATACTCTGCGTCTATAGATGAAAAAATATTTAAAATATTCTGCTTATGGTTCTGAGCTTGCCTGTATAACAATTTATGCTTGACGAGGCCAGGTTACTGAGATATTGTTTGATGAATTGTGAATAAATCTAACCTCAGTAATGTTCTATTTTACCTCAAATTGACAGTTTTATTGATGTGAATGCGAGAAAGTGATCGCCACCACTGCAGTCTGTTCAAACAAGAATAATTCAATGTTAATAAGAATTTCGACCTGCATAAGACGTCACGCTTTAAGAGGCATAATGACAGTGCGTCTTTGCCTGATAGGTTGCCCTGCCAAAATTAAAAACAATAAACTTCAAACTCCATCAAGTACGTTTTTTTTTGTTTCTCCCTCAACGCATCACAGAATAAAATGCCATTTCTTTTGATTTGCAATGACATTCTATCCAAAATGCATTTAAAAAAGCTACCAATAGCTCTATTATAACGATAAATAAACTCATTTATTTTATTTTTCGTACCTCTTCAAGTTTTAATGCAATATAACTGCCCATTAAACTGTTTGGAAACAAAAGTTGTGCCGTAAGCAAAGATTAACTCTATGGCCGGAAGTTAGGATAAGTGACAAAGTAACAAAACTGCTCAAGTTACATTCTTAAAATATTTTGCTTTTCTACCTGGCCTCCTCTGAATTTGAGAATAAATGGAAAAAATCTATAAAATTACAAAGGAAGTTTAGTCTAGGTGTCGCTTTAAGACGCTCAAAAAAACCTCAACTATTTTTTCGCCATTGTTCTTTCAGATTACTAAGCAGGAGTATAATCGATGATTAAACGAACTTACTTGTACGTGAAGTTCTATCATACATTATTTTTTTCAATATTCAAGATTATTATTATCAATTATACGAAGTACTTCGTTCGAAGAGTCCCTCCCAACTTATCAAACCATTCAAAAAATATCAACTTGCTCGTTGGTTACTCTAAACTAAATGACGGGTCGAGTCATGGGCAGGGTTGACCTACCTACCTCACACAAAAAATCCTTTTATCTCTCAAATTTTAGGTTACTTACTTCTTCAAACTTGTTATTATAGCGGCAACAGAAATACATCATCTGTGAAAATTTCAACTGTCTAAAAAATGTCTTTATTACTGTAGATATTTACTTAAACTTAGCAATCGTCATTTTTTGCCACTTCTCTACATTGGACCACTGTGGGAGAAGAAGGGCGTAGAAACTCCCACAGAATGATTTTTAGATCTCTTAAGAATTGCTTATGCTTTACTAATACAAAATATGTATACTTATGCCATTATCATGATTAATAAGCAGGAATAAATAATTACAAAATTATTAACAGCAAGGTCTCTGTTGAGCCAGATTAACCCCCATACAGTCCCATCATTTAAGTAATCTTGAAAATTGTAATATCCCTTTTTCGACAAAGTCGCTTTAACATGATTTTTAAATTGCTCAAATGGTAATTTCAAGATCTCCAGAGGTATCTTGTTGTAGTAGAGAATGCATTGACCCTTGAAAGAATTACTAACCTTCGCGACTCTAAACCGGGGCGCAAGTAGTCTGTGATTATTTCTTAGGTTAACATTACAGCTATCGCTAAGTTTGAGAAATTTTGTAAGGTTCTTGCGTACATACATTATATTTTCGAAAATAAATTGACTAGCTACAGTTAGTATGCCAATTTCTTTAAAAAGCTCTCTTAAGGTTTGTGCGTTTTAAATTATAAATTGCTCGAATAGCTCTTTTCTGTAAAATTTAAATAGTTTGAATATCCGCTGCTTTCCCCCACAACAAGATACCATAGGAAATGATACTATGAAAGTAACTAAAATATACTAGCCTAGATGTAGCCACATCCGTGGTCTGTCTGATGTTCCTAACACCGTAAGCCGCAGAACTTAATTTACCAGTCAATTTTTCTATGTAGGGTCCCCAATGCAATTTGCTATCAATGGTTATTCCAAGAAACTTTGTGTCACTTACTAATTCTAACGTATTACTGTCCAACACTAAACTGGTCCCAACTTGCCTGACATTTGGTAGTGAGAATTTGATACATCTGGTTTTACCACCATTTAACAATAAATTGTTAACTGTGAACCAATTCAAGGTTAGAGATAACACTCCATTGACATCATCAAAATCTTCTTTTTTCTTTCAATTTTGAAGACCAGTGAAGTATCATCAGCAAACAACACTATGTTAGGAAATTTCTCCACCATAAAAGGCAGATCGTTAATATATACCAGGAATAAGAAAGGGCCTAATATGGAACCTTATATGTAACTATCACGGTTCATGAGATACAGCCTGGTGACAGACGGACAGACAGACAGACAGCGGAGTCTTAGTAATAGGGTCCCGATTTTACCCTTTGGGCACGGAACCCTAAAAAGGCTTTCTGAAAGCTATCCAACGTTGGTGGTTACATGACATTTTCACTTTATTTCGGGGTTCAACTTCGAAAGTTGGCCCTAATGAGTTCTAATCCTACAGTATTATTATTTATAAATGTTCTTCAAAGCTTCGTGGACTACGACCGTTCACAGATATTTTAACTCTGACATGTGTCATCAAAACAAGGGAATTAAGGAAAATAACTATGCGTCAACCTCCTTCTCCTTGTTTCGCTTAGAAAAGGATAGGGAGACTGACGCATAGCTCTGTCCCTTAATTCCCGTATTCCTTTTATTCGAGTATACATAATACAAACAATTTCGTTTGGTTTCAGGCGACATGTTTGTACTGATGCGTCAGTTCAGAAAAGAATATGGAGATCGATTCGTCGTTAAGCTGCTGCACCGGCGAATATTAGGGATTAACAGTCCAAGGGACACTGAGGTGAGAAAACACGTCCAGCCTGCCCTATAATCATTCGCGAACTCAAATTGATAGCAGTTTTTCCAAACACCTGCTCGCACCCTTTAGTCCTAAACAGGGCGAAATATGAAATCTACGCCTTATCGCGTTAGTCCCAAAAGGGCTCCCGTTTACGAGCGAAATCGAGGTTTTGGAAATGATCGATTATGTTACGTTAGATCGTTGTACAATAAAACTGTGAATAGACACACTAAAGAGGAAGCTCATCAGAACTGGCTCTATTCTAACATTGTATTTATGGTGGCCATTGTTCTGGTGTCGGTGTGTTGAAGCTCGAGAAAAATAATTCATTGTGACCGTATTTCTCGATAAGAACAGTGACAAATAGTTTTCTTCTATTCATCCATCCTATATCTATGTGATTTTATCTTGTTTTGTGCCGAAAGTGGAGTATGAAGTAAAATTAATGTGCCCAACAAAGATTTATCCGTAAATTTTTGGTGTTTTGGATTAGATTTCACAAGAAATTGCGTGTGTAGTTAGCATGCATTGGATATGGGAACTTAGGCATATTTTTACCATGGGCTGTCATAATTTTTTATAAAGCCACCATAAATATATAAATTCAATTCCTGCACGCAAATAAAGTTGATTTCGCAATTTCTCATTTTCGCAAAATCTTTGACACCGTTATTGTTAGTGATGATGTATGGGTTGTGTTTAATATTTATGCGTCGGAAACGCACCGGTTTTTTGTTGCGCGAATCGATCGCGAGTAATCGAGACATCACTAAGCGGAATCGGACCGCAGATGTCACTCGTACCGGAACGAGATGTAAAATTGGAGGTTATCTTGACAACTCTCTTGTTCTGGTCTCATCGGTGAGAAATAACATGGCGGCTCGGGCCCCGTGGCAGTGATGGTATTTCGGTGTACCAAGTGTAATACAGGCATCGGGCCTGGTCAGAGTGTAAATCTACCTCATAGCGTCGGGCTATTGAAATAAGTAGATTCACGTCAGCGGTCAAGTGAATTGTGTTGTGAAGGACATCGTCGAATCGGACGGCGACTCCACGTGCCGCCAGCAGCGCGCCGGCGACGGCGTCGGACAGCGACGGCAAGGGTTCGATCCCTATCCTATCCCAACTGTGCCCCCTTTCCCGAATTCCTGTCTCGAATCGAGCCTACGATCTCCTGTCTACGGTGACAAGGTAATAACAATTTCAACATTCTTTTCTCTCACGTGCGGGCAGAGGCACACCCCCCCATGACTCCACGCCGTTCGGTTTAGGCGTGGAATTAAACAGGTTGTATAGTATATATGAATTGGTAAGGTATATTAGGTCCTTACATATGAAACTGGCGTTTCGCCGTACTGGCCACTTTGATCTCAAATATCTCCTCTATGGTTAGGAATTCCAATTTCAAATTTATACAGCTATTTACTCATGTATTTGTGTTTCTAAAATTATAATTCGTTTGTTTTTTCCTCAATTGCTTTTTTTCTTGCGTCACTCAGCTTACAAAATGGAAAACTTGAAATATCGCGTTATTTACTAGTATGAGTTCTACCGTGGCACCAGTGCTGCAGAAACGGCTTGAAGGATTAATTATGTGTATGGCGATGGTGCCGCAATAGAAAACACAGTGCGTTTTTGGTTCCAACGTTTTCGTTCTGGAAATTTTGACCTGCAGAACAAGCCCCGTGGACGGCCGGAGACCAAAGTTGATAATGAAGAATTGAAGGCTATTGTGGAAGCGGATCCATCGCAAACCACGTCAGAGTTAGCTGCAGGCTGCGGTGTTAGTGATAAAACTGTTTTGATCCACTTGAAGCAAATTGGGAAGGTGTAAAAGCTTGAAAGGTGGGTACCTCACGAACTGAGTGAAACAAAACAACAAACGCGCGTTGACTGCTGCGTTGCATTACTCACCCGGCACAATATAGAAAGGATTTTATATCGAATCATTACCTGTGATGAAAAGTGGATCCTGTACGATAATCGGAAGCGCTTATCGCAATGGCTGAACCCTGCCGAACCAGCCAAACCATGCTCCAAGCGAAAATTGACTCCAAAAGAGTTACTTGAGTGCTGGTGTCGTTCACTACAGCTTTCTTAAATCTGGCCAGACGATTACGGCAGATGTCTACTGTCAGCTACTGCAAATCATGATGGAAAAGCTAGCTGCTAAACAACCGAGGTTGGTCAATCGCTCTCGGCCACTGCTGCTTCATGATAACGCTAGACCACACACTGCACAACAGACGGCTACCATATTAGAGGAGCTTCAATTGGAATATCTAAGACATTTACCGTACTCTCCGGACCTTGCTCCAAAGATTACCATTTTTTTCGAAATTTGGATAACTTTTTGAGAGGGAAAAAATTCAACTCCGATGGGGCAGTCCCAACCGCCTTCAAAGATTTTATTGATTCCCGTCCGAATGTTTTTTTTAGTGAAGGGATCGAAGAACTACCTATGAGATGGCAAAAGTGTATAGATAGCAATGGTACATACTTTGATTAAATAAATATATTATATTTAAAAAAACGACTTTATGTTCCTCCCATGCAAAACCCCAGTTTCATATGTAAGGACCTAATATTTAGGATAATAAAAGTCGTAAATTTGGCACATAATTATACTCAGTGTTAGAAATAAATATCAAATACTACCCATGAAACGTCGATTTTTTCTCACGGCTGCCTACAAATTGTGATTTATAATTGGATGGGATATAAGGTTATAAAATCAGATAAAGGCATCACTAAATATGTCTTCAATTTTTATTTCAAAGCTTTAGACATAATAGATGCTATCCATCATTCAGTACACATCGGCACATACTTTCCGCAACCGCCGACGCCTCGAAACTTATAGAAAGTGGGGTTTAACCGGGCTTATGGAAAACAGGTTAAACATAATTTTGAACGAGCGTCATTTTTAGGGTTCCCGAAAAGGAAAAAAGTGGCCAAGCGGTTCCGTTGCAGGAAGTAATTATGTGACTGCATGTTTGTGTTGTAACTTTGTTTTTCATAGTGTTCGTATGAATGACAAAGTTATCTTTGCGGTTTTTAAATAAATGTTTTATATCTTAAAAACCGCTTATTTTATTTTGTTCAAACTAATTTTCGTTGAAAGTGTATATTGAGGTACACAGCATATTTTTTTTTTAAATTTTTTACTCTCTTACTTTAAAAGTTAGAGGGGGGGAACACATTTTTCCACTTTGGAAGGGTCCGTCTCTTTAACGATTTACTTTGAGGAAAAATGGTTTCAGGAACCTCAACGTCATTTTGAAAGACCTATCTATAGATATCCCACACATATAGGTTTGATGAAAAAATTGTGGTTTATATGACTGCTACATAATGGAGGAGCCGATGGCGAGTTTGCCAGAGGCAATTATAAGGAGAGCGACATCTTCGGGAGTAAAGTAAAAGGCTTGAGATGCGCGCAAATACCAGACTATACTAGACTACTTTATTATAGGGAATCCTAGCTTATATACTAGGTTGGTACATGTTATTAATGACTTACATAAGACATAGTGCGTGATGAATATAAATATACCTTATCTGTGACGGTCGTCAACTTATCTTAACATTACGTGAAAATATGACTAACATAGTCGACCGGTACAGATACTCCCCCCTTTAGGGAAAAAAATAAATGAATGTACTTACAACAATGGAAAAAATCTAAGTTAGATACCATAACAAACTTATCAACTGCAATAATAACTAGTAGTATTTTAATAAACATAAAACCAGATCTTAATTGTGCATACTTTAACTTAATTTATTTTTATATATAAGGAAAGTCATTGTTAAATAAAACTAGATAGTAATAACGCATACTTCAACTTAAAGGTAAATCTTACACGAATTAAAAAAATAAAGAAACTACGGTTATGTGAATTCTACATAAGTTTAAAGAATGACTTAATATTTACCTACAGGCGAGTCTTGTATCTGGCCGCACTAGAAAACAGAAAAACACTAGGAAAATGGGGCTTCGCGGTTAGTAAACTAACCTAACCTATAACTGGAAAAGATCCGCAGGAGAGTCGTCTGATGCTGCAGCCGCCCATGTTTTTCAGAAATCGATGAGTCAATTTACATCGCACGTCGTTGAAGTTGTAATCACTGTTTGTTTATAATTGCGACCGTACCTACACAAGGATGATTGTGCTGAATCAGCGTCAGCATTAAATCTGTAACCTTGGCTGTAGGCAGTCAATGATCTCGTAAGTCATATGTACGTGCGTGCTCTTCACTCTTGAGTGAATATTAAGTTGTCGATTGATGAAATTTGTGTGCCTAAAAACCTTGGTATTTAGCAACATAGGGCATATCTTGTACACCAATCGTTTATATATAAATATATATATCTCTCTCTCTCTTCAGTGATTTGATTATTCTTCGTGCGATGTTCTTCCTGGATGATTTCAATATTCGTTGGATTAGGTATATCGATGATGTTTCAATACTCTTCTGGGGGCTGGAACGGCTTCCTATGTCTTGAACTTAAAAAAGCTGCTTGCTGTGAATGAATTTGCCGACGCGTTCGTTTCTGCTGGTGCGAACTCCATTTTGATAAATCAGCAGTCGGCTGACTATCGGTTCATTATTCTAGCGGTATCTTGAGTTCGATGCGGGAAATCTTCAGTTGAAATTATTTTGGCTTCTGGTCCGTCATGGCTTGCTTGATGTCGTCTTGGTTTGGGAGGGGTTTTGATTATGGATTTCCGCAGCGTGGTTTGAAATATGTATGAAGAAGTCGGGGCTCGGCGATCTTGGACGAAGTGCTTCTTGCTTGCACTTCTAAGGTGGCAGCACACGGAGTTTTCTTCGCGGCTGGGTCCATGCTGCTATTACCGAAGGTTGCTGATGTTCAGAAGTCGGGTCACCACTTTGCCAGAGGCAATTATAAGGAGAGCGACATCTTCGGGACTAAAGTAAAAGGCTTGAGATGCGCGCAAATACGAGACTATACTAGACTAATTTATTATAGGGAATCCTAGCTTATATACTAGGTTGGTACATGTTATTAATGACGTGCATAAGACATAGTGCGTGATGAATATAAATATACCTTATCTGTGACGGTCGTCAACTTATCTTAACATTACGTGAAAATATGACTAACATAGTCGACCGGCACAGCGAGTACATATACAGTTACATATACTAGTTTATCATAAGCTCTCTTTGATGTGTTCAGGAACCGCATGTTCGACCGGCATTGTGGCATTGATCATTGCTTTGCAGTTGTTTAGCTTGTTCGGTAGTACCAACTTCACAGACAAACTAGGGGCAAAGGCGTTCGAAATTTCAATGTCATAATTTGACAAATTTTTGTACATTATGGTTATGTATCAATATTCAGATAAGAAATGAGTTTTTACCAAGAAGTTTATCATTATGCTGGTCGTAACGTGTAATTTTTGGACGCAGTAAAGAGGGCTTATGATACGTGTATAGATAAATATATTTTGGTTTCAGTTCCATGTACGGGGCAGCTCATAGCTGAACGTACCTAGCTAGGTACGTTCGTATAATATAGCGGCTGGGGAGGAAAAAAACAGGTTTTATATGTTTGTGACGTCGCTGTATCTGGTTGCTACACTCGGCGCCACGAATAAAGAGCTCTCGGAGAAACTGGCGGGGATTACTGCGCATGTGTACAGTCGCGGCATAATTCCTAAGTGCGTTTTTAGGGTTAGTGTGAAGGAATGAGTGTTCAGGACTTTCTTCACTTCTATTTTTTCTCTGTTTGATATTTTGTTGATTGGGATATTAGCCGATGTAGATAATGGACTTTGTGTCAAATAAACTATAGGTACTCTCTATTGACAACATTTGTTAACGTCAAGGTTGAAACCTATATATAAATAACCCCCTAGCATAGAATGCCCCTAGTCACTAGGGCCTAGTGAATATAGATACTTGCAGTAATAGTCCTGCACACTCTTTTCTTCCCGCTGACTAATAATTTGTAACAATTAAACCACAATTAAGTTTTTCATCAGACTTCTTCATCAGTATTTCATCAGACTCTTTTTTGATATAACAGTTCACATCGTAAACCATTTTTCTAGCTTGCCTAGTCAGTACTTTATTTTTCGGCATTTTCGACCGGGGCGAAAGATAACGTTGGGTAATATTGTATGCGACTGTACTCAAGAAGCTTCGAGACGTGCTTTCGGTGCGGGCATCGGGAAGCGACTGATCAACGAATCAGGTGCCGGCGCTGACTACCGCCCCCGTCGCTCCTCACTTCCCCGCGCCAAACACTTGTGAAAAGTGACTACTGCGCATTCAAGGACAAAGCTCTTTAGTCGTGGCGCCGAGTATACGACACAGGGTATCTTAGTTTGGGTCCAAAAGTAGTGTACGTGCCTATATGTAAATGTTGTACTATGTAAAATTTTATGTTATGTATGTTAAATAGGTAAATCATTTGAAGTGACATGGTAGTTTTTAGGGGCATGAAGGGTGCCAATCCAGATTCATGATGAAGAAGAATGTATTTGGATTTTTACGTTTGCACGCTTTTGTGGCCTCATGCATGGCAAAGGTATTAAGTCTTTCAATCTACACGTAGGTATACCTCACGCCACGAGTTATGAGCGGTGGCCTTGAATGCGCAGTAGTCACTTTTCAATACCTGTACATATGCTCTTAATTCGTGGCGCGAAGTATATAACGGTTAAACAACAGTATATGAGTAATGCGCAGTCTAATAATTTGCTATCGGCGAACCAACTGCACCAACCAGCCACCGAGCAAAGTTCGCTCACCTGGTACTATAAAATATTACTTATACAAATCGGTTGAAAAGTGTAGAAGATTGAAGTTCAAAGTTACAAAGTTCAAAGGTAAAGGTATTTTAATAAATATAATTTTATAGCTGGTAAATTAAGTTTTGCGGCTTACGCTGTTAGGAACATCAGACAAAGCACGGATGTGGCTACATCTGGGCTAGTTTTGTTACTTTCATAGTGTGATGTCCTATGGTATTTTGTTGTGGGGGAAAGCAGCGGATATTCAAACTATTTTTATTTTACAGAAAAGAGATATTCGAGCAATTTATAATTTAAAACAAACATACTCCTTAAGAGAGCTTTTTAAAGAAATTGACATACTAACAGTAGCTAGTCAATTTATTTTCGAAAATATAATGTATGTACGCAAGAACCTTACAACATTTTCCAAAGCGATAGCTGTAATGTTAACCTAAGAAATAATCACAGACTATGCCCCGGTTAAGACTCGCGAAGGTTAACAATTCTTTCAAGGGTCAGTGCATTCTCTACTATGATAAGATACCTCTTGAGATTTTGAAATTGCCATTTGAGCAAATTAAAAAGCATGTTAAAGCGACTTTGTCGAAAAAGGGATATTACATTGTTCAAGATTACTTAAATGATGGGATGGCTAGATTAACCCCATACAGCCCTCTGTATGGGGTTAATATAGCTCAACACAGACCTTGCTGTTAATAATTTTGTAATTATTTATTCCTGCTTATTGATCATAATAATTAAATTTTTCATATTTGTATTAGTTAAGCACAACCAATTTTTCAAAGAGATCTAAAAAGAATTTCTACGCACTTCTTCTCTCATAGTGGTCCAATGAAGAGAGAAGGCAAAAAATTACGTTTGCTAAGTATATGTAAATATCTGCAGTAATAAAGTACTTTGACTTTGACTTTGTTATACAGCAACTTATCCTAAAACACAGGGTTTCGCCCTATTTTAGGGAGTAGCGATACATCCCTTGTTTACCCTGCTAAACAAGCTTGTAATGTACATTTATTTCTGTAAATAAACGATTATTATTATTATTATATTATTATTTGTACAGCTGACTAGCCACGACACCATCTCCTTCTTCAGCATCTCTTACGATACTCTGCCGTTTTACCTGTTTTCATACTTTTCATCGCACATACTATTTCTTTCATGCTTACATTATCACTTCTTCTATTAAGTTCGGCAATTAGCGAAGTGGCCAATTTGCATGGGTATACTATACTTAGTATTGCTGTATATAAAGTTATTTAGCGCCT
This sequence comes from Argyresthia goedartella, assembly GCA_949825045.1. Classification (NCBI taxonomy): domain Eukaryota; kingdom Metazoa; phylum Arthropoda; class Insecta; order Lepidoptera; family Argyresthiidae; genus Argyresthia; species Argyresthia goedartella. Next base: position 4,091,761 of record OX463823.1, on the reverse strand, counting down.
TCAGACCAGGTTTTTTATGTTTCTGATTGGGCTTTACATGTATGCATGTATGTAAATATATTCTGGCCCCAGACTAGGATGCCCTGTGTCGCGTCTACCAGAAACAGCGATGATACAAACGTGTTGAACCATCCAATACCTGGGAGTTTTTACTGTTCCTCCCAAGCCAGGATTTGAACCCGAGACCTCTCGTTTGGGTGGGAAGCTCAGCCTAGACCGCAACACCACAGAGGATATTAAAAGTATAATCAACAAACATAAACATTTATAAACAGGCAAATACATTTTTTCTGACCCCAACTAGGATACCCTGTGACGTGGGAACCAGAAACAAAACCTGTTTTTTTTTCTTTATCCTATCCGGGACTTCTCGCATGGTAGGCAGTGCCACAACCGCAGCGCCACAGAGGTTGTCATACTTATTAATAATATTTAATAATAATACTTATTTGTTACAGGCGCTGTTATCCCACTCCAGAAACATAAGCAAAAGTAAACCATACAGGTTCCTACAACCGTGGCTGGGAACCGGCCTTCTACTCAGCACTGGTACGTCCGTAGACTAAAAAAGGAATGGGCGGGGCCGGCCGGCTACTTGTTCAACATTATTCTATTAACTTTGACATGACATATAAAGAGCATACGCAACATCTTTGGCATACCGCAAAGCAGAGCATACGCAACATCTTTGGCATACCGCAAAGCTAACTGGCAATACCCTGAAGCGAGCAGTATCTCTAGGAGACGGCATGCCTTCTGGAGCTCTATTTTTGAATCACTCTAGTAACATAATTTATCGCATACGACTTATGTCACGTTGGACTTACAAGCATGACGTAATTTTTTTGCAGTTTTGAATCATTCATGGTTCATGTTCATAGGCAAAACCGATGATTCTTCATCGGTGTTCAGGCTTCTCAGCACCTAATGACCTCGTAGGGGCCCATCAGCTACGAGGTAGCGTAACGATCAGTTGCCAAGAAGTGTGAACGAGCTGAAGTAATTGGGGTCGATCTAACCTGGTCTGTGCTTCGGTCCCGTCAACCTCCTGTCTCTCTGCAAGGCCCGGGTGCACCCTAGGCTCTTCTTGGTAGACAGGTTCTTCAGCCAACCAGGTATGACTGGCAGGCCAGCTTCGATGAGCACAGTGTTCCAACACAGGTTATGTTACGTGGGAAAAACCAATCGGCCACGTAAATGCGAACTTTATCTGGTTCGGGGAACCACAACACACTCAGCTATATAGACAATCCTGAGGGAAACCCGAATACATTGCAGATGGCTTGCGATTTAATTTCAATACCCTAACCAAAACGCGTTTACTTTGCGAGGGCTTTCATCAGTCAGTTGTCAAAAACTGCTAGGTTGGCAGCAACGTCAAATTCAAAATGGCCGTTCAGAAACCATCGATCGAATATCGATTTGGAATCGAACAATCACCCGCCCGGACAGGCACCCACCTGTCCCTTAATCTACGGGCAGCCGAGACAACGTTGCTACCGCTCGTTTTAGAACCGAGCCTCCTACTAGAACCTCTGCAGACCGGGGGGTCCCGTCCTTGCCAGGGAACAAGTTAACAATGCGCCCCCTGCGCCAACGTAGTGGCGGTAGGTTAGCATCCTTAACCAGAACGAGGTCACCAACACTAGGGGGGCTGGTTTTGTCAGTCCACTTAAGGCGCTGTTGTAAGATATGCAGATACTCGAGCGACCAACGCTTCCAGAAATTCTGAGTAAACTGCTGCAACATCTGATACCTTGACAACCGATACAATTTCACTCCCTCGAAGGGGTGCTCGGGCAACGCGTTAAGTGGCTGTCCTATCAAGAAATGGCCTGGGGTCAGAGCCTCCAGGTCATTTGGATCCGAGCTGAGCGGACACAACGGTCGCTAATTGAGAACGGCCTCGATCTTACAAAACAATGTCGCGAGCTCCTCAAAAGTCAGCGCGGTCTGACCTACTATACGCCCCAAGTGCGTCTTAGCTGACTTAACTACGGCCTCAAAAATCCCACCCCAGTGGGGGCAACTCGGTGGGCTGAAGGTCCACTGTATACCCCGACGGGAGAGGGCCGTTCCAATATCCACTTTATTTACATTCAAAAAGTTGACTATCTCTCGTAAGTATCGTTCCGCACCGATGTAGTTAGTGCCGTTATCAGAGCGGATCAAAGTTGGAAGTCCCCTTCGAGAAACAAACCTATCCAAACAAGCAATGAAAGCCTCTGTCGAGAGATCAGCAACGAGCTCGAGATGTACCGCCTTGGTGGATAAACAAACAAACACACATAGGTACGCCTTGTATTGCCTAGCGGTACGCAATCGTGAACTCTTCACCATAAACGGTCCTGCAAAATCCGTACCAACACCTGAAAACGGTCTGACCTCATTCACACGATCAGGGGGCAAGTCCCCCATGAGAGGTTGCATCGTGGCAGCCTTAAGTCGATAACAAGGCATGCACCGAAACACGATGTTCCGTATGACACGGCGGGCAGATAGGATCCAAAACTCCCGCTGGAGCGTGGCCAACAACGCGTTACAGCCGGCATGCGCGTTTTTAATATGACGATCAGTCACCAGCAATTCAACTAACTGTCCCCCCTTGGGGAGCAGAAGTGGGTGACGAGCCGAATACGACAGATTCGCATTGCGCAATCTTCCTCCTACCCGAAGTAACCCGGTCGAATCAACAAAGGGGTTGAGACGCGCGACGGCTCCCTTCAATTTCGAACGTCCACTTCGTATAATCTCCAATTCTGCCCCAAACTTCGAGGACTGTACCAACCGGACCAAATTCAATAGCGACTCGTTTCGCTCTGCCGGAGTCAGAATAGGGTTCAACGTTCGCTGATCGCAAGGAGTACGACAATTTCGAGCGAATCTCCTAATCCAAGTGGACACGTTTATCAACTTGTCAAGTGAGCTATGCCGGTCCAGCAGAAACCCGGCGTCAGGGTCCTCAGCCTTCTGGGTAACATGAACGGCCGCTCTGGGGCCATGATCCTAAGATACTACTACATGGCTGTGGGGCCAGTCCGATTCTCTCTTGGCAAGCCAGGGTGGTCCCCACCACAAATGGTGTCTAACGAGTTCAGGAGCCCGACATCCCCTGGATGCACAATCAGACGGGTTCAATTCTCCTGGTACATGTCTCCAGGTCAGTGGGACCTCAGACGACACAATCTGGGAGACACGGTTCGCAACAAAAACCTCTAAGTTATGGACCGAAGCCTTCAGCCAGCACAAAACAATCTGGCTGTCCGTCCACGCGTACACCGTATCCTCCAAAACCACTGACCCACGCAACACTGTTAGAGTGTGATTCAAAAGTTTGGTCAAAAGAGCAGCCCCGGACAGTTCCAGTTTTGGAATCGTCATCCTTGTCCGAATAGGCGCTACCTTGCTTTTTGCCAAAACCAAACGCACGTCGACCTCCCCGGTGGAGGTGACGGTTCGCAAATAAACCGCTGCCGCAAACCCTCGTTCAGAGGCATCACAAAACCCGTGAAGGGTTGCCCTGTAATCCCCAGCAGGGACCAATTTCCTCGGCAGCGATACATTATTTATGTCCGATAGCGAGGTGAACATTCGCGTCCAATCAGTCAACAAATCACCTGAGAGGTGGGTGTCCCAGGTCAACTGAGCCGCCCATAGCCTTTGCATAAAACATTTGAGAGCAAAGGTGACTGGAGAAATCCATCCATTCGGGTCGAACGTTCTCGCAATCGTTGACAGTACTGACCGCTTCGTCCAGGCCTTCGGTGTTTCTAAAACCACCCGATAGGTAAACTCATCATGGACTGAATTCCAAGCACTGACAACATGTTAGGGTTGTCAGGATTCTCAAAAACGTGCGGGTCTTGTTGAAACTCATCTGGGAGACCAGCCATCAACTCAGGGGAGTTGGACATCCACTTGCGTAGTTCATAGCCGCCTCGTTCCAGCAATTGAATGAGCTCGTCACGTCGGTCCAGAGCTTCCTCTACACTGGCTGCCCCTGTGCAGACGTCATCGACGTACAAATCTTGCTCCAGGATAGCGGCGGCTCTAGGATAGCTCACACGGTCACGCGACGCCAACTCCCGCAGGGTACGCATCGCCAAATATGGGCTAGACTGTAACCCATACGTGTTCGTGTTTAACTCAGAGACCTTGACTGGCTCGGCCGTGGACTCACGCCACAGTATCAACTGATACCTTCTGTCAGCCGGATGAATTACCGTTTGCCTAAACATCATCCGAATGTCTGCGACAAATACAATCTGGTGCCTCCGAAAGCTCGTGAGAATATCCGAAATATCACGACTCAACTTGGGTCCCGAATGTAGACACTGATTCAGGGACATCCCGTTCGAGGTAGGTGCTGACCCATCAAAAACAACTCGAATCTTACCGGTAGGGGTTCGTAGGACGGCATGGTGTGGAAGGAAACAATGATCCTCAGATCTCCAGTCCACACCCGATACCGACATGTGTCCTAACGACTCATACTCCCTCATGAAATCAACATATTTTTGTTTAAATACGGCGTCCCTTGTCATCCTACGCTCCATCGACATCAATCTCGTCTCAGCCATCTTCCTAGATTCTCCTAGTGGCGGTCGATCGGCCCTGAAAGGCAGTCGGGTTACAAAACGACCAGAACGAAGGCGACCAGTACTATTCTGGTAAAACAACTCGCACTCTTCTTCGTCTGCGTCGACTCGACGAACGGTGGGAGGTTTCTCTATCTCCCAGAAACGTTGGATAACGTCTGACAACGCTGAGCCAATAAGTATGCCATCTGACTCGGCAGGCCTAACCATTGGCAATGCCGGACCCATGATCACGTGACCAAACTTAGTATCCACAGCAATCAACCCGTCCGGCTGAAGAACTCGCCGATCCGACAACAGAAACCTACCCAGAACGTCTGCTCCCAGTAGCAGGTCGACCGGGGCTGGAGTGTCAAAATCGGGATCCGCCAACTTGAGTCCTGATGTCAGGAATCGAACGGCCGGATTCAACTTCACCAAGGGGTGTCTGCCCATGACATGCGTCATTACTAAAGCTTGCACGGATGTTTTTGTCAAAATGTCATAACGTGGAGAGAACGTGATCACCGATTGACCAACTACATTCGTAACCGTAACATTCCCCACGCCCCGTATTGATTTATTATACCTATTTACCTTGAGGCCCAACCATTTTGCTAAATCATTCGATACAATGCAGCCTTGAGCTCCAGAATCTAATAGGGCGCGAACGTATGTTGGGTTGCCCGCCAAATCCCAAACAAGCACAGAGGCGATCGGTAACACCACCGTCTCCGGTTGGGGGGCAACAAATGGTTGGGCCGCAAATTCCAAGCGAGGACCCCCGGGGCCCCACTGTGCCTGTAACCGATCAGGTATGCAGCTATACGCCAGAGGGTCCCATTGTACAAATGGCCCACGCGCCGGTTCCATTGCCACCCTACGACGCCCCCCGAAGGGGGGTGGGCGTGAATTCAACCGTGGCCGCTCCATGAGCGGGGGGTTCACATCACATGCGACCGACGAGGACGAGGCGACGAGCGGGGCGACAACTGAGGCGGCGTCCGAACCGCACCCGCATAGCTCGAAGGTGTCCCATGCCACCCGCCCGTTACGGCCTGCTCAACACACCCAATGTGCCGCTGAGTCGGATGCTGAGTCGCAACCGAGAACTCAGGGCCCCCCATGTGATGACCCTGAGTGCGGCCCTGCACCCCTGGGTGGCCGCGTGCTTGTGGCCCCATTGCCCGCTGAGTCGGATGCTGAGTCGCAACCGAAAACTCAGGGCCCCCCATGTGATGACCCTGAGTGCGGCCCTGCACCCTAGTACTGCCCTGTGCACGTGGGGACGTTGGCCACTGAGTTGCGCTCCGAGTCGCAAACGAATTCTCAGGGCCCCATGCCGTGTCACCCTGGGTACGGCCCTGTGGAGGCTGTTGGCCGGACCAGTTCATGCACAACAGATTGTTGTGGGGCCCACCACAATATCCGCACATTTGTGTGCGCGTGCAGTCCCTAGCCATGTGTGGCCCGAGGCACAGGAAACACCAGCTCCGCTGCTTGGCCATCCGGCGCCGTCCCTGAACCCTAAGTTCCCCGAACTTATTGCAATTGGCCACAGCATGGCCAATCTGCCTACAATATAGGCAGGTCTCACCATGTGGGGTCAATTCACTCACAGTCCCATACGACTGCCGGTTGGTGCGGTCCTTCCTCGTCGGGGGGCCCCTACTCACAGCGCTCCCGGCAGCTCTCTGTGGCTCCGAAGGATGGGTGACCGTCAACCCCAAATTCTCTGCCCGTCGAGCCTCCTCTTCCAAGAATCCGACCAAGTCGGAGAAGGCGGGCAGGTCCTCGGCCGACCTCCCGTGAGACTGTTCGAAACGAGTCTGCACGTCAGCGGGTAGGCGGGAAAGTACAATGTACAACAGTAGGTACGACCATTCACCAACCGGAAGTCCAAGATTCTCTAGAGCCTTGGTGACGGACAACAATGGGTTCAAAACCTCCGTCTGTATGGCCCCGACCTTGTTCACAACCGGGATACTAAACAAACGGTTCAGTTGGGCATCGGCCAACCTCCGTTTGTTATGGTAACGTCTGACCAACAATTGCCTGGCCGTTTCATAGTTACCCTCCGTAACTGTCAAATGAGCGACCAGCTCCCTAGGCTCACCCCTCAATGCTGCCACCAGCTGAGCCATCTTGACAGACTTGGTAATGTCCGATCGCATGTGCACCAAACTGTCGAACAGATTGATGAAGCTCATCCATTCACCGGACACGCCGTCAAAAGTAGGCATAGTTATGGCAGGTAACCTGGACCCCGATCCCTGAAGCGGCAGAGGTGCTTCAATGTCACCACCATGGCTGGACTCGCGCTGTCTACGTATGTCCGCAGCCTTCTGCGTGATAGCAGCTGCCATCTCCATACATTGGTCGACATCCCCTATCAACCGTGACAGCCTGTCAGGTGCGCAACCATCAACTGATTCCGCCTGCGCGGACAATTCGAGCACCCTGTTGTAACGTTCCTTAACGTCCATAGACCGCTCCAATACCACATCATGCCTATCTAAACGGTCTATCAGACCGTGTGCGGAGGAAAACCATCTGAGTTCCTTAGAAACACCCTTCTGGATTTCAGATCACGACATGATCGGAACGATACTTACTCACAATTTGCAGTAACTCAATTTTATTGGACCCTCCAGTCTACAACCCAAACGAGGGAACCCTAAACCACAACTTAAACAATGTTGTTTTCCTTAAACAATAGGAACCGAGTTTTTGTCTATATAAATTCTGTAAATACAATTTAGTTTCCCTTTATCATTATAACACACACAGATAGTCAATATTAGTTCAAGTTATAAATTGCTATAAACTGAAAACAATGTAATAGCCTGCTATCAATAGATGTAACTACCTATGTTAACCAAAACATTCATTCAATAGCATTACTAGACCACTAATAGATTGACTAACTGGTACTTCAATGCAATTTTCAATTCAATATTTGTCTATCTACTACCAGCAATAGACCTATAGCTTACAATACTACCAATCTATGTGGATATAGGAACAACAACCAAGTTACCTAATAACCGCCTATACCTACAGATTGATAGTCCCAAATCGTGCCTTCCTGGAGCCCTTGACGGCTGCAAATCTCAGGAAGCCACGCTCTAGCTACCAAAATTGTTCAGGCTTCTCAGCACCTAATGACCTCGTAGGGGCCCATCAGCTACGAGGTAGCGTAACGATCAGTTGCCAAGAAGTGTGAACGCCGGCGATTCACCGAGCTGAAGTAATTGGGGTCGATCTAACCTGGTCTGTGCTTCGGTCCCGTCAACCTCCTGTCTCTCTGCAAGGCCCGGGTGCACCCTAGGCTCTTCTTGGTAGACAGGTTCTTCAGCCAACCAGGTATGACTGGCAGGCCAGCTTCGATGAGCACAGTGTTCCAACACAGGTTATGTTACGTGGGAAAAACCAATCGGCCACGTAAATGCGAACTTTATCTGGTTCGGGGAACCACAACACACTCAGCTATATAGACAATCCTGAGGGAAACCCGAATACATTGCAGATGGCTTGCGATTTAATTTCAATACCCTAACCAAAACGCGTTTACTTTGCGAGGGCTTTCATCAGTCAGTTGTCAAAAACTGCTAGGTTGGCAGCAACGTCAAATTCAAAATGGCCGTTCAGAAACCATCGATCGAATATCGATTTGGAATCGAACAATCGGTTTTGCCAATATATTTGGGAATGTTGATTTTTATCCGTTGCACGCAGAAAAAGTAAAAAACGGTAGAACCGGTAAACACGGTATAGAAAACGGAACGTTAAATGCTCCGATATTATAGGATGTATGACAATGTCTTTTGCTTATTTTAGGTAGATAATTCTCAGAAGGTCAAACTTGTCAAAGAAAATCTTCCTAAAATCTAAACAATCGTGTAAGAAGTAATATGAAAATAATCGTAGAAAGTCTGTCACTTTAAATTGTATTGACACTGTTGACATTGGCTCTGACGTATTTTACGTTTATTCTACTGACCACTTGTTTCAGGCGAATGACCGAAAACTACGAAATTCGGGATGTCGAAGGAAATGTCACGCGAGCGCTCTTTACAAGCAATATATCACTAAATCTCATGTGGGGGAGAGGGTGGTCTCTGTATATCTCACGTATTTTGCCCCCTCAAAAACGGTGTGAAACTGCCAGAAAAAGTCGGTTAAATAAGAGTAAAAATCATCAATAATGCCTCATGTAATTAATGGCCCTCTGAGCTAAGGACTTGTAGGTTACATCACAGTAATCCAACCTCATTTTCGACTTTACTATAATACGTAATTCGCCTACGATACCTTAAATCCTTGCTTACCTAATCCGGGCCATAAACCGCTCACGCGACGTGCTCGTTAGACCAATGTTAGCAATAATTAATCGTATCACCAATGCACTGTAGACTTTTGATTCTCGTCGCTACTAATGTAGCTCTTCGTAAATGCGACTATTTCAAATACGATCCAACACTTTTATATGAACATTATATGATATTTGTAGGTAGTTGTCAAAGATATTCATATAAAAGTGTTGGATAGTATTTGAAATAGTCGCATTCACGAAGAGCTACATTATTAAATAAAATACTTATTTTGAAGCGTTTTGAATTGATTTATTTTACCATATATATTACCATTTTACCAAGATTTATTTAAACATATTTGGTGTTTTTCCAAAAATCAGTTATTAAATGATATGCATTCGTTTTAAACTTCAACTTTACTATTCAACTCATTAAAGTGATTTAAGATCTAGCACAATAGATTCTTTACATAATTCCATCGAACTGCTGAAGTTGCTTCTTCATCTTCAATTATTTGGGGACAATTTGTGTGAACCTTTCGCAAATGAAAGCACACAGCTGCAACGCTTTGTTTACATTTATGTAAATATATTTTAAGTCTTTCTCCGATTAGGCTCCGGTTTAATAATTGTTCTTCGTCATTAATTACATACAGTCTTGTGAAAATTGTATAAGACACCGCGCACTTAGAAACGGCGCTGACGCCTTCCCATAGGTACGTAACGGTATTTAGCTGCATTACTTCTAAAGGCTGGCTTTCGTCGTTCCTCCACACTATCAGCTGTAGGTGCCATTGTGACTCATCTAAAACTTCCTGCCCGTATATTTTTTCTATATCGGCCTTGAGAATGAAACGCTGAAGCGCAGTAAAATCGATTTGTACTACAGGGCTAATTTGTTGTATATTTAAAGTGATTTAACGGAAGAAGTTTTCGCCGAAGCGTCGAAGACAACTCTTAATTTAGCTGCCTCCGTATTTTCCCTGATAACTGAGAGGTGTGGCAGGAAACATCCTGGTTTTGGTCGTTCTCACACATCACACTTAGATGACTTAGATTGGCATTCATCAATGAAGATGTTATGCTCTTTTTGTTGAGGAAATTTATTTAGGATTGCATTGGACATCCTTATAGGATAAAATATAGTTAAGTTCACAAATTGTACCTACCATCATAAGCACCTATATTTGCAAATAAATGTCTTTGACTTTGACTTTGATTCTATTTAACTCAACTTAATAATGAAATAAATAAATAAACTAAACTTAAAACTTACATCATTTTTGCCAACCATAGGAGAATAACAACTAGGTTACTGTTCTTCTTGAATATATTCGAGCTTAAGTAACGTCAGTGTAGTGCGTACTCTTGTCAAGTAGCCCATGGCTAATGAATGGCTTAATGAATTTCAACAATGTCAGTGATATCACTATAAACTATAATAGCCAAATAATAAAATGTGAAAATAGTGTGACATTTCTCGGTATTGTAATTGACAAAGACCTTAACTGGAAACTGCAAATTGTCAAGGTTTGCAATAAAATAAGTGGATTTGTATTTGCACTCTCAAAGCTGAGAAAAACTACCACCCTCCAAACAACACTTGCTGCCTACCACGGATACGTGGAATCCGTGTTAAGGTACGGCATCATCTTATGGGGAAATAGTACAGATGTCAACAGAGCGTTTGTTATACAAAACAAATGCGTCAGGGCAATCTTAGGAGTAAAACCCCAAGAATCATGTAAAACGCTGTTCAAAAAACTAAACGTTTTAACTTTACCGTGTCTCTATTTGAAGTAGCAAAATTTGTGAAACAGAACATGAATATGTTCACGACTGCTAAAGAACAGTTTCCAAGGAATACTAGAAATCCGGATAGATTAGTACTGGATCATAAGCCACGAACAACGCTTTACCAAAAGAATTGTTATGCAATGAGCGTAAAAATATACAAAAAATTGCCCACCGACATAAAAAGTCTCCCTTTCATAATTTTTAAAAGAAAGTTATTTCTATGGCTTCAACAGCATAATTTTTATGCACTTTCAGAGTTTTTGCACTAATTTATAAGTCTTAATATTAAATTGTTTGTGAATGCTTGATAGGTCCTATACACAAATCGAAATATACTACTATTTGCATGCTGTATAAATATAGCTGAATAAGGAACTTCTAATATTATTAACATCTGATATGTCTACCTAATTTCATAAGCAAATAAACGAATCTTGAATCTTGAATCTTGGCCCTGTGCACGCACACAATCGCAAGGAACCATGAATTAATTTTATTGTTGACTTTATTTTTAAGTACAGCTTGTTGATTAGCCGATTATTTAACCAATAAAATACTAAAATGTTATGCTAAAAATTGCGGGATCAAACTGTCAGTTTGGCGCGAAAACGGACCGACACCGGAGGTGACGTAATTGTTGTTGTCAGTAAGGGACAGAGCTGTGCGTCAATCTCCTGCTCCTTTTTTCGCACAGAAAAGGAAAGGGACAACAACTATTACGTCACTTCCTCTGAAGGGGTGTTTTAAAACAAGTGCTGTTTGACGATACATTAAATTCGTATTTTTGTTGAAAATACATACTAAATAACATAAAAATCTGCAGAAGAGGGGCCTTTTATGGTTTTAGGTCTCAAAATATTATTAAATGTGATAAATATCTTAAGCGAAGCTTCTCTATCCTCAGGTCTCGCCTTCTTGTCTGTTACATCTTTGACTTACCTCATACCGGACTGTCTACCATTTTTAAAAACCTTATTTTTTGCGACCAATGATGAACCGGACTCGATCGACATCTCGCGACCGCAAGAAATCAAGGATTTTCAAAATGGCGTACGTTTGCCAGCCTCCATGGAAAATGTACGAACCCTTGTATATGGAGAAGTTATTGTTACTCGCGATCGCAGTGGCGGGCCTAAGTAAGTACGCAGCCTGGCCTAATAACAATGACATTATAGGTCGTGCCTGAATAAAACAAAAATGGGAACGTTTAATGACGTCACAGGCATCTATTTGTTACCGCGTATAGTCAGAGAAATGCATAGTCATTGTTGTTTTGTTTTCCTGTAATTGCAATGTCATCTTATTCATCAGTCTGTCAGGGTACCCGCTGTTGAGTAAGCTCTCCTCACTTACATGGTATTTAACTCGGGATACCCGCGTCCTATGTTTCCGGTTTGTTTTCGTAGTGGTTTGGCAGTTAGAAACTGCAAGTATTTACAACTTGGTAATTTAATGTAGTAAAAAAGGCAACTAGCGGACTCTTGCGAGTTTTCTTATGCAAGTCAAATATTTTATATAAAATAAATTAAATTTAAAAAATACTTTATTTGAAATATTTTAAATGCTTATTTATTTATTAAATTATATTACACAATTTATATGATATAAAAGCTTGTTGAGAGATTACTTGCTATTTTATTTAACTATTTATAAAACTAGCACGTGCCCACGGCTTCGCTCGCGCCAACTCGTGTAACAATGGCCAGTCATAGTTTCGTAATTTCGTTATTGTACAACACAAAATAGACATATCCTCCTAACTTATTATATAAAAAACATTTACATAGGCGCGCTTATCTCTATCAAGAGATAGTCCATACAAACATTAAACTCCCCTCCTCCTCTCCTTTTCCTTCCGCCTCCCCGCTCCCCCCTCCGCTCCTCCTCACAAATACTTTTGACACAATGGCGACCTCTGAGGCGCTGCGGGTGTGGCTCTGACTACCATGCGAGAGGTCTCGGGTTTGATCCCCGGCTGGGGATACAGAAAAAAAATGCCTAGGTCTTCGATGTCTCTATGTGTGTGCCATCTCTGTATCTGGTTCCCACGATAAAGGGTATCCTAGTGTGGGGCCAGGACCAATGTATGTCCCTGTATGTAAATGCTTATGTTTACAATGTTTGTCGATGCATCATTCAATTCAATCATTCGACCTCGTGGATATCGCTACAATAATTTTTCGCCCCAGGGTATTACGTGCTGAAAGTTTTTCGCTACAAAGTTTTCGCTGCGGTGTCATTCGACCTCGTGGATTTCGCTGGAATAATATTTCGCTCCAGCGTACCACGCTGAAATTTTTTCGCCACAATGTTTGTCGCTACAGCGTCGTTCGAAACTACGTACGGGACCCGGTTTAGACTGTGCGTTGATATATCAGTTATTCAATCAGAAAATAAGTCATGACTTTGAATTTTATAAAAATGGATATGTTATCGACGATCTGTATAATGTAGTAGTAATACCTGGGGTTTTCAGGCAATTTATGAAATATTATTTATCCTAAGGCAGCAAATGGCACCACCGCCGCAAGATTCTGACTCCATCGTTCCACTACAACATCCTGAGCAATTTCTCCAACATCATCGAGGAGAAGACCCAGGAGCTGGTCTCCGAGCTGAGGAGGCGGGGAGCGGGGGAGGTGGACCTCATGCCTGTGGTCAGCGACTTCACGCTGAAGACCATTTGTGGTGAGTACGTTAACTATTGTTATTGCGATCTTGAAGTATTCGTCAGTGTCACCGTGCTTGTGATCGTGACCATCATCGTCATCGTTATCGGTGCCATCGCTATCGCCATCGCCATGAATTTGATTTCATATTGTTATCGATATAGGCAGGTACACCTTTTCATTTTCTACAGAGGGTATAAGTTACAGAAAACATTACTCTGGCGTTTTTTCAGAAACTGGGTAACTCTATGTATCAGGCGTGTAGGTACTACCCATGAAGATACAATTTATAATATATTTTATTGTTACATTCAAAATACATTTTCGTCATCTACCTCAGTGTGCTCAGTGAAATATGTCAGTTTAATTAAGCTTAATTATATATTATTTTATAGAAAGTGCTCGAAAAACAGTCCCCAGATATGTCTCTTGGACGGTTTTGCTGCTTTAAACTTGATGAATGTATTCTACAACTGCATGAGTTAATATTACATGCAATATTACATAAATATGAATTAGACAAGTTTTTTTTATTTTTGTCATAAAGTTTATCAAACACAAAAAAATATGTGTTCCGCTTTTTGTGAAAAGTTCCGTTGCCCTTTTTATGTTCTCTCTGGCATGTTGCGTTAATACCCTTATCAGAACGCAAATAACAATTCATAATTCTTTTATAATTATTTATTGAACAAAGCAATATTTAAGCAGTTGCATTAAAAGAAAATGCAAAAATAAAGGTGAGCTTATCTTTAAAAAGATATTCATTTAGATATTAAACCAATGTATAACAAATGGTATCATAAAAGAGTAGGCAGTGCACAATAACTTGACTAAATTAAATACTTTTATAGACAGTAAATACAAAATAAGTACCGATATATACTACATACAATTTACAAATAATACACAGACAATAAATTTACAAAAGAGAGCAGTAGTGTTTAATATTTATGCTTCGGAACGCACCGGTTTTTTGTTGCGCGGATCGACCGCGAGTAATCGGGACATCACTAGCGGAAACGGAACCGCAGCTGTCACTCGTACCAACGAGATGAAAAATTAGAGGTTATCTTTTCTTGTGGTGAGAAAAAACATGTCTGCTCATGGGTCGGGCCCAGATTGTATTTCGGTGTAACAATTGTCTAACACAGGTGTCGGGCCTGGTCGGAGTGTTGATCATAATAATCGTCGGGAAATAAGTAGATTCGCGTCAGTGATTCGTGTTGTGAAGGACATCGTCGTATCGGACAGCGACTCCTCGTGTCGGCAAGCAGCACGCCGGCGACAGCGTCGGCGGCGAAACCAGTGAGATTCGGTTCCTCTCCTATCACAATTGTGCTCCTATCCCGTATTCCTGCCTCGAATCGAGCTTTCGATTTCCGGTCTACGACGGTAAGGTAAAGTAGCAATCACGATTTTCTCCCGTGCTGGCAAAAACCCAGCCCCTCATGATTCCACGCCGTTCGGTTGAGGCGTGGAATTAAACAAATTGGTAGCAGAGCATGGTTGCTACTTTTTTATTTATTATTATTTATTAATACGTTTCTCAAAAGAGAAAAAAGTGGGATTGTCTCTAATAGTGCAAGGAAGGAAACAATAAAGACTGTAGCCGGGCTTCTATACAAAATGTGCCTTTTTGTCAAATAGAATTTGAATACCTCTTAAAGCATTTTCCCCAAAATTGCAGCTTCGTAAATTTGACAGTTTTGGTATAACGAGATGTTGAATTTTTTAACCTTTTCAAGTTTTTCTCAATTTTGGTCAGTGCGATTTCGTGATTTTTAAAAATATAACCTAAAATATTGCCTTTCATAGAAATGTACGTCAATGTTTTTTTTTTTATATATGTCTTCTAGCGGCACCACGTTATTTATCCTCGCGATTGCTCATCTTTAGATCTACTAACATATATTTTATTCAAATCATTAGCTGTGGTACTTCATTCAAAAAGAGACTACAAATTAAATGGTTCCTCTTGTGCTATGTATCTATTGTGACCTTGAAGTAAAGTATTACTTACTCATTTGATGGCACCAAGCCAACCCATGGGGCACTGGTTTTCTTAATGAAATGAAATTAAGTTTATTTGCTTGACAACAGTAGATTGTAGGATCTTAACATTAAATATGTGCAGTGTTTTCAGCTTATGTATAAGCATGCAAAATCAGAATAGTTATTAGATTATCAGATTTCAAGTAAAATAGCAAATGCAATATGTAAGTATTTTTCTAAATAAATAACCATTTGTATAATATAAATTTAAAATGTCATAATTTTTCTATTTATGTTATTTTTTATAATCAAAATATTTTGAATTCTATAAAAACAGTGTTATAGTAGTCACTTTGTCAGACTGTTCTTCAAGGACTCGCTATTGATTAATTTAAAGTTGCCGCCCTTTATCTCTGGTTCTCCAGATTTCACGATGAGAAGCAACAAAAGTCAACAAACATCTCTAATGTAGGCTCTAGAGAGGGGTAAAATATTAAGTTTTTTAAAAAGTGGTTTACAGCTTTCATCAAATTTAGCCTTGCAAATAGCTTTTATATATTTAAATTTTATTTTGAAAGCCCGCTCTACTTCCACTAAATTTCCCCAGAGAATAAGACAAAAGCTGAGTACTGAGAAGACATATCCGTAAGAGCGGCTTTAATAGAAATGGTTTGCCTCAGTTTGTACGAAGTGTATATGTCACCGTCAGATAGTCAAAACCGTTAGTTGATAAACTAACGCGTTAGTTGATCAACTATCGACATATAGTAAACTAGACCGACAAGGTTTAGAATTTATCTTTCTTTTGTTCTTACATGTCAACCTAACACGAAGACTTCGCTGCACTCGCCCCCTCTAGTCTTCCCCTGAGCTCCCGCAGTGTTTGTGCTGGTATTTCGTTTGCAATTCAAGTTTAAACAAGTTTACTATTTAACGGTTTTAACCGTTAGTTCATCAAATAACGCGTCATATAGTAAGCAGTACGCTTCAGCTTACTATCTGTCAATAGTTGACTTTTTTAAAGTAAGGAATGGTTTACAAAATCAAAAGCTTGGCTTATATCAAGAAACAAAGCTATTGTTGGTGTTTTATTATTGACATTTTGAGTAACTATACGCACTGGGTCAAAAATGCCTGAATTGTTGACGACCCTTTACGGAAACCATATTGTTGAGGACGGAGTATTTTGTGTTTTTCTAGAAATTTATTCAACCTAACTTGCATTGCGTTTTCAAATACTTTTGAGAGAGTTGGAACCAAAGAGATGGGTCTTTAATTGCAGGGATCTAATTGGTTGCCTTTTTAAAACAAGACTTTAATCACACTTACCTTTAGCTTTTCAGCGAAGTAACCTTCGACAATGAAAACATATTTCCTTCCTAATACACTTTTCCACAATTCTTCTTCAGGGTATATGCTGCACTGTTATCAAAATGATCATTGTACAAATATTTTTATTCTAGTATCGGTTGTCATCTCATAATTTAAGATTTTAATTTCTCTCTTTTCTATAATACAAACTTCGCTTTTCTTGTTCACGAAGTTTTTCATCGCACATCTGTTAGCGTTCGTAAAACTTGATCCAAAATCTGCACTCGCTCGATAGTCGTGAGCGTGGGATAAACTCTGCCAATTACTTGTAATAGCGCGCGTCAGCATCTTCATATTCAGTATCGCACATCGCAAGTGAACTCGTGGATGTATAAGAATTCAATATTCTATATAGTTTATTGCACGGTAAATAATGAGTACAAACAAATGAACACTGATGCGAGCTTATTTCTAAAAAGAGATTTCTTCTAGCAAACCTAAGCAGGACAGGAAAGCCTATTGCTTGTAAGAGCAGTCTAGTGCGCAATAAATTAAATAACTACCTACTAACTAATACAATTAATGGTTAAAAAAAAAACATAATAAGCTTAATAAAGTAACAAAACCTATGCTTAATTAAAAATTTCCCCAAGATTGCTACCGGGTGCCAAGTTGCCCAATTTACTGGCATAATTTCCTTGCTGTATCGCTAAACTGATACGTTGAGCGAGGTAGGTGCCAGCTCTATGGTCTCCTGAAGCTTCGACGAGTCGCTTAGAGATGTCTTTAAGGACTCGTCGAGCGTCAGGGCCCCACGGCCCAAGGGTGTCCACGCCTAACGGCATGAATGGAAATTTGTCGCCTATGGCGGCATATTTCCGTCGTTTGAGACCCTCTGCAGCTGCCGCCGCAGCGCCATCTGCGGCTGAGGTTGCCTGTAGGTGGCATGATGCCAATGTGTCTATGCATGTCGCGTCCTAAATCAGCGACCTCTCGTTCTGCCAGGGTCTGTCTGTCTGTCCAGGCATTCCTGGCCTCGGCAAGACACGTGACCTCTACATCACCGAGTGATGGGTTAATGATTTTACGATAGAGGTCACATGCGCAATGGGCCGAAGGCAAGAAAGCCGGGAGCGCCACATCGGAGATTTTCCGGATCCCCACGCCTCCGTGTCCTCCAGAATTTTCGTTGGGGGCAGCTGAATTAAATTTTGAGATGATGTTAATCTTTTCGGCGGGCGTTGTCAGTGTGTGACGTCATGTTATAACTGAAGGTGTTTGCATGAGAATAAATAGATCAGTGCTAATCGTGAGCTTGTGTTTGATTGGTGTCCCTGTCGCTTCCTTGACATGGCGCAGCCGGAATTATAATATATCTAGGAAGCTAAAATACATAAAGATACAAATAAATAAATACTTATTCGTAAAACTAAATAAATAAAGACTAAAACAAAAAGTGAATAAAAGTCAAATAAAGTGTGTACATACAAACATGGAAGCCATTTTGCAACCACCTCCGCCTTTTCGTTTTGAGAATAACTTGGCGAATATAACGTCAGGAAACTTATGCAAGGAATGGGAAAAGTGGAAGAAATCATTTGAAGTGTATCATGAGGCGTGTGAACTATCTAAAAATACAGAAACCGTCCAACGTAGTATATTGCTCCACGTGATTGGTGACAAGTGCCGCGAGGTCTACGAGCAATTTCCAGCCAAAGGTACTACGTTAAAGGAGCTGCTGGCCCGATTCGATGCGTTTTTTCTACCTAAAAAGAACTTGACCATCGAGCGACATCGGTTTTTCACACGTAACCAACGAGATATGGAGTCCGCGGATCAGTATGTTTTCGAGCTAAATAAAATGGCGTCGAACTGCGACTTTGAAAAACTAAAAGACGACCTCATAAGAGACAGACTGATATGTGGGATTACTAACGGAAATTTAAGAGAACGACTACTGAGGGAGCATGATTTGACTCTGCAGAAGGCTTTAGAGATATGCAGATTAGCAGAGATGTCGAGAATGCAAGCTGGAAATTTCAACAACGAGTCGGCGGAACATCATTTACATGAAATAAATCAATGTGGCGAAGCGGAGTTAGACGGCGCTGACATACAGTGGGTAGGCCGTGGATCAGCTGCAGGGCGAGGATCGCGCGGCCACCGACGTCGGCGCGACCCCGGCAGTCAAGGTCGACGAGGCCCGGGTGGCGGTGACGCGGCATCAGATCGCTCGCGCTGACAACAGGACCAGGCATGCCCCGCCCCCGCGCTCGGACGCTACCCGTGGATGCGTCGTGGCGGCGCAGGATCATCAGGTGTCACCCCTCGTTATAATGGGTGTTCAAAGTGCGGTACAGTGCATAACAAATATCAATGTCCAGCCTATGGTCAAATGTGCAATAGATGTAACAAAAATAATCATTTTGCTCGCATGTTTCGAGCCCGAGAATGCTACTCAGTACACGAGGATCCATCTGACCAGGTAATTTACAAAAATAATAACTCGCGAAATGATTGGCACGTCGACTTAAAAATAAATGGTATTACATTAGGTTTTAAACTGGATACTGGAGCTGACGTAAATGTTATACCGCGAAAATTTTTAAGTGATATAAATATAGTTGAGAACGACTTAACACCTACTTCACTTACATTAAAAGGTTACTCGGGAGGCCAAATCCCAGTGATAGGAAAATGTAATATTAAAATACAGCATAACAAAACGGTCTATGTTTTAAAGTTCATCATCGCAGATGTAGATTCCCCTCCTATTTTAAGTAGAAGTTCGTGTGAGCAGCTAAACTTAGTAAAAAGGGTGTTGAGTGTAGAATACACCAAAAGTAATAGACTGTTAGAAGAATTTGACGATGTGTTCCAGGGTAACTATTAATTAATTATTAGTAATTAGCCTCAAACCAAACTCTCGCCCCGTAGTACATGCGCCGAGAAAACTACCGATAGCATTGAAGGACCAGATAAAATTGAAGCTAGTAGAAATGGAGAAACAAGGTATAATTGCGAAAGTTGAAGGACCAACAGATTGGGTAAATAGCATGACTGTAGCAAAAAAGGCAGACGGAGACTTAAGGATATGTTTGGACCCTCAGGATCTGAATAAAGTGATTAGAAGGGAACATTTTCAATTGCCGACGTTAGAAGAAATAACGGCAAATCTCGGCACATCCACTTATTTCAGCACATTAGATGCGAAACAAAGTTTTTGGCAGGTTAAGTTGAGTTCAGACAGTACCGACTTGTGCACGTTCAACACTGCGTTTGGTAGGTACAAGTTTTTACGCATGCCGTACGGAATCAGCTCAGCGTCAGAGATATTTCATAAGAGGCTATTTGAACAGTTTGACGATATTGAGGGAGTCATTCTATTTGTTGATGATCTTTTGATATATGGAAAAACAAAAGAAATACACGACCAACGTCTACGCCGTGTATTGCAAAGATGTAGGGAAATCAACATTAAACTAAATAGGAAAAAGTGTAAGATAGGATTAACTGAGATAAAATACTTAGGGCATAAAATCTCAAAACATGGAATAACTCCTGATGATTCCCATATACAGGCTATAAAAAACATGCCTCGTCCAAATTGTGTTAAGGACCTAGAAAGATTTTTAGGATTAATCACCTATGTTGGCAGTTTTGTACCCAACTTTTCACAAAAAACACACTTGTTGCGGGAGCTGTTACAGAAAGAAATAAATTGGCATTGGGAAAAACAGCACGAAGACAGTTTTAATGCACTTAAAAACTGTCTCATAAATCCGCCAGTGTTGCGATATTATGATTTAGACAAGCCAGTTACATTGTCAGTAGATGCGAGTAAGAATGGCTTGGGAGCCTGTTTATTGCAAGATGGTTTGCTGGTGTGCTATGCTTCTGAGTCACTAACAAAAACAGAGCAGGCGTACGCACAAATTGAAAAAGAGCTGTATGCATGTGTTTTCGCGTGTGAAAAGTTTTATATGTACGTGTACGGTAGAACTGATATAATAATTGCAACTGACCATAAACCATTGGTATCTATAATAAACAAACCGCTAATTAATACCCCACCGCGGTTACAAAGAATGCTTATGAGATTACAACCCTATACATTTAAATTGGTATACAAGCCGGGTAAATTCCTATACATCGCAGATGCATTGTCTCGTGCTGTTGATCCCACCATCGCGACCACGGAGCCACGTGACCTACTAGACGCCCAGGCGCAGGTATGTGTGCTCGCAGAATCAAATGAATTGATAGATACACATTTTTTGCCCATACAGAAATACACAAAAACAGATATTGAAATGCAAGAACTAAGTAAGATAATAAAGAAAGGATGGCCAAATAGTAAGAATCTAATTAAGGATGAATTGAAGCAATACTGGGAGTACAGAAGTGATCTTACGTTAGCTTTTGATATGATATGGAGAGGAAATAGAGTTATTATACCAAAATGCATGCGACACGAAATGTTACAAAAAATACATACAGGTCATTTAGGCTTAGAAAAGTGCAAGCTTAGAGCACGTGAAATTATGTTCTGGCCACACATGAACGCACAATTGCAAGATTATCTTTCGCATTGTCAGGCTTGTCTCACTTTTAAAAAACAGAACTGCAAAGAACCATTACTTCAACATGAAGTGCCTGATAGGGCGTGGTCTAAAGTAGGTGTAGATATGTTTCACTTTCAAAGTAAAAACTACATGCTTGTGGTGGATTATTTTAGCAAGTTTGTGGAAGTAGTAAGGGTGAGCAATATGACGTCGGAAAACGTTGTGAAACAACTTAAAATTATATTTAGTCATCAGGGCGTGCCTGAGGTGGTCCAGTCCGATAATGGCCCTGAGTTCTCGTCCTCGTGTTTCAGTTTGGTTTCACAAGAATGGGGATTCCGACATCATACTTCGTCCCCCAGATATCCGCAATCAAATGGACAAGCTGAGCGTGCCATACAAACTACTAAAAGTATGCTTAAAAAGACAGCATTTGATGGGTCAGATTTCAGGATAGCACTATTAGAATATCTAAACACTCCAATAAGTGATAAGTTAGCATCACCATCGGAGTTACTGTATAAAAGAAGGTTAAGAAGCACTTTACCCTGTTCTCCCAGACTATTACAACCGAAAATATACACTAGAGTTACTAAAGAATTAAAGGCACGACAATACATTCAGAAGAAATATTATGATAGGAGTTCTAGAAATTTAAATCGGTTAGCCATTAATCAAAAAGTAAAAGTTTGGTTGAACGGGCAGTGGACGAACGGGGTAATAACAGGTACAGCAGGCCCCCGCTCATACCTTATAGAACTAAGTGCAGGCGGCATTGTCAGGCGCAATCGAAGGCACATCATTGAAGACTCCGATCGTCGCGACGCTAATTCAAGTCGTACCTACCCATATACATCAACACGTTATGATGATATTGTCGTACAGCAAACAGCTGACGAGCACCCGCAAGTAGGCTTAATGCCGCGCGCGCCCGCGCAAGCCGGCTCCAGTATGCAGGTACATCAAAATAATAATCGCTATACTCGTTCTGGCAGGGAAGTGATTGCTCCTGATCGGTATGGCTTCTCGGCGTGAGTCAGCATAAGCAAGGCGAAGAAACATTGACTATTCGCAGGTCAAAGTTGTACTAAAGTTAAGCATGGAATGCACGTTATATTTTATAATCACACATTAGGTTAAATTATACATTGTTAGTTAGTTTACAAACATGATAGATAAGTAGTTTTTAAATACAAAAGAAAACACATAATTTTGGATTGTATCAACATTGTATTCGTTAAAGCATTCATGATTTATAATATTAATAATAAATAAAATTCTCAAGCATTGTTTTTGCTATACAGGTTATAGACAGACAAGAAATAACAGAAATACTTAGATATTGATCAAGCATAATTTTGCATGAAATGTATATGTCTATAGATACCTACAGAAGATATTGTTATACTTAAGATAGTGGAGTACCTACCACTTACTAGCTTTAGGATAAATAGTGCTTCTTCATATTGTTAATTTTTGATTTATTGTATCCATTAATTTGAAAAGGGGGTTGTCAGTGTGTGACGTCATGTTATAACTGAAGATGTTTGCATGAGAATAAATAGATCAGTGCTAATCGTGAGCTTGTGTTTGATTGGTGTCCCTGTCGCTTCCTTGACAGGCGTGATGTTATCTGATATGAATAATTCGCATTTCGAGAAATTTAAGTATAGGCCTATTTTTGTCAATTCTGTTGTTAGGTGTTTCAAATCTTGTAATACGTTTTTAGCTTTGCCTCCTATGGTCCCGTCGTCTAGGTACCAAATGTTAAATTTGTAATTTAGGCTGGTAATGATCGGATGGATAGCCAAACTAAACATTGCCGGTCCGAGTATACCCACTCGGAGACCCCGCCCTGCTGAAAGCCAACGGCCGAATGTAGACGGTGTTCCCTGAAGATTAATTTAGAACTTCGACTTTAACATTGCCACATGTAATTGTAAATAAATGCTGTGTGCTCCTTAATTTGGGATAGCAGGGCACCTCTGTCTACCGAATTGAAGGCGTTTTTCACGTCTACCTTCAGCAGCACGTCACCTCCTTCGTTAGCAAGAAAGGTGCAAGTAGCATGCACGGCAGCCTCGCAGCCTCAAACCCAGATGCTCTATTTCTAATCCAAAATTTTAAATATATTTGTTTTTGTTATTGTGTCAATGTCAATCACCGATAGATTCACAAGTTACCTGACGAGACTGTCACGCAGTAAAATAAAGATACACAATAACCTGATAACAGGCCATTGTACACTAAACAAACAGTTGAAAATTACAGGTGCAACAGATAGCCCCTTTGCAGTGTGTTGTCACCCTAACTAGTAAAAAACTGTATATATATTCATCTATCGCTTATATTTAGTAAGAACTAATACAATATAATATAACTATAATAAAAGTCATTTAATACATATACAATAATGGAGCATGGGGGTCGTCAGTGTTTTTAGAAAGCGTTAAGCCAGCATCGCTGACGTCACTATTCACACTTTCCTCCATACTTCGTATCAGAAGCTACTGCAGAAGGCCAGAGAACTAAACACAAAATAAATGAAGGTCGACCTAAATGCACTGTAGTTTTATTTCACGCTAGAAGAGTAAACAGAAAAGAGAAACAAACCTATATACATAGCTACAGTAATTGTACCACGACCGACGAGCGCTCAGGTCAACCCAGAGGGGGGACAGTCCTTCAGAAAGGGAAATATAAAAAGAAAGAGGCGCCATCTGTTAGTTAAAGTAAAAGCCAGTTTCTTTCTCTAGTCAACAGATGCCTCTGTACACAAATTTAAATAATTATTTTAAGATTGTGGTGTTGTAAAGAAGCGCGGATATATTTATTTACATATAATTATGAACAATAAATATTTCCAGGGGGGCCGAGGTGGTTTAAAATCGTGGTTTGGGCAAAAGGCAGTATATATTTTTTCATATGGTTTTTCATATTCATGATTATTATGTTAATTGTGCAACAAAATAACACAAAATAACTATACTACGCGACCATTACAATTAGGCGCACCTTGCAGTACTATACGTACTGCAAGGTGCGCCTAATTGTAATGGTCGCGTAGTACTGGAAAATACCTAGGTAGGTAACGAGATATGGATACATACCTATCTATACGTATGGATATATAAAATCGCTTTTACTTTAAAAACGAGATGGCGCTTCAACCTTGTCATGCATAAAAGTCCCGGGAGAGGGCACTCTATTTCATATTACTACTTATATTGCTCTGTGGGTCAACCGCTCCGTGAAAAGTGTGTGTACGATTATCTACCACCACCCGACCAGTCTCGCTTCTGATTGGTCCGCGAGACATCCGCCGCCGCCCATTGGTTGACGGTGATTGCCTCGCGGTCACAATTCCCGCACTTTTCACAAAACACATGAAATCATCTTATTTGCTAAACTAAACTATTACAGCATAGTTTTATTAGATCAGAGTATGTTTTTAGAACCTTGTAAATATTAGAAAGTTAACGAATTAACGAGTTTTTAAATAAAGTCACAGCTAACCGGAACCGCGTAATCTTTCGTGCATATTTTGTAAAAAAATCTCAGTTTTGCCCCGATGCTTGAAATGGCGATTTCAAAAAAATAACTCGATTACTAATTCTTTCCGCCAGTTCGCGCATTTTGAAATAATCTATAAATCCATTAATGAAGCATAGTAAAAATGGGCAAAAACATCTGAAATGGCCGTCTTTCTAAGGTCCTTACCTAAAGATAGGTTCGATAGTAATTTTATAATTGTATTCTTTTTTTGTTAGTTTCAATGAAAAAGATATTACTTGGCACTTACTTATATTGACATTGATGTGGTTTTCCGAGTTGTATTTTTGTAAGATTTTCGAGATCAGACTGGAGTAAGTGGTAATCATCTGTAGCCAATCAGCTGTCCCAAATTTTTGCGATTTTCGCACGCGTATTTTGGCGGCGGCCTACTCGATATAAAAATTTATTGCTGGTCAAGTACTCATGCCAGTATATAATAAAATACATGGTTAGAAATCTGAAGAAATACAGAACTAGTATTATAAATAGTTAATAACCTTTTGATGAAAAAAGCGCCGAGAAGGATTACGAAATTGCGATACCAAATATTTTTTTACTGACCGTTTCCAAGAAAGATTTGTTGAAAATTGAGAAAATTATATTTGAATCTTGCAGGAAATATCATTAGGATCAATTTGATATGAAATTATTTTAGACTTAAGTAGTAAAACTCACTTCAAACACAACTTATTTCGCCTAAACTCGCTCAAAATATCTGATAATAACAAAACACTATCTTTTGACATTCATAGTGTTGGTCCCACGAAAAAGGTCCCAAGTGAATACGTAACATAATGACAAAGAGAATGAGTAAACGCAGCGTGAAAATTTCGCTTCTTTTTATTATTATACGTTCGAAAATTCAAATTTGATAACATTTATTAATTTGATAACCAAATTAACATTATGTCTGTAAAGGGACGTTGGACGGTTGAATGTGTAGTTTCCAATCGTCGAATATCTTCTTGTTATCGGAGTACAATAAGTCATTATAATTTTGAGTCTCATGGCTTTCAATATAAAAGTGGGCCTCAAAATAATTATTATTTCGTTTTAACACAAAGTTATGGCTTATTGTTTGGTACAAGGCTTGGGCCCGGCATCAAGAAACCCCTATGTGACCTCCCGCTGCATTTTAGGATGATGTAATCAGGCTTGACGAAGGCAATGACGATTAATTTCAAATATTATTGATAAATCATGGACTGGTATGAATAATTGTTCACTGTTTAAAATTAACTTAATAAAAACTCGCATATAAAAAACCACCTCCAATAACAAACGCTGCAAACCACCACCGTGGTTTGAGTTATGCCGCCTACTAAGATAAAATAGCGTTTGATTGCAATGTGATATGATTTAAAGTGGTTTTCTCATGATATTACTAGTTGTACTGCCTTCTAATAAATAGTTATACAAAGTTAAAACTATTATTAGAAGAAAATAAAATGCGTATATATATACAGTGGTGGTCATATAATTAAGAACGATTTGTAGTACCAGATATTTTTTTTCAAAACTATGCTATGTGTACTTTTAAGTTCCTTCTTAAAAGTAATTAGTTGTGTTATGAAATAGCTACATCAATAAAGTAAACGGGATTAGGAGTAAATATTTAAAACATTTACTATTTTTTTTACAAATTTAATTGATTATCGATAATTACAAATTCAAGTAGTAAAAATGCTGGACAAATAATTAAGAACGATTCTTAAGCTGCTCGAGAGTTGTTTCCGTAGATACTTAGATTTTACAAATCACATTAAATAAGACAGTGACAATGTTAAAAATTATAATTTAATTAATAGTTTGTAGCGTGACCATGGCTTTTAATACACCTTACACTAACGAGGCATTGATTCTATCAATTTTTGACATTTTTCAAGAGAAATAGAGCGCCATTCTTCTAAAAAAACGTTATATAACTCAGTTAGGTTACCACATCGTGGATTTGAAACCTTTTTCTTGACTTCGCACCAAAGATGCTCTATGGGATTTAAATCTGGGCTCTTCGGTGGCCATTCTAAGACAGAAACTGATTGAGATGTGAGGAATTCTTTAACGATGCATGCAGTGTGCTTCGGATCATTGTCGTGTTGGAATGTCCAAATAATCGGAAGTACGTCTTCAGCATATGGTAACATAGTTTCTTCGAGTATATTTTTGTACTGGAATTGATCCATGTTTCCTTCTATCAGTCTAACAGGTCCAACACCATGACCAGAGAAGCATCCCAAAATTTTCACATTTCCACCACCATGCTTTAATGTCATTTTTGTGTACTTGGGGTCGAATGCTGTATTCGGAGGGCGTCGAACATATCGTTTCCCATCAGAACATACTCTGTTAATTTTTGTTTCATCAGAGAAAAGAACATTTTTCCACTGTCTTGCTGTCCAGCTTTCATACCTCCTAGCAAATGCAAGCCGGGCTGGCCTATGACACTGTTTCAACATGGGCACCTTTCTTGCTATCCTTCCGTTCAACTTCGCTTCTACCAATCGCCTTCGGATAGTGCGCACTGAGATCGCTGAAGGGTTATTTTCACCAAAGTATTCTTTTTTTAACTCAAGACACCTTAAAAGGGTATTGTTTTGCCAAACGCACGATATTTCGATCGTCTCGCTGAGATGACTTTCTCTGTTTAGGTACACGTGGAATATTTAAAGTTGTTTGATGTGTGTGATGCTTCACAGCGTGGAATATCATCGTTTTTGAGCACTGCAAATGATTGGCAATCTTTTTATGTGACCAATTCATATCGCGAAGTTTTATTATTACTTCCCTTGTAGATGCATCACAACTTTTATTTTTTTCCCATTTTTTTATTATGAAACGATCAACTTTTTGACTTTTACAGAACTAAATGGCGCCAAAATTACTCGAATAGTGGCCTAGTTACAGAGTGTTCTCTATTTAAATTTGAATAAAAAAATAAACTATCCAGCGCGTTCTTAATTATGTGGCCAGCCAGTAAGTTTGCAATAACATGTTAAGATATATTATATACAAAAAGTTTACTTATATAATAATATTGTTGAATTTATCATATTATAACTGTATGCTACGATTGTGTAAAACAGTTTTACGATACCGAGAGAGATACAAAACGATATGCAATAAGTGTTATTCTCGTAAGTTTGAAAAAAGCTTGTTTTCAAATAGTCGTTCTTAATTATATGACCACCACTGTATATCTATCTTATCTATCTATCTATTCACAAGTAATAACTGCATTTTCAATGATTGTCATTGTTCTCATATGGCGCGATTACCTCCAAATATCATGGAAATGTGACATACCATATCTCGGAAATGTGACACTAGGACACTATACTATTTGACATTTTTATTTGTATAAGTACCTTCTACTCTACCCATATATATGGGCATTTTTATTGTGCAAAAAACTTTTGAAAAAGATATCAAAATGGCGGGGGCGATATGCCTGCCGCAGTAGAATAATATTCGAATCCCTTTGATTAATTATTACTATTTATTTACTAATAAAATCGTTTACTAAGTAATTCTTAATTAATAATTAAACGACTCAGGGTATGGACGTAAGCCTTTCGACCATACAGCCAATTCATCCATACCTTTCCTAATCTTAACTCTTGAGTGTTACGAACTCTCACTTATTTTTTATAAAAAAGCAAATACAGATGCGACCTACGGTATAACGATTTATAAAATCTCCGCCGACTTCAATAATAAGCTATAAAAAAAGAAAGTATCAAGCACCTACTTGTTCTCGACCTTAGAATGAGTTTATGGAACTTCTTAACTGAAGTTTTAACTCCTTGTGTGGTAGAGACATGCAGATTTTTCATTGGTTTTGGACTGTATTGCCAGGCCACAAGGTTGAAATTGCCTCTGCCACATAAAGTGTTGAAGTTTTGAATCAAGTAAAATGAGCAGACTTTGTGTTACCGTGACTTTTTCGTCATCCTACACGCCCAGGGACATGTCATACATGCTCGCCTCCATAGGCGCGCGCACGAAACGACGTGACAGTGATCTCACTGTTTTGTCATCGGTGACAAAATTGTCACTCGCCGCGTAGAGCGGACGGGCGCGGGTGACTTTTTAGTCACCGTGACAGTGACGGAGCTAAACGCTTTATTTATCGCAGCCTCTTACAAGATGTGTCACTGTCAGCCTTCTTGCGCGCACCCAGTCACGTGACAGTCAGAACTTATAAGTATGCCAAAATATCGCACTTTTACAAGTCATGCAATTAATTCTCATATATAGTACTCAAAAGAAAATAAGGGCCACTTACATATTTCTGTTTTTGTATAAATTTTTAGATGTAAACTAATTAATAAGTGACTAATTAATGATGTCCGGCCTCCTTCAGTATCCAACCTCTTTAATGCTGGTGTTTAAGTCTTACAGCTGGCCAGAAATTGAAGCAAATAAAAAAAACGAGTTTCATATCAAATTCCTTTCAGATGGAATCACAATTTTATTCTGTTAAAAAACTATTCTGTCCATCTTTTGCTTCTTTTAACATCTTTTGTTAATAATGCCACGTCAACGAAGGCATATGGATACCATTACTGCCACCAGAGCCGTTACATTGATTGCTGAAGGTCATTCACAGCGGTCTGTAGCTTTTTCGTTGGGTTTCTCTCGCCGAGCCATCCAAAACGTGTGGGATCGGTTCCAAGAGACTGGCAGTGTTGCAAGAAGGCCTGGATCGGACAGGGTGCGAGCGACTACGGCACAAGAGGATCGCTACATCCGATTGAGTGCCCGTCGAGAGCGCTCTGTGACGGCACTTAAGTTACAAAATCGCCTACGGTTGACAACGGGGACTCGTGTTAGTGACCAAACGATAAGTAATCGACTGCATGAAGACCAGCAAAGGTCCAGACGCCGAGTAGTACGAATTCCTTTATCTAGGGTTCAACGTGGAAATCGTTTAAGTTTTTGCCGCGAACATTCAGATTGGAGCATGAATCAATGGGGTATGGTGCTCTTCACAGATGAGTGTAAAGTGAAGCTTTGTAGTGATGATCGGCGGATTAGAGTATGGAGACGACAGGGTGAGAGATTTTCCGATGTCTGCATCAAGGAAATTGACCGCTTTGGAGGTCCTAGTGTGATGGTTTGGGCTGGGATTAGCTTACAAGGCAAAACTGAGCTGGTTTTCTTAAATCAAGCACAGTAACTGCACAACGGTACATCGATGAAGTCATCAGGCCTCATGTGATTCCATTCTCACAGAGAGTGGGGCCAGGGTTCTGGTTAATGCATGACAATGCCCGCCCACACACAGCTCGGGCCACCAGACTGTACTGGATGACTCCCATTTTCGTGTACTACCATGGCCAGCGTATAGTCCGGATTTAAATCCAATAGAGCATATGTGGGACCAATTAAAACGAAGGGTTAGAGAGCATGAGCAAGGTTGGTTCACAACCAGCAACAGCTTATGGATGCTCTGAAACGTGCGTGGGAAGAGATACCTGATGAAAACATCAGAAACTTAATCGAGAGTATGCATTCAAGGCTCCAGGAGTGTGAAAACAGGAGAGGAGGACACACCCGTTACAAAACAATAAAAAAAAAACAGCTTGTGTCAGTTTTTGTTTTGTTTTGCAAAGAGTTTCTGTTTAGTTTTTGCTGTTGACAATGGACTAATTTCATGTTAATTGAAATAAGTGAAACAATTGACTACACAATTAAATGGTTATTAGCATAAGTTAAAACAAAAGCCTTGTTACATGTTATTTTAATAAATATACATTACTGTTTACTATATTTTTCACGTAGCAATCAATATACTTAGTGGCCCCTATTTTCTTTTGAGTAGTATACATGGAGAAAAATATATCAAATATGACCGACTAAACTAATGAGTAACTGATTGCCAAGACTGATTTGTCACGGGTGATACAAGTCACCTGTGCGCCCTCTCTAACTAAATAGCTATTTTCATCATACCAGGGTGAAAATATCATGTAGGGTCGTGAATTTTCGCGAATTTTCTTGCTGATGAGTGTGGGAATCCAATATGATTCCAATTTATGTATCAAATGGGCTGTTGGATAATGTGATCCTTTACCCCTTTTATCAGGTCGATAAAATTTTATTTATGCCGTCTTTGATTTGATTTGAAGACTGATTTTTTTACAGCTTTAATGGACTACAGACCCGAGCAATTAATATTAACTTCAACTTGATATATATGCTGCATGTTCCTGAGAAAAGGGGTCTTGATAAAGGGGTCTTGATCAGTCAGACGGCCGGACGATGACGATGGCAGGGGCGGCGAACACTTCAATTACTTAGGTACCCGAAAGATAAATTGCGAGTCCACACCTTATCTCGGGTCAACCGAAATGTTTTATACAAAATTAATGGAAAAAAGTGGCCAAGTGCGATTCGGTATCGCCCATGAAGGGTTCCGTTGCAGCAAGTATTTATGTGACTAGATGTTTGTGTTGTAACTTTTTTTTCATAGTGTTTATATGAATGACAAACTTATATTTGCGGTTTTTAATAAGTGTTTTATATCTTAAAAACTGCTTATTTTATTTTGTTCAAACCAATTTGCGTTGAAATTGTGTATTGAGATACACAGCATATATTTATTGTTGATTTTTCATTTTCTTACTTTAAAAGTTAGAGGGGGAGACACACATTTTTCCACTTTGGAAGTGTCTGTCTCTTTAACCATTTACTTTGAGGAAAAATGGTTTCAGGAACCTCAACGTCATTTTTAAAGACCTATCTATAAATATATACAGATTTGATGAAAAAAATATTTTTCTCTCATTCGGAAAAGTAAGTCTTGCTCCACGACGAGAGGGGGCAAAATGCAACTTTTCTGTATAAGCTACTTTTTAATTCATTTATTGGCACGTAGCATTTATGCAATGATCGATTGTAATTTCATCGTAATCGATTAAAAACGAACAAATTTCAAGTTTTAACTTTAACAACGTTATATGAAAATTAATGAATTTTTTGTAACATTAAAAAAAAACATAATAAATTATATGTTTTACTGAAATCAAAACTATCGATGACTGTTATTGTGATATGATGAATATTGATATCCGATACCATTATTTTGATTATTTTTACACATTGGTAAAAGTAGCACAGGAATAGGTGACCTTTTCCTAATCCTTCACAATCCGCCAATATAATGTTGTTCTGTTCGATTACTGTTATAATGGTGAAATAATAAAAAATGTAGTTATATCATTATTTTTAGAGCTTTTTTTTTTTTTTTTTGTCCTTGTGAAAAGTTGTATGTGTCACTCAGGAGCAAAATTATTTTCATCATGGGCGTTAAGCTCTGGCTCAGGATTCTATTGTAGAAGCCTTCGCTTCACTCTGGATTCGATATACCGCCCTCGCCGTAAATACATCATTTTGCTCCCTTGAGACACAAATAACTATTTGGTTTCAGTTTCATGTACGGGGAGCCCCCTTTTTTTTCTTTTATAAAACTCGTAAAGCGATTAACAGTATACAACTACATACCAAGTTTCAACTGTGTAGTCCTAATAGTTTCTGCATAATGTTGCAGTGACAAACGGAGGGAGGACAGACAGACTTCACGATACTAAAAAGGTTCCTCGTTTCTCTACGGAATCCTAAAAAGGGGGTTACCAGAGACCGGTTTTTTGTTTTTTCTTGTGCGAAGCCCTTCGTGTGTGGACAACTCCGACTCGCGCTTAACCAATTTTTTAAATCTTTAAATGATAGGTTAACAAATCCAGTCAGGCCTTTTCCTAAGCGGAGGGTAGACAGAGAGAGAAGGTCGTATGAAATCTGCATGAGTGATCAAAATAAAGTTATTTCAGGTATTTACCTGTTATTGTTCGGAAAACCATCTATCCTCGTCAAAAAGATACTTCGCCGGAAAGACTCATGTCCTTAGTGTTATTATTATCGGTTTATTTTGAGAATCGGTCCTTTTTCGAATCAGTCAATTTGCGAATTGTACATTGTAAGAATTGTACATTTCCAGAATCGGTCAATATTAGACTATGTTGTCATTTTTAGAATCGGACATTCATCTACTAAACGGGCAGAGGGCACCAGTGAGTGAGGTTAACGGAGGGAATATTTATATACAATACATACATATATACATAAGGCACTTAGGGCTAATTTCATCGTTTGCTTTGAAAACCGAGTTCAATTAAACTTAGTTTAGCTAAAACCGAGTTTCAATGGTCAACTTAATCTTAGTTTAGTCAAACAGATTTCACCAGCTACATTTTGATCCCGTTTACGTAAACTCAGTTTTTGACGTAATCACAGATAAAACCCGTGATGCGTTTTGTGTTTGCATCATAAAACAGCGATCCGCTGCGGCTTTTTATAGATTGGCAAGCGGTATCTTAAAGTAGCTGTCATGAATGTATCATGCATATATACCCTTGCTGCTTCTAACCTCTGATTTTTCGTGTTACATTTACTACAAAAGTTTATTGTTATATTAGCGTCTGATTCTGTGTATTTGGCTATTTGCATTACAAATCTATGGCGTCGAAAAGAAAAAGGGATCCGGTTTTTATTGAGATTCAAATAGTTTATTTATGTACAAACCTTACACGTCAATTTTAATGAAAAAAAAAACGAATATACATGTACTTAATAGAGGAAAATATAATAAAAAGTTAGTCTTACTTAAATATAATAAAATACACTCGTATAAATATAAAATTAAGGAATAAATGTGATATTTATACAAATATAATTAATATATTTGTTACCCACTTACTTTTATTTATCCGGTGTAATTAATCAATCAATCATACATGAAGAACTTAAAGAAAGATATACATTTCAAACTCTCTTGGCCTTTGTATTAGTTCCAATGACAATAAAGATATTTTATTGTCTCTAGTTAATATAAAAAAGCAAAAAATGCAACTGTTATAAGTTGATACATAAATAAGATTGCCTATTTGATTATTCTTTATAATTAACAGCAGCATTCTTAATCTTATCTGCAGCAGTCATTAGATAGCACGCCTTTGCATCAAAATATATACCAGCACATGTCATACTCATATCATCTTGTTAATCTGAAAAGATGAAAATGGAGTTTTGTTTAAAGTAGGGATAGTGTTTTAAAATTACTACTGATATTTATATTTTGGCAGATTTACATGCAAAAGGAACACTGGTGTAAACTTACTGTGCAAAATAGTTCGTCACAAGCTCAGTACGTCTTCTAAAATTAGGATTGCTTCTTTGTCTATCTGCACCCATGTTTCCATTATTTATATTGCCTTGAGCTAATAGAGCATGCCAAGTATCGGGATTAATTACACGGCTATCATTAGCAGGTGTGTCTTCCCCACTTCTTCATGCAATATTGTGTAATATAGCTGTGGAAATGATAATTGGAAAAGAATTTGAATGGAAACGCCTAAACCAATAGCCATGGCTGGGAAACGTCTTTTCCAGACCCCAAACAAGCTTTCTACACAATTTCTTGCTCGAATTTGAGACTCATTGTACAAATTTACAGCAGCATTATGCAATACTGTCATCATATAATTATGACATGCGTAGCCTGCATCTCCAACAAGGAGAGCATTTCCATATTGACCCTGTTCGAACAAAACATAACA
Organism: Argyresthia goedartella; assembly: GCA_949825045.1. NCBI lineage: Eukaryota > Metazoa > Arthropoda > Insecta > Lepidoptera > Argyresthiidae > Argyresthia > Argyresthia goedartella. The sequence continues at coordinate 4,057,366 of OX463823.1, read as the reverse complement.
ACTGGTTAATGGGATACACAGTGTTATTTCTTTAATAAAAATCCAGGACTCCATGTTTAGGTATTTGGTGACAGCTCGCAGCACACAGAGGTATTTAACGTAGTTATGTAACGTAGTGCGCTTGTTGCGTAAAGTCTGTTGCTGTGGTGACGATGCCGACTAAGCGAAGTTGATACTTTACGCGCTTTTATCCCTCGCATCACCCGTTCGCTGTTACCTTCATACAGCTTTATGCTATTTTCTATAAGTAATACCTATATATGCCCACCTTGCGTATTTAATATATCTTGAATATTTATCATCTGATTGTTGGACGAGTTTTCTTGAAGTACCTAGTGTTAGCGATTTAGTCTGGTCAAACTAACATACTTGTTGATTTCGGAACTTCACCGTGGAAATCGATAAGTTCCGAAATCAACAAGTAAGTATGATAGGTTATGTATATCGAGTGGAAATTATCCGTTAATAGTTTAAAATAGGAACAATAATTTACAAATAGTCATGAATAGTATTTTAATATGCCACCAATTTGTGCTGTGTGTTAGTTGGTTGGCGGTTAAATTAATTATAGGAAGAATATTGTTTAAAATCAATGATGATATGTTTCTAGTTTATGTGACTGCTACATAATGGAGGGCATTAAAATATCACTCGAGAGTTTCAATGCCTAATTATGTACAGTTACATACACTAGTTTATCTACACACATATCATAAGCTCTCTTTGATGTGTTCAGGAACCGCAAGTTTGAACGGCATTGTGGCTCTGTAATTGTTTAGCTTGTTCTGTAGTATCAACTTCACGCAGGCGGGTGTCGGCGTTCGAAATTTGAATGTCAGTACCAGCTTCACAGACAAACTAGGGACGCACGCAGGCGGGCATCGGTATAGCGGCAGCGGGCGTACAGCGGGCATAATAAAAATTACACATTATGGTCATAATGTGTAATTTTTCAGATAAGAAACGAGTTTTTACCAAGTAGTTTAACATTATGCTGATCGTAACGTGCGGTTTTTGTACGCAGTAGAGAGGGTTTATGATATGTGTGTAGATAAAATTTATTTTAGTAAGTTACAGATAGAACCAACATGTATATTAGTAATACTGCAATGTTAACGCCGAATGGATTACGCGACTATGTTATGGGGCTTATGTATTTAAGTAAGTTTAAACTTTTCTAAAACTTCGTTGGTACTTAACTACGTGGAATTCAAATTTGTATTTCTTCTCAAAAGAACTAGTTCATGTTTACAATTGTTCATTATTTTCTTATAGTCTTCAGCGAACCCTAAGATTTTGTTGAGTGGAATGTTAGCTGCGAAAGTTCCTCCTTTTACCTTATTGCTATCAATAGTTCACCCCAATTCTAGTTAGCTTTATTTCCAACTTACTCAATGACAATAAAGACTTCGTAGTTGTTGTGACGCCCACATTTATTACCTTGTCTATCTCAACTCCGTTTAACTCATATCGAATATCTTGGAAAAGGAATAGAAATGCATTATTTGTTAAATCCATGGATGGCATTACTTCTTTGGTAACACTGTTAGTGGCCTTCAGTGACCGTTCGATATAAAGTGAACTTTCAGATGGCAAAAGATAGATCTTGTTGATGACTGGTATGCGGCTTTCATCATTATTGTTGTATCTGGTGATGTACGGTTTGTATAAATGAAACTGGTAATTTTCTCTCTATTGTCGTATGTTATTTTTTTATAATTTTACATTTTTTATTTTCTTTTGTCAGTTTTCTTTGACGAGATGTTTTTTTTTAATTTCTCTAGATAGTTTAGATGGTTGTGCAGGCTTTTTTTTAAATCAATAATCTCATCTTGAGATACCGATAGACTTCGATCTCTTCTTTCCGGAAATTTATTAGATAGTTTTTAGTTTCTACAACTATTTCGGTTTTATTCTTACATATTCTCAGTTTGCAGTTTTGATAGTTCTTATTTCAGGTTTGAGAACTCCCCGTTTTAATCTTGCTTAAAAAGCAGAATAATTTCCAATAGATTCCCGTGATGGACGAACATTTTCTATAAATAGGACAAACAGTTATAATAGCTCTCTACAATATGTACGGAACCCTTGGTGCATGAGTCCGACTCGCACTTGACAGTTTATTTTTAATGAAAAGGCTAGCCACTAAATGGCGACGCCATATCTATGAAATTGCACAATTGCAATCCCGTTCGCAAGAGCTCCGTGGTCTAATGGGTTCGGCGCTTGCTGCTCACACAGGAGATGCAGGTTCGAAAACTGACCACGTACCACTGAGATAATTAATTTATCATAAGTACATTATCGGACTTTCAGTGTTTCGGATGACGCGTTAAGATGTAGGTCCCGGCTACTATCGCTACGTGGTAGTGATCGTAAAAACCCCTCCACCAACCCGCGCTGAGACAGCGTGGTGGAGTATGACTTAATCTTACTCGTATCCGGGTAAAGGCTTGTGCCCCTCTGCAGGGACATCAATAGGCAATATTTATAATCTTGATCGCAAACGCAGATAGAGTATAATGTACAGATGTAGTGAATAATCCTTTCCTATCGGCAAAACTCGGAACAACGATAACACCCGAATGGTGCCGATGTGTCTATGAATTACTGTATTATTAAATTACGTGTAGGTATCAAATAAATCGCATACTTTATTTATCAATGTCAAATGATACTGAGTGCGAGTGAAGTAGTAAGACAAAAACGAAAATTTCCAAGAAAATACGAAAGGAAAGGATTATTCACTACATCTGTATTTGCTTTGTCACCAGAAACGGCAATGGGTACAAAGCTCGATGACGAGCGTTCGGCCGCCACAGTGGAATACAAGACAGCGGTACAAGGCATCGGGGGAATGCTCCTGGGCCGCATGACCAAGTTCTGGCTGGCCAGTGACGTCATATTCCAGTGGTCGGCGCTGGGCAGGCAGTTTGAAAGGGCGGTGCAGAAAGTGCATTCATTTGCTGATAATGTGATTTTGGAGAAAAAACGGAATAGGTGAGGTAAAACTGGGAAGGCAGTTTTCAATATCGCCGCTTCTTTCGTTAATGCCTTGGTTAAACTTGGGACAAATGGAGCAACATGTTGAGGAAGATGCCCCTCAACAACTACGTGGAATGACCCGAGAGACAAATCACAAGTGTATAAAGAGATTTGCCGACCATGGCCTTTGACGAATAGTCGACTGCCGACTAATGCCGGCTTCAAAAAAGGCCGACTAGTCGTTAGAGCCGAGTGGAGCCGATTATTGATTTCGGAAGAATTCGCGTGACATCGTCATCATCATCGTCAATGTTCGTGACGTCACTTGCCGTGTGGTCATGTCGTAACAGGTTTTGATTTCTTGTGTTGTTTACAAACATACCTTCCGGCCAAACTGAGTGTGAAGTTGTGACATGAGTTGTGTCGTTGTGATCATTTTCAACTAAAACTATCTATTACCGAGTCGAAAAAAAAAATTTTGCCTTTTTTTCAGTTATGGTGAATCATTGCTCCAAAGTGCAACCTATGCCAAGCTGTTACTTCTCGTGATGGACAGAGAAGAAAGGAAAATATTAAGAGTTTGAAAAATCACGTTAAATTCGACAAGTCAGCGTTTTTTGGCGACTAGTCGGCACATCTCTCCTATAATGTTATTTTATATATATATATGTAGGACACGTGCGCTTGCTCTCGAAGCGGGAGCAAACAACACCTCATGCGTAAATGTTGCGGGAATGTTTTGGGACGGAGATGTTGCACATCAACAACGAAGAGTCACATTGATTGAGCGCCGCGCGACATGTTGACATTATGTCCCCTAGTGTATCCAAGGCTTAACACACATTAAGGCAAAAATGCGAAGAAAGCGCAAATATCATGCTCGGGATGTCTTGACAGTTCCCAAACGCGGAAGAGTGATAGTTTGAATTTGGCTGAGAGCGCTGAGAGAACTGCCACTTCTCTTTCGCTCACCCTACCTTACCCTATGCTAGAAAGAGTTTACAGTAAAAGAGTGTACATCCGGATCACTTTACCGGAGAATTTCATCCCTTGTAATTTGTTCTACGACATGTATTATTCTATTTTTAGTCACCCTACCTTACCCTATGCTAGAAAGAGTTTACAGTACAGGCCTGTGTACATCCGGATCACTTCACCGGAGAATTTCATCCATTGTAATTTGTTCTACGACATGTATTATTCTATTTTTAATTGTTCTAACTTCTAATGATAAGTTAGTGATTTTATTATAGTAACTTACTTTGGATGAGCTCTGACTCCTGAAATACGGGTTATAAACTGAGCTCAGGAATCAAGGATACTGATATTATATAACTACATATGTTTGTGTCAAATAAAAAAATATATATGTTTAAAACTTAGCATTTGATTATGACGTGCCAAGGAGCCTGTGCCCATATGACGTAAAACTACTTAGATCAAGTATATAACAACATTGAAATTGCTCAGATTATATCTGTTTTATATTGAATTAAAGGGAACATACCTCCTAAAAGTACTCTCTGTTACCCACATCATATTCCCAACTAATCCTTTTCCAGGACCAAAGCAGACAGCCAGCAGTTAACCTCGGCCCTAGAGGGCGATGACTTGGGCTTGGGCAGCAAGAGAAGGCTCGCCATGATGGACCTGCTGTTGGAAGCTGAGAGTAAAGGGGAGATTGACCTGGAGGGTATTAGGGAGGAAGTCAACACGTTTATGTTTGAGGTAAGAAGGCAGGAGAGTGCTGCAGAGAGATGTGTCATCGTCATCATAGTCACCCCACATCAACCCACTGCCTCTTCTATACCTTGGACTGGGGCTGGGGATAAAGAAAAAACCCCAGGTCTTGGATGTTGATAAGTGTCTGATGTTGCTATTTCTGGTTCCCACGACACAGGGTATCCTAGTGTGGGGTCAGAAGCAATGACTGTGCATGTATATTAATGTTTATGTTTATGTTTATCTGCATGGCCATGTGTAAACCGCATCCATTGTGATCCTGTCGACTTGATGATATCGCCGGACCTTTGACCCAGTTGGTCTGCCTACTGGCCTTGTCATTCCACTTGGCCACCACTGCTTGTGACTTTGGCCCACCGTCCGTTTTACCATTCACGAGAGATGTGTTGCTTTGCGTAATCGAGGTTCTTGTGCTAGTGTTTCGGGAGGGATGTGTTGTCGTGACGTCAGTATGGCATTGGATTTCAGCTCGAGGTTGGCATAGCCTTTAGGCGTGTCCCCACAGAGTGAGCAGCCTTGCGAGACATTCTCAAAGCAGCTCGGCCTGTGGAAATGTCGCAGTTGGTTGGTTAAATCAGATACTTAACTAACTCTCTAGACCGTTAATTAAATGCCGACGTTTAACCAAGTCACTAGCATTTTGATTTAAATAAAGCATCGTCGAAAACGTTTAACAATATGTCTTACCGAAAGTACCGGTGTTGGAAAATAAGATGGCGTCACGACAACAGCTGATTTGCACAGCTTATATCATGGCAAAACATTGTGGTAGCTTAGGAGAAGGGTAAAGGGGGTGAGCGAAGCAAAGCCCCCTTTATCCCTCGAGTTAGGTTGAACAAGTAAGAACAACAAAAATACTTAAAACGTAAACTTAAGTACACATAAAAAAATATTGATATCGTATATGTCTTGTTGCCTGGGAACGTTTAGACAACTCGTTAAACGATTCTTTCACTTCACTCACATGTCTGACGGAGTTTGAGTGACTTGGTTTAACGTCGGCATTTAATTAACGGTATAGAGAGTTAGTTAAATGTCTGATTTAACCACCTAACTGCGACAGAGACACGACTTTTGAGTAATTTTTCCCCGCCCACACCGCGCTGCTACCACAGGAACCTATTACGGGTTATTTCATACGGATCCCGGGATCAGATCAAAGTTCATACGGATCCTGACGATTCGTTCACACCGATCCCGGGATCAGTGTGAAAAAAAAAATATAATATTTTAGTTCACACCGATCCCGAATCCCAATGTACAGAGACACGAAATATAGAATAGCATTTTATCGATGCTGATTTCTTTATATTATATTATTTTCATGCGTAGGATTTTAGGTAAATAATAATACTGGTAAATTAGAAGCCGTGTGAAGCGTAAATGAAACAGTCTATAATACAGGGTGTACGGGGGGCTATATAACATTCTGTTTATTCCTGTTCATCTTTCCCCCCAATAGTTTGAACAAATTGGACAGAGAAGAGACATGTGCCCAGCGGTGGGTCGATTTGGGCTGAAAATTATATCAATGATGAAGATGACGATTTATAGCCGCCATTTTGAACTTTTTAGTTAATGGCCTGATTTGCTTCAAAATCGATATCTGATGATCTGGTTGGAGTGCAATCATAATTCAGAACTCAGATTTAAAAAAAAAACACCGCCATCTTGAACTTTTGAGTTACTAAAACGATTTGCTTCAAATTCGATATCTGAGGATCCGGTTGGAGACCAATCATGATTCAGAACTCAGATTAAAAAAAACTCCGCCATCTTGAACTTTTTAGTTACTAAGCCAAGCAATTAAAAAGATCAAGATGGCGGCGACTGTTTCAAAACCTGACTTCAGAATAATGATTCTGGATCCTCAGATATCGATTTTGAAGCAAATCGGTGCAGTAAATATAAAGTTCAAGATGGCGGCGATTTTTTCAAAATCATGATTGGACTCCAACCGGATCCTCAGATATCGATTTTGAAGCAAACCGATGTAGTAACTAAAATATTCAAGATGGCGGCGACTTTTTCAAAACCTGACTTCAGTCAGAATCATGGTTCCAACTAGATCCTCAGATATCGATTTTGAAGCAAATAGGTTAATTAACTAAAAAGTTCAAGATGGCGCCGTGAATTTTTCAAAATCTGACTCATGATTGGACTCCAACCGGATCCTCGGATATCAATTTTATGCATATACGATATCAGTTGCGGCGATGGGCTAGCGCCCTGTCACGCAAAATGGAGTATTGAATCACTGGCTAAAAGTGGGCACAGTTGTGCCTCTGCCACCCCGTATGGGAAAAGGGGTGACGCTATGTATGTATGTATTGTATGTATGTACGGTATCCGTTTTTATTATTCTTTATCTCGTGTGTCTGTACAACGGGATCAGTGTGCACTGCTACTTTTTATTACGAGGTCTACTGATCCCATGCGGGATCGGTGTGAACGAATCGTCGGGATCCGTATGAACTTTGATCTGATCCCGGGATCCGTATGAACTAACCCCCTATTACTCGGTTAAGCGTTATTCATACCCAATAACGCTTAACCGAGTAGCCGTGATATAAGATGTGATTTATTGTAATAAATGAAATCTTGTTTGATTATATTTCTCAGGGGCATGACACAACAGCAATGGCTCTTACATTCGGTCTTATGCTACTGGCTGACCATGATGATATTCAGGTAACTCTTCAGGTTCCGTATAATATGTATATTTATTTGAAAAAGACGATACAAACAGTGTTTAAAGATGACAAAGAGAGAGAAGTAAGAGAGAAAGTAAGTTTGAAAGATACACTTATACTTCTGAATATTTTATTGGACCTATTTATATGTAAATGTATATACCCATAGTTCCCCTGAAATCGATCTTAATAATGTCATGCTTTGGGTGATGCATAACAAAAAGTTGTGTATTTTATTATACATCGATCAAAGCTACAATCTGTATGATCTTATGTTCAGTAAGAAACTAAATTAGTTGGGACGTACAGCATGCTGACAAACCCATGGAAGCCGGACTACTCAAAACAGGTCTTACTCTACAAGGAACTGTATTAATAGTTAACAGAGTTTTGCCCTGCCAAGAACTGGCTTTTATAGTTTTATTATACATAGTCAGGTCATAAGTTCTGTCACATGTGCAATATGAAATAATTTAGACATGTTTATTATTTATGTAAACATTTATATAGCAAAATGAACTTAATAAAACATAGATTCTTATGGTATTAAAGTTTATTCAAAATGACCCCCGCGATTTTGAATACAGGCCTTTATTCTGCGCGGCCAGTCGTCTATCGCAGCACGAACGAGGTCCATGTCAATATCGGCGGCTGCCTTAATCAAGGATGCCTTGAGTGACTCCAAATCAGGATGAGGCTTTGAGCAGGCCTTTTCCTCCAAGTGTTGCCATATCTTGTAATCTAACGGACTCAAATCTGGACTGGAGGAGGGCCAGTCTTCGTGCCGGATGAAGTCGATTTCACGCGCCGCCAGCCAGTCTTGTGTGCTTTTCGCTCTATGAGCTGGCGCAGAATCTTGTTGGAATACCCATTGCCTCTTATTAAACATGGTATGAGAAACAGGTTCCACAAGGTTCTTGAGGACTGTATTTTGATACACAACTGCATTCGTTTTTACGCCTTTCTCACAAAAATATACCTCAGTTAAGCCACAATAAGAGACTCCCAACCAAACCATGAGCGAGGATGGAAAATGACCTCGTTGGACACGCGGAATACGGTTGCTCGCTTCTTCACTGCTGTGTGCGTACACCTTATCATTTTGTTTGTTGTAGCTCTCTTCGACGGTGAATTTTTTTTTATCCGAAAAAAGAATTTCCCGATGCTTTTTTCCCGCGTACCGCTTCAACAAAGCGCGGCATCTCTTCAGTCTCAGGTCCATTAAACGAGCGTCCAAACGATGTCCTGTTTTTCTTCGATATGCCCTATGCCCTAAGTCTTCATTTAACATCCTTTTCACCGTGGTCCTGCTTAACCCCATCTGAAGGGCCAACAGTTTCTGCTTACGTATAGGATTTCTTTGAATTCGCGCCTTCACAGCTTTTATCACTACTGGAGTCCTAACAGAGCGAGGGCGACCACTTCTTGACCTGTCATCTACACTAGAGTCTTCATTGTATCGTTTTATGGTACGATAAACGAATCTTTTGGTTATATTAAAAATTTTCAGTAAGTCGAAAATCTGAAATGGCGTGTAACCGCAACGATGCAACGCAATAACTGCGACACGGTCTTCTTTAAGTGTCCACTCCATATTTAAAAATGAGGAAAATTCTAAAAAGTACACATTTTTATTTTCATGAAAACTTCGAAATTCGAATTCAATAAACTTTTTTGTGGCCAGCGTTCTAAATTCAAAAGTTTTTATTGTGTGACAGAACTTATGACCTGACTGTGTATATAGTATTATCTTCAAAAACATGGGGTCTTCTTACAAAAAAAGGGTTGGCTATAGATATCGTTTACACGATTTTTATTATTATGTTAATGGAGGGGGGTTATTTGGAGTACCCCCGAATAGTTTTTTTTTTGCGGTGAAATGAATAGTTTTTGAGAAATAAATTAATTTTGTTAAAATTTGAGGTTATTTTCACATCTTTTTTGCTATGAAAGTGAGGTTATGCAAATATGCAACCCGTAGAGGGTTGGGAGAGAGCCTCCTATGCGGTCTTGTGGCATTTTAGCGTATTTTTTCTTGCCGGAGACTCAGTTTTTTATAATTCCGGTTTAAATTAAAATTCAAAGAATTACGCGAATTTAAACTCAATTCTGCCATTTATTAGAAAAAATAAACTCTGTGAATGAGTTCGAGTAGCATTATATTTATTGAGTAAAATTTGGCTAAAGTAGGTTATAGTGGCTTAATTTTAATTGGTTTATAGGTTAGGTTAGAACTTAGAAGAAGCAAAACCGGAGCGTAGCGAAGCAGCCGGAGCGTATGCAAATACAAACAACATTTAATGTTATAAATTGTTTTTTTTTTGTGTGGATGCTCTGCAGTACCTGCAGTACCTACCGCCGCCACAGCTAACGTTGCAACTGCTAGGCTTGTATATTTTAGTTATTTCCTTCGGCATACTACTATGGGGACGGGCTGCTGATATTGAGACCATCTTCATTTTGCAGAAGAGGGCGATTCGATTTTTTTATAAGCTTGGTAGTTGAGAGTCACTGAGAGATTTCTTCAAATAAACCAACATCCTAACAGTTGTCAATATATCTATGAAAACATAATGTATGTGATAAAGAATATCAGTAGCTTTAAAATCATTGATTGCCGCCACAATGTGCAAACTAGAAATAAACATAAGCTTTTTTTTCCAATGTTCAGACTCACAAAAGTTAGTAGTTCCTTTATGGGACACTGTTAACGCTTTTACATTAAAATTCCGCAAAAAATACAAAACTTAATTGAAGCTCAATTCAAAAAATAAATAAAGCATACTTTGTGCACAAATGCCTACTACAAAATTAATGACTTTTTACAAGACACCGATTAAACCAGACATCTGGCATTAAACCAGTTCATTGCACCCTATGTATTATGTACTAATAATTAGGTACCTAACTTATGTTTTACTATGCTTGCTTGATCATGTTATGACGTTCATCAAGTCAAAAATTTTGTGCTATTATGAATAAAATTCTTTGAACTTGAACAGCCCCGTAGTAGCCGGAGCTACAGCAATTTAGAACATAGACGCAACCTAAAAAAAGGGTGGTCCCGGCGGAGGGGGGAGTTCCAGACTCTCTGAAAATTATATAAATATTACCTCAAATTTAAAGAAATATTAATTTATTTCTCAAAAACTATACATTTCCTTAAAAAATACTATACTAGGGAGCTCCCCCTCCCCACACCTCCCACTCCCAAATAAAGGTGAACGATATCTTTAGTTTACCCAAAAAATAAACTTCTTTTCATGAAACTTTTTCATTCCGATTGCCTTTTATATAGGAGGTATCGCCATACTTACTTACTACCTTTTCCTTGTTCAAAGCGACTTCTTATTTTACAACTACCTCCCATAGGAGAAGATTTACGAAGAATGCCAGTCCGTGCTCGGCATTTCGAACCGAACACCCAACATGATGGACTTAGCCGAGATGAAATACTTGGAAGCAGTGATTAAGGAGACGCTGCGGCTGTACCCTAGTGTACCTTTCGTGGGGCGGATAGTCACCGAGGATTTTATGATGGGTGAGTTTTCTTCTAAATCTGTCGGATGATGAGCTAGCAATAGCAACCTGTCTTGATATGAGCTGGTTTGGGGCGACACGCGACGCTCAGATCAGCAGGAAATATTTGGATTCCAGCACCCTGAATATTTCCCCTGGGTAGCGTAGCAAGCAACAAATCATTTCCAAGCTCAAGACGTTAATTTTCAGGCGCTCGAGATATTTACTGATTGATGTTGCTAAGAAAGCTGTGATGTAGTTACATCACTAGGTTTTCCTTTCGATATTGAAGGGCGCCTCGGAGATAGTGGCGTGGCAGGAATATAACGAAAGTTCTATAAATTTTTGTTTAAGTATCTTTTAAATCTTTCAGGTATTACCCTTATATCTCATATTTATTCTGAATGGGAGGCCGCACAGAATGCCATCGGAGATTTTAGCGATCTGTTGAAGGCGTTTGATTGTGTTGATCATAATACGCTATTAATTAAATTAAATCATCACGGAGTTAGAAATAAAGCGTTGGATATACTAAGATAATACCTAAGCAATAAGAGCAATTTAAAAAGCATGTTAAAGCGACTTTGTCGAAAAAGGGATATTACAATGTTCGAGATTACTTAAATGACAGGACTGTATGGGGTTAATCTAGCTCAACACAGACCTCGCTGTTAATAATTTTGTAATTATTTATTATTGCCTGCTTAGTAAAAAAAAAAAAAAACATAATTGTATTAGTTAAGCACAACCTATTTTTAAAAGAGATCTAAAAATACATCTGTGGGAGTTTCTACGCCCTTCTTCTCCCACAGTGGTCCAATGTAGAGAAGATGCAAAAAATGACGTTTGCTAAGTATATGTAAATATCTACAGTAATAAAGTACTTTGAATTTGACTTTGACTTTGAAAATATAATTCAAAAGGCAGAAGTTAACGGCGTTAAATCTGATTTTATTTTATTTTATTTTCTTAGGGAAGCTTACAGCTGTAATTTTTACATAACATTATAAATGGCATACCTAACGCTAATTACAAGCATCCACATATGGTCGTCTAAATAATAACAGCACGTAACTTAGTTCTTAAAATAGATTAAATCAAATCACACAGAAGAAGGGAAGATTTTAAGGATTATACTGTTCACGCACTCCTCCATCTACGTTACCACGACTCGCTTCAAACCTCCTAATGATAGTATTACCTAGTGATTGAACGCTGCTGTTAAAAATATCAATGTCCTGATCATCATCGATATTCGTTTTGAAGAGACGATTAAATGTCGAGCAGGCTCTGACGAGAAATGAATTTTCCCTGTAGTTGCTATGAACCAAGGGTAGCTGAAATAGTGGACGTCTACGAGTACTACGACTGGGGACCTTAAAATTTAATTTGTTGAGTAGATTTGGACAGTCTACGGTACCCCTAGCAATTTTCATGAGGAATGCTACGTCGGCAATATCCCTGCGCAAATTCAGAGGAAGATGATGGATGGATGTACTCGCTGCCTGGATACCAGCTCTATCCAAACGACAGAGTTGGGAAAGCAGATGGCGGCGTAGCTATTTACCTTCGCTCAGATATTCCTTGCAGAGTTATAAGCGCCTCACCGAATGAGTACACCGAATCAGCAGAAAATCTCTTCCTTGAAATCTGTCTTCACCATAGTAAAGTTCTGCTCGGAGTTCTCTACAGTCCCTCACTTCGTATTGATTACTTTGACTCTCTTGAGACTGCTTAGTGAGCTGACTCCTCTTTATAATGATACCCTGATTCTCGGCAATTTTAATACATGTCTTCTTAAAAATGATTACCGCCCTGCTAAATTACAGTCCATTGTAAATTATTTCAATTTGCATATTCTTCCTCTCAACGCTACTCATTTCCAACCACATTGCACTCCCTCTCTTTTTGATCTCATGATAGTTTCTAATTTGGACAAAGTTGCGACACATGGACAACTTAACTTTCCTTTTTCCTATCATGACCTGATATACCTCTCATATAAGATTAAGCCTCCCAAGAGCAAAGCAAAACTTATTCACATTCGTAGCTACGAGGGTATTGATTCTGCATCCCTTAAATCAGACGCCGCGTCGATTGACTAGACACCTATTATCTCTAGTGAGACCATTGATGATAAGATCCATCACTTCAACGTAATTATTCTGGGACTGTTTGAAAAGCATGCACCGGTCAAGAATGTTAAGGTGAAACACCTTCCAGCACCCTGGCTCACCGACGTTATCAAACTTTTAATGGCTAAAAGGAACAGGGCCAAATGCCTGTACAAAAAGGAGCCTACAGCCGAGAACCTTGCCACTTTCAAATGCCTCCGAAACCGCTGTAATCGTATGTGTCGTGATGCCAAGCGCCGTCATATATTTGAGTGTATCGAAAGAAACACACCTGCTCAAGTATGGAAATTCCTTAGAACGCTTGGTGTCGGTAAGTCTCAGGATCAAGCGGCTGGCATTGTTGATCTCAACGGTCTCAACATTTTTTTTCAGCTCCGTCACGGATCTCACCGTAAAAAATGCCACTCTGTGTCACCTGCGCTCGAGGTCTGCTTCCTCCTCCACTCCATTTGACTTTAGACTTGTCGGAATTGATGCGGTTAAGAAAGCAGTGCTCGCCAATTCCTCCAAAGCCGTGGCTGACGATAATATCTGCTCCAAAATGATCAGCAACGTGCTTGACGAGCTTCTTCAAGCTATCACACATGAAATAAACTTCTCTCTCTCCAATGGTTCCTTCCCTAAACAAACCTTAGTTCCCATTACCATAAATCCCATTACCCAAAACATCAAATTCCTGCTCTTATAAAGAGTTTCGTCCAATTTACATTCTGCCTATCCTATCCAAAGTCTTTGAATCCATTCTCCATTCTCAGTTATCCTCCTACCTATGCTGAAACAACTTGCTGAATCAACTGCAATCCGGTTTTAGGCCCGGTCATAGCACTGTCACGGCCTTACTTATAGTCACCGATGGCATTCAGCATCCGATGGACGAGAAACAGCTCACTGTGCTTGCACTGCTGGACTTCAGCAGCGCTTTTAACTGCGTCGATTTCGATATCCTTGTTGAGACTCTGAAGTCTTTGAAAGTGTCCTCCGTCTCTGCTTGCTGGTTCGACTCTTATCTGAGAGGTTGCCAGCAACGTATTAAGTCGAAGGTGACTTCAACGGAGTGGTGTGACCTCGTAGCGGGGGTCCCTCAGAGTGGTATTCTCTCTCCTCTTCTTTTCTCCATCTTCATAAATTCCGTCTCGGATGCTCTCTCCTCATCATACCATCTTTACGCAGACGATCTCTCCCTGTGATAAGTCTCTAATGTAGGGATGTTAAATGCCGGTCTTGCGCGAATCGGGGACTGGGCCACTTCTTTTGGACTACTTGTCAATCCTAGAAAGTGCTTTGATTATTGGTTCCAGGTTTTCCCTTAACTTGTTACAGAATCTGTCCATTGCCCCTATAACATATGCTGGAACTATAATCTCATTTAATACTAAGGCCAAAAATCTAGGAGTTTTCTTCGATAACCAATTTTCCTGGTCAGCGAGGTTAGTAGGCGAGTCTTTGCCACTGTTCACTCCCTCAGACGACTACAATACTTCCTGCCTCGTCAGACAAAAATAACGCTTGCCCAGTCTCTTCTCCTTCCCCTGATCGATTACGCTGACGTATGTTGGGTGAGCTCGAATGAAGAGCAACTGAACAAACTAGAGCGACTTCAAAACCTCGGGATTTGGTATGTCTTTGGCCTGCGCCACCATGTCTCGGAGTATCGCAGGGAGTTGAAGTGGCTCCCTATCCGTCTTCGTCGGGATTCTCATATCCTCATCTGCCTCTTTAACATCTTATTTAATCCTCGCTATCCTGTCTTCTTACGAGATCGTTTTGAATTTCTGTCTTGCGATAGGCCTCGGAGATCTCACGCTGGGTCACTGCTTATAACGCCGCAACACAACAGACTACGAGCTATCAGGCTCTGGAACAAACTTCCTAGCGCCATCAGAGACAGCCAGTCACTTTCTATTTTAAAAACTCGCTTAAAATAACACTATCTTTCTCTACCATACTAGACTTATGTAGGTATATTGCTTTGATATATATGTAGTATAATTTTGTCTATTTATTGTTGAAATTGACACTGACGTAATAGCTAAGTCTTTAGCTTCATTTATTGTAGAATCTGTTATAAACAGTATAACAGAAGTAAGTAATTGTATAACGATCACCACAACGATTAGTACACGTACTAAGAAGCATGTAACTACTGACAAGGCAATATGTACAAACGATACTATTGTATCTTTAAACTGCCGCAACCGACAACAGAAAAGCACGGCTTAAAGGTAATGCACCAAAATATACAAGGCTTTTCTGGCAAGCAACTAGA
Organism: Argyresthia goedartella; assembly: GCA_949825045.1. Taxonomy (NCBI): domain Eukaryota; kingdom Metazoa; phylum Arthropoda; class Insecta; order Lepidoptera; family Argyresthiidae; genus Argyresthia; species Argyresthia goedartella. The sequence goes on along the minus strand of OX463823.1, from coordinate 4,042,025 downwards.
ATTAGAAATGTTTTTAGAAAGCGAAAGAATAGATATACTTTGTATGACAGAACACTGGCTGCTAGAGTGTGCAATGCAGTTCAGCATACCAAATTATAAAGTGATCAGCTGTTTCAATAGAACGACTAAAACTAGAGGTGGTTCCTTAATTTTAGTAAAAGATGGTTTTAAGTGTAATGAACGAAAGGATATTGTTAGTCTTTCTAGCGAAATGAATGCTGAAGTCTCGTGTGTTGAGATGGAAAAATATACTATTGTTATTGTGTACAGGCGGGGCGAAGGAGATTTTGAAGTCTTTGAATCAGTGATGGAACAAGTTCTTCAACTTGCATCCAGAAACAAGTCCAAACGCGTCATAGTTTGCGGCGACTTTAACGTAGATTTACTAGACACCGCAAACCGCTCTATTCGCACTAGGATCCTAGCAGTATTTAAGTCTTACAATATGTGCAATGTCTTTTTGGAGCCTACACGAATAACGGCTACCTCCGCTATTTGTCTAGATAACGTATTCTGTGAATGTAGTATTCACGATAAACAAATAGTTAAAGGCATTAAGTTCAGACCACACTGGTCAGATTGTAGTATTTGAAGAAAGTAATGCTATAAAGCCCGTTAAAGTATTGTGTAGAGCAGTAACTTTGAAGAAAATGGAAAAATTTCGTAGTGGACTAGTGTCAAGTCTACCGTTAACACCTTACTGTAAAGATCCGAACACATTATATTCCAGCTTCTTCAAATCTGTATCTGCAGAATTTGAAAGGGTTTTCAATCTGACAAAAGTGAGACCGGACAACAAATCAAAATTCTCTGAATGGGCAACAGAGTATTTAAGACAGAGCAGGTCCAGACTATATGAATTGTATGAGCAAAAATCCTATGATCACAGTCCTGAGTTTAACGTCTTTGTCAAAAATTATTCTAAAAATTTTAGGAAAGACTGCCACAAAGCCAAGTGCCTACATCTTAACAATAAAATCAAAGCTTCTGGCGACAAAATTAAAACTACATGGAACATTATTAAAAAAGAGACAGGCAAGGTTAGGTCTAGTGAATCTAGTTTTAATTTAAAAGTTAACGACCAATTACTCTCATCAAACGAGAACGTTGCTAACGCATTTGAAAAGTTCTTCAGTACCATACCAATAATAACAACAGAAGCACTACCATCCTCTTCTGAAAAGTCTTTAGATTACTTGGTTGAAAATGTGCCCCAAAACAAGGATGGCTTTAACTTCAAGCCAATAGGCTCTATAACTATAGTTAAAACATTTAAACTTCTTAGCACGAAAAAGACTGAAAATTTATGGGGCATGTCGGTTAACGTGGTTAAATCAGTAATCGATGTGATTGCACCATACATGGCAATCACATTCAATAGTTGTATAGCAAACGGAGTTTTTCCTGACCTCATGAAAATGAGCAGATTAATACCACTTTTCAAATCCGGTAGTAAACAAGACCCTGCCAACTTCAGACCTGTATCTGTATTGCCAGTGTTGAGCAAGGTGTTTGAAAAGGTCATATTGAGTCAACTACTCTCTCACTTCAATGCATCTGAGATCAACAACAGACGCCGGAGTAGCGCTAGTAGAACACATTTATAGTGCGTGGGAAGGATCACAGGATGCGGTTGGTATTTTTTGTGATCTTTCCAAGGCCTTTAACTGTGTGGACCATCAAACTCTTTTGCTCAAACTTCAACACTATAATTCAAAGATAATGCGTTAAAATTAATGGATTCTTATTTAATGGAAAGATTACTAAAAGTAGATATAAACAGATGCAAGTCCACTGGAACCCATATGAATTTTGGTGTACCCCAGGGTTCTATCTTAGGTCCGTTCCTTTTCTTAGTGTACATGAATGACCTGCCTTATATGGCGGAAAAAATGACTCAGATTGTTCTATTTGCTGATGACACATCTATTATTTTCAAGGTGAAAAGACAAGAAGAAATTCTAGACGACGCAAATAGTACACTCTCTCATGTGTTAAGTTGGTTCAATGTAAACAACCTGTTATTAAACTCAAAGAAGACTAAATGTATCAAATTTTGTTTGCCTAATGTACGACAGGTTGAAAGCAGTGTTAGAATAGGATCTGAAAGATTGGACCTCGTTGAAGACACAATCTTTCTCGGAATCACTATAGATTCGAAACTTCAATGGGGTCCTCACATAACTAATCTCGCACGAAGACTTAGCTCAGCCGCTTTTGCGGTCAGACAAATCAGAAATCTTACAGATGTTGAAACTGCCAGATTGGTTTACTTTAGTTATTTTCACAGTATTATGTCTTATGGAATATTGCTCTGGGGGAGAGCAGCAGATATAAATACGATATTTTTCTTACAAAAAAGGGCGATCAGGGCGATATATCAATTAGATGCTAGAGAATCATTAAGAGAAAAATTCAAAGAAATTAATATACTTACGGTTACCTGTCAATATATATACGAAAATATCATGCATGTAAGAAAAAACATAGCTTTATTTAAAATTGTAGGTGATAGCCATACAATTAACACTAGAAATAAAAATAGGTCAGCACTACCATTATTTAGACTAAGTAAAGTAGGCACATCATTCATGGGGCACTGCATTCGCTTCTACAATAAAATACCACAGGAATCATTGATCCTTCCTGAAAAGAGGTTCAAAAACTATGTTAAAAATGAGCTGATAAGAAAGTCCTATTATAGTATTAAGGAATACTTAGATGACAAAACTGCATGGTCCATACCATCTCAGCGCACAGAAATTCGACGAGGGGCGATGGATCAAGTCTATCACTCGCCGGCGAATTTCCTTAGACCGAAACCAGTACCTGTTGTAAAGTTACTTTTAAAAAAAAAGGGTATGGGGGAGTTTCTTGCCGTTTCTTCTTAACCCTGAGGCCCACCTTCCGAAACGGTGTAGTCTTTTTTTTATATAAAAAAAATTTACTTGTAGTTATAAGTAAGTATAATTTTGACGTTGAATAAGATAATTTATTTATTTATATTCAATAAAAAAAAAGACTCTGACTCTGACTCTATTTGTATTGATATTATGTATTTATGTACATATTAGTAATTCGTTTATTATTTTAATATTTTAACGTTGTGCACATAGGTCCACCTATTCTTTCATGTATTCTGTTCATATTGGGTTTGCTGTAAGAAATCTCTTTTTAGAGATAAGCACGCCTTTGTACACCATTTTGATGTATCTGTATCTTCTGTTTTTGTGCAATAAAGTATATAAAGAGAGAAAGAAAGAAAGAAAGAAAGAAAGAAAGAAAGAAAGAAAGAAAGAAAGAAAGAAAGAAAGAAAGAAAGGATCAGGTGTAAAAATTGGCATTCCACAAGATATTAGGCCCTTACTTATTCCTGGTATATATTGACGATCTGCCTTTCATGGTGGAGAAATTTACTGACATAGTGTTGTTTGCTGATGATACTTCAATGGTCTTCAAAATTGAAAGACATAATGGAGATTTTGATGATGTTAGTGGTGTATTGTCTTTAACCTTGAATTGGTTCTCAGTTAATAATTTATTGTTGAACGCTGGTAAAACCAAGTGTATCAAATTCTCACATCCAAATGTCAGGCAAGTTGAGACCAGTTTAGTGTTAGACAACAACACGTTAGAATTAGTAAATGATACGAAGTTTTTTGAAATAAACATTGATAGCAAATTGCAGTGGGGACCCCACATAGGTAAATTAGCAGGTAAATTAAGTTCTGTGGCTTACGCTGTTAGGAACATCAGACAAAGCACGGATGTCTGTTAGGAACATCAGACAAAGCATGGATGAGACTGTCCCGCGCCCTCACCAGCGGAGACTGCTGGCGCACCACCGTGCGGTGCGTGCCGCCCGCTAATAGCTGCCGGTGCCTGCGCGCGCGGATATATTTGTCGGGCACGAATAGCGCGCATACCGTACCGACAAGCGCGACACAGTCACTGTCACCTCGCATCAATCAACACACAGTCAGATGCTGTTTGGTGTTACGTCTGACCTCTAGTGAGTTATATCCGAGCATACCCAATATAAAAGGAAGGGGATGGCAACACTGCCGACGTAAACACTGTCTCCGTATATATTTTTAGAGTTTTGAGTGTCCAAAGTGAAAATAGTCCTAATAACAGTGATAAATAACAATTGTCATTCCCAATTTGCCGGAATAATATACAATTTCCTCAAATCAATTGTTACAAAGACGATAAATTGAAGAAATCATGTGCCGTAAACAACCGTTATAAGTGACAATGAACAATAGTGCTAGTGACTGAAAAATACTAGTGTAATCATCTGAACAGTGAAAATATATAAAAGTGATACATTCTTTGTGACCAAGAACTAATATTGATGACTAAAAAAACCATAACCTAAAAGTGAATAAATACAAATCATTCTTCGGTATCGATCGATCCAGCAAAATCAAATACTCATGTACCTATTAACGCCACCTAGAGAGGAGTAGCTAAATTATCTCACAAACACATACGTTACCTTATTTCGCCAGTAGAAGTATCAGGTGTTTGGCCGAAACGGTTAAGGTGAGGCGTTACGCCTAGTCGTTTTGCAACGACGCAGGTTCGATCCCCACACAACAAAAATACTTTTTCTTTTTCCTTTTATTTTTTAAGAAATAAAAATATACGACTGCAGTAGTAGTAGCGCCACAAGACACCATCCAATGATTTTAGAACTACAGATAAAAAAACTAAAAATCAAACCGATACCAAGCAAGCAGATATAGATATACTTCTATCCGAAATTTATTGCTGTAACCGGATACCCCAATTTTTCTTTAACTCAATACAATGGCAATATGTGCAGGCTGTAATAAGGTAATAAACCACAAACAAATTATGAAATGCCATATCTGCAAAGGCGAATATGATCTTACCTGCGCGAATGTGTCAGAACAAAGATACAACCTGTTTTTCCACCCAATAAACCAACAAACAAAAGATTGGAAATGTCCAAGCTGCATCTGCAAACAGCCTAAAAATAACACAGATAACACACCCATTAGAATCAGCAATCCAGCAATTCCGTCAGAAGTCTCGAATATTACTCTGCGCAAAAAACCGAGGGAAAAAGTAGAAGATATTAGTTTCTCTGGCATTTCAAATGATACAGCAGAATCAACATGCGACAGAACCATCGACGAGAATTTATTTGGAGACACTATTCTCGGTTCACAACAAGAAAACTTTGGAATCATCGAGAAAATAAGTGAGCTCTTGGAAACCAAGTTGCTGAACAATAACTCAAAAATAGTTGATATAATAAAGTCTGAAATAAAGTCCATGTTACATGAAGAGATACAAATAGCCATTAAGAATCTAAAAATAGAGGTAGACAATAAAATAAGCACTTTAAAAGTACAACAAGAAATATCAAAGGACCTGATCGGAAAACTAACGGATCGAATTAGCTCAATAGAGGGACAGCTGTTAATTATGAAAGAAGAAATAAAAAAGAACACATCAATATTACCACAAAAGTTAGAAACTCAACCAAAAAATGACCACATGAAGACCATAATTCTATACGGTTTAGATCAACCTAACTGGGAAGATGATGATGAGCTCTACAAAAGAGTCATATATATATTCAGGGACATCCTAGCTGTGAACTTGGATAGATACATAGAAGATCTGCGTAGATTGGGTCGCAAAGGAGCCAGAAATCCAGTGGCCATTGAATTAATAAGTAAGAGAATGGCTAAGTACATAATAGCCAACCAAAAACACTTCATGAATACTGGATTAAGTATCTGCTACCATTTAGACGAAGAATCGCTGAAACAAAGTAAAGACCTTGTCAAAATTCTCCGTGAAGCAAGGAAAGAAGGCAAACACGCAGTCATACGCAACAACCGTCTCCTCATCAACGGGAAGCCTAACCAAGACTCCACGTCAACACCAGTTGAACTTACTAACAATGCCCTATCCGCTCATGACAGCATGTCTGCAACAAATCACGGCAGAAACACCCACAGTGGCCAAAACAATAACTATTGCAACGATATCATCTCAGCAAATAATGACAGCAACAGAAACACACCCAGTGGCCAAAACTATAACTTTCGTAATTAGCTCGAGTGTATTATATCAAAATATAGGAGGTTTAAACCATAATATACCTCTTATAGAAACTGACCCTAGAATAAAAGAAAATAGTATTATATGTATAAGTGAAACATGGTTGTTGGTAGGAGAAACAGAACTTACACAAATAACAGGTTATAAATTGGCTACATTCTTTTGTAGAAAGCATCATATTCGTGGAGGTGTTGGTATTTATGTCAGAGAGCATATACATTTCAGGGAACTGGTTGATATTCCTGAAATGTCGACCGAATTAGTGTTCGAGGCCTGTGGTATTGAAATTCCGACATCTAATTTAATAATAATTCTAATATACAGGCCAAATAGCAGCAGAATGCCAGATCTTTTTCTTAGTTCTCTAGATAAACTCTTGCATAGTTTACAGCTAAAGTACAAAAAGAAAAATATTATAGTGGGTGGTGACTTCAACGTAAATATGCTAGTGACAACCCCAGCCAGCTCACGATTATTAGATCTATTTAAAAGTTTCAATTTTTACCAGCAAGTTAAGGAACCAACTAGAATTACACCAGAAACGTGCACTTGCATAGACCTCATTTTTACCAATTTCAGCGAACCGAGCACAATAGTAACCACTACTGAATTTGGTTTATCTGACCATAGAGGTGTTACAGTTGCTGTACCCATAGACCTAACAAAAACACAACAAGAGCCAAAAACTTGGCATACACTAAAGAGAAAATTTAGCTCATTAAATATTCAAAAATTCATTGCAGTTTTAAGTATAATAAATTGGGTAAATATACTACAAGCCACTGCAAACGTTGATAAAAACTTTGATACTTTTTATAACAAAATAAAACAAACATTGGATCAATGCATACCAAAAGTTAAAATCAAACTTAATCATAAAAACACACAAACATGGATAACTAAAGGTATCAAAAAATCATGCGTGCATAAACGTCTTTTTAGAATTCATACATCACAAACAAAAAGCACAATCTTTAAGAACCATTACAGAGAATATTCAAAAACTCTAAAAAAGACAATTACTAGATCAAGGAAATTAACCTATATAACAAGACTTAAAAACTCAAAAAACTTTATCAAAACCGTGTGGCAAGTAGTAAAAGAGACATCAAACAAACATCGGAAAATAAACAAAAATAACATCGAATTACTAGAGGGAAACAAAAAAATAAACGATCCGAAAAATGTAGCTAATACCTTCAATGACTTTTTCCTATCTGTCGGCGAAAACCCTAACAACTCCTCTACAACCCCACCAGGTAGACCAGTACTAACCCCGCTCGAAAACTCATTTTACATCCACCCTGTAACTGACAATGAAGTATACACAAATATTAAAAAGTTAAAGAATAAAAACAGTGCAGGATTTGACGACTTCCCTACATCTTTATTAAAACAGTGTCCTCAATACCTAGTCACGCCGTTAGCATTCCTGATAAACCAATCATTCAATACCGGCTGTTTTCCTAATTTGTTAAAAAAGTCGATAATCAGACCGTTACACAAAAAAGACTCTAAACAAAACACCAATAACTATCGCCCAATCGCCCTTTTGTCTTCATTTGCTAAGATTTTTGAAATCGCAATGTATAACAGGCTTTACATATTTTGCGAAAAGTTTAATGTTTTTAATGATAATCAGCACGGATTCAGAAAAGCAAGGTCTACTACACTAGCAGTTTTTAAATACATAAATAATGTCTTAGACGTTATTAATAATGGAAAAAACGGAATTGGCATTTTTCTCGACATGAGCAAAGCTTATGACCGGGTTCTTCACAATATCATGATTAAAAAACTTTCAGGAGTCGGCGTGCGAGGCATAGCCCTTAATTGGTTCGCTTCCTACTTAGATAAACGCACACAGCATGTAGAAGTAGATCATTACAACCATCAGACAGGTGAGATTTCTAAAGTAAAATCAAAAACTAAAATCGTACACAGATCAATCCCACAAGGCAGCTCTCTTGGATGTTTGCTGTTTTTGATTTATATAAACGACCTTCCGAAAGTTATCGAAGACTCGTGCACACTATTTGCAGATGACACTTCTGTTCTAATCCCAGGCAATCACGTCCACTCATTAAATAACCATCTAAACTCCACATTTGATACTATCGTCAACTGGCTCGAAGACCACAATCTCGAACTTAACCTTAATAAAACTAAACTAATACAGTTTCATCCGTACCAAAGAGCTCCACTTGAGATAAACTTTTCATTTAGGGACAAGTCAATTGAATGTGTGAACAACTATTGCTTCCTGGGAATTCACATTGATTCGAATCTCAACTGGAAACATCATATCAGCAAATTGAAATCTAAATTATCTAGCTTTTCATACGCCCTAAACGAAATTAAGAAAGCAACAGATCTAGAAACCGCCCTGAAAGCTTACTATGCATACGCACATTCTCGTCTTCAATACGGCATCGTACTGTGGGGAAAGAGTGTCGACATAGACAACATCTTCGTTCTACAAAAGAAGTGTGTTAGAATTATAGCTAATATAGACCGAATGACCAGCTGTCGACCATATTTCAGAACCTACGAAATCCTCACCTTAACTTCGATCTATATTTTAGAAATATCATTATTTGTAAGAAAACATCTACACATGTTCCCTATGCGCGAACGCCCAGCAAACCTTAGACCTCGACGTAGATTAGCTGCCACAGACTCTAATCTAGTATTTGTATCATCAGGCCCTTACAACATGTGCGTAAAAATATATAACAACTTACCACCTTCTATAAAAAACCTAGATAACTTTAAAGAGTTTAAGAACACACTACATAAATTCCTAATATCCAATACATTTTACAACCTAGAAGAGTTCTATGATAACGAACCTACCCAACAAAGATAGTAAAATTTGTTAAATGTTAAAATTTTACAAACTTTTTATTTTTACTACGTTTATAGTTTGTTATAAAGAAAAGAAAGATTTCTATATGATTAAGATATTGTACCATAGGAAGCAGATTACTATCTTATGTTTTAGTTTTTATTTTAAAACTATGTTTGCAATGCCCTAGCAGGGCACATGTTAGGGTCTTTATTTGTTATTTGACATCTTATGTACCACATGTATGCAATAAATAAATAAATGAATGAATGAATGAAATGAAAAGCGGAGGGATAAATGTAAGGATAGTATCCAAATTTCCTCTTATACAGGTATCGTAGGAAAGCTTTGTGTACCTTCTCGAGCAAAAGTATTTAAGAGTTTTCCTGCGGATTCCAAACAACCGAGCTAGATTCCAGTTTGGTTCTCACTAGGGCACATAATTTCTTCATTACGACGTCGTTATCGACTCTGTCGAACGCCTTACGGAAGTCCATATAGACTACGTCTACCTGCCATCCCTTGTCCATGCACTCCGACACAAACTCGACTAACGTCAGTAAGTTGCTGTTGACTCAGCGGCGACTCCTGAATCCATGTTGCGAGTCGCACAGATACGGCGCAATCTGTGGTCTGATTTTGCCGTGTATGATCGACTCGAACAGTTTTGCCAATGAACTCAGGATCGCTATAGGTCGATATTGTTCAACAGAGGCGGTGTCACTTGTCTTGGGGGTAGGACTGACTCGAAAAAGCTTCCAGCTGGTGGGGTACTTTCCTTGCTGAAGAGCAAGATTGAATATTCGTCCCAAGGGTAAAACCAGTTGATTGCTGTACCAGTTGATCCAGTCCAATTGCGCTCCTTGGCTTTAGCTGCTTCAGCCCTTCCTCTATATCCTTACAGGAAATATGCGAAATTTGTACCTAATTAGCCGAGCACGAGTCATCAATCAAGAGCTGGCTCATCAGGGAGAAAAACGTCTGCGAAGAAGTTTGCAAATGCGGCTGCTGCTTCCTCACCAACACATTATCTTCCTTGATGCTTAACCCGAGGTTCGAAACCACCTTGCGATCGTAGGTGCTTCCAGAATGCGCGCGGGTCATGTTTTATATTGCTTTCTATACTGCTCATGTGGTTGACGTAGGCTGTATCTATGCGGCACTTGAGGTTTGCTCTCAGCTCACTGAAAGAGACGTAGTCAGCTTGCCTCTTCCACGCTTTCCATTTACGATGGAGCTTGGCCTTCGTGCCCAGTGAACCACACCGGGTATCTCCTTGTAGGCTGGGTTGGTCTGGTTTTCTTCGGAATGGAGTTTTTGAAGACTTCGTAAATGGTATCGTAAAAGCAGCCGACTGCCGCATCAACTTCAGTAGCTTCGAGAACATTGTCCCAAGATATGCTACACATGAGTTCGTATAGGACTGCGTGGTTGCCCTTGACAAAGTTCCAGTCATTGCGGCCACCGATGTTGCTGGGATCCAAGCGGCCGGATCGCTGGGCAGTACCCTGCATATACAACATTGGCAAAATAACGTCGAGAGGCGGGCGGTAGGCGTCAGTGCGCGGCACCAGGCTAAGTAAGTACTTAGTTTTACGGCCAGAAAGCTGTGTTCAGGTGCATCATTTAGAATACGCGAAATGTTTTCGGGGGTTAGCACTCTAGATTTCTTTGGATTATGACCCTCGGATAGCCGTTTTAAGTATGCCAGCAACTTTTTCAGGAAGCAAGGTTTTTAGGTAAATCTCCCGAGATTTGGTGGCAAAAAATTATCTACGATAATTGCTGCTTTCGGACGAAATGATTCCGGAGTAAGTGATTAACTTTCATCACTGGAAGAACTCATTTTTCATCATAGCAATATATTTTGAAATAAAACACCACGGTAAGTAAGAGAAAAGAGCTTAATTCAATCTAAAATTGGCGGGTTGTGTTTGTTTTTTTTTGCCAATGACCCTAGCTCTATCCAGCCTGCCAGTAGTAGTTATGTTCAGTGCGTTTATTTTAGTGATAATAAATAAATAATAATAATCATGTTTATTCAGTAATATTGCTACAGTTTTGTCAAACTCAAAACTCAAACTCAAAAGTACTTTATTACTGTAGATATTTACATATACTTAGCAAACGTCATTTTTTGCCTCTTCTCTACATTGGACCACTGTGGGAGAAGAAGGGCGTAGAAACTCCCACAGATTGATTTTTAGATCTCTTTTAAAAATAGGTTGTGCTTAAGACGCTGATTAAATAAATATGGGGTGCTGTTTTCATGTGTTTTTCAGGAAATACTGGGCAAATCGTAATTAATTTCTGGTATATGTAATTTGACTATATAATCTAGAGATTCTTAATTAAAAAACTTGTTTGGATAAAATTTTCTCGATAGAAAATAAATACAAAGTCAACCCTTTTTTTATGGTTTTATCCTATTACACCGCAGTAGTAAGTGAATATGACTGTGTGATAATTGCAATGTATGAACAATTGTTATTTCTAACGATTTTCAATTTGAAAGTTAATTCCCTGAAATAGTTTTTTTTTTATGATTTTTTTTACGTTTTGGCGCTTACGTTGTTTCAGATTAGTCGCGAGTGCATTATTGGCATCCCGCTTTTTCTTATTCGCGAGTAATTATTGCATCTCACTTCCACTCGACAGCGCATTTTTATTCCATCATCGCCTTAACTAATACAATTATGATTTATTTTTATTTAATAAGCAGGAATAAATAATTACAAAATTATTAACAGCAAGGTCTGTGTTGAGCCAGATTAACCCCATACAGTCCTGACATTTAAGTAATCTTGAACATTGTAATATCCCTTTTTCGACAAAGTCGCTTTAACATGCTTTTTAAATTGCTCAAATGGCAATTTCAAAATCTCCAGAGGTATCTTATTGTAGTAGAGAATGCACTGACCCGTGAAAGAATTGCTTACCTTCGCGAGTCTAAAACGGGGCGCACATAGTCTGTGATTATTTCTTAGGTAAACATTACAGCTATCGCTAAGTTTGGAAAATGTTGTAAGGTTCTTGCGCACATACATTATATTTTCGAAAATAAATTGACTAGCTACTGTTAGTATGTCAATTTCTTTAAAAAGCTCTCTTATTTAAATTATAAATTGCTCGAATAGCTCTTTTCTGAAAAATAAAAATAGTTTGAATATCCGCTGCTTTCCCCCACAACAAGATACCATAGGACATCACACTATGAAAGTAACTAAAATATACTAGCCTAGATGTAGCCACATCCGTGCTTTGTCTGATGTTCCTAACAGCGTAAGCCGCAGAACTTAATTTACCAGCCAATTTATCTATGTGGGGTCCCCACTGCAAATTGCTATCAATGGTTATTCCAAGAAACTTCGTATCATTTACTAATTCTAACGTGCTGTTGTCTAACTCTAAACTGGTCTCAACTTGCCTGACATTTGGAAGTGAGAATTTGATACACTTGGTTTTACCAGCGTTTAACAATAAATTATTACATTGTACAGACAATATAAGAGTCGTTACTCCCCAAAGTAGAGTTTGCCTTGTGTTTTGGGATAAGTAACATACGCTCCTCCCTACTTATATGCAACAATATTGTCTAACAAAAAAGAAAAATGTTCTGTAATTTAATTGTGTACATACAGTTAAAATATTTTACTTAATTTAAATTTATAGTAACATTTAAAGTTATAAAGTTAAGGATCTTATGTAATAGTTAAAAGTTAATTTGATAAAATGGGATTAATTTTTACATATGTGACACAAAACTAGACGAAAAAGCATCTAATCGCTATTGGAGTGTTTATAGTATGAGTTATGAAAGAGAAGTTGATAAGTGTAATGCATGTATGTAGAGTGTAGTGTGTAATGAATGTTATAATGTATTTGATATACAATAGCACCTTCATTTTTACTAAGAAATTAATGAGAGATATTAACTTAGGATGGTTATGAATTTCTCTGTTGCATCATAATTATTTAACCTCAACCAATTGTAAATAGTTATTTTGAATTCATATGTATTTTTTGAGTAAATATCTTCAGATTGGCAGATTTTATTATACAAATGTGGGCCCAGAAATTTAAAAAATCGCTGCATAAAACTTGTTTTGCAAGAGATGGTTATGCATACTTTATCTTTGCGACGTTTTGATAGTGGTTTGTAATAAAGTGTTTGGTGTTGCTTTAGAAGGATACTCTGAATGAATAATTGTCTAACTGATAGGACTTCACAGTAATTATATAGTTCTTCCGTTGGAAATAATCTGGGTTTAAAGGTACCACCTTTAAGATTGCACGTTGAGCACGTTCTAAGGTAATAAGATAGATTTATTTGCTCCTCCCCAGCATGATATGCAATAGCGTAAGAGGGATTCGCATAGAGCATAATACATATTTTTAAGAACAGTGGCTTTAGTAATATGTCGTAGATTTTTAAATATATATATCAATTTTAGAACTTTAGCACTTAAAGTTACTATATGTGTATTAAAATTTAAATTTTTATCTAGAATTATGCCAAGATATTTTATAGTTGACGTTCTCTCTAATGGTTTGCAAGTGCAAAGATTTACATCAGTACAACCATGTGAGGTAATTTTGAAGTTTTTAGGGGGTTGAGTGGAATTATTTATAAAAAAGGTTAATTAGTTATTTAGTTTTGTCAGAGTTAAAGGTTAAAATCTTTTTCTGAAGCCATTTAGAAATAATTTCGAATCCATGTTGTGCACTCTCGAAAGCTTCTGTTCATTTTTTTCCACTAAAAAGCAAAACGGTGTCTTCGGCGTAGGTAACTTTATTTACATCTGGGATTTTAAGGTTGCATAAGTCGTTAATATAGACTAGGAAAAGGGTGGGACCCAGAATGCTGCCTTGAGGAACCCCCCATTCGACTGGTTGGGTGCTGCTCATATGGTCACCTATTTTGACACTTTGCTTCCTCTCTGACAAATAACTTTTAAAAAGGTTAAGTTGTGTGCCCCTCACACCCAGGGTGTCGAGTTTATTCACAAGGAGTGCGGTCGAGGCCATATCGAAAGCTTTGGCCAGATCGAGAAAGATCCCTATACATCTCTCGCCTCTATCCAAACACTCTGTTACAAAGTCTGTAACAAGATGGACTGCATCAGACGTGAACTTCCTGGAGCGATTTTAGTAGGTAAGCAATTTGTATACGCTACGCTAGTTCCAAATTCAAATGTCATTTAATCTCTAGTGAGTAAAATAGCGTTTTATTCACTGTTATCGATGAATAAAATGCACTTTTTCGGGGATCTATGGTAAAATAGTTATTTTCCGCATTCTAACTTCAAAATAGCAATTTCGCCGCTTGATTTTGGGATCTCAGGCGGAAAAATTATGTTCCTAACTCGTTCGAAAAGGCTTCTTTACGAACCTCGCTACGACCCCGACTTCGGCTCGTGCCGTAAACTTCTCGGTTCGTAAATAAATGCCTTTGTAAACTCGTAGGAAATCTACTATTGTGCAACAAGAGAGCAAAGTTGATTTTTGCTGGGAGTTCTTGTTTGAGTCCCGAGTGAGCGAGTTTGTTTGATTTACGAGCGAAGCGAGTGATTCTACGTTAGTATCTTGAGTGAACGAGGGACTGAATGGCACGAGACGCAAATAACTTTGGTCGCGTGTTGCACATACAACTTTTCATCTCGGAAATGAGAACCTACCCAATTAGAGAATGAAACAAATGGAATTATTATAAAAACTAATAATCCGACTACATTTCAATCTTTCAGTTTCTTTTAATTTATGAAATCCTTTATTTTGATACCCCACTCGATAGTTTTTAATAAATATATATTTTATGACATATATAACATGTTGCAAAAAATCGGCCATTTTTATTTTTATTTTGATAATCGAATATCATTCAAACAGTTGAGACAAATCTAACGATACCTCTCAAGTTTAAATCCATCAAGCCGTTTAGGCTACACAGCGAGCCAGATAACCCTCCTTCTGGCGCATTCGGGTAAAAATACAACATTGAATAATTAAATAACATTTTCATGATAAACTTCGACAAATTTACACTGCGGAATATTTCTCTAACTGTATTATTAATAAATAAGAATGGCTAGGAGATAAACTTCTCTCACTTTGGATTTGAAGGTGAGAGTGACTGTGACTCAGTGACAGTCTGTGAGCGCGTCTTATCCCGTCAAAATATGATATGCAACTGTGTAATCATTAAATACGGCTAAGAAGGTGTTCTGTGATTTGGCAGGTTGTTCATGCTCTCGCTACAGAGGTACAACGTAGACATAAAAAGATACTCGATTGAAACTTATCACTGTGAACACTTGATTGCCGCAGTCCTGATGTAATTTCAGTGGCTCTGAGAAACTCCCACTAAGCAATCAGGTGCATTCATGACTTTGAATGTGGCATTGAAATAAATGCAGTCTGGTTATTTGGTTTAATTATTCCACTTGTTCATCCGGTACATTTCAAGGGGTTATTGGTGTGTTGGGGTAGGAAATAATGAAAAAGCCTACAGCTCTACCGATAACAGAACCTCTAGTATTTATTAAAGTGTACAAAAGCATTATTGGATAAAATGACCTTGTTGGAAGTGCAGTATGTGCAACATAAGTTTTGCAAAGGGTAAGGTGGAAAACCCTTTCTTAACCTTCGTATTTTGTCCACCTCCTGAACCTATTATGTTAGAGTATTTAGTAAAAATGCAATATGAACATCTGTCTCACTCTTAATACCTTCCAAATGGCATAGAGTTCAGTAGTTGAAATTTGTCAGTTCTGAAAGTATTAACTTTAAAAACAGCCATCTGGGCCCACTCCAGTGTAATCATAATTGTTTAATTTCAACATGTCTCAACAATGAAGTGCACATTATAGTAAAGGATATTAATGACTCGCTTATTGGCAATACGTCTGATATTTTTGAACAAGGCTATCAGTATTTTCTCCCGCTGCTTCAACTACCTAATGTATGTTTAAAGGACATTTGGTTATCAATGTTTCACCCATATATTTGATTGTATTGGTTCTTTGTAAGATTGGGCAAGAAAAATCAATAATTGAAGATTAGGGGCATTTACCGGATTATACAAAGATCTGGTGTCCATTGTGAGTCGGATGACCCGAGCTAAAACTGAAATAGATAGTTATTTGGTTTTATCTGTTTATAGGTAAGCAAATTGGAGTTAATCAAGACAGATACGGTGTCCAATCGACTTTGAGCTTGCTTGAATACCTGAGTCCAGGTCTTGCCTTTGAACAAAAGTAGTGTCATCTTCAAAAGTGATAATTTTGCCATCCCACAGAGTAGTGTTACACTTACACAGATCATTCGTATGAATCAGGAAGAGTATTGGACCATGTATACTTCCTAAAGGAACTATATAGTTAAAAGGCAGGGAGTCACCGTTTGTTGGTAGCTCTATAGCTTGAGTAGTCTAATTGTATTCCCCGAACATCCACCAGCTTTTTTTTATTTTAGTTTTTCTGCACGTCTTCAAATAGTTGCGACAGTATCTTATCAAATCGAAATAATTAGGTAAAACTGCTTATTAAAATCAAAATCAATGTCTGCCACTGATCCGAAAATTTGCAATATGCAGGAGATGTTTTCAGCCAGCAGACGGCGTGTTCCTACTTTATTTGTCTAAGGTCCAAGGTCAATTTTAAAAGGTTTTTCGCTCAACGGAGTATCTATATGATATATCTATGATATGATCTATGCTATATCTCACAGTTACTTGTGCGTTCTTCTCTGAGAAGTATTTGCATTTTGAATGTACCATTAGTATAAGTGAAATGCTCTAAGAGATATTCATTCTCCAACAGAATAAAGAGTTTTTTGATTTGATTTGATTTGACACGATACGGCGAACAGCAAACAAATTCTTTGAAATGACATGACACAGCTTTAATCAGTAAATTAATTCGGTTTTGTGTCTTTGAGTGTTTTTCGCTTTTGTGTCCAGAAATTAGATTAGTATCGCATATTCAACACATCGCAGACCATCAAGGCTTTCTATTTATTGGAAATGGGCTTGAAGTTTTTAGGGTTTTCTTGTAGGATTGGTTCGTTACGCATCTTTTTACCCGACTGCAGCGAAGCGAAAAAAAAGAGGGTTATTTGTTTGACTGTGTTTGGTTATGTATGTAAGTCGGTGTCGGTGTTACCTTGCAACTATTCAACAGCTCAACATATTTTGATAAATAAAATAAAAAATGAACAAAATAGCGGATTTCATGAGGGTTAAACAAACTTTTTTTTAAATTCTCAAGTGGGGTATCAAAATAATGGGCTTTAAAAGTTGATTGCGGAAATATACACTGATCTTGCACAAGCTATGAATCATCACAGAGATTTTTCGTAATTTTCAACGAAAAAGCTGAAAATATATGATGTTATTACAAAAACATAAAAACCCGAGTGTTGTTCACTAAAACTCGCTATCTATATCTTTTGCTTCCCCAACATTAAGTCTCTTCTCATAGCTCGCCGGTTAGGGTATTTATAATTTTATATGTTGACCTTTCCCTATCAGTGATACTATATCTTCTTTCAAGCCACAGTATTCCCATACAACTTCAGTCTTCAATCCATCTTTCAATGTTATTTCACACGTACTCCTCAACTTCTTATTTAAAGCTACATTTCGCGTGGGAGAGGGCTAGCCAATCCATTCCATCACATCCCACGCAGCTATTGAAATCTAAATCGCGATGTTGAAAATTAATTAATTGTATAAACTATCTGTTATTTACTTTGGATTTGCCTTTATTGTCATAGCAAAAGGGTTCTAATCAACCGCATCGTTAGTCGCAGTCGCTCCATCGGATCACAGAAAAGTTACTCAGAACGCGGTCATGACCTTTCATTCGTTTGATGTCCTTTCTTTGGTCTGTAGTAGTAGTCTCTATTTTTGTTCTCATTGACCGCGCCAGCGAAGCGGGGGAAACGTCTTCATTTCAGCTTGGACAAAAATGCTTTCGTGTTTCCGTCAGGCTGTCTCCTCTACAGGTCCCATTTCTTAACCGATTCTCGTGAAAATTTGTGAGTAGGTTCGTTAATTACCTATATAGATTTTTGTCTATACGGTTTTATGTTTTTTTTCAAAATGGCGGAAATTTGGGTTTGTTAATGCACAAAAAACCCCTACAGCTCAAACGGATTGATAGATTTTGACAAATGCGGTGTCGTTATTTTTTGTCTGTGATAGTGACATAGCTGACATTTTAGTGTTTAGTCAATTGAATTACTCAGATCACAAATGTAGTTTGCAAAGTTATTGGTGCGGCTACTTTTATACTCGATCTACGAAACCAGGTGCATTCATAAGTTTGTATGTGGCATTGAAAGAAAATGCTGTCGGGTTATTTGGTTTTATTGGTTTTTATGATGGTTGCACTTGTTCATCTGATAAACTTCAAGAGGTCGGAGATGTGGGGTGATATAATAAAAAAAACGCAAATTTCCTGTATCGCTTGCGAAGTCAGTTCACAGAACCACTAAAGTCTAACTTTTTATCAGGGACAGTAAACTGACGTATCTAAATGTCATTCCGTAAAATAATGTTGACAGCCTAATCTCAATAGGGATGTGATTCAGTTCACAGAAGATCTAATCGTTCCATAACTGACTCATAATGATCATTCTTAATTCTATTTATTATTCATGTAAACAAAAGGTTGTATAAACGTTGATCCTTTTACACATATACAAGTTATGGCTCAAGAAAACGCTCTCTCAAGTTGGTAGTACTGGTTGTTAGTTACGGAGCTACGATGACGCTTGGACGCCATTTTGTTTCGTTTGTCATTCACACATTCGGCTTCTAACTTCTGTTTTGAGTGCACGAATAAGTTTGCTTTCTCCACTGCGCGTTGGTTGGGTTATCATTATTGTTAAATTTATGTTACGTTGTGTTTGTTTTTCATTACCTGTTTTTGTTAATCGTGTTAGTTTTTTTTGTTTGATACATCGAAGACATGGATGCTCTGCCGAGCACATCGCAAGATTGAGAAACATTTTTATCTCCTAAGAAAAAAAGGCCACGTGTAGCTCTAAGTGATCATTCATTTATTGAATGATTCACTCACTCATTTAGCTACATCCCTATTTATTTTTCTTCAAAAAACGGCAACCCACAAAACGTCATTTTACTGCAGCTGATAAAAAGTTAGACTATAGTTTTAATTACAATTAGAATGATAATTTGAGGCACATAGCCAGTCTATTATAAAATTAGTGGCTCTGTGAGTAGACCTCTTTATTTTAGAACGACATCAAAAAGGGGGACGTTCTCAATTCGACTGTATTTTTTGTACGTTTGTAACACCATTATTTTGAATAAATTTTGATGATTCTTGTTTTGATTGTTAGATCATAGTTTAGAGGTGCTCCCTTATATATTTTATCAAAATAAGCGCTATTTGAAATAATCAATAAAAACATAAAATATATATCCATTAAACCTTTATTGCACCCATTATTTGTATAATAGGTGTTAATGTTAAAATCTCTTCCAGTCAACCCAGTGACTAGTGAGGGTGGATAAATAAAGTAGTGGGTTTGGTGCTCTTTAATTTCTTAGAAAGTGACTCATCGCTAAGATGTCTTTTCGAAAATAATTTAAGAGGGAGAAACCAAACAATTTCCCAAATATTTCTAGATTTCTCGAGTTACCGTTTTTGTTATTAACTCAATGGCACTCATATCAACAGGATAGAAAAAAAGCACCACCTTTAGCGCGCCCTTCCACTACTCGCCCCCCAGCGAGACAGCGTGCGTACTTACGCCACAACTGAGCGTGACGCCATGTTATCGTAGTTTATCACTACCTATAACAGTCTATTAGATACAGCTAATGGACAGACAGAGAGACGAACAGACGCTAGTAAATGTATGTATTTTTAGGGTTCCGTACCCGAAGGGTTCCAAATGGGACCCTATTACTAAGACTCCGCTGTCCGTCCGTCCGTCTGTCACCAGGCTGTATCTCACGAACCGTGATAGTTAGACAGTTGAAATTTTCACAGATGATGTATTTATGTTGCCGCTATAACAACAAATACTAAAAAACAGGATAAAAGAAATATTTAAGGGGGCTCCCATACAACAATTCTTTCAATACCACATGCAAACTTATGGATGCACCTGGTTACGTACATGGAGTGTGAAAGTAACCGCACCAATAACTTTGTAAACAATATTTTGCTGTGTAAAATCCAAACTATTCACTCCACACCATCGCTTCCATTGAACGGTGGTACAGAACCCTTCGTGCGCGATTTAGACTCGCACTTGACCGGTTTTTTACATTTTCCCACACTCTTTCTCACCAGGTGACATGCTCATAAAGAAAGGCTCGGAGATCGCAATCCATATCTACGACTTGCATCGCCGTGAGGACTCGTGGCCCGACCCGGAAACCTTCAAGCCGGAGCGGTTTCTGGGGGCTGGGCAGAGGCACCCGTATGCGTACGTGCCGTTCAGTGCCGGTCCGAGGAATTGTATTGGTAAGTTAATTTTATTATTGAAGCCAGTGGTACTTTCGGAACAGTTTTATTTTTCACTTATTCACTTATACAAACAAAAAAGGTCGTGAACACACTAATACAGATTCTACCCATATTTACTATATTCATCATATCATGCGCCAAAGTTTTTTTTAAAGTCAAACGGTTTAAAAAAAAAAAAAGAAGATGTAGATAATGTACTGAAAGCTACAAAATAAATAGCTAGTTCCTAAGTACCAGACGTCACACCACGCGCCTCATCAATCTAGGGCCTATAACATTATCATTTTGCTTTTAAATAAAACCGTTCCACATAAAAAATATATTTTCAATAATAATAATAATACCTTGGACACTTTTTACACACATTGATGTAGCTCCAAACTAGGATTCCCTGTATCTTGGGTACTAGACAACGATACACATACTTACAGTATAGATAAATATTATACTTAGATAGATAAACAACCATGACTAGGGTACAAAAATCCGTTCTCATCAAACAAATATTAGCCCCCACCGGTACTCGAACCTTGGCTTCGTAGGAAGGGACACTGCCGATTCGGCCATTTGGGTCGTAAAATTTTCAAATTTTAGTTTGTATTTCAAAGAAAGAAAGAAAAGAGCATTTATTTGCCACAAACAAAAAAGGAGTCAAGCCCTTTTATTTAATACCCAAAATAAGGAAGTTGAGAAAAAATATGTGATCCGCTATTTTATTGGATTCTTAATGATACTGAATGTAAACATATGTATTGCCATCAAAGCTTAAGGAATAACTAAAAAGAATATCAATTTGTCAACAGGAAAGATAAAATTTCAATTACCGAATTGGACTCCAACAACCAAAAAACAACTTACATGGCAAGCCAAATAAACCTGCTTAATAATAATAAGGAGAGGAGCCATCTATTGGATTTTAAAAAACTCTTGCTAAGAAAGTATCCAATTCCGACAACTACACACATTAAGGCGCGTGTATCGGTAAAATTAGCATCTCGATTCGTGGTAGCTGTAATTTAATTATTTCTTCTTGTAACTTACAAACCTTCGTTTCGCCGACGACATTATCCTATTCTTCCCAACGGCACCCGAACTTCAGCAAAGGCTACAAGAACTCAGCACAGCGAGCCTTGAGATTGGACTGAAGATGAATCGGTAAAAAACCAATGACTAATGGCAACGAATGTAGGGTCGAGGTAGACAGGCTGGAAATACATTGTATCGACGAGTATACCTACTTGGGCCAGATAGCGTTCTTCGAAAACAAACAAGACATGGAAATTGTGAGGAGAGTCTCTAATGCCTGGAAGAGCTTTTGGTCCATGAAGGAACTGATGAATTTGTGTAACTTTGGTCTCTGACCGAACTCCAGAAGTCCAAACTCAAGGCGAATCACGCCAGGAACACAGTGCTGCTCTCCATGGCTGGCATTGCTGACGTAGGTTGTGTAGACCCCCTAGCTGAAATGGTACTGGGCCGGCCATGCCTGTCGCATGCACCCAGACAGATGGGTGGACATCGTCACTGACTGAGTGCCTCAAGACGGATGCCGGCTTAGGGGCAGGCCGAGATGGTGATGGCGGGGCGACCTCGATAAGTTTCTGCCAGGGTGGACGGACGCGGCCCAGGATAGAGAATTGTGATTGCAATACGGAAAGGCCTTTGCTTTGCCCAGCGGTGGGAAACTTAACGGCTACAAAAAAACCATCGAAACCACTGATTGTTTCTTAATTTCAAACACACCGTTTTTAAATTATTTGAAATACCTTTTTTTTGACGCAAGATCAAGTTTATCAATATTCTTTTTAGATCCCAAGAAGAAGAAAGTTTTAGGAGAAATACACCTATTTAGTCGCAGCGTCTTATTGGCACCGCACAAAGTTTTCAAGCTTTACGTTAAGTTTGTTAGTTGTTAAGTTTTGTGGCCTTCAGAATGTGGAGCATTTGTGTTTGTATGTGCTCAAATTTTATAAATGCATTTGAAACCTTCCATAAAATTGGCGGCTTTATCACACAAAAAGGAGTGGTGAATTAAAAACCTCAACGAAAACTAGTTTGTTTTTAGCACAGCGAAAGTAAAAATTAGTCCGTCTGTATGTCAATGTCAGTACCCTCAGAAAAGCGAAGTGTAAATAAAGTATAGGATAGGCCTCGAGATGAAAGAAGACGTGAATGGTGTCTCAGATTGAACTGATAGCAAAAATGTGATTGAGGAACGCACGAATGAATTACATTACATACTTTACAACAAAAAATACCCACGCGTGAAAGAAATGTACCTACCTATACTGTTGAACCCGCTACTGAAGAAAAAATTATTGGGTTTTATACCTGTTTTGTTTATTACATAGTCTTGGACCGATATTTCATGGTTTGGCTGATGGTCAAAAAAAGGCACCACATTAAGGCCCAGGTTTAGCTGTTCAGGTGAGGGGCGCCGCATTCGCAGATCGTGTTCTGGCGGGGTAGCGGAACTGGCGGGGCAGCGGGCGGCGCGGAATAGCATCGGGCCGCCCAGATGCTTTAAAAATTAGATGTTTTTTCGAATTTACTGAAAAACGGAAACAAACTAATTGATAAAATTTAAGGATTCCTCTAAAAGAGGAAAATTGAGGTATAAAAATTATGAGAAAAATCAGTAATTTTATATTAAAATTATTGTATCTTCTTTTAAATATAGACTATGTTCAGGATTTCTTACGATCGAGCCAAAATAATCCAATCGCGTAACGACATAGTATTTAAAGTAGATTATCTCTTGGTGAATAACTTTTTTTTTTTGAGAGCTATGAATTCTCTTCTTTTCATTCTGCTCTCTTCATTTCTCTTCAACATCTCTTCATTTGCGAACCGCTTTAAAATTCACTTTAGTCATTATTTTATGGCAAAAGTGGATCAGATTGCTTTTTGTATGAACATTTTTACTATAAATTTCTCCAGAATATTGATGATTTTTAAGTTTTAGTGGAATGGATCATTATATGAATTTATTGCCTTGCCATTTGGTCTCAACACCGCACCTTTTCCTTTACACAAATATTATGAAGCCGGTGGGGTGCTTAGTTCGGTCTGCTATGTGTTTATCAATCATTTACCTCGATGATTGGTTTTTAATAGGAATATTTTACGAGAAAGCTTAGCAAATATTGAACTAAGAAGGTCTCCTTGGGTTTCGTAATTAATTTCAACAAAAGTTGTTTAAAACCCTGCAAATCTTTCCAAGTATATGTCATAGATACGGAGAAATTACATGTCAGAAAAGGTTACCCGGATTAAAAGAGAAATTAAGAAAATCATAATAATAATAATAATAATACCTTGGACACTATTTACACTCATTGATCTAGCCCCAAACTAGGATTCCCTGTATCTTGGTACTAGACAACGATACACATATCATGGATCATGGATACTAAACGCATAAAAATTCAAGAGCTTGCAAGCTTTGTTGGGCTATTCATATCGGTATGTACAGCTATCGAGTACTATTATCTTTAAAAAAAGTCCTTTGAACGTCTAAAATATTAAAATTTAAAATATCATCAGAACTTTGACATATTTATGAATGTTCCTACCCACATTGCGCCGGACCTACAGTGCTGGAACAATGCCATTGAAAATTCGGTAAACAGAATTAAGCAACTCTTGGAGCTATGAAAAATTAAAACTTCTAGGTCCACGCAATCAAAAATTACGGTCGTTTATATCTCAAATTTGCTGAACTTGCTGAATAATCGCAAGGGAATCAAAACCTATAAGGTACTTCCGGTTGACCTAGGGTCATGAAGTTTAGCAAAAAGCAAGGTCTTACAGCACAGGTAAAGGGAAAAATCCGAAAACTGTAAATTTCTGTCTGTCTGCCTGTCTGTCTGCCTATACGTCGTCATGATCTTTTTCTTAGGATTGCGTGGAGGTATCAAGCTCAAACTAATATCAATTTCTCAGGTCTTTAGTCACTTGAAGTTGTGAAAAAATTAAACGTACTGGTAAAGACGATCAAAAACCCGCCGTTCATTCACAATTTTGCTGTTTTTGTTTGACACTTGCAAGGGAATGAAACCCGGTGACCGTGATTCTAGCAAGAAAGTACGATTTAGACAGATTCTGAGCATGCACATATTTAGTGTGTTGTTAGATATAAATGTGACCGAAATTTCAGAATTTGTTTGTACACGGGGGCTGAAATATTTCAGAAAAATACTTCCTGCTAGAATCACGAAAGTGTGAAACGAAAAATTTCATTTATATGGGCATTTAGTGTGTCGTGAGTGGTAAATGTGACCGAAAAGCCAATTTCCTGCTAGGATCACGTTTGACCAAATGCTGGTTTGAGAAAACTACTAAACACACAAATCTTGCCAGCTACAAGAATATTTGTGGTAATTTGTTTGTAATTTGTGTGGAATTACTTTTTTCAATAATCACACCGTTTTGGAGTTTTTGGTAAATCTTTAAAATACCTAAATGGCTTTATATCTCCCTAACAAAGCAACGCCAAGTCAAACGAGAGATACCTAACGATACATCTCACTCTATACTATCACTATACCGAATTTCAAAAGCCTAGGATAAGCTGTTTTACCAAAATAATTATTTTTGTAAAGAATTTGGACAAACATTTTGGACCCCAAAATAAGCAGGATGTACATTGATTATTTACAGCAAAGTTTTTACCACTAGCATTTAGTGTGTCGCAGTTAGAATGCAATTATTAACTTTTAAGACCAAAAAGTCGTAGAAATACAGTTATTTTTTGAAAATTGAAATTTCGACAATAATACGACCAAATTAAAGTCATGGTCCAAAAGCGTCCGTGCAGTAATGATGTGGAAAACTTGTTAGTGGGTAAATGATAAGAAGATCCGCCAATAACTTCCCAAAATGAAACTCACCTAAGTAGCTAAGTACATGCCTACCTTAACATTATGGTAATAAATAATATCAGTGTATTATTTATTCTAACCGCTTGTTGGAATGAAAACTGAAAAAGTATTCTGCCCGCAGCCCAAATTGATTGTTTGTTTTGCAACTTGCAAAATACCAGCGGGTATGGATTAGCACTTATACACATACATAGCGTCATGCCTTTCCCAGACGTGGTGGCAGCGGCACGATTTTGCCCACGTTCAGCCAGTTATTCAATACTCCATTTTTGTGACAGGGGGCTAGCCCATCGCCGCAGCTGAAGATAAATTAATTGTCTCATCGGTACTTGGTCAGGAATCGAAACTGCATCTCCTACACCACGGAGCCATTATATTCCTACTTATTTTTTTATTATTTCGTCTTAAGCTTGAATTACCTACTCAAAACAACGCTTGAAATAAAAAATGATAATAAAAAAAACAATTACTAATACTATAGGTACCTATAGGAAAAAGCTAATTTAAGATCCCTAGATACATAATATTATATCGTATGTCGTATGATGGCAATAACTTTTTAACCTCATTTTTGAGGTTATGTTTTACATAATTTTCGCTACATAAGTGACCTATTTTGCATTAATATTTCGAAATCGTCTTAGGAAATCGTCTTAGCTCCAGCTACTAGAGGGCTGAGGGAATGAAAAACACTGTAGAGTCTAGCCACAAGACTGCTTAGGAAGTGTGATGCCCTGATCTGGATTTTCTATTCCAAAACGAAACGCAACAAAAAACATTAACGAAACTCTAGAAGAAACGGAATGAACGAAAACGAATGATGACACAAGTCGCAAATGGCGTAGTTTTTTTACGTTATGTTACATCGATTTTGCGTGACATTTTAGATCCCAGACTGTTTTTACACCACCATTTTAGTCTTCAATTGTCCATTTGTAGGTTTCGTTGTCGCTTTTTATCTGATTTGAGATTAGATTTTTTTTTATTAAAACTCGATAAATTTGCATTACCTTGCTCCTACCAGATTTAACCCCTTTTAATCCTCTCGTCTTGCCAGACGATTCTAGACCCAAACCAGGCCATTTAAGCGGTTCAACGCCAATTTTCGAATAAGTTTTTTTCTTATAGTTTTTTAGTCTGGGTGAGGTCACCGGTGACCTTGGCATTTAACGTGTTAATGAAGATGTTGATATTTATTTATTTTAAGGCTTGTTTATTTTCCGTGCTTTTTTGTTTTTGCCGTGTTAAATGTTACAAAATCCTTTGCAGTTCCCACTTTTCCTACGGTTTACCTGACCTACCTTTTGGTTGCGATTTTTTTGGCACAATTTGTACAAATAATAGTGTTATATTTGAATTAATATACTAATCACTTATGTTATATTGAATTAGTAGATAGCCTTTTTGTCTTTTCGTATAATACAGGCGAATATTTTCCAAAAACCTCGAGTTCGATGCTAGGTTAATAGACGGTCACGTTTCCACAGAAAGATTAAAATAAAACTTTGTCCATTTCCAGAATCAACGTAGCTGGAGGTACGAGAGTGTCGCTATGTATGTGCTTGAGTCATTATAACATGAGAAGGTGTATGAACGATCAATCAATCAAGTTTTCATCTCACGCACCCATTCTGGGGCGTGGGGAGTGAGGGTCAGATCATCGGATCTCTTCCTGAAGAAGCGCCTCCGTCCACTCCTATGGACAGGTCATCGGGGGGCCCTCGCGGGCGGTGGAGATCTTCTCACTTGGGGTGTTCCATTGGATGATCGCCGGCTAGGCAACTAGGTCGCGTGGCAGGCGGCGGCGGTCGGGCGGGCGCGCGTGGTACGGCGCCATGTCACGGATATGCGGATGTTGTGAGCTATCCGCACGCGCGAACATGCCCTTCGCCAGCCTCTGGACAAACTGGTCTACTGGTTCCCATCTGAGGTTCCTCTGGATCGTCGCATTCCTCACGTAGCGGGGGGCGTCGACGATGGTACGCAAAGAGAGGTTCTCTTGGGCTCGGAGTCTCCGTTTGTTCATCTCCGAGCACAGGGCGTACCATGCCGGGGCCGCGTAGGTGAGGCGGGATCTCACGTAGCACTTGTAGATCCCGAGCTTCGCCCTCAGAGGGAGGCTGGAAAAGTGTATGAACGATCTCAAATAGTTCCATAGAAAAGCAAAGTTACTGTTTCATGTTTGGCAAACTTTGACACCTTTTTTCTCCTGAGGCTGCAAGTAGCTGCACGAGTTTTTTATTGTATTTTATGATATATGCAAAACCGCTGCCAAGGTTTTAATTGTAGAAAAGAAATAAAATGTAATTTTCTTCAAACATTACTTTTTTTCCATATTTTTTTTTCTCGAAAAGTATGCACCCACAGACTTTTTATTTCTAACAAATATTGTTTGTTTGGTTCATATCTGTCTTAAAAAAGGGGTTCCACAGAAAAGCTTAATTTTCGAAGAAAAATAAACGGTTTTTAAATTTAGCATACTTTGACAAATTATGTCTCCCAACGCTGCAAGTGACTGCAAGAGTACTATTTTTTATATATACACTTAACTTTCTTAACGTATGCACTTAACGTTCACATGAAACTACCAAACTATTGAAAATAAGACCAATTTTAGAAAAAAATATCGTAATTTTCTCCATACATTATTTTTTGCAACATTTTTCACTCGAAAACCTGTTAGTTTATTCAATATCTGTCCTACGAAAAATAAAAAACCGGTCAAGTGCGAGTCTAAATCGCGCACGAAGGGTTCCGTACCACCGTTCAATGGAAGCGATGGTGTGGAGTGAATAGTTTGGATTTTACACAGCAAAGTATTGTTTACAAAGTTATTGGTGCGGTTACTTTCACACTCCATGTACGTAACCAGGTGCATCCATAAGTTTGTATGTGGTATTGTTGTATGGGAGCCCCCTTAAATATTTATTTTATCCTGTTTTTTAGTATTTGTTGTTATAGCGGCAACAGAAATACATAATCTGTGAAAATTTCAACTCTCTAGCTAGCTAGGTCTTGAGATACAGCCTGGTGACAGACGGACGGACGGACGGACAGCGAAGTCTTAGTAATAGGGTTCCGTTCTTACCCGTTGGGTACGGAACCCTAAAAAAAGATCGAAATTCCGACTTAAAAAATTTAGTAAGCTAAGTCTATGAACTTAAAAGCTATGTTGTATAGATTGAAAACAACAAACAATTACACACGTACAAAGGGGAGCTTATATCTGACAAGAGATTTTTTCCAGCAAACCATTATTTATTATTGGTGCTTACCTATGAAATTGACGTTTTTTTTTACAGATTCCGGAGCTATAATTCGTGTAGTTCAATAGCTATTTCCATTAGTTTTTATGGTTTAAAAGTTCATTTCAAATCTATCTATCTACACAAACTCTCAAAAACTGTATCAGAAGAAACTGTGATATTAGCGTATAGCGGATATGTAGACTCTGTCTTGAGATTTGGTATAATATTTTGGGGAAATGGGGTAGGCAAAGATGATGTTTTTATAGCGCAAAAAAGATGCATAAGAGCTATTTGTAGAATCCGATACACTGAAAGTTGTAAGCCTCAATTCAAACGACTTAATATAATGACATTCCCTTCACTATACATCTATGAGGTAGCAATGTTTGTGAAAACCAATAAAAAACTTTTTATTAACTATTCTAGTACGCGTCACCAGACAAAGATCACCATGCCTAGTCATAAAACAGCATTATATAAAAATAATATTCTCGGCATGGCACCCATAATTTATAATCACATGCCTGATAGTATACGTAGGTTAGACAATATAATACAATTTAAGACAGAAATCCGCAAGTTATTATTGAATAAAATGTACTACTCCATAAGAGAATATCTAGACGATACAACACTGTAAGTATTAACTACACTATTGAATATTTGTATGCCACAGCGCCAAACGTAGAGATACGATATTATAACTATTTAAGATCAAATACTATAACCTATGTTTTACAAATAAAGACCTTTGACTTTGACTTTGACTTTGACTTTACATATTAAATTTTGTTTAAATTTTCAGTTTGATACCTATATTTTTTTTTCGCAATCAGTTCGTCCGAACGAAATGTCATCCATTTTTATTATAAGATTTCATTCCTTAAAAATGCAAGGATGTTTGTACTGAAATTTGAACTATCTTAAATTTCTCTATTTCATGCTTTTTAAAATAAAGTTACGCAAAATCTGTAAATGCTTTGTTTAAATTCAAAGTCAAAGTTCTTTAGTAAACGTCATTTTTTGCCTCTTCTCTACACTGAACAACTCTGTGGGAGAGAAAGGCGTAGAAAATCCCACAAATTGATTTTTAGATCTCTTTTAAATATGGCTTGTGCTTAACTAATATAAATATTATTATATTAATTATTATGATTAATAAGCAGGAATAAATAATTACAAAATTAATAACAGCAAGGTCTGTGTTGAGCCAGATTAACCCCATACAGTCCCGTCATTTAAGTAATTTTGAACATTGTAATATCCCTTTTTCGACTAAGTTGCTTTAACATGCTTTTCAAATTACTCAAATGGCTCCAGGGGTATCTTATTGTAGTAGATAATGCACTGACCCTTGAAAGAATTGCTTACCTTCGCGAGTCTAACCCGGGGCGCAACTAGTCATTATTTCTTAGCCAAACATTACAGCTATCGCTAAGTTTGGAAAATACATTATATTTTCGAAAATAAATTGACTAGCTACAGTAAGTATTTCATTTTCTATAAAAAACTCTTAAGTAGTCTGTTAGTTTTAAATTACATATTGCCCGAATAGCTCTTTTCTGAAAAAATAAAAATAATTTTAGTATCCGCTGTTACACATCCGTGTTAAAATTAAGGTGTGTTTATAATTCATAGCTTAAGCAAGATAAGTAAATATCTTCGTACTCGCATTCTTAAGCCGTTTATTTTGACCGAAGATGTTGGAAACATTTTTTTAGCTGGTACATTACATCGCATTTTTTGTACCCAGTGACAATCGTGCATTAAGAAGAATCTAATGACGTATCATTTATCAAAATATGTTGAGTCATTTCTTAGGTACGAGCTAACACAGGAACAGACATATATACATTCATATAAACGTACAGATTAAACAAATTACCCTCCCTTTTCCGTTTCGCTGCAGTGTGGTAAAATGCATTAGAATCAGTCTTCGGGACTGGGGTTCGACCTCGTCGCTTCAAACTTTTAACACCCCTCTGTTTTCGGCGGGGGTTAAAAAAATCATTTGTGGTTAATTATTTAATCAAATTAAATGCATTTGAAGCGTCTTGATCGTCCGCTGGTTAAAGGCTAGATGACATGATGTCACACTAATTCCAATATATATACATATATATATATATATATATATATATATATATATACCACTTTATATTAAGACCTTATTGTTATTATGGAGTGCAATAAATGAATATGAATATATAAATAAAGCTCTTGCTCGCTGAGTTGTCTGCATTAAGTTGAATCTTTAGAAGCGTATTGACCGTCCCTTACGGTACAGATTTCCTTCTCTTTAGAGCGCGCGGTTTTAGTTTTTGAACGTATTGTCTTGTTGTATGTTTTCAGGCCAGCGCTTCGCCATGCTGGAAATGAAATGGGCCCTCGCCGAGATCTGCCGAGCCTTCCGCATCGCGCCAGTGACTAAGGGGGCTAGACCCACGCTCGTCGCCGATATGGTGCTGCGCCCTATCGACCCTATAATGGTGAAGTTTATTGAGCGATAGTTTTTAAAAGGCTAACATAATCATTGCGCTAATTCCAACATGTTTAGTTAAAACAGTTTAGTTTTACGCACCTCAGATTTTTTTGTTTCTCATGAGGATCATCATCATCTCCATCTCAGCAGGGGTATAGCTCTCAATACAAATTTCCATTTCCATTTGCCATGTGCTCTGGCTCCACCCAATCTGAGCTCACAATGCGGCCTCTTTCTTGAATGACGCCTCCTTTCTTCCGTTGAGTAAGATATTGTTGGAATTTTGTTTGAGCGCTGAACAAAGATTCAAGTAGATTAAAAAAACAAACATTATTTTTATACCACACCATGGATGAAAATAATTCGAAATGCTTACAAAATGTTGTGTTGTTGCCTATAAGTAAATTTTAGATCAGTACAATATATTAAGACGTATAACAGTAAGCAATTAAAATTACACTGTTAACTAAATTGTTAGTTCAGATTATGTATTATACTTATTATTAAATACCATTCTGTGCGTCTGTTTTGGAAATGGAATTATGATAACCAATACAATATAGGTCGAAGCTGATTCATCAGAGTAAGCTATTAACTGTAGATACTCGTAGAAACGAGGCATCGTTTTATTTGAAAACAGCACATACCTACCTGATCACTAACATTACTGAGATTGATGTAAAAAATATACATTCCGAGGCGAATCACTTATTTAAAAATACAAGATTGATATTAAACAAACAATAAACAAAGGGAATTTTTCCATTTAGCCCCCCTCTCCCCTCCCCTCCACTCCCCTTCCCCTCTGGACCCGCTACAGAATAAAGGTAACAAGTAGTAAACAGCAACAGGTAGTAAATTTTTTGAAACAATGAAATGTTATTAGCCAACACAAAACCTTTGACTTTCACGTTCATTTATGGTTCCGGTGACATTTTTTTGTTTACAAAAAACCACAAGATAATAATACGAGTTTAGAGGTGCAGGATTTCAAAGTGGCTGTTCAGTCTGTTTGTTTTGACGCCTTCTTAATACGGTATTTGACTGCAAGTCAAAATAGATACTTTTTAGGCACTGTAAAAACTTTAATTTGTTCACGAGTTTTATAAAATACTAGCATGTTTTAACACAAAATTGAGTTTATAAAATAAAGCTGCTGGAAATATACAATTCTGATATTCTCAAACGTTTTTGTTGAAATAGGTTGAACTTGAGAAACGTTTCTAGATTTATTGGATTGCCTTGTCAAATATCGTATTCTACTGGGTATGTATAAAGACGATGGATATTATAAAAAGCCGAAAGGAGACACTTCCCAAATCGAGTAAAATATATGATCGAAAGACATAATTTTCTTCGATGTGAGTATTGGAAATCAGTGTAATAGGGAACAATTGAAAAAAAAATTAATAAATAGATGTTTTTCACCTTAAACGTATTATCTCTTGGGATCTGAAAGGAATATTGATATGGGATTTTCCAAAACGCTAACCACCAAGAAACGAGTTGCTAATTTTACTGTTACACGAGCCTTTTAGCTGAACCGCCGTTAACTCGACCTCTGTGATACTCGAAAATAGGCTTATATGGTACAGCTCTGTTAACAGAACTACTGGAATTTTGTGTCCCATTATTCCTGTCAATCAGCAGTTCTGTACGGCGGTCTAACTGTAGGTGTAGGTACAGTCAAATATGCAAATATTTCTGAACTTTTACGAGGTTAACCATTCAGCAGTGCGGCCATTACAAAATAGCCCGTGATTTTGAACCATATTAAAATAAATAAATCAATGTAACCCATTTAGCACGGCTACGAGTAAGATTAAGCCGTACTCCACCAAGCTGGCTCAGTCCGGATGATGGAGGGGTTTTACGACTACTACCACGTAGCGATAGAAGCCGCTTAACGTGTCTTCGAGCTTTATTTTTGAATCACTCGCGTCGTGGCGAGCACTCGCCAAGCGCAACGATTGGTTGTTAGCACGATTGTTAGCACTCCACGTAACTAAGCTCCACCAATCGTGTCGCTTGGATTCAATAATCTGATCGTCCGAAAATGTACTTAAGATAAATTAATTATCTCATTATTACATGGTAAGGAACCGAATTGAATTTGAAATTGAATTGGTTTATTTTGCCTAAAAATACAGAAGAAACAATACAAATAAGGTAATAAGGCAAAAAAGGGAAAAATCTCAGCATTCGCTGCAAGCTGAGATGAGAAGCAAGCAAGACACCCATTAGACCACGGAGCTACTTACTCTGAACTACTTACTGAACCTTATAGCTTGGTAATAAAGACCACACAACTTAAGTAAAACTTCTTTAGTTCTGATGTTTCAAAAATACATCTCCTGCACTGTGTCTGGCTATGAGAGGAAGAGAGAAAGAAAATATGCGCGCTCACCTCTCGTTCGCCTCGCCCGATCACACTTTTCGTAACGCTCTCGTCACGCATTCGCCAGCTTATTCCCCAAGTCAAGCGTGCGTATAGAAGTTTTAGTTCAAAAAATGTCCAGCTCCCGGTTCACCGCACTGTTTCCACGCCTTTCCCAGTTCCAGTGATGGAGGCACAGTCCCGCCCACGTGCAGCCAGTAACTCCATACATCACGGCAAAGACATTATCCTTTGTGTCACTCAGGCGGATTAATCGGGTCAGAACCAGATCTGGGGCCCGATTCCGCTAACTGAATGGTAGCCTCAGTGACAATGTCGCGACAACGAGACGGGCCATTCCGCTTTAGGTATGAATTTATTTGCGTTTGGTTAATCGTTGTTTTTATACAAATAAATTGATTGGTTTTTCTAATTTTGGATTGGATTGATTATAAATCAGGGGGATGACTTACACATCGCACATGATAAGATCTCACACGGTCTTACTGTTAGCCACTCCAA
Source organism: Argyresthia goedartella (assembly GCA_949825045.1). Lineage (NCBI taxonomy): Eukaryota > Metazoa > Arthropoda > Insecta > Lepidoptera > Argyresthiidae > Argyresthia > Argyresthia goedartella. The sequence goes on along the minus strand of OX463823.1, from coordinate 4,008,053 downwards.
GGCATAGCACCTCGGCATATGAGCACTCATTCAGGCTGCAGGCGGTCCGACTGTGGAACGCACTACCTTGCACTATAACTGACAGTCCCACTCTTGTCTCTTTCAAAAACCGGGTAAAAGAGCACTTCCTCTCTCCTTCGTGGGAGTTATAGTATGATTATCATTATATATTTGCAGGTTTATGTATGTATTATATATAAGTATTTTATTTTCCGTATTTCATATTATATGTATTTTAGTAAAGGTTAGATATTAGATATTGAGCACTGCCTACCCTTTCATGATACATATACCTTTCATGCCTTGGTTTGCTGGAAGAAATCTCTTTTTAAAGATAAGTTCGCCTTTGTACATATAATTTCTCCTAATTTAACCTTTTAAATACACTGACGAACAATGAAAAACTTCACCCACAAAATGCCGACAAACACCCATCCAATTTTTTAAAACATTTAATTTAAAATTTGAACACGATATTTACGTTTTTATTTGGTAATATTCTGATGCGTTGTTAAATGTACTTCAATATTGCAGACGGCGTCTGTTCAGGCCTCTCGGCACCCAATGACCTCGCAGGGGCCCATCAGCTACGAGGTAGCGTAGCGATCAGATGCCAAGAAGTGTGAACGTCGGCGATTCACCGAGCTAGTAATTATGGATCTATCTGACCTGGTCTGTGCTTCGTTCCCGTCAAACTCCTGTCTCTCTGCAAGGCCCGGGTGCACCCTAGGCTCTTCTTGGTAGACAGGTTCTTCAGCCAACCAGGTATGGCTGGCAGGCCAGCTTCGACGAGCACAGTGTTCCAACACAGGTTATGTTACGTGGGAAAAACCAATCGGCCACGTAAATGCGAACTTTATCTGGTTCGGGGAATCACAACACACTCAGCTATCTAGACAATCCTGAGGGAACCCCGAATACAATTCCAGATGGCTTGCGATATAATTTCAATACCCTATACCAATACGCGTTACATCGCGAGGGCTTTTCCTGTCAGTTGTCAAAAAACTGCTAGGTTGGCAGCAACGTCAAATTCAAAATGGCCGTTCCGAAACCATCGATCGAATATCGATTTGGAATCGAACAATCACCCGCCCGGACAGGCACCCACCTGTCCCCTAATCTACGGGCAGCCGATACAACGTTGCTACCGCTCGTTTTAGAACCGAGCCTCCTACTAGAACCTCTGCAGACCGGGGGGTCCCGTCCTTGCCAGGGAACAAGTTAACAATGCGCCCCCTGCGCCAACGTAGTGGCGGTAGGTTAGCATCCTTAACCAGAACGAGGTCACCAACACTAGGGGGGCTGGTTTTGTCAGTCCACTTAAGGCGCTGTTGTAAGATATGCAGATACTCGAGCGACCAACGCTTCCAGAAATTCTGAGTAATCTGCTGCAACATCTGATACCTTGACAACCGATACAATTTCACTCCCTCGAAGGGGTGCTCGGGCAACGCGTTAAGTGGCTGTCCTATCAAGAAATGGCCTGGGGTCAGAGCCTCCAGGTCATTTGGATCCGAGCTGAGCGGACACAACGGTCGCGAATTGAGAACGGCCTCGATCTTACAAAACAATGTCGCGAGCTCCTCAAAAGTCAGCGCGGTCTGACCTACTATACGCCCCAAGTGCGTCTTAGCTGATTTAACTACGGCCTCAAAAATCCCACCCCAGTGGGGGCAAATCGGTGGGCTGAAGGTCCACTGTATACCCCGACGGGAGAGGGCCGTTCCAATATCCACTTTATTTACATTCAAAAGGTTGACTATCTCTCGTAAGTATCGTTCCGCACCGATGTAGTTAGTGCCGTTATCAGAGCGGATCAAAGTTGGAAGTCCCCTTCGAGAAACAAACCTATCCAAACAAGCAATGAAAGCCTCTGTCGAGAGATCAGCAACGAGCTCGAGATGTACCGCCTTGGTGGATAAACAAACAAACACACATGAGCTATACCGGTCCAGCAGAAACCCGGCGTCAGGGTCCTCAGCCTTCTGGGTAACATGCACGGCCGCTCTGGGGCCATGATCCGAAGATACTACTACATGGCTGTGGGGCCAGCCCGATTCTCTCCTGGCAAGCCAGGGTGGTCCCCACCACAAATGGTGTCTAACGAGTTCAGGAGCCCGACATCCCTTGGATGCACAATCAGACGGGTTCAATTCTCCTGGTACATGTCTCCAGGTCAGTGGGACCTCAGACGACACAATCTGGGAGACACGGTTCGCAACAAAAACCTCTAAGTTATGGACCGAAGCCTTCAGCCAGCACAAAACAATCTGGCTGTCCGTCCACGCGTACACCGTATCCTCCAAAACCACTGACCCACGCAACACTGTTAGAGTGTGATTCAAAAGTTTGGTCAAAAGAGCAGCCCCGGACAGTTCCAGTTTTGGAATCGTCATCCTTGTCCGAATAGGCGCTACCTTGCTTTTTGCCAAAACCAAACGCACGTCGACCTCCCCGGTGGAGGTGACGGTTCGCAAATAAACCGCTGCCGCAAACCCTCGTTCAGAGGCATCACAAAACCCGTGAAGGGTTGCCCTGTAATCCCCAGCAGGGACCAATTTCCTCGGCAGCGATACATTATTTATGTTGAGGCCCAACCATTTTGCTAAATCATTCGATACAATGCAGCCCTGAGCTCCAGAATCTAATAGGGCGCGAACGTATATTGGGTTGCCCGCCAAATCCCAAACAAGCACAGAGGCGATCGGTAACACCACCGTCTCCGGTTGGGGGGCAACAAATTGTTGGGCCGCAAATTCCTAGCGAGGGCCCCCGGGGCCCCACTCTGCCTGTAACCGATCAGGTAGGCAGCTATACGCCAGCGGGTCCCATTGTACAAATGGCCCACGCGCCGGTTCCATTGCCACCCTACGACGCCCCCCGAAGGGGGGTGGGCGTGAATTCAACCGTGGCCGCTCCATGAGCGGGGGGGACATCACATGCGACCGACGAGGACGAGGCGACGAGCGGGGCGACAACTGAGGCGGCGTCCGAAGCGCATCCGCATAGCTCGAAGGTGTCCCATGCCACCCGCCCGTTACGGCCTGCTCAACATACCCAATGTCCCGCTGAGTCGGATGCTGAGTCGCAACCGAAAACTCAGGGCCCCCCTCGTGATGACCCTGAGTGCGGCCCTGCACCCTAGTACCGCCCTGTGCACGTGGGGACATTGGCCCCTGAGTTGCGCTCCGAGTCGCAAACGAATTCTCAGGGCCCCATGCCGTGTCACCCTGGGTACGGCCCTGTGGACGTGGGGACGTTGGCCCCTGAGTTGCGCTCCGAGTCGCAAACGAATTCTCAGGGCCCCATGCCGTGTCACCCTGGATACGGCCCTGTGGAGGCTGTTGGCCGGACCGGTTCATGCACAACAGATTGTTGTGGGCCCCACCACAATATCCGCACATTTTTGTGCGCGTGCAGTCCCTAGCCATGTGTGGCCCGAGGCACAGGAAACACCAGCTCCGCTGCTTGGCCATCCGGCGCCGTCCCTGAACCCTAAGTTCCCCGAACTTATTGCAATTGGCCACAGCATGGCCAATCTGCCTACAACATGGGCAGGTCTCACTATGTGGGGTCAATGCACTCACAGTCCCATATGACTGCCGGTTGGTGCGGTCCTTCCTCGTCGGAGGGCCCCTACTCACAGCGCTCCCGGCAGCTCTCTGTGGCTCCGAAGGATGGGTGACCGTCAACCCCAAATTCTCTGCCCGTCGAGCCTCCTCTTCCAAGAATCCGACCAAGTCGGAGAAGGCGGGCAGGTCCTCGACCGACCTCCCGTGAGACTGTTCGAAACGAGTCTGCACGTCAGCGGGTAGGCGGGAAAGTACAATGTACAGCAGTAGGTACGACCATTCACCAACCGGAAGTCCAAGATTCTCTAGGGCCTTGGTGACGGACGACAACGGGTTCAAAACCTCCGTCTGTATGGCCCCGACCTTGTTCACAACCGGGATACTAAACAAACGGTTCAGTTGGGCATCGGCCAACCTCCGTTTGTTATGGTAACGTCTGACCAACAATTGTCTGGCCGTTTCATAGTTACCCTCCGTAACTGTCAAATGAGCGACCAGCTCCCTAGGCTCACCCCTCAATGCTGCCACCAGCTGAGCCATCTTGACAGACTTGGTAATGTCCGATCGCATGTGCACCAAACTGTCGAACAGATTGATGAAGCTCATCCATTCACCGGACACTCCGTCAAAAGTAGGCATAGTTATGGCCGGTAACCTGGACCCTGAACCCTGAAGCGGCAGAGGTGCTTCAATGTCACCACCATGGCTGGACTCGCGCTGTCTACGTATGTCCGCAGCCTTCTGCGTGATAGCAGCTGCCATCTCCATACATTGGTCGACATCCCCTAGCAACCGTGACAGCCTGTCAGGTGCGCAACCATCAACTGATTCCGCCTGCGCGGACAATTCGAGCACCCTATTGTAACGTTCCTTAACGTCCATAGACCGCTCCAATACCACATCATGCCTATCTAAACGGTCTATCAGACCGTGTGCGGAGGAAAACCATCTGAGTTCCTTAGAAACACCCTTCTGGATTTCAGATAACGACATGATCGGAACGATACTTACTCACAATTTGCAGTAACTCAATTTTATTGGACCCTCCAGTCTATAACCCAAACGAGGGAACCCTAAACCACAACTTAAACAATGCTGTTTTCCTTAAACAATAGGAACCGAGTTTTATATCTATATAAATTCTGTAAATAACAATTTAGTTTCCCTTTATCATTATAACACACACAGATAGTCAATATTAGTTCAAGTTATAAATTGCTATAAACTGAAAACAATGTAATAGCCTGCTATCAATAGATGTAACTACCTATGTTAACCAAACATTCATTAGCATTACTAGACCACTAATAGATTGACTAACTGGTAATTCAATGCAATTTTCAATTCAATATCTGTCTATCTACTACCAGCAATAGACCTATAGCTTACAATACTACCAATCTATGTGGATACAGGAACACAACCAAGTTATCTAATAACCGCCTATACCTACAGATTGATAGTCTCAAATCGTGTCTTCCTGGAGCCCTTGACGGCTGCAAATCTCAGGAAGCCACGCTCTAGCTACCAAAATGTTCAGGCTTCTCGGCACCTAATGACCTCGCAGGGGCCCATCAGCTACGAGGTAGCGTAGCTATCAGATGCCAAGAAGTTTGAACGTCGGCGATTCACCGAGCTAGTAATTATGGATCTATCTGACCTGGTCTGTGCTTCGTTCCCGTCAAACTCCTGTCTCTCTGCAAGGCCCGGGTGCACCCTAGGCTCTTCTTGGTAGACAGGTTCTTCAGCCAACCAGGTATGGCTGGCAGGCCAGCTTCGACGAGCACAGTGTTCCAACACAGGTTATGTTACGTGGGAAAAACCAATCGGCCACGTAAATGCGAATTTTATCTGGTTCGGGGAATCACAACACACTCAGCTATCTAGACAATCCTGAGGGAACCCCGAATACAATTCCAGATGGCTTGCGATATAATTTCAATACCCTATACCAATACGCGTTACATCGCGAGGGCTTTTCCTGTCAGTTGTCAAAAAACTGCTAGGTTGGCAGCAACGTCAAATTCAAAATGGCCGTTCCGAAACCATCGATCGAATATCGATTTGGAATCGAACAGCGTCATTAAGCTAGCCTTTCCCGTTTAGGAGTAATTTGGTGCTATGTCACTGGAACTTTTTCATTGCTCGTCAGTGTATTATATGTGTGTGTGCAATAAAGAATTATGAATTATAAATCGGGTGATGGATACCTAAAGTAAACCAGCGGCGTTACCACATCAATGTCATTGATTCGCCATTTTGTTAGCGGAATTCGTGCCCAGGTACGATTTACTTAGGTTCGATCGTCGGTTTCAATTTCACGGACTGAAATAGCTGATCGGTGTACCAGTCAATTCAAATCACATTTTGAACTGTTTGTCATTTTAGGCGATAGTTTAGGCATTCGTTGTATTATATTTAAATAAATTTTTTCTAGTAATTTTAAAAGTCGAATTTGTAACGTACCCTAAGAAGAACTAAAGTATGTAGTCACTAATTGTAATCGTACCCTTGAACAATATTTGGCAGGCTTAGATAGTAAAAAGGTCCCTTACAGGAATCAAATAGGAATGTTTAAACATAAGTAATATTAAGGATTTCCTGTCATTGATAATGTTGGCGTGGACATAACGCATGAATTCGAATCTTTCATGTTGTATACTTATAATTCGAAAGCTGTCAGGTAAAATGTCAGCTTCAGACTTGGTATTTTATTATGTTACTACAGGATTTAATTCCGTTGGAAAATCCTATTTGACAGCTGAATAAAGGTACGTCTAAAAAAAATACTTAAATTGTAACCTAAATCACTCATTTCCAAAGAGGAACAATTGTTTTACTCCAATGTGAAGAATCTGCGCACCACAAACTAAAATATATCAAAAATACAGTCAAAAAACACTGACACCTAAATTCGATTTTTAAAACACTTTCATCACAAATGTTACAGTTTTTTTTTGTTTTTATTTAAATTTGGTCCATGAGGTTTGAATCCAAGCATATGATATCGAAATTGTCTGCAAATGTATCTTGAAATACGCCGAATGTTTGTAAAAGTTTAGCAGTAAAACACCAATCACAATTGTATAACCTATTTCTGCAAAATAATATCGATAAAGAAACACAAATTGGTTTAACAAAAACTGTAAATCCACTTAGGTAGGAGGCCGTAGGTTAATCCACTATTAAAAAAGGAATATTGTAACTATATATGAATGATTTGAGTTCTCGAAAACGGGCACTAAAGTTATCTATAAAAACTCCAATACATATGGGTTTTGGGGACGAAAAATCGATCTAACTAGGGTTCATAACTGGTAAAAGGAGTTGTTTATGTTTTTATGCTTTTATCTTTTCCTCACGATAGGATCGGTAATTCCACATTGTGACAGTGAAAATAATGGCAAAAATTACAATTACAAAAAAGAAACAAGTTTTTCGCAAGACTGGTTATCACTAGCTGTCAATAAAAATAAGGCAGAAATTCCAACGACAATCAAAACAATCATCATCATTCCTTAATACTGTGAGATTACCGCGCTTAGATCACAGTATATTAATATAGTATTTAGTGCGTCGGAGGGAAAACCTTCAACAAAAATTTTCGTTCAAATAAGGTGAAATATAAAATTACATCCCCCTTCATCCTCCTTGCTTGAACAGCAAGTAGGATATTTTTTGGTCACATGTCATAGGAATTTACTCATTCAGCTTATACGTGGGTATAGCGGTATAACGTGGGTATAACAGTCTCATGAGGGATGTGAAGTCTGATGATTTGTTATCCTCGCGACCAACTGCACCATGCAACCTCCGAACGGGGCTTGGTCCCTAGATATTGATAGAAAATAACAAAAAATATACGTTAGTTAAATATTGATGTTTCGGTTATTGAGTTATAGAAAATCATTCTAACTTAACCAATGCCAATCTTTGCTTCAATTTGACGACCTCTGTGGTGTAGCGATTGTGGCTCTGCCTACCATGCGAGAGGTCCCGGGTTCGATCTCCGGCTGGGGGTAAAGAAAAATAAACCCCAGGTCTTGGATGTTTATATGTGTGTGACGTCACTGGTTCCCTAGACTCAGGGTATCATTGTGTCGGGCCAAATGCAATGTATGTAAATGTTTATATTAATGTGAAGTAATTGAAAATATTTTTATTACTATCGATGCCATATATTATTTTGGACTTCACTATATTTTAAAACACTTTATTATGATGAAAGTTTGTTTCGTTGTTACCAGTGTAACATGTTAAAATCAGGATCGTTTATACCCAGTCCAGCCCAGAGTATGTGCGTTTTAAACAAAAAGTTGCTCGAATAGCTCTTTTCTGTAAAATATAAATAGTTCGAATATCCGCTGCTTTCCCCCACAACAAGATACCATAGGACATGACTCTACAAAAGTGACTAAAATATACAAGTCTAGATGTACCAGTATGTATGCATGTAAGCCACATCCGTGTTTTGTCTGACGTTCTTAACAGCGTAAGTCGCAGAACTTAATCTACCAGCTAATTTATTTATGTGGGGTCCCCACTGCAATTTTTCTATCAATGGTTATTCCAAGAAACTTTGTACCATTTACTGATTCTCAGGTGTTGCTGTCTAACACTAAACTGGTCTCAACTTGCCTGACATTTGTAGTTGAGAATTTGATTCACTTGGTTTTACCAGCTATTCAAAATACATTATTTACTGTGAACTAATTCAATGTTAGAGACAACACACCATTAACATCATCAAAATCTTTTATGTGTCTTTTAATTTTGAAGACCAGTTAAATATCATCAGTAAACAATACTATACCAGTCGACTTCCCCACCATGAAAGGCAGATTGTTAATATTTACCAGAAATAAGAAATATTACCCTCTATTTAATACCAAGACTTGTTTGGCGACGGTCATGGTAATTTGCGGATCAGTTTATCCCTAACTGAATCGGCATAATACGTTGAGTAACCCCCCATTCGATATTGTTTACAAAGCATTCTGTCATCACGTATAAAAAAACAGTACTGTATTATTTATAACCTAATTCGGGTTGCTAGTGCGAGATATTTTTTTCAGCGTAGTGAGGAGATCCGGTGATCCAGAAATAGTGACGGCACAAACATAAATCTCGATTTTTCCTCTCGGCTCAGAAACCACCAGGCACAAAAAGTCTGTTCTGCAAAGTGACGCTGCAAACGTTGCACAATGTCCTTAAATATTCCCAGCGACTTTTTATAATGGTAAAATATCGCGGAGCTAGTTCTGGCAACACGCATGGCATGTTTCGCGACACAGCAACTTTCCAGCGACACGTTGGGGATTTGTCCCGTAGTCTATCTGAGCCTTTAATCAGTGCGTGTTTAGGAGGCAGTCTCCTAAAAAAGTGGTACCACTCACCAGGCCATATAATTTTGTGGCACTGTACTAAGCTATCTGTACTAAGCTATATATAAGTAGAAGAAAAGAAAGCTTGGAAGGTGTTTGCTCCAATTCTGTAAAAAAAACGTATAAAGCTGGAGGTTTCTAGTCGCCTCTTTGCCTCCAGCATCTAAAAAATTGAGGTGACGGAATTCAAATTGAGTTCTATATTTCCCTGTACCTTATACATGTGTGTTAGTTTGAGATTTGACATTCTCCAAATGTTACCTATGTGTTTCTTATGGAAATAAACTCTTTTTGAATTTTGAATTTTTTGAATATCGTCATAGATCATCATCAATCAGCCAGTCAGGGAACCCTGTTCGAGTATCGGATAGGGCTCCTTATGTACAACGCCACTCAACGCGGTCCTGCGCTACCCTCGCCCTATGTTTACCTATTTTCATACCTATAGGCCCATCCAGGCTGACATTTACAATCCGGTCATATTATTTGTGCACCTCGTTGGAATGTATTAACCTAAAAGCATCGTAATGACGTCACGATATCAGATGCACACATATTGTGGTGGTGTTGTTATTAGCTAACTATATCTTGGAGAATGATAGTACCCATCATTATGAACAACTTTCCAAAAGGAACATATGGTCGCAAACGAAAAAATATTCAGGTCTCTCAAAGTAATTTGTTATCAAATGTTATTACTTTTTTTTATTCGCGACCACATGTTCTTGCGGAAAGACCACGACGATGGTTTCTGGCTACATTTAAAAAAATATGGTAAGCTAATTAAATGCCTCCTTGAATATAGGGTGTGTGTTCGATTCCAAATCGATATTCGATCGATGGTTTCGGAACGGCCATTTTGAATTTGACGTTGCTGCCAACCTTGCAGTTTTTGACAACTGACAGACGAAAGCCCTCGCAATGTAAACGCGTTTTGGATAGGGTATTGAAATTAAATCGCAGTCCATCTGGAATGTATTCGAGGTTCCCTCAGGATTGTCTATATAGCTGAGTGTGTTGTGGTTCCCCGAACCAGATAAAGTTCGCATTTACGTGGCCGATTGGTTTTTTACCACGTAACATAACCTGTGTTGGAACACTGTGCTGATCGAGGCTGGCCCGCCAGTCACACAGGAGGTTGGCTGAAGAACCTGTCTACCAAGAAGAGCCTAGGGTGCACCCGGGCCTTGCAGAGAGACAGGAGGTTGACGGGACCGAAGCACAGACCAGGTTAGATCGAACCCAATCATTTTAGCTCGGTGAATCGCCGACGTTCACACTTCTTGGCAACTGATCGCTACGCTACCTCGTAGCTGATGGGCCCCTACGAGGTCATTAGGTGCCGAGAAGCCTGAACAATTTGGTAGCTAGAGCGTGGCTTCCTGAGATTTGCAGCCGTCAAGGGCTCCAGGAAGGCACGATTTGGGACTATCAATCTGTAGGTATAGGCGGTTATTAGATAACTTGGTTGTGTTCCTATATCCACATAGATTGGTAGTATTGTAAGCTATAGGTCTATTGCTGGTAGTAGACAGACAGATATTGAGTTGAAATTTGCATTGAAGTACAAGTTAGTCAATCTATTAGTGGTCTAGTAATGCTAATGAATGTTTTGGTTAACATAGGTAGTTACATCTATTGATAGCAGGCTATTACATTGTTTTCAGTTATAGCAATTTATAACTTGAACTAATATTGACTATCTGTGTGTGTTGTAGTGATAAAGGGAAACTAAATTGTTATTTACAGAATTTATATAGATATAAAACTCGGTTCCTATTGTTTAAGGAAAATGACATTGTTTAAGTTGTGGTTTAGGGTTCCCTCGTTTGGGTTGTAGACTGGAGGGTCCAATATAATTGAGTTACTGCAAATTGTGAGTAAGTATCGTTCCGATCATGTCGTTATCTGAAATACAGAAGGGTGTTTCTAAGGAACTCAGATGGTTTTCCTCCGCACACGGTCTGATAGACCGTTTAGATAGGCATGATGTGGTATTGGAGCGGTCTATGGACGTTAAGGAACGTTACAATAGGGTGCTCGAATTGTCCGCGCAGGCGGAATCAGTTGATGGTTGCGCACCTGACAGGCTGTCACGGTTGCTAGGGGATGTCGACCAATGTATGGAGATGGCAGCTGCTATCACGCAGAAGGCTGCGGACATACGTAGACAGCGCGAGTCCAGCCATGGTGGTGACATTGAAGCACCTCTGCCGCTTCAGGGTTCAGGGTCCAGGTTACCGGCCATAACTATGCCTACTTTTGACGGAGTGTCCGGTGAATGGATGAGCTTCATCAATCTGTTCGACAGTTTGGTGCACATGCGATCGGACATTACCAAGTCTGTCAAGATGGCTCAGCTGGTGGCAGCATTGAGGGGTGAGCCTAGGGAGCTGGTCGCTCATTTGACAGTTACGGAGGGTAACTATGAAACGGCCAGACAATTGTTGGTCAGACGTTACCATAACAAACGGAGGTTGGCCGATGCCCAACTGAACCGTTTGTTTAGTATCCCGGTTGTGAACAAGGTCGGGGCCATACAGACGGAGGTTTTGAACCCGTTGTTGTCCGTCACCAAGGCTCTAGAGAATCTTGGACTTCCGGTTGGTGAATGGTCGTACCTACTGCTGTACATTGTACTTTCCCGCCTACCCGCTGACGTGCAGACTCGTTTCGAACAGTCTCACGGGAGGTCGGCCGAGGACCTGCCCGCCTTCTCCGACTTGGTCGGATTCTTGGAAGAGGAGGCTCGACGGGCAGAGAATTTGGGGTTGACGGTCACCCATCCTTCGGAGCCACAGAGAGCTGCCGGGAGCGCTGTGAGTAGGGGCCCTCCGACGAGGAAGGACCGCACCAACCGGCAGTCGTATGGGACTGTGAGTGCATTGACCCCACATAGTGAGACCTGCCCATGTTGTAGGCAGATTGGCCATGCTGTGGCCAATTGCAATAAGTTCGGGGAACTTAGGGTTGAGGGACGGCGCCGGATGGCCAAGCAGCGGAGCTGGTGTTTCCTGTGCCTCGGGCCACACATGGCTAGGGACTGCACGCGCACAAAAATGTGCGGATATTGTGGTGGGGCCCACAACAATCTGTTGTGCATGAACCGGTCCGGCCAACAGCCACCACAGGGCCGTACCCGAGGTGACACGGCATGGGGCCCTGAGAATTCGTTTGCGACTCGGAGCGCAACTCAGGGGCCAACGTCCCCACGTCCACAGGGCCGTACCCAGGGTGACACGGCATGGGGCCCTGAGAATTCGTTTGCGACTCGGAGCGCAACTCAGGGGCCAACGTCCCCACGTGTTGGGTGTTAAAATTGGCGTTCCACAAGGATCCATATTAGGCCCTTTCTTATTCCTGGTATATATTAATGATCTGCCTTTCATGGTGGAGAAATTAACTGACATAGTGTTGTTTGCTGATGATACTTCACTGGTCTTCAAAATTGAAAGACAAAAAGGAGAATTTGATGATGTTAATGGTGTATTGTCTTTAACCTTGAATTGGTTCACAGTTAATAATTTATTGTTAAACGCTGGTAAAACCAAGTGTATCAAATTCTCACTTCCAAATGTCAGGCAAGTTGAGACCAGTTTAGTGTTAGACAACAGCACGTTAGAATTAGTAAATGATACGAAGTTTCTTGGAATAACCATTGATAGCAAATTGCAGTGGGGACCCCACATAGATAAATTGGCTGGTAAATTAAGTTCTGCGGCTTACGCTGTTAGGAACATCAGACAAAGCACGGATGTGGCTACATCTAGGCTAGTATATTTTAGTTACTTTCATAGTGTGATGTCCTATGGTATCTTGTTGTGGGGGAAAGCAGCGGATATTCAAACTATTTTTATTTTACAGAAAAGAGCTATTCGAGCAATTTATAATTTAAAACGAACAGACTCCTTAAGAGAGCTTTTTAAAGAAATTGACATACTAACAGTAGCTAGTCAATTTATTTTCGAAAATATAATGTATGTACGCAAGAACCTTACAACATTTTCCAAACTTAGCGATAGCTGTAATGTTTACCTAAGAAATAATCACAGACTATGTGCGCCCCGTTTTAGACTCGCGAAGGTTAGCAATTCTTTCAAGGGTCAGTGCATTCTCTACTACAATAAGATACCTCTGGAGATTTTGAAATTGCCACTTGAGCAATTTAAAAAGCATGTTAAAGCAACTTTGTCGAAAAAGGGATATTACAATGTTCAAGATTACTTAAATGACAGGACTGTATGGGGTTAATCTGGCTCAACACAGACCTTGCTGTTAATAATTTTGTAATTATTTATTCCTGCTTATTAATCATAACAATTAAATTTTTCATATTTGTATTAGTTAAGCACAACCTATTTTTAAAAGAGATCTAAAAATCAATCTGTGGGAGTTTCTACGCCCTTCTTCTCCCACAGTGGTCCAATGTAGAGAAGAGGCAAAAAATGACGTTTGCTAAGTATATGTAAAAATCTACAGTAATAAAGTACTTTGACTATTGACTATTGACTATTGACGTGCACAGGGCAGTACAGGGGTGCAGGGCCGCACTCAGGGTCATCACATGGGGGGCCCTGAGTTTTCGGTTGCGACTCAGCATCCGACCCAGCGGGACATTGGGTGTGTTGAGCAGGCCGTAACGGGCGGGTGGCATGGGACACCTTCGAGCTATGCGGGTGCGGTTCGGACGCCGCCTCAGTTGTCGCCCCGCTCGTCGCCTCGTCCTCGTCGGTCACATGTGATGTCCCCCCCGCTCATGGAGCGGCCACGGTTGAATTCACGCCCACCCCCCTTTAAGGGGAATCGTAGGTTGGGAATGGAACCGGCGCGTGGGCCATTTGTACAATGGGACCCGCTGGCGTATAGCTGCATACCTGATCGGTTACAGGCACAGTGGGGCCCCGGGGGTCCTCGCTAGGAATTTGCGGCCCAACCATCTGTTGCCCCCCAACCGGAGACGGTGGTGTTACCGATCGCCTCTGTGCTTGTTTGGGATTTGGCGGGCAACCCAACATACGTTCGCGCCCTATTAGATTCTGGAGCTCAGGGCTGTATTGTATCGAACGATTTAGCAAAATGGTTGGGCCTCAAGGTAAATAGGTATAATAAATCAATACGGGGCGTGGGGAATGTTACGGTTACGAATGTAGTTGGTCAATCGGTGATCACGTTCTCTCCACGTTATGACATTTTGACAAAAACATCCGTGCAAGCTTTAGTAATGACGCATGTCATGGGCAGACACCCCTTGGTGAAGTTGAATCCGGCCGTTCGATTCCTGACATCAGGACTCAAGTTGGCGGATCCCGATTTTGACACTCCAGCCCCGGTCGACCTGCTAGTGGGAGCAGACGTTCTGGGTAGGTTTCTGTTGTCGGATCGGCGAGTTCTTCAGCCGGACGGGTTGATTGCTGTGGATACTAAGTTTGGTCACGTGATCATGGGTCCGGCATTGCCAATGGTTAGGCCTGCCGAGTCAGATGGCATACTTATTGGCTCAGCGTTGTCAGACGCTATCCAACGTTTCTGGGAGATAGAGGAACCTCCCACCGTTCGTCGAGTCGACGCAGACGAAGAAGAGTGCGAGTTGTTTTACCAGAATAGTACTGGTCGCCTTCGTTCTGGTCGTTTTGTAACTCGACTGCCTTTCAGGGCCGATCGACCGCCACTAGGAGAATCTAGGAAGATGGCTGAGACGAGATTGATGTCGATGGAGCGTAGGATGACAAGGGACGCCGTATTTAAACAAAAATATGTTGATTTCATGAGGGAGTATGAGTCGTTAGGACACATGTCGGTATCGGGTGTGGACTGGAGATCTGAGGATCATTGTTTCCTTCCACACCATGCCGTCCTACGAACCCCTACCGGCAAGATTCGAGTTGTTTTTGATGGGTCAGCACCTACCTCGAACGGGATGTCCCTGAATCAGTGTCTACATTCGGGACCCAAGTTGAGCCGTGATATTTCGGATATTCTCACGAGCTTTCGGAGGCACCAGATTGTATTTGTCGCAGACATTCGGATGATGTTTAGGCAAACGGTAATTCATCCGGCTGACAGAAGGTATCAGTTGATACTTTGGCGTGAGTCCACGGCCGAGCCAGTCAAGGTCTATGAGTTGAACACGAACACGTATGGGTTACGGTCTAGCCCGTATTTGGCGATGCGTACCCTGCGGGAGTTGGCGTCGCGTGACCGTGTGAGCTATCCTAGAGCCGCCGCTATCCTGGAGCAAGATTTGTACGTCGATGACGTCTGCACAGGGGCAGCCAGTGTAGAGGAAGCTCTGGACCGACGTGACGAGCTCATTCAATTGCTGGAACGAGGCGGCTATGAACTACGCAAGTGGATGTCCAACTCCCCTGAGTTGATGGCTGGTCTCCCAGATGAGTTTCAACAAGACCCGCACGTTTTTGGTTAAGGATGCTAACCTACCGCCACTACGTTGGCGCAGGGGGCGCATTGTTAACTTGTTCCCTGGCAAGGACGGGACCCCCCGGTCTGCGGAGTTTCTAGTAGGAGGCTCGGTTCTAAAACGAGCGGTAGCAACGTTGTCTCGGCTGCCCGTAGATTAGGGGACAGGTGGGTGCCTGTCCGGGCGGGTGATTGTTCGATTCCAAATCGATATTCGATCGATGGTTTCGGAACGGCCATTTTGAATTTGACGTTGCTGCCAACCTTGCAGTTTTTGACAACTGACAGACGAAAGCCCTCGCAATGTAAACGCGTTTTGGATAGGGTATTGAAATTAAATCGCAGTCCATCTGGAATGTATTCGAGGTTCCCTCAGGATTGTCTATATAGCTGAGTGTGTTGTGGTTCCCCGAACCAGATAAAGTTCGCATTTACGTGGCCGATTGGTTTTTTACCACGTAACATAACCTGTGTTGGAACACTGTGCTGATCGAGGCTGGCCCGCCAGTCACACAGGAGGTTGGCTGAAGAACCTGTCTACCAAGAAGAGCCTAGGGTGCACCCGGGCCTTGCAGAGAGACAGGAGGTTGACGGAACCGAAGCACAGACCAGGTTAGATCGAACCCAATCATTTTAGCTCGGTGAATCGCCGACGTTCACACTTCTTGGCAACTGATCGCTACGCTACCTCGTAGCTGATGGGCCCCTACGAGGTCATTAGGTGCCGAGAAGCCTGAACAATTTGGTAGCTAGAGCGTGGCTTCCTGAGATTTGCAGCCGTCAAGGGCTCCAGGAAGGCACGATTTGGGACTATCAATCTGTAGGTATAGGCGGTTATTAGATAACTTGGTTGTGTTCCTATATCCACATAGATTGGTAGTATTGTAAGCTATAGGTCTATTGCTGGTAGTAGACAGACAGATATTGAGTTGAAATTTGCATGGAAGTACCAGTTAGTCAATCTATTAGTGGTCTAGTAATGCTAATGAATGTTTTGGTTAACATAGGTAGTTACATCTATTGATAGCAGGCTATTACATTGTTTTCAGTTATAGCAATTTATAACTTGAACTA
The DNA here is from genome assembly GCA_949825045.1 of Argyresthia goedartella. Lineage (NCBI taxonomy): Eukaryota > Metazoa > Arthropoda > Insecta > Lepidoptera > Argyresthiidae > Argyresthia > Argyresthia goedartella. The sequence continues at coordinate 3,991,603 of OX463823.1, read as the reverse complement.
ATATTGACTGCGGGAGTTGGCGTCGCGTGAAGGCGTGAGCTATCCTAGAGCCGCCGCTATCCTGGAGCAAGATTTGTACGTCGATGACGTCTGCACAGGGGCAGCCAGTGTAGAGGAAGCTCTGGACCGACGTGACGAGCTCATTCAATTGCTGGAACGAGGCGGCTATGAACTACGCAAGTGGATGTCCAACTCCCCTGAGTTGATGGCTGGTCTCCCAGATGAGTTTCAACAAGACCCGCACGTTTTTGAGAATCCTGACAACCCTAACATGTTGTCAGTGCTTGGAATTCAGTACCGGCCCGTCCATGATGAGTTTACCTATCGGGTGGTTTTAGAAACACCGAAGGCCTGGACGAAGCGGTCAGTACTGTCAACGATTGCGAGAACGTTCGACCTGAATGGATGGATTTCTCCAGTCACCTTTGCCCTCAAATGTTTTATGCAAAGGCTATGGGCGGCTCAGTTGACCTGGGACACCCACCTCTCAGGTGATTTGTTGACTGATTGGACGCGAATGTTCACCTCGCTATCGGACATAAATAATGTATCGCTGCCGAGGAAATTGGTCCCTGCTGGGGATTACAGGGCAACCCTTCACGGGTTTTGTGATGCCTCTGAACGAGGGTTTGCGGCAGCGGTTTATTTGCGAACCGTCACCTCCACCGGGGAGGTCGACGTGCGTTTGGTTTTGGCAAAAAGCAAGGTAGCGCCTATTTGGACAAGGATGACGATTCCAAAACTGGAACTGTCCGGGGCTGCTCTTTTGACCAAACTTTTGAATCACACTCTAACAGTGTTGCGTGGGTCAGTGGTTTTGGAGGATACGGTGTACGCGTGGACGGACAGCCAGATTGTTTTGTGCTGGCTGAAGGCTTCGGTCCATAACTTAGAGGTTTTTGTTGCGAAACGTGTCTCCCAGATTGTGTCGTCTGAGGTCCCACTGACCTGGAGACATGTACCAGGAGAATTGAACCCGTCTGATTGTGCATCCAGGGGATGTCGGGCTCCTGAACTCGTTAGACACCATTTGTGGTGGGGACCACCCTGGCTTGCCAGGAGAGAATCGGACTGGCCCCACAGCAATGTAGTAGTATCTTCGGATCATGGCCCCAGAGCGGCCGTGCATGTTACCCAGAAGGCTGAGGACCCTGACGCCGGGTTTCTGCTGGACCGGTATAGCTCACTTGACAAGTTGATAAACGTGTCCACTTGGATTAGGAGATTCGCTCGAAATTGTCGTACTCCTCGCGATCTGCGAACGTGGAACCCTATTCTGACTCCGGCAGAGCGAAACGAGTCGCTACTGAATTTGGTCCGGTTGGTACAGTCCTCGAAGTTTGGGGCAGAATTGGAGATTATACGAAGTGGACGTTCGAAATTGAAGGGAGCCGTCGCGCGTCTCAACCCCTTTGTTGATTCGACCGGGTTACTTCGGGTAGGAGGAAGATTGCGCAATGCGAATCTGTCGTATTCGGCTCGTCACCCACTTCTGCTCCCCAAGGGGGGACAGTTAGTTGAATTGCTGGTGACTGATCGTCATATTAAAAACGCGCATGCCGGCTGTAACGCGTTGTTGGCCACGCTCCAGCGGGAGTTTTGGATCTTATCTGCCCGCCGTGTCATACGGAACATCGTGTTTCGGTGCATGCCTTGTTATCGACTTAAGGCTGCCACGATGCAACCTCTCATGGGGGACTTGCCCCCTGATCGTGTGAATGAGGTCAGACCGTTTTCAGGTGTTGGTACGGATTTTGCCGGACCGTTTATGGTGAAGAGTTCACGATTGCGTACCGCTAAGCAATACAAGGCGTACCTATGTGTGTTTGTTTGTTTATCCACCAAGGCGGTACATCTCGAGCTCGTTGCTGATCTCTCGACAGAGGCTTTCATTGCTTGTTTGGATAGGTTTGTTTCTCGAAGGGGACTTCCAACTTTGATCCGCTCTGATAACGGCACTAACTACGTCGGTGCGGAACGATACTTACGAGAGATAGTCAACTTTTTGAATGTAAATAAAGTAGATATTGGAACGGCCCTCTCCCGTCGGGGTATACAGTGGACCTTCAGCCCACCGAGTTGCCCCCACTGGGGTGGGATTTTTGAGGCCGTAGTTAAGTCAGCTAAGACGCACTTGGGGCGTATAGTAGGTCAGACCGCGCTGACTTTTGAGGAGCTCGCGACATTGTTTTGTAAGATCGAGGCCGTTCTCAATTCGCGACCGTTGTGTCCGCTCAGCTCGGATCCAAATGACCTGGAGGCTCTGACCCCAGGCCATTTCTTGATAGGACAGCCACTTAACGCGTTGCCCGAGCACCCCTTCGAGGGAGTGAAATTGTATCGGTTGTCAAGGTATCAGATGTTGCAGCAGTTTACTCAGAATTTCTGGAAGCGTTGGTCGCTCGAGTATCTGCATATCTTACAACAGCGCCTTAAGTGGACTGACAAAACCAGCCCCCCTAGTGTTGGTGACCTCGTTCTGGTTAAGGATGCTAACCTACCGCCACTACGTTGGCGCAGGGGGCGCATTGTTAACTTGTTCCCTGGCAAGGACGGGACCCCCCGGTCTGCGGAGGTTCTAGTAGGAGGCTCGGTTCTAAAACGAGCGGTAGCAACGTTGTCTCGGCTGCCCGTAGATTAGGGGACAGGTGGGTGCCTGTCCGGGCGGGTGATTGTTCGATTCCAAATCGATATTCGATCGATGGTTTCGGAACGGCCATTTTGAATTTGACGTTGCTGCCAACCTTGCAGTTTTTGACAACTGACAGACGAAAGCCCTCGCAATGTAAACGCGTTTTGGATAGGGTATTGAAATTAAATCGCAGTCCATCTGGAATGTATTCGAGGTTCCCTCAGGATTGTCTATATAGCTGAGTGTGTTGTGGTTCCCCGAACCAGATAAAGTTCGCATTTACGTGGCCGATTGGTTTTTTACCACGTAACATAACCTGTGTTGGAACACTGTGCTGATCGAGGCTGGCCCGCCAGTCACACAGGAGGTTGGCTGAAGAACCTGTCTACCAAGAAGAGCCTAGGGTGCACCCGGGCCTTGCAGAGAGACAGGAGGTTGACGGGACCGAAGCACAGACCAGGTTAGATCGAACCCAATCATTTTAGCTCGGTGAATCGCCGACGTTCACACTTCTTGGCAACTGATCGCTACGCTACCTCGTAGCTGATGGGCCCCTACGAGGTCATTAGGTGCCGAGAAGCCTAAACAGTAACGCTCAACTCAGGGACGATAGTTTAAGAATTGCTTGTAACAAAAAACTTGTTTTTGCTCGCATGATTATGATTCACAAATTGTCTGTTCAATTTGTCATGAAATAAACGCAGCGTGCGGACACAGCAGCACAGAGGTAGCCTAGCAAGCGATTGAAGTATGGCCACAATTTCATAATTTTTAGGTATTCTTAGATGTTTTTTTTTTGCTTCAGTATCCACCCATGAGTCGGGAGTAACTTTACAAAATATCACCCTGAATAGAAAGAATGCAACTTTGCAGAACTCAAACAATTTCGTGGAATTGGATACGGATGCGACGTAATATGATATCAACACTAACCAACTTTGCAAAAGCTCTCTCTGTCGGGTTTATCGGCATCAAAGTTCAAATACAACATACGCAAATAGTTGACCACCGACGTTAAACATACAATTAATTCGGTCATTAGCGGCGGAGACATATTGATCCAGGTAGAATACCTCCATTACAGTTTCGAAAAAAATAATTAAAAAAAACCGGTCAAGTGCGAGTCTAAATCGCGCATGAAGGGTTCCGTACCACCGTTCAATGGAAGCGATGGCGTGGAGTGAATAGTTTGGATTTTACACAGCAAAATATTGTTTACAAAGTTATTGGTGCGGATACTTTCACACTCCATGTACGTAACCAGGTGCATCCATAAGTTTGTATGTGGTATTGAAAGAATTGTTGTATGGGAGCCCCCTTAAATATTTCTTTTATCCTGTTTTTTAGTCTTTGTTGTTATAGCGGCAACAGAAATACATAATCTGTGAAAATTTCAACTCTCTAGCTAGCTAGGTTCTTGAGATACAGCCTGGTGACAGACGGACGGACGGACGGACGGACGGGCAGCGAAGTCTTAGTGTTTAATATTTATGCGTCGGAAACGCACCGGTTTTTGTTGCGCGAATCGATCGCGAGTAATCAAGACATCACTAGCGGAAACGGACCGCAGATGTCACTCGTATCGGAAACGAGAGGAGAAATTGGAGGTTAACTTTGCTGTTGGTCTTGTCTCATCGGGAGAATAACATGGCGGCTCGGGCCCCGTGGCATTGAATGGTATTTCGGTGTACCAATTATCATACAGGCATCGGGCCTGGTCGAAGTGTAAATCTACCTCATAGCGTCGGGCTATTGATCGTAATTAGATTCGCGTCAGCGGTCAAGTGATCCCTGTTGATTGGATATCGTCGCATCGGTAGCGGCGACTAACGGTCACGGCAGGTAGCACGCCGGCGACAGCGTCGGCAGCAACGATAGGTTTCGATTCACTCCATATCCTATCCCAAACTGTGCCCTTTTCCCGTATTCCCGTCTCGAATCGAGCTCTCGATTTCCTGCCTACGGAGACAAGGTCAGTAACAAATTCATCAATTCTTTTCTCTCACGTGGCAAAGGCACACCCCCTTCGGATTCCACGCCGTTCGGTAGGCGTAGGAAATTAAACATTTTGGTAGCAGAAGCGCGGTTTCCTAGTGGGAAATCATCGATTCACGGTAGGGTTGCCTTTGTCACATTGTAGTTGGGAGAAAAGAATATCCCAGATTGGCTCAAGTCGGCAATGAGTCTGTGGTCGGTATACCACGATTAAAGTTCATTTTCGGTAAGTGAAAGTATAAGTGCCAATTTAGTTAACAGTTGTTATAAATTTGTAGTCGGAAACTACTGTTACCAGCGCATAAAGGATTGAACGGTCATTCTGCGAAGCCTAGATTGTATTACTTACGGTGGAACGTCGGGTTCTGTAGTCCTACAGTGTTATTTCGGTTTACACAGCAGGGTCGGGCTATTTAAGGGGTATTAAGCTGATTTGCTGACCTCAAAGGAAGTGTGGTTCATAAGAAGCCACTTATTATTTTGTATTGTTTTTATAATAACCTTTTGTGTGTTATTTGTATTGTACCACATGGTGGCATTCTCTAATTGATTTAGAGTGTATATTATAAGGTGTATGTCCACAGGGCGACCATATTAAATATTGTTTATGATTTAATTGTTTAGTGGTTGCCTTGGGTTTTACAACTTAGTTTTAATTTCTGTGCCCAGCGCTGACGGGAAATTGCTGGTATCTGGCTGTGCTTAGTTCGGCAGTGAAACATAGGACCAGGAACAATTAAATCGGTAACCATGGCACCTTCGCCCTTGACGGTACTGCGATATGGTGTCCGTGAGGAGATGAGATGGCTCGCCCATACTCACAAGTATGTGGAGCGACCCGACATGGACGATGTCCTGCTCAAGCGTGTGGAGGACGCAATGACACGCGTCGGGAAGGTGTGTCGGCTGGCTGCCGAGGCTGAAGCCCTCGGGCTTACGGATGAGGCCTCGGTGGCTGCAGTGAGGCAGCTCTGTGCGGATGCTGACCAAGCGATGGAGTGCTTGGGCGACATCGAGCGTCGCGCCGAAAAAATTAAGCGGTCGCGTCGGGATGACCGCGGGGAGGGTAGCGGAGACCCCCCCCCTAAGGGTGTGGTTGGACGGCTTCCACACCTGGAGATTCCGGCCTTCGGTGGGGCAATTGATGAGTGGCCGGCATTCATCAATTTGTTCGATAGCCTGGTCCACGGTCGGGACGACCTGGACAGCGCCTACAAGTTGGCCCAGCTATTGATGGCACTGCGGGGTGAACCGAAGGAGTTGGTCGGTCACCTAACGGTTACGGCGGGCAATTATGAGATTACCCGGGTCATATTGTTTGACCGCTACCAACACAAAAGGCGGTTGGTTGATGCGCAGCTGGGGAAGCTGTTCAGCATCCCAAGAGTAACCCGGGATGTTGACATCCGGGTACAGGTGCTCAACCCTGTGCTGGTGGCCACTAAGGCCCTTCAGAACCTTGGTCTGCCGGTAGACCAATGGTCATATATTGTGTTATATATGGTTTTGTCACGGTTGCCTGCAGCTGTTCAAAGTCGGTTTGAAAAGCTGCATGGGGGCAGTAGCTCGGAACTCCCACGCTCGTCCAATTAACGGAGTTTTTGGAGGGTGAATGCAGGCGATGCGACACCATGGATTCGGAGGCCAGTGTGCAGCGCCAACCCGCGCGGATGCGGGAGGGGCCGCGCCCCCCACCCCCACGGGGGGGTGGTCGGTCAAAACAATTTGGCGTTTTGAGTGCCGCGCCGTCGGGTGACGGCTGTGTGCACTGCGACAGTGCCGGTCATGAGGTGACCAGTTGCGCCAACTTTAAGGCGCTCGGTGTGGCTGCCCGCAGGAAGGTGGTCTTCCGCCACCGATTGTGTTTCGGTTGTTTGGGGCCGCACCCGCTGAGCGAGTGCTCACGGGCGTCCCCCTGTGAGGGCTGCGGTGGCAGGCACCACGTCGTGTTGTGCCTGAACCGGTCAGGCCCATCGGAAGGTCACCAGGGCCGGACTCAGGTTGGTCGGTCACAGGGCCCAACCAGGGCCGGACCCAGTCCCCCTCCGGGCAACGGGAGTCACCAACGGGGTGACTGGGGTACCCGCGGACGGGACCCCCCCCCCGAGGGGAAGGGGGCAGCGCGGGGGGTAACAGGCGGGACAGCCGGGGTTCGGTCGCCGCTGTCCAGGGTCAGCGAGGACTTCGGGCCGCTGGCTAACCGCGTGTTACGGGCGGGTGTCAGATGGCACCTATGAGTAGCGCGAAGGCTGGGAGCCCACCACCTTCTGCGCCACCCTGCCCGTCGCTCTGGGAGGCGAACAGGGAGGCGAACAGTCGGATGTCGCCCCCATTCCTAGAGCGCCCCAGGTTGGATCCGCTCTCCCCCCTCCATCCACGGTGGCCACCGGGCACACCGTTCACAGTCCGGTATGGTCGGGTACCGGGACAGCGAGGGGCCTATTATGCGGGTTGGGACCCCCTGATGTAAATGCGGTTTGACATGCCACCGGTGGCATATCAGCAGCCGAGTTACCAGGCCGACGGAGGTCTGAGCGGGTTCGGATCCCGCGGGGGTTCCCTCTAGGGACACGCCGCCCACTTACAGGGTGCCGCCACTCCACAGATGGTCATGCACCCCACCGCCTCGGTGATAGCGTGGAGTTCGGACGGCAAATCTTGTGTAGCACGAGCACTATTGGACTCGGGGGCCCAGGGGTGCTTAGTCTCGTGCAACCTTGTAAGACGGTTGGGCATTTCGGTAAGGGAGTATCCACATTCCATTCGGGGAATTGGGAACACGGAAGTCGGTTCCGTTAAGGGAGTATGTCGGATTACTCTCTCGTCACGGGTGGATTCATCGGTGAATCTGACGGTCACGGCATTAGTCATGCCTAATGTGATGGGCTCACACCCTCACGTACGGTTGTCGCCCTCGGTGAGACAGTTGGTCGCTGGGTTGTCACTGGCTGACCCGGAGTTCGATATTCCGGGCCCAGTAGACATTTTATTGGGTGTCGATGCCTTGGGATACCTGTTAGTGCCAGGTGTCCACGTGTTGCAGGCGACTGGTCTGGTTTCGGTCAACACCAGAGTGGGCCATGCGGTAATGGGTCCGGTCATGCCGGCTGCCCCACGCCTAGCGACTCGTAGTTCCTTATTCGGTTCTGTACTCTCGGAGGTGATACAGAAGTTTTGGGAGGTGGAGGAACCACCAACGGTCCGCCGGTTGGACCCGGTTGAGGAGGAGTGTGAACGGTTTTTGTCGGAACAATACTGGTCGCCTTCGGTCAGGTCGATTGTGTCACGCTCCGGAGTTAGTTGGACATCCCTTGTGGTGGGGTCCAAAATGGTTGACTCAAGCCGAATCGGATTGGCCAATGAGTCCACGCGTTATCACGGCGAACGGCGCCTTGACAGTCGGTGTCTGTACGACGCAACCAGAGCCGGAAGAGGAGTTCAGCCTGCTGGAACGGTACAGCTCGCTCGACAAGCTGGTCAATGTGACCGCCTGGATCTGCCGATTTGCGCGGAATTGTCAGAATTCTGAGGCTCAACGAGTGCGGACACCGGTCCTGACGCCACGGGAACGGAACCATGCGTTGTTCGCATTGGTACGGAACGTGCAGACGGTGCACTTTAAGTCCGAACTGGACATTCTGAGACGCGGACGCGTCCAACTGAAGGGAGCTGTGGCTCGGCTCAACCCGTTTATTGACCCTCAAGGATTGCTGAGGGTAGGAGGTCGGCTGCGGAATGCCAACCTGCCTTATGCGGCTCGCCACCCGTTGTTATTCCCTAGGAAAGGGAAGTTGGTCGAACTGTTGATACAGGATCGACACATTCGGAATGGGCATGTCGGATGCCACGCCTTGACGACGTTTCTCCAGCGCGAGTTCTGGATTCTATCGGGAAGACGCTTAGTGCGTAGCGTCGTATTTCGGTGCCTGCCTTGTTATCGGGCCAAGGCGGCTACGATGCAGCCCCAGATGGGCGATTTGCCCTCGGATAGGGTTAACGAAATCCGGCCCATTGAGGGTGTCGGAACGGATTTCGCGGGACCATTCATGGTCAAGTCTTCACAGCTACGGAACGCCAGATTAGTGAAGGCATACCTGTGCGTCTTCGTGTGCTTGGCCACGAAGGCAGTCCACTTGGAGGTGGTCAGTGACCTCACTACGGAGGCATTTATCGCATGTCTGGATCGGTTCGTCTCCCGAAGGGGCCTCCCGACATTAATCCGTTCGGACAACGGCACAAATTTTGTCGGAGCCAGGCGATATCTGCAGGAGGTCACTCAATTCCTGAACGGTAATCAGGATGTCATCGGTACGGCTTGCTCCCGACGAGGGTAATCCCGTCGGGAGCAAGCCTGAACGGACTGAAAACCCATTTAATAATGGGTTTTCAGTCCGCCGGGATGTCCTCATTGGGGAGGAATTTTTGAGGCTGCGGTTAAATCGGCTAAGTCGCACCTGACGAGGATCATCGGTGAGACCTCTCTACGCTTTGAAGAGCTTGCGACGCTGTTCTGTAAAATTGAAATGACACTGAACTCGCGTCCGTTGTGCCCGCTCAGTTCGGATCCAAATGATTTGGAAGCGTTGACGCCGGGTCACTTCCTGATAGGTCAGCCCCTTAACGCCCTGCCAGAATACCCATTCGGTGATGTTAAGTTAAGTCGGTTAACTAGGTGGCAGATGTTGCAGCAGATGGCTCAAGATTTTTGGAAACGGTGGTCCCTTGAGTACTTGCACATCTTGCAGCAGCGCCTTAAGTGGACTGACCGGACGAGCCCCCCTCAAGTCGGTGATTTGGTGCTGATTAAGGATGCGAACCTGTCATCATTGAGATGGAGACGAGGACGGATCGTCAATTTGTACACGGGTCGGGATGGCACGCCTCGATCAGCAGAAGTCAGGGTGGGGGACTCGGTCCTCAAGAGAGCGGTCGCAACACTTTCTCGCCTTCCTATTGATTAGGGACAGGTTCGGGCCTGACCGGGCGGGTGACTGTTTAATATTTATGCGTCGGAAACGCACCGGTTTTTGTTGCGCGAATCGATCGCGAGTAATCGAGACATCACTAGCGGAAACGGACCGCAGATGTCACTCGTATCGGAAACGAGAGGAGAAATTGAAGGTTAACTTTGCTGTTGGTCTTGTCTCATCGGGAGAATAACATGGCGGCTCGGGCCCCGTGGCATTGAATGGTATTTCGGTGTACCAATTATCATACAGGCATCGGGCCTGGTCGAAGTGTAAATCTACCTCATAGCGTCGGGCTATTGATCGTAATTAGATTCGCGTCAGCGGTCAAGTGATCCCTGTTGATTGGATATCGTCGCATCGGTAGCGGCGACTAACGGTCACGGCATGCAGCACGCCGGCGACAGCGTCGGCAGCAACGATAGGTTTCGATTCACTCCATATCCTATCCCAAACTGTGCCCTTTTCCCGTATTCCCGTCTCGAATCGAGCTCTCGATTTCCTGCCTACGGAGACAAGGTCAGTAACAAATTTAATCACTTCTTTTCTCTCACGTGGCAAAGGCACATCCCCCTCAGGATTCCATGCCGTTCGGTAGGCGTGGGAATTAAACACTTAGTAATAGGGTTCCGTTCTTACCCGTTGGGTACGGAACCCTAACAAAAAGTAACACTTTAGGAAAACCCACTACAATTAAACTTATTAACGCTAACCATTTAGGCAATCGTACCTTAACCCATCAAAAACCCTAGAAGTAATTAGTTTATGTGGTACTCTGTAGTCTCATCATTAGTTCTACTTCACCAAGTCATACTTCCCAAGAACTGCTAGCTTCCCTATGTATTATACAAAATACTCAAATCACTATAGGTGTCCTTAAATTATTTGAAGAGTTCCCTCGATTTCCCTCGAGACAGAGCTCTGTGGTCTAGTGGGTTTTATGCTTGCTTCTCGCTTAGGAAGTGCAGGTTCGAATCCCGGTGCTGACCTACCGATTATACGGACGTTGTAAAGGTGAGGAAAACTTAATTATTTATTTATTTATTTTATTTATTTGTCAAATTTCGTGAGTACAACATTACAGAAATAATTCTAATGCGTTGTACATACACCGAACAAGATAGAATTGATAACATATATAATAAGTAATTAAATTACAAATAGTTCATTTCACTGCAATCAGTATGTCAACTTAATATTAAATTCAAATTACAATAATTTAAATTACAAATAAGACAACACAATTTAAACACAGTCAATTAATTTTAAATGTCAGCTATAAAATTAAACTTGAATTACAATATTTTTAATTACAATTAAACAAATTAAACACAGTCACACATTCATCTCGCAAAACCTTCCACATTCTCGCATAATATGTCTCCATGCATCACCAAACAGATCCGTCAGAGGTGCCGCAGCCAACAGAGCGTTGAGACTGTCCCGCGCCCTCACTAGCGGAGACTGCTAGCGCACCACCGTGCGGTGCATGCCGCCCGCTAAAAGCTGCCAGTGCCTGCGCGCGCGGGTATATTTGTCGGGCACGGATAGCGCGCATACCGTACCGACAAGCGCGACGCAGTCACTGTCGCCTCGCAACAATCGACACACAGTTATTATTTGTTAATTTGTTTATTGCAATAAATTACACGTTAGATGGAGGTGTTACAGTTCGCATCACTTAGGTACAATGTAATTTTACCCTTAAGGTGTAGCAATTAGTATAAAAATAAGTATTTACATGAAAAAATATGTACACAACAACATTCATCCTCATTTAAAGTAAAATAACACGCCTATATATCATTTGATATTAATTTATAGGTCATAATAATAATGTCAGTCATAATAATTAGGAGATAATTTCAAAATGTACATACACACACAGGATTCCATGTCAAAATTATTAAGTTCACTTAGGATATGAGGACACACATGATCATCAAAAGTTTCCCTAGTGCTACAGTTAATTGCATTTAAAATAAGTTATAGGTCATAATAATCAGTCTGTATTAGGAGATAATTTCAAAATGTCATGTACACATGATTCAATGTCAAAATTACAAAATTCACTTAAGCTGTAAGGACATATAAACACCAAAAGTTTTTTTAGTGCTATAAAAAATTTACGATATTCTAAGACTACTAAGGCTTCTGGTAACTTATTGTAAACATTTATGGCTATCATTTTTGTTCCCCGAGAGAAGGTAGTAGTTCTACATTGAGGAACTTCTAGTTTTTTATGATTTCTTTCGTTCAGACGATTGCTGACACCAGGTGGTCTTTGAGGGAATTTTTCAGGGTGACGTCTGACCAATTTACACAACTCAATTATATATAACCCTGTTATAGTGTGTAGCTTAAGTTTTTTAAAAGAATCCCTGCACGAATCTCTGTTACTACCAACGTTATCCAAAATACGGACGCATCTCTTTTGTAGGACGATAATTTTATTTACGTCTACACTATTTCCCCACATTGCTAGTCCATAGAGGGTTCTAGATTGGAAGAAGGCGAAGTATGCCTGCAAGGCGGCTTTTTTTGTAGCTATTTTGTAAAGCGATCGTAATGCTTAGCAGAAGCTACTGAGTTTGTTCTCTAGGATCTCAATGTGTTTTTTCCAGTTTAGGTTTTCGTCGGTATATATTCCTAGGAACCTGGCATTTGGAACTAATTCAATATTTTTTTGGTCTAGCTTTAAGTTTAAGTTTATAGGTTTAGTGTTGTAATTTCTGAAATGAATCAACTGTGTTTTGTTAGCATTTGTGTTAAGGTTAAGTGTCTTAAACCAGTTTACTATTTTGGTAACTGATTCTGAAATCACATTCGAAAGGTTTTCATTTTGGTCTCTTTGGAATTAAAAAAAACAGATACATCGTCAGCAAACATAACAACTTTATCGTTTACGATTTAAGATAGGTGGTTTACATACAAGAGAAAAAGTATAGGGCCTAGTATGCTACCCTGAGGCACTCCTCTGCCTATGTTTAATGTCTCAGATTCAATATTCAACATGGTTTTGGATTTATCCAAGATAGGCAAAACCACGCTTTGCTGTCTACTTTCCAGGTACGATCTGAACCATTTATTTGTTTCTCCCCTGATTCCATACCTATCCATTATATCAAGTAGGATGTTGTGATTTACATGGTTGAAGGCCTTTGACAGATCTAGTAAGACAGATATAACATTTTCCTTACGATCCAAACTTTCTGCCACAAAGTCACACATATCAAAAATTGCATCTGCTGTGGAGACACCCTCCCTAAAACCAAATTGCTCAGGTGATAAGATATTATTCAATGACAGGAAAGCTCCGAGTCTGTGTCCCATTACTCAGTCCTCGCTTAGAAGCGCGTGCGATCGGTTGATTACCGTGTAACACAGCGCAGCGCAATTGCGCACGCGCATTAGTAAATCTAATCATGTCGCATAATACTGTACCTATAATTGACGAGTTTATGACTTTTGTGCAAAACAAATATAATGTGCTAGAAGAACAAAGTATCGTTCAGATATGTAGTTCTAATTTTACCGACAAGGAGATTGAGACCGGGAAATCTCTTTTGTTCTCTGCTGTATCTGACGGAGCACGTGTTATTACTCGGAAGGGCGAAGACAAAAATAAGAAAAACATCAAAGATGTGATCAAGCTACTCAAGGAGACCCCGACGGACAGCCACCTTGTGTTTGTGGCGAGGGATCTAAACCGCCTACCGCCGGTTGTGTTCGACCATGTCGACGTGACCCGGTTACTCAAGAATATTACGTATCTCAAGACAGAATTACAAACGCTACGGGCTGATGCTGTCTCCAAGGTGGAGATCCAAGATCTGGAAGCCAAACTGATCAGCCAGATGCATTCTTCTGAACCGCGGGTGGTGAGAAATATGTCGCCTAAGCCACAGTATGTACACTCGAACACGCCAAATTCGACCGTATCACTACACAGTAAAAGTCAAGCAAGCGCACAGAGCCAGCCTAGTAACAGTGTTCTGATAGTCGACGCGCGGAGCGACGGGACCGGTTTGTTGGCGGCGGCGGCGGTGGCGGAGGCACCAGCTGATTATGCTGATGTCGTTCGCAAGCCGGCGGCGTACCGAGATATCGCATTGTCACAACCAAGGATGCGACCGAAGTCGGACTTCGAGACAAGAAGTATCATTGACGACAATGAGTTTACACTTGTAACAAAGCGAAAGAAAAATAGACAGAAAAATATGCGAGGTACCCTGGAAGACGGTAGTAATAGGTTGGAGGTTGCAGAATCACATAGTTATATCTATGTCTCGCGGCTCAAGAAGCATATAACAACAGATCATATTAAAGGGCATATTGAGGATATGAGTGAGACTTGCATAGCCGTTGAGCAAATAAAACAGAAAAAGGAAACGACCTTCAACTCCTTTAAAGTGACAATCTTAAGTAGTGTAGCCTATTTATCTACACATACTCCATACTTACACACAAACAATTACAACTTAAAACTATTAATATTTATACTTACATACTTAATCAAACTACACAAAAATACTGACTACAAATATATATATATATATAAATAACATATATAACTAAATACATGTATATATAATATAGATATATAAGTAGCATACTTACCAACTTATTATCGACTGGTCGATACATCGATAATGCCCGTTCGATTCTATCGAATGTCCGAACTCCCTAGCCCTCCGCGGCGACCGGTTCCACGATGATAACGCGTGATCGGCATCGCCGGACAGAAGTCAACCAAACCAATCAGTCACCTATGAAACATAACGCGGAACGCACGCTCGCCGCCATCGCTCCATGCTTACGCTTTGCTTCGTGTTTGATGTTAATTGTATATAGATTTGCTTTCCTATCGCTGATAATATAATATAAGTGCTGTGTTTTTTCTCCTGCCTATACTAGACTATGACTCTGTGCTTGTGCTTCCTATTCTTTTGTGCCTTCTGTCTTGAAACATACGTGGATAACCTGATGTGTCTTACGGATTACATGGACTAAACCAGTAAGTACTTTGTTTTACTGGCGCCGAATCACCACAACCATCATCATAACCCACAGTAGCAAAGTTGAAACTTTTTTAAGTGGAAACTTTTGGAAAAAATGCCTTGTGTACCGTCGTTACCGCGAGCGCTCAAGCTCTGCCGCTGTATCACAAAACCATAATGGGTAGTACGACCACAACCAAAATAGTAATGACTACGTTTAATTGTCATTCAATTAAACGATCCGTCCATCACATCAGAGAGCTCTGTAAAAATGCTGACATCATAGCGCTTCAGGAGACCTGGTTGTTACCGCATGACCTAAACTTTATCAACGAGGTTGACAATGAGTTCGGGTGCACCGCGAAGTCCTCGGTCGACACGTCTGCGGGAGTGCTGCGCGGTCGTCCGTATGGTGGTGTTGCGCTACTATGGCGAAAATCGTTGTTTTCCAACGTGTCCATAATTAATTGTGCAAGTGATAGGCTGGCAGCGGTCCGTATTGAATTTGGCCAGCACCAGTTTCTAGTGATAAACGTATATATGCCGTGTGAGTGCCTAGATAATTTACCAGAATTTACGGACACCCTAGCTAACATTTATGCAATAATAGACGATAGCGAACTAGAATCGGCGTATGTATTGGGTGATTATAATGCGGACCCGGGTAAGAGTTTTGGTGCGGAACTGTTATCTTTTTGCTCGGAGCAACAAATGACCTGTGCCGACATAGATATTTTTGGTGTTGACTCGGACACTTATACATGTGTGAGTGCGGCGCATGGGACGACCAGCTGGCTCGATCATTGTATAGTCACACAGGCGGCGCGTGCCTCGGTGCTGTCTGCTGTCGTAAAGTATGATGTTAAGTGGTCCGATCATTTGCCACTCTCCGTTGAATGTATATTACCTGGTAGCGCAGTAGTGAAAAGTATTAGTGTTAAGGATGACCTAATGAAAAAAGTAAGATGGGTCGTTCGTAGCTCTGAACAAACGGATCAATACTTTAATATCTGTGATAAGAATTTAGATAATGTTACATATAAAACCGACTGTAATGACTGTGATATTTTTAACTGTAAACGACATTTATATTTAATTGATGAATTTTATACTGTGATAGCAAAAACTTTACAGAATGCAGCTATTTGTTCGTCTGTGTCCCGGTGTGGTGGCCGGAAAAAGGCTAGGCAGATACTAGGATGGAACTACCATGTGCAGAGCAGTCATCAACACGCGAGACTATGGTACCGAATTTGGTTGAATAGTGGTAGACCTAAAGTAGGGGATACATATGACAAAATGTGTGCGACACGTAAGATATTTAAGAACAAACTAAAGTGGTGTCAAGCTAATGAAGAAAACATAAAGATGGATATATTAGCTGTTAGTAGAAAAAGTAAGAACTTTCCGAATTTTTGGAATGCCACTAAGAAACTAAACTACAAGACTAGTGTACCAGCGAGTATAGAAGGATGTCAAGATCCTGATGGTATTGTAGAACTGTTTGCTAGACATTTCAAGGTGGACCCGCCGCCACCGCCGCCGCCGGCCGCGATTCACGGTGGGGCGGGGGGGGGGCGCTTGGCGCTGATGCGCCCGCGGCACCGGCGCTCAGGTGGTCAGGCAGATGGTTCGCGGCAAGTCGCCGGGGTTCGATGGGCTCAGTGTCGAGCACCTACTGTTTGCGGGTGACAAAGTCTATCGTGTGTTGGCTGCTCTGTTCAATGCTTGCATAAACCACGGTTATCTTCCTAACGACCTGATGAAAACTGTCGTGGTTCCGGTTCCTAAGAATAAAACTGGGGATATGTCAACTCTTAACAACTATAGGCCTATATCATTAGGTACTATTGTGGGCAAGGTGTTTGAGCGTCTTCTGCAGCCGGCACTGACAAGCAGGTTGCGTATTGACGATACACAGTTTGGTTTCCGTCCCGGACTCTCGACAGATTCCGCTATTTTTACTTTAAAACATACCGTCCGATATTACACCAGCAGGGATACATCTGTGTATGCTTGTTTCCTGGACTTAAGCAGAGCTTTTGACCTAGTAAATTATGATCTACTATGGGAAAAACTCCAGCGGGCCCAAATAAACCAAAAAGTAGTGAATCTGTTGAGATACTGGTACGGAAATCAAACTAATGCCGTGAGATGGGGCGACACCACTTCTAATGAGTATAGGTTAGAATGTGGAGTACGTCAGGGTGGGCTCACCTCCCCCGATCTGTTCAACCTGTACGTGAATGACTTGATCGTGGGCCTGAGGGGCACCAGGGTCGGCTGTCATATTGGTAATGTGTGTGTTAACAATCTGAGTTACGCAGACGACATGGTGCTCCTCAGTCCCTCGACCGAGGGTCTTGAGCGACTTTTAGCCCTATGCACTCGCTATGCCGAAGTGCATGGACTAAAATATAATGCGAAAAAGACCGAAATGATGGTATTCAGATCGGGGAAGGGTCCTGAGAGGATACCTCCTCTGTTGTTGCAGGGCTCGCCGGTGCGGGTTGTGGAGCAGTTCAGATACCTTGGCCATATCCTTACAGGGGACATGCGGGATGATGTCGACATTGAGCGGGAGCGCAGGGCCCTGGCCGTGCGCTGCAACATGATAGCACGTAGATTTGCTCGTTGTACTGACGAAGTTAAAATTACTCTCTTTAAGGCGTTCTGCCAGAGCTTCTATACCAGTCAGCTCTGGCTTCATTACACCAAACGTGCCTATAATACCTTGCGGGTTCAGTACAACGATGCATTTCGAATACTTATGCGTCTCCCGAGATACTGCAGTGCATCGTCGATGTTTGCGGACGCCAGGGTCCCTGATTTCTACGCAATAATCAGGTCGAGGATCGCATCATTCTGGGGCAGGCTGCGTGCTTCAAATAATAGTATAATAAATACTATTATGGAGAGCACGAGTGGCCCATTTTTCCAGCATTGGAATGCCGTGCACCACGTTGGGAACAGAAAATGATTAAATGTGCTGTACAATAATGCTTATTTATAATCCTGACAATAATTGCTATTGCACCATTTTTTTATATTGTAATTGCTTTTGCATCATTTTAATTTTAATTTTAATTATTCATTTTAATTGTAATTGTATTTTATTCATTTCATTTCAAATTCTATGGGTGTAATCACCTGAAATAAAAGATTTTATTATTATATTATTATTACCTTTTCAAATATTTTTGATAGTGTCAGAAGGAGAGATATGGGCCTATAGTTGTTAATGTCTAACTTATCGCCTTTTTTGTGGATCGGTCTAACTTGGGCCTTTTTGAGCCTTTGGGGAAAGACACCTTCACTTAAGGATTTGTTTATGATAAATTGTAGTGGCTTTGCTACGGTTTCAAAGATAAATTTTATTACACAGGCTGGTATATGGTCATATCCGCAAGACATTTTTTTTTAAGCGAACAGATAGTCTTTGTCAACTCATCCATAGACAGTGGTCTGACAAAAATCGATTCTCGCGTAAATTGTGGTAATTCACAGCTTTCAGCAACAGTACAATGTTGCGGTGGAACACTAACAGTATTCGTAAAGAAAATATTGAAAAGATCAGGCGCATCATAATCGGATTTAGTGGTGTTATCACCATCTGAGAGTCCAGTGAAACCATTTATTTCCACCGATCTATTTCCTTTTACACTTTTGTTCACTAGTTGCCATGTAGTTTTGATTATGTCATTAGACTTTATTATCTTTTTCTCATGATAGATTTTTTTTTGCTATTGATACAACCCTGTTTAATGTTGAAAAATACAGCCTATAATGATTTATCAGAGCTTCATCTTTATTTTTAGTTTTTTTCATCCTGATAAACAATTCCCTTTTTGTTTTGCAGGAATTTTTGATTCCCTGTGAGACCCAACCAGTATCAGTTTTGTTGTCAACATTATTTTTGACGCGAATGAGGGGGCAATTTACCTCAAAAGCACTTAAGAGGACATCGTGAAAGCAGTCAAATGCTGCATCGCAGTTTGACTGTTTATATACATCCTCCCACGACTCGTTAGCCAGCTGGCTTTTTAAGTTCAGGAGATTATCGTTTTTCATATTTCTGACCACGGTGAAGTACACCGATTTTACTTTCATTGGAACACTTATAGTAGCACATTGTAATGTGTGATCAGACAAGCCGACTTCAATTACATTTGCGTCATGCAGGGGCATATTTGATGATAATGTTATCGATGCACGTGCTACTGTGCTGCGTAATGCGAGTTGGCTCGTATATATATCTTGTCAAATTAAAGGACTCCAATAGGCAAATGAATTCTTTAGATTCCGGATCATTAATCATTAAGTTGATGTTGAAGTCTCCACAGATTATAACCTTTCGCTCTTTATGTTTTTGTATAATGTTTAGAATGGTGTCCATGTTTTCTATAAAATTATCGTTTCTGTCCTTCTTTGGTCTGTAAATGCAAAGAACAAAGGTACCGGCTAATTCAATACCACATACTTCTAGAATATATGGTGTCGACATCTCCTGAATTTTTGGTACGTCTTTACATACTAAGTTGTTCCTAACAAAAACAGCTGAACCCCCCTTAGAAGTTCTTTTCTTGCGGCAGTACCTAGCCGCCAGTTTGAAACCAGAAATATTAACTATTTGTAGATCTTCTATTATTCTATGGTGTTCTGTGATGCAGAGTATTTGAATGTTTTTTCCTTCCAAGCTATTTAACCAAATTTCGAGTAGTGATACCTTTTTGTCATTTAAACTTTGAATGTTTATGTGTGCTTTCATACTTGCGCTTCTATTATCTTGTCTTACTATCCTACTTGTGGGAGCTTTTGATCTATGCGGTAAACCTGGTTTATTCCTTCAATGTAGATTTCCCTTTGTTTTTCTACCTGTGCACGGAACATGTGAGGTATTGTGCCCCTGTTTGGGCTTGCGGATCGTTTATTCCCTACTTTTGTGGTCAACGAAATGTTCGATTGATTTTTATATTCCGCATGTTGTTTATTCGGACCGTTTGTATTTTTGTCAAGAGAATATTGTTTTTGTCTTTCTGTCTGCCTGCGGAATATATAAGGTATTGTGCCTCTTTTTGGATTTGGAGATTCTACTTTTGTGGTTGACGTTGTTGTTGGTTTGATTTTACATACGGCAAGTTGTTTATATTTTTGATTCTCGAATAGGTACGGAATTGTTCCCTTTTTATTACTATTCCTTTGAGTACTAATATTTTGAGTTTTTTTTAGAGCAGCGCTTTTTACCCGACTGCCTTCAGAAGGGAGGGTTATGTTTTTTATATAAAGATTTTCATAATCTACACTATCAATGTCAAGATTTAATTTTCTGCAGATATCGTATTGATTTTCTGCGTTTGCATCTATGAATTTTGTTGTATTGAAGTGATTACACAACAGTTTTATGTAGTGATTTTGCATGTCCGCATTTAGGAATTCATTGTTTGCAACTTTAACCACGTATACTCTTAGCTCTCGAAGTTTATACAATGCGTTGCACAATCCAAAGACAAAATCATAGGGTTTTTTGTCATTTGATCCTAAAAGTAATACAACTACGTCATTTCTATTTGAATCTTTTAGCAAGCTATCACAACTTTTAAGGATATACATTGACTCTGCTTGAGGCTTGCTTAATGCACTGACATCATACTTATTGTTCCAATTATTTTTTCTTATATCAAGTAGTTTTTGTGCCAGTCATACACTATTTTGATCCCGTAGTATATAAATTTTCGGTTTCTTATTTGTTATTTCTACCAAACTGTTTTCAATATCATCTTTCCTAGCTTGTTTATATGAAGTTGAACTATTGTCTTATTCCTTTGTAGTTTTGATGAGAATTTGACTCAGTTTTATTAACATCTCAATTTTTTCGTTCATATCGTCCATTTGTTTTTTGAGATTTTTGTTTTCGCTGCCGAGGACTTCAATTTCATTGAGACTGCTTCGTTTTGTGTCGTCAGCAATAGTTGAACTGGTATCAAAATTGTTCTCAGCTACATTAGAATTAGAACGTATTTTATCTCCAGCATTTGCTTCGTTAGCATCTCCAGTCTTAGAATATTGTTCAAAATGTTTATTCATTTCCTCCAATCTTGTTAAATTTTATATATTTGGTTCCAAGTGTGGTTCTTCGGTGTCTTCTATTATTTCGTTTGCATTTGACTTTTCGTTGGTATATATGTGATTTATAGTCCCTCCGGAATTTTCTAGATGCTGGTTCTCTGGGGTGACAACCGCATTTAACAGTTTTGATAAGCCGGTTTTCGGTGTACTAGATGCGGTTTTGGACTCTTTGTCTGTCGTTGTAGTAGATTCTATGTCTGTCGTGGGCTCCAGACTTACATCGGTCTTCTCCTTTTCGAAATCTTTGTCTGTATTTACGTTGACCGTACTCAGTGTAGGGACTATTTTGTCATTTAGTTTTATATTGTTTCTCCTGTATCGAACTATGTTTGTCTGGTTTTGTGTAGCCATTAGCATCTTCGGCTTTTTTCTTTTCCTGAGGTTCATTGGTGTCATTGATAATTCGGAATTATTTAGGGCTTTATATGTTTCAACGAGCTTGCGGAATTTATCCAGTTCGGTTTTGAGCGAATGATTTTGTAGGTTTAAATTCTCAATTTCTTGGTTAGCTGAGTCTAGTTTTAGTTTCCAGACCTCTTCACTACTTCTAGCATTCACTTCCAATTCACCTATGCTCAGGGACGCATTCGGTAAGCTAAACCGAGTATCGTCAAAGACAGGCGATAGCGATACATCCTCGACTGAGTTCGATCGATATTTTGTTCTGATAGTAATTCTGTCTGGACTGGTGTCCATTTTTAATTAGAGCAAAGTTTTGCAATCAATACTCTGTACACTAAATGAGTTGGCCTTTTAGTTTTATGAGCGCATCCATTTGTGTCGTCAATGTACGTTTCGGAACATCATCGGTCTTTAGTAATGCTGATGAAAGACCCAATTTACTCAAGCTGAACGCAGCTGTTCCGTGTTATTGTGAGAGAAAAAAAAAACTGTCAAGCCAGGGTGTCAATTTGTCGGCTGGACATTGGCCAATCAGCTGATCCAAGTTTGCTTGTTGTTTATCAATTTCTGTGTTGTTTCCGTTGGATTTTGTATTTTAAACCATGTTGCAGCTATATATTACATATGTCTATATAGTGTGTAGAAATTATTTTGGTGAATTCAAGCGATTTGAGGCTTCTGTGTCGGATTATGATTGAACGTACTCACGGGTTGAGATTGAGGTTAGTTTTCGTATACCTTTTTCACAATAATTTCACTTTTAGAGCAATTTCTGCTATTAAAATCGTAGGATATCTTTGTTTACTTCTTATTACGGCCAGTGTTGCTAGCCCGTTAGAAGGTGTTACGTCTGACCTCTAGTGATAGAGGGTATTTCATAGCTGCGCTAGAGCTAGTCGCTGTGACGCTAAATGGAATATTGAAGGAAGGCTAAAAGTGGGATCAATTGTGCCTCTGCCACTCAGTATGGAAAAAGGCGTGACGCTATATTATGTTATGTTATGATCAGGTCCTGACTGACGTTGACAAATCTGGAGTTTTTCTGGTACGTCACTATCACCTCCAACTTCATCATATGCTGTACCATGTTTCAAACGTGTAGCCTAGCGGGTAGTGACCCTGCCCACGAAGCTGACGGTCCTGGGTTCGAATCCCGGTAAGGACAAATATTTGTGTGATGGATGAGCATTAATATTTGTTGCTTAGTCTTGTTTTTATTTAACGAATGTACATAAGTATTGATCTCTATTAAATATACCGTCATCTAGTATCCATAACACAAGCCTTATTGAGCTTACTATGGATCTAGTTCGATTTGTGTAAGATTGTCCTCTAATATTACCAATATTTATTTGCATTAAGAAGAGCATATGTTTAGAAACAAACGGTGCCTAGTTGCGGTTTCGTCGCAATTAGCATGAATCGGAACGCACCCTTCTTTTTTGTCTATGACCGTGAGTTGTAAGAATTTTTAGCCGTCGCTGATATCGCATTTTCGTTATCAAGGCGGTTCATCTCGAGATCGTTGCTGACCTCTCGACTATGGCCTTTATTGCTTACTTGGACAGATTTGTTTTCTGAAGGGGACTGCCAGCTTGTAGGTGCAAAACGGTATTTACGAGATCTAGTTAATTTTGAATGTAAATTAGCTGGATATTGGAACTGCCATCTCCCGTCGGGGTACAAAGTGGCCCTTCAGCCCTCCTGGTTGCCCCCACTAGGGTGGTATTTTTAAAGCCGTGTTAAGTTAGCTAAGAAGCATTAAGGGCGTACAGTAGGTCACACCACGCTGACTTTTGATGCATCGTGACGTTGTTTTGTAACATTGAAGCTGTTCTCAACTCGCGACCATGTCTTGATAGGACAGCCCCTTAACGCGCTGCCCGAGCACCCCTTAGAGGGAGTGAAGTTGTATCGGTTGTCACGGTATCAGATATTGCAACAGTTTACTCAAGATTTCTGGAAGTGTTGGTCGCTCGAGTATCTACAATTCTTACAACAGCACCATAAGTGGACTGATAAACTAGTCCCCCTAGTATTGGTGACCTCGTGCTGGGTAAGGATGCTAAAATACCGCCACTGCGTTGGCGCAGTGGGCTCATTGTTAACTTGTTCCTTGGACAGGATGGGAACCTCCGGTCTGCAGAGGTTCTAGTCGGGGACTCAGTCTCTACCGAGCGGTAGCATCGTTGTCTCGCCTGCCCGTATATTAGGAGACAGGTTAGGGAAATGTCCAGGCGGGTGACTGTTGAGAATCAAACGGTGCTAGCCGCAGTTTCAGCGTGATTAATATTAATCGGAACGCACCCTTCTTTTTACCTTTGACAGTGAGTTGTAAGATTTTTTAGTTGTCACCATGTACTCTGTGGTTGTCACTGATAAACAGTCCATTACGATAGCATTTCACAATAATGTAAATAAGCCAATTTACACACGATTGTCACCATGTACTCTGTGGTTGTCACTGATAAACAGTCCATTACGATAGCATTTCACAATAATGTAAATAAGCCAATTTACACACGATTACGCCGTAACTACTAACATTTGAATATCAATCCTGAACACATTCACATACCAAGGAACCATTTATTGTTCTTACATCATTTCGACACCAAGTAACTCCCCTAAGTTATTATTTTATCGCAAAATTATCGGACGACGAATATTTCAATAGTTTGTAAAGAATATTTCAATAGTTTGGAAAGTTAGTGTGGTTCATTTTTTTGAATCCGATTCGATCGATCAATCGGTTTGATTAATTGATTTGCAACTATGAAAAGAATAATGAAGAACTTAAAGGAGATCTACCTACCGAAGGAGGAGGTGAACCTAAAAAAGTGAAAAGAGGAAATATATATTTAAAAAAAATGTTACTTCATTCACTGTCCCTGTCCTGTGTCAGTGGGTATTGTTCCGAGTTCTCTGCGTTTTTCCGTTTCCAGTAATTATCGACGACTTTGCTTCTTGTATTTTGGATTAAGGACATTTTCTTTGCGATTTGGTTGGATTTATTATTGAAACGACGACATCTGCTTAAAATCACGGACTTTGATTTTTATACGATAGGACCTCTTTCTCAAAAAACAAAGAGGTAACAATAGTAGTTTGTTTCACAAGGAGTGAAAGAGAGCTATTTCGGACGAAGATCCAATTTGGAGCGCAAACGGCGCTAAGGATCGAGTCTACCCGAGATATTTAGAATATAGTGGAAATTTTAGGTTACAATGACTGAGCCACAACCCAGCACCTCATGGTGGGAGACTAGTCCGCCTGCCAAAAGACGAAAAATTCATCTGACCACAAGGGAAAAACAAATCCTAGTAAATATTTATAATTATTTGGAAAAATCCTCTCCTACATACCCATCAAAAATGGAAATATATAAAACAACTTCAGAAATATTGGGGGTGTCTCAGGACGTAGTGAGATATACCATGAAGCATAATTTAGAAACTCAAGAAATACCACAGCCAAAGGTAACTACCTAACCTCACCTAACACCTCTTTAAATTACCTGCCAGATTTCATGAAATTTTTGTATTAGATAATATGTCATCAATTATTATTGTACTCTTGAACTCACAACATCAAGTTAAGTTATTGTTTGTTTTTGAATAACTGATTCACTTTTAGGAGAAAGCTTCAAATCGAGCAATAATTAATAAATAAGATGAATTTACTTTATCTGCAATACGGAGAAAAGTTCATGAACTATACTTTGATGGAGATTTGCCTACAACTGAAAAAGTTATGAAAGCAGTCAATGAGGATGACAGTCTACCTACGTTTTCTCATACAACATGTATAGAATATTGAAGAAATTGAATTTTTCATACTCAAAACGATCCAGAAAAAGTATTTTACTGGACAGACCCGACTTACAAGTTTGGCGCGTGAAATATTTAATGAAGGTAGCTGATTATAGGAAGCAGGATAAAAAAATCTACTATTTGGATGAAACGTGGCTTAATAAGGTTTTTTTTTTTTTGCTTTTAATGTCCCACTGAATTGAATAACCTATTTCTCGGCTTTTGCAATAATTTCCTATTATTTTAACTAGGGCACAGCTGCAATTATGTCTGGATGGACAATGACATTAAAAGTAGCAGACAAGCATTTTTGAGAGGTCTCTCAAGTGGACTTAAAAATCCGCAGAAAGGGAAGAGGTTGATTATCATCCATATAGGAAATGAGGATGGATTTGTCGAAGGTGGGGAATGGATATTTCAAGCGAAGAAGTCGGATGGAGACTATCACGGGGAAATGGATGCTCATAATTTTGAAAAATCGTTAGCCACTGTAATCTGTTTATTTTTTTTAAGATATGAAGCTCACTTGTTACATAGTTATTCTGACATTACCATATGAAAAAAGACCATAATGAAAATCACAATTTTCATCTAGGATTTTCTTTCATCAGATTTCATCATACGCTTGCCATCATTTGTTATCCTTTTATTTCAGGTTTCAAATGATTTTGGATAAAGTTCCCCCAGGGTCTGTGATTGTCATGGACAACGCCCCGTACCACTCTCGCCAGCTTGAACCTGTGCCTTATATGAGCTGGAGAAAGGACGTTACACAAGACTGGCTACGCACCAAAGACATAGCGTTTGAAGCAAGCGAAATAAAAGCACAGTTACTCACAAAATTCGTAAAAGAAAAGTATAGAACAAAATATGTCGATGATCTCGCCGCATCTAAAGGAGTAACTTTTTTTTTTTTTTTTTTTAAGTATTTTTATTTTCATAGGCTTAACATAATAACATACATGCAACAATCACAAAAACCCTCAGGATTTATCAGTGATTGGGAGTTCGGAACTTATATAATTTTTATTTGTAAATTAAAAATAATAGTTAATCATTCCAGGCAAGTAAGCTGCCCATATCCATAACTATTCCAAATTAGGTGGTGTTCGTGGTCGGTCCGCACACACAACACGCTCCCGCCTGCCCGCATGTGAGGGCCGCCCGCGATCCACATATACAAGAAAAGGAGTAAAATTGAGTGCCTACTTACTTAATAGGTTGATATGTTTAATTAAAAATAATTGATAATTCATAGCAACAGAGCCAAAAACAATAACAAGCTTGCATAAAGGTAGTAGTGGTATCTATGAGCACATACAAGGAAAAACAAATACCTCATAAACTTATAATATATACTCACAGTCACCACTATTAGCAAAATGTTTTTTGAGATATGCCATGAAGTTTTTTTCTTTTAGGTATGTCTGTGTGATATCATCATCCATATCATTTAGTATATTTGGGAGAAGATACTCACTAGTTCTTCTTCCATACAAATTATTAAACTTGGGTAAGATATATTTTTTAGTGCAACTTAATTTTCTTAGAGGTTTATAGCGAATCTTAGGATTTAACATGCTAATACAGTTAAACTCTTCCTTAAGAATAGCAATCTTAACTTTTTGGTTAATAGGTAGAATGTTACTATGTTGAAATAATCCAATTTCATTATTTTCATACAAAATTTTAGTTTTTTTAGGTACAATAGTTTTTAACAATTTTAGTTGTAATTTATATATATTAATAAGATAAGTTTTATAGGTTCTTCCATAACTACTTAATCCGTAACTAATTATACTATCAGCAAGAGCAAGGTAAAGTGTTCTTAATATTGAATAAGGTAGTTTATATTTTAGTATAGCTAATCTGCTTGCAAATGAGCGAAGTTTATCACAAACATAGTTAATATGAGGTCCCCAATTGAGCCTATGGTCAATTATAAGACCTATATACATATGTTGGTGTACAAAATCTATGTTTTTACATTGGCACCGTATGTTGTTTAGATGCAGGCACGTATGCTCGTGAGCGACGATGGTGGGTACATATGAGGTTTTGTTATGCGAAGAGTGAATGTGCATTGCTTTTGTTTTATCCGCATTAATGACTAGTCCCACATCGTGTGCCCATTTACACAGTAAGTTAAAATTATTCTGCGTCATGTATTCAGCCGTAGATAAGTTCTTATGTGATACAACAATACAGGTGTCGTCAGCAAATTGATAAATAGATCCATCTTTGATAACATTGATCATATCATTTACATATAATAAATATTCAGTTGGTCCTAAAATGGACCCTTGGGCAGTGCCCACATCAGTAGGTATTTTGTTACTATAGCTATCAGCTATCTTGACCATTGTATTTCTATTGAAGTGATAATCCATAAGCCAGTCAAGTAAAGGGCCCTGGATACCATTCTGCTGGAGCTTTGTAAATAACGTTTTATACCGTAGGGTATCAAACGCCTTACTAAAATCTATAAATATAACCACAGTATGATTCTTATAGTTTAAATGCTTATTTATTTCATCAGTGAACTGACATAACAGCTGAGAGGTATTTCGGTTCCTTTGAAAGCCGAATTGGTATTTGTTTATGACTTTATTTTTCTCGAGATAACGTGATATTTCATTACCGAAATACCTCTCAACTATCTTATCAATACAAGATAAAATAGTTATAGGCCTATAATTATTATACACACTATGCGACCCTTTTTTATAGATTGGCCGGATGATTCCGATTTTGAGATTATCTGGGTAAACTGACTCAGCAATGCACCTGTTAATGAGGTGGGTTATAACGGGGGTTATGTCATTATTTATGTATTTGAGATCACTTGCCCGAATCCCGTCAAAACCCGGACTTTTGTTGTGATTTAGATGTTGCAATATTTTGTGTATTACCTCATTCGTAGCAAGATTTAGTCGCATTGCAATATCAGGGTTTCTTTCGTAGCTATTTGGATTTAATATAGGGGTGTCGCAAGTGATTGTAATATTTTTAACATTCGACTGAAATTCGTTTGCAAAATTATTGGCAAGGGTTTCTTTTGGTAATTTAAATGATTTTAAAATAGTTTCATCAATTGATTTTGTTATTTTTCCACATATTCTGTTAATGATTTTCCATATTTTTTTTGAATCTTTGAAATTTTCCGTGACTTCGTTTTTTATGTAATCATGTTTTAGTGAATTTAAATATTTATTTGTCTTGTTTCTGTACGTAGTATAGTGAAGACGCTTTTGCATGTTTTGTTCATCCTTTTTCCAAAGTTGTAATAGTACATCTCTTTTACTACACATATTTTTAGCTTTATTATTTATCCATTTACATATTTTTCTGTTACTTGTATTCATTATATTTATTTTCATTTTACATTTATTATATATATGATCAAATTTGTCTGTAATAAAGTTCGAAATTTCGCTTGGATTGGTGAAATTGAGCGCTGGGCTCCAATCAATCATCTGTAGCTCTTTATGAACTAGGTCATTGTCCAATTTGTATTTAACGCATGGTGGGGGTCGTGACAACGATTCCACGCACACAAAGGCGCAAGCTGTTATATAATGATCGGCTAATGATTGTGTAATTACGCCTGTGTGCACTGACCGTCCTTTCAAACTTCGCGTGAATACATGATCTATACAGGACTTTGTTACTAGGTCGCCTTTTTTTTCAACGCGGGTGTATTGACTTATGCCACATTCCAATCCAGCTATGCACATTTCATTAATATAATTTGTTTTTGTTTGTGAATCTAACTTTAGGTCGATATTTATGTCACCTATTAATAAAAGATCTTGGCGAGTACAGTATTTCTTAAGATAAGTGCTTATATCTCTAATAAATAGTTTTTGGTCTTTATCGGGCGGTCTATAGATGGCACAAATACCTAACCTGTAGTTATCGCCATTTACAATTTCACCCGTAATAGATTCAAAGTACAAGGAAATCCGTTCTGTCTGAATGAAGTTAAGGCTATTGTGTACATACAGTATGACACCACCACCCTTTTTATGTAGTCTTAAGTTTGTATACATTGTGTAGTTATCTAGTTGAAACAAGGATTTACAGTTTTCTTTTATGTTAGCTTCAGTTAAAACTATGAGATCAATTTTGATACGGCTATCTGATACAATATATTCCAGATGCGAGAAGTTTTTTAATAAAGATCGTATGTTGACATGTAAGGTTAAAATACTATTATTATTAAATGGAATGGACTGGGTAAATGCATTCCAATTCCTAAATGTTCCTTCACAAATACTTTTGTCTGTATCAAGCTCTTTTAATTATTATTTATATTATAATTTGATATAGTACAAAGAGGGCGAAGTTTACTCACGGTCGCGCGACCATTTCTCCACATCCTGTACACACTTCACAACAATGGCTTTTTCATTATCATCTTTTTTTATAAGCACTACACCACGCTTGCACCACACATATTTAAACTTATTGGTCATCTTAAGATCGGTTTTGGCCTTCCACTGCAGATGCGCGGTAGCAGGAGTGAGGGCCTCACGGAGATAGACCCTGGACTCACCCTCGAGCCCCAGGTCAGACGCGGTGACGGTAGTGCTTCTCGCAGACTTCAGCCAGTGCCCCCGCATTCCATCTCGAAGAGTCACTACCAGCGGAGGATGAGTTCTTTGCGTGGATGTTGGGTGGCTGCTTTTCCTGTAAACGTTGATGATGTCATTGGGTTTTTGGTGAATTCTTACTGCAATCTTCGTAACTACTTCATGCAGGTTCTCGTTGTCCTTTCTTGGGATGTCACATATCTCCAAGTTATTTACAATGAGATTCTGTTCCAGGAGGTTGATCCTCTGTTCTGTTGCCTCGTATTTTAAATTTATGTTTTTATATTTGTTGTTAATATCGTTGTACTGGTGAGTTATAGTTTGAATTTTATCCTCGTAGTCATCGATTTTTTCTTGAAAGTCGTCGATCTTATCCGAGTAGAACTTCAGCGTTCGCTGGAGCTCGTCACGGATAATTTCTCTTATTTCACGCCTTATGTCAGCTAGGATTTGGTTCCGCAATTCGTTAGGAAGTCCCAGTTGCTCCGTGTCCATTAAAACATCCTCTTCATCGCCTTCGGGTAAAATGGCGGACAGCCGCTTTGGCCGGCCGGCACCAACGCAACCACGACATTTCCAGTCTATTGAGTCGGTGCCAACAAGTGTATTCAGCTGCTCTGAAGAAATCGAGGCGCAGGTGGCATGTAGCCACTTACTGCACTTGCTGCACTGCAATCCTGGGTTCTTCTTCGACACTAACTTGTTGCATTTAGCGCATTTCGCCATAATTTTATTTACGCCGTAAGGGCCGTGGGTAGTTCGCGGAGCGTATGCGTATGCGACGACCTGGCGTGCCGGGTGACGTACCGAGACTGAATGATCCATATCACTGTGAGTTGAATCCAATAGAACTGATTTGGGCACAGGTCAATTCTTACGTAGGAAGAAATAATAAATCTTTTAAAATGGCAGTAATAAAAAATTTGCTAAAAGAAGGATTGGCGAGAGTCGGAGCAGAACAATGGGCAAAATGCGTCAGTCACGTTAAAAACGAAGAGGAAAGGATGAAAAAATTAAACGGCCTTATAGATGTGGCTAGCGACGCTGTAGCTCAGCCTTTTATTATAAATGTGACCGATGATGACACATCAAGTGAAGATTAATCTGTCACAGGAGAATGACGCGCGTCAGGTTGGGATATTTCTCTATCTACGGTTATTTTCTATTCTACTAAATTTTCTAAAACAATTTAATTAAGTTTTTTAGTATGATGCTAGAGCTCGTCTAAGCTGAAATTGCGCGCCCCACTCATTGGTTTTGTACTACTTATAGAAAAAAATCGATCGAAAATCGACAGCGAACTATATCTCTTTGATCAATGCCTTTGACATCAGTGTAGGTACAACACTCAAATCTCGCTCAATCATAGACAACTGTCAACTGATATTTCTGTTTACATTATTGTGAAATGCTATTGAAATGCACTTTAAAACGGTAGTGATTATATTCTCTTTGACTTATACTGCATTTTCCCATAAAAATGACGACTTTTTTGGAGACTTATAATGGAAATCAATTATTGTTATTGTTATTAATTCCCAAAATGCGTGTTGGTAGTCAATGCCGTGAGTTCGCGTAGACGGCAGTGATATCGATACAACATTTAAATTGATTTGGAAAAGACGAACACGCGTTTCGTCGAAGGAAAGGTTACCACTCGAACTGATCGGGATTTTGAATTTCTCTGTCGAAATCATATAGTATACTATCCAGCAGCATTAAATCCCCGTAATTATAGCTCATAGATCCTAGAGTTTATTTGAATATAACCTCAAGGTTGAGCCTTACACTGAGTGACATTCGGTCGGATTGGGAAATCCAACCTCAGTGCAGTTGCGCTTGATGCAGAGAACCATCTTTAGCAAAGAATTGGGACTTACAGAGACGCGCGAGTTTATTACCTCGCCGGGAAGGAGGTCTTTATCACAGCTGGACTCATACAGGTATCGATTAGTATGTCAGAAAATAACGCGGCGAATCGCGTTCAGTTAGAATTATGTCAGTAATGTTTCAAATTCGCTATTGGCCCCTAGTTCTGATCACCGCTAGGAGAAAATCTATCAGCAGCAGTAGATAATGCTACTTAGCAACCGTAATAAAGTTATCATATCGCAATTTGACGGATACCTAGTATTGAGCATTTCAGGTGACCACCTGTGCTCTCTGGTTAAATATTTAATTTGTTACGTCCGCTTTCATCATCTTTTTAGTTTGACTCGGTTCAAAAGGGTTTTAACGGAAGATTAGCGCAGGTTGTCTGAGCCTGCATATGCTGAGTTAAAACCTTTCTGTAGCTCGACAACGTTTTGCTATAATTTATATTGTATTAGTGTTTTCATGATGTTCGTTTGTTTTTTTTAGTTTGTCTTTATGTATTTAATTGTGTTGTCAGAGTTACAAATAAATGCTTTTGATTTTGATTGATTTGATTTGAAATGCACGAGTTACTATGAAAAATATAGAAATCAATATGGGTCTGCCTATAATCTTTTCTTTGAAGAGTTCCCTTGATTTCTCCAGGGTCTCATCGCCAGATCCTGATCTCATGTCAATGGGACTAATTTTAAAGTATATATACCTATATACCCATTAATATATATATCGGTCCAGCCGTCTTCGAGAAATTGGTGAAAATCGATGAAGAAAATAATACATGACATAATATGGCGCCCCCGGGTGAACACAAATCATCTGATTGGCATGAATAGCCGAGTCGGCAGTGATCCTACCTACGAGACCAAGGGTCCCGGGTTCGTGTCGCGGTGGGGGCAAATATTTGTTTGATGAGAACGGATGTTTGTACCCTAGTCATGGTTGTTTATTTATCTAAGTATAATATTTATCTATATAAGTATGTATATCGTTGTCTAGTACCCAAGGATACAGGGAATCCTGGTTTGGGGCTAGATCAATGTGTATAAATAGTGTCCAAGGTATTATTATTATCTCCAAGTAAAGTAAGTGTACGCCGCGCCACGCCCGACACGTTTTCGTGCCGCCGACATTTTGGTCTCCAGTCAAGCAGCTTCATCCCTAACTGCGCTAGCGCGCAGTCCCAATTGCCCTGATCACGATTCCGACGGGAATCATTGAAGAATTTGCGACGAGTTTCGCTAGCAGCGTCGAGCGGCCGGCGGCGAACCGTCCTTTGTCCGGCCGGCGGTGAACTCTACACAGTTCACCGCCGGCCGGACAAAGGACACTGCGCCGCATACTTCGGACAAATCAAAATCAAAATCAAAAATCATTTATTTCCATAGGATGTTGTTACATCACTTAGATCCGTCATTACATTTTTTTGGGTGAGTTCACTAACCCAATGGCGGAATCTGTGGAGAAGAGCTCACCGAAGAAACTCCACAGTCGTCGCATCTTTTGCGTTTCCTTTTTTAAATAAAATATTGTCAAATTACAAAATGAATGCTAATTATATATCGAAACAGCCTGTTACTCAAACAATCTATTCCCATGGACATCTGTCCTCTAAGTAATCAGATATCCTGTAGTAACCTTTTTTATACAATTTCTGTTTTATTATTATTTTAAACTTGTCTAAAGGTAAGTTTTTAATATCAGTAGGGACCTTATTGTAATAGCGTATACAATTGCCTTTAAAAGAATTACTAATTTTATGTAGTCGGCTTACATAAGCAACCAACTTGTCTTTATTTCTAGTATTAAAATTGTGTATATCACTGTACTTCTGAAAATTAGTTATATTTCTTTTTACATACACAAGATTGTCATAGATATATTGAGACACAAATGTCAGAATATTGATTTCTTTAAACTTTTCCCTCAGTGACACTCTAGGCCCTAATCTATAAATTGCACGAACAGCCCGTTTCTGCAGAATAAATATACTATTAGCATTCGCAGCGTGACCCCACAATAAAATACCATAGGTCATTAGACTATGAAAGTAACTAAAGTAGACTAGTCTAGCGGTGTCTACGTCGGTAAGAGCTCTAATTTTTTTAACTGCGAACGCTGCCGAACTCAGTCTGTTCGACAGTTTATTTATATGAGGATCCCATTGTAGTTTGGCGTCTAAAGTAATGCCCAAAAAGACAGTCGACTGCACAAGGTCCAATCTCTGTCCTTTTATAAATATGTCTGTAGTTACCGGGTTCACATTGGGTAACACGAATTTAATACATTTAGTTTTCTTTTCACTAAGTAATAAATTGTTAACAGTAAACCAGTTCACTGTACTAGAGATAGCATTGTTTACCTCGTCATAATTTGATTGCTGTCTTTTAACTTTAAATATCAAAGAAGTATCATCGGCAAACAATACTAACCCATGTTTTGCTTTAACAAGGTAAGGTAAATCATTAATATATACTAAAAACAAGAAAGGACCAAGAATTGAACCTTGCGGTACGCCCATACTTATTGAAGACCCAGGTGATCTTTTCCCATTAACATCGACCATCTGAACCCTATCTGTTAAATATGACTCCAGAAGGCCAAGTGCCTGATCTTTTACACCATAATGGCGTAACTTCCTGACAAGAGTGTCATGATGGACGCAATCAAAAGCCTTGGATAGATCGCAGAAGACACCTATTGCATCCATTGCGTCTTCCCAGGCATCAAAAATATTGTCGATTAGTTCAACACCAGCATCGGCTGTTGAACGACCCTTTGTGAAACCAAACTGAGCAATATGAATTAAATTATTGAGATAAAAATGACTTTGCAATTGATTAAGTATGAGTTTTTCAAATATTTTGCTAAGCGTTGGTAGTATCGATATGGGTCTAAAATTGGTGGGGTCTGATGTACTACCAGCTTTGAATAAAGGTATAACTTTACTTAGTTTCATCAAGTCAGGAAACACACCACTATCTATACATTGATTAAATATACAACAAAGGTGAGGTGCAATACAATCTACAATGGAACTAATAATTTTTACTGATAGACCATGGGCGTCAGCTGTCTTTTTCATTTCCAGGGATTTAAACGCTTTTACAATGTCTTCATTATTTACGTGCCTAAATTTAAAATCTGTTTTACATTCCTCAAAGTTTTGTTTAAGTATAGATTCAGCAGCAGCGGGAGATGAATTTAAAGACTTGGTTGTTGAAACTGGAATGTCCGTAAAGAAATTTTCGAAAGCTTTTGCTACTTCTAGGTCTGTATTTAGCAATTGATTATCTATCTTAAGCTTGAAGTTATTATGTGTAGCTTTGGCCTTTCCAGTCTCTCTGTTTATAATTTTCCAAGTCGTTTTCATTACATTGCTACTAGATTCAATTTTGTTTTTAATGAAATTAGATTTAGCTACGGCACAAACGCGTTTAAACATTTTTGAATAACTACGAACATAATCTAGAAAGGCCGTATTTTTGTTATATGATTTCTCTTCATAGAGTTCATATAATCTTCGTCTGCTCCTATGAATTCCAACTGTCGCCCAATCACTAAACAAAGCTTTGTTATTAACTTTTATAGTTTTTGATTTAAATACCGTATCATATTCATTTTTGACAAGGTTAAATACTGAGTTGTACAACAAATTTGGATCGTCACTGTATGGTATTTCCCATAGTTTATCTAAAATATTATTCCTGTAGTATTCAAGCCGAGTGTCACTAACGGGCACACATGTAATATCCTCTTTTTGGTCCTTTTTTATTTTAATATTGAATATACCTATCTGACCAGAGTGATCAGAGGTTAATTTATTGATGACCGATTTGAAAATGGGCGTAATGTTAGTAAATATATTGTCAATGCAGGTAGCAGATGTTGCAGTAATTCTAGTAGGCTCCAAAAACAGATAGTTCATGTTGTGACATAAAAATAAAGATTTTAATCTAGTACAAATATTATTATCCTCTAACAGATTAACATTAAAATCACCACAAATTATAAAAAATTTGTTTTTATCGCTGATTTTAATCAACACTTCATCCATTTTCTTTTCGAATAAATCAAAGGATGAATCTGGTGGTCTGTATACGCTCATTACAATAAGTTGTTCAATTTCAATACAGGCTATTTCCATGGTACGCTCAACAGACAGGCTGACTATGTCAACTCGTTCCTTATATTTAAAACTATTATTTACAAGTATTAAGGAGCCACCGCGATCAGCTGTTTTTCTGTTGAACGAACTAGCAACGTGGTGGTTATTAAAGTTGAACATGAACTGATAACTCTTTAAAAAGTGCTCTGTTATACATAAAATATCAATATTATTACAGTTCATGAATAACTCAATTTCCAGTTCTTTTCTTAACATGCCCTGTATATTTTGATGAACCACGTTTAAAATATTCTTACTTTTACATTTTTCATTACTAGTAACTTGATTTAATGGGCAAGATGAAGGTATATTTATACAAATATTAATATTACTGCCAGAGTTACTCTCTGTTGTCCTATGGGTTAATTTAAAGAGCTTGGAACAGATTCCAAGTAGTACATGTCATTATTATTACACTGCTCAATAGAAGCAGGCGTTTCATTAGTCAAAAACTTGACTGAGTTCAAAATAAAATAAGATAGTGACTGTGCTATCTGTTTTGTATAAAACCTAGATAGGTAATACCTATCCTTAGTCAAATAAAAATATTTTCCAATACAAATATTGGTGTCTATGAAATGAAATTTTTCAGTATGACGACATGTCAATGTGTGTATAAATGTATTATAATCATGTCTTATATGATTTTCATGTTGTGACAAAGATTGGCTGAAGGGAAACGCAAACAAGATTATTCTATCTACATTTTGTAAAGAATTTAATTTGGAAAAGTATTTAGTAATTAGTTTTTTAGATACATTTTCCCTTCTACCAATTAAAATAATTAGGGTGGTTGGTTCTAAAAACTGCGATGACAATACTTTGTTTAATATTTCATCATAACAAGGACAGTGCCGTGAGCTAACCCGCCAACTTCCTTCTTATATCCCCCTCAGTTGGATCATATAGGGGCGATAGCGGTTCATTTTACCGTGTGATGATGAAAGGTTCTTTCATCATTTCTGATCATCTTATTAAGGAAACATCTTATCTTCTTTTTATTGATTGCATCATCATTTCAATC
Source organism: Argyresthia goedartella (assembly GCA_949825045.1). Taxonomy (NCBI): domain Eukaryota; kingdom Metazoa; phylum Arthropoda; class Insecta; order Lepidoptera; family Argyresthiidae; genus Argyresthia; species Argyresthia goedartella. Next base: position 3,955,010 of record OX463823.1, on the reverse strand, counting down.
TAAAATCCTTCTATTCGCCTCGGGACAGCATACCGCACGCACGCGTTCCCACATACATTTACAATACAAAGTTGTAGAAACCTTATTAAATAGTTTATAACTTCTTCTCGAGTTTATCTTTCTAATCTATGTATGCCCGTACATAATTGACGATGAAATGTGAGCCCTCCTCCTTTTTGAACTCTGTTAAAAATTTAAACATGAATAAAAAGTAAAGTACTAAGTGCTAGTAAACTAACATCAGACATTCTCGTAATCTGGTTAAGAAAATTTTGTTACTTTTATAAGTTGTTTAACAACGTTTCAACGAAGTAAATACATTAGTCCAGTTGGCAACACCCCACGTTTATTAATTCGGACTCTAGAAAAAAGATGACTTTTTCCAGACAGATTGGCTGAGGCATTTGCGGAGTTTTCAACATATTAGTCTTTAATTCAATCCAATCTGTTTTGATAGTTCATTTCAGAAAGATGGCCCTTACAAATACTCAGATTTGCCTCCACCTTTGTTATACCCTGCATACGTTGGAATCGATTTTATCAGACTAACTTTATTTTCCATTTTTATATTCTACTCGATCGACCGATGAACCCAATTCCATTGCCCAGGTCTAACCGGTTTCATGCTGAATTATGTTCAGAACGACGTCTTCAACAGCTGCTTAAATAATGATGACATCTTTATCACAAAATACTTCACTTTTCATAGCTACGCTCGGCGATCGCTCTAGGGTTGTCAACTACGGCTTATGCACGAAAAACTATCGTGGTACTGGCGCTCCTATCTCGTTGTATGATTTATTATGAAGAATGAAACGAGAAGAATGAAAACATTACACTACTATTACAATACAAAAGGTTTACAGATCAGAAAAATACCTACACAATTTTACGTTTGTCAATTTTCACTATCGAAAATCCCTGATACTTCTAAACGGACTTCCCGAGTTACAAAATTTCTATTGCTCTCTCCGTTTTAGACCTACACCTGTCAAATGACACGAAAAACAATACAATATCTATACAAACAAAAAAACATGTTTTCAACTTACGTAAGTAAGGTGGCGTGAATTTACCTAACAAAAAAATTTGTTAATACTTATTTTATTAAACTGATTGAAAAATAGGCAACTGTTATTTATTTAAATCGATCTTAGATATATTATTCGGGGACCTTACCTACCTACTTAACTGTTCTATACATATAACGTTAAAACGAACCATCGAAATACAGGCAGAACCACTTTCCGAAACCACTGGTAGCTTAAAAAACGCCAATTCATAGTTTAGTGTTGAATTTAAACAACCGTCCACTGAACAGTTATAATAAAAAAAATCCGTTGCTCCATTGTAGCATTATTTGCATTAACAGACGCGCGTGTCAAGCGGCTGGCACTCACGCTCGCACTGGTTTGAACTGCTCTGAGATATCGTGTCCGTGAGCAGTATCTATGTGTGCGTTGCTCGAGCGCGCTTGTATGTAGATTGATTTCTGTACCTATTTATTTTGTGCCTTTATGTTACCCTGCATAGATGTTTTTGCATTATATACCGCCAGCAATGATACAGAGTTTGCCAATATGGCAATATACTGACGGCTACCTTCGAGAGAGGATTATGAGACTTGGAATATGCATAGTTATAATCTGATTTTATCGACGCTCACATCATAAAACTCGAATTACAAACTTTAAACACAATACCGAAATTTAAAAATATAATCAAATTATTAAATTTTTTCTCAAAAAAAAATATTATGATTATAAAATAATATTATAATTATTATTTATTGGGAAATATTAAACTGCACATCAAACATACTGATTTGTACAGCAAATAGCAGGGCAAAATGCTGCCGTACCTTAGGTGAAGGGTAAAGGGGGTGAGCGAAGCGAAGACCCCTTTATCCTTCGTGTTAGGTTGAACATGTAAGAACAACAAAAAATACTTGAAACATAAAAGGTGTTTCTGCTCACGTCCTCATGGAGTGCACAGGAGTAGCGGACTACAGGGCTAAACACCTCGGTCAATCGAGGGACCTACCAGGGATAGTCGGTAACGTAAAGGGCCTGCTGGCGTTCCTGAAGGAGTTGGGTTGGCTCGAATGATGTCGCATTCCCACCCACACGCAAAATAGGCGCTTTCGTCGTCGAGTTGCGGAAACCAGCCCGTCTTACAATTGACAATTGACAAAAGGTGTTTCTGTTGATCCTTTTTTGCTGTGAAAATCAGTATTTTTGATTTGCGATTAAATACTAACCTTATTTATTCATTACGATAAAGTTCTACTTCTCTTTTTGTCATTCATCCGTTTTGTTGTACTAAATTTCGTGGCAACATTTTTATTTTTACTTAAAAATTGTTTTTAAATGCGGCAAAGGACTCATCTGTTACTCGAGAAAATTATATGCTAAATGCTATGAAGACTTTATGTAAAGGAAAATGCAAAAAAAGGCTACTTGGTGTTCGGAAAACGTGCTAATGGCTTATGTTCAGGAATTATCTGACAAGTTCACGTGTTATCCTCACTATGGTATACATACTGTTACGAGCGTGGGGTTCGTATTTGATAGAAAAACACGAATTAATCCACTAAATAAAACACTCACTTTATTAGGCACTTACAATTCACACGAACTGTACATAAAATCCACTAAAACACACACACACTATTTCAATAATTATGCACTCACTATTCACACGAAGAGTCTTTCTTTCCGATTATCCTTGTACTAGCACTCGATCGCAGTTAAAATGTAACTAACTCGCGCCGGCCGTCGACGCCTTTTATATCCCGCGGAGCCGCTCTGGACACATTGTCCACACATATCGCGAATATTCTAGTAAGGACCAGCGTGCGGGCCGAGAACATTCGAGACCATATATGTCTCTCTCTAATGGTGCACTCTCTCTGTCACTCCCTTCTCGAATGTTCTCGAGTATAGCTATCTCTTTCTAGTAGTGCTATCTCTGTCACACACTTCTCGAATGTTCCGAGTATAGCTATCTCTTTCTAGTAGTGCTATCTCTGTCACTCCTACCGGATATTTCGCCATATAACGATTTGTGCTTCAGAGGCCCATAAGGGGTCCTGAAAACGCCTGAAAACGGGTTTTCAGGTTATGGCGTCATCTGATAGAGGGTGCCCTGAAACGGACTGAAAACATGTTTCAGGCGCCTGAAAACGACGGCAACTTGGGTGAAATTTCGATCTTTAGATATGTGATAGAGTAACTTCTGAAACGGCCTGAAATGACTTTTCAGCCTGCTGAAAACGCCTCTAAAGCACTGAAATTGACGTTCAAAGTTTTTGACCTAACCTACCGGCGTAACACTACCCCCTCCTAAGACATGCTCGTCCCGAGCATCATTATTTCCGTGGTATCTGGCTAGCCGGTCAACATGAACAATCTTGCTCGGACTACGAGGATTCCGCTGGATTCGATACGTGACGTCGTTTATTTTGGTGACTACCTTGTTAGGCCCTTCCCAATTCGGAGATAGTTTCGGGGACTTTCCTACTCGTCGCATAGGGTTATGTAGCCACACCAACGAACCTTCCTCAAAACCCACTTGATAAGACTTCCGGTCATATCGGGTTTTCATCTTTATGCTAGCGTGGAGCCCGTGTTCACGTACCAGGCTGTGAACATCATCAATCCGATCCCGCAAATCATTTGCATATTCCGTGATGGTCCTCGGTGTATCGGGCGGACGTCCAGTCAGGAGATCTGCAGGCAGACGGAGTTCTCTTCCAAAATTCGCATACGATGGAGTAACCGCAGTACTTTCGTGAGTTGCGGACCTATAAGACAACAGGAAGAGGGGGATATGCCGATCCCAATCTTTTTGATGGCTCTCAACGACCTTGGCTAGATGTCTCTCCAGTGTCTGGTTAAATCTCTCAACCATTCCATCTGACTGTGGATGATACGCCGTAGTCCTCGTCTTATGAATTCCCATTATGCGACAAGTCTCCTGAAAGACCGCAGACTCGAAGTTTCTTCCTTGATCACTGTGGATTTCGAGTGGTACCCCAAACCGGCAGAATACTTCGTTCACTAACTTTTCAGCTATGGTTACCGCTTCTTGATTAGGAATGGCAAATACTTCAGGCCACTTCGTGAAGTAATCCATCACGACAAGAATGTACTTGTTTCCGGAGTCCGATGCTGGGAAAGGTCCTGCGACATCTAATGCAACCCTTTCCCAAGGAGCTCCTACGTTGTACAACTTGAGCGTTCCTCGGCTACGGGTATGCGGTCCCTTGACTGATGCACAGTTAGTGCATCGTTTACACCAATTTTCAACATCTTCTCGGCAGTGAATCCAATAAAAACGTTGCCGAATTTTCATTAGGGTCCTTTTTACTCCAAGGTGTCCACCGGATGTTCCATCGTGAAAGCTTCTCAAAACATCTTTCACCCTTTTCTTTGGGACAACGACTTGCAGGTAAGCATCCTTCCCATTTGTTGATTCCCATTTTCTACATAGAACGCCATTATGCATAACCAAGCTATCCCATTGTGCCCAGTAGCTTTTTGTTACCGCACTCATAGGAGCTACATCACACCATCTTGGTTTAGGTGCGCCAGCATTAATCCAATCAAAAATGGGTCTCACGTCAGGGTCCTCTTGTTGCGCTTGCTGCATGATTTCATCACTCCACTCGTCGCTAACCGTATCAGTTCTCATCATTCGAACACATTCCTTGCCTTCTTGTCTTGAGCAATGTTTACAGTTGTCCGCACAAGGTCTACGTGATAGGGCGTCAGCATTTCCATGTGATTTCCCACTACGGTGTTCGATGATGAAATCATACTCCTGCAGTTGTTCAATCCATCTCGCCACTTGTCCCTCGGGGTTTTTAAATTCTAGCAACCACTTTAAAGCAGCATGGTCAGTTCTGATACGAAACTTTTTGCCCAGCAGGTATTTGCTGAAATGCTGTAACGTCTTGACAACTGCTAGCAATTCCCTCCGAGTTACATAGTAATTCCTCTCTGGTTTTGACAATGACTTACTGAAATATGCAATCACAACTTCGTTATCTCCTTTCTTTTGCGACAAGACACCTCCAATTCCAGTATTACTAGCATCTGTATCCACAATGAAATCCTCATCCGGGTCTGGATACCCCAATATTGGCGTTTCACAAAGTCTTCCTTTAAGCTCGTTGAAACTTGACTCACATTGTTCGTTCCAGTCAAATGATCGCTTTTCTTCCGTTAATTAATGCAAAGGCTTTGCTATATCCGAGAAGTTCTTCACAAAACGTCTGTAGTATGAACAAAGCCCCAAAAAGGCACGTACTGCAGTCTTGTCTTTTGGCGTCGGCCAATCCTTCACGGCGCTAATCTTCTCAGGATCTGTCTGGATGCCGTCCTTCGAAATCACGTGTCCCAAGTAATTCACTTTACGTTTGAAAAACGAGCATTTCTTCGGACTGAGTTTCAGATTTGCCCCTCGTAGTTTGCCTAGCACCTGCTCCAATTTATTCAAGTGGTCGTTGAAGTCTCTACCAACGATAATGATGTCATCCAAATAGACCAAGCAAGTTTCTCCTAGAAGTCCAGCTAATATTTGTTCCATTAATCTCTCAAATGTGGCTGGTGCATTACACAGTCTAAATGGCATAACATTGAACTGCCAGAGTCCCTTGCCAGTAGAGAAGGCCGTTTTCTCCTTATCCTTGTCCTTGATTTCGACTTGCCAATAGCCACTTTTCAGATCCAACGTTGAAAACCATTTCATTCCGTTCAATGTGTCTAAAGTGTCGTCGATTCGTGGAAGTGGATAACTGTCCTTCTTGGTTACATCATTAAGTCGACGGTAGTCAATACAGAATCTCATGGTGCCGTCCTTCTTCTTAACCAAAACTACGGGAGAACACCACGGGCTTGTTGAAGGTTCAATAACGCCGCTTCTTTGCATTTCCTCGATCATGCCCTCAACCTCCTTCTCCCGAGCTACTGGAACTCTCCGAGGGCGCTGTCGGATAGGCATAGTTTCCCCAGTGTCGATCTCATGCTGAACCACTCCAGTTCTTCCAATGTCATCATCATGCGAAGAAAAGACGTTGCGATATCGTAGCAGTAAGCTACGCGCCTTAAGGAATTCCTGCTCGGTAAGGTGCTCCCTGGAGTCATTTAGTAATTTTTCAACATCCATTGAAGGCTTAACATGACCAGGTTTCACGTTTACCTGAGATTCTCGGCAGCCTCTTATCCAAGAAATTTCTTGGCATGATCCGACCAGCGTTCCTTTATTGAGAACGCATTCCGTGTCGCTTGGGTTAAGGATCCTTACAAATGCTGTAGATGCCGTGGTTACCATTGTACGGGCTGTTATCCACGGTTTATCAGCATCCAACCTCTCTACCACAACACAGCGGTGAGATTGTGGCCTTGTGGAGTTCGGCAATTTCACTGGAACTAAAACCTGTGACCTTGGTTGAAGAATGGTTCTCCTGGTACAGTAAACATTTCCATTTACTCCGCCTTGTATAGGAATCTCATCAACTCCAAACTTTAGAACTCCAACCTTTAAGTCGATTTTACAGTCATGTCTCCTCATAAAATCCAATCCAATAATGCAGTCGTCGACGATGTTAGCAACGATCACTTTATGCCAGTATTCTTTTTCACCTATTTTCACAGCTAACTCTCGTTCTCCTTGGACGGAAATGTACTGGCCGGTAGCAGTTTGCAGCTGGAGATGCCTAGGTCGGACTAGATGATCTCTGGTCAGGTGTCTCAGTAGCCGAGAGCTGATCACAGTCCGAGAAGCTCCAGTGTCTATTGTAAGGAGACATGGTATTCCACAGATTTCTCCATTGACAACCAGACTATTCCCGTCGTTTGCCTGTGATATCATAATTGGGACATTTCGACCGCCAGCCAGCACACGTCCCATAGTCCTGGCTTTTATTCGTTTCCCTGTTGGGGCTCTGACTCCACAGAGCCTATTTTCCTCGCCATTGGAGCGGGGTGTCTGTCCCTCCTAGTCCTTTTTGGACAGCCTGACTGCAGGTGATCACGTTCTCCACAATGGTAGCAACGTGGCCCAAATTCGCGGCGGGAAGCTACTGGCTTCGTAGTCGACACTTCTCGCACCCTGAAAGGCCTGGATGAATCCTGTCGTACAGCTTCCACCTCGAGAGCGTGGGCTACTGCATCCTTTAGGCTGCCATGATGTCCCAATCGCACGGCTGCCCTCACTTCCAGATCACGGATCCCATCGATGAAGGCCTGCACCAGCATACTGTCCACAAAGGATGCTGACGTACGTTGATAGGCCTTCCTAACCAACTTCTCGATTTCCAGGGCCCACTGTTGTAAGGACTCGTTACGTCCTTGTGCCCTGTCCTTTAACTGAGCTCGGTACACGTGCTCCAGGTGACTGTCACCGTATCGTGCCTCCAAGGCTTCTAGAAGGCGGTCGTACGTCCGGTCGTTTCCCAGAGCCTCTAGTATGGTAAGAGCCTCGTCGCGCAGCGCCAACGTCAGTGCTGTCCTGGCTTGCTCCTTACTCCAACCATTAGCCTGGGAAACAGACTCGAACTGCAGCTTATAGGCAGTCCACGATGAGCTACCGTCAAAGGGGGGCACTTTGAACCTGCCGCCTCCGGACACCGATGCGTCGGGTACATAGGTACTTGGACCATTAGCCACTTTGATCTCAAGTTTTTGGAGACGGCTCTCACAGATCTCAATTTTTTTATCGACATCATGGACTCGACTCTCCAGTTTTTCATCCATATCGGCCAGTTTTTCCTGGACCTCGAACAACTCTCTCTTCCATTCGGTCGTGGACTCATGTACCTCACGAAGCATTCGTGCCTGTACCTCCTGGTGATCCTTTTGTTCCCTAAGCTCATTCTGGAGGATTAGAGTCTGTTCTTCCTGTTTCCTGGCCTGTTCCTCCTGTTTCCTGGCCCGTTCCTCCTGTTTTCGCGACTGTTCCTTTAGCTCTCTCGCTTGTTCCTTTAGGAGGACGAAGATAACGTTGAGGTCTACTCCTTGTGCAGCTGGAGCAGGTGATTCCGACGTACCAGGCGTCGAGTCTCCAGACCCAGACGTTTGGCTTCGCGTCGTCACTCCTTTTGGCTCGGTTTCTCGTGGCATTAACGGCATTTTCTATCCCACTTCTGACACCAAATGTTATTATGTTGTCTCTCCAGTGTCTGGTTAAATCTCTCAACCATCCCACTTCTGACACCAAATGTTACGAGCGTGGGGTTCGTATTTGATAGAAAAACACGAATTAATCCACTAAATAAAACACTCACTTTATTACCCAAATTAGGCACTTACAATTCACACGAACTGTACATAAAATCCACTAAAACACACACACACTATTTCAATAATTATGCACTCACTATTCACACGAAGAGTCTTTCTTTCCGATTATCCTTGTACTAGCACTCGATCGCAGTTAAAATGTAACTAACTCGCGCCGGCCGTCGACGCCTTTTATATCCCGCGGAGCCGCTCTGGACACATTGTCCACACATATCGCGAATATTCTAGTAAGGACCAGCGTGCGGGCCGAGAACATTCGAGACCATATATGTCTCTCTCTAATGGTGCACTCTCTCTGTCACTCCCTTCTCGAATGTTCCGAGTATAGCTATCTCTTTCTAGTAGTGCTATCTCTGTCACACACTTCTCGAATGTTCCGAGTATAGCTATCTCTTTCTAGTAGTGCTATCTCTGTCACTCCTACCGGATATTTCGCCATATAACGATTTGTGCTTCAGAGGCCCATAAGGGGTCCTGAAAACGCCTGAAAACGGGTTTTCAGGTTATGGCGTCATCTGATAGAGGGTGCCCTGAAACGGACTGAAAACATGTTTCAGGCGCCTGAAAACGACGGCAACTTGGGTGAAATTTCGATCTTTAGATATGTGATAGAGTAACTTCTGAAACGGCCTGAAATGACTTTTCAGCCTGCTGAAAACGCCTCTAAAGCACTGAAATTGACGTTCAAAGTTTTTGACCTAACCTACCGGCGTAACAATACTAAATAAACTAGTGGCTCTGTGAGCTGTAGACCTCACGAGCATGTCGGGGGAAAGCTGAACTGCTAACATACAAACTTATGAATGTTCCTGGTTACGTACATGGAGTATGAAAATAGCCGCACCAATAACTTTGTAAAGTTGCATTTTGTTATCTAAAATACAATCTATTGACTTTTTACTAAAATTAAAAAGTCTGTGTCACTTTCGCGGTCTCCAAAAATCTAACGACACTCATTTGTTAATATCAGTTGAGCCGTTTGGGTTGTAGCGAGTTTTAAAATTTTAAAACGCCATATCCGCCATTTACAAAAAAAGAAAAAACTGAATCGACAAAAAAAATCCATTTAATTATCCAACCTGCTCACAAAATTTCAAAAATGCTACCTGTAGGGGAGAACAGACAGACAAATAAACAAACAAACATACGAAAGCATTTTTGCCCAATCCTGAAACGGAGACGCTTGGTTCGCTCGGTCAATTAGTTCTTACTCTTTTAACTTCAATCTTTTATTTAGTAGGCTCAATGAGAACTATGTTAACTTTAAACTTTACTCTACTTCAACCAATGTATGAGAGTAAATTAAGTAGTGTATGAAACTGCACATAACTAGGTATTAAAACACTTATGTGATACGATTAAAAACCTCTCCTACAGCCCGGTTTTTAAACCAGACTTATGTTATAATACCCTTTATTATGCAATAGTTTCATAAACTTATATTAGTGCGGTAAAATCTTAACTTATAATTTAAACTACTACATGACAGCTATCACGTATTAAGACATAGTACGTGATATGATACATCCGCATATCGGTGACGGCTGATCAGTTAAAGCAACAACACGTGACTACGTGAGAAACCATATCAGCCCGCACATATAGTATAGTTAGTACCTACTTTAAGTGGAAAGCCGCAGACGACTGTACAATACGAACCCTTCATCACATCTTAGAATTTACCCTTGTGATTGTTTAAGGCGATACGTAAAAAATGGGGTTTTTTTCGAATCCATTTACTCCACCATTATCCACCATAGTCATCTACAGGTTTGATTTTTGGGTTAACGTTTATTATGTATTTGAATAAGATTCTCACTAAAGGAAAACGCGATTGGATGAAATTTTCTCTATATAATTTAATTACGAAAATACCTCTAAATTGTTTTACTTTTTCCTGACATGAAATCCTGACTAATTTCATTGTGGAACTGCGTTCAAAATGTAGATATTATGTATTCGTAAACTCTCCTTAAAAACTTTTTAACAAAATAGCGTAGTTAATTTTAAAACAATTTTTCTGAGGTTTAGCGCTACGTTATGACATTTTTTCCCGATTCGTCCCTCTCACACTGCGGGTCTTTCGCCTGGAGTAGCGGGGACCTTTGCACGGACGAGGTATCGCCTTAAGGTTCGCATCTCTGAAGAGCTCTTGTGTAGTATGTCTGTCGCGTATTCTGTTAATTCGATAAACACGCAAACGTTTATAGCCTGAAATCCTTTGAACTAATGTGGAGCCAAGATTAGAGGCAGCATTTTACATCTATCAACAGTAGGGACAGAGCTATGCGTCAGTCTTCTTCTTCATTTTTCGCTTAGAAAAGGGCTCCGCTAGCATCATCATCTATTTGGTTGATGAATGAAATACCTATTTATGCTATTACTGCGTAAAGAAACTTAGATGATTTGCGACGATTGGTATTTTTATTCATGAGCGAGCGCAGCGAGCGACTATATAAGTCTATACGAGTCAGGAATGTTTCCTATGCTTTGTGCTAGGAAATAATATGAATATATGAACTAAACAATTCATTAGTAAAGTGGCGGGCTCATTTTAAATACTTACATAGTCTAAAATCGTGAAGTTCATGATTCTGACAGTACCACCCTTCCTATTACACGCATCAAAGGCCAGTCGCTTAACTAATTAAAACACCCCTCTTGTTTGATGACAGATATTTGCGTTACAATCGCTAAGCATCGGGGATGTTCATTTATTGCGTAAGACAATTTTCGTTACTTTCTGACCCCCGCCCACCCTACATAAGAAAATAGAACCTATATGAAACCCCTCTCCTCATTTCTATCTTACGCTAGTTAACACGTTAAGTCAAAATAACGTTTAATTTGACTTTTATTATATTATATTATAAAGAGAACCTTTATTTATATAATATTTAAACTCATATATATATATTTTATCACGCAATGTTGGAGATGGGTGCAGAGAAAAACGTGTGCACAGTGGAACGATAGTTTATTAAGTAAGTCAAATCTAGCTTGTAACGGTTGACACTTTGTATGACCGATTGAACGAGTGATTGAATCGAATGGTCGAGGATCGAATAAAAGATGAATGAATGTTTTATATAGTATGAGAATGGACTTGAATTTTGTATATACCAATAGTCCCCCTCAAAAGTCTAGTCTTATACAATGCAAATAGGTGTATAGTTTTATCTATTTACAATCATTGTCATCAATTATGTGCTTTCATAATTTTAAAATAACAACAAAAATGTGCTTATACAATAAGTATAATTTTAATTAAATTATATCATAAACAAATTAAATTAAGTTTAATTTTGATCTTAATTGCTGGAACTTTACTGATGGTACCATTTTCGTGAAGATGTCAGCTAGTTGATCTCCTGTTGAAACATACTCTAGCTTTATTACTTTGTTAGTAATTTGTTCACGTGTGAAATGGTACTTGATGTCTATATGTTTTGACCTTTTGTGGTTCGTGGGGTTTTTGGCAATGCTTATACAGCTATTGTTATCTTCGTATATTGTAATAGGCTGTGGTATTTGAATTGCAATGCTATTTAGCAATGATCTCAACCAAATTGCTTCCCTAACAGCTTCAAATAGAGCCATATACTCAGCTTCCGTTGAGGAGGCGGCGACTGTGCTCTGTTTACGTGTATGCCACGATATTGCACAGTTATCAAACACTTGGAATATGTATCCTGTTGTGCTTTTACGATCATTTTCGTCGCCCGCCCAATCGGAATCTGCATACCCATGAACTAATTGCTGATAATCGCACTTCTTATAGGTCAATTTTAAATTAACAGTTCCTTTAATGTATCTTAAAAGATGTTTCAAGCATTTCCACAATTCATTATTATTCTTGCTCTGATACCTGCTTAGAATACTAATTGCTGAGCAAATATCGGGCCGTGTGCAAAGCATTGCGTACATAAGACATCCTATGACGTTCTTGCATGTGCATCGCAGTTTGTATCAGAGTTAAGGGCCACATGGTCTAATTTTGACGGGAAAGGTGACTTTGACGGATTACAGTCACTCATGGCAAATTTGCTTAAAACATTTAAATAAACTGTTTGATCTAACGTTATTGTGTCTTCAGTTCTTATTACTCTAAAGCCTAAGAATAATTTTATTTCATTTAAGTCTGTCATGTCAAACATCTTCAATAGACGATCTTTATACATCTTCAAATTGTGAGTTTGCTTTGTACATAAAATCAAATCATCAACATACAGTACTATATACACATTATTGTCAATGCAGTTTTTATCTAGAATATACAAACATGGATCTAATCCTGAATTTCTAAACCCAAGTTCTTTAAGGACATGGTCAAAACGTTGAAACCAGCACCGAGAGGATTGCTTTAAACCGTACAACGTTTTGTTAAGCTTACAAACCTGGTTTGGTTCTGCAGAAATACCCTGAGGAATCTCCATGTAAATGTCATTTTCGAGTACCCCATTTAAAAATGCAGTGTTTACATCCAAGTGATGTACTTGTAAGTCATGCTGATTTGCAAATGCTACCAGGAATCTAAATGAAGAAATACGCGCCACAGGTGCGAAAGTTTCTTCAAAGTCTTGAAGGTATTTTTGTGTAAACCCGCGAGCTACTAGACGCGCCTTGTAACGGATTGGTTCTCCTAAATCATTGTTTTTAATACTAAAAACCCATTTACAGTCAACTATATTTATAGCTTTGGGTCTTTCTACAAGATCCCATGTTTGATTTTTATGCAATGATTGTATCTCGCTTTCTATCGCCTTAAACCATTTATCGCTGTCATCCCTATTAGAAATATCACTATATATACTTGGTAACGATTGAGCAGTAGTAAGCGACAAGTAGCACAAATCTGTATCACACATTTTATTATAGTCTATTGACGGTAGTTTCTTAATTCTTTCGCTTCGCCTTATTTTGTTTGACGAATTTTCGGCATCCGATGTGTCATCGGGTAGAATACTGTGTTTCATGCCTGCTGACTTATTATTACCGTTAGGCATGTCAACTTCGGCGGGTATTTGTGTGTTTTGGTTTGTCGGCCTTGATTGAACAAAATTTAACTCGTCGAATATTATATCACGGGCTTTAAAGTATTGGCTATTCTGAACATTGAATAGTTTATAACCATTGTAATCGTACTCGACTAATATTGTTTTAAACGATTTGTTGTCAAATTTTGTTTTTCTCGTTTTGTCATGGACATAAGCCGTTGCACCAAATATTCTTAGATGTCTTATTTTGGGTTTTTTTATCATGCCACATTTCATATGGTGTTCTATTATTGGTCAGAGCTTTAGTCGGGAGTCGATTTATTAGGTAGGTAGATGTTAATATTGCTTCCCCCCAAAAAGACTTTTCTAATTTCGCACTTGCAACCATGGTTCTAGCCATTTCGGTTAATGTGCGATTCATTCGCTCTGACACACCATTTTGTTGTGGTGTATATGGTACCGTTAGATGGTACGTGATACCCTTGGAAACACAGAACTCTTTAAATTCAGTCGAAAGATATTCAGTACCGTTATCGCAATACAGATTTGTGACTTTCGTATTGAACTGATTTTCGCTCTTAGCAACAAAATCTTTGAAACATTTGAGAACTTCCGATTTTGCATTCATCAAATAGGTGACGGTATAATGCGTATAGTCGTCAATAAAACTAACGAAGTAGTTTTTGTCATCAACGGTGCTTGGCGTTATCGGACCGCAAACGTCCGAATGTATAATAAATAGGGGTCGATTCTTGTGTTCATTATTTTTATCTTTAGTTTTTGCAAACGGGAGACGGGACTGTTTACCAAGAATACAAGGTTCACAAATAATATCGTTGGGGTTTAAGTCATTTATCAATGAGTGGTCACTTTCATCTATTGTTTTCTTTAGTATTTCAAACTTTTGTTTGTTCACATGTCCTAGTCGGCTGTGCCACAAGTTGTAGGCGTCAGTGGAATTGTGGGTCAAGTGAATGTCATGTTTGCTTACTTTGAAATTTAGTCGAAACAAGTTGTTATTATTCTCACCAGTCATGATACATTTGTGTTTATGATGAACCTGAACACCGTTGTTGGCAAACACCACCGTCATACCTGCTCGCTGCATCCTATTTACAGAAAGTAGATTATGACGTACCTCGGGCGAAAACAATACATCATCGATCGAGCCTTTGATACCTAAATTTGTTGTTACCTGGATTGTTCCTTTACTTGTATGGACTCGCCGCTTTTCGCAACACCGATCTTGAGAGGTGTCGATAATTCCGTGTACGTTGTAAACACATCAATAGTATTTACAATATGATCAGTCGCACCCGAATCTAAGAGGAAAGAAATTTCCATATTAGTAGTATGACTGATAGGTTCAGATAACTTACAATCGGGTGAAACCATAAAAGCGAAACCGGCCTCGTCATTGTCGCAGGGCTGCACGTTATGCGCCGACCGCCGCTGGTAGCCACTGCCGCTGCCACCGGCTCCGTCTTGTTGGATCTTCTTGAAGAACCGACAGTCTTCCTTGAAATGATTTCGGCGCCCGCAGTGATCGCAGAACATTTTCGAAATTTTGTATGTTGAATTGCTGGCTTGATGATTTTTCTTCACTTGAAGGTAGAATTTTTTATTCGGAATATTTCCTTGTTTTTTCGGATATGAAAAATTCTTCGTGCTTGTATGCAAGGCCTTGAGCTCTGTCGTAGGTTCAGCTTTGAGTTTCACCTCGTGGTCAAGCAGCCGCGTCTTCACGAATGACAGGTTCAAATGTTCTTCACCAAGAGTTTCCAGTGCCGTTATAACACCGTCCTATGAACTAGGTAGTGTCAACAGGATGTGAGACACCTTATCCATCTCGTCGATTCTTGCTCCGGCGGAAATAAGTTCGATAATGATGTTGTCGAACTTGGTAAAGTGTTGGAGTAGGGAATCATCTGGTTGCAGCTTTAGATTCAGTAATTGCTTGCGTAATGCCAATTGTGTGGCAAGGCTTCGTCTTTCATACATTTTGTCAAGGTTATCCAATATAGATTTGGCCGTTGGAGCGTCTTTAGCAAAATTCAAAAACGCATCACCCAAATATTCCACTATCCTACCTTTAGCGGTTTGGTTTTTCTTGAGCCATTCTGCGTCAGGATCATCCGGTGTTGGCTGTTCAATGACGACAGCCACTTGCAGTTCTTCCAATAATGACTTGATCCGGAATTTCCATGTGCTGTAGCGTTCACCGTTAAATTGCTGGATGTTTCGTTTTCCACGCGACTCCATTGTTCGTCACCGTATTTTAAATCGACAAACAAACTTTGTGGTAAGCGGGTTCAAATAAACTTATTTAATTTGTGCCCTGGGTCCGTAACCTGTTGGAGATGGGTGCAGAGAAAAACGTGTGCACAGTGGAACGATAGTTTAATAAGTAAGTCAAATCTAGCTTGTAACGGTTGACACTTTGTATGACCGATTGAACGAGTGATTGAATCGAATGGTCGAGGACCGAATAAAAGATGAATGAATGTTTTATATAGTATGAGAATGGACTTGAATTTTGTATATACCAATACGCAAAAACCAGTAATTGGCCATACCATTTGTATTATAGCATTAGTATATATAGGTACAGGCATATTAGTATATTTGTTCATGAATATTGCCGACATGGCCGATAACGCGAGTTCGCGTGATATGTTTTGGTCACGCGAAGACGAAGAAGACCTTTTTGTCGGCTGTGAACTATTACTCATTATAAATAAATACATATTAAAAAATACAATAATATGTTAATCTTTGAAATAATAAAAACAAGAAAATTCCTCGTACTACAATTATATCAAAATTGAGGCTTTACTTAGAGAAACATGACATAAAATAAATAGCTTTCTACATCCACTAAGGAGACTAGCACATATTGCGTTCACAGAGGCGGCTATTACTGTATACTTTGGCTATGTGGATTCTATCTTAGGCTACGGTATTATTGTCTTTGTCAATTATATTGAAAGAGTCCCCGCCACCATTCAAGTTCGATAGTCACCACCGTCGTTTTGCCATGCTGCTTGCCTGTGAGATAAGTTTATTTAGTTTCACTTTCTGTCGCAGGACTTCAGTGGTGGCGCGGACTAAAGTTTTCAAACATCATAACAAAATATCAGGGCTATTTATTGCTCACGGAACACCAACAATAAACACTCGTAAAGTGTTATTAAGAAAATATGACAATTATATATTACCATCAATATTCATGAAAAAACTAATGTTCATAAAGAAAAAATATACGTTTTAGTGTGAGATTCAACTTTCTAGAAAATTACGTAATAAAAACCTAAAATTACTATTTCCTAAATTTCTTTTTAAAATACTATCACTAGAATCCTTAAAAATTCAATATTTATAACAATTAAAGATTTTAAACAATTAATTTATTTATTCAGACACATTTATTTAAATTAAAAAAAAAGTTGTCTTGAGCCAAATATTGTTTAACTATGTGTTATGTTGCCTGAAAATAAATGCTTATTATCATCATTTTGTATCTAAGTGTAAGACTTCACGGGACAATACTGTCGCGCTCATTTTGTGAAGTTGCGTGGGGACATGGGCCCGACACGTGCAGGCCCCTTTCAGTCAATTTATTCAAAACAATGGGATGTGGTGCACCAATTGGTTCTGTCCTCGAATACACATATAAAAGTTATTATTTTTATTAAACATCAAAATCAATACACATGAAGTATAATAAATTAAATCTCCAACAATTTTAAATATGCGTAAATATAATACAGGGTGGCTCATTCAAATCGGTCAGTATGGGAAAGTCTGAAACTATAAGACATACGAAGATTTGTTCTTAGGAACCATGTCACCGATCTTGATAAAAAGAAAAACTGCATTCATACATTTGAAAAAAAAAGTGTACCCGGGGAATCGAACCCGGTTGTTTTGAAAAAATAAAGCACGGGAGCAATTTCTGTCGTTTTTAAAGTAGGCTTCCAATAAATCAAAGTGCTCGGAGTTTGTAAAACGCATTTTCCCAACCACACAGCGATAAACACAAAAATACCGAAGCATTAATTTTCAGTTCCCGCCAAAATATTTGACACTCGAGTTTTCTTTTTTTTCTTTTTTTATTGCTATTCGGCCAGTCACACCTAGACGTTCCATTTTCAAATGAGGTTTGACATGTCTGCAATATCTACACACTTACTTTAAGTGGGCTTTTCAATTGATTGTTAGTGTTTAATTGATAAATAGATAATAATATGACTGTAGATAACAAAACTTCCTTAAAGGTTTAATGCAATGTCAATGCCATATGATATGTTAAACGGTGTATGTAACAAGTAGAGAGGTACAAACAACCATAAACACAATTTTACATGCCTGAACTTGTTGAATATTGTAACGGTGGTGGTCACTTCGAACACCTACTATGATAAATTAAAGTATGTAAAAACAATGCATTTTATTCATTTTAGACATCGTGTTTCATAGAGACATTTGCTGCTTAAGACCTTCACAATCGTTATTTAAACAGAAAAACTGTAAGTTTTTTTTTTCAAAACAACCGGGTTCGATTCCCCAGCTGGGTACACTTTTTGTTCAAATGTATGAATGCAGTTTTTCTTTTTATCAAGATCGGTGACATGGTTCCTAAGAACAAATCTTCGTATGTCTTATAGTTTCAGACTTTCCCATACTGACCGATTTGAATGAGCCACCCTGTATAATTTGCGTACCTATTTAAGTTCATGTAATGTAAACCTAAAATTTCATATACACGACCTAATACACACCATTGCAGGTAAATAAAGTTTCGTATTTCTTAAAAATAGAAGAAAGCTTTGTGTTCTCTCGTTCTACGGAATCAAATCATAAACATAAACATTTATATGCAGGCAAATACATTGTTTCTGGCCCCACACCATTTGTCGTGGGAACCAGAAACAGCGACATAACACACCCATATAAACATCCAAGACCTGGTGTTTTTTTTTCTCAAGCGGGAATCGAACCCGAGACCTCTCGCATTGTAGGCAGAGCCATAACCGCAGCGCCACAGATGTCCCCTCCATGTAAGTTAAAATAAAACTTGTTCGGGCAAATCCTTTTACGTAATAAATGAATATCCCCGAACGAGTAGCGTGTGAATGCGTGTCCAATTAATTTGCCATTAACTAGACAATTAGTGTAGGTTTATTCGTAAAACAGGGTATTACCGGAAATCTGTGCTGTGGGGTGTTATAGAAATGTTCAGCTATATTTTGAGGTAGCCATTTGATCCACATATTCAGGATATACTCCACCTCCACCCACCCTCATTCCAACTTCATGTCACGATGAGGCGAACACGGGGGAGCCAGTTAACGGGTTAGATTTATGCATGGAGTCAGTCCTCCACATATCGGTGTAGGCTAGGTTCATTTCATAAATTATTCAAACACCTTAGTCTAGTGTTTGACTTAAACTGGAAATTGTTCGATAAAGCCAAAGGGCGTTTCTAAATAACCGACGGTATTTGCACGCAGCAAACATTAGTTTTTCAAATCTTCTATTTAACAGAGAAGCAAAAAGTATATGGCGACGGATAGGCAACGCTTTTTAAATTTCCTTAAGACATCGAAAATATCGCGGACGGTACCAACTTCATATGTACCGTAAAACTATCGTATCGTGTCGTTTTATTACTGTTAGAATATCAAAAGGGTTTAATCTCCGTTATCGACGGATTTACCTGCAGCAGACAAGAGATAGACACTAACCGAACGAACGTAACGTAAATGCATCCCGCTTTAATCAACACCAGAAGGCCGATCATGAATAATTACGCATCGAATAAGTGAGCGAATCTAAAAAGACCGTTGACAACATCAAAACTTATACTAGAATGCCAAAAGGCACTCAACAGGCTAGGTGAGAAAAACAAGGTCACAGTCCAGTGGGTAAAAGGTCACCAGGGTGACCAAGGCAACTGGGAGGCAGACAAGCTAGCAAAATAGGGGCAAAAAGGCCAGCAATCGGCCCTCCACCATTCTCGCCCTTATCAGCGGAAGCTCTACGAAAAAGGCTCAGAGAAGCCACAGTACAGCAACAAAACCTATTATGATCTAGCAGAGAAGACTGCAAAAACACAAAACTTTTTATAGACAAGTATAACCATAAATTTACGAATTACTTAAGGAGACTGCCACGCAGTAAAATAAAAATACTAACAAGCCTTATTACAGGCCATTGTACACTAAACAAACACTTGACAATTACAGGTGCAACGGACAGCCCCCTGTGCAGGGGGTGCATGGAAGTGGATGAAACAGTAGGGCATATGCTACTGGCATGTCCATCCACAACAGAAACCAGGATGGCTATCCTAGGAGACACAACAAACACCCACGAGCTCCTAGAACACCCAGGCCTCCTTCTCCAGCTGATGCAGGAGTTAGGATGGCTGAAGTAGATGTGCAGGCGAAGGGGACATGCACAAAGGCCCCGCTCAAGTGGGCCAGGTCAGGCACTACAACCCCCTTGTAGAAGATAGAAGTGCGCGAATGGAACTATCAGTGACATTGATTACAATGCAACAATGCAGTAGCCTTATTATGTATTTTTGATATATATAAATCACAAAACCTGTCAAATTGAGAAATCGACAAATCAGAACACGAGTCGAAGTCGCATAAGCAAGCAAAGTCGCAATAAAAGTCAGCTGTAGTCAAATTCGGGATGTGATTGACCGAATTTTCAATGCGATTGATATCAGAATCGTACATACTTTAGGTATAGGTAGTGGGCTAATGTTCCTATTTACTTATCTGACGACCCGAATGGCCGAGTCGGCAGTGACCCTGCCTACGAAGCCGAGGGTCCCGGGTTCGAGTCCCGGTGGGGGCAAATATTTGTTTGATGAGTACGGATGTTTGTACCCTAGTCATGGTTGTTTATCTATCTAAGTATAATATTAATCTTTATAAGTATGTGTATCGTTGTCTAGTACCCAAGATACAGGGAATCCTAGTTTGGGGCTAGATCAATGTGTGTAGAAATAGTGTCCAAGTTATTGTTATTATTGTTGTTACTTATGAAATTGTATGAAACAAAATTCGTGATGGTTGTGTACTAGAGAAAGGATGTCAATCAGTTGTCTTCATATCGCTAATATTTTTGCTATGTAATTTGTACTTTATACCGTATTTAAATATGTATTTTTTTAAATTAAACGGACATTCTAGTTTTGAATTTGAATGTTTGATGGAAAACATCCTGAGGAAACCTTCAATCTCTGTAGCTGCGGCGATGGGCTAGCAAAATGGAGTATTGAACAACTGGCTAAATGTGGGCAGAATTTTTCTCTGCCATCCCTTATGGGAAAAGGCGTGACGTTAAGAATCTTTTTTTAACTTTTTTGTCTGTAGCTAGTTCTCATCTCTCCCTGCTGCAATGTCTCTGATGAATAACCGTTAATCATACGGCTACTCGATGAGGTTGCAATGAAGCTGGGGACATTACAGGTCCCATCCTGCACCCTCTGAAGCCACTCTTATCCCCAGGATCTAACTCTCCGGCTCCGCAACCCCTCCGACCACCGGCTCTACTCCGACTATAACCTGGTAGTTCACGCCATCACCTTCTTCCGTTTCTACGTGTCACCTGTCACGTCGACCTCTGTGGCGCTGCTGTTGTGACTCCTTCCATGTGAGAGGTCCTGGCCTCGAACCTTGAATTGGTTCACAGTTAATAATTTATTGTTAAACGCTGGTAAAACCAAGTGTATCAAATTCTCACTTCCAAATGTCAGGCAAGTTGAGACCAGTTTAGTGTTAGAAAACAGCACGTTAGAATTAGTAAATGATACGAAGTTTCTTGGAATAACCATTGATAGCAAATTGCAGTGGGGACCCCACATAGAGAAATTGGCAGGTAAATTAAGTTCTGCGGCTTATGCTGTTAGGAACTTCAGACAAAGCACGGATGTGGCTACATCTAGGCTAATATATTTTAGTTACTTTCATAGTGTGATGTCCTATGGTAACTTGTTGTGGGGGAAAGCAGCGGATATTCAAACTATTTTTATTTTACAGAAAAGAGCTATTCGAGCAATTTATAATTTAAAACGAACAGGCTCCTTAAGAGAGCTTTTTAAAGCAATTGACATACTAACAGTAGCTAGTCAATTTATTTTCGAAAATATAATGTATGTACGCAAGAACCTTACAACATTTTCCAAACTTATCGATAGCTGTAATGTTAACCTAAGAAATAATCACAGACTATGTGCGCCCCGATTTAGACTCGCGAAGGTTAGCAATTCTTTCAAGGGTCAGTGCATTCTCTACTACAATAAGATACCTCTGGAGATCTTGAAATTGCCATTTGAGCAATGTAAAATGCATGTTAAAGCGACTTTGTCGAAAAAGGGATATTACAATGTTCAAGATTACTTAAATGACAGGACTTTAAGGGGTTAATCTGGCTCAACACAGACCTTGCTGTTAATAATTTTGTATTCATTTATTCCTGCTTATTAATCATAACAATAACATTTTTCATATTTGTATTAGTTAAGCACAACCTATTTTTAAAAGAGATCTAAAAATGAATTTGTTGGAGTTTCTACGCCCTTCTTCTCCCACAGTGGTCCAATGTAGAGAAGAGGCAAAAAATTACGTTTGCTAAGTATATGTAAATTTCTACAGTAATAAAGTATTTTGACTTTGACTTTGACTTTGATCACTGACTGGGGACATAGAAAATAAATCCCCAAGTCTTGGATGTTCATATGTGTAACAGTAACAACGACGTAACGTTCTCTCTGGTTCCCACGACACAGGGTTTACTAGTGTGGGGTCAGAAGCAATGTATCTGCCTGTATATTTATATATAATGCGGACTTAATCCTAATAATAGAGAAGTAGTTTTTTTTTTAAAGTGAGTCAACTCGATGTGCTATTAATATCAGAAAGGCACATCACCAGCCGTTCAATATTAAATGGTGGTGATATACTTAGGTGAATACTTAGATGACAAAACTGCATGGTCCATACCATCTCAGCGCACAGAAATTCGACGAGGGGCGATGGATCAAGTCTATCACTCGCCGGCGAATTTCCTTAGACCGAAATCAGTACCTGTTGTAAAGTCACTTTAAAAAAAAAAAGGTATGGGGGAGTTTCTTGCCGTTTCTTCTTAACCCCGAGGCCCATCTTCCAAAACGGTGTAGTCTTTTTTTTATAAAAAAAAAATGACTTGTAGTTATAAGTAAGTATAATTTTGACGTTGAATAAGATAATTTATTTATTTATATTCAATAAAAAAAATGACCGACTCTGACTCCAATGTACACTCGGCGCCACGAATAAAGAGCTCTCGGAGAAACTGGCGGGGATTACTGCGCATGTGTACAGTCGCGGCATAATTCCGAAGTGCGTTTTTAGGGTTAGTGTGAAGGAATGAGTGTTCAGGACTTTCTTCACTTCTATTTTTCTCTGTTTGATATTTTGTTGATTGGGATATTAGCCGATGTAAATAATGGACTTTGTGTCAAATAAACTATAGGTACTCTCTATTGACAACATTTGTTAACGTCAAGGTTGAAACCTATATATAAATAACCCCCTAGCATAGAATGCCCCTAGTCACTAGGGCCTAGTGAATATTGATACTTGTAGTAATAGTCCTGCACACTCTTTTCTTCCCGCTGACTAATAATTTGTAACAATTAAACCACAATTAAGTTTTTAACACAAAAAATATTATTCATCTGACAGTAATGATATTCCTTCCATTAAATCATCCTGCGATAAGGAACAAGGCTGCTGTTGGATGCTGGAGGCACTCGTAGAAGGCACTTGTTCATCGTCATTGGAAGACGTAATAACGTTGGGTAATATTGTATGCGACTGTACTCAAGAAGCTTCGAGACGTGCTTTCGGTGCGGGCATCGGGAAGCGACTGATCAACGAATCAGGTGCCGGCGCTGACTACCGCCCCCGTCGCTCCTCACTTCCCCGCGCCAAACACTTGTGAAAAGTGACTACTGCGCATTCAAGGACAAAGCTCTTTAGTCGTGGCGCCGAGTATATCCAGGTACCATATCTACTTAAAAAATCACCCAGTGCGTGGCGGCAGAGCAATCATTATAGAGAAATCTATTAAATATCACTCTCTGCCTCTGATCGTTGTTTTGGCAGCCTTTCCCCGAATGGACCAGAAAAATTATTGTAGATTTAGGAATTCTCCCCGGATGGGTCTTAGATACCCAAAGCAATGGCAATCCATCGGTCGTTTTATAGTATCGATGTTTACAAAAGAAATACCACGTTAGTTTGGATTAATATTTCTCCGCCTCCCAGGGGAAAAGGTGATCTGCACACTACAGCTTCATTGATAACAACGTGATAACAAAGTGATAAGAATGAACACCATATAAACACATAATTAAAGTGACATACATAGAAAAAGACTAATATTCAACATACGCAATCTTACACAGTTTGACGACTGGTCTGACTATATCACCAGTCTGAGTTCTCAATTTGGCAGATCTGGCAACATTGTCTGAGCCCGGACAAAGTTCCCTAACATTACTTCGGCTGCTAGTATGACACTTGACTATGATAGAAACCTCACTATGGGTGTCTACTACTTTTACCCATATGATTGATCAAGGTAATTCAAGCCATAACCAATGAATCCGTCGCTAGTTTGGCGAAACTTGAAAAATGAATAAACACATTAAAAACATTTAACACTAATTAATTGACTCCTAAGTGTTATATACCTTTCGGGCACAGCTACTTCACGTAACAAAGTTTACCTACAACTACTCAGGCACTATTATAGTTTATCACTTATTGTCAACAAGATAAACTCACAACAAATTAATTTCTAATCCTACGACACTAATAAACACCTCTCAACAGTGACATTTGGAGTCGACAAATGGAATAATAAATTGTGACGTTCCTAGCAGAAAATTATTATGTCGTAACAGCACTATTTGTGGCTTTAATTGCCTACAACACATACTCACATTTGATTAAAAACAGGATATAATTGATCAACAAGTGAATCTTAAAACTACGATCGTATTTGTAAAGTATCTTGACAGTTACCACATGACTTCTGTCGCAAGTTACCGATGTGACGCTAGCGTCGACGCAGTGCATCCGATTTAGACGTGTGATGTGTCCAGCCGCGTTGAAATGTCCATTTATGGCCGACCAAACTTGAATTCACAGAATTCACGATGGAGTTATTTATTTTTTATTTTTAATACTTTATTATGAATGCACAAAATGACCTTTTCACACTGAATTTAATTTGATAAACACTTTTAAAACTGAGCGCCTCTACGCGATGATTATGCAATGCTATAAGTTTGTCCTCCTCATGGGAGCACATCATAAATGGGTGATGTTTTGGCAGTCTTTCCCCGAATGGGTCTCAGACACCCAAATGGCGAACTCTCAAACCAGATGATGCGCGCGGCTCCGTCCGCCTCAACGCCATGCGTGAGGACGGCAGCAAGCAGAGTCCCATGCCAGCCAGCCCTGAGCTCCCAGCTCGATCGCCGATGGCGGCACCTCGTGGGAAATTGTCGACGCGTCGGCGGCTGCCCCTTTGATGATGGTTGATGTTGACGAAGTTATGGGTTGGAGATTGATGAAGTTAAACACTGACGTGGTTACTTGGCTGCACTTTATTGACTTGAAGTACATTTATGAAAATTGAAAATTACTGACGATTGAGATTACTTATTATGATAAGACCGACCGCTACGGTGTCTGTTGAACAAGATTTAACTGAGAATTACATTGTGACACGACCATCCAAAGCGACGGCCTACGAGCAAGGTTTAACTGAGAGGTTATAACATGACACGACCGTCTTAGGCTTCGGCATATGAGCAAGGCTTGATTGAATGAAGGACTGGTTGAGACTTTTTTACACATCTTTTTGACGTGATAACGTCTTTAAAATCGTTTTAGTCGGGTGACATGATCAGAAACTTGTGTCACACCAAAACCTCACGAGCGCGATCGCAGGTATAACGAGAGAGAGACGGACCGATCTTCCGTCTCATCTCGAGCGCTGCCAGTCATTCCGTGAAACTTGTCACGCGGAATCCTCACGAGCGGAGGCTGGCATAGCGTTCGAGTGAGTGGACCGATTATCACGTAAACATCTCGATCGTAAACCTACTTTACAAACAACCAATTTTTTTTTAAATACAAATACACATTGCGTCAACAGATAGCCCCAAATAATATGTACCTGTGGATGATGCTGAGGGCTCCACAATAATACACTTTTTATATCAGTTAAGGAAGATATATGTATTGTGTAGCTATTTTTTGTCCCAAATAAATAAAAAATAAAATAAAACATCCATTTCCATAGTATCGAATCTTACTAAAGATAAACCATGTTACTTACAATTAACAGCCTCCTTTCAAAACTGCTCATATAAAGGTAAAAACCATTCCAATCAAGGAAAAGGCCGGATATCTAAATGTATCTTCCGTTCACTGCCCTCCAAAGCACAAGATTACAGAAACTATGTTCACCGAGTACCTTGAAACACTAGGTAGACACTTCATAGCAGAAAGTGTCTGAAAATTTCTCGTCTGATGTTCTCGTTTAACGACAACCCGTGGAAGAGAACTAAATAAAGCCCAGGCAAGTCGAACCTTCTGACTTTCTATACTAATGGACGTAGAAACTGGCCAATTGACCCTTACAAGATATCTGGCCTCATCGAGTTTTGTCACAAATTTTTGGTAGAGCTATGTTTTGATGGAGCAACAAGCCACTCACCAGTGCTACTGACAATGAGCACCACAATAACAAATATTGTAAAATCAAACAATTAGCATAAAGAGAAAACACACATTACGGCTAGAAAATCGGAACTTCATAGTAGAGAACACAAATTTAAACGTTAAACTATAATCACATGAAGAATGTGAAGAACATTTTAAGTACCAATACTAAACTAGTGACATGTTGGAATAGCACTCCACCAAACTAACACCGCAAGCCCTACCAACTGAAATCAAGGACATAGTACTAGAAAAACGCAGACTGCGCCGATTTTGGCACATTACTAGACTCAGGGAGGATAGAACAGCTCTTAAACTGCACTGAAGAGGCAGAAAATCTAACATTCAAATCACAAATGGAAAATCTATCCTCAATCCCTGCTACAAACTACTTAGTCTAGAAGCAACAAAAACTGACAAGCCATAGCAAAAGAAACCTACAATGCAGAAAAGTGACGTAAAGCAGACGTGTTCGGTGCTCATTTAGCAAGTGCATTTATCCCATATGATCCAAATCCAAAGTATGAAGACACTCCAATTGATGAGATATTTTACCAGGTCTTCCAGCTGGATCTACGAATTATACTGGTTTAATTTAGCCCAAAGAAATGTACTGTACATGAAGGCAACCGAATTTGATCTGATAACCATTGTTCTGCTAGAGCTTCCTAGAGAAGGTTGTGGAAAGTAGGACGGTCTCAGCACAGCATTGAAAAGTATTGTGAGGAAGTCAATGCCCTCACAATACTTTTCAATGCTGTACTGAGGCTGTCATAATTTCCACAACAACGGAAAATATCACAAATCATAATGATCCATAAACAAGGTAAGCTGATATCATATAGATAGACCAATAAGCTTGTTCCAATCATGTCGAATTAATTGAAAAATATATACTGTGAAGAACTCCAACACTAAAAGAAAAGCAAGTCTCTATATTCAGCCATCAGGTAATTAGTTCATTATATTTTTGTCCATGAAGTATTCTTCTCCTGATTTTTTTAATTTATTTGTTATTCGTTTTCATAAGCAATTAGTGAAGATACTGTAAGGTTTCAGAATCTTTTCCTTTGAGCTTTAGAGTAAGGAGCAAAATTTTGCTGTGCTAATATTTCAAAAAAGCTTGCGGCTAATACTTTGATCTTTGTAAATATTATTGGATAAAGAATGTACCATCCAATTATTCTTTCAGCGTTTTCTAATTGAAGTTAAACAAGAATTGGTTTAAATAAACCCCTTTTGTTATACTTTGTGTAATACCTGGTTTCCTGTAGTAAAATATTATACTCAATTACAAATTAACAAACTTTGTTTTCCTCTCTTCTATTGCAATGCCTTTTTCACAAGGTTCATAAATAACACATATATCCTTATAACATCCAATGCAACATCAATTATATGGAATACAATAAATATATTGAGTACTCTATACGTGTGTATCTTAAAAACCTTTTAAAGGGGCTTTTAGGACATTATTCCGAGGAAATTATTTTTCAAAAAACCCGACTTGATCAGAGCATTTTTTTTCTATTTTAAATCATACAAAAATAGTAGAAACTGTACATTTTTATTGATTGCCGAATCTTACCAACCATTGTATTGTCTACCGCATATCTAACTAAACTACTGAAGTAATTAAAAAAGGGAAAAGATTCGACTGCAGTACACTAAAAACACGCTTGTATTATGGAGATAAAACTTAGTGTAATTGCTGAGCTCAGCCCACATCAACCCACTTCTGAGCACAGGCCTCTTCTCTATAGCGCCAACCCCTAGGGTCCTATAATAATAATAATAATATTAATAACTTTATTTATTTCTCTCTCACACAGTAAAGTTGTGTATGTGCGTGTGAATGTGTGGTGTATGTGTGTGCATATGCGTGTGTAGATGTGTGTGGGAGGGTGTGTGTGTTATGTGTGTGACTGAGTGTATGGTTGATCAAGTAATGGTAAATATATGAGTAAGGGGGCAATTGTATGTAAGTATTAATCTCTTTATCGAAGAAGAATACTAGTTGATGTTAATGTCATTTCATAACAATTAATAATTCCTCAGTATTATTATTAGTAGAACTTAGTAGTAACTTTTTTACAGATATATTTACTAAGGGAATAAATATTCAATTTGGAGTTAATTCGGTTGTATAAGAGATAGCCGAGAAAGCCAAAGAACCTGCCTGTAAAGGCTTTAGTCCAACGGGTAGATGATGAACAAACTACGGATTTAAGACGTTTGTTGATATTTAGTAATGGGTCGAACGTTAGTATCGCATGTTGTTTTAGAGTAGTGTTAAGTATAAAAGGTTGGCGTACAGAGAGGACACCAGCCAAAGAGTACAAGTCTGTAGGATATAGAAACGGTAAGGACAGGCTAACTTTCAAAATAGCTCTCTGGGCTCTTTCCAGGGTCATTAAACTAGACTTACATGCATGACTATGCCAACCACATGCATTGAGATCCTGTCGACTTTATTATATCGTCGGACCAATGGGCACCTGCTCGTCTGCCCACTGGCCTTGTCACTACCCTTGGCTATCACTCTGTTACTGCTTTGGTCCACTGTCCGTCATTCTATCTGGCCAAGTGTCCCGCCCATCTCCGACTCAGTCCCGTTATCCGCTTACTTTCGACCTTCGTCTTCCGTCAACTTTCGACTTTAGGCACGTGGTTAATGAGAGAGATACTCTAACACGGAACGCTCCATTGCATAATTCGTCCATGTTTCGGCTCTATAAAAATGTTTATTTTTTTTAATTAATTAATTGGTTAAAAATGTTTTATTTTTTAAATTAATTAATTGGTTAAAAATGATTTATTTAAAAAATGTTAATTGGTTAAAATTGCTCCTTAGTTGTCAGGCAGTGTGGTAGTTTGAATTTAAAGACTTCGCCAGTTTCCCGAAGGCAACCCACCCTAATCCGACGCGTCTGGTCATCTCCTTCACCTGTGCATCTCGGTCAAAGGATAAACGATGTCCAAAATAGACGTAATCGCTGACCACCTGCACGGTGTTGATGCCAATAATTATTGTCGGTACATTTAAAGAGCGATTCATCATGATTTTGGTCTTCAACATGGTCATCCTGAGACCGACTTTCAGGAAAGCTTCAAGCAGTTCTGCGAGCATATGTTAGAGATCTGAGACTCGTTCAGCGACGAGAATGAGGTCATCCGCGAACCTTTGATGCCACATGCGCGCCCCGATTATTTTGACTCCTTTCTAGCTCCAATCCGAATCGATAAAATTATTTATTAGTGAATTAACGCGTTTAAATTTCATATATACTTTCTGGGTCCTAGACTGAAAACCAGCGTCATAGGCCTTCCTGCGACATTATGCCGATTCTTAGGCACAGAACTTCATTTAAGTTCTGTGGTAGAGCCCTTTTGCTGTCGCAATGTGTGTGTTTGTATGTGGGTATCTGTATGAAAATAGGAATGGTATGAATGATATATTTTTTTGTCTGTGTTTGTTTTAATCTCTGTTTGTTTTTTTTGTCTGTGTTTGTTTTAATCTGTGTATTTCTTTTAAATGTATGTGTTTATGCAGATACAGGAAATAAATGTATATGCTACTCTTTTGATTTCAACAGAAATTGTGGCGAAGAAATTTTCAATTTCCCATCGAGCTATGTTCTAAAAAAATACTGTTAATGTTTATTACTAGTGGTTCTGTGAGAACAGTAGACCTCGCTTGTTTAAAATGTCAAGCTTGTAGGTCTGCTAGGAGTACATTAGAATGTTGATGATCGATGATGATGAGTCAGTCAGTAACAAAATGACGGAAATTTAAACGGCTGTCGTTTTTAATATCATTCCCTAAAAAGTGGTCTGCTGATTAAAAGTCAACCTGTATATAAATAGTAGCGGTTGTGGTTCTGCCTACTATGCGAGAGGTCCCGGGAGTTTTTTTTACCCACAGCCGGGGATCGGGCTGTGGGTAAAAAAAACTCCCGGTCTTGGATTTTTGATGTTTAGATGTGTATGATGTCTCTGTTTCTGGATCCCACGACACCTGGTATCCTAGTGTGGCGCCAGATGGAATGCCTGTGCCTGTATATAAAAGTTAATGTTTATGTTTATAAAAAAAAACACATGACCCTCCTCATTTCCGCGGCTCTGCAGTCGGGTAAAAACAAGAACCATGACATATCTACATATCTTTATTTTAAACTAAATAAAATAGATTCGTGGTCTAATGGTGACACTCTCGTTGCTCAAGCAGGAGCTGCGGGTTCGTATCCCGGTGCTGACCATGTACCAATGAGATAAGCAATGTTTCTTGACTACAGTATGCGGACGTCCTAACAGTGATGAAAAACGTGGTGAGTATACCTTCAATCTCCATAGCTGTGGCGATGGGCTAGTCCCTTTCCATGCAAAATGGAGTATTAAATAACTGGCTAAACGTGGGCACAATTGTGCCTCCGCCACCCCGTATAAGAAAAGGAGTGACGCTATGTTTTTCCAACTAACGATAGCCAAAGCTTTAAGCTGGCATACATAACGATCCACCATGTACGTTCTATAATTCATAATTCGTTATTGCATACACATATTTTATCAGTTATATTAAAAGAAAATGCACGTTCGAAGGCGAGCTTATCTCTAAAAAGAAATATCTTCATATTTTTCTTAAAAGGGTACGCAGTGCAAAATAACTAGTATAAATAAAATGCCTACGAATAAATTAAACATTGTTATCTGGTATATACCCAATATTGTTACCAAAAATCATGCAAATAAACTTATTTGATTTGATACCCAATGGGTTCGGAGACAACAAGAAACCCATGGCTGCCTCGACCCACCTGCCTAAATAACCACCGGTTGACGTCGAATTCTTTGACCTATCCTACTCAGTGAGCGAGGGAAGAAAAAGAGGTTACAAGGCATTGTTGAAATGCATCAATTGTACATTCCGGTCGGGCGAGCTCACTGCGATAATGAGACCTTCGGGAGCCGGGAAGAGCACTCTCATGAATATATTAGCCAGATATATTATCTTCTATCTAATTAAAGCATCAAATGAACAAAACTTTTTGAATTTCCATAAAGAACCCTTATCGGGTGAAGGTAAGTATCCTTACGGAATTATGTATACGAATTAGGTTTGATTGTGAATTTACGGCAAACATAAGATTGATAGGCGCTACCAGGTATATCATTTTCTAAGAAGAGACCCTGCTTCGCGCTAGGTAGCTTCGTAGCAATTCTCGTAGCGTTTTCGTAGCCGACACCAGTCTGTTACGCGCTGTCATCGGCACCGCATGAACTTTTCGTTGAAAGCTTCCGACCGTTACCGCGAGTGAAAAACTTTTGGGAGTTAATGTTTAAACTATTATATATCAAACTTTTATAATACCAAATTTATTTTTGTATGTAACAATTGATAAGTGACTTAGTGATTGTTTCTTTAAGTTTTGTGCGAGGAAGTTGTGTTAAAAAATGTGTTCATAATTTTTAAAAGAACATGGGCTGTACCACTATTATTTAGGATATTTGAACTCTAAATAACAGACGGTTTGATGACAATGACGAATATTATTTGGTGAAATTCGGTATATTGTAATAAATTGTTTGTGATAGTTGAGTGTAAGTGAATGTTTTGAACAGCGAAGAAATATTTCTAAACCATTAAAAAAATGAATAAGCGGAGTGTAAATTATACATTGTAAACTTTGTAGATTAAAAAAAATACAATAACATTGTTAGGTAACTCAAAGTCATGTGCATAAAGATAAAATAAAAATTTCAAAAATGGTGTTAAACTATGACGAAAATATAATTGTAGACACAACAGCGGGTGTAGATAAGCAGTTTTGGGACTACTTTGAAGCTACCCCAAACACTAGCGTTACATCTCCAGCCCCAAGTGGGGACCAACCGAGAGACCAGAGGGCAGTGTTGGCTACATATTGGTTCCTGTTTGTTGTTGGCGCGTTGGGGAACTTGGCGGTGTTGGCGACGTTGGCCAAGACTAGACGGAGGAGGTCCAGGGTCGACCTGCTGATGACGCATCTGGCTATCGCTGATGTGTGTGTCACATGCGGAGTCATTCCTTTGGAGGTGAGCGGTTTGATTATACCCAAGGTGCATTTTCAAGTATTCAAGTATTTTATTGCAATAAATTACACGTTATACGAGGTGTTATAAAATTAATTTGGTACCAATGTCATTTTACCCTATTGGGTGTAGCAAATTTGCAGTACAAAGTAGGTATTAAGAATAAGTTTTAAAGTCACAATGTATTATAGATGTAGTGAATAATCCTTTCCTTTCGTATTTTCTCGGAAATGTTCGTTTTTGTCTTACTACCTCACTCGCACTCAGTACCCGTCAAACGGGCAATTTGACATTTGACATTGATAAATAAAGTATGCGATTTATTTGATACCTACACCTGTGCCTACACGTAATTTAATAATACAGTAATTCATAGACACATCGGCACCATTCGGGTGTTATCGTTGTTCCGAGTTTTGCCGATAGGAAAGGATTATTCACTACATCTATACATCATCTCATTTCAATTCAATTCAAAGCGTTGTAAGTCATAGGCACATAATAGTCAATCGCCTCAACACAGCACCCAACTATACACGCAATCATTTACACCGGTCTTGGCAATAATAAATTAATATTTTACGTCACACTATAACAGCAATAATAATTTAACGAACAGTATCACTTAGGGGTAATTTTCATTCATTCATTTTTTTTACTAATTAATGAAAAAGCCGACATGCCGATGTCCCGCCTCAGCTCAGCGTGAAGTGGCTACTCATTATGGGATATTTAAAGTTCGGATAATAGGATGCATATTAACCTTATGTTGAAATGGCTATTATTAAAAATCCCGCGATTCTGGGAACGTTCTATTCGCATACTTTTTTGACGCATAATTATTCCTGCTTCCTACACTGATTATAGAATTGGATGTGTTGTTACCTAAGTTTAATTAAAATATTTTAATATATTTTTCACTAATACATACTCGTAGCCCCTCTTACACCCTACACATATACATATTTGCAACGGGAATTAAAAAAAGACTTTTAGTAAATATATATCCGAATATATTTTAAATCCCGGAATGCCAGGATACATTTTGAATTTTTAGGGTTCCGTACCTCAAAAGGTAAAAGAAACCCTTATAAGATCACTCGCGTGTCTTTCCATCCGTTTGTGACAGGCACTTTTCTCAGAAACTATAAGGACACAAACTTTTGAAATCTTATTTGCAAAATAATTATCCTGATAACTGCAACATTAATCAAATCTAATAAGGAAAAAATATGGCCCGCAAAAAGTGGTAGGAAAATGACAAAACGAAAAAAAACACCTTAATAAGTCATATAGGGTAGCGTTGAAAAGGGCTCTTTATAAAATTGCCATCCCCCCCCCTCATCTCCAAAACTACATGTTCTAAAATAGTGAAAAAAAAATTGCAGAACATAGAACTTAAGCCAAATATTACAGGAAAAGCTACCCGGAATTGCCACGGTTTTTTATTTATCTGTAAACCAAACTGGCAAATCGCAGGCCAT
Organism: Argyresthia goedartella; assembly: GCA_949825045.1. NCBI lineage: Eukaryota > Metazoa > Arthropoda > Insecta > Lepidoptera > Argyresthiidae > Argyresthia > Argyresthia goedartella. Next base: position 3,921,351 of record OX463823.1, on the reverse strand, counting down.
GATTTTGGGTACTCGTCACTCTCATAACCTAGTTCAGAAAATGCCCGTCGACCCTATAGTGTATGATGGTAACATAATCTCATACAGCGAGAAGGCCAAGAATCTTGGGGTTGTATTTGATAAATTGTTGTCCTGGTCGCCCCATGTTTGTGAGGTCAGCAGACGAGATTTCACTCCCTACGGAGATTGCAGCACTTCCTGCCACAGCAGACTAAAATCACCCTTGCCCAGTCCCTCCTACTACCTTTAATCGACTATGCAGATGTTTGCTGGATCGGTGCGAACGAAGAACAACTGAACAAACTCGAACGACTTCAAAACCTCGGGATTCGGTTTGTCTTCGGGCTGCGCAAGTATGACCATGTCTCACAGTATCGCAAGGAGTTGGGGTGGCTTCCGATCCGCCTTCGTCGTGATATGCACGTTCTCTCCTATCTGTTCAACATTTTGCGAAACCCCCGCTACCCCTCATATCTTCGAGAACGTTTCGAGTTTATTTCCTCCAGGCATAGCAACCGGAGATCCCACACGATGTCTCTTCTCTCTACTCCTCGGCATAACACTGCCGCTTACAAACACTCGTTTAGGTTAACGGCGATCCGACTGTGGAACGCACTTCCCTGCGCTATTAGAGATAGTCCCTCAATTTTCACTTTTAAGACAAGATTGAAAGAGCATTTCCTTTCTCTTTCTTGATAGGTACTTTTATATATGTATATATAAGTAGTATATGTTTGATATATATAAAAATTTTTGCTTTTGTATTTTATTTAGTATATATCATGTATTAAATTATTATGTTTTAGTTGTAAACAATTAGATGTACAGTTTTATTGCGCACTAGGACTCTCCTGTTGCACAATTTTTCCTGTCCTACCTAGGTTTGCTGGTAGAAATCTCTCTTTAGAGATAAGCTCGCCTTTGCTCATAAAATGTTTTGTTACCTTACTATTTCTATAAGATTTCTGTGCAATAAAGAATATGAAAACTTACAAATGCACCTGGGTAGGTACATAGAGTATGAAAGTAGCCAATAAGTTTGCAAACAACATTTTGCTATGTAAAATCCAAACTATTCACTCAATACCACCTCTACTATTGTACGGAGCCCTTCACACGCGAGTCCGATTCGCACTTGACCGGTTTTTAGGGTTCTGTACCCAAAGGGTAAAAACGAGACCCTATTACTAAGAATCCGCTGTCCATCTGTCTGTGTGTCTGTCCGCCTGTCATCAGGCTGTATCTCATGAACCGTGATAGTTAGCCAGATTAAATTTTGACAGCTGATGTATTTTTGTTGCCGCTGTAACAAAAAATACTAAAAAACTGAATAAAATAAATATTTGAGGTGGCTCCCATACAACAAATATTTCAATACAAACTTATAAATGCACCTGGTTACGTACATGGACTGTGAAAGCAGCCGAACCAATTACTTTATACCTCTTGTTATATAAAATCCAAACCATTCACTCCACACCATCCCTACCATTGTACGGTGGTACGGAACCCTTCGTGCGCGAGTTAGACTCACACTTGGCCGTTTTTTATTAAAACGCCGCTTCCATACTTTTATAGCCAAAAATAATTTCAGGTTAATATGCATCCGAATATCCTATCTCTTAGATATATTGTCTATATCTACATCTCAGAATATTTTTGTTTTGAATGAATATGTAATTACGAATACTTGACATATTGATTCAAAACAAAAGATTTCTTGAGATATAATTAAAATTTTATCCCATAGTGAGTAGCCGCTCTAGACCATATTAGTATGACGATGATGATGATTACACTCATTGCGATGACATGGTATGCTGACCCCGCCCGGAATTCCTCCGACATACAGGCGTCAAAGGAACACTCCCTCCCGTACCGAAACACTACACTAATTAGTTAAACAATTACAATCTAAACTGACTCGGTGGCCGAAACGAGAACTATAGTGACAAGCGTGAAATAATATACCAAAAAAAAAACGGGCAAGTCGAAGGATGAGAAAAAATCACGGTTTTTGTGTTATGTGATGGAACTGAGAATTTACGTTATACAGATTGGAAGTCCATTAATAAAGCTGTGAAACAATCAAACTTGTAGGTCAACGCATACAGAAGATACTGCCGTTCAAGCCGCTAAACTGCTGACATTGCTCGCTACTCGCGAGGGAAACGTACTTGCTGTTGACCAAGGATCATGAAATTTGACTAGAAGCAAGTAAAGGAAAAACATCGAAAACCATATACTTTAGTTACATTACAAAAAAAAAGTGATTTGTTCTAAATCGGTGTGCGGGTCACAATCGCACTTGGCTGGTTTTGTATTTTGTTACATTATTGTTTGATCCTTAAGTATTCTTATACGATGGTACGAAACTATTTTTTACTTCCTCACCAGTACAAATATTTATACTTCGCTGAATGGCCGAATTAATTAAATATTGCGAACTGAAATGAAAGAGTTAATATATTCCTTTTTTTAAAGGCATATTCTATTATTTACTGTAGTCACCCATATTTAGGAGGTTTTTTTTGAGAAGACTAAAGTTTTAGCAAAGAAAAGCGATAAATATATTTCAAAATGTTCATATTTAGTGGCAGATTGTGCGGAAACTATAAGTGATATCGCTTTTATGTTCACAATAAGTGTGTAGTACATTTATCGATGATCATTTATTTCTTAATTTCATGTATCGTATGTGGTTTTCTTTAAAACTATACAACTTTGGTCACATTCGGAGCAGCGGGAAGGTGACGCACACCCCGAAAGGGAAAAAAGTGTTCTTACATTTTAACTTCGCTCTATAACCTACAAAGCCCAATAGAAAAAAGAATAACACAAAACATTGCTATTATTTTTTGCTTAAATTTTTGTATCATTTATGGTTGTATATGATACATGTATATGTCGTAGCTATATTGTAGAATTTGATCATTTCATGAAATAGCCATTCAATTGATCATTTCATAAAATGGCCAACCATTTCATCATATAGTCAATTATTTCGTGAAATTATCAGAAAGGGTTGAATTTCACGAAAACATGTCTTTTTAAAAGAATTTTTGTCTTAAACATGTCGAACTAACACGAATACTATTTGGTGGTTTCCTTTTAGTCTTAACCTTAAGCTACCTTAGTGTTTTGCCCCAAAATATTTCAATGAAAGTTCTAATACAACCATGGTTGGCTATTTAATGATTATGCTACGATATGGTTACGACATATTATATGTATAACGTCATAACGTCAACACATTATGGCAGAGCATTCGCCAATAGCATAACATCTCGAGGTCGACTTACTTAATTTTACCATAAGTTAACATAAGCTTTGCATAAAATAATAATATCGTAGTATCTCGGGTTTTACTTTATCAGCCATATTCGGTCGCTGTTATGGATCTACATTATATCACGGAATATTTAATACTACACTTATATGGCACGGTGCGTGGCATAATTGCTGCGTTAATTACATCCGTTGCTCAGCTACGAAACTTGGTGACCTCGTAACCTACGTAGGCCTCAATATCATGAACATCATAGCGTCACTATGAATCCCATACGGGGTGGCAGAGGCCCAGTTCTGACCACGTTGAGCTAGCTTATTAAATACTTTGACATTTGAGCAATCAAAAACCATATAAAAACGACTGTCTGAAAAGGGATATACGGTGTTCAAGATTACATAAATGAGAAGACTGCGTGGGGTTAATCCAACTCAACAAAGGACTCGATATAGATTAGGTATTAGATATTGTGCACTGTCAACCCTTTTATGATACATTTTCCCATCGTGCCTTGGTTTTATGGCAGAAATCTAGAGATAAGCTTGCCTGTGTACATATTTTGTCTCTTAATTTAATAATTATGAACTCGCTGTTAATTGTTTTATAATTATTTATTCCTGAATACAATATATAATATTTGTATTAGTTAAACACAACACATTTTTAAAAGAGATCTAAAAATCAATCAAGGAATTTCTTCGTCTTTTCTCCCACAGTGGTCACAGCAGTTCTTTTATGGGACAATAAAATTCCGCAAGAAATACAAAACTTGACTGAAGCTCGATTCAAAAAATGTATAAAGCACACTTTGTGCACTAAGGCCTACTACAAAATTAATGACTTTTTACAAGACACCGATATCTGGCATTAAACCAATTCATTGCACCCAATATATTATGTTCTATGTAATAATAAGGCACCTACCTAATGTTATATTATGCTTTCTTGAATATGTTATGAAGTTCATTAAGTCTTAATTTTTGTGCTATTCTGAATAAAAATCTTTGAACTTGAACTTGAACTTGAATGAATATTAGAATCGTGTAAATACCAAGTTCTCCTACATTGTTTAACTTTTGTTGAAGCAGCTTTTTAGAAGGCTTTGACTTATTTACGACGAGAATATAAATAAATTAATCTCGAGAATCACAAGGGTCTTTTGGAGCCTTTTTATGGCTTCACTTGAATGAGATTTGCACCTTTTTATTTGCTCTGGGATCTTAAATTACATTTCGAACCGCTAGTTTTAGAGATGTTCTATTATTTGTTTGTTTTGTTGACTTTTTTATTCATTCTGGCCTTACACTAGGATACCCTGTGTCGTGGGAACCAGAAACAGCGACGTCACAAACATATAAACGGAGGATGTTTATATGTGTGCGGGATTCGATCCGGGACCTATCAATTGGGTTGGTTTAAAGTTAAGACGCAGCCAACTATGAGTTGATTATAGATATTAATAAAACAGTAGGACCAGTCTATCTGTTCATTTAAGATAAGTAATAAAAATAAAAGCAATTTACTTGAGAACAGCCATAGACCACGAATCAGCGATTTAAGAATTATTTTCTGTCTGTCTTGTCTGTCTATTTGTTTGTCGAAAACGTCAAAACTACTGAACCGATTTTCATACGGTTTTCACAGGTTGATAACATAATCAGTAACAAAGTTGGCTTTGTTTGATTGAGATCACACGTGTAATTTTTTTAACACCACTTTTAAGATTTTTGGGTACTGCTTTATTTCTTAAATATGATAAATACATTTTGCTGGCTATGTATGAGTTCGGTACTAAGGTGTAACGATCTAGCTAGGTCTCATTACAACAAAAATAACTTTTTGCCCGCTCAATAGGATCGGGTATTTGATTGTGTAAACAATATAAAGCTGTGGATCATTGGGGGATTGGTTGCGGGACGACGCTTGATAAGAGCGGCGCGGGGCAATATTGCTTGTGGCTGAGCAGCGCGCCGACCGTAAGACGTGTGGAATATTGTTTAGTATAGTTTGCCTTAAGTATGGTAGAAATCTGATAACCGTTATAGTGTGTTGTAAAGTTGAATTTTACTTGTCGGCTATTTTCTTCTAGCAGAAGAGGAGCGATGACTTCAACGCAGTAAGGTTTAATTTTGTATGAAAGCTCTTTCGATTTAAAAGCTTATTGTTTCTTTTATTTTTGACCTGATAGCATGTTTCATTTTAGTGTGTTAGAAAGGGATGGGTATAGTCGTTATTTGACTTCAAACTCAAAACAAACGATTATAAAATTTGTAGGGCTCCAAAGTCTGTCCCACTAGTCAATAGAAAAATCAATACTCAATTTCGTTGACATGGATGATATTATAGTTCCAGTATTTTAATTGAGGAACGAAACTGATAGACCAACATCTTATTTAAAAAAAAATGTGTCAAAGTTGGAGGTCTACTTATTAATTATAAAAAGCTTGAGTTGTTATTTTGTTCCTACGGGTACTTTATACCCCCCGGACATCGAAAATTTTGCTTTTTAAGATTCACCAAGACATGTATTTTTGTCATAAAAGTGCAATTTTTTTTTTTTATTTATTAGGAAGAAGTGCATAACATTAAATATACAATACTGCAGAAATATTTGATCTCATAATTCAATAAAACCTCCCACTCCACTGTCTACACCTGCCTCCCAGGGTTTTGCAGTGCAGTATGATGAAACGCTGACTTTATTAATTGCCTGTTGAATTTGGCTCCTTGACTGGACTAAACACTCTGGGCATTAAAATGAGTTTGCCTACATTAAAAGCCCGAATGAAAACCAAAATCACCAGGCTATTGTAATCACTCGCCACCAACCACTTGTGGCGACCACTGACCACAAGTGGCTGAAGCGTGCTGTGTCTTCTTGCAGATCTTCAACTGCCTTGGGATTCGGTCACAGAATTAGATTCTGTCAGTTCCTTACGGGAAATTCTAAGATAGGATATTGAAATTATGACAATTCTCAATATATATACATACATAACTATTCATTATAGTAGTTATAAAAGTATCTTTTACAAGGCATATTTTAATGAAAACACTTCATTTTGATTGTGCTGATTAATGGCGATATTCAAATACTATTACCATAGTTCTCTTTCAAGTAGTTAGGTATCAAAGAATAGGAAAAATGTCTGACTCATTATTTTAATCCGAATGTTGAACAATTTATAGTTTAATACCCGCAAATAGGAGAGTACGTCCATTTATTTGTAATTTATACCGCTCCCCCGCATTTAACTGGGAACATCTGAAGATGTTTGCATTATCACAACAAACCGAAAGTATCTTGAGATGTAAATAGAACGAGTTCACGCTCTTAGCGGGGTTAGGATTAGGAGAAGTTTTCTAATTGGATACTTACTGCGAAGGTTTTTTCCAAAGCCAATAGATGGTGTTGATTGAACCCTTACTTTTTTAGTGTTCCGTACCAAAAGGGTATTATTTTATTACTAAGACTCTGCTGCCTGTCTGTATGTCTGTCCGTCTGTCATCAGGCTGTATCTCATAAACCGTGATGGTTAAACAGTTGAAATTTTCACAGATGATATAATTATATTGACTTGCTATAGTTATTATCTCAATTTTGTTTAAATTGACATACAAACAAGTTTTCTGACGTGCCCTACAGTGGCACATTTGCGAGTTAATTGATTTAAAGAATGGGTCTGAAATATTTAAATATCTTTACTTTCAATCACACTTTTTTTGTTTGTTTAACTTTCTTGAAGACGACGCTTCCGTACCTCGTGTTTAAAGTGGTCAAAAGCCTTTCGTAACCAATAACAATTAAAATCACGTCTGTCTACAGGTCTCTACATTATTGAACAAGAACATTCAAGGAAAACAGAGCCTCTCTGGCTTCATAATAGGTCCAAACCCAAATTTGCTGTCAGAAATTTGTGCATGGCACTTGACTCTAATCCGCACATTCACCATACGCCAAAGGATTAAAATGGAAGGGATGTCTTTGTAGGGATATGATGCGGAATCCTATCCTACTATTTTTTCTAGTATGTAGAGTAGGTAGGAGAAATGGAGTTCATACAAAGAATGAAGAATAGTATGATTGATAGTTTAGAATAACTGAACTACTGAATAACTGAACGGGTAACTGATATCAAAACTGCGCTCACAGACTACTATGCATACGCACATTCCAGACTATCGTATGGTATTATATTATGGGGGAATTGTTGTGAAATAAAGGATATTTTTATTCTACAAAAGAAATGTATTAGAGTACTTACAAATATTGACCAAATGGTATCTTGTAGATCTTATTTTGTAAAACTCCAAATACTTACTTTAACTTCTATATATATATTAGAATCTTGCAAATTTGTAAGAAAACATGGTAACTTATACTCCCCTCTAGAAAATAAAAATAAAAGGAATAATCGAGACCAAAATAAATTAAAGAAACCATTTTCAAAGTTATAACTCGTGTCTTCTAGTCCCCATCATATGGCCATCAAAATATACAATCACATACCAAATTACTTAAAAAACATAGAGAAAGAAACACTATTGATTACTTATTTAAAGATGTTCCTCATTGTAAAATGCTATTATGATGTGAAATAATTTTTCAATGATAAAATTAGGTAAACACTTCAAGTCGCTAATTACTTGCACATTACATGTTATTACTAATTTAATGTTTATATAATTTACTCTTAATTTATTTCTTTATTGTTAATAATAATAATCTCTACAATATTTTTCTAATTGTCTCCATACAATTTTGAACATAAATGTAATCATCCTATTTTTCGTAAAATGGACAACTGCCTGTCCTTTGCATGTTGCTGTGCCCTAGCAGGGCGTCACAATGTACTAACTTTTATTCTACCACCTTGTGAAATTTTGTGACTTTGTAATAAACTATTATGAATTATGAATTATGAATTCAAAACTTTATTTTAGAAGAGAATAAGTATGTTATTTAAAATAAATTTTACAAGCAGCTAGAAATGCAATAGGCATAGAAGCCAAAGGCTAAAGAGAAAGTAAATTGTAATATTTTATAAAAATATTCACAATCCTGTGGGTGGTCTTAATAACATACAAAACGCTTTTTCTTACATGCGCTAATGGTTTTGAACGTGATGTCACATATTTTTATATTTGCAGTAGTGTCGGCATATAATACTTAGATAAATATCTAACCAATTTAAATTCACAATAGGCACAGAGCGAGCATTTAACCGTGCACTTTTGGGTTTATCGGTTAATTTAAAACTCTAATCAAGAATAAACTACTAAACTTCAGCTACATTTTTAAAGAGTACAGTAAAAATAAATGTGCACAGTTGGTATTTAACCAATCGGTTAAACACCGGCCTTACATATTTTTATTCTTGATTCGTTTATTTATCTGGGTACGACTGTTTAAATAAAACTGCCAAAGTAATCTTTTCCCCGTATTTTTGTTTCCAATCGCGTTTATTCCACGCATTTTATTTTCTTTACGTTTTTGTTGGCAGTAGGTAGGTAGGATTTTCTTCATGCTTTAATTGCCATTGGTTCTTTTTTCAGACAAATAGTTTCCTTTCCATTTTTTTCTTAAAGTTATTTTTATTCAATACATCTCTGTACATTGCAGATAAGCAACAAAGAACAGTCAAAAAACACAATCAAAGATTTTTAGTATCATTTTCTGTCTATCTGTCTGTCTGTTTGTTCGAGGATAACGTCAAAACTATTGAATCGATTTTCATGAGATTTTCACAGATGACTAAATGATAATTAGGAACAAAGAATAGGTTGTTTCATCAAAATCGTACATGTGATTTTTAGCGTCATTTAGAAAAGTTTGGTTAATACTTCATTCACAAAATTTTGAAGTTGCGTTTTGATAACTGAGTATGAGTTTAGCATTATTATAACAATCTAGTACAGCCAAATCTCTCCAAAAACACTATTTTACAAGTTTAACAAACATTGTCTTTTCCCGCAGTATAAGATCCGCAATTTCACTGCATAAAACAATATAAAGCGGTGGATCATTCGGTTCATATGCAATATTCGTGATCTTCAAGTCGCTGGTTTAAATGCCGCCGATACGAAACATTTTGTTATTATTTATTTTTTCCTTTTATTTGTTGCCAAGTAAAAGGTAACGTAGGCACAATACTGCATCTGCCACCCCGTATGCGAAAGACGTGATGCTATAATAAGTTGTAAAAGGTACCCTTTATCGATCAACACGCTAAACTGAAGGTGCCGGCAGTGGTTGTATTGTGATTGCAAGGTTTACGAGGGAGGGAGGAGTTATAAACAGGTGCAGCTGGGATTGGAGCTGTTAACCCTTTTTATCATCGTGAACGTAATTAGTACGGAGTAAAAGACGGGGAGTTGGGGCGGAAAAAGCAACGAAGACTGCTGCTGGCTTAATAGCGAAATAAGAGCTGTTTACCCTTTCTGGCGTTCTAAACAGAAACGGCGTGGTGGAAAGAACGGGGGGTTTTGGTAGCTGATAGAAAAAATGACTGCTGCTCGAAAAACAACTGCTGTTAACTCTTTCTGGCGTGGTGAACACAAACCGTAAGGAGGAATGGACGGAGTTACAAGAGCGGAGCTGCTGCTAGCCATATAAATTAATTGGAGCTGTTAATCCTTTCTGACGTGGAGCTCAGTAGCCAGTACTGAGTAAAAGACGGTGTGTAGGGGAGTGAAGCCCCACTATTGAAACAACGATTTCTGCAACGACAAATAGTCAAATTGGAGCTGTGACCCCTTTCTGCCCATATTGAAACAGAAATAGCGAATGCTGCTGGCCCAATAGATAAATTGGAGCTGGTAACCCTTTCTGGTATGGTGAACATGGGCGGCAAAGAGAACTGGGGGATGGGGGGAGGATCCCCAGGGCCAGATTGTTGGCTATAAGCTTAGGCTTATGCTATAGCGTAAGCGCTCTAGTACAAATATTGAATGTACTGTTCCAGCTATTTCAGTGAGATCCCTTCGACTTCATCATTTTTGTTCGATCAACCTTCACCCTCCGTGATCCTGTAGCTTACATAATCCCCCTCATATTTTAATTTTTAGTAATATTTCGCTATTTCCCTCTACATCCCTCTACATGTGTATGGTGATCGGGGCTTTTGCCACTGCCGTTTAGGAAAATGATTCGACGATTTACTATCATGCACTTAAGGCGATGCCATAGGCCAAATTAACCTTTAGTTAATCTCGAATAACGTAAAAGCAGCTATTTCTTTATACTTTATGAACGTAAAAACGTAATTTGTTAATTTTTGTTCCGTAGAAAATTCTGCCGAAGTTATCACAAATGCTGTAGTAATCAATATATTTTTACAGCTTTTTTTTACTTTATTTATTGGCGGATTCTGCCAATTTCAATTTTTGCCCTACATTGGGCCTGACGGATTCCGCCAAAAGTTTATAGGTACAATTTGACGTCATTTTTATACCTATATTTTTCTTTCTTCTTACAAAACGCTGAGGAAGGAACAAGCTAGCTAATGAATGAATAATTTTATGCTCTTCGTCATAGTAGGACCCCCAAAAGTCAGGTCATTGCAGTGTGGCAGAATGCGCCACACTGACAGGGGAGATTTTCAAAATGGCGGCCCATTGGCGGCTTATTAAGTTATGTTGCTCTGTCCTCTATAGACCGGACTTTTATTATTGGAATCCTATCCTCATGGAGTAAGCCAAAGGTGAAAATTTAAATTCCTTATGTCGCGGTGCCGCATTCTCTTTGAGCTCACAGTTAAGACAAACGTTTTTTTTGTGGAACAACCCTTATTAGCTTTGCTACTTCTTCAAAGCAACGAAAGCTGAAAATTCGAATTCCATCAAACACATTAATGTGAAAATGTGAGCTAAATTCGATAGGAAGAATGTGCATGCGGAGCATAAAGATTTTAAAATATTTTTTATCAAAACGGGTGCCAAGTTCTGTAGATAAATATGGAATATTAGTTTGGTACATGAATAGAAATTATCGTTTCATATCTGAAAAAACATTAAATACGAAGAGGCTTCCCGATAAAATTGACGATCCAGACCTGAAATGGCTGGTGAAAAATTTGGTAGATAAGTATAAATCACAGCTAAAATATGATCGGATCATCTACTTATAAGTAGATGATCCGATCATCAGGCAAGATAGATGCCACTGCGAACAAGTTTAAAGACTTACCATCTGACTACACTATCGTGCCTTGACCCGTACACACTTGACTGCTTGCTGAGACTTCGACGCTTTACTTCTCGTCGTGAGTTATTTGACACTAAAGTAAGAAAATACCTTACAAATCGAGTAATAATATTCATGAGCTCTAGTGTGATATACTGAAGGTAATCGCTGAGTCGGTGAGCTACCCTCTCGATCCTTTTTAACAAATGCCTGCAAGATGGAACATACCCATATTCCCAGAAATGCATTAAGGTATGCCTAATATATGTACATAGGGAAAGGATAGAAAGAAGACGGGAAGCCTATAATGCCGTTGTCTATAATCCTGGTTCCCGCCAAGGACGAACCGCCCATAACAGGCTCAATACACACCGAGTACAATACCGACTGACCGACAATATGCCTATAGGGCAGGTAGTCCAGCACATCCCTGACCCGGGAGCTGGTCTGGAGTGTCCTGCGGGCGCGGGAGGGGAAGCAGCAGGTGGCCGCGCTATGCTACGACTTGTCGCGAGCGTTCAACGTCGCGAACCACTCTGTAACAGCGGCGAAGCTGAAGTCCTAGGTTATCAAGGGGTCTACGTTGAACCTGCATATTGTCTAACAGGCTTTAACCTGTAGAGACGCAGAGCACCTATTAAGGAACTTTGGAATACAATTCACGCCAGTACGCAGAGAATCAGAAATGGACCCTCAGAGACTGCGTTCAGAATATCCCTTGTTGTGCCGTGTATACACCTGTCTGACCGTTTTTGTCGGTTTGGTTGGTAAGTTGATATTGTTTGGACCATAAAACTCTCGGTTAATACTGGCAACCTAATCGGACAAAAAAAAAAAACGCATTTTTCTCTGCATGGCGTGTCACAGTTTCGCAGTTTGGAACATTACGTTACGTGGAAGGTTACGATATATCGATGTACAATAAAACTGTGAATAGAGAACGGTAAAACAAAAGGGTCTTAATCATTTTTTGTGTGTCTGGTACTTATCAGAACTGCCACTATTCCAACATGTATTTTTTTCCAATTGGTATTTATTGTTTTGGTGTCGGCCAGTTGTCTTTGACACCGTTTTTGTTAGTGATGATGTATGGTAGGTATAGCAAAAAAATGTATGGATTGATAAAGTATATATTTGGAATAATTACAGTCATCATTTTCACACAGAATTGTCCTCGGGGGGCCTTCCCCCCGAGGACCATTCGGGCGGGGGGTCAACTAAAAAATATATAGTCAACTAGCTCACTAGTTGACTATATATTTTTTAATTTCGAGTTGAAGGAGGTGAAAATTAAGGAAGTGCCTATTGTAATCGTAAAAAATCGGGATAGGTTCTCTATCGTTAACTTAGTCCGAAAAAGAAAAAAAAAATGTGTATGTGGCTATTTTCCGTTGTCATCTCTTGAGCCTAAACCACTGAACCGAATTGGATGAAACTTTGCATTGGGGGTTATTTTGTAAATATCTATGACAATTTTTTTGTTTTTGGATAACTTGATTATTTTAGGTACCTATGACAGGTACCTAAAATAATCAAGTTTGACTTGTATGACACAAATCAAACACATTTATTGAGTTTATTCAAAAACGGGAATAACGTATTTTGCAAACCTCTCGTCATAGTATCTCTTAAAATCATCTATAACATGGCATACTCGGTTATAACCGCAAAACTCTAAAAATGGTAGCTCCCATACAATATGCACACATTGCCATACATCCCATACATTAGGCGGCGAGCGGAATAAGCTCATAGTTGATAGGGCATGGTTAAAGTAGAAAGGAGTTGTTTTATATGGTGGAGTGGTTATTAGGGACATCATTCTGAACAACTTTTAGTATGGGGCCGACTTGATGAGAGCAACTTTATTTTCAACTCCACCATAAATATATAAAAAAAAAAGTTCATCTGATCACGTTGGTTCCACAGTAAAAGTTGTTCAGAATGATGTCCCCAACAACCACCTTTCAGCTTGTAACTCCCTTTCTGTTAGAACCTGTATACTTTATCTTAGAAATTCTTGAAACATCTCCTAAACGCCTGCACACGAATATCCACAAACTATTATTTAAATAACAACACCGAAAGCATCATTCGAGATAGTTAGTACAGGGTGGACAATTTATTTTATATTTCAATATACTTTTCACACCTTTCATTCGGAAAAGTAAGTTTTGCTCCACGACGAGAGGGAGCAAAATGCTACTTTTCTGTTCAAGCTACTTTTTTAATTTATTCATTGGCATGTAGCATTTACGCAATGTGCCAATTGAACACAGATCTTAATAAAATAATCGATTGTGATTTCATCGTAGTCGATTAAAAACATGTTTCAAGTTTTAACTTTAACAACGTTATACATATGAAAATTTATGAATTTTTAGTAATATTTAAAAAAAATGTCACAATAAATTATATGTTTTACTGAAATGAAAACTATCGATGAATGTTATTGTGATATAATGAATATTGATATCCGAAACCATTGTAATATTCGATTCGATTATTTTCACACATTGGTAAAAGTACACAGGAATATTTTATCTGTGACCTTTCCCTATAATCCTTCACAATCTGCCATTATAAAAAAAAGTTTTGTTTACGTTGTCCGATTACTGTGAAAGTGGTGAAAGTATAATTCAAAGTATAGTATTTTTTTGTAGCATTTAATTTAATTTTTCCTCATAGTCGTTGTGAAAAGTTGTATGTGTCACTCAGGAGCAAAACAATTTTCGTCATGGGCGTTAACGCTTGAATCCTTCATTACGCTCAGGATTCTAACTTAGAATCCCTTGCTACGCTCAGGATTCTATCGTAGAATCCTTCCCTTCACTCTGGATTCAATGTACCGCCCTCGCCGTAAATACATCATTTTGCTCCCTTGTGACACAAATAACTATTATTGCACGGTAAATAAGGAGGAAATATATAAATATCTTAATACGGAAGAGAGAAGAGATGCAGTTTCAATCTTTTCTTAAAAATTAAAATGGGTAGACTATCCCTAATAGCGCAGGGAAGTATCCATAGTCGTATTGCCCTTAACCTAAATGAGTGTTAGTAAACAACAGTTTTGTGCTGAGGAGTTGAAAGAAGAGATACCGTTTGGGATCTGCTATTCCTGTCCCTGGAGAAAAGAAACTCGAATCGTTCACGAAGGTAAGTGGGATAGGATTTCTCCAGATATTAAAAAGATAGGAGAGAATGTGCTTATCTCGGCGAGGACGAATCGGGTGGCTTCGCCTCGCCTGCCTGCCACTTACTCAGCTCGAAGATAAACTAAATCCTGAGATTCTGAAGTCGTTTGAGTTCATTCGGTTGTTCTTCGTGCGCACTGATCCAGTAAACATCCGCGTAGTCCATTAATGGTAGAAGGGACTGAGCAAGGTCGGTTTTAGTCCGTGGCAAGGAGTATTGCAATCTTGACATGGGGATACCAGGACAGCAGGTTATCAAAAACAACCACAAGGTTATGCTCGCTGTACGAGATTATGATACCTTCATATATCGGAGCGACGTGCGTTTTCTGTAATAGGTTAAGAGTGTGCCGTGTTCCCATAATCATATGTAAATGTATGTATGAGTTGTATGACATTTAGGATTCTAAGCAATATAAGGGGTTTCCGTAAATAATTCAAATTGGATTGTGGGTGCTTTATTATTATGCCAAATGTAGCTCGAAATCTTTGAAAATAACAAACGTCTGGTGAGTCAACAGATATTTCATTAAACTCTCAAAAACCGAGGGTAGTAGGGACGGGTCGCGAATGTGAACCTCATGCCATGGTAATAAAATTTAAAACCTATTACGGAACAGTGACGTTAGCTAACGCCGGTGGTATTCAAGAGGTTAATTCGAAGTTTGCATTGACACACTGTTGTGTGTCTAGAAGAAGAGGCCCTCAGGGAATGCTAGCTCTTGTTTCTGTCTTTTTCCATAAGCAACAGTATTTTGTACCCTCCAAATTAAGAATATAGTAATAAAGGAACAATGTTCAAAGGACTTAGGACTCGAAGTTTAAACTAAAAGTTATAAAATTCACATCTATCTAGCTAACGTAGATATTCAGACCAATCCAGAGGTTTCAAATAATCATTAACAAAAGTAGTTTAGTTGTTACGCCTCTGAAAAAGTATAAAAAAAAAACAAGAATAGTGGAGAAACTTGTTATATATTAGAGTGATTTGTCTACTCCCGGTAACAGGATGTTAAAGTCATTATTTAGAATGAAATGAAGAAACCTTTCCAATGATGACAAGGTGCAAGGAACCCTAAACATGAACTCTTGGCGGAGAGTACGTTGTCGGGTTCTTTAAAATTCTTGTATTTTTATTATTACCACTCAAAGTAAAGGATTTACGTCCCTTTTTAGTATTACTCCAGATACATCTAAAATGAATTTTAAGTACTCAATATGAGTTAGTTAGATCGGTTACTTGAAAACTTATACGCCGAGGGGATTGTGACTTTTTCGGTCCAGGGTTACTATGATTTAGCTGTAAAAGTTATAAATTGAAAATATGTGTTGTGAGTTAAATTATAGTAGCTAATGTGACTGCTACATAATGGAGGGCATTAAGAGTCGAGCCGAAGGCGAGTTTCATCATAATATCACTCAAGAGTTTTAATGCCTATTGTGTACATTTAAATACACTAGTTTATCTACAAACATATCATAAGCTCTCTTTGATGTGTTCAGGAACCGCATGTTCGACCGGCATTGTGGCATTGATCATTGCTCTGCAGTTGTTTAGCTTGTTGTGTGGTACCAACTTCACAGACAAAATAGGGACGGCACGCAGGCGGGCGTCGGCGTTCGAAATTTGAATGTCATAATTTCACAAATTTTGGTACATTATGGTCATAATGATCAATATTCGGATAAGAAATGAGTTTTTACCAAGAAGTTTATTATTATGCGGGTCGTAACGTGTGGTTTTTGAACGCAGTAAAGAGGGTTTATGATACGTGTGTAGATAGAGATATTCACAATGGTTATTGTCAAGACTCAAAGCTGAAAGGTATATAAATATGGATATGTGCATGCAGCCTGCAGGCCTACGGCCAGAGTGGAACCAAACAGGGCCTCACTCGCAGATCTGTCTTGCCATAACCGGCCGGCCAGAGGGGAATCGTTCGAGGTAGACTGGCCTGTCTGGTGTGCATTTTAATGTTGGATGTGAAACGTAAGATGGCGAGTGGGCGTACGTGATGGAACCCCGAGGTTGCAAGTGATCGTCATTTAAAGTAAAGATTTACCTGTCCACCCTGAGCAATGGGGGGGGGGGGGGGGGGGCAATTAGTGGACGGCGAATGACGACATGTCTGTTTATGATCATTATTGAGACTTGATTCAGGCAGGTGTCCGTAGTATCAGAGATAACTTGGACTTATTTATAACTCCTTCCTTAGGTCCCTCTTAATTTTGCCAAAAAATAAACATCCAAGAAGATACCTTTTTCTTGTTTCCTTCGATTCCTTTCCAAACTTACACAGACACACACTACAACGTTAGATAGCAAATCACTTGTCATAAACACCTCGTTAATCGAGTAAACACGAGCTTTTATCGTCTTTTATCACTGCCGTAAACATAGATAAACCAAAGCTTCTTTAATATACAATATCGCTTCGCTACATTCCTTAATTTGAGAGGCGTGTAATCCGATTTTGATGTTGTTCGTCGTAGAACACCTACATTTTTTATTTATCTAGAACTAAGCTTTATAATAAACATTTCTATACAGGCACAAAACATTGCTTTTGGCCCCACACTAGGATACCCCGTGTCAAGGGAACCAGAAACAGCGACAGCACACACATATCCAAGATCTAGGTCCCTAGGATTCGTTTTTCTTGCTCCCCAGCCCGGATTCGAACCCGATACTTTCCCTTTGGGAGGCAGAGCCATGAACCGCGATGCTACAGAGGCTGTCAACCGACCCTTATTGACTCGCCCGATTCGACTGCTAACGGTGGAATAATAAAAAAAATACCATTAACTACACGTAAACATAAAATACAAGTGGCATTTTCAAATATAAACACGTTTATCTACATACGTATCATAAACCCTCTTTACTGCGTTCAAAAACCGCCCGTTACGATCAGCATTATGTTAAACTACTTGGTAAAAAATAAGTAAAAAAAGTTTTAAGTTAAACGGTTTTATTAAAAACGCAGATGTATATATAGATATATTTTCATGTACTAAAAGCTCAAAAATAATTCAGTGTTGTTCCTAGGTACCATACACCAACCATCACACCATTCTCCTCGTAAATCTAGGACATTGATCAGACAAAAAAAATAAAATAGTGGGGCGTAAAGACTACACATGAGAAATCTGTAGCAATATTGATATGTGCGGATAACTGATTTCACTAGGGCCCAGATATGGAACTTCTTCTTCAACGTCTAGTTCCATAGGCTCTTCTTGTTCCAATATCTGAAAAGCATGTACCTGATTGAACGCGTTTTCGAGTTGCCTGTCACGCTCCCGATAGAGACCCAAATGTTGATTTGTTTCTCTTAACCTTTCTTCATAGGCGAGAAATGCTTCTCTAGCACTATTATATTCTCCAATTAGTTCACTCTCACTGCGATACGGCATATACTGGAGTAGTAAACTATAATAGTAAGACTCAGGATCAGAGGAGGCTACAAAGTTAGGAACCCGTATTACCGCTGGCGTGTTTCTTATAATCATTTTCGTGTTGTCTGTTAGTGTGATGAGACGCCTTCTTGCTGTTATCTCGGGCGGTACATACGCATCTGTATCGATACTATCTTCGTTTATTGTTGGTGGTTTCGTGTAGTGTGGCTCAAACAGCATCGCAAACTCCATGAGACACATGTTGTTAAAATTATAGTCGGAGTGCTCAGTTGGTCGTTTTTCATATCGATCAAATATATTGGCGCAATATCCGGATGCTTGACCAGCTTCAGTAAACTTTAGCACTTTATACCGTTGATCCGCTTTTCGAGTATTGAGAAAGACTGTTTTTCTCGAGCTATCACGCATATTTAAATGACAAAGTCTGAATACGCACTCACAGGCTGAAACTTGACGTTCTTTCAATATGCGCATGCATATTTTAAAAAGCTTACGTGACACGTCGGTTTCTTCTCTCCTAATTTGTTGAATAGCTCGAGTTACTTCACAATCCAGATTCGTGGGTTCTGATTTTGATACATATTTGGCGATGTAATAAGCAATTGATTCGTTTGTACCACATGGTTGTATGTCCATATTAGCCTTCCACATTTTTAGCAAAGCAGGACTATAATTATTTACCCAACAATCTTCGCTCTTTCTCTTCAGAATACAAATACGACCACCATTGTGGATAAATTCGTCAGATGAAGGATCAATAATATGGGTCTCTTGACATTCCGGGCGAGGAAAATTGAAACGACACAGTGTGGTATTGTTATTTTTCGTGCATGTAGTAGTATGACGATGCATTTGACAATTTTTAACCAATTCGTGAAGTTCTGAATTTTCAGAAGGAGAGGCGGTACTACATACTGAATCAATGCGAGCTATACCTTCAGGTGTATCTACAGATGGGTGATTTTCCACCCAAAAAACCATATATAGATGAGGACTTCCTCTATTCTGGAATTCCACTCTCCACCAATGGTCTTTCACGTTACCGCCAAATATATCAACATAATTTTTAAGGAAATGCATTAGCGCATTTACACGAACCATAAAGTGCCTACTGACAATAACGAGATACATTTCAATGAGGCGTTGAGTTTCGTGAATATCTATGTCATCTGGGTCAATGTGTTGTCTACCGTCAGTCATCAGGAGGACTTTTTTCATATCTTTCCAGTGGAGATCGTTGCAACTAAGTGTTACAAAATAGTTGGGGGGTCCTAGACATCTTATTTGTGCTATCAGGTCACTGAGAGCACTACGCCAATAAGCAGCGGAACCTCTAAGATTACCATTTTCACCTTCCACTCTTTTAGCACAAGCTGCAATAGTTGAATTGACCCGGTAATACTCAAACATTGAAAGGGCGTAGAAAAGGTAATCGTTTCGCTGAAATCTAGTATCGACACTGTCGTGTAGCTATACGAACCTAACCAGAACCTAACAGAAAACAACCAGAATAAAATTTAGAAATGACAATTTATTAGGGCTATTTACAATGAATTAATTTAAAAAAATGAAAGGAAGATGAAGATGAATGAGGAGAAACAGGTTTTATAAAATACAGATGTCTGGATAGAAAGAAGGAAGCGGAGAACACGGAGAGTAGGAGACCGATGAAGAAGGATGCAGGTGTATTTGTTGTTGTAGATGTTGTTGAAATCGTCGTTGTAGGAACGGTAGCGGGCGTATTTGTAGTGACGGCTCGCAGGATCCCTTTGTAGGGACGGCTCGCAGGATCGCGTCGTAGGCACGGCTCGCAGAATCCCGTTGTTTGAAGGATTGTTTGAAGGTTTGAGGGAGTTTGAAGGCTCGCAGGGTCCCGTTGTTTGAAGGATTGTTTGAAGGTTTGAGGGAGTTTGAAGGCTCGCAGGATCCCGTTGTTTGAAGGATTGTTTGAAGGTTTGAGGGAGTTTGAAGGCTCGCAGGATCCCGGGGTAGTGCGACCCCGGGATAAGGCCTTTAAGTGGTACTTCTAGTTCAGAAGCTGACGTGAGACTCAAGAATTTCAGAAATGTTCCGCTTTTATACCCTTTTTGGAGAGTTCTAAAAATTATTTAAATTAAACGTAATTTTTGTGAGTGGCCAAGAGAGAAAAAGTATTTTTGTAAAAGTATTGAAGCAAACCTATCAGACCGCTAACGAGTTTGAATGGACATTGCCATGACAACCAGATAAACAAAGACGTCAACAAATGTCAAAGTTTGGTTTCAGGCTCGTAATATAAAATTTAACAAGTTCACATAGCCAAAATTACATAACAGCGAAAGGAAAAAGGGTAGCGCACCAGCGCGCACAAAGCCCGTGATTGCAGAGTTTCGGAGAAAGCCAAATACAAGGTCACCAAAGGTAAACCCCTTCGCTATCGATTTAGAAGTACTGATAGCATGAAAATGCAGAGCGAAAATGATTTGTTAATGTGTTCTTATGGTTTAAAACGTTACAGGGTCCTATGAAAATAAAGGTGATACCCAATATCGGACTGTACAGCTCAGCAAGTATCCAGCTGAAAAGCATGAAAGCATGAAAAGCAAGAATAGCATGTAAGTAGCATAACACTACAACACCTAAAATTCGAAATTGATAATAATCCAGAGAACTTATATTAACTGGTCTTTGTTCTTTGAAGCCATTTTTACCATATGAGAATAATTGAAACCACGCGAATTCTTCTGCTTTTATCTCATGACCTTCATTAACGATATTATCATTCGTCTTTCTTCTAATCTCGTTCACATTTTCAGACACCTCAAGCTCATCGTTGACATCGGGTTGGGCGCTATCAATATGCAACATCACTGAAGTTTGCATTGGGATAGGTGTATATATCAGGTTTGAGGGCTGTTGCTGTAATTGTACCTCCTGTCGACTCGGTCGAGTGATGACATCTTCCCTGAAATTTACGTCTACGCGCGTTAGAGTATAGGCGATATTACGCGACCCAAAACATCTTTTACATATACGGCAAAGTTCTTGCAGGTTATCGCATTCTATAATGCAGGCCTTGCCATTTTCTGCCGTTGGTTTTCCTTTAGGGCCACAAAAATGGGAGTCAGCGAAATAGAATTTATCTTCAAAGCGAAATACACTCGATGATTTATTCGAAGCTGTCAATATTCCCGAACGATGGCCAACAAATAATTGAGTTAAAGCTGCGAGTAATGTAATGCCAATATTGTTGGTATTAGCAGCGTCTTGCAGACTTCCGAAAAGAAGGGTATCTTCATCATATGCTATAGAAAATCGCTTGTCATACATTTGTACATTTTCTTTGGTAACATGAAAATTTCGTATCTCTAAATAGCCAGTTTCATCCAGTTCATTTTGCGGTAGCAGAGCACGAATTTGGCAATATAAGGAGTCACCCTCTAACATGTTAGCTTTTAGAATATTGACATCCCATCTATTAGGGTTAAGAATTGTGGCTCGTACAATATTTGCTAACGACATAGCACTACATTGTTTGTTGGCATATTCCGAAGTGAAAATGTTGCGATCACCTTGATACCACGAAGCCCGAACAATTCTAGCAACGTCATTTATTGGAATGAACGCATTTGGAATTTCGATACTCTCAGGTTCCCCTTCTTCAGATAAATCTGGAACACTAAGTCGTATCAAATCTTGTTCATTAATTTGGGAATTTTGGAGTGGGTTATTTCTGATTAACGATTTTAAAGCACTATATACTTTTTCGCGAGATATTGTAAATTCTCTTGTGACATTTAAATTTTCCAAACGTTCAGTTACTACAACGATACCTGCCTGGCTTGACGATCATGGAAGCATATTAGGCAGTCTTTCACTGACCTCAAAGATATCTTGGGCAAACAAAACAGCTTGTCCGCGGAAACCGTACTGCCCAAAGAGCCCAGTAAATTTTATGACTTTCGTAAAAGGGATGATTCTGCAGAGTAAACCTTGCTCTGCCTGCGTCAGCGATTGAATGACTTCTTCAATTTAAAGTTTGTAGTCGTGGTTTCTCACAAGTACCTAGTAATTATCAAGAACTACAAAAGATTATAATGTTAGTTGATGTGGTTTTAATGTAATTTTATACAATTTTTTTATTTTATTTTTATATACATTTACTTATCACGTTCATCTCAAACAACAATATACAAAGGACATAAATCCTATTACATACTATAAGTAAATAGGCATATTTATAATCAAGTAATTATCAAAATCACAAACGATAGACTTAGTTTACATATAAATATATATATATGTGTAGTACAATAAAGAAATAAAGAATAACGAATATAAAAATATATCAATTTCATCACGCCCAGTTCGATATCAGTACGAATGGCGCGCGCGAACCGTGGTTTATCCAGAGCGGCACAGGAGTCGGAACTCCTTGTAGCCGCCTACACGGCCCGACGTCAGTAGACGTTGTGCCTGCGTGTATGCACTCTGCGGGCATGTGAGTGTCCGATCTATTTACCGCCGAGTAGTCGTAAGTCGATTCGATACGGCACAATAATTTTAAGACTTCTATATGATACGGCACAAGGATCTGTTGGAAAGAAGTGGAAGGTTTTGTTAGTGTTTGCTATGACCAATTAACGTTATAGAACGTAGAGCGTACAAATATCTTTGGTTTGATGATTTGATGGAAAGTTGTGCTTATTTAAGTCATAGAAAGTACAGCCGCCGAACGGGTTAACACCGGGGCTTTTGAACTAATTAGATCCTCCCTGCTGATAACGACGCTGCCCGGTGTCACACTAACGTCACCCTAAAAAAAACGGCAAAATCCTTAAGCAAACTGAAGTCGGTGTAATTTTTTACTGAAACAATCGCTGGAATTTTGCCTTAAATTTATTAAATCGTGAGTTATAAAATTTAAGGAATGCATTTTCTAGAAATAATATTTTTTTCACGTTTAACATTTATTTAAAAATGTTAAGGGTAACAAATAGCCTTTTCACGGACTTTGCCGTGTTTTTTTTAACAACTGACTGATTTAAAGTATGAGTTTTACCAGTTTTTTACCGATCTTCGTTTTATTTATGTTTCTTAGACTTAAACGATCATTATATTTAAGCCTTTTGCTCGGTGATGTTGCCACATTTGGCTGTTCGATTCCTGGTTAATATAGGCGATTTAAAAAATAGGTAGGTTGAATACCTATATTTGAATACAGTTCAAATAGTTTTTTTTAACAAAATGAATTTTTACAACATAATATAATAAAATAGCGTCACTCCTTTTCCCATACTTTTTTTAATAAAGAAAGATATGAATGATCCTACTCAATGTAGGGTATCCCACAAGCTATGTATGCCATAAGACTACAAGTCACTATAGGAAACCTTCAATCTTCACAGCTGCGCGGCGATGTGCTAGCCCCCTATCACGTAAAAAGTGCAGGTAGGCACAGCTGTGCCTCTGCAACCCCGTATGGGAAAAGGAGTGAGCTGCATTTTAATGCAGCGTTGCGTTTAGCACTATACAATACCTTGTTAACTATATTATTTATATACTTTAGGGCCCTGGACCTGGACCTGCCTCCAATCTGCCATCATGTCTACAGCATATCCGGCACTCCTGTCGTGAGAGTTACTAAAATACGTGACTTAGGACTGACTATTCAAAAACTCAAAATTCAAAAAGAGTTTATTTCCATAAGAAACACAAAGGTTACACTTGGAGCATGTCAAATTTTAAACTATCAGATATATAAGGTATAGGGAAATATATAACTCAATTTGAATTCCGTCACCCCAATGTTTTAGATGCTGGAGGCAAAGAGGCGACTAGAAACCTCCAGCTTTATACGTTAATTTTTAAAGAATTGGAGTAAACACCTTCCCAAGCTTTCTTGTCTTCTACATAATCTGATATTTTGTAGTAAGCCGTTTTACATAAGTGATGTTTAACAACATTTTTAAATTTATTTACAGACAATTCTTGTAACTCAGTTGGGATTTTGTTGTAAAAGCGAATATATTGCCCTTTAAAAGATACATTAACCTTATGGAGCCTAGTAGTAGGTATAGCTAGTTTATTCCTATTTCTAGTGTTGAAATTGTGCCTGTCCCTATTCTTAGGAAATTTATCAATATTTTTGTGGACGTACATTAGGTTTTCATAAATATACTGACACGGCACTGTCATAATGTTATTTTCCTTAAATTTACAACGCAGTGACTCTCTGGGACCCACATTGTAGATATGGATAAAGGACTGACTTGTAAGGACCATATCCAGGAGACATGTAAGAGCTTACAGGTTGCTTCGAAACGCAATAATCTGGGACCCACATGAGGACAAATATAAGCTCATGTTGAAAAAATTCCAGCGTAAATTCGCAAAATCTCTATATAAGATGTACGGGTATTATCCGCACTTATTTCCGTCTTCATTTGTGGCAGGAATGATGGTGTTGACACCCTAGAGCTGAGAAGGAAGTTAGCGTTACTAGTGCACTACTATCTCCTCGAGCATAATAAAGTGGACAATCCTCCAGCCCTGCCAGGCTGTATCAGCAGTTCCCAGCCGCTACACAATGTGGCGCTCCCGGCCGCTATTCGCAACGGGTGTCGCCCGCACAGAGCACGCTCGCCACGCGTCCGCCGCACAAGCACTGACATTCATGAATGCGTGTATCACTAAGTACCCTGACACTGACAGTTTTAAAAGGCTTATGTTTAAACGATTACCAAAAACGCACCTATCTTACTACCAATAAATTCGAAATGACTGCCAGATAAATGTCCACCAAATTGTGTTTGGATAAATAATCACCAAACTTCTTTTTATGTTATGTGTACTTAAGCTTAAGTTTTAAGTATTTTTAGTTGTTCTTACATGTTCAACCTAACACGAAGGATAAAGGGGGCTTCGCTTCGCTCACCCCCTTTACCCTTCACCTAAGCTACCGCAGTATTGTGCCCTGATATTTTTTGCAACTTTTGGTGTTCATTTATCCATTTTGGGTAGGAAAAAAATATTTTGGTGATCATTATATTTGTTGCCTTTTTGAAATACGCCTTTGGCGGTTTGTACAAATAATTAGTAAGTATTTAGACATAGTTTTGGATCGCTGAACTTTGAATAGCTTTGAATTATTATTAAATTACTATTCGTGGGTTAGTGTATACTGTAAGTGTTATATATAAGGTTTAATATATAAAACTAAAATTTAAAAACTGACGCATCGCAATTTCGAACCTCATGCTATTTTAATAACATTCAAAGCCTATAACGGCACAGTAGTAGGTACAATGATGTTTGTACTATAACGGCACAGTAGTACAATGATGTTTGTACTATAAAGGATTGAAGAATACTAAATGATTTTCTTTTAGTGCTCTTCTATTTATTGCCATCGACTTTCATGTCTGTGCCCGAACAAGTAATTAACTAACTACCCTCTTATTTGCTAACTAATGAGAACCCAATTATTTAATAGATATAGATATTCAAAAAGTCGGTAGATAATTAAAATGTCATTAACAAACTATAATTTCCTTAATTTTATTGGGGATTTTGAGGATCATTAGATAATTATCTTTTCAGATTTCAGCTAATGAGTTTTTATGCGAATTTCACAAGATAAAAAACACGTTTGACCTGAGCATGAAGTATGTCAAATAATCCAATATAAGTCGCAATTGTGCGATTACGGAGATATCATCATTTATTATGCCGTCTCCATACAATTTTTTCCGAAATAAAATCTGAGTTCTGAGCGCTGTTTATGATTATAAACCTGAACTTTCATTATATAAGGCATAATGTAGGTATTCTCAAAAGCATCCTAGCAAAAAAACGTCACTTGAAAAAATAAATTTCAATGTCTATGAAACGCGAATGTCAGCCCACTAGCCGAATCAAGTGGCTTTTGATAGAACGACGTCTGTCGGATCAACTATTTTGAGATACATTAAGGCTACGGCACACCACTGGCTGGTCGGTAGTCGCCCTGCCGTATTGGGGCGGGTAACTCAAATACAAGAAACTCTATGAAGCATGTCACACCAAATTATCGAAAGCGGGCCCCCGGTGCTGTTTCGGTGTGGCGGCCATTTGACCATACATTACACTACATAAGCCTACACACAGTTGTAGTAGTTTTTTTTTCTTCAACGCATATTCTTATTCATAGTTTGACATTTACTTATCCTTTGACGTGATATCAATATCATAATTTGTACACATAGTAATTGTTCTATGACTTATTAAAAAAAAATATGTTGCATTTATGTGAACTTGATAAAGTGATTTGTATTACTTTTACATTTTAACAAAACATTTTAATTGTATTGATTATATTAATGATGTAGGTACCTATTTATTTTGTTTTGTACAGCTGTAAGGCAGAACATAGCAGATCTTTATTATTTGACCTTATTAAACGACTGTCTGAAACCTATGTATCGTAAATAAACGGCCTCGCCACCGCACCGCCCCGCCTGCGCCCGCGCGCGCCACCATCCCGCCTGCGCTGCGGTGTGCCGAAGACTTTAGATCAATGACGCCTACGCTCGTGTTACGGTTCTATTATTACCCTATCCTATGCTACTATTTATTACGAATAAAGCATTTGTGATTCAGTGGAATTACGTGCAGCGACTTGCGTTTGTTTAATTAATTCGATTTGAGGAATAATAAAATCGACCGAATAAAAAACTATTAAAATCCATCAATCTCCTGAGAAAAGCGATAAAATTACTGATTTAAGCAACTGCATTACTAAATGGTTTAGCTTACTGGTAAAATGCAGACGGGTCTTGGCGAAGTGGTGGGTCAGGATAGGTGAAGGATAATCCTCGTGTTATGTTGAACTTGTAAGAACAACTAAATTCAACGCTCGTTTTGTATTTTATGTAACTCAAATATATCTATATATATATATATATATATATATATATATATATATATATATTCCAGTATTCTTGCCAAGCAAAACCGGATTTACAGTCATACGTTTAAATACAACCCATTAGATATATGTCTATCTATACTATAATATAGAGTAGGTACATGCCTTTTTGTTAGGAAATGTCGGAAGACATGCTAGATTATTGAAATGAATTAGTACCTAAAACATACATGTCTGGCAAACGAAAGCGTGACCTGAGAAAACGTGGTAGAATTCATAAAACTCTATGTGGTATCACTAACATAAATCACTACACTCCGTTCAGTTATTCAAAGATCTTTGCCTCTCTTTCTGCTGTACGGAAGCGTTACAGCTAGAAAGAGAGACAGAGGTTTAGAATAACGGAACGGAGTGTGACTATCTATCACTTTATCGTTTGACGTGCCTTTGACAGCATAATATTGTTGCCATATTGAACCTTTTAAGAAAACTCCAGGTCACGCTTTCGTTTGCCAGACATACCTCTTTCCGTTATCCCAATACGTAGCTTGTTCCCAGAGGTCCATGGAAAGTTTATACGTACCTTCATTGATTGTAACGCATATTGGATCCGGCTGGGAACAGATAACAATGGGCTATGGTTACAACACCAATACGTCAAATAACTATAACTAATTTGGGTATTTTTTTTTTATTACTGTATTGGGACTTCAGTGCCGAATGTGATGGGATAATGCATAATTTCGGTATTGCTTACAAACGACATATTATAGAAATGGTAATAATAACATATAAATACTGTTCGAGGGAAAGCTTATCTTCAACAAGAGCTATAAGCTCAGTAAACCATGAAAGGGGGCTAGCACATCGCCGCAGCACTGAAGATTAAAGGATTCATTACAATGTTTTCTTAAGATAAATCACCTCAATTACCCTTTACATGGACGAATAGACATATTTCTGCTCAAATTAACAGAGGAACTAAGAATTTTACTTTTAACTTAGTTTTAGAGGATTCAAATGACATAAGGCTCTTCACCGATCTATAGAGAACTAACGGGGCAAAAGTAATGCTTTTGAAGTTAATACTTCTTTGGCGAGACAATTATAGTAAAAGAGTAAAATTTATAGAATATGAAACGGACGTACATTTAAAAGCTTTTTAAAAGCGCATTGACGTTAAAACCCTTTTTGACACAGCAGTTTCTATTGAAATAAAGTCATATAAGAGAACGTTTGTTGTTAAGGAAAAACGTTATAAATCAATAAATACTTTAATTATTTCAGGCAGTTTGTTCGAAAAACTCCGAACCAAACAAGCGCCATTTTATGTTTTTTTTTATATACTGCGTCCATCTGAACAGGCCAAAGTCTGCTGTCCTTACTGCCAACTCTATTTTTTTTATTCGTTTAAGAAGTGCTTAGTTCCTGAAATACCTTTACGGTGCTGCACGCGTATTTTTTTAACGATGAAATAAATAAATAACAAGTGCATAAATTTAAAGCCGGTCCAAAATTGTAAAAAAAATATATTGTGATTTTGTGATTATTTCGGGGGACTTTTCTATTGAGCAAAAATAATCAAATTACATTTATACGTTCACGAATTCTTGCCGACACTAATGATCAACAAACTTGTTTATAGAAATAACTGTTCTGATGCACCGATTTTGAGTAATTGAGATAAACAAAAAGCTGTTTTGGACTACATCGTCGCCTTAAATGTCTCACACTTACATTTCCCAAATGAGAGCCAGTGAGTAAAGCACAACTTGGAGAGTCAAAAATTTGATTGTTTCTGTAAAACTTTAGAGCAGACGAAAAATTAAATTCTTATAATTTATTCTGTTTTTTATAAGTCGAGTCAAGTCAAACTTTATTACCGTAGATATTTACATATACTACCTACTAAGCAAACGTCATTTTTTGCCTCTTCTCTACATCGAACCATTGTGGGAGAAAAGGGCGTACGAACTCCCACAGATGGATTTTTAGATCTCTTTAGAAAATTGGTTGTGCTTAACTAATACAAATATCACAATATTATTCACGATTCGTAATTTATTGAGCACAGTAATTTAAAAAGATACAATAAGAGAAAACATATCTAAAAGGCGAGCTAATCTCTAAAAAGAGGTTTCTTCCAGCAAACCAAAGCATGATAGAAAAATTAATTACGAAAGGTAGGCTAGTGGTGCCCAATAGGTAATTAATAAAAACATAAAATTTTATTAAATATCTATAAAATAAGGAAAATAAAATACATATAACTTCTAAATAATATAAATAAATAATAAATAATCATATTCTTTCACATCTTTTTAATATATTGAAAAATCCGCGCTTTGAGTATCTCTTTTCAGGAGATCGGCACCGGAGATCTCACACGGTCTCACTCTTAGCCACACCAAGGCACAACACCTCGGCATATGAGCACACTTTCAGGTTGCAGGCGGTCCAGCTGTGGAACGCACTTCCTTGCAAGATAAGAGACAGTCCCACTCTTTTCTCTATCAAAAACCGGGTAAAAGAGCACTTCCTCTCTCTTTCATGATAGTAGTTATAGTATGTATATTATTACTATATATACAGGTTTATGTATCTATTGGTACTTATTTAGTAATTTGGTATATAGATATTTTATTTTACATATTTTATAGATATTCAATTTATTTATTTATAATTTATTATAGATAAGTTATTTGATATTGTGCTCTGCCTAGCCTTTCTTGGTAATTTTTCCTATCATGCCTTGGTTTGCTGGAAGAAATCTCTTTTTAGAGATAAGCTCGCCTTTGTACATATGTTTTCAACAAATGTAACTTTTTATTGATCTTTGTGCAATAAAGAATTATGAATTATGAAAAATAAGCACCAATACATACACCTGTATATAGACTTTACATAAAATAATAATAATACACATAATAACTATCACGAAAGAGACACAAAGTGCTCTTTTACCCGGTTTTTGAAAGAGCAAAGAGTGGGACTGTTTCTTATAGTACAAGGAAGTGCGTTCCACAGTCGTATTACATCTGGCTCAGTTATTGAATGCGATCTTTAACTAATGGAGGTTTAAACCTTAACCCGTCAATGTTTATGCAATTTGTGCCGTGATTCGGAATGTGTATGAAATGCTGTGCAAATTTACATTAATATAAATAAAAAAACATTAATAAATGTACCATACCATATTGGCTTAGTGATGAATGCGAAAACCATAAAAAAATCTGCAAGCTCGTTGCCTGATTAAGGGTTGAGAAAAGTAATTTTAAGCAACGTCATGGAACATCATTTAAGCACGCTGCAGCTTTACGTAATGGAGACATAATGAAAAGCTTCCTGCAACCGACGGTTGCTCTATAAATATACTTTATTATTGCTTTCAATTTACAGAATATAAAATACCAAATATTACTCACCAAAAAATAAAGGCAAAAAGGGTGGTAAGTAATGCAATTGCGCGCTAAGAATTAATAAAATAAAATGGTACGTAGTTCGTCCCTTCGGCAGTTTGCTTGTTTGTGATGCGCACACTAAGTGAATATTGGTTAGCATAGCCATAGGGGTCATTAACCCGACTGCTACTGCGAACCGACTTATACATGGTAACCATGGCAACGGTTGCTAACCATAGTAACGGTCGGCGACAGCTACCGTAATACGCTAGACAAATGAAATTTCGAGCGTTGCAGCTAATAAGTAAGTATCGCTAACCTAATGGTATAAAGCAGGAGTTAATGCCCGCTATTGCCATATTAACCCGAGAAAACTATAGACAAACTTGTATCGTGCGTGGCATGCAGTGCTTGAAAAAAACTACTCAACTAGCCCTAATTTTCGGGACTTGGCCCCAGAGTTAACGAAAAAATATTTTTAACGAATCGTTCAATCTGACATAAAACAAAAAGTTAATAGCAGATCTGCCAAATTATTATAACGTTTTAATCCTCACTGTCTAAATATCGTAGGAAAAATACAATTTTGTGCAGATAATCCATAGAAATATAATTATGAGCCATCAAAGTCACAAAAAGGGTTTCCAAAAAATATATCTCAACTTTACAGTCTTAAAAATATAATACTATGGCGACCTCCTTATTATGTTAAAACATCCCCAATTTGGTTTTCCACATATGTTAGTTGTCTTTTATTGACTTCAGAAATTCATTAGCTATATAGACCCGGGCCCTTCTAACGCAAAGTCGATTTTCATCGTTATTCGATTATATGGAAAATGAATTATTGTGGACAACGCGGGTTGTAAGAAAAAAATAATGTCTTACTCATAGACAGTTGATGTCCGTCTACTATTCATCGCTTCGTTACCTTGTTTAATTTGTTACCTTGTGCTAACTCTTTTTACATTATTTTTGTTGAATTTTGTGACTGTTATTTGTTGTTGCCAATGATGCCATGTTAGGCTTATTGAAACGAGGAATACGCAGACATTTTGATGGCATACGGAACAGCTGGCTCAAATGCACGAACGTTCTCCATTACATAATATTGGCGTTTACAAGGAAGTAATAATTTAATTCCTTGCTCTACGAGCTATTTCTTTAGTGATTCTAAGATAGAAATTCGAGTAATACTTTATTAGAATCTTGTGAAGCGTGGCATCCACTTAGTGTAGCTGTATCAAGATAGCAAAATAAAAACCTGTAGAATAAGTAGCACGCAGAAAAGAGTCCATGGCCCAAATGCATGCATGCACTCACAACCGACAGCTAAAAGTTGGATGGACGGTCAGTCAGATAGCATTAATCAACCACTTACAGCTCTGAGAGCAAAGAGTATAGAAACACTAATTCTGAGATTAATTTGTTAATGGGTAAAATTAGGCAAATCATTTTTGGTAGAGCACTGTGTGTTTGTAACACAAAGAGTTTCATTCATCTGTGGTTTGTTACTTGATAAACAATATCAATAGCAACAAAAGGATATAAGGATATTGACAATTAATTTACATGAATAACGAAACTCTTCATTAAATTGATTTACTTAAGCGCGAAATACACGGCTGCCAGCAATTGCATGCAGCAAGATATTACGGCATAATAGTATGTTGCTTCCAGCCAAATTTTATAACACTTTAACGCCCTTGGCAGTTAGTACTGCGGTGCTAGCAAGCTGAATCAGTGTAGTCGCTTGTTGTCAGCCACGCATACTGCATATAGCCCTTTAAAGCCGAGAAAAAAAAACATAAATAATCTCAAGTGCGAAAAATTGATGTTTAACTAGGTATTACCTATGTCCACACCATAAAAGAATTTTTAAATGCTCTCAGATAGACTCATGTATGACGTTGGTTGCTTTTACAAAAGTATACGTGACGCCAAGTTTTTTGATTGCGGCGCATGGGGACAAGAGAAATACAAACATGGCCTCGCTCAGGCGCCAAGCAACCATGATATATCTGTTGCTCATTGTATGGAGAATATATCTTCCTAGTCAAGATTATTTCCTAGTCAAAACTCACGATCGTGCACTCACGGGTGTAAAGTGATAGATTCATTACGGAACTTCTCGAGTTGAAAAAAGGCTTGCCCTGCCTTTGGGACTTATCATCTAAATTTATAAAATATTCCATGCATTTTTATCTGTGTAGAGTATATGTTATACTCTACACAGAAAAAAATGCATGGAATATTTTATATATGCCATGCGCCCATTATTTCCTGATATGTTTCATATAAACCAGTTTATAATATCTAATCCTTCCTCGACGTCGTTGTAGTGAATACACGGTACGTGAGCGTAGATACTTTATAGTACGACAGCTCGTTCAAACACTGTTGGCAGGAAGCCGTGACTCGCTTCTCCGAGGTAATCTTTCCTGGATGCCGCTGCTGGCAGCCGTGTATTAGACCCTTTACTTTTACCCTGTGATTCATTTGTAAGTAACGTCAGATAAACTAAACTCTTTGCTAGTTTACTCTGTGTTCATTACCTACAAACTTTTAGCGCCCTCTACGGCTAACTAATTTGACAGTTTGCTTCTCCAAAGACATGCTCTCGCTCGGGAAATGACACGCGGTACTTTATTTGAGTATTCGGTGTATTTGGCCACTTATCGCAGATAGTCGCAATGATTGAGGGTTGACTCTACAGATAACAAGTTTAGTTTTAGTTTAGTTATTTTCGTGTGTAGGCTAATTATTTTGAATATTTTGTATTCCTTAGATCGGCTGGAAGTACACAAACGCGTGGTTGGCCGGCAACTTCATGTGCAAACTGCTGCTGGTGGTGCGAGCCTTCGGCCTGTACCTCTCTTCGAACATTCTAGTCTGCATATCTGTTGACAGGTGAGTCGAACATTCTAGTCTGCATATCTGTTGACAGGTGAGCCAAAATTCTAACAATCATAACAACACGGGACATTACAGAAAAGGAACTAAACCAAGGAGTAGTAAAAATAATGTTCTTACCTAAAACCCTCATGCAAACCATACAGGTTTAGCGGTCCTGTGCGAGATTCAGCCATGAATCACCACTTGAAGGAGAAATTTCCCTTTTCAAACTCAAATCAGGTACTCATTAGTTTAGTTGATCATATTTGATTATTTTTTTATTTTTTCCATGTATATAAGACTAAGTTAAGTGTTTGACTTGTAAAAGTGCATTATTTTGCCTACTTGCAATAAATGATTTGATTTGATTTGTCAAATCCACTCTCTGTCATAATCCGTTGCTCGTTGAAAATGTATACTAAACTTGCAAAATTTATTTATGTTTTACGTCTCAAAATATTAAATATCATAAATATCTTAACACAAGCTTCTCTATTGTCATGATATTTATCATAATAATAATAATAACTTACAACTATATCATCGAATCGATCTGTATTTTTGTAGCGCTATTTGCCAATAAACGCCTCTATTTAAGTTGGCTTTAAGGGGCATTTTTAGCCGACTTCAAGAAAGGAGGTCCTCAATTAGGTTTTGTTTTTTTTTAATGTTTGTTACCTCAAAGCTGGTACTATTTATGAACCGAGTTCAATTAATTTTTTTTAATTGAAAGGTTGGCAGTCCAGATTTGTCCTATTTTTTAAATTTGAAATCGGTTCAGTAGTTGAGTTTCTAAAGCAAAAATACTGGAATTATACTGGAGTAATACGACATTCGCAGCCTGACAGGGGAGGAAGAAATAGGGTGAATTATGTGTAGAGTTTACGTTACGTTACGACAAAGATGTCTGCATTTTTTTCACTTATGTGCCGTATATTCGTATAGTATTAAGGTCACTTTTCACTGTGGGATATAAAATGTAGGTATTACATTATAATATATTTTATATAATAATATTATTGATTATCGGAAGACAAATTTTGTAGTGTCGTAATTTCCGATAACGATCTGTCATCATGTGGTCATTAATAATTTGTTGGCGTCCAAATCTGACAAAACTATGCCTTCCAAACTTCTGACTGGGCTAACGCAAAATATATTTGTCCTTGTGCAATTATTTTTATGCTAAGGCCATTCATTGCTCTTTTAAGGGTTGAACCCTGTAGCTTAAGAACTGTGACTGCCCTTAATTTAAGAGACAACAACGACGCTCCACATCTCAGTAACCTCTTGTTGCCTGAAAAGAAGTACTTGAAGGTGGTATGGGTTTGGCCCCGTTTTTATCTTTTAGCTTCAGACCAATAGTTTCATTATCACCTTGTACAAAGACGACATTAAACATTAAATTGGTTTTTTAAGTTTTTAAATTGGTGATTGTTGCTGGCTCACTCTGCGGGAGATATGGTGGTACCAGAATTGTGACGAATGATTCCCTACTACGTGAATTTGATAGGATAGGACAGGACTGGAGCGCTTAACCTGTAGGTTATAAAAACTTAAATAATGCCTGATACGATAATTAATGATTCAAGGAAGTATCCTGGTGAAATCTACTTGGTAAAACGCTATTTGACTGACTGACAGAAAACGCACAGCCACAACCGCTGGACCTTGTACAGAGTACAAAGTTTGTACAGAGTTTCCTTATGTAGCGTAGGGTAGCACTAAAAAGGAATTTGGCTAAATTCATCACCTAATGAGGGGAAATTGGGGTTACAGTTTGTATGAAAATAAAAAAACTAATTGACTTATGAATGAAAATGAAATTTTGTAGGTAGATCGTTAATAGGTGCGAGACTTCAGTCAAAGAGAGTTTTTTTGAATTTTTCGCTATTTAATGATGGGGATGAATCTTAAATTTGGCTAAAGGGAAAAACCGGCCAAATTGAAGTGGGACTGGGCCGGCCACGTCGCTCGTATGCAACCACACCGATGGGCTAAATTATCATCTCTCTGGATCCTAAATGCACAACGAGGACGTGGTCGCCCCAAGAAGCACTGGAGTGACGAGCTGAGAGACCACACAACGAGCTGTACTTAAAGTGTAACTGTTTGCCCCATGGCGGCACTAGACGACACAAGTGTATTATGGCACATATGTGCTCACAGTTAGGCAAACATTTTTTTCTATTGTTTTCAACCTGACAAATATTATTATTTTTACTTTAATTTTTTACAGTACAGTGTAGTGCCAAATTTTACCTAAATGTAATTAATGTAATACTTAATAGGAAATAACTGTCTCCCAAGATACAGTATTTTTCTAGTTAGGGAGTCAGGGAACCAATTTGTATTGCGTGCTAAACTTTTTGTAAATAAATAATGTATTATTTTTTATTATTACTATAACAAGAACTGATGGGAAAGAGCCCAGGAGCGTGAAAAGTGGAAGAGGGGAAGAGAGGCCTTTGCCCAGCATTGGGAAGAACTTGGCTCATAATAATAAGCAAAAAAACCACAAAACGGGACCTCCTTTGTGCCTCCCCTAGAGTTCACTTTAGAGGGGTAAGAATTTTAGTATATTTATCTCATAACTAGTCAAAACAAAGCTCCGAAGTCAAATTTTCTGCTTTCGACTTTTTCATCTAAAATCGTTTGATTACCAGCATATATATTTTTACTTATTTTATGCGTTTTAGGGAATTCAATCGCTTAGTTTTTCTCCATGTATATGAGAATTCAGTGTTTAACTTGTAAAAGTGCTTTATTTTTGTCTTCTTACAACTTAAACCATTTAGGTTTTAGTTGAGTTTTGAATGGTTGTAATTGACCTACATACAACTGCACATCTCACATGCCGTTATTTTCGTAACACATCATTTAGGGAAATACAATGAATAACAGGATACATAAACGGCCGTGTGGTAAACTGAAAGATAAAACATTAAAAAATATTTTCAGCTAAGCACTCCTTGCTTCTGACTCCGAGAGAATGTGATCCTGACAGGTCGAGATCGAAGGGACGATGTAATTTTGAAGTAGCGTTGCATTTTCGATTAAAATAATATATTGTTTATTTGCTCTAATAACAAATAATGCAATTCAAACTATACCATTATGTGAAGTTAGAATAATAATAATAATAAGCCATTTATTTACCAGATAAAAATATTTCTTACGTAACATTGTTTGATAATATAAATTTCATTGTGTTAGTATTCATGCAGTATTTATGCATGTCATATTTATTGTTAGTTTTACATTTTTATTTTTATTTTTAAATTACATAATCAATATATTGTTAAATTATAAAGTTCATTTTATTGGGACACCCATTTTCGGGTGAAGGCCTCCTCCATCTGTCTCCATATTACTCTATCCCTTGCCAGTCTCGTCCAGGTGACTCCCCCAGCTTCAATGTCATCTCTCCAGCGTCGTCGTGGTCGTCCGCGCGGCCTCTTGTCCTCGTGTGGGTACCAATGTAGGACTCGTTCTGTCCATCGACCATCTACTGCTCGTGCCACATGTCCTGCCCATCTCTATTTGAGCTTACAGGCAAGTTTCGCGGCGTCTATCAGTTTAGTCTTTTGTCTTATATCATTATTCCTTTGTTTATCTTTAAGTTTGATGTTAAGGATACTTCTTTCAGTGGATCTTTGGAATATTTGTATCTTCTTTATGATCTTTTGCGTCAGAGCCCAGGTCTGACAGCCGTACAGCAAGGTGGGAAGTATTGTATTGTCCATTGCCTTTTTCTTCAGTCTCATTGGTATTTTGGTGTGTTTCAGCGACCAATACTTTGCCCAATCTATATTTATTCTTCGTTCTACTTATTTTAAAGTTTGGTTTTGGAATGTTATATTTTGACCCAGGTAAACATATTCCTGCACGCATTCAATCTTCTGGCCATGTAGTTCAAGTGGATGCTTTATACTGTTGGTCATGAGACAGGTTTTATCTGAGTTCATATGAAGACCACATTTTCGATTTTCTGTATCCAAGCTTTCAATCATATATCTTAAGTCTTCATAGTTTTCACTTAGTATAACTATGTCATATGCAAAACGTAAGTGATTCAGATAGTCTCCATTGATGTTGATCCCCTTCTTGTTCCAGTTCAGCTTCGAGAAAATATGTTGCAGGAGTGTCGTAAAAAGATTTGATAATATAGGATCACCTTACCTTACGCCTCTCTTAACTTCGAATGTCTTTCCGAGTTTATAATAAATAAAGTAATGTCTTCCATTTTTACGGTAGCTTTACTATGTTTGTATATTTCTTTCAGAATTGTTATATGTTTCGCAGAGACTCCTTGTTCTTCTAATGCTTGCCATAGAGAATTATGACTGATAGAATCAAAGGCTTTCGAATAGTCTATGAAAGCAGGGTAAAGGTTTTTGTTGTTGTACTCTTCATATGTTTCTATCACATGGCTTAGAGCGAATATATGATCTGTTGTTGAAAAATTTGGTCTAAATCTTGCTTGTTCTATGGATTGACATTGTTCTAATGTTTTTCTCAGTCTCCCTAATATGACACTAGTAAATAGCTTATAAATGGTCTGTAGTAGACTTATTGGTCTATAGTTCCTATCGTCCATGTGGTTTCCTTTCTTGTATAGTAGCGTTATGAGCGAGTTAGAATATTATATCTTAATTTTGATGATGATTTAAATGTTAAATAATGAAGAAACCTATGTTTCTTGCAATTGCAATTGTTTATATTTCAAATCCATATACGCTGATACAAGGTTGACCTAATCTTATTTTTTTGTTGTGATGTACCAAAAATAATGCCTGTTATATTATATTACACATATTTTTTTTATTATTTCTAATAATTAGAGAAAAACAACTAAAAGTGAAAGCCTTGAGCTAATAATCAAGCTACAACATAATTTTGAGCGAGAAAAGCAAAATGGCGGACTCTTATTGCCTCAAAAACAAGTACAAGAGCGCGTCTCTCAGGCGCTTGGAGTAAGCAAAAGGACTATAACGAAAATTAATAAAGAAAAGTTCTGCGCAACTGGCATGGAAGAAAATGTTTTACGAACACCAAAGTAAAAAACGCAGAACATAACATGTTAAAGATATCGATACCTTTGACGCCGATGCGATAAGGAATCATAGAAGTATGGTTACTATTCGAGTAATGAATATCTGAACAGGAAAGCGCTTTTGGGACCTTTGAAAGCTGTTGGTTTGTTTAAGGGAGATAAGACGACCAACGCATTTAAAAAGTTCTTCAGCACCATACCAATAATAACAACAGAAGCACTACCATCATCTTCTGAAAAGTCTTTAGATTACTTGGTTGAAAATGTGCCCCAAAACAAGGATGGCTTTAACTTCAAGCCAATAGGCTCTATAACTATAGTTAAAACATTTAAACTTCTAAGCATGAAAAAGACTGAAGATTTATGGGGCATGTCGGTTAACGTGGTTAAATCAGTAATCGATGTGATTGCACCATACCTGGCAATCACATTAAATAGTTGTATAGCAAACGGAGTTTTTCCTGACCTCATGAAAATGAGCAGATTAATACCACTTTTCAAATCCGGTAGTAAACAAGACCCTGCCAACTTCAGACCTGTATCTGTATTGCCAGTGTTGAGCAAGGTGTTTGAAAAGGTCATATTGAGTCAACTACTCTCTCATTTCAATGCATCTGGGCTACTCCACAAAAAACAGTTCGGATTCACTAAAGGCAGATCAACAACAGACGCCGGAGTAGCGCTAGTAGAACACATTTATAGTGCGTGGGAAGGATCACAGGATGCGGTTGGTATTTTCTGTGATCTTTCCAAGGCCTTTGACTGTGTGGACCATCAAACTCTTTTGCTCAAACTTCAACACTATGGTATCAAAGATAATGCGTTAAAATTAATGGAATCTTATTTAATGGAAAGATTACTAAAATTAGATATAAACAGATGCAAGTCCACTGGAACCCATATGAATATTGGTGTACCCCAGGGTTCTATCTTAGGTCCGTTCCTTTTCTTAGTGTACATGAATGACCTGCCTTATATGGTGGAAAAAATGACTCAGATTGTTCTATTTGCTGATGACACATCTATTATTTTCAAGGTGAAAAGACAAGAAGAAATTCTAGACGACGCAAATAGTACACTCTCTCATGTGTTAAGTTGGTTCAATGTAAACAACCTGTTATTAAACTCAAAGAAGACAATATGTATCAAATTTTGTTTGCCTAATGTACGACAGGTTGAAAGCAGTGTTAGAATAGGATCTGAAAGATTGGACCTCGTTGAAGACACAATCTTTCTCGGAATCACTATAGATTAAAAACTTCAATGGGGTCCTCACATAACTAATCTCGCACGAAGACTTAGCTCAGCCGCTTTTGCGGTCAGACATCTTACAGATGTTGAAACTGCCAGATTGGTTTACTTTAGTTATTTTCACAGTATTTTGTCTTATGGAATATTGCTCTGGGGGAGAGCAGCAGATATAAATACGATATTTTTCTTACAAAAAAGGGCGATCAGGGCGATATATCAATTAGATGCTAGAGAATCATTAAGAGAAAAATTCAAAGAAATTAATATACTTACGGTTACCTGCCAATATATATACGAAAATATCATGCATGTAAGAAAAAACATAGCTTTATTTAAAATTGTAGGTGATAGCCATACAATTAACACTAGAAATAAAAATAGGTTAGCACTACCATTATTTAGACTAAGTAAAGTAGGCACATCATTCATGGGGCACTGTATTCGCTTCTACAATAAAATACCACAGGAATCATTGATCCTTCCTGAAAAGAGGTTCAAAAACTATGTTAAAAATGAGCTGATAAGAAAGTCCTATTATAGTATTAAGGAATACTTAGATGATAAAACTGCATGGTCCATGCCATCTCAGCGCACAGAAATTCGACGAGGGGCGATGGATCAAGTCTATCACTCGCCGGCGAATTTCCTTAGACCGAAACCAGTACCTGTTGTAAAGTCACTTTAAAAAAAAAGGTATGGGGGAGTTTCTTGCCGTTTCTTCTTAACCCCGAGGCCCACCTTCCGAAACGGTATAGTCTTTTTTTTTATATAAAAAAAAATGACTTGTAGTTATAAGTAAGTATAATTTTGACGTTAAATAAGATAATTTATTTATTTATATTCAATAAAAAAATGACTCTGACTCTGACTCTGAAAACGACCCTAATCATGGTTTTAAAACAAACTCTGTTTAAATATAAAAAACGGGCAAGAAGAAAGTTCTTCTGGAGTGATACGACATTATTTTAAAATATTTTTAAAAGAAGCGAGAAAATCGATGACTGGAACAATGTGTGTTTTCACCGACGAAACACAGCTAAATGCCAATCACACGGTGTCTTTGTAAAGGGCCCGGCTCATGATATACCACGCCGGTACTTCAAATTACGGTTTTGTGGAAAACGCTTGCTCGCATTTGAGTCAAAAATCACCACTGATTACCACGAAGATGCCGCTACATTAAAGAGTGGTTCCAGAATGTGGTACTGCCCGACCTGCCAGGGCCTTCAGTAATATTTATGGACAATGTGCCTTAGCATTCGGTATAACTGCAGAAAGCACCGACCCAAGGCAACAAAAAAAAAAGATTTGGTGGCTTGGCTTCAAGAAAAGGGCATTGACGCAAACATGCAGATGTTCAAAGCAGAGTTATTGAAATAAGTTAAAGAAAATAAGCCTCCGAATGTGCGAGATGAAATAGATGGACTGGCTTTGAAATATGGTCATCGTGTTCTGATAATCCCTCCGTACCACTGCCAGTATAAAGCGATCGAGTTGATCTGGGCTCAAGATAAAGGGTGCAGCTAGCCACAATACTGCACCGCCATTCGGCACAATAAAGATGATGGGCCTTCTGAAAGAAGCCTGTGAAAAGGTCACAAGAGGTGACTGGGCGACGGTCGTCGAAAAAACAAAAAAAACATTGTTTTCGCAGATTTTGACAGAGACGTAGGAATTGATACGCAGATTGGTAATGCAATGATCATTCAAGTTGACGAAGAAGACACCGGCGACAGTTCGTCAAGCGAATGTGAATCGCATTAAAACACGTTATGAATAGATTTTAGGTTTAATTTAGTTAAGTTGTTTTATTATTTTGTGTAATAAAAAGTAACATAACATACTTTATCTACGCGCGTATCACAAATGCTCTAAAATCGACTCAGACCCCATAGGGCAGGGACATACATTATGTCTTATGACACATCGATGCGGATATGGCAATTTACAGACAAACAAATTTACTTTAACGCATCGATGACTCGATTAATGGATACGTTAAAGTAAAAAATAATTGTATGTGACAGTCGAATCGTCAAAATTTACATTTGTCTTGACGTCTTTACAGCGCCACCAACTCAACTGTTCAGGTGGCTAAAACACATTACAAATGAACACATTGAAATGACATTAGTGAGACATAGACGCTAGCCACGCTTTCAACTGAACAGTTTTGTTGGTGACACTGCTATACCGACTTTGGAGGTACCGGCATGACAGTTGTCATTTGTTTATTTGTTTGTTATTTGGTTTTACGAAGCACTGAAGAAGATTTTGTGAAAAGTTATAATTCATATCATAAATATGAATGAAACTGATTCCGACATCAATAAAATCACTCCGCCAGATATCGTTACTGCGGCCACAAAGCAATGCAGGTCATTACCCTACCCGTTTCGGAACCGATTTTAGAGCACTAATGATATGTGTGTAGATAAACTAGTATACGCAACTGTATAAAATAAGGCCTTAAAACACTCGTGTGATGCTATTGTTACGAGCGTGGGGTTCGTATTTGATAGAAAAACACGAATTAATCCACTAATTAAAACACTCACTTTATTACCCAAATTAGGCACTTACAATTCACACGAACTGTACATAAAATCCACTAAATCACACACACACTATTTCACTAATTATGCACTCACTATTCACGCGAAGAGTCGTTCTCTCCGATTATCCTTGTACTAGCACTCGATCGCAGTTAAAATGTAACTAACTCGCGCCGGACGTCGGCGCCTTTTATATCCCGCGGAGCCGCTCTGGACACATTGTCCACACATATCGCGAATATTCTAGTAAGGACCAGCGTGCGGGCCGAGAACATTCGAGACCATATATGTCTCTCTCTAATGGTGCACTC
The DNA here is from genome assembly GCA_949825045.1 of Argyresthia goedartella. NCBI lineage: Eukaryota > Metazoa > Arthropoda > Insecta > Lepidoptera > Argyresthiidae > Argyresthia > Argyresthia goedartella. The sequence goes on along the minus strand of OX463823.1, from coordinate 3,878,904 downwards.
TCTCTGTCACTCCCTTCTCGAATGTTCCGAGTATAGCTATCTCTTTCTAGTAGTGCTATCTCTGTCACACACTTCTCGAATGTTCCCAGTACAGCTATCTCTTTCTAGTAGTGCTATCTCTGTCACTCCTACCGGATATTTCGCCATATAACGATTTGTGCTTCAGAGGCCCATAAGGGGTCCTGAAAACGCCTGAAAACGGGTTTTCAGGTTATTGCGTCATCTGATAGAGGGTGCCCTGAAACGGACTGAAAACATGTTTCAGGCGCCTGAAAACGACGGCAACTTGGGTGAAATTTCGATCTTTAGATATGTGATAGAGTAACTTCTGAAACGGCCTGAAATGACTTTTCAGCCCGCTGAAAACGCCTCTACAGCACTGAAATTGACGTTCAAAGTTTTTGACCTAACCTACCGGCGTAACACTACCCCCTCCTAAGACATGCTCGTCCCGAGCATCATTATTTCCGTGGTATCTGGCTAGCCGGTCAACATGAACAATCTTGCTCGGACTACGAGGATTCCGCTGGATTCGATACGTGACGTCGTTTATTTTGGTGACTACCTTGTAAGGCCCTTCCCAATTCGGAGATAGTTTCGGGGACTTTCCTACTCGTCGCATAGGGTTATGTAGCCACACCAACGAACCTTCCTCAAAACCCACTTGATAAGACTTCCGGTCATATCGGGTTTTCATCTTTATGCTAGCGTGGAGCCCGTGTTCACGTACCAGGCTGTGAACATCATCAATCCGATCCCGCAAATCATTTGCATATTCCGTGATGGTCCTCGGTGTATCGGGCGGACGTCCAGTCAGGAGATCTGCAGGCAGACGGAGTTCTCTTCCAAAATTCGCATACGATGGAGTAACCGCCGTACTTTCGTGAGTTGCCGACCTATAAGACAACAGGAAGAGGGGGATATGCCGATCCCAATCTTTTTGATGGCTCTCAACGACCTTGGCTAGATGTCTCTCCAGTGTCTGGTTAAATCTCTCAACCATTCCATCTGACTGTGGATGATACGCCGTAGTCCTCGTCTTATGAATTCCCATTATGCGACAAGTCTCCTGAAAGACCGCAGACTCGAAGTTTCTTCCTTGATCACTGTGGATTTCGAGTGGTACCCCAAACCGGCAGAATACTTCGTTCACTAACTTTTCAGCTATGGTTACCGCTTCTTGATTAGGAATGGCAAATACTTCAGGCCACTTCGTGAAGTAATCCATCACGACAAGAATGTACTTGTTTCCGGAGTCCGATGCTGGGAATGGTCCTGCGACATCTAACGCAACCCTTTCCCAAGGGGCTCCCACGTTGTACAACTTGAGTGTTCCTCGGCTACGGGTATGCGGTCCCTTGACTGATGCACAGTTAGTGCATCGTTTACACCAATTTTCAACATCTTCTCGGCAGTGAATCCAATAAAAGCGTTGCCGAATTTTCATTGGGGTCCTTTTTACTCCAAGATGTCCACCGGATGTTCCATCGTGAAATATTCTCAAAACATCTTTCACCCTTTTCTTTGGGACAACGACTTGCAGATGAGCATCCTTCCCATTTGTTGATTCCCATTTTCTACATAGAACGCCATTATGCATAACCAAGCTATCCCATTGTGCCCAGTAGCTTTTTGTTACCGCACTCATAGGAGCTACATCACACCATCTTGGTTTAGGTGCGCCAGCATTAATCCAATCAAAAATGGGTCTCACGTCAGGGTCCTCTTGTTGCGCTTGCTGCATGATTTCATCACTCCACTCGTCGCTAACCGTATCAGTTCTTATCATTCGAACACATTCCTTGCCTTCTTGTCTTGAGCAATGTTTACAGTTGTCCGCACAAGGTCTACGTGATAGGGCGTCAGCATTTCCATGTGATTTCCCACTACGGTGTTCGATGATGAAATCATACTCCTGCAGTTGTTCAATCCATCTCGCCACTAGTCCCTCGGGGTTTTTAAATTCTAGCAACCACTTTAAGGCAGCATGGTCAGTTCTGACACGAAACTTTCTTCCCAGCAGGTATTTGCTGAAATGTTGTAACGTCTTGACAACTGCTAGCAATTCCCTCCGAGTTACACAGTAATTTCTCTCTGGTTTTGACAATGACTTACTGAAATATGCAATCACAACTTCGTTATCTCCTTTCTTTTGCGACAAGACACCTCCAATTCCAGTATTACTAGCATCTGTATCCACAATGAAATCCGCTTCCGGGTCTGGATACCCCAATATTGGCGTTTCACAAAGTCTTCCTTTAAGCTCGTTGAAACTTGACTCACATTGTTCGTTCCAGTCAAATGATCGCTTTTCTTCCGTTAGTTGATGCAAAGGCTTTGCTATATCCGAGAAGTTCTTCACAAAACGTCTGTAGTATGAACAAAGCCCTAAAAAGGCACGTACTGCAGTCTTGTCTTTTGGCGTCGGCCAATCCTTCACGGCGCTAATCTTCCCAGGATCTGTCTGGATGCCGTCCTTCGAAATCACGTGTCCCAAGTAATTCACTTTACGTTTGAAAAACGAGCATTTCTTCGGACTGAGTTTCAGATTTGCCCCTCGTAGTTTGCCTAGCACCTGCTCCAATTTATTCAAGTGGTCGTTGAAGTCTCTACCAACGATAATGATGTCATCCAAATAGACCAAGCAAGTTTCTCCTAGAAGTCCAGCTAATATTTGTTCCATTAATCTCTCAAATGTGGCTGGTGCATTACACAGTCCAAATGGCATAACATTGAACTGCCAGAGTCCCTTGCCAGTAGAGAAGGCCGTTTTCTCCTTATCCTTGTCCTTGATTTCGACTTGCCAATAGCCACTTTTCAGATCCAACGTTGAAAACCATTTCATTCCGTTCAATGTGTCTAAAGTGTCGTCGATTCGTGGAAGTGGATAACTGTCCTTCTTGGTTACATCATTAAGTCGACGGTAGTCAATACAGAATCTCATGGTGCCGTCCTTCTTCTTAACCAAAACTACGGGAGAACACCACGGGCTTGTTGAAGGTTCAATAACGCCGCTTCTTTGCATTTCCTCGATCATGCCCTCAACCTCCTTCTCCCGAGCTACTGGAACTCTCCGAGGGCGCTGTCGGATAGGCATAGTTTCCCCAGTGTCGATCTCATGCTGAACCACTCCAGTTCTTCCAATGTCATCATCATGCGAAGAAAAGACGTTGCGATATCGTAGCAGTAAGCTACGCGCCTTAAGGAATTCCTCCTCGGTAAGGTGCTCCCTGGAGTCATTTAGTAATTTTTCAACATCCATTGAAGGCTTAACATGACCAGGTTTCACGTTTACCTCAGATTCTCGGCAGCCTCTTATCCAAGAAATTTCTTGGCATGATCCGACCAGCGTTCCTTTATTGAGAACGCATTCCGTGTCGCTTGGGTTAAGGATCCTTACAAATGCTGTAGATGCCGTGGTTACCATTGTACGGGCTGTTATCCACGGTTTATCAGCATCCAACCTCTCTACCACAACACAGCGGTGAGATTGTGGCCTTGTGGAGTTCGGCAATTTCACTGGAACTAAAACCTGTGACCTTGGTTGAAGAATGGTTCTCCTGGTACAGTAAACATTTCCATTTACTCCACCTTGTATAGGAATCTCATCAACTCCAAACTTTAGAACTCCAACCTTTAAGTCGATTTTACAGTCATGTCTCCTCATAAAATCCAATCCAATAATGCAGTCGTCGACGATGTTAGCAACGATCACTTTATGCCAGTATTCTTTTTCACCTATTTTCACAGCTAACTCTCGTTCTCCTTGGACGGAAATGTACTGGCCGGTAGCAGTTTGCAGCTGGAGATGCCTAGGTCGGACTAGATGATCTCTGGTCAGGTGTCTCAGTAGCCGAGAGCTGATCACAGTCCGAGAAGCTCCAGTGTCTATGGTAAGGAGACATGGTATTCCACAGATTTCTCCATTGACAACCAGACTATTCCCGTCGTTTGCCTGTGATATCATAATTGGGACATTTCGACCGCCAGCCAGCACTCGTCCCATAGTCCTGGCTTTTATTCGTTTCCCTGTTGGGGCTCTGATTCCACAGAGCCTATTTTCCTCGCCATTGGAGCGGGGTCTCTGTCCCTCCTAGTCCTTTTTGGACAGCCTGACTGCAGGTGACCACGTTCTCCACAATGGTAGCAACGTGGCCCAAATTCGCGGCGGGAATCTACTGGCTTCGTAGTCGACACTTCTCGCACCCTGAAAGGCCTGGATGAATCCTGTCGTACAGCTTCCACCTCGAGAGCGTGGGCTACTGCATCCTTTAGGCTGCCATGATGTCCCAATCGCACGGCTGCCCTCACTTCCAGATCCCGGATCCCATCGATGAAGGCCTGCACCAGCATACTGTCCACAAAGGATGCTGGCGTACGTTGATAGGCCTTCCTAACCAACTTCTCGATTTCCAGGGCCCACTGTTGTAGGAACTCGTTACGTCCTTGTGTCCTGTCCTTTAACTGAGCTCGGAACACGTGCTCCAGGTGACTGTCACCGTATCGTGCCTCCAAGGCTTCTAGAAGGCGGTCGTACGTCCGGTCGTTTCCCAGAGCCTCTAGTATGGTAAGAGCCTCGTCGCGCAGCGCCAACGTCAGTGCTGTCCTGGCTTGCTCCTTACTCCAACCATTAGCCTGGGAAACAGACTCGAACTGCAGCTTATAGGCAGTCCACGATGAGCTACCGTCAAAGGGGGGCACTTTGAACCTGCCGCCTCCGGACACCGATGCGTTGGGTACATAGGTACTTGGACCATTAGCCACTTTGATCTCAAGTTTTTGGAGACGGCTCTCACAGGTCTCAATTTTTTTATCGACATCATGGACTCGACTCTCCAGTTTTTCATCCATATCGGCCAGTTTTTCCTGGACCTCGAACAACTCTCTCTTCCATTCGGTCGTGGACTCATGTACCTCACGAAGCATTCGTGCCTGTACCTCCTGGTGATCCTTTTGTTCCCTAAGCTCATTCTGGAGGATTAGAGTCTGTTCTTCCTGTTTCCTGGCCTGTTCCTCCTGTTTCCTGGCCCGTTCCTCCTGTTTTCGCGACTGTTCCTTTAGCTCTCTCGCTTGTTCCTTTAGGAGGACGAATATAACGTTGAGGTCTACTCCTTGTGCAGCTGGAGCAGGTGATTCCGACGTACCAGGCGTCGAGTCTCCAGACCCAGACGTTTGGCTTCGCGTCGTCACTCCTTTTGGCTCGGTTTCTCGTGGCATTAACGGCATTTTCTATCCCACTTCTGACACCAAATGTTACGAGCGTGGGGTTCGTATTTGATAGAAAAACACGAATTAATCCACTAATTAAAACACTCACTTTATTACCCAAATTAGGCACTTACAATTCACACGAACTGTACATAAAATCCACTAAATCACACACACACTATTTCACTAATTATGCACTCACTATTCACGCGAAGAGTCGTTCTCTCCGATTATCCTTGTACTAGCACTCGATCGCAGTTAAAATGTAACTAACTCGCTTTTTTTTTTTTTTTTTTTTTTTTGTTGGAGGGGAAAAAAATGGAATTACCCATGCCCAGGAGTCAGACCTCCCTGCTATGTCCGGGTCCCCACATATTGAGCGGGCATCAGCTCGTGTGGTATACGGACTAAAAACAACCCCTTTGTGTGTTTACAGTTGTCTTATTAAGAATTAACTGTGAGCCATGGCCTCGGTTGTAACTAACTCGCGCCGGACGTCGGCGCCTTTTATATCCCGCGGAGCCGCTCTGGACACATTGTCCACACATATCGCGAATATTCTAGTAAGGACCAGCGTGCGGGCCGAGAACATTCGAGACCATATATGTCTCTCTCTAATGGTGCACTCTCTCTGTCACTCCCTTCTCGAATGTTCCGAGTATAGCTATCTCTTTCTAGTAGTGCTATCTCTGTCACACACTTCTCGAATGTTCCCAGTACAGCTATCTCTTTCTAGTAGTGCTATCTCTGTCACTCCTACCGGATATTTCGCCATATAACGATTTGTGCTTCAGAGGCCCATAAGGGGTCCTGAAAACGCCTGAAAACGGGTTTTCAGGTTATTGCGTCATCTGATAGAGGGTGCCCTGAAACGGACTGAAAACATGTTTCAGGCGCCTGAAAACGACGGCAACTTGGGTGAAATTTCGATCTTTAGATATGTGATAGAGTAACTTCTGAAACGGCCTGAAATGACTTTTCAGCCCGCTGAAAACGCCTCTACAGCACTGAAATTGACGTTCAAAGTTTTTGACCTAACCTACCGGCGTAACACTATTATGGAACTCGCTTTCCATAAAAACACACTCGTGATATAAGGTCCCTTATTATACGATAGTTGCGTAAACTACTATTGTTTTTTTTTTATTGGCAACAATTTTTATTTACAAATTTCGCGAGCCGTGGGTAAAAGTTATTAAAAAATAACGTAACGCCTGTAAAGTTAGTAACTTTAAGCGATTATATCCCATATCTAGTCATCCCAAACTGACAGGTGTCAGGATCGCATTCTCTCAGCGGAAACTTTAGGATACCCTGTCTCGGTGTCGTGGGAAATAGAAATAGTGACGTCACAGACAACTATACTTTCCAAACCCCCGGGATATTGTTACTTCCTTAACCGGGATGGAACCCTTCGGCTGGCATAGGCTTGGACAATTTTCATTGACTTTGGAATTTAACTCCAAGCCATAAGGTAGAAAATATGGTAGCATGTATATGGCCACTGTCAGCTAAGGGTTTAACCCGGGACCTTTCGCTAACTATTATCCAAATAACTCTGCTATTATTTTAATGACGTTTGTGTTACTGTTGATAGTATTGATAACATTTTTATGCAAAAGACGAATATAAAGTTTTTTTAATTATTTCAGGCCAAAATTGTCCATAGAGTATGATTACTTCTTCTCTACTTTAAGGAACGATACCTATCTGATTCGAAAAAAACAGACGTTTTATTTATACATACTTGAACATTCTCCATTTTAAATTAGTTTATTGTAGATTTTATATAAAAAGGATGATTTTAGACTTGTGAAATTTTGTACAAAGTATATAAAAGGGATGATTTTCGACTTGTGAAATTGTCAATTCTTGCGATTAAAAATCAATTGTCTAAAATCTTTGGATAAAAAATCTACTGTGTTGATATTTCTTTTCTTTTCCAATAACTGTATTTTGATTGGATGATTTTTCAATTGCGATTGAATCAGAACATGAGAATTCCTAATGTTGTAGGGTTTTCCCTTATCTATCTGATACCCCTACCTATACTACAACACTGCAAACCCAAGTGTCACTATATTCGTATTCACACAAGGCTGAAGGGTCCGGAGATTGCACTGGGGTACTTCTTTTGATCTATAGTTCAGCCTTACAATAGGGCTTACGTTATTGGATCTTGAATTTATCTTCTTCACTTAATTTTTAAGGTTCCTTACCCGAAGGGTTCCAAACGGGACCCTATTACTAAGACTCCGCTGTCCGTCCGTCCGTCTGTCACCAGGCTGTATCTCACGAACCGTGATAGTTAGACAGTTGAAATTTTCACAGATGATGTATTTATGTTGCCGCTATAACAACAAATACTAAAAAACAGGATAAAAGAAATATTTTAGGGGGCTCCCATACAACAATTCTTTCAATACCACATACAAACTTATGGATGCACCTGGTTACGTACATGAAGTGTGAAAGTAACCGCACCAATAACTTTGTAAACAATATTTTGCTGTGTAAAATCCAAACTATTCACTCCACACCATCGCTTTCATTGAACGGTGGTACGGAACCCTTCGTGCGCGATTTAGACTCGCACTTGACCGGTTTTTATTTATTCGAGTAAACTGTGTGAATTGATTGTCATTTTTTGTTTGATTTATCATTTTATATGTACCACGTAGTTCAGCCTCCTCCTTGGAAATATAATTTCCTGCCCTCTGGGTGATAACGTCGATTTGAATTCAAAACTTGAAATAATAACCTTGGAACTGATCCTAGTTTTCGTAACAAATCTCGACCCAAGAACGGTCATTCTCCTTCAAGCTCTCAAAAGAGACAAGTAACAGATAGTCAGGTTATCGGGCCTAGTGGTCCAGGAACTTCTGAGGAACTCCGCCGGATCTTTTGGGACAACTGTTACACCTCAAGCCTACAGCTCTGCCAGGAACTCCTGAGGATCTTCCAAATCTTCTGAGACAGCTATGGCGTCTCCTACCAACTACTGCTGCTAGCTGTGCTGCCTATGTAGCTACCTCTACTGATCGGGGTGCCAACTCTGGTAGTGGTGGTGGTGTTGGTGGGGACTCCCAGAGCCAGAATATTGTTAGTTCATATTTATATAATGGTAGGTTGTAAATGTTTTTAATTATAATTTAGGAAAATAATGTTGAATAAAAGGACTCACTCCATTAATAATCTCTCTCTTCCATTTCGTGACTTTTTAGGACCTACATTCTAAATTTTCAACTTCTTTTAAAAGTCAAAAAAGTCAAAGTACTTTATTACTGTAGATATTTACATAGACTTAGCAAACGTCATTTTTTGCCTCTTCTCTACATTGGACCACTGTGGGAGCAGAAGGGCGTAGAAACTCTCACAGATTGATTTTTAGATCTCTTTTAAAAATAGGTTGTGCTTAACTAATACAAATATAAAAAAATTATTGTTATGATTGATAAGCAGGAAGAAATAATTACAAAACTATTAACAGCAAGGTCTGTGTTGAGCCAGATCAACCCCATACAGTCCTGTCATTTAAGTAATCTTGAACATTGTAATATCCCTTTTTCGACAAAGTCGCTTTAACATGCTTTTTAAATTGCTCAAATGGCAATTTCAAAATCTCCAGAGGTATCCTATTGTAGTAGAGAATGCACTGACCCTTGAAAGAATTGCTAACCTTCGCGAGTCTAAAAAGGGGCGCACATAGTCTGTGATTATTTCTTAGGTTAACATTACAGCTATCGCTAAGTTTGGAAAATGTTGTAAGGTTCTTGCGTACATACATTATATTTTCGAAAATAAATTGACTAGCTACTGTTAGTATGTCAATTTCTTTAAAAAGCTCTCTTAAGGAGTCTGTTCGTTTTAAATTATAAATTGCTCGAATAGCTCTTTTATGTAAAATAAAAATAGTTTGAATATCCGCTGCTTTCCCCCACAACAAGATACAATAGGACATCACACTATGAAAGTAACTAAAATATACTAGCCTAGATGTAGCCACATCCGTGCTTTGTCTGTTGTTCCTAACAGCGTAAGCCGCAGAAGTTAATTTACCAGCCAATTTATCTATGTGGGGTCCCCACCGCAATTTGCTATCAATGGTTATTCCAAGAAACTTCGTATCATTTACTAATTCTAACGTGCTGTTGTCTAACACTAAACTGGTCTCAACTTGCCTGATATTTGGAAGTGAGAATTTGATACACTTGGATTTACCAGCGTTTAACAATAAATTATTAACTGTGAACCAATTCAAGGTTAAAGACAATACACCATTAACATCATCAAAAACTCCTTTTTGTCTTACAATTTTGAAGACCATTGAAGTATCATCAGCAAACAACACTATGTCAGTTAATTTCTCCACCATGAAAGGCAGATCATTAATATATACCAGGAATAAGAAAAGGCCTAATATGGAACCTTGTGGAACGCCAATTTTAACAACCAATCCATCAGATTTTACGCCGTTAACTTCTGCCTTTTGAATTCTATTGCTTAGGTATGATCTTAGTAGATCCAACGCTTTATTTCTAACTCCCTAATGATTTAATTTAATCAATAGCGTATTATGATCAACACAATCAAACGCCTTCGACAGGTCACAAATAACTCCGATAGCATCCTGTGCGGCCTCCCATGCAGAATAAATATGATATATAAGGGTAATACCTGCATCCGTAGTCGATTTACCCCTAGTGAAACCATATTGTTTAGCGTGGAGTTGTTTTGTACGGTTGAAGTGTGAGAGCATTTGATTGAGTAAAATCTTTTCAAATATTTTACTTAGTGTTGGAAGAACAGATTGTAGTGTTATGCTATTTACATGCTATTCTTGCTTTTCATGCTTTCATGCTTTACATGCTATTCTTGCTTTTCATGCTGCATAGCTGTATTGTCTGATATGTCTGTCTGATCCTGATCTGTATGATTGTCCAATGAGTCTGATATTTGTCATCACCTTTATTTCCATAGGACCCTGTAACGTTTCAAACCATAAGAATACATTAACAAATAATTTTTGCTTTGTATTTTCATACTATCAGCTCTTGTAAATCGATAGGGAAGGGGTTTACCTTTGGTGACCTTGTTTTTGGCTTTCTCCGAAACTCTGCAATCTCGGGTTTCGTGCGCGCTGGTGCGCTACTTTTTTTTCTTTCGCTGTTATGTAATTTTGGCTATGTGAACTTGTTAAACTTTATATTACGAGCCTGAAACCAACATTTGACATTTGGTTTGTTGATTGTTTATCTGGTTGTCATGGCAATGTCCATTCAAACTCGTTAGCGGTCTGATATGTTTCCTTCAATACTTTTACAAAAATACTTTTTCTCTCTTGGCCACTCACAAAAAATTACGTTTAATTTAAAAAAATTTTAGAACTCTCCAAAAAGGGTATAAAAGCGGAACATTTCTGAAATTCTGGAGTCTCACGTTAGCTTCTGAACTGGAAGTACCACTTAAAGGCCTTATCCCGGGGTCGCTCAACCCCGGGATCCTGCGAGCCTTCAAACTCTCTCGACCTTCAAACGTTTCCTTCAAACCACCACAACGAAGATTTCTACAACGGGATCCTGCGAGCCGTAACCACAAGTACGCCGCTACCGTTCCTACAACGAAGATTTCTACAACGGGATCCAGCGAGCCGTGGCTATAAGTGCCCGCTACCGTTCCTACAACAGCGAGCCGTGGCTATAAGTGCCGCTACCGTTCCTACAACGACAGCCGTAGCTACAAGTACGCCGCTACCGTTCCTACAACGACGATTTCAACAATATCTACAACTACAAATACGCCCGTAATCTGGTTATCACCCCACTGGTCTATTTCTCTTCGTGTCCTCCGCTTCCTTTTTTGTTACTTAACCTGTGTCTCATCATCTCATCCATTCTCATCTTCGTATCATTTTTTTATCGTCTTCACTGTAAATACTATACTTCTAATAAACTGTTACTACTAAATTTTATCCTGGTTGTTTTCTGTTAGGTTTTGGTTAGGTTCGTGTCCTCACACGACAAGATATTGGTCTGAAATTTGAAGGATCGCCCTTATCTCCCGACTTGAACAGAGGTATCAGTTTACTGTGTTTCATGAGGTCTGGAAAAGCCCCATCGTCAACACATTTATTGAATATATAAGCTAAGTGTGGGGCTATAACTAGAATTACTGAAACAATGACTTTGACTGACCCACAGGTCTTCCGTATTTTTTAAGTTAAGTAATTTAAACGTTTTGACAATGTCCTGGGGATATACATGATGAAATTTTAAATATACATTACTGACGCTAGTGTTATTTTTTAATAAAGTCTCTGCTTCATATGGAGATGAATTTAGACGGTCTGTTGTGAGTACGGGTACATTGGTGAAGAATGTTTCAAAAGCTCGAGCAACATCAGCGTTGGATTTAACAACATCATCACCTATCTTTAGGCAGAAATCATTGTCCCAAACTGTTTTCATTCTATTATTTGAATTTTGAATTTTCTATTAATGTGTAAAGTTTTTGCAGTTCTACAAACAAACTTGAAAGTTTTGGAATATTTTTTAACATAGTCATGAAATTTTCGATCAAAGTTATAGGTTTTTTGATCATAAAGGTCATACAATATAACTCTACTTTTACGAATTCCAAACGTTGCCCAGTCATTAAATTTAGATTTACCGTTGTAGTCACTGACTTTCTTTAATTTGAAAACTTTATTGAATTCTGTCTGAATAATGTTGAAGAAGTCTGAGTAGATTTTGTTTGGGTTCTGTTCATTAAAATCCGGTACTGGCAAATTTATATCTAGGTTTTTCGTATATGTCTCTAGTCTATGGGATGTAATAGGCCTATAAAATGATGGACCAGTCTTATCCTTAATAGCAATTGGGAATGAAACTGTTTGACCACTGTGATCGGAAGGTAAGCAGTTAATTACACTTTTACTTGTGAATGCACAGTCACAAAAAACGTTATCTAAGCAAGTTTGGCTGATAAGTGTAATTCTAGTCGGCTCTAGAAATACATGACATAAATTAAATGATTGGAACAGAGTTATTAATCGTCGCTCCAGTGTTGTATCTACAAGCAGATCTACATTAAGATCGCCACAAATAATTAACTTTGTTCTGTTATTACAAAGTTTAATGAGGGTTTCCTCCATTAAATTGACGGAAGCCTGAGCCTTTACAGAGGGTAACCCCTGTAACCTGACAATGTCAGAATTACTAATAAGGCTACAATTTAGGTAGAACATTATTAACAATAAGAAAGTTATAGTTTAAGAAATAAATGTTTTTTTCCGAAGTTTAAGAACTTTAACGGATGCGACCTTCAAACACTATTAATAGTCGAAATTTTGGATTGTTATTTTTCGAGAGTAATTAGTCGATTACCGAATAATAAATAGGTTATTATCCCGATGTGTTACCGCATAAATAACACGCACTTTGATTGATGATCAGTAATTTGATAACAATGGTTAAGGGTTATTCAGTTACACGTTTTTCTATAAATCGTACAATATTTTAGGCTTATTATTTTCGCGGCGACAGAAAAATTAAAGAGCAGCAAACTATTTGCAACTAAAATAATAACTTGCCAGCGATTAAATGTTTTGGCAATCATTTATATTAAATGAGCTTTAAACTAAGGATATTTTAAAATTCAAATAATGGCAGCTACTTTAAGGTAGCAGAAATAAAAAAAATCGGTTACTCCTGTTTAAATAAAACAAACATAGCATCTTTTCCCATATTGCGGCAGTTGGACATTTTAGCGTCCCCGTTAACCAGTTACTCGATACTCCATAGCATGATAGGGGGAAACACCATCGTCACTGAATACCAGACTAGAACAGGGGCCTAATTCTGTGCTGGACATTGCGTCGCGATCGCACCTCGACCGCTCCGAGGGCGCAAAATGCCGTATTTAGCTTGTCGGCGGCGCCTATTTTGTTTGGAGACTGACTGTCAAATACGGCATTTTTCGCCGTTCGGAGGGTTCATGATTCGATCGCGATTTTTCCTACCCAAAATGTATAAATGAACACCAAAAGTTGCAAAAAATATCAGGGCAAAATACTGCGGCAGCTTAGGTGAAAGGTAAAGGGGGTGAGCGAAGCAAATCCCCCTTTATCCTTCGTGTTAGGTTGTACATGTAAGAACAACAAAAATCAACAGTCGCCAAAACAATAACTCGATGCTAGTTTATATTGAAACAAAGCCGAAAATTGATTACTTAGCTGCTACTTTTTACTTTATACTAGTCTCCGCAATTAGTCGCCAACTTATTATTTTTGCTACCCTCTTTAATTTTTTATAAATCCCTAAATCCGATTAATTTGTCGCCGCGTTAAATACATGCCAATATTTTATGCATATTTGCAAAGGTGGCAGAGGCTCAATTTATTTCACTGTTATGAAATAACGTGAATGTTGACATTCAGATCAATATTTCATAGCAATATAGTGTTTAATGTAATTGATTTGATAACCACAGCATCCACAAAAGCAACTACATATATCACAACAACAAGGAGAAAAGGACAGATTGTTACAATTATTTTCTTAGATTATTGAATATTTTGACATGTAAATAAAAAACCGGCCAAGTGCGAGTCGGACTCGCTTACGAAGGGTTCCGTACAACCGTACAATGGTAGGGATGGCGTGGAAAGAATAGTTTGGATTTTACATAGCATAATGTTGTTTACAAAGTTACTGTTGCGGCTACTTTCACACTCCTTGTACGTAAATAGATGCATTTAAAAGTTTGTATGTGGTATTCAAAGAATTGATGTATGGGAGCCCCCTTAAATATTTATTTGATTCTGTTTTTTAGTATTTGTTCTCATAGCGGCTATCATCTATTCATGAGATACAGCCTGGTGACAGACGGACAGACAGACAGCGGAGTCTTATTATTAGGGTCACGTTTTTACCCTTTGGGTAAGGAACCCTAAAAACGGTTTTTATAGAAAAAAATGATACTTTATTTGAGGTATGGTAACGTTCGTTATGAGTGTATTGCATTGATTACAATCGAAAATAGCCCGCGCCTCCCGAACACGTTCGGCGGAGGCCATTTTGGCACTTTCGGAACGTTGGACATTTGACAGGGTAAAGTTCTTGTTCCGAGAAATAAGAATTAAGAAAATTTGCGTACCATGGTTCACATTTGTTCTTAAATATGTTATTTCAGTTCCACTAATATGACCATATGGTATACAATATAGTTATGCAAATGATTGGCCATGTTTTGTCTGATTGCCAACCCTTTAACGCCATTTGCAACAACAGTTCCCTATTGCAGATTCTTCGCGGTGGTCTATCCACTGCGCCTGCACATCGCTCGTCGACGCAGCAAGCAGATGCTGTGTGCTGCCTGGCTGGTCGCCCTCGCATGCAGCCTACCGCAGGTACGTACCGCGCAGTTTTGCCTCCCAAGCTGGAGGTCCCCGGGTTCAAATCCCTGCTGGCGAGAAAATAAAACCCAGTTCTTGGATGAGTATGAGTTTTAGGTCGCTGTTTCTGATTACGACATAAGGTATCCTAGTGTAGGGCCAGGAGCAATGGGTGTACCTGAATATAAATGTTATGTTGTTGTTTTAATCACCTGGAACCTTAGCTGGAAGCACAAATACGGAAAAGCGTTCATGTTTAGATGGAGGAAGCTTTTATTGTACAAGGCGTAATTAATTATTCGCGCTTCTTGCTCTCTTTTTTTGTATTTTTGTTCGACTGATCCAACCTGTAAAACCTGTAAGCTGTATTGAGCTATACCGGTTTAATGTGACATTTTGTCAAGTCCAAGTAAGTTTATTTACGTTTATAAACGTCTTCTTGGTCTAAGCACAACGGTGTTTAAAATTTTATAATTTTAACATAGTCTTTATAGATAGATAATTCATTTATTTATTGTTAGGTACAAAAAAAACACATTATTGGTTATTAACAAATTACAAACATCAAATAAATTAAATAAAACAATGAAAATAATTATAATTAACGCAGCAAAAATATGGAAAGTAAGGATCACTATGTGGCACCGTGACGTGAAATGGCCCTGACTCAGCAATGCAATATGCAAGCAATATCAACAATTATATCAGCAATTATATGGCCTAACGATAATCGGCGGCGGGAATAGTACATTTCCTACGAGTTCGCAATGGCTTATATTTACGAACCGACACGACCCGAAGGCGAGGAGGGTCGTAGCGAGGTTTGTAAAAAGCCTTTCCAAACGAGTTAGGAATATAATTTTTCCGCCTGAGAACCCAAAATCAAACGGCGAAGGTGCTATTTTTAGCTCAGAAGTCGGAAGTAATTTTCATTGATTAGGAAAAACCCATGAATAAACATGACGTAGCGTGGATTTGCCGCCAAAGTCCTAAGCGATACCTTCCTATATGAACTTTCCTGTTGAGTACGGTGATAATTGAGTTTAAGTATTAGCCAAATGGCATAATTAGGAGTAATCATTCTAAAACGCTCCGATGTGTTATACGGTTTCTTTGCCTGGAACGCCAAGAGTTTTTGTCGATTAAAGCAAAAGTCGTCTCGTCTCATAACCAGTCACACACATCACAGCAACCGATACAGTTGCTAATGCAACACACAACGTGAGATCTCACTTTTGATGTTAAAAATTAAACATATGATATAAGCAAGACGCACGCTTTCTATACGTAATAAGCATCGCACGGAACGTTGAACGTTTCACTAGATGAGACTAAATGAAACGGAAATAAATGAATATGAAATAAAATGAATATGAAATGAGAATCTTTCAAAGTAGGTGTTTTCAAAATCAAATCAAAAGATGTTATAGAAGACTCCTCCTTTTTCACAAATAATGGAAGATTTGGATAGAGATCACTTACACAAACAAAAAATGATGGTAATATGGTGTTCGCAATGTTCGCAAATATTTATTTCCAATTGTCTTGCTATCGGAACAATTTAGGGTACCATATTACCAATACCTTTTGTTTTTTATGAGTGTCCACTACCCACATATATCATTTTCAATATGTGCGAAAAAAGGATGAGTACTTTCAGCGCCATCTATTGAATTATGTAAAAAAACCTGCTTGGAAAGTATCCACTTGAAAAAAAATCTTCTAAATAGGTCGCTAAAGGGCGTGGTAGAATTTGAGGCATAACTCTGCGGTCCGAAATCATGAGTATGTAAGTATATGCGCGAGCTGGGGACCTTTTACAAAACAGACCACAGTACAAATATGAAATGTCTTAGACTCGGTCAAAGACTTTTTTACGTATTTTTACTTTATTACGTACTCTGTTGTAGAACGCGAAAAATTCTACAACGCCATCTAGGGAGTTGCTTTGATATTTGAGCTATCACAAAAATCCTTATTCCAGTCCGAAACGATACCGCTTTCAACTAGTTTTCGTATCGAGAAAGACTCTCGTCTCTTCACCTAAAAAGTCAACGACGGACGACCCACTTCTATTAACATAATGGTATCTCTGTGAAGACAAGGTCGCCTCTTTTCATACTGACCCGACACCGACCCTATTATGATGTATGTATTCATTAATTATGTAACCTGTCTTGTACAGTTTCTTTGGTGTATGGAGCGACTAAAATTTTTAACTATATATTGGGTTCTAGTTAACACATTTCTGCTAGAAATTCGGTTCTCAGTGGTTGAGAGATGATTTTCAAAGGATCAGGGGAAAAAAAAACACTTTTCCATTAAATCCATATTATTATTATTATTTCTTGTAACTATTGTACGAAAGACGTTTTTCTGTATTTTTAGATAAATAATACTAAATTAATATCAGAGGACAATCTAGATAATCAGCCTTTCTAAATAAAAAAGCCGCCCTTGGCGTCTCATCTTGATCTGTTCACTAAATACTGAAAAATAGCCTGATGTGTTGCATACTGTTAGAAAGGACATGAACACATGCCGTGTTACCACAAAAAATATTAAACACCGTTTAACCTCAAAATAAACGTCAAATCCCATACAGTTTTGTTTTTAAACAAGTGTTAAACGGGAGTTTATTTTTTTGTGGTAAGACCCATGATGTTTTAGAATTTTATCTACACACGTATCATAAACCCTCTTTACTGCGTACAAAAACCCAACTTTACGATCAGCATAATGTTAAACTACTTGGTAAAAACTCATTTCTTATCTGAAAACTTACACATTATGACCATAATGTGTAGTTTTTCTACATATTATGACATTCAAATTTCGAACGCCGACGCCCGACTGCGTGCCGCCCCTAGTTTGTCTCTGAAGTTGGTACTACAGAAGAAGCTAAACAACAGCAGAGCCACAATGCCGGTCAAACATGCGGTTCCTGAACACATCAAAGAGACCTTATGATATGTATGTAGATAAACTAGTGTATGTAACTGTACATAATTAGGCATTATGTAGCAGTCACATAAACTACTATAAAAACAGTCTTTTTGTTTATTATTTGTTGGAAATTATAATTAATTGAAATAGGCTAATTATCTCAAAACAAGGAAAAATATTTTTTTGTACAATGATTATAAGAAATGATAAAACATCAGTTACTGCATAGCGATGGGGTAGCCCCTGTCACACAAAATGGATTATTGAATAACTGGGTAAATGTGCCACCTCTACCACCCCGTATGGGAAAAGGTGTAACGCTGTGTTTTTTTGTTTGCTTTACATATTTAAATAAAATATTAAGTGGAATATTTTGGATATTTTTCTCCAGAAGCTTTAAATAAATACTCCTGTAGCACAGAACTCGTCATCAAAGTAGAACTTGTGCTCAGAAAATGTGTTGTTTACGGGAGAAAATAATATATGTACCCCCTTTTGTTCTTCTCCGTAGTTGGGTCAAAAAAAAGAATCACAAATCTAAGAAATAAATAAATAAAATTGGCGGTATGGTGTATGGTCGGTAGACTTAGGACTATTAGGATGGACGAAGAATATTACAAAAAACATAAAAAGCGCTTATTTTGCTCGGAGTATTTCTCACAAAAAGAATACTAAGTCCTCGAATTTTGTTCTTTATTACGACTTTCTTTTTAAAATAATATACCCTGTTAAAAATAGTTTTAAAGTCAATTCTTCAACTGTTCGTCCGTCTTAAACTCTCGTCAGTCAGAATCCGCCAATAAAATGTAAAGGCAAAAGCATAAATTACCTGCTGATAAAAGGTTAAATAAATTTTATCGCAAAACCAGCTAAGAAATTCTACATCAAAAATCATATCTCAATCCCTGTGCAGCTTAGCATCCAAGACCAAGCAGAAATGTGTTCACTACCCTTTTTTCTCCCTAAAAAGGAGATGGGTAAACGACTGCCTCGAATGTACAAAGACTTCTTACTAGCCAATAACATATAAATATTTATTCATAAATTAATGAATTAATTAATAAAAAATAATTAAAAGATGTAAGCTTTATTTTCACGACACTTTTATAAATAAACACGTCAGCATGACGTCAACCTGATTCTTAGTCAAAGCTTGGACGTCAAAAATAATAAATAGAAACAAGAGACATCTCCATGTCTGAATATGAAGTAAAAATTTCGTTAGGACTCGCAAATTCATTTCATCAAATCACTTTAGGTAGGTAGGAACTTAATATTATACTTAAAGAAATGAATTTATGGTATAGTATTGTCTTTAGATTAGATTATTTTTATATAGTAAATTGTGGCATAAAAACTGAAAAAATGTCATCCCCCATGAATGAGATTCAGCCATCAATCACCACTTGAAAGGGAAACTTTCTTTTTTAACAAACTTTCTTTGTTTGACATGTAAAAGTGCATTTTTTTGCCTATTTGCAATAACATATTTGAGTTTGAGTTTTAATCGAAAGAGTTTTATTGTTTTTAGTTGTATTTTTTTTTTCTTTTTTTTTAATAATAATAATAATAATACCTTGGACACTATTTACACACATTGATCTAGCCCCAAACTAGGATTCCCTGTATCTTGGGTACTAGACAACGATACACATACTTATATAGATAAATATTATACTTAGATAGATAAACAACCATGACTAGGGTACAAACATCCGTTCTCATGAAACAAATATTTGCCCCCACCAGGAATCTAACCCGGGACCCTTGGCTTCGCAGGCAGGATCACTGCCGTCTCGGCTATTCGGGTCGTCAACTCTGATATGACCCCCTTTTGTAAAATAATGACTCTGTAAATAAATAAACAACTTCTTTCACAGAAGTTTCACGATTTTATTAGCAGAATTGTAAACATTTTATATGTTCCTGAAACATTTGAAACATGAAATACTGATGTTGAGCCATCCAGTGTTGTGTATCGCTAAGTAAAATGCCTGTACATCTCTGGGGCATTCGTCTATACATCGATTTATCTGTGTCCTTTTTGTCACTCCATACTCTAAACACCATGTATAATATCACAGATGAGGTTTTTCGATTAAAGATTTTTGTAACTGTACTAAAAAACAAACATGACAATAAATTGATATCCAAGGTAAAATAATGAGCTCTACTTAGCTCTTATTCATCTTTTCGACGAGAACAATTTCACGTTTTTTTATTTCTAAAGTTGATCTCTGCGGTGTGATAAGCTTGCCCCTGTCAGGTACTTACGTTGCGGACGATAGAACATGTCTGGACCCAGCTTAACAAACCTAAATTTTGTATTCGGACAGAAGGAGACGTGCAGCAACCAATACGGTTTTGTATGACTACATGGGGGCACTCAATTTGGTGAATATTTAACATATTTGATAGTTAAAACGTATATTGGTAAACGATATACTTGTTTGTTTATTTACATGTTTTTTTATTAAATTTATCTGAGGTGAACTTAATCCGGATAGCCCAGAAATTTTAAAAATTGAATTGGTGATTTTGAACTTATTAAGGTTAAGTGTTATGAAAAAAAAAATCGGGTGTTAAAACGGCCAATAGGGGATCGGGGATAAGGCAAGTTTGAATAGGTAGGTCTTAAGACCCGTATTAATAATCCGCTCTCAGCTCTGAGAGCTATCTCGAGTTCTTGAGTATAACAGATTTGATAAGGCGCAAACCGTCTTTGTGTTGCGCCATAGCTGACACAACTTTCAGAGTTAAGAGCGGTTTATTAATACGGGTATTAGGTCCTAGCTAAACAAACTTGCCGCTATTCCATAATAGCGGCAATTTTGCACTATTCACAATCAGTACCATTACTGAAATACGAAAGCAGAATCAGGCAGGATGAAAAATAATTTACACAATTATGAAATTCCACTTGACTTGCCCTTGATATACAAGTAACAAAGCTTGGAACAAAGGAAACAGATGGACGGAAAATATAAAATTTACATTTTATCTCGCCTGGGCCTACAAGAAACAATATTATTGCATCATTTACGTTGTTGCCGACGTTTCAAGCACAATTTCTTCGGACACTTGTTCTGAAATGACACATTTAATTTAGTTTCGGACAAAAAGAATTTTGAAAAGGCTTTGTACAGTCAGATAAAAATAACTTAAGTTGCCAAGACTAATCCCACGAAAACTTATTGTAGAAATTCGACTAGCCGTTTGGATGGTACCGAATCCTTATGAAGAGTACAACAAAATTTACATAAATATAAAAAGGCGGCTTAGCAGTTAAGTCATCATAATGAAATACGAGCGTGAGAGCGTTTAGGCGTTGTATAGATGTACAGAAAAGTCAATCTTTCTATCTCTTTTTATAGTTTTTGTGGCTCTTCCGCACGTATTTAGAGGAAAAACCTTACTGTTCATATGTCCGAATTCAGGCAAGGAGAAATAATTATTGAATTGTGCATAAAACCCCTTGTAATGAAACAGCCGTAAAAATACGAGAAAGTCTCATACGTTTCATAATTTTGAAGATTGTTAAATTTGGTTATTGATTAAAATCTATGGTTAGAATTTCCTTACCCATATAATAATGTATAATACTAATAATGTAGCCCATTAACGTCCCCACCGAGGGGCACACCCCGGATACTAGTAAGATTAAGCCGTACTCCAGCACGCTGGCTCAGTGCGGGTTGATGGAGGGGTTTTACGACCACTACCACATAGCGATAGTAGCCGGGACCTACAGCGTCATCCGAAACACTGAACGACCGATAAAAGTTAAATTAATCATCTCATTGGTGCATGGTCAGGAATCGGACCTGCATCTCCTGCGTGAGAAGCAAGCGTGAAACCTACAGGACCACGGAGCACGATACCCATATTTCTCATTTATTTATTGATGCGAATTTCATAATGGGATAACTTTATCGGAATATTGCGCCAAATATTGTGAAAAATACTCTGATATGCTGGGAAAAATATGTGGTGAAGATTTTTATTGACTTTACTTAGTGTTTGAACAGATTATTATCTGAGATTTTATATATTCTAAGGGATAATATATATAATAAGGGATAATTTATATTTAAAAAATATATAATAATAAATAACTGAGGAATGCTAAATCAATCAATGCGATTGTTGTCGAGCTATTATTAGGTAGGTAGCAATTATTAGGTAGGAGCTATTATTAGGGTCGTAGGCACAGACTTGAATAGTAGGGACAGGGCACGATGACGGAGCGCTTTAAAGTGTCGCTACAAAAACAGTACAAAATCGGGAAAATTGGACTGTTTGCAATCAGTCGCGCTTGGACGGTGACAGCCGATTGACATATCGGCAGCAAAAACAAAAATGGTGACCTGCGACGTAAAAAGTTGTAAATCATACCCAAATCGCAAAACACAAAAACAGGGAGTGTCGTATCACAAGTAAGTATTATATTTTCAATTACTATTGGCTTTAAATTGATTATCTATAAAATATTGTTCTCGAAAAAATCCTCAAACGAAAATCAACCATTCGACTGACGTAACTTTGTAGCGACGCGCGACGCAACAGAATAATATAAGGATAAATAATCTAACCGGATGTCCTAACGTTGATGGAAAACATCGTGAGGAAATCTTCATTACTCCGGCTTCATTACATTAGCTGCGGCGATGGGCTTGCCCCCTGACACGCAAGATGGAGTATTAAATCACTAGCTAAGTGGGCACAGACCGGCACAGTTGTGCCTCTGCCAGCCCGTATGGGAAAAGGCGTGACGCTATGTTACGCGTGTAATGTATTGCTAAATACTCTATTTTATACACGATGACTTAATCAGTGATATCAGGTACCAATTTTCATAACTTTTTCTATGATTAGGTATTTTATTACTTATAAATCAAAATCAAGATCTTAAATTCCAAGTCACGCTACTATTGTGTATCTGTGAGCTTACATCCTCTTTCATAATTTAACGGCAAAGACAAAAATTTATATGCCTATTTAATTATGTTTCAACTTTTTATATATTAAACATGAGGTAATTGCGTGAGACCTCGCCCCTTAAGTAAAATTTTAGCTAGATATATTTTATTTCTACTCCTAATCACCGATTAAAAGTCACCGGGTATTTGAGAGTTATCCGTAGATCAACTTTCCTAATATTGTGTCTATACACCACAATTCGGAACGTGACCGAACGTGACGCCGTTACAATTTTTCGTACTGTCTTGGTTCCGACGAATTCCGACAGGGGCGCTATTTTTCTTAGCCTCAAAATGGTAAGAAATTGAGTACGGGAAGGCCTATCCTTAGTATTTATATCGATGGTCGTAGGTAGGTGAAATAAATACCATATGATTATTGAATGATGAATTTCTTTGATGAATTTCTAGTTGTTTTTGAATGACGGTTTTTAGTTTATTAAGATTTTGTTTTTTGTAATAAATTATACATTTTGAATGACGGAATCTGTTTTTTTTGCAATATTTAATAGTCAAGTAACGTCTATGCTTTATATATAGGATAGACTCTATTCTGTAGGTAATAGTAGGTATATTAGATATATTAGGTGATATATAGCTATATACAATAAAGCCTTGTCAGCCTTCTTGGAAGAGAGAGTTACATAGAGTTAGTTCTCTTCTCCGTTCGATGCTTTTCTTACAAAATCTAATGACACCTCATTAGTTAAAATCCACCAAGAATGGGGATAGAACCTTTGAGGTATATCCACCCGCCACCATTTTGATTTTGTTTTTCAAAACCTCCACCCACGAATAAAATGGTTAACATGGGTAGAGGATACTTATACAAATAAAAAATATTAATCAGTATGGTGTCCTAAAGTGTCCCATTTCCAAGTTATTTAGAGGTCAATATCGTCATTTCTCAGCAAAATGAAATTTTTGAAATTGAAGTAATGACATTGTATTCAAATAATAGTTCTTAGTTTGATATATTTAATTATTTTATTTATTTAATTAATTTAATTAATTAAATTAATTAAAACTATTTATTCGTTAGCGATACAACTAATAACATGAAAGAAGTCACTTTAATTTTACTTACTTACTAATTTACACATCGCAGTGAATCGTTCTTATGTCTTATATCGCGCGGCGATGGGCTTGTCCCGGTGCCCGCAGCGACCGTTATATAACGAGCAAAAATGTTAACAAAGAAATCTAATGCCACATCGTTGGTAAGCGATATATTTGAACTAAACGTTGCTACCTACAAAATGAGAATAATTTAAGATTAACTGAGTACAGCCCGTTCAAAGTAAATAATAAGCAAAGGTTTCTGGTTTCTGTAAAGAAAATAGCTGAGTTATTATCTCTTATAAAGCTCCAGTAAAAACAACAAAAAAAAATCTTGCTTATACGTACACAAAACATACGAGTTGTGTTTTATCCCGATTTCGTTCGAAGATACCGCTTCTCTTCCATTATTGCGCCGGAATAGACAAGGACAGACAGACATAAGTACAACTAGTGCGAGTGAAAGCATATCATCTTACTAGATAATGGCCACTACTGCAATTGCAACTGTACTGTTGGAATGCTACCCTTGGATATTGTGCCCATGTCATGTGCAATATTTGGTGTATGACTTGGGCCCGGCATCAAGAGCTCTGGTTTTGAATCACTCGCGTCGTGGCGTGCACTCGCCAAGCGCAACGATTGGTTCATATCACTCGAGCTATCGTGTCGCTTGGCGAGCGCTCGCTTCCGAGGCAAGTGATTAAAAAATAGAGCTCCAAGAAACTCCTAGCCCACCTCCCGCTGCCTTTTTGGATGATGTCATATTAGGCTTGATGAAGGCCGTGATGATTAATTACAAATATTATTGATTAATCTTGGACTGATATAAATAATTGTTGTAATTGTTCAGTATTTACTTAATACCTATAATTACCTAATCTTAATACGATAGGACTGGCATGTAAACACCGCCTCCGACAAGAAACTCTACGAACCACCACCGTGGTCCGAGTTATACCTACTTTGACGAAATAGCGTTTGATTGCTATGTGATGTGTGTGATTGAAAGTGGGTTTTCTCAGGCCCGCCGAAAAGTTTGAAGATGCCCGCCTCGAATACCATCGATGCCAAACGTCACGCTCTAAAAACTCGTTCCAAAATTTCATACAACCATATGTACAACATAAACGGACAGTTACAGCGCAATGTTTGTTTGTTGGAGGGGAAAAAATGGAATTACCCATGCCCAGGAGTCAGAGCTCCCTGCTATGTCCGGGTCCCCACGGGGATGCGGTCTAAATAATAATAATAATAATACTGTTATTTTGGAGATACGGGAGCGAAATCAAAGGCACACAACCAATTGAAGCGCGAGTATATTGTCGACTGACTACGACTACCCACATACATTACTAACATCCCTCCACCACTATTTTTAAATTATGTGGAAATATAACAAAAAAAAAATTTTGCTTATATACGGCTCTTAACCCATCTAAACCTTATAATTAACAGGTTTCCTACTCCTAAGGGAACGAGACTCTTGTGGGTTATCAGATAACGGTTCTGTTTGAGCGGCAGCGACAACCGTTTGATCTACTGTCTGTACGGAGTTTCCGGATGGTATCGCCTCGACAGGATCCTGGCAATCTGTCCACTCCTCGCCAACTGATGATAGTCCAGGCGGTCCAGTGTCCGACGTAGACGGGGCCGTTGTCTCGCTGACCAAAGTTAGACCAACGTCTGTATCCAGCCTGGGCATTGCAACCGGGTCGCCTCTAACCAAAGACAACACTGGTGGTGGCATATTATCGTTCAATTCCTCTGACCACGAAGAGCGACGTGTGTTGTCTGTGTTTGAAGTGTTTTGTTCCGTCACGTCCGTTGTACTATACTCTCTACGTTCTCCTTCATTCTCCTCTTCTTTCAATTCATATATTTGATTTTTATGGCGCTTAATGATGCGCTCCAATTTGTCTAATTTCACCAAATAAGCTGATTTCCCAAGTCTCTTGTATATAACTCCTTTGTTCCAGAATTGTTTTTGATTTTGGTACGCTTTTACTATAACTAAATCACCAACTACAAAGTCAATGTTCCTCCTCCCCCGATAGTATTTAGCCTGTAAGGACTGACTTATTTGTACAGTTTCTGTCAGTTTTGGGTCTGAAGATGGCGGTGGCAACGGATTTAGTAAATCAAGCCTACAACGTAATTTTCTACCGAACAAGACCTCCGCAGGAGAACAATTAGTGGACGAATGTTTTGAGTTACGGTAATTAAATAAAAATTCATTTAACTTTACGGTTAAATCTGACCTACGTGACCCTGATAACAAAATCGACTTTATTGCTTTCTTTATGATTTTAACGTAGCTTTCCGCTTGCCCGTTACTGGCAGGATGGTACGGCGGCGAAGTTAAATGTGCAATACCATTTGACTTGCAGAAATTGTCAAACTGTTGTGACGCAAAAGATGGACCATTATCAGTACAAATTGTGGCGATTAACCCGAATCTTGACATTAATTCGCATAATTTTTCAATCACCACCGTTGTGCTATATCCTGTAGTAACGTCAAACACTTCTACCCATTTTGAATATGCGTCAACTGCTACTAAATACATTTTTGTATTGAACGGCCCTAAAAAATCTAAATGAACTCTGTGCCATGGTTCAGGGGGATACGGCCAAGGAGTAAGCGGCGCGCGGGGTGGGGAGGGTCTTAGTTGATTGCATACGTCACACGTAGCCACCGCCTGCTCTAACGCAGTCGCCATCCCGGGCCACCAAAACCTAGACACCGCTTTAGATTTCATTTTTATATATCCTAGGTGCCCTTTATGCAGCTCATTAATTATGGTCCGTCTCAGACTATCCGGTACTATCAGTTTGGTACCTTTCATCAAACAGTTTTTCTCCACTGCTAATTCCGAACGACAATTAAAAAACGCTTTTAACGTTCTATCAGTAACCGACCTGGGCCAACCATTCAAGGTATAACTAACTACTTGTGATAGTAGTGAGTCTGATCGCGTCGCTTCACTAACATCGCATAGAGAAATAGGCAATGAGTCACCCTCCCAAATGAAATTAATGTAACACGCATTTCTATTGTATCTAAAACCGGTTTGCTACTGTTTGTTCGCGCTTGTCTCTCGATCTCATGATCTACTGGCAAGGCCCTACTTAGAAAATCTGCACAATTATGAGCACTGCTCACGTATTCAATTTTGTAATTGTACGCTGATAAGAAAATTGCATATCTTTGCAATCTGTTAGCTGATACCTCAGGTACTGATTTGTCGGGTCGAAAAATGGACAATAACGGCTTATGATCTGTTTTCAAAACAAACGGCTCCACTCTGCCATACAAGTATTGATGAAATTTACGCACACCAAATATTATTGCAGTGGCTTCTTTTTGTATCTGACTATACCTTTTTTCAGCGGGATTTAACGAGCGGGACACGAATGAAATAGGCCTTTCGACTCCCTTCTCGATTTGTGATAGAATTGCACCTAACCCGTGTGGTGATGCATCTACGGTCAAGACATGCTTTGCATTCGGATTAAAGTGTGCTAAACAATTATCCGACGCCAGCTCTTTTTTTATGCACAAAAATGCCTGTTCATGTTCTGCGACCCATGACCATTTCACACTTTTTTGTAATAAGGAATGTAATGGCGCTAAAATACTAGATGTATTCCTTATGAAACTCCTATAATAATTGACCAGGCCTAAAAAGGACTTTAGCTCTGAAACATTCCGTGGTTCCTTTGCCTCTATTATAGCTTTTACCTTGTCTTTTGATTTGTGCAACCCATTCTTATCTATAACAAATCCAAGGTAAGTCACAGAATCTTGGAAAAAATGGCACTTATCATGTCTTAGCACCAATCCTGCATTTTCTAATCTGTCAAAAACTTCCTGAAGTCTTTCTACATGTTCTTCCCTTGTTTTACCCGTCACTAATATGTCATCAAGATATTGGAGTACCCCTCCAATTCCCGAAAGTATATTTTCAAGTGTGCGTTGGAAAATGGCTGGCACGCTGGACAATCCAAAAACCAACCGCTTAAATTTAAATAGACCTTTATGTGTATTAATGCATGTTAAGTCTTGGGAGTCCTCGCTTAGCATTAGTTGGTTATACGCATTTGATAAATCCAATTTAGTAAATTGTTGCCCCCCGTGTAGTTTAGAAAACAGTTCATCTATTCTAGGAAGCGGAAATTTTTCTATGACAAGTTGTTTGTTGAGGGTAGCCGAATAATCTGCACACAGACGAATTTTCCCATCTTTCCGTAACACAGGTACAATTGGGCTTGCGTATTCCGAATGTCTGACTGGTACAATAATACCAAGATTGACCAGTCTATCAATTTCCTGCTCTAATTTTGGTCTTATTGCAAAAGGAACTGAGCGAGCTTTAATGAAAATCGGCGTTGAATTTGACTTCATGTTTAATGTGACTTTAACGTCCTTGCAACAACCAACACTACTTGAAAATAACCTTGGGTATTTGTTAATGAACTCCGTGGTACCATCAGCTATAGTGTTACAAGACTCGACCGGCCCTATCTGTAAATTAAATTTTGTGATAAAATCGCGACCAATTAATGGCGGCCCGCCATTTTTCACTACATAAACATCTATGTAAGATCTACGTTTACCATACGTAAATGCAAGAGAAATAGTGCCTAATACGTCTATTTCACTGCCATTATAACTCTGCAAAAACTTGGTACTCTCACGTGATGGGTGGCCTGAAAAATATCTATAGTAAATGCTCTCAGATATTGCCGTGACCAAAATCAAAAATCAAAATCAAAAATCATTTATTTCCATAGGATGTTGTTACATCACTTAGATCCGTCATTACATTTTTTTGGGTGAGTTCACTAACCCAATGGCGGAATCTGTGGAGAAGAGCTCACCGAAGAAAATCCACAGTCGTCGCATCTTTTGCGTTTCCTTTTTTAAATAAAATATTGTCAAATTACAAAATGAATGCTAATTATATATCGAAACAGCCTGTTACTCAAACAATCTATTCCCATGGACATCTGTCCTCTAAGTAATCAGATATCCTGTAGTAACCTTTTTTATACAATTTCTGTTTTATTATTATTTTAAACTTGTCTAAAGGTAAGTTTTTAATATCAGTAGGGACCTTATTGTAATAGCGTATACAATTGCCTTTAAAAGAATTACTTATTTTATGTAGTCGGCTTACATAAGCAACCAACTTGTCTTTATTTCTAGTATTAAAATTGTGTATATCACTGTACTTCTGAAAATGAGTTATATTTCTTTTTACATACACAAGATTGTCATAGATATATTGACAGCGTGAGAGGGCGCTGCTACTTAAACATCGTAAAAGATATCGTTCCGTGATAAAAGTAATTCAAAAATATAAACAACCTGAAACTACAATTAAGTTCAGTGTTATTGTATGAAATAAGTGTAAAACTATATGGAAACGTGAAGAATCCAGTGACTTTATGTGATAAAATGACATTATGAACCAGAATAAAATCATAAATGCAGTGCAATAGTGGCAATCAGTGAACAATAACAATTAAGTGACATAAGGAAGAAATACATTAATCAAATTCATCCCCAATTCATTGCAATAATTTATAATTTACCATAACATAACGTCTTTTGTTGTGGTGACAAGCGTCAGTGCAAAGTCCGCTGACGGCTGATCGATCGATCACCTAGCATAGCAACAACAAGGTCGCAGTATCGCTCGCACTACGTAAACCATAATTTCGCAACGCCTTCATCGAGCGGTGATACCGCCCGACGAAGAGACCAGCTTTCTACGCAGGAGACCCGGGTTCGATCCTCGCATCGCACATCATTTTTTTTAACAACACTTTTTTATTTTTATATACAAAATATTGGCCCCAGAGAACATTTTTATGATTGTTATTTCTTTTTTTTTTTTTTTTTTTGGTTAAAAAGAATAATAATTGAAGTATGATGGACTTGGAGAGCAATGTTCGCCAAACGAGAGGAAATATGATGAGGTCTGGCTCCAACAACGACGATGAATCACTCTCCCTTTCGGACTGCTATTCGGACTCTAAAAGTCTACCAGATTTATCGACATATGATGGAGCAAGCGCTCTAAACACTGCCGTGATGCAATTGACGTCAGAACTTGAGGCAGCTAACGCAGAAGTTGATAGACTCATGCTGGAAAACATGGCTCTACAGAAACAGCTAGATAAAAGTAATGGGCAAATCAGCGTTCTAAAGCAAGTATGCTACGCCCCCGCAAGTGCCAAGAAAAGCAATACTTTGAAAAAGAGAATTCTGAAAATATTGACTCCAGAACAATCAGAACAAAGTAACCAAGGAATCGATTTAAATGATACGGTAAAGGACCTATTGACTGACCTAAATATTGATAACCAAAAACAAGAAACAAAAGAAGATGTCACAGATTCATCGACACTACATACTACCAGTACTCAGACAGAAGATGGACCGGAAAAACAACAGCAGCAAGTAACCGATAAAATGCTATCATTTCAAAATCCGAGCAAACCAAATAATGAAAATATAATTAAAGAAACTACGAGACAAGAAAACAGAACTAAGCGTATATATATATTTGGTGGCGCAAACTGTGCCGGACTATCACACCAACTCCAGGAGTCACGCAGTGATACACGCACCGGGAAGAATAAATATGAAATCACGTCGTATGTCACATCGGGAGGCACCGCAGAAGAAATTGGAAAGGCGACGAAACTCTATTCCTATGAAAAGAACGACAAAATTATTCTTTCATTCGGGCAACATGATAGTAACCCTACGAAAATGATTCTAGAAATTGGGTACATTTTAAATAAGCTTAAAGACTTTGAAGTGTTACTGCTAAGTGCAAGAAACAGTCAATATCTAAATGATAGTAAAATAAGTGATACATTGAAATTAATTTGTAACAACAGACCTGGATGTACTTTCATTGATCTCAATTGTAAATCATATTATGGAGGCCAATGGAAATCTGCTTGCTCCACCATCAACGAATGTGTGGATCAACTAGATTATGACAGGGAATATCTCACATAAAATAAAAATAATAAAAATCTAAAAAACCATAAAGTCAACAAACAAATAACTCCTAAACAAAAACAAAACCACATAAAGAAAGGAACTATACCATATTATTTCCGGAAAGTCAACACAAATAAAATAGACGAAACAAAAAAAACACCCAAAACCACACGTATTCAAAACTGTTCACAAAAGGGTACCATACCGTATTACTTTCGAACAGTAGCCAAAAAACAAACAAGCACAACCAATGAGTCAAACAAAAGCATCAGAGTGACCCATACCTCACCATGTAACCAGCTTTTTAGAGACCAATAATAGCTCAAAACTGATAATCCTGCACCAAAATATTCAAAGTGTACTCCCAAAAAGGGAATTAATCGATATGACTATGGCGGAATTGACAGAATCGGGTAATGAACCAGACGTAATCTGTCTAACGGAGACATTTGTAAAATCAGGTGATGAAATAAATGTAAGATTAGCAGGTTATGACCTAGCTACCAACTTTTCTCGAAATAAGAAAAGAGGCGGGTCTTGCATTTTAGTGAAAAACAGTACTGCATATAAACGTTTAAAAATGGTTGACGAACTGGCTGTGTCTAGTGTATTTGAATGCTGTGGTATTGAGCTAACAGATCATAACATTATATTAGTATGCATATATAGGATTACGGAGGTAAAAAAATTTCTAGATCGCTTGGAATTATTACTCTTTTCCATAAAAAGGAAAATGAAAACAAAACAAATTGTTATAGCTGGTGACATAAACATTAATACATTAAAACCTGACATTAATACCAGACATTTAACAGATATTATTAATAATTATAAATTGACATTTCATATTGACGAGCCCACCAGACAAGCATCTTGCATTGACCACTTAATCAGTAGTATCAGTCATGCTGTAGGATCAGTGATCCCGTTGGGATTATCTGACCATGAAACAGCACAATTGCTCTTGATCCCCGTAAAAAATAAAAAAGCTATGGCTAAGGCTAAATACATTCATAAAAGAGACTATGGTGGTGATAACATTAGGAAGTTTCGTGAATGTCTCCAATGCTTATCGTTCGCAGAAGTTTACGAAGAATCTGACCTCAATAAGGCATTTGAAAAATTTCATGAATTATTCTGTTTGTTTTATAATCTTTGTTTCCCAACAATAATCGTAAAAAGGAACATGGAGGTCAAACCAAAATGGATTTCAAAAGGACTAAGAATCAGCTGTAAAACAAAAAGATCTCTAAGATATATTTTTTACAAACAAAGAACACAATATAACAAAAACAGATATGAAAAATTCTCAAAAATATTAAAAAAATGTATCGTACAATCACAGACACAAGCAAATAATAAATATGTACAAACTAGTAAAAATAAATGTAAGGCATCGTGGAATGTAGTAAAAAATGAATCAGGAAATCAACAAGCATCACATTTCATACATCAAATTAGTCATGAGGGTACTATAGTTCAGGAAGCAACTGAAATAGCTCAAACATTCAATGAATACTTTATAAAAATCTCTAATAAGGTTAACCATGACTTGGCTCTCACCGGCGGAAGTCATCGGATAAATGAGAGTATTTTTCTTAAGCCTTATGATAGTAACGTTGTGTCAAAACTAATAATGTCGTTAAATAACACCAATGCAGAAGGTTTTGATGGTATATCTACCAAAATAATTAAGGCATGTTGCTTGGAGATATCGCCTGTATTAAACTATTTGATAAACCTGTCTCTAGAAACAGGAAATTTTCCTAACAAACTGAAAATATCTGTCGTAAAGCCGTTGTACAAAAAGGGTGAGAGATCAGAAATAGGAAATTATCGTCCAATCACACTCATACCTGTGTTGTCAAAGGTTTTTGAAAAAGCGATGCATGTAAGATTAAATGATTTTTTCACAAAATATAATGTATTAAAATCAGAGCAGCATGGCTTTCAGAAAAATAAATCGACCACCTTGGCAACTTTCAAACTAGTAGACCAAATTGTTCACAATATAGACGTCAAAAACTATAGTACTATAGTATAGTGCTATTTTTTGATATGTCCAAAGCATTCGATTTTGTTGCACATGAGTTATTGCTATCGAAACTCGAGGCTAATGGTATAAGAGGCTTAGCACGAAACTGGCTACAGACTTACTTGGACGATAGGGTGCAGAGTGTAGAAATAAGTCGTCTTAATGATAGCCATGTCGTTAAATGCTATAAATCCGAGCTAGAATGTAATAAATTTGGCGTTCCTCAGGGCAGTGTACTCGGGCCTCTTCTTTTCTTAATTTATATAAATGACCTGCCGGAAGTCACTAATCAAAGCTGCATTTTATTCGCTGATGATATATCAATAAATGTAACTCGCGTGATTACTGATGACATTTCACTTCATGAATTTGACATTAATACAACTATTACCTCTATAATTAATTGGTTAAATAATAATAATCTGCAAGTAAATTTAAATAAAACAATGTATATAAATTTTAATAACTTTGACAAATATAACAGGAACATGACATTAAATATAAATTATAACGGACAAATTCTAGAGGAGGCTAATAGTGTGACATTTTTAGGTATAGTAATTGATCGACATTTGAATTGGAAAGATCAAATTAATAAAATATGTAATAAGATAAACAGATTTATTTTTGTGCTAAGACGTTTGCACAAAACAGCCGAGAAAAAAACCGCACTGCTTGCCTATCATGGGTATGTAGAATCCGTCATAAGATATGGTCTGATAATTTGGGGTAACGGAACTGAAATTAACAGAGTATTTATTGCCCAAAAAAAATGTTTGCGTGCTATTTGTGGTATGGCACCATATGAGTCCTGCAAACAAACATTTAAAAAATTAAACATCTTACCGGTACCCTGTCTTTATATACTTGAAATCGGTAAATTCGTTAAGTCAAATCCTGAACTTTTCGTAAAAGCTCATGATTATTTCTCGAGGAACTCTAGAAACCCGAACAGGCTTGTATTTAATCACACACCAAGAACAACACAGTATTTAAAAAATTGCTCAGCAATGTGTGTGATTGTGTATAACAAAATACCAGATGACATAAAAACGTTGCCACTCAACACTTTTAAACGCAGATTATTCTATTGGCTTCTGCAAAACTGTTTTTACTCTGTGGACGAATTTCTGAACTTCAAACGTAGGTGAAACTGGTCTTGGCTTTTGTTGTTTTGTTTGTGTTTTTAATTTATACAATTTATGTGATTTAATGAGAATAGACTAAAACTAGATCTCAAACATTTGCATGCTACAATTTAATAGCTGATTAAGGCGTTCAACTTTCATGTTATTTAAGAGCTCTTTTACCCTTATCTTTGCAAATAAATTTCTTATTTCTTATTTCTTATTTGAGACACAAATGTCAGAATATTGATTTCTTTAAACTTTTCCCTCAGTGACACTCTAGGCCCTAATCTATAAATTGCACGAACAGCCCGTTTCTGCAGAATAAATATATTATTAGCATTCGCAGCGTGACCCCACAATAAAATACCATAGGTCATTAGACTATGAAAGTAACTAAAGTAGACTAGTCTAGCGGTGTCTACGTCGGTAAGAGCTCTAATTTTTTTAACTGCGAACGCTGCCGAACTCAGTCCGACCGCAGAACCCGTATCAAATTCAAAAGTTATTTTGATGTTATCTACAGTAATCGACTCCTGCATTGGCTGCCCGTTCAAACTACGGATATTGAATATCATTCGCTTACCATCATCGCCATCATTCAAACAACACTGAAGAAAATGTTGTTTTAGGTTAGACTTTTTACACTGCCTATGTAAATGTCCCTTTTCGTAACATTTTTTACACGTATAATTTTTGAATCGACACACTTTATTATCATGGCCAGAATAACCACACACACTACACAGCTCTGTAGAACGCGGTCGCGGCCCTTGGCCACGCGAAGCATTCGATGAACCAGCACTGCTGCAATGCGCCGCCATCTTGTGCACATCC
Source organism: Argyresthia goedartella (assembly GCA_949825045.1). NCBI lineage: Eukaryota > Metazoa > Arthropoda > Insecta > Lepidoptera > Argyresthiidae > Argyresthia > Argyresthia goedartella. The sequence continues at coordinate 3,844,293 of OX463823.1, read as the reverse complement.
ATGAACTGAGGCGGAGGCGCGATCACCGACGAAGCTTCCTGACGAGCACCTTCCCTGGCACAGCGCACGCCCTCCGCCAGCTGCAAAGCCTTGGCGAACGTGAGTTCGTCCAAGGACTTGGTGAACAGCTTGTCCCGTTCAGCCGCGCCCGCCATGCCGATCACGAACCGGTCGCGAAGCGTCTCCTCCAGCGAGCTCGCCGGGAAACCGCAGTCCATGGCTAAGCCACGAACGCGTGCCGCCCACTCCGCTAATGTCTCGTCCGTCTTCTGTATTGCACTATGAAATTTATAGCGTTCTGCTAAACCACACTTCTTTATTTTAAAATGGCCGTCCAACAGTGCCGTAGTCTCCGTGTAGGTTAATGATCCGACGTCCCGTGGGAGGGCTAGATCCCTGATGAGTCGATAAGTAGTTTCTGATAAACTACTTAATAAAATAGCTGGACGCTTAGCTCCCGACTTGTCCTCGTCTTCGGTAATTTCGTTGGCTAAAAACCATTGTTCCAACCGGCCTTTGTACAACTCCCACTCTTGTGTCTCGTGATTAAATATATTTAACGAGCCCACAGTCACATTCTTGGCCATTTTCAGTTGGTTGCACAAAGTACGCGAAAGTTCGAAAAACCGCCTCGTCGCCACTGTTATTTTGGAGATACGGGAGCGAAATCAAAGGCACACAACCAATTGAAGCGCGAGTATATTGTCGACTGACTACGACTACCCACATACATTACTAACAAATACCTTGGAGACTATTTACACACATTGATCTAGCCCCAAACTAGGATTCCCTGTATCTTGGGTACTAGACAACGATACACATACTTATATAGATAAATATTATACTTAGATGGATAAACAACCATGACTAGGGTAGAAACATCCATTCTCTTCAAACAAATATTTGCCCCCACCGGGACTCGAACCCGGGACCCTTGGCTTCGTAGGCTAGGTCGCTGCTGACTCGGCCATTCGGGTCGTCAACCCCTTGTGTTTTACAGTAATCGATATTCGATTTTACTGTGAGCCATGGGGGCCATGGAAATTACAGTGCAAGATGTGCAGCCGCACGTTCAAGACAAAGTTCGGTTTCGCGAGTCACATCCGATCCGAGCACACGCCAGGAAACGAGAAGGTGCCGCCGTCGACGGACACGTCATGTAGGACATCGTCATCATCATCATCGGCTTTTCTCATGCTACTAGCTGTAGTGCCTTCTAATAAATATTTTAATCAAACTGAGAACTATAATTTGAATACAATATAATGCTTATACACACGAAATCTCAGCATTCTCTTATGGCGATGTTTAGCCTCAAATATCTCGGAAACGTGTCATTTTATAACACCATACCATACTACTTGGTATTTTGGTTTATAGTATCGTCTTCCCATAATATATACCACTTACACGAATATTTTGAAAAAAAATATGGCGGCGGCTATGGAAAAATGTTCGAACCCCTTTAGGCTGTATGGAGCGCCCCCTAACGAAATAATCGTATCACATAAACACTACACTCAAAAAACATTACCCTCCGTAAAAACAACCGGGATTTTGGCTAAAGTCGGTTGGTACCAAGAGCATGCGGCAAAGACGAGTACCTAATCCTCTCAGTATCCGAACGCATCAATAGCTGCAAAGTCAAAATACCGTTGGTTACCACGCGCAGCTATTGATGCGCGGGTGACGCTGTGTTTACAAACCGGTATTTTGGTACAATTTTAGTGCATAATGTTGGCATGCTTGGCAAGTGTAAATGCGGCATTAGTCAAACTCTACCATGAACATATTTGTCTGTGGTCTTTCGTTGAAAAAAATATTCAGACTGGAAAAAACAAAATCACTTTTTCTCGCGCGCGAATTTTGACTGATCTTTTCTGAGCTTTTATGGTGAATATTGAATTGTTTCTATAAGATCACAGTAATGTTTTTATTGTTTTGAAAAGGTTGTCTTGTGTAGATTACGTAGGTATCAAACAACATGTATATTTGTTGATGTTTTTCTCATGTCGGCTAGATTTGTGTCGAGAGGGAACATTTTCATAGAAGTCGGTGATTCTCATGTCGGTACAAAAATAAACTAAGGTCACAGTGACATTTTTTTCGCATAAACTAAGAGAGCGTTTCATTAGCTACTCAGATCTACAATTCTTATAGTTCTAAGAGTTACCATTTCAACATAATCACTTGATACGTCAGTCAAGTGCCGCGCGCGGGTGGGCTCAAAATATGCCGTGGATCTTAGCTGTTTCGCGCCGGGGCGGCCCGGATTCGCGGAGGTTAATAGTGTACCTACAAACCAAGAAAAGACTAATGGGCATTCTCACAATCACAATAAGATGCACTCTAAGTTAAGTGTCCCTTTCCTGCGTCGTCCCGTTCATACTTCAAGCGAGCGAAGCTTTAGTGAACTAATGAGAACCACTTTCATGCAAAAGGATTATTAATGAAAAGATGCAGAATTGCAGAATTCATTTTTGGAGTTAAACTTCTTAGGGAACTTGAGAATGAGGGGTCGCAGTAATATTTAAAATTAAGTTGCAAATAAACATGGCAATAAATCAGAACATGAATTTTACACGATACATATATTTTATTAACCTCTCAAGAACCGAGGGTAGTTGGGGCGGGCTGCGATTTTGAATCTTATGATATGGTAATAAAATTTAAAACCTATTACGCAAAAGTGGCGTTAGATAATGCCGTTGGTATTTAAGAGGTTAATATAAATTAAAATCAGTTTTGTTCATATATAATTTGAGAAACTAGCGGCATATTTTAGTTAATTTTAAGGGTTCCGTACCCGAAGGGTGCTAAACGGAGCTTTATTACTAAGCCTCCGCTGTCCGTCCGTCATCAGGCTGTATCTCATGAACCGTGATAGTTAGACGGATGAAATTTTCACAGATAGTGTATTTCTGTTGCCGCTATAACAACAAATACTAAAAAAACCGCATAAAATAAATATTTAAGGGGGCTCCCATACAACAATTCTTTCAATACCACATACAAACTTATAAATGCACCTGTTTACGTACATAGAGTGTGAAAGTAGCCGCACCAATAACTTCGTAAACAACATTTGTTTATGTAAAATCCAAACTATTTACTCCACACCATCCCTACCATTGTAAGGTGGTACGAAACCCTTCGTGCTCGAGTTAGAATCGCACTTGACCGTTTTTTTTATTTTTTTTCCACCTCTACAGGCAAAAGTTATTGATTATTATTTACTTATTTCTTCGTTGTATGAAAGTAATCATGTAAACCGAAGTAATTGCTTTGCTTGGTATACGTAAACAAACGCAGATGGCACAGTACTCTTTTACTCGCTTATTTCATCAGATTTTATATCCGTAACACTGTTTTTAAAAGGCTATTAAAATTAATTTGTCTGAGTGTATAAATAAATCGTGGAGCATAGTACACATCTTAGGCCGTGTTTAGAAAGTTAGTTGATGGTAGGAGATAAAATTGTGTGACGATGAATAATAAAATTATGCGTGTAAATGAGTACTATACAAGCAAGACCAATTTTACGAGATAAAGAATGATACAAACATATTTGAAGAAATTATGTTCACAGTAAATGTATTTACGATAAAACTCGATAGATTCTTTATCAATAATTTTGTCAATTTTGCTATGAATTGCTCTCAACTTTTATGATGTGATTTACACATTTTCGCCATTTGTCAGCAGATACATTTTGGATAAGTTCTTGTAGCAATTTTTTCACAACTTCAAATGTTAATGAGGTATTATCCCGAGCTACGTGTCCCTTCACGTCAGCCCACACGAGTTCGATGGGATTGAGCTCGCAATCATAAGATGGCAGCCTTAACTTTTTTTTTCTTCACAGCTTATTTATTTATGGCAACAAATATAATCATCACCAAAATATTTTTTTCCTACCCAAAATGGATAAATGAACACTAAAAGTTGCAAAAAATGTCAGGGCAAAATACTGCGGTAGCTTAGGTGAAGGGTAAAGGGGGTGAGCGAAGCGAAGCCTCCTTTATCCTTCGTGTAAGGTTGAACATGTAAGAACAACAAAAAATACTTAAAACATAAACTTAAGTACACAAAACATAAAAAGAAGTTTGGTGATCATTTATTCAAACACAATTTGGTGGACATTTATCCATTCTGGCAGTCATTTCGAATTCAGGTAAAATAGGTGCGTTTTTGGTAATCGTTTAAACACAAGCCTTTATTTATTATGCAGCCAATCGTGAACACTTGTTTTTTTTTCATGTAGCGGTGGGAATTTTTTTCTTGACGTCTTGAGTAGTAAGGAGCATTGCCCAGTAGCACTGCCACATTTTCTTTCACTAAGTTTCGGTAAAAATCGTGGTATTCTCAACCCTCTGTTCAAAGCGGGTCTTCGGCGGTTCTTTATTCAAACATATCATCAGTACCCTCTACGAAAACTATTTTCATTTCCCATATGCACCACAATTAGTCATCTGCCCTTCGAAGTAGCGTCCACGGAAGTTTTTGAAACAATGTACCCTGAAAACGAAACAGTCAATCAACGCTAACCTCTTTCGAGGTAAATTTCGCCAGTGTCAATTTATTTGACAGTTTGCAATCTGGTTAGCGGACGCACTCACTCTTCACCTTACTGGACACCATCCTTCCTACCGTCTAGCGGCGAAGATACCTCAGGGGAGTCCTATTGCTAGACATTCGGAATAATTCTGATCGACTTCATTAACACACGACCAGGCCTCCGCCGCGGTCCTCTAACTCAATTAAGGCTAAAAGGTATTGTAAATGTCGTTTTTACTTTACTAAATAGGAATGCAACTACCGTTTCAAACGTCTTGAGAATATTTTGTTGCTCTCAGCATTACCCAGGAGAACGTGTACGATGATAGGATCCAAGCATCGACGTAAACCAAGGATCCAAGTTATTCCTACGGAATTGATGTGAGCAACATTACAGTCCTCCGGCCCAAATGTTGATATTTTCTGAACTGATGGATTTCCTGTACCAAGAATCTCGCAACGACAGCCGTCATTGACCAACTGACAACATTATTGCGTACGAGAGAAAAGGACAGAGACAATAATTGTTCGCTATCGCAATGTAACTCAGTAAAGGTCAGATTGTTTACTTTCCGTATCTCGACAAATTGGCATTACTTTATCTGTTTGTTAACGTAGAATTGTTAAGCTTCGGCTTTATTCTGCTATTGAGCTTTCTAAATTGGTTTGGTGATGGATGACAAACAATATAATCGAGACATTTTGTAGGTTTGTTTTCAGACAAACTAATTATAAAGTTTTGAAACTTGCGTCACATTATATCTCTTGGTGTGGTGTTAAAATCGCACACTGAAGCTGTATTACCATAAATTGTGTCCCGTCAACTGGTTTTCACTTTTTATGGAAAACTATGATAGATAAGATATACGTTTCAAAGGCAAAATATAACAAGATAAATATTTGCTATAAATCTTACATGAAACTTAAATGAAAGGGGCTCCCCGTACAAGGGACGTATTTTTTGCCAATTTTAGGGATCCATACCACAAAGCGAAATAAAATGAACCTTTTTAGAATCACTTCGTCGTCCGTCTATCTGTCTGCCCGACAACCGTCCGTTTTTCTTTTTTTCTCTGTTCGACCCTATTTCTCAGGAACACGTCACGTCAAGTTGAAATTGCTATCAATTACTCATGTATGTAGTATAGAACTTAGAACTATGAAAAACTCGGCGGTCGGCGCAATCAAAAGATATGTTGCAATATTTCCGTATTTTTCAACACTATTTAGGGAATTAAAATGTATTCTATAATAGGGTAAGTACTTGCCATAAAACATAGAATCATGAAATTTGGCAAGAAGCTAGGTTAAACAAGCACAAGTAAAAAAAACGTTACGAATACCATACATTTTAGTTATGATAATAATAAATGTAGCCCATTAATATCCTCACCGAGGGGCAGGGGCTTTACCCGGATATGGCTCAGATTGAGCGATACTCCATCACGGTGTCTCAGTGCGGGTGGAGGAGTGTCGGGTTGATGGCCAACCCAACTGTTAGAAGATATGCCCCATTAGGGCCTCTGCCCCAACTTTACGCCTACTACCACGGAGTAGCGCAAGTAGCCGCGACCTACAGCTTATCGTGTCGTGAGTGAAACGGACACCCGCCCAGTGCCGATATCGGCACATGTTGAATTACCGCCATTTTCATAACCAGTCGGCAAAAATTTAGTTTTAACCGGTTAACCGGTTAAACCGGTTATTTGGGTCGAGCCTCACTTGTGGGAGCGGTAAACTTGGAAAGGCGTTGGATGCTTAGTGCCACTAGCTATAAAGCAGATTAGCACTATTCTCCGATTAACTTTGACAACTCCATACAAATTTGTATGGAGTTGTCAAAGTTAATCGGAGAATAGTGCTAATCCGCCTTATAGCTAGTGGGCCTTACTGGTAAACCTATCGAATTTGGGCTCAATAGATCCGTCGTGACAAGACCTCTTTATTTTACCTGGCGATAGTCTCATCATTATCACTTGACGATGAAGTTCAAAGGTGGGAAAGGGAGATAGCGAATGCTATCGAAGTGGAGGTATATTTCCTCAGCTTCGAGATTTAAAATCAAAAGTCACATTTTAAAGGCACATTCGAGCACAGTTATTACATCAACAAAAGTAGGATGTACTATTAAGTATTCTGTGGCAGGATACCTGACACTGCGACCACAACGCTGCGTACCGCTTTTTTATTACTTTTGTCATTTTATTATTCATATTTTTTTACTCTGCATTGTGTAGCAATATTATTATTTTTTGTGAATGACTCGATATTATGTTTACACCCAAAAAAAACCTGCGAATTCCTTTTCACAATTTATATCACGTCGACATTATTTCTGGTAGATTTAGATTAGAAAACGTTACACTCACGATAAAAATGAGTACAAGAAAAGGTGCAAAAAACATCTCTTGTTTGGGGATCACTTTTTTATGTGTTTAGTTTATTATTAATCACTAAAGCGGCAATAAAATGCAGACTTTTATTATAGACTACGATCTAAGCAATCCTTAATACTTTAAGGATTGTTAAGATCGTAGTCTGTTTAGAACAAAAGTGATATAATATAACAGTAGGTATATAAAAACCGGAACTACTATGAATATTTTACCTTGTGACATATTTAAAAAAAAAATCTTGCTGTCTCACAAATATTATACAAACTACCTAAATACAGAATTTCAGTTTCATTCATATCAAAAAATCATTATAAATAATCATTAAATATGTTTGGCTGAACATAATTTTGGTCGTGCCTTTTGCTATATGAAGCAGCAGCTATCTGCACTTGCGCATTAGTAAATGTTGCGATACGCCGTGGCAGCTATCTGCACTTGCGCATTAGTATATATGTTGCGATACGCCGTGGCAGCTATCTGCACTTGCGCATTAGTAGATATGTTGCGATATGCCGTGGCAGCTATCTGCACTTGCGCCTTAATATAAATGTTGCGATACGCCGTGGCAGCTATCTGCACTTGCGCATTAGTAATATAATATAATAAGAATATAATTTTATTATCATAGAGAGTTTCACAATAAAGGTAGTAATCTTAATTAGTACTGTACCGGCAAACAGGCTAAGGTCGGATCGCCGCTATCAGTAGCTATGATCGTCTATTCTATCTATCCCAAAATGAGAGGACCCGATTCAGCTGTAAGATTTGTAAGTTAAGAATGATAAGTCTGAATTCCTCGTTCGTTGAGAAATTCGTTAGGCGTACAATAGTCGAACGAAGTTTGGTTCAGGAAGTTACAGTTTCAAGTTAGACAGAGAAAGCATATATGTCCGCGAGCCGGTAATTCACATCAGTCAGCGGTGTATTGCGCCAGAACGATCGTTGTTATATTTTATGTGATGGCACCATCTGGTTTTTGTATATATGAGCGCATTGGAACATCTTTTGTTTTAGTGGTCGACCACAGTTTATAATATTTGTTTGTGATATCGTATAGATATCCGTCGTAGTTTTACGACGTGAGTACTCAATGATATTTCATGTGCTCGCTAGTAGCGGCTTGTGGTGGTTCCAATTATATATTTGGTTCACGGCAATAACGATCCGAAAAGACCGGTTTACACAATTGCGATTTGAGTTCCGAAATGGGTTCTGAACTAGCGGTTACCTCAAAAGGTCCGTAACGTTTTGAAACCTTCAACTCTGCGCAATTTGAGCTGGATGTTATCGAAACGCAAGCATTATTGTTTTAGGAGATCTAACCCACACCATAGCGAAGTGCATAGTTCGATAAATACCGAACTATGAATTCCACTAGCCGCAGCACGTCCTGGGCTGAGCCAAATCATATATACCGACTCAGCTTACACATTAGACCTCCAGCGAAATTTACATTTAATTTAAAAATGCAACTTGAATCCAATCTGACCCAAGGCAATGCAAAACACCTACCCGGTCCTAAACAATGAACTTTAGACTGTAAATTGATCTCTTCGCGCGTCCCCGACAACACTCAAATGTCAAAATATCAACAGGATATGTTATCTGTGTTGACACCGGTTTAACTTTGTTCTGAATTTGTTATTTCCATCCGCGGAACCTCATCGATCAAACAGTCTCCCTATGCCCTGCCAACCTAGGTTTAGCCGCAACTAAACTCCTGTCTAGCCTAGTCTAAAAACCTAGTGTTATACCACGTCCATTATCGACACCACTCGAAAATGGTTGAGTTTGATTTGAATGTGCTTGAATGTTTAACGACTGTGTGTGTGGGAATTACAAAACTCGCTACTCGAAAGGAATGAGGAGAGGATTAGCCCGCGAATATCCTAAGAGCCAATCCAGGAACCCTATGGTGAAGGAAAAAAGGAATTTAGGGTCGCTCCAAGCCCAGACTCAGACTCAGAATAATTGACTTACAAGTTCTTTTCTAACGACCCAAGGATAGTTTTGGAATTTGGGGTAGGTTGATATAAAGGTAGGAACCGAGGTATCTCTCGGCGCTTCAGACACTCACGAAAACCCACTGAAACTTCGCAATCACAAATTCGTATAGTTCTGACGCGTAACACGGCAGACAAAAACTGTTTAGAACTCGTGAAAGACGACTGTCACAGTAGCTAGACGCTGAGACTGAATGCCCTCCCCTCTCATGCCCTGGTATTTATATGCGTCCTTTGCGAACACGCTCTGCCCAAGCGAAGCTTCCTATCACTAACTACACAGGGTCTAATTTCAACCATGCCATGCAGATCCGCCGTTCTACAAATTGTGTGTACGCATATTCACTATGATCAACCGTAGGTGATCACTCAAATCATTTGGTACTGCCGATACACAGAATCTGTTGATCGCTGACCAATAAAAGCTTGTTGCGATTAATTAAGCATTCCCGACCGCTAGGGCGCGTAGCTAAGACCACCAGAATGCTATCCAAACTAGCGGTGTCAGACCCTCACTATCATACCTCAATCGCAATTGTGTATTTGCAATCAACATAATAGCTTTCTCCGTTCCATAATAACCTTTCATTATTTAGTTATTCATAATTTTATTCAACGCGCAGCCAAATCGGCTCTGATCTCTACACATCTCGCAGGAATGCGACAAAAAAAAACCTGACCTGAACTGAACTTCCACGAATGAACCCACGCGTCGGCTCTGTTTTTTTTCTAACTTCGCCAGTAAGCTAGACAAAACCCCCAAACGTTATCTGAACCGATTCTCGTATTCAAAACAGCGCGGCGTTGGGCTAGCTCTCTACCACGCAGAATGAAGTATCAAATGTACCGAATCTCGTGTACCATTACAGTACAGAGCATTTGTGTCAGATTACACAGAAAACATTTGAAACATCGCTAGGTGGTTAACCAGTATTTCAGATTAGTATAGATATAATAATAATAATACCTTGGACATCATTTTACACACATTGATCTAGCCCCAAACTAGGATTCCCTGTATCATGGGTACTAGACAACGATACATATACTTATATAGATAAATATTATACTTAGATAGATAAACAACCATGACTAGGGTACAAACAATCGTTCTCATCAACCAAATATTTGCCCCCACCGGGACTCGAACCCGGGACCCCTGGTTTCGTAGGCAGCGTCACTGCCGACTCGGCCATTCGGCTCGTCAATATGTTGAGCATCTATTTAGAATTAGCCCCCAATTTTACTTTTTTTTTTGTTTATTTCAGATATATATTTTATTTTCTCGCACAAAAACGTTGAATGATTTACGTGCGTAAGATGACGTCGGTCGACTTATAAAGGCGCTCGCTTCGCTCGCTTGTGAATGTAAATGCCACTCGTCGGAAACAACCTACTTTCCGCACTAGTAATAAAGTAAATAAAGTAAAGTATAATAGTAGTTTATGTGACTGCTACATAATGGAGGGCATTAATACTCGAGGGTGGGTTTATGAAACGAGCCGAAGGCGAGTTTCATAATAATATCACTCGAGAGTTTTAATGCCTAATTATGTACAGTTACATACGCTAGTTTATCTACACACATATCATAAGCTCTCTTTGATGTGTTCTGGAACCGCATGTTTGACCGGCATTGTGGCTCTGCAGTTGTTTAGCTTGTTCTGTAGTACCAACTTCACGCAGGCGGGCGTCGGCGTTCGGAATGTCAGTACCAACTTCACAGACAAACTGGGGGCGGCACGTCGGCGGGCGTCGGCGTTTGAAATCTGAATGTCATAATATGTAGAAAAATTACAAATTATGGTCATAATGTGTAATTTTTCAGTTAAGAAATGATATTTTACCAAGTAGTTTAACATTATGCTGATCGTAACGTGCGGTTTTTGTACGCAGTAAAGAGGGTTTATGATACATGTGTAGATAAATTACTTTAATGGGCCCATTTGTCAGTGTTCTAATTATATACTTCTAAAAACCCCGAACTCCCCACATCATTGTTACACTCCTATTATATTCACAACTTCAGAAAGGATTAAACACCGCCAATGTATCAAGTTTACCAGCTGTTCACAGTTCTTCAGTCACAATATATGTATATATATTAGTATATATCCTGAAAACAACTTAACCTTTAACTGGTGACAAGGGGTCTTACAGGCCCAGCGGCGTCAGTAAAACATCATTTTGGCACCTTCTCCGGGTTTCCTTGGGCTCATCACCTGAGTAGCTTCGAGTTTACTTGCGTCCATGCCGTAGAAGGGGATAGCTGTGTCGGACAGGCTCAAATCGGTAAGTTACATTGGCGTAAAGTTCGGCAGGGGTCTCTCGGACCCCATGTCACAACTTACGTAATTTTTTACGTAATTTTGTTGTATTGTTTTTTCACATTTTTAACCGAGAACAATCAAAACTCCAGGAAAGCAGGAGCCAGTTGTCTTCCTCGATAAAAGCGCCAATCAAATTACCAGTTTGAATCGTGTCCGAAACGTGTTTGCTTGCAGTGTGCAAAAAAATTATGCCCAGACTGCATATAAAAATTGGCAAAGTTCGACCATTCTCAATTTCGTGAAAATACACTTTTGATTTAAGTTATTTTTTTTCTTAATTCATTATTACTTCAATATTATAGAAAAAAGTGTTTTTTTGTCAAAATATGTTGATTAATTTTTTGCTTATATAATTTGTGATCTCATCTCTAGTTTTTTGATTGTTAACACGACATACATTAAAATTGCAAGATCGTAACAAAAAAATATATTCAGAGTATAGTTATTTGTTTTATTTTATCCATTTATATATGATAACACAGTTTTTATATACTCTGGCTAGCTACCACACTTAATTTCTATGATTTATACTAGATACCGCAGTGGGCCTCTCAGTCCCCTCGTCACCAGTTACGTTACACAAAAACCATGTCACCAGTCAAAGGTTAACCGATTTTTATTCTTCTTGCACTGTTCCCATGATTAGAGAAATGTAAGCCAAAATAGAATGGTTACAAATCGATTAATTGTTTCAGAGAAATACTTGGCCAAACATACAACAATACCTATCGAATTTTTTCGTAAGTCCTTAAAGAAACATGTGAATGATTTACTTTCCCGAAAATATCACATATCATTGAGAACCTCTCCTTTTTTTGAAGTCGGTTTAAGAAGTCTAAAATTTGGTTCACTTATTTCCTTATTATGTTGATAACTTTAGAACCACTTAACCGATTTTAATCAAAAATAGTTAGGAACCATCGCACTGAACCAATAAAAATCGCATTTAAATTCGATCCGTTGGAGCGCCAGGGTTGCCACGGACGTACACACAGATACACACAGAGACAGACGCTTTTAACTTTACCTCTTTTTTCGTCATGGATTAAAAATAAACGTTTCCTATAATGTTTGCACAGATTTGGTACGAGGTCGTGTCATCTCAATAATACTACCGAATTTCACATAACATCTAAATATGTTATATTATATACCTAATACATACATAAATCCAGGCTTTTACTTTTTGATCTTTGGTAGGTCTTTAGAGCAGGCTTCTTTTAGGCAGTATGTTCGATTCCAAATCGATATTCGATCGATGGTTTCGGAACGGCCATTTTGAATTTGACGTTGCTGCCAACCTAGCAGTTTTTGACAACTGACAGACGAAAAGCCCTCGCAATGTAACGCGTATTGATTAGGGCATTGAATTTAAATCGCAAGCCATCTGGAATGTATTCGGGTTCCGCTCAGGATTGTCTATATAGCTGAGTGTGTTGTGGTTCCCCGAACCAGATAAAGTTCGCATTTACGTGGCCGATTGGTTTTTCCCACGTAACATAACCTGTGTTGGAACACTGTGCTCGTCGAAGCTGGCCTGCCAGTCATACCTGGTTGGCTGAAGAACCTGTCTACCAAGAAGAGCCTAGGGTGCACCCGGGCCTTGCAGAGAGACAGGAAGTTGACGGGACCGAAGCACAGACCAGGTTAGATCGACTCCATAAGTATTAGCTCGGTGAAACTCGGTGATGGGCCCCTGCGAGGTCATTGGGTGCCGAGAAGCCTGATCACTTTGGTAGCAAGAGCGTGGTTTCCTGAGATTTGCAGCCGTCAAGGGCTCCAGGAACCCACGATTTGGGACTATCAATCTGTAGGTATAGGCGGTTATTAGCTAACTTGGTGTTGTTCCTGTATCCACATAGATTGGTAGTATTGTAAGCTATAAGTCTATTGCTGGTAGTAGACAGACAGATATTACAGTTTTCCCTAAATGACCAGTTGTACTGAGATGTGACTCAGAATAGTAGGTACTCAACTTAGGTACATTGTAGGTGAATTGAAATTTGCATTGAAGTACCAGTTAGTCAATCTATTAGTGGTCTAGTAATGCTAATGAATGTTTGGTTAACATAGGTAGTTACATCTATTGATAGCAGGCTATTACATTGTTTTCAGTTTATAGCAATTTATAACTTGAACTAATATTGACTATCTGTGTGTGTTATAATGATAAAGGGAAACTAAATTGTACTTACAGAATTTATATAGATATAAAACTCGGTTCCTATTGTTTAAGGAAAACAGCATTGTTTAAGTTGTGGTTTAGGGTTCCCTCGTTTGGGTTATAGACTGGAGGGTCCAATAAAATTGAGTTACTGCAAATTGTGAGTAAGTATCGTTCCGATCATGTCGTTATCTGAAATCCAGAAGGGTGTTTCTAAGGAACTCAGATGGTCTTCCTCCGCACACGGTCTGATAGACCGTTTAGATAGGCATGATGTGGTATTGGAGCGGTCTATGGACGTTAAGGAACGTTACAACAGGGTGCTCGAATTGTCCGCGCAGGCGGAATCAGTTGATGGTTGCGCACCTGACAGGCTGTCACGGTTGCTAGGGGATGTCGACCAATGTATGGAGATGGCAGCTGCTATCACGCAGAAGGCTGCGGACATACGTAGACTGCGCGAGTCCAGCCATGGTGGTGACATTGAAGCACCTCTGCCGCTTCAGGGTTCAGGGTCCAGGTTACCGGCCATAACTATGCCTACTTTTGACGGAGTGTCCGGTGAATGGATGAGCTTCATCAATCTGTTCGACAGTTTGGTGCACATGCGATCGGACATTACCAAGTCTGTCAAGATGGCTCAGCTGGTGGCAGCATTGAGGGGTGAGCCTAGGGAGCTGGTCGCTCATTTGACAGTTACGGAGGGTAACTATGAAACGGCCAGACAATTGTTGGTCAGACGTTACCATAGCAAACGGAGGTTGGCCGATGCCCAACTGAACCGTTTGTTTAGTATCCCGGTTGTGAACAAGGTCGGGGCCATACAGGCGGAGGTTTTGAACCCATTGTTGTCCGTCACCAAGGCTCTAGAGAATCTTGGACTTCCGGTTGGTGAATGGTCGTACCTACTGCTGTACATTGTACTTTCCCGCCTACCCGCTGACGTGCAGACTCGTTTCGAACAGTCTCACGGGAGGTCGGCCGAGGACCTGCCCGCCTTCTCCGACTTGGTCGGATTTTTGGAAGAGGAGGCTCGACGGGCAGAGAATTTGGGGTTGACGGTCACCCATCCTTCGGAGCCACAGAGAGCTGCCGGGAGCGCTGTGAGTAGGGGCTCTCCGACGAGGAAGGACCGCACCAACCGGCAGTCATATGGGACTGTGAGTGCATTGACCCCACATAGTGAGACCTGCCCATGTTGTAGGCAGATTGGCCATGCTGTGGCCAATTGCAATAAGTTCGGGGAACTTAGGGTTCAGGGACGGCGCCGGAAAGCCAAGCAGCGGAGCTGGTGTTTCCTGTGCCTCGGGCCACACATGGCTAGGTACTGCACGCGCACAAAAATGTGCGGATATTGTGGTGGGGCCCACAACAATCTGTTGTGCATGAACCGGTCCGGCCAACAGCCACCACAGGGCCGTACCCAGGGTGACACGGCATGGGGCCCTGAGAATTCGTTTGCGACTCGGAGCGCAACTCAGGGGCCAATGTCCCCACGTGCACAGGGCGGTACTAGGGTGCAGGGCCGCACTCAGGGTCATCACATGGGGGGCCCTGAGTTTTCGGTTGCGACTCAGCATCCGACTCAGCGGGCAATGGGGCCACAAGCACGCAGCCACCCAGGGGTGCAGGGCCGCACTCAGGGTCATCACATGGGGGGCCCTGAGTTTTCGGTTGCGACTCAGCATCCGACTCAACGGGCAATGGGGCCACAAGCACGCAGCCACCCAGGGGTGCAGGGCCGCACTCAGGGTCATCACATGGGGGGCCCTGAGTTTTCGGTTGCGGCTCAGCATCCGACTCAGCGGGACATTGGGTATGTTGAGCAGGCCGTAACGGGCGGGTGGCATGGGACACCTTCGAGCTATGCGGATGCGGTTCGGACGCCGCCTCAGTTGTCGCCCCGCTCGTCGCCTCGTCCTCGTCGGTCGCATGTGATGTCCCCCCCGCTCATGGAGCGGCCACGGTTGAATTCACGCCCACCCCCTTTTAAGGGGAATCGTAGGTTGGGAATGGAACCGGCGCGTGGGCCATTTGCACAATGGGACCCGCTGGCGTATAGCTGCATCCCTGATCGGTTACAGGCAGAGTGGGGCCCCGGGGGCCCTCGCTAGGAATTTGCGGCCCAACAATTTGTTGCCCCCCAACCGGAGACGGTGGTGTTACCGATCGCCTCTGTGCTTGTTTGGGATTTGGCGGGCAACCCAACATACGTTCGCGCCCTATTAGATTCTGGAGCTCAGGGCTGCATTGTATCGAATGATTTAGCAAAATGGTTGGGCCTCAATATAAATAATGTATCGCTGCCGTGGAAATTGGTCCCTGCTGGGGATTACAGGGCAACCCTTCACGGGTTTTGTGATGCCTCTGAACGAGGGTTTGCGGCAGCGGTTTATTTGCGAACCGTCACCTCCACCGGGGAGGTCGACGTGCGTTTGGTTTTGGCAAAAAGCAAGGTAGCGCCTATTCGGACAAGGATGACGATTCCAAAACTGGAACTGTCCGGGGCTGCTCTTTTGACCAAACTTTTGAATCACACTCTAACAGTGTTGCGTGGGTCAGTGGTTTTGGAGGATACGGTGTACGCGTGGACGGACAGCCAGATTGTTTTGTGCTGGCTGAAGGCTTCGGTCCATAACTTAGAGGTTTTTGTTGCGAACCGTGTCTCCCAGATTGTGTCGTCTGAGGTCCCACTGACCTGGAGACATGTACCAGGAGAATTGAACCCGTCTGATTGTGCATCCAGGGGATGTCGGGCTCCTGAACTCGTTAGACACCATTTGTGGTGGGGACCACCCTGGCTTGCCAGGAGAGAATCGGACTGGCCCCACAGCCATGTAGTAGTATCTTCGGATCATGGCCCCAGAGCGGCCGTGCATGTTACCCAGAAGGCTGAGGACCCTGACGCCGGGTTTCTGCTGGACCGGTATAGCTCATGTGTGTTTGTTTGTTTATCCACCAAGGCGGTACATCTCGAGCTCGTTGCTGATCTCTCGACAGAGGCTTTCATTGCTTGTTTGGATAGGTTTGTTTCTCGAAGGGGACTTCCAACTTTGATCCGCTCTGATAACGGCACTAACTACGTCGGTGCGGAACGATACTTACGAGAGATAGTCAACTTTTTGAATGTAAATAAAGTGGATATTGGAACGGCCCTCTCCCGTCGGGGTATACAGTGGACCTTCAGCCCACCGAGTTGCCCCCACTGGGGTGGGATTTTTGAGGCCGTAGTTAAGTCAGCTAAGACGCACTTGGGGCGTATAGTAGGTCAGACCGCGCTGACTTTTGAGGAGCTCGCGACATTGTTTTGTAAGATCGAGGCCGTTCTCAATTCGCGACCGTTGTGTCCGCTCAGCTCGGATTCAAATGACCTGGAGGCTCTGACCCCAGGCCATTTCTTGATAGGACAGCCACTTAACGCGTTGCCCGAGCACCCCTTCGAGGGAGTGAAATTGTATCGGTTGTCAAGGTATCAGATGTTGCAGCAGTTTACTCAGAATTTCTGGAAGCGTTGGTCGCTCGAGTATCTGCATATCTTACAACAGCGCCTTAAGTGGACTGACAAAACCAGCCCCCCTAGTGTTGGTGACCTCGTTCTGGTTAAGGATGCTAACCTACCGCCACTACGTTGGCGCAGGGGGCGCATTGTTAACTTGTTCCCTGGCAAGGACGGGACCCCCCGGTCTTCAGAGGTTCTAGTAGGAGGCTCGGTTCTAAAACGAGCGGTAGCAACGTTGTCTCGGCTGCCCGTAGATTAGGGGACAGGTGGGTGCCTGTCCGGGCGGGTGATTGTTCGATTCCAAATCGATATTCGATCGATGGTTTCGGAACGGCCATTTTGAATTTGACGTTGCTGCCAACCTAGCAGTTTTTGACAACTGACAGACGAAAAGCCCTCGCAATGTAACGCGTATTGATTAGGGCATTGAATTTAAATCGCAAGCCATCTGGAATGTATTCGGGTTCCCCTCAGGATTGTCTATATAGCTGAGTGTGTTGTGGTTCCCCGAACCAGATAAAGTTCGCATTTACGTGGCCGATTGGTTTTTCCCACGTAACATAACCTGTGTTGGAACACTGTGCTCGTCGAAGCTGGCCTGCCAGTCATACCTGGTTGGCTGAAGAACCTGTCTACCAAGAAGAGCCTAGGGTGCACCCGGGCCTTGCAGAGAGACAGGAAGTTGACGGGACCGAAGCACAGACCAGGTTAGATCGACTCCATAAGTATTAGCTCGGTGAAACGCCGACGTTCACACTTCTTGGCATCTGATCGCTACGCTACCTCGTAGCTGATGGGCCCCTGCGAGGTCATTGGGTGCCGAGAAGTCCTGAACACAGTAACTTTTAGCAGCTAGTTTCAAAAGTTTAGTCATAGTTAACTAAAGGCTCTGTGAGCTGTAGACCTCGCGATCGATACAGGAAATTTGCGTTTTTTCTCATTATTTTCTTCCCTCACACCCCCGGCCCCTTTAAGCTTATCTGATTAACAAGTGGACTAATTATACAAATAAATAAACCAACTGCATTTTCTTTTAATGCCACACACAAACCTTAGGATGCAACTGGATACGTACAACGAGTATGAAAGTTAAGTGTCAATAACTTTGTAACCTCATACATAGCTCCAACACTTTGAAACATTTCCAAAAACTGAATCGACAAAAATACATATAATTATCGCACCTGCTCACAAAATTTCGGGATAATCGGTTGAGAAACAAGACCTGTAGCTGGAAATCCCGAAATCCGAACATATGAAAGCATTTTTGTTCAAGCTGAAACGGAAACTCGCTCGGTTAAAAAACAATCTTATCGCTGTGTGATCAAAAGCTTTACCTAATGATAATTTTCTCATTTGTTGAAGTGGATGTCTTAGGCTTTTATGTCATAGAGACAATATCAAGTACTGAAACTTCAAAATCAGAAATGTGTGCCGTCTTATGAATATGTCCGATTATATCCGGCAGTCAAAGTTCAAAGTTCCAATCTCTTTATTATTGTACATATTAACATATACTTAGCAAACGTCATTTTTTGCCTATTCTCTACATTGGACCACTGTGAGAGAAGAAGGCCGTAGAAACTCCCACAGATTGATTTTTGGATATCTTTTAAAAATTGGTTGTGCTTAGCTAATACAGATACTATAATGTTTATTTAATTAATGTAATTATAGATAGATAACATTAATTAATATGATAAATGAGCAGGAATAAATAATAACAAAATTAATAACCGCAAGGTCTTTGTTAAGCTAAATTAACCCCATACAGTCCCGTCATTTAGGTAATCTTGAACATTGTAATAACCCTCTTTTGGCAATGTCACTTTAACATGATTTTTAAATTGCTCAAATGGCAATTTCAAAATTTACAGAGGTTTCTTTTTGTAAAAAATAATACTCTGACCCTTGAAAGAAACGCTAACCTAAACCGGGGTGCAACTTGTGGGTGATTATTTCTTAGGTTAGCATCGCCTCACAGCTATCGCTCAGTTTGGAAAATGTTGTGAGGCCCGGGGTGGGCATTCCATAGAGGCATAAAAGCAACAAAAGCCTGGTTTGGGCTACCCTAGCCATCAAATATATCCTTTATTTATTTATTTAAAAAGGCAATCAAAATTATTTTAAATTACTATTCATTCCTAAGCAAACATTAAGATCTAAATAGAAAACACCCGGGTAAATACCCGCACGCACGAATTGATAACGCACCACGCCTCGATTCGAACGTCCGTTGACCCCATAGTCTAAATAAAGGCGTGGAAAGGCACATATAATTCGAGCCTTTATAATCCTTATAAATCGTATGACCGGCCCATGTATCAAGCAATATTTCGATTCCCGGGTTTTATGGGGCGTACAGCGCCCCAGGAATAGTCCCCTGCCTCTACTAAAATAATGATGCTATTACCTATATCTAATCCAATGCGCGTTCACGAGAGCTCAGTTCATTTTGCGCTATTTATCTTCAGCAGTGCAGCGGTATGGTGTCAGTAGTTCTTTTTGTTGGTAACTACGTATACACTAAGGTGATTTTGGTACGCGTCTGCAATAGGAAAGGAACCTTGTGTCATAATCCATAAGAGCCATCAATGTTTCATACAAGTACCAAAAGATCCTTTAGCACTCTACGAGTAGTTTGCGCCCGAGGCTCACGTCGCGTCACTCTCGCGTGCGCGACGAGCGACTCGTTTTGTAACGGCACAAAGGCTAAGGTCGAGCCACCGCTATCAGTAGCTATGATCGTCTATTCTATCTACCCCAAAAAGAGATGTCCCGATTCAGCTGTAAAATTTGTAAGTTAAGAATGATAAGTCCGAATTCCTCTTTCGTTGAGAAGTTCGTTAGGCGTACAATAGTCGAGCGGAAGATTGATTCAGGAAGTTACAGTTTCAAGTTAGACAGAGAAAGCATATATGTCCGCAAGCCGGTAATTCGCATCAGTCAGCGGTGTATTGCGCCAGATCGATCTTTGTTTTTTTTTTGTGTGATGGTACCATTTATTTTTGTATATATGGGCGCTTGGAACTTCTTTTAGTGGTCGACCACGATTTGTAATATTTGTTTGGGATATCGTATAGATATCCGTCGTAGTTTTACGACGTGAGTACTCAATGATATTTCATGTGCTCGCTAGAAGCGGTTTGTGGTGGTTCCAATTATATAATTAGTTCACTAATCTAAATAAAATCTAAAAAAAAAAAACTAAAATATAATTGCAATAACGATCCGAAAAGACCGGTTTACACAATTGCGATTTGATTTTCCGAAATGGGTTCTGAACTAGCGGTTACCTCAAAAGGTCCGTAACGTTTTGAAACCTTCAACTCTGCGCAATTTGAGCTGGATGTTATCGAACGTAGTCATTAGCGCTTTAGGAGATCTAATCCACACCATAGCGAAATGCATACTTCGGTAAATTCCGATCTATGAATTCCACTAGCCACAGCACGTCCTCGACTGAGCCTAATCATATATATTTGACTCAGCCTACACATTAGACCTCCAGCGAAATTTACATTTAACTTAAAGATGCAACTTGAATCCAACCTGACCCAAGGCAAAGCAAAACACCTACCCGGTCCTAAACAATGAACTTTAGACTGTAAATTTATCTCTTCGCGCGTCCCCGACAACACTCAAATGTCAAAATATCAACAGGATAGGTTATATGTGTTGACACCGGTTTAACTTTGTTCTGAATTTGTTATTTCCATCCGCGGAACCTCATCGATCAAACAGTCTCCCTATGCCCTGCCAACCTAGGTTTAGCCGCAACTAAACTCCTGTCTAGTCTAGTCTAAAAACCTAGTGTTATACCACGTCCATTATCGACACCACTCGAAAATGGTTAAGTTTGATTTGAATGTGCTTGTATGTTTAATGACTGTGTATGTGGGAATTTCAAACTCGCTACTCGAAAGGAATGAGGAGAGGATTAGCCCGCGAATATCCTAAGAGCCAATCCAGGAACCCTATGGTGAAGGAAAAAGGAATTTAGGGTCGCTCCAAGCCCAGACTCAGACTCAGATCAGTTACCTAAAAGTTCTTATCTAACGACCCAAGGATAGTTTTGGAATTTGGGGTAGGTTGATATAAAGCATAGGAATCGAGGTATATCTCGGCGCTTCAGACACTCACGAAAAACCACTGAAATACGCAATCACAATTCGTTCAGTTCTGACGCGTAACACGGCAGACCAAAACTGTTTAGAACTCGTGAAAGACGACTATCACAGTAGCTAGACGCTGAGACTGAATGCTCTCCCTTCCCCCGCAATCGTATTTATACACCCCACATGTCTGAAAAAAAAGTGGCGTCCTTTGCGAACACGCTCTGCCCAAGCGAAGCTTCTTATCACTAACCACACAGGGTCTAATTTCAACCATGCCATGCAGATCCGCCGTTCTACAAATTGTGTGTACGCATATTCACTATGATCAACCGTAGGTTATCACTCAAGTCATTCGGTATGGCCGATACACAAAATCTGTTTATCGCTGACCATATAAGCTTGTTGCGATTAATTAAGCCTTCCCGACCGCTAGCGCGCGAAGCGAAGACCACTAGAATGCTATTCATACTAGTCGTCTCAAACTCTCCATCTCATACCAACCAAACGCAATTGTATATTTGCAATCAACATAATAGCTTTCTCCGTATCGTTCCATAATAACCTTCCATTATTTAGTTATTCATATTTTATTCAGCGCGCAGCCAAATCGGCTCTGATCCCTACACATCTCGCAGGAATGCGACAAAAAAAACCTGACCTGTAACCTTCCTCGAACCATCCCACGCGTCGGCTCATTGTTTTTTGCTAACTTGCCCCTGAGCTACTCAAAACCCCTAACGTTATCTGAACCGATTCTCGTATTCAAAACAGCGCGGCGTTGGGCTAGCCCTCTGTCACGCAAAATGAAGTATCAAATGTACTGACTCTCGTGTACCATTACAGTTTTACCCGAATTATTTACGAATTCAGCACCAGCAACCAGCACACTAGTGCTAGAAAACTTTCGACATTTCAATCTAGTTAGCGCCATTTTTTACTTAAAATTTTTCCTTCCGTAATGTTTGTCCCTGAGTGTTTAGCCTGTTTTGTTTATTGTTTATTTATTATTGAGTGGTGGAAATACGTGTCAATTGATGTCAGATGTGTAAAGAGGATGTGTGTTTTAATAAGTTTACAAAGGGCGGGGCCCGTTGAATAGGGCGTTTGTGATTTGGTAATTAAAAACACGATCCAAAAAAAATCAGGTGTAGGATCGGATATAATAGATTTGTAGATATGATTTTTTGAAAAACATATATTTTTTTGCTGATTTGTGGTAATTAAACGCATTTCGGTGATAAACTTCTTGCCACGACTGAAACCCAATAGCATCGGCACCACCATTCTTAAGTCAAAGTCAATTTTTATTTGTTACTGTAAATTTTTACATATTCTTAGCAAACGTAATTTTTTGCCTCTTCTCTACACTGAACCACTGTGCGAGAAGCAGGGCGTAAAAACTCTCACAGATAATAAAAAATGCTTGTGCTTAACTAATATAAATAATACAATATTAATTATTATAATGAATAAGCAGGAATAAATAATAACATACCGCCCCATTTGTATGTTTAAAAAAAAATACTCGAAAACTAATGATTTCCGACAATTAGCGTTTTTAGGGTTCCGTACCCGAAGGGTTCCAAACGGGACCCTATTACTAAGACTTCTCTGTCCGTCCGTCCGTCCGTCCGTCTGTCACCAGGCTGTATCTCAAGAACCTAGCTAGCTAGAGAGTTGAAATTTTCACAGATTATGTATTTCTGTTGCCGCTATAACAACAAATACTAAAAAACAGGATAAAATAAATATTTAAGGGCGCTCCCATACAACAATACCACATACAAACTTATGGATACACCTGGTTACGTACATGGAGTGTGGAAGTAACCGCACCAATAACTTTGTAAACAATATTTTGCTGTGTAAAATCCAAACTATTCACTCCACACCATCGCTTCCATTGAACGGTGGTACGGAACCCTTCGTGTGCGAGTCCGACTCGCACTTGGCCGGTTTTTAATATCTTCTCTCAATGAAATTTTATCCTTGCTAGAATTATATAAAGATACCTACCCACTCAACAATGATATTAAGACTTTGTTTCTTGATTTTAAATGTAAGCACAATATTATGCTTCGGAAGGCTAGATCTGAGTACATTAACAACTTAATAGATAGTAGTTCTAACCAGTCCAAGAGTATCTGGAATGTAATTAAGATGGAGACGTGCAAAGGCCCAGGTAGCAACCCACTGGCTGTCTTGCAACGAAGTGTTGTTGGTCCGTCAGGTTCGGCACGAGTACTGGCAACTAAGGTTAACCAATACTACCTATCTATAGTACGCGATACACCACTAAAACCTAATGTGTATGAGGCCATAAGACTACTGAGTACGAACATACCTACCATATCTACATCTATGTTCTTGGTCCCGTTTACAGTACCTGAACTAAATTGCATCATTAAAAAAATCAAAAAAAAGTCTACTAAAGACATCTACGACTTCCCATGTGACATCCTATGCAAACTACCTCTAAGTACACTAACTATATTATGCGATTTATTCAATAAATGCGCCTCCCAGGGCACTTATCCTTCATCTCTGAAGCGAATAAAAGTGGTTCCCATATGGAAAGGCAAAGGCAACAAGACGGAAATAAAAAGTTACAGACCTATTTCTCTCGTTCCAACCTTCTCGAAGATATTTGAGATGGGCTTGTGTGAGAGGCTAATTAACTTTTTGAATAAAAATTCAGTTCTTTCGGAACACCAATATGCTTATAAGGCCGGCCGGTCCACGGTGGGCTGCGCACGCGTACTGCATCGAGAGGTGCTCGAACTGCTGGAACGAAAACGCCACGTGGCGGCTGTGTTCTGCGACCTGTCACGAGCGTTTGACCTTATTGATCACTCTCTTATTGGAGCCAAGCTGAAACATTATGGAGTACGTGGCCTAACTCTCCAACTATTTATGTCCTTCCTCGCTGACAGGACGCAGATCACGGTGATAGACGGTGAAGTTTCTGACCCCGGTCTGGTCGGGGATAGATCAGTGCCGCAGGGGTCCAACGTAGGGAATACCACGTTCGTCATCCTGATGAACGACCTACCCCATATCGTCTCCGGAACAGCCAAGTCCCTGATGTACGCTGATGATGTCTGTGTTATCGTGGACGGTAAAGATGAGGCTGAATTAAAGAAACACCTCCAATCGATTACCCTATGTCTAACTGAATGGTTCACAGTAAATGGCATGCTACTAAACCTTGATAAGACCCAGGTACTGAGATTCTCGTTGCGCAACGTAGGTGGGGCTCCCCAGGTTCCACTCGTAGTGAACGGGGTCACTCTGCCTGCCACCGACACTGTTCGCTTTGTTGGATTCACTTTTGACGCAGGATTGCAGTGGACTCACCACATTGACTCTTTGTGCAAAAAATTAAACAGTGCGTATTATGCACTATCGAGACTCTCACCTACTCTGTCTAGAGAGCACTTACTAACTACATACTATGGCTACTTCCATTCGATACTTTTGTATGGTATAGACTTGTGGGGAATGGCTGCTGAACGCGACAGACCATTTCTCATTCAGAAACGTGCAGTGCGTAGAATTGCCGGAGTACCTAACGACACCCCGGCTCGGGAACTCTTCATTAAGCTAGGTATTCTCACACTACCCTCTATGTACATCTTGGAAGTACTGAAGTATGTGAGGCAGAACCCATCGGAGTACCCAAGCTTCCAGAACCCAGACCGTAGGTATTCTTCTCGACGGCCCCACGACTTGTATTGTGCGACCAGTCGTCTTGCTAAAACCAGCAAATCATTGAAGGGTATGGGCCCTACCTTATTTAATAAACTACCAGTGGAGATAAAATCCATCAACATACTAAACATCTTTGTAACAAAGGTAAAAAAGTACCTCCTAAGCAAAGCATACTACTCAGTGTCAGAATTTATTGACGAATAAGTTAACCACTGACTTAATTAACTTATGATTGTAATAAAATTGTGACCTATTTAATTTTTTATTTATTTTTTTATTCTGACATGTAATTTTATTAATTTTTACCTGTAGTGGTATTATTCTTATTATTATGCGATTTTTACATTATTATTCTTTTTGACATAACTTTTATTATTGACTTTTATTAGTGAGTGTATACTATTGTATTATTGTACTATCCTGACATGTTATTCATAATCATTATGCCTGCTAATTTAATTTATTTTCGTTTATTGTATACTGTTGACATGTAATATCTTATTATCAATAAAATATGAATATGAATATGAATATGAATATGAATATGAATATGCACTCATAGGGAAAATCAACAAAATCATCTGACTCAGCCTTATTCTTTAGTCCTTCCATTAAATTCATAATTTTTCCTTTGTGGTGAAATAAAATATTATGGTAAAGGGTCGGTGTACACCGGCAATCAAATTAGCCAAAAGAAAGGGAGTACTACCACAGAATACTTAATATACTACTAGACAATGTCAGTGCATTACCTACGATATATAAAGTTGGCTAGCCGGCTGTGCTCAAGTGCAAGTTATTTAAAACAAACCTGAATTTTTGGAGTGACACCGGTTACATAGATTTAAATAATTTTCCCAATGCTGTAAAAAACACGAATCAAACGAAAAACCTAGCATCATCCTTAAAGCGTTGTTAAGTTGCTCAATTACTTACTGGATATCTGAGGTGGCAGAAAGTCACGATCTTCGTGCCCAAATTTTGTCTGAAGCCGCTGGTCAGGTGAGGTCAGTAAATAAGTTTTCTCATACATTTTATTATCCTGCCTACCCTATATCAAAATATAGGGTAGGCAGGCCACGCCACTGCCGGCAGTAGATGAACTTTATTTTATGGTTGTAGAAACTTAAGAAAGCCACATCAAAAATCAGAAAACGTTTAAGAGGTAGTTTAAGCTTTATTAAGATTGTTTTTGAGCTTTGAATTCACTTTTTTTCAATAGTTGGTAAAACTTGGTGCAAAGAAATACAATAGCAATAATTCGCATGTTTTCGTTCCAGTAATCAAAAACTTCACTAAAGACCGACCAAAGGTCTAAAAGAAAATGCATGTCGCATGGTTCCGTAATGTGCTGTTGACATGTTTTTCTGTTTATTATATAAATATATATAAAATAGGTATTCACAAAACAGCTGCCAGCCCAGCCCAAATATTTGGAGGAGTGAAATATAATGCTGCCCTGATCATATCGCTTTTATAGTGAGAATTCGGATTGATGTCCCTAACAACCCCAGAAAATATGACTACATATTTCTGTTACATGTATTGGAAATAACCATTGACACTGAAAATCTCGAGTAAAAACTTTGATTTATCGGCTGTACCTTCGGGCTGCTTGATAAAATTGTTCGAATAATAAAGTCGACAGAATTCTTCAAGCGAAGTTAAGAATAAAAAAATAAAAAGCTAAGTTATATCCCTTTCAATTCCAAGAGTTAAGTAACATTTTAAGTAGTCTTCTACTTCTTTGGACTTTATTATGGTGACTTTTAAGATGGCGAAATGTTATTGTTACCGGTAGCCTTATCATGTAATTCTGATGTCCAGGAATATAAATCGCTACCACAACACGAGTATGTCTCACGCGCAGTCTTTTATTGTGACTTTGCTTATTAATGCGATGTTCTAACTGTTTTTGTGATTTCAATCGCAATTTAAAATGCGACTAATCAGAACTCGAGTATTTGACACGAGCTGTCTTTTATTGCTTTGCTTGTTAATGCGATTGCTGATTATAAATAAATAATAATCATAAATATAAACATTTATATATAATAATAATTATTTATTTATTTATTAATAAAGATTAATGCACAACATTACAGACTATGTGCAATTCGTTGTACACATACAAATACACAAATAACATATATACACTTCCATTGAAACCAGATTGAAAAACTATGGCATCGTACATGTCAGTTCAATAAATGTCATAAATAATAATAAAAATTCAACAATAAAAATGTCAATACAGTCATTTGGAATAAAAAATAATCAGTTCATTATACAAATATTCAAATAACATATATACCCTTCCATTTAAACCAGATTGAAACATAACAAATTATAGTAAAGTACACAATAAATGTCAACAATAATAATAATAATTCAATAATAAAAATGTCAATACAGTCATTTGAAATTAAAAATAATCAGTTCATTATACTTTAATTACATGTCACAACCCTGTCATAATACCTTGGACACTACTTACACAAATTGATCTAGCCCAAAACTAGGATTCCCTGAATCTTGTGTACTAGACAACGATGCACATACCTAAAGGCCCAGTTCTGGCTGTTGTAGTGAGGGGCGCCCCGCATTCGCCCGTCGCGTCATCTTCTGGCGAGGTAGCGGGCAGCGCGGTATAGCATCGTTATTTTTTTTTTGTTATTTTATAATTTACTAAAAAACAGAAATAAGCTAATTGATAAAATTTAAGAATTGATAAGGAGCTCTAAAAGAGGAAAATGTTGGTATAAAAGGTTTTTTTTTATTTAGTTTTTAATATAGACTAGTTACAGGTTTTTTTGTGATCGAGGCGCATTAATCCAATCGTATAACGACACAGATTTAAACTAGATTAACTCATTGTGAATAACATATGAATTGAATTTTGTGTTTTTTTTTGCCAAAGCGCTTTTAAGTGGTTTCGTGTGATCTTGGGCCTTAAGAGTACCTACTGATTGGTATTTTTTTCAACGGCTATTAAAAATTCTAGTTGTCAGAATTACATGATAAGTCTGCAGTATCGTGCTTCGTTGTTGGTGTTGAAAGCTTTAATGCAGGAAAGTAATAAAATACAATGTATATTTATTGTTGAGAAACGTTTAGCAATGTGGATCAGGTTCTGCTTCTAGTACCTAACACTTTGTGCAGTAGCTATTAAATACTAATGAGAAATTTGATATAACTTGGTTAGTAATTCAGTAAGATTGATCTTTCGCACAATCGCGTCACGCGTGCGTCAGTGACCGAGAGCATTCACCAGGGGGGCGCAGGGAGGGGGGACACTTGGATCCCACAGACCTGCACGGTCTCCCTAGGTAGTGCTAACGAGCTACAAATACAACACAAATTTCCAGGTTATCGAAAGAGAACCTGTCCAATAACAGTGAAATCTATAATAAATTATAGTAATTTAAAAACTAAAAGCACCCTTTTGAATTCAATAGGTATTATTAAGACGAATCAAATAACCCTAATCTCGATAGGTTTACAAGTAAGCATCCTAAGGTCCCCTATCCCACCTTCGAGCTCCATCATCAGACCAGCTCGATTGTACATGTTATTGTATTGTCATCTAAACTATACACATACCAAGTTTGGTAATGATAAAAGAACTAAAAGTGGACGAAATGTCTATTCCTAGATTTGTTGCACTGTTATTTAGTTACAAGTCTCTGTGACGCTGTGGTAGTGGCTATGCCTACCATGCGAGAGGTCCCTGCTTCGATCCTCGGCTGGGGACAAAAAAAAACCCCAGGTCTCCTATGTGTGTGATGTCGCTGTTTCTGGTTCCCATGACGTGGGGAATGTGGGGCCAGAAGCAATGTATGTGGCTGTATATAAATTCAGTATTTGTTAAAAAACTTGTTATTAAATTAACCTACGAGTAGCTGTTAGACCGCCATTATTAAGAAATTGACAGTGTTATAATGTCGGTGGGCAATAACAATTAATGTGGGTTTTCGTATCGAAGCAAACACCGCGTTATAATTTTCCCACACAGGCTGGCAGAGGCGTAAGTTTAGCCAATTAATCTCATCTTTCTCATCGAAACTCGGATGTCAGGCGAGGTCTCTAATTAATTAGAGATAACCTCATCTTTACACACTATTTTATATACTTACTTGTTGTTTTTTTCAATTATGTGTGTAGTAGTTTATGTGACTGTTACATAATGAAAGGCATCAAAATACGATTGTGGGTTTATGAAACGAGCTGAAGGGCTTATTTCTTAATAACATTTGTGAGTGTTTTAATGCCTAAAATTGTACATACACTGCTTTATATACACACATATTATAAGCTATCTATGATGTGTTCAGGAACCGCATGTTACGACGGGCATTGCGGTATTGGCATTTAATTTCGAATAGAAACGTCGTCTCGACAGATACCTATAAGAATTGAGATCAAATCAAATTGCTATGATTTTCAGAGATGTTTGAAATTTGAATGTGATAATAAGAACATCGAATACGATTATGATTTATTATTATGATTATTATTATGAAGCTAGCTTTGTTTATCAGGGATTTTCTAAAAATATATGTAATAAGAACATCGAATTCAATGTTAATATGAAGCATTAATAACATTTTCAAAGATAAGAAATGTGTTCTAACAAAAAAGTTCATCTGTTCTGTGACCACTCGTCTGTGGGTAGATCAAAAATGGCCCTACATTTTAAACCTTATTGCTTGGTGATAAAGTTCAAAACCTAGAACAATAATAAATCATATGTTGATTATGCGGTTTTTGAACGCATTATAGAGGGTTAATGATGTGTGTAAAAATAATATAAGAATTTATCACATGCACATCGCCGCGGTTATGGAGATATGAAGGTTTCCTCCAGTACCGTTAGAAGGACCGTATAATATATGTACTTTTATCAAGCGGAAAGCGCAGCTTTGTAAGGGTGCGCAAAAGGTGATGTGTCTTGACTCGGAACAACAACTGAAGCTCTCTTGAAAACTTGTATCATCGACAACTTGTACCTACTTGTGTATGTATAGCCCCTACTATATACTTTAACTTCCTTATTTAGAAATTTGTGGTCTAATGGGCTTCACGCTTGCTTCTCACGCAGGAGATGCAGGTTCTAATCCTGACCATGTACCAATGAGATAATTAATTATTCGGATGGCACGTTAAGCTTTAGATCCCGGCTACGATCGCTATGTGGTAGTGTTCGTAAAACCCCTCCTCAAACGCGCACTGAGCCAGCGTGGTAGATTATAGCTTAATCTTACTTATATCCGGGTAAAGCCCTGTGCCCCGCGGTGGGGACGTTAATGGGCTACAATTATAGATTTAGAAAATACCATTTGCATGATATTCGTGGTAACTAATAATGAACTTAAATCACTATGTCAAAGCTCAATCATATACATAAGTGTAATCGTTTCTTAATAAAGTATAACCGACGGTGTGCTGGACTATAGTATAGTGAACCCCGATCTCCTGTGTGACAGAAGATCGTACAAATCCTAGAAAACGTCTTAACTGTAACGGTAAATTTTAAATCTCTATGGATGAAAGTTATTAATGTTATTTACACATTGAGATGAGATGAGAGATGCGAGGCAAAGATTTTTAATTCATTTAAGAAGTACTCGTACATTCACTGAATATGTTATGCTGGGTACACATTAGCGAGCGGTTACTGTAGCCGAGCAGACGCAGTAACGAGGTTATAAATTCTACTCAAAGTGTATACGGGGCGTTGCGAAGCATCACCACTTTAAGTATTCTGTGGCATCCCGCATCACTCATCAACGCACGGTAATCTTCACACAAAAGTGCGCCTTCAGACGCATACACACAGCCACATTCCGTGCCGCGTACGCGCCACATTCTGCTCACGCCGCCGCACGCTAAGTTTTGGTGTGCATTACGAGTGCGCATTATAGGGGTCAGTCTTCTGCTACTTATTGCTACAATTTTAGCAACTTTATTCCGCTATAACTTCGTGGCTCAAGTAATACAACTGGTACGACTGTACATAAACATAAACATAAACATAAACATTTACATACAGGCACATACATTGCTTCTGGCCCCACACTAGGATACCCTGTGTCGTGGTAACCAGAAACAGCGACGTCACACACATATAAACATCCAAGACCTGGGGATTGTTTTTTTTTTTTTTTTTCTTTTTCATTACCCCCAGCCGGGGATCGAACCCGGGACCTCTCGCATGGTAGGCAGAGCCACAACCGCTGCGCCACAGAGGCCGTCAACGTACGTACTGACATTAGGTATATATTTTTCAGCCAAGATTGTTTACTGTAGGCTGTACTGTTGGTACACCTTGTAACGGCCCAGGCTAAGGTCTGAGCCGCCGCTAACAGTAGCTATGATCGTCTATTCTTTCTATCCCAAAATGAGAGGACCCGATTCAGCTGTAAGATTTGTAAGTAAGAATGATAAGTCTGAATTTCTCGTTCGTTGAGAAATTCGTCAGGCGTACGATAGTCGAACGAAGATTGGTTCAGGAATTTTACAGTTTCAAGTTAGACAGAGAAAGCATATATGTCCGCGAGCCGGTAATTCGCATCAGTCAGCGGTGTATTGCGCCAAAACGATCGTTGTTATATTTTATGTGATGGCACCATCTGGTTTTTGTATATATGAGCGCTTTGGAACATCTTTTGTTTTAGTTTAGTTTTAGTTTTAGTGATCGATCACAGTTATAGTATAGATATCCGTCGTAGTTTTACGACGTGAGTACTCAATGATATTTCATGTGCTCGCTAGTAGCGGCTTGTGGTGGTTCCAATTATATATTTGATTCACGGCAATAACGATCCGAAAAGACCGGTTTACACAATTGCGATTTGAGTCCCGAAATGGGTTCTGAACTAGCGGTTACCTCAAAAGGTCCGTAACGTTTTGAAACCTTCAACTCAGCGCAATTTGAGCTGGATGTTATCGAAACGCAAGCATTTTTGTTTTAGGATATCTAACCCACACCATAGCGAAGTGCTAATTCGATAAATACCGAACTATGAATTCCACTAGCCGCAGCACGTCCTGGGCTGAGCCAAATCATATATACCGACTCAACTTACACATTAGATATCCAGCGAAATTTACATTTAATTTAAAAATGCAACTTGAATCCAATCTGACCCAAGGCAATGCAAAACACCTACCCGGACCTAAACAATGAACTTTAGACTGTAAATTGATCTGTTCGCGCGTCCCCGATAACACTCAAATGTCAAAATATCAACAGAATATGTTATCTGTGTTGACACCGGCTTAACTTTGTTCTGAATTTGTTATTTCCATCCGCGGAACCTCATCGATCAAACAGTCTCCCTATGCCCTGACAACCTAGGTTTAGCCGCAACTAAACTCCTGTCTAGCCTAGTCTAAAACCTAGTGTTATACCACGTCCATTATCGACACCACTCGAAAATGGTTGAGTTTGATTTGAATGTGCTTGAATGTTTAACGACTGTGTGTGTGGGAATTACAAAACTCGCTATTCTAAGGAATGAGGAGAGGATTAGCCCGCGAATATCCTAAGAGCCAATCCAGGAACCCTATGGTGAAGGAAAAAGGAGTTTAGGGTCGCTCCAAGCCCAGACTCAGACTCAGATAAATTGACTTAAAAGTTCTTTCCTAACGACCCAAGGATAGTTTTGGAATTAGGGGTAGGTTGATATAAAGGTAGGAACCGAGGTATATCTCGGCGCTTCAGACACTCACGAAAACCCACTGAAACTTCGCAATCACAAATTCGTATAGTTCTGACGCGTAACACGGCAGACAAAAACTGTTTAGAACTCGTGAAGACAACTGTCACAGTGGCTAGACGCTGAGACTGAATGCTCTCCCTTCCCCCACAATTGTATTTATACGCCCCACATGCGTCCTTTGCGAAAACGCTCTGCCCAAGCGAAGCTTCTTATCACCAACTACACAGGGTCTAATTTCAACCATGCCATGCAGATCCGCCGTTCTACAAATTGTGTGTACGCATATTCACTATGATCAACCGTAGGTGATCACTCAAATCATTTGGTACTGCCGATACACAGAATCTGTTGATCGCTGACCAATAAAAGCTTGTTGCGATTAATTAAGCATTACCCGACCGCTAGGTGCGCGTAGCAAAAGACCTACCAGAATGATATTCAATCCAGAGGTGTCGGACCCTCCATCTCATACCTCAATCGCAATTGTATATTTGCAATCTACATAATAGCTTTCTCCGTATCGTTCCATAATAACCTTTCATTATTTAGTTATTCATAATTTTATTCAACGCGCAGCCAAATCGGCTCTGATCCCTACACATGTCGCAGGAATGCGACAAAAAAACTTGGCCTGAACTGAAATTCCACGAATGAACCCACGCGTCTTTTTTCAAAGTTTGCAAACTTTGCCAGTAAGCAACGCAAAACCCCCAAGCGTTATCTGAACCGATTCTCGTATTCAAAACAGCGCGGCGTTGGGCTAGCCCTCTATCACGCAGAATGAAGTATCTAATGTACCGACTCTCGTGTACCATTACAGCCCCCTCCCAGACCTTGAGACACTGTTTATCTCAGTTAACATGGCGCAAGGATCTCATTACCACTATGCTACCCATACTTTGTACATATCTACTCTATATGTTCGGACATCTCAAATCATGTACACCGACCGATGAATCTGTCAATTATGTATATAATATTTACACAACTCGATTGAGTTCTCTCCTGTCTTATCTCATTTATCCATCTTACTATACAACCTCGCTTACCCGCAATTTATCCTAATTCGTATTACTATATATATACAAATTGTTTTTTTTTTTTTTTTGGTTTTTTTTTTTTTGTTTTTGTTTCCAAACCATGCAAGATCCTTAAATCTACAAAGTAGTTACTCAAATTCACAGCTTACAGCTTAATTATATAACCTTTATACACTATCTTATTTATCTACGCCCTTATTCGTCCTCACATAATACCTGGCTATATTTATAGTATTGAAGTTACCCAATATCTCATTTGAACCCGGATCTACTAACGTATAACAGTTAGGATATACCACTGCCGAAATAACATAAGGCCCTTTATACAACAACGAAAATTTCCGCATGATTTTATGTTCTTTACTTGAACGCACAAAGGTCTTAAGTTTCACATAATCACCTATACGATAGACCTCTAACTTACGCCGTTTGTCCGCCTGTCGCTTACGTCGTTCACTAGAACTTTTAGAGTTTTCTATCGCTACATTCCGCACCTGTTCCGAATCTCGCACACTATGGCCTAATAACCATTCATCGCCTAATTCCTTGTCAATAGTTAACGGTTCCCGCCTACCAAACGCTAACTCATTAGGCGCAAAGCCTGTGCTTGTGTGTTCGATATTATTATAGCAATTCTGAATGTCCGGTAACACGTCTACCCAACTACGATTACTTCCGCCGCAATAAGTCCTAATCAGCCGACCTAGCTCGCGATTCACTCTTTCTACGCTATTAGAATTTGGACAATACACCGACGTATGAGTGACCCGAATCCCCAGCTGTTTGAGTCCAAATTCCCAAACTTTCGATATGAACTGTGGTCCTGAGTCCGTAATTATAGTTTCGATAGGTACTTCCCTATGAAATCTCTTTGTACAAGCGAGCACGCTCCTACCTGTCGCTTTTCGCATTGGATATAATTTTATTACTTTACTGTACACGTCTTGAATCACATATATATATTGATATCCGAATTTACCTACGGGCAATGGCCCATAAAGGTCCGAGAAAACTTTCTCACCCAACCTTTCCGCCAACACCGGTGTACAAGGACCAACGGTATTGTTAGTACTTGGTTTGACCTTTTGACATATGTCACAACTTCTTATCACCGCGCTAATCACCCTACTCATATGAAGAAAATAATATCTGTCCTTCATCAGTGCTAATATTTTATATCTGCCGTAGTGACCTATTTCTTCATGTATGTGTAAAATTAATTCCTCCTGTAGTGATTTCGGAATTACTAGCAACTGTACGTTCCGCTTCGGCACGTGAAAATATAACGTATCACCTACTAGCTTATAATTTTCAAAACCTCTTGTCCCCGTATCTACTACATTTCGTCTGATACAACCGCTAATTCGATTTAACCGCTCATCTTCGCTTTGTAATCTCGCAATGTCCCGTAAACTCGAAATAACACTTGCGGTATTCGATGCCTGAAACCAGAATATTCCCGGCTGAACATTTATACTGTCATTCATACCTCCAGGCCCCGCTATCTGCCTGCTTAGCGTGTCGGCAATTTGATTATCAGTCCCTCGCACAAATTCTATGTCGTAATCGAATTGCTCTAAAAACATAATCCACCTCGTTACGCGTGCACCCAATAAAGTCCACGACTTAATGAACGTCAAACTTTTATGATCAGTTCTAATAATAACTTTTTCTCCCCGCAAGTATATCTCAAATCGCTTTAAAGTGTATATAACTGCATACATTTCCTGTTCACTGGTAGCCCATCTCGTCTGAGCACCCTTGAATGCCTGCGAACAGAACCCTATAATTAGTTCCTGGCCCGATTCATCTAATTGATAAACATAGCCCCCAATTCCTATAGCGCTGGCGTCACATTGAACATAATATGTTTTTCCCGCCAATGGCTGACTCAAAATTATACTTTCTAAGAATTGGTTTTTTATCTCGTCAAAAGCACTTTGCATCTGCGCACTCCAGACGAACTTGACTCCAGACCGCAATAAATTGTACAAGGGCTGTGTTAATGTTCCAAAATTTTTTATAAACCTCCGAAAGTAATTTATGAACCCCAAAAACGCCCTCAATTGCCTGACAGTTCTGGGTGACGGATATAATTTAAGTGTTTCAATTTTGTCCGGGTCCATCTGCAAACCTTGTGTAGACAAAATGTGCCCCAATAACTTGACCTTTTTTTGTGCGAACTCGCATTTTTTTAGTTTGCATGTGAAGCCCGCGTCTTTCAATTTACTCAGAACCGTGTCCACTTGAGACAAATGCTGTTCGAAGTCACCCTCAGTTAAAATTGCCAAATCGTCAACAAAATTTAGACAATATGACCTAACCTCTGGCCCTAGAATTAAGTCCATCGCCCTCGAAAATGAACCCACACTGGTTTTCAACCCCTGAGGTAAAACGTTGTAAACATAACTTCTGCCTTGATATACAAAACCCGTGTATCGTTTAGATTCGTCTGATAATGGTATAGAAAAATACGCATCTTTGATATCAATAACTCCTATGTAATTTATCCGGCGCCCGGATTGCAATATCTCACTCATTAAAGGTGTGGTTTCAACCTCCCCGACCATTCCTGTGTTTAATTGTCGTGCATCTAGAAGAATACGGACCTCTCCTGATTTCTTTAATGTACAAGTCAATGGACTGCTGAAATCCGTAGATTGCCTGCTAATAATACCTATCAATTCCATCTCTTTCAATCGTTTTGTTACTTTATCGCGATATGCGAACGGTATGGGATAGCTTCGTTTTACGAAAGGCGTTTCATCTCTCATTTTTATCTCATGTATATATTTATTTGTCCGACCTATCCTATCGCTAAACAACTCTGCATGTTTATTTAACACCGGCAATAACCTTGTTTTGTGTTCAACAGGTATTGATGAATTATTCACATATTCCTCTATCATATTTCTACAGGTATCTTGGTTCTGTACTTCCATTGTACAACAGCAAAAATCCTGATTAGGGCCAGTACCTAATGGTATTTCACACATCCGCCCGGCGCTTCGTATAATTAGCCTCTTATTACCCTCACACGTTAAACTGGCTCGCGTCTGTTGTATAAAATCAAACCCTAAAATTAAATCTTTAGGCACCCTTGTTAATACTAGCATTGGAGTATCGATAACGCATTCACCTATCGTAAATGGTAACGTTACTAATTTATCAACCTTTTCCTTACTGACTCCAAATGCACCTGTGATTCTCAAACTTGGAATCGGTATTTCCGTCGGTTTTCCCAATTGACTGCATACTTCTTCGTATACTCTCCGACTTATTACACTGATTTCGCTCCCCGAATCAATCAAACTCCTTACAACAATATTCCCAATACGCACATCTATCTCAGGTAATGTCAAAGTACTACATAACTCGCGCCCACACTCAGTCGAATCGTCGTCTCTGAATATCGTATGTAAACGTCTGTCATTTCGATCTCTATAATTCGATCTAGATTTTTCATCTAAACACACGGCATATCCGTGCGCTTTATGCGCTAATAATTGAATAAATTCATTCACACCCACGTTCGAATCCAAATTACACAAATCATACAGTCTATGCTTTTTTCCAATTCGATCGGCTGTCCACCCGAACCGTAATAAATATCTGAGCGCGAACGACCCGCGCGAGTCCACTAGTTTTTTGAATTCTGACTTATCGCATTATTCCTGTCACTTGAACTTTGCCCTGCCTCTGTATCTCCTGAACTATCATTGCCCCTCTGAAACCCTATTGCCTTGAAGCCAGGCTGAGGCTGCCCGCTTCTACCGCGAAAATAACCGCGACCACGCGTCCCAAATTCGTTTCGCGCCTTCGTTACCGCGTTATAATTATTACTACGACTTATCGCGTTATAACGTAACGTATTTACCCGCATAGCTCGATATTGCCCACGCATGTAGCTATCCCGCCTCACGTTATTCGTATTCATAGGTTCCGAATCATGTATCGCACTTAATCCCCCATCGACATTCCGTTCTAAATGCCGAAGGAATTCGACCGCATCACGTATAGACATTGCCTCTTTTCTAGCAAAAAACGCTACCTGAATATCACGCGGCAACTGTCTGAAAATCGTGTTGATTTTCTCCGTATCAGTAAACGGTATCGTAAGCTCATATATGCTATTCAATTGAGAGGCAAAGAATTCTTCCATACTTTGTCCTTTCTTAGAATCAAACTTCGCAGTTAGGAATCTTTGCTTAATTAATTCCTGTTCATTATCACCCCAGAATACCTCTCTGAAATCTTTTTCAAAATCCGAATAGGTTCGCCATGAGTCTCTGTATATGCTCATTCGAACTTTCGCAATTCCTACCAAACTATCCGTTGCCCATATCAAAGCCCTATCTCCCGAGACTTTAATATAAGCCTTTAAATCTCTTAAGAAAATCATCGGATTTTCCGAACTTCGCCCATCGAATGTCGGCAACTTCTGTGTCATTTTCACAATGCATGATTGACGTTTTTCTACCGATTGTTCAAACGTCTCTAGTTCCTGTCTATCAGTCTGTCTGTCCGAAGTCCTACTAGCATTGCTCGCGCTGGAACCCCTTTCCAAACTGTCTAATCTCTTCACTATTTCAGATAATAATTGCGTCACCTGCCCTGACGCCATTTCACTTGTGTGTGAAAGTGAATTTTGTGCTACCCGACTACCGTTTTTCCTAGGCCGGCCGGCCATTATTCCTATTAAACCGCCCTAGCTCGTACAAAGAATTGTGAAAACAATGCCCCTTTTTTGCTTATTTCTTATTTACAAACTGAACTGTTTAAAATCGTTTCTACGTTGTGTTATTTTTAAAAGTAACGCGTTAGACCTTGATTCTTTTAGAATATCTAGGAATATCTAGGTATCAGACTATCTAGGATATCCTTCCGTCTCGGCACCAAAAATCTGTAACGGCCCAGGCTAAGGTCTGAGCCGCCGCTAACAGTAGCTATGATCGTCTATTCTTTCTATCCCAAAATGAGAGGACCCGATTCAGCTGTAAGATTTGTAAGTAAGAATGATAAGTCTGAATTTCTCGTTCGTTGAGAAATTCGTCAGGCGTACGATAGTCGAACGAAGATTGGTTCAGGAATTTTACAGTTTCAAGTTAGACAGAGAAAGCATATATGTCCGCGAGCCGGTAATTCGCATCAGTCAGCGGTGTATTGCGCCAAAACGATCGTTGTTATATTTTATGTGATGGCACCATCTGGTTTTTGTATATATGAGCGCTTTGGAACATCTTTTGTTTTAGTTTAGTTTTAGTTTTAGTGATCGATCACAGTTATAGTATAGATATCCGTCGTAGTTTTACGACGTGAGTACTCAATGATATTTCATGTGCTCGCTAGTAGCGGCTTGTGGTGGTTCCAATTATATATTTGATTCACGGCAATAACGATCCGAAAAGACCGGTTTACACAATTGCGATTTGAGTCCCGAAATGGGTTCTGAACTAGCGGTTACCTCAAAAGGTCCGTAACGTTTTGAAACCTTCAACTCAGCGCAATTTGAGCTGGATGTTATCGAAACGCAAGCATTTTTGTTTTAGGATATCTAACCCACACCATAGCGAAGTGCTAATTCGATAAATACCGAACTATGAATTCCACTAGCCGCAGCACGTCCTGGGCTGAGCCAAATCATATATACCGACTCAACTTACACATTAGATATCCAGCGAAATTTACATTTAATTTAAAAATGCAACTTGAATCCAATCTGACCCAAGGCAATGCAAAACACCTACCCGGACCTAAACAATGAACTTTAGACTGTAAATTGATCTGTTCGCGCGTCCCCGATAACACTCAAATGTCAAAATATCAACAGAATATGTTATCTGTGTTGACACCGGCTTAACTTTGTTCTGAATTTGTTATTTCCATCCGCGGAACCTCATCGATCAAACAGTCTCCCTATGCCCTGACAACCTAGGTTTAGCCGCAACTAAACTCCTGTCTAGCCTAGTCTAAAACCTAGTGTTATACCACGTCCATTATCGACACCACTCGAAAATGGTTGAGTTTGATTTGAATGTGCTTGAATGTTTAACGACTGTGTGTGTGGGAATTACAAAACTCGCTATTCTAAGGAATGAGGAGAGGATTAGCCCGCGAATATCCTAAGAGCCAATCCAGGAACCCTATGGTGAAGGAAAAAGGAGTTTAGGGTCGCTCCAAGCCCAGACTCAGACTCAGATAAATTGACTTAAAAGTTCTTTCCTAACGACCCAAGGATAGTTTTGGAATTAGGGGTAGGTTGATATAAAGGTAGGAACCGAGGTATATCTCGGCGCTTCAGACACTCACGAAAACCCACTGAAACTTCGCAATCACAAATTCGTATAGTTCTGACGCGTAACACGGCAGACAAAAACTGTTTAGAACTCGTGAAGACAACTGTCACAGTGGCTAGACGCTGAGACTGAATGCTCTCCCTTCCCCCACAATTGTATTTATACGCCCCACATGCGTCCTTTGCGAAAACGCTCTGCCCAAGCGAAGCTTCTTATCACCAACTACACAGGGTCTAATTTCAACCATGCCATGCAGATCCGCCGTTCTACAAATTGTGTGTACGCATATTCACTATGATCAACCGTAGGTGATCACTCAAATCATTTGGTACTGCCGATACACAGAATCTGTTGATCGCTGACCAATAAAAGCTTGTTGCGATTAATTAAGCATTACCCGACCGCTAGGTGCGCGTAGCAAAAGACCTACCAGAATGATATTCAATCCAGAGGTGTCGGACCCTCCATCTCATACCTCAATCGCAATTGTATATTTGCAATCTACATAATAGCTTTCTCCGTATCGTTCCATAATAACCTTTCATTATTTAGTTATTCATAATTTTATTCAACGCGCAGCCAAATCGGCTCTGATCCCTACACATGTCGCAGGAATGCGACAAAAAAACTTGGCCTGAACTGAAATTCCACGAATGAACCCACGCGTCTTTTTTCAAAGTTTGCAAACTTTGCCAGTAAGCAACGCAAAACCCCCAAGCGTTATCTGAACCGATTCTCGTATTCAAAACAGCGCGGCGTTGGGCTAGCCCTCTATCACGCAGAATGAAGTATCTAATGTACCGACTCTCGTGTACCATTACAACCTGACGCCAAGTTTCTTGGCGCCTGATGCCGCCTGGAGGTGCTAGTGGCGCCAGGGAACAAGAGAGATGAATACATGGGCGAGAAAAAGATGGTGTCCTCGCTCCGTTATCTCTACCTTTAATTATATAATAATTATAATAGGTTACCAGAGGGAATTGATCAATTGCCCATGTAAAGGTGTAAAACGTTTATTAAGGCTTATCTCATAAAGAAAGCCTATTCCACTATTCATTTCTATGTTAAAGACAAAACTACATGACCTCAATGCCCCAAGTTCCATGATAATGATAATAATAATTAACCTAACTTTTACAAATGCATTAATGTAATTTAATAGTCTGGTAATATAATTAAGTGTACGAAAGTGCTATTTAGGGTAACTCATATCATATCCCACCTCCACCCAACCTCATTCCGACTTCATGCCATAATTCTGGTGATGTGTCACACGCCAACGGTGTGAGTTCGGTGCCAATTCCGCACGTCATTTAACATTTTAGCCAAATTCCCAGCCACATCTCTTTTTAAGCCACGCGTGCGCAAACTGGTGTAGCCGTTGGAGGTAACTCATAACAATCTATTAGTTTTAACGTAGAATACAAGTCTGTTACCAAGAAACCAGAGTTTATGGTCATGCTCACTAAAATGTATTTTCTTGCGGCGGCTCTGTGTAGCGGGTTACTCTTCTCCCTCAAATATGGCGAGGGGGTGATGGCTGGTGCACAAGTCATACTCGTGAATGGGTGCTGCTTGGGGGGACTGGTCCAGTCTGGTTTCTTATAAGTTATGTTCAATACAGCTTGTCTTTGTTCTTATTATTTATATTTTGATATATTGTTATTTTGAGACATCTTATTGGCACTTATGGGTACGATATTATTATAATGTCATTAGATTTGATAATTTGTGCATCTTAATTTTTTTGACCATACTTACTTTGACGAAAATTTAAAAAATTACATCGCCGTAGAGTTTCTTGGTGCAATTTCTCTGACGGGCGTATTTCCTAAGCACTGGTAAAAATAATGGAGTTTCTTTGTCCTGTGCGAGATTCAGCCATGAATAAAATAAAATAAAATCAATCAAAACATTATTGCACCATAATGTATAAATAAGGTCTTAAAATTAAATAACAGTCGCTATTATGGACCCTTTTCGGGTAATGCAAAAACACTTATGTAATGAAATGTATTTAATCTTATCTAATAACAATTTATTTAAATGCTTATAGGTATGTCTAGGTTTTCAATTTATTGAAAATAATCCTCAATTGTTTACGGACACATATTAATAAGGTACTGTTTAAGCCTTTTTGTAAATAGTAGCTGGTTTCCTATATTTTTAATATCAATTGGTAATTTGTTAAAAAGTCTAATTGCCATGTATTACGGGCTATACGGGCTTACGGGGATTGTGGTTAATTTAATCTTTCTTTGAGTCTTGTATTTAAATTATGTGGGTCTTTTACTTGGGGAAATATTCGGCGGTTATTAAATACGAATTAACATGTATCGAATGTATATATGGCAGGAAGTGTCATTAATTGAAATATTTTAAAGTAGGGTGTACAGCTTTGTTTGTTATTAATTGCTTTTTGACAAGAGTAATTTTTTATTTGATATGATTTTGATCTAGATTCTTAACTTGTATGTAGTTAAAAAAAAAACGAAAATTTATAGTGGTAACCCGCCTTCGTGCTAGTGGCACTTAGTGTTTACGAATCCCAAAAACCTCTGATCAATTATATATCTTGTGTACTTCAAAATTTTCCCGACGTCAGCGCGATCTGTGACGCCACGATTGTTGAAATAAGTTATATTTTCAAAATACGCTTTTCTGACACCTCTCCCTTCACGTGAGATTTTTCAACTGTTTTAATTGGTAAATAAAACTCCTTTTGCTTCTTTACTTTTATTAAAGACTAGGCTAGGATTAGTTAGTATTAAGGATTGAAAAGATGGTAGTCTAGAATCAGAGGGGCAAAATTTAAAAATAAATACAAATGGGAGCAACT
Organism: Argyresthia goedartella; assembly: GCA_949825045.1. NCBI lineage: Eukaryota > Metazoa > Arthropoda > Insecta > Lepidoptera > Argyresthiidae > Argyresthia > Argyresthia goedartella. The sequence continues at coordinate 3,801,613 of OX463823.1, read as the reverse complement.
ACACGAAGACCTCTGTGGTGCAGCGGTTGTGGCTCTGCCTACCATGCAAGAGGTCCCAGGTTCGATCCCCGGCTGAGGATACAGAGAAATATAATCCCCAGGTCTGGTATGTTTTTATGTGTGTGACGTCGCTCGTCTGGTTCCTACGACACAGGGTATCCTAGTGTGGGGCCAGAAGCAATGTATGTAAATGATTAATGTTTATGTTTAGGTTTTATACATTTTTACATAGGTATTTTAGAAAATAAACCATTATTTGCTTTTATTTATCTCTATTTTTATCGCAGTCATGCACTGTTTGAGGGGGAGGGGGGAATTCGGCAAGATTTTCAATGTAACGCGTTAGTTTATAATCAAACCGTTAAATGTGAAAACTTGATTTGCAAACGCGGTGCCCTATGTTGACATGTAAAATCAAAAGAAACATATATTTTAAACACTTAGGTCTCGTTTATAATTTGTTGATAGTTTACATTCTCACTTTTTAGTTTATAAACTAACGGTTTTCACAATATGACGGTGACAGATACACATCTCGTCAATACTCAGGCATACTACCTGTGATACTCTGTAGGTGAATATTTATCATAGTGTTGACATGACATGTTCTATTACTATTGATATCTATATAATCTTATTTATACTCGATATCCAATCCAATAATAATTTTTGAGATAATTGTATAAATGCCTATTTGACTCAACTACTGTATGTTACTTTTTTCGCTAGTATGTGATTTTGTATGCGTAACGGCTGGACATAAGAACAGAACTTATAATGTAACATGTAAGCTTAACTACGTTCCAAAATAAACGATCTGAATCTGAATCAATGTTAAATTTAATAGCCCACTTCAATGCTGCTGCTGAGTGCTACTTATATTTGTCGTGTACTAAGAGGTGTTAAGCGCTCGCTCCACATCACGTGTAACGTCATCTTTTAATGTAGCTCCACTTTTCTAAGTAAAAAAGTAATGGAAGAGAATTCCTCCCAAGTAAAAATGTTTGCTTGACGCGTCAACTTGAAACTTGGTTCATCTCGTGCCGATAAAGCCTTCCGCACATGGGGCTACTGGAAGGCGACTAGTATACTTCGCGTCGTTCGTGAATCGCCCCATACAATTTTGTTGTTGTTCGCACACGGTCTGACGGCCGACTTGTCGTCGACCCATCGATTGTGGAGGCGATTTGCGTATCAAACTCGAGTTGCTTTCATGTACACCCGTTTGGGTTCAACGACTCGTGTTGGTTCAACGATTCGTTTGGGTTCAACGATTAATTTTAGTTAAAAGTTCAACGATGCGTTCAAAATCTGCATTGTCTTCTTTAAGCTACTAAGGGGCTTCCATACCTTTAAAAAAATATCGTATATCTTTTTTAACGAAATAATATTTTTGCCGAATGATCTTACGCATAATAGGCCCTGGATTCCGCAATTTCTCTAGCGGAATTGGCCAGGTATCAAAAAACGTAATAATACCGATGAAGTGCGAGTCGCACTCAGACAAGAAAGGTTCCGTACCATCGTACAAGATATAAATCTAGGTTCTTTTGAAATCAATAAACAAACACAATAGAACTCGTTTTTGTATGAAACTTATTTTTTTAATGCGCGTCTCCCTTTTTTGTAACAGCGGCTATACAAATAAACTCTCTGTGAAAATATAAACTTCATACCTATAACGGTTCATAAAATACATGCAGACAGACTGAAAGACAGACTTACTAATAGGGTCTCGTTTACTCTTCGGATAGGGAACCCCATAAATCTTCGCGGCAACTTCTGTTTGGCGCAAGCTGTAACATCCTATCAATTGTAACGAAACCAGCTTACTTAAACAATACGCATTTGTTTCATACTGATTTTACACGTTAACCAACACATATAACAATTACCAATTTGTCTTCTACTTAGCGTGGGGAATATTAAAATATTATTGGTTTTGAAGACGGTTATATAAGATACCCATAAATTTGTTATTTAAATCTCTCATGTCATAAGAACACATTCGCAGAGACTTGACGCGCTTGGAATGGGTATTCAAATAAAATCTTTTTGTTTAATTTCCGACTTAGTGAGGCATAAATTGTGTTTTGGGTTTTTTGTTCTCACAATAATTGATTGTATGGAATGCGACCATGATGGTCAAAGGGGGAATTTACGAGGACGGGAGTTGTTATTGTAAGCTGTATTTTGTTTAAATTAAATCACAGAGCCATGACACTCGTATTGTTGGCAACCCGTCGAATTCGTAAAATATTATATTACTCATTCCTAATAGTAGTTTATGTGACTGCTGCATAATGGAGGGCATTAAAACTCGAGAGTGGGTTTATGAAACGAGCCGAAGGCGAGTTTCATAATAATATCACTCGAGAGTTTTAATGCCTAATTATGTACAGTTACATACACTAGTTTATCTATAGTTTATCTACACACATATCATAAGCTCTCTTTGATGTGTTCAGGAACCGCATGTTTGACCGGCATTGTGGTTCTGCAATTGTTTAGCTTGTTCTTTAGTACCAACTTCACGCAGGCGGGCGTCGGCGTTCGAAATTTGAATGTCAGTACCAACTTCACAGACAAACTAGGGACGGCACGCGGGTGGGCGTCGGCGTTCGAAATTTGAATGACATTATATGTAGAAAAACTACACCTAATCACCATTATGTGTAGTTTTCCAGATACGAAACGAGTTTTTACCAAGTAGTTTAACATAATGCTGATCCTAACGTGCGGTTTTTGAACGCAGTAAAGAGGGTTTATGATACGTGTGTAGATAAAATATATTGTATTGTAAAATTGAGGAACAAACGATTTCAATTTCTTTGTTTTATTATGCTAAAAATATTTTTCAAAGGAGAGCTGAAAGAGCGATGTGGTTGTTTGAACACGGATTAAGGGATGCGCCTGCGCTTCGCGGGGCGAAGGGGGTAGCAGGTTGCGGGGAGTCGAGTATTTAGGTACAAGGCTAAAATAAGCTGCACTCATGCTGGAAAAAGTCCAACGATAACTTGCTAGACTTCTATACAAAATCAAATATGGGTATTATCCCTACTTATTCCCGCCTCTTTTTGTGGCACGGATGGTTCAGTTGTCTAGTTACCTTATACAAGCTTTTTTTAGGTATAAGTAGAAGTAAATATTTTGTCCTTATTTTTCAGGAATACGTGTAGGAACTTTACAAAGAGTAAAAAAGAGGGTTCTATCAACAAAGATGAATAGAGTAAATCAGGGAAGCTCCCTCGCCAACCCTCTGTATCGAATTTAGACGGCTTTGATATGTCAGCGATACGTAATAAAATTAATAAGCTTTATTGGGTTATAAAACAAGTTCCAACTTGGAACTTAGAGAATCAATTGGATTTACGGACTGCAGATCGACACTGCGACAATTATTGCATAAAAATGGGTTTCAGTTTATGAAAAACCAAAACGAGAGATTTGTCCTTATCCGGTCCACAAGCGCGCCTATTTTGCGCGATTTTGAACCTTATGTCTTAGTAATAAAATTCAAAACCTATAACGGGAAATGGCATTTCTAGAAATATCATGAGTCCTCATAGTAAAATTTGAAATATCTGCATGGAGACAATGGAGGTATCTGAGAACAATTAATTAAAAGCGACTTGAAGGAAAAATATAGTTTACCTCGATGAACCTTATGCCCACCAAAATTACAATTTCTTCTGAGATGAACTTATACCCAGACATCGAACTAATTACGGCAAAACGATGATAACTACTGACGGAGCGCGACTTTATAACCAACTACCCTCATCTATAAGAAACGCTCAAACAATGTATGCATTCAAAAGACTATTAACTCAACATATTTTATCGACAAGTGGGAATGTAACCATACGTCCTTCGATACTTACATAGTTACTTCGATAAATTTTTTGACATACCTACCCGAACTGTACTGGCTGTCACCTCGTATTGTACTTATTAGAACTATGTCGACGACGGACATTTAAATGTATTTTTATCTATGTTATCACGTAAGTGACCTATGTCTTTAGTGATAATAAATTTCATTAAACCTTAGACACCCTAGAGCTGAGGCGGAAGTTGTCTCTGTTGGTCCACTTCTATCTGCTCTTCCACACCAAGGGGGATAACCCGGTGGCACTGCAAAGTGTTGCCCTCACCGCGCCGACTCGGTACGCGGTACGGTATGTTACGATCGCGGCCGCTCTTCGCCACGGGTGCTGTTTGTACGCCGCACGCTCGTCACACGCCCACTTTTCAGGCACTGACTCTGCTCAATGCCTGTGTGGCTCAGCACTCAGAACTTAGTATGCCGCTCTGGATGTTTTTTATAACTGTTTTTAAATAGTCGTGTGTGAGTCATGTAATAATCTTATCCCTGAGAGTTATCTCAAGTGCGTAAAAATGACAGATACAGACATTGATACTCGTATGGCGAAACCGTCACTGCGACATGGCTGACACAAATCTCAAAGCTGATTTTATTATTATGGGCCTAAAATAGTGGCCTTTTCTGATCAATGTTCGTTAAAATATAGGTACTTATTACTTACCTAACTTTAACTTCGTTTTGTTTATAATTAAGTGGTATTTTCCAATACCCCTGTGTGATTAAATGATGATCTCAGAAGAAATTGTAATTTTGGTGGGCATAAGGTTCATCGAGGTAAACTATATTTTTCCTTCAAGTCGCTTTTAATTAATTGTTCTCAGATACCTCCATTGTCTCCATGCAGATATTTCAAATTTTACTATTAGGACTCATGATATTTCTAGAAATGCCATTTCCCGTTATAAGTTTTGAATTTTATTATTATGACATAAGGTTCAAAATCGCGCAAAATAGGCGCGCTTGTGGACCGGATAAGGACAAATCTCTCGTTTTGGTTTTTCATAAACTGAAACCCATTTTTATGCAATAATTGTCGCAGTGTCGATCTGCAGTCCGTAAATCCAATTGATTCTCTAAGTTCCAAGTTGGAACTTGTTTTATAACCCAATAAAGCTTATTAATTTTATTACGTATCGCTGACATATCAAAGTCGTCTAAATTCGATACAGAGGGTTGGCGAGGGAGCTTCCCTGATTTACTCTATTCATCTTTGTTGATAGAACCCTCTTTTTTACTCTTTGTAAAGTTCCTACACGTATTCCTGAAAAATAAGGACAAAATATTTACTTCTACTTATACCTAAAAAAAGCTTGTATAAGGTAACTAGACAACTGATAAAATTTATATCAATTCACCCATGGTGTGCAAAATCCATTCGAAACACTCATGTTAATTTAGAAGTTATACCTGTCATATTGGAAACTCGTGCCATCCTTTTCAAAGTTGTTAAATTGACCATCCTCAATTTTTCTTAGATATTGAATTAAATCTTTAAATCGCACTTTTTATATTTTATGCTCTTCATCATGGAAGCCATCTGGAAAAAATATGTGTATATATAATTAACCAATAAGAAAGCACATCTACTCAAATAATGTCGAGAAATTATAATAAGATTATAAAAAATAACAGAAAAGATAATGAAGTTAAAGAAATGTAGTAAAAGCTCAAGTAACGCATCAAAATGTTGTTAAAGGATTTTATCAAAAAAATATTGTTTATCCGTTATTACTTCGTCTGCGTCAGTTTTCATCCGACTGTAGCTATTAATAATGTAAAACAACATCTGCGAACACTGCTTTTAATAGGTTTTGCTATTTCAGATGCAAATGTAAGCAAAATTAATGCGCTGCGAGGTTAGAAACAAAAAAGCAACAATTCCAAATGATGTTGCCAGCTTAAAGTTTGAAAAACTATTGAATTACACGACCAGCCTTTATCTTTAAACCGGAAACTGGCATAATAAAAACCTGTCTCGCCAACAACATCTATTGACAAATTTGGAACTACTTTATTTTCTTTTTTATGAGCTGTCAGAAAATTGGCCATAAAGTTGAAACAAAAAGGTTTCGTCGGCAAAAGCCTTTTTGGGTTACGATCGTTCAGACAGTGATTTCGAGATGAACATTTAGGATTCGGGATCGAGGAGAACCAAAGCTGATTACCGAAATTAAGTCACGTGCGAGCATATTTATTAATATAGTTAACGCCCGGTTCCCGAAAGGAAAATTAGCTGATGTCACAACTTGTTAAACTCTTGTTAAATGCATTGCAGCCAGTCAAGTGACGCCATTTTGAATTTATCATCGATTAATCTTTCGGAAACTGGGGTAAGGTTTGCATCTACCTTGACTTATGAGCTCCCACACACCCACAGATATCGAGAGATAGGTTGAGGGGCGTTGCACGTGCGAACAAATCTAGCCCCGATAGTCTTCATAATAAAAATTCTCGATAGTCACCGGGCGACCGCAGCGACGAATTCATTTCCGCTGTTTTTCGAAAATGCCGACCTGTGCAATACTCATGTGCAAAAATAGAAGCGGGATTGTGAACTCCAAGAACGGCGGAGTAACATATCACTTGTAAGTCTCATTCAAACTATTATTTCTTCTTAAAACACAAGAAATAAACATTATTACGGAAATAAATCATTCACAAAGAATTCGTCACGAGGTGGTCATTAAAGTGACAATGTCATGTTGTTCTGGCTAGGTTTATTTATCCATTGCTTGTTTTGTATCTTAATTTCACTACATATTGCCAAGCTAAGACGCAATGAATATTTCACACTTATCTAAATACGAAAGTAAATATGCATCGAGGTACGGAGGCGAACTGTTACACGCACGCAGAGACGACGTATAGTGATGGGAATAGTGATAGTGAGAATTATGTTTTTAAATCGATGGATTGAAATATATTTTTTACCAACTCGAACAAAACCCAAAAATTAGGTAATCATCTAATATTACTAATCAAAACTCTAACGAGAAGATATGCTAATATAAGACTACATTACTTAGCAAAAAATGCTACGCCCAAATTGTTAAACGTTCTTAATAAATATTTTCATTTTTCTTGTCAATAGGTAGTATTGTACTCTACATGATTGTACAGAAAGGGTATATATATATGCCGAAAGGCGATTGTTAAGACATCAATCTGAACATCCTTCTCTATTAAAACTATTTGATCAGAGCAACATTATTTTTCACTTTGCAGTACATTTTGGGCCGAGCGGTCAGCTGATTTGTATGGGGAAGTAAAAAATAACGTTTCTCTGATCAAATCAGATGCATTGAGAAAGTTGTTCAAAATCATGTCCCAAACAATCCTTTTCGGCTTGGCACCACGTATGTGTAACATAGTAATAGGTATTTCTTGTAAAATAAATATGTCATATTAACAAACAAAGTATTATTTTTGTTCAGGCTTCTCGGCACCTAATGACCTCGTAGTGGCCCATCAGCTACGAGGTAGCGTAGCGATCAGTTGCCAAGAAGTGTGAACGTCGGCGATTCACCGAGCTAAAATGATTGGGTTCGATCTAACCTGGTCTGTGCTTCGGTCCCGTCAACCTCCTGTCTCTCTGCAAGGCCCGGGTGCACCCTAGGCTCTTCTTGGTAGACAGGTTCTTCAGCCAACCTCCTGTGTGACTGGCGGGCCAGCCTCGATCAGCACAGTGTTCCAACACAGGTTATGTTACGTGGTAAAAAACCAATCGGCCACGTAAATGCGAACTTTATCTGGTTCGGGCAACCACAACACACTCAGCTATATAGACAATCCTGAGGGAACCTCGAATACATTCCAGATGGACTGCGATTTAATTTCAATACCCTATCCAAAACGCGTTTACATTGCGAGGGCTTTCGTCTGTCAGTTGTCAAAAAACTGCAAGGTTGGCAGCAACGTCAAATTCAAAATGGCCGTTCCGAAACCATCGATCGAATATCGATTTGGAATCGAACAATCACCCGCCCGGACAGGCACCCACCTGTCCCCTAATCTACGGGCAGCCGAGACAACGTTGCTACCGCTCGTTTTAGAACCGAGCCTCCTACTAGAACCTCCGCAGACCGGGGGGTCCCGTCCTTGCCAGGGAACAAGTTAACAATGCGCCCCCTGCGCCAACGTAGTGGCGGTAGGTTAGCATCCTTAACCAGAACGAGGTCACCAACACTAGGGGGGCTGGTTTTGTCAGTCCACTTAAGGCGCTGTTGTAAGATATGCAGATACTCGAGCGACCAACGCTTCCAGAAATTCTGAGTAAACTGCTGCAACATCTGATACCTTGACAACCGATACAATTTCACTCCTTCGAAGGGGTGCTCGGGCAACGCGTTAAGTGGCTGTCCTATCAAGAAATGGCCTGGGGTCAGAGCCTCCAGGTCATTTGGATCCGAGCTGAGCGGGCACAACGGTCGCGAATTGAGATCGGCCTCGATCTTACAAAACAATGTCGCGAGCTCCTCAAAAGTCAGCGCGGTCTGACCTACTATACGCCCCAAGTGCGTCTTAGCTGACTTAACTACGGCCTCAAAAATCCCACCCCAGTGGGGGCAACTCGGTGGGCTGAAGGTCCACTGTATACCCCGACGGGAGAGGGCCGTTCCAATATCCACTTTATTTACATTCAAAAAGTTGTCTATCTCTCGTAAGTATCGTTCCGCACCGACGTAGTTAGTGCCGTTATCAGAGCGGATCAAGGTTGGAAGTCCCCTTCGAGAAACAAACCTATCCAAACAAGCAATGAAAGCCTCTGTCGAGAGATCAGCAACGAGCTCGAGATGTACCGCCTTGGTGGATAAACAAACAAACACACATAGGTACGCCTTGTATTGCTTAGCGGTACGCAATCGTGAACTCTTCACCATAAACGGTCCGGCAAAATCCGTACCAACACCTGAAAACGGTCTGACCTCATTCACACGATCAGGGGGCAAGTCCCCCATGAGAGGTTGCATCGTGGCAGCCTTAAGTCGATAACAAGGCATGCACCGAAACACGATGTTCCGTATGACACGGCGGGCAGATAAGATCCAAAACTCCCGCTGGAGCGTGGCCAACAACGCGTTACAGCCGGCATGCGCGTTTTTAATATGACGATCAGTCACCAGCAATTCAACTAACTGTCCCCCCTTGGGGAGCAGAAGTGGGTGACGAGCCGAATACGACAGATTCGCATTGCGCAATCTTCCTCCTACCCGAAGTAACCCGGTCGAATCAACAAAGGGGTTGAGACGCGCGACGGCTCCCTTCAATTTCGAACGTCCACTTCGTATAATCTCCAATTCTGCCCCAAACTTCGAGGACTGTACCAACCGGACCAAATTCAGTAGCGACTCGTTTCGCTCTGCCGGAGTCAGAATAGGGTTCAACGTTCGCTGATCGCGAGGAGTACGACAATTTCGAGCGAATCTCCTAATCCAAGTGGACACGTTTATCAACTTGTCAAGTGAGCTATACCGGTCCAGCAGAAACCCGGCGTCAGGGTCCTCAGCCTTCTGGGTAACATGCACGGCCGCTCGGGGGCCATGATCCGAAGATACTACTACATGGCTGTGGGGCCAGTCCGATTCTCTCCTGGCAAGCCAGGGTGGTCCCCACCACAAATGGTGTCTAACGAGTTCAGGAGCCCGACATCCCCTGGATGCACAATCAGACGGGTTCAATTCTCCTGGTACATGTCTCCAGGTCAGTGGGACCTCAGACGACACAATCTGGGAGACACGGTTCGCAACAAAAACCTCTAAGTTATGGACCGAAGCCTTCAGCCAGCACAAAACAATCTGGCTGTCCGTCCACGCGTACACCGTATCCTCCAAAACCACTGACCCACGCAACACTGTTAGAGTGTGATTCAAAAGTTTGGTCAAAAGAGCAGCCCCGGACAGTTCCAGTTTTGGAATCGTCATCCTTGTCCGAATAGGCGCTACCTTGCTTTTTGCCAAAACCAAACGCACGTCGACCTCCCCGGTGGAGGTGACGGTTCGCAAATAAACCGCTGCCGCAAACCCTCGTTCAGAGGCATCACAAAACCCGTGAAGGGTTGCCCTGTAATCCCCAGCAGGGACCAATTTCCTCGGCAGCGATACATTATTTATGTCCGATAGCGAGGTGAACATTCGCGTCCAATCAGTCAACAAATCACCTGAGAGGTGGGTGTCCCAGGTCAACTGAGCCGCCCATAGCCTTTGCATAAAACATTTGAGAGCAAAGGTGACTGGAGAAATCCATCCATTCGGGTCGAACGTTCTCGCAATCGTTGACAGTACTGACCGCTTCGTCCAGGCCTTCGGTGTTTCTAAAACCACCCGATAGGTAAACTCATCATGGCCGGGCCGGTACTGAATTCCAAGCACTGACAACATGTTAGGGTTGTCAGGATTCTCAAAAACGTGCGGGTCTTGTTGAAACTCATCTGGGAGACCAGCCATCAACTCAGGGGAGTTGGACATCCACTTGCGTAGTTCATAGCCGCCTCGTTCCAGCAATTGAATGAGCTCGTCACGTCGGTCCAGAGCTTCCTCTACACTGGCTGCCCCTGTGCAGACGTCATCGACGTACAAATCTTGCTCCAGGATAGCGGCGGCTCTAGGATAGCTCACACGGTCACGCGACGCCAACTCCCGCAGGGTACGCATCGCCAAATACGGGCTAGACCGTAACCCATACGTGTTCGTGTTCAACTCATAGACCTTGACTGGCTCGGCCGTGGACTCACGCCAAAGTATCAACTGATACCTTCTGTCAGCCGGATGAATTACCGTTTGCCTAAACATCATCCGAATGTCTGCGACAAATACAATCTGGTGCCTCCGAAAGCTCGTGAGAATATCCGAAATATCACGGCTCAACTTGGGTCCCGAATGTAGACACTGATTCAGGGACATCCCGTTCGAGGTAGGTGCTGACCCATCAAAAACAACTCGAATCTTGCCGGTAGGGGTTCGTAGGACGGCATGGTGTGGAAGGAAACAATGATCCTCAGATCTCCAGTCCACACCCGATACCGACATGTGTCCTAACGACTCATACTCCCTCATGAAATCAACATATTTTTGTTTAAATACGGCGTCCCTTGTCATCCTACGCTCCATCGACATCAATCTCGTCTCAGCCATCTTCCTAGATTCTCCTAGTGGAGGTCGATCGGCCCTGAAAGGCAGTCGAGTTACAAAACGACCAGAACGAAGGCGACCAGTACTATTCTGGTAAAACAACTCGCACTCTTCTTCGTCTGCGTCGACTCGACGAACGGTGGGAGGTTCCTCTATCTCCCAGAAACGTTGGATAGCGTCTGACAACGCTGAGCCAATAAGTATGCCATCTGACTCGGCAGGCCTAACCATTGGCAATGCCGGACCCATGATCACGTGACCAAACTTAGTATCCACAGCAATCAACCCGTCCGGCTGAAGAACTCGCCGATCCGACAACAGAAACCTACCCAGAACGTCTGCTCCCAGTAGCAGGTCGACCGGGGCTGGAGTGTCAAAATCGGGATCCGCCAACTTGAGTCCTGATGTCAGGAATCGAACGGCCGGATTCAACTTCACCAAGGGGTGTCTGCCCATGACATGCGTCATCACTAAAGCTTGCACGGATGTTTTTGTCAAAATGTCATAACGTGGAGAGAACGTGATCACCGATTGACCAACTACATTCGTAACCGTAACATTCCCCACGCCCCGTATTGATTTATTATAGCTATTTACCTTGAGGCCCAACCATTTTGCTAAATCGTTCGATACAATGCAGCCCTGAGCTCCAGAATCTAATAGGGCGCGAACGTATGTTGGGTTGCCCGCCAAATCCCAAACAAGCACAGAGGCGATCGGTAACACCACCGTCTCCGGTTGGGGGGCAACAAATGGTTGGGCCGCAAATTCCTAGCGAGGACCCCCGGGGCCCCACTGTGCCTGTAACCGATCAGGTATGCAGCTATACGCCAGCGGGTCCCATTGTACAAATGGCCCACGCGCCGGTTCCATTCCCAACCTACGATTCCCCTTAAAGGGGGGTGGGCGTGAATTCAACCGTGGCCGCTCCATGAGCGGGGGGGACATCACGTGTGACCGATGAGGACGAGGCGACGAGCGGGGCGACAACTGAGGCGGCGTCCGAACCGCACCCGCATAGCTCGAAGGTGTCCCATGCCACCCGCCCGTTACGGCCTGCTCAACACACCCAATGTCCCGCTGAGTCGGATGCTGAGTCGCAACCGAAAACTCAGGGCCCCCCATGTGATGACCCTGAGTGCGGCCCTGCACCCTAGTACTGCCCTGTGCACGTGGGGACGTTGGCCCCTGAGTTGCGCTCCGAGTCGCAAACGAATTCTCAGGGCCCCATGCCGTGTCACCCTGGGTACGGCCCTGTGGACGTGGGGACGTTGGCCCCTGAGTTGCGCTCCGAGTCGCAAACGAATTCTCAGGGCCCCATGCCGTGTCACCCTGGGTACGGCCCTGTGGACGTGGGGACGTTGGCCCCTGAGTTGCGCTCCGAGTCGCAAACGAATTCTCAGGGCCCCATGCCGTGTCACCCTGGGTACGGCCCTGTGGTGGCTGTTGGCCGGACCAGTTCATGCACAACAGATTGTTGTGGGCCCCACCACAATATCCGCACATTTTTGTGCGCGTGCAGTCCCTAGCCATGTGTGGCCCGAGGCACAGGAAACACCAGCTCCGCTGCTTGGCCATCCGGCGCCGTCCCTGAACCCTAAGTTCCCCGAACTTATTGCAATTGGCCACAGCATGGCCAATCTGCCTACAACATGGGCAGGTCTCACTATGTGGGGTCAATGCACTCACAATCCCATACGACTGCCGGTTGGTGCGGTCCTTCCTCGTCGGAGGGCCCCTACTCACAGCGCTCCCGGCAGCTCTCTGTGGCTCCGAAGGATGGGTGACCGTCAACCCCAAATTCTCTTCCCGTCGAGCCTCCTCTTCCAAGAATCCGACCAAGTCGGAGAAGGCGGGCAGGTCCTCGGCCGACCTCCCGTGAGACTGTTCGAAACGAGTCTGCACGTCAGCGGGTAGGCGGGAAAGTACAATGTACAGCAGTAGGTACGACCATTCACCAACCGGAAGTCCAAGATTCTCTAGAGCCTTGGTGACGGACAACAACGGGTTCAAAACCTCCGTCTGTATGGCCCCGACCTTGTTCACAACCGGGATACTAAACAAACGGTTCAGTTGGGCATCGGCCAACCTCCGTTTGTTATGGTAACGTCTGACCAACAATTGTCTGGCCGTTTCATAGTTACCCTCCGTAACTGTCAAATGAGCGACCAGCTCCCTAGGCTCACCCCTCAATGCTGCCACCAGCTGAGCCATCTTGACAGACTTGGTAATGTCTGATCGCATGTGCACCAAACTGTCGAACAGATTGATGAAGCTCATCCATTCACCGGACACTCCGTCAAAAGTAGGCATAGTTATGGCCGGTAACCTGGACCCTGAACCCTGAAGCGGCAGAGGTGCTTCAATGTCACCACCATGGCTGGACTCGCGCTGTCTACGTATGTCCGCAGCCTTCTGCGTGATAGCAGCTGCCATCTCCATACATTGGTCGACATCCCCTAGCAACCGTGACAGCCTGTCAGGTGCGCAACCATCAACTGATTCCGCCTGCGCGGACAATTCGAGCACCCTATTGTAACGTTCCTTAACGTCCATAGACCGCTCCAATACCACATCATGCCTATCTAAACGGTCTATCAGACCGTGTGCGGAGGAAAACCATCTGAGTTCCTTAGAAACACCCTTCTGGATTTCAGATAACGACATGATCGGAACGATACTTACTCACAATTTGCAGTAACTCAATTTTATTGGACCCTCCAGTCTATAACCCAAACGAGGGAACCCTAAACTATAACTTAAACAATGTTGTTTTCCTTAAACAATAGGAACCGAGTTTTATATCTATATAAATTCTGTAAATAACAATTTAGTTTCCCTTTATCACTACAACACACACAGATAGTCAATATTAGTTCAAGTTATAAATTGCTATAACTGAAACAATGTAATAGCCTGCTATCAATAGATGTAACTACCTATGTTAACCAAAACATTCATTAGCATTACTAGACCACTAATAGATTGACTAACTGGTACAATACTACCAATCTATGTGGATATAGGAACACAACCAAGTTATCTAATAACCGCCTATACCTACAGATTGATAGTCCCAAATCGTGCCTTCCTGGAGCCCTTGACGGCTGCAAATCTCAGGAAGCCACGCTCTAGCTACCAAAGTGTTCAGGCTTCTCGGCACCTAATGACCTCGTAGGGGCCCATCAGCTACGAGGTAGCGTAGCGATCAGTTGCCAAGAAGTGTGAACGTCGGCGATTCACCGAGCTAAAATGATTGGGTTCGATCTAACCTGGTCTGTGCTTCGGTCCCGTCAACCTCCTGTCTCTCTGCAAGGCCCGGGTGCACCCTAGGCTCTTCTTGGTAGACAGGTTCTTCAGCCAACCTCCTGTGTGACTGGCGGGCCAGCCTCGATCAGCACAGTGTTCCAACACAGGTTATGTTACGTGGTAAAAAACCAATCGGCCACGTAAATGCGAACTTTATCTGGTTCGGGGAACCACAACACACTCAGCTATATAGACAATCCTGAGGGAACCTCGAATACATTCCAGATGGACTGCGATTTAATTTCAATACCCTATCCAAAACGCGTTTACATTGCGAGGGCTTTCGTCTGTCAGTTGTCAAAAAACTGCAAGGTTGGCAGCAACGTCAAATTCAAAATGGCCGTTCCGAAACCATCGATCGAATATCGATTTGGAATCGAACAATTTTATTTATATAACCCGGCATAAATACCACTGTCTATAAATTATAATGGATTGATGAAACACGCTGTCTTTGCAATGTCCCAGCACTAGCTCGGCTAGCTAGTGTACCTGCGGTAGTGTGGGTGTGTTCGGACGATAGGTGCATGACATTGCACTTACCAATAAAAGCGGAAGGATTGATGTATGAGTGGTGTAGATGTTTGCGTGTTCTTAATTTTCGGCGACACTGGTACCGATACAAGCTTAGCGCCAAGGGCCTATCTCTCGATATCTGTGCATACACCGCTAGAATATTTTGATTTGTTTACAATTAGTTAACTCTATTTTCGCTGGCTTTTTTTCGTCAGCTCTAAGTTTTATCGAATATTGAATGTATATGAATTATCGGTTAGAGAATAAAATATGTTTGTGACTATATGACGATGATGATCATCTAGTGAGATTACAAGGTTCAGTCATGACGTAATTTTGCCTTATATATATATAGATATGTGGGAAGGTTTGTGATTTCTTGCTGAGAGCGATTTGGACAAAACAAGAGAGCATTTTAGCATATCAAACCTATATGTTGACGTTGAGGTTACTGAAACCATTTTTTCTCAAAGTAAATCGTTAAAGAGACAGACCCTTCCAAAGTGGAAAAATGTCTGCCCCCCCTCCTAAGTTTTAAAGTAAGAAAGTGAAAAATCTACAAAAAATATATGCTACACAAATTCAATAATATTGGTTTAAACAAAATAAAATAAGCTGTTTTTAAGATATCAAACATTTATTAAAAACCGCAAAGATAACTTTGTCATTCATACAAACACTATAAAAAACAAAGTTACAACACAAACATCCAGTCACATAAATACGGAACCCTTCATGGGCGAGTCCGACTCTCACTTGGCCACTTTTTTTTCTATTATTTTTTTATAAAACATTTTGTTTGACCCGAGATAAGGTGTGGACTCGCAATTTATCTTTCGGGTACCTAAGTAATTGAAGTGTTCGCCGCCCCTGCCATCGTCATCGGCCGGCCGTCTGTCTGACCGTTTATCAAGACTCCTTTTCTCAGGAACATGTAGCATATATATCAAGTTGAAATTAATATTATTCACTCGGGTCTCTGTAGTCCATTAAAGTTGTGAAAAAATCAAAGTTTTCAAATCAAATCAAAGGCGGCATAAATCAAATTATATCGCCCTAATAAAAGGGTAAATGATCATATAATCAAACAGCCCAATTGATGCATTCATTGGGTTCATATTGGATTCCCACTCTCATTAGTTTGCACGTAATTCCTCATTTCATAGGCATCAGCAAGAAAATTCGCGAAAATTCACGACCCTCCATGATATTTTCACCCTGGTATGATGAAAATAGCTATTTAGTTAGGGAGGGCGCGCACATGTGACTTGTATCACCCGTGACAAAGCAGTCAGTACTCACTAATTTAGTCGGTCATATTTGATTTATTTTTCTCCATGTATATGAGGATTAAGAATTTTGACGTGTAATATTGCATTATTTTTGCCTACATAAGTAGACATAATATTATATAATAAATGATTTAAGTTTTAAGTTTTGACTGTCACGTGACTGGGTGCGCGCAAGAAGGCTGACAGTGACCCAACTTTTAAGGGGCAGACATATATAAAGAGTACAGCTCTGTCACTGTCACGGTGACTAAAAAGTCACCCGCACCCGTCCGCTCTACGCGGCGAGTGACAATTTTGTCACCGACGACAAAACAGTTACGTCACTGTTACGTCGCTTCGTGCGCTCGCCTCCATAAATGTCCCTGGGCGTGATAGGATGACGAAACAGTCACGGTGACACAAAGTCTGCTCAATTTACTCGATTCAAAACCTTAACATTCGTCATATTGTCAACCGTGTGGCCTGGCAATACAGTCCGAAACCAATGAAAAATCTGCTTGCCTCTACCAGACAAGGACTTAAGTTAAGAAGTTCCTTAAACTCATTCTAAGTTCGAGAAGACGTAGGTGCTTAATACTTTTTTTTATAGCTTATTATTGAAGTCGGCGGAGATTTGCTAAATCGTTATACCGTGGGTCGTATCTGTATTGCTTTTTTTCTTTATCTGTGCAGCGTGAAAAAATACGTGAGAGTTCGTAACACTCAAGGGTTAAGGTTAGGATAGGTTATGAATGAATTGGCTGTATGGTCGTAAGTCTTACGGCCATACCCTGAGTCGTTTAACGATTAATTAAGGATTACTTAGTGAACGATTTTGGAAGTAAATCAAAGGGATTCAAAATTCATAATTTCTTTATCGCACACAAAATTTAAAGCAAAGTTACATTGACGATAAACAGTGCACAACGAAGTACTTATCTCTAAATAAGAGATCTCTTCCAGCAAACCGACTTGGAGAGTGAGAGGTAATTGTTGAGCGGGGGTAGACTAATTGTGGTACAATTGTACTACTTACATAGACTACATACCTAATAGTAGTTTATGTGACTGCTACATAAGGAGGGCATTAATACTCGAGAGTTTTAATGCCTAATTATGTACAGTTACATACACTAGTTTATCTACACAAATATCATAAACTCTTTTTGATGTGTTCAGGAACCGCATGTTTGTCCGGCATCGTGGCTCTGCAGTTGTTTAGCTTGTTCTGTAGTACCAACTTCACGCAGGCGGGCGTCGGCGTTCGAAGTTTGAATGTCAGTACCAACTTCACAGACAAACTAGGGGCGGCACGAGGCGGGCGTGGCGTTCAAAATTTGAATGTCATAATGTGTAGAAAAATTACGCATATGGTCATAATGTGTAATTTTTTAGATAAGAAATGAGTTTTTACCAAGTAGTTTAACATTATTCTGATAGTAACGTGCGGTTTTTGTACGCAGTAAAGAGGGTTTATGATACGTGTGTAGATAAACACTAATACACTAATATAATACACTAACATAATACATAATACACTTCAAAATAACTTAATATAAATATCTCAGCCTGACTATATAAACGAATACTTAAATACTGTATATGAATAATAAACCTAATACATATATAAAGTATATAAATAAAAAAGGGTGTTGGACTGTCCTTGATGCTGTAGGGGAGTGCATTCCACAGCTGGAGGGCCTGGATTCTAAACCCGTGCCCTTAGGACACGGTGCTATGCTGTGGTAGGGTGAGCATAGAAATAGTCTGAGTTCTCCGCAGTCTGCTGAAAGAAAGGAAATATAAATTATCTTAAAGAAATGAAGGGTTACGTAAAATATTGATCAGGAGATTGACGATGTGAGTATCCCGGCGAAGACGTATCGGGAGCCACTTCGACTCCTTGCGATACAGCGAAACATGATCATAATTGCGCAACCCGAAGATAAACCGAATCCCGAGGTTATGAAGTCGCTCGAGTTTGTGCGATTGTTCTTCGTTCGCGCTGAGCCAACAAGCATCTGCATAATCAATGAGAGGTAGAAGGAGAGACTGGGCAAGAATGATTCTGGTCTGTCGAGGTAGGAGGTTCTGAAGTCTCTTTAGAGAGTAAAGCCCTTACCTACCTCCCCTACTCCTTTCCTTCTCCCACTTCATGAATTAAGGATAAAGAAATGGTTATTTAAGTAACAGTAATTAAAACATTAAAAACCTATCCATAACTCACTAACAATAATTTAACATTCATCATAAGTACTAACAATCTTTAAAATGCTGTATCTAACTGTATACTTGAGTACCTTATAATTGCGACTCTAAAAGCAGTAAGGGTTACATTAATAAATAAATAAAGTAAGCCAGATTTCTTTACCTATATTACCAATATAAATTGTCTTACATATAAATTAAATTAAACTAATATAATATTTCTTGGCAGGGAACTGCCGGTAACTAGTTTACGACGCAGGCTCCAGGGAGCAAAACGCATATTATTTAAAAGAAATAACTTTGTCTACTCTGGCGAGCTAAGTTGGCACCTGGCTCGAGTGATGTTTGTGCAAAGTGCAGTGTCTACATGTCACCGTAAGATAGTCAAAACCGTTAGTTGATCAACTAACAGTTTTTTTCTCGTAAGATGGTCACAGATAGTAAACTGTAGCGTACTGCGTACTATATGACGCGTTAGTTGATCAACTAACGGTTAAAACAGTTAAGTAGTAAACTGGTTTAAACTTGAATTGCAAACTAAATACCAGGACAAACACTGCGGTAGCTTAGGTGAAGACTAGAGGGGGCGAGGGCCCCGAATAGTCTTCGTGTTAGGTTGACATGTAAGAACAAAATAAACGTAAATTATAAACCCTGTCGGTCTGGTTTACTATCTGTCGATAGTTGATCAACTACCGCGTTAGTTTATCAACTTACGGTTTTGGCTATCTTCCGGTGACATACATATTGCTAAATCGAAATATCGAATGCTAATTCGATAATCGATATTAGGTTTAATCACAGATATATGCAGAGTAGACAACGCAAGCACGAATAAATGTATGAGAAGCGTGTAAAATTTTTACTACCTACTGTAACGTCATGAGCGCATTTTCAATCTGTAAATTAAAACTATTTTTTTTTAAACGTATAGCCATTTATTAAATACTCCATTTTTGCGTGGCAGGGTACTAGCCCATCGCTGCAGCTTTGGAGATTAACGGTTTCCTCACGATGTTTTCCATCACCGTTAAAACGTTCCATCATCGATGCGTTCTGCTGAATGCACCCGCTAAACTGACTGACAGTGAGTAACAGACAACGCACAACCAAAATCTAATATCGATTTTTGATTTTGTAATAAGTAAAACTGTACTGTACACACTGTACTTTGCCCAAAAGTCATTCAAGTCAGGTGCCTTCTTAGCGCGTACGGGTGCGTCTTCTGAAAAGCCCCTGGGGTACAACGCAGGGCCGCGTTGTGCCATACGGGCCATTCAGAATTTTGAACCGCTTGAAAAGCCATAGCGCTACGCTGCGTTGTACCACACGGGGTGTTCCAGCGCTCACATTGACAATTCATCGTCTTAATAGCCCGTGGGGTACAGTGCCTGGGGCGTTGTGTCCCTCTGGCTTTTCGTGGATTAGCTTCTAGTTAAAAACCGAAGCGCTACAACGCAACAACGCTCCTAAGTATTTCCAAATTTTAGTCATTCAAAATGTATACTACTTATAGACAAGTTCGCTCAAGTTACGGCCGATTTTCCGATTCTCATACAATCTTTATATAATCTAACGGTGATGGAATACGTCGTGAGTAAACCTTCATTATCCCATAGCTGCGGCGATGGGCTAGACTCCTGGCATGCGAAACGGAGTAATGATAAACCGGCTAAAAGTGGACAAAATTGTGCCTCTACCACCCCGTATAGGAAAGGCGTGATGCTATACTAAGTTATGTTAAAAGAAAATAATATCAGGTCTGATACGATCTTGGATTCGAAACTAGATCTTAAAGATTTTAGACGTCGTGATTGGCAGCATTTGCGATTTCACGCCCAGCGTTGTACCCCACGGGCTTTTCTGAAGACGCCGCCTGGGTAGTAATGCTATTTCCTAGGATGTGAAATCCGTTCATCTTTCAATTTATTGGTGATTAACAATAATCAGACTCAATTTTTTCAACCTCAACTGTACATATTTAGATACTCTTAGCAAGCCTAATGTTTGCATCTTCTCTACATTAGACCACTGTGAAGGAGGGCAAAGATACTCACACAGATCGATTTTTAGATCTCTTTTAAAAAATTTGTTGTGTTTAACTAATACACAATATTACATCAATAATTATTATAACTAGTAAGGACTCGCCTACCATGGCATTTCTATAAATATCTTTTCCCGTAATAGGTTTTGAATTTTATTACCATGGCATAAGTTACAAAATCGTGAAGTGTCGCGAATAGGCGGGGTTACTTACCGGATAAGCAGGATGATTACAACTTTATTAACATTGAGTTCCGTGCTGAGTTAGTTATACCCCAAACAGACCTGTCATTTAAGTAATCTTGAACAATGTAATAGCCTTTTTAAGACAGCCACTTTTAAATGGTTTTTAAATTTCTCAAATGGAAATTTATGAATTTCGAGAGTTAACTTGTCGTAGAAGACAATGCACTGATTCTTGGAAGAATTGCTAACTTTCGTGAGTCTAATGTTATGCTTGAATAGCTCTTTTCTGTAAAAAAAATGACGATTGCTAAGTACATTTTAATAGCTTCAGCAGTAAAGGCATTTGATGAATTGATTAATTGATTGTGGTATAAAAATATTTTGAATGTCCGCTGCTTTCTGTCATAACAAGATACCATAGAAATTGACACTATAAAAGTAATTAAAATAGCCTATCTAGGTGTGGCCACATCCGTTTTTTGTCTGATGGTCCTAACAGCTTAAACCACAGACTTTCTTGACTTGGCGAATGCTTTTGGTACGGTCCTTGTCGCTTCTCTGCTAGCCAAACTTAAGAAGCATGGAATCAGAGGCATACAACATAAGTAACTGACCAGCTACTTATCAAACCGGTTCCAAAGTGTGCAAGTGAGAAATTACATCAACTCAGATTTGCCAATACGTAGTTGCCCAAGGTAGCATTTTAGGACCAACATTGTTTCTGGTTTATATTAATGACTTACTATGTCTACCATCATTAGATGGATTCGGTTTATATCCTATGCAGATGATACTGTTATAATTTTTTATGCTTAATCTCTTGATACTGTTAACAAGCTAGCTCAGAATGGTCCAAATAGAATTAAAAAATGGTTGCACATAAACGCTTTGACGATGAACTCTGTCAAGACTAAGTAAATGCTTTTTTCTATGCGTCAAATGCAAGTACAAGTTCAAAATTGTGTCACATGACTGCTGCTTACTGGGGAACACAATCAAAAGAGTTGTAAATGTTTGTTGCTGAAATGTGTGCGAAACATAGAGTATCTTGGTATACAAGTAGATAGCAATTTATAATTTAAAGAGCACATCAAACAGCTAAACAACCAACTTCGTAAATTAATTAATATTTACAAAAACTTGAGGCACGTTGTTGAACCCCATATACTCAAACAATTATACTGTGCGCTTTTTATTTATTTATTTATATATTTAGGCACATCAACAATACAAAAATTTACACTTATAAGCAATCACACAGAAATAATATATGAGTTTGAATCAAATATAGACGACCACAGCATTCACAATAACATCAAATCGGTAACAAACAATAAAAGAAACACAAGAGTGTCAAAACAGATAGATAATTTTGAATTTAGACATCGATGATGACAAGAAAGAACAATAAATAAAAAATACACCAGCTAAGGGACCCCGGAGTCAACTTGGGCTCAAAGCTTACATGTGTACCACATTACGACTACATAGTTAGTTTGGGTTTCTAATGCGTGCCACTAAGGAGTTCAGAAAAGTTCAGTCTAAAATTACTCTTTTAACGCTCTTCACGTTGTATTTCGTCATAACTTGTTCACGTTGAGTGGCTAGAGTCCTTTATACGACACCTTGATTTTAATTCCTCTAAAATCAATCACAGCGACTCTTACGAGATCAGGCTTTTGTTTTTCAGATTGACCACATTATATGGTCGAAGGCGTATGCTTGAACGGACTTTTCTACACAATATTATAAACAGCCAAGTACAATGTCAGGATTTTCTGAAGAAAATTGGACTATTTATGACATGTATTAACTGTCGACGTATCAATTCAGATACATTTGAGGTCCCTCATTGCAGAACGAACCTACAAACGAAAAGCGCCATCAGCTAGAATGCTCTCCACCTATAATGAGTTGTGAAAAACATGCGAGATAGATATTTCGAGACGGTATGGGCTCCTTCAAGCATAAACTGGCCGAAGAAACTGACAGCCAAATGATACCTATATATCTTATGCTCGTATTTATATATTATATAGTTATTATATGAAAGTGGTAGATTTATACTTTTAGTATAAATCTACCACTAGTTTTTATTTTTTATGAATGTGTTTCTTAACGTTATATGTTTATGTTGTTCGTATGCCTGTATCAATAAAAAAAACATATACCCCGGAACATAGCACATAACTTAGTCCGAAAGAAGTAACAAACATATACCCCGGAACATAGCACATAACTTAGTCCGGAAGGAGTAACAAACATATAGCTGGACTTCAGCAGTGCTTTTAACTGTGTTGACTTCGACATTCTCGTTGAACTTCTCAAATCTCTTAACGTCTCCTCCCTCTCTGCCAGCTGGTTTGACTCTTACCTAAGGAACCGAAAACAGCGTATCAAGTCGGAGGATGCTTGTATGGAGTGGTGTGACCTCTCTTCCGGTGTCCCCCAAGGTGGCATTCTCTCTCCTCTTCTATTCTCAATATTTATCAATTCCATATCTGATGTCCTCTCTTTTTCCTATCATCTCTACGCGGATGACCTTCAGATCTATCGTCACTTCTCTCCTGATGATGTAAATTCCGCTGTGGAAGCGTTAAACGCTGACTTGGCTGGTATTAGTGGTTGGGCATCGGCATTTGGGTTGCTGGTTAATCCGAATAAGTCCCAGGCCATGATTATAGGTACCAGACACTCTTTAAACACGTTGCAGCAATTGTCTGTCCCTTCTGTAACTTATAACGGTACTGTTATCATGTATAGCGATAAAGCTAAAAACCTGGGTGTCATCTTTGATAATCAATTGTCCTGGTCAATGCATGTTAATGAGGTCAGCAGGCGAGTTTACGCAACTTTTCATTCCCTCAGGAGACTTCAGAACTTTCTTCCTCGCCAGACCAAAATAACTCTCGCTCAGTCCCTTCTACTCCCCCTCATTGATTATGCTGATGTTTGCTGGGTGAGCGCAAATGAAGAACAACTGAACAAACTCGAACGACTTCAAAATCTCGGGATTCGGTTCATCTTCGGACTGCGCAAGTATGACCACGTATCTCAGCATCGCAGGGAGCTGAAGTGCCTACCGATTCGGCTTCGACGGGACTCTCATATCCTGTGTTTCCTTTATAATATTTTGTGGAACCCTCGTCACCCTAACTTCCTACGTGATCGCTTCGAATTTCTTTCTTCAAGCAGGCCTCGGAGAACTCATATGGCGTCTACGCTCAAAGCTCCAGATCGCTCCACTGCAGCCTACGAGCACGGGTTCAGAATCCGAGCCGTACGACTGTGGAATGAGCTTCCTTGCACTATCAGGGACAGTCGATCTCTAAATATATTCAAAAACCGGCTAAAGAAGCACTATCTCTCCCTTTCCAGTTAGATAATATATATATATTTGTATGTATTAGTTTATTATACGGTTTATTCATATTTTTACGTTGTATTTAAGTAATTGTGTATGCAGTCTATTTTTAGCAATTAGGGTTATCAGTATAATACATACTGTTTGTAGTATATATTAGTCGTAGTATTTATAGAGTTTTATTGTACGCGCAGGTCTTCCCCCGCTCAACCATCACCTCTCCTACCATCTTGGTTTGCTGGAAGAAATCTCTTTTGAGAGATAAGCTCGCCTTTGTACATGTTTTTTTCTATTATAAGTTATCTGTATGACTGTTTTGTGTAGTACAATAAAGAAATTACAAATTACAAATTACATATACCCCGGAACATAGCATATAACTTAGTCCGGAAGGAGTAACAAAGGTTGAAGATGAGGTGTATTTTATACGCACTTTGACGACTCTTTGACGATATTAAATATAAAAATAATCTTACCCATTTATATAAACCCACACCACAACCACACAGTTCCGGTTTGGAAACCCACCGAGCATGTCGAACCTTTGCCAAAGCCAAAAAGCTGGTACTGATTTTGACCGGTATGTACGCATGTATGTATATGAATGCTTGTATAAATGAAGATGTATGCACAGATCGGTTGCCAAGACTCAGTGGGCATCGTCTGGAAACAATAAGTATGTACGTTCATCTGTTCTTCCAGAACAACCTAACTAGTTATCAACACTTTACAAATGAGGTATTGTTAGGAGCATCTTGATTGTCCGATGATTGTAGATCATGTGACGTCACACTAAATTAAATATAGCACCCTATAGAGGGTATACGGTATTGGATGCACAAGTCATACTCGTGAACGGTTGCTCTTGGGATGTTCAGTCTGGTTTCTCATAAGGTTTATTTTGACGACCCGAATGGCCGGTTGTGCTTAGGATGTCCAGTCTGGTTTCTCATAAGGTTTATTTTGACGACCCGAATGGCCGAGTCGGCAGTGACCCTGCCTACGAAGCCAAGGGTCCCGGGTTTGAGTCCCGGTGGGGGGAAATATTTGTTTGATGAGAACGGATGTTTGTACCCTAGTCATGGTTGTTTATGTATCTAAGTATAATATTTATCTATAAAAGTATGTGTATCGTTGTCTAGTACCCAAGATACAGGGAATCCTAGTTTGGGGCTAGATCAAAGTGTGTAAATAGTGTCCAAGGTATTATTATTATTATTATTATTAGTTATGTTCATTACAGCTTATATTTGTTCTTATTATTTCTTTTATAAAATTCTTATTTTGAGACATCTTTTTGACAGTTACTTATAGAATCGATGTTATAATATTGCCATTAGATTAGATTATTTTATATTGTACGCAGTGGCATAAGCAAATATATAAAAAAATAGGATTTTTTTATCCCGGTAGTGTTTTTGTTGCTATATTCTCTGACGGGCATATTTCCGAAGCACTGGTAGAGTTAATTAATATTCCGTTTCCTTTGCGAGATTCAGCCATGAAATACCACTTGAAAGGGAAATTTCCTGCTTCAAACACAAACCATAAGTACATATTACTAATTAAATTAGTTGATCATATTTTAATAATAATAATAATAATAATAACGTTTATTGCCAAGAAAAATACAGGGATAGTACCTAATTTTACATTGATAATTTTGCTGAGGCAATAGGAAGTGGCTCAGCTCCTGCTGACACAGAGCCGGGACTCTGTGTAGCGCTGATTTTTAGCCTCTCCCTCTTCCCTTAGATTTGGAGCGGGGTAAAATGTCATAGAGGGTCACCAGGAGAAGTTAAACTTATGCAAGACAGTGTTAAAAAATTAGATCACTAAATTGTAATAAAACTTAATTACTAAATTATAATAACATTGGATAAATTACAATAAAAACACAAAATAATTATCATTTGGGGCATAGTAGAGTAGTAGTGGTTGGTATTTTTTATGTTGTACTTGTGTGTGTGTGTGTGTGTGTGTATATGTGCGTGTGTGTGTGTGTGTTTGTGTGTGTGCGTATATGACTGTAGCTTGCGGGCTCTTTCTTTAGAAAAAGTTTTTTATTTGTTTATCATTCCTGTAAGCATGCTTCAGGTTCTCTGTATGAATTTGGCGTTTGATTAGAGCTGCTCTATATTTTATCTTAAATAAGTTAGTACTAACTTTAGTTCTCAGAGGAGGAGGCAAATCATTCCATATACTTGCGGACATAAATCTGAAGCAGCTCCTGTAACGGACTGTTTTGTGTGCTGGTATTTTTAGTTTATTAATTTGACTGTTTCTCAAAGCTCTGTGGGTTGAGTTATTGACCCATTGTAGCTTTTCAAAAAGGTATTCTGGTTTTTTGTTCCATATGATTCTGTGCACTGTGCAGGCGTAATAGAGCTCTCTTCTAGCTTTCATATTGAGGATTCCGTATTTATTTAGGTATGGAGTTACGTATTCCCTTCTCGGTATGTTGTAACAGAAGCGCATACAAGCATTTTGTACACGCTGTATTGCCCTCTCTGTATTATCAGACAGTCTAGGGCCAAACACAGTGCTGCAGTAGTTAAATAGTGACAGAATTAGAGTTTCGCATAGTCGTAATCTCAAATCTTCTCCACTGTACGATCTTATTTTGTATAAAGTTTTTAGTTTGTAAAATGCTGTCTTAACTTTTTCGTTGATGTGCTCAGTAAATTTTAGCTCGCCATCCACTATCAATCCCAGATTCCGTGCTGAAGGTACTTGCTCGAGGGTAATGTTATTATTTTTTACCTCGTGTTGTTGTATTGAGACCTTCGCTATTTGATTTTTTGTTCCTAAAATTAACATTTGTGATTTTGCGGGATTGAGGGCAAAACTATTGCTTTGTGACCAGTCGTAGATGCTAGTTAGGTCCTTGTTGATTTTAGAGATGGCATTTGCGGTATCTTCAGCTTTGAAAGATATATATATATTTGTGTGTCATCGGCATAGAGATGATGTTTACAAGACGTAATGTGTTGGGGGAGATCTGCTGTGAATATTGAGAATAGTACAGGACTCAATAGAGCGCCCTGTGGGACGCCTCGTATAACGCTCCTGTTTGACGAGTATATCTTTTCGCCCTCCTTGTTTTCGGTCACCACGATTTGCTGCCTGTCTGAAAGAAAGGACTGGAACCATGCGCAGGAGTTCTTTGAGAAGCCATATTGACTTAGTTTTCCCAGAAGTAGCTGTGGTTCTAGGCAGTCAAAAGCACGAGAGTAGTCCAAAAGTATCTTAATGCTACACAGCCCGCTGTCAGTAGCCTCTGTTAGGTCGTCGGTGATATGCAGCATGGCCGTTTCCGTACCGTGCCCCTTTCGGAATCCTGACTGATGCTTAGGTAAAATGTTGTTGCTTTCCACGTATTTAGTAACCTGTTTTAGTACTACTTCTTCCAGTATTTTAGACAAAACGGGTAAGATCGATATCGGACGGAGGTCTTTTAGCTCAGTTATTGAGTCTTTTTTGGTACTGGTATAACTAGAGCTTTTTTCCAGCTGGATGGGTATGTGTTGTTTCTAATAGAGACATTTATAATTTTTGTAATAATAGGAAGTGTAACATCCAGTGTTAATCTAATCATGTCTATGTCAAAACCATCATGACCGGTTGCTTTAGTTTTGATATTATTTATTATTTTGTGTACTTCTGTCATTGTCGTCTCTCGAATATTAAAAATTGACGTGCAGTTAGAATGGCTTATAGACGTGGCTTTGTCTATCGATCCAGTAGGCGCCGGCAAGTTTAAAAAATGGTTATTTATATTGTTAGGATCATTGAGATAATCTGGTATAAAATTTGGATGTTTGTTGTTGATTGCGGCGGTTTTTTTAAGGTTGGACCATATTTCTTTGGGTTTGTTTATATTGTTATTGATAAAATGGTTAAAATATGCTTTGTCTTCTCGTTCAACTGTAGTCGTCACTAAATTTTTTAGATTCTTATAATATTCCACGGAGCTAACAGTTTTCAGCTTTTGAGCTTTTCGCAAGGCATCATCTCGTAAGCTCATCATAAATTTCACCGTATCAGTAATCCATGGTTTAGGTTTTCTTTTTAAAATGTGTCTTTGGACCGGTGCGCGTTTTTCGAACAGGGCGTTTATATACTTATTAAGAGTCTACATCGTTCATTAGGTAGACGTTGTGCCAATGTGTGAGATGTAAATCTGTAGTAAACTGTTCCATGTTTATAATGTCTAGCCTACGTCGAAATCGAACTTGTTTTAGGTATTTTGGCTTTTTAATGTTTAACTCTAGCAACACCATTCCATGGTCACTTAAACATCGGTTATGTATCACTTTGATTTCTCTAATTAGATCGGAACTATCCGTTAGTACAACGTCTAGTAAGGTGCGGGTGTTGTGCTAGTAGGTTCTTTAACGACTTGTACTAGCCCGTGTTGGTGACAAAACTGAGTAAGCTCTTTTACTCGGGTTGATTCCGTGTTGAGACAGTTAACATTGAGATCACTCATGACAAATGTATAATCGCAGTGGGCCATGTAGTTGATAGAATCGCTGAGGGCATCCAGTGTTTCACTGAAGTTAACCTTTTCAGGTCTATATGCAGTTCCGAGAGCCAGGCATGTACCTGGGGTTTGCACTTCCAGCCAAAGTTGTTCCAAGTTTGATGAGGGATGCCTACGGATACGTGCATTCACTTCGCGTCTCACATAGAGAGCTACGCCCCCGCCTCCTTTATTCTGTCTTGCTCTATGAATAAATCTATAATTTGGTAGGGCGAGGGCCAACCCTTCTTGTCCTGTTTTTAGCCAAGTTTCGTTAATTGCCAGTATATCGGGTAGATTATTAGTGATCGAAACAAATAATTCATCTTGACCCGTGTTTAGTGACCTAGCGTTCAGGAGCCCTAAAGTCATCAAATTCTTATTTGATTTTGAGTTAGCCATTTATGAGTTGTAGTGGCATAGTATATGTAGAGTTGTGTAGCGTTATGTATGTGTGTATGTAGTGTGTACTTTTGGAGTGTGAGTAGTGTTTGAAGAGTGTGTGTATTGCAAGAGTTGCATTGTACAAACGGCACAAGAGTTGATTACCAACCAAATTAAATATTGAAAAATTACATTTAAAAAATATTGAAAGACGTTTGACCTATTGTCCAAAATCATTGCATAGAAACAGTGGTGATTAGTCAAAATGTTCAAATTGCAGGTATTCCAAAAACCTTCTGTAAGTCCTCTCCATTGCGTAGTCGATGCCGTGGTTTGCCCTGTTCCTGACGGACGAAGATTTTTCCATCGCGTGTCCATACAAATCTATATTGCATATTACGCGCCAGCTCGCGAGCTTTTTGGAGTAGGTGGCGGTAATGTCTCGTAAGGCGCTCATTCAGGTATAGGGCGCGCGGTGCGCGCGGATATTTGAATATTTTTTTTATTTTCTACATACTTGTATATGAGACTTCAGTGTCTGACTTGTAAAATAGCATTATTTTTGCCTACTTGCGTTAAACGATTTGAGTTTAGGGGTTTTCAGTTTTGGCTGACGAAATAGGGCCGTGCCGACTATCAAAGTGAAAACCTTAATTAGCACATTCCAAAACTATCAAAATACCTTTGCTGGCTGTTTTGCTTGCTTTAAGTCGAATCGTTAGAAGTATCGTATCGATTTTCCGGTAATTAAGGTTTGTTTTCGTTTGTGATGTTTTGGTAGTCGGTTGTTATTTTCTATATTTTTGTCATTATCATATTATCTCTCTTGCCTATTTTCTTAAATAACTTTTTATCTAAGCATTTCAAAATTATAATGAAAAAATATTAACGATCCTCGCAACAAGCCCATTTTTTACATGTCAAACACGATATACTTTGAAAACCATTTTATCAACCATTTTATCAAATTATTTCCTCCCCAAAATCAAAATTAAATCGTAAAGTAAAACGATCGTATTTGGGTCATCTAAATACATCAGTGTGCAACATTTCTACTTAATCAGTTCAAAATTTGGTCGTTTAATATTCTGTACACACCGATGGGCAGTCACATTCTTGATGCTAGGATGGTTCCGTTTTCTTTTTTAAGGTAGGGAACCCAAATAATACTAAAAACAAATTTATAAAACCACACACTCACAAAAAGGCACTAATCATCTCACTACCCAAAACATCCAGGCCCATCTATTTCAATCCTGCCAATCCTCTCCAAAGTCCTTAAGACCATTGTCCACAACCAGCTTTCTTATAACCTCTTCTCAAACAATCTTCTAAACACATTTCAGTCGAGATTCCGACCAGGTCATAGCACTGTCACGGCTCTGCTGAAAATCACAGATGACATCCAGCTATAGACCGCAAACAGCTCTCCATGTTGGCTTTACTTGATTTCAACTGCGAAGATTACGACATTCTTGTTAAGCTTCTCAGATCCTTGAACATCTCCCTCTGCCAGCTGGTTTGACTCTTATTTAAGGGATCGGCAATAGTGTATCAGGTCGGAGGAGACGTCCACTGAATCTTGTGACGTCTTTGTAGTATTCTGTCTCCGCTTCTATTCGACTCACTCGAACGACTTCGAAATCTCGGGATTCTGTTTTTATTTGAGCTGCACAAATATGACCATGTATCAGAGCAATGCAAATAATTGAAGTGCCTGCCAATCCGTCTTTGTCGGGATTCTCACATCCTTAACTTCCTTTACAATATTTTATGGAATCCACGCTATCCAACCTTTTTACTAGTCTACTTACTTTACACTTTTTATTTCAGCAGGCCTCGGAGATCTCACTCAGATTCTATGCTCACAACACCACAGCATAACACCACGTCCTAAGAGCACGGGTTTAGTCTTCGGACTGTTCGGTTATGGAATGCACTCCCTTGCACCTTCAGGGACGGTCTAACTCTCAATTTATTGAAAAGTCGCGCGCCTTTCTCTAAAGAATTATAGGTAGTATGTATGTTTTATTAGTATGTATAGTATTTATATTTAGCATGTATATTATATTATATTTATTTATAATTTACATTTTTGTTTGTGTTATTACTGATCTGAGACTGCGGCCAACGCTCATAATTCTTGAAGCGACGTGTACCCACACAAGCGCACTGCGAAACCTTTGTGTGCTACTACTAGCTATCACCAAATACCTAAACATCCAGCCTTTCAATGCTCATTTGGACTCTTAACTAAGAGCGTTAAATGTTTAAGTTACTTTCATGTTTTTTATTCGTCTTCACCTATCTTTAAGCTATGCAATTAAGGGCTGAACAAGGGCCAATGGCATTGAGAATTAGACAAAGAAAACAAATACCCGTCGCATCGCGTCGAAGCAGACTGACGCATGCTCCCGCGCAGAGCCCCGCGGGGCGGCCCGAGCTCCGAGACCAAGAAAATTATAGAAAATATTACTAAACTCCTGTAATAATAACATTAAAAATAAAAGAAAACACCAAAAAAAAATCCTTTTTTTTACCTATTATTGCGTGTAAGTTCATCATATAGGAAACTGATTTCGTCTCCAAGCGCTTGTTCATTTAGTTCAATCTTCTTCTTTTCGAGTCGACGGTCATCTCAGATACGGGCGGCCCAAAAGGCCGCAACCGCAATAGCTCGCTCGGTAGCCTTATACAGCTCCTCGTCCGTGCAGGTTGTCATGTGCGCAATCGTCTGTCTCGGGTATCCACAGACGCACGCCGTGTCTAGTTCCGAGATGATGCCCCACCTCGCCAGGTTAGCTCTGGACCTCCCCACTCCAGCTCTGAGACGGTTGAGAGATTTCCAGATCGGCCAGCTGAGCTTGTATCCTTCGGCTAGTTTCTCTTTCACGCAGTTGCTCGGGTCTGTAGGGTTCAGTCGTGACTGCCACTTGGCGAGGCGTGTAGTTTGAGCTGGTTGACTTAGCGGCTGCACTGAGTGCAGGAAGCTTTTTCTGGAACGCAGCCTGGGCCTGGCTGGTACATGGTTGAACAGGGGATGCCGTCTGTCCTGTGTCTGCTTTGACCTTTCAACCGAGCTAGAGACAGATCTCCGAACCTCCGGGGGGGCTATTCCTGCTAGCTGGTACAGCTTGTCGGTTAGTGTGGGTTTCAGACAGCCCTTTATGAATCGACATGACTCGTTCAATGCCACGTCGACGTTCAGCTTTGCGTGCGTTGAACGTTCCCACACAGGGCAGGCGTACTCAGCCGCAGAGTAGCACAGCGCCAGAGCTGTGGTGCGCAGGACGGTTGGCTTTGCTCCCTAGGATGTCGTGGTCAGCCTCTTGAGCAGGTTGTTGCGTGTGCAAACTTTTTGTTGGGTCTTCGTGCAATGCTGCTTCATTGTCAGGCTTCTGTCTAGGGTTACGCCGAGGTACTTAGGGAAACTGTTGTGGGACAGTTTTACGTCTCTCCATATGATGTTAAGTTCCCTTTTAGCATCCCTATTGCGGAGATGGTATGCACAGACCTCGGTTTTGGCTGGGTTTGGCTTCAGACCGTTAGCAGCATAGTATTCGCCAAGCTTGTTCAGGGAAGAGGAAATTATTCCCTCCACGCTCTCGAAGGTGTCCGATTGAGCCGCGAGTGCTAGGTCGTCAGCGTATATGAAGCTTCTGGTATCCTGTGTCCTAGGCTGGTCATTTGTATATATGTTGAACAGACTTGGCGCCAGGACACTACCCTGTGGCAATCCATTACGCTGATTTCTCCAACGGCTCTTCTGGGTTTGCAGGTTAACTTGAAACCGGCGGTTACTGAGGAGCTGTCCTACGATCTGGCAGAAGTCATAATCGCCCGTGATGTCATACAGCTTTTTATTCATTACGCTGGTGTTCACAGTGTCATAGGCCGCCGATAAATCCACGAAAGCGACACCCGTGATTTTCCCTTTCTCAAATCCATCTTCAATGTGCTGGGTCAGGTTGAGAACTTGCGATGTGCAAGACTTGCCGGGTCGGAAACCTGCCTGTTCTGGGATCAGTTTATCGTCGATGTATGGAGTAAGACGGCCAAGAAGGATCCTTTCGAACAGCTTGTATAGGTGGCATAGTAGGGAGATTGGACGAAAACTTTTGGGTTTGCCCGGCTTGAGTAGCGCGATGACACGGGCCTTGCGCCATTCTTTTGGGATCTTCTTGGTTTCCAGACAGTTGTTGAAAAGCCTCAGAACCCAATCCACCGTCACAGGGCCGAAATGCTTTATCTGTTTGACAGTGAGGTCGTCGAGTCCACACGCCTTCCCGCTTTTCAGCCTTCTAATCGCGGCAATCATCTCTTCGCGGCTGAAAGCATTACTCAGGGTGTCAGTCTCGGTGGCCGGGTTCCTAAGGATCTTCCTAGCTCCTGGGAGGGGTTTAGTCTTGCCATTCAGCAGCAGTTGGTGGGCGACCTGGTTTGCAGTAACATTTGTATATTCTCCAGAAGAGTTCTGGGTACCAGTTAGTTTCTTGATTGTAGACCAGGTTTTCTTACTGTTGTGCGTCATGTCAACCGACTCGACCAAGTCTTGCCATTTTTTCTGTCGGGTTTCACCGATACACTGCATTAGAGCTTCACCGAGGGCGGTAGTGTTTTCGGAAAAAGGGTCTCTTTCAAAGTCAGTCTGGTATTCCTGCAGAAGTCCGGCAGTGTCGCCAGTTAGTCCTGGGACATAAGATGTGGCACAGCCCCTCGGAATAGTCCTGCGCGATATTTCCTTAATCACGTCATGAATGAGCTGTAGTTATTTGGCGTGGCCTCGATGGTGTGAATCCTGCTATCTAAAGTAGTTGCGAACTTCTCCCAATCCGCTTTGTTGAAGTTGAAACGCCTCCGGAACGGGACTATAGTAGGTTCGATTGCAGCGTTTACTTCACAGAAGATGGGTCTGTGTTGGATGCGTGGGATCGGCCGTGCAACTCGTTTTCGGCATTGGGAGCTAATGTTTGAGCTAGCGAAGATTAAGTCTGGGTTGTATCCCCTTTTCCATCTGCCACTGTTGAAGGATGCCGGTAGCTTTGGGTCGTGGATCAGTGCAAGGTTATTGGCCTCGCTCCATGCCTCAACGGCTTCTCCATTTCCGTCCGTTTCCCTGTACCCCCATGCGACGCTATGACTATTGAAATCTCCAGTGACAATTCTGGTTATCGTGTTGCCGAAATTGGGTGTCGCTGTGAATTGGAACGGGTTGTTGGGGGGTTTGTATACGGATGTTACAGTGGCGTCCGACAACTCCACGGTCAGTATCTCCACATTATTGTCGTCTCTTAGGTGGGCGGACTTCACGTGCGTACCAGTTTTGGTGTAGATCGCGCTGCCGTACTTGAGATGAGGTCTTTCGATGATACGGGTCATATTCATTATATCCGGCCTCGGGTTGTCTGGGCCTCGGTGCGTTTCTTGTACGCACAAAACGTCAGTCTTATAAGGGCCGTATATTGCGAGCTTGGATCTTACGGATGGCCATCGTGGTGAAAAGATTAGTCAGCCTACTGCTTGTTGATGCTAGTAGCTGCTTCCAGGGGACGCCGGGTGCTTAAGTATAAAGCGTGCACCACACTGGGAGGCTCTTTTCATGTCCCCCATTTAGTTCAATAATAATGCATTGCGAAAAATATTTTTAAGCATTAAATATAACAGATATACGGTAATTTTAAAAGACCATTCTTATCTCTAATATACGTTTTATAACATATTTTTATCCTATATTTTTATGTCGCTAGTTTAGCCTAGAATTGAAGCTAAAGTTGCATTTGTTCGTTCGCGCCCCCTGGCGCTGGCCATATTTAATCCCTTAAATAACGTAATTTGGATTGTGTGAGAGGACTAAACGCTTCAATGAATACATAGAGGAAACATTGTTCATTGCTCTAGAAACGGAAGTGTGAGACAATAAATAAAGGAATAATATGAATTAATTTTATCTGATTCGGCTCCGGATAATATATTATGAGATAATGAGTTTTCGTGGTTGTCAACGCAAGGGCCAAGCCCACTATATCAAGTATTTATTATTGTTTGGTGACGTTTGCTTATATTTCTTTCAATGACATCGGTAACAACATTCTGTTGACAAAATATGGGAGATTATCAATGTAACTCTTAATTAATTTAATTAATTAAGTATCACGGCTCGGACTCGTTACAATCACCATACTTATATACTTTAGAAATCGCAACTAATACGTGTTTTGTGGTTTCCGCGCGTATTGATATTATTATATAATTTGTCGCTTGCCTGGTTAGAGCTGCGACGATATGCGGTTTGTGTTACTGGGTTTCTGGTAGGTGAGCATAGTTATTCATATCATTACTTTATATTACTCAACTTGTAATAATCAAACTGCCGGATTAGGTATTTGCCCATTTTTTGTTATATGGTATATTTAATTTAAGTTATGGAGGTAGCACAAGGTAGATACTGCTCTAATTTACTTGGAACTTGTATTTATTAAAGTTATATCGAACTGCTCTGCGCTGCGCAGCGAATTACCAATGCAAGTAACAGGAGTGGCTGCCTGATGACAACGGCCAACTAGGACGTATACTGTAAAGGCAAACTATAGAGATATGTGATTCCAAACCGCGATTTAAACTATTGCTGGACGGTTCTCGTGGGTGACTAAGATACGGTTGTTAAAAAAAATTGATCAGAGCAACATTATTTTTCACTTTGCAGTACATTTTGTGCCGAGCGGTCAGCTGATTTTTATAGGGAAGTAAAAAATAACGTTGCTCTTATCAAATCAGATTCATTGAGTAAGTTGTTCAAAATTATGACCCAAACAACCTTTTTCGGCTTGGCACCATGTATGTGTTACAGCCTGTAAAAATAGTAATAGGTATTTCTTGTAAAATAAATATGTCCAATTAACTAACAATGAATTATTTTATTTATATAAGCCGGCATAGATACCACTGTCTATAAATTATAATCGATTGATGAAACACGCTGTCCTTCCAATGTACCAACACTAGCTCGGCTAGCTAGTGTACCTGCGGTAGTGTGGGTGTGTTCGGACGATAGGTGCATGACATTGCACTGACCAATAAAAGCGGAAGGATTGATGTATGAGTGGTGTAGATTGCATGTTCTTAATTTTCGGCGACACTGGTTCCGATACAAGCTTAGCGCCAAGGTTCTATCTCTCGATATCTATGTGGGTGACCAAGTGAGACAATGCTAATGTCTCTTACGGGGGGAACACTAAAGTCTCAGTATAATTTTGCGTTTGGACGAGAAGGAGTCGCATCTGTTGGGAAAAATAAAAAAAAGGCCACGGCAATTTCGAAATATTTGAGAAAATTATGGAGGAAGCCCTCACTAAACTATGTAATAACAGAAAAAAGTCAATTATTTGTGGCGATCTTAATGTAGATTTGCTTGTAGGAACAACAATGAAACAACGATTAATAACTTTATTCAAATCGTTTAATTTATGTCATGTATTTTTAGAGCCGACTAGATTTACACTTACCAGCCAAACTTGCTTAGATAACGTTTTTTGTGACTGTGCATTCACAAGTAAAAGTGTAATTAACTGCTTACCGTCCGATCACAGTTGTCAAACAGTTTCATTCCCAGTTGTTATTAAGGATAAGACTGGTCCATCATTTTATAGGCCTATTACATCCCATAGACTAGAGACATATACGAAAAACTTAGCTAAAAATTTGCCAGTACCGGATTTTAATGAACAGAACCCAAACAAAATCTACTCAGACTTCTTCAACATTATTCAGACAGAATTCAATAAAGTTTTCAAATTAAAGAAAGTCAGTGACTACAACGGTAAATCTTAATTTAATGACTGGGCAACGTTTGGAATTCGTAAAAGTAGAGTTATCTTGTATGACCTTTATGATCAAAAAACCTATAACTTTGATCGAAAATTTCATGACTATGTTAAAAAATATTCCAAAACTTTCAAGTTGGTTTGTAGAACTGCAAAAACTTTACACATTAATAGAAAAATTCAAAATTCAAATAATAGAATGAAAACAGTTTGGCAAATAATAAACCGCGAAACTGGCAAAGTTATACCAAGGGACAATGATTTCTGCCTAAAGATAGGTGATGATGTTGTTAAATCCAACGCTGATGTTGTTTGAGCTTTTGAAACATTCTTCACCAATGTACCCGTACTCACAACAGACCGTCTAAATTCATCTCCATATGAAGCATAGACTTTATAAAAAAAATAACACTAGCGTCAGTAATGTTTATTTAAAATTACATCATATATATCACCAGGACATTGTCAAAACGTTTAATTATCAAAACGTTTAATTGTCAAATCGTTTATTACTTAACTTAAAAAATACGAAAGACCTGTGGGGTATATCAGTCAAAGTCTTTGGTTCAGTAATTCTAGTTATAGCCCCACACTTAGCTTATATTTTCAATAAATGTGTTGACGATGGGGATTTTCCAGACCTCATAAAACACAGTAAACTGATACCTCTGTTCAAGTCGGGAGATAAGAGCGATCCTTCAAATTTCAGACCAATATCTGTTCTTCCAACACTAAGTAAAATATTTGAAAAGATTATACTCAGTCAAATGCTCTCTCACTTCAACCGTACAAAACAACTCCACGCTAAACAATATGGTTTCACTAGGGGTAAATCGACTACGGATGCAGGTATTACCCTTATATCTCATATTTATTCTGCATGGGAGGCCGCACAGGATGCTATCGGAGTTTTTTGCGATGCTATTAATTAAATTAAATCATTACGGAGTTAGAAATAAAGCGTTGGATCTACTAAGATCATACCTAAGCAATAGAATTGAAAAGGCAGAAGTTAACGGCGTAAAATCTGATGGATCGGGTGTTAAAATTGGCGTTCCACAAGGTTCCATATTAGGCCCTTTCTTATTCCTGGTATATATTAATGATCTGCCTTTCATGGTGGAGAAATTAACTGACACAGTGTTGTTTGCTGATGATACTTCAATGGTCTTCAAAATTGAAAGACAAAAAGGAGATTTTGATGATGTTAATGGTGTATTGTCTTTAACCTTGAATTGGTTCACAGTTAATAATTTATTGTTAAACGCTGGTAAAACCAAGTGTATCAAATTCTCACTTCCAAATGTCAGGCAAGTTGAGACCAGTTTAGTGTTAGACAACAGCACGTTAGAATTAGTAATATAATGATACGAAGTTTCTTGGAATAACCATTGATAGCAAATTGCAGTGGGGACCCCACATAGATAAATTGGCTGGTAAATTAAGTTCTGCGGCTTACGCTGTTAGGAACATCGGACAAAGCACGGATGTGGCTACATCTAGGCTAGTATATTTTAGTTACTTACATAGTGTGATGTCCTATGGTATCTTGTTGTGGGGGAAAGCAGCGGATATTCAAACTATTTTTATTTTACAGAAAAGACCTATTCGAGCAATTTATAATTTAAAACGAACAGACTCCTTAAGAGAGCTTTTTAAAGAAATTGACATACTAACAGTAGCTAGTCAATTTATTTTCGAAAATATAATGTATGTACGCAAGAACCTTCCAACATTTTCCAAACTTTGCGATAGCTGTAATGTTAACCTAAGAAATAATCACAGACTATGTGCGCCCCGTTTTAGACTCGCGAAGGTTAGCAATTCTTTCAAGGGTCAGTGCATTCTCTACTACAATAAGATACCTCTGGAGATTTTGAAATTGCCATTTGAGCAATTTAAAAAGCATGTTAAAGCGACTTTGTCGAAAAAGGGATATTACAATGTTCAAGATTACTTAAATGACAGGACTGTATGGGGTTAATCTGGCTCAACACAGACCTTGCTGTTAATAATTTTGTAATTATTTATTCCTGCTTATTAATCATAACAATTTAATTTTTCATATTTGTATTAGTTAAGCACAACCTATTGTAAAAGAGATCTAAAAATAAATCTGTGGGAGTTTCTACGCCCTTCTTCTCCCACAGTGGTCCAATGTAGAGAAGAGGCAAAAAATGACGTTTGCTAAGTATATGTAAATATCTACAGTAATAAAGTACTTTGACTATTGACTATTGACTATTTGACTATATAAACATCCAAGACCAGTTTTTTTTTTCTTTCCACCCAGCCGGGGATCGAATCCGGGAACTCTAGCTTGTTAGGCAGAGCCACTATACCGCTGCGCCACAGAGATCGTCAAATCTTATAAATAAGTATCGAAGTTAGGACCGGAGAACTAATACTATCACCAAATCCTTGTTACCAATTACTTCCTCTTACCTCAAACTATAACTTTCTGCAATCATGGATTTTCTCAATATTTAAAATAAACTAAGTTTGCTGAAACATAGACGATCAGATTTGGCCACACGATATTGAGAAATATTATCATTGAATATTTCTTTATTTGTTACCTTGCTTAAGGCATTTTTATATCGTTTCGAATAAAGTGGAAACTCTACACAGTCACGTGAAAATATTCTAGTTATCTAAAAATGAACTCCTTTTCCGTAGCACTTTTCCACTTTGAAGTTATAACGATACAACGAGTTTATCTACAAAATATACAAACTTACAAAATCCTTTTTGAAACTTATGTAGAAGTTTTGAAGATTCCCTATCTCCTACCGTGGATTTGGCTCGCGACTATCATTAGCGTGCCGCTCAACTCCCGCCCACCCGAAAAGGCCCTTTATCACCTTTGGTATTTAGATATTGCTCACGTTGATGCTTGTACCTTCACTGATGTATTAAAATGGTATCATTTCAAGAAGGAAACACCAATTCTCAAGCATCGAATCTCAATGTCGATTCTCAAGCATTTGTAAAATTAAATGTTTGGAAAAATTCGTTGAGAAACTAGATTAGTTTCGATTAGTCCTAAATACTGGGAAAAGGATACAAGATTAAAAATAGGCAGATTGTACAACAAGGGCATAAAACACGCCATTTCATCCGAGATGTTGATATCCACCCGAGCTGCAGGCAATGGTGGATAATTAAGTCGAGGGTAAAATGACGTTTATGACCGACCGTTTATATATATTTATTTGTCAAATTTCCTAAGTACAACATTACAGAAATAGTTCTAATTCGTTGAACACACCGAATAAAATACCATTGGTAAAATATTTAATAAGAAATTAAATTACAAACTATTCAGCATAGAGCATACCATGCCGGGACGCCGCGTAGGTGAGGCGGGATTTTCCGTAGGACTAGTAGGCCCTAGCATCGACCTCAGAGGGAGGCTGGAGTAACTAACCAGGGCATTACCGTGGTCCGTCGCCCGGCGCTGACCAACCAACTTTCTAATTGTCAATGTGTGTAGCGACTGAGTGAGGGAATAGGTAGACGAATTGAAATGAACCATACCGTTAGCGGATGACGAACCGTAGAAGGTGCTGTCATCTTATTTTTGTAGGAATCATACAAAATTGGAAGTTACTCATAAATGAGTTTCTGTAATCGTATTTTAGTAGGATTCACTTAAAATAATATGACCTTAATATTTTAAAAGAATGGGTATTCTTAAATATAATTTAATAGCACATCATTTTAACATACAACATTATTCATCGTATTTTCAGAGATATATTTTCGTATAAACTATAAAATCTATATAAATACGGTGCCATTGTCATTGTATTTTATAATTATAGACTTATTTATAAATATCATACAAATTTATAGGACCGTGCGCCTTTTTCTACTACATAGTGTTATTATTTGAAGAAGATAATATTATTTTGTGTGTCATTTTTTACGATGATAAGTATCTTAATAATGTATTATCAACCCAAAGAATCCGATGCCATTCTAACATATTTCATCCTTATTTTAGTATAACGAAATTGTTTTAGACCAACGACGGCACTATATTTTAAGATTACCCCTAAATTGAATTTTCCTCAGAGGCAACCTCGGTAAATATTGATAATTGGCGAATTATATTGATTTACTTGGCACTATTCAATAATTATATATTTAGTAGAGTTATGACTAAATATGAATTATACACTGTATCTGAACAAAAATCAGTTTTACACGATTCGTTAAAAATATACAGCCTACTGAAATTTTTATTGGCAGGGTAATCAAGAGGGGTTTGTGATTTTGATAAAGTGATTTAAAATTATAGTCCATAAAATTAGCCAACGATAGAAGACACTATCCTGTAGTGTACAGCAAAAATACAAGTACCTATACAAGCAAAAATATCCTGTAGCAAACTGTCCTTAAGTGACTTGTTTCAAAGAAAGGCATTTCGTAACTTTTTGCCCAAACATCTCGCCTTTGGGCAAAAAGTTACGAAATGCCTAAATTTTGATATTTAACTAATAATGTGCTGACTTTCTTTGAATTTCTAAAGATAAGATAAGAAGAAACTTAAGAAAATTGATTAACCAGACAAAAAATGCAGTAGAATCAACCAAAAAACTAGTTTTTTGTTATCTGATTGAATAAATAATAAGTCACCTCTATATTGTTACCTTCAACCCTTCAAACCTTCAAGTAATACATAATAATTTTAATCATCATCAGTAACTGCCCGCAACAAAGACATGGTGATATATTTTTTTACCTCCTTAGTTCCGTTTGGAAGCAGGCTGAGGCGTAAAGCCCCCTCACTGCTACAACATTCCATTAGGGATTTGTGTGGCCTTTTTGGATGCGCCAGGGTAATAAATTGGTAGCCCAGGACAACTTTTTATCTCAGATTTTCTTAATAAATTCATTTGATACAGACCTACTGTCTATATCATTAAAATTAATCAATTAAAAAAAAATATTTACTACCCTCCGCAAGTATGACTACGCATAGAAGATTAGTAAAAAAATGCCATGGCTCACAGTAACATCTCCGATAACTGTTTCACACATCAAAGGGGTTGTTTTTAGTCCGTGTACTACACGAGCTGATACCCGCTCAATGTTTAGGGACCCGGACATAACAGGGAGGTCTATCTCCTGGGCATGGGTGATTCCATTATTTTTTCGTCCAACAAAAAAAAGTAAAAAAATGGTTTGAGAAATTATTTCGTTCCTACGGGTATTTTTTTCCCTCCGGACCAGAGCCACCTAGCTACTGATTTTCTTTACATTTCCATGCATTTGGACCGTGTTGCAGTGTAATTAGTATGGACCATGGAGGAACTTGAAAAAGATATGATCTGATCAAATCGGTTTTAATGTGCAGCTTATTCGGAATGATGTATGTCCCAGACAACTCCTTTTATGTCTTCACCTTACTGTTATAACTTGTATACATATCAAATTGCCTCATTAAACATAAGTTCAATGAAACATTATGATGATGATGACAGAAAGATATACAACATTAAGTGCCTGAAGATTGGCGCTATAGAGAAGAGGCCTCCTATGCCCAGTATTCCCGGCTGTAATGTTGATGCCAAGCTATTACCTGGACGACCCCAATACTCAATTATTAGGAAGACAGGCCCAGCTAATACCTTGGCTTTCTGCACAAAAACTGATCTCTCCGTGGTCTAGTAGATTTCATGCTTGCTTCTCACGCAGGAGATGTTGGTTCGAATCTGGTGCTGACTATATGCCAATGAGATAAGTAATATAACTTAAGTACATTATCGGACGTTCCGTGTTTCGGTTGACACATTCAGTAGTAGTTTCCGGCGGCTTGTTAATATTAGTTGTAAAGTTGTGTCAGAAGGCAGCTTGAAAAATTCTGTCAGTCGGGTTAGTTAGCCACTAACCCGGCACCCTTTCATTAACCCGCACTCAATCAGCGTGGTGGAATATGGCGCAACCTTTCTCGTAACCGGGTAAGGGCATGTGCCCCTTATTTGTTATTTTACTGTAAAAATATGATACACCTGTAGCACCGTACACGTGAGAGTTCGTAAAACTTAGGACTACAGAACTTAATAGTAGTTTATGTGACTGCTACATAATGGAGGGTATTAATACTCGAGCTCGAGAGTTTTAATGCCTAATTATGTACAGTTACATACACTAGTTTATCTAAACACATATCATAAGCTCTCTTTGATGTGTTCAGGAACCGCATGTTTGACCGGCATTGTGGCTCTGCAATTGTTTAGCTTGTTCTTTAGTACCAACTTCACGCAGGCGGGTGTCGGCGTTCGAAATTTGAATGTCAGTACCAACTTCACAGACAAACTAGGGGCAGCACGCAGGCGGGCGTCGGCGTTCGAAATTTGAATGTCATAATATGTAGAAAAATTACACATTATGGTAGTTTAACATTATGCTGATCGTAACGTGCAGTTATTGTACGCAGTAAAGAGTGTTTATGATACGTGTGTAGATAAAAGAGTTTAAGGGTAGGTTATGTTGTGAAATAATTGAATATAGGGTCGAAAAACTTTGGTCTATTCAGATGGACGAAGAATATTTAAAGCATTTGAGCAATTTAAAATGGCTAGTATTTAATCGCACATCAAACATACTGATTTGTACAGCAAAACAGGATAAACAAAACACTTTTTATGTTTTAAATGTTTAATGAGTACTAAAGTTTATGTTTTAAGTATTATTTGTTGTACTTACATGTTGAACCACGAAGGATAAAGGGGGCTTCGCTTCGCTCATCCCCTTTACCCTTCACCTAAGCTACCGCAGCATTTTGCCCTTATATTTGGTGTGCATATCAGTATTTTTGATGTGCAGTTTAATATTTCACATTTAAAATTAGTCAAAACATGTTTATTACAATGTTTAAGATAACTTAAATGACGGGGCTGTATAGGGTTAATCTAACACAACACAGACATGTGCTGT
This sequence comes from Argyresthia goedartella, assembly GCA_949825045.1. Taxonomy (NCBI): domain Eukaryota; kingdom Metazoa; phylum Arthropoda; class Insecta; order Lepidoptera; family Argyresthiidae; genus Argyresthia; species Argyresthia goedartella. The sequence goes on along the minus strand of OX463823.1, from coordinate 3,758,020 downwards.
TATTAATTTTGTAATTATTTATTTCTTTTTATTAATTATAATAATGAATACTGTATATATTTGCATTAGGTCAGCACTGCCTATTTTTAAAAGAGATCTAAAAATCAATCTGTGTCAGTTTCTGCGCCTTTCTACTCCCACAGTGGTCCAATGTAGGGAAGAGGCAAAAAATGACGTTTGCTAAATGTATGTAAATATATACAGTAATAATAATAATAATAATAATAATAATAATAAAACTTTATTTTCAGACTCATTTACGAAAAATGTTATCCATAGTTGTCAAAAGAACTTAAAAAAAATATAGTAAGCAATTATACAGTGTTACAAAATGTATGTAGTTATGTGCTCTTGTCATATTTACTACGCTGCTGTTGCAAGCCAATGCTTAAACATGCCAGTAGTTATAAGTCTATCAGACAGCTCTTTGATGATAGTATTTCTACACGTGTCAACTCTGTTCATGAAGGCGGCTATTCTGAACCTCACGATGGCACTAAAAGAGTTGACACGCGTCTCGGCGAGCATCCCCGATGCGCTGCAGCTTCGGCGCAAGCCCATCAGGTGCCTAAAAGTGTTGTTATATGTGACTCGAAGTGCATCGTGAGATTTTCGAGTGTACTTAGCCCAGAGTTGACACGTGTAAAATGATTGACAAAAAGTTTTAAATAATAATATTTTTACATCTGAAGAGGCCTTAAAGAACCTTCTTGCTATCATATTACCAGTTATTGATAAAGCCCTACGCTGCCTCTCAATATCAGCGTCGTCCTTCATAGAAGACGAGAGAATAAATAAATTTGACTCTGACTTCAAAAAAATACATAATATTAGGCTTGTTTCGTTTGGAGTATTTATAACAAACACAAAACCGCTTGAATTATCAATATTTAAGTATTTTATGATCTTTACTATGTCCAATTAACGTTCTTTATTAGACTGATCTATTATCCTTGTGTGGTAGGGGCAGGCAAATTTTAAACGGGAAACGTTTTTTCATTGGATTTTGACTGTAGTACCAAGCCTTTATATGTTGCTTCTGCCGGCATATATATTGCCTCTGCCACATAACGGGTTAAAAAGCGCTTTAAAATCCATGCGCTCTCAAAAAGCCTTTAACTGTCACATATTCTTTCGTCGATCACATATTCTATAAATTTTACCTCCCATCAATAATTAATAACGTCATTTACTTTTAAAAACTGAGATATAATTAATTGTATTTCCGTTGTCCACAGAGCGTGGTGTTTCGTGTGATGAGACACCCTCACATCGCCGGATTCGAGCAATGCGTCTCCTTTGGCGCATTCAGCACCGACAGGCAAGAGGTAGCTATACTACAGTATAGGGTGACGTTGTCGTTGAGTCGCCTTTTCAACCGACTTAAAAAACGAGGAGGTTCTTAATTCGACTGTTTTTTTTTGTAAGTTTTTACGCGATTATTCCGTAAATTATGAATCTTTTTTGATTATTCTTATTTTCATTGGTAGGTCATTCTTTAGAGGTAGTTCCATAATTTTAGAAAAAATCAACAAAAAGTACATATGTATACAGATGACATTTTGGTGTGTGGTTCCGTGCAGCAAAAGTTTTGATGAGGACTTTCAGATACATGGAATTCATTCGCATCCCGACAGCTTGAACTTGAAGTCGGTTTTTTATGTTTTCATTTTTTATTTTTTTTTTATTTAGCCATTAAGGTCCCACTGCTGGGCAAAGGCCTCCCCTTCTTTCGTCCACACTTCCCTGGTCAGTGCCACCTCCGGCCACCCCGTCAAAAACTTGTCGAGGTCGTCCCGCCATCTCCGTTTAGGCCTGCCTCTACGCCGTAATCCGTCCTGTGGCACCCGTTAGTGGCGATTTTCGCTCATCTATCTGGGTGCATGCGACTTACGTGGCCGGCCCAGTTCCACTTTAGCTTAGCGGTCTGTGCACCCACATCAGCGATGCCAGTTAAGGAGCGCAGTGTGGTGTTCCTTATGCGGTCCGTCCTATGAACACTTAGGATGCTGCGCTCCATTGCTCGCTGGCAAACCTTGAGTTTGGACTTCTGAAGTTCGGTCAAAAACCATGACTGAGCGCTGTAGGTTAGGATAGGCAGGATACACATGTCGATGAGCTTGCGCTTGAGGGTCAGCGGAAGGTTACCCTTCATAAGCTCCTTCATGGACCAGTAGCTCTTCCAGGCGTTAGAAATGCGTCTATCGATTTCTTTATCCTGCCTGTTTTCAATTTGGTGAATTATTATTATTAGTAGAATCTATCTATCTAACCACTTAAAAAAGGCACAAGGAAATTATCAACCAGTTCAGGCTTCTGTTTTGGTATTGTTACACCCGCTTCGCGTGTGTCGTCGCTGTTCATGGTGCCCACGGTACTGGGTATCCTAGTGTGGGGCCAGAATCAATGTATGTGCCTGTATATAAATGTTTGATTTTTTCCAAACTATCTGTTCCCAAAATGGCGAAATGATCCATTGAATGCTTTTAGTGGTCTTTCCCACTTTGAGGAGCGATCATCGCACAGCTGAGAATCGGCTGATTTCCATAATAATGACAGCGTCTATTCCTTATCAAGCCTTCAAGTACACTTTCATTTATTAATATTAGACGATTTAGGAACGATAGTTCTGCCTATAGGTCAAGCCTTGTCCCATGTGGTGGCAAAGACACCGTTGTGACCATGTAAAGTTATCATAAAAAAATAAACGCGCTCTTTCTGCTTTTATTCCAACAGACGGCATACACAGTGTTTTGCGTGTGCGCGATGTACTTCGTGCCGCTGGTCATCATCACCGTCTGCTACTTGTGCATCTTCACCGTGATACACAGGAACAGTAAGGAGATACGAGGTGAGAGAACCACGGCAACATTACAGACCGACAGATGGTTGAATTTCGGCCAAGTTTCGGCCAAAAAAGTTTCCGCTTCGATCATCGGCTCGGACATAACATAAGTTTTGTAGCTGATATGCAGATACCGCAAGGTTTCTTGGTGCCTGGGCGGCTATCTAGCTCTCACTCATATATGCATCTCCCTTGATCTCGTGCGCCGCAACCCCTTCAAGAAACTCGTCATCAGGTATATTTCAGTTTGCCTACGCGGTGCAACTAACGTGTATTTTTATCTACCAATTACCTAAAAAGAGATTTTCATTGTTTCAAATTACCCATTGAAATAGATATAAATAGAGGTAATTACGTTCTCCAAGAAATTCGTAAAGCTTTAATTTCAGGAAAATGTGTTTTCACAAGTTAGAACTTTTGGTTACGGTTCAGTTTGAAAATAAGCCGAAGGATAAGTTTCAGTTTTTGCTGAAAATCCAGTTTCGCTCGATCACTACACAACACCATTAAAAATGTCTTCACATCATATACTCTTTTAAAGTATTTCCTAAAGGAGGATTAATTTTGTAGATTACCATATTCCCTTTAAGTTAGTGACATAATTCTGAATAACTATCACTGAGAACCTCATTGGATCAGAGCAACACCACCAGTCTTTATGCTTGAAGTTTTTTTTTACAAATACATTGCTTCTGGCCCCATACTAGGATACCCTGTGTCGTGGGAACCAAAAACAGCAACGACGTCACATAAATATAAACATCCAAGACCTGGGGGTTTTTATTTTCTTTACACCCAGCCGGGGATAGAACCCGGGACCACCCGCATGGTACGCAGAGCCACAACCGCTGCGCCACAGAGGTCGTCTGATTATGATTAAAGTGTAGCCAGATTATAGAGCGTGGTGACTATCTGACATGATAAGTCAAAATAACTAAATTGTAAAGCTTAAAGGTGACACTACGCTGAGTCTGAGCCCTTTTGCTGTCGCAGCATGTGCACATAGCAGTGAAACAACTCACAACTTAATGTGGGTTTCTTTAAAAATTAGACATGAATTGGAAATTATATATAATTTTTTAATGTTATTATTTTGTTTGTGATTTTAATTGTGTTATTTTTATTTTTATTGTGTTTTATTCTTATTTTATCATGTGTTTATGCTGATACAGTAAAAAAAAAAAGAGTGGCATTTCGACTAGTTTGGATACCTTTCACTTTGTGTAATTTGTGGGTCAGACCAAACACAGTAAAAAGTCCAGCGCCCACCTAATAAACCCTAAACAAACACAATTCAACTTGGCTACGCATTGGGCGGTCAGTTTTATTTTGCGAGACTGCGACATATTCTTCATTGTATGAGTAATTGACGCGACCTCTGAGTCGCAGCGTGTCGAGGCTCTGTGTGTGACTTCGCTGTTACTGGTTACCTCCCTAGGGTGGTAATTCGCATTTACCTCCCGCATATCGAGTTTAAACATAATTTTCTTTCTGAGTATTAGTGATAAAAAATTGATCATCACTAAGTAATATGAAAACCGAACAAGGCTTCAAAATTGGTTTCCTAGAAGAGAACTCCTATTAGAGACAAGTTCGACTTTGCACACTATTTGTATTTAAGCCTTGTTGTCTGTATATTATTTGTGTATAGTAAAAAATTAATTGTGAATTATGAGGCTCCGTTTTTTTGACAAAACCTCATAGTTGAGAAAAAGTGATACACTAATAGTACATAATGCTAAAAGCTGGAATAAGCGAAGGGCTTAAGGAGATTACACACAGTATTGAAAACTGGTCGGGATTACTCGGGATGCTTGCCTTAAAGGAATCATGCAGGTATATTTTACGGGGATGAAAGGAAATAAGAAAAAAAATACTTCTCGCAAGTAGTCTATTATCCAAACTGTCTGTTCCATATTACTGTCGATATTTACGAATATTACCTATATTCGTAAATATCTACAGTAGAATGGATTTAACATCTAGGATGAATTCTCAATCCTTTTTGAACTCTTTCTAGAGGTATTTTTGATTTTATTACTGAATACTTTGCCCCTTGAAAGATTTTCTAACTTGTGTGAGTTAGAACTTGTGTTGAACTACACTGGCCTGCAAAACTATGTACCTATAACACTTTTAAAATATACACTTTCAAAATAAAAAGGACTCTAAAAGGAGTTTAATGTTGTACTATCGTTTCAAGAAAAACTGGAAAATTTGCTATAAAACGTTATATATTACAAATCTCTAACTTCTACAGTTTAGAAAAAACGAAATTTTAAAAGTGTTGACTTAGTTTTGCAGGCCAGTGTATAATACCTATAGTCTGTGATTACATAACGTGACATACCGTCACGCCTTTTCCCATATGGGATGGCAGAGGTACAAATGTGCCCACTTTAAGCCAGTTATTCAATACTCCATTTTGTGTGGCAGGGGCTAGCCCATTGCCGCAGCTTAGGAATCATGAAGGTTTCTCACGACGTTTTCCATCACCGCTAGTCTGTGAATATTTATTGTATTTACTTTACATGTACAAATATGCCTAAATCAATTTTGGGCAACAGCAATTAACCTCGTCTAAATCCTATGAAATACACCAGAAACGTTCAATAATCGGATAACATTATTCACAGCCTTTGAATTGAAGTGCCTATTAACCAAAATTTTCGGAACAATAATTTCCCAACATTCCTAGTTCCGTAATGCTGAGCATTGAGTTTTCAACCAGATTGCGATCCGATAATTCCTTTTGAATATTACTGAATAACTGAAGCTGCGAATGAACGCCATTCGCTATTTAAGGATTTCAGGGCCCGTATTCCTGTAACAGAATGAAGGCTCAGTGACAATGGTATTAAATATTTGGCGTCTTCTTAATCCTCTTACGGCAATTAATGGTAGAAATTTAGGTAATAGCTAATCATATAGATTCGTTATAAATTACTAGCTAAACTAAGAGAAAAGGATTGCAAAAATGTCAGATAATAGAATCCTCGGCGGGTCATTGTCACTAAGCCGTCATTGTCCATCGGATTAGGGCCTCTGAAACCCTTACAATAGAGATAGGGATTTTATTTCAGATCACATGTTTGGCTATTATTGAATCAAGGCTTACACTGCTTTAGTTGTTATTTAAGTACTAGTATCTAACATCAAGGCAATAACTTACAACTAACATTAAAAAGCTGACCTAACCGAAGTACTAAATTCAACCCTGTATTACTAAAGGAGCACACGAACACATCTAGCATTAAACCTTGCAATTTAAATGCGAGTAGTACAAATACAAATACCAACGTTTATTTTGCCAAAATTGATTACAATTGTAAAAACTTAGCAATAACATGTGTGGGTACTAAGATAAATTTTAATATAGTTACTGTGATCTCCGCACTAGGCTAACCTGAATCACGGAGACCGTCACAAATCGAGTGCCATGAACATATCGATCGTAAGCGGAAAATTGCGAATTGTGTTGCATTGATTAATTTCAATACGTGTTAGATTTAGTGTGTGTGAGGTATGAATGAATTAATGTGTACATAAAAAAGTGTAAATAAATAAAAAAATTATAAAATTGTAATAAAAAAAAAAAAGGTACATAAGTTGACAAAAGATTAACAATTTTAATATAAATTATATGGGTTAATGTTAAAAGCGCATCTGAAGTTTGTATAGTTATTATTTACTCGTGTTTATTTTATTAGTTAAACGTACTGGTTTATTTCAAAATATTTTCAGTTTCATCATAATTTAAGCTAGTGAGGTATTTTCTTACTTTAATTTTTATTTCTTTTAATGTAGACCTTTTGAGATCTAGTTTTTGGGTGATCTTATTGTAAATATAGGGATGTAGATAATTGGAGTATTGGGCAAATGAAGTTTTAACGGGGCTGATACAAAGTCTAAAACTCTTCTTGAGAGGAGCCATGGGTAGTCTGGTAAAGAAAGCAATTTGTTGTGTACTTGTACTGCTCTTTCGATGTATAGCTGTCGTACGCTTAGCAGTTTCAGTGATTCAAAGAGACGGTCGGTTGGGTAACGGCGATTTTTGCAAGTCAATGTTTCATCTAGAAAAATCCCGATATATTTTATGGTCTTAATACGCTGTATACGTGGGCATAAGCAGTCTTGTTGAGAGCAACAGTTTTTATGTTCTATAATATCTTTCGAGATAGGAGGAGCCGAGACACAAGTTTTATGAAAAGCTATATATTTAGTTTTGTCAGCATTCAAAGTCAAGAGATTCCTATCAAGCCAGTGTCCTAAGTTTGTCATACCATGTTCGGCTCTTTCCAAAACGTTTTCCCACGAGCACCATTAAATATAATGGCAATGTCATCTGCATAACAGAAGAGATCTGTATTTTCATGGGAGGAGATGTCATTCAGATAAATCAAAAACAGTGATGGGCCTTGAATGCTCCCTTGGGGAACGCCGTAGCTGATAACTATCTGTGAGCTTATTTGCTGGTCTATCCTAGTACTCTGCCTTCTAAGTGTGAGGTATGTTCGAAACCAATCATGAGCTGTACCTCGGATTCCCAGACGCTAAAGTTTTTGCAGCAGGAATTTGACCGAAACGGTGTCAAAAGCCTTTGCCAAGTCTAGAAACACACCTTTGCATGATTTTCCGTCATACAAAAAGTTGGTTACGAGGTTCGTGAGTGCTACAACTGCATCTTCTGTAGATTTTTCTCACCTGAATGCAAACTGTTTATTATTTATAAACATATTTTTCTCGAGATAGGACATTAGCCTTTTGTTTACTAGTTTCTCAAGTATTTTGAAAAACTGGTGAGCAGCGAAATCGGCCGTTAGTTTGCCGGGATATTTATGGGGCCACTTTTGTGTATGGGACATACCAATGCAACTTTAAAGCATTCAGGGAATACTCCGAGCGATAAAGTCAGCGATGTCAGCGGGGCCAGAAGGTTGTGTTTAAAGCGCTCAATGAAACCATTACTGACATCATCGAGTCCTAGAGCGCTCTGAACCTTTAGGAGTTGGATAAGAGAGGAGACCTCGACTTCATCTGTAGGATGCATGATAAAAAAGGAAGATGGGCTGCCATCAGCTGCACAGATTTTTGATGCTAAGGATTGTTCCGTTTCTTTTGTGATTTGAAGGATATTGTTAGCCAGGTTTTGACCAACACCTGCAAAGTATTCATCACAAGAGTTTAAAGAGCTGCTGGTGTTATTTTTAATGTATTTGAGTTCTGATGCTGGGTTTATATTCTTATTATATTGGCATACATCTTTCACTGTTTTCCACAGTTGTTTTGGGTTATTTCTATTTTATTCTAATTTATTTCTTTCAAATTGATGTTTCAGCTTATGCAGTAAGTCAGTAAAGAAGTTTCTGTACCGTTTATAGGTGATTTGTAATACTACGTCGTTTGGTTGTTTTCGTGCTTTCAAATGGAGAGCGTCGCCATGTCTCATACATTTCATAAGTCCCGGGGTTATCCACGGCTTCACATTATACTTGCTGCGGCTGACTTGAAATGACTGTTTATTTTGACTAATTATACTGTTTAACGTATCTAGGAACAAATCCGTGGAAGCCGACACGCTTGTCGCTTCAGTGATAGGTGACCAGTCGACGTTTTTAAGTTGGCTCTCAATGGTATCAAAGTTGTATTTGGTGAGTAAGCGCTTTTGTTTATCAGGCTTGATGACGTTGTAGATTCCCACTATTGTCATAATGTGGTCTGTTATTCGACCGATGTGCCGAGTCGATGTGATGCGACCTGGTAAGAATGTGATCCAGACAAGATAAAAGTCGGGTCGGCTTGTCCACCGAATGCACCAGGTCATGTTCAGCGGTTAGACACAGGTACTCTGAGCGTTCTACTGGAGTGATCGTGTCAGGCATCGTATTGATGTCAACATCGCCCGCAACAATCACACAATATTTCTCTTTTATGTTTTCAAGGACCTTGTCTAAATCAGAGATGAAAGGATTTTATACATGTGAACGATGGTGATCTATATATTCCTACGATTGTGAATTTGTGCGGCACCTCCACAATGTTACAATTTGATTCTTTGAAATATAGTTCGTACAAGGACGCATTCCAGCAAGATTTTACATACATAACTACTCCGCCAGCCTTATTTATAAAGAAATTAGAGCGAAAAGATGTATACCCTTCAATTGTGCCAATTATATCAATGTCCATATTTAGTCGTTTAAAAGATATTAAAAATTTGTCAAAGTTACGAGTTATGCTACGTATATTTAAAGCAAGAATTTTATATTATGTGCATTAGTAATAATGCTTTTGCATAATTCTAAGGAATCAACAACATGACATTCCCTGACTAAAGTTTCTTCTAGTTCCTTTTCTAGATCAAGGCCTGTGGTAAATAAAAACTACGAATTGTACCAGCTTACCTGAGTCCTTGAAGTCCCAATAACGCTTAGTTTGTGTATTATATAAACTTGGAAATCGTAATAGCTTAAACTTTGAGTGTCGATATGTCGAGTTTGGTTGTTTGCTAAACGATGCTTTTAAAAAGTATTTAAACCTATGTATGACTTTTAATCCAGTTTTAGCTATGCAAAAATACTGGGTTTGCCTGACTGAAATACTGAATAGCGACAGAAAATGAGCGCGACTAGAAATACTAGCTTCGTCTGACAAACATCCTGAATTGCGCGACTAGAAAACTTGAAAACCTTTATTCGAGTAGTATGAAATACAAAACGAGTGTTAGCTCTTGTTTTTCTTACATGCTCAACCTAACAAGAAGGATAAAGGCGGCTTCGCTTCGCTCACCCCCTTTATCTTTTACCTACCCTAACCCACCACTTCGCCCAGACAGTATTTATTTAGCCAATAAGCGAAGGCGACTCATTTTTTTTGTCGTGCAATTGAGATTTTTTCCCCTCAATTTCAGGAAATCCCGCTGTTCATGGTGATGCACTCAATTAGTTTTATTATTTCCCTCCAAATACTAATGAATACTAATGAACCAACTGCACCTTTAATCGGTGAAGATCCTGTGCCAGCACTCCTTGCATGCCGATGATGTGATGACGTGACGTGATGACGCGGGAAAGTGAAGGACAGAGTTATGCGCTATATAAAGCTCCATCTCTCACCTTTCGCAACAAAACCCTATTTCATAGCAGCGCGGGCCGTCTGCCCCCCTAACATGCCGCTATCATGCCCTTTGACTGTGAGCTGATGGCCGCTCGTAAAATCGGATAGGCAAGCAAACTCCTGCCATAAACAGAATGTCATTTAACTCGCTGACCATATTTTGGGGAATGATAGTACCCATCAATATTAACAACTTTCCTCAAGAAAAATTTGGTCGCAAATCAAAAACTAATTTCGTCCCTCAGTACATTGACCCGATCAGCTGATAACAAGTTAATATCCAATATTTTTTTTTCGTTTGCGACCATATGTTTCTTGGGGAAAGTAGTTCATAATTATAGGTTTTTCCCCAAAATGTGGTCAGCTAATTAACACTTATGTATCGCCCAAATGGGCAACTTGCAGTTAGAAAGCCTATAGCTATGCCTATAGCATATACCAAGGCCATTGCGAGTAGTAACATATAACGATAACTACTTAACTTATACACATAGAGGTTATTTTTATTCTATATATACACTACATGAGCTGTTGCCCGCTAGATGTGTAGGGACCCGGAAATAGCAGACACGGCATGGGTAATTCCATTTTTTCAATCAAAAAGAAAATCTCGACAAAATCCCCGCCGCGCTTGGCATGCTCTGAGGCCAATTCCGGGTTTGAGCGAAAAATTTCAAATATGGAGATAAATCTCTGTTTCAAATCTCCCTTCTAATCTCCATTTCCTATCTCGATACTGTTACAAAACCCTATTCTCGTAGAGAAAGGTTATACGATGGAGATAATCTTTTTTTCCGAAGATATGTTCCGTTTTTATCGATTCACTTTGAAAATTATCGATTATGATATGTTTTCCTTTGTTTAGTTACGTTAATGCTTGTTTATCAAAAAAATACAATCAAACACGAATAAATACCATTTAAGCATTTTTAGTATCTATCTATAAAAACAGTTGGACACGAAAAGAAACAGCTGATTTCTGAGTCCATTTTCGGCGAATAAGTTTTGAGGTATCCTTACAAGCGTCTAAATGGTCAGCTGATTATATGTTATGTGACGTCACACATAGTTTAATGTGGCGCCCTACAGATGAAATGAAGTACTAGAATTTTTAAACGTTTCTGCAAAGGGCTGTTTTGGGGATCGAAATAAAAGGGCTTGTTTCGCACACTTTGATAATGTTTATTTTACTAGCTCTTGCTCGCGCTTTGCTTGCATTCGTCGTTAGAAGCATATCGACCACCCGGTGGTAATCGGTTTCATACTCTTTAGAGCGCACATTTTTAGTAATCGGGTTTTAGTTTATAAAATATTGCCTCCTCACTGTTCACTCCTCCATTCACTTTGGGTCGGGGAATCAGCTGATAAAATCTGTTTTTTAGGAAAAGTTCTTTGGAATGATACGCCTTATAACCCCCTAAAATATTATAGTTCTGTTAAAACCAAACGTTTTATTCACATCCTTTTAGTACAAGGTGATTAACACAGTTCATGAAAACTAAAAGTGATTATGACAGATAATAATAATAATAATAATACCTTGGACACCATTTACACACATTGATATAGCCCCAAACTAGGATTCCCTGTATCTTGGGTACTAGACAACGATTCACATACTTACATAGATAAATAGATACTTAGATAGATAAACAACCATGACAAGTGTACAAACATCCGTTCTCATCAAACAAATATTTGCCCCCACCGGGACTCGAACCCGGGACCCTTGGCTTCGTAGGCAAAGTCACTGCCGACTCGGCCATTCGGGTCGTAGATAACCTAAAACTTCATAAAATCCACTTTATAAACACTAGGGCTGTTACTAAGACCATTGGAAAGATTCGAAATTGGAAAAACAATGTCATAATCTATTCAAGTTTGCTGCATCCGTTACACTAATTTTGAAGATTCATTTGATTAATTCATTTTATTAATCGATGTTTTAAAGCAATATCCCCTCACTAACAGACTGAGCGCCGGTTTCCTGTATTTCGGGTTAAGCAAGCGACACGTTGTTTAATCCTCACACGTGTTTGTATTTACAGAGAGTACATTTAAATTATTTTCGCAGCGATTTAAAGCACAAACTTTTCATTTGTAACAGTTTTTGAATAAAAACATTATGTGTCTGTTATGAGTCTCGGTATTACACGTTTGTAGTGCGTGCTAAATATTCGGTTTTTACACCAAGCGGCACAGGTCTTAAAGGTCGTCTCTATATCAGCCTTAACACAAAAAAACAGATATAGCGTCACCCCTTTTTCTATACGGGGGAACAATGGTGGCGACGTTTAGCCAGTTATTCTATACTCCATTTTGCGTGACCGGGTGCTAGCCCATCGCCCCAGCTATGGAGATTGAAGGTTTCCTTACTATATTTCCCATCCGCGTTAGAACGGTTATTTACTTGTGTATCAGCCTATTCAAAAAAAGGATTGAATCTGGCTGACGTGGGCGCTAGGGTATGCAATCTCGAGCCGAGATCGCTAAATCGAGATCTCGCAAGACTTGTTTCAAGATTGAGAAATCAATCAAGATTCTGCGAGATCGGATTCCTAGTGGGCGCATCAGTGCCTCCGTCAACGTGTATGGGACGAGGCGTAATGCTATGTTCTGTTTCTTTCTGTTTATGAATGTAAGAGAGTCATGATACAACTAGTAAAGTCGCCATTTTTACTCGCAATAATTTTACACCATTAAAAACATGACAAGACAATAAGTTCAAAAAGTCACATAATAGAAATTAAAAAACACGACTGTTGGGTTTAACTGATGGAATAACATCGAACTAAAAAGTTAAAAATAAGTTGTAAATTATTGTCATTTTATTCAAAGTAAGCAATAATACGGCGTTGTTGTGTAAAATTAAGTATAGAAACAAGTTAGGAATGTAACATAACATGACACTCATATACAGGCATATACATTGCTTCTGGCCCCACACTAGGATACCCTGTATCGTAAGAGCTTGCTCTTCACAAACATGAAAACATCCAATCTTCCTCCCCAGTCCGGATTCGAACCCGGGACCACTCGCTTGGGAAGCGCAGCCACCACCGCAACACCACGGAGGTCGTCATAGAGTAAGGAAGTGAAGTTAGTTTTATCAGTTATTAAAACCCTTAATAGGGCCTGAGCATGCAGAATTTTTCATTGGTTTTCGAGTGTAAGTATTACCAAGGGGTAAGGTTGAAAATTATGTGATAGGTCCCCCTTTAATACAAAATTTTGCTTATTAGGAGGCTAGCCTATCGCCGCAGCTATAAAAATGTGAAAGTTTCCTCATGATGTGTCCTATCAGCAGCAATAAAATGACAATGATTAATTTCCCTGGCCGATATTACGTGACATAATTCTGCGATTTCAGATAAAATGTGTATTCCCGTTTTACGCGGAAACTATTCTCCTAGTAAGAAAAAATTGCATTAACCATCCCACTCATTGGCCTCAAAAATTAACAAGCAATTTTAAAACCTTATGGCTTGGTAATACAGCGCAATATCGATAAAAAAATGTTCGTATCGAGAATCTGCTTGTGAGAGGGAGAGGGCTAAAATCTAAGATAGTATCTCTTTTAGCCAGTCATTTATTAATCCATTTTGCAACTGTAATCTTTTAATTGACACTTTACCAGGCATATTTAGAGTTCCGTACCTTAAGAGGAAATTAAAAAACCGGCCAAATGCAAGTTGGACTCGGGCACCGAGGGCTTCAAACTATAGGTTTTGATTCCCATTGTGACATCCTTATATGGCGGTATATTTTTATGGCAACAAAAATAATGATCACCAAAATATTTTTATCCTACCCAAAATGGATAAATGAACAAACACCAAAGGTTGCAAAAAATATCAGGGCAAAACACTGTGGCAGCTTAGGTGAAGAGTAAAGGGGGTGAGCGAAGCGAAGCCCCCTTCATCCTTCGTGTTAGGTTAAACATGCAAGAACAACAAAAAATACTTAAGTACACAAAACATAAAAAGAAGTTTGGTGATCATTTATCCAAACACAATTTTGTGGACATTTATCCATTCTGACAGTCATTTCGAATTTATTGATAGAAAAATAGGTGCGTTTTTGGTAATCGTTTAAACATACGCCTATTTTTATTCCGTTTACCTATAATTTAGATTTTTTCACAACTGCGCCGCGGTAGTGGCTCTGCCTACCATGGGATAGGTCCGTTTGAAGATAAAGAAAAAATAAACCCAGATCTTGGATGTGTATGTAGGTGTATTTAAGAGAGTACTTGAGTAATCGTTATTAATTTAAACTTGATACTTTTACGCATTCCTGAGAGAAAGGATATTTACACACACACACACGCAGGCAGACAGACAGGCAGATAGAAATTTACAGTTTTTGGATTTGAAATTGTTTTCAGTCGAGTCCAATTTCATGATTCTTAATCAACGGGAATTACCATGTTGGTTTTGTTGATTCCCAAGCGAATATCAAGCAATTTCAGCAAAATTGAGAAATATATTACCTATATTTTTTATTTTTTTTACAACTGCAAGAAACTACAAATTTCAATAACTGATATTCACTTGATACCTCCCCGCGTTTCTGAGAAAAAGGTTTTATAGCACGCGTAAAGAGAAGAATCCGAAAACTGTAAATATCTGTATGTTTGCCTGTCTGACTGTCTCTCCCTCTGTAAATACAGATTTTCTCAGGAACACGTAACGGTATCAAGATCAAATTAATACCCCATATTCAAGTCTATAGTCTCTTAAAGTTGTGAAAAAATTAAACTTATAGGTCATTGCAATCAAGAGATATCGCCATATAAATCACAATTTAGCCTAATATTCCCAGGGGTATCTAAAACTTAAGGGTACTTCAGTTGACCTAGAATCATGAAATTTGCACCAAGCAAGATCTTATAGCACAGTTAAAGCAAACAATCTGAAAATCATAATTTTGTAGTTCCTACACCAAAAAAATGCGATTACTGCGGAACCCTCGGTGCGCGAGTTCAACTTGCACATATACGGTTAGTACAAGTTTTATATTTTTAATGCAGACAAGCAATAATTTACAATTATCGACAGCCCCTTACCGAGTGGTGGGCGAAAGAAGGTGAAAAAGTGTGGGTCGACCAGTAGCCAGATGGGTCGATGCCTTTAACAACATTTCGGGGAACCAGTGGAAACATTATAAAAACAAATAACCCGACTGAGAAACGCATAGCGATAGCTTATCGATTCAAGTCAACCTCCAAACAAAATAGGCGCCGCCGACAAGCCAAAAAAGGCCCTTGGGAGCAATTGATATGCTATCGCTATGCGTTTTCCATAACACAATAGGGCTCCTGGTTACGTACATGGAGTATGTATGTAGCCGCACTGTAAACTTCAACAGAACATCAATTTGTTAGCCTAATCAGAATTCACAGATACAGAATAGATTTAGGGGGCCTACTCTCATCCTGTTAGCAATCATCCGTCGCACGCGTCTTTAAGTCGCGTAACCAAATTCTAAAACAAATAGTCTAATGCACGACAAAAACTGTATTCTGGCTCACATGCGACATTGAATTCTAACGAAAATTCAAGTCTAATAAAATTGTAGAATAATCTGTGAATTCTACGTTCCGTTCATATCAATTATAAAATTAGCTTAATCGAGATTTTTAAAATCCTAAATAAAGGCGCTATGAGAAAAATATCTGCTTTCGAGTGGGCGGGGACTAGCCCCGCTTCAATACATCGCGCGAATTCGCGTGTCGCTCAGCCCGACCGCGCCGCCTTGAGTGTGTGGGAACTTGGATTATTGCCTTGAGGTATAATCCCATAGTTTATAATTTAACTTACTCTATTATTTTACTAACAGAAGGTTTTTTTATAAAGTAATCTACCCCAAAATATTGTAATAGATTTTACAATCTCACGCCGATACACAAGATGGCTTTATAGTCACCGTCCAAATTAATAGTAATTCATATTGGAGGCTTGGTAACTGATTGGTGATAGGTATGAATTTTCAGTGTTTCAAGTGTGTTGCGTATTCAAAGTTTTTGACGAACTCTAGCGATAGCCGTTTCCTCCAACACTTTTCCCATAAAAGCAGCGGCAATCTCGTCCATGGATGATCTTGTTCAAAACAGCGGTTTGAGTAGTCTAATTTATTCTTGTCTTGTTCAATCAAACCATAATAGATATACGTACATACGTTGTACACCTACCAAGCTACAAGTCAAGAAACAAAACAAAAACGAAACTTCTATGTTGTAAGTTACTACCAACTCAAACTGTCTATAATGACAGTTTTTATATGTCTTATTGAAAGTCGCATGCAAAGTACCACGCGACTAGAGTCGAACGGAATTCGTAAGACAAATTGTGCATACGACTGTGTGAGCGAATATGTATTTTTTTATTTCATGCGACAAATAGCGAGTCATACGCATATTTTACGTCTACGCTTTCAATTCGCATGGGCGAGAATTTACTCCGGCCCACATGTGAAGGATGTCGGCATATACTCTCTCACTCTTCTAAAAAATTCCAAATTCCAAATGTCTTTATTACTGTAGATATTTACATATACTTAGCAATCGTCATTTTTTGCCACTTCTCTACATTGGACCACTGTGGGAGAAGTAGGGCGTAGAGAAACTCCCACAGATTGATTATTAGATCTCTTTTAAAAATTGCTTATGCTTAACTAATACAAATTTTATAAAATCATAATATCATAATTAATAAGTAGGAATAAATAATTACAAAGTATTAACAGCAAGGTCTTTCTTTATTCTTTATTGCATAGATAGTATAGAGTTACAGACTATTAAAAGTAATGTAATAAGCAAAGGCGAGCTTATCTCTAAAAAGAGATTTCTTCCAGCAATCCTAGGCAGGACAGGAGAGTTAATTATACAGGAAAGTCCTAGTTCGCAATAACACTATACATACGGACGCAAATTACTTTCAAAATATATATAAACTATACCAAATATAAAATAAAAATATATATATATATACTTCCACTACATAAAATAAAATGTATAGCATGAACATACATAAACTATAATAAATCATACATATACCTACATAAATATGGTACCATTTACGGAAGAGAAAGGAAATGCACTTTCAATCTTTTCTTAAAAGTGAAAATTGAGGGACTTTCCCTAATAGCGCAGGGAAGTGCGTTCCACAGTCAGATTGCCCTTAACCTAAACGAGTGTTCGTAAGCGGCAGTGTTATGCCGAGGAGTTGAAAGGAGAGACACCGTGTGGGATCTCGGATTGCTATCCCTGGGGAAAAGAAAGTCAAAACGTTGGCGTAGCTATGTGGGGTATCGGGGATTTCGCAAAATATTGAACAGATAGGAGAGAATGTGCATGTCACGGCGAAGACAGATCGGAAGCCACTCCAGCTCCTTGCGATACTGGGAGACATGGTCATACTTGCGCAACCCGTAGATATACCGAATCCCGAGATTTTGAAGTCGTTCGAGTTTGTTCAGTTGTTCTTCGTTCGCGCTGGCCCAACAAACATCCGCATAGTCTATTAAAGGTAGTAGAAGGGACTGAGCAAGAGTGATTTTAGTCTGCCGTGGCAGAAAGTACTGCAATCTTCGGAGTTGAGCCAGATTAACCCCATACAGTCCCGAAATTTAAGTAATCTTGAACATTGTAACAACCCTTTTTCGACGAAGTCGCTTTAACATGGTTTTTAAATTGCTCAAATGGCGATTTCAAGATCTCCAGAGGTATCTTGTTGTAGTAGAGAATGCATTGACCCTTGAAATAATTGCTAACCTTCGCGAGTCTTAACCGGGGCGCAAGTATTCTGTGATAAGTTCTTAGGTTAATATTACAGCTATCGCTTACCTTTAAAAAAGAAAAACGAAAAACGGAGCCATAATCTATGATTGCCGTCATTTACTCCTCTCGCAAAAGTATATCAGTGATTACATTTTCTTTCCCTGAGACGATCAGGGGTGACCTCAGTCTGTACTGCCCCTGACAGGAATTTTATTTACTTCCATGAAATGCGAAATATATTGGTTTGTGGTCTGTTTATATTGTGAAACTTCGCGCTTCTGCCAAGTGTCTGAAGTATTTTATCGCTTCGTATGTTGCCAAAAGTTCTCTGTCATATGGTGAATTCTTTTGCTAAGGAGGGCTCAGTTTGTTCGAGAAAAATGCCAATGGTCGCCTTTTGCCGTTTTTCAATTAATGAAGTGATGCTTTATGGCGCGACGCGTCTGATACAAGACGCGTCGGTTACTAGGGATCATTTAGAGTGACAATCACGATGTGCGAGAAGGTCGGCCTGGCAGCGTCTTCTGAAAAGCCCGTGGCGTACAACGATGGGCCGCGTTGTGCCCCACGGGCTTTTCAGAATATCGAACCGCTTGAAAAGCCATAGCGCTACAGCGGGACGCTGCGTTGTACCACACGGGGTTTTCCAGCGGTCGCGTTGACAATTCATCGTCTGAATAGCCCGTGGGGTACAGTGCCTGCTTTTCGTGAATTAGCTTCTAATTAAAAAAGAACAACTATATTTCCTAATTTTAGTAATTTAAAATTTGTACTTCTTAAAGATCACGTTCGTTCAAGTTACGGCCGATTTTCCAATCCTCAGGCAATCTTTATATAATTTAACGGTGATGGAAAACCTTCATTACCCCATTGCTGTGGAGATGGACTAGCCTCTTGTCTTGCAAAATAGAGTAACGGGAACTCACTAAAAGTGGGCAAAATTGGGTGTGGGTATTGGCAGATAATATTTTGATTAACTTATCAAACTGTTCGCAACCCGCGTTAGAAAATTTGTTCTCCACTCAATAGTGGAGATGACAATTCATCGTCAAATCTAATCAACTCAAAATCTCATCCGAGAATAAAAACAAGTTGTTTATTGTCTCGCACATCTCTGTTACGATACTAACAATAACTGCATCGAAACAAAACTACCACAAATCACCGGTGAGAAGTTGTGACCTTGCTTCACGCCTAGTGCATGCATATGGGTCGCAGCGTTGCACCCCACGGGCTATTCAGACGATGAATCGTCAATGTTAGCGCTGGAAAACCCCGTGTGGTACAACGCAGCGTCGCGCTGTAAAAGACGTGGCCTGGCATAAACTTTCTCTTGAGTTTTTGAATGCCTTAACCTCTCAAAAACCGAGGATAGTTGGGACGGATCGTGATAGCCTTAAGCCATGGTAGTAAAATTTAAAACCTTTAATGGAAAAGTGGTGTTACCTAACGCCCCGGTGGTATTCAAGAGGTTGATTGTTTCACCAACTTACTTTATCGGGTGTGAACCTTTTACCGAGACTGTTAAAAGAGCGAGAGAGAGTGGGGTCTGAAGTTGAGCCGCGCCAGGGATGAACCTCCGAAGAAAATATATCATGCCAAGGTAGCTTCAAAAGTCAAAACTCAAATCATTTATTGTAAGTCCAATCCATTTCTTAGTCATCTGCCGAAAAAAATACCGACACTTCGACATTTGACACATGGTGCGTCCACACTGGACGAACGGACACTATAGGAGCCGCGGCGAGCGCGACTGACTTTAGTGTGTGGTGTATTAGAGTAAATTAAGTAGTGTATTTATCGTTGCAATCCTTGCCTGATTGCGTTAGCTAGTAGATATGGGATGCGGAACAGTGATGAATAAAATCAAGACCTTCGATAGAAAATAACTAATATATTAGCATTGCGAAGGGACAGTTCTTAGCACACACGATACAGTCAATTTATTGGAGCGCTGGTAAGGAAATATATAGATATTGGATAAAGCACTGTCTTTAACTGAAAGAAAGAAACCTAGATTTGGTTTTATGAGAATGGAGTGCACATATACAAGACAAAAGATGAAGACAGCGCGCTGCGTATGCGCATACTAATCTAATAACTAATAACAACATTAATTGCACTGTTTGTTCTTTGATTTGTGTTATATATTAAAAGCAAATTGCAATGTAAATAAATATCTTTTATTTATAATAGCAATCTCCTATGGGTAATCTCTAATGGGTAGTAGTAATGGGTCTTGGATCGGTTTCAATTGTGACAATGTAAAAGCCGAGGTAAAAGGTAAGCAGATCTTGTAGTCCAGGTAAACGGTTTTCGTCACAAAACCATTAATCAATATTTTTTTCAATCTTGTTTCGTTTTATCCTTGCCAAGATAATCATATAATCCACAGACCTCACGGTAATTAAATTTTTATGGAATAATGAACGAAACCAAAACGTGGCTATGTGTACGATTTATTACACAAACAAAGAATTATTATAAAAATAAATAACCCAACTGCATTTTTCACAGATGATGTATTTCTGTTGTCGCTATAACAACAAACACCAAAAAATAGAATAAATATAATTATTTTATTTTATTTTTTTATTTTGTTTTATTGTTTAAGGTTCACCAACAGATGATACAATAAGACATTCATATATATTAATTATTACATTAGTGCTAGATGTTCATCTACTTAAAGGTAAACACAACATGCAAATTCGACATTTGGTATTATTTGGTATTATTACAGCTATTATTATAAGTAAGATATCATTTATTTACAATTGTTATTATTTAATTACTATTATTATTGTTATTACTATTACTATTTTAATTATAATTAATTATTGGGGTACGTGGGATAAATGAGACTCGACCTTGGATCTAAACGAGCCAAGTCTGTCGTTGAATACGTCTATATCCAATTCTGTGTTCTTGTGCATAGTGTTGTAAAGGCGTGTCATTCTGGTGATGGGGGCATTGAGACCGAGGTTAGTTTTCCAAGGACGCTCTCTGAGGAGTTTGTAGGTACCAAGTCGTGGGAGCCTGTTTGGAACGTTTATGCTGAAGGAGTGGAACAATTGTGGACACTTTATTTTGCCGTTAAGCACCTTGTACATGAATGTCATGTCTAGTATTTGCCTTCTGACAGCAAGAGATGTCATTTGGAAGTGTGCTAATCTTTCCTTATATGAGCGAAGTTGGAGATCCTTATAGGTAGTGTGTGCAAGATACCATACAAATCTTTTTTGAGCTCTTTCTATTGTATCCTTGTGAACCTGATAGAATGGGCTCCATGCCTGTGAGCAGTACTCCAGAACAGATCGAACTAGCGTGTTAAAAAGCAATATCTTCGTTTTGGCATCTCTAAAAGGTTTGGAAGCTCTTAAGAGGAAACCTAGTATTTTAGATGCCTTCGTTGTTATACTAGCTATGTGAGGAGTAAAACTAAGTTGGCTGTCAACCAGGATACCAAGGTCTCGAATGATGTTAACCTGTTCTAGTTTTGTGTCGTCAATATTGTATTGAGTCGAAATGACTTTGGTATTACGTGTGAAGGACACATGGTGGCACTTACTCGGATTAAGCTCCATCCCATTAAGTACACACCATTGGTATAGTTTGCTAAGATCTTGTTGTATATCATGTGCATCCAAATCGTTAGTGACGGCTTTGAGTAGTTTTAGGTCGTCGGCAAACATGTATGGTTCAGCGTGTTGGAAACAATCTACAATATCGTTTATAAATATTATAAACAACAGGGGACCCAGATGGGACCCCTGTGGGACGCCTGACGTTACGCTGAAAGGTTCCGATTGTGTGCCGTTGACTACCACATATGATTTTCGTTCTGTCAAGTAAGATTGTATCCAGTCCAACATAGGGTTAAGCACGCCGTAACGTTTGAGTTTGTGTACTAAGATATCAAAGTCCACCTTATCAAATGCTTTGCTGAAATCTGTATATACAGCATCCACTTGTTCACGCTTGTCCACAAACTCAGCCAGTCGATCTGCGAATGCGACAAGATTAGAGTTGGTTGACCTGCCTTGAACAAAGCCGTGCTGTCTATTAGAGAGCTGAGGGAAGACATGAAAATTTAGACTTGGGTATATTATAACCTGGAATATCTTTGCAAAGGTAGGAAGAATAGTGATAGGTCTGTATTTACACACATCTTTGCTGATACCATCCTTAGGTATGGGTACGATCTTTCCCATTTTCCACCGAGCGGGAAAAACACCTGACCTCAACGAATGGCTATATATTAAGGTTAGAGGCCATGAAAGGACATCAGCGCAACGCTTTACAAACAAAGGTGGAATATTGTCGGAGCCTGGGCCCTTGTTAGGGTCTAATTTCCTAAGTTTATCTCGTACTATAGACTCTTCAAAAGTTATAGTCGAAAGGGGACTGCAGGCTGAAGACTCTATATAATCATCTTTTGGTGGGCTCTGATTCACTGAACTACTTGTGTATAAGGAAGAAAAGTTTTTGGCGAATAGTTCGCTAATATCCTCGCTATTATTGCCTACCTCAGAACCCAGATACATCGTAGATGGAATTTCACACTTATTTTTTCTTTTCTGTTTAATGTAGGTCCAAAAGTATTTAGGGTTGTCCCTTATGCTTTCTTCAATTCTCCTAATATAATTGTTAAAACAGTATGTCATGAATGTATCGCACTTTTTCCTCAACATTTCGAATGTGAGTTTGTCCATGGGATTGTGGAATTTCTTCACTTTCAATCTAATCTTATGCTTTTCTTTGAGCAACCTAATTAATCCTGATGAGAACCAAGGCGGATAATTTGATTTTCGTGATTTTGTCACCGGGACATGTGTTTTGATTGCCGTGTAAATCTTATCATAAAGCTTATCTAGCATCTCGTTTACATCGGGACAGTTGTGGAACATTTCAGCCCAATCAACCATACCTAGATCGCTGATGATTTCCTCATAGTTTGCCCTGTAAAAGTTTAACCTGGGCAATGAATTTGTCTGCAAGGTAGTATCATTAACTAGGTGTAATTCAAACTCTATGGGAGGATGATGAGGGTCCACTGTACTGAGCCCGAGTGGGAAGTGAGTGACTTTTAGTTTATAGACATTGGACAATAATAGGTCAAGGATCCTGTCATTTGGATTTTTGACGGTATTAAACTGATTTAAATTATGTAGTGATATGAATTCAGTTAAGCTATCGAACAGGATACCATTACCCAATGGAGACTGAAGTTCTGGGTTGACTGCTGAAGGTACCCATTCCACATCCTTTAGATTAAAGTCTCCCATAATAATGATTTCAGAGAGGTCCGATCTATCTGAGACAACATTGTTGGCGTGTTCTATAAACAGTTCAAAATCAATCCGTTTAAGTGGCGATGGAATATAAGTAACGCAAAAGCCAAGCTTTTTTAACTGCTTTTCACATCTATATTCAATAATAAACCAAAGAGACTCGAAATTGCTATTGTTATCATGTAACATTTTATACGATTTAATATTATTTTTGATTGCTACAATTACTCCACCGCCACCCAACTTAGCTCCGGGTCGATCTAGATTACGATCACATCTATATATATTGTATCGATCGTCAAATAATTCACGATCGCTGATGTTGATTTGTATCCAAGTTTCAGTTAAAATTATAATATCAAAGTCGTTAAGTAATACATTTTTTAGAAGATCATGTGTTTTGGTATTCAGTCTCTAACGTTTTGATAAAGACAATTTAGTTGTAGCTCTTTTTAAAACTAAAATAGTTTAAAGCTTACTAAGAATAGGAATAGTGCACCCGGTTTACAACATCTTATTAATACAGTCCTTGTCTTTGATCCACAATATCTTTGACGTTTCTGTCTTCCTGGTTAGAATTCGCCCCCCGCTGATCCAAACGAATTTATAGTTCTTTTCTTTGGCTTTCAGTCTTGTTAGTATTTGTAGTTCTCGGTTTGAAGGTGACAAATGCAAATGAAATTATGAAAGGGGGTTCCGATGCAACAATTCTTTCAATACCACATACACACTTATGAATGCACCTGGTTACGTACATGGAAGGTGAAAGTAGCCGCACCAATTACTTTGTAAACAACATTTTGCTATGTAAAATCCAAACTATTCACTCCACACCATCCCTACCATTGTATGGTGGTTTGGTAAATTTGACTTTTTAATAGGGAAAGTAAGATCCCCAAATTGCGAGGAGTGCGGCACCTCTGAGGACGTCCTTCACGTGCTGATGGAGTGTGTCCAGAACGAAGCCTTTAGGATGCAGATACGTATTCATAATTATAAAATGTTCTTAGGTGTAGGTGGATGTAACAGCATTCTGGCTTATCCGTCCTCTGGAGAAGCCAGAGTTATGTATAAATTAACAAGAATTTAGATTGATTGCTCTTTTACAAGCTTTTATTTTTAAGGTTCCGTTGAGAAACTAGGAACCCTTATAGTTTCGTTATGTCTGCCTGTCCGTCTGTCCGTATGTCACAGCAACTCCCCCATACATGGAACGGAAACCAAATTTTTTTTTTTGATTAAACCTATATGATTGGGGGGTGTCTATAGATAGGTATTTTAAAATGACGTTGAGGTTTTTGGAACCATTTTTCGTCAAAGTAAATCGTTAGACAGGGAAAAATTTGTCCCCCCTTGTAACTTTTAAAGTAAGAGTGAAAAATAAAAAAAAATAAAATAAAAATGTGTCTGAATAAACTGTTTTAACAAAATTAGATACTTATGCCGTTTTTTAAGATATAAATAATAAATAAAAACGCAAATTTAACTTTGTCATTCATACAAACACTGAAAAAAAAAGTAATATTTGCTGGTGAAGAATGTTAGTAATATTTTGGCTAGGTGTATCTGGTGTATGTGAAGTGAGTATCTTCCTATTATTATTATTTTGGCTTATACTCTAAATTTATTACGGAACCCTGAATGTGCGGAAGTCCGACACGCAGTTGGCCGGTGTTTTATATTTTGTGGGTTTAAGTTTTGTCCGAGCGATATAATCCACAGATAGAGCGATATACTCATGTAAAATGTACTAAGCTCTTTAAATAAATATAAAAAAGTGGCGATCAGAAAGTGATACCATATGTCCTTATGCTAAAATAAAAACCATTCTTAAGTAGTACAATAAGTGAAACCTAACGAAAACATGTTTCTTCAATACTCCTTTGCGGAACATCAAGTCAACATTGCAGAAAGGCTGGGCTCTATCCTATTTTCCTTTTAATAATAATAATAATAATAATAATAATAATAATATTCATTTAGTTCAGACATAAGTCCATAGTGTTAGTAACAATATCTTAAAGTCTAGTGTCTAGTCTTAAAGTTAGTCTAGTTTTGCCGCGGGCGAAATTGTGTTTCCAGAATTGGGCCCCAGATCGCTACTGCGAGTAGGTATACCTACCGCTAACGACCTACTTCCAAATAAGTAATAATCGTAAATAATCAGTCTCACAGTCTCAATCCAGAAAGCGTTGAGACCGAATCATTTATCTTATCAGAGGTTCTAGTCTGCATGTCACCATCAGGAGTGTAGTGTTAATGAGTACATAATTAATGATACGTTTCCGCATGCATGAATATTGATTATTATCTAAGCTGAAATCCGTGGCGGTATTAGGTAGGTACTATTAAACCGCTTGTAGAGTAGACGACAAACAAGATTCGCCTGTGTCTGTAATCTTGTTACTTTTTCTATGTATATGTCACCGTAAGATAGTCAAAACCGTTAGTTGATCAACTATCGACAGATAGTAAACCAGACCGACAGGGTTTAGAATTAACGTTTATTTGGTTCTTACATGTCAACCTAACACGAAGACTACTCGGGGCTTCGCTGCGCTCGCCCTCTCATCTTCACTAAAACTACCGCAGTGTTTGCTCTGGTATTTCGTTTGCAATTCAAGTTTAAACTAGTTTACTATTTAACGGTTTTAACCGTTAGTTTACCGTCGTAGTAGTAACCGTTATCAACTAACGCGTCATATAGTAAATACGCTGCAGTTCACTATCTGTCGATAGTTGACCAACTAACGAGAAAAAAAACGTTAGTTTATCAACCAACGGTTTTTGAATCTTACGGTGACATATATATTCTTGAAGCGTCCGTGGCCTAGCGGTATTCGCAGGTCGGGAACGACAAATGTTGCCGCGTGTGGCCGAGACGGGCACTGGCCGGTGTCCGTTCTATGTGGCATCTGTTTCAGACGCATCCGTGTTTCGGATGACATTTAAAGCTGTAGGACACGGCTACTATCGCTACTAGCTGGTAGTAGTCTTAAAGCTGTTTCAGAGTCCCTAACAATAATAATAATACCTTTGACACTATTGACACACATTGATCTAGCCCCAAACTAGGATTTCCTGTATCTTGGGTACTAGACAACGATACACATACTTAAATAGATAAATATTATACTTAGATAAACAACCATGACTAGGGTACAAACATCCGTTCTCATGGCAGCGTGATAACTTATGACAGTTGGGTTGGCCATAAGCCCGACACCCCTCGTGGTGGAGTATGACTCAATCTTACTCGTGTCCGTAAGTTACTCTTACTCTAAAGGACCGTGCCCCTCGGTGGGGACATTTATGGGCTACATTTATTCATTTATTATATATGTTATGTATTGCCCAAAAATATAAAGGCACAGACAGTTACAAGAAACGTTATAAGCAAAGGCGAGTGTCTCTAAAGCAAGATTACTTTCAGCATACCTAGACAAGACAGGAGAGTTCATGCAACAGGGACATTTCTCGTGCGCAAGAAAACTGTTAACATACGTACAAATATATATGTCACTGTAAGATTGTCAAAACTGATAGTTTATAATCTAACGTCTTTTATCTCGTTAGTTTACAAACAATCGATAAATTGTAAACTGTACCGCACTGCTTACGATATGACGCGTTAGTTTATAATAACACAGCTAAATTGTGATCAGGTTTGAACTTGAATTGCGAAGGAAATACCAGGGCAAACACTGCGGTCGCTTAGGTGAAGACTAGAGTGGGCGACCGCAGCGAAGCCTCTGAATAGTCCTCGTGTTAGGTTGACATGTAAGAACAAAATAAACGTAAATTCTAAACCCTGTGGGTCTGGATTACAATTTGTCGATAGTTTACAATCTAACGCGTTATTTTTAATCGATCGATATATATTTCTATCGATATATCGATAAATAGTTTCTAAAAACTAACGGTTTTGACAATCTTATAATATACAATAAATAAAATATATAAGTACCTCAACTATATAAAACACTAAAGATAGGAAGCACATGTATGAATTATCAAACATTTACATATACATATAGATATGGTACTTACTACGGAAGAGAAAGGCACTTTCAATATTTTCTTAAAAGTGAAAATTGAGGGACTATATCTAATAGCGCTGGGAAGTGCGTTCCAAAAATCCATAGTCTGATTGCTCTTAACCTAAACGAGTATTCGTAAGCGGCAGTGTTATGCCGAGGAGTCGAAAGGAGAGTGGGATCTCTGATTGCAATCCCTAGGGAAATTAAACTTAAAACGTTCTCGACGAAATGTGGGGTAGCAGGGATTTCGCACAATATTTGTGCTGAATCATAGAGTGTTTCGAATAAGGGAAAGTAGGGAATTATAGAAAGTGTCAAAGGAGGGCAATCATTGATTTAGGGAAAGTAGCGAATTTCGGAAAGTGTCTACTGTTTCGGAACCGAACAGATAGGAGAGAATGTGCATATCAAGGCGAAAAGGGATCGGAAGCCACCCAGCACATGTTAAAATACACACATGTTATTTAGTTTCAAGTAATATAATACAAGTCATGCTCTGTTCAAAATAGGAATCTCATTAGATACAAGTCTGACGATAAATCACCAAGTTCCTTCCACCCCGGTCGGGATTTGAATGTCGTTTAAATTCACGATAACTAGACTAAAAAACCTGTCTTCTGATAATCAAGGCCACATATAGTACACAAATATACGGGACCAATTAAATCTTATACAGTGGGTTAAGCTTTCATTCATAGAATACAAATACAAATATTTTATTTTCCAAAAAGAAATGTACATAGAGAGCTTAATTTAGGAATGATGGAATATTTTAGGTATAAAAACACAAAGGAACATAAGACCTGAAATGTGCACATTTAGAATGGGAGACGAGTTGGTATCCTAGCTAGAGTATAATCTGTCTTAAGGAATACCAGGCCCAGCCCTTTACAAAGGATGGGTGGAACGTGTTTTATATCTTATCTCAGTTCTATTTTGTTCAATTTAATTTAACTACATAAAACTATAATTTTAGTTAAATGCAATTTTAATTTTATGTAATTTAACGTTTTCTTTTCTTTTTTTGTGCTCTTTAATGTACCGCAGTCGGGATTATAAGTTTTATAATAACGTAATTTATTTAAGTTTTTAACTTGGGGTATTTGACTGTCAATCTCGTCCACTTTTCTATTTTCCAATGATCGCAGAAGCATTCTTCTTCTTCTTGCACCATTTTGTATCCTGTGGTATAGTTTAAAAAAATGTAATCAACAGTTCGTAAAATGATATGAAAATCGGTCAAAATCTAGTCGGACTCCCACATGGACAGTAAAATATTTGAAAAGATTATACTCAATCAAATGCTCTCACACTTCAACCGTAAAAACAACTCCACGCCAAACAATACGGTTTCACTAGGGGTAAATCGACTACGGATGCAGGTATTACCCTTATATCTCATATTTATTCTGCATGGGAGGCCGCACAGGATGCTATCGGAGTTTTTTGCGACCTGTCGAAGGCGTTTGATTGTGTTAATCATAATACGCTATTAATTTAATTAAATCATTACGGAGTTCGAAATAAAGCGTGGGATCTACTAAGATCATACCTAAGCAATAGAATTCAAAAGGCAGAAGTTAACGGCGTAAAATCTGATGGATCGGTTGTTAAAATTAGCGTTCCACAAGGTTCCATATTAGGTCCTTTCTTGTTCCTGGTATATATTAACGATCTGCCTTTCATGGTGGAGAAATTAACTGACATAGTGTTATTTGCTGATGATATTTCAATGGTCTTCAAAATTGAAAGACAAAAAGCAGATTTTGATGATGTTAAGGTGTATTGTCTTTAACCTTGAATTGGTTCACAGTTAATAATTTATTGTTAAAAGCTGGTAAAACCAAGTTATCAAATTCTCACTTCCAAATGTCAGGCAAGTTGAGACCAGTTTAGTGTTAGACAACAGCACGTTAGAATTAGTAAATGATACGAAGTTTCTTGGAATAACCATTGATAGCAAATTGCAGTGGGGACCCCACATAGATAAATTGACTGGTAAATTAAGTTCTGCGGCTTACGCTGTTAGGAACATCAGACAAAGCACGGATGTGGCTACATCTAGGCTAGTATATTTTTGATGTCCTATGGTATCTTGTTGTGGGGGAAAGCAGCGGATATTCAAACTATTTTTATTTTACAGAAAAGAGCTATTCGAGCAATTTATAATTTAAAACGAACAGACTCCTTAAGAGAGCTCATTAAAGAAATTGACATACTAACCGTAATGTATGTACACAAGATTCTTACAACATTTTCCAAACTTAGCGATAGCTGTAATGTTAACCTAAGAAATAATCACAGACTATGTGCGCCCCGTTTTAGACTCGCGAAGGTTAGCAATTCTTTCAAGGGTCAGAGCATTCTCTACTACAATAAGATACCTCTGGAGATTTTGAAATTGCCATTTGAGCAATTTAAAAATCATGTTAAAGCGACTTTGTCGAAAAAGGGATATTACAATGATCAAGATTACTTAAATGACAGGACTGTATGGGGTTAATCTGGCTCAACACAGACCTTGCTGTTAATAGTTTTGTAATTATTTATTCCTGCTTATTAATCATAACAATTAAAATTTTCATATTTGTATTAGTTAAGCACAACCTATTTTTAAAAGATATCTAAAAATCAATCTGTGGGAGTTTCTACGCCCTTCTTCTCCCACAGTGGTCCAATGTAGAGAAGAGGCAAAATTTACGTTTGCTAAGTATATGTAAATATCTACAGTAATAAAGTACTTTGACTTTGACTTTGACTTTGACCCTTCGGTAAAATCGGTTCAAGATATAAAGCTAAATAATAATAATAATAATAATAATAATAATACCTTGGACACTATTTACACACATTGATCTAGCCCCAAACTAGGATTCCCTGTATCTTGGGTACTAGACAACGATACACATTCTTATATAGATAAATATTATACTTAGATAGATAAACAACCATGACTAGGGTACGAACATCCGTTCTCATCAAACATACATTTGCCCCCACCGGGGGCACAAATACACGTCTTTTGAATGGGTGTCCCCTTATATTTATTACAATTGCGTTTAGTTCATTATTTGTTACTGTAGTGGCAACATTCTGTGAAAAAATCTACCTATTACTGTTAATGAGACACAGCTGATGGATAGACAGCGAGACGGAAGGACTGACATCGGAGGTTCAGTAATATGGTCCCGTTTGGCACCCTTCGGGTACGGAACCCTGATAAATAGTTGATGTAACTGGAACCGAGCTTGAGTCTAAATTGCCTTGAGCGCTATGATTTATATTGTTCTATTGTAAGCCCAGTGACAGGAGCTGTTGAGATTATTAAAAAACCATTTCTGCTGGTAAATAAAATAAGAAGGATTACAACTACAAATAAAGTTTTAGGTCAGAGGAGGTCAGAGGAGGTCAGAGGAGGTCAGAGGAGGTCAGAAAGTGAATCAGGTTTTGAACCTGGGTCCACAGTCTCCATAAACTAATGAGATAACTCGACAATTCCAAGATTTTAAATATGAAAAAAAAAACAATCTCTGCGTTCGTCGACCTTAGGACAGCCATCACTTTGACGAAGGTTGGTGTCCCTAAACTGAGGCACTGAAGCTGAGGCACAGAATCTCTTGGATTCGCATAATTTTTTATTTCCTATTTTTTTATATATTTTGAGTTTGTTATAACTTGTAATGGTATAATATTATCTACTTTTTAACAATACTTCGGCCTACCTTTTTGCTAGCACAACTTAATTGCTTTTAGTATTTTAGTTGGATTAATTTTGAGTCTTCTAATTATTTTAACATATAATTTTTTGGCTGTTATTTTTTTATTATTACTGAACTGCACACTATGTCTGGGCGAAGTGGTGGGTGAAGGAAGGTGAAGGATAAAAGGGGGTGAGTGAAGCGAATACGGGGTGGCAGAGACACAATTGTACCTACTTTGAGCCAGTTATTCAACACTCTATTTTGCGTGACAGGGGGCTAGTCCATTGCCGCAGCTATGGAATAATGATGGCTTCCTCACGATGTTTTCCATCATCTTTAGAACTTCCGTATAATGTACTTTAAGATAAATTAATTATCTCATTGGTACAAGCGTGCAACCCGCGACCTCGGAGCCCTTCTTGATGATTGTATGAAATTATTGTTATACAGGTGACATTAAATTAGCTGACCATATTTTGGGGAATGATAGTACCCGTAAATATGAACAACTTTCCCCAGGAAATATATGGTCGCATATGAAAAAAACTTCGTGCCTCAGTACATTTAACCGATTAGCTGGTTACATATAGGAGACCCAATATATTTTTTTTGTTTGCGACCATATGTTACTATTGAAAGTTGTTCGTAACTAATATCATTCCCCAAAATCAAACCAGCTAATTAAATGTCACCTGTATATTTTATATTATTCTGTAAAATTGTAGTCTTTGTAATGTTTCCGATTCCTATGTTTATGACATATTAAATGCTTTTAAAAGGAATTATATCAAACAATATTATTCGTAATTTTCGTAATTTCTTTATTGTTCTACACAAAACAGACATATTATTCATCATATTCATTATTCATAACATAAATATTTATTGCACACAAATATGTTACTCGTTACATTAGAAGAAAATGCATGTACAAAGGCGAGCTTATCTCTAAAAAGAGATTTCTTCCAGCAAACCGCGGCATTAAAGGAAATTTTATTATAAAAGGGTAGGCAGTGCACAATAACTAGTATAAATACAATGGAATAAATTAAATACCTATGAAATAAGGACAGTAACTACTAAATAAGTACCTATATATACTACATACACTTTATATATAAAAACATACAATAACTTTTATGAAAAAGAGAGAGGTAGTGCTCTTTAATACGTTTCGAGTGGGACTGTCTCCTACAGTGCAAGGAAGTGCGGTCCAAAGTCGGACCGCCCAAAACCCGAAAGAGTATTTATGCGCAGCTTTGTTATGCCGCGGAGTGGCTAAAAGTGAGACAGTGTGATATCTCCGGAAAAGAGATACTAAAAAAAAACATAATATGCAAGTACCAAGTCAAAGTCAAAGTCAAAGTACTTTATTACTGTAGATATTTACATATACTTAGCAACCGTCATTTTTTGCCTCTTCTCTACATTGGACCACTGTGGGAAAAGAAGGGCGCAGAAACTCCCACAGATTGATTTTTAGATATCTTTTAAAAATAGGTTGTGCTTAACTATTACAATTATGAAAAATTTAATTGTTATGATTAATAAGCAGGAATAAATAATTACAAAACTATTAACATTAAGGTCTGTGTTGAGCCAGATTAACCCCATACAGTCCTGTCATTTAAGTAATCTTGAACATTGTAATATCCCTTTTTCGACAAAGTAGCTTTAATGCTTTTTAAATTGCTCAAAGGGCAATTTCAAAATCTCCAGAGGTATCTTATTGTAGTAGAGAATGCTCTGACCCTTGAAAGAATTGCTAACCTTCGCGAGTCTAAAACGGGGCGCACATAGTCTGTGATTATTTCTTAGGTTAACATTACAGCTATCGCTAAGTTTGGAAGATGTTGTAAGGTTCTTGCGTACATACATTATATTTTCGAAAATAAATTGACTAGGTACTGTTAGTATGTCAATTTCTTTAAAAAACTCTCTTAAGGAGTCTGTTCGTTTTAAATTATAAAATGATCGAATAGCTCTTTTCTGTAAAATAAAAATAGTTTGAATATCCGCTGCTTTCCCCCACAACAAGATACCATAGGACATCACACTATGAAAGTAACTAAAATAAACTAGCCTAGATGTAGCCACATCCGTGCTTTGTCTGATGTTCCTAACAGCGTAAGCCGCAGAACTTAATTTACCAGCTAATTTATCTATGTGGGGTCCCCACTGCAATTTGCTATCAATGGTTATTCCAAGAAACTTCGCATCATTTACTAATTCTAACGTGCTGTTGTCTAACACTAAACTGGTCTCAACTTGCCTGACATTTGGAAGTGAGTATTTGATACACTTGGTTTTACCAGCGTTTAACAATAAATTATTAACTGTGAACCAATTCAAGGTTAAAGACAATACACCATTGACATCATCAAATTGTCCTTTTTGTCTTTCAATTTTGAAGACCATTGAAGTATCATCAGCAAACAACACTGTCTGTTAATTTCTCCACCATGAAAGGCAGATCATTAATATATACCAGGAATAAGAAAGGGCCTAATATGGAACCTTGTGGAACGCCAATTTTAACACCCGATCCATCAGATTTTACGCCGTTAACTTCTGCCTTTTGAATTCTATTGCTTAGGTATGATCTTAGTATATCCAACGCTTTATTTCTAACTCCGTAATGATTTAATTTAATTAATAGCGTATTATGATCAACACAATCAAACGCCTGCGACAGGTCGTAAAAAACTCCGATAGCATCCTGTGCGGCCTCCCATGCAGAATAAATATGAGATATAAGGGTAATACCTGCATCCGTAGTCGATTTACCCCTAGTGAAACCGTATTGTTAAGCGTGGAGTTGTTTTGTACGGTTGAAGAGCATTTGATTGAGTATAATCTTTTCAAATATTATACTTAGTGTTGGAAGAACAGATATTGGTCTGAAATTTGAAGGATCTCCCTTATCTCCCGACTTGAATAGAGGTATCAGTTTACTGTATTTCATGAGGTCTGGAAAAGCCCCATCGTCAACAAATTTATTGAATATATAAGCTAAGTGAGGGGTTATAACTAGAATTACTGAACCAATGACTGACTGATATACCCCACAGGTCTTCCGTATTTTTTAAGTTAAGTAATTTAAACGTTTTGACAATGTCCTGGGGATATACATGATGAAAAATTTAATTTAACATTACTGACTTATATGAAGTGGCTTCCAATCCGTCTTCGCCGGGATTCCCACATCCTCTTCACTCTCTTTAAGATTTTACATAATCCTCATTACCCTGGCTTCTTACGTGATTCGTTCACTTTTCTTTCTTCAGATAGGCCTCGGAGACCTCACACTCGGTCGCTGCTCACAACACCGCAACATAAAACTGTCGCATATGAACATGGGTTCCGACTCCGGGCTATCAAGCTCTGGAACAAACTCCCCAGCACCGTCAGGGACAGTCCATCTCTTAACATCTTCAAAAGTAGTTTGAAGGAACATTACCTTTCTCTTCTGTAGTAGATTATATTTTATTTATATATTGTATAGGTATTTATTGATATTTAAATATAGTATTTATAGGTATTATATTATTATGTAGGTTCTCATTTATTTATATGTGTAAATATGTAAGTAATTTATTATAAATATATTAAAGTCACTCTGATGTTTAGTTTTTTTTATATGTTGTGCATAATAGGTCTATCCCTTGGCATGAAACTATTTTTCCCTGTCAGCCCTGGGTTTGCTGGAAGAAATCTCTATATAGAGATAAGCACGCCTTTGTTTACTAACTATGTTTGTAATTGTCCACTAATGTGTATATGCAATAAAGTATAAAGTAAGGATTACTCCTCGAATACACTTAAATAAATAGCTACTCTCGCTGCGCGACTATAAAGCGCAATCTAGCTCGCACCTGCGCTACCTACAACAATCGCTAAGCACCTACAGAATCGGTTGTCCCGCCCGTACAGGCTAGATTGCGCCGCATTACTACGCCTGAGAGCTTATTTGACTCTGACATCACAAGGTCATCCTGTAAACTCCTGTCTCGCTTGATCACGGTAGGGTTACCTACGGGCGATTATTTGTGTTTGTGAATTTTAGTCCTCTCTTTATTTTATTCTATTTTAGAGGTGTTATTAGTACTTATTCAGGCTATTGGTAAATTCTTAGGCTAAGTAGGTACCTACCTCCTTACTTATGTTATTGTCATTTGTTTTATACTGGGTCTAAAGTGTATATTTTTAGTTAAACAATTCAATTCAAATTAAAATGAATCGATCGATTTTATTTGTGAAGAATTCCTTTAGACACCCTAAAATGTTAGGTAATTAAGTCATTGTTGTTGCAAAAATAACAGAAAAGTTGCTTATGAGGAGCGGCTAGCGCGCGACGCGACTGCCAGCCAAGCGAGCGGCAACATAACTGTATTACTGCCCATCGGGTTGGCAGGTCGAACGTACCCTAAACTCTAGAGTGAGACCCCCCTGCTATTGACTTGCTGAATATGAAATGTAATAATATTGTATGACAATCTTTTTAACCAACTAAGTAAGATTCCATATTATTCGTTTCAACTTGATATTATTTTGATATAAATTATAAAGATCCTATGAGCCTACCCTTTGAGTACTTATATACAGAAATACATCAAAGTAATCTTACAAGGGTTTTATGGCACCGAATTTTCATGGACATTATATAAGCCGAAGATATCACGGGTTTTTGAGTATTTCAGTTAGCACTTATAATAATGTATTTAAAATGGTATCGACTGCCTCTTCGTCTGTATGAAAAGGTTAAATCCAATAATCCGTTCTCAAGTACGAGCAGAAGCCAGAAAAGTTCTGGACAATTGTGATATGGAAAGTTTATAGGTTTCCGTACCTTAAAAATTAAAAAAGGAAACTTATTTTTTCCGCCTGTCCGTCTGTCAAGACTTTTTTTCTCGGGAACGCGTATATATGTCAAAATGAAATTAATATCAATAACTCGCCTTTATAGTTTATTGAAGTTGTAAAAATTAAACAAATTTATAGGTCAAAGCAATCAAACGATACTGCCAGATATATTAAAATTTTGCTGAAATTGCTTAATATTCGCAAGGGAATCAAAACCTTGTGACATTTCCCCTTGACAAAGAATCATGGAATTTGGCATGAAGCAAGGTTTTATAGCACAAATAAAGGGGAAAATGTGAAAGGATTTTTATGTTGTTGTTTGTGTCACGAATAAAAGTGTGAGCAACTTCAAGTGTGCATGTTGTAACGTTTGACAGTTTAAATTTGTCTAGATTATTATTAACACAGCTTGATCATTAGCCATTGAGAAGATAAGTTATTACGTCATGTATGGTGTGCGAGTAGGTATTTTTTTTATGAGTTACAGCGAAGGAAACAACAGAGGTTGTAAATGCTGGTTAAGACCTTGTGAATGTATCTAAGAGGTACCTATTCTTGGGAGCTGATAAGAGAATTGGTTGTTAAAAAGGATTTTTGCGTAGTTGGGTTTCAATGGCGTACAACTTTTTGTATTGTGTGTGTTATAGCTACCATGAGCTAGACCGATACAAGATTTTCTAGATTAAACATTTCCTGAACAACCTGTTTCATGACTACTAATGAACCTCTCACTCAAGAATTCCAAAAAATATTTAAAAAATCTTGTACCGACCCCCATGTCATCTAAACTCTTCACAAGCTGGTCCACATTGTACATGGTACATTATTGTAAGCGTTACTTATAATAAATACTCGCTGACAGATTTTTAAATGGTGTATTTCTTTTCGTGGCAGTAACAAAAGTGTTCTCAAAATCAAAGCAGTCCTATTTATAACATCTATTCCCTCCATCTCCCGCGTTCGTTTTCGCGGTTAAACACACCCTTCTTCAGACTATCCAAAACAGGAAATGCAATTTACACGTATTATTTCTAACACGAATTCTATAATTACTACAAATATTCTGGATAGTTCTAAAATTGGCTTTAACATTATCAAGATTTAACAAATTATAAAACATTTCAATAAACCATCAGATTAATATTAGCATCGAACGGAAATGTCTAATACATCGCTAGTTACCATTTTTAATCATGTCACTTCCTGTTACAAGTCTAAAAGATTTAAATATGAATTAAACATAATAACGATAGGACCTTCATAAATGGCTCTAAAATCAGAATAGACTTTATTATGATTTTAGAGTTCAATTTTCAAAAAAGGATATAACCAGAACAGGGTACGTCTATAACGGAAGTATTACTACATCCGGCTATAGGTTCGACAAAGTTAAATTTGAAGAAACGAGGATAGATTCATGATTTAAACCAAAGACAAATATAAACTAAAGAAATGATGATTAATTACAATTAATGTCAAACATAAAAGGATTTTAACTATCATCATAATCCTTCAAATAATCTAAACGGAAATGGAAAGTTGCTTTACGTTAGTACAAGCCGGCTCCACTAGATGGCGTTAGATGTAAGTATAGTGAAATATACAAGGTGTAACTAACAAGAGCTAACATTCGACCGTCCTGACTCTAAAGTTTGTCTCTAAACTTATACAATTACTTCTACAAAACATTATTTCTGCAAACTAGGTATACTATCTCATTATAAAACAGGGAAATAATAATATCAAGACTTTGTAAGCATGCCTCTTATTCAAGATAGGCTTCGTTATCTGCACCTGATCCCTCATTCCTGAATCTATAGTATAATAACTACAGATTCATTAATCGTATCAGACTTCCAGATCTTCAGTTTTAATATCTGCACCTGATCCCTCATTCCTGAATCTATAGTATAATGACCATAGATCCATTAATCGTATCAGACTTCCAGATCTTCAGTTTCAATATCTGCACCTGATCCCTCATTCCTGAATCTATAGTATAATAACCACAGATTCATTAATCGTATCAGACTTCCAGATCTTCAGTTTTATTATCTGCACCTGATCCCTCATTCCTGAATCTATAGTATAATGACCATAGATCCATTAATCGTATCAGACTTCCAGATCTTCAGTTTCAATATCTGCACCTGATCCCTCATTCCTGAATCTATAGTATAATAACCACAGATTCATTAATCGTATCAGACTTCCAGATCTTCAGTTTTAATATCTGCACCTGATCCCTCATTCCTGAATCTATAGTATAATGACCATAGATCCATTAATCGTATCAGACTTCCAGATCTTCAGTTTCAATATCTGCACCTGATCCCTCATTCCTGAATCTATAGTATAATGACCACAGATTCATTAATCGTATCAGACTTCCAGATCTTCAGTATCTATCTATACTATTCTTTCTTTTCTATAAATTTTAAGCATTCTTCTCAAATCATACTTTCTGTGCAATTTATAAATTCTATGTAAATTACACATTTTATTTAAATTATGCTCGTAAATCATCTAAACACAATATGATACATTATTATCCAAATTAACTACAACTTATATGTTCATCATCTGTGTTGTCACTATCAGTATCACTCTCTACAGTCACTGTAATCCAAGGACGTATGCGATCTGTTGACCAAATATTACTATATTTTCCTTTAGTTATGTTGGAACCAGGAATACTTGATACCTCGTATCTATCATTTTCTAAAACCCTTGATATCTTGAACGGGCCCGTATACTTGGGCAAAAGTTTTTTACTCTTCCCATCATTAGAAGGAGTAGGTTTTAAAATTTTCACTAAGTCACCTATCTTGTATAGCGTAGCGTCTTTTCTAGTTTTGTCAAATCTCTCTTTTTGTTGAGCCTGATTCTTCTCAACGTGTTCATTAATCTCTTGTATAATTTGTTCACTAGCTTTCCCGTTTTGTCGTGTATCTACCACTGTATCTCCTAGTATACCGTCTCCTTTTCCTAACAATCTTTTCCCAAATAACGCTTCTGAGGGCGTCTTGCCTATTCCTTTATTGAGTGTATTATTAAGTCCCCATTGTATCTTCCCTAGTTCTTGATCCCATTTGTTTTCACCTAAACTATCTGTATAGGTCCTAAGTCCATCTAAAATAGTACGGTTATACCTCTCCACTTGTCCGTTAGCCCTAGGAGTAGAGACAGCATTAAGAATGTGGCGAATTTCATATTCTGTACAGAATCTTTTGAATTCGTTTGAAGTAAAACTCGTACCTCGATCTGAGATCAACCTAACTGGATGACCGAAGATTGAAAACAACTCTATCAAACATCTGATAGCCGAGTTTGATTTAGTATTGCGTAGTGGTTTGAGTATACTAAATTTAGTAAATCCATCCACAAGTACAAATAGATATTGATTACCCCTGGAACTCTTGATAAATGGTCCTAAATGGTCTATGTGTACTGTGTGGAATGGAATATCATATTTAGGAATATTGTGTAAATAACCTTCTTTTGGTCCTGAGGGTTCTTTACCGAAAGCACAGTGTAAGCAAGATCGTACATATTTAGTTATAAATTTCTTCATTTTGGGGAACCAAAAATCTTTCCTGATCTTGTCCAAAGTTTTTTCTACCGAAAAATGTCCTACATCATCATGATTTCGTTGGCATATTTGCCACCTAGCGCTCTTCGGGACTACCCATTTTAGTTGATCTCCTATTTTTCGGTATATGCGATTGTTTTGTACGACAAAGTTTTGTCTTATATCAGTCAATTCCTTGTATTGCGAGTCTTCAAGAATGGATCGAATATGTTGAATTTTAGGATCTGTCAATTGAAGACTCAGTACCCAATCTTCTTGAGATATATGCATTACCCGAGACAAATGTTCATACTTGTCATTATCCTGTCCATCTTCAAGAGGATTTCGACTGAGCGCATCGACATGTTTCATTGTACAACCGGGTCTATATTCAATGGTACAATCGTATTCTTGCAGAGCGATCCACCAACGAGCTATCCTTGGTATTAAATCTCTCTTGGAGAAAGTTGATCTTAAAGCGTTACAGTCTGTGTGTATTGTAAAGGGTTTACCTAACAAATAAACTCTAAACCTATTGAGAGAAGTTATAACGGCAAGAGTCTCTAATTCATATGCATGAAATTTCTCTTCATCTCGCGTCGTTTTTCTACTAAAGAAAGCGATAGGTCTTAAGTCAGATTTCATATTTTCCCTTTGTAATAATATTCCTCCAAAGCCTTTTTTTGATGCATCACAATGTAATTCCGTGATGAATTCAGGATTATACAAACTCAAAATAGGTCTGATGATTAGTTTCTCTTTTAATGTTGTAAAAGACTCTTGCTGTTCTTTCTCCCACTGCCAAGCAATATCTTGTTTCGTTAGGTCAGTCAAAGGCTTAGCGATGCTAGAAAACCCCTTGATAAATTTCCTAAAGTAGCTAGCCAGGCCAATAAATTGTCGAATCTCATGCACTGATTTGGGAGTTGGGAATTGTTCTACAGCAGAAATTTTGGCTTTACCAGGTCTAATGCCCTCGACAGATATTTCGAACCCCAAATATTCTATTTCAGTTTGAAAAAAGTTACATTTATTTATATTTAACGTCAGTCCAGCTTCCCTTATGAGAACAAAGGTTTGTTCTAATTTTGCTAAACATTCTTCGAATGTCTTTCCACATATTAATAGGTCATCCATATATGCCAAAGCACATTTCTCACGAGATTTTCCCAACATTTTATTTATTGTTCTTTGAAAAACAGCTGGACAATTAACTAGTCCAAAAGGAGCTCTACAAAACTGATACAACCCATCAGGAGTTATAAAAGCTGTCAAGTGCTTACACTCATCTTTTACAGGAATCTGATAAAGTATTTATTTCCACTCAATAAATCTAGTTGATCATCTATTCTTGGGAGAGGATAATTATCTCTTATTGTCTTTCGGTTCAGTGCCCGATAGTCGACACACAATCTATATCCTCCTGTCTTCTTTGAAACTAACAATACAGGACTAGCATACTGTGATTCTGACTCTTCAACAATATTATTTTCCAGCAGCTCATTGACCATATTTCTAACTACCTCTTTTTCAGTATGACTCAAACGGTAAGGTCTGTAAACAACGGGGATTTCATCGTGTAGTTTAATTTCTAGTTCTGTTATGTCTGTACAACCAAGTTCGGCTAAGTTTTGCGCAAAACAGTCACGATTTTTGTTGATTACTTCATAAGTTCTACTTTTCTGCTCGGTTGTAAGATCAGGGTTAACATTAATTTCCTCCTTACTGAAAGGTTCTAAATGCTGTAGAGCAAAGAAGCATCTTGGCTGTCCGAACATTTCTGAACTGTCTAGAGAATCTTCACTTTCACTCAAGGTAATACCCCGAGCAACACCGAAGTCTTTTGTAAAGTAAATTGGACTGTTGAAGATATTCATTATAATAATAGCACACTTCCCGTCTTTTAATTTATACAACCCTTCCTGAATACAATACTCAACACCATTTATGTTTCGATAATTACCTTTTAGGTATATATTTGCATCGCGTACATCCTTACAGTAGCATTTAATTAAACCTACAGTTTCAATTTTAGTGTCGGAGTGTACGTATAACATGTGTTTGTTATAAATTTGGTCATTATCAAATGACGGTAACTCAGGATTAAAATCTCTGGTCATGATATTAAGGGAGCTATCTGTTTTTGTGATAATCACATTAGGTAATTCGGTGAAATCCTGTCCTACAAGTAAGGGTACGTGCAATTGTTCGTCTCTTACAACTAGCGCTGTTATCGTAGCTTCAACTGTATCAATAAGTAAAGTTAATTGCACTCTACCTAAAGGCTGAACACGTACATTCGCCAATCCATGAACTGTCGGTATACTATCAGTCGCAATTGCTAGACCTATTTGGGTGGCCAATCTTTGCGTAATTAGTGTGCAATCGCTTCCCATATCAACAAAGCACTGAGTTTCTTTTACATTATTAATCAGAGCTCTTTTGTAATATTTATGGCTAGGATCGGCTATGCTGTTTATAACAAGAACCTGTTTTTCAGTATTTTTCTTTTTACGCGGACAATCATTGGTTTTATGACCGTATAACTTTTGCTAACCATATTTCAATTCGGCTATTTTTGATAGATGGGTCAAACTCTGGGATCATGTTTTCATTGCCTCTAGTGGATAAACCTGGTTTTAGTGACTGTAGGAGTTTATAAAATTCATCGAAAGTTACTAACATGCCTGAATTAGACGAGTCAGTTTTATTTCTAACCTGTACGTCCAGCACCGTATTACTCGTCGCTGTAGCACTCGGGTTCACGTTTTCTTCGTCTCGTCCGGTCGTAGAACTACTTGACATCATAGCAGCTGGGTCGTCAACTCCGATTGCAGAATTGCTCGACGTCATGGCGACTGGGGCATCTCGTCCGGTCGCAGCATTGCTTGACGTCATGGTGACTGGGCCATCTCGTCCGGTCGCAGCATTGCTTGACGTCATGGCGACTGGGCCATCTCGTCCGGTCGCAGTATTGCTTGAGGTCATGGCGACTGGGCCATCTCGTCCGGTCGCAGAATTTTCTGGATCATGTACTCGTATTGCTGAAGAAGTACCTGGGGTTTGAATGCTTGAAGATCGTATGGAATTCTCCTTTGAACGCCTGACGTCCTCATTGTGGATACGACGTCGTTGTGATGAAGTATCCCTGGCCGATTCACGAAATCTCTTTTTTGATGGACTAATATTTCGTTCCCGCGATCGGCTCGTTCTAGGTGTCCTGCGGCTTCTATCACGATCTCGACGTTTACCACGCCGATAGCTTCTAGATCTTGAACGTGATCTTCTGGATTTAGAGCGGTCCATCGTGGGGCAGTTGAAGAATTTGCTTCTTTCGTCCATCCCACTTCTGATAATAAATACTCGCTGACAGATTTTTAAATGGTGTATTTCTTTTCGTGGCAGTAACAAAAGTGTTCTCAAAATCAAAGCAGTCCTATTTATAACATCTATTCCCTCCATCTCCCGCGTTCGTTTTCGCGGTTAAACACACCCTTCTTCAGACTATCCAAAACAGGAAATGCAATTTACACGTATTATTTCTAACACGAATTCTATAATTACTACAAATATTCTGGATAGTTCTAAAATTGGCTTTAACATTATCAAGATTTAACAAATTATAAAACATTTCAATAAACCATCAGATTAATATTAGCATCGAACGGAAATGTCTAATACATCGCTAGTTACCATTTTTAATCATGTCACT
Organism: Argyresthia goedartella; assembly: GCA_949825045.1. Taxonomy (NCBI): domain Eukaryota; kingdom Metazoa; phylum Arthropoda; class Insecta; order Lepidoptera; family Argyresthiidae; genus Argyresthia; species Argyresthia goedartella. The sequence continues at coordinate 3,715,098 of OX463823.1, read as the reverse complement.
TCCTGTTACAAGTCTAAAAGATTTAAATATGAATTAAACATAATAACGATAGGACCTTCATAAATGGCTCTAAAATCAGAATAGACTTTATTATGATTTTAGAGTTCAATTTTCAAAAAAGGATATAACCAGAACAGGGTACGTCTATAACGGAAGTATTACTACATCCGGCTATAGGTTCGACAAAGTTAAATTTGAAGAAACGAGGATAGATTCATGATTTAAACCAAAGACAAATATAAACTAAAGAAATGATGATTAATTACAATTAATGTCAAACATAAAAGGATTTTAACTATCATCATAATCCTTCAAATAATCTAAACGGAAATGGAAAGTTGCTTTACGTTAGTACAAGCCGGCTCCACTAGATGGCGTTAGATGTAAGTATAGTGAAATATACAAGGTGTAACTAACAAGAGCTAACACTTATATTAATGAAAGTAGCTAGTGTATGTTTATCAGGTTCTCCGAAAAACCCAATTGTATGTACGTAATCAAACTTACAAGAAAATCTAGACGAGACCGGAATTTCCTAAAGCCAGAGGTATTTCTGGATAATAATTCGTTTTTTCCACATACCAGTTTCACATAATATATTGCCTAGCATGACTTCTTGCTAATGCAAGGAATTATTGAAATCGGTCTAAATTTTACAATTTTATCATCATTACAAATCAATAATTAACACCAAACATTCAATCATTGGGACCGCATATCGTCCATCGCGGCTTGATGTTGACACTTTTTTGAATCTATTACTGACTCAATAACTTATTTTGTTAAATACGACCGACTGATTTTGCTGGGGTCACTCAGATAGAATTAATATAAATTTAGATAAAATTAATATTAAAGTCATTTAATATTAATTTTATCTACACACGTATCATAAACCGTCTTTACTGCGTCCAAAAACTACACGTTACGACCATCATAATGATAAACTTCTTGGTAAAAACTCATTTCTTATCTGAATATTGATAAATTATGACCATAATGTACAAAGATTTGGCAAATTATGACATTCAAATTTAGTAGTTTGTCTGTGAAGTTGGTACTACCGAACAAGCTAAACAACTGCAAAGCAATGATCAATGCCACAATGCCGGTCGAAAATGCGGTTCCTGAACACATCAAAGAGAGTTATGATATGTGTGTAGATAAACTAGTGTATGTAACTGTAGATAATTAGGCATTAAAACTCTCGGGTGATATTATTATGAAATAATAGCCTCCATTATGTAGCAGTCACATAAACTAGTATTATGGACAAGAACGACATTCATTTTTGTTTAAACGATTGGCCTGACATAACATGTAAGTGATCCGACTCACTTTACGGAACACAGCCAGACAACAGACTATAGACCTTATTTGTGCATACTTCAAAGCAGGGTTTGACAACCCGTTTACGCCCTCCGTCCCCATATGAGGACTCAATTGTACCGTCAATTGAAAAATATTAATAGCTATTCTTGTTTCTAAGGTGAATACGTTAAGATAAATAGTGCATCTTTGGTAATAAAACACAGTAATACCTATCTGAACAACATTATAGTGGTTAAAATAGTTTTTTATCTGGCGAATTGGTTCCCAAAAGTAAGTATTCTTTATTTTCTATATTTTACAATATATATGCTTATTGTATGTTATAGATTATTACAATATTAACCCCCTTTATGTTATATGCCCACGTAGGCAAGCAAAACTTTGTTTTCGTACTTAGAATTTAACAAATTATAGGGGTGTCCCCAATTGGGGCCAGTGGGCATATAAGTGGTAATTTTCTCCTTATTTCGTCCGTAGGTAAATAATAATTAAATAATGGCGCGACGTGCATTTAACCATCGCAACGAATATCGCGGACTCCAGGAGGCAGTTGAGGCTATTCTGTGTGAGGAAGATGCCAATGCGGAGATTGCGTTAGTAACACTTCCTCCTGATCCGAGTGTTCGCACCGATGAGGAAGAAGGCGATGATGACAATATCCAGGGTAATAACATTCCGCAAGATGTGCCAGGAATGGTAGAAGTGCTTGTGAACAGAGAAGAAGAACAATGGAGCGACAGCGATAACGAGCCTTTATCTGCGTCCAAAAGACCTAGATCTACAATCTAAGAGCCTCGCTGGCGTAAATGTTTGCCTACCTACCAACCTATTCCATCCGCTGATGATAATGTATCTTCTCGGCTGCAAAATTTGGTTGATAAGGTTAAAAACCAAAACCCTGTGAATATTTTTGAAATGTTCTTTGATGAACGGTCGGTCATGACAATGATTTCTCAGTATTCGCAAATGTATGCCATGCCGCACAAAATAATAAGCATGACTTCCATGTATCTATTGAAGAATTTAAAATATTCTTTGGGATTCTTCTGCTGACTGGTTATCATGCACTGCCCAGAGAACGTTTATATTGGTCTCTGGATGAAGACTGTAAGGTATCCATCGTCGCAAATCGTCGTATGTCAAGGAACAGGTTTCTCGAAATCAAAAAATACCTGCATTTTAGTGACAATACTGCCGCGGCCGAAACATCAGACAAGATGTTCAAAGTATGTTCTCTCGCTGACATCCTCATCAAGAAATTCTTGCAGTGGGGCGCATTCCATCAAGATTTGTAGATAGATGAGTCAATGGTGAAGTATTTTGGGCGTCATTCTGTGAAAAAAAAATATAAGAGGTAAACCAGTACGAATTGGTTATAAAAATTGGATGGTAACAAGTTCTGATGGATACTGTTATGGTTATGATATCTACTGTGGTAAATCGTCTGCACCTATTTTTTCAGAACCTCTGGGTACGAGGGTGGTGAAGCAGCTTCTTGAAATTCAAAATTCAAATTCAAAAAGAGTTTATTTCCATAAGAAACACATAGGTAACATTTGGAGAATGTCAAATCTTAAACTAACACATGTATAAGATACAGGGAAATATAGAACTCAATTTGAATTCCGTCACCTCAATGTTTTAGATGCTGGAGGCAAAGAGGCGACTAGAAACCTCCAGCTTTATACGTTTTTTTTTACAGAATTGGAGCAAACACCTTCCCAAGCTTTCTTGTCTTCTACATAATCTGATATTTTGTAGTAAGCTTTTTTACATAAGTGATTTTTAACAACATTTTTAAATTTATTTACAGACAATTCTTGCAACTCAGTTGGTATTTTGTTGTAAAAGCGATTACATTGCCCTTTAAAAGATACCTACCATACCTTATGGAGCCTAGTAGTAGATATAGCTAGTTTATTCCTATTTCTAGTGTTAACATTGTGCCTGTTAACATTGTGCTATTCTTAGGAAATTTATCAATATTTTTGTGGACGTACATTACGTTTTCATAAATATACTGACACGGCACTGTCATAATGTTAATTTCTTAAAATTTACAACGCAGTGACTCTCTGGGACCTACATTGTAGATTGCACGAACAGCCCTCTTTTGCAGCACAAATATTATGTTAATGTCTGCAGCGTTCCCCCACAGCAGTATGCCGTAAGACATAATGCTATGGAAGTAGCTGAAGTAAACTAGTCTAGCTGTTTCCACGTCCGTAAAAAGACGGATTTTTTTGACTGCATAAACTGCGGAACTGAGTTTTTTCGATAGCTTATCTATGTGTGGGCCCCACTGAAGCTTATTATCTAAGGTGATTCCTAGGAATACCGTGCTATCTACAATTTCTAAATTTTCACCTTTAACATTAACATTAGTCGAGACTTGTTTAACATTGGGGAGTATAAACCGAATACATTTAGTTTTGTTATTGTTCAGTAAAAGATTATTGGCACTAAACCAATTGATTACCTTTGAGATTGCATTATTCACATGAATGAATGAATGGATACTTTATTGCACAAAACAAACATACAGAGATATACAAAGAAAGATATATGTACAAGAGGCGCGCTTATCTCTATAAAAGAGATTTCTACCAGCATACCCAGATAGGAAAGAAAAGTGGATTGTGAGAGTAAAACCTATTTGCATAACAAAATAATTCATACACAATAATAATATAAGTAGGTACATATACCTAATACTACTACTACACCTAATTTATTATTATTATTATTATTAGTTTATTATCCAGAATTATACAATTCTACATTCTAAATCAATTGATAAAATTAAAATTACAAAACAATTAAATTACAACACATACAATACAATACAATACAATTAAATTGGTCTATGATATTCACTCCACTTAAGATGGATAGGACTAGCACTCCATTCACGCACTGCACTAATTATGTGATTGTCAGAGCTGAAGACCCTGGCGCGTTGTGCGTGGGTGCGCTGGCGCAACAGCGCGGCCCAGCCCGGCGCCCTCCCCGCGCAGAACATCTCGCTCGCACTGCAGGCGCGGGGCAGGCGGAACATGGCGCGCCACGCGTTATTGTATTGCACACGGATACGGTTAATGTTGGCTTGTGTGTACTTGCTCCACAGCTCCACAGTATACACGCTTGTGCAGTATGACAGAAAGAGCTGTTGTTTCACATCCTTGCTACATCTTGTGAATCGCCTCGCCAACATGTTCGCCCTCATGGCGATAGTTCTGCGCTGTCTTTCTATATCATCATCATCTGACAGTGAACTCTTGATGATATGGCCAAGGTACTTAACTTTGTGGACCCTGCAGAGGCTCTGTCCATTTAGCTCCAACGGGAGTTCCGTGTTCGGTGTGTTGGATGACTCGAAGATCATGTATACCGACTTCTCTGCGTTATACAGCATGTTATGTGTGGCTGCATATGTTTCACAGATATGCAGTAACTCCCTCAATGCTGTTACACTTGGTGCCAAGAGTACCATGTCGTCTGCATACGCCACATTGTTGATCATGCAGCCGTTCATGGAGCACCCGACTCCTGCTTCCGTCAGCTCTTCGCTCAGCCCGTCCATATAGATATTAAATAGAACCGGTGACATACTCCCTCCTTGTCTCACACCGCAAGATAAATGAGTCGGATCCGATGTGACTCCGTTCCAGCGCACGACGTTGGTTTGTTGTGAGTACCATCGGCTCAGTGCGTTCACTATTGGTTCTGGCACTCCTCGATCCCTCAACTTCTGCCACAGTAGGCTATGTTGTACTCGGTCAAACGCCTTGCTCAGATCCAAGTAGCTGGCATAGACTGACGTCTTTCTCTGCTTGTAATATTGTGCTACTTGTTTGACTGTATAAATGGCGTCTGTCGTCGAAGCATTCCGTTTAAACCCAAACTGGTTATCACTGCTGCCTAGGTATGGTTCTGCGATGTGGTTGAGAACTTTCTCAAACAATCTTGCCAGGATAGTAGCGAGTGACACTGGACGGTAATTACTTGGGCTGGATAGGTCTTTCTTTTTGTTTTACAAATCGGTACCACTACAGTTTCCACCATGGCTTTCGGTATATATGCCGTTCTCAGCATTGCTGTGTATAAGTTAGACAGAAGAATAGGTATGAATCTGCCTCCATTCTGCACATGCTCAATGCTAAGGCTGTCTATGCCCGGCGACTTGCCTCTCGACACACCCTTTATTATTTTAAATATGCACTCCGGTGATACGTCAACTTCGTCGTGTTTCTGCTGAGCGTACTGCCCGGTCTGACTGGTAGAATTCTGTGTCATATTGTCGGGTTGAAGAAAAATCCTGCTGAAGTTATTAGCGATTTCTTTGTTATTAGTCTCACCTCCAATATGCGACGGCGTTGGAATTCTGACTTTCAGTATTTTGTTGGTTTGTTGCCAAAATCTTCTAAAATCTCCCTGCTTCATACTATTGGCAATTTTATCCATTACTATCTTGTCCTCCAATCGCCGGCACTTTTTGCGTTCCCGTTGAAATACCGTACGGCATTGTCTGCGCTTATCAGCTGATGAGCCTGTGATCGGTCGTCCATCTTGGTGCCATAGAAGTAGTGCGCGTCTAGACTCGGCATATGACTCCGCAACATGCTCACTCCACCCCGGTGTTTTCTTCCGACGCTTATTAATCTGTCTGTTGGTGCTGAAAGCTGTCATTGCGGCATATTGCATTGTAGACACTAATGCGTTGTACATGGAATCTATGGATTCATTACCAGAGAACGGGACTTTGAGTAGTTCACGTGTATGTTTTTCGACTATCTCAGTATAATGCGCTATATGATTAATAATCCTCGGATTCCATTTCCAGTGATTATGTAGCTTCTGAGTGTTCAAATTGGATACATCCTCGCATGACACCAGGCTGTCTATTTGTAACTCCACATATATAGGTCTATGGTCTGTCCATGCCACGCCGTAATCGATGCATATGTTGTTTACTATCACACCGACCGTCTCAGTCGCAATAACATGATCGAGCCACGAGGTGGTCCCATGAGCATAACTCACGTATGTGTATGAAGAATCGGGAAGTCTTTCTTTATCTATATACTGGTATTTGTACTCACTACAGAATCCTTCCAGCTCTTTACCAAATATCGAGGTAGGGTCCGCGTTGAAGTCGCCGGCGATAATACAGTGCGCCGTTTTGCGTTCCTCCACTATCGCGTTAATTTGTGCAAGTATTTCGCAGAATTCCGGCAAATTCTCGGTCTTCATAACTGGCATGTAGACGGTAATAAAAAGTATAGTATGTACCTCCGATAGCGTTATCTCCACAGCTGCTATCAGTGTAGATTCGCAATCTATGCTGACCACTTGTAAACATTTGTTATACAGTACTCCAACTCCGCCGTACGGGCGTCCTCGTAGTATGTCAGCTGATGTATCGACAGCTGATGTGCCGATGCTGCCATGTTTGTCTGATATCTCGTTCAGGAATTGTAAATCATGCGGCAATAGCCAGGTTTCTTGAAGTAAAATCACGTCGCATGAGTCACACATATCGGCAAGAAATTTCTCCACTCTGTGAGCTGATTGACAGTTTATGGTTGCTATTTTCAAGGTTGTGTTTTTCGACGCGAATTTTATTTTTTGATAGGGGGTCACCTTTCTTGGTGTTTAGAAAGCAGCGTCCAACTACCACTCCTTCAGGCCACATATCATCATCAAGAATCTTCTCCAGGTCTTGCCAATATATTGTTATGGTATAGGCATTGTTGATGGTGTTTTTATTAGACTCGATTTTAATGATAGTTATCTGACTCTTCTGTAAGTGTTCTTTGAGGTCTCCTTCTTGAACTGATGATTGCAGGTTTCCAACATATATACATGCAGTGCGAGGTGCTGCCTGTATTTTTGAGGTAGATTTTGATTTCCCGATGATGTTTTTGTTACGTTTTCGGGTTCTCTTAGTCACCAAGGTAAAGCCGTCGTCATCTGTGTTTACATTGCTACTTTTCTTTCTATTGGTGTTATTATTGATTATGTTTTGCTTCTCGACGATGTAATTTGGATGTTTAGATTTCTTGTTGACCACTTGCGAAAATGACAAGGGCCTTGTGATATCTTTGTAGTGCGATTTCACGGTCTGTAGTTGCGTAGAAGCACAGCAGTCAATCGCAGCTTTAGTTGGTGTTGTAGGAGTCGCAGGTTTCGATGTACTCACGTGGGGCTTGTCCGTTATCGTATTTTTTTTAAGATGTCTTGCCCACTGGTCATACCCATACCCATTGGCCCGCTGTCCACCATGCAACCACCGTTGTTGAAAACCGGTTTCATAATCGAAGGTGTCTTCATGCATTCCTTTATAGCTGAGAGCTCACAAATGATGGCTTTTATATCGTCTTTAGATGCATACATATTCCGCATGCTATTTAGATCCCCCTTTAAAGCCACAATGTCCTTGAGGAGTCGTGTTACATCGACGTGATCAAATGTAATAGGGGGTAGTTGGCATCTCCTTTGGTTCTATATCTTTGAGAATCCGAATGATGTCTTCTATGTCCCTCTCTTCGTTGCCATCTCTTCTTCGTTGTTTCATTCTTCCTTCAAATGATGTTTTGGTCAGAGCTTCATTGAGGTTAGCTTTTGATCGCTCGATGAATGCACCGAAAAATTACTTTTGCAGATCTGGATCAAGCTGATCTCATCCATTACTTTTATTTTGTTCTGGATAAATGATAATAACTCATCAATAACTATGTTGCACGAATCACATTTCGTTTTATTGTTAGCCATTTTGACCGCGTTACGTAAGCTGCGTCTCGCGCGAGTGCTGCGAGCTAACTGATAATTTATATAATATAATATACATACATACATATCATACACATACAAGTTATATACATACATAAGATACACATACAAATTATATAAACATACTATGGAAGAGAGAGGTAATGATCTTTAAAGCGAATCTTAAAAACGTTAAGTGACGGACTGTCCCTGATGGCACTGGGGAGCTTGTTCCAGAGCCTGATAGCACTGATCCTGAATCCTTGCCCATATGCGACTGAGTTGTGTTGAGGAGTTGCAAGCAGCGACCGAGTGTTTGATCTCCGAGACCTATCCGAAGAAAGAAAATCAAACCGATCACGCAGGAAGCTGGGGTAGCGAGGGTTGTGCAGAATATTGAAGAGTAGAATGAGAACATGGGTATCCCGGCGAAGACGAATTGGAAGCCACTGCAGTTCCCTACGATACTGGGAGACATGGTCATACTTACGCAGTCCGAAGACAAACCGAATCCCGAGATTTTGAAGTCGCTCGAGTTTGTTCAGTTGCTCTTCGTTCGCGCTGATCCAGCTGACATCTGCATAATCAATGAGAGGAAGGAGAAGAGACTGGGCCAGAGTAATTTTAGTATGACGAGGCAGAATGTTTTGAAGGCGCCTGAGGGAGTGAAATGTAGCAAAGACTCGTCTACTAACTTCGCAGACGTGAGCAGACCATGAAAACTGATTGTCAAAGATAACTCCTAGATTTTTTGCCTTAGTACTGTACGGAATTATGGTTCCATCATAAGTTACAGGAACAAGAGGCAGATGCTGTAACACACTATGGGAGTGTCTGGAGCCGACAATCACGGCTTGCGACTTACTGGGATTGACAAGTAGTCCATGAGACAGAGCCCAGCCCCTGATGATCTCGAGATCGGCATTTAATGCACTCACAGAAGAAATCATATCACTTGGAGAGAAATGGCGGTAGATTTGCAGATCATCGGCATAAAGATGGTAAGAAGAAGAAATGGCATCCGAAATGGAATTGATGAAGACGGAGAAAAGAAAAGGGGAAAGAATACCACCCTGAGGAACTCCAGAAGAAAGGTCGCACTACTCCGTGGAAGTCTCCTCGGTCCTAATACGCTGCTGACGACCTCTCAGGTAGGAGCCGAACCAGACAGCCGAGCAGACATTCAGGGACTTCAGTATCTCAACGAGGATGTCAAAATCAACACAGTTAAAGGCACTGCTAAAGTCTAGTAACGCTAACACAGTGATCTGCTTGATATCCATTGCCGATTCAATGTCATCGGTCACTTTAAGTTAGGCCGAGACGGTACTATGTCCCGGCCTGAATCCGGACTGGAATTGATTCAACAGCCTGTTAGAGGAAAGATAGGAAGAGAGTTGAGTGTGGACAATCGATTCAAGGACTTTGGAAAGGAAAGGCAGGATAGATATTCGACGATAATCTTTAAATGAAGATGGATTTGAGGTTTTGGGAAGAGGGATAACTAACGCCTTTTTCCACACATTAGGAAAAGAACACTGAGATAGAGAGAAGTTAACAATATGTGCAATGGCAGGTAGGAGGAAATCAAGGATGCTGTTTATCATTCTCGAGCAGATACTGTCGTCACCCACAGCTTTTGAGGAGATGGCAAGCACTGCCTTCTTAACCGTGTCAATTTCGACAAGACTGAAGTCGAATGGGGTGGTGGTGGGAGATGACTTGGAGCGCAGAGAATGCAGGGTAGCATCTTTAACAGAGGGATTCATTACAACAAGAGGGTCGGAGAAGAAACTATTAAGACCATTGAGATCGACATCACCAACCAATTGATTCTGGGACTTGCCAACACCAAGGGTTCTAAGGAACTTTATTATGGTGAAGACAGATTTCAAGGAAAAAGATGTTCTGCCGACTCAGAGTACACATTCGAGGAAGCACTTACAACTCTACAAGGAATGTCGGAGCGGAGGTAAATGGCTACACCACCACCTGCCTTCCCAACTCTGTCGTTCCGATAGAGCCGGAAATCAGTCAATGAGTACATGGTGGATGGTAGGGACGGTTTGAGAAACGATTCTGATATAAGAATTCCATCCACATGTTTGCCACTAAACACCTCAAGTAGGTCCAGGTAACTGGAGTGGATGCTCTGGGCATTTATATGAACGAGGTTAAGATTATTCTCCAGGCCACCAAAGACAATCGAGAGTTTGGCCGATAACGATTCCTCCACAATGGAGGTGTCGTTCGCCACATTTGTATAATCATCGCTAGATGAACATGGTAAAATACAGTTGTCAAAAATATTACGTATGCTATCCATATATAATAGTTTAAAATATAATATTAATACTTATAAATACAAATATATATGCTTGTTTTTACTTAATTATAAATATATAAAATATCTACTATCTTAATCACACCAAGTTACTTGCCTGAACCAGTCCTACACTGGGTCTGCTTGGAGAGGAATAAACTAGGCACATAGATGGAGAATTAACAGTAACACAATTTTCGAGACAAATACGTAATGCTGGGTCATAACATAATCTTAACTTATAATCATCATTATCAAACACAAAACAAAATATATGCATGACAAAAATTCAATGTTACATACAATACTTGGATCAAAACATGCAAAGGTGAAACGCAAAAATAGAGAAAAAATAAATAAATAAAAAGACAAGTGTGTTCTGTGGACAAGTTTGTGTCAACAATAGATTGACAGATGATGACATTAGGTATAAAATTTTAACAGACCATGAAGCGAAAAAATATAATTTAACTATGAGAATCGAGGGTTGTAAGGAGAAAAGTACAAAAATTCATTCCCACGCGAAAATAAAATCGACTTGTGTGTAACCCGACCAAAATGCGAAGTGTGGTAAGGAGACCGCGTCGCCGACGAATCATTTCTTGATTGCAGTCACCTCAGCCTTCTTGACGCCGGCGCCGGGACGACGTTTGGGTATTGGGGCAGGTGGCGCAGCAGCAGGAGCACCAGCCGCCGCTGGCTTCCGCGCAGGAGCGTCCTTGCCCCTGGGCTCAGTGGCAGAAGATGGAAATTTGTCAATCAACTCCTGCAGCTCCATCATCGACTCGACCTTTTGCCTGCACTTGTTTGGGAGCAACAGGACGATCCTGCCTTCCGATGACCAACAGTTCCGCATGCCGAAGTGCTTCCTGCCAGCTGCAAATACCTCATGTCTCGGCTTAGTCAGGAATTCTGACAAAGATATGCCTGTCCCTTTCAATACAGTCTTGCCTTACCAGGCTTCTGACCGGGACTTGAAGGACATAAACCTGACAAGCAATGGACGAGGTTTCGATTGCTTGCTCTTTGACCCAAGCCTATGGGCGACACCAACATCCAAAGCGCACTGTGGTGGCAACTTCATTTGGTTGCGCAACACTGCCCGAACAGTTTCATCAGCCTCCTCATCAGCTACCTCCGGCACTCCATGCAAGAGAAGGATCTTGCGCCGTGATGCCTGCTCCAGACGGTCTTGTCCTACCAGCAACAGCTCCATTTGGCCGCGCACCAAGTCCAAGGCACCCCACACAAAGGCCTTGAACTCCGTAAATTCCTGGGCAATGGTGCTGATCTCTTGTGGATTACTTGACAGTGACATTGTGGCTTTCTCCTTGAGATCCTTCTCATATGCTGCCATCTGGGTATTAAAAGTGGTCTTGATCTGCTTCATCTTCTTGTCTAGCATTGTGTACAAATCCATGACTGTGTTCTAGTGATGAATTGAGGTGAGATGTTGAGATGTAAATTATTGACCCAGTGTAAGGGGGGGGTTCAGGCCTAGTTTTAATGAAAATTATTTCCATTAATTAAGGATTTAGATTTTTAAATGAAATTATTTACAGATACACACTTTTTTGTTGTTTACTTTAGGCTACCCTCTTCAAGCAATATGAATCACATCGTCAAATTTCAAACTGCGTCGTTTCATTTTAAACAGTACAATCTCATGATTATCTCTGACAAGATGTGGCAGATCATTAATATAAACCAAAACAGGAATGATCCGAGTATTGAACCCTGCGGTACACCCATAGTAACAACAGACCCTGGAGATCGTTTTCCATTAATGTCAACTATCTGTATCCTGTCATTTAGATAAGTAGAGAGAAGATCTAAAGAGTTATCCCTAATTCCATAGTGATGTAATTTCCTGATCAATATCCCATGGTCAACGCAATCAAAAGCCTTAGACAAATCGCAAAATACTCCTAGAGCATCATGCGACTCCTCCCAGGCATCATATATATGTGATATTAACTCAATACCGGCATCAGTAGTTGATTTGCCTTGTGTAAAACCAAATTGTTTACAGTGGAGCATGTTGTTGGTGTTGAAATGTGTAAGAAGTTGATTTAAAATTACTTTTTCAAAAACTTTACTAAATGTAGACAATACCGATATCGGTCTGAAGTTAGAAGGATCCGATGTACTACCCGATTTAAACAAAGGTACTATTTTACTGTGTTTCATTAAATCAGGAAACACGCCAGATTCAATAGATGCATTAAATATGAAAGCTAAATCAAGTGCAATAACATTTATTAGGGGCTTCACAACATGAACAGAAATATCCCAGAGGTCTGCAGTTTTCTTAACATTTATTGATTTAAAGGCTTTAATAATATCTTTATCATCTACATAATTAAACGAGAATTGATTTTCACATCTAGGTACATAGTATTTTAGCAAAGATTCAGCGACTACTTTGGAAGAGTCTAAAGACTTTGTAGTAGAGATTGGGATGTCAGTAAAAAAAAAAACAAAGAGTCTAAAGACTTTGTAATAGAGATTGGGATGTCAGTAAAAAAAAACAAACGCTTTAGCTACATCAATATCATTTTTGAAAGTAATATCATTAATTTTTAATTCATATTCATTGTTTTTAATACTGACCTTTCCAGTCTCACTTTTAATTATATCCCAAGTTGATTTAATTTTGTTATAAATTTTTCTTACTTTAGATCTGACATAATTTGATTTTGCAATTTGACAAACTTTTATAAAGATTTTTGACTACTTTTTTACTTTATCCATGAACTATGATTCCATTGTTTTTCACTATATAATTCGTATAAATGTTGTCTACTTTTAAGTATACCTAGTGTGGCCCACTTACTAAAGTTCAGTTTGTCTGAGACCACAATCGATCTGGTAGTAAATACTGCATTGAACGCATTGCTGAATTTGTAAAAAAAATACAATATGACTCATAAGGGACATTATTCGAGTAATTGATAGGTAGTTTGCTATCCCAATTCAATTTAAACCTTTCAAACCGATGTGCAGTCACAGGTATGTATTGTATCTTTCTTGTAGAACTTTTTTAAGTTGAATTTCTAGTCTAATGTATTGACCTAAATGATTTGATTGACTTCTAAATTACTTATAATTTTTTTAAGTACAATTTTTTCATTTGGATAAGCAAATATATTGTTTATACAATTTGCTGAGGTTTCTGTTATTCGAGTAGGTTCCATGAAAAGTGGCTTTAAGTTGTGTGAATTAAATAAGTTAGTTAGTTTAGTACTAAGGGAGTAAGTTTCTAATAAATTTACATTGAAGTCTCCACATATCATAAAAGAGTTTTGTTAGATTTTGATACTTTAAATAATATGTCATCCATGACTTTTTCAAAAACATCAAATGAAACTGATGGTGGGCTGTAAACGCTTATTACAATTATGCGCTCCAATTCAACACATGCTACTTCAATGTGGCTTTCAACTGATAAACATACTATGTCATTACGATTTTTCACGATTTTTCGCGATGATTTTTCATTACGATCTACGATTCAATCGTATTGACTATGTCAATGCGATTGAAAAACTGGAAACTACTCCAACCGATCACGTCGTATACTTTGACAATTGTTTTACGAGTTACGCTTTGCTACGAGATCTACGCCAATCTGGATATCGGGCGACTGGTACTGTTCGCGAAGGAAGAACTAAGAAGTGTCCATTGGTGCCTGTAAAAGAAATCGAGCAGAATTTGACTACAGATTTGATGCAGTCAATCAAATTTTGTTTGTTCGATGGCTTGACAATAGTGTGTATACAATGGGCACAAATTTTGATACTGTTTTACCATTAGTAAAAGTGAAGAGATGGAGTGCGACGGAAAGGCAGAAAGTCGATGTCAATATCCCCCACGTATTCCAAAGATATAATCGGGGAATGGGAGGGGTGGACCAAGCAGATCAGTCCATCTCACTTTACCGCACTGCCATCAGAGGCAAGAAGTGGTGGTGGGTTTTATTCACTTATGCTGGATCTAGCAGCAGCTAATGCATGGCGTGTCCACCTTCTGACCAATGACACAAAGCTAGATCAGCTTCACTTTCGACGCTGTATTGTTCGTCACGATTTGAGACAAACAAACGCGCAAAGTGTACGTCCATCAGCTTCTTTGATGCCAAGTTTGCAGTACGACGGCAATGGACACTATGCTCGAAAACTTGGACATCAGATGAGATGTGCAGTATGCCATAAAAAAGCACGTTGGCAGTGTAAGAAATGCTTAAAAACATTGTGCTTCGAAAAGGAGTGTTTCGAATTTTTCCATACCAAATGAGCCCAGTGGCCCCATTTGAGGACGGCATTTTTTTCCAAGAAGGCAATATAAAAGTTTTTCTTTTTTTTATGTTTTTCTTATAAATAGGTTAGTATCCATCCAAAAATAAAGATAATTTGATAATTCTACTTCTGAGTTTTATTTGGGCGCAAATGGGTTTAAAAACGGAAACAGACACCTAGACGTATTACTTGGGCATTTTTTATTTACAGGCCCCAGTTACAAAATTGATTCCATAACTTTCATAGCATTGGTTTTCAAGTAATTATTTTTTTATTTTTAGATTAACAAATTTACTATGAGATTATCTTATTTTGAAAAATGTAAAGTCATGCTGCTAAAACAATTATTTCTGTGATTTTAAGAAGTTTTTGGTTCAATTTTGTTGCCGCATTCAATTTCACTTTATTATTAAAACACAATATTTCTGATCAAATTATTTATTTATTACTTATTTTGAGAAGCAATGTATGTGCCTGAATGTAAATATTTATGTATATGTTTATGTCTTGCCAAGTGTGACAAGCTTCCGGCTATAACGCCTACGCACGGACATCGCGAGATATTGACAGATGCCAGTGATCAGCACCAATAAGCACGGTGGGTTTAGCGTCAGTGTAAGTCAAATCATCGGCAAGTGATCGTTACACTGTACGGTTTGTTTGGAAATTTTTGCATGTTGAAGCGGAGTGAGCGCATACCTGGCATAATTCACTTAAAATCTATCAGGTTCATGTTTTCCTTGTATGTAAAAATCTATGTTAGACATTATAAAATTTTATGTAAGCCAACTACAGCAATGCCAGTTATAAACTCTTATAGCCCTGACATACCTATGGGATCGGTGATGTTAGAGTAAATTATCGATGCTGTACTGCCGTCATTTAGGATGTGAAGGTCCTTTGAGGTCCTTTTAATAAGTGATACCACTATTTATAACGTGTTGTGTGATCGTGTTCTGGTTGACGTTGCAATATGGTCACGAGAAATACCTGTATTAGAAAACTACACATTTTGGTTTGACAGCTTTTGTGTAGCTGGCGAGCAGCAAGACGCCAGCTGGACATCACTTTTATACATAATTGCATACCTACGTTTTTCTTACTACGAACTCGGTTTTCTTCAGCGGTGCTTTACACCCCGTATTGTCTTTTTATGTAGTAGGCCCTTTATGATTAAGCGCAATTGCACACATTTTTTTATGGAACGCTTGGGTGTTGGGTGTGTGCGGTGATGTAAACGCATGTGTGTAAAAGTGGGTGATATCTAAAAGTGCAGCTGTAGACACCGCAAGGGATAGCGTAACATAACTTCCACTTCCACATGTTTTGTGTTCACGCAGCTAGCACTACCTATATTCCACCTATGATAACGTTTTGAATTCGAAAGAGATTTTATATAATGGTACTTTTTACAATAAATAAATTCAGTTTTGTCACTTCTTTATTTTTTTTTGTCATGTGTCAAAGTGTGAATATTTTTACGTATACGAATGTTTTAGGAACGGACAAAATGCCGTGTTTTGAATAGCAATAAACATGATAATGCAAATTTTGTATAACGCCTCGTGTTCACGTGTTAGAAAATTAGACAGTACTTACATTGAAATGAGGGGGTTTGACATTTCAGCCGCATAGTCAACCCTTTCTCATCTTCATTAACCTCAGCTTGTCCCAAGCTCGCGGTGCGAAAACCGCTAACGCCCCCGTTATATGACATCTCGCCCGGCGTGTGGCACTTGACTGACTTATCAAGTGATTCTGTTGGAATGGTAACTCTATATAATTGTACATCTAAGTGGCTGATGAAACCTTCTTAGCCTTTGTGAAATAAATTTATTTATACATTACGATCTTGGTTTATTTTTGTACCAACGTGAGAATCTTAACTAGAAAATTCTTCCTCTCGACACTATTGTTGATTTGCCGATTTTGTGTATTGTCTAACTACTATTTGTGTATTGTCTCACACAGAAACAATTGTAAATAGGAAAGGGTTAAATTGACCTGGAATACTATGAAATTGCTCCTGACGGTAAAAATTGTCTTAGGCCAAATACATTCATAGTAGCTAATTTCGAAACTTGTTCACTAACTTCACGAGCGTCGAAATCAGGAATATTCCCCAACAGTCTGGAGAATCCAAGCAAGACTTAGCCAACTTGGTCATTAAAGTAGGAAAAGCCATAAATGTTCCTATCCAGTATTCCGATATAAAAGATGTGCTTCGGACCAATCCCAAGAAGTCGACAATTAAGCCGATTATTGCCGAATTTACAACAGTCCTGGCCAAGGAAGCTTTACTTAAATCGGTAAAGAAGTATAACAAAGAACACAAGGACGATAAACTAAACACAGAGAATATGAATATTTCTGGCCCGAAAGAACCTGTGTATATTGCTGAAAACCTGACGTTTAAAGCTAGAAAACTGTTCTACTTGGCACGAGAATTTCAAACAACTCACAAATACGATTTCTGCTGGACGTCAAATGGAAAAGTCTATCTGCGCAAAGCACACGAATCTCCCCTTGTGAGGGTTGATTCTGAAGCAGACATTACGAAACTCAAAGAACAGAATTGACTACTGCCTGTAAATTTAGATATTACTATTAGATTCTGTTTAAAAACCCCATTACACCTATACAACACTATACTGAGAGTACTCCCATGCGTTGTTATTATCTACTGCACACTCACACACTCCAATAACTCACCACTCAACAATTCACACATATCAAATCAACAGTCTCAAATATCTATGTACTTTTCAAACACCCCCTTATGTCCACAACATTTGCGCTATCTATTTATAAACATTAAAAGAGGGCCTTATAAATAAAATAAATGAAGAATTAGACTTATTGGGAGCGTTCGAATCTTATCAGTGCATAGGAGATGAATGTCTACTACATGTCGATAACTCCAACACTAGTTTGAGAGTATTCCATATGAACATTCGCAGCATAAACTGTAATTTCGACAAACTGGCTCCTCTACTTTCTTGTCTTAAACTTGACTGGGAAGTGATCGTTCTTACTGAATGCTGGTTAAGTAAAGCCCCGAATGTTCCCATACTTGATGGATATCTCTCTTATTCCTCTAAGGAAGTAATAAACCAGAATGATGGAGTGGTCATTTATATTAGAAATAATATTGAACATAAAATCGAATACCCTAACTTTATAGATGGAAATACAATAATTTGCAAAATAGGAAGTAGCTTAGCTATAGTAGCTATTTACCGATCACCCTCACATAACAATATCGATAATTTTTTGAATAGCCTACAAATGACTCTGACTGACCTAGCATCAATACCATCAGTGGCTGTTATTGGGGATATAAACATTGACATCATACCTGAAAATAAGCCCAAACTAAACCCAGACGATTACCTAAATTTAATATCATCTTTTGGCTACTCTCCTACCCACCAATTTCCCACCCATGATAGAACGTGCCTGGATCATGTACTTCTTAAATCTAGACATAGCGCTAAAACAATAATCTTAAATGCCAGTATAACTGACCACGCCCCCACTCTACTGAATCTGGAGCTAACTATTCAAAGAGTAAAGCCCAAAAATGTAAGACTTCACATAAATTACGCATCTGTCAAATCCGATATTGATCAATGTGATTTTTCTGACGTAATTGTTTTAAATGAACCGAATGTTGCTGCAGAACTTTTTGTAACCAAAATATCCAACATAATAATGACTCATTCTACGGTCAGAAAAATCCCACGAAAACAACGAACAATAAAGCCATGGATTACACCTGGCCTACTCAAATGTATAAGAAATAGAGACCGTTTATACAAGAAATACAAAAAAATCACCTAATAATCAAGTTAACAAAATTATTTACACTCGCTACAGAAATTACTGTAATAACCTGCTAAAGAAACTTAAACGCTCATACGAGAAGGATGAGTTCGAAAAGGCTAAAAATAAACCCAAGGCCACATGGGAAGTTATTAAAAAGATTACTCATACGTACAACAAGTCACCTCCCCCTAGAGAACTAATACATCTGTCACCTGACCCCCTTGATTCTCTAAACAAAGTAAATCATTTCTTTGCAAGTGTAGGTACCTCTCTTGCTAATAAAATTCAATACACCTCTAACGATGGTCACCGCAACACTGAATTGCTCTCCCAATCCTTTCTCCAAGATACACAACTAAACACACTTGTTATTCTGGAAGTGGATGTTGCCGAGATAAATAAAATTATTTTGGATCTACGAAGCGACTCAGCTATAGGCTGGGATAGCATCTCTTCATCTGTTATTAAATCGAGCCACTTTGTTCTTGCGCCAATTATAACTCACGTGTGCAAACTCTGCCTCTCAAAAGGTGTCTTTCCAACAATTTTCAAAAAAGCTCATGTTCACCCGATTCTCAAATGTGGGGACAGAGAGAACATTACAAATTATAGACCTATCTCTGTTCTTACTACCATGTCTAAAATATTAGAAAAAGTGCTAAATAACCGATTAAAAGGATTCTTAACTAAATACAAAATAATTGCTGATAATCAGTATGGATTCTGCAAGGGCAAGTCGACCGAGGATGCCGTTTTGCAATTAACGGAGAAAATATCAAGGACTCTAGATAAAAAATCTAAGTGCGTTGGCATCTTCCTTGACCTGAAAAAAGCCTTCGACACTGTATCAATACCCCTATTAATAAATAAATTAAGTTCTGCTGGTATAAGAGGACATGCCCTAGACATTTTTAGAGATTATCTCACCAAACGTACTCAGGGAGTAAAAATAGAGAATCATCTAAGTGATGATATCGCTCTGTCATACGGTGTGCCCCAGGGAAGTATCTTGGGCCCCACACTATTTCTTTTATACATCAACGATCTGTGCAAACTTTCTACACCTAACTGCAATATTGTCACTCACGCCGATGATACTGCTCTCCTAGTTGAGGGTCAAACCTGGGATAAAGCCAGGACAAACGCAGAGGTATCTCTCGGGGTAGTCATGAAATGGCTCGTCGCTAACCTTCTTACTCTAAATGTTGACAAAACCATGTATCTCACCTTTTCACTGACCTCCTCGGGGAAACCACCTCAAGGTTCTTTTAATGTTAGAGCACACAACAATTGCAACTTTAGCAAATTTAGTCACTTAAACTGTTCTTGCCCGACGCTCAATAGAGTAGATAAAGTAAAATACTTAGGGGTAATTATAGATGACACTCTCTCATGGAAACCACATATAATTAATTTAACAAGTCGCACCAGAAAGCTCATCTATATCTTCAAAATCCTTAGACCGTCAGCAGACGAAAATGTTTTGTATACAGTGTATAATGCTTTGGCCCAGTCAATTATATCTTATTGCATAGCGGCTTGGGGTGGCGCACCAAAAACACTAATTATAAAATTGGAAAGGGCTCAAAGAGCTGTCCTTAAGGTACTTCTAAGAAAGCCTTTCAGATACCCCACTGAATTGCTTTATACTGAGTGCAAAATGCTTCTGGTAAGGCAACTTTTCATCCAACAGGCTATTCTGAGAACACACACAAGTCGCCCATACGATCCTTTGCTACTCCTAAAGCGGAGAAAAGACAGTGTTTGAGATAGAACGCTGTAAAACCGCTCAAGCTCAAAGGCAGCTTTATGTCACCGGCCCTCGTCTCTACAACAAAATCAGCAGGGACGTCGAGCTTTATCATCTACCCAAAACCGTCTGCAAAACATTAATAAAAAAATGGCTGCTCAGGCTCTCCTATGGAGACACGGAGAAGCTTCTTGACATTCCAAATTAGGAAACCAAAATAACAAAATTACCTGGATTCCATACCTCAACTCATTATCCCCTTCCTTTCCTTCACCAACTCCACATGCACAACACACACAAAATTAACACACACACACTACACTCCACATTTATACTCTACATTCACATCACACTACACACTCTCTTTATAATAATTACAATTAAGTTTTAGTGTTAGTATTATACCCACCAATTGTGTACCCTAATACCTGCCAATTGTGTACCCTAATTTGTTTTTATACTGTAGATTATTATTATTATTATTATTTTTCTGTAGATTTACCTTTTTTGATTACCTGCATAAATCAAAAAATAGTTAAGTACCTACTATTGTACAAAATAAATTATGTACCCACTGGGAAGTAACTGTCTCCCATGATACAGGTTTTTCCTACTTTGGGAGGCAGGGACCTCAAATATGTTAACCCTGTTATTTTGAACAATAAAAAAAAAATATTCTTATTCTTATTCTTATTCTTACTAAAAAAAAAAAGACGCTACCCGGCGCCGAGCCGGGGTAGCGTCTTCTAAATTTGTACTTATCTCTTCCTTTTTGAAGTTGTTTCGTTTATTTTCGTGGTTCTTGTTTTTTCCTTTCTCTGATTTCTCGTTCTTCCCTTTTCTCCTATTTCCTTCACAATCCCACTCTCGAAACATTTAAAAGTCGCGTGAAGAAGCATTACCTTTTTTTTTGAATTTAGGGTAGATTGTATGTATTTATTAGTATGAATATAGTTGTACAATATATATTATAGATCTCTTTCATATTTTGGTATTTATGTGTAGGATTTATATTGTATTTATGTAGGCACTCATTTATTTAGTTTATTGTACTACTATACATAGGTCTACCCCTGTTCAACAATTTACCTTCTCATTGGAACTTGGTTTGTTGGAAGAGAACCCTTATAAGAGATAAGTTCGCCTTTTTACACTATTTTATGTACTTCTTGATTTTTCAATTATTTTTGTGCAATAAAAAAATTAAGAAATTAAAAAGTAGACTTTTGGGGAATAATGTTACTTCTAAGCAGAATTTAGACCAGTTCGTAGTGAAATTTTGTGTTTAAAGTAGTATCTAGAACTGAATTTAGTACGTACATCGATTGGTTCTTTTAAAATATAAATTATTGCGATTACGTGTCATTTAATTACCTTTCTGGTCAAGTGAAGATGTATGGAATAACGTTATATCGACATATTTAAGAAACTATATTGTTGTTCATTATTTGTGGAAGCAATAGAAATACACAATGTGTGAAATTTTCAAGTCTTTACCTATTACGGTTCATGAGAACCCGCTAAAAGCAGTAGGTAGGTTCTCGTAGATAGCGATGACAGTTAAGTTTTTTTCTTTAAAAGCATTTCCGACACGTAGATAGACCCAAACCCAAGTACATCCAACTTCAGAAGCATCAGAAACGTTGTGTGCCCACGTAGTGTGAAGTAACATTCATTAGCTGGACAAACTACACACGAAACCTTTTTGCCAAAACAACAGAGGCATTGTTGCGAACATTTTTAGTTTATCGTAAGGAGGCCGAAAATTAAAGATTTACTTGGATCTACCTCGGATTTACAAAATAATTTCAACTCCAAAACCATTTTGATAACTCATTACCATAGACTCGTTGTTACTTGTTAATTCTATAGATCTAAACGTACTAATTTTATGCCAAACATTTCAACATCCAAATAGGTTACATGAAAAATGAACTACAATTTGCCCTATGGGTAAAATTATATAGTTACTTATTGCAATAAACTAAACTAAATTCATAAAACAATTATGAACTCTGTACTCTTTACTATTTTTATAGCTGTTTCATTATTTTTGGTCCATTAGGAATGGACAAGGGTTTCTTCGCGATGAATTACGAAAAAGAGTTTTAGGTATTATTTAAGCTGATGATTTGTTAAAGGGAAATAGTAAAACGACCGAAATAATAATAAAAAATTGATCGAATGACCATGAACAGCGGAATTTCCTGAAACAAGCGAAAAAAATACTGAATTGCGCGACAAGATTACTGGTTTGCATGTTTAAATGGGTCGGTCTCTAACGGTCTTGAACACAATATGACTACATGTGATGTTTGACTAGAACCTAAAGATACTATAACTTTTTGGGTCTAGAACTTAAATCTACCAAAAGACAAATTGACTAGTGTGTATTTTGTCCACATTGCATAGTGACATGAACACAAACTGCCTGGACAGTCAGGTATAGAAGATAATGTTTCTATTAACTATAAGTTTTTGAACTAAATGACTGGAAAACCTTGGTCCCGAACTCATCCTGTATGTAATTTAAATAATTAATAATAAAATTGAGATTCAAACATTGCACAATATATAATAATAAAACCTCTTTTGATAGTAGGAACATACGGCCTCTATAGTATATAGTATATAGGCCACTTATACGCTGTATGTCAAACACAAAGAGTATATGATTTACGTCAAACAGTTTGTGTGGCCGTTTCACGACAATTTCGGTTATTTGGAAAATGGATATAAATAAGATATTTCTAAGTAACAGAACAATTTTTTGGCGCGATGGGTTCCGGTACAATTTTGTATCTACAAATAAAACCGGCAACACATTTTGGAGATGCTCGAAGCGAAATGAGCGCAGTGCATCTGTTACCATTAACGAAAATGATGAAGTAATATCCCGCAAGAGACTATCTCTACATGCGTGCGAGCAGAACATTGACGAAATGTATAGATAATATGTCCTCGAAAATACTAAAACTCTGGTATGTTAAAACATGTCTTCCCTGAAAAAATTTTATGAAAAAGCCATGACGGAATTTATTGAAGGTAACCCTACTTGTCAAGTGCAATTTCAACAATTTGAAACAGTGCGAGAAAATCTACGTAGAACGCGATTGAAGTACTTGGATGTGGTGAAAACTGAATTTTCAAAATGCATTGATGTCATGTTACCGGAAATGATTGCTAAAAATTTTCTCGTAAGCGAGTATGAAATAGATTCCGACAACAAAATGTTGATATTTTGCCAAAGATCCTCACAAAAAGTAATGCAGCTAAACGCCAAAGAAAATAAAATGGTATTTGGGGACGGGACATTTAAGGTGGTGCCGCAGCCCTTTTGTCAACTGTTTACTTTACATGTGGATCTTAACAGTTGTAATTATTCAAGCAATGTAAGACCAGCAATTTATGCGTTATTGCCAAATAAGAGCACAAGCACGTATACTGCTTTCTTTACAATCGTGAGAGATGTTCTGAAGGTAAATATCAAGACTTACAAGTGCGACTACGAATTGGCCCAGATAATTGATGAAAATGGCCTTTAAAACGGTTTACCCACATGGAAACGTTTCAGGATGCTATTTCCATTTCTGTAAGGCGGTGTGTAACAATGCAGAAAAAAAAGGGTTGACTGCAACACAAGAGGGGAAGGGCATAATAGCACTAACCCTCAAATTGCCTTTCTTACCAGCTAACCTTATCCATCAAGGCTGGGAGAAAATAGTTGAGCACGGACCTAAAAGCGAAGAAATGAATGCCTTTGTTACTTAATTCCAAAAGCAATGGCTAAAGAATATATCATTGATATCCTGTTGCAAGGAAAGGCACAGGACTACGAATATGCTAGAAGCGTGGCATCGCCGTCTAGGAGTACGCTTAAACAGAAACCCCACCCTCATAAAATTTATTTTTAAGCTGAAGAAGGAAGCCCAATATCAAGGCATCGCTATGGCTGGTGCTTTTTTAAACACGAAAATAAAAAGAAGAAAGATATTCTTTTCAACAAAAGATATGGCGCTGAGTTGAATAATTTAAATACTGAAGAAATCACTACATTGGATTTCTTGAAAGCTATTATGGACATTAAGCGAATGTTGAAGTAAAAAACGGCCAAGCGCCACATGTTATGTTACATTATTATTAGGTTAGGTATGTTGTATGTTCACCAGAAGTGTCTGTAAATTTTGATTTGCTCAAAAAATTAAATTTTGCTTATGTTACCTTGTATGATCATTTTGTACCGACTGTACATTCGAAAACAAAAGACAACTGTAGGCAAAATCTATTGTAGGTTGTTTCAGCTCTAGTCAATTTATGCTTTGGTAGATTTAAGTTCTAGACCCATAAAGTTATATTAACTTTAAGTTCTAGTCAAACATCACATGTAGTCATATTGTGTTCAAGACCGTTAGAGACCGACCCGTTTAAATTACTTAATGGTTTAAAAACAGTTTATTGCCTAAATAAAGACTGTCTGGGTGAAGTGGTTGGACAGGGTAGGTGATGGATAAAGGGGGTGTGCGAAGCGAAGCTTCATTTTAGGTTGAATTTGTAGGAACATTAAAATCCAAATTATCGCTATTCAGTAGTGCAAAACCAGTATTTTTGCCGAGAAAAAACAGGATTTACAGTCATAAATTTAAATATAACCATTTTTTTACCGGTATTTGATATGGTATGAGTAAATGGTAGTGGTAAACTATGAGAACATCAAAAAAAAAATTAATAATTTTGCCAACGCCCCACCAACCGTTGTGATTTGAATTTGATCGGACTTGAAGCGCGACTTGGTTTGTTTCATTAAACGCTCACTACTACCAACCTTAACCATATGAAAAACAATGGATAGGGGCCTCGGAAGATAGGTAAGAACAATTTAAAAAGCTGTACGCTTTATTCTCGCGGACCCCGACGCCGCTACGCTTGGATAAAAATTACATTTTTGTGTAAAACCTTAAAGATAAACAGATACCTTTATTATTTATTACGTTTTTTTTCTAATTTTATGATTAATAATTTAGAATCTGTGTAATTTTAAAATTGAATTTTCTTGCTGCTATTAAATGAACTAGTTTGGCGTGTTTATGTAACTTGATTATTTGTTTATATTTAAAATAGAGATAGCAGCCCCCTACAGATTTTCTTGTTTTTTTTTAACAGGTTCATAGCATAAATTCTTTGAGTGGGGGGTTTCAAAATTATTTTATCCTTTTTCAACTAAATTTTAAACGTCGTGGGTTTAAAAAAAAAAAATTTTTTTTATTTCAAACTTTTTAGAGAGCAAGCAAGTATTATGTAAATTGTACTTCATATTTATATGTATAATACGTGCTATAGCGCTTATGTAAGAACAACAAAAAAATACTTTAAACATAAACTTATGTATTTTAAAGTAATTTTTTGTTGTTCTTATGTAAGAACAACAAAAAAATACTTTAAACATAAACTTAAGTACACAAAACATAAAAAGAAGTTTGGTGATCATTTATCCAAACACAATTTGGTGGACATTTATCCATTCTGGTAGTCATTTCGAATTTATTGGTAGTAAAATAGGTGCGTTTTTGGTAATCGTTTGAACACAAGCTATAAACTTATAACTGTGTAAGAAGTATGACTTATTGTTGTTTTGAATTAAGTATCTTTCCAGCCTTTCCAACCAGTAGTAGTACCTAACTGCTAGGATACTTATTATAATTGTATCTGTGTTGTTTACTTTGTGTGTTTGCGCAATACAATGTAAAACTTAAAACATGAAAACGAGGGAATAATTTGCCAACAAACCACGTAGTTTTTTTTTTGGAAATAAATGTGTTTAAATTAACTAACTGAGCGCCTGTAGAATTTCAACCACGAAGTCGAAATCAACGCTATTGAAGCCGCTACTGAAATCAAGCAGTGTGAGGACCGAAAGCTGCTTCTGATTCTTCTTCTTCTGATGCGCTTCTGTTTGTGCTGGTGAAAAGCCACGTGCTCCCTCCGTCGTTCCATAGCGGATTTGTATAGGAATTTAGCTTGGTGAAGGTTTGAATGTCTTTAATAAAATATCTAAACATTTCTAAGTACAGTTACTTTAGAACTACATATACAGGTAATTAATCTTTGTAGACACATAAACAATAATAAATAGCTTAGTGTACGGGAAAGTTGTAAAATATTGAAGACGCTCAATGCTGTTTTTCGAGATATTTACGTTTTTAGTAACATTTCAGGTATTATTTTCAAGGTAAAACTTAATTGTAAACTAGATTTGAATGCAAAATCTCATATAACAACTTTTCGCAATTCCGTGATATGTTTTATTAGGGATAACAGAAAATTTTCTTGATCTAAAACTCGGACATTCCAGAGAAAGTTTTCTTATATACCTAGATCCTAAACTTACTCATTCTTATTACTTAGATATACTGATAGCTAGCATGTGCATATTAAATAAAGTTAAAAAAAACACAAAGCGTCCATTAGTGATAACCCCTGTGGTCTAGACTGTGCTTCCCAAGCGAGATATCCCAGGTTTGAGCACAGCCTGCAGAGAAAGAAAAACTCCCCATGTCTTGGATATTTACTTGTTTTGGACCGTCGCTGTTTCTGGTTCAAACCACACAGGGTATCCCAGCGTGGGGCCAGAAGCAATGTATCTGCCTGTATGGAAATATTATGTTGATCAGCGTAACGCTTTTACCCGCACGGGATGGTGGCACAAAAATAATTAGTGTTTGTTCTTGTCCACAGAGAAAAGCACCCCCCACTCCGACAGCGTCAGCCCGGTGCGCCTGCGCCGCTCCGACCGGCGCATGCTGGAGCGCGCCAGACGACGCACTCTGCGCATGACCGTCACTATAGTGGCTGTGTTCGCGCTCTGCTGGCTGCCGTACGCTACTATGGCGTTGTGGTGAGTTATAGCCTCGATCAAATGCAACCTGTCCCCTAACGAATTTAACTAAACCGTCTTAAATCTCCTTCAATAAACATTTAATTACGGGCACCTTGTGTTGTGGGAACCAGAAACAGCGACGTCACACACATTTTTAATTTTACTCAAGACCTGAGGATATTTTTGATTTCTTCCTCGCCAGCCTGGGTTCGAACCCGGAATATATCGTTTGAGAGGCAGAGCCAACACCACAGAGCTCGTAACTAACTACTTGTAACTAAATAGCAGTGTGCAACAAATCCAGAAATGCAAATTTAATCCAATTCTAGTTAACCTATCAATACGAAACTTGGTATATGT
Source organism: Argyresthia goedartella (assembly GCA_949825045.1). Lineage (NCBI taxonomy): Eukaryota > Metazoa > Arthropoda > Insecta > Lepidoptera > Argyresthiidae > Argyresthia > Argyresthia goedartella. Next base: position 3,687,562 of record OX463823.1, on the reverse strand, counting down.
ATGTGGTTTAGATGGCAATACAATAATATGGTAATATCGAGCTAGTCTGATGATGGAGCTAGAAGGTGGGAGAGAGAACCCTGGCTTGTTTTACCCATCGAGTTTGGGCTCATTTGATTCGTCAGTCAGTGTCAACAACGGTAAATATAAATTGAATGACTGGGCAACTTTTGGAATTCGTAAAAGTAGAGTAATCTTGTATGACCTTGATGAACAAAAAACTTATGACTTTGATATATTTTTTTGACTATGTTAACAAATATTCCAAAACTTTCAAATTGGTTTGTAGAACTGCAAAAACCCCCTCTTACGATCTCTTTTAAAAATTGGTTGTGTTTCACTAATATAATTATTAATAAATTCATTATTATAATTAATATGATATTATTTATATATGTAATGTTATTATTTATTCCAGCTTAGGAATAAATAATAACATTATTATTAAAAGCAAGTTCTGTGTAGAGTTAGTCGAAACTGTGATGTTGTACTTTACTGTGATCTTGGTTTTATCATTTTAATAGGTTTATTTCTAAAAAGTGATAATTATCGCTATTAAAACTACCAAAGGTAGGCAATCAAGGTAATTTTTTCATTCAGCCATTTGGAAGGTCATAGACGAAAGACGAAAAGTATTCTTGCATGTTAACCATCTAGTTTAGGCTCATTTAATTCGTCCTAACAAGACGCATTGATTTCAAAGGGGTGTTTATAGATTTTAAAGTATCATAATTATTATCTCCAGGTATATGATAGACCGCGCTTCCACCGCGCTAGTCTCTGCCCGCGTGCAAGACCTGTTGTTCGCTATGGCGGTCTCAAACTCGTGCATGAACCCTCTACTCTACGGCTCCTATGCGATGGACCTGCGTGGGGCTCTCCGACGCATGTTCAGGAATACTTGCTGCCCCAACAATGCCAAGACTGATACTTTGGGTGAGTAACCAAATTATATGGATTGCTCAAAGCATGCGTGACAAATAATCAAAGGTCGAGCCAAGAATGTATAACCACGACAACAAAACAATAAAAGCCCAGTTTAGCATCACCCCGATGCCGTTAAAAAATGCGAGGCCGAAGGCCAAGCCATTCACAACGAACGCCTACCAAACCTATAATAGAACGGCGAAGCCGAAGGCCGAACCAAGTCTGTAATAACAATCCCAAATGTAATAAGAAAAGTGCAAATATGCCGCATTTAATAGTGGTTCGTGAACGTAAGCTGAGCCATATGTGCTGAAAAAATCTACTGCATCTAAGAATAGTAGGACACTAAGAGCCGGGTTAAGCGTCATGAATACCCCACCAAACGTATAAGATAAGTGAGCAAATAGTACCATATATTATAAAGGATGTAAAAGAAAGGTGTACCACATACATACATACCACATCTTGCTATTGCTATTGTTACGCCGGTAGGTTAGGTCAAAAACTTTGAACGTCAATTTCAGTGCTTTAGAGGCGTTTTCAGCAGGCTGAAAAGTCATTTCAGGCCGATTCAGAAGTTACTCTATCACATATCTAAAGATCGAAATTTCACCCAAGTTGCTGTCGTTTTCAGGCGCCTGAAACATGTTTTCAGTCCGTTTCAGGGCACCCTCTATCAGATGACGCCATAACCTGAAAACCCGTTTTCAGGCGTTTTCAGGACCCCTTATGGGCCTCTGAAGCACAAATCGTTATATGGCGAAATATCCGGTAGGAGTGACAGAGATAGCACTACTAGAAAGAGACAGCTATACTCGGAACATTCGAGAAGTGTGTGACAGAGATAGCACTACTAGAAAGAGATAGCTATACTCGGAACATTCGAGAAGGGAGTGACAGAGAGAGTGCACCATTAGAGAGAGACATATATGGTCTCGAATGTTCTCGGCCCGCACGCTGGTCCTTACTAGAATATTCGCGATATGTGTGGACAATGTGTCTAGAGCGGCTCCGCGGGATATAAAAGGCGTCGACGGCCGGCGCGAGTTTAGTTGGAAGCGAAGGAGTTGAGCCGCGATCAACCGCGCATACGGACCTACTGCAACGCTCCACTCAGCTGCTTGCGCGCCGTTTCATTGCGAAACGCCCGCGTCAACACGCGCCCGTGCGCGTCGCGTTCGCGCTACAACCTTCGGGGCGGACGGACGTCGGCTTCGGCCTAAGGTCGTGCCAGATCGTAACCCCTTCCCGTGCCAGCTCATCCATAGCCAACCAGCGCTATGGATGAGTTCCACAGCCCTTCTCAGGGCTACGCTGCGCCGGACGGGAGCCCTCCACTGGGCGAAACCCCGAGGCGCACCATCCCCCGCCACCGCTTCAGATCGGCCTCCCTCGAGCGGCCCCTGGTTTTGTCGACCTCGACAGAATACGGGTCGCCGATCGTCCCGCGACCAGTCTCGCCGAGAGCAGAGCTCACGCTGGACGAATTGTATTTAATTCGTGCCCGTGACGCCAAACTGTTTTCGGCGGGACTTCTGCGGGCCATGGAGGCCTACCTCGTCGAGCGCCGCGCAGCCATGGAAGGCTGCCAGCTAGCAAGCATCGGCGACGAACTATTGGACGCCAGGCTGCTGGAGCAGGCCCGCTCGCAGCCCCTCATTCTGCCGCCGACCCGTGGGGGCAAACGACGACCCTCGGACGACTTGCAGCAGGAAGCCGCGAAGCGAGCGCTGCTGGAGCCCTCGCCGTCACCGACTCCCCCGCAACCCCGAGGCCTCGACATGCCGCGGCTATCGCCGGAGCCGCTGGCCACCTCGTACGCGGCGGCCGCGTCCGCATACGCGCCCATGCCCACCGCGCTGGCGACCGTCGCGAATCAGCCCGCCGCGAACGCGAGGCCCCCCCGCCCCATCCCGCACACACACGGAGTGCAGGCCGCGCCCGCGCCCCCCGTCGCGAAACTCGTCGCGCCCGCTAGCGCGCCCCCCGCCGCGCCGCCCGCCATCGCCCGCCGCCCGCCACCCGCCGCACCCCCCGCTGTGCCCGCTAGTGCGCCCCCTGCCGCGTCGCCTACCGCAGGCGCCCCGCCGCCACCCGGTGCCCCCGCTACGGGCGTGGCCGTCACGAAACCGCCCTCCAAGCCGCGCTACCCGCCTATAGTGGTGGAGACCCTCCCGAACTGGGTCCACCACTTCCGCGAAATCCAGCAGCGGCTGAAGAGGGCCCCGAACGCGCGCCCCTACCAAAAGGGTGTGCGATTTTCGCCTGCAGATGACGAGGAATACCGGTGCGTCCAGTCGTACCTCTCGACGTTGGAGAAGACCACAGGGGTGCACTGGTACTCCTACTCGCTTCCCGCCGAAAGGAGCCTGAAGATTGCCATCCGGGGGCTGCCGGCAAACACTGAGCCCGCGGAGATCACTTCCGCGCTGGCAGAGCGCGGCTACGAGGCCAGCTTTGTCAAACAGATTCGGGCACGGAAGGGCAGACCGGGCTGCATTTTCCACGCGCAGCTGAAGAAGACGCCGGGTATAACAGCCAGTCTGTACGATACAGACGAGCTACTTTTTATGCCCGGCGTGAAGATCGAGGCGTGGCGCGGGAAGAAAGGACCAGCTCAATGCCACCGATGCCAGAAGTTTAGGCATAGCAGCCACAACTGCCACCGCCCCCAGGCCTGCGTGCGTTGCGGAGGACCGCACCCCGCCGCGGACTGCGACCGGCCTAGAGAGATGCCGCCGACGTGTGCCAACTGCGGAGGCCCGCACACGGCAAACAACACGTCGTGCCCTGTATTCCGGCAAGAGAGCCGAAACAAGAAGGCCGGTCCAGCGGCCCGCACCGGTGGCCCCAAGACGCAGCCGCCCCCCCCCAAACCCCCAACTGTGCAGGAGTCGGCGCCCTCATCACTCATGGCGGAGGCCAACCCGGCCACCGCGCCAGGCGCGCCCCTACCCAAGCGCAAACGGAAGCGGGGGGGAAAGAAGAACGAAGTGCCGAGAGCGGCTGAGGAGAAAGGAGCCGCAGCACCACCACCTCCACCAGAGAACGAACCGCCGAGGGATCTTGTCGCAGCACTCATCAAAGCACTCCAAGATCCCGCAGTCCTAAGGAGTATCGCCGAACATCTGCCCTGATGGCTGACTCCTTAAGGATTGTGCACTGGAACGCCCAGTCACTCAAAGGAAAGAAGCAGCTGCTGAAAACCTTCCTGCGAGAGTACCGAGTCGACGTCATGCTGGTTAGCGAAACCCACCTCACCGTGAAGATGAAGCTCACCCTCCCCGGCTACACAACCTACCGCAAGGACGAGCGATCCCCGCAGGGGATTGCCTACAGAGGTCTGGCTATCCTGGTTAAAAGGAGTATCGTCCACCAACCCATCGACTTCGAGGAGCACACTACAATCTACGTCCTTGGCGTCGAAGTACAGGTCGCCGGCAACGTTGTGCGACTCTATGCCGCCTATCACCCCCCCGGTGAGAGACTCAATCCCAGGGAGCTCCGGGGACTGCTGGAGTCACCGCAACCGACTCTCATCGCCGGAGACCTCAACGCCAAGCACCCACACTGGAACTCCTCGAAAGTGTGCGCCGCCGGACGCGCACTCCACGCCGACTCCGTGAGCCACGACTACGATGTCATCGGACCCTACGAGCCGACTCACTACAACCCGGACGGCTCTGGGGACATCATCGACATCGTAGTCTACAAAGGAATCCGGACCCAGCCAAGCCAGGAAGTCCTGCCAGACCTTCCCTCGGATCACAGACCCATTCTCCTCGTCCTTGCGGATTTGCCAACAAGAGTCTCGCCACCAGCGCCCCGTCGACGGTACAACTGGGCCTCCTTCTCGGCCGCACTCGCCGAAAACCCCACCACTCGGACAGCCACACAGCCAGAAGACGTCGAAGCACTGACTTCAGAGTTGACTAGCAAGATCCAGGACGCGCTCGACACATCCTCGCACACCGTCTCTAGCCGGAGGAAACCCCAACCCCTCCCGGCGAAGATTCAGGCACTGATCTGCGAACAGCGCCGTCTCCGGAAGCTATGGCAACAAACCCGGTGCCCAACTCTGAAGTCCCGCCTCAACGCCATGACGGCCACCACCAAAAGATGCCTTGCCGACCACGCCGAAGAATCTTGGGAACGCCACATCGAGTCCGTAGGCGATAACGTCCCCTCCGTGCATCGCTTATGCCGGCAGCTGTCGGCCACCCCGGCTCCTGTTCGACCGCTGCTGGGCAGCGACGGCTTCCCGAGATTCAGAGCAAAAGACCGAGCTGAAATTTTCGCCGAATGCCTGGAGAGGCAGTTCAAGCCGAACCCCACCGACGACGCCGAACACGTAGCAGCAGTGGAGGAACACCTGCGGCACTACTTCGCGACGCCGATAGCTCCTGAAGAGGACCCCATCTTCTTCTCGCCCGGCCAAGTCCTGCGAACGATCAGGCGCACCAAGCCCAGGAAAGCCCCGGGCGCAGACCAAATCACCAACATGGCGCTGCGCAACTTGCCGCTACCGACTGTGGCGGCTATGACGCGCCTGTTTAACGGCATCATGCGCACGGGGCACTTCCCTACTACATGGAAGGAAGGCCTGGTCATAATGCTCCCCAAGCCGGGCAAGAATGTCAAGAAGCCCGAGAGCTATCGGCCCATCACCCTCCTGAGCACCATGTGAAAGGTGTTCGAGAAGCTGCTGCTAGGAAGACTGCTGCCACATATCCAAGCTCGCCCGGAACAGTTCGGCTTCAGGCCAGAGCATTCGACGACGCTCCAGCTCACCAGGGTACTGAACGACATGACGGTCTGTCGGAATAAGAAAGAATACACCGTCGCAGTACTCCTGGACATGGAGAAGGCGTTCGACAGAGTATGGCACGAGGGGTTGCTGTACAAGCTGTCGACGTCCCCAGCTCCACGACGAATCACCCGCGTCGTGGCCTCGTTCCTACGGAGTCGCCACTACAGAGTGGTGGTGGAAGACGCCGTGTCAGAAGCCCGCCCCATCGAAGCCGGCGTCCCACAAGGTTCCTGTCTTTCACCCGCCTGCTACTCCCGATACACGGATGACATCCCAGTTGGCCCTGGTGTACAGCTGGCCCTCTTCGCTGACGACGCAGCATACTATGCGTCGTCCTACAAAGCACCCCACGCCGCCGTCAAAATGCAACGCACGCTGGACACCCTGCCTAAATGGCTGGCCAAATGGAGGCTCTCCGTCAACGTCGGGAAGACGCAGGCGATGATCACCGGCCAGAGCAACCTGCCACCACCACTCCAACTCCAAGGGAAGGACATTGGGTGGCTGCACCAAGTGAAGTATCTGGGGGTCACCATAGACCGCCGGCTCACGATGAAGACCCACATCGACAACGTCGTAAACCAGGTCCGGGCTGCACGGGCAAAACTTCGTCCACTCCTGGACTCCGGCCTCCCCCTGCGGTCGAAGCTCGGGATCTATAAAACGTACATCAGGTCCCGCCTCACGTATGCCTCGCCGGCATGGTACGCCCTCTGCTCGGAGTCCAACAAGAAGAGACTCCGGGCCCAAGAAAACCTCTCCTTGCGTACCATCGTCGGCGCGCCTCGCTACGTGAGAAACGCAACGATCGCAAGGGACCTAGGATTGGAGACACTGGACAAGTTCGTCCAGAGGCTGGCAACGAACATGTTCGCACGAGCGGACGGCTCTCAACACCCGCTCGTGCGAGACCTGGCGCCATACCACGCGCGCCCGCCTGACCGTCGCCGCCTACCCCGAGACCTGGTTGCCGAGCCGGCAGCACCCCTGGATTGAGGCCACACAACCCGAAGAAGAACACCTCAGCCACCCAATGACCTGGCCGTAGTCACGGCCAGCGGAAGACTCCGCGGAAGGGGGCCATTGCCCCGGGACCGCAACCCCGCACCCTGGAAGGGGTGTGAGAAGATCACCAAGCCAAGCGAGTTTAGTTACATTTTAACTGCGATCGAGTGCTAGTACAAGGATAATCGGAGAGAAAGACTCTTCGTGTGAATAGTGAGTGCATAATTAGTGAAATAGTGTGTGTGTTTTAATTAGTGGATTTTAAGTACAGTTCGTGTGAATTGTAAGTGCGTGATTTGGGTAATAAAGTGAGTGTTTTAATTAGTGGATTAATTCGTGCTTTTCTATCAAATACGAACCCCACGCTCGTAACATTTGGTGTCAGAAGTGGGATAGAAAATGCCGTTAATGCCACGAGAAACCGAGCCAAAAGGAGTAACGACGCGAAGCCAAACGTCTGGGTCTGGAGACTCGACGCCTGGTACGTCGGAATCACCTGCTCCAGCTGCACGAGGAGTAGACCTCAACGTTATCTTCGTCCTCCTAAAGGAACAAGCGAGAGAGCTAAAGGAACAGTCGCGAAAACAGGAGGAACGGGCCAGGAAACAGGAAGAACAGTCTCTAATCCTCCAGAATGAGCTTAGGGAACAAAAGGATCACCAGGAGGTACAGGCACGAATGCTTCGTGAGGTACATGAGTCCACGACCGAATGGAAGAGAGAGTTGTTCAAGGTCCAGGAAAAACTGGCCGATATGGATGAAAAACTGGAGAGTCGAGTCCATGATGTCGATAAAAAAATTGAGACCTGTGAGAGCCGTCTCCAAAAACTTGAGATCAAAGTGGCTAATGGTCCAAGTACCTATGTACCCGACGCATCGGTGTCCGGAGGCGGCAGGTTCAAAGTGCCCTCCTTTGACGGTAGCTCATCGTGGACTGCCTATAAGCTGCAGTTCGAGTCTGTTTCCCAGGCTAATGGTTGGAGTAAGGAGCAAGCCAGAAAAGCACTGACGTTGGCGCTGCGCGACGAGGCTCTTACCATACTAGAGGCTCTGGGAAACGACCGGACGTACGAACGCCTTCTAGAAGCCTTGGAGGCACGATACGGTGACAGTCACCTGGAGCACGTGTACCGAGCTCAGTTAAAGGACAGGACACAAGGACGTAACGAGTCCTTACAACAGTGGGCCCTGGAAATCGAGAAGTTGGTTAGGAAGGCCTATCAACGTACGTCAGCATCCTTCGTGGACAGTATGCTGGTGCAGGCCTTCATCGATGGGATCCGGGATCTGGAAGTGAGGGCAGCCGTGCGATTGGGACATCATAGCAGCCTAAAGGATGCAGTAGCCCACGCTCTCGAGGTGGAAGCTGTACGACAGGATTCATCCAGGCCTTTCAGGGTGCGAGAAGTGTCGACTACGAAGCCAGTAGATTCCCGCCGCGAATTTGGGCCACGTTGCTACCATTGTGGAGAACGTGGTCACCTGCAGTCAGGCTATCCAAAAAGGACTAGGAGAGACAGAGACCCCGCTCCAATGGCGATAAAAATAGGCTCTGTGGAGTCAGAGCCCCAACAGGGAAACGAAAAATAGCCAGGACTACGGGACGAGTGCTGGCTGGCGGTCGAAATGTCCCAATTATGATCTCACAGGCAAACGAAGGAAATAGTCTGGTTGTCAATGGAGAAATCTGTGGAATACCATGTCTCCTTACCATAGACACCGGAGCTTCTCGGACTGTGATCAGCTCTCGGCTACTGAGACACCTGACCAGAGATCATCTAGTCCGACCTAGGCATCCCCAGCTGCAAACTGCTACCGGCCGGTACATTTCCGTCCAAGGAGAACGAGAGTTAGCTGTGAAAATAGGTGAAAAAGAATACTGGCATAAAGTGATCGTTGCTAACATCGTCGACGACTGCATTATTGGATTGGATTTTATGAGGAGACATGACTGTAAAATCGACTTGAAGGTTGGAGTTCTAAAGTTTGGAGTTGATGAGATTCCTATACAAGGTGGAGTAAATGGAAATGTTTACTGTACCAGGAGAACCATTCTTCAACCAAGGTCACAGGTTTTAGTTCCAGTGAAATTGCCGAACTCCACAAGGCCGCAATCTCACCGCTGTGTGGTGGTAGAGAGGTTGGATGCTGATAAACCGTGGATAACAGCCCGTACAATGGTAACCACGGCATCAACAGCATTTGTAAGGATCCTTAACCCAAGCGACACGGAATGCGTTCTCAATAAAGGAACACTGGTCGGATCATGCCAAGAAATTTCTTGGATAAGAGGCTGCCGAGAATCTGAGGTAAACGTGAAACCTGGTCATGTTAAGCCTTCAATGGATGTTGAAAAATTACTAAATGACTCCAGGGAGCACCTTACCGAGGAGGAATTCCTTAAGGCGCGTAGCTTACTGCTACGATATCGCAACGTCTTTTCTTCGCATGATGATGACATTGTAAGAACTGGAGTGGTTCAGCATGAGATCGACACTGGGGAAACTATGCCTATCCGACAGCGCCCTCGGAGAGTTTCAGTAGCTCGGGAGAAGTAGGTTGAAGGCATGATCGAGGTAATGCAAAGAAGCGGTGTTATTGAACCTTCAACAAGCCCGTGGTGTTCTCCCGTAGTTTTGGTTAAGAAGAAGGACGGCACCATTAGATTCTGTATTGACTACCGTCGACTTAATGATGTAACCAAGAAGGACAGTTATCCACTTCCACGAATCGACGACACTTTAGACACATTGAACGGAATGAAATGGTTTTCAACGTTGGATCTGAAAAGTGGCTATTGGCAAGTCGAAATCAAGGACAAGGGTAAGGAGAAAACGGCCTTCTCTACTGGCAAGGGACTCTGGCAATTCAATGTTATGCCATTTGGACTGTGTAATGCACCAGCCACATTTGAGAGATTAATGGAACAAATATTAGCTGGACTTCTAGGAGAAACTTGCTTGGTTTATTTGGATGACATCATTATCGTTGGTAGAGACTTCAGCGACCACTTGAATAAATTGGAGCAGGTGCTAGGCAAACTACGAGGGGCAAATCTGAAACTCAGTCCGAAGAAATGCTCGTTTTTCAAACGTAAAGTGAATTACTTGGGACACGTGATTTCGAAGGACGGCATCCAGACAGATCCTGAGAAGATTAGCGCCGTGAAGGATTGGCCGACGCCAAAAGACAAGACTGCAGTACGTGCCTTTTTGGGGCTTGGTTCATACTACAGACGTTTTGTGAAGAACTTCTCGGATATAGCAAAGCCTTTGCATCAACTAACGGAAGAAAAGCGATCATTTGACTGGAACGAACAATGTGAGTCAAGTTTCAACGAGCTTAAAGGAAGACTTTGTGAAATGCCAATATTGGGGTATCCAGACCCGGACGAGGATTTCATTGTGGATACAGATGCTAGTAATACTGGAATTGGAGGTGTCTTGTCGCAAAAGAAAGGAGGTAATGAAGTTGTGATTGCATATTTCAGTAAGTCATTGTCAAAACCAGAGAGGAATTACTGTGTAACTCGGAGGGAATTGCTAGCAGTTGTCAAGACGTTACAACATTTCAGCAAATACCTGCTGGGAAGAAAGTTTCGTATCAGAACTGACCATGCTGCTTTAAAGTGGTTGCTAGAATTTAAAAACCCCGAGGGACAAGTGGCGAGATGGATTGAACAACTGCAGGAGTATGATTTTATCATCGAACACTGTAGTGGGAAATCACATGGAAATGCTGACGCCCTATCACGTAGACCTTGTGCGGACGACTGTAAACATTGCTCAAGACAAGAAGGCAAGGAATATGTTCGAATGATGAGAACTGATACGGTTAGCGACGAGTGGAGTGATGAAATCATGCAGCAAGCGCAACAAGAGGACCCTGACGTGAGACCCATTTTTGATTGGATTAATGCTAGCGCACCTAAACCAAGATGGTGTGATGTAGCTGCTATGAGTGCGGTAACAAAAAGCTACTGGGCACAATGGGATAGCTTGGTTATGCATAATGGCGTTCTATGTAGAAAATGGGAATCAACAAATGGGAAGGATGCTCACCTGCAAGTCGTTGTCCCAAAGAAAAGGGTGAAAGATGTTTTGAGAAGCTTTCACGATGGAACATCCGGTGGACACCTTGGAGTAAAAAGGACCTTAATGAAAATTCGGCATCGCTTTTATTGGATTCACTGCCGAGAAGATGTTGAAAATTGGTGTAAACGATGCACTAACTGTGTATTAGTCAAGGGACTGCATACCCGTAGCCGAGGAACACTCAAGTTGTACAACGTGGGAGCCCCTTGGGAAAGGGTTGCATTAGATGTCGCAGGACCATTCCCAGCATCGGACTCCGGAAACAAGTACATTCTTGTCGTGATGGATTACTTCACGAAGTGGCCTGAAGTATTTGCCATTCCTAATCAAGAAGCGGTAACCATAGCTGAAAAGTTAGTGAACGATGTATTCTGCCGGTTTGGGGTACCACTCGAAATCCACAGTGATCAAGGAAGAAACTTCGAGTCTGCGGTCTTTCAGGAGACTTGTCGCATAATGGGAATTCATGAGACGAGGACTACGGCGTATCATCCACAGTCAGATGGAATGGTTGAGAGATTTAACCAGACACTGGAGAGACATCTAGCCAAGGTCGTTGAGAGCCATCAAAAAGATTGGGATCGGCATATCCCCCTCTTCCTGTTGTCTTATAGGTCCGCAACTCACGAAAGTACTGCGGTTACTCCATCGTATGCGAATTTTGGAAGAGAACTCCGTCTGCCTGCAGATCTCCTGACTGGACGTCCGCCCGATATACCGAGGACCATCACGGAATATGCAAATGATTTGCGGGATCGGATTGATGATGTTCACAGCCTGGTACGTGAACACGGGCTCCACGCTAGCATAAAGATGAAAACCCGATATGACCGGAAGTCTTATCAAGTGGGTTTTGAGGAAGGTTCGTTGGTGTGGCTACATAACCCTATGCGACGAGTAGGAAAGTCCCCGAAACTATCTCCGAATTGGGAAGGGCCTTATAAGGTAGTCACCAAAATAAACGACGTCACGTATCGAATCCAGCGGAATCCTCGTAGTCCGAGCAAGATTGTTCATGTTGACCGGCTAGCCAGATACCACGGAAATAATGATGCTCGGGACGAGCATGTCTTAGGAGGGGGTAGTGTTACGCCGGTAGGTTAGGTCAAAAACTTTGAACGTCAATTTCAGTGCTTTAGAGGCGTTTTCAGCAGGCTGAAAAGTCATTTCAGGCCGTTTCAGAAGTTACTCTATCACATATCTAAAGATCGAAATTTCACCCAAGTTGCCGTCGTTTTCAGGCGCCTGAAACATGTTTTCAGTCCGTTTCAGGGCACCCTCTATCAGATGACGCCATAACCTGAAAACCCGTTTTCAGGCGTTTTCAGGACCCCTTATGGGCCTCTGAAGCACAAATCGTTATATGGCGAAATATCCGGTAGGAGTGACAGAGATAGCACTACTAGAAAGAGATAGCTATACTCGGAACATTCGAGAAGTGTGTGACAGAGATAGCACTACTAGAAAGAGATAGCTATACTCGGAACATTCGAGAAGGGAGTGACAGAGAGAGTGCACCATTAGAGAGAGACATATATGGTCTCGAATGTTCTCGGCCCGCACGCTGGTCCTTACTAGAATATTCGCGATATGTGTGGACAATGTGTCCAGAGCGGCTCCGCGGGATATAAAAGGCGTCGACGGCCGGCGCGAGTTTAGTTACATTTTAACTGCGATCGAGTGCTAGTACAAGGATAATCGGAGAGAAAGACTCTTCGTGTGAATAGTGAGTGCATAATTAGTGAAATAGTGTGTGTGTTTTAATTTGTGGATTTTAAGTACAGTTCGTGTGAATTGTAAGTGCGTGATTTGGGTAATAAAGTGAGTGTTTTAATTAGTGGATTAATTCGTGCTTTTGTATCAAATACGAACCCCACGCTCGTAACATTTTTATCTTCGTTTCGACATTTCTTGCAAAGTCATCAGATACTCACCTAGTCTATACTCTGGATCCGCTGAACACCTCTTTCTTGAGCTATGCTTGCATCACACTAAGGTCCTTCTGGGTTTCTTCTATAGCCCCTCTCTCCTCATCGACTACTTTGACTCTTTTGAAAGCATCCGTAATGATCTATCTCCCCTATACAGTGACACACTTCTCCTAGGTGATTTCAATACCTGTTTACTCAAAAATGATGTTCACCCTGCCAAACTCCAGTCTATCGTAAGCTCCCTAAATTTAAATATTTTTCCTCTGAGTGCAACTCACTTCCAGCCCCACTGCACCCCCTCTCTTTTGGATCTTATTATTGTTTCTAACATATCCAAGGTTGCTACGCATGGCCAACTTAACGCCCCCTTCTCTTTTCATGATCTGATTTATTTCTCGTTCAAATTAAGGCCTCCAAAGCGCGCAAGGAAATTCCTGGATATTCGCAGTTCATTCATTCATAATTCTTATTGCACAAAGATAAATAAAAAGTTACATTTGTTGAAAACATATGTACAAAGGCGAGCTTATCTCTAAAAAGAGATTTCTGGCAGCAGTTTCAAGGGTATGGATCTCAGCTCCCTTGAGTCTGATGCCGCCTCTATATACTGGTCCCCTGTCGTCTGTAGTGAGCCCGTAGATGAAAAAGTCCAGCATTTCAACTCGATTGTCCTAAGTTTGTTCGACATACATGTTCCTGTCAAAAAGGTTAGGGTCAAACATCTCCCTGCGCCTTGGCTTACCGACACCATCAATGGCCCAGAGAAACCGTGCCAAATGTAGATATAAGAAGGATCTGACGGACGATAATGTCCTTATATACAAACGTCTCCGTAATCGTTGCACCCGTCTTTGTCGAGATGCCAAACGCTGCCATATCTACAAGAGTATTGAGAGCTACACTCCTGCACAGGTTTGGAAGTTCCTGAAAACCCTCGGTGTTGGTAAGTCCCAGGACGCAGTAACCAGTAGTGTCGACCTCAACGGTCTCAACAAATTCTTTGCTGTCTTCCTTGTCGTGATGGACTCCTCTGTGAAGGATGCTACCATTTGTTACTTGCGCACCAGAACGATATCCAGTAGCTTACCTTTCAACCTCAGGTCTGTCAGAGTTGGCGCAGTGATGACAAGTTCTGCTTTCAGATGCTTTTTAGTGTACTCGATCATTTGTTACCACCCATAACGCAAATAATCAATGCGTGGCTGAGCGAGTACTGCTTCCCGAGCCAGTGGAAAAGAGCATTAGTGATACCCCTACTTAAAACGTCCTTCAAAGAGTTCCGTCCCATTTCCAACCTAACAAATCCTTTCCAAAGTCCTTGAATCAATTGTCCACACCCAGCTGTCCTAGTACCTTTCCTCCATGAATTTACTGAACCCTTTTCAGTCTGGTTTTAGGCCGGGGCATAGCACCACCACAGCACTGCTCAAGGTAACAGACGATATCCAACTGGCAAAGGATACGAAGCAGCTCACAGTCCTGACTTTAGCAGCGCCTTCAACTGCGTCGACTTCGATATACTTGTTGAAATCTTAAAATCGTTCAACGTCTCTTCACACTCGGCTCGCTGGTTTGACTCTTACTTGAGAGACCGCCAGCAGCGCATCAAGTCTGAAGAGGTCACTACGAAATGGTGCAAGCTCTCTACAGGTGTTCCGCAGGGTGGCATCCTTTCTCCTCTTCTCTTCTCAGTTTTCATCCATTCCATCTCGGATGTGTTGTCTTCCTCGTATCATCTTTATGCAGATGACCTTCAAATTTATCGGCATTTTCCCCTGTGTGATCTAACTTCGACTGTTGAGGCTTTGACTGCTGACCTTGACAACAACAGGAAATGGGCCCTTTCATATGGGCTATTAGTCAACCCGGACAAGTCTCAGGTGATGATACTGGGTACACGGCACTTACTTAATTTGTTGCAGAATAAGTCCATTGATCTCGTTCTATTTGACGGTACCATTGTCAAGTATAGCGAGAAAACCAAAAATCTTGGCGTTGTTTTTGACAATCTATTATCCTGGTCGCCCCATGTTTGTGAGGTCAGCAGACGAGTCTTTGCATCCTTACATTATCTTCGGCGTTTTCAGTTCTTCCTGCCTATGATAGCTCAGACCCTTCTTCTGCCTTTAATACACTACGCCGATGTTTGCTGGGCCAGTGCGAACGAAGATCTACTGAACAAACTCGAGCGACTCCAAAATCTCGGGATTCGGTTTATTTATTTATTTATTTAGGCACATCAACAGCACACATATACATATTATTACAATAAAAAAATCTGCAGTTTTGTTTTTATATGAGTGCCTATTATAGATGAGCACAACATTGACCATTTTTGTACTAACTAGTAATTCTGATTTTTAAGTAATTAAGCTAAGGTAGTGGAAATAATTTAACTTAAGATTAGGTGTTAAATTAATAAAATTTACAATATTCTTTAAAAATTTATAAAAATTTGACAATTTTAGATGCAAGTATTTTTCATTTTAATTTTATTCCTAAAGTCAAGCAAGCGATCATGAAATATGTCTATGTTGGTTTGGCTACTAGTGATGTTATAATTGTCGCACATTCTGGGTATGGGTGAGTGCTTGTAGATGTTTGTTCTGCATAGCGGTGTGTGAAGAGTGTTAGGGATGGGTTTGCGCGGATAGTTGTAAGGCACTATCAGTCCAATCTGACTCAAGATGTTACTGGCATCCAAGTTATTGTTACAGACCTTATGCAGGAATAGGAGGTCCTGTAAATTTCTTCGGAAGTTTAATGTTTCCATTCTGAAGTAGTCTAATCGCCGTTCATAATGTTCCCTGTGAGAAATGCCTGGCTGGCTGTACGCTAAATGTTTAGTGAATGCGTGCTGAATGCGTTCGATTCTTTCGGAGTGAACCGCGTAGACGGGATTCCAGACAACGGAGGCGTACTCGAGATGACTGCGAACCAGCGCATTGTACAGGAGGATCTTGGTGCTGGAGAGACGAAAACCTTCTGTATTGCGCTTTAGGAAGCCCAGCATTTTCGCAGCTTTGCAGTAGTGTTGATGTGGGATATGAACTTTAAGTTGGGCTCCATCATTACACCGAGATCTCGCATTTCGCTGACAGTTTCGAGTTCGATGTTGTTGATAGTGTACGTGGAAGCTATTGGGGTTCTCTTATTGGTAAATGTTATGTGGTAGCATTTTGCTGCATTGAGGACCATTCCATTATTGCGGCACCAATTCGCTATTTCGTTCAGATCATTTTGCAGCAGTTCCACGTCAGCTTCCGACATAATGGTTTTATATATTTTTAGGTCGTCTGCGAACATGGAGTACTTGCAACGCGCAATATGGTTCAACAAGTCATTGATAAATATTAAGAACAGGACTGGTTCGAGGTGAGAGCCTTGGGGGACTCCCGATTTCGCGTAGTAAAGCTGAGATTGGTGTCCACTCACATTCACAACCTGAGGTCTCTGTGACATGTACGACCAAAACCAGTCCAATAATGACCCGTGGACACCGAGTGCTGCTAACTTACTCAGATGCAGTTTATGGTTTACCTTGTCGAAGGCGCTGCTGAAGTCAGTATATACGGCATCCACCTGGTGACCACTGTCCATCTCGCGAGACAAATCATTAACGTAGGAGACCAGATTAGTTTCCACCGATCGTTTCGTTTCCGTTTATCTTCGGTCTTCGTAAGTACGACCACGTGTCCCAATATCGTAGGGAATTAGGCTGGCTCCCGATCCGACTTCATCGTGATATGCACATTTTCTCCTTCCTCTTCAATATTTTGAGAAATCCGCGCTACCCTGCATATTTTATTGAACGTTTTGAATATCTTTGCTCAGGGGATAGACTTCGGAGATCTCACACCGTGTCACTTTTGTCAATTCCTCAGCACAACACTGTTGCTTACGAGCACTCGTTTAGGTTAAGGGCAATACGTTTGTGGAATGCACTTCCTTGCGCTATTAGAGATTGCAAATCCTTGGTCACCTTCAAGAAAAAATTGAAACAGCATCTCCTCTCTTCCGAATAGTGGGTATCTCATAGTATTTATATGTATCTATGAATTTTTGTATTCTATTTATTTATTTTATAGTAATTACGTAGGGTGTATTGTGATTTATTTGATAGTATATTGGTTTTATTTATTTCTTTTAACTCTTAATTGTACACTAGAACTACCTCTCTATCACAGGTTAGCTGTAAGAAATTTCTTTTTAGAAATAAGCTCACCTTTGCATACTGTTTATGTTATAATTTCCACTGTGTTTTCTGTGTGCAATAAAGGATCATTATATTATATATTATTACATCTAACTACACACAAGGTGGGAGACCTTAGTTCGAGTCATGCTCATAAAAGAACACTTCTTTTGTGTGTGAAATTTTTGTCTCTTCCTGTACTACGATTATATATTTTATATTTACTTCATTTTACTAGCCAATTTAAAAGGTAACATCAAAAGCGAAAGATCAAAATAGTATTATTAAATTTCAAAACATCTCAACACACATACTTATATAGATAAATATTATAAAGAAAGATAAACAGAACTTAGAAAGATAAACAACCATGCCTAGGGTACAAACATCCGTTCTCCTCAAACAAATATTTGCCCCCACCGGGACTCGAACTCTGGACCCTTGGCTTCGTAGGCAGGGTCACTCCCGACTCGGCCATTCGGGTCGTCAAATTCATTTCATTTGACTACACCTTTATGTTATACCCTGCATAAAACAAACATATAATAATATGATTTATATTTCTTTCACCGTCCTATAATAATTATATAAATACAATTTACACGCATTTAAGCCTAACAGTAAAATTCCTGCAGTATGTTATCTGCATGTTAGTACGTAAGTTTCCTATAAATTAACAAATTGCATCTCAGTGAGAAACGTCCTTAGGGACTGAGTAACCTCAATCCTTCATATTTAAATGGGTTAATTTTATTTCCACTCATGTACCCTGCCTGTTCTCCGAATAAATAAATAAATAAAAAATTACAATATTCATACAAACGGAAGTTGTCATGATTCATAATTTCTTTATTGCACAAAAATCTCTAATAAGAGATCTCTTCCAGCAAACCAGGTCAAGATGGGAAAGGTTGTTTGCTTTCATTTGTAAATTAAATGTAAAATCCAATTTAGGAAACGGAAGTTACTTTGGCGAGCATAATTGTACACTCAAGCAACGGAAGTCAACTTTATGCGGAAAACGAATGGCATCAGCAGAGTGTTGGATGGACTCTCGAAAAGTCGAAGTGTTATCTAAGTGGGCTGGAAGTTTTAGTAAGGTGTTATAATGTATCTGTTACCGGCAATCTGTACATTGCAGGTATTCTTTATAATACCTAGGCAATATATATGTCACCGTAAGATAGTCAAAACTGTTAGTTGATAAACTAACGCGTTAGTGGATCAACTATCGACAGATAGTAAACCGGACCGACAGGGTTTAGAATTTACGTTTCTTTTGTTGTTACATATCAACCTAACACGAAGACTATTCGGGGGCTTCGCTGCGTTCGCCCCCTCCAGTCCTCACCTAAGCTACCGCAGTGTTTGCTCTGGTATTTTGTCTGCAATTCAAGTTTAATCCAGTTTACTATTTAACGGCTTTAACTATTTCGCGGACGGTAACCAAAGGGCGGTTGTTACGTTTTGGGCTCTATAATTTTGTATAGGAAAAATAGAAATGCTAGAGAAGTCGTGCCCATTTGCAGGTACTTAATTCATTGCTAATGCACCGGCTTCCACGACTAAGTATTTAAATTCGTCACCTTTGTCTGCTGTTGCAATATTAAAAGATAATGTCTCAGAGTGTGCTTCATACTTGAATTTTAAGCTCGTCACAAGTTCAGATGTCGTAAAGGCATTTAAATTGATAAATGTTAAGAAAACGAATGATCTTTGGGGACTCTCTGTTCACGTCGTTAAATCCCTGATCGAATTAATTGCACCTGACCTAGCGGTCATTTTCAACAATTGTATAGACTGCGGTGAATTTCCTGATTTAATGAAACAAAGTAAGATAATTCCCCTCTTCAAAGCAGGTAGTACTCAAGACCCCACCAATTTCAGACCTATATCAATACTACCAACTTTTAGTAAAATTTTTGAGAAATTAATCTTATCACAGCTATTACATCATTTTGAATCAAATAAGCTAATGCATAACAAACAGTTTGGATTCACTCGCGGTCGTTCAACAACAGATGCCGGAATTCAGTTCATTGAAAGTATTTTTGATGCCTGGGAAGAGTCACAAGATGCCCTAGGCATTTTTTGTGACTTATCTAAGGCTTTTGATTGCGTTTGTCATGAAACATTGATCAGGAAATTACATCATTATGGAGTTAGAGACACGTCATTGAATTTGTTAAAATCTTATCTGAACGGAAGAATACAAAGGGTAGACGTAAACGGAGAACGATCACCAGGATCATTGGTTTCTTTGGGCATGCCACAGGGCTCAATATTGGGACCCTTCCTATTCCTCATCTATATAAACGACTTACCCTATCTAGGAAGGGACTGTCATGATATGGTACTGTTTGCTGATGACACCTCACTTATTTTTAAAACAAAGCGAAACCAACACGCTAATGATGATCACGTGAACAATACCATATCAAGAGTGGTAAATTGGTTTAATGTTAATAATTTGCTATTAAATGAGAAAAAGACTAAATGTGTTAAGTTTCTTACTACTAACGTTAAAAATAATCAGACATGTATAACAATTAAAAATGAGGAATTGGAATTGGTAACCAGCACAGTGTTTCAAGGTATAACGTTGGATTCCAAACTCCAATGGGGTCCACATATTGATAAGCTATCGAACAGACTGAGCTCTGCAGCTTTTGCATGCAGTAAAATCCGTCACTTGACAGATTTAAAAACAGCCAGATTAGTTTATTTTAGTTATTTTCATAGTATTATGTCCTACGGTATTCTGCTCTGGGGCAGTGCTGCTGACATAAATACTATTTTTGTGCTGCAGAACCACTTCTGCAGCACAAAAATATCGTGATCTTTAGCTTGCGTGCCGGGTAATGTTTCGTCCGTGACTAAAATGTCATCTTCTGTAGCTTCTTCATATTCACTATCTGGAGATAAATCCTGATCTGAATGAACGCAATTTTCCATTGAAGCATACTCTTCCGAATCACTACACTCTTCCTCCGAAATAGTCTGTATGCTACATCTTTCTTCTCAAGCTTTATTATGGTCCAGATTATTTACATGCGATTACATTTGGCAGCACCTTATGTTGTTGAATATTATGTTAAAGGTTTAATATAAAAACGGTGTATTAGTTAGTGCAAAATTAATTCTCGTATCAAGCTTTTCACACAAGTAATCTTATAGATAAATGTTAGAAATATCATATCCACGCATGCTTATACAAAACGTACTTAAAAACACTGTAATCCTTTATTTAAGATCATGGCTAAACAAAAACAAAACATTTCATATTAAAATATTGAGTTTCTTAAATTACTAACACAATAATTTCTGTACTTTTACCATCGTACAATAATATACTCCGCCTGGTGCTCTCTTCCGACCACGTGACATATATCGTAAAATTTACATAAGTCGAATCTAACACACTTAACAAACTTGGTGATTAAAAATATCCCTTTACATAGGTATTTTGTTGTTTTTAACTTTTTAGTATTATTGTAATAGCGGCCTACATAATTTGAGAAAACTTCAACTATCTGTTCGTGCGATTTATAAAATGAATAATAGAGATTCTCTTAGAAATAAGTTTAAAGAAGTAAATATATTGACAGTCAATATATTTACGAGAATATTATGTATGTCCATAAGAACATTGTTAACTTTCGAAGAAACTGTGATATACATAACTTTAATACTAGAAACAAGGACAAACTTGCAGTGCCCACTACTCGGCTCCATAAAATAAAAACTCGTTCAAGGGTAATTGTGTAAGATTTTACAATAAACTCCCAAGCACTTTGACAGATCTATCAATTAATAAGTTCAAGAAATACATCAAGCAAAGGCTTATTTCTAAAGCTTACTACAGTATTAAAGAGTACATAGACGATAAAAATGCTTGGGACTGAATTGTTCTAATTAATTGTGAGCATCCTCACTGCCAGAGTTTCTTTTACTGGACACTTGGAGGCCTTTTACACCTCCAAAGATTAATTTAATTATACAACACTTGACTGTGGGGACCATTTACATCTCCTATTATCATTGTATTATTGACTAAAGAGACTATACATCTCTGTTATTTATATTTTAATTATTTTATTATGACATTTGAGACTCTTTACATCTCTCAGAAACAATAATTAAGTACTTTTTTTTTTCTGATAATATGATAATAATACCAAATGTTCTGTAAAAAATGAAATGAAATGACATGTGAAAGTGCCCTTGTGGCCGGCCTATTTACAGAATAAACGTTTTGAGTTTTGAGTTTTGAGTTTTGAATTGCGATGTGACATAGAATGCTTTAGAAGTCGAACGGTATAGCAGTTAACACAAGGAGCAAGCGAGACAGAACTATTTTCTGTCTCACTCGCTCCTTGTCATTTTTTTCTTTGGGTGCAAAAACGCTCTAACATGACACTATCCGACCTGTGGAAGTGCTCACATCGACACAAATAGTAGGGCAACCAGTAACTGCAATGGAAAAGCGAATTGTACAGAGGTTCCGTCCAAAACAGCTGATCCAAGAACGAATTCTATATACTTCGCGTCACTAAGAGTTTTTCATTGAGGAAATCTATAGCATTCGCTGACCGCGATAGTGTTAACCGTTAGTTTATCAACTAACGCGTCATATAGAAATGAGTATGCTACAGTTTACGACAGTCGATATATGACCAACAAATGAGAAAAAAACGTTAGTTTATCAACTAACGGTTTTGACAATTTTACGGTGACATATATAATACCTGAGGCGTTCAAGCAATGTATGAAATATTATTGATATGAATGTTTATTACATACTCTACTTAGGTAATATATACAATGCCCATGAATCCATAGGCATTGTATATATAGAATGCCTACTTGGCCACCGGCAATGAGTAAAATAAATAGATTTTGGTAGAACATCACGGCAAAACATTGCGGTAGCTTAGGTGAAGGGTAAAGGGTAAAGGGTGAGCGAAACGAAGCCCCCTTTATCCTTCGTGTTAGGATGAACATGTAAGAACAACAAAAGATACTTAGTTTTAAGTATTTATTTGTTTTAGGATGAACATGTAAGAACAACAAAATTTGTTGTTCTTACATGTTCAACCTAACATGATGGATAAAGGGGGCTTCGCTTCGCTCACCCCCTTTACCGTTAACCTAAGCTACCGCAGTGTTTAACGCTTTTAAATACCTTACAGGCTGCGCATTGCATGTTATATAGAATAGCGAAGCAAAGTATAAAATAAATAATATTTCATACATCACCTGCACGTTTTAAGCATTATATATATTACCTAGGTATTATACATGGTTATTTTTGGACCCCCAGCCAAAAGTAAATATGATTTATGGAAAGAACTAAAAAAAACATTAGGTAAAAAAACAGAACTTTTCCTTTGTTTTTCCGTAATAGAAATTTAGGATTTACAAAGTGGCCTTACCACTTTGTAAATCCTAAATTTCTAGGCGCGATTGGTCACTCTTGCGCTCATCGCGCCACGCGGAAGCGTTCCGGCCGCTTGATTGCGCGATGCGTACACGCACAATTAGGTCACGGGCTCGACTGGGGGCGTGTGTGTGTGTGGTGGCGCACGCGGTGACGGCGGGGTGCAGGCGCGGTGGGGAGGGGGGCGAGAGGGTGGCCAGACCGAGGGCGCGTGCGGCGACGGCGGTGGCGGCGCACTGTCGAACGATGAAAATTCGAGAGTGACCATAATTTTTATTTGTGTTGGCTAAAAGTTGGCGAAAAAATATTTAAAAAAAATACTTTTTTATTTCAAAATTAGTTGTACACCTGCAAAATACTATGACGTGAAAAATTTTGGCTGGGCTCCAAAAATAACCCGTAATACTGGATTATTCAGAGTGCCGGTAACATATCTACACATATTATATGAATAAGTATGATCTAAGTAAATTGGAAGCGCTTAGTGTGTTGATATCTATTATCATATTAATAAGACTAAAACGCAAAATATTATTATAATAAATAAAAAATTGGCGTTCCAGAAAGTACCATATTAAGCCCTTTATTATTCCTGGTATATATAGTGGAGAAATTGACTGACGTAGTGTTGTTTGCTGATGATACTTCAATGGTCGTCAAAATTGAAAGACAAAAAGAAAAATTTGATGATGTTAATGGTGTATTGTCTTTAACCTTGAATTGGTTCACAGTTAATGATTTATTGTTAAACGCTGGTAAAACCAAGTATATCAAATTCTCACTTCCAGATGTCAGGCAAGTTGAGACCAGTTTGGTGTTAGACAGCAACACGTTAGAAGTAGTAAATACTAAGAAGTTTCTTGGAATAACTATTATTGATAGCAACTTGCAGTGGGGAACCTACATAGATAAATTTGCTAGTAAATTATGTTCTGCGGATTATGCTGTTTGGAACATCAGACAAAACACGGATATGGCTACATCTAAAGTGGTATATTTTGTTAATTTCATAGTGTCATGTTTTACGGTATCTTTTTGAGGTGTAAGAAATTTAAATACTAACTAGCTAGTCAATTGATTTTCGAAAATATAATGTATGTACGCAAGAACCTTACAAAATTTTCCAAACTTAGCGATAGCTGTAATGTTTTCCTAAGAAATAATCAGACTAGTTGCCTCCCGGCTTAGACTCGCGAAGGTTAGCAATCCTTTCAAGAATCAGTGCATTCTCTACCACAATAAGATATTCCTCGAGATTTTGAAATTGCTATTTGAGCAATTTGTAAATCATGTTAAAGCGACTTTGTCGAAAAGGGATATTACGATATTCAAAAAAACTTAAATGACGGGACTGTATGGGGTTAATCAATATTGCAATATTTGTACTAGTTAAGCACAACCAATTTTTAAACGAGATCTCAAAATCAATCTGTGTGAGTTCCTACGCACTTCTTCTCCCACAGTGGTCCAATGTAGAGGGTTGTGGCAAAAAATGACGTTTGCTAAGCATATGTTTATATCTACAGTAATAAAGAACTTTGACTTTGATTTTGTAATAATGACAAAAGAAGGCAATTTTCCCATATTTACAACTTCAGCTAATAATCCGTTCTCAACCTGTGTGTAAACTTGGGTAAACCCTAAAACGGAACTTTTATGACAGACGTCAGCTAGAGTGCTGAAGATTCTAATGTGGGCATTTGTGGGGAAATAACATAAAATTTGTCTTAAATGTTATGTCATCATTTTTTCTTTTCCGGCCAGCAGAGTAGTGAAAGGGTTAACATAATAAACTATTTCTGTTCAAAGAAACTGAACAGCGTTACAAGGTTACGTCGGTGAACCAGCTCTTTTTCTTTTTAGACACTAGAGATATTGCCCAAAAATCGATCGATCATAATTAATTAAATGTAATCAAATCACAGATACTTGAAGACCGTATTGATTCAATTAATTGAATCGATGTTTATAATGTGTATTCTTATCATGTAATTATGACATCAGGTAATTTTAATAGCTTTTGCAAATTTAACCAATCAGAAAATCGCATAAACAAGGAAAGTTGAAATAAATGACAGCTAGTGTCATACAATCGTGTTGAGATTGAGAATAGTACGTTTTTCAAAAGCGATTGATATTCATAGATGTCAGAATTACATGACTAGTGCGATCCGACTGTTGAACGCACTTCCCTGCGCTATTAGAGATAGTCCCTCAATGTTCACTTTTAAGACAAGATTGAAACAGCATTTCCTTTCTCTTTCGTGATAGGTAATTTTCTATACATATATAAAAGTACCTACATATATAAAAATACAAAAGCACAAAAATAAAATATATATCAAACATATACTACTTATATATACATAAGTATATATATATATAAGTAGTATATGTTTGATATATATTTTATTTTTGTGCTTTTGCTTATATACATATATACATAGTCAGGTCATAAGTTCTGTCACATGTGCAATATGAAATAATTTAGACATGTTTATTATTTATGTAAACATTTATATAGCAAAATGAACTTAATAAAACATAGATTCTTATGGTAATAAAGTTTATTCAAAATGACCCCCGCGATTTTGAATACAGGCCTTTATTCTGCGCCGCCAGTCGTCTATCGCAGCACGAACGAGGTCCATGTCAATATCGGCGGCTGCCTTAATCAAGGATGCCTTGAGTGACTCCAAATCAGGATGGAGCTTTGAGCAGGCCTTTTCCTCCAAGTGTTGCCATATCTTGTAATCTAACGGACTCAAATCTGGACTGGAGGAGGGCCAGTCTTCGTGCCGGATGAAGTCGATTTCACGCGCCGCCAGCCAGTCTTGTGTGCTTTTCGCTCTATGAGCTGGCGCAGAATCTTGTTGGAATACCCAGTGCCTATTATTAAACATGGTATGAAAAACAGGTTCCACAGGGTTCTTGAGGACTGTATTTTGATACACAACTGCATTCGTTTTTACGCCTTTCTCACAAAAATGTACCTCAGTTAAGCCCCAATAAGAGACTCCCAACCAAACCATGAGCGAGGATGGAAAATGACCTCGTTGGACACGCGGAATACGGTTGCTCGCTTCTTCACTGCTGTGTGCGTACACCTTATCATTTTGTTTGTTGTAGCTCTCTTCATCGGTGAAAATTTTTTCATCCGGAAATATAATTTCCCGATGCTTTTTTCCCGCGTACCGCTTCAACAAAGCGCGGCATCTCTTCAGTCTCAGGTCCATTAGGACCTGAGACTGAAGCGTCCTGAAGCGACTGAAGAACGAGCGTCCAAACGATGTCCTGTTTTTATTCGATATGCCCTAAGCCCTAAGTCTTCATTTAACACCCTTTTCACCGTGGTCCTGCTTAACCACATCTGAAGGGCCAACAGTTTCTGCTTACGTATGGGATTTCTTTGAATTCGCGCCTTCACAGCTTTTATCACTGCTGGAGTCCTAACAGAGCGAGGGCGACCACTTCTTGACCTGTCATCTACACTAGAGTCTTCATTGTATCGTTTTATGGTACGATAAACGAATCTTTTGGTTATATTCAAATTTTTCAGTAAGTCGAAAATCTGAATTGGCGCGTAACCGCAACGATGCAACGCAATAACTGCGACACGGTCTTCTTTAAGTCTCCACTCCATATTTAAAAATGAGGAAAATTCTAAAAAGTACATATTTTTATTTTCATGAAAAATTCGAAATTCGAATTCAATAAACTTTTTTGTGGCCAGCGTTCTAAATTCAAAAGTTTTTATTGTGTGACAAAACTTATGACCTGACTGTGTATATAAGTAGTATATGTTTGATATATATTTTATTTTTGTGCTTTTGTATTTTATTAAGTATACATCATTTACTACATTATTATGTTTTAGTTGTAAACAATTAGATGTGTACAGTTTTATTGCGCACTAGGACTCTCCTGTTGCACAATTTTTTCTGTCCTGCCTAGGTTTGCTGGTATAAATCTCTCTTTAGAGATAAGCTCACCTTTGCTCATAAAATGTTTTGTTACCTTACTATTGAGATTTTTGTGCAATAAAGAATATGAATATGAATATAAAATGTTTTGTTAACTTACTTTTAAGATTTCTGTGCAATATAGAATATGACTAGTGGCACTGTGAGCTGAATAAACCGCGAGCGACACAAGATATGAGCGTTTCATTCACTATTTGTCACCCCCTCACAGCCCCGGTTCCTTGAAATGTATCGCTTGAACAAGTGGAATTAAACAACCAAATAAACCGACTGCATTTTTTTCAAAACCTTACCATGGAGCATGAAATTTATTGGTGCGGCTAACCAGTAACTTTGTAATCCCATATTTTGGCCATTTTTAATAACCAAAAACTGAATCGAAAAAAGATGCACGAACTTGCTTTCAACATTTTAGGAGAACGGATTGCTAAATGCGACCTGAGAACAGAAATTGGGCATACGAAAGCATTTTTGCCCAAGCGGAGAAGCTGCGTCGCACTTCGCGAATTCGAATGCTCTGTCAATAAGGCTACTGGTCACCTTACTGTGAAGCTATGAACAGCCAGTTACAAAAACAATCAAATTTTAAAGCCCCGTTAAACGTTTTTGATTAAACATGGCTCTAATTTCTGAGTACATAATGTTCATGACAGTTCACACGCCTTGAAGTTATGCGTACTAGCGTTAAGTGGTTCGAACTTTTTTGAATGGAACCCGCCGCCATTTTGTTATTTTTTCGAAATCGCGCCGCACGGCGAAAGTGATCGGTATGCCGTATGGGTAGAGGACACATAGACGAACAAAAAATGACGCCAATAGACACGTAATAAGTCTATTTTTAATGATTTTCGTTGTACTCATGTGTTGATCTTTACCGCCAAATATCTCGGTAACATGGTATTTTGGGGTAGCATGTTACTTGTCATTTTCTGTTCGTCTATGTCCTATACCCATACATACCCCTTTCATCGTGAGCCGCGATATCGAAAAAAAAATCGGCTCTATCCCGCTTAAAGATCGTTTCTGAACTCAGTGTAAGACTGGCAGATGATATATATATAATATTGAAACCGACATTGTTTTTTTTTCAGGAAACTCGGGGTCCGTGTCCAGTAAGAACAAACAGCAAATAGAGGTACCTTTGATCATCAGGGTATGTCTTGTAAGGTAGTACCCGTAGTAGTAGACTTAATAGGTACTGACTTATTTATTTGGTCCTTCGAACCTGGTTTATAGACTAGGTTTCACACACAAAACCAAGCATTGTGATATGTTTTACAAAATTCCTAAACGCTCCTCTATAGCCCGGTATGTCACTAGGCTAAATGCGACTTTCATACTCGAGCGCGTCGATTAAAATATGGGAGACAGTTTCAGTACACTTATCAGCAAGTCATTATCTCACCATATCTTAGTCTGACGCGCTGGAGTAAAACCCACTTGTATGGACTTTTTTTGTTGCTCTAATAGGGAAAGCTTAGATCTGGTGGAGTAACTAAACACGGTGTAAGGTATCTCCCAAAGAAATTGACTCTTATGGCCGATTTCACCAACGATCCCTATCTTTTAGGGGACATTTTATTTCTTTCAGGGGCCACCTAGCGGTTTTTCGATTTGACCTAAGTGTAAAGGTCATCTAGGCTCATTGGGGACCCCCTAAATATAAGAGTCCGGCCACCGAAACAATCGCTAGACGGCTAAGAAAAAGAGCTAAGTGTCCCTTAACTGTTGGTGAAATCGGGCATTACGCCTCCTACTACAATGAGGCAGATAACAAGACGTTCTATTGAAATATCTCATGTCGATAAAAATGCGTACTTAGAATATTTACGTTCGTAATCGGCTAGAACCCGAAGGCTTATATTATAACTAATGGCCTTTTGCTTAGATCGCCCATGATCTTCTCGGGTGCGTGAGATGGATGCAATAAAGGACAACAATACGGTCTTGTTTTCAGGATTAAAGTATCATCATTATGTTACCTATCAACATGGGTTCATTATCTCATTTTCCATTTGATATCATCTTCGTCCATCTGTTCCACTTGTTCCTGGAAAGAGAAAATAAAGTAAAAATTACGTAATTGATAAATCTAAAAATATATCTTTACACACTTCATTATTGGTCCCATTTATATCACTGTACTATAATATTTTTATGTGTCGCAGTTAAAAACTCTTATATGCTTGTTTTGTGTACCGCAGTCGTGTTTTTATTTT
The DNA here is from genome assembly GCA_949825045.1 of Argyresthia goedartella. NCBI lineage: Eukaryota > Metazoa > Arthropoda > Insecta > Lepidoptera > Argyresthiidae > Argyresthia > Argyresthia goedartella. The sequence goes on along the minus strand of OX463823.1, from coordinate 3,658,958 downwards.
TTTTATTTATATTTTGTCAATTATTTCCTGCCTTTAGTACAAAATTAAGAAAAATCTGTAAATATATGTAATGTAATGTAATGTAAATGGTTAGTATGAATCTATCGTGTATACCTATATATTATTCATAGCTCGTGCAAGATTAGTAAAAATTTCCTTACTCGCTTTTTAAAATCCTTTATTTTGACACCCCACTCGAGAGTCGTAAAAAATTTTTTTTAGCCCGAACATTAAACGGCATTAAAACCAGCCATTTAAAAAAACTTATATATATATAGTCAGTGACACTCGCGCCAATCAATGCTTATCTAATCATGAGCCGTTGAGTAGTTACGAGGGGACACAGGAAGTCAGAAACGCATACAGACATACATACAAACATACATCTTAATATAATAGTAATAAAACTTCTAAATTTAATAATTTGGCCGAAATGCGCTTCATGTCATTAGATGCTGATGGCTGACATGAAGCCACGAGAAGTAACGGACAGAGTTATGCGTCAATCTTCCTTACCGTTTTTCGATTATAAAAGGAAAAGGAAACTGATGAAGGGAGTCTTCTTGGCACTAGAAGCGACGCTTACGTGTTTAAAAAAAGGTTCCTTTTCAAGTTATTTTAAAATCGTATTTTTGTTGAAAATCAATACAATATAAAAAAAAAATGTTTTTTAGGTCTCAATATATTATTAGAGATGATAAATATCCATAATTCAGCCTGCCTATTTGGACAATGAAAACGGCTTTGGACGTTAGATCGGGTGCTATCAACAAGGAAATTGTATATGTTTAATTTCCACGCCTACCGAACGGCGTGGAATCCGAAGGGGGTGTGCCTTTGCCAGCACGTGAGAGAAAAGAAGTGATGAAATTTTACTGACCTTTGTCTCCGTAGACAGGAAATCGAAAGCTCGATTCGAGACGGGAATACGGGAAAAGGGCACAGTTTGGGATAGGATATGGAGTGAATCGAAACCTTGCCGTCGCTGTCGCCGGCGTGCTGCCTGCCGTGACCGTGGAGTCGCCGCTACCGATACGACGATGTCCAATCAACAGGGATCACTTGACCGCTGACGCGAATCTACTTATTTCCCGACGATGTAGATGATTAACACTCCGACCAGGCCCGACGCCTGTATTTAGTAGTTGGTACACCGAAATACCATCAATTGCACGAGGCCCGAGCAGACATGTTGTTTTTCTCCCGACGAGAAAAGAGTAAAGATAACCTCCAATTTTTTCCTCTCGTTGGTACGAGTGACAGCTGCGGTCCGTTTCCGCTTAGTGATGTCCCGATTACTCGCGGTCGATCCGCGCAACAAAAACCGGTGCGTTCCGAAGCATAAATATTAAACAGTCACCCGCCCGGACAGGCCCGAACCTGTCCCTAATCAATAGGAAGGCGAGAAAGTGTTGCGACCGCTCTCTTGAGGACCGAGTCCCCCACCTTGACTTCTGCTGATCGAGGCGTGCCATCCCGACCCGTATACAAATTGACGATCCGTCCTCGTCTCCATCTCAATGATGGCAGGTTCGCATCCTTAATCAGCACCAAATCACCGACTTGAGGGGGGCTCGTCGGGTCAGTCCACTTAAGGCGCTGCTGCAAGATGTGCAAGTACTCAAGGGACCACCGTTTCCAAAAATCTTGAGCCATCTGCTGCAACATCTGCCACCTAGTTAACCGACTTAACTTAACATCACCGAATGGGTATTCTGGCAGGGCGTTAAGGGGCTGACCTATCAGGAAGTGACCCGGCGTCAACGCTTCCAAATCATTTGGATCCGAACTGAGCGGGCACAACGGACGCGATTTCAGTGTCATTTCAATCTTACAGAACAGCGTCGCAAGCTCTTCAAAGCGTAGAGAGGTCTCACCGATGATCCTCGTCAGGTGCGACTTAGCCGATTTAACCGCAGTCTCAAAAATTCCTCCCCAATGAGGACATCCCGGCGGACTGAAAACCCATTCAATCCCTCGTCGGGAGCAAGCCGTACCGATGGCGTCCTGGTTACCGTTCAGAAATTGAGTGACCTCCTGCAGATATCGCCTGGCTCCGACAAAATTTGTGCCGTTGTCCGAACGGATTAATGTCGGGAGGCCCCTTCGTGAGACGAACCGATCTAGACATGCGATAAATGCCTCTGTAGTGAAATCACTGACCACCTACAAGTGGACTGCCTTCGTGGCCAAGCACACGAAGACGCACAAGTATGCCTTCACTAATCTGGCGCTCCGCAGCTGTGAAGACTTGACCATGAATGGTCCTGCGAAATCCGTTCCGACACCCGCAAAGGGCCGGATTTCGTTAACCCTATCCGAGGGCAAATCGCCCATCTGGGGCTGCATCGTAGCCGCCTTGGCCCGATAACAAGGCAGGCACCGAAATACGACGCTACGCACTAAGCGTCTTCCCGATAGAATCCAGAACTCGCGCTGGAGAAACGCCATCAAGGCGTGGCATCCGATATGCCCATTCCGAATGTGTCGATCCTGTATCAACAGTTCGACCAACTTCCCTTTCCTAGGGAGTATTAACGGGTGGCGAGCCGCATAAGGAGCCCAGTTGAGGCTTGAGTATCTGCCGAGGCAGATTCTCGCACCTGTTTGGAGACGCTTGCGGTTTTCATCGCTGGAAGTGTTCCAGATGGGTTTTTTGACCTGACACGATCCATGGTGTATGATGTATAGAGATTCGTCTACTCGATTTCCCACCCTCCACGGAGCCCGCACAATTGGGAGCGCCTACTCGCTTGGAACAGCTTTCAGTCGCTAGGAGTACCGAGTAGATATAGGAGCATAGGGCTGGTACTTGGCGCGACATCGGGAGCTCGCTTCTGTGGACGATGGGAACCAAGGTGTCAGCGACATGGTCCCACCGCCGTAGCCACCGAAGCTTACCCCGTCAGAATGACCCATCCCACCGCTATGACTGACGCCTTAGCGGACCCTACACCCCTAGCCGTGGCCCTCTGACGGGACACTTGGCCGTTACCCCAACCCGCGGCTACGGGCGAGGCTACCGTTTTGCCTGAAATCCAGGCCAAAGAGGGCGTGTTGCCTTACGAAGCTAAATCCACAGCAACGCTCGGCTCAACCCCCCAGGACCCCTTCATCCTGGCCTACGGTGATCAACTGCGCAGACCACAAGACGCAGGTGAGTGTAGATAGTCTGCCGGGTACACCCACCTTAACCGACAGAACCGGAGGGACTTTTAGCCATCGGCTAGTAAGAGGTCCGGGGACCAGTCACTAGCCGCTGTTACCAGGGTGCACCAGGAGGAAGGAGAAGTTATGCAGTCGGACGTATCCTTCTGCATCACTTCAGCACCCCCACACTAGGAGGTAGTCGCTCAGAACACCCTCGCACGTGAGAGAAAAGAAGTGATGAAATTTTACTGACCTTTGTCTCCGTAGACAGGAAATCGAAAGCTCGATTCGAGACGGGAATACGGGAAAAGGGCACAGTTTGGGATAGGATATGGAGTGAATCGAAACCTTACCGTCGCTGTCGCCGGCGTGCTGCCTGCCGTGACCGTGGAGTCGCCGCTACCGATACGACGATGTCCAATCAACAGGGATCACTTGACCGCTGACGCGAATCTACTTATTTCCCGACGATGTAGATGATTAACACTCCGACCAGGCCCGACGCCTGTATTTAGTAATTGGTACACCGAAATACCATCAATTGCACGAGGCCCGAGCAGACATGTTGTTTTTCTCCCGACGAGAAAAGAGTAAAGATAACCTCCAATTTTTTCCTCTCGTTGGTACGAGTGACAGCTGCGGTCCGTTTCCGCTTAGTGATGTCCCGATTACTCGCGGTCGATCCGCGCAACAAAAACCGGTGCGTTCCGAAGCATAAATATTAAACAGTATATATATTATAGTCATAATGTATCAATATTTCGACTTTTGGATAGTTTGAATGATTTGAAAGAGTGTGATTGTGGATGATCAATTTATTCTTGCGTCGTCGGTTGGAGAGCATGTGTTCCCAGTTTCTCACACCCATCTTGGTAACACTGTTACAAACTGGAGGGAAAAATCCCGTTTTGTTAGACTGTTGTAAGACTGACGGCGGAGGGTACAAAAAAAACCCCAGGTCTTGGAAGTTTATATGCGTGACGTCGCTGTTTCTGGTTCCCACGACACAGGGTATCCTAGTGTGAGGCCAGAAGCAATGTATGTGCCTATATGTAAATGTTTATGTTTATATTGATATGATACGGAGTTACCTATATCTGAAATTGTTACGAAATCCAAATTACACAGTCTGTAACAGTGTTACAATCTGTAACAGTGTTGCAATCTGTAACAGTGTTACAAACTGGCACTATTTACTTCCAAGTTTGTAACACTGTTACACAAGGGTGTGACAAAATGGAAATCCTATTTTATTTTCATTCCCAGTTGGTAAAGAACACATAGACGAAGGTCATGGTTTAAGAAAAGGAAGAAGAAGTAACCGAATGATTGAAGCTTCATTATTTCGTTCATTATTTTCTTTTCTTTATTTGGGATATCAACAGCACAATACACATAAATTCATACAAAAAACAAAATACAGTAAATAAGGCCAATCATAGATGTCCACAGAAGTACGGTAAACATAAATGTACTTAAATAGGAGCTGACCACGCTATGCTCAAAATTAGAATTATTAAGTAGTTAAACAAATTGAGTGTCGTTATACTGTAAGTTTGTGTATGTGCATGTGTGTGAGGCAAGGGAGGGCATGTGTTATGTGTGAGGGTGAGTGTGTATGTGGGTGTATTTGAGGGTATGTATGTGTGTGTGAAGGTGTGTTTGTGCTTGAGGCAAATTAAGGTGGGAGCAGTAGTAAAGGAAATTATATGCTTAATTATTAAGTACCTTCATTATGTGACTTTTGAATATATTTTTAGTTCATTCAAAAGGGTCAACACAATTAAATTGTTTGTTATATAAATTCACAATGCGGATAATAGGGGATGATTGATGATGCACAAGTGAAATAAGTAGAAGGGTTTAACATATATATAATCATCATGGGAAATGTGAGAGTGATATTATTGAACGAAAAGTGTGTGTATGTAACATCGATATAAATACTAAGGATAGGCCTTCCCGTACTAAATTTCTTACCATTTTGAGGCTAAGATAAACAGCGCCCCTGTCGGAATTCGTCGGAACCAAGACAGTACGAAAAATTGTAACGGCGTCACGGTCGGTCACGTTCCGATTTGTGGTGTATAGACACAATATTAGGAAAGTTGATCTACGGATAACTCTCAAATACCCGGTGACTTTTAATCGGTGATTAGGAGTAGAAATAAAATATATCTAGCTAAAATTTTACTTAAGGGGCGAGGTCTCACGCAATTACCTCATGTTTAATTAATAAAAAGTTGAAACATAATTAAATAGGCATATTAATTTTTGTCTTTGCCGTTAAATTATGAAAGAGGATGTAAGCTCACAGATACAAACTCTAACTGACTGAAATAGGGGGGGGGGGGGGGTGGGGGGGGAGGGGGAACCAAATGCCATAACATAACCAAATCGGATCGTTTTTCAATTATTATATTATATTTTCAATTACTATTGGCTTTAAATTGATTATCTATAAAATATTGTTCTCGAAAAAATCCTCAAACGAAAATCAACCATTCGACTGACGTAACTTTGTAGCGACGCAACAGAATAATATAAGGATAAATAATCTAACCGAATTTCCTAACGGTGATGGAAAACATCGTGAGGAAATCTTCATTACTCCGGCTTCATTACATTAGCTGCGGCGATGGGCTTGCCCCCTGACACGCAAGATGGAGTATTAAATCACTAGCTAAGTGGGCACAGACCGGCACAGTTGTGCCTCTGCCAGCCCGTATGGGAAAAGGCGTGACGCTATGTTACGCGTGTAATGTATTGCTAAATACTCTATTTTATACACGATGACTTAATCAGTGATATCAGGTACCAATTTTCATAACTTTTTCTATGATTATTTTATTACTTATAAATCAAAATCAAGATCTTAAATTCCAAGTCACGCTACTATTGTGTATCTGTGAGCTTACATCCTCTTTCATAATTTAACAGCAAAGACAAAATTTTATATGCCTATTTAATTATGTTTCAACTTTTTATATATTAAACATGAGGTAATTGCGTGAGACCTCGCCCCTTAAGTAAAATTTTAGCTAGATATATTTTATTTCTACTCCTAATCACCGATTAAAAGTCACCGGGTATTTGAGAGTTATCCGTAGATCAACTTTCCTAATATCGTGTCTATACACCACAATTCGGAACGTGACCGACCGTGACGCCGTTACAATTTTTCGTACTGTCTTGGTTCCGACGAATTCCGACAGGGGCGCTATTTTTCTTAGCCTCAAAATGGTAAGAAATTGAGTACGGGAAGGCCTATCCTTAGTATTTATATCGATGGTGGTATGTAATGTTATCAATGGGGCATTGCACTCCACGATGAGTAGGCAAATTGTGTCACAAAAGGTTTTGACGATTCATGATGGATTTTTGAGCCTGACACTGATTTATATGATAGTGAATGTTGAGTAAGGCAGAAGGAGCAGAAAAACAGAATAAACGCAGTGGGAATAAAGTCTTGGCTGATGATGCGTAGATGTATATTGAAAGATAGATGTTAAAGAATGGAGTCATAAGAAAACTCTGTGGATTGTAGGAAGATGTGACACGGATAGAGAAAGGTCAGCTTAGATGGTGTGGCCACGTTGAAAGTATGAATGAAAGGAGATTGATGAAACAGATTAACATGGTGGCCGAGGAAACGAAAGATGTATGCCAGGATTATAGCAAGTGGAGGTCTTTATTCCCTTTCTACCCCTCTTCCGGGAAAAAGGCGAGAGCATATCATGTATGTATGTATGTAACTTTCCTCTTTGTGGGTGGGTTCAAAATAGGTTCACGCAAGTGCATCAAGTATACAAGAAGTACACCCATTATACTGATTTTCATAAAACAAACTGTCGGCGGTAGTGAGTATAAAACCTTATAAAATGTTTTCTTGAAATACTGTGGAACCATTATTAGAATTCCATTTGACATCTTTCATCAGTAGGAAAAGAGTTATGCGTCATCCACTTTACCTTGTTTCATTTAGAAAAGGAAGGGAGATCGACTTACAGCTCTGTCCCTACATTTGATAGATGCCAAATGCAAGTTGCTAATAATGGCTCCACTGTAGTAAGATCGAAAAAAGATACAAGAAAAATTACATTTTGGGATAATGATCTAACATGTCTTCATTTTCAATGAAGCCACAAAAGGACCTAAAGTTTAACTATTGCTAACAGGATTTTATCCATTCAGTGGTAGATCGACGACGATACAAAATAAATAATTTTGAAATTTCCGAATCATAAACTTTTCCTGCGACATTCTGAGATATATCCATCCATATTTGGATTCGATTTGAGTGCAATTTCACGCTTGCCTTCAGTATTGCCAATCGTCTTTCTGCCTGAATATTTGGGTGAAATTTTTAATTTCTGATTTTCATGTCAGTTCGGTGGCAATTTTTACTATCTTAAAAAAAATACTATGAAATAAGAAACAAAACAATATATATCTCCCTTGTGACTAATATTTTTCTTAAAATCCCACATACAAAATATTTTTGGCACCGAAATGAAGGCCGTCACACCAAGCTGTTAAAGTTTGTATGGAATGGCCATTTTTATGCAATTTTGCGCGGGCGACGCGGGACTGCTAGTACTATACATAGCTAGAATACGCGCATTAGCTGTCAGACATGCATGATCATCACTCAACAGTATTTTTTTTTTGTTAGATTACGTAAAATGCATGATATTCTGAGTGCGTAGTCGTTCCTAAATAAATAGTAAGCCCTTTGATGACATAAGTATATATATTTTGTATTAGTTAAGCATAAGCAATCTTTAAAAGTGATCTAAAAATCAATCTGTGGGAGTTTCTACGCCCTTCTTCTCCCACAGTGGTCCAATGTAGAGAAGTGGCAAAACATGATGATTGCTAAGTATATGTAAATATCTACAGTAATAAAGACATTTGGAATTTTGGAATTTTTTGATCACTGAGTCAAAGTGGAGTCAAAACTAGTGCTTTGCTAATTACCTTCCTATATGGCAGGCCTTATTCGCTTGCTAAAATACAGAGCAAAACAGTTGCGTTTAGTTTGTATTTCAGTTTCGGCCCAAGCGAATCTCGGGTAAACATTGATATTTCAGAAGAAAATTTTTCTGTGAAATTTCGCAGTTGATAGAGAATTATGCTAACGCGCTGTAACGGCCCCAGGGCTAAGGTCGAGCCACCGCTATCAGTAGCTATGATCGTCTATTCTAACTACCCCAAAATGAGAGGACCCGATTCAGCTGTAAGATTTGTAAGTTAAGAATGATAAGTCTGAATTTCTCGTTCGTAGAGAAGTTCGTTAGGCGTACAATAGTCGAACGAAGTTTGGTTCAGGAAGTTACAGTTTCAAGTTAGACAGAGAAAGCATATATGTCCGCGAGCCGGTAATTCGCATCAGTCAGCGGTGTATTGCGCCAGAACGATCGTTGTTATATTTTATGGGTGATGGCACCATCTGGTTTTTGTATATATGGGCGTTCGGAACTTCTTTTAGTGGTCGACCACAGTTTATAATATTTGTTTGTGATATCGTATAGATATCCGTCGTAGTTTTACGACGTGAGTACTCAATGATATTTCATGTGCTCGCTAGTAGCGGCTTGTGGTGGTTCCAATTATATATTTGGTTCACGGCAATAACGATCCGAAAAGACCGGTTTACACAATTGCGAATTGATTTTCCGAAATGGGTTCTGAACCAGCGGTTTCCTCAAAAGGTCCGTAACGTTTTGAAACCTTCAACTCTGCGCAATTTGAGCTGGATGTTATCGAAACGTAAGCATTATTGTTTTAGGAGATCTAACCCACACCATAGCGAAGTGCATAGTTCGATAAATACCGAACTATGAATTCCACTAGCCACAGCACGTCCTTGGCTGAGCCAAATCATATATACCGACTCAGCCTACACATTAGACCTCCAGCGAAATTTACATTTAATTTAAAGATGCAACTTGAATCCAACCTGACCCAAGGCAATGCAAAACACCTACCCGGACCTAAACAATGAACTTTAGACTGTAAATTGATCTCTTCGCGCGTCCCTGACAACACTCAAATGTCAAAATATCAACAGGATATGTTATCTGTGTTGACACCGGTTTAACTTTGTTCTGAATTTGTTATTTCCATCCGCGGAACCTCATCGGTCAAACAGTCTCCCTATGCCCTGCCAACCTAGGTTTAGCCGCAACTAAACTCCTGTCTAGCCTAGTATAAAAACCTAGTGTTATACCACGTCCATTATCGACACCACTCGAAAATGGTTGAGTTTGATTTGAATGTGCTTGTATGTTTAATGAATGTGTGTGTGGGAATTTCAAAACTCGCTACTCGAAAGGAATGAGGAGAGGATCAGCCCGCGAATATCCTAAGAGCCAATCCAGGAACCCTATGGTGAAGGAAAAAGGAATTTAGGGTCGCTCCAAGCCCAGACTCAGACTCAGATAATTGACTTACAAGTTCTTTTCTAACGACCCAAGGATAGTTTTGGAATTTGGGGTTGGTTGATATAAAGGTTAGGAACCGAGGTATATCTCGGCGCTTCAGACACTCACGAAAACCCACTGAAACTTCGCAATCACAATTTCGTATAGTTCTGACGCGTAACACGGCAGACAAAACTGTTTAGAACTCGTGAAAGACGACTGTCACAGTAGTTAGACGCTGAGACTGAATGCTCTCCCTTCCCCCGGAATCGTATTTATACGCCCCACATGTCTGAAAGAAAAAAAAACAGCGTCCTTTGCGAACACGCTCTGCCCAAGCGAAGCTTCTTATCACTAACTACACAGGGTCAATTTTCAACCATGCCATGCAGATCCGCCGTTCTACAAATTGTGTGTACGCATATTCACTATGATCAACCGTAGGTTATCACTCAAATCATTTGGTACTGCCGATACACAGAATCTGTTGATCGCTGACCAATAAAAGCTTGTTGCAATTAATTAAGCATTCCCGACCGCTAGGTGCGCGCAGCAAAGACCACTAGAATGCTATTCAAACTAGTCGTGTCAGACCCTCCATCTCATACCTCAATCGCAATTGTATATTTGCAATCAACATAATAGCTTTCTCCGTATCGTTCCATAATAACCTTTCATTATTTAGTTATTCATAATTTTATTCAACGCGCAGCCAAATCGGCTCTGATCTCTACACATCTCGCAGGAATGCGACAAAAAAAATCTGACCTGTAAACTTCCCCGAACCATCCCACGCGTCGGCTCTGTTTTTTGCTAACTTGCCACTGAGCTACGCAAAACCCCCAAACGTTATCTAAACCGATTCTCGTATTCAAAACATCGCGGCGTTGGGCTAGCTCTCTATCACGCAGAATGAAGTATCAAATGTACCGACTCTCGTGTACCATTACAGCGCTTTCTATTTAACCTTATAATAACCCAAATAATTTTCTTTTGCAGAACGGCCGAGTCCGCCCCCGTCTCGGGGTCCGCTTCGCCGAGACTTCCCTAACCGCGCTACCGGACTCCCCTCGCCGCACCCCCGCCTGACGTCCGGCCGCGCGGCTCTATTGCGCACAGCACGAACGATGTAGAGTGCTGCAGGTGTATGGCCGGCCGCAGGGAGATATGCTGTAGTGTGTTTGTGTATGTCTTGTTTGTAACGGGTTGAAGGTTGCGCGTGGGCAGAAGAGGGTGACGCTTCCAACTTTTCCTCGCACCCCAGAATGGGGAGAGGCGGGGAGAGGAATGGTCGACGGCAGCAAAAAGAAGACCACATCAGCCATGTGGGGGATTCACGGATATAGCTGCGGCTTACAACGAGCGTGCCCCGGGGGCATGTTTCTGGGCACGCGGGCCATATTCCGGGACACTGCAACGTTGCAGCGATATGTTGGAAGACATTGTGTCTTTATTGTATCTGAGCTGAGCCTTAAAGAGTAACAAATACTATCTTTAAATTTTAAAGCCTCGCAATACGCTAATGAGCGCAACGTCAAGTGAATAAACATTATGTTCTTAAAAATAAAACCCACGTTTTTATTTATTTTTAATTATATGTACCTGACACGCCATTAACGCTTCATGTGGCTTTACAATTTAAAAGATCGTTGCAACAGACTGGCTGATAGTATTAGTATTATATTAAAGTATATGTGCTCATGGTGCCATAAAGTCGGATTGAGGTTGGGTGGAGGTGGGAATGTAGGATATGTCCTATTTGTAACGGGTTAAAGCAGAAAAGCTGGCGCAGACTTTGTCAAATGATGTGTCGTTAGATGCGCCTTTAAGTGAGAATGACACTGGTTCAGAGAATTTCAAATATCAAGGAAAATGCAGGACCATGTCAATCGCCATACCAGTCAAATTGAAAAATAGATCAATCGAAATACCGCTTCACCGTCAACATCTTTTTTTGCAATGGTGTGTGTGTGAACAAAGTATCTCGAATGTTAGCATCTCATAAATAAACTTGAGTATTGATAGCATCCCCCATAGTTCCATGGTATTGGACAGATATTATAAATGGTTCTGTTGAAACTTCCCTTAAATTCAAGTTCTGTTGATTCTGATTCTGTTAATAAAAATGAGATTACTTCACGTAAACCAAATTTCAAAGGCATCTCTGCAGAGATGGCTTTGAAATTTGATTTGGAAAATCAATCACACTATGCATAGTGTGATTGATTCTCATGCACGAGGTATAGTTACACAGTTCTCGATAAGTTCAAGGAATAGTTCTGTTGAAACAACCCTTAAAATCATTATTAAAAAATGAGATGCCATGGATTTGTGATCCTAGCATCTCGCTCAATAAATGACTTCAGCATTAATAGTATTTTGCATAGTTACCCTGTATTGGAAAGATACTACCAATAGTTCTGATAAAAGAACCCGATACAGAAATTGGTGCAGGAGGTGCCAGGTTGGCAATACCAATATAAGGGTAGTTTCAACAAAACTAGTCAAAGTAACTATCCAATACTGTGGAACTATGGGGAATGGTAGCGATACTAAGTTTATTTTTCCAATATTTTTTTTTTACTTTTATAGTTTTATATACAGGGATTATTTCAATTCAATTCAGTTATGACCTGTTACATCTACCACAGATTTTTTTTGAACCCTCACAGTTGCTTGGGTTTTGATTATAGCAGTTGAACAAAACTCTCGGGATATAATCTCAGTAAGTAGCCCTAATATACATAGAAAGATTCAATAGTATAGCTCTGATCCTTTAGATTTTATAGATTTTATTGAGGCCAAGCCTCATATTTTGACTAAGGTGTAGAGATTGTAAAGTTAGGGCTTGTAAAGTTAGGGCGTGTAGAGTTAAAAGTTTGGCTCTACATGAGATCTGATAACTTTTTGACAATGCGACCCATATGGTGTTGTCTTGGCAACATTGTACATGAAAATGTTTTGGTGGGATTATACAGTCCGATCTTGGAGCGGCAGACACGTCCACACGCACGGGATACATATTGTGTCGCTGCTGATGCTGATGTTGTACACGGACTGGGTGGTCGTTTCGTTCTTTTTACAGCCATAGTATCGATCCTCCTCGACGACTCTCCTCCAACTACTTCGGATAGCGTCGACCTCTTGGAAACCGCGCTTGACACAATGCTTGAAACACCCCCTTGAAACGGGTCGTCCGACTGGTCTCTTGGCATGCGCGACTTCACTCAGGAGAGTTTGCCGAGGCAAACGAGTGTGCTCCATACGATTCACATGTCGGAGCCACCACAGCCGTCTCTGCTTTAGCATGGCAGTGATGCTGTGCAATTGTGCGGACTTGAGCACTTCCCCGTTTGTGATACGGTCCCCCGGTGAGTAAGCTCCGAAGACAGTGCAGTTGGAAGGTATTTACTCGATTTTGGTGTTTTGCGTATGACGTCCAGGTTTCTGCTCCGTAAAAAAGGGTGCCGAGGACACATGCTTGGTGTATACCAAGCATGTGTCCTCGGCACATTTTGGTATACACCAAGCATTTTGGTCTTCACTGTAAGATGTCTATCGTCCTATTCTCTTGTACACAGCGGAGTATCGTCCAGTAAGATTTCTGGTGGTTCCGCATCTACCTAGAACTACGGTCTTCCTCGCGTTGATCGACATAGATATCAGCGCGCACGCTCTTGAGAACTTGTCCATGAGGCACTGGAGTTCCTCTGCGCTGTGTGAAACAACAGCCGCGTCATCGGAAAATAGAAGACTGTCTATATACAAGTCCTGGTGAAACCGCTTAGACTTGAGTAGGGCGATGTTGTAAAGTTTCCCATCAGTCTTCGTATTTAGATAGATACCCTGGTCAGCCTCGCCCCTCTCTACTCACCGTGTCGAAAGCCTTCTTAAGTTCCACAAAGGCGATGAGTAGAGGGGATTGTTGCTCTCTACACTTCTCCTGAACCTGGTGTAGAGTGAATATCATATCCACCATAGAACGCTGTGCACGGAAGCCACACTAAGCCTCGGGATAGACGCGGTCGGCAAGTTTCTGGAGTTTGCCGAAGACTAAAGCTTGCTTAAATTAAATTAAATGCTTAGAAGGGAAATACCGCGGTACGAGTCACAGTCGCCGCGGTCGTTTTTCCCTTTAAGGTGACAATATTAGCATCGCGCATATACTGTGGCACGCTTCCTTCTTCTCAGCATTTGGAAAGGTGGTTGTGAAGTACGGACGCACTTTATTTTGATTACTTCTGTGTGAATAAAATCTTTCCCCGGACTCTTAAAGCTCTTGATTTGTATGACGAGTTGATGTAGTTCCTCTAACGTAAGTACGGCGTCTAGCTCGTGCCAGTTCGCCATTTTCGGAATTAGATCGACTAGGCAGGAGTTGAGGCTGCTGCAGTGTTCTACCCAACGGTTGAGCTGACGGGTGTTATCGTTGATGATAGTGGCATCAGCCTCCTTTAGAGGTCCCGTTTTTATAGGTAAAGGACCAAGAACTCTTCTAATGCCCGAATAAACTCCGCCGATGTTACTTGTATCTGCGCATGCTTGGATATTTTAGCAAAGCTCCTCCCAGTATGCGTTAGCGTAAAACGCGTAATACGCTAGAGGGATAACTTTCGCCTTAGTAAGCTGAGCACGCGTACTATCTTATGGGTTGAGGCGATAGTTCAGGGCTGCTGAGCATTTATCGTCAATAAGCGGTTGCAGATGCTCTTGGTTTTCCAGAAACCAGTCTGTGGATTTGGTTGCTGGTAGCCAAAGACACTGCCGAATGTATCAGTGAAGAGGGCTCTAATCCACTCCCACTCATCCTTGATAGACACGGTTTTGTCCCAGGCAGTTTTGTACTTGGTGACTCTTGCTCACAAAAACCTCCACTGTCTTGGGGACTTTTGTGTTCACATTCCTATTTTCCGGGGATTTAGAAGAGTGAATCTTTTTAGGAGCAAGACGAGCCACTGTCCCCACGAGGTAGTGATCACTGTCGCAGTCTGCGCTATGAAAAGAGCGTGTATGGAGAGGTTATTTTAAATCCTTCTTTAAGTTATGGCAAGATTGAGCTTATCCCAATCTTTAAAACAGAAATACATCCAAGAGATTTTTCTCATAAAATATTTGTTGGTAACGCACAGCTGGTGTTCAGAGTAAAATTCCAACAAAATTGTCCGTTCTCATTTTGCTTTCTCACGTCGTGATCACAAAGGCAATCAGGTCAGGAGATTTAACTTTCTGTCCCACACAGGCATTTAAGTCTCCCAGGAGAAATAATCGGTCGCCCGGATGCACCCCCTTTACAGCTTCGTCTAGTTGGTCGTAGAACTGGTATTTGGCTACATTTGTTGAGGGAAATGTTGGAGCATATGCTGAAATAATGGTGACGAACCCGCACGTCGTGTTAAGGCGAAGCACGATACGCGCTCAGAGATACACTCTCAACCGAGGATAGAAGATCATTCCTGATTGCGAATCCTACTCCGTGCTCGCGAGTGTCTGATGCCTCTTTACCCTTCCAGAAGAAGATGTAATGTGCTTCCCGTATCGACCCCTCATCCTCGATCCTGGTCTCTTGCAAAGCAGTAATAGTTATGTTTAGCTTGTTAAGCTCTGCGTCAATGGCAGCTGTTTTGCGCAGGTCTTGTACGCAATTTGATCTTCCAGTGGTGTTCGGGAAGCCTGTTTTCTTTGTTCGAACATTCCATGTCGCAAAGCGCATGTAAGTAGGAGGGGGTTTTTACATTTTCTTTTCTTATTGGCAGTTGTTTGAGGTGCAGCACTGGTCATCTAGTTTTGGCTAGTGTTCCTTACACCCAAGCGAAAACCGACGCTGAGACGGATGGAGTACCTTACAGACCGAAGGCTGCTCAGCTTAAAGCGGGCGGTAACTGGTCATTGGATCTGCGAAGGACCCTCCCACTGTGGAGGGGGTCTCCTGGCGTCTACACCTTTGCCCATTTGTGCGGACTTATAACCGGTCACTGTCACTCCCCGTGACATTTTCCACCTAGTGGTCGGGTGGGCGAATTGTTCTCTCCGCGGAAGCTGCTACTCCTGGGACATAAGTAGGGCTACACGTGCTTGCCCAGCACACGTGCCACCCTCTCGACCTAGCTGGCGTGATCTACAGGTACAAGTCGATACGTGCGGAGCCAGTTCAGTTGCAGGAATCTACGGCTTGCGCCTGACGGAGATGCCATTCCTGTATTGTCTGGATTCCTTTTACTCCTGTATTTTGTACCTTAGTCACCTTGTACGACACCTCGGTAAGAATGAGGATGATGCTATTCTCTCGGCCGACACCATACGCTAACGTATTATTTAACAGTGTACTATACAGATACCTGTAATGTTATATTCTATGCTTACATGATAGATCTTCTGAGTTCTTTTTAATGTATTATCAGAATAAACGCATTATGTCTGAAAAAATAAGGTTTTTAATTATATAAACTTAATATCTAAACTCCTTGTGACCTGAAGTTTGCAGACATTTAGTAACTTATTTACACTAAATACATTTTTGTAAGGCTCTGTCCACCTTATTGCCACCATATTTTCAACCTTATGGCTTGGTAATAAACTTTGAAACCAATGAAAAATAATTTCTCTTAGGCCATATAAAGGGTTAAATCTGACAATAATGAATACCTACTTAATGTTTATTAAAATACGCAAAAATAAAACAATACTGTGGAACTATGGGGTCAAAACTGAAATTTATTTGAGATGCTAGGTCACACTCACATGTCACCGGTCGATTTCAGATTTGAAATTGATATACATTAAATGCTGCGGATTCTACAAAAAAAAATGGCGTTTCAATGACAATGTCATCCCTAGTTGGCTATAGATAATCCCGCAGCCGACCGCAACTGCAGACAACGTGTCGCGTGAGTGTGTGAGCGAGACAGTGTAGTTACCTAGCGAGTGAGCGAGACAGCGAGCGTTGCCGTCTACGGTTGAGGTCGGATAAGCGTACACCTAGGGTTAAACTTAGGAACAGTATTCTAATTCTTTTGATTCATTAAGCGTGCTTGAAGTTGTTGTAAGTTGCATAACTAAGTAGGTACTTAAACCATATTGTAAATAAATAACTACTTACATAAGATAACTGTTCGCTTTACGTAGTCAAGGTAGTAGGTAAGTAGGTTATTATTTAAGAAAAGATTTGTTTCAACAAAGTGGTGAGAAACACCACAACAATATTGCAATGTTTAAAGGTAATTAACAAAGTTTTACCAAACAAACTCAAATTTGGTAATATCTACTAACAATATACAATTCAGATGTCACCTCTATCTCCCTCTCCCCACCTTACACTATGCGAGAAAGAGAGGTCACAGTCGAAGTTCGCTGAGTGCCAAAGAAACTTGGCGCGGCGGCGGCCTTCGACGGACCGGCCAACTGTAAATGTAAGGCCGTCCGTGCGTTTCCGTTCCTAGGCAGAACCATAGATTAAATAATACTTTCGTAGAACCTCTGTGTAAATATACCGTCTCTAGTCCACATCAACGAACCAAATACTTTTGTAAATATACAAATCCTATCTACTCATTGATTTTGTAAATAAATAAGTATACAGTGTGAATCTTCATAAAGGGCACATAATGATCTGGGTTGAAGAAAATCGCAAATCATCGACAAAAAAAAATAAAAAAAATCTCATCTCTTCCAATTTTTTACAGCAATTTTAATATCTAAATACTCTGGGTATAATTGCAAAAAAAAATACTTCGTAATGGAAGGGTTTTTCGTAGTGGAATTGACTGATACGTGATGATAAAAACACGTAGTGCTGCCAGTAATAAAAAGTTGCATAAAAAGTGGTAACTATAAACTAATATTACGCTTTGTTTATGAAAAAATAGTGATTTTCATGATTTTTTAGTATTTACAATTTCCACAAAATGTGGTTCCCAAAATGGGATTATTTTATTACTGAATATTATTCTTCATGATGTTAGCTTTCAGATTACACCAAAATTATGTTTCTATATAATAAATATTTTGAAAAATTATTACATGAAACCTATTTTCACTTTTCGAATTTAATTCAACTCACAGAAATACTTACAGTGAAATGAAGTAACGTTATTACAACAATAACAGATAAATGCATCAGTTTTTCGAAGCACACACACACTACAAGTATTGTTAAAGGCTCAGGCTGAGCAAACACAATTTTCACAATAGTTCACGTTTTTTAATTTAAGGCTGTAGACCAAATACAACCAACCTCTTTGCTATGAGTAAGTGGCGACAAGCACGCAATTTGTTTTTCAATTATTTTTCTCCGACCAATGGAGAAAAGTTTAGTCAGTTACCCTGTTTCTTGCAGGGTTTCTTAAAGTTTTCTTCTGCTTAAGTTTTTTAGAATATGCCCAGTTTGACTGTATTCTCTTCCGCTGAAATAGCCGACATCCAGTATTATTATGGTATCACGTGGACGGTCGAGAGGCGCAAGAACTGCATATATCGCTGCCTTCCCTGACCGGTGCTGAACTTTCAAGAAGTTCATAGAAGACTCTCCTTAATTGGACTTGGCTTGAATCATGATCGTCGAGAACCACGAATTATAATCGAAGTGCACTTAAGGAGTTTATATCAAGAAGCAATCTTAAGGAGTTAATATGCTGATCTAGGCATCGGCAAGATGCTTGGGTGCACAATATGGCATCTCTCAGGGAAGTGTCTGGCTAATTTTTAGAAAGGAAGGTCTTTACCTTTACCACTATCAACGAGTGCAACATCTCCACAAAGATGTGGACAACGTGCCAAGATGTATCATTTCGGCATGGGTCCAAAGGAGGACCAATGCCGACCCCGAATTTTTAAGAAAATATTGTAGATGGACAAGGCAACATTTCACAGAGATGGCATCACAAACGGCTGAAACCAGCACAAGAGGTGCTGATTAATTCCACGCCTCACCGAACGGCGTGGAATCCTGAGGGGTTGTGCCTTTGCCACGTGAGAGAAAAGAAGTGATGAAATTGGTTACTGACCTTGTCTCCGTAGGCAGGAAATCGAAAGCTCGATTCGAGACGGGAATACGGGAAAAGGGCACAGTTTGGGATAGGATATGGATTGAATCGAAACCTATCGTTGCTGCCGACGCTGTCGCCGGCGTGCTGCCTGCCGTGACCGTGGAGTCGCCGCTACCGATGCGACGATGTCCAATCAACCGGGATCACTTGGCCGCTGACGCGAATCTACTTATTTCAATCAATAGCCCGACGCTATGAGGTAGATTTACACTCTGACCAGGCCCGATGCCTGTATGATAATTGGTACACCGAAATGCCATCACGGGGCCCGAGCCGCCATGTTATTCTCACCGATGAGACAGACCAAGAGAAAGATTAACCTCCAATTTTACATCTCGTTTCCGATACGAGTGACAGCTGCTAGTGCCGTTTTCGCTAGTGATGTCTCGATTACTCGCGATCGATTTGCGCAACAAAAAACCGGTGCGTATCCGACGCATAAATATTAAACAGGTGCCGTAAAGGCCAAAATCCAAAGTTGAAAACATCCTCCTCATTCCAAGTGAGGTTTTTTATTAATGTATGGATAGAGCTCATGGACAACATGCTGATTGGTTACCTATGTGGAGTTACCTTTATTGTTGGTAGAGGTACCAATCGGTGAAAGACAAGATATGTACCTACAAATGGACAGCTGCCCAGCCCATAACTACACGCCTGTGAGGACATTTGAATGAACAATTGGGGTTGCTAAATTTCTGGAGAGGAACGGATATCTCAAACCCATTTCGAGAAATATGTTTTCTGTACAGTTTCTATTTATCAGATTAATAAATAAGTATATATACACAGTCAGGTCATAAGTTCTGTCACTCAATAAAAACTTTTGAATTTAGAACGCTGGCCACAAAAAAGTTTATTGAATTCGAATTTCGAATTTTTCATGAAAATAAAAATGTGTACTTTTTAGAATTTTCCTCATTTTTAAATATGGAGTGGACACTTAAAGAAGACCGTGTCGCAGTTATTGCTTTGCAGCGTTGCGGTTACGCGCCAATTCAGATTTTCGACTTACTGAAAAATTTGAATATAACCAAAAGATTCGTTTATCGTACCATAAAACGATACAATAAAGACTCTAGTGTAGATGACAGGTCAAGAAGTGGTCGCCCTCGCTCTGTTAGGACTCCAGCAGTGATAAAAGCTGTGAAGGCGCGAATTCAAAGAAATCCCATACGTAAGCAGAAACTGTTGGCCCTTCAGATGGGGTTAAGCAGGACCACGGTGAAAAAGGTGTTAAATGAAGACTTAGGGCTTAGGGCATATCGAAGAAAAACAGGACATCGTTTGGACGCTCGTTTAATGGACCTGAGACTGAAGAGATGCCGCGCTTTGTTGAAGCGGTACGCGGGAAAAAAGCATCGGGAAATTCTTTTTTCGGATGAAAAAATTTTCACCGTGGAAGAGAGCTACAACAAACAAAATGATAAGGTGTACGCACACAGCAGTGAAGAAGCGAGCAACCGTATTCCGCGTGTCCAACGAGGTCATTTTCTATCCTCGCTCACGGTTTGGTTGGGAGTCTCTTATTGGGGCTTAACTGAGGTACATTTTTGTGAGAAAGGCGTAAAAACGAATGCAGTTGTGTATCAAAATACAGTCCTCAAGAACCTTGTGGAACCTGTTTCTCATACCATGTTTAATAACAGGCACTGGGTATTCTAAAAAGATTCTGCGCCAGCTCATAGAGTGAAAAGCACACAAGACTGGCTGGCGGCGCGTGAAATCGACTTCATCCGGCACGAAGACTGGCCCTCCTCCAGTCCAGATTTGAGTCCGTTAGATTACAAGATATGGCAACACTTGGAGGAAAAGGCCTGCTCAAAGCTTCATCCTGATTTGGAGTCACTCAAGGCATCCTTGATTAAGGCAGCCGCCGATATTGACATGGACCTCGTTCGTGCTGCGATAGACGACTGGCCGCGCAGATTATAGACCTGTATTCAAAATCGCGGGGGTCATTTTGAATAAACTTTATTACCATAGGAATCTATGTTTTATTAAGTTCATTTTGCTATATAAATGTTTACATAAATAATAAACATGTCTAAATTATTTCATATTACACATGTGACAGAACTTATGACCTGACTATGTATATTTATAAAACGTAATGACATTCATTTGACCTATCTATGACATCATCATAAGATGTAGGAAAAAATGCCTTTACCGGAAGGTCAGCGCCTTACCTACAAAAAAATAATAATGTGAAACGGCTATCTATATTCCCTGTAAAGTCTGTGATTTTCATAGTGATGGATAATAGATGAGTGACCTCTCGTGATTGTAGGTTATATTCAGCGGTTTGTTTTAATATTTTATCGTTTCGATTTTAAATCTTTAAAAGAACGGCAAATTATGAAAAAGCAGATTCGTGAAATTTACCTCAAGTTTCCAAAATTATGATCATGTCGAAGTTCACGTCGAATTCCAGCAACCACAACATAAAGCCCTCATGTAAGTAAGATACTGATGCTGAGATCCTGGAGCCAAACTGTTCTGAAACTGAACCAGCTTCTGCAGGTGGGACTTTTTTGAATATTTTTAAATTTATCGGCTACAAAATTGCATATGTGACAAACGATTGAAGCTTTCTTGGTAATGTAAAACGCGTTTGATATTCAAACTACAATAACCTCTCAATGACTTAAGGCATCTTATGATGTCATTTTCCCGTTATAGGTTTTGAATTTTAATACCATGACATAAGGTTCAAAATCACGATGCCTCAAAACAACCTGGGGGGAGAATTAAGCATATCGTAGAACTTAACTTGTTTGTTGTGGTAATAGGTAGCAATTTTTTATATTATTGTACATATCTTTTGTTGCAACAATAATAATATCTATATTTTTTTAAATTCAAATTCAAAATTCAAAAAGAGTTTATTCCATAAAAAACACATAGGTAACATTTGGAGAATGTCAAATCTTAAACTAACACATATAAAAGATATAGGGAAATATAGAACTCAATTTGAATTCCGTCACCTCAATGTCAAACGCTGGAGGCAAAGAGGCGAGTAGAAACCTCCAGCTTTATACGTAATTTCTTACAGAATTGGAGCAAACACCTTCCCAAGCTTTCTTGTCTTCTACATAATCTGATATTTTGTAGTAAGCCCTATGTGATTTTTAACTACATTTTTAAATGCCTGCCTATAACAGCAACTCAAGAACAATGCGATTTGGGGAGGGAAGTCGGCTGAATCAACAGTAACCGGTGCTCAAACACTGAGAATTGCGTGAAATAGTAACAATAAAGTACCGTTCACCCGCCCGTGTTCAGCGGGCGTCGCACCTCAACATCGATCTATCTACCCGCGGTAATTTTGGTAGTATCAATGCTGAGTCAGTTGTAGCTTCACAGAATCAATTTTGTGTATAATATTTCTAGTCAATGTTTTGTATACATAAAACCATACATATTCTTAGAAATTTAGCGTATTTTTATTATATCATCCTGCAAATGTATCAGCCTACAAGCAATCCTTACAAATTGATCCAAGTAGCCTAAACAAAACTCCGAATAATTCTTGATACGAATAACAAATCCGGGTTATCACTTCTGTTTGAACATGATGGGACGAAACACTCTTTGATACCCATTATGAAAAACAATTCGATTTGTTAAATCATATCACAAACCTATCACAGTAATAATTAATAATTTCGTCTTGGCAAGATTAGGACTGACGTGAGTGACGTGTTATTTTTTTTACAGTTGACTTCACTCATACATCTTTGACGGTAGATTCACTCATATATATGAGTGAATCTACCGTCAAAGAATTTTTTTTGTGGTAGGCAAAGAAATTTATCCCATTACGTCTCTATTGACGTCACGTTTACTTTTGGAGCGTAAAATTTTAGCTTTGTTTTTTAAATAGACGCAATGAATAAAACCCAAAAATATAAAAAATGTGTTTCTTAAAATGGTCTATATTTTCAAAATAAATTATTAAAAAATACTTATCAGAAAAGTACACGGCCAATTCCCAAAGCGCTGGATTGGTCGGCAAGGGCCGGTATGATGGCCTCCACGTTCGCCACATATGAAACCATTAGATTATTTTTTATGGGGCACGATGAAAAATGAAAGAAATATAATGTCCCCATCAACAAGGAGGCAGATCTTCTAGATCGGTTTCTAAGTTGCGCTAACGCTACCCAAAACGACCTAGACATGATTAGAAGAGCTACGCAGCAAATTGTGTTTCGCTCAGCATTTCGTCTTCAATAACAAATGGGACTCTTGGAAAACCTAAAGCATTAATAATAATAATGTAGTTACTCTGCTTATTTTCCTTGTATTTCTGTTATTAATAAATTATAAAATTGTTAGGTTTAATGAATAATTCCATTAATTGATAAGGTATAATTATTTTAAATGTTTTTTTTTATCTTCGCCTAATCACCCGTACTGAGCCAGCTTGATGAGGTATGGCTCAATCTTACGCTTATCCCTAAAAGGCCTATGCCTCTTAGTGGAAATATTTATGTGGGTAAAATGTATTTATTTACTACCTCATGACTTCATGGTATATCACTAATATCTAGGTCTTATGATTAAGCTTGGCTCCGAAAAGCTAAAATATGTATCATGTAATGATTAAAAAAAAAGTTTTAAGAAAAGCAGTTTTAAGTACCGTGCCACCAAGTGCTGGAATAACATCCCACCTCCCCTTCGGCTGCTTACTAGTAAGGCTGGGTTTAGAAGTGCCTATAGAAAGTATTTAATACTACAGCAGAAAACTGAGGGAATGGCACGGAGCTAATCTACCTGTTACCTGTGATATTTACATTGTTTCCAATTATATTATTACTACGATTAATTTCCTACTAATTATTATTATTTTATAATCCTAATGACATTTTAAATTTAATCTTACGTGTAACCCTGACATAAATTTTATTACAAATCGCTATATATTTTTTATTTTATTTCATCTATTACATTTTAATGATATGATTTTAATGCTATAATTTTAATACAATCAAATTTATTGAACAATTTTATTAAAATCATCATCTTTTACGTTGTTAAATGTGTATACTTGAGTAGACCGTTGTCTCGTCCGTACTGGCTCTGGCAGAATACCAGCGTCACAGATTCGTCTGTGACATTGCTGAGTCAGGGCCATTTCATTGTCGCGGTACAGTCACAATACCACATACATAGTTATCCTTACCGTACCGTGTTTTCTTATATAATTTTATTATTTATTGATTGTTTTATTTCACTGCTGTGTTGTTTTCTTTTTGTAGATTTTTCTTCTTAAAGTTTGAATTATAATTATGTATTTGTGTGTCCACCATGTTGCAATGAATAAAATAATTCATCTATATATCTATCCATCTTATTTTGCTTATATTTCTGTTATAAATAAATAATAATAATAATATTACATATTTACACACATTGATCTAGCCCAAAACTAGGATTCCCTGTATCTTGGGTACTAGACAACGATACACTTACTTATATAGATAAATATTATACTGATATAGATAAACAACCATGACTAGGGTACAAACATCCGTTCTCATTAAACAAATATTTGCCCCCACCGGGACTCGAACCCGGGACCCTTGGCTTCGTAGGCAGCGTCACTGCCGACTCGGCCATTCGAGTCGTCAATTATAAAATGGTAAGGTATAATTATTTTCATTGTTAATTATCTTCGCCCATTCACCCGCAATGAGCCAGCTTGATGAGGTATGGCTCAACCTTACGCATAACTTAACATAAGGGTCCCCGCATACGGGCCACCGGCCACAGCCAAAAAACGCCGCTTCCGGCATATTACCAGTAATTTTCATATATTTTATATGGACTCGCCGTAAATGGTTGACGCCCGTGGCCGCCAGGCCCGCAAGGGCCACAAAACGCCACCACACGTCACTCGCGCAATACCCCACCTTAAGACCATTATGATACAGCGCGTATGTGTAAAAAAAAACAGCAGCCACTGGCCACAAGTGCTTGACGCGCGCTTCAGCTCCCTTTGTGACCGCTTCTAGCTTCTCGTAGCGGCGTTTGTGGCTGTGGCTGGAAGCTCGTGTGCGGTGACACAAAGCCTTACGCCTTTACCCATTAGGGGTGGTATAGGCACAAATAGCTAACTTTTAGCCTGTTATTCAACACTCCATTTTGCGTAACAGGGGGCTAGCCCATCGCCGGATTGATTGTTACGGAGTAACAATCAATCAATCTTACAATATCCATTAAATGCCTGTGCCTTTCAGTGGGTACATTAATGTGGGCTACATTTATTTATTTACTACCTTATGACTTCATTGTATATTACTAATCTCTATCTAGGTCTTATGATTAAGCTTAGCTTCGAAAAGTGAAAATAGGTAATGATCAAAAAAAAAGATTAATAAGAAACGCAATTTTGGTGTCTTCTGAAAGCTAACAAAATGAAAAATAATATTCTGTAATAAAATAATTCCATTTGTTAACCAAATATTGTGGAAATCTGCAATTACCACAAAAAACTCGAAAAAAATCACTATTATTTCGTAAACAAATTGTAATTTTAGTTTACAGTTACCACCTTTTCTGCATTTTTTTATTTCATCACCACGAATCAGTCCGAAGTTATTTTTTTTTTCAGTTGGTACCCAGATAGCGCATTTCATATTAAAATGGCTATAAAAAATGGGATGGGGGAGTTTTTTTTGTCGATGAATTTCGCTGTTCTCAAACGCAGATCGTTAAGTGCACTTTATGAAGATTAACACTGTATACCTACTACATATAAATAAATGTGATTTCTCTGCCGAAACTTTTATTGTGATCCATCTACCTACTATCCTCACAGTTTCATTTGTAGGTACCTATGTATCACAAAATAAACGGTCAAGTGCGAGTCGGACTCGCGCGCGAAGCTTCACGTACCACCGCACAATGGTAGAATTAGGTATCTTCAATCTTGTGTGTAACATAGCAAAATTTTGCTTACAAAGTTATTTCATATTCATATATATTCTTTATTGCACAGAAAACATAGATAAACAGACAGTTACAATAAATTTTATAGGCAAAGGCGAGATTATCTCTGAAAAGAGATTTCTTCCAGCAAACCTAGGCAAGACAGGAGTGTTTATGAAAAAGGACAGTCCTAGTGCGCAATAAAACTGTATACATATGTACGAAAATTACTTTTAAAATATAAATAAAATATTCTTAATAAAAAATATATATATCTCAACTATATAAAATACACTAGATAGCATGCACATATATAAAATACAAAATATCATACATATACTTACATAAATATGATAACGATTACGGAAGAGAAATGAAATACGCTTTCAATCTTTTCTTAAAATTGAAAATGGAGGGACTATCCCTAATAGTGCAGGGAGTGCGTTCCACAGTCGGATTGCCCTTAAAATAAAAGAGTGTTTGTAGGCGGCAGTGTTATGCCGAGGAGTTGACAGGAGAGACACCGTGTGGGATCTTCGATTACTGTCCCTGGGGAAAAGAAACTCAAAACGTTCTCGAAGATATGTGGGGTAGCGGAGATTACGCCGAATATTGAATAGATAAGAGAGAATGTGCATATCACGGCGAAGACGGATCGGAAGCCATCCCAGCTCCTTGCGATACTAGGAGACATAAGCAGCCCGTAGACAAACCGAATCCCAAGGTTTTGAAGTCGCTCGAGTTTATTCAGTTGTTCTTCGTTCGCATGGCTACCTTTATGCGGCTACCTTTATTCAACATGTATGTAATCCGGGTGCATTTTTATGTTTGTATGTGGTATTGAAAGAGATTTTCCCCCAATATTTAAACTATGCATTTATCTATATTTTTTCTGTAATATTTAACTAAAAACCTACATGAAGTTTTTCATTTTGGAATTTTAGGAACATTATTTTTTTGCCTATTTCCTCAAATGTTTTTTATTTAAGCATTTCAGATTTATGGCAAATATATATGTATGAAAATCTCGCAATGAGCCCTTATATAATATTATCACACGATACGGTTTATTTTTTCAGATTTACCCCCAATAGTAACCCCGTAAATTATTGTCTAACTATGCATGTCAGGTTTATTGTTCATACATTTCTCATATTTTAACCGTTATAAACACCTTTTAGATTAGATTTAATTTTAATTTTAGGATTAGTATTTTTGGAGACAAGGAGGCGGGAATGGTCTTTTTTTGCATATTTTCTTGAATATTTTTAAGCCATCAACACCAAGTCTATGTACCTAGGCATCTACATTGCCATTGAAGGAGCCTTCGACAAGACTATATTCACTAGCTTAACAGAAGCACTGGTAAAACCCGTAGCAAAAGCTATAGCAGAAAGAGAGGTAAAGGATTTCCCTATCTGCATACTTTCCGACAGCAAAGCAGTTCTGTAGGCCCTACAAGGCAACACCATCACCTCTAGGCTTATTTACGAGTCTCACCAAGCCTTGTCAGAGGTATGTAACCACAGTATTGTTACCCTGCAGTGGATAAAGGGACACAGTGGCTCGCGCGGCAACGACGCAACCGACACCACTGCCATTCAGCTGGTTGTGAAAAACCCTTCTACAGCAAAGAAAGGAAGCTCACCAACTTTATTGGTCAATTTGGATACCTGCAAACAATCATCAGCTTTCAATAAGCAGTAAAACTAAATCCCGCCAAAAACATTCTGTAAAAAACTAGCCAAGTCTCGATGGAGCGGCTTGTTTATCTCTAAAAAGTAATGTAATCTAGACAAAGTCATGCCAAGTCTAAGGTTCCTTAATGCGATTTCTTTATTATTATAGTTAATGTTGTGTGACTTGGCCGTTGAACATTCTTTATACGTTAGTGGGTACAAGTCAATTTTGTTAATACGTGAATGTTATATCTGTTGTAACTACCTATGTTATATCTGTTACTCTCGATGTCAAAAAAAATAAGTCATGGCAAAGTAATTTTTATTTTACATACTCCATTATAATTCCATTGTATACCCTTAACGAGCAGCATAAAACGATCATGGAAGGCACCTGTAGTCATTTTCTAATATTTCATAGCGTGTCCCTATCAGGAAACTTGCAGCTTGTAATTTATTGTAATTAAATACGACGCAGTTCAAAATTGAACTGCGTCGTAAAGACTTGAAATTTTGGATTTTAAGCTATGATATGATTATAGCTTACTGGATGACGAAAATTTCTACGTTCTGGTCTTATCCAGAGGTTCTCAAATAGGGGCCTTAAAATGCGGCGAATTGGTTCCAGTAAAGAATGGTACGGCAGTGTTTGCTTCGCGCTCGACTTGGCGGGGGCACTACCGTGCCCCCAGATTTCCTCTTTTTTGTACCTACCCTACCTAACCTACCCTAGCGCTCACTTTAGAGGGGGGACAGGAGTTTTCCAAACAAATTGCCGGCATTGCCGGAGTCAAACTTTCCGCTTTCGACTTTTTAATCCAGGATCGTTGGTAGCTAAGTCTGTCTATAAACTAGCAACCAACTAAACTCTGATTGTTTATTCCGCATTATTCTGAAATTTCATAAGTGTTGCTATTAAAAAAGCTCTCCACCGGAAAAGGGAAAAAAATACCCATTTGTATACCTAGAAAAATATAAATCTAAATATTTACTTACTCAAGTGAACTCATATAAAAATAACAAATATTTCAATATCACGAGCAATATATCGAATTAATATTAATTACTTTATTTTATTCTTTATCTGGCATCACTCCCTACTAATTCAGTTTTATTAAACCTTTTTAAAAAAAAACCCTCTTTTCATTGACGTAGGCCGCACTTAATAAAATTGAATTATTCACTATTAATGTTCACACTCGTATTGAATTTTGTGGTAATGCTGATGTTTGAAAGATGGCGTCGAAAGCAACAGCGGGTGGCGCGTTTTGGATTTGTATCGTTATTTTTTATAATTATAAACTTGAATTTAAATAGTTAAATCTGATGGATCGGGAGTAAACATTCGCGTTCCACAAGGTTCCATATTAGGCCCTTTCTTATTCCTGATAAATATTAACGATCTGCCTTTTATGGTGAATAAATTGACTAACATAGTATTGTTTGCTGATGATACTTCACTGGTCTTCAAAATTGAAAGACAAAAAGAAGATTTTGATGATGTCAACGGAGTATTATCTTTAACC
The DNA here is from genome assembly GCA_949825045.1 of Argyresthia goedartella. Classification (NCBI taxonomy): domain Eukaryota; kingdom Metazoa; phylum Arthropoda; class Insecta; order Lepidoptera; family Argyresthiidae; genus Argyresthia; species Argyresthia goedartella. The sequence goes on along the minus strand of OX463823.1, from coordinate 3,630,195 downwards.
TTGAATTGGTTCACAGTTAATAATTTATTGTTAAATGCTGGTAAAACCAAATGTATCAAATTCTCACTTCCAAATGTCAGGCAAGTTGAGACCAGTTTAGTGTTGGACAGCAATACGTTAGATTTAGTAAATAACACGAAGTTTCTTGGAATAACTATTGATAGCAAATTACAGTGGGGACCCCACATAGTAAAATTGGCTGGTAAATTAAGTTCTGCGGCTTACGCTGTTAGGAACATCAGACAAAACACGGGTGTGGCCACATCTAGGCTAGTATATTTTTGTTACTGTCATAGTGTCATGTCCTATGGTATCTTGTTGTGGGGTAAAGCAGCGGATATTCAAACTATTTTTATTTTACAGAAAAGAGCTATTCAAGCAATTTATAATTTTATACGCACAGACTGCTTAAGAGAGCTTTTTAAAGAAATTGACATACTAACTGTAGCTAGTCAATTTATTTTCGAAAATATAATGTATGTACGCAAGAACCTTACAAAATTTCCCAAACTTAGCGATAGCTGTAATGTTAACCTAAGAAATAATCACAGACTACTTGCGCCCCGGTTCAGACTCGCGCAGGTTACCATGTCTTTCAACGTTCAATGCATTCGTAACTGTAGTTGTAACTGTAGTTGAGAGCGAGAATGCAGTCCTGAGAGATGAACTGGCAGAATTAAAAGATCGGTTGAAATCCTCGCAAGTGGCCGAGCTGCAACAGTCGGTCAATAAGCTGAGGGCAGCGGCGAGACAACGTGACCAAGCATCGCTACTGAACGACGTCGAGCTCACCTGCATACCGGAGTACGAGGGAGAATCAGTTCTGCACATCGTGACCGCCGCGGCACAGAAACTCGGCGTGACGCTGGACGAGCGAGAGGTGGTCAGCGCTACGCGTGTCGGCGCACCGCAGGGCGAGGGTGCCCCACTTGTAGCAGTGGCGGAGGCAAGCGGCTTACCCCGCAAGCACCGGCCGCGGCCCATCGTCGTGCGGCTGGCTCGGCGATCCGTCCGCGAAGAGCTGCTGAAGGGCGCAAAGGTGCGGCGCGGAACCACCACCGAGGGACTCGGCCTCCCACCCCATACACCTCAGAAGTTGCATGTCAATGAACGACTGACTAAAGAAAACCGAGTGCTATTTGCCAAAGCTCGCGAAGTAGGAAAGCAGTGGCAGTTTATCTGGACCAGGGATGGTCTTGTCCAAGCCAGGCTAACTAAAACCTCTAAGATCTGCTATATCCGATGCGAAGATGATCTTGACCGTGTTTTTGGCAATTACTCAAGTCCTATCAACGCCTAATGAGCAAGTAATATTGCGATACTTACATCCTTGCTCACTTTGTTTTATTATAATTTGCACTCATATCATTGTATCCACTGTCTTCTTATGTGTTTTTATAGTATGTCATTTTGTAAATACTCACGGATTCGATTCACCCTCAAGTTATATAATTTTTTACACGAATATGTCTATTTGGTTTGCCATCACCGTATTTTACTTATTTCGAGCCGTAGACGTACTGCTGTGTGTGTACGCGGCGGCGAATGAGGTGATTACTCGCATGAAACTGGTTTCTGGGAGCGAACCGATACACTTCATTCACTATTCTCGCCGCATTCCTTTGCTTACGCACTACCGTTTTACTTTTGTACGTATTATATCCTTTCTTCCGACGACTTATACCGACTCACATTATATCCATACTGCTATTTACAACAGAGCTTAGCAATAAACTAATTAAAATTTCACTCTGGAACGCGGGCTCGCTGAATACTGGGCATGATGAGTTCACGGTAGCTATGTTGCAAAGATCGCCCGATATTGTAGCTATTAACGAAACTTGGCTCAGGGACGGGGAGGTGGGGCGCGCGCCGACAGTGCCCGGATACAGACTGCGCCATGTAGCTCGCTCAATGGAGGTTAGACGCGCGCGAAGTGGAGGTATTGCTTTTTACATTAAGTTAGGTATGAAAGCAAAAATCTACCCTCATCCGCTATCTGAGTTCAAAGTCGAGCAAATGTGGCTTTCCTTGAATATTAAATCAATAAAAATCATAGTCGGATCTGCCTATCGTCCTCAGTGGATGGCTGTGGATGACTTTTTGGATGCACTGACTGACTCAATATCTACGTTTTCAAAGTTCGACCGCATTGTATTAACTGGTGACTTTAATATTGATTTGCATGGTCCGGGGAATGCTATGACACATAAGTTGCAGCAATTCCTTGACTATACTAAGTTAACAAATTATGTAGCCGAGCCAACACATTTCACCGATACCAGCGCAACGCTTATAGACCTTTTCTGCACTAATGCCGGTGTAACTCAAGTCTGTGTGGATCATATTCCTGACCTCGGTGCACACGCGTTTGTAACTGTTACAATAAAGGTTAAAAGGGAGAAATATATACCACGTAAAGTTCTGTACAGGCCGATCAAAAATATAAACCTGCAGTCGTTTGACATTGACCTGCATAAAATTAACTGGGATTCTGCTCTGGAGCACGAAAACGTTGATGACATACTTAGAGCGTTCGAAGTAACAGTCCTGGAATTATTTGATAAACATGCACCCATAAAAATTACCACCATTAAAGAGAAAACTATGCCTTGGCTGACAAGTAATTTACGGCACATAATGCACCTCCGGGATAATGCTTACAAGACCTACAAAGTGTCAAAATTGCCTGCTCATCGCCAAGAGTACAAATCTTTGAAGCATTTTGCGAATGCCAGTTTGTACGCAGAAAAAAAAGCTTATTTTGAACACCACATAAACAAAAACATAAATAAACCTAAACTGTTGTGGAAAAATCTAAGAGAAACTGCAATACATAACGTTAAGAAATCCATAGATATCCCTGATAACTTCGCTAAATCCGATGAAATGAATGCACACTTTATTAATGTTCCTGGGGACAACTCTGTAACAATATCGGATCTTTCTTTCTTCGAATTTCATAGACATAGTCCGGCTGTTTTCCAGCTTCGTTCTATTAGCGAGTACGACATCGGAAAGATCATTTGTGGAATGGGATCTGACTCCTGTGGATCGGATAACATTACCATGAGCATGATAACTCTGACGCTATCACACACTCTTAAAATAATCACTGAAATAATTAACAGATCGATTTCTACCAGCACCTTTCCGACCCCTTGGAAAAATGCCATTATACGACCTTTTCCAAAAACTAGTGATCCTCAAACCGTATCGGATTTACGTCCAATTAGCATACTTCCCTTTTTGTCTAAGATTTTGGAGAAAGTCGTTTACAAGCAGGTCGTCTTGTATGCTGAAAAAATATCTATTCTGCCCAAATTTCAATCAGGATTTAGAAAGAAAAGGAGCACAACATCAGCCCTTCTTGATGTTGTTGACAACATACTCGCGGCGCAGGACTCCGGAAATGGAACAATCCTTACACTCCTGGATTATTCTAGAGCCTTCGACTCGATCAATGTTAGTCTGTTGCTGTCCAAGCTGAGCTACTACGGCTTTGATGTTGCCGCGGTGCGATGGTTTCAAACCTATCTTAGGGCTCGTAGTCAGCAGGTGGTACTAAGGAAGGCCGATGGTAGCTGCGATCAATCACAAACTGTTAGTACCGACAGGGGTGTCCCCCAAGGTTCAATCTTAGGGCCACTATTATTTATCATCTACAGCGCCGATGTCACAAAGTGCATTAATCATTGTCATTACCACATTTATGCAGATGACCAGCAGATTTATACTAGTCTAAATAAAAACAACTTTCTCGACTGCGTTAGACGTATTAACGATGACTTGGATAGAGTGAACAACTGGTCTACGAGGAACGCCTTGGTCTTAAATCCTATTAAGTCCAAATACATGATATTAGGGTCAAAAAATCAGATAGAGACATTTACTAACCTAAATCCACAAGTAACTATTGCAGGTGTCCCTATTGAACGTGTATGTGAGGCCCGAAATCTTGGTATTATCATGGATAACCAATTACGTTTCGAGAAGCATGTTCTTGACGTAGTCAAAAACTGTTTCTATAGACTAAATATATTGTATAGGATCCGAAATTATCTGAGCGAACAAATGCGCATACTACTGTGTGAGTCATTGGTTCTCTCAAAATTAAATTATGGCATTACAGTATACGGGCCCTGTTTGCTCAAACGCACTCACCGGTTGCTGCAAAGAGTTCAGAACGCATGCGCCAAGTTCTGCTTTACCATCCCTTCTCGTAGTCACATTACTCCTTACCTGAACAAGGCCAACATGCTCAATATCAATGGTTGGCTGCAACTACATCTTGCCTCCCTCTTATTTTGTGTGATAAGGCAACAAACACCAGAGTATTTATTTGAAAAGCTTAAATGGCGGGTATCTCGTCACTACATCAACAGGACTACAACCAGCATTTTAACAATCCCTCGACATCGATCAGCTGCTTTTCGGGGCAGTTTCAGGTATCTGGCGACGAAGTGTTGGAACAACCTGCCACCACCAATCCGAGTCCACAATTCTATTGCCAGTTTCAAACTTGCATGTAGAAAACACCTTCTGCACCTGCAGAAGTCAGATGCCTGATTCTGCCCCAGTGAATCCCCGCGTTTGCTAGTTATATTATCTTAAAGCTAAGTCTTTTTAATGTACGTATGTGAATCGGTTAAGTCACTGAACAATCTATAGTATACAATATTTAATATCCCTTATACTCTCAACTATTTATGCAATTAGTGTTTTTTAATGTATTATTTATTAATTATAATTATATTTCTGATGTCAATTCGTCTCCTACTTAGCTTATCCATCCACTAAATTTTCCTAATTTTTTCCTATAGTTTATTTATTTTCATATCAATTATATATGCAGTTTTACTAAAAAGTAGTTTATTAACACCCACCCTTTATCTTCTCCTCCTTGATAAGGTGCCGACAGAATACCAGCGTTGCAGGACCTCTTGCAGGTTCTGTGGCACATGCTGAGTCGGAACCTATTCGCCGCCTAGGCACACACTTCACGACGTTACTGTCTACTCGTCGCTACAAAATTGTATTTTGCTTTTATTATTTCTTGTTGTCATGTGTATGTACTATACATATAAGTTACTGTGTGGTATGTACTTTTACTTTTGTGACGCGTGTGTATATTATTGTCTGCGATATTGGTTGTTATTACTTTCTCCTTCAATTGTATGTTTCACTTTTTTTCTTGTCCTCTCATAATTATCGTGTATTTTATGTTGTGTGTGTTATGGCGTAGTCCGAATAAATTGATATTCTTTCTTCTTTCTTTCTTTCTTTCTTTCTTTCTTTCTTTCTTTCTTTCTTTCTTTACTACAATATACCTCTGGAGATCTTGAATTTGCCATTTGAGCAATATAAAACCATGTTAAAGCGACTTTGTCAAAAAAGGGATATTACAATGTTCAAGATTACATGATGGGACTGTATGGGGTTAATCTGGCTCAACAAAAACCTTGCTGTTAATAATTTTGTAATTATTTATTCCTGCTTATTAATTATGATAATGACATAAGTATATATATTTTGTATAAGCATAAGCAATTTTTAAAAGAGATCTAAAAATCAATCTGTTGGAGTTTCTAGGCCCTCCTTCTCCCACAGTGGTCCAATGTGGAGAAGTGGCAAAAAATGGCGATTTCTAAGTATATGTAAATATCTAAAGTAATAAAGACATTTGGAATATTGGAATTTTGAATTTATAGGTAACATCATTTCCCGAAATATGGCCAGATAATTTAATGTCACCTAGCCTGTCCTAGGTTTTACTTTTGGTGAAAAGAAAAAATAAATATGACAGATATATATGCCAAAATTGCATTGGCCTTGTATTTCTCTAAGCTACAAATAAGCAAAAAATACATTTAATTCTATGACATAAATAACAATAGAAACAGTATAAACTCTAGTATAAAAATCACCCAAAAAACAAAAAGAGAACATTAACAATGTTGAATGTGTGTATGTGTTGGGGGATCTACATGCACATCTATATACGCCATTCTGTGATGAGATGCTGAGTTTCTGTAATGAACAAAAATGGATATGTGCTGACATAGAACGTTTAGGCATAAACTCAGGCACATAGTTAGTGAAGCTCACGGCTCAAAAAGATGGTTGGATCACGACTTGGTTACCCAATCTGCCGACAGTACTATAACGAGCATGAAAGTACATTATGATGTCTTATGATCAGATCATTTCCCGGTTGTTGTTGAATGTAACTTGCGGCTTATAAAACAGAAAAATTTATTACCTGACAAAATAGAATGTAATAAAGTAAGATGGGTTAACCGTCTACCGGAAGAGGTACAGAGGTATGCTGAACTATGCCACATTAAATTAAAAGATATTGTGTACGTGTCAAACTCTACGAATACTGTGATGTTAACTGTGATAACATAGGCCATAGGAAGATTTTAGATTGTATTTATAATAAAATTATAATAGCTTTAAGCGAGGCTGCTGCCCTTAGTGGTGACATAAGAACCTCCTGTTAAAAACGCCAGGTTACTGGCTGGAACAAACATGTAAGGGTGGCACATACAGAGGCGCGACTTAAATTTCCATGTCGTTTAACAGTGGGAAACCGGGATCTGGCCTCCTTCATCACCAAATGAACGAAAGTAGGAAGATTTTTAAGTCAAAACTGAAGTGGTGTCAGGATAATCAAGAACAAATAGCTATGGACATATTGGCATCACATCATAAGGAGAAATATTTTAATAAATTCTGGAAGACCTCGCTCACATCGGGTGAGCGAGGCTGAGCATCGTCGTTGTGGTGATCACGAGACCAGTTTTACCGCCCGAGACGTGGCCACAGTAATTAAACAAATGTCTCGAAGAAACTCACCGGGAAACGACGGGCTCAGCGTCGAACATCTGAAAAAGGCTGGCCTACACTTGCCCAGAATAGTAGCTATGTTCTATACTCTCTGTGTTACACGGATGCATTCCAGATGAGATGATGAGAAGACTATTGTAGTGCCGATCTTAAAGTACAGAACAGGCGAAATATCAGACAGAAATAACTATAGACCGATTTTGCTAGCAACTATAATTGCGGATGTATTTGACGGTCTGCTCGACGCTCAGCTCAGCGCCCATCTCCGATTGTATGATGCACAGTTTGGCTTTAGACAAGGACTATCAACGGAAAGTCCCAATTCTGGGCCTTACGCACACCGTCAAGTAATATACAGATCGTAGAACGAATGTGTACGCCTGCTTTCTAGACCTTTCAAAGGTCGCTTATGATATATTGTGGGATAATTGCCGGCAATCTAACCTACCGGAAGAATTTGTTAATATTTTTAAATATTGGTACGAGCATCAAAGCAACAACGTGAAGTGGGGAAGTGAATTCTCGGATGCATACCGGATGGAATGCGGAGTCAGGCAGGGGGGGTTGACATCACCCAAGCTATTTAACCTCTATGTGAATGAGCTGGTCGGTGAACTCAGCAGCATGCATGCGGGGTGCTATGTTGATGGAAAAAGCTGCAACAACATCAGCTATGCAGACGACATGGTGTTGCTGAGTCCATCGCCAGGGGGGTTGAAGAGACTGCTTGAAGCATGTGAGCAATACGCAGGTAGACATGGCCTCAAATATAAATTAAAAAAAAGTGAGATAATGATCTTCAAGACCGGTAATAAACTACAGAGTATTGTACCGGCCCTGAAATTATATGGCAATGCACTGAACCACAGACATATAATAAGATACTACGAAGTGAACAGGGTGACCAGCTTCAAATACCTAGGTCACATAGTAACAGAGGACCTGAGGGATGACCTGGACATAGAGAGGGAGCGCAGGGCTTTGGCGGTCCGGGCGAGTATGTTCGCTCGTAGGTTTGCACGTTGTACGAAGCCAGTAAAAATCAAATTATTTAAGGCATATTGTCAATCCTTCTACACGTGCAGCTTATGGGTCAAACAACTATACCCAAAAGACTCTCAATGCCCTGCGTGTCCAGTATAACAATGCCTTTATAATGCTGCTGGGGCTCCCGCGCTTTTGTAGTGCGTCAGGAATGTTTGTCGAGGCGCGCACTTATGGATGCCATGCCATCATGCGTAAGAGAACGGCCTCATTACTCAGCAGAATGCGTGACAGCGCCAACAGCATCCTAGAGGTCATTGCGGGTCGGCTCGACGGGCCTATACTCCAACACTGGGTGAGTGTAGTAACTGGCACTCTGTAAGTGCGTGGAAAAGTGAGCCGTGCCACAGAAAGGCCTTTTATTTGAATTAGATTAGTATTAGAATTAAGTGTAATAAGTAAATAACTTAGATTAAGTACCAAATTTTATTTGATACTAACAAAATATGGATCCTTGTGTTCTGAAATAAAAGATAATATATTATATTATTAACGGACAATGGTATATATTTTACCAATTTTACGTATTTTTTCAAATGTTTACCAAACAATGGTATAATTAAGCATAAGATATATTTAAGATTAAAATTAAGTTCGAACTTATCTAAAGCAGATGTGTTCTCCTTCCATTGGTCTGAATCTGAAGTCGCGGGCTCGCTGTGGCGTAGCAATTTTATTTGTCAAGATACTCGCATATTGCAGACATGAGAGCACACCATTGGTTAGTGTAGTTATAGTTAATTTGCGCATCGCGCCTGGCATCACTCTCAGGGCGCTGGAGAATAGAGCCCTCTCAGAATAAAATTAACCCGCCAAAATACCGGAGTGGAGGAACTTTATTATGGAGGGCTTTGGATAATTCCAAAGTCCAAAGACTTGCGTATTTGAATACAAAAATAGTAGTAGTACAATATTTATATTCAGTAATGAAGTGAACCTAGAGATCCTAGAGATCGCTACAATATCTCTTTAACAATTAAAGTAAGTATAAACTACGAATAATCATACGAACTATATATAATGCTCATTCATCATCCCATCCAGATGCTTCCCTGTGAACATGTGGCCTGTGCGGTGAAGCCGTTCGAGGAGTTTGGACAAAAACAGACTCACTCAGAGTGTGCGTAGAGAGTCTGGATGTCTTCTTCCAGTATGTCTTGGGACTGAAAACCAGGCTAGAGTTTTGGTGACGGAACCTAATGCTGCTGGAACAAGACCTTGTGGCTGCCACTGAGACATTTCTGAATTCATCTATTAGCGACGCCAAGGTGACGGACGGCGGCTGGACCGTGCTGCGCCGAGACCGTGGCTCAGCGTGCGGAGACGTGCTGCTCGCCGCCCGACCTGGCATCTCGCTTCGTCGTTGCCGGCACCTAGAGACGGAAAAGGAGGAGGACCTCTGGGCCTCGTTTAAATTGCATGGCGTTACAATCTATGTCTGTGTCGTGTATATCGATCCTAGCAAAAGGAAGAAAAATAAAATTCTCATTGAACAAGAGAAAGACACTATTTATATGAACTGGTTTTTTAAAACTGAACAAAATGTAGCTAGTCTTAGGGCACTGTAGTAATATTAGGTTACCTTAATATCGATAGTGTAGTAATGTACTATCGAACCATCTGAATCATGACCCACCATAAGCTTATTTTGCTAAACCCCTTAAATGCAAGTAGGTCGAAATTCGCTTGAAGGTTTATTTCCTTGGTAACGAACTTGTTATCATTTGATTAGACACTGACATTTTGATAGATCTTACAAGTTTGAAAGTTTCAAACGAATTATCAGGCAAGTGGGTCATGATTCAGTTGGTTCGATTGTACAATGTCTCTATATTGAATTATTATTGTTATTATCTTAATGTTTGTGGTATGTATGAAACGAATGAGGTGAAGAATGCACATGGCGGAGTGCTCGATGTGGTGTTGCTGCCGGAGAGCGTAGGTGGCGTAACCGTGCGCACCTCCGTATCAGGTAGCCTGGTGCCACACACTGCGCCTACCACCCGCCTCTCGACGTTATTGTGCCGCTGTTGAAAGCGCAGGGCGCAGACCAGCGATCGTGCCGCCTGGATCCTAGCAACATTAGTGGACTCAATGACTGGAATTTAGCCAAGGGCAACCACACAGTCCTGTACGAACTCATGTGTAGCGTATCGTGTTCTAATGTTGCTGAAGCTCCGGATGTGGACACGGCGGTTGGTCGCTTTGACGATACCATTTACGGGATCTTCAATAACGCAATCAGCAAAAAGACCAGGCCTGGGCAACCAAACAGGCGTTATCCGGTGTGGTTCACTGGTGATATCATAAGGGATCATGGCACTAAAATTCCATGAGCACATGAGCACTTTGGCCAAGGAAGCTTTCAAATATTAGGGTTTGTGATAGGAAATAGTAAGGGATTCCATAATTTGGGTGTGGTCCAGCTTCTCCACACGGCCCTAGTGAGAACCAAACTTGAATCCAGCTCTGTGGTTTGGAATCCACACGAAAGCTCATACGTACTTTTTTTGAGAGCTTTCCTAGAACGCTTTCCTACGATACCTATTTAAAAGGAAATTTGGATACTACCTTTATCTATCTGCTTTTAATTGGGTTTGCTCGGATATAACTCACTAATAGAGACAAGACCTAACACCGAACACCTTTCGACTGTGTGTCGATTGTTGCGAGGTGACAGTGACTGTGCAGCGTTTGTCAGTGCGGTATGCGCACTATACATGCCTGACAACTACCTAAGCGCGCGCCAGCACCGGCTGCTAGCGGGCGGCACGCACTGCACGGTGGCGCGACGGCAGTCTCCGCTAATGCGGGCGCGGGACAGCCTCAGTGCACTATTGGTGGCAGCACCACTGAATGATCTATTTGGTGAGGCATGGAGGGATATTGTGCGAGAATGTGGCTGGTTCTGCGAGAGGAAGGCATGATTGTGTTGTCCCTGGATTATTGTAATTGGATTGTTAAATTATTGTGAATTTTAATCTGAACCTATATTTATTGTATAATTGAATCTTGTTAATATTTTCTAATGTATGTTTGTGTCGACTTGGCATTTGCTGTAATGGCACAAACAATTAATGTAAATGAAAATATATATAAAAATAATAATATTACCTCCATAAAAAACTTTTTTCAAAAAAAGTAATGATAAAAATGGAATCCCTGACCCCAAATTAATCCGGAATAGCCGTCGCTTTCTTCTACTACTCGAAATGGCTCGCTTTTGGATAAGGCTTAATAGGGTTCATAGTAGGAGCAGTAGATACTACAGAGTAATATATAATATCTACTCTGTGGTGTGGACCGTTTGGGAACTTGTCAGTTGTCTGTCATTGTCTGACGTCTGTCACACATGTCGTCAGTTTCAGTTGTCAATGTTTCCAAAAATGGTCGAAGGATTGCGATTTTGCTGAAAATAATTGTTTTATCAACGGTTTTCAACCGCTGTATTGATTTTTCAACCCGTAGCATTCACAAGACAGCTTAGCTAATCGATGTGCGTAAAGCGTAACTTGTAGAGAACTTCTAGTCCGGGGCAAAGTGAAGAAACATTTCCCTAAATGCCGTGACAAAAAACATCCAAGATGAGTAAAATGTCCAAGAACAAGCTGAATTTGACCCTGCCACCGGGGTCAATTGACTCTGGGCCGGCTATAACACCGGCGAACACGACACCACAGTTGAAATCTGCAACTGCTACTGAGTAAGTATTCTATAAATTCGTAGAAAACCATTATCCACAAAACAAGGAGTGTCCCAGTGTCGATAAGGTGGATAGCTGCATATTCAGCTTCAAAATCCGCGTCAACATAAAAAGTGTTTTTGCTGATCCTATTTGCTGTTAAAATCAGTATTTTTGATGTGCGATTAAATACTAGCCTTTTTTATGAGCCCTAGAAGCAGGAGCTAAGGCAATTTCTAACATCAATACTACTTGAGTGGGGCCTTTGTACACGTCCCCTTCGCCTGCACATTTAATTCAGCCATCCCAACTAATAATAATTAGCCAATTGTGTTCATATTGGCAAGGTTTTAGTGTGTAAAAACGGCCAATGAGCCAATCTTCTATTTCCGGTATGGTCTTTTGTTCATTTCATTCATTAAAGATGCTGCAAATGTGACTCGAAAAAACCACTTTTAGTCCGAAAATATTGAAAAATTTCTATTAGAACATAGTAATGTTTTTATTGTTTTCAAAAGGTTATCTTGTGTAGATTACGAAAGTATCAAACAAAATGTGTATTTTGTTGTGTTTTACTCATGTCGACTACATTTGTGACGAGAGGGAGCATTTTATTAGAAGTCTGTGATTCTGATGTCGGTACAAAAATAAACTAAGGTCACAGTGACATTTTCTTCGCATTGAGTAAGAGAGGGTTTCATTAGCTACTCAGATGTACAACTCTCATAGTTCTAAGAGTTACCATTCAGACATAATCACTTGATATGTCAGTCAAGTCGCGGGCTCATGTATGCCTGGGATTAGAGCTGGTTGGCGCCGGGCGGCCGGGTTGCGGAGAGGTTAATGTACTTTAAAGTTATCTTATAACTATAAATTTAAATGAAGTTAGAAACAAAAATTCTAGCTTGCACAACATAGTTGATAAATTAAAATAGCTAGTAGGTACTATCTATTCTATTACTACAGAGTCTATATTTAACTAACAACTCATTAGTAATTGATTAATTTAAAATAGAAAGATAAATAAATTAGTTGATATGGTAAGGTACTAGGAATGAAATGTTATTGGAGATAGTAACCTATACAATCTACAGGAATTTTTGAGAAATGTGTTAGGTACCAAATAGCACATTTTTAGTGCTGTCGTAATCAAGTTCCAGAAGCCAGATACATATTGTTTTTTGCAGTGATATTTCGTGAGATGTAGTAGCGTTTTAGTTTAGTTAAATTTAGTGTAAAGAGAAGGGCCTAAAAATTAAAAAGTTCGAATAAAGTTCGACCAAGAGGGACATCCCACGAACGAAATCTTATTGATCTACTTTGATTTCAAATAGAAAAAAGCGCCGTTTTATGGAAGTGCAACAAGGTTGTATAGTTGTCGCACGCATAAGAGTTTGCAGTCTTTGTATAACTCATTTGTAGAGTAACTGAATGGGTTGGAATACGCCACTCTGTACCGCGCACTGTGCTCGCTCAACGTGAATCATGTGCGTGCCGGGGGCAGTACGCCAAGCAATAATGCAATATGAGAGAATTGACTGGCATAACGCATATAGATCATTCGGACAGTTATTTCGTAAAATCGCAAACAACAGTAAAGCCGTTTTAAGGATATCAATTAGTTTTTAACTCTTATACTTAGCTTGGTAATATGTTTTTGCCAATAAAAAAACTCATCTAGGTATACACTGAGATATTTAATGTACTCAACTCCTGCACCAACTGGAATAGGAGGCCTGGGTGTTCTAAGAGCTTGTGGGTGGATGTTCTATCTCCCATGATAGCCGGAAATGTTTCGAATGACACATTAAGATGTAGGTCATGGCAACCATCGCTACTTCATAGTAAGTATTAGTATAGCAGTGTCAGAGGCCCTAATAGGGCAGCTTGAAAAATTCTCACTGACAGTTTGGCCATTAGCTCGACACCGCTCCGAATCGGGAAAAAGGCCTGGGCCACTGGTTGGGGAGATTAATGGACTACATTTATTATAATATTTTTTATATACATATAATTATTTCAGACGTCAAGGTCTCGCCGGGAAGTCAAAGACCAGTATCGAAGCTCTCACCGAACGGCTGGAACAAATAGAAATGGACGACACACAACGGAGACGGATAGAGGTGTTCCTCTGCCAAAAAGAGAAGATCGGAGAACTTAGTGATGATGACTTTGAGAAGCTTGGCGAATTAGGTGAGATACGAATGCTTACTTATGAGAAGATGAATGGGGATTCAATAAAGCTGTTACAAGCTGGTTACAAAAAGATAGATGATAAAGGTCTTTGTAGGGGCTGCACTGACACGTAAGCCGTAAGGCGAGGGCGAGGCGGCGCGGCGGGGTGCGATGTGGAGGTGCAAGCGAGATTGTAACATCTACCATTTCGCTTGCACCACCGCATCTTGCCGCGCATTTTCTTTTTGGAATATGTTTACGGGTGTCCCCTGAATGTAAATCCCAGTTCGCGAGCTTCAGCTGCCATCTTATAAAACACGTTCTATCCAATATCTCGTGAACCGTGCATCATTCGACAAAAATAGTAGAGATAACTTTGTAGATACTGCAACTGATTAATTATAGCTTTCAAATGCCACATGATTTTAATCGGTTTGAAACGAAAAACGTTTACCATCTCTTTTAACTGTTTTTTTTTTTATATAATCTAAGGGATTTTATTTATAGCGCTCCAAACTTTTTTCAATATTCTGTGTAATTTTCATAAATAATTGTGCAGAAATGAGCCTCTTGTGAAAACTGGGAATATTTTCTGTTACTGGCTCATTTCTGTAATTGTTAATCAAAATTTCACAGAACATTGAAAAAAGTTTGTTTCTTACAAAAAATGCGATTTGTGCGGAACCCTTAGTGCGCGAGTTCAACTCGCACTTGTCTTTTTTCTTATATTGTTATAACGGCACACTAATAAAATGTTTCTCAGTAAATTCGATTGCGCAATAGTAATTTCAAATGCACTTAAAATCGATAACAAACCAGTATAAATTATAGTGGCACACATAGTAATACATGCAATTTGAGACAAACCAAGCCACGCGGGGAGAGTGACAAATAACTTGTACAAATAATATACCTATGCGAACGTACCAGTCTTATCTTATCTCCCTACAACAAATACGTAGACAAAATCGACAATATGAGTATCCTGTCAATGTTATTATTAACAATAGTTGTATTCACGACTCATGCCGAAAAAAGCTCCCTAAGAATAGTCAAAGTATAAGTCTAGTCGAAGTATAGTATAAGTCTTCGATGTCTACATGTGTGTGCCGTCGCTTTATCTGGTTCCCACGATAAAGGGTATCCTAGTGTGGGGCTGGAAGCAATGTATGTCCATGTATGTAAATGCTTATGTTTACAATGTTTGTCGCTGCATCATTCAATTCAATCATTCGACCTCGTGGATTTCGCTGCAATAATATTTCGCTCCAGCGTACCACGCTGAAATTTTTTCGCCACAACGTTTGTCGCTACAGCGTCGTTCGAAACTACGTACGGGACCCCTTTTCTTGCCATAATGTTAAATGTTTGTCCAATTAAGAAGAAACAGAGGTAAAGACGCTGGTTTTTTATATAACTCTTAGATTTCACTTTCTATAACTCGGGAGAATCTCGATATAAATATATGAGAAGCAAAACAAACTCTCGTTCCGTGATGGGAACGGAAATTCCAAATTCCAAATGTCTTTATTACCGTAGATATTTACATATACTTAGCAATCGTAATTTTTTGCCACTTCTCTACATTGGACCACTGTGGGAGAAGAAGGGCGATTTTTAGATCTCTTTTTAAAAATTGCTTATGCTTAACTAATACAAAATATAAAATTTTGTCATTATCATAATTAATAAGCAGGAATAAATAATTACAAAATTATTAACAGCAAGGTCTGTGTTGAGCCAGATTAACCCCATACAGACCCATCATTTATGTAATCTTGAACATTGTAATATCCCTTTTTCGACAAAGTCGCTTTAACATGGATTTTAAATTGCTCAAATGGCAATTTCAAGATCTCCAGAGGTATCTTGTTGTAGTAGAGAATGCATTGACCCTTGAAAGAATTGCTAACCTTCGCGAGTCTAAACCAAGGCGCAAGTAGTCTGTGATTATTTCTTAGGTTAACATTACAGCTATCGCTAAGTTTGGGAAATTTTGTAAGGTTCTTGCGTATATACGTACATTATATTTTCGAAAATAAATTGACTAGCTACAGTTAGTATGTCAATTTCTTTAAAAAGCTATCTTAAGGAGTCTGTGCGTTTTAAATTATAAATTGCTCGAATAGCTCTTTTCTGTAAAATAAAAATAGTTTGAATATCCGCTGCTTTCCCCCACACAAGATACCATAGGATATATAGGATAGGAATCACTTTGACTCTGGCTCGGGTCAGGACGCGGCACGTCCGCCATGTTTTTCGAATAGCGAGCGAATAACCGTACGATTGTCAATGCAAAACAAGATTGATTGATTGATTGAAGATTATGATATATTGCTATGTGGATATGTGAATGCGGCCAATGTTTGACGAGAAACTGGTTTTTGTGGTCACATTGCACCTATTTTCTGTGATGCTTCTATTTGTCTTTTCCGGTCCCGCTCACTTCTATTTTAGTTGCCTTTCTAGCTCCCTAAATGTTTCCCATGTAATGGTTAATTGTAAATTTCTGAAAGTTGGCTTTTTTAACGCGGTGTCACTTGGTACAAATCACGATGAATTCATAGGTGCCCTAATGAAGAAAATGCCCGATGTGATCGCGATAAACGAGACCTGGCTCCGGGCTGGTCAGGAAGGAAACGCGCCAAAGGTTCCGGGTTATATTTTGAGGCATGTGCTGCGGCCGCTGCACATACGGTGGTGCGGGCTGGGGTGGGATTAGTACGATTTTTATGTACGATGCGGGTTAGCCACACCCTGCTGCCACCAATCATAATGAACAACTGTGGATCTCAATGAGTGTGAGTCGACTAGGATTATAATTGGAATTGCTTATCGTCCTGAATGGGTTAAGGTTGATGATGACTTACTCGATGCCCTCACAGATTCTGTCACGGCCTTTTATAATTATGTTAGGGTAGGGTGGTGGTTTTAGGTGATTTTAATATAGATATTTTGGATCCAACTGGTAGTGCAACGGTACTTTTAAATGATTTCCTTAGAAGCATGAATATTAAAAATGTTGTTTCAGACCCGACACATTTCACACCTCATAGTGCTACACTCCTCCATCTGGTGTGCACAAATGCGCCTGTATCGAACGTCTCTTTAATAAGCATTCCTCAGCAGGGCCATGTCATAATTAGGGCAACATTAAAAATCAGAAAACAGTGTGAACAGGGCTATTAGTAAAATAAATTTAGAAGATTTCAATTCTGATGTCAGTTTGATTGACTGGGAGGAGGATATTTTGTCCTGCGCATCTGTTGATGAAAATGTTGAATGTTTGGGAGGCAACTGTTAGAACTATATGATAAATACGCTCCTTTAACCAGGTTTACGATTAGCGGCAAACCTGCACCGTGGCTTACTAGTCACGTATATTTGATGATGCGGTTGCGTGATCGAGCGCATGCCTGTTTACGCATTTAATTTACTTTTTTTATTTACTAAAACAAGGTTCGTTAGAAGTATGGAACGTTTTCGAATAAAAAGTGAAAAACTGGAAATTCGAAAAATTCCAGGTTTTTGGGCAACTTAGTTTTGGTATAACCACACGATACCAAACAATCCTAGAAAAAAATATCTTTTGTTGCAATTAATGTACGCTGAATGAATAGACTTTTGGATCTATATTGGGGTATTATTGTAACTTAAAAAAGTAAAAATAGCATAATCGATAATATCCAAAGTGAATCGATGAAAACGGATACGTCCGTTTTCATCGATTCACTTAAAAAAAAAAACTCTTTGTAAACCTTTCTCCATAGTCTACGAGAAAAGGATTTTGTAACAGTATCGAGATCATAAGCGGATCATTTGAAACAGTTCTATCGTCGTGATATTTCGCTCGACCCAGGTTGTCTATGTAGGCATT
This sequence comes from Argyresthia goedartella, assembly GCA_949825045.1. NCBI lineage: Eukaryota > Metazoa > Arthropoda > Insecta > Lepidoptera > Argyresthiidae > Argyresthia > Argyresthia goedartella. Next base: position 3,612,565 of record OX463823.1, on the reverse strand, counting down.
AAATAGAGAAGCTAGCTATTTGATGAAGACGCCCATGGACGAGACTGAACTTTATTACCACATGAATTTAGTTAACTTAGTTAACTATTACAAATACCTACACGTACTTTTTATAGATATACTCTTTTATCTCGCCCACGTTTAAAAGATAACCAAGAAAATATAACAACATTAATTGTTAACTTATTTCAAGTTATGTTGTAGTATACCTACAACGCTACGCTACAACCTACATTAATATTTACATATTTTTTAAATCTAAGATTACAACAACCTGTCCTTAAACAACTATTATTACATATACAGTGTGAATCTTCATAAAGTGCACATAACATTACATACTGTGCGGGGTGGACTGATATATGTTTAAAGAGTTATGCGAGGCCATCTCAATATCCTGACTTTCCCGAATAGCCGTTTTCATGTAATTTTTCACTATTCAAACAACATTTTCCGCTGCACCGTTACTGCTTGGTTTGTATGGTTTCACTAATATAGGTTTGATTCCTTTACTAACTTTAACCGCGTGACTGCTAAAAGACTGTCGGAAACTAACTCCCGTGGATATCCAAATTGACTTAATTGTATAAGTCACCTACACGGTATGCCTCGATCCATTTGTAGTGAGCACAGATATCGAGAGATAGGTTGAGGGGCGTGGCACGTGCGAACAAATCTAGCCCCGATGGTCTTGTAATTGAAAATTCTCAGTAGTCGCCGGGCGACCGCAGTGACGAATTCATTTCCGCTGCTTTTCGAAAATGCCGGCCTGTGCAATACTTTCGTGCAAAAATAGAAGCGGGAGTGTGAACTCCAAGAACGGCGGAGTAACATATCACTTGTAAGTCTCATTCCAACTATTATTTCTTCTTAAAACACAAGAAATAAACATTATTACGGAAATAAATCATTCACGAAAAAATTTGTCACGAGTTGATCATTAAAGTGACAATGTCATGTTGTTCTCGCTAGGTTTATTATCCATTGCTTGTTTTGTATCTTAATTTCACTACATATTGCCAAGCTAACACGCAATGAATATTTCACACTTATCTAATTACGAAAGTAAATATGCATCGAAGTACGGAGGCGAACTGTTACACGCTCGCAGAGACGACGTGTATAGTGATGGGAATAGTGATAGTGAGAATTATGTTTTTGAATCAATAGAAAGAAATAGATTTTTTACCAACTCGATCAAAACCCATTGGGTAATCATCTAATATTACTAATCAAAGCTCTAATGGAAATATATACTAATAAAAGACTGTCGGTAGTGGATTTTCAGGATTCGCATATAGTTGGTTGATGTGCCTGGTAACTTCGCAGCAAATTTCTGTAACAAATGCTGTAGGAACTAGAAGATCTTTGATGACTTGTCGAGCGTCAGGGCACCACAGTCTGAGGGTCTCGAAGCCTAACAAATGCGTATCGCCGAGTGTAGCGTATTTGCGCTGTTTGAGAACCTTCCTCCACTGCCTCCGCAGCACAGGCTGACGTCGTTGGAAGGTGACGCGGTGCTAGCGTATTTACGCAGGTTGCGTCCCACATCAGCAGTCATTCCGTCTGGCCTCTTGCCATCGTCGCGTGCCAGCCTATTTGGCTCAAGGATTGCTTTTCACGCCACAGCTGGGCGAGAGCCGACGGATGACGTCATTAAGACTGGCATGACGAGATCACCGGACGGCGCTGCTTTGGCAGGAGAGGCCGTGGTGTCTTAGTTGGTCCACCCTAGCACCGCAGCGGCAGCGATGGGTTTCGTTTGTCCTTACGCCGAGTCATAGGCAGACAGCGATGGTCATTGTGATAAGTTCAAGCAGGCTTCCAATGGGTTTTGACTGGATTGCGTGCTTCCAGTGTCCTGACTCCCTCTACCCAGTTGTTATAAGACGGGCGCGCTCTGCTGAACCACTCTCTGCATTCACCAAATCATCTCTGGTTTTAATACAGAGCGGCTCGTCCGCAGGTTTTTAACACTTTTTGGCGGATGGTGTTGCCCACAGCGATGGGTCTGATGCCCACGTCTTTCTCTATCACGGCACATTGATTAGCTCCGAAGAGCATACCTGTTGTGTCCTCGTATACCTTCCCGTATAGCATGAAGCCTGCCAGCTCAGCCAATTATACTCTTTATTTCAAATTACGTTTCGTTCGCTCCAGGCTTGGGTTTTTTTGAGACACCTCCTTTGTGCAAAGAATTTCGTTATTCAGATAAATTAATTGTCAATATAAAGATATCCAGATATCCATAGAAATAGAATAATGGAACTCATTGTTGCTGTTGGCAATGTTTGTTAAGACAAAAACAGATGAATTAAACTGTTTGTCTTAAAAACATACAGTGAGCCCTATCAAAAAAAAAAAAATGCATTATCTTTCCCATTGGAGGCATGCCAAAAAATTATTGTGCCATTTCAATTCATAACAGCTCTTTTACTCTTGTAACTTTACCATTGTATTTGTCCTTGTCTTTCCCTCACACTCTTGATCCATCAACGACGAAGGAGTTTCTTGGGTGACGCTAAATCTATGATAAAAGCTGTAATACAATGTAATTAATTAGACCAAAGTTTTAATTTTCTGGAATGTTTCTGTTGTAATGAATGTTCAAAAGTATCATGTGATTGACATGGATTTTTCCTTTTAGAAACAACCAGCCACAAGTAACCGTTCAAAATATGTATCAAGTGACGTCACGATGGCTGTTATTTTAAATATAAAAAAGTAATTAGACCATCTCAAATTAATTTAATAAAACTGTCTAATATAAATGTAGCCAATTAGTGGCCGCACCGTGGGGCACACGCCTTTACCCAGATACGAGTAAGATTGAGCCAAACTCCATCAAGGAGGTTGGCACTGTGCAGGTTGATTGAGGAGTTTGACGACTACTACTACCAAGTAGCGTTAGTAGCTGGGACCTTCAGCATAACGTGACATCCGAAACACGGAACGCCGACAATGTGATTAAGATAAATTACTAATCTCATTGGTACATGGTCTGCACCGGATGCGAACCTGCATCTCCTGCGTGAGAAGCAAGCGTGAAACCTACTTTACCACGGAGCGCTCGAAAATTTTAAATCTAAATTTATAAATTTACAAATTTCATAAAATAATTTAGTTCTACGTACATTTATTTAGCATTATTGGTTAGGTTTGGTTAGACCTTTTTTGATCTTCGCCTAAAGATTCCAAGGCGTCAAAACTAAACACAGATCCATTTTCAACTCCTTTTTAAATACCGTGCTTTTTAAATACAGTTGCGATCGTGCTTTCGTATCGCTTGCACGTATTCTCAGAGCAGCACCGCTTGCCTCGGGGCATATTTCCTGCGTCAGAGGTTATCAACATTGCGACTACCACCGTGCGTGATCTTACTGTGCGCGGATATGCCGCCTAAATCCTGCATACCTGCAAACTGTGCTTCATGTGCTGAAAATGTTGGCCATGGTCCGGAGTGTTCCAGCTGCAAATCGAGATACCATTTCTCCTGCGCAGGTATAAGTGAGCGAGGATATGACCGACTAGGTACTGGGAAAACAACATGGATCTGTTCTACGTGCCGGGATAATCAGGCGAAGTTTCTGCCTGCAGCTCCCTCTGGCGATCTAGATGTAGCCAAGATGTCTACCTCGCATTCGAATTCTGGCGGAAAGACGGATCAAGTTGCTGCAAAAGAAGATCTACTCGTGCTGATGTCTCAACAGATAGATACAATCCTCAAGAAACTTAATTCAATCACTTCCATTGAAGCGGACATAAAGCAAATGAAGAACGATATTACGGTCCTTAACGGTAACCTCAATAAGAGTATTGAAGAGTTATCGCATAGGGTTTCTGAAGTGGAGGACCGCCTCACAGAGGTGGAACAGCTACGGAGCGAGGTGAACGACCTAAAGATAACCGTCGCTGACCTGACCGACGATAACAGCAGAAATGAGCAGTGGGTGAGGAAATCTAACATACAAATCAATGGTGTGCCTCAGAAGAATGGCGAAAACCTTTTTGCCATAATAAGCAGATTGGCAGTCCATTGCAACTTTCCTTTGAAACCTGACACAGATATTGACTTTGTTACCCGAATTGCGACCAAAAACGATAGTGAGGGAAAGCGTCCGAAGCCAATAATCATGAAGTTTCAAGCAAGATATAAAAAAGACGACTTTCTGGCTGCTATCCGGAAAATGAAGAACATCAAATGTTCGGATATTGGTTTTGCGGGGATCGATGACATGATCTACGCAAATGACCATCTATCAGCGAAGAATAGATACCTTCTACAGCAAGCTAAAGCAAAAGCTAAAGCCAAGAATTATGCATTCTGCTGGGTACGTAATTGCACTGTGATGGTTCGGCGCAACGACAAATCTCCGATCATTCATATCACGTCTGATGAAGCTTTAAAAAAAATTACATAAGTAATAACCATAACTTATACAAAAGGTTTCATACCCCTGCTTTATGTGCGGGCAATATCTTTGCTAATGATGGCGCGCTCCAGGTTATTTTAATCTGTACACAGCATGTTTTAAAGCTGATAACTGATTGCATTATTTTGTTCTATTCACTCAACAGATTAACTTGTTTTGTCGCAGCGAGCGGTCACCCGCTACGATCTCCTTCCCTTTCATTGATTGAGCTTGTTTTCATTTTTTATCATGATTTGGACCCGACTTTGACCATAAGAGCCTTGTTTCACTATAATTTGTACATATTAACTAACTTTCATTCACAAACACCGAGCTATTTAGCAAAAATGATTTAATACCTTCCCTATTGTTTGTTGGTAATTAAAAGAGTTATTCACTGTAAATGCCTACTAGGTTTTTGCTTTGATGTGGTTGTGACGGTTTTGTGTGGAGGCTTCTGGTCTTTAATGATATTACGTATATTTTTTAGGTGTTTTTTAGTTTTGCATACTGACTATGTTTAGTGTTTTCTACCAGAATGTTCGTGGTTTACGTACAAAAACAAACATATTTTTGAAAAACATTTTAAGTGTAACATACGATTTGATTTGCGTTAGTGAATCGTGGCTATTACCGGGCATTTTTGATAACGAATTAGTAGACTCGCGATATAGTTTATACCGAACGGACCGTGATTATGTTAGTAGGAATATGTTGTTAGGCGGTGGCACCTTCGTAGCCGTGCATCGTGAACTCAAAGTGGACATGCGAGATTTGCGCCTACCCCCTACTTTACCCGATGCTGATATAACTTGCGTCAATATTTCGTTATCAGAATCACCACAACATAAAAAGTTACGTATTTACTGTTGCTACTTTCCTCATTCAGTTGATGACACACAAATTAATTCGGAATTAACATTTTTTGAATTTATTTCTGACTTAATTATCGAATATCCTCATGATAAGATCTTGATTGTTGGTGATTTTAATATTTCACAAGGTAAATGGCATCCATGCCCCCAAAATTCTAATTGTTTTGTCTTAGAAAATCCATCGGAGGATTCTTTAACTTACAACGTCTCGGCCTTTATGTCATTTAGTAGTATGTCACAACATAACTATTTATTGAATCATAACAGCCTCGATTTAATCATATCTAACATGTCATGTGAGGTGCTGGGCGCGGAGGGCTTGGTCCCGGTGGACCGCCACCACCCCCCGCTGTGCGTGCGGGTGCTGGCGGGGTCCGCCGGGCCCGAGCTCCTGCCTGCGCCACGTATCGTGCGTCGGTTCCATGCTGCGGACTATGACTCTGTCAACTTAGCTCTTGCGTCAGTAGACTGGGATCAGCATTTATCTGTAGATTGTATAGAGGTTGCCGTAGATAACTTTTATTCTGTGATTAATGAAATTATAGATAGATTCATTCCTAGTCGTGTTGATCATAATGAGTTAAAATATCCTAGATGGTACTCAAAGCCATTAATTAGCCTAATTAATAAAAAAAATAAAATTCATAAAAAATGGAAAATTTACGGCAGGCTTTCTGATTATGAATTTTTTTCAGCGCTACGTCGGATGCAAAAAAAAATTGAAAGTGAGTGCTTTGACAGATTTATTTCCAATGCAGAGGATAATATAAAAATAAACTCGAAACATTTTTGGTCTTACATAAAATCGAGAAAAGGTATTAATGAAATTCCAGACACAATCTACTTGAATGAAGCTGATGTTGGCTCAGACGGGCAATCCATAGCAAATATTTTTAATAATTTCTTTCACTCAGTTTTCGAAAATGAAACCTCTGTTAACAATTTACCTAATTACCTAAGCAGCTACAATAATACAACATTACTTTGCTCTGTTGATATAAATTTGAATTTGGTTGAAAGATATTTAAAAAGTCTTAACACTTCTAAGGGATGTGGCCCTGATGGTCTTCACCCACTGTTTCTAAAACGCTGGCATCAACAACTTGCAATTCCAATAACGGTCTTATTTAGAATGTCTTTGGATACATGCGTAGTTCCGGTTAAATGGAAGCAGTCTCTTGTCACCCCCATTTATAAAGGTGGTGGAGATAAGCACAATGCAAATAATTATAGAGGTATTTCTAAACTGAGTGTAATTCCTAAATTATTCGAAAAAATTATATACGATGTTATGTTTCCCTCAGTTAGACCATACCTAGTAAATTCTCAGCATGGTTTCATTAATAAGAAGTCCACTGAATCCAACTTATGTGAATACATAGACACTGTACTAGATGCCATGGATAATGGATATCAAGTTGATGCTGTATATACCGACTACTCTAAAGCTTTTGATAAAATTTCACATAATTTATTAGTACAAAAGCTTGAGTTATTTGGTATACATGGCAATCTTCTGAGGTGGCTTGATTCCTATTTGAGAAATAGATCCCAGGCAGTTTCTATTAAGGGATACACGTCATCTTTTATTCCTATCTCTTCTGGTGTCCCCCAGGGCTCTCATTTAGGTCCCCTTCTCTTTAATATTTTTATTAATGACGTAACTAATAGCTTAAGTAACTCTGACTCCTTATTATACGCTGATGATACTAAAATATTTATAAAGGTTAATTCCTTTGATGATTGTCAAAATTTGCAAGTAGATCTGGACCGTTTAATACAGTATTGCGAGAACAATAAAATTTACCTTAATATCGATAAGTGTTGTGTCATTACTTTCACTAGAAAAAAAAACAAAATTTTATTTGATTATAATTTTAAAGGTAGAAGTTTGAGAAGGGTAACCGAGGTGAGAGACCTAGGTGTTCATCTCGACAGCGAGTTATCATTTCGGAAACATTTTGATATAATTATATCTAAAGCGTATAAGATGCTAGGTTTCATTTTTAGACAAAGTAAAGATTTTAAAAACCCTAAAACTCTTATTATGCTTTTCAACTCTTTTGTAAGATCCATACTTGAATATGCATCAACTGTATGGAACCCACAATACCAGAACCACATAAATAATATTGAAAGAATACAAAATAAATTCATTAAACGTTTAAAATATAAATTCAAAACCTTTGAATCTAATACTTTTCTTTCGCTTGAAAATCGTCGTAGCATGAGAGACCAGATGTTTTTATACAAGATTGTCAACAGCCAAATCGATAGCCCATATCTACTTAGTAAAATCTCTTTATACTGTAAACACAGCTCTCGTCATAGAAAGGCTTTTGTCACAAGAAATTGTAGGACTAACTATGCTAAAAACCGCTTTGTTATAAGAGCTTGTGAAAATTATAATAAATTACATAATCAGGTTGATATATTTCATGAAACACCCATCAGTTTTAGGAAAAATATTTTTAATAACTTAAAAGCTATGTAATAGAATAGCAGATTTGTATTGGGTCGCCTTTGGTACATAAGCACTATAACGAGTATGGTGCTTGTGTGCTAGGGGTGATTCGGTGCGGATCTGCTATTCTATTCTAATCACCTTTAGTACTTAAGCACTATACTCGTACATATATATTTTATATAAATTAGAACTACCTACTGTAGAACCATATATCTCCCTCTGTTGGTAACTTTATATACAAATTCAAGTACTTATACATTTTTTAACTTGAACTTGAACTTAGTGTTGTTCTGAGTACCTTTGTCAATTTTTTTTTGTGAAAACTTTATTGGCTTGTGTGTTAACTCATTGTTTTTTTTTTTGTTATGTAATAGATTAAGCTGTTTGTTTTCCTAATAAAGAAAATAAAATAAAAAAATAAAAAATACCTAAAAGGGGGCTAATTGGAATTGAGGGGCTAATTGGAATTGAGGGGCTAATTGGAATTGAGGGGCAAATTGGAACTAATAGAAAATGTAGCCAAATCTCTGCATTTTGTATTAGTTCCAATTAGCCCCCTTTTACCGGTAGTCAGAATATTTGTTAACATTATTTTAAATACCTATAGTCATAGTTGTAAACATTCAAACATACCATACCCCCAGGTCAAGGCAACGGCGGAGTGGTAATGAAAGTCCGTCACAAGTCCACTGGCCTCATCATGGCCCGCAAGCTCATCCACCTCGAAGTCAAACCAGCGGTCAAGAAGCAAATCATCAGAGAGCTGAAAGTCCTACATGAGTGCAATTTTGCCCATATCGTAGGATTCTATGGAGCGTTCTATAGTGACGGAGAGATATCCATTTGTATGGAGTACATGGACGGTGGTTCGTTGGATCTCATACTGAAGAAGGCTGGGAGAATACCTGAGTCGATATTAGGTGAGTTTGTTATTTGGTCTCCTCTTAATTTAACCTCAATTTAACTCAAGCCTCATAATAGTTTACTAGTTTTAACGTAGCATACTAGTCTGTTAACCTGAAACCAGAGTTTATGGTCATGCTCACTAAAATGTCTTTGCTTGCGGCGGCTCTGTGTAGCAGGTTGCTCCCCTCCCTAAAATATGGCGAGGGGGGTGATGGCTGGTGCTCAAGTCATACTCATGAACGGATGCTGCTTGGGGGGACTGGTCCAGTCTGGTTTCTCATAAGTTATGTTCATTACAGCTTGTCTTTGTTCTTTTAAATACGATGTTATAATATTAAATTAAATAATATGTTCCATTACATTATATTATTCGTATATTATTAATTGTGTAGTAACAAAAAAAAATACGAAAATAAAAAAAATACATCCCCGATAGAGTTTCTTGGTTCGAATCCCGGTTATCCCAGTCGTTTTTTTTTATTAAATACAGTTCAAGTTGTTTTTAAATATAAAATAATGTCGTCTTTCATTCAAATGTTCTATCTGCAGTATTCAAGATACTTTCCCTCTATGTGGCATAAGCGTGGGACGTCCTTTATATCCCCAATCTTCACGGCCCTGTTTCAAACGCATCCAGTGAGATCCTGTCGACTTTATGATATACTCGGACCATCGGTCAATGTCAATATGTATATGCTAACTGCATAATATGTCCACAATATAAAGCATATAAGTTTATTTACAGAACGAACACATTTCACATGAAGATAATAGACAACTTAACCCATCCATTTCCAGGGACAATAACCTCCGCAGTCCTCCGAGGACTCAGCTACCTCCGAGACAAGCACGCGATCATGCATCGTGACGTCAAGCCGTCGAACATCCTAGTGAACAGCAACGGCGAGATCAAGATATGTGACTTTGGTGTCTCTGGCCAGCTAATCGACTCGATGGCTAACTCGTTTGTGGGCACACGGAGTTATATGTCTGTAAGTATTTGTGCTGTTCCGGGACATAAGAAATGAAAGTCCATTTACAGTTACAATTTGGTGTGCTCTATAGAGCAGGCTTCGTTTATTCCCGAAAGCATTCGTGGTATTACTAAGGTCATCGCTGACTCATGCGACCCCTCTCCTGTATAGCTACAGAATGTTCGTTCAATCGTGGGCTTAAGGTTCTGCTCTGTAGATACACTGTTTAATTCCACGCCTCAACCGAACGGCGTGGAATCTTGAGGGGGTGGTTTTCACCAGCACGGGGAGAATCGCAAGTGGTACTGACCTTTGACGCCGTAGACTGGAATTCGAAAGCTCATTTCGAGGCAGGAATACGGGATAGGAGCACAAGGTGTGGGGGGAGAGGATCGAATCTTACTCTCGTCGTAGCCCGATGCTGTCGCCGGCGTGTTGCTTGCCGACACGAGGAGTCGCTGTCCGAATACGACGAGTTGGGGACCGCACAACTTTAACCCTCACAACACGAATCACTCACTCCGCTGACGTGAATCTACTTATTTCCCGACGATTATTATGATTAACACTCCGACCAGGCCCGACACCTGTGTTAGACAATTGTTACACTAAAATACAGTCAAGGCCCGACGCCATGTGCTGACATTTTTTCTCACGACAAGAAAGTAACCTCTAATTCGTCATCTCGTTTCTGTACAAGTGACAGCTGCGGTTCCGTTTCCGCTAGTGATGTCCCGATTACTCGCGGTCGATCCGCGCAACGAAAACCGGTGCGTTCCGAAGCATAAATATTAAACAGTCACCCGTCCGGACAGGCCCGAACCTGTCCCTAATCAATAGGAAGGCGAGAAAGTGTTGCGACCGCTCTCTTGAGGACCGAGTCCCCCACCTTGACTTCTGCTGATCGAGGCGTGCCATCCCGACCCGTGTACAAATTGACGATCCGTCCTCGTCTCCATCTCAATGATGGCAGATTCGCATCCTTAATCAGCACCAAATCACCGACTTGAGGGGGGCTCGTCCGGTCAGTCCACTTAAGGCGCTGCTGCAAGATGTGCAAGTACTCAAGGGACCACCGTTTCCAAAAATCTTGAGCCATCTGCTGCAACATCTGCCACCTAGTTAACCGACTTAACTTAACATCACCGAATGGGTATTCTGGCAGGGCGTTAAGGGGCTGACCTATCAGGAAGTGACCCGGCGTCAACGCTTCCAAATCATTTGGATCCGAACTGAGCGGGCACAACGGAAGCGAGTTCAGTGTCATTTCAATTTTACAGAACAGCGTCGCAAGCTCTTCAAAGCGTAGAGAGGTCTCACCGATGATCCTCGTCAGGTGCGACTTAGCCGATTTAACCGCAGCCTCAAAAATTCCTCCCCAATGAGGACATCCCGGCGGACTGAAAACCCATTCAATCCCTCGTCGGGAGCAAGCCGTACCGATGGCGTCCTGGTTACCGTTCAGGAATTGAGTGACCTCCTGCAGATATCGCCTGGCTCCGACAAAATTTGTGCCGTTGTCCGAACGGATTAATGTCGGGAGGCCCCTTCGTGCGACGGACCGATCTAGACCTGCGATAAATGCCTCTGTAGTGAGGTCACTGACCACCTCCAAGTGGACTGCCTTCGTGGCCAAGCACACGAAGACGCACAGGTATGCCTTCACTAATCTGGCGTTCCGTAGCTGTGAAGACTTGACCATGAATGGTCCCGCGAAATCCGTTCCGACACCCGCAAAGGGCCGGATTTCGTTAACCCTATCCGAGGGCAAATCGCCCATCTGGGGCTGCATCGTAGTCGCCTTGGCCCGATAACAAAGCAGGCACCGAAATATGACGCTACGCACTAAGCGTCTTCCCGACAGAATCCAGAACTCGCGCTGGAGAAACGCCATCAAGGCGTGGCATCCGACATGCCCATTCCGAATGTGTCGATCCTGTATCAACAGTTCGACCAACTTCCCTTTCCTAGGGAGTAACAACGGGTGGCGAGCCGCATAAGGCAGGTTGGCATTCCGCAGCCGACCTCCTACCCTCAGCAATCCGTGAGGGTCAATAAACGGGTTGAGCCGAGCCACAGCTCCCTTCAGTTGGACGCGTCCGCGTCTCAGAATGTCCAATTCGGACTTAAAGTGCACCGTCTGCACGTTCCGTACCAATGCGAACAACGCATGGTTCCGTTCCCGTGGTGTCAGGACCTGTGTCCGCACCCGTTGCGCCTCAGAATTGCGACAATTCCGCGCAAATCGGAAGATCCAGGCGGTCACATTGACCAGCTTGTCGAGCGAGCTGTACCGTTCCAGCAGGCTGAACTCCTCTTCCGGCTCTGGTTGCGTCGTACAGACACCGACTGTCAAGGCGCCGTTCGCCGAGGTAACGCGTGGACTCATTGGCCAATCCGATTCGGCTTGAGTCAACCATTTTGGACCCCACCACAAGGGATGTCCAACCAACTCCGGAGCGTGACACCCACGAGACGCACAGTCTGCTGGGTTCATTTCCCCTGGAACATGTCTCCAGATTAAGGGAACCTCCGAATTCTAAATCTGCGAAACCCGATTCGCCACAAAAATCTCCAGCTTGTGAACTGAAGCCTTCAGCCAGCATAACACGATCTGGCTGTCCGTCCAAGCGTAGACCGTATCTTCTAACGCTATTGACCCACGAAGAACCGTCATCGTGTGGTTGAGCAGACGAGTCAGGAGAGCCGCTCCCGAGAGCTCTAATTTGGGAATGGTCAGGCGAGTGCGCAACGGCGCAACCTTGCTCTTGGCCATGACCAACCGCACATCAACCTCCCCCGAGGAGTCGACCGTAAGCAGATATACCGCAGCTCCGTAGCCCTTCTCCGAGGCATCGCAAAACCCATGCAGGGTGGCGGTGTATCGTTTGGTGGGAACCAACCTCCGTGGCAGTGAAATCCGATTGATGCCAGGGAGGGTCGAAAAGAACGAGTCCCACTCTGAGCTCAATGACCCGCCGATCGGGTCGTCCCATTTCAGCTCAGGAGACCACAATTGCTGCATAAAACACTTGAGCTGAAATGTTACCGGGGTGATCCACCCGTTTGGATCAAATGTCCTAGCCACCGTTGAAAGGACGTTCCGTTTCGTCCAGACCTTCTGGGAGTCCAACTCGACCCGATACGAAAACATGTCTGACACCGGCTGGTACTGGACGCCTAATACCGACAACATATTTGGATTTTCCAAATTTTCAAAAATGTGGGGATCCTGCTGGTAGTCATCCGGAAGACCAGTCAGTAACTCTGGAGAGTTCGACATCCATTTCCGGAGCCCGTAACCTCCACCCCGTAAGAGCTCAACTAGCTCGTCCCGTCGAGCGAGCGCCTCCTCTACGGAATCTGCACCGGTACAGACTCTACGTGGACTAAGCAATAAGGGACTACGAGTCGCTAGGCGTGGGGCAGCCGGCATGACCGGACCCATTACCGCATGGCCCAGTCGGTGTTGACCGAAACCAGACCAGTCGCCTGCAACACGTGGACACCTGGTACTAACAGGTATCCCAAGGCATCGACACCCAATAAAATGTCTACTGGGCCCGGAATATCGAACTCCGGGTCAGCCAGTGACAACCCAGCGACCAACTGTCGCACCGAGGGCGACAACCGTACGTGATGGTGTGAGCCCATCACATTAGGCATGACTAATGCCGTGACCGTCAGATTCACCGATGAATCCACCCGTGACGAGAGAGTAATCCGACATACTCCCTTAACGGAACCGACTTCCGTGTTCCCAATTCCCCGAATGGAATGTGGATACTCCCTTACCGAAATGCCCAACCGTCTTACAAGGTTGCACGAGACTAAGCACCCCTGGGCCCCCGAGTCCAATGGTGCTCGTGCCACACATGATTTGCCGTCCGAACTCCACGCTATCACAGAGGCGGTGGGGAGCATGACCGTCTGTGGAGTGGCGACACCCTGTAAGTGGGCGGCGTGTCCCTAGCGGGAACCTCTGCGGGATCCGAACCCGCTGAGACCTCCGTCGGCCAGGTAACTCGGCTGCTGATATGCCGGTGGCATATCAGACCGTATGTACATCAGGGGGTCCCAACCCGCATAATAGGCCCCTCGCTGTCCCGGTATCCGACCATACCGGACGGTGTACGGTGTGCCCGGTGGCCACCGTGGATGGAGGGGGGAGAGCGGATCCAACCTGGGGCGCTCTAGGAATGGGGGCGACATCCGACTGTTCGCCTCCCTGTTCGCCTCCCAGAGCGACGGGCAGGGTGGCGCAGAAGGTGGTGGGCTCCCAGCCTTCGCGCCACTCATAGGTGCCATCTGACACCCGCCCGTAACACGCGGTGAGCCAGCGGCCCGAAGTCCTCGCTGACCCTGGACAGCGGCAACCGAACCCCGGCTATCCCGCATGTTACCCCCCGCGCTGCCCCCTTTCCCTCGGGGGGGGGGTCCCGTCCGCGGGTACCCCAGTCACCCCGTTGGTGACTCCAGTTGCCCGGAGGGGGACTGGGTCCGGCCCTGGTTGGGCCCTGTGGCCGACCAACCTGAGTCCGGCCCTGGTGACCGTCCGAAGGGCCTGACTGGTTCAGGCACAACACGATGTGGTGCTTGCCACCACAGCACTCACAGGGGAACGCGCGTGAGCACTCGCTCAGCGGGTGCGGCCCCAAACAACCGAAACACAATCGGTGGCGGAAGACTACCTTCCTGCGGGCAGCTACCCCGAGCGCCTTAAAGTTGGCGCAACTGGTCACTTCATGACCGGCACTGTCGCAGTGCACACAGCCGTCACCCGACGGCGCGGCATTCAAAACGCCAAATTGTTTCGACCGCCCAGCCCCCCGTGGGGGCGGGGGGCGCGGCCCCTCCCGCATCCGCGCGGGTTGGCGCTGCACACTGGCCTCCGTATCCAGTGTGTCGCATCGCCTGCATTCACCCTCCAAAAAATCCGTCAATTGGACTAGCGTGGGCAGTTCCGTGCTACTGCCCCCATGCAGCTGTTCAAACCGACTTTGAACAGCTGCAGGCAACCGTGACAAAACCATATACAAAACAATATATGACCATTGGTCTACCGGAAGACCAAGGTTCTGAAGGGCCTTAGTGGCCACCAGCACAGGGTTGAGCACCTGTACTCGGATGTCAACATCCCGGGTTACTCTTGGGATGCTAAACAGCTTCCCCAGCTGCGCATCAACCAACCGCCGTTTGTGTTGGTAGCGGTCAAACAATATGGACCGGGCTATCTCATAATTGCTCGCCGTGACCGTTAGGTGACCGACCAACTCCTTCGGTTCACCCCGCAGAGCCATCAATAGTTGGGCCAACTTGTAGGCGTTGTCCAGGTCGTCCCGACCGTGGACCAAACTATCGAATAAATTGATGAATGCCGGCCACTCATCAATTGCCCCACCGAAGGCCGGAATCTCCAGGTGTGGCAGCCGTCCAACAACACCCTTAGGGGTGGGTCTCCGTTACCTTCCCCGCGGTCATTCCGTCGCGACCGCTTAATTTTTTCCGCGCGACGCTCGATGTCGCCCAAGCATTCCATCGCTTGGTCAGCATCCGCGCAGAGCTGCTTCACAGCAGCCACCGAGGCTTCATCCGTAAGCCCGAGAGCTTCAGCCTCCGCAGCCAGCCGACACACCTTCCCGACGCGTGTCATTGCGTCCTCCACACGCTTGAGCAGGACATCGTCCATGTCAGGTCGCTCCACATACTTGTGAGTATGGGCGAGCCATCTCATCTCCTCACGGACACCAAATCGCAGTACCGTCAAGGGCGAAGGTGCCATGGTTACCGATTCAATTGTTTCTGGTCCTATACTTCACTACCGAACTAAGTATAGCCAGAGACCAGCACTTGCCCGTCAGCGCTGGGCACAGAAATTAAAACTAAGTTGTCGAAACTAAGGCAACCACTAAAACAATTAAATCCTAAAACATATTTAATATGGTCGCCCTGTGGACATACACCTTATAACTATACACTCTAAATCAATTAGAGAATGCCACCATAAAACACAATACAAAAATAACCCACAAAGATTGATTATAAAAACAATACAAAATAAAATTTATTAAAAAATAATAAGTGGTGGGCTCCGAGACTATAAACCTAAACTATATAGCACCCTAAACCACACTGGATTCCGAAATCCAAGCTATTTTTAATATAATGTAGGTAGCCGTGAACCTTCTAGAAGTGGCCCCTCCGATATGACCCACACTTCTACTGAGGTCAGCAAAATCAGCTTAATACCCCTTAAATAGCCTGACCCTGCTCTGTAATCCGAAATAACACTGCAATGCTATGGAACCCGACTGCAATAGTATAGTCCGACCGAATGACTGTTTCTTATGCACACCGAGTAGTTTCCGACTACAAATTTATAATAATTGTTAACTAAATCATCAATTATACTTTCACTAACCGAAAATGAACATTAATTGTGGTATACCGACCACAGACTCACTCACAAACTGATTGCCGGCCAATCTGAGATATTCTTTTCTCCCAACTACAATGTGGCAAAAAAACAACCCTACAACCGTCCGTGAATCGATGATTTCCCACTAGGAAACCGCGCCTGCTACCAAAATGTTTAATTCCACGCCTCAACCGAACGGCGTGGAATCTTGAGGGGGTGGTTTTCACCAGCACGGGGAGAATCGCAAGTGGTACTGACCTTTGACGCCGTAGACCGGAATTCGAAAGCTCAATTCGAGGCAGGAATACGGGATAGGAGCACAAGGTGTGGGGGGAGAGGATCGAATCTTACTCTCGTCGTAGCCCGATGCTGTCGCCGGCGTGTTGCTTGCCGAAACGAGGAGTCGCTGTCCGAATACGACGAGTTGGTGACCGCACAACTTTAACCCTCACAACACGAATCACTCACTCCGCTGACGTGAATCTACTTATTTCCCGACGATTATTATGATTAACACTCCGACCAGGCCCGACACCTGTGTTAGACAATTGTTACACTAAAATACAGTCAAGGCCCGACGCCATGTGCTGACATTTTTTCTCACGACAAGAAAGTAACCTCTAATTCGTCATCTCGTTTCTGTACAAGTGACAGCTGCGGTTCCGTTTCCGCTAGTGATGTCCCGATTACTCGCGGTCGATCCGCGCAACGAAAACCGGTGCGTTCCGAAGCATAAATATTAAACATACACTACCGAGTGGTATACCTCGCGCCGCGAATTAAGAGCGCTGGGCGACATTGGCGGGAATTACTGCGCTAATGTACAGGCATTGAAAAGTGACATTCAAGGCCACCGCTCATAACGTGTGGCGCGACGTATACTTTTGCGGCAAGTTTCCTCACAGCGAACTGTTTGCTAAGTTATGTCGGCAATGTAAACTTTATCATCTGCAGAGCACAACCTAAAACCCATATTTGAATGAACATTATTTTGCCGGGTGGGTGCGGGTTCGTATTTGTCAGATTTGCTCTCCTGCTCTACATAAACTTTTACCAGCTAGCTTAAAAAGTTAAGCCAAAGTCTAAGTAAAAAACCAGTCCAAAATAAACTTAACCTTATTGAATTATAATAATTGTCTGATTGTTGACGTGGTTTTCTTAAGATAAGAGGCATAAAGCACCTAAAATAAATTTAAATTAATAATCTACTGTCGGATTAAATCTGTTTTTTTTTGTAATAATAACACACGACAATAAATTACAAGAACTTATATTATAACGTTAGAGCTACTCTATTTTCATAAAGCAGGATTAACCATTTAAAATGCCTGTATTATGATCAGTGGCTGCTCATATTTACAGCATTAGAGTCTAGAAACTTAAATGATTAAAAACAATTTATATTATGGTATATAGCCATATTTTACCCTAATTTTGCGGTTGTGTTGGTGAGCTTTGTGTAAGTGTTTCATTTTATTATAAAGAAAATATTTTCAGTTTGCTCATAGTGACTATAGTATTAAAAGCCAGTCGGTTATTATTTGCTTACATTGAAATTTAGATAGGCCGAAAATGTTATAATGTTTATTAATAATGTTGTAGAGCCTGGGACCTTGACAAAGATAAAGTCCTGCTTCTTACAACAGGGCAAACAGCAAAATTTCGCCGGTTTTTACTGACTTCAGTCGATTAGGGAATGAGAGAGTATTGTTTCAGTACCGTATGTAATATTTACTGTTGTCTGACGGTTAGAGTGTCTGAAATTTCATGTAGTGTCCTAGTTGGGAAACTGTATGGTTTAAAGAAGTTGATTTTTAGTATAAGTCTTTGAGCTTATCCGACCACTAGAATGTGAATCTTTGGGGATCCACCCCAGCATGTAATTCCGTACGTCACTATTGATTGGAGTAGAGCCTGGTATATTTTTTTAGTTAATGTATCATTTGCAACATGTCGTAGTTGCTTAAAGACATAAGCTAGTTTTCTTATACGCTTGGATATATGTTGTGCTTGATCGCTAAATGTCAGGTGCAATCGATGGTATTTAGTTGATTTGGTACTAAGAATAGGAGGACAAATACAAGTATTGTTAAGAGGGTAGGATCATTTATTGCAAATTACTATTGAGTTTTGGCAAATGTTAGTGCATAACGCCTGATTTACAATTGAGAACATCATGTATGTAGTTTTATCCGAATTTAGTGTTAGATAATTAGCTGCAAGCCAATGCAAAACAAGATTAAACCCTTTTTGATCTAGGGAGAAGGCATCAGCCCAGGTGTCAGCTGTGAAAGTGAGGGTGGTTTCTTCTACGTAAGAGACAATTTTACATTGTGCAAGGTTAAGATCACATAATTCATCAATGTAACATAAAAATAGTATGGGACCTAGGAAACTACCCTGAAGGACACCGTAAAAACTGGTAGATCATCGTTAACCTGTTCCTCTATTTTGGACTCGTTGATTTCTATTTGGCAGGTAAGTTTCAAATAGACTCAGCTGAGTTCCCCTTATCCATAAATGCAAGCTTTTTCAGGAGAAGTGGGATAGATACCGAGTCAAAAGCTTTTGCTAGGTCAAGGAATTGATCACAATTCCTGCATGCATCAGCACTTCTTCTTATCATCAAGGTCTTTATAATCTTAACGCCCTGTCTACACCGCGTCCCTTCCCCCTTGCATGTAAAATTATTATTGTTATTATTATTATGATAGCAAGAAAAGCCGAAGTGGGGAGTTATGCAAGAGAGGAAAGGCTAATCTAGGAATTTGAGTATCGAGACAAGTTCAACATTAATGAATTAAAAGGGTTCAGAAATTTCACATGGTTATCATGTCGAGTCTTGTTGCGCAAGCCGGCTATAAATTTTCACATGACTCACAAAGTTGAGGAACGAGCAACCAATATTCTGTAACTGAAATCAATCCGCAGAGCTTTCAAATTTATGTTTTGAAAATCTTTCGTCATCTTAATATTGACGTTGACCATTCAGAATCAATCTTCTGTGAAGAAAGACGGCGGCTGCCACCCCTGGAGTTTCACATGGTCTGGCTCAACACAGACCTTGCTGTTAATAATTTTGTAATTATTTATTCCTGCTTATTAATCATAACAATAAAAAATTTCATATTTGTATTAGTTAAGCACAACCTATTTTTAAAAGAGATCTAAAAATCAATCTGTGGGAGTTTCTACGCCCTTCTTCTCCCACAGTGGTACAATGTAGAGAAGAGGCAAAATTGACGTTTGCTAAGTATATGTAAATATCTACAGTAATAAAGTACTTTGACTTGACTTGACTTGACTTGTTGAGTATCTTAATAATAATAAGAGGCTCGACCGATTTCGGTCACGGCGACCGCCTCATGGGCTTTGAACTCGCTCGTGCGAGCAGCATGTGGCTTGTGTAGCCAATCTCCCTTGTGAAGATCGTCGCGCATTGCGGGCATGTGAGCACACCTTTAATATAGTTAAACTGAGTAACTTAACAACCCAGATCTGTGGTGAGGAAATGTCGCATGAAAAATTAGGTTTTATTGTGTTTTATTAAGTTTAAGTTCTGGAGCCGCTTGTCGCACCCTTTTTGGATCACGTCGCGGCCCCCCTGTTTGGGAATCTGTGGCTCTAATGGATCATTACTGTAATTACTAAAAATATAAAAATTGAAACCAAAAAGAATACATACCCACAAACACGAAAGTAATTGATTGAGCTACATAAATAGATAGAGAAGAAACTCTGTTCTTCCTCATTCATCGTATCGTTTTTCATATATAATCTGAATGAAACATAAATAGCTGTATGGTGGGCAAACACTCACGACCTGGTTTACCCTACTTTTGACACCTTCCATAGGTTAAAACCTAGTCAACTTATAGCCCTGCAACATGCTCCTCGTTCTGCTCCTCACTCCGCCGTTTGTTCTCTATTTTTGACTCGCGCCAAAAAGGGAGATCATGACGAGTAATGTGGCCACTCTACGTGTCTGCCTCGTTTCCTCGTTAGTTCCCACGCTACTGGACTAGTGTGTGGCAGAGTTATTACACAATTATTTTAACACGCTTTCTCTCAATTCCGCAGCCGGAGCGCCTCCAAGGTACGCACTATTCGGTACAGTCGGACATCTGGTCGCTCGGACTCTCTCTCGTCGAGATGGCGATAGGCATGTACCCTATTCCACCGCCGGATGCCAAGACGCTCGCGGGCATATTCGGTGGTCAGAGCGAGGATCATTCGCCTGGACAGGTAAGAGAGGATAATATATGTTATACCTATACTTATTTTCTCTACGTTTCTTGATTTGTCAATTAATGGCGGTCTAAGGACTAGTTTAATTTTGCCAATAATGAGTAATAAAAATAAAATAAAAATAAAACGTGAAACTGCCAAGGGACAATGATTTCTGCTTAAATGTGATAATGTTATTAATTTTAACGCTGATGTAGCTCGAACTTTCAAAACATACATCACCAATGTACCCTTACTCACAAAAGAGCTTGTAAACACATCTAAACATGAAGCAATCAGTTTGTCAGTTTTTTTAAAAACCGCACTAGCGTCAGCGATGAAGATTTTAAATTTAATCATGTATATCTCCAGGACATTGTCAAACGTTTAGATTACTTAGCTTAAAAAATACAGAAAACACTTAGCCTGTATATTCAATAAATGTGTTGACTGGAGTAATAAATGGAGTTTTCACAGACCTCCTGAAACATAGTCAACTGATACCTGTTGTTGTTGAAGTCGTGAGACAAGGGTGATTGTTCAAATTTCAGACCAATATCTGTACCTCCAGCACTAAGTAAAATATTAATCTCTATCAAATGCTCTCACACTTCAATCGTTCAAAACAACTCCACGCCAAACAATACGGTTTCTATTAGGGGTAAATCGACTACGGATGCGATATGCATTACCCTTATATCTCAGATTTTCTCAGCGTGGGAGGCTGCACAGGATGCTATCGGCGTTTCTTGCGATCTATCGATGGCATTTGTGTTGATGTTAATGAAATCTTTAAGATAATATTTAAGCCGAATTCAAAGGTCTGAAATCAACGGCGTAAAATCTGATAGATTGGGTAAAAATCGGCGTTCCACAAGGTTCCATATTAGGCCCTGTCCTATTTCTGATATATATTAACGGTCTGTCTTTTATGGTGGACAAATTGACTGGCATAGTGTTGTTTGTTGATGATACTTCACTGGTATTCATGATTGAAAGCCAAAAAGAAGATTTTGATGATCTTAATAATGTATTGTCTTTAACCTTGAATTGAATCATTGTTAATAATCTATTGTTTAACGCTGGTAACACCAAGTGTATCAATTTCTTACTTCTAAATGTCAGGCAAATTGAGACTTAACAAGTTAGAGTTACAAAATGACACAAAGTTTCTTGCAATAACCTGCTAGCAAATTGCAGTGGGGACCCCACATAGATAAATTAGCGGGTAGATTAACTTCTGCGGCTTACGATGTTAGGAACATCAGACAACATACTGATGAGGCTACAGCAAGACTAGTCTATTTTGATTGCTTTCATAGTTTCATTTCTTATGGTATCTTGTTGTGGCTGTAAGCAGCGGATATTCATGCTATATTTTTGGTGAAATAGTAACAAACAACGTAATTTAAAACGCACAGTCTCTTAAAGAGATTTTTTTAAGGTAGCAAGTCAATTCATTCTCTTAAATATAAATGTTTGTGCGCAAGAACCTCTCAACATTTTCCAAAATTTGCGATAGCTGTAATGTCGATCTAAGAAATAATCACAGACTAATTGTACCACGCGCTGGACTCGCGAAGGTTAGCAATTCTTTCAAGGGCCAATTCTTTCAAGGGCCAATCCGTTGCGTCAATGGCACCTGAGGTAAGATTCAGAAATCACGTCACGTGATCTTTCAAATACACTCGACACTGGCAACATTAACTTCAAATGCGGTTAGGATGCCATATATTATAAGAATATGTAAATATAATTTGACGACTTTGACGGATAGACAGGCTCCATCATTACACCAGCGTCATCTGCAAGGGGCTTTTCAGATTATGTGCCATTGCTGCTTTGTATGCGGGTCTTAGCTATACGGGTGTAACAAACGTCACACGACATTCTTCTTTAGTAACTTTTATTTTGCTAGCAAATACTGAACGACACATATTCTTCATAACTTTTTTTTTACAACTAATTACTTTTTAACCATTTTTTTCGGCCAGTATTTAAATTCAATTATTGTTGGTTATACCAAAGAACACGAATCGCACGCCATGCCTGAATGTAATCAATCTTTCACTCATTTCGTTCACTCACTCAGGCTCCGAACTCGCCCCGCCCCATGGCGATCATTGATCTCCTCGACTACACATAGTGAACGTGCCACTTCCCAACCCCCCAAACTTTCCTCCAATTAAATTAATCTCAATAATTTCGTTCATTCACTCAGGCGCCGAACTCGCCCATGGCAATCTTCGACTACACAGTGAACGAAACACTTCCCCCCCCCCCCAATCTACCGTCTTTTCTCCATTGTCATCTTCATTTAAATCAATCTTACACTCATTTCGTTCATTCACTCAGGCGCCGAACTCCCCCCGTCCGATGGCAATCTTCGAGCTTCTCGACTACATAGTAAACGAGCCGCCTCCCAAACTGCCTGCTGGGATATTCTCCGACGAGTTCAAGGACTTCGTAGACAGATGCCTGAAGAAGAATCCGGAGGAACGGGCGGACCTCAAGAGTCTGATGGTGAGACTCTTGTTTACTAATACATCCATGGAATCTCATGAACACGCCCAACTACAAACGTGTCCTCTTTAGAGTGGCAGAGACCGACAGCTCTATCCGCGTCAGCATCCTTTCCAATTAAAGATGCTATTGGCACAGTTGTAGCCACATTGTAGGCGCCACACGTCGCTGAACATGGCCAAATGTAGACAAACGTGGCCAAACGTGGTCAAGGGTGGTCAAAAGTAGCCAAATACGGGTGCCTAAGTGTGCCTCTGCCAATCTAATCTAGGATTTTTAATTTGAGGCCAGAAATGTAAACAAACAACTGTCATTTTCGAATACAAAAAGTATAATATGAAATGTCAAAGTCAACGGCCTCAAATAAAAAATCGCATTATATATGTTTGTAATGCAGAACCACAGTTGGATCCGCGCGGCGGACTCCACCCGCGCGGACATCGCGGGCTGGGTGTGCCGCACTATGGACCTGCTGCCGACTACTCCCAACTCCAACGTGTCCCCTTTTTCTTCATAAGCTGCAAGAAGTGCATACTTTCCACAGCGAAAAATCGTAAGTAAAATCACCATATTCCAATACAATATTGTTGTTACCACTGATATTTAAATCGACATTAAAAATGCATAGACAAATTCTGAGGAATCCTACTTTACAGGAATTACTGCATAAAAATATGTTGAATTCCTGTTCCCCTTGTCAGGACTGCTTTTTCCCATGGTATGCCTAGGTTTCTCCAGCCTTTTCTGTATAACAGGATATCTCAAAATATTAAATCTAAGCCTTACTACTACCTTGTTAAGAATGAAAAAAATTTTTTGCTGTTTTCATTATCATACTGCGATACAGAAAAGCTGCTTGCACGAAACTGCTAATCAAACTAAATTCTTTTTTTGTTTTTTGTTATTTATGCTTTGTTTTTATTTTCCATTTTTATTTTACGCCTAATCCATTAATGGTAATCAATCTATGTGTGACAGTCTCTCCTCTGCGTAATTCCCACGGCACAGGCTTGCCTAGTGTGGGGATCACAAGTAGTGTGTTTGTTTAATTTTAATTACGCACTTTAAATGTGTACTTTTTAGTAAAATAAATATGTTTAATTTTTTACATAACATAACATAGCGGCACGCCTTTTCCCTTACGGGGTGGCAGAGGCACAATTGTGCCCACTTTGAGCCAGTTATTCAATACTCCACTTTGCGTGACAGGAGGCTAGCCCATCGTCGTAGCTATGGAGTAATGAAGGTTTCCTCACGATGTTTTCCATCACCGTTGGAACGTCCGTAAATGTACTTAAGATAAATCAATTATCTCATTGGTACATTGTCAGGAATCGAACCTGCATCTCCTGTGTGAGAAGCAAGCGTGAGACCAATTAGACCACGGGGCACAAATTTTTTTTTTTTTTACTTTTTCCCGAATTGTTATATGTAATACCTTTCTACTTCTGAACTTCTCAGTTGGTGTCTAACAGGACCACAGAAAAACCCTCCAACAAACAATTTATAAATCGTGTTTTATATCAATTTCCAGGTCAAAACATTTCACAAGAGGTAGCGGGCGACATTATCGATGAGGATGTGTCAGAAGATTAGACACAGTGCTATGTCAACTCTATACATAGATACCATTGTACCATTCACTGCGCAGCATTCATGTATGGGCCAACGAATATTGTATGCAGTAGCTCTGTTCTGTATCTGTGCAATCACTACAGATAGCTTTCAAACAATAAATCAATACAGATAGCTTTTGAACAAGCTGTCATATAAAGCGATAGTAATTTGAATTTGAAAGGAATCGTGATATGTCAAGATATACTGAATCGAGGTACCGGTCAGTATCGGCGGCTCAATATATATGTTGCGATAATTCGGGCTGTTTTGTAAAATAGGGTTTTTGTAATCGCATAGTTTTTTCTCAGATTAAGTGCGTATACGGAAAGAAAGCTGGTTTTCAGCCCTGACGGCGCTGGTTGGCGCTGGTAACAGCTACAGAAAGAAAGTGGGGTCAAGCAAGCAAGCCTGAGTAGCATTCGCAATATAGAGATCGTCAAACGAAGATATATTTTTGTTAGGAAATCTGTACCTTTTTCGGAATTCCAAAAC
Source organism: Argyresthia goedartella (assembly GCA_949825045.1). Taxonomy (NCBI): domain Eukaryota; kingdom Metazoa; phylum Arthropoda; class Insecta; order Lepidoptera; family Argyresthiidae; genus Argyresthia; species Argyresthia goedartella. The sequence goes on along the minus strand of OX463823.1, from coordinate 3,587,654 downwards.
AAGGTGTTGGATATAAATAAAGAAATAAAACTTTTTTTGAGAATACCATCATTGAATTGTTTGATGATCAAAAATTTTTAGATAATAAACAATGACTCTGGTCTATATAAATTTTATTATAATTGGTATAATTGGCAGCAACAACCAATCATGTTCTAAAAGTATCCCATTTAAACAAAACTTCAAGCATTTATGTACAGGCCCCATACTAGGATACCCTGTGTCGTTTTAACAATTACGGCCCTAGCGCTGACCTGCGCGGGCAGAACATGTCAGCGCTGGTCGGCGCTAATCGGTATAGGTTCGGCACATTGTATAGAAACTCGGTGCCGGCTACCAGTGCCGATTACTCGCGTCGACAAGCGATGGTGGACTAGCGCTGGCTATATGTCGCGCGACACGTTATGAGCGGTGGCCTTGAATGCGCAGTAGTCACTTTTCAATACCTGTACATATGCGCAGTAATTACCGCCAACGTCGCCCAGCGCTCCTAATTCGTGGCGCGAGGTATACAAGCTTTCTTTCTGTACACTGCCTACCACAATCATCTGTTGTTTGTCGTAAAAACTCATTAGATCTTTTGAAATATGTCAATAGGATTGTTTCCCTATTAGTCGGCACAGAGTTTAAGAACTGTCCTTTTGTTACAAAGTATTCTCAATAATAATTCGAATTGTAATTTCTTGCCCGAATTGTTGTAACTTGCGTAAATCCACATCATAAAATTACCTAATAAAAGCGAGTCATTTTGTCATAGCCCAAAACTCGCATATAAAATCATTTCGAGGCTAGTCTGTGGGTCTAATGCTAATTCAGAAATGAATACCTATTAAAATCAACATGCACCTCTTTCAATGGATTACGAATCTAAATATCGTAACTTCTTAATTTGATCGTTTAACCCGAATGTCGAAGACCAAATAGAAGTATTTTTGTTTAGCAGGCTAAAGTGAAAAACCAGCGGTAAAAGACCGCTATTCATTTCTGAATACAAGCATGACTAGCCTAAATCATTTGTCGAAAACATATCAAAATTTATAAAACATTTTAAGGAGCCGTGCGTTCTATAATTGGCTACATTGTAATGTGATGAAATTAACATTTTGATCATCAAAATACACGTTACTGAATGCTTTCCAATTCATATACGAGATATATGATTCAAGGAAAGTAGACACAATCCTGCTTTTTAGAATCGCATTACGAGGTATTGTGAAAATTGTACTGTGATCAATTTCTCCCGGTAGAGGCGCCACTGGATTTTAACTGCAATCGTACTATGCTGTAAAAGAAAACAATTCTTCAATCTAATAAAGCGGTTTTTATTATATAACATCAATTCACACTTGTCCGCCCTTTTGCGTACTACCCACTCGCTAACTCGATATTGTAGACTACTCAAATCTGGAATTATTACTCAAACCTGTAGAATGATTACTCAAATCTGTGGAATTATTACTCAAATCTGTGGACTTATTACTCAACTCTGTGGACTTATTACGCAAATATTTGGACTTGCTTATAGCATGATAATTATATCCTAGAATGCTGAAGTAGTGCGGTATTAGTGTAAAATGAACTGCACAAACAGATGTCGTTAAGGTTATACTCTGGTGGCGCCCTCTTGTAATACCTTGCATAAGGTTCCCTATAGATAGGGGTTTAAACATAAAACATAGTACATTTGTGGACGAACTAATGAAATGTTTAAGCAAACAAATATTATAAAAAAATGGTAAAGTAGAGTTGATTTCACTAGTTGCATGTCGATACGACGTAGTGTTTTGACATATTTTTCTTTGCTGAAAGTGCGCAATTCATGTCAGCTGATTATTTTAATTTCCAATAATTTAAGGATGCCGCGTTGGTTTTTGGATCTTTCGCGGCATCTGAGCGCTGAAATACTCAAACGACCGCAATGAAATATCTTGCGGGCGTATTAGCGTTTCAGATCTCAAACCTTTATAAACATTCTGTAAAATATAACACATTTTAGAGTAAAAATCGTCAAAATTGACAAAAAAATATATAATATAGGCTTGTTTTGTTTGACGTGATGCACTTTTTCCTGTTTTTTTATTTATTTTTGTTTAGCTTTGTTTTAGTTAGTCCGCTGTTGTTATTTTTGTTTTTGTTTTCCCCTGTCCCTAGCACCTTACGCTACGTAATTTATGATTAAGGTAAGAGATTGTTAATTGTAAGAGATTGTTGGTGTAGTGTGTAAGCTCGTTAACACAATGCAAGATTAGGTATTTCAAGAAATGACATCTCAACATAAACAAATTTCAGAACCCGGATTCCTGGTACTACCTTCGACTATACCTGGATTTACCGTGGCTATCCCCTAGTGGCTACGAACTTATTTCAGTTACCTACCTAATTTGGTAAACATTGGCTGAACATCTTTATAAAATACCATCCATTAATGTAAACTTATATATTTGAATTGTAAACAAATTGTGGGTATATACTTATAGTGAATTAATCATAAAAGTTTGTTGCTATAGAAATGTATTGTAAATACCTCTCATAGTACATTTACAGTTTTTGTCTTCCGACCTTTGGGAGGAAAATATAAGTCCAGACATAAAATCTTATAAAATAGTGAACTCGAGATTTAACTGCATTACTACATATTTATCTCTTTTGTGACTGAAGTGTAGTTTTCTTTTTTATCGTGCAGCATTGACTGAGCAGATTTTTTGAGTGATGATGTTTTGACGAGAACATCCCATTGGGATGTCTATTTAATTGTACCTTAAAGGCTCTCCAGCTCTAATGTTATTTCTCTTCAGGCACCCCATCTAGGAGACAATAGTCAATTGCCCTGCAAGTTTGTTTGGATGTTTCGTCAGACGGAATTTGTACTATTTATTGTGCACTTTATCTCTTCCTTGACTGTGTTCATATTTAGATTCTCGTGGACCTTTGCTTTTCTGATGAACCAGGGTTCGTATTTGTTTCAGCCTAGCATTCTGTTCTCTATGTATTTATAATATACTTGTATCACCACACCCAGGAGCTCTATTTTTTAATCGCTCGCGTGACAAGAATGTCGCGCGAGCGCTCTTTTCTACTGAACTTCCTTCGCCATCCGAACTTTTGTATTTTTCAGTCATTCGCTAGCAACGACTGCTCAGGGCCACTCATTGCGTAAGTCGAATAGTAGAATAAACGTCAAATACGCCAAATCAAATGTCAATAGTGTCAACACAATTTGAAGTGTCAGACTTTACGAGGTACTTTACTGATTCTCTGTGTGGTAGTTGGTTTACACCCAGTTTCACTAGTCGGCCCTGTGTGAATGTTACTTGGACCTATTTCCAGTCGCTTCTCTATTTTGTGAGCCGCTTTGGGCGTCATTTAGACTACGTTGCAGTATTTGTGATGCTTCTAGGTTACTCCGGCTAGATGCTAGAATAGATGCAAAGTCATCTGCAAAAGTAGCCTCCCGGGCTCTGCGGTAGATCGTATGTTCATATTTTATATAGAATGGGCACTAAAACCGAAACTTGGGGCACTCCCACGTGTTTGCCGTGGAATTAAGAAGTGCATTCTCCTTCCCTGATCTGGAATATTTTATTGGATGGGTATTTTCATTTTGTTTATTTGCTGTTTCACAGCATACAAAAAATAAAAATACAATTAATTGAAAAATCTTCCAATGTCAATTACGAAAATATGATTCCAAGATGGCATAGAATGGGTGATGTGGGTATGCTACTGTATGCTACACTATCAGATGCCTGTTTTATCTCAAGGAAGGAACAGCATTCTTTTCTTTCAATGATTTTCTGATGACATCACAACATTCTGTGAATTTGCTCAATCATGGCATGCTCTTGTCTTTATTGAAATTGGTGATCAGGAATTGGTGATATTTCTACAAGTGCAGGTGCCAGTCTATGAAGCAGGATTTTCTCGAAGAATTTGGAGAGAATTGGTAGCAGTCTTATGGGTATGTACGAGGTGACTTCATGTGGTGGGTTTTCCGCTTTATGTAGCATAATTATTTGAGAGTCCTTGCATAATGCGAAGAAGTAAGATACACTAAGCATGCACAAAAATAAGCCTGCTGAGAAATGTAATTGCTACATGTGATAGATATTGTAAGACTCTTTTGTCAATTAAGTTGAAACCCGGCCTTTTGGTCATCCGTCCATCTAATGGTTCTGTTAATTTATTGTTATGTTACTATTATTAAGGGTATATCCAGCTGGAAATCTTGTGCCAACATGTCATCAATATCATCTTCATTTGTTTTGGGATGCTTATGATTGAGCTTGAAGATTTTTGCTAGATGATTGGTAAAAGCATCCGCCTTCTCTTTTTCTGTTCTGGCCCAAAGATTCCCTTGCAGTCTTGTGGGAGGTTTAAATTTCTGTAGCTGGTCGATTTTTTACAAGCATGCCAGAGTGAGTAGTCCTTTGTCTTGGTTGCAATAAGCGATTCCAGGTGTGCTTGAGCAGTGGTTGTTTGCATCCAAAATTAAACTCGTTTCTAGATAACTCTGTTAAATACGGCTTAGTCATCCGGATATCGACTGGTGTGCCAGACTCTACGGAGTTATCTTTTCTCGGCGATCGGTTTGGTGATACAGGTGTACTCTCCTCCAGCAGGCAGACCAAATTATGCTTGTTAGGTCCTTTGTAGCAGCTTCAATATCTTAATAAGTTTTAAGTTTAACTTTTCACTGTAAAGTGTCTTCTTCAATATCCCGGAACGAGTTACTACGCTTATTGTAGAGTACTGCTTGTTTCTGACAGTACATCACTATCGCCCTGGCATTCAGTTTAACAGGAATATGATTTGACGATGCATCCAGACAAACGTAAAGAAGAGACGAGATAAACCATTGGCTATGAATTAGTCTATGATATCTGGTCTGAATCTAGAGCCCTAGTGTGTGTGCTCGGCCTTCCAATCACCACCGGCTATGAATCGCATGCCCAAGGTTCGGAAGTGCTTTGTAAATAGTTCTGATATAGTATGTCTCGGGGGACGGTAAGTAGACGAGATGTTCAAGTCTCCATTTTTTGTCCTGTATACCTGGTGAGGCCTGGATTTTAAATTGTAGGGAACTTAAAATGTCGCCCCTTTTTATAAATATTTTGTTTTACAATCAATTAATCAACATCACGAATTATTACGAAAAGGTAGGGTAGGAACATGATAGTTTTAAGAATAAATGTAACACCAAAATGTATTTAGATGAATGTTGTAGATCTATATCTGTTTCGAACTTCATATAGCATGTTTGACATTTTACATGTTTTACAAATGGGGAAATAAGTAAGATCAGTGTAGATGTGCAAACGCGCAAAAAACAGGATTGTATCTGGTAGATTGCCCATAAAAAACTACTTTTTATGGTCCGGCTTCCTATGAATAGATTAGGGTTTTTTCTGGATTAAAGCTCGTTATAAATAGTATTTTTTACTCGTTCGCCCATCTACACCTCCAGTAGATTTGTTCGAACAGCTGATCAGAAAGACTTATTAACTTGGCACCCGCGGGGAATGCGATTTGCCGTCCCTCTCTCGCTCGCGCTCGCCCTCGACGCGTATTTAGGACAGTGACGGACGCTACGCCATCATCAGAGCGAGGTGCCAATTAAACTTTGGCAGATAGTATAAGGCTTTGTTCTCACGGCTGTCAGCGCCGACTGGAATGTTTCCATATTAATTTGACTCGCCGCTAACGAGCAATTTGTCAAATTGATATGAAAACAAAACCGTCTCACTGTCAACTTCAGAAATATTCAGAACGTTTTCGTCTGCGAGCAATTATAATGTATGATGAATGTTGATTAGTATCTATTACGGACCAATCAGAATCAGAATCAAATTTCTTTATTACTGTAGATATTTACATATACTTAGCAAACGTCATTTCTTGCCTCTGTCTCCCACAGTGGTCCAATGTAGAGACATTGGACCACTGTGGGAGAAGAAGGGCAAATAAACTCCCACAAATAGATTTTTACATCTCTTTTAAAAATCGGTTGTAAACCAATACAAATATTACAATACGGCTTGTGTTTAAACGATTACCAAAAAATTCGAAAATTTACTACCAATAAATTCGAAATGACTGCCAAAATGGATGGATGTCCACCAAATTGTGTTTGGATAAATGATCACCAAACTTCTATTTATGTTTTGTGTACGTTTACGATTTAAGTATTTTTTGTTGTTCTTACATGTTCAACCTTACACGAAGTATAAAGGGGGCTTCGCTTCGCTCACCCCCTTTACCCTTCACCTAAGCTACCGCCACAGATATCTCAACATAGGAGATAGGGCGTTCAGCCTATTTTGTATGCAAACCGATTGTCGCAAGCTGAATTCACGCACACAACGTATCATTAAATGAACACAAGGAACACGCACACATAATAACCACTTACACATTTATCCCTACTCTCGTATTCGTAAACACAGGCAAAGCAGTTACGTGGCTGTATACGTGCGCATGAGGCGCACATTGTTTCATAAAGCACGCACACAGCACAGCACACAGCGTCATGGACACTAAATTTATGCCCTGTCTCTCTCGCTAGTAGGTAACGCTAATGAGTATGAGAGAGACGGAATCTGGATGCGACTCAATAGCATTACTTGCTCGGAATTTTTCGTTAATCGTGTTGTTTTATTGAAGAAATATTGTATTTTCAGTATTTACCTGTGAAATGTTATACCCTTGTCGTGGAAATTTGTCGAATCCCTGCGATTTTCACATAGGACAATTGCACAGGCCGGCATTATAGAAAATAAAGCTAAGTGTTGTCAGTTTTCTAAGGCGGTCGGCGCGTGCACTCGGGAATTCTCGCTGAGAGCAACTGCATGCACTGTATGCACACTGGGCATACAACGGTCAGCCGCTACGCGGCTTGCCCTCTCTCTAATATTCAATGCTCTGTGGCTACCGCAGTATTTTGCCCTGATATTTTCTGCAACTTTTGGTGGTCATTTAGCCATTTTGGGTAGGAAAAAAATATTTTGGTGGTCATTATATTTGTTGCCTTACAATATTACTTATTAAATCCTTTCATAATTGGAATTCATTAATTATAAATTATAACACAAGGGACATAACATGACTAAATATATAATGACATTTTTCCTAATATGTCACGTGATATGAAATTAGCAGTACTACGCCACAAAGTTAACTTGGCACCCGCGAGGAATTCATTTCTCTCGCTTGCTCTCGCCCTCGGCGCGTCTTTAGGATAGTGACGGACGCCATGACGTATGACGGATGAGTTACCAAGTTAACTTGGCGTGTAGTACCTAACTCGAAGTCAAATTAGAAAAAAACGTGACTTATGCCAATGTCAGCATGCATTGTTCTATTTAGTAGGTATCTAAATGGATATCTACATTACAGTCTTCACAAAATAAAAGGTCCGGTGACAGCGTCCGTGTTACTGACGAAATAAGTTGAATTTAGTTTAGGCCACTGGGCCTTTTATCTTGTGGATACTGTAGTCGGCGCCATCAAACTTTGCACAATAAATCAGCTGTTTGTTATTGCTTTAACGACGCCATCTTGCAAAAACGAAGCACGAAACGAAAGCCTCTCGCTAGCTCGCGTCCTTCGGACTTACTTTATTTCTTTCACGCTTCCATCATTCCATCAATCTGATATGAAACGTAGTGATATGAATTTAAAGATGTATTTGGAAAACGTATGATTTACTGAGTGAATGCTTCTTTTTGAAGGATATACATATTTTTTATGTATCACTCCTGAGTTAAACATGTCTATTTTTGCAACCTCACAGCTTCAAGAAATGACCCATTTGACCTGGACGCACAACAACAATACTCAAAGTTTGTCAGCGACAGTTGTACCAGTCTGTGTAATCAGTTATTATTCTATGTTGTATTTCGATGGTGCTCGTGTATAACTGCTCTGTAAATGTAGGCTAAGTTATTATTCTAAGAAAAAGCTGTGTTAGCTGTTAATGTTTTTGTCAATTGACACATTCATTCACCGTCAATGAGGAAGACTACGCATAACCTTTTGGTGGGGTATTGTGTGTTTGTAACAAAAAGTATTTAAGCAAATAGTCAGATAAATTCAAACGTTGCTATAAGAAAGGTTCTATGAATATTTACATTTTAATTTCTCGGATTAACGAAACTCTGTGCAAGGCTACACTGCACTATAAGCGCCGTGATTTTCGCGGGAACGAAATAAAAAACCGGCCAAGTGCGATTCTAATACGATACAATGGTAGGGATGGTGTGGAGTGAATAGTTTGTATTTTACATAGCAAAATGTTGTTTACAAAGTTATAGTTGCGGCTACTTTCACACCATGTATGTAACCAGGTGCATTCATAAGTTTGTATGTGGTATTGAAATAATTGTTGTATGAGAGCCCCCTTCAATATTTACTTTATTCTGTTTTTTAGTATTTGATGTTAGAGCGGCAACAGAAATACATCATCTGTGAAAATTTCATCTATCTAACTATCTCGTTCATGAGATACAGCCTGGTGACAGACGGACGGACGGACGGGCGGACGGACAGCGGAGGCTTAGTAATAGGGTCCCGTTTGGCACCCTTCGGGTACCGAAACCTAGAAAGTATGCAACCACCGTTACTGGCAATGCTGAAGTGGATTAGGATTGACTCCACATTTCTTGGAACAAAGCAAAAAAAGCACCATTTCCTTAAAAAAAACAGAGATTTTTAAAGTTAAAGCGTGAAATGTCTACCGTCTATTCATGGCCACCCATCTAAGGTTCACTGTTAAATATTAAAACATCTAATCCATCGTATCGTTGGCGAATTGCGTTGTCTGCACACTTGTCACCGCGCGTTCACTGGCCTTTGCCTCTTTGCTTAAACTTGCTTTACTTACTTACTCAGATGAACAAAAATATTTTCTTACTTACTCTTTGTTTGTCTACAACATCTAGTGCCCTCTACGTGCAACTTTTTCCCCGTTGTTACGGTATATATGATGCGTTCATAATACGGTATTTGACTGGTTGGTCAAAATAGTTACATTCTATGTCAATACTAATGTCAAAACGCTCATCGGCGTCGTTAAATGGTAAGTTTAAAGGTAACTTGTAGCCCATTCACTAAACATGCTTAGCATTATAAATATTTATTTTTTTGAGTATGAGGAACGATAAACTGGTAAAGCGAATGTAATACAAGTCACCCTTAATATAAATTCTAGAATGACAGCTTGGCAATCTAATATAGAAAAAAATATGGCAAAATTTGCAGACTATGACTAAGTACGATGTAATTTTTTTTAAATAAAATTCTTATTTAACTTATCTAATAAAAAACGCCACTTGTGTTACCAGATTTTTCTACATTAAATTACCAAAGCATGTATACACGATGTTGACATTAACGAGCCTTTTCTACGTACTTTTACATGTTTCATTCGACTGCCTACCGTATTTTAATAATTAAGTAACGATTTCGCTTAGGTAAATGTAATTAATGTTTTTACATCAATTCCGAGATTTATTATTATTGCAAGTCTACCACAAAATTAAAATGGATTTTACTTTGATAGTAAATATTCCCATATTTTCCTTCATTTCGACATATATATTTCAAGGGATAGTAAGAACACCTCATATAGTATTTTATGAAGCAACAATATCTAGGCAATATTGTCTTCTTTGATCCCTGAAAATAAACGTATCTAGTTCCCGATCATCCGTAGATAGTCTATATACAAGCAGACTATAATATACTATTGTATTGGTGGAGTCAAGTAAATTTTATCTAAAAATATGTAAAATATAATACATAAATGGTATTCTAAAAAATATTTACACAACATCTCATTGTAATTTTTGATACCTTCTCTAGTTTCAGTATTTAATAATAGTTGTGACAAACTATACAGTAATACCTCGCTTAACGCGAGGGATGCGTACCAGACAAATTCGCGTTAATCGAAATACGCGTATAACGAGGTTGATAGAATAACAAGACAAATGTATGTATGTATGTATTACAAAGTTACTTTAATACTTAGTTACAAAAAAAAACAATGAATTAAAAAATAACCTTAATTTTTTGAGAAATACTGGTCTAAAGTTTTTTGAGTAGCATTTTTCTTACGATCAATTAAAATTTTTTCATATGTAGCTACACCGTTTTCTATGGATTGTCTAAGATGTAAAACGCGATTAACATCACTGTCCGAACTCTCTAAAATCTCAAGACCAGAATATATTTTTGAAAGTGCCTCCTGAATTGACTTGGATGATAACTTTCTTTCTTCTGACGGTTCTTCTTCATTTATCTGGGAAGTGTTTTGCATTGCCAATAATTCTTCATTGCTTAAAGGTGCGCTATCGGTGGCAACAAATTCTTCTAACTCCTCCATTGGAATGCTTCCGAGCTCAGAACCCTCCATCATGACTGCGATGTCTTCAATAACCTGTCTTGTTGTATCTTGCACTCGCAGACGCCTACTTGGTGCCTCCACTACATCAGGCCACAGACTTCTCCATACTCCATTCATGCTGCTCAGCTTCACTTCATTCCAAGCGGCAGCAATATTTTGTACAGCCTTAAAAATATTGAATGATTTCCACCAATCACTCATAGACTGCTGTCCTTCTCCATCTGTCTCCCGGATTAGCTGACCAAACGTGCGACGGTGATAGTAGGCCTTGAAGTTCGCTATAGCCCCTTGGTCCATAGGCTGTAGAATGGAGGTGGTGTTTGGTGGCAAAAACATCACCTCCACTTTCAAACCTCGCGGTGAATCAAATGTTGGTGGATGACCAGGCGCATTATCCAACAGTAACAAAACTTTTGGAGGCAGCCTATTACGATTGCAGTACGCTTTAACTTCTGGGCAAAAGCTGTTTGTAAACCAATCACTGAAAACCTCTCTTGTTACCCATGCTTTTCGGTTTGATCGCCAAATAACTGGCAAGCTATCCTTATCCATGCCTCGCATCACTCGTGGTGTTTCTGATTGATAAACCAGCAATGGTTTCAATTTTAAATCTCCAGTGGCATTTCCACCTAAAAGCAGAGTCAGTCGATTTTTGGCTGCTTTAAAACCACTCGCCTGCCTTTCTTCTTTTGAAATAAAAGTTCTAGATGGCATTTTTTTCCAGTAAAGACCAGTTTCATCTGCGTTGAAGACGAGACATGCTGGAATTTTCTCTCGCAGTATGTAGTTGTGAAGCTGGGTAGGGAATTCCGATGCAGCTGCTGTATCAGCGCTTGCTGCTTCTCCAGTTACACGAATGTTATGCAGATTCAATCGTTTTTTTAATTTCTCAAACCACCCATTACTAGCTACAAAAGATGGAACAGAAGACCCTTCACCTTCTTGCTGTTTCAGGCTCTCATATAAAGAAATTGCCTTTGCACAAACGATATCTTGACTTATTGGAGCATTTTTTTTATTCATATCTTCTATCCACACAGAAAGCATTTGCTCCATTTTTTCTATAACAGCTGGTCTCGTACGAGTTATTTTCTTGGCACTGGTTGGCGTCCCATGTTCACTAGAACGCAATAGTTTATCACGACTTTTCACAATTGTACGCACAGTAGACTCTGAGAGCCCAAATTGTCGTCCAACTTCTGTAGCTTTACCACTTTTATCCATTTCTTTTAAAACCTTTAGCTTCACCTCCAAACTTAAACTTTTTCGTTCTTTTTTAATAGCCCGCGACGACATTTTCAGTCCAAGAAAAGAAATTTTATTCCAAAATTATCAAAAGACGAAAGACTAACGTTTTTTCAACAATGTATGTAGGTATGTACAACTTAAACATCTCACAAAACTACGCATTATTACTGGCTCATGCGATCGCGCCACTCGCGCCATAGGACCAATCAGGACACGCGTAAAGCGAGGTAAATTAGCGCGTATTTTAAAAATCGCGTTATAACGAAATCGCGTTAAGCGAGGTCGCGTAAAGCGAGGTATTACTGTACTTAGTTGTGAATGTCATTAATTTATAGTTATTTGGCTTTTTATTCGCATTTAGCTTAGTTATGTGTAAATAAATGTTAATGAAAAAGCCTAAGTAACCTATGTTTAATTTCAATATCGTTATGTACCTACATCGATAATTATACGAGCAGAATACTTAGTCTAGTCGTACATTGAGAGAAGATGATATAATATATTATTATTTTTATTTAAGTAACAAGTGACGGTTTATCTAGGTACTGGAGGTTATTTTGACACATTTTACATGGAAGGGTACACATGTTTTTATATCGTTGTCTAAAAGCTCCTAATATAACTCAAATCAACATTTGTTACATGCAAATTAGCATTGATAACATATTACTTATTTATTTCCTATAATAAATATAATAGAAGATACATACATATAATATCGTACTGCAGCTCGGCGAGCGCGTGAATCATGCATGATGTGAACAGTCTACGGACAGATAGATTAATAATAATATAGCAATTTTAACTGAAAATAAAATTGTTATTATACATACTTACCTGGCTTTAACAATAACAACAATACAATCGGAGACTTTTTGTCCTAAGCGGCTCTCTACCGAGAATAAGGGCGCACGGAGATACGCACAAACTTTGACAATCGCAACCCGTACGATCTGTTAATCGTAGACAAAGGTAGTTCAAATAAATCACGCTATCTCTAAGTTCTTTCTTTCAACAACATCCCAAGAAGATAACGTAATGGAAGCCTTTCCAATGCTGAGATGGTAACTGCCTATTCACCGCAATTGCTGACCAAATTAATCACCTATGTCAATTAACATGCAACCACACTCACATTCGTAAGGACCTAGTTAAATATGTAGAAGAAAACGGCGATGAACAGAACAAAGCTCGCAATCACTGAGCCTGAAATCCTCAACAACTCAACATTGAAAATCTGCGTAATTACGGTACTTGGGCTGGAGAGGAGATTTTAATACCAGCTGCCGAATACTTTCTAGTTAACGTAACAATCCACCAGCAAAATACACCATCGCTCACATTCACGTCCAAGAATCCAGCGGATGCAGTGAAATCTATCAACCTCAACGGCACAGGACACCACTACGACAGCGTATACTTGCTTGAATCGCCAATTTTACCCACGGATCAAGCAACCGATAACCAAACTGATAACACCATACTTTCCCCGATACTTAATGCAACATCCATGACCTCCTCAGGGTCAACCATAACATCAACAGAAGACAACCCAGACAACACCGGATATACGATATTTAAACCACAAGTCACATGCGAGCGTATGCGCTTTGCTACTTGGAACGTTAGAGGATGCGCCGAAATAACTAAAAGACTCAACATTGATGCGGAATTGACTAACAGAAACATACACATAGCCTATATACAGGAAACAAACATGATATGTCAAAACACTATCTCTGGTATCTGTATGCTCGCATCGGACAAGACGCTATAAAGAAATACAGGAAAAAGGGAATTATAGGCACAAACCTCCTTCACAATATTGCACACAAATATTTTAAAAGTTACATCAAAAGGAAATGCATGTACAAGGGCGAGCTTGTCTCTAAAAAGAGATTTCTTCCAGCAAAACAAGGCATTACAGGAATTGCTATCATAAAAGGGTAGGCAGTGCACAATAATTACTATAACTAAAATGCCTAGGAATAAATTAAAATATCTGTAAAATACAGATAGCAAATACGAAATAATTACCGATATATACATAAACTTTACATATAATAATATAAATACAATAACTTTTACGAAAGAGACAGGTAGTGCTCTCTGATATGTTTCTTAAAAGAAAAAAGAGTCGGACTGTCTCTAATAGTGCAAAGAGGTGCGTTCCAGAGTCGGACCGCCCGCAACCTGAAAGAGCGTTTATACGCAGCGCTGCTATGCCGCGGAGTAGCTAAAAGTGAATAATTAAATATCATCGGAGAAATGCTCATGGCAAACTTAAAAGTAGAAAGACGAAAATTCTTATAAGAGACCCCATAAACAACCAGTGTATTGGACGGAGTTCCAACACGAACCGTAAACGAAATCAAATATCTCGGCACATATATTACGGCAGGACATAGGACACAATAAAAAAGAGGTGCCGGCAAGCCATATGCAATTCCAAGGCCCTAATGCATTTTATAAAGAAATCCAACATGGACTGGAATATAGTGCGCCTGATTTACAAAATGGTCATTGCAATATTTATAAAATACGGACAAAAAGCGGCAACCCTCACTTAAGCAAACAGTTGAAAGTCATTTCTTGACTAAGAAAATATGAACGCCTGATCCTCAGAGACATGTTTGAGAACGCCAGAAGCGATCCAAGATACCACAAAATTCATGACTGACTACAGGGCAAAACGATAACCAAACGAATCAAAAACCACCGGATGTGTTACAATACATATTCTGCGACGCCCACAACAGCACTTTCTACACGCTCCATTCAGATACGAAGCAAGGAAGAAGAAAGTCGGCCGACTTATATACACCTGGAAAGATTTCCTTAAGCATGACATCAAATACTACGGTGAAGCACACAGTTACTGGACAGAATCATCACACAACAGGGACAAAGTCAGGATGGCCTAGAGGCAAATATACCGTATTCCAGAAACAGAGAGCGAAAGCGAAACTGGGAACTTACCGGATAACCCAAACGAACACGACTCAGGAAACTCAACTAATAACAATAACTGAAAATAGAAGGAAAACAAGAACTTAAAGAAAACAACAGCTGCTCTCCAAATCCCACTTCCTCCCCATTCCACATATCCTATATTGGCTTCAGGCTGAAGAGTCGGTCGATTGAATTCACTATCCTTCCCCTCCTATAGAGCAGGTCATTCCGCCCCCCCTCAAAACTTGTGCCCTCTGGTATGCCGGCCGAAAGACCGGAACAGGTTTAGAACCCTGGCTGGAGAAGCACCATTCATTCATTCATTCATTCATATACATACTTACCTGGCTTTAAGCCTAATATTGAGCGTAGCATACTTGACTTCCTTTCCGGTGCGACGAAATTAGCCCCAAATAGCTCAATTCCTGTTTAAAACTCCTAAAATACATGTCATATCTGTTTGGAACCTCAGCAACATTGCGCGCGTAATGTTTCAGAAATGGCGGCAATTGTAGCCAGCGTTATTGTGCGCGCTCAATTTTCAGGTCATTGGCAACTCAATAAAGAGCTTATCGTGTCTAAGAATGTGTCACGATCATGCAATGCACAGTAATGTGCACAGCAGGCAGCGTTTTACCTAGGCTTAAAGCCAGGTAAGTATGTATTATAACAATTTTATTTTCAGGTAAAATTGCTATATTATACCTGACGTTACCTGGCTTTAAGCCTAATATTGAGTAGTGTTTAGTATCGACTGCTGAGTTAAAAATGCCAATGTGATATGACTAGGAGTTCATTTATGGAAACCTTATATAAATTATGATACTGAATGTGTATGCATCATCGTGTACGTGGTGCAAAGATAGGCTGCTAAAATGCAACTCAAAAATAAGGCAAATAGATATAAACAAACACAGACTTAAGAAAGGTCTGATGAAGTCATCTTTTGAGGCCAGCCGAGTTTTGGGCTGGCTAGGTTAGACTTGGTTAGTTAGTTTCTGGCTATTAAGACTCATCTGATCTATATGAATCTAAGAATATGCAAAGCTTTACAGTAGGTTTTCCCTTCAGTCAGCACTTAAGTACAAGTTCACCGAGATTGGTGCTCGGTGGTTGGCTGCTAGCTCGCCATTCACCTCGACGACTACCAAGACTGCAGTTATGAGGTCAGGATATCAGGTCGGTCACCTGACCTACGAAACTCGGAGCTAGAGACGTAGGCATGCCGAATCGAATACATTTGAAAATGAGTTATTATAATTTGTACCTTGCACAGACAGGGCCAATCTGATTTAAACACAAAACATTGATGAAATTAGTGATTAGCAGTAGGTATAATCAAATTACAATTGCTGTATTTTGAATTGGGAGTGCGCCTCCTGGATGCATTACCACTGATTATGTACTTCCACATATGATTGGTCTTTGCAAAAGACTGGCGAACAAGTCTGTAATCTGACTTTAATAATAAAGTTACTCAATTAATCTAAATACCTTTTCGTATCACTTCTGAGAAGAATAGCTAGATGTGGCTGATTCTATTACAGGAGCTAGTGTGGCTATCTGACTAAACTGAAGATGCTTCTACAGTGGGCAAGCATAGAGAAAAAGACAAGTTTACGTGTAAACTTGTTACGTGTAAGCATATTTGTAAATGCCTACAGTGATAAAGAAGTTTAGTATCTATCGTATTCAATTATCATTGATCAGATACCTAATACAAGTATCTGAACGCGTTTTCATTATTACCCGCAGATGTGTAGACAACATTATGTGAAACCATGTTACCTAGGACTGAACCATAAAAGTACATACTTCACTGGGATAATCCGGCGTGGTCATAACATTCATTAAAATAATAATGTGTAATGGATAAAAGTTTTGAAAAACAGTTCACTGGTAGAAATACCAGGTTGGTGTCTGTATCAGCTTAGGGTTGACGTGGATGGCGAGGAATAACGGACGACAGATATTGGAATTAACTTGAAGTTTTAATGGATACTGTGATATAAATGAAATGAATAGTGTTAACTGCCAGCGTCGTGGATCCAGAGTGGTGCGTGCGCCGGCGCGCCTCCGTTTTGTAGCCGTCGCCCCCGCGCCCCGCATCCTTGCGTTAACAATCTGCCGCCCTTGGGACCGTGGATGGTTCCAATGAAGGAAGAGGGCATAGCCTGTTGAAGGCCCGCCGTATCGTCCCCGCAGTGGTGAGGACGTCTGCAACGCGAGTGATTCCGTCTGAGCCTGGGTAGACTGTGGTCACCCGCCCGAGCAGCCATCTGTTGGCAGGTAGCCTGTCGTCTTTGACAAGCACCATCTCGCCTGGTCGTGGTTGTCCGCCATCAGTGCGCCATTTGCTCCGCTTCTGCATTTCTGAAATATATTCTTTGTAAAAGCGGTTCCAGAAGTGTGACCGCAAGCGCTGAACCCTTTCGTATCGTTTCAGGCTAGTAATCGGACAGTCTTCGTTGACCTGGGTGGTAGCCAACATCGTTAGTGGTCGGCCAATCAAAAAATGCGCAGGTGTAAGCGAAATTAGGTCGGATGGATCAGAAGAGAGGGGTGTGAGAGGCCTTGAGTTCAGTATTGCCTCTATCTGTGTCAAAACTGTATACATCTCTTCATAATCTAAACTAGCCATTGATAATACGCGTCGCAAATGATGCTTCACTGACCTGACTGCACCTTCGGCCAATCCGTTAAAGTGTGGACTGTACGCTGGAGAAAATTTAAAATCGATTCCACTCTCAGCAGAGTATGCTACTATATTGTCACAATTATTTTTTAGGAATTTTGATAATTCATTATAGGCACCGACAAAATTGGTACCGTTATCAGAGTGTATTGAGGCTGGCCTACCTCTGCGGGCTATAAATCTATCTAAAGCTGCTAGGAAACCTTGTGTAGTCATTTCGGTGACGAGTTCTATATGTATTGCACGTACTGCCATGCAAACAAATATACATAAATATGTCTTTTTCATCCTACAGCCTCTACCCTTTCTGTCCGCTATCAGGATTGGACCTGCATAGTCCACCGCAGTGTTGGAGAATGGATGGTCTGCATGCAATCGCTGTTCAGGAAGATTACCCATTTTTGGTTTATATATTTTACCCGAAAATCTGCAACACGTTAGACAGTTACGGGTTACTTGACGAGCAAGATTACGACCATTCATTATCCAATATTTGTGACGAAGAGTGGCTAATAACAATTGTGGTCCCGCATGCAATAGGATTTTATGATATTGTTCTACAATCAGTTTTGTGACGTAATGTGATGCGTGTAATAAAATTGGATGCTTAGTGTTAAAATCATAATTAGAATTTGATAGCCGGCCTCCTACTCTCATGACACCCGTGTTATCAACAAAGGGGTTCAAACTTAAAAGTTTATCTTTAGGTGGCAACGAACGCTTATTTGATAGGTATGTATATTGCTTACAAAACATGTCCCTTTGTATGAATCTACAAAGTGTTTTTATAGCCGAATCGAGTTCCAGTGTTGTCAATGGACCAATAATTTTATTGTTAGAATTTCGACAATTATTTATAAATCTACTTATATAAGCAGTCACGCGTTGTAATTTCGAAAAATTTGAAAATTTATCTATATAATTATTATGTTCTGGTAACTCATTAGCTGAAAGAAGGCACTGAAACTTAACTTCAGGCAACTCTCTCAAATTCATGTGTTGAGGTTGTGTAGGCATTTGTACAGTAGGGTGGTGGAGGTAATGAGGCCCTCCCCACCACAAAATTGAATTTTTTAATTGGTTCGCATTCAGTCCCCGAGAGCCGATGTCAGCCGGGTTGAGTTCCGTAGGTATATAATTCCACATAATAGGATCAGAGTTCTTTATAATTACATTTATTCGATTATGAACAAATTGTTTCAGATTTTGTTTACTACATGTTTTTATCCAACCTAGCACAATAGTGGAATCACACCAAAAGAATTGTGAATTAATTTCAACACGAAGTGAATTCGTAACTTTGCTCGCCAACTGTGTGGCCAGTAAAGCGCCACAAAGCTCTAGACGAGGAATGGTTAACCTTTGTTTCAGTGGCGCCACTCTGCTTTTTGCTAATAATAAGTGGACTGTAACTTGTCCATTGTTGGACACTGAGCGTAGGTAAATACAAGCAGAATATGCTTTTATAGAGGCGTCACTGAAAGCATGTAACTCTAGTTTTATGCAGAAATCACACAGAACTCGTCGTGGGATTTGAATTGAACTCAAATCAGGTAAGTACATTATAAATTTGTTCCACTGTGATTCTATATCGTCTGGTAACTTATCGTCCCAAGAAACATTTTGATGCCATAATGATTGTAAAATTAGTTTAGCTTGCAACAGACATGGATTAATTAATCCCAGTGGATCAAATATTTGAGCTATTGTGGATAGAATGTTTCTTTTATTTGTGCGATGAATCTGGGTATGTAGGTATGGAGATGAGAATAGCAATGTGTCACCTTTGCATGACCATAGTAATCCCAATGTTTTTGAATAATCATCCTTAGTTAATTTTAGATATTCCTCATTGCTATTTTCATCTATGATTTTATTTAGTGTTGATGGGGAATTTGATCGCCATTTTCGTAAATGAAATTGAGCTCCTTGTAGTTGCTTGATGATTCCTTTACATGTAGATATTAATGTGTTTTCATTGTCATTCCCAGTGATTAAGTCATCGACATAGAAATCATGTAAAATGGTGTCCCTGATAATGTTATCAGTACATTCCTTACCTAACTGGACTAAACACCGAGTTGCAAGATATGGTGCTGACGCTGTCCCGTACGTTACTGTGTTTAATTTATATTTCTTTAATGTATGATTGGGATCCGAACGCCAAAATATTTGTTGTAAATGACGTTGCGATTCATTTACAAGAATTTGTCTGTACATTTTTTCTATGTCTGATGTAACTACAAATTTATGTTGTCTAAATCTAAGAAGAATGCTTATTAAATCATCTTGTACAGTGTTACCGATATGCTGAATATCGTTAAACGATTTTCCAGTGCTTGTTACAGCCGAAGCATCGAATACCGTCCTCAACCTTGTGGTCACACTATCCTCACGTAAAATGCCATGGTGTGGCAAAAAGTAAGACATGTGCTCCTGCGAATTAGTGTTTTCTGTCATGTGACCTAATGCTAGGTACTCATTCATGAAGTCAACGTAACTTTCTTTGAAAGCTGGATTGCGTTTGAACTTACGTTCTAGTGAATAAAATCTAGTAAGTGCTTGTTGAGTTGAATCGCCTAGGCATTGTGGTGATTCCTTTAATGGTATAGTTACATTAAATCGTCCGTCTGTGTGACGGGTGGTTGTTTGGTTGAATGTGATTTCACATTCATTATCAATCACTGGATTAGTTTGCTGACCAGTGGACATTGATTCAAATTCAAAAAAATTATGTATTTGCTTATTAAGGTCAATATCATTCAAAAAATGACACTGAATTTGGTTATGTGCGTTTGTATGAGTTGAATTAGTCACATGGATGGACCCAGAGACTAACCACCCTAGTGTTGTCTCAACCAGGGTTGGTTTATTTTTACCTATGGCAATGTAATTATGGAATAATACTTCCCAGAAAAGATCGGCCCCTAGTAACATTTGCACTTCCGACGGTAAGTAGAATGTAGGATCAGCAAGTTGAATGTGTGATGGAATGTTGAAAGTGTCACAGTTGATTCTTGTTGTGGGAATTAACTGCGTGATCTGTGGGACTATGAAACAGTTAACATCTGTTTCATAGCTACTAATACGTGAGGATATTGTGACGTCACATCTTTTAGTGATACTTGACGTCTGATTGTTTAACCCTTGAATGGATATAGAAGTTGAATAACTAGGTATTTTTAGCTTCTTCTGCAACCTTTCTGTAATGAAACTAGAAGTGCTTCCGTTGTCTAGTAATACGCGTACCTTATGACACTGACCTTCGTGGTCTAATATGTTAATTATTGCAGTAGACAATATGACTTGGCTTCGGTGCGTAGTCGATAATGTGATATTTGATTGTGATTGTTGTATAGATTCTTTCTGTTGTTGTGTTTGTGCAGCGGGTAATACTACACATTTGTCTGAAGTGCCCGCTACAGATTGTGTTGATTGTTTGCTAATATGTAACATGCTGTTGTGTGACCTTGAACAAATCCTACATGACCCTGATTTACATTTGGTTTTGTCATGTCCCGAGCGTAAGCAATTTTTACATAAGTTTAAACGCTTAACGGTTTCAATGCGTGTTTCAATGGTCATTGATTTGAATTTGAGACATTGGTAAATTGAATGATTACCCTTACATACGGGGCACTTGAAGTGTATGTGTTTGTTTTGAGTGTTTTCATTAGCTACAAATGTTTTTGAACGTACCTGTGTGGTGTCACTGTGCCTGCGCGTCTGCGTATCACGACATTTGTGTCTTGTCTCTTCCATGGTTTCTAGCAAATTGGCTCGATGTTGTAAGAATTTAGTGAAAATTTTCAAACTGGGAATCTCTTCTAAGGAATTTCTGTGTGTTTCCCATGCACGCAATGTTACAGGATCCAATTTGCCAGACATCATGTATATAATTAGAATGTCCCAATGCTCAGTCGGCAGCTTAAGTGTGGATAAAGCCCTTAAATTTTTATTGATTACGTCATTCAAATAATGTAGTGACCTGGAGGATTCCTTTATCATTGGCTCCGTATCAAATAAAGCTTGTATATGATTATCAACTAAAAGCCGATTATTATTGTAGCGATCACAGAGCAAATCCCAAGCCACGTCATAATTGTCTTCTGTGAAATCCAAGGCTTGTATTATTACTGAAGCACTGCCTTTCAATGAAGCGCGTAAGTAATGAAATTTGTGTATTTTTTGTATGGTATTGTTTGTGTGTATGAGTGAACTATATGTGTCATGATATTCAAGCCACTCCTGATAGCATCCAGAGAAGGTAGGTAAGTGAATTGTTGGCAGTTTAATGTTTGGCCCACCTGAAGGCATAACACAGTTAGAACCTGCCACCGAAGCGAAGTCGCAGTCAGTCGCCGCAGAGGTGTGCCTGCTCAGTAGCTCCTGCGCGGCCGCGACCGCCCCAAAATAAATGGTATCGAAAGCCTCGCGTTCCTTGTACTCGTCATCTGGAATTTCGATTAAATTTTCGATTTCAGATTGGTTTGTATCAAAATCATTGTACATTTCTTGTATTTTAATGAATCTAGCACTTAACTCATGAAATTGAAGTTGACTTAACTTTCCGCTGTCAGGTAAAAGGCTTAAAAATGAGTTAAACATGGTAAGCTTTGATTTATGAGTGGATCTCGTCTTTTTTAATGATTTTAGGTCCATTATGAGTTAATATGAAAGGCGAATATGTATATAGATATATATGTTCTTACTTCTTACCAACTTACAAGCATTCAATGCTGAAAATGAAATCGAGATAAAATTCACCAGAAGGAAGCTAAAATGTTTTAAGAGAAATACACTTAACTTAGTGCGCAAGTGCAGTCAGGCAGAAAAAAGTGTTGCGAAGCTAAGCAGAATAGCAGAAACCCGTTCTGCAAGGTAGGCGTGTCCGCCCGCGCACCAATTGCTGAAACGTATTACAAAAATATGTATCAGTCGTGAGAAATAACACTTGTTGTTGCGATTCTATAATACAGTATTACCACAAACAGAAACAAACTGTTAAAGGTAACCTCTAAATATGTAACACTTATGTGGGTAACTATGTGGTAAGTTTGTCTACTGTATACCTATGTAGATACAAAGAGATAAATCAAATATGATGAAAGTAGGTAAGAAGTAAAATGTTCACGGTTTATAACTCATTAGGTACTACCTACCTTCAACAAAAAAAATACGAATAGGCCAAATGTACAATAAGTATGCGGACAGCTATTTATGTTTTTGATAAAAGTACTAAGTACGTTTATAAATCAAAATATTAGATGATTTATAAGGATAGATGTATAAGAATAATTACTCAATTATTATGAGTTAAGTAACTCGGTTTTTACGGTTGATGTGTTGATACACGTAACTATTCTAGTAAGTTATACGTGTTTAATAGGAATTGAAATAATCATAAATTTGAGACAATCGGGATAACCTAGTAAGGTCAATGAACTAAAGTTATAGGAAAGGTAAATACTGCGCAAATGTAAGGTAATGATTGGCACAACTCACCCGAATATGCACAACAAACCCTTTTCTTGGTATTCTCCTGGATAAATGTGACGGCGGCAACTGTGATGATTGTATCGTGACTTCTTGACAGTCGACACTCGCAACGGTAACATCAACGTTCCGCCTTGTCCCTCAATTGACCTCTGTAACGCCACGCCAACTGCGACGCAATTTCTTTGTTTTTTGTAGCTCAAAATCCGAGGTGAAGTGACCAACTCTTGTATCAGCTTAGGGTTGACGTGGATGGCGAGGAATAACGGACGACAGATATTGGAAATAACTTGAAGTTTTAATGGATACTGTGATATAAATGAAATGAATAGTGTTAACTGCCAGCGTCGTGGATCCAGAGTGGTGCGTGCGCCGGCGCGCCTCCGTTTTGTAGCCGTCGCCCCCGCGCCCCGCATCCTTGCGTTAACAGTGTCCTAACATAACATAGCGTCACGCCTTTTCCCATACGGGGCGGCAGAGGCACAATGGCGCCCACGCTCAATATGCTAATGTATATCATGCTCAGTCCGATTCAATACTCCATTGCTACTCACTTTATAATTATTATTCCTTTACTATGTAGGTACTGTACGGAACAGCTGTAGAAATATTAAGGAACTTTGCTTGTGGGCTGTATGCCGCACCGGCCACATCCAAGACACATTATGGTTAGATTACCTCGATTTCGTCAACTTGGTTAAAGCTGCCTTTGCTGTTCGCTTGGGATATGTCGAAGTAAAGCGACTATTGAGAAACAACCAAATAAATAGTGGAGATGTGAAAAAAAATATATATCACGATTATATAATCTCAAATTTATACTAATGTCATGAGAGACTCGAGGACTGTCATCAGCTCCTTTTGGCTAATATACTGAAAAGTGAATTCTTACAGCCACTTACCTACTGAATTATGAAGACCTGCGCGGTACAGTGACACGTAGGTCATTTGTGAGAAGTAATGTAGATAACTTCTCTATATGGCTCCGACAATATCCAGGTGGATAACTGTCTGAATAATATTAGCAGACTATATCTTTGGATAGTGAATCTGAAAGGTGACTGCTACAATGATAACTATCTGAAGCAGTGAAGTAGGCATATTGCCGACCATATCCTGCCGGATTGATGAAAGTAGTCAGGTTGAAAAACGACGGCTCTGTTGTTAGATTGTAACGCGTTGTTATATTAGGGGTTGAAGGAAATCAACTAGGTAGGTACTCAAAGTTCTTTAAAAATATGGTTTAACATATTAAAGGTAAGTCCAACACCACAATTAGAGCAGTTTATGATTACCCTTTTACCCTTTGAGTATTGTATTATATAGATAGCCGGTCCTCCAGCCACATACCTAATGTTTAGAACTCCCTTTTAATCCATTAAAAGCAGCAGCGCTAAAATGGAAATTATTGATTTCGAAGCAAAGAAAGTTACATAAAGTAATTAGTATAAATGGAATATAAAATAGTGTTGATTTTATATTTCTTCGTCACTGGTTTAAAAAGGGTTAAGATATCACGTAAATGATTAAAACGTTACAATAAAACTCTAAGAAAATTGTTTGCCTCCACTCTGTCCGCCTCGTTCTACCAACATCAGGCGATGTTTCTGTATGAAAATGTCGCTTTGAACCTTGCACAGATGGAAACGTTGCAGAGACTGAGTTAGATCTCAAGTTTCGCCGGGATACTAGAAATGCACGACAACCAGCCATCAGATATCTACATCTTTGCGCCAGATGTTTAATTGAACCGTCTCGCATAGACTGAGTCATTTCATACTCACACGAGCGTTTAGTAGCGATTTCCCCTTACGCGCAGGCACTACCGGCATAACCGCTAACGGCTGACGTAACTGCATGTCAATGTCGCTTTAAACCTTGCAGGTGGACTAAGTTGCAGAAACTGTATCAGCGGTATATTACCATCGAAGATTGATCAACAGGTCACTTCACGAGGGAATTTCAATTTCTCTGTAGCCAAGCTGCGCTGATTGGTGTACTTATGGCGCTCAGACTGGGCTGCGGCACCTACATTTGGCTGCGGCTACATTTGGCAGTCGCCGCGTCGTCGTTCGCCTCCTGCCTCCCCTCCGCGCACGCACCAGCCTTGCGCAGGCTGGCGACCCGGAGCGCTCGCCATATGCCGGCTCCGGGCGGCGGGGCGCGTCACTGCTGCGCGCGGGCGCGGGCTAAGTGTAGAGGGCAGCCAGCAGCGCAAGGGCTCACCTTCTCCACTCGCCTTGCTCTGGACGAACTCTTACAAAAATGCACGCAGTCGCCGTGTCGTCGTTTGCCTCCTGCTTCCCCTCCGCGTGCGCGCCAGCCTTGCGCAGGCTGGCGGCCCGGAGCGCTAGCCGGGCTCCGGGCGGCGGGGGCGCGACATCGCTGCGCGCGGGCGCGGGCTAACAGTTGCGGGGAGCCCTTTGCACAAGGGCTTGCCTCTTCTGTTTGCCTTGCTCTGGAGGTCAAACTCACGAAAAATCTCCAGGTTTCTCCTTCCTCGGACATAAAATCTGTAAAACTGGGATTAGTTATGGAATATCCACCGAGGGCAAAATCTTGCACGAGGTTACCATTACGCGATGGTCGTGAATGCATTGAGTATAGATTGAGTAGAGATCCACTCGTCCAACGTCAATACTTCGCAATTGATAAGAATCGTTTTTATTATATTCGCCCTCGGAAGACATCTCGTTGATTGTATTACATACCTTATCCCTGTAGCCGGAATCTGCTTGGTGCTCAACAAGCCAAGACATGACCGTCGAAAATATCCCTTTTTGCGCCTCCTTCTGCTTGATAAAACCATGTGGTACTACCATGGGCGGTCACTACGTTCCCGCCAAGCATGATTGCCATCTAAGGACTTGGCGCACTCGAGTTCATTGAATGAACTCGAGTGCGCCAACAATACAGAACGCAATACGCACAGAACAATAAAAGTTTGTATCTCATGCGAACGGCAAATACCTAATCTGATTGGATTGGATTTACTTATGATTTTCTCGGCGTGAGATTCGGATGAATGCAATGTTTGTACTTTCGAGGGTAGTTACAAATAGCTACTTATAAATATCACTCCTATATCAAAGGGAGTGATATTCCTAACAAATTCAATGTCAGAATTTTACATATCTTACTGCGTGATTGTGTGAGTTACTAAACATTGCATCACTCGATCTGTTTAGCATACGATCATGCATTGCCGAGATGTTACTAGCTGAAACTTGGAACGATTTTTCCAGATTACTTGTCCTTGAATTCTTTCTTACTCCCCCGAAGTCTTCTCCTCCGGCTGCTCCTCCTCTCCGGAGACGTTGAAGTGGAACTGCTGTAGCGATCACTCCTCGATGATTCACTACGCGCTATCTACCGCGGTTTTTATTAAACGGATTATTTTTTGCTGTTATACTGAACAATTAACACTATAACCGTAACTAAATTCCAAGGATATTTCGAAAAGTAACTTGGAATATTTTCAAATTTGTTAAACGCGTGCGCACGGAAAGAAATCCAAAACGCCACTGACCTGAAAATTGAGCGCGCACAATAACGCTGGTTACAATTGCCGCCATTTCTGAAACTTTACGCGCGCAATGTTGCTGAGGTTCCAAACGGATATGACATGTATTTTAGGAGTTTTAAACAGGAAGTGAGCTATTTGGGGCTAATTTCGTCGCACCGGAAAGGAAGTCAAGTATGCTACTCTCAATATTAGGCTTAAAGCCAGGTAACGTCAGTTATAATAACAATATTTATTAAGAACAAATATTACATTGCAGTAAGTATTTGTAAGATATTGTGGAATATACTTTAATGAAGTAGATTTTAAAAGATGCAATTTTTTTTGTTTCCTGATGCCTCAATTAAGTTAATAATAACCCCATCGGGGGCATCTCGGCCCACACGCCACAACTTGTAATATAGGCATCAGTTCTCTTCCAGGGTAGATAGTTATGAAGATATTTCAAAACAATACTGTCATGGATACCTCAATCAATTTCTAGTTATAATAATTTTATAGTACAGTTCATAAAAAAAAACGATTAATCAGTTTGTGCTATTTCTGGAAGCTGCTTTAATAAGTTAACTAGAGCAAGCTAAAGCTAACATGTGAACTCACATACAATGAAAATAGAGCATCCACATATTACAATTAAGTTTGAATATTAATTATACATTAAATTAAATTATATTTGTATACTTACCTAAATTACGTTTTTTATCACTACTATATTTTCATTTTGAGTTTATATTATATTAACACTTAATATTTAACACACAATATCAAGCTTGTTACAATAGCATAATTATCATTATTTCACCACAAAATTATAATACACCACAAATACAAAGGATTTTTTTCTTTTATTTTCTCATATATATATCACCGTAAGATAGTCAAAACCGTCAGTTGATCAACTAATGTTTTTTTTTTCGCAAGTTGGTCAACTATCGACAGATAGTAAACTGTAGCGTACTGAGTACTATATGACGCGGTAGTTGATCAATTAACGCTTAAAGCCGTTAAATAGTAAACTGGTTTAAATTTGAATTGCAAACGAAATACCAGGGCCAACACTGCGGTAGCTTAGGTGAAGACTAGATGGGGCGAGCGCAGCGAAACCCCCGAATAGTCTTCGTGTTAGGTTGACATGTAAGAGCAAAAGGAACGTAAATTCTAAACCCTGTCGGTCTGGTTTACAATCTGACGATAGTTGATCAACTACCGCGTTAGTTGATCAACTGACGGTTTTGACTATCTTCCGGTGACATATACATTATGTTACTATGTTTAACATGTACTATCGCTGTACTTTTTTGCATCGATTAGGAACTATATGTACTATTTTGCTTGCACCGAGACTAGGTTAAATCGAGCATTGTAGAAGTTCCAAAATATATTCATATAACATGACAACACTTAAAGCTCATCATAAGTGCAAAATGTTATGGAAAAACTGGCACACTGGTTCTCGGTCAATAGGATGAGGCTTATCGTTGAATAGACAACATAATGCATTCCCAAATGCGAAAAATGAGAGGTCACGAGTTGAATGTGAGATGCAACGGCAGCGTCGTGCCAGGTGGATTAGGTGAAATACTTACCTTGGCTTTACCATCAATTCGGGTTTGACGTGGACGGAACACATCGACACCACATTTAAAAGACTGACTTCTGTGTGTTTGGTGCTGTCTGGACTCATTAGATCATATAAGTATTTTCACTCGCGACTAATATACGATTTAGACCTCTGGGGCGCTGACCACAGCAGAGCTTTTATGATGCAAAAACGCAGCATACGGATTGCGGGGGCGCCCTGGGACCATTCATCCTAGGAGTTATTTAAGGTGCTTAACTTCCTAACTCCCGTGCCTATACATTCTGTAGATATACAAGCACTTCTATATCTTAAAACGCTCAACGCCTAACTTTTTGTCCCACCAAAACGTTTGGCCAAGTCAGGCCAATGACAGGGGGATCTCACTCAATAGTTTAGGTACGTTCGACGGGCCAACCCGCCCGACGGGAATCCAGTTATGATGCCGCTCGCTTGGCTCGCAGTCGCTTGGCTCGCAGTCGCCTCGCGCGCTAACCGCTCCTCGTATGCAACTTTTCTGTGATTTTTGCACATTTTAGGTTGTCTAAAAATAAAATAAATTCCATACCTTGTGGAAGAAGAAAGGTAGTCCTCGGGATTATGAGTCTTTTTCTATACTCCGAAGGCGACACAAAAATATGCAAAGACGGTGCTGGAATAATTACATTGTGCAATGCAGCGCTGCCATCACGCACGATCCTAAAAGGTGCTGGCGTTACGCTAAGGATATGAGCCGGAGCGTATATCGTTTCACTCACATACCTCTAACAACGGAGAGGAAGCCTGCGATGTATTCCTGGAATATTTCTTATCGGTTTACAGTGATGTAAGCAACCGCCCAGTGTCACCATCCTCGGATCGAGACTCGGTCAGCAATGTAGGTAGTATCGAATTATCCACGAACTTGGTCCACACATATTTAAAAAATATTAATACCAATAAGGGTGCGGGTCACGATGGAATTCCACCAATTTTTACGCGTCTTTGCGCATACCAACTTGCTTTTCCACTTTACATTATATCCCAAAGATCACTTAAAGAAAACATTTTCCCTGACTAATGGAAAAAAGCATTTACTGTCCCGATCCACAAGGGGGGTTCTAAGTTAAGCGCCAAACACTATCGTCCTGTGTCTGTGTTGCCAGTATTCAGCAAGCTTTTCGAACTACAGTTGGGTAGATTGTCCATGACCAAATCTACCCAATTGTAGCTCGCAGCATTCCACCGGAACAGCACGGGTTCATGCGGAAACGTTCGACCGTGTCTAACCTTGTCGAGTTTGTTGACTCGGTGGCGGGTCATATGGACAATGGTTATCAGGTGGATGCCGTGTACACCGACTACTCTAAATGCAAGACATGGTGTAATTCTGTTTAAACTTTCTGAAATAGGTGTGCACGGCGATCTCCTCAGATCGTTTGAGTCCTATCTCAGGAATCGTAGTCAGGCTGTCCTTATTGGTCCTCATCATTCCCGCTTCGATCCCATCCCTTCAGGTGTGCCACAAGGCTCACATCTTGGTCCGCTTCTCTTTAACGTCTGCCTGTACGATATCGCGACATGCTTTAGATTCGCCCGATTTCTCATGTATGCCGACGACATCAAAGTTTTTATGCCTATCGTGGACGTGACAGATTGTCTCAATCTTCAGGAAGATCTGCACAGGCTCGGTGATTATTGCCAGCGAAACAGCCTGGATCTTAACCCTAGAAATGCCAGTCCCTCACTTTCTCCAGAAAGCGATCTGACGTACAATTTAATTATGTTTTAAACAATCAGCAGATAGGGAGGGTCGCACAAAACCTTGGCGTTATTTCGGATAGCAAACTTACTTTCGTATCCCATTATGAACACATTATTTTAAAGGCTACCAATATGCTAGGATTTGTTTATCGTGCGTCCAAACCACTGCGGTCTTCTCCAGCCTTTAAACAGCTTTACTTCGCCTACGTCCGCAGTGTGTTAGAGTACGCCTCACCTGTCTGGTCTCCAGTAAACCCGACGCACAGTGATCGACTGGAGTCGGTGCAGAATAGATTTATCAGGCAGTTTGGATATCGCAACCCCAGTGGCAGGGACAGTTTACACGACCTTATAACTTGGTGTCGTTGGCGGACAGAAGATTATTTGCGGATCTGAAGTTACTTCACGACGTGATTCACGCGGGCATCGACAGCAGCGAACTGGTGAGCAGAGGTGTAGTAGGTGCTGCTGCGCGTCGCCCCTGTGCGCGCACGCCGGCACGGACGTGTGCCTGCAGTGCTGCACAATGCGCACACGCGCACCAATTACGCCTCTTACTCACCCTTGAATAGGAGCATCACTATTTATGAGGAGCGTTTCCCAGAGCTGGATATATTTTTATTTAATCGCTGCCCTTACTTTTTGTCGGAATTTAGGAAATATTCGACTTCGTCACCCCTTCTAACTTAGTTATTATATTGATTTTCTCATGACATTATCTTAGAATTACTTTTACTATTTCCCATCGGAACTCTGTAGCCTCGTTTTTCTGGGGGTACTAGTTCCTGTCAGTAAAAGAAGAGATTCTGGTTCTCAAGTTTTATTTCCTGAACATTTGTTAAAGAAAACAAGGGGGGGTTCTCTCTTAGTGGCCGTCCTATTTAAATAATACACGTCCTTAATTCTACACTTATCTCGACCCTTGTTTCTTCAGGTCTGCCCCCCCCGCAGGGAAGATCAGCGTAACAGTAACAAGCAGGGCGTCACCAGCTACACTGGCAGTACAGGCGCCATGCGGGATCTTATGTACTGGAATTAGGAGAAAAATCTACTTAGCGACTGGCCCTAAGTTCACAATGTACACCACGGGCCTTAATTAAGAGCTCCCCGACTTAAAATTACACAAAATTATCCAAACACACGGGCAAGGTCTATTTCTCAGGTGCCCAGGCCTTAATCTACCGCAGGGAAAATTTATATTCCTTCAAATTACACAAAATTATCAAAACACACGGGCAAGGTCTATTCTTAGGTGCATAAGCCTTAATCTACTACAAGGAAAATCTATATTCGGTTTGCAATACACTAACAAATGTCACAAACTAACCTATTTACAAAATCACCCTGGCCGTGGTCCAGCCCCATGATGCAATTATATTTAATAAAACCTCTTGGTTTGGCCACTGGACCACAGGGAATGCCTAAGGAAGTTGAATCACTGCGTCGACGTTACCTAAGACTAGGTCAATCGACCATGATGAGCGACTAGGGCCGCGTTATGGAGAAGTAACGAGAAATCTACTGGGGCAGGTTAGTAAGCACGCTATGCGAACCTTGGAATATGGAAATTTCTCACCTTATATATGCAGGATGTACCTCGCCCGCTACCACGGGGTGCACCCAGCACGGGTCACCTTGGCGGCTCCCAAAATCCCGTCTTCGGCAGGGTTGTATCTGGCGAGCCGATGCGTCATCCACCTCACCACACGTGGGAACAACCTCCTTCCCGCTACGCGTCCACCACGGCACGCTCTCTCCGTCCCCGGAGCAAAAAGGGGCTGAAAGGAACCACTTCGTTGGTAAAAATGACACTCGCCTCGGTTGAACCGTCGATAACCACGTTTCCTAACCCAACTCGACTCACCAAGGTTTCTTGTCAGTGGTTCCTCCTTCTACCACCTCAAGCGGTGTGCCTCTCGCGGCACTCTCGTCGAAAAAAGCCTCCCACCGGCTTGGGGCGCATATTTATAACCAAAATCTTCGCGAACAATCTTTCCATCAGGGATACCACCTTCGCGCTGAAAGCCCCCCATGACAAGTTCACGTCGCCGATTGCGACAGTAAATTAGCCGGGCGAAATTTCTATCTAGCTCCCGTTCCGCTGTCAGTTCCTGCACCTTACATTCAGGACGCGTCCCCACCAACATTTAGGGTACACGGCAGCGATTCCCGCCTGAAAATAATTGTTCACTCCGCCAGCTGTATTTAAATTTTCCCGACAACATGGGAACAAAAAGACGAGGGCAACACTAAGAGTGGTGGCGCCCTCTAGCGGCATTCCACCGTAACCACTTGGATCGATACTGTTCGACGCGCAGCGAGATGGCTCCCCCAATGTAAGCATTGTTAAGGCTGCCGCCAGATGGCGATACCTGTATCTTCCTCTCATAAATCCAACTGTTTAAACCTATGTAAATGGACTGAAAATCCAGCGCTACATGCGGCGGAGGCGGAGTTGTATCTGGCGAGCCGATGCGTCATCCACCTCACCACACGTGGGAACAACCTCCTTCCCGCTACGCGTCCACCACGGCACGCTCTCTCCGTCCCCGGAGCAAAAAGGGGCTGAAAGGAACCACTTCGTTGGTAAAAATGACACTCGCCTCGGTTGAACCGTCGATAACCACGTTTCCTAACCCAACTCGACTCACCAAGGTTTCTTGTCAGTGGTTCCTCCTTCTACCACCTCAAGCGGTGTGCCTCTCGCGGCACTCTCGTCGAAAAAAGCCTCCCACCGGCTTGGGGCGCATATTTATAACCAAAATCTTCGCGAACAATCTTTCCATCAGGGATACCACCTTCGCGCTGAAAGCCCCCCATGACAAGTTCACGTCGCCGATTGCGACAGTAAATTAGCCGGGCGAAATTTCTATCTAGCTCCCGTTCCGCTGTCAGTTCCTGCACCTTACATTCAGGACGCGTCCCCACCAACATTTAGGGTACACGGCAGCGATTCCCGCCTGAAAATAATTGTTCACTCCGCCAGCTGTAGTTAAATTTTCCCGACAACATGGGAACAAAAAGACGAGGGCAACACTAAGAGTGGTGGCGCCCTCTAGCGGCGTTCCACCGTAACCACTTGGATCGATACTGTTCGACGCGCAGCGAGATGGCTCCCCCAATGTAAGCATTGTTAAGGCTGCCGCCAGATGGCGATACCTGTATCTTCCTCTCATAAATCCAACTGTTTAAACCTATGTAAATGGACTGAAAATCCAGCGCTACAGTACCCCCCAAGCCAAAATAGGATTCACGCAGGGAATCCTACGGATGACCCCATCCGAGAACACCGCCCCCCAACAAAACAAACCCTCCAACATCCACAATATCAAAAAAAACGAAGTGCCTACGACACACAAAACCAAAAGACCTATGATGCCACCTCATGATCCGGCCGAAGACTCTTGAGGGACCAAACAAAATAACAAGCTAAACAGTACAGCTGTCACAACATACAACAATGATACAATGGAAACTATTTCCTTGGCATCACCGTTCCAGGTGTTGTTCCGGAACGGCTTATCTGGGCCTACGGCGGAATACTCGGCTCCTATAGGCGGCGCTGTGACTTGGCGAAGCGCCTGTATTTATCCCCAATCTTTCACCAGCTACGTGGGCATTGCTGCGCAGAACTCCGCGACGGGGCGACGCAGCCGGACCAACGATCGCTGATGAGCGAAAATTACCAACACTCACAACACTACTCACGGGGTTTACTCGTGGGTCGCATGACATCTGTCCCTCGTCTTTCTGTTTGATATCCTTAATATGCCACTTCCCCAATGACTTGCCGTTTTCATCCTCTACCTCGTAAACCAAACGCGATAACTTCTTGACGATGATGCATTTTTCATACTTAGGACATAACTTCGCAGAAAAATGTTTGCTCGCATCACTGAGTTTGTAAGTTCTTTTCCAAACAATATCGCCTACATTGAAAGACAAATCACGGCGTTTGCTATTATACGTTTTGACATTACGATCGTGGGCCTTTTTTAGTTCTACCCCCACTTTCTCGTAAACATCTTTCAAGGTACCTAATCTATCCGCCGAGGCTTTTCGCGACCCAAACAACAATTCATCAACTACAACGGGATCCGAGTAAACATTTCCATCAGCTACTGCCTCTCTCCCATGTACCAGAAAAAACGGGGTGTACGAAGTAGCATCGTTAACGGAAGTATTTAGAGCGAACTGTATCTTGTGAATATTCACATCCCACGTGCGATGGTCAGACCCTACGAAACTTGAGACCGCAGTCATGATGGTCCTGTTATATCGTTCTACCGTGTTTACTTGGGGGCAATAAACCGGGCCCAAATGTACTTGCGGCACATTGTACTTTTCGAATAATGACTGGACTTCACGACCCACCAGCTGTGGCCCGTTGTCTGAGAGCACAGTCTGAGGAACCCCATGCACCAGAAACACATGGTCCTCCAGGCGCTGAGCGATCACCTTTCCTGTAGCGCGCCGCACGGGGAAAATCAAACAATACTTGGAGAAGCAGCATACTACCACTAACAAAAATGTATTTAGCTGTCTGGAAGCCGGTAGGGGGCCGACTAAATCAACACTAATACACTGAAACGGCCGTGAGCAAACCTTTGGGTCCCCCATCAGACCGGGTTTTGACAGGTTGCTATGTTTATAGGCTTTACACACTTCACAAGCAGCCACAAAACTCACCACGTCCTGGTACATTCCTGGCCAAAAGTATCTGAGCTTCAACCGACTGTGCGTCTTATCTACCCCTAGATGTGCCGCCGTAGGCGTTGAATGGTTCGCGATCATGATGTCCACTCTGTACTCCACTGGGACTACCTCCTTCCACTGGAAGTCATCGGTTAAGTTGTTCTTGCCCTTTCTGAAACGATAAAGACGACCGCTCTCGATCTGATAATTTGCCATGGATTGTGGCCTATCCACACAACCCCTAAAAAGTTTCAAATACCAATCGTCAGAAGTCTGCACCGTTGGCGCCACTGCTGCCACCGGAACTGATCTTGAGAGAGCATCAGGAACTACATTGTCCACTCCTCGCCGATGTTGAATAGTGAAGTTATATGGGGATAACCTACAACCCCATCTTTCTAGACGACCGGTTGGGTTTTTCAAGTTTAAAAACCATTTCAGGCTGGCATGATCAGTGATGATCGTAAACGGCCGATCTCCCTCCAGATAAGGACGAAAGTGTTCGACGGCGTTGACCACCGCCATCGCTTCTTTCTCCGTGGCTGAGTAGTTCCGCTCGGCGGGTAAGAGAGATCGGCTGAAATAAGCGATGGGGTGCTCCCCTCCATCAAACCTCTGCGTCAATGTTGCACCTACACCAAAATCGGATGCATCGCAATGCACTACAAAGTCTTTGTCAAAATCCGGACATGCTAACACCGGGGCCGTAGTCAGCGCCCTCTTTAGCTCCACAAATGCCTGGTCAGCTTCCGCTGTCCACTGGAACGGTGGCGTACCTTTTTTTGTTGAAGTTAATTTGTTGAGCGGCCCCGCTATGTTACTGAAATTTTTAATAAAACGTCGGTAGTACGAGGCGGTGCCTAAAAATCTCTTAACCTCCTTCTTAGTTGTCGGTACGGAGAAGTCCACAATAGCCCGTATTTTTTCTGGGTCTGTCCTCAGACCAAACTCATCAACTACGTACCCGAGGTATTTTAATTGACTTCTAAAAAATTGGCATTTCTGTAAGTTAATTGTTAATCCAGCGAAGCTTAGCCGATCTAAGACAACCCGCAGCAGCCTCGTATGCTCCTCAAACGTAGCTGAAACGATTACAATGTCATCTAAATAAATAAAAATTCTCCCGCCGAACTCAGGTCCGAAGAGACGATCCATGAGGCGCTGTTGAGTAGCTGGTGCAGAAGTTAAGCCGAAGCACATAACCTTGAAGTGGTACAGCCCGCGCGCTGGCACTGTAAACGCGGTTTTTTCCATTGAGTCCCGAGAGTCTAGTGGGATCTGCCAAAAGGCTGCTTTGAGGTCAATAGAAGACAAAAACTTCGCGTTCCCCAACTGATCTAAGATTTGCGTTATGTACGGGAGAGGGTATGCATCATGTTTTGAAACCGCGTTCAGCTTCCTACTATCCAAACAAAATCTCAGCGTACCATCTGCCTTGGGTGCCATTGTTATAGGATTATTCCACGCACTACTGCTGGGTTCCACAACGTCTAGCTGCAGCATCTCGTCCAACTGTTTATTTAACTCTGTTAGTTTTTGTGGGGACAAAACATAGTACCGTTGTTTTATAGGGGCTGCCCCTCCTGTGTCAATCCTGTGGCTCAAGAGATGAGTTCTACCTAAACCCTTCTTATCAAAAGATATGGACTCAAACTCCAGCATGATATCTTCGGCTTCTGCGCGTTGGCGAACTGAAAGGGCGTTCAACGGTTGAATCCTCCTAATCTCACAATCAAAAGTGGCTGTCTTCTCGGTGTCAGAGAAAGAGCATCCCCTATTCAACAAGGACAACACGTCAGGTGCTATGTCAAACTCCTGCCAGAAGTTGATGCCCAGAAGCAGGCTCGTCGTTACTCCCGGAACTACATAAAATTTAACGACGGACGTTCTACCCCCCAAAGCGACGGGCAGTAACACGTAACCGGCGACCGGTGAAGATGAACCGTTTGCTGTGGTTATCGCGTCCAAATCCAACGCCCTATGCAATACGATTTCCTGACCGAGCCTATCCAAAGCCGCCTTGCTAATAATGGAAATTTCCGATCCAGAATCTAATAGACCAGTAAAAAAAAAATTATAAACCCCCACTTTCAGATATGGGCGAGCGTCGCGACCGTGGATCACGCTCACGTGTTTCGCGCGTAGTTCGATGTGAAATTTACGGACAAATTCTATCCACTCCGACCATTCCTGTGGTCTTGGAGTCAGTGGCGAAGCTATCACGTTTGGTTCAGAGGTGACGGGTGCACTATGTGGTACGGGACTCACCTTATTGTTGACGAAAACGCCCTTGGGCGAATGCGACGAAGGGCTTCCAGAACCCCGTGCGCCCGGGACATCCGCAGACGCCCTCCTCACCTTGGCATCACCACCCCGATCTCCATGCCGGAGTGATGCGTCGTGGCCTACGGTGGCGAAGGACACGCACGCCCCCGGCGCACGTTGCCTTTCCGCCTCCGCCGCATGAAATTCGGACGCCGTATTAACAGCGCACTTACTTGCAGGGTTACTTACGTGGTAAGAGGGTATACCTCTCCCAAAGCCTACACCCGAATCAACCCTGCTCTGATTCGACTTTATTAGTTTTTTGACATCTTACATTTAGGACACGTTGAAGTAACTACATCCGGTTCCCCGCAACGGTAGCAGAATAATTTCCGCGACGGCTCTTGTATCGCTGAGACTTGGCCTGCGGTGGCTTTCCCGTTGTCACAAGTATAAATTAAGTCCGACGCCAAGATTGAGGCGGATGTAGTTGGCTCCGAGAAGCTACGCGCAATACATTCTGCCTGTTCCAGCAATCGGCAGCTTGACTTCAAATCCGACCATGAGTTGATTGGGTGCAGAGCTAGTTGGGTCGTGTAGAACGGCCTAATATTGTGTCTAACTATAGCCAATTTCTCAATTTCCGTAATGGGTTTTAATAATTGGGAGAAATAATTTTGCATTACGCTCAAATAATTTACTATGCTCTCGTCCTGTCCCTGAGTTCTTTCCCTAATCTCTTTCATAAGACGGAAATCAAAGTCAAATGGTAAGTATTCCGCCAACAAAAGATTTTTCAATTCGGACCATGTGTGTACATCGCTAATGGCACCTCTGTACCAGCATAACGCTCCGTCCGTGAATAATTCCGGGGCCGACTTGAACAATCTTTCGTCGGAGATACCGCGGGAGACCCTAACTTCTTCCAATCTTTGTAAAAATCCCTTTACGCACGACTTCCCATCGAATTTGATATTCAATGTGTGAACCGCCTGATACTTCTCGGGTATTACCTCGCGGACGGGGGTAGGTGACGCCACTCTGGACGATCAAAAATTTAACATAATACTCTCTAGTCTGTCTATTATTTTTTCGATAGTCGCGTTTGTCTCGAAAAATTTGTCGCCGGCACCTTCTAGGGGCTGAAGCCTACTCAGACGGTGATATAAGTGGTACGCTAACGCCTGTACCCTACTCAGAATCTTTAAAGAACACGGTCTTTGAGTTGTACCTACCAACAGACTCTGCAGTGATTCTAACTTCTCACAAATAGTGGCGAATTCCCGCTCACAATCGCCACTGAACTCCGTTACTTCGTCCGAGCTGAGTTCGATGTTTAATTTTCGGATCTGGGAACGCAGTTCCGTGACGGTTGGGGCTGGCTTTCCCCCACGAAGTTCAACTTCATATTCTAACTCGTCCTTATGCAGTAAATTAAAATTAATCGGCCTATCTTCAAAAGTTGCCATTGTGGCCCGGTCACACACGATAACACAATAACAACAATTAACAATCCGCCTCAAAATACAAAAACTAAAGTATAGAAACGGCCATGTGTACTGAGCGAAAGACCAGAACACAGGTTTACACAACCACCAAGAGAGAAAAACCTGTTCGGTGCGCCAATTGTAGCCTCGTTTTTCTGGGGGTACTAGTTCCTGTCAGTAAAAGAAGAGATTCTGGTTCTCAAGTTTTATTTCCTGAACATTTGTTAAAGAAAACAAGGGGGGGTTCTCTCTTAGTGGCCGTCCTATTTAAATAATACACGTCCTTAATTCTACACTTATCTCGACCCTTGTTTCTTCAGGTCTGCCCCCCCCGCAGGGAAGATCAGCGTAACAGTAACAAGCAGGGCGTCACCAGCTACACTGGCAGTACAGGCGCCATGCGGGATCTTATGTACTGGAATTAGGAGAAAAATCTACTTAGCGACTGGCCCTAAGTTCACAATGTACACCACGGGCCTTAATTAAGAGCTCCCCGACTTAAAATTACACAAAATTATCCAAACACACGGGCAAGGTCTATTTCTCAGGTGCCCAGGCCTTAATCTACCGCAGGGAAAATTTATATTCCTTCAAATTACACAAAATTATCAAAACACACGGGCAAGGTCTATTCTTAGGTGCATAAGCCTTAATCTACTACAAGGAAAATCTATATTCGGTTTGCAATACACTAACAAATGTCACAAACTAACCTATTTACAAAATCACCCTGGCCGTGGTCCAGCCCCATGATGCAATTATATTTAATAAAACCTCTTGGTTTGGCCACTGGACCACAGGGAATGCCTAAGGAAGTTGAATCACTGCGTCGACGTTACCTAAGACTAGGTCAATCGACCATGATGAGCGACTAGGGCCGCGTTATGGAGAAGTAACGAGAAATCTACTGGGGCAGGTTAGTAAGCACGCTATGCGAACCTTGGAATATGGAAATTTCTCACCTTATATATGCAGGATGTACCTCGCCCGCTACCACGGGGTGCACCCAGCACGGGTCACCTTGGCGGCTCCCAAAATCCCGTCTTCGGCAGGGTTGTATCTGGCGAGCCGATGCGTCATCCACCTCACCACACGTGGGAACAACCTCCTTCCCGCTACGCGTCCACCACGGCACGCTCTCTCCGTCCCCGGAGCAAAAAGGGGCTGAAAGGAACCACTTCGTTGGTAAAAATGACACTCGCCTCGGTTGAACCGTCGATAACCACGTTTCCTAACCCAACTCGACTCACCAAGGTTTCTTGTCAGTGGTTCCTCCTTCTACCACCTCAAGCGGTGTGCCTCTCGCGGCACTCTCGTCGAAAAAAGCCTCCCACCGGCTTGGGGCGCATATTTATAACCAAAATCTTCGCGAACAATCTTTCCATCAGGGATACCACCTTCGCGCTGAAAGCCCCCCATGACAAGTTCACGTCGCCGATTGCGACAGTAAATTAGCCGGGCGAAATTTCTATCTAGCTCCCGTTCCGCTGTCAGTTCCTGCACCTTACATTCAGGACGCGTCCCCACCAACATTTAGGGTACACGGCAGCGATTCCCGCCTGAAAATAATTGTTCACTCCGCCAGCTGTAGTTAAATTTTCCCGACAACATGGGAACAAAAAGACGAGGGCAACACTAAGAGTGGTGGCGCCCTCTAGCGGCGTTCCACCGTAACCACTTGGATCGATACTGTTCGACGCGCAGCGAGATGGCTCCCCCAATGTAAGCATTGTTAAGGCTGCCGCCAGATGGCGATACCTGTATCTTCCTCTCATAAATCCAACTGTTTAAACCTATGTAAATGGACTGAAAATCCAGCGCTACAACTCGATACCACACATACACACACACAAACACACACACACTCACACAGCCTCATACACCATTCAATCAGCAGTTCACTATATCGTCATACCAGTTTGAAGTAAGTTTATTACTTTACTCACTTTATTATTCCTATAGATAGGTTCTGTTTAATATTTATGCTTCGGAACGCACCGGTTTTTTGTTGCGCGGATCGACCGCGAGTAATCGGGACATCACTAGCGGAAACGGAACCGCAGCTGTCACTCGTACCAACGAAATGAAAAATTGGAGGTTATTTTTTCTTGTCGGGAGAAAAAACATGTCTGCTCAGGCGTCGGGCCATTGATTGTATTTCGGTGTAACAATTGTCTAATACAGGTGTCGAGCCTGGTCGGAGTGTTAATCATCTACATCGTCGGGAAATAAGTAGATTCGCGTCAGCGGTTGAGTGATCCGTGTTGTGATTGGACATCGTCGTATCGGACGGCGACTCCTCGTGTCGGCAGGCAGCACGCCGGCGACAGCGTCGGGCAGCAAATAGTGAGATTCAGTCCCTATCCTACCCAAACTTGTGCTCCTATCCCGTATTCCTGCCTCGAATCGAGCTTTCGATTTCCGGTCTACGACGGCAAGGTAAAGTAACAATCAAGATTTTCTCTCCCGTGCTGGCAAAAACCCAGCCCCTCAAGATTCCACGCCGTTCGGTTGAGGCGTGGAATTATACAGGTTCTTATAATTATATTTTATTTTTGTATTGTTTCGTAATTGGCATTTCAAATTTTCTTTTCCTTATTGATTAATATTGTATTTTAATTGCTGTGAAACATACAAAATAAAGGAATTGTTCACATATAAAATTCGATAGAACTTTTATTTGATAAAACAACTTTTGTTACATATTCTGATTACAATAGATTACAATATAAAATTATAATTAAAATTACATTAAATTACAATAAAAAATTACAAACAATAAAACTAATTCTAACAGTAAAATAAAATGTCAAATTTCACCAGAGTTTCGTCATATAAAATACAACACGGATAAAACAATTAGACAAACAGACCGCCCCAAGAATCTCCCGGTCCAAAGGTGCCCATCACGCTGGCGGCGTTCCCGCGCTGCACAGCGAGTGAGATTCTCTGGACCATGAAAGCCCCGGAGCGGTTGTCAAAACCTCGGTCCCTCAAGCGACGCCCAATGTCCCTGACAAAGGCCCTACCCTGCGAACCCCATACCCCAGTAGTCTCGACGGCCAAAGGAACGAACAGATAACTACCCATTAACTGCGCGTATTTAGTGCACTTCTGCCGTGCCGCAAACTCAGCAGCAGCACCCGGAGTTACCACAGTTGAGCCGATGTGGGATGGGGCAAACGTGCACACACAGGTCGCATCCCATAGAAGACAGCGACCCCTCTCCCACGGGATTAACGTCAAACCATCCGGACGCTTTCCGTCGCTGCGACACAAACCAGGAGGTTCAAGAACCGCCGGAATGTTAGCAGAGACGAGAGCCCTCCGGACGATGTCGTTAATAGAGTGATGGCGAGAGAGTCTGCCTGCACTCCGAACACAATGCAGCCCGTGACGCCCCAGCGAATCTACTGCGGCACCGCAAACACAGCGATGTGGTTCGCATATATCACAGCCTAAACGAAGCGCCACGGCCACACGCAGGGAGTTGTCATCTAAAAAGGTGCCCAACTGCGGAGATGGCAACGCATGTAGCCAGGCGCCTGACTCTGGTTGGGAAGCTGCACGGAGGCGAGCAAGTTCGGCACCTGTGCTTTGCTCCACCAAACCGTCAAGGGAAGCCTTGCAAATCTCCTCATCCCAGGCTCGCTGAACGCCTGGCTTTTCTGGCTCATCTCTCCCCGGGCAACGGACACGCCACAGCCGCAAGGCCTCGGCCGCAAACGGAATGTTTAAATTGTCACCATTAATGTTTAAAATGCGAGTGACAAGTTTAAACACCCCATGCGAAGATGCCAAGAAAGCGGGGAGCTCCGTGTCCTGTAGGCGACGAACGCCGAGACCACCGAACCTGATGGGTAGTGCAGCCTGAGACCACTGAGAGGGAGACAGTTTAACATTCAAAATACACTCCAGAATATGTCTCAATGAATCGTCGTATGAATCTGCCTCCCTTCTGGCTAGCCAAACCGGGGCCGTACGCAATGAGTAAGTCAACCTTGGCTGGGATAAACAATTCCGCGTAATTGTGAGGGCCACATGTGCGGAAAGCTCCTTCAAATGTGGCAAAGCCCCAACCAAGGCTTCCATCTTACCTCGCAAGACGGCCGGCACACCTTCCGCAAAGATAGGCGCCCCCAACAGGGTGAAATCTGTTTTGTCCAGGACCTTCGCCCCTGGGACTAAAGCCTCAAACTCCGCTTTTAAGTCCTGTTGCAAAATACCGGAGCAGGGATATAGCTCACATTTCTGCGGGTTCAGGTGAAGGCCCAAGTCCTCAAGACCGCGAATAAGGACGTCCAAGTCGGCAAGGACTACATCTGGAGGACCCCCGATTGTACCGTCATCCAGGTACCAAACGTTTAAGGGGGACCTCACGGACTTGACTACATCTTGTATCGCCAAACTGAATATCAACGGTCCCAAGGGATCACCCTGTTGCGCACCCACCTGCGACTCCACCAGGTTCTCCCCAAAATACAGATTACTCGGACCCGAGTAGCACTGATGCAAAAATGGATAGAGAGACGGAACAAATTGATTGACCTTATTTAAAATGACGTCACGTTCAACTGTATTGAACGCGTTTCGAAGGTCAACCTTTACAATAACGTTGTTATTGTTTCCCGGGTCGAACGAAAACGACCGGGTGGCGTGAATTGCGGCCTCGCAACCCAAGGGTGCTCCAAATCCCAACTGCTGCGGCTGAAGTAAAGACGATGCATCAGACCTAACAGCTTTGCAACCGAGTTTGGCCACCAGACGTCTTAGCACGCTCCCGACTGCAATAGGCCGAATACCTCCGTCCTTCTTACTCAAGGCACAGAGGGAAGCGCCGTAAAGGAAGGGGCATACTTCTCTGTTGACCATTCCCCTGAGCATAAAGTTGGTCAGATGGACCAGTGAACTCCTTTAGAATCGCGGGACGGATCCCATCAAGGCCAGCTGCGGACCCGTTATTGAATGAATTCGATTCCTTTTTAATTGAGTACCTTTTTATTTACCTAAAAGTAAACACTTTAGACCCAGTATCAAACAAATCACAATTACGTAAGTAAGAAGGTAGGTACCTAGCCTTAGAATTTGCCAATAGCCTGAATAAGTAACACTAATATAACACCTCTCTTACACAGAGTGGACTAAAATTCACAAATCCAAATCGCACGTAAATAACCCTAGCGTGATCGAGCGAGACAGGAGTTCACAGGACGACCTTGTGATGTCAGAGTAAAAGAAGCTCTCAGGCGTAGTGATGCGGCGCAATATAGTCTGCACGGGCGTGACAACCGATTCTGTAGGTGCTTAGCGATTGTTGTACGTAGCGCAGGTGCAAGCTAGATTGCGCTATTTTACTAACAATAAATTCGAAATGACTGCCAGAATGGATAAATTTCCACCAAATTGTGTTTGGATAAATGATCACCAAACTTCTTTTTATGTCTTGTGTACTTACGTTCATGTTTTAAGTAAGTATTTTTTGTTGTTCTTACATATTCAACCTAATAAAGGGGGCTTCGCTTCGCTCACCCCCTTTACCCTTCACCTAAGCTACCGCAGTATTTTGCCCTGATAGTTTTTGCAACTTTTGGTGTTCATTTATCCATTTTGGGTAGGAAAAAAATATTTTGGTGATCATTATATTTGTTGCCTTTATTTAAGTGTATTTGCGCAGTGATCTTTCTGTACGTAGTACTATTAAGTATTCTTTGCCAATGTATCTCTTTAATAGTCTCAAATTATTTACCTCACTAAATCAAAGATGCACCAAACAACACAACCTTCCTTCAAGATGTAAGAAAATTGCTAATAGGAATGCGTTATATTCAGTAGATGACTTTTACAAAATCTTATGGACAAAAACTTATCATTACGAAATTAAATTTAAATTAGTGATTAGGTACTTTTAATAAATTTTAATAACAATAAAAATTAAAAAAGTCAATCGAAATCTAATCTAATGTGTGTTGATGGTAACGTAACTTATTTAATGCAGTATTAATTTTATTATTTATGTATTATAATTTGTAACGACGAGTAAAATTTATTAATAAATGATTTGGAATTTATTTGAACAACGTTAATATAAAGTACAATACGTTGATAAGAAAGAGTGATACTGTGATGTTTGTAGGCATATGATATATAGACACCCTGCCTACAAAATATCTGGGTTCAAAAATTCACATTTGGGCTCTTACTATAGTATCTGTGCATGATCTAAAATATTGAGAATTGAAGATAAATATTTTGAGGTTCAAATGTTTGTCTACAGAATGTGATCTATTGAAGAATGAATCTAACGTTGTAATGATGGGATAAGAAAGCGCATTTTGAGCTAACTCTTTTCTGGAGATACATTCTTATGAAATCATTCCCATTTAAACACAATCTACCTACCTCCCTAATTGATTTGATTATGTCCTCCACGACGGACACGCCAAGAAGCAACAAATCTGCCAAAGAAAAGCGTAGCTACTTAAATAACCACTAACTTCTATACAACGGATAGAAAGTTAGTTAAATTTTAAGGGGTTATTGGGAACATCGTTCTTATCACAATCACAATGACCGCTCAGCCCAAAATATAGGGTGAAGTGAAAACAAATTTTGCCCAGTTTCCATAGTGAAAGTTGTGCAGAATGATGTCCGTAGTAATTCCCTTAAATATTTAGACTATACCTTTCTGTTACAGTTCGTTACTTAATGATTCACAGAGGTCGCAGCTGGCAATAGCCCTCCGCCCCTCATTATAAATGTGCCTAAATATTGTTTCTGCGGCCACGGACTCATTAAGAAGCCATTAATAGTCCAACTTTAAGCGCTCCTCCGGAGTTTTTCGCATTAAAATCACATGAAAAATGTTCTTTTGCGGCGGAATGGAAATTAGCGGAGCGCG
The DNA here is from genome assembly GCA_949825045.1 of Argyresthia goedartella. Classification (NCBI taxonomy): domain Eukaryota; kingdom Metazoa; phylum Arthropoda; class Insecta; order Lepidoptera; family Argyresthiidae; genus Argyresthia; species Argyresthia goedartella. The sequence goes on along the minus strand of OX463823.1, from coordinate 3,542,671 downwards.
AATTGAAAGATGTCTTGGCATCGGATTCGGGACAAGAATTTAAAAACTTTAATTGTTATATTTCAAAATAGGATAGCTCAAAACCAATGCACGACTTATTGCAATGTTTTAAAGATTTCAGTCCCTATGACAGACGAAATAGACGTGATATAAAGTCAAAATGTGGTCCATTGGTAAAAAACTGATGAATGAGAAAGAAGTAGCGTGGATTTACCGCCAAAACGCTACGCGATACCTTGCAGAAGCGGCGCATGACATAAATCGAAGTAAGTTACTCATGTTCACGATAAACTTCCACGCGTACTAATATTTCACTTGTACAATGATCTCAAAATGTACGTACAAAAAACATACTTACCAGGAATAATTCGTTTGAAGCTCGTTGGCACTCGTTGGAACAAAAAACAATCACTCACAGGAAAAGATATCAAATCAACACGCGTGCGTGTCTGTCTAAGTTTGCGGAGTGGCAGGTGATGACAGTCTTTGTCTGAATAATATCTGAATAACGTCTGTGTAACACCGAAAACCACTTTTATTCAGAAGTTATTCAGATAGTGGACATCTATATTGCTGCTATACAGATTTTACTCAGCTTCAATTCAGAACTAAGGCCACATTTTGTGCCCAAATTGTCTGAATAACGTCTGAGTAGGCGTTTTCCCAGAACATACTCAGACATTTCGTTTGCTTTGAGCGCCGCGGACAGCTTTTATTCAGAAGGTAAATGTTGCCTGGGGTTAGTTTAGCAACTTGTCATGAATTGTCAAAGGTATTTAACACCTGGCTCCGAATGTTTTGGTAAACACACGCTAAGCATGACCTTGCTAATACTTCACGTGATACTCCCAAAGTGTTGGGAAACAGTTTGTTTAAATTAAAGCATATTTCTTACTATTAAAGGTCTGAGGCCGGTCCTACAGGCTTTTGAAACAAGTTTGAAAACCGAATGAAATGGTAACTGTCGGATTTGAAGCTGTCAGTTTAGTTGGTTAGTTTTGACGCCTTTAGTATTCCATCGCTTTACTGAAGTTGCCTACATTTAAAGACGTTGTTTAATTCGTTAAGTGGTAAAGTTTAACCACTTGACAACAACCACTCTACACAGGCAGGCTGTAACTTTTTAAAATAGCCATGTTGCTACCGCAGGTTTTAATGATAATAAACTAACCATATTACTTCCTTTAGGCGAATTCGATCACATCCTATCATGAAACGGTTCGTAATGACAAGTTCCCATTTTAACCACTTCCCAACTCGATCACTTCTCAACAGGCTCTGCCTGCCATGTGAGAGGTCACAGGTTCGTTCCCCGGCTGGGGACAAAATAAAAAAGTGAATGATGTCGCTGTTTCTGGTTCCTAAGGTATCCACCACCATGTGTGAGGTCAGAAGCAATGTATGTGCCTGTTATATGTCTATGTTTTATTCTTTAATGCACACGGATATTTAAAAACAACAATAAGAGAAAACATGTACAAAGGCGAGCTTATCTTTAAAAAGAGATTTTTTTCCAGAAAACCAAGGCATGACAGGATAATGGATTTTACGATTTTACTAACATTTAACCTCGTAACTCGTGGGCAGGCCTTACAGAGAGAAAAATGGTTAAGTAAAGAGGTTTACCCCTCTTGACTCACAGCCGAAATGTTGTAACATTGGGAAGTTCTCGAGTTGGGAAGTGGTCGAAATAGTAACTTGTTATCATCAACTTTTTTATAATGGGAACTTGTCGAATTGGCGTAAAAATAAATAGCTGTCGATATGAAAAAAATATATAATTGAATATCTTCATCACAAAATACCCTATAGCTACTTCCAGATAAAGGCACAATAAAGCACATTGACCCCGCTAAGACGATGCTTGCGATTTGACGTTTGCCGCGACATGACAGAAAATATTATGCCATGGTAATAAACGGAAAAGTGGCGTTATCTAACGCCGGTGGTATTCAAGAGGTTAAAATATTGGGGTTTCTTATACGGAATAGTAAGGATTTCCAGAACTTGGGTGTGGTCCAGCTTCTATACAAGGCCCTAGTGAGAACCAAACTCGAATCGAGCTCCAGTTGTTTGGAATCCGCACGAAAGCTCTTACATACTTTTGCTCGAGAAGGTACACAAAGCTTTTCTACGGTACCTTTATAAGAGGAAATTTGGATACTATCCTTACCTTTATCCATCCGCTTTTATAATGGGTATGCTCCAACTCACTAGAGGTCAGACGTAACACCTTCTGACTGTGTGTCGATTGCTGCGAGGCGACAGTGAATGTGTCGCGCTGTCGGTACGGTATGCGCGCTATTCCCGACAAATACCTCCACGCGCGCAGGCACCAGCGGCTATTAGCGGGCGGCACGCACCGCACCGTGGCGCGCCAGCAGTCTCCGCTGGTGAGGGCGCGGACAGTCTCAACGCTCTGTTGGCTTCAGCACCACTGACTAATCTTTTTGGTGACGCATGGAGGCATATTGTGCGAGAATGTGGAAGGTTCTGCGATGGGAATGTGTGACAGGGTTGTGTTATGTCATTAAAGTATAATGAACTGATTTTTTTATTCCAAATGACTGCATTTACATTTTTATTATTGCATTATTAATATTATTATTGACATCTATTGAACTGACATGTATGATATATGTTGTTATGTTTCAATCTGCTTTAAATGGATGAGTATGTTATTTGTATGTATACAACGAATTGGACATAATCTGTAATGTTGTGCAGTAAACTGTAATAAATAAATTTAATTGGTTATTGTTAATAATCACCAAGGGTTTCTTGAAAGACGTGAAGACACCCTTATTATCTTAATCAAATATGGTTTATGAAAGATAAAAAAAACAAATGGTTGATTTTTTCTTACTATTTTCTATAATGCACAGTATTGCACAGGATGTTTATATAAGATAGGTGTAAAATATTTTATGTGTACTTATATTTTAAGTAATTTTTTTGTTTATAAGGTAAGTATATAAAAGTAATGTATGTACTTTTATATACTTACCTTATATTTACATAACTTACATGGTCAACCTAACACGAAGGATAAAGGGGGCTTCTCTTTGCTCACCCCCTTTACCCTTCACCTAAGATACCGCAGTGTTTTTCCCTGATATTACTATGCAAATCAGTAACTATTACTCATATTCACCACGAACGTGTCGTGAATATATATGTCACCGGAAAATAATACGATCCGCAAGTTTATAAATTTCCTAGGAAATTTATAAACTTCCTTCTAGATTATATAAGGCTAGGTTAGGTTAGGTTAGGTTAGGTTAGTATATTTATAAACTTACGGAAAAAAAATTAGGAAATTTATAAACTATCGGATCGTATTATTTTCCGGTGACATATATACTAACGGGTAAATGTGATAAATCTTGCTGTATTAATTACTTTTACCATCGATATTGGTAAGTTCGATTCATTATCTTGACCGTCGCCTATAAACAAACTCAAACTCAAAACTTCTTTATTCTGTAGATATTTAAATTTATTGCCTCTTCTCTACATAGGACCACTGAGGGCTAAAAAGCGTAAAGAAACTACCACAGATTCATCATTAAGACCTTTAAGGTCGATTTATACGAAGACAATTTTCAGCCGCCTAAATTACGGCGCCTAAAAAAGGCACCGTATAAACAGTTTCGGCGCCAATTTTTCGCGGCATGCCAGCGCAGGCACAGAATAGAACACGCGCCTATTTTTTGGCGCCAGTGACCTCCGCCCCCGTCTCTCGCTACCCCGCGCCAATTTTTCGGACTCGTGTAAACATGTCGCTGCCAGTCCCTAGCACGCCTTCGTGCCGTAAAGTAATTTAGGGTGTACCTTCTTCGGGTAAAATGGCGCCGAAACTCAGTGACAACGAAATATTACAGCTTGTTCAACTATATAGAGAACAAGAATGTCTTTGGGACAAAAGATGCGACGATTATCGAAACAAGGAAAAGCGCCTAACAGCGCTGCAAACAATAAGGTTAGGAATGTCTATAGAAGGATTGGACATCAATCAAATAAAGATGAAAATTAAAAGTATCAGGAGTTCGTACTATTTAGAACTAAATAAAATTGAGCAATTGACAAGATCGGGTGCTGGAGGAAATGTTTATAAGCCGAGGGTAAAATGGTTTGAAGAATTAGATGCATTTATCAAGAATGTGTCAACGAAACGTAAAACTACAGTAAGTATTATTATTGTTTAATAAGTACCAAAAGTATTATCTCAGTAGGTACATATTTTAACATTTTTTTAACTATTCAAGTAGGATCAAAAACAGTACAGGGTGACCCATTTGTTTAGGTACGTTTTCCTTTTTCAAAACCCTAGATTATACAGGGTGACATTTAATTAGCTGACCATATTTTAGGGAATGATAGTACCCATCATTATAAAGAACTTACCCTATGGAGCATATGGTCGCAAACGAAAACAATTTTTGGGTCTCCCATAGTAGATCGGGGCCATGTACTGGGGGACGAAATTTTTTTTCATTTGCGACTATTCACCGTGAATTTTCAGACACTCTCAAGCCGAAACCTGGTTGGTGTAGACCGTGGACACTATCGAGTTGTGGCACAATTATCCAAATCGGGTGAAAAACGATAATGAGTAAATTTTCGAGTTCTTTCTAAGAAAACTCGAATATTTAAGCAACTTTTATCTAAAAGTTGACTCAATTTGCGAGTTTTTTTTCACCCGATTTGGAAAATTGTGCCACCACTCGATAGTGTCCACGGTCTACACCAACCAGGTTTCGGCTTTATTTAGAGTGTTTTAAAATTCAAGTTGTATGTTTCTTGGGGAAAGTTGTTCATAATGATGGGTACTATAATTCCCCAAAATATGGTCAGCTAATTAAATGTCACCCTGTATAATAATTACATATACCAGAAACTGATTACGATTTGCCGAGTATTTCCTGAAAGACACAGAAAAACACTCCTAAATTATTTGTGAGGCACCTTAATTTATGCTTCTTAATTGCCAAGGGACACTTCCGGTGTTAACAAAAAAATATTTGTATAGTTCTCTTTTTATTCTGGCATTATTTGCAGAATGATTGCTGCCTTGACTCGAAATACTCTCTAGGGCAGTTATTTCATTTCTCCATAAACCTGGCAAAAATTTCCGTGCTGGTCTTCCCTGTCACACATGTTGCTGTGACATAAAGCTCCGATTTCTTTCTTAGCCAATTATGGAGTGCACAGGTTGCACATACTATTGCATCTACTGTTTCCAAATTAGTAGGTATTGGCTTTTCGAATACCCGGAATCTATTGACTAAGATCCCGAAGGCATTTTCAACAATCCGTCTGGCTCGTGATAGCCTGTAGTTAAACACTTTTTGTTCTGTGCCGAGATTAACACCTCGAAATGGAGTCATTAAATATTTCTTCAGCGGAAATGCCGCATCTCCGACAATGACACCATCTTCAGGTAAAAGGCCATTTTCCAGTTGTTGGTACATCGAACAATTTTTAAAAACGCCTCCATCAGATGCGCTACCACTGGCGCCGACATCTATGTATGTAAAGCAATAGTCGTAATCGACAATAGCTAACAATATAATACTGTTAGTTTTTTTGTAATTGAAAAATTGACTTCCACTTTTAGGAGGAGCTTTTATTGCAACATGTTTTCCGTCAATTGCGCCATAACATGAGGGGAAATTCCATCGTGTTCTAAACCCTTCTTCGACTGTTTTCCATTCTTCAGCTGTTCTTGAGACCTAAAAAAATAGTTAAAGGATTAAAGTACTTAAGTTTTTTCTAATCTTATTTTTTGTGCTTACAGGATAACATAGAAACCGACAATACTAATGACACTAATGATAATAGTGAACAAGGAACTTCCTCTGATATTGTTCAACCAGATTCACCACAATCGGCAACTCCGGCATTTACACCGCGTACAAGATCTAAGCGCAGCAAACTGTCACAAATGGCTGTAATGATTAAAGATTTAAAAAATATGCAAGATGATACAACGCCGAAAGTCGATGAAGATTCAGATTTTGATTATTTTAGCAGGAGTGTGTCATCTCAATTGAAAAAGCTGTCAGAAGAACAGGCTGTAATTGCTCAACAAGCAATACAGAGTATATTAACCAATTGCAGACTTGCTGATATACGTGCTAAGCAGTCATCTTATTATCATAATCCTCAACTAACCCAGTCGATGCTGACACAATACTCTCAGTCGAACTCCTCGAAGCCTTTTGTAGGTAGTACCCAATACAATCAATCAAGCTATGTACTACCACCGCCACCGCCGCCGCCGCCACCACCACCGCCACCGCAGACCACGCCGACGGCGCCATATAGTCCATCAGCCTATTCGAGCACTACCAGCTCTTCTCTTGGTTTTCACATAAATGATAACAATAATATGTCACCCATTTCTTATGATAATGGTAGTAATGATGACTCTCATAATATTAGTAATATTATAGAATTTGCTTACAGTAATGCCTAATTGTTACTCTGTTTCCTAGATATTTTATTTTCGTTATTGATTTTGTAAGCTTATGTTAAAATTATTATACTAAGAAATGATTATTGTTTTCATTTGTCTTTGTATTGTTTTAAATAAGGTGGGCCCAAATGATGGTCATGAGTAGTTCCTGTAGTTTTCGGCTTTGTCTATTGCTTGGGCCCACCTTGTACGTATAATAATAATGTATGGAGCTACCCATATTACCTCAGATTAGTTTTAAATAAGGTTTATTTAATAAACACTTACCTTAATAAATTGTTTGAGTGCTGCATAGATTGCCCGACTCACTTCTGGTATACATTTTGATATAGACGGCTTGGACACACGGTAAAAGTGACTTAGACTTCGGTAACTCATTCCAGTACACAAGTATGTCAATGTTAGTTCCAGTTTTATTTTTGCCGGTAAAGCATCTCTCATCACAGTGTCTTGACGCTGAACAGAATTTTCGATGAGAGAAAGTAATTCGTCAAAATTTTCAGCATTTAGTCGTAACGCCATCCTGTACTCTGAGGGATCTTCCAATCTTAACTGTTTCAAAATCAAAGCTGAGGCTCCAGTAGCATATCTGTCACTGATCCAATTTCGTACCCAAATTCGTTTCTTCTTATGTATTTCTTCCTCCAACATATTAATCAGCTCTTCACGTAATAACGCGGATAGTTTGATAATGCATTGCCTTTTCAGCTTCCGGGTTTGTGAATTCATTTTAAAGTATTCAAGTATTCAATAAATGATGGAGATCCTAGCGTAGAAAAACAGGTGCGATAACTAGCACCGTCGGCTGTGGCGGCGTGCTTATGACTGGGTACAGAAAAGGCACCGTGTAAACGGCTAGTGCCGGAGCGCTGGTCACTGGCGGCGAGATTTAGGCGGCTGAAAATTGTCATCATCTAAACGGTCTGAAGATGTGCTGTAGGTAGGGACTGGCGCCGTAATTTAGGCTGCTGAAAATTGTCTTCGTCTAAATCGACCTTATTAATATTTTAGATGCAAACCACCACGGCTTTGCCACAAGGAAGGAAAATACCTTAACTACTGGTGATAGAACATTTTAATGAAAGAAGACTATTTTATTTTCAAAAACAATTTAAACTGCATTCAAAGTTTTTTAAATCGCCTTTGTTGACCTGGAATCGAACCCGCCAAATCTGGAATGAAACAACGCTGTAATTTTACAATATCGATCGAAAGGCGGCTAGGCTGGCCTATCGGTAAAATTAGCTACTCGTATCGAGGTGGTAGGAATTTCGGACATAACCATAATAAAATAAAGTTCATAACAAATCACACTGAAACATGTTTGCTACGTCAGTCGCTGCGGCAGAACGTTGGGAAAGTAGTGTTTTTAATTAATTTAAACTAAATCACTGATTATTGCTTTATTTGAAACACACAATACCAAGACATTTTGAATACTTATTTTTTGACGCAAGAACCATATCAAAAGTATTTTTGACGTAATAACGTCTTATAAATCGATGAACGCCGGCTGCAAGCACGAAAAAGTTTAACTCATTGTCACGTTCCGCCTGAGCCGAGCATGCAAGCGAGGGCGCGAAACAAGCGATAGAGAGGCACGATCGGCCTAAGCGTTCACCCTATGATGTCATCACGTAAAATTGTCGTCGTAAACCGACTTTACAGACAACCATTTTTTTTAGATCCCATGAAATAGCAAGGTTGAGCAAGCTTTAGGTTAAAACATATTTTAAGTTTTTTTAGGATTCCATTCCTTAAAAGGAACCCAAAAAGGATCACTTTGCTGTCCGTCTGTCTTTCCGTTAGTCACACCCTTTTCTCAGGAATGCGGGCAGGTATCAAAGGGAAATTTATATTAATTACTCACGTCTGTGGACCCTTTGAGCTATGAAAAATTCCAATTTATAGATTCACGCAATAACAAAATACGGCTGTTTATGTCCCAAATTTTCCGAATTTGCTGAATTTGCTTGGTACTTGCAAGGGAATCAAAACCTATATGGTACTTTCGGTTGACCTAAGATCCTGAATTTTCGCAAAAGCAAACTCTTACAGCACAGTTCAAGGGAAAAATCCGAAACCTGTAAATTTATCGCTTTCTGATAAGACTTTTTTTCTCTCAGGGACGCGTGGAGGTGTCTAGTTAATACTAAAACAAATTTCTCAAATTTGTGGTCTCTAAAAGTTGTGAAAAAATCAAACATAGGTCAGGGGGATCAAAAAATACCGCCTATTTTGTCAAAATTTTGCTGATTTTGCTTGATACTCGCAAGGACCGTCACTTTGAGTATCATGAAATTTGGCACAAATAAAGGTTAAAATCAGACAACTGTAAATTTGTAGTTTGGTCACAAAAAATAATATTTTGGTGATAATGTTTATACAAATGTATATACCTACCTATAGACCCCATCGTAAACGTATCTAAAAGCTTTCATGGTTTAGTGATCACGCCTTCACTTGTCCCATATGAGATGTAGGTTCGAATCCCAGTGCTGACTACGTACCCATGACTCTGCCACCTCTTATGGAAAACGGGGTTCCGCTATGTATGTATAATTTCAGGGACTTGATTCCCGTAATGGACGACCTTTTTCCATATACATGACATACATACATAATAGCTCTCTACAAGTCTTTATGGAACCCTTGGTTCGCGAGTCCCACTCGCACTTGACCGTTTATTTCATATAGGTAGTTTCCATTGACGTATTGACGATGACCGGCTTAGCCTAGCGGGTAGTGACCCTGCCTACGAAGCTGACGGTCCTGGGTTCGAATCCCTATAAGAGCAGATATTTGTGTGATGAGCATGAATATTTGTTTCTTAGTCTTGGATGTTTTCAACGTATTTACATAAGTAATATAAAAAAGTAAAAGTAATATCGTTGTCTAGTACCCATGACCTAAGCCTTGTTGAGCCTACTATGGGCCTAGTTCGATTTGCGTAAGATTGTCCTCTAATATTTATTTATTATTATTTATTATATGATGTTTTCAAACACACAGATTAAAGAGAAGGAAGTGTTTTAACATAGATGTTTTTGGTATTTGGGAAGTGGCTCTGCCTACCATGCGAGGGGTCCCGGGTTCGATCCCCGGGTTGGGGTAAAAATAAATAAATAAATCCCCCAGGTCTTGAATGTTTATATGCTTGTGACGTCTCTGTTTCTGGTTCCCACGACACAGAGTATGCTAGTGTGGGACCAGAAGCAATGTTTATGTCTCCTTTAGGAGGAATAGCTTCTAAGATGGACATGTGACCGAATCTGATGTAACCCAGCGTCTTAATCCTAAGGATATTTTTTGTCTACGAATCATATTATCAATCATCAATTATATAGGTATTTAATAAAATTTTAGTCTGGAAAATGAATTGCTCTTTCACTGACTTGGCCGTCCTCGAAAATGATAAACTGAATGGTTTCCCTTTATTTAGGAAGTTTCGTTAACAAAAAAAAATATATATATATTTTATTTTTATTTATAATTTATTTCAAAAAAAAAAACTATGAATCGTTTTTTTTAATATAAGTCTTATTGCAGTTAAATGTTTTATCTACTATACCGTACTTTTCCTCCTTGTGCCATAGCCGTAGCACACGCTGAATATAGAAGGTATTCCCAGCATGACAGCTGTCGGACCAGCGGTGGGTGGACCCTCAGTGTGGACCCCACGAGTAGGAAGTTTAAAACAGAATCTATTCTATTATCTATAGAATCGATACTGGTATAGAAATTTTGACCAATCCACATACCAGCGTCTGAACTATAAAAAGCCAACCTTAACTTCAGCAACCAGTCGAAAGAGGTTCATTAGCGGTTCTATTACAAAGTAACTCCATTGTATAACTTTATTCCCTTCGTTAGAAAAGCCTACTCCATACTTTTACACAAGCTCTCTCCAGTCTCAGATTAGTTAGGACTGAAAGCGCTTTCCGAAAATTTAGCAGACACCGAAAAGTTGGTATTTTGTTAGGGTCCAGGTAAAGTACATAGAAAGAAACACAACCGCCAAACACGACAACCCGAATGGCCGAGTCGGCAGTGACCCGCCTAAGAAAACCAAGGGTCCCGGGTTCGAGTCCCGGTGGGGGCAAATATGTATTTGATGAGAACGGATGCTTGTACCCTAGTCATGGTTGTTTATCTATCTAAGTATAATATTTATATATATAAGTATGTGTATCGTTGTCTAGTACCCAAGATACAGAGAATCCAAGTTTGGGGCTAGATCAATGTGTGTAAATAGTGTCCAAGGTATTATTATAATTATTACCTGAGCAAACGAACCACAATTTATGAATAGTCTAGGCAACACAATGACGCTACTGAGAATGCACTAAATAATGGAAATATATATATATCATATATCATATCATTTATTTGATAACATAAGTTACAGGTCATTCATTACACTATAATTATAGAACTAGTATAATAGTAGTTAATTAATTATTTAAATCTACATACCCAATGTATATAAAATTTATAAGTAGTATATTTCAATCATGTCAACATTGTAAATTCAATAAATTAATTTAACTTATTAATAGTTATAATTATTGTTATTTTTGGGATTATGATACATTTGCTTCCGCAAGGTATTCGCTTACTGAGTAGTACGCCTTCTTAAGTAGGAATTGTTTGAATTTGTGCGTGAATAATTGATTAGATTGTATATCCTTTATTAGACCTGGTATTTTGTTAAATATTTTAGGTCCCATTACATGCATAGTGTGACCTGTTTTTGCCAGACGGTGCCCAGGACAGGGAATGTGATTCATCCTCCTTGAGCTGTACCGGTAACCACTTGATGCTAGATCTGGGAATGCTTCTTTGTGAAACTTAACATACTTTGCTACCTCAAATATGTATAGAGAAGGGACAGTAAGTATTCCTAATTCAATAAAAAGTGGTTTCGCTGGAGTATCACATGGTACTCTAAGAATGCGGCGAACCACTTTCTTCTGCAGTATAAACGGTCTGTCCCTGTCAACCGACAGGCCCCATAGGTCTATTCCGTAGTTGATGTGAGAGTGGAAATAGCCATAATAAGCCTTTAACAAGTTGTTCCTGGTGAGGGTGGGCGTAAACCTACATATTGCATAGAAGGCCTTGTTTAGTTTTTTGCAAAGTGCGTCAATGTGTTCGTGCCACTGTAGACCTGAGTCTAGTGTGAACCCCACGAACCGACAAGCATCGACGGCGGGCAGGCTAACCCCGGCGATAGGGCAAATAAAAATCCCAAATGCCTACAAATGCGAGCTTAACTCTAACAAGAGTTTTCTACCAGCAATCTTAGGATGAACAGTATTTATAACTTTTAGGTATCAGCCCCGCAGAGCGTAACGTCAAGTCGTGTGAAATGTCATGAGAGCCATGTTCTATCAAAAAACCAAACTTTAGTGAACTGTCAAGCGAATTATCAAGTAAATAAATGGCATTCTATTCTATTCAATACTTAGGAGCAGTATTTGCCAGAGAGATAAGCGCAACGATGGCGTCTCGTTTCCGAAACCTCCTTGACTCCAGTATTATAATATTTTCAGCGGGAACCAACTTTTGGGTGTACAATTATCTCAATGGAACAATTTGAGGTCCGGATGCACGGCTGCCATTCAAAGTTTGACTGACACTTAGGACAATTGCGAAACCGCGTGCAAGTAAAACAAAGGTCGGATGCCCCAACAGATACTTGAATAAAGATAAATTGTATTTTTTGTTAAAAATGTGATTAATATTTTTAGATATGATCCCTTTTTTTTTCATGTGGTATCCAACTCTGTTAATGTGCAGTAAAACTTCATTGTTCAAGTTGAAAGTTTGATTCAGGGAAATCCTTTTCAGGAATAACATACATTCCTACTGGCCCCACACTAGGATTCGCTGTATCGTGAAAACCAGAAAGAGCGACGTCACACACATCAACATACTAGATCAACATCATATCTATGATTCTATTAGTTTATTATGTGTTGATCTATTTTAGTATCATGCGTACTCACTTGTATCTAATGCTAACTGTACCTATGTAGCTATATAAATGTACCACCGAATGATCAATCCCAAACGATAACGTTTAACAGCGTATTTCCACATATTTCCCGCCACACCAAATATCCTCATGTCTTTATTATCAGCGTGAGAAATGATCTTTCACACATCATGCCTGTTCGTATCGGAAAAAGTGACATCCCAAATAAATGAATATCACCCGATGAGCTCATCGAAACACTGGAGAAGAGGTGAGGATATGCCGTTGGGATGGGAATATAGAGATGAACTATGATAATTCCGTTCTATTCAATACTCCATAGGTACGCTGTCACGCTCACTCGCGTCGTAAGTACGCTCACAGTCCCGCCGGCGAGTAGTGGATGTTATCGTAGTGTATCTCTAGAACGTCACGCATTTTGCCATACGCAGTGGCGGCGGCACATTTATAAAGTAAAGGGAGCCTATGACTTTTATAAGTACACCTTTCTGTAATGTTATACCCCGTAGAACAGAAACCCCAAACAATACTACCTTCCTGTTAAACTATGTTAAAAAAACAATCAAATCACTTGTATCTGCAAGAATAATTGGGTGCGTAGGATAATCCATATAGTTAAGACCTCGAAAGTCATAATCCTTAAGTTCGTAACCCCGAAACCTCAAACCCATAACGGGTCATAATCCCGAAAATCATAACCCCGAACGTCACAATCCATAAGTTTAAATCACCGAATAGCCAAAACCTCTAAAGTTCAAAACACCGAAGTACGAAACACAAGGTACAAAATTCGTAATGGTTGAAGTGGTCATTTGTCACGATCTGAGAAAGGATCGATAAAGGAAGCCTTTCGGTGTTATGAACTTATGGTTTTTCAATAATTGAAAATGAAAAAATATTTATTTGCAGAATCAATTTACACCCAGATTAACTATGAATCCCACACTAGGCATGCCATTGATAAACATCATGATTTGCGTCATTTAATTGCAAAACACACACTTTAGTTGCAAAACACAGGACAAAAATTAAATTTTATTATTTACTATGAATATAACAATGAGTACTTTTTTTACAGTGTCTAACAGCTGGGCTAAGGCCTCCCGGTTAGAGCCCAGAAATCTCTGATAGCCGCAACATCAACCTACTCTGGTTGGAACTTGACCAGATCGCCCCGCCATCTTCTTCCAAAAATATTTAAAATATAATATTTATAAGTATAAATTTGACACATTTCATCCCGGCAGTAGTTTTTAATGAAAACAATTTTAAGCCACTAATAATAATCCTTCCTGTATAATAGGATATCGCAAAACTGTGAAATTAAATTTAAGCCTTACTATCATGTAAAGTATGTGATTAAGAGTTGGCTGTCCTCATTATCTTACTGCGACACAGAAAAGCTGCTTGAACTAATTTCTTAGTCAATTTCTATAGTGTATATATGTATAGTTATATATGTATTTATATTTTTTATTTTTATTTTATATATATATATTTTTTCTTTTCTTTACTTTTGTAACACATTTACTCATACATTTTCAATTGAATTACGCCTAAACTATGAAAAAAGATCGTCTTGCGCCGGGGACACTAGTTGCGATTAGCGTCCTAATTCTACTTAGCAGCTGTCAAAATGTATAGAATATGTTCAACTTAGTTGTGAGTAACGCGCTGATTGCAATCGTTATTTTTGGTGCAGGTGAATCTAAATTATTGAAATTGTGTTTCAGTCCCTCCTCTATATGATCCCCACGATACAGGCTTGCCTAGTGTGGGGATCACAAGTACTGTTTTTGTTTAATCTTAACTTTACACATGAGTCGTCACATAATATTTAAATTATGGTTAAAATTGTTTGCTTTTGTGAAATAAATAAATATTTGATTTGAAATTTGAATAATTGCTCAACTTTCGCAATTGCTCTGTTGCTTCGAAGGTTAGAGTCCCCAACCAGTTCTGCACAATCTTCTTAGCTACCCTTAAGGTACCCTCTTTAATATCACAGCTGTTTAAAACCTAATTATAAACCAGAGCATCTTCAAAAGGACTGACACGGGAGACGAAGGCAGTCCGTATACATGGCATGGGTATTCTAAACACTCGTTTTACTTATAAAGCCGCGTATTGGGTAGAGTTTATAACGACTTTGTGTTTGGAAAGGGCTATCCTTATTAAATATAACTTTCTGACACTTAGAACCCCTGATTCTTTATATAGATTTCCGGTAGGATATTTATAATATTTTTTCAGGGTTCCGTACCCGAAGGGTGCCAAACGGGACCCTATTACTAAGCCTCCGCTGTCCGTCCTCCGTCCGTCTCTCATGAACCGTGATAGTTAGACAGATGAAATTTTCACAGATGATGTATTTCTGTTGCCGCTATAACAACAAATACAAAAAAACACAGAATAAAATAAATATTTAAGGGGGTTCCCATACAACAATTCTTTCAATACTACATACAAACTTATGAATGCACCTGGTTACGTACATGGAGTGTGAAAGTAGCCGCACCAATAACTTTGTAAACAACATTTTGCTATGCAAAATCCAAACTATTCACTCCACACTATCTTTATCATTGTACGGTGGTACGGAACCCTTCGTGCGTGAGTAAGACTCGTAGTTGACCGGTTTTTTTAACACTATTTTGAGGACAGAACATTGTACCCTTTCTACGACAGAACATTGTACCCTTTCTAAATTTATAATGTTCGTATTTTCGGCGCTGCCACAGCTAGAGATGCAATATGTCAGCTGTGACTGACAGAGAGCAAAATATACAGTTTTTAGTGTATACCAGGTTGTAGCGTTTCGTAGGTGACGCATAATAAACATAAACATAAACATTTACATAGCCCCACACTAGGATACCCTGTGTTGTCGTAACCAGAAACAGCGACGTCACACACATATAAACATCCAAAACCTGGGGATTGTTTTTTTTTTTTCTTTACCCCAGCCGGGAATCGAACCCGGGACCTCTCGCATGGTAGGCAGAGCCACAACCGCTGCGCCACAGAGGTCGCATAATGCTTATGATTCTACGAACCCGGCCTGAGAGTTTTTCTAGGTGTGACCTGAAGTAAAGCTTTTGGTCAATTATAATGCCAAGGTACCTGATCTCATCACACCTAGAAATGGCATCACATTGACATAACATCTACAGTTATTGCAGGAGTGGATATCGATGAATTTGTTTATTTTCGAAAATATTATTAATGTTAATTGTGAGGTTTTACGGATAGTAATGCACACCCCCCTATAATCTGTCGATAGCACAAAATACTAGTCTCTTAACTTTTGAAGATCCGAAGATGACCTCTGTGGCTTGGCGGTTCGAGGCTCTGCCTCCCAAGCGAGAGGTCCCGAGTTCAAATCCCGGCCGTGGAGGAAGAATAATAAAGAAATCTCCAGGTCTTGGATGTTTATACGTGTGAGACGTCGCTATTTCTGGTTCCCATGATACAGGGTATCCTAGTGTGGAGCTGAAAGTAATGTATGTGCCTGTAGAAAATCTTTATGTTGTTTATAAACATTGTGAAAGTGTTGGCAAACATCATAAAAAATATGAAACTGGTTAAATATTATTTATATTAGGTAGTGGTAAAATATTATATTAGGCTATTATAAATATAACACTTATAATACTCTCTATAGTTCAACAAACTGTCCACTTAAGATGGTGGATGCCATGCAATGTAGGTGTATGTATTATCATGACCAGCTAATGTTAACCTAAGAAATAATCACAGTCTTGTTACGCCTCGGTGTAGACTCTCGAAAGTAAGCAATTCTTTCAAGGGTTCATGCGTTCTCTACTACTTCTAAAACACTTCTGGAGATTTAGAAATTCCCATTTGAGCAATTAGAATACCATGTAAAACGGCTTTGTCTAAAAAATAATATTACATCAAGATTACATAAACTCTATCTAACTCAACACAGAACTCGCTCTTTATAATCTTGTAATTCCTGCATATTATTTATAATAATTAATGTCGTAATATTTGAATAAGTTAAACACAACCAATTTAGAAAAGATTTCCAAAATTCAATCTGTGTCAGTTTCTTCGTCCCTCTACTCCCAGTGGTCCGATATAGAAAGAGGCTAAAAATTACGTTTACTAGGTTAATGTAAATATCTACAGTTATAAAGAAATATTGACTTTGACTTTTAAAAAACAAAAGTTACACATTTTAGTCTGAGGATAAGCGAAAAACTATAAAAAAAATCGCTTCCAGTCACAAAACGTCGGTTGTCTCCGAAACTAGAAACTTTAACTGTGGAACGTCACTTAGAGGGCATATCCTCTCTTCGACTTTCGCCACTGAGCATACCGTATCATCCCCATCGCGAGAAGTAGGTCAATCAATAACCCATAATGCAGTACTACGGAGATGTACCATCGGCAAAATTAAAGGTGAGAATTCCCTCGCCGAACTCTATTAAAGCCGGCAAAAAGTTTTACCTGGTGATTTGGTCTGTTGGATTAATCTACCTTAGATGTGACGCGTCTTAAGATAAATCTGAGTGAGGGGATAATTCCGTTAATCCAAAGAGGTTAATTCAAAGACACCTTTTAAGACTTTAGACCTATGTTTGATCGAAGATTCTTTAGCTGGGCGAGAGCGGGGTTGTACCTATACAGGGTGTTAACGGGGTCGTGTAGCAAGAAAGAGAAAATAGACTTGGCACTTAATTAGGAATACAACGCTGTAGATTGGAGTGCATAAATTAGCGCTTTTTTCGCAGGTAAAAAAAAACTAAAAATGATTCCCTATTTAATAATTATTATGGTCACCCTACGTATTTGACTTTCTTATGACGTGACGGTTGACAATTACCTACTACTTACTCATCTAATCATTTGTTTATTAAAAAGGTTTTATCAATAATTAATAGGGTAACCATAATCTGAGTTATTAACTGGGATAAATAAATTGTTGATTAGTTTAAAAAAGGCTGTAATTTTTTAAAAATTTGCCCTATACTTGAAATCGCATTAGGTTTCGATAGGTTTGAATCATGACCCCGTTAACACCCTGTATAAGTCCCTAATCTATCAAGCCGTTTGGGCTTAAGCCATTGCTGACGAAATGTTCGTACATACGTACGCTCTAAAACATATTGCATAATTCTTTTTTTTTTACATAGCCTATATTGTGTCCCACTGCTGGGCAAAGGCCTCCCCATTTCGAGCCCTCAGATCTCTAATCAGAGCTAGATTGGGTCCCACTCCGGTTGGAACGTGTCCAGGTCGTCTCGCCATCTCCTTCTGGGCCTTCCTCTGCGCCGGTGTCCGTCTATAGGCACCCATTCAGTGGCTATCCTCGCCCACCTGTCTGGGTGCATTCGACACACATGGCCTGCTCAGCTCCACTTCAGTTTAGCGGTCTGCACACCCACAACTGCAATGCCAGTTATGGAGCGCAGTACGGTGTTCTTAACGCGGTCTATTCGTTTTTTTATTGCACACAAATATTTTACAAGTTACATTAAAAGAAAATGTATGTACAAAGGCGAGCTTATCTCTAAAAAGAGATTTCTTCCAGCAAACCAAGACATCAAATGAAATATTATTATAAAAAGGTAGGTAGACAGTGCACATAACTAGTATAAATAAAATGCCAAAGGAATAAATTAAATATTTATAAAATAAGGACATTAACTACTAAATAAATACCGAAATATACTACATACACGTTACATATAAATATATACAATAACTTTTACGAAAGAGAGAGGCAGTGCTCTTTAATACGTTTCTTAAAAGAGAAAAGAGTGGACGAAGTGGAAGTGGAGTGGAAGATCGATAAATTGGCTGGCCACATAGATAAATTGGCTGGTAAGTTAAGTTCTGCGGCTTACGCTGTTAGGAACATCAGACAAAGCACGGATGTGGCTACATCTAGGCTAGTATATTTTAGTTACTTTCATAGTGTGATATCCTATGGTATCTTGTTGTGGGGGAAAGCAGCGGATATTCAAACTATTTTTATTTTACAGAAAAGAGCTATTCGAGCAATTTATAATTTAAAACGAACAGACTCCTTAAGAGAGCTTTTTAAAGAAGTTGACATACTAACAGTAGCTAGTACATTTATTTTCGAAAATATAATGTATGTACGCAAGAACCTTACAACATTTTCCAAACTTAGCGATAGCTATAATGTTTACCTAAGAAATAATCACAGACTATGAGCGCCCCGTTTTAGACTCGCGAAGGATAGCAATTCTTTCGAGGGTCAGTGCATTCTCTACTACAATAAGATACCTCTGGAGATTTTGAAATTGCCATTTGAGCAATTTAAAAAGCATGTGAAAGCGACTTTGTCGAAAAAGGGATATTACAATGTTCAAGATTACTTAAATGACAGGACTGTATGGGGTTAATCTGGCTCAACCTTGCTGTTAATAATTTTGTAATTATTTATTCCAGCTTATTAAATAAAAATAAATCATAATTGTATTAGTTAAGCACAACCTATTTTTAAAAGAGATCTAAAAATCAATCTGTGGGAGTTTCTACGCCCTTCTACTCCCACAGTGGTCCAATGTAGAGAAGAGGCAAAAAATGACGTTTGCTAAGAATATGTAAATATCTACAGTAATAAAGTACTTTTGAGTTTGAGTTTGAGTTTGAGTTTGAAGAAGACTGTCTCTTATAGTGCAAGGAAGTGCGTTCCAAAGTCGGACCGCCCTTAACATGAAAGAGTGTTTATACGCAGCATTGTTATGCCGCGTAGTGGCTAAAAGTGAGACAGACAGTGTGAGATCTCCGGTGCCAATCTCCCGAAAGGAGATACTCAAAACGGTCTCCAACATGACCTTCTGACGCGTCGGGTGGTAAATACATAGAAAATCGGTAGCAGCTCTTAGTTTCGTCATAAAGCTAGAAAATAAAATCATAGGTGTTTATCAAGATGGAATCTTGCGGCAGTTATGTCTAACCTATAATATAAATCAAATTGTTATAAGATAAGTTTATCCCATTTCTACTTGCATACGTCTATGATCCTATCTTACTGGGTAATTCTTATACAATAATGCCATTAATTTTAATGTGTCCCTTATACCTTTTCCGACCTTTTACGGTATTATGCGCACCTTTATGGATTAACGCTGAGGGCTAACTCTACCATTTTCTCAGTTAATATCATGATAATAAATTCAATTCTTCATTCATAATTTATTTATTACACAAAAACATTTTACAAGTTACATTTAAAGAACGTGTATGTGCATAGGCGAACTTACCTCTAAAAAGAGATTTATTCAAGCAATCAAAGACATTAAAGGAACAAGAGGCGTAAATATACAGCTCTTGAGCTGGGTTACATATTTGTTCCTTTTGGCGTCGAGACGCTCGGGCCATGGGGTACGGAAGCGCGAGAACTTTTTAAAGAGCTCTCTACTTAGAGGGCTGGAGCCTTCC
This sequence comes from Argyresthia goedartella, assembly GCA_949825045.1. NCBI lineage: Eukaryota > Metazoa > Arthropoda > Insecta > Lepidoptera > Argyresthiidae > Argyresthia > Argyresthia goedartella. Next base: position 3,522,746 of record OX463823.1, on the reverse strand, counting down.
TTGGGCAACGGCTGAGTCTCGCCATACAGCAAGGCAACGCCGCCAGCCTTCTCGACACCCTGCCCACCGACTGCGGCAGTGATCTTGCCCAGATTTTTTATTTAAATTAATTCATTTATTTTTTCATAAACTTTAAAGTAAACATATACGTAAAAGGCTGCCTACCCTTTTATGAATATAGTGCACAATAACTACCATAATATTTACGCACGTATCATAAATGCTCTGGAGCTCTATTTTTGAATCCCTCGCGTGACATAATATATCGCATGAGACATATGTCACGTTCGACTTCCAAGTCGCATGACGTTGATTTTCTGCATTTTTGAATCGTTCGTCATCGGTGATGCCAATAACTTTGGAAATGTTGATTTTTATCCGTTGCACGCAGAAAAAGTAAAAACCGGTAAATATCCATAGGAAACGGAACGTTAAATGCTGTCATATTATAGGCTGTATGAAAGTGATCTGTTCAATCAAGCTGCCTACTAAATCCTAGCAATAATATGGAACAAATCGGGCTGTTCAATCTGTCGCAAATGTGACATATTTGACGTTTTGGATTCCAATTTGAAAAAACGCTCGAAATCAGCAAACTCTGACACTTCAAATTGTGTTGACACTGTTGACATTAGCTTTGACGTATTTGACGTTTATTCTACTATTCGTCTTGGCAATGAGTGGTGCAGGCGAGTGACTGAAAAATACAAAATTTCAAATTTCGAAGGAAAATCAGTAGAAAAGAGCGCTCGCGTGACATAAAACTCTTACGAGCGATTCAAAAATAGAGCTCCTCAAATCGACTCAGAAACCATAGGGCAATGACCTGCATTATGGAACATCGATGCGGTTAAGGCAATTTACAGAAAAACTAATTTTACTTTAACGCATCGATTAATCGATTAATAGATGCCATAAAGTAAAATTTACAAGTCTGTGATACATTCGTATATTACATCAAAGTCGAATTTTGACAGTTGTCAGCTGTTATTTCTTTGTTTTTTGTTTAAAAAGATGTTTGGAAAGAGATTGCATCTTCCTTATGAAGTAGAATTGTGAAGTAGGCTTCTGAACCCATTTCAGAGTACTTATAATATGTTGGTAGTTAAAGTAGTGTATGCAACTGCATGTAATTAGGCCTTAAAACACTCGTGTGATATTATGCAACTTGCTGGCGCTCGTCGCATAAAAACACACTCGTGTTAAGGCCCCTCATCATATGATAGTCACATAAACTACTATTATCCGAGTCAGTCAACACGTCTTTTTTGACATCTCCGAATAAATATCCCGTAAATTAAAGAAAACGAATCAATTAAACGAATGATTCTTCGCAACAAGTGTACGAGTCGTTATTACAGCTTTACGAGTGTGGGTGGCTTTTCAAAAGCCCCCGATCAGCTTTTGTGGGCCCGCAGCCATCAACAAGAATTTGACGCATTTGTCTGGAAAGCCATTTTTGACGTGCCGAACGCGAGCCTAATTTTCCGTGGTCTCTATCGGAGAAGCAACCTCGTCTCCTTGGATAGACCGAGGAACGCATGCGCCGTCACTTTTTGGGCTCCAGTGAGATACACTCGATTTGTTTATTTTTATTGAGTGACTTAGGAGTAAAATCTTATAATTTTCAGGTATTTTATAAAACAACCATTATGCCCATGTCTTCAGGATAGTGCGTCAACTGTCGGCTATGTTTTTATAATGTGTTATTATTGTGAGTGTGTATTTTGTGTATAGTGTAGTGTAATTTGTATTTCTTATTGCAAATGCAGCCCGCGATCCAAATACTGTGTCCCCACTGCCCTAATTAATTATCATTACGCACATTCAGTGCTCACGGTCTTATAGTACCGTACATATTCGTATTCATAAAAACGTGTCCCGCCCGGCCTCGTCGTTTCGTACGTGTCTGTTTCCCTGTTCCTAAGCTCACATATTTTTTACGCACGGTACCAACTCGGAATCACCCGGTGCACACTGACTCTTTTGATTGTGTGTTGAAGGAGGTAGTAGAGTGCCTATTGAATGTCACCCTAAATTCAGACCAATGGGACCAAGCTTCCTTACCGGTACAAAACGGTGGATTGGGATTAAGGCGCGCACGTGGTGTGAGTCTTCCAGCTTTCCTGGCATCGGCGGAGGGGGTCTTGGACCTTGTCACTCAGATTCTTTCCTTAGATGGTGACAAGCCAACCATACCTTATGTGGTTGATGCTTTGGCGGCCTGGACGACTCTTAACTCGGGTGTGCCTGTGCCTGAAAAATTGGACCGAAAACGGTTGTGGGATGATGTAGGAACGAAGCGGACTTTGGACGACCTGATGTAGGTGTAGACAGGGCAAGGCTCATGGCGGTATCAAGACCAGAGTCTAGGGTGTGGCTACACGCTCTCCCTTCTCCGAATTAGGGTATTCTCCTGGACAATGACTCGCTACGGGTGGCCGTGGCTCTTCGCCTTGGCTGTAACATATGTTAACCTCAAAAATGTGTCTGCGGCGCTACGGCGGAGATACGGTCATCACGCATTGATTTGTTGTCGTTGCGCGGGAAGGTTTCCACGTCACTATGCCTTTAACAACATTGTTCGGAGGGCGCTCGTTTCAGAGAATGTGCCATGTATGTTGGAACCCCCAGGGCTTTGCCGGTATGACGGTAAAAGGCCCGACGGCTTGACCTTGGTGCCCGTGCAAAAAGGCAAATGTCTCCTCTGGGACGCTACGCTATGTGTCAGCACTTTTGCTGCTTCGCACATTAGTCGCACCGTGCGGACGCCTGAAGCTGCGGCTGAGCTGGCAGCAGTGCGGAAGAGGCACAAGTACTCGGGCCTCTAAAATTATGTATTCGTTCCTCTTGCGGTGGAAGTAACTGGGTGTTGGTGCTCGGAGGCCAAAACCGTTTTTAGGGAAGTCTCGAGGTCTCGATCTTCGCTCCAGGTCATTTCTGGTGCAAAGGATAGCCATAGGCAGCGCGGCAATGCGGCTAGTGTTATGGGCACATTTGCACCTGGAGTGACGCGAGGCGGGTTATTCGATACTTAGTTTTTAATTTGCCTTAGGTGGTATTTAATTTTAGTTTAAGGTATTGTCTGTATTATTATTTTAACAGAGTGTTGTATTAAATTTAAACATTAATAAATAAAGGCTTGTATTTAAACGATTACCAAAAACGCACCTATTTTCGAACCAACAAATTCGAAATGACTGCCAGAATGGATAAATGTCTACCAAACTTCTTTTTATGTTTTGTGTACTTAAGTTTATGTTTTAGGTATTTTTTGTTGTACTTACATGTTCAACCTAACACGAAGGATAAAGGGGGCTTCGCTTCGCTCACACCCTTCACCTTAGCTACCGCATTATTTTGCCCTGATGTTTTTTGCAACTTTTGGTGTTCATTTATCCATTTTGGGTAGGAAAAAAATATTTTGGTGATCATTATATTTGTTGCCATAAATAAATACAAATTCCAAGGAATAAATTAAATACTTATAAAATAAAGACAGTAACTACTAAATAAGTACCTTACTGAGGCTCAAAAGATAGAAAGCGAGTTAGCACTGATCTCGATCTGTGGCGTTGCGGATGTGGCTCTGACCACCATGCGGGAGGTCCCGGGTTTGAATCCCGGTTGGAAATGAAGAAAAAAAATCCCTAGGGCTTGGTTGTTTTAATAACTGTGACGACGTTGTTTCTGGTTCCCACGACACAGGGTTTTCTAGTGTGGGGCCAGAAGCAATGCATGTGCCTGTATGTAAATGTTTATGTTCTGTAGAAAATATAAGAAATGTTAAAGTTGACCGGAGATTAATTCGCTTTCTATCATTCAGATCCAAGGTGTTGAAAAAAGTTTTATTGAAAGTAGTCGTTTTATAAAGAGATTAATTCGCTTTCTGTCATTCAGACCTAAGGTGTTGAGAAAGGTTTTATTGAAAGTAGTTGTTTTAATTTTAATTCTGCTTCTGTAGTACTTTTCACGTGGAAATCTTTTAGATTTGTTCCTCTGTTGTGGGAAACAGAAACAAAACAAAAGTGTTGTTAAAAATAAGAGGAGGATATGGGGGATAAAATTCATCGACCAGTATGTAGCTGTATCCTGAATTGCTGTAACTTTCAAAGTGATTCTGAAGGAAGTTCGCCAACTTCAAATTGCCGTGTAATTCTGACATATATCGCATTAACAAGCAAAGTCGCAAAAAGAGATAGCTCATGTCAAATAATTGGTAATTTTTCAAAACCGATTGCAATTCTTATATAGATATCAGAATAGTACGTTATAAGTATAATAAGGCCTCTGAACGTGATGATTTTACACAAGCTGTTGACCAATGCGACTGTGATTTTCATTTGAAAGAACTCGGGGTATGTCATGAGATCCAGATCGACCTACGGGATTCGAGTCCAGAACCTCAGACTTACACAATAGGTCGATTACTATAATTTGAAACCTTAAGTTGGGTTCTGAACACAGGCTTTCGTACAAAGGCCTGAGAAGTTTCAACTTTCTTTTCATCACAGTTCCGACGTGAAAGTAGCCACAGGTAAATAAAGTTGGCTAGCGGATCCGGGATGTTCCCAGTTGAGCCTTTATCAGGATCCTGTGTAATTGGCTACCTAACAAGGTACCTAGTCAAAATAGATATTTTTTAAGCGTTGTCAAAACAACTGTTTAGTTTGTCAGTTGCACAGGTTGTACCCATTGGGTTGTGACGTTTAGTCCTTTTTACACAAAATTATATTTATTAAACACTGCAGCTAGAAAAACCGGATTATTTTTGGACTCCTAGTCAAAAGTTAATATGATTTATGGAAATAAACAAAAAAATATATAAAAAATACAACTGTTCATTTTTTTAATCCGAATTTCTCGCTTTGCCAGAGGCAATTATAAGGAGAGCGACATCTTCGGGAGTAAAGTAAAAGGCTTGAGATGCGCGCAAATACTAGACTAATTTATTATAGGAAATACTATACGCTTATATACAACTTACTACAAAACTACGTGATGAATATAAATATACCTTATCTGTGACGGTCGTCAACTTATCTTAACATTACGTGGAAATATGACTAACATAGTCGACCGGCACAGGTACTCCCCCCATTAGGGAAAAAATAAATGAATGTACTTATAACAATGAACAAAAATCTAAGTTAGAATCAAACAATAACCTTAAATGAATCGAAATAACTTTAGAAATGTGTATACCATAACAAACTTATATCAACTGCAATAAAAACTAGTATGATTTTAATAAACATTTATGTTTATTAAAATCATTATTATAATTTATTAGATAGTAATTGTGCATACTTCAACTTAATCTAAAGGTAAATCTTACACGAATTAGAAAAATAAAGGAACTACGGTTTTGTGAATTCTACTTAAGTTTAAAGAATTACTTAATATTTACCTACAGGCAAGTCTTGTATCTGGCCGCACACTACATAAAATAAACTAAAAACTGGAAAACAGAAAACCACTAGGAAAATGGGGCTTCGCGGTTAGCCGCCCATGTTTTTCACTTTGTTCATCCTAAATTATTAGGCGCATTCGGTCACCCTTGCGCTCAACGTGCTGCGTGCGATCCATTGCGCTCAACGTGCTGCGTGAGATCCATTGCGCTCAACGTGCTGCGTGCGATCCATTGCGCTCAACGTGCTGCGATCCACGAGCGGCCGAGAATAATAATAATGGGCGGGGCGCGCGGTGAACAAAGTGAGTAAGTAAGTATATTTTCAATTTCTGTTAGGACAAATTGGTGACGCAATATAAAAAAGTTTTTATGTCACAAATTGATTGTACTCCTGAAATAATATAACGTGAAAAAATTTGGCTAGGGTCCAAAAGTAACCCTGTTTTTCTAGCATTAGTGTTTAATAAATATAATATTGTGTAAAAAAGACCATACGTCTGTATAGAATTCTGAGATCGACATCAATATTTGTTCGGAGAGTATTAATAGGCCTAACATAAAGGGGTGTGAACTGTCATTAACATTATATATTCAGAAATAAGAGCCACGCTCCATCAAAAAAACTGTAGAAAACTATCACGTCTATTACATTCTGCGGGGCTATACCTTGTCACGTACTTCTGACTCAGCCAGACGACACAAAAATCTCATTAACACCCGCGCTCTTATTTCAACTATACTGATAGTCGATGAGATTTTAGAGCTAGCAGCTGCTGTCGATGCGTTTTATACCCGTCTGCAGCAGTCGAAGACAAGAGCTGTAAACTGCTGCCGACACATTTTAAGCCTGCCGCCGACTGCTGCCGACGCGCATGCTGCTCTTCTGGAAGAGTGCGATACTGGATGCGATTAGCACAGGACCGAGAGGTCTCGGGCTAAAGCGAAGAGGCTCATGCGTAGCTGTGGGTCAATATGGACCTAGCATGATGATGATTGATACCAAGCAAACATTTTCAACCCGCAAGCAACTGAACAATCTTCAACATGGCCTTACATTTTGCAAGCATACTGTAGATACCGTGCTGCTGCTAACATTACACAATAAATTACACATTAAATATGCGTAAACACGAAGCTAGAATTCGATACGACCACTGTTTGGTCATAAAAAATAGAGATATATATATATTCATGTACTTACCTAGTAAATAGATAAATAATGTTTATCAGGGCACGCGTCCATTTTAAATATATTACTGAATCATCCAGACATACGACACCGATTACGCGCGGTGACGTGGTGTCGGCCAGCTACCGCATGGGAAGCAAGTCCTCGCGCTCTGCATAAATGTACGCGTTCTCATCAAGTTTAGAGTGAATCCTTGTTTTGTTCAACGTGCTGAACACCTATCCGCTACAGATACATTTGTTTGGCCCTACACTGGGATACCCGGTATCATGGTAAATGGTAACTAGAAGAGCGACACTTCAAAACCTGACGTTTCATCACTTCGCTTCACCACAGAGGTATCAATCACGAAGTCTTCTTTCATATTCCCTTTTCAGGCTAAACGTATGCGTAGCTGTACCTCTGCCACCCCGTATGCGAAAAGGCGTGACGGATATGTACTATAGCGGGAGTAACCCGAAAATCCGATCCCGCAAATCCGGCGAACGGAATAACAAGTAAGGAAGGAAGGCTATGAAAGAAATCCTCTGTGGCTTCCCGTGCTGAAGGAATTAATCTGTTGGTCGCTCTTATTTTTTCGCAGAAAAAAACCCTTCTAAAAGAGCGCCGACTGAACCTTTTTCGTGGGAAATACTTTCAGCCGCAGCGAGTAGGCAGAGATAAAGCTTCATTGAGGTTTTGGAACCACTGGATACAACAGAATGGTGTAGGACGTCAATTAGAACAAATTGTCTTTTGGAGCTTATTGAAGCCTGAATGCCCTGAAGGTAAGCATGCAGAAACGACAACTCAAATATTAACGTTCATGTTGTATAAAATAGTGTACAGAAGCGTCGGTTTGTGATGGCCATAGGGGAAAGAGGAAGCTGCGGAGGGGGCGACGTCCCGCCCATCTCCCGCACACCCACAAAGGCCCTGAGTTTGTTGTGTGCTGCACGATTCCGCATCAGCCCCCTTTATCAATTTTGATATTGCTCACGTTGATGCTTGTACTCGCACTGAAGTATTAAAATGGTATCAGTTGCCTCTTTATCATGTTTGGAAAAAAAACAATGGCCTATTCTCAAGCACGAGAACTTGGTAGAAAATAACTTAAAATTCAGCCATTGAAAAGTTTCTAAAAACTTGCTGAGAAACTTGAAAATAAATTCTGGGTGAAAGCTATGAGATAAGAAATGGAGATGGAAGATTTTATCATAGAAGCTGGAAAACCAGTGACAAAGATTCCTTGAGAGCGATGATAAAAGAGCTTAATTTTAAATAAAATATTAGTTTAAATTAAAAATAACATATGCAACCTTCATTTTGTCGTGTAATCTTTTACATTTTTGGAAACTATCTACATCCATCACTAATATGAGACGCTACCAACCTCTTAAAGATAGTTTTGCTCAATAATTGAATACCGCTGTAGAATATCAATATGTCGTGATCCTTATATATAGTATTTTATACACTGCTACACTTGCAACAACAATACCAGTTGCTGACTTGAGCTCGGAGCCCAAAATTCTACTAACTAAGACTCATTTTTATTCGCTGCATGGTGTGGATTTTGCCTACAAAGCCTTTTTTCCTCCCTTTTTCTAGCCTGAACAACGCGACCGGTGCAAACGCATCATAGCGCTTGTACCTGAAATCAACGCTGGTTCCGATTTAAGCGAAGGCTCAGGCAATGAAGACGAAGTAAGCAGTGCTAATTCTTCTCCTGCTCCGTCGATAGATTTAACATTAGAAGGCCTCGACCTATTTAAAATTCAGATGATGATGTTCCAATCGTCAAACATCCCAATCCAGTGCAGTGGCACAAACTGTCCCAGAATTACATACCCCACTCACATCAGTTTTTGAAGAAGATTTTCCGACTCACATATAATGCAATTATGATGCGTTGCCATCTATGTCATCACTGCCAGGCATCGTCGCCATTATTTATTTAGTTCCCCGGGGGATCCAGGTTAGGTAGACTAAAGAACAATCCTAAGTGTCGCACGTGCGTTCAAAACTTCGCCGGAAGGTCCGTACTTTAAGAGTTAAGTGGATCAGTGTGTCACTTATTGTCGGCAAGTAGACGCAAAGAACCTGCTTCAGCGAAGAACTGGAACTTATACCAAGGCGCGCGCCCGGTATCTTGCTGGGAAGCAGGTCGTCACAACCGCAGGACATTGTATTTTACAGGTATTTTAGTTAGCAAGTTTGTAGCGCGATGCAACATCGCCCGTTGTAGAACACTCACGGTGGTGAGCCAGAAGTATTAACTGTCCAATGGGCCCGCAGTAGTGACCGCCGTCCTGAGTGGTTCTTTAATACGGGAGTTTAGGAATTAAAAGTAGTACAATATATTATTTGTATGGCCATTTTCTTAGCCATTTTGTTTTATTTTTTTATTAGTGAACTGAACTGGACTTTCCCGATATTACCGAGAAAGATCTTTGATTGCGGGTATTGAGTTTTGTGCTTAGTTATTGGTCATTAAAATATTAATGATTGCATAATCGAATTATAATAATTAATATTAAGTTTATTTGGGAACTGAGTCCACAGCACGATACAATCTAAATTACTTAGAATTAATATATGGCATAGGCCAATTAAGGACTCTTATTTTACGACCTAAACATTCAATAGAGAAAGCAATAAACTTAAAAAATAAAACATAGGCATCTCATATTATTACAAATATGAATAAAACAAAACAAAATAAATAATAAACAGTTGTCCGTTGTGTGTTTGTGTGTGTATATATGTTTGTGTGTGTGTATGTGTGTAGGAAATAGAGAGAATATTATTTAGTTATTCAATTAGCTAATAAGTTGCAGTTGCGTCCGTTAGTATTTTGGTCATGAGTTTTTTGAATAGGCTCGGCGTGTTTTGGAAGATGTTCAATTCACAAAACAATCTGTTATAAGTATAAGTGCGTGGCAGGCGGTGGCTGATGGAGTTAGCAGAGTAGTTTGTTCGAGCCAGAGGTACGTTGAAGAGTGTCGTGTGACGAGTACGGGTCGACGGAGCATTCAGCCTGAGTAGAGCATCGACTAGATCTGGGCAATCAACAACATCATGACAAACGTTAAACAGAAGCTGCACATCTAACATGGCTCGGCGAGATTCAAGGTTGAGGATGTTATGATGACGGAATTCCTCTGCATAATCATCAGTTTGAAATCTGTCACGGAAGCTTAGTTGTTTCAGACACTTTTTCTGTATTCTTTCGATCATATTTACATATACTGAGTACTGTGGATTCCAGATCGTACAGCAATACTCGAGGATGCTTCTGACATATGCAAAATACAGAACACGTACACAATCAATATCAGTGAATGGTTTACTGACTCTTAAAATAAAACCAAGGATTCTAAAAGCCTTATTTGTGATGGCCTTATTTGTGGTTCTTTAATCTTAGTAAAAAATAATATTAAGGTGAAACAACGGAAAGATATTCTTGCACTTACTGTAGAAAGACAAATAGAGGTATCCTGTGTTGAGTTGGATAGCCATTTTATTGTTTGTGTCTACAGACCTCCGAGAGATGAAAACGGAAATGGCAATTTTGAAATTTTCGAGAAAATTATGGAGGAAGCCCTCATTAAACTTTGTAATAGCAGAAAAAAGTTAATTATTTGCGGCGATTTTGATGTAGATTTGCTTGTAGATACAACATTGAAACAACGATTAATAACTCTGTTCAAATAATTTAATTTATGTCATATATTTCTAGAGCCGACTAGAATTGCACTTACCAGCCAAACTTGCTTAGATAACGTTTTTTGTGACTGTGCATTCGCAAGTAAAAATGCTAAACTTGCTTAGATAACGTTTTTTGTGACTGTGCATTCACAAGTAAAAATGTAATTAACTGCTTACCCTCCGACCACAGTGGTCAAACAGTTTCATTCCCAATTACCAGTAAAAATAGGACTGATCCATCATTTTATAGGCCTATTACATCCCATGGACTAGAGACGTATATGAAAAAGTTAGATATAAATTTGCCAGTACCGGATTTTGCTGAACTGAACCCAAACAAAATCTACTCAGACTTCTTCAACATTATTCAGGCAGAATTCAATAAAGTTTTTAAATTAAAGAAAGTCAGTGACTACAACAGTAAATCTAAATTTAATGACTGGGCAACGTTTTGGAATTCGTAAAAGTAGAGTTATCTTATATGACCTTTATGAACATAAAACCTATAACTTTGATCGAAAATTTCATGACTATGTTAAAAAATATTCCAAAACTTTCAAGTTGGTTTGTAGAATTGCAAAAACTTTACACATTAATAGAAAAATTCAAAATTCAAATAATAGAATGAAAACAGTTTGGCAAATAATAAACCGCGAAACTGGCAAAGTTATACCAAGGGACAATGATTTCTGCCTAAAGATAGGTGATGATGTTGTTAAATCCAGCGCTGATGTTGCTCGAGCTTTAAACATTCTTCACCAATGTACCCTTACTCACACTCACAACAGACCATCTAAATTCATCTCCATATGAAGCAGAGACTTTATTAAAAATTAACACTAGCGTCAGTAATGTATATTTAAAATTTCATCATGTATATCCCCAGGACATTGTCAAAACGTTTAAATTACTTAACTTAAAAAATACGGAAGACCTGTGGGGTATATCAGTCAAAGTCATTGGTTCAGTAATTCTAGTTATAGCCCCACACTTATCTTATATATTCAATAAATGTGTTGACGAAGGGGCTTTCCCAGACCTCATGAAACACAGTAAACTGATACCTCTGTTCAAGGCGGGAGATAATGGTGATCCTTCAAATTTCAGACCAATATCGTTTCTTCCAACACTAAGTACCTAAAATATTTGAAAATATTATACTCAATCAAATGCTCTCACACTTCAACCGTACAAAACAACTCCACGCTAAACAATATGGTTTCACTAGGGGTAAATTGACTACGGATGCAGGTATTACCCTTGTATCTCATATTTGTTCTGCATGGGAGGCCGCACAGGATGCTATCGGAGTCTTTTGCGACCTGTCGAAGGCGTTTGATTGTGTTGATCATAATACGCTTATAATTAAATTAAATCATTACGGAGTTAGAAATAAAGCGTTGGATCTACTAAGATCATACCTAAGCAATAGAATTCAAAAGGCAGAAGTAAACGGCGTTAAATCTGATGGATCGGGTGTAAAAATTGTCGTTCCAGAAGGTTCCATATTAGGCCCTTTCTTATTCCTGGTATATATTAACGATCTGCCTTTCATGGTGGAAAAATTAACTGACATAGTGTTGTTTGCCGATGATACTTCAATGGTCTTCAAAATTGAAAGACAAATAGGAGATTTTGATGATGTTAATGGTGTATTGTCTTTAACCTTGAATTGTTTCACAGTTAATAATTTATTGTTTAATGCTGGTAAAACCAAGTGTATCAAATTCTCACTTCCAAATGTCAGGCAAGTTGAGACCAGTTTAGTGGTAGACAACAGCACGTTAGAATTAGTAAATGATGCGAAGTTTCTTGGAATAACCATTGATAGCAAATTGTAGTGGGGACCCCACATAGATAAATTAGCTGGTAAATTAAGTTCTGCGGCTTCCGCTGTTAGGAACATCAGACAAAGCACGGATGTGGCTACATCTAGGCTAGTATATTTTAGTTACTTTCATAGTGTCTTGTCCTATGGTATCTTGTTGTGGGGGAAAGCAGCGGATATTCAAACTATTTTTATTTTACAGAAAAGAGCTATTCGAGCAATTTATAATTTAAAACGAACAGACTCCTTAAGAGAGCTTTTTAAAGAAATTGACATATTAACTGTAGCTAGTCAGTTTATTTTCGAAAATATAATGTATGTACGCAAGAAACTTACAACATTTACCAAACTTAGCGATAGCTGCAATGTTAACCTAAGAAATAATCACAGACTGTGTGCGCCTCGATTTAGACTCGCGAAGGTTAGCAATTCTTTCAAGGGTCAGTGCATTCTCTACTATAATAAGATACCTCTGGATATTTTGAAATTGCCATTTGAGAAATTAAAAAAGCAAGTTAAAGCGATTTTGTCGAAAAAGGGATATTACAATGTTCGAGATTACTTAAATGACAGGGCTGTATGGGGTTAATCTAGGTCAACACAGACCTCGCTGTTAATAATTTTGTAATTATTTATTATTGCTTGCTTATTAAATAAAAAAAAACATAATTGTATTAGTTAAGCACAACCTATTTTTAAACCTATTTTTCAGTCCGCGCTGAGACGCGATGAGATCAGGTTGTCGATTGTGCTTGATTTATGTATCTCGCTTGAAGAAACATATTACGATAGAAAATATTAAGGCTCATATAGAGGAGCGTGGCGAATCATGTATTAGTGTTGAGCTACTGAAACAAAACCGTGAAACTAATTTCAACTCTTTTAAAGTTGTTGTACCGAGTTCTAAAGTAAAGATTTTCTTGGAGAACAATTTCTGGCCAGTACGTATTATATACCGTCGCTTCTGGGAGCGAAAGAAGTTGACAATGACGTCACGGGATAACACCATCGCAAAACAACATGATTAGTACATCTAACAATGTAGACAAGAGGCAAAAAATGACGTTTGCTAAGTATATGTAAATATCTACAGTAATAAAGTACTTTGACTTTGACATTGACTTTGACTTTGATGTGTTCTATGTGTTCTTTAAAAGTAAGCCTATCGTCCAAGATAACCCCCAGATCACGAATGGAGTGTACTCTTAAAATATATGAGTCATTAAGACTATACTCATATGAAATCGGCTTTATCCGTCTGGTAAAGCTGATTTTGTTACATTCGGCGACGTTGCTGTTTATCCTATTACGTATATAATATGCTGAGAGGTGGTTTTCATCCTCTTGTAAATTAATGCAGTCCTGAATTGACGCTAGTTCGAATATTTTTTTTTATCATCAGCGTATAGTATCTCGAGTTATTGAGGCAAATGCCGATGTCGTACAAATATGCAACATATAATAGAGTTCCCAAAATAGACCCTTGAGGAACACCAGAAGGAATTGTTACGACCAGATCCGACCGATACCCACCAACAACCACAGCTTGACATCTTTTATTGATGAATGATTCAGTCCATCGCAAGAGATCCTAATTTCATCAATTTCCTCAGCAAAATAAAATGATCGACGCGGCCAAAAGCCTTTTCGAAATCTGTATAATCAACGTCGACTTTTCCACCTCCATCCATACTAGTGAGGACCTAGTTCACAAATACAGCCAGTTTGCTTGTTGTGGACCTGGCCCTCACAAAGCCGTGCTGTTCACCAGGGATGTTTACAGCAATGTTTTGACAAATGTGTTTGTTAACTACTTGCTCCATCACCTTACTGTATACATTGAGAATCGATATTGGCATATAGTGTTCAACTGGTATCCTAGAACCCTTTTTATGCACTGGGACGATATTTGCAAACTTCCAGGAAGCCGGAAACTCTCCCACGTGGAATACTCTATTAAATATTATTGCTAGGGGTTTAGTTAGTGATTCCGAACTTACAATTAAACTCGGAGGTATGTTGTCAGGGTTTTGTATCATATTTGATTTTATTTCTGTAAATAAGTTACTCCATTTCTGTCTTCTTCAGGTTTCAATGAGCAAAAAGTTTCCTTAACCTGAGTACATACTTACATCAATACTTACATTTACAGAAAAAAGTCTATTTCAATATTTTGATGTAATGCCTTGAATGTAGTCCTACCTAGTATTGAGTATTTTATTATTAAAAATCAAATGGGTATACCCGTAAAAATCCTGTCATTATACGTTTTTTCGTGTATATATGGAATATTTATTTATTTATTAATACAGTTAAATGCACAACATTACAGATTATGTCCAATTCATTGTACACATACAAATATACAAATAACATATATACACTTCCATTTAAATCATAACAAATTATAGTATTTAACATGTCAATTCAATGAATGTCAATAATAATAATAATAATAATTCAATAATAAAAATATCATTGCAGTCATTTGGAATTATACTTTAATTAGATAACACAACCCTGTTACACATTCTCCTCGCAGAACCTTCCACATTCTCGCACAATATGCCTACATGCATCACCAAACAGATCAGTCAGTAGTGCTGCAGCCAACAGAGCGTTGAGACTGTCTTGCGCCCTCACCAGCGGAGACTGCTGGCGCGCCACCGTGCGATGCGTGCCGCCCGCTAATAGCCGCTGGTGCCTGCGCGCGTGGAGGTATTTATCGGGCACTAATAGCGCGCATACCATACCGACAAGCGCGATACAGTCACTGTCACCTCGCAACAATCAAAACACAGTCAGAAGCTGCTCGGTGTTACGTCTGACCTCTAGTGAGTTGTATCCGAGCATACCCAATATACATATAAGCGAATGGATAAAGGGAAAGTATCCAAATTTTCTCTTATATAGGTATCTTAAGAAAACTTCGGGTACCGCCTCGAGCAAAAGTATGTAAGTGCTTGCGTGCGGATTCCAAACAACCGAGCTAGATTCAAGTTTGGTTCTCACTAGGGCCGTGTATAGAAGCTGGACCACACCCAGGTTCCGGAAATCCTTACTATTCCGTATTACAAACCCCAATCTTTTAAATATGGATTTCCGTGGATATATGGAACTATTCAAGTGCGGGTCCAACGATCTACTCGCACTTGACCGGTGTTATTGTGAATAGGTGACATAACCACGGATTTCGAACGGGTACACCTTCCCCCAGCGAGCGTTTAAACAGCATGGGTACGAACCTAATAAAGTTTTCTGCAGGTAAGACTGATTAAACGCTATCAAAAAAAAAGTAGCCAAGTGCGAGTCCGACTCGCCCATGAAGGGTTCCGTTGCAGCAAGTAATTATGTGACTGGATGTTTGTGTTGCAATTTTGTTTTTCATAGTTTTTGTATGACTTAGTTATTTTTGCGGTTTTGAATAAATGTTTTATATCTTAAAACTGCTTATTTTATTTTGGTTAAACCAATTTTTATTGAAAGTGTCTTGAGATACATTTTTTTGTAGATTTTTCACATCACAGCATACATTTTTTGTTAATTTTCTTTCAAAATCAAAAATCAAAATCAAAATTCATTTATTTCCATAGGATGTTGTTACATCACTTAGATCCGTCATTACATTTTTTTGGGTGAGTTCACTAACACAATGGCGGAATCTGTGGAGAAGAGCTCACCGAAGAAACTCCACAGTCGTCGCATCTTTTGCGTTTCCTTTTTTAAATAAAATATTGTCAAATTACAAAAAGAATGCTAATTATATATCGAAACAGCCTGTTACTCAAACAATCTATTCCCATGGACATCTGTCCTCTAAGTTATCAGATATCCTATAGTAACCTTTTTTATACAATTTCTGTTTTATTATTATTTTAAACTTGTCTAAAGGTAAGTTTATAATATCAGTAGGGACCTTATTGTAATAGCGTATACAATTGCCTTTAAAAGAATTACTAATTTTATGTAGTCGGCTTACATAAGCAACCAACTTGTCTTTATTTCTAGTATTAAAATTGTGTATATCACTGTACTTCTGAAAATTAGTTATATTTCTTTTTACATACACAAGATTGTCATAGATATATTGAGACACAAATGTCAGAATATTGATTTCTTTAAACTTTTCCCTCAGTGACACTCTAGGCCCTAATCTATAAATTGCACGAACAGCCCGTTTCTGCAGAATAAATATACTATTAGTATTCGCAGCGTGACCCCACAATAAAATACCATAGGTCATTAGACTATGAAAGTAACTAAAGTAGACTAGTCTAGCGGTGTCTACGTCGGTAAGAGCTCTAATTTTTTTAACTGCGAACGCTGCTGAACTCAGCCTGTTCGACAATTTATTTATATGAGGATCCCATTGTAGTTTGGCATCAAAAGTAATGCCCAAAAAGACAGTCGACTGCACAAGGTCCAATCTCTGTCCTTTTATAAATATGTCTGTAGTTACCGGGTTCACATTGGGTAACACGAATTTAATACATTTAGTTTTCTTTTCATTAAGTAATAAATTGTTAACAGTAAACCAGTTCACTATACTAGAGATAGCATTGTTTACCTCGTCATAATTTGATTGCTGTCTTTTAACTTTAAATATCAAAGAAGTATCATCGGCAAACAATACTAACCCATGTTTTGCTTTAACAAGGTAAGGTAAATCATTAATATATACTAAAAACAAGAAAGGACCAAGAATTGAACCTTGCGGTACGCCCATACTTATTGAAGACCCAGGTGATCTTTTCCCATTAACATCGACCATCTGAACCCTATCTGTTAGATATGACTCCAGAAGGCCAAGTGCCTGATCTTTTACACCATAATGGCGTAACTTCCTGACAAGAGTGTCATGATGGACGCAATCAAAAGCCTTGGATAGATCGCAGAAGACACCTATTGCATCCATTGCGTCTTCCCAGGCATCAAAAATATTGTCGATTAGTTCAACACCAGCATCGGCTGTTGAACGACCCTTTGTGAAACCAAACTGAGCAATATGAATTAAATTATTGAGATAAAAATGACTTTTCAATTGATTAAGTATGAGTTTTTCAAATATTTTGCTAAGCGTTGGTAGTATCGATATGGGTCTAAAATTGGTGGGGTCTGATGTACTATCAGCTTTGAATAAAGGTATAACTTTACTTAGTTTCATCAAGTCAGGAAACACACCATACATTGATTAAATATACAACAAAGGTGAGGTGCAATACAATCTACAATGGAACTAATAATTTTTACTGATAGACCATGGGCGTCAGCTGTCTTTTTCATTTCCAGGGATTTAAACGCTTTTACGATGTCTTCATTATTTACGTGCCTAAATTTAAAATCTGTTTTACATTCCTCAAAGTTTTGTTTAAGTATAGATTCAGCAGCAGCGGGAGATGAATTTAAAGACTTGGTTGTTGAAACTGGAATGTCCGTAAAGAAATTTTCGAAAGCTTTTGCTACTTCTAGGTCTTTACTTAGCAATTGATTATCTATCTTAAGCTTGAAGTTATTATGTGTAGCTTTGGCCTTTCCAGTCTCTCTGTTTATAATTTCAAGTCGTTTTCATTACATTGCTACTAGATTCAATTTTGTTTTTAATGAAATTAGATTTAGCTACGGCACAAACGCGTTTAAACATTTTTGA
The DNA here is from genome assembly GCA_949825045.1 of Argyresthia goedartella. Taxonomy (NCBI): domain Eukaryota; kingdom Metazoa; phylum Arthropoda; class Insecta; order Lepidoptera; family Argyresthiidae; genus Argyresthia; species Argyresthia goedartella. Next base: position 3,504,979 of record OX463823.1, on the reverse strand, counting down.
ATAACTACGAACATAATCTAGAAAGGCCATATTTTTGCTATATGATTTCTCTTCATAGAGTTCATATAATCTTCGTCAGCTCCTATGAATTCCAACTGTCGCCCAATCACTAAACAAAGCTTTGTTATTAACTTTTATAGTTTTTGATTTAAATACCGTATCATATTCATTTTTGACAAGGTTAAATACTGAGTTGTACAACAAATTTGGATCGTCACTATATGGTATTTCCCATAGTTTATCTAAAATATTATTCCTGTAGTGTTCAAGCCGAGTGTCACTAACGGGCACACATGTAATATCCTCTTTTTGGTCCTTTTTTATTTTAATATTGAATATACCTATCTGACCAGAGTGATCAGAGGTTAATTTATTGATGACCGATTTGAAAATGGGCCTAATGTTAGTAAATATATTGTCAATGCAGGTAGCAGATGTTGCAGTAATTCTAGTAGTCTCCAAAAACAGATAGTTCATGTTGTGACATAAAAATAAAGATTTTAATCTAGTACAAATATTATTATCCTCTAACAGATTAACATTAAAATCACCACAAATTATAAAAAAAATGTTTTTATCGCTGATTTTAATCAACATTTCATCCATTTTCTTTTCGAATAAATCAAATCAAATTTGTTAATGTTACTTTAAAGGTTAGACACACACCAACTCACTCACATTTTCCCACTTTGGAAGGGTCTGTCTCTTTACCGATTTACTTTGAGGAAAAAAATGATTTCAAGAACCTCAATGTCATTTTAAAGACCTATCTATTGAAACCCATATAGGTTTGACGAAAAATATTTTTTGGTTTCAGTTCCTTGTATGTAACTTTAATTATTTTGTTTTTTTATTTTTTTATATAAAAATCTGCTTCTGTGCAATCTTTATAAAAAAAAAGTTTCTGCACAAGTTGCTGTGACATAAGGACGGACAGACAGACTTGACGAAACTATAAGGGTTTCTTAATTCTCTAGGGAACCCTAAAAAGTAACCTCGATATATATCTGTACAATCTCACTAATCCGGCACTTCGATAGATCGGCACGTCCAATAATCCGGTACCCTTCGCCCACGCCTCCCTAATCCCTCTATACCTGTGCGCTTGGTCGCTGCGTCGTCGACTAGCAGTCTAACCTCAAAACTTATCACTTGCACGTGCTAACGTATTTGTTTTTTCAAGTGAGAATAGTTTATAGTTAAAAATGTCAAATAAACGCAAACACAAGACCCTAGATTTGAATAATAAAATGGAGATTTTAAGAAAGTTAGATAGTGGACAAAACATGTGCAAATTAGCAAAAGAATATGGTGTTGGGCATGCTACTATACACGATCTTAAGAAGAAAAGGCAAAAGATAGCAGACCACGTCAAGACAATGGAATCAGGGCCAGGAAAGCGTAAAACACTAAAAGTTGGCGATTGTCCAAAGATGGAAAACGCTCTTTACTTGTGGTTCATACAGCGGCGTTCTAAACACACTCCTATATCTGGAGAAATTCTGAAAGCCAAAGCAATCGAATTTTATAAAAAAAAAAACCTACAAAGATGATTTTCGTGCCAGCGATGGATGGCTGGATAAATTTAAAAAATGATTTGGTATCCGTCTATTAACCATATCGGGTGGAAATTATCAAGCAACGAATCTGCAGTACAGCCATTTATCGAGCATTTGAAAAACAAAGTAGAAGAACTGGGTCTTCTTCCTGACCAAATCCATAACGCAGACGAGAGTGGTCTGTTCTGGAGACTGTTGCCCAATAAAACATTTGTATCTTCTGAAGAAGCAAATGCACCAGGTCGTAAAGTGAGTAACGATAGAATCACATTCATGCCGTGTTCAAATGCTACTGGAACGCACAAATTGGATTTGTTAGTGATTGGCAAAGCAAAAAATCCCAGAGCTTTCAAGAACATTTGTCTGCCAGTCTGCTACAAGAATCAAATTAAAAATTGGGTCACGAGAGAGGTATTAAGCGAATGGTTTCATAAAGACTGTCCAAGAATTCAAGAAGTTCATGAAAAGATCAAACTTACCCATAAAAGCATTACTCGTTCTTGACAATGCTCCAGGCCACCCAAATGAACAAGAACTTAAATCAAGTGATGGGAATATCCAAACCATCTTCCTACCACCAAACTTCACACCTTTACTGCAGCCGATGGATCAAAATGTTAGCCAAAAAATAAATTCTTGGTATAAAAATAAATTGCTGATCCATATTATATTTCAGGGTGGTGATATAACGCAGAGCCTTAAAGGATTGAATTTGAAGGATGTTGTATTCTCTCTCGCTCTTGCTTGGAAGTCTGTTTCTCCTAACTTAATCCAATCTTCATGGAAAAAGTTGTGGCCTACAATGAATGATGTATCAGAAACAGATGAATGGGATCCTGAGGATAATGTGCCTATTGCCGATTGGTTGCAAAATCTATCAGAAAAAGGATTGGAGACAAGTAAAGAAAATTTAAATTCTTGGTTTGAAGGAATCGAAGAAACAGAGCAAATTATGACCGATGAAGAAATTGTACGTGAAGCAGTACAAGAAGAAAGCTCTGTAGGAATATTGGAGCCACCAACTACTACAACTGCTGTAAAAGTTAAACCAGATGATGCATTGATTTGTTTCAATACCTGCATAACATGGGCAGAAGAAAACGGCATATCTGCCAAAGATATTATAATTCTTCGCAACACGCGAGAAAAGGTTTTTAAGCAAGGACTACAAGGTGCACAAAAGCAGACCTAAATTAAGGATTATTTCAAAACTAGTTAATTACCTATGTACCTACATGATAATTTAATACATTATATATATGTACATTTATTCTCTCTATGAAATGCTTTATTTTATTTATATATTTCTTTTACCTATGACTTTTTCAGTATAATCCAGTAATCTGAACATTCCAATAATGCGGCACCCTCCGGTTTTTAATAGTGCCGGATTAGTGAGATTGTACTATATTTTTTTAAAGAACCAGAACCGGAACGGGGCACCCGGTTGTGTTTACCTCAGAACCGTCAAACACAGTTCTTCACAGAAACCGGTTCTTGAACCTACTGTAATATTTACTATTCTATATAACTTCATGGTTAAATATAAATCTCTTCGACGAAGCCAGATAATAAAGATCTACCTTCACTTCAGGTAAGTTCGGTTGATCATACATTTATCTTAGCTTATCTCCGATATTTATATTAGACAATGTAGATGTTACGACACTATCAATGTTGTAGTAAATAAGCAAATCCTATGTAATTTGTTTGAATAAAACGTGTTGTTTCAACTGAACAACAGGTTTATTATCTTATTATTATGTAATAACAATAAATAACATATTTTGATTAACTCATAGCATAATTAATATTTCAACATATCATCGCAATTAAGTCATTCCTCATAACAGGCCTATTATAAAAATTTGCAAATATAGCTGATCTACTAGACCACCCAGCCGCTTGTCTGATGACGTCGATACTTGCACCCTACGATTAGCTGCAGATGTTGCTGCATGGTGCTATGGGCACTATAAGCGCTATAATTGACGCTACAATGATCTAAAGTTTGTTTTACCCAACGAGCTATGTGGCTTGGTTGGGTGGTGAGATTGTTTGAACGACATAATTAGTCTAGTTTCATTTACAGGTCTCAAATCAGCAGTTTTTATAATATAATAGAGAAGCGTTTGTGCTGGACAGATAGATGAATGCTGGCAAAAGAAAAGGAGATGTAAAACAGGTTGCTGTTTACCAAATCAGATGTTGTAATGAACTCTGTTATGAAAATTATAATTTTGTCACGTTAATATTTGGTAACTTTATTAGACTTAAGGTCTGTACCCGTTTTCCAGTAGCCAGAGCCAACAACATAACTAACTTTTTCGCCAGGTCCTCCAAACTTAACAAACTGTTTGAGAATTTTTCGGAAAGTTTTCCTAGGGCTACATTAAGATCCCAGGATGCCGAATATGTCAGAAAACTGGGTTTTAATCTGAAAAATACCTTTAAAAAATCTCTTTACAAATTCGTCTTGACAGACCGAGAAATATTCTAGAATCAAGGGATAAACTGATCTATGATTATTAAGTGTGCCATACATGAAATTAATAGTTAAAAAATCTAGTACATTATAGACACCTATCTCCAACGGATCAATCTCCCTTTTAGTATAATATTCACGCCACTGTTTAAAGATAGATGTGTACTGTTTGACAGGGAATTAAATATCGAAAACTATGGTTGTGACGGCCAATATGGCGTTATTACGAATAACGTTGCTTCTGCGATGAGAGCAAATGGAGGAAGGGAATGCGTAGAAATTGAAATCACTCTAATTTACGGCAAAAAACTTCGATATTATAAGAAAACGGGTCACGTTTCCATGTGATATATTTTTTGTATTTAGTGTTACTTTTTGGAGCAAATAAGTCATTTTGGGGTTTTTGAAAATTGTATACAACCTCGTAAAACGACTCAATATTGAGTTCCCTTTCCGTGTCTATATTTCTAGATTCATGGTTTGCTTCTGTATTAAGCGATGATTTCACAAAGATGCGAAAATAAAGATGCTTATTTTCTCAAACCATTCCCAGATCAGTCAGTCGTGCGTTTATGTGTATGTACTGAACCCCGCCCATGCAATAGCATATATACTACAACTATTTCTTATGTTAATCAAAATACGAAATAGCTGTAGTATTATCAACTCGCAGTACGATTTCACAATTCTTGTAATTATTCGCGAATGAAACGATGTCCAAAATACACAGCTTGCAGCTCTAAGTAATTTATGTGATGATTGCGTTCTCTTCATTCCAGGCACCTCCGATTCTCTCCCTAGTACAAGCTGCACTCCAAGCCTTTGTTGAAGCGTCAGTAAAAATTTCCAACTCAAACATTTATTTTATTTTTTATTTCTATTTACTTAGAAAAGCTTATTTTTTACATATGATTCGAAATGGCACACTAAAAGCTGATTACAAGCATCCACACATGGTCGTCTAAATAACAACAGCTCGTAACTTAGTTCTTAAAATAAATTAAATCATTTAACACAGAAGGGAAGATTTTAAGGATTTTACTGCTCACACCTTCACGTCGTCCACACGTTACCACGACTCGCTACAAACTTAATGATATTATTGCATAGTGATTGAACACTGCTGTTGAAAATGTCAATGTCCTGATCATCATCGATATTAGTTTTGAAGAGACGGTTAAATGTCGAGCAGGCTCTGACGAGAAATGAATTTTCCCTGTAGTTGCTATGAACTATATGAACTAAGGTTAGCTGAAATAGTGGACGCCTACGAGTAAATCGACTGGGGACCTTAAAATTCAATTTGTTGAGTAGATTTGGACAGTCTACGGTACCCCTTGCTATTTTTATGAGGAATGCTACGTCGGCAATATTCCTGCGCAAATTCAGAGGAAGAAGATGGAGCCGGGAACATCGGTCTTCATATTTCATTTAATAGTATTATATGATTTCTTAATATTTGAACCAAGGAATGTCAAACGGTGGGCTTAGCTACAATAAAGATCCCTTTTCAAACTATGGCAGAAAACGCAGCTCAATGAGGACCACAAATAATACAAACTTCTAAAGGAAATGCCAGAATCTAAAGAAAACTTGTATAGCAGTCAAACACGCAATAAGATAGCGAAATCTTTAAGATTGCCAAACAACGCAATCGGTCTACGCTAGATATAAAGATCAACAAATACATACGAGATAAAGATGGAATACTCTTAACGAGAGTTTTAAGATCAACGCCAGATGGTTGGCTGGATAGCCAATATTACCAGGAACTGCTAAACAAAAAATTCTCAAGTCAACCTTTACCACCTACGCCGCAGTTGCAGGACTAGCGGAAGAAATCAGAGTGAATGGAGTTAGCTGGCTGTCAGTAAAATGAAGAACCATAAACCACTGGCCCCGACGGAATACCCGCAGGTTTGTGGAAAAGACTGGAACAGTACGGCAACGAGCGGTGCTCGCCACGGCTCGTGTTTGCTCGGAAAAATTTCTGCGCCCACTGCTTATGATGTCGACTGCTGCGGCGGGCATCTAGCATTTTCATAATTCTTAATTCATTCATAATTATTTATTGCACAAAGATAAATAAAAAGTTACATTTGTTGAAAACATATGTACAAAGGCGAGCTTATCTCTAAAAAGCGAGCTTATGTCTTTAAGAAAACCAAGGCATGATAGGAAAAATTACCATGAAAGGCTAGGCAGTGCACAATATCTAATAACTTACTTATAATAAATTAATTAATGAAATATCTATAAAATATGTAAAATAAAATTAATATATACCAAACTACTAAATAAGTATCAATAGATACATAAACCTGTACATATAGTAATAATAAACATACTATAACTACTATCATGAAAGAGAGAGGAAGTGATCTTTTACCCGGTTTTTGAAAGAGAAAAGAGTGGGCCTGTCTATTATCTTGCAAAGAAGTGCGTTCCACAGTCGGACCGCCTGCAACCTGAAAGTGTGCCAAGGTGTTGTGCCTTGGTGTGGCTAAGAGTGAGACCGTATGAGGTCTCCGGTGCCGATCTCCTGAAAAGAGATACCAAGGCGCTGTCGAAGGTAGCTGGGGTAGCGCAGATTTATCAATATTTTAAAAAGATATGAAAGAATATCAAAGTCTCGGCGACAACGAATCGGAAGCCACCCCAACTCTTTGCGATATTGAGAAACGTTGTTGAACTTGCGCAACCCGAAAATAAACTGAATCTCGAGATTCTGAAGTCGTTCGAGTTTGTTCAGTAGATCTTCGTTCGCGCTTGCCCAACTGACATCGGCGTAGTCGATTAGCGGCAGGAGAAGGGACTGTGCAAGAGTGATTTTAGTCTGCCGCGGCAGGAAGTACTGCAGCCGCCTAAGGGAGTGGAAGGACGCAAATACCCGTCTGATGACCGTGGAGACCAAGACAGCTGTCTGTCAAAAATAACCCCGAGGTTTTCCGCTTGGTCAGTAAACTCTTTTGTGATGCCATTGTACGATACAGAAATAATGGGCTTTTGTAATAAGGAAAGAGTGTGGTTCCTAAAATCATGGCTTGTGATTTGGTCGGGTTCACCAACAGCCCGTATAATGAGGCCCAGTCTTTCAAATTCTCGAGGTCAGCATTCAGTGTCTCTACAGATGAAGCTACATCGCAGGGCGAAAAGTGGCGATAAATTTGGAGATCTACAGATGATACGAAGAAGAGAGGACGTCGGAGATGGAGTTTATGAAGACTGAAAATAGAAGAAGAGAGAGAATACCACCTTGAGGCACTCCTGAGGAAAGATCACACCATTGAGTTGCAGTCTCTTCAGACTTAATTACCTCTGACGACCTCTCAGGTATGAGTCGAACCAGTTAGCAGCGTCGAAAGACACATTTAGTGAGCAAGGCATTGCTGAAGTCAAGCAGGGCTAGCACCGGGGCCAATTTCTGATCCATGGCTAGCTGTATGTCATCACTGACTTTTAAAAGTGCTGTGGTAGTACTATGCCCAGATTGGCACGGATTGAGAAGTTTGTTTAATGAAAGGTAGGAGGAGAGTTGGGAGTGAACTATGGATTCAAGGACCTTGGAGAGAATGGGTAAGATAGATATGGGCCTATAATCTTTGAAGAAGGAAGTATTGGAATTTTTGGGAAGAGTGCTTTGTTCCACAGAATTGGAAAGGAGCTATCAGATAGAGAGAAGTTGATAATGTGGGTAATTGGAGGAAGCAACTCTTCAAGGACGCTGTGGATCATTTGATGGCTGATGTTGTCGCCACCAGCAGCTTTGGATGTGATAGCTAGCACTGCCTTTCTAACTGCGCCAATTCCAACGAAACTGAAGTTGAACGGTGAGAGGCAGACTACAGCCCTCAGCCGTAGACGACGAAGAGTTGCCTCCTTAGCGGCAGGGTCCATCACGACGGGGGGAGAAGAGAAAAACTGGTTGAGACCGTTGAGGTTGACATTACCGGAAGAGGATTACTGGGACTTGCCAATACCAAGGGTTTTAAGGAACTTCCAGACCTGAGCTGGGGTGTACATCTCTATACGCTCATAGATGTGTCGTCGCTTGGCATCGTGGTACATGCGGTTGCACAGGTTACAGAGGCGTTTGAAAGTTAGGAGATTTTCGTTGGTTGAATCTCTCTTATATCGCCCTTTCGCACGGTTTCTTTTTGCCATTAATCGCTTGATGGAGTCGGTCAACCATGGGGCAGGGAGATGTTTGACCCTGACCTTTTCATTGGTGCATGCTTGTCGAACAGCCCCAGGACAAACGAGTTAAACTTCAGGATTTTGTCATCAACGGTCTCGCTAGTGATGACAGGGGTCCAATCAATACATGAGGCATCGAATTTAAGGGAGTCGAAGTTCACGCCTTTGAAGCTCCGCATATCAAGAAATTTGGCTTTGCGCTTAGGGGGCCTGACTTTGTATGAAAGATAAACCAGGTCGTGATAGGAGAAGGGGGCAGTAAGCTGGCCATGGGAAGCCACCTTGGCTGTGTTGGAGACGATCATGAGATCGAGAAGAGAGGGAGTACAGTGTGGTTGAAAGTGAGTAGCGCCAAGGGGTAGAATATGCAAGTCAAAGGAATGTAGAATAGATTCAACTTTGGCGGAGCGGGCATTATTTTTTAGAAGACAGGTGTTAAAATCACCGAGTATGAGAGAGTCACTATAGAGAGGAGTCAAGTCATTTAGTAGCTTTTCAGAAGATTCAAAGTAATCGATGCGAAGTGAGCCTTTATTCCCACCTGTTGAGTAGTTCTGTCGGCAGAACTACTGGGTTTTTTTTCCATTAGTTCTGTTCACAGAACAAATGAGAATTGAATTACTAATAGTTCTGTTCACGAACAAACTACTTCTCTGTTCCCACCTGTTTTGTTGAGTAGTTCTGTCGGCAGAACTACTGAGATTTTTTTTACCATTGGTTATGTTCACAGAACAAATGGGAATTGAATTCCTAGTAGTTCTGTTCACGAACAAACTACTTCTCTATGCAGTTTGCTATCAATTATCAAGTACTGGCCACTTGAGGTACAGATGACGCCAAACAACTTGAACAAATGACCTTGAATGTGCAGGGCCGCAGGAACCGATATTTGGCTCCGCGGTATGCGGTGCGGGGCGCGACGTGCGGAGGGGGTTTCGACTTGATGGAAGGCATATCTTATTTACCTCAAGATTAATTATTTGTTAATTCAAATAGATTCCAATGAAGCCGAAAAATGTCGCTAAATAAGTATACAGTTTTATTTTGATAGTCATATCCACAGACCACAGACAGATTTAATGGTTGGTGGATATGACTATCAAAATCAAACTGTATACTTATTTAGCGACATTTTTCGGTTTCATTGGAATCTACTTAGACTTAAGTGTGTCGTTTTTTTTGCACGTGAGTGTACATGCGCAAACTTTCCCCCACCACGTCACATTTTGCTCAAGATGTTTGGCGTCATCTGTAAGTATCTATTATTTTGTCCTGATGACAACGATGAAATTCATGTTTCAAGGGTTTCAAGATAGTAATAATATTAATCCTATATATTGCAAATTGTTTGTTCAATGAGTGAGTTTAACATAATAAAACGCGGCCGCGGGCGCGTGTTGATCGAAAATGGCTTCGAATATTACCGGCTCTCTAAATATCAAAATTTACAAACGTTATGGAGATGTGCCATGTACAAGAAAACCAAATGCAGTGGAACAGTAACCACTTCCGAAGTAATTACTTTTTAAATAAGTTGTGGTATGGTATGGGAAGGGGAAGGCGTAGGGAAAGGCCCAGAAGGAGATGGAGGGACGACCTGGATAAGCTGGATAAGTTCCTGCCTGAGTGGAACGATAAAGCTTCGGCTAGAGATGTGTGGGTTCGAACCGGTGAGGCGTTTGCCCAGCAGTGGGACACCGTGCAGGCTAAATAAAAAAAAATGGTATGGACTTAAGTTCACACACAAGGATTTGTTGTATATTTACTGCATTTTTTTATTCTAGGATGAAAAGGAAATAGTTAAACATGTCGACCATGACACTGCCTGCATTCCTGATACAAACAAAGAAGTCATGTCCGTTATAATCCACAAAAGTGTTGATGAAATGATGATAGGCAGTGAAACCGCCCCGGCAGTGTACTATCGAACCAACTGAATCATGACCCACTTGCCTGATAATTCGTTTGAAACTTTCAAACTTGTAAGATCTATCTATCTGTCAGTGTCTAATCAAATGATAACAAGTTCGTTACCAAGGAAATAAACCTTCAAGCGAATCTCGACCTACTTGCATTTAAGGGGTTTAGCAAAATAAGCTTATGGTGGGTCATGATTCAGATGGTTCGATAGTACAAGAAAATAGTGGCTGCTTTAAAAGACACGGGAATAGATATCATTAAAGAGATACCCAGCTTCAACCAAATTAAGTCGTCGATTTACAGAAGGAGATTTCTCCTTCTGTAAATTAAATGAAGTTCAGAAAATGAGCTACCTAAATGACACTGTATATGCAGTAGAAATATCTATGCCGTTTTCTAAATTTATGTTGGCAGTTTATAATGACGAGGGCGAGGGCGTCCGTATTATAATTTTTGGCACTAAGGAAGCAAGGTCTCTTCTACGCGAAAAATTTTTTTTTCTTGCAGACGGCACTTTCAAAATTTGCCCGGTATCTTTCACAGAGGTTTACACTATTCATGCAGATCTCGAAAGTTCTGAAGATACTATCAGTGTAATGCCTCTAATATATGCACTTCTTAGTCACAAAACCAAAAAAGCCTACACCACACTTTTCAGTCTAATAAAAAGACAGATTCCAGATTGGAAACCTTCCGTTTTCATCACTGATTTCGAGGAAGCCGCCATTCAAGCCATTGCTGATGTTTTCCCAAATTCCGATTATAAGGGTTGTTACTATCATTTCTCAAATAAACTGTGGAGAAAATCAAAGCAATTGGGCATTAAAGACAAACGCAAGAGAAGAATCGTGAGTTTGTGCAGCGTTCTTCCACTATTGCCCGAAGAACGTGTTATGGAAGGATGGGAATATATAAAATCCCAAGTGCTGGATTTTAGTGACAGGTGCGTCTTGGATTTGAATAAGTTTATGAAATATATGAGTTTCTGGATGAAACCTAGGCGCATCAAGTCATGGACTGCCTTTGGTCGGCGCCATCGCACAACTAATGTTGTTGAGGGCTGGCATCGTGCCATTAACGGCACGTTCAAAACCAGGCCAGCGACTGTTTTTCAGTTCCTGAAAAACATAGAAGAAAATGCATCGTTTTTTTCTGTTAAAGCCATCCAAATGGCAAATTTCAAGAAAACAGCCAAACGAAGGACAAATCAGCAGGTAGAAAACGACGCGATGATCAGAGTGTACCAAATGCAATTACTTAACGGTGACATTGGGATACCTTTGTTTTTAGAGAAAGTACGTTAATATTTTTTTAATCCTGTTATACCTAATTTATCGAGCCTTTTTTTCTGCCACAAAGTACCAGGGCAGCAAACCGTTGAAGGAGGTATTGAACACAGCATTGATAAGGTACTTACCTACATACGTTTATTTCATTGAAATCTTTGACGCGGCCACGATTGTGCCTATGCCACCCCATTGGGAAAAGATGTGAAGTTTTTGACAGATGTCAACATTTTTGAAACATGTCATCATTTTTTACAAAGCTTCACATCTTTTCCCAATGGGGTGGCATAGGCACAATATCCTTCAACGGTCTGCTGCCCTGGTAACGAGTCTATGTAGGTAGAATTTTTGTTATCGAAGAATCAAGTGTTAATTTTTGTTCATATTACAATGTGTTAAAAATAAATGACCTAAGAACTAATCAGTTTACTTACAGCGGTTTTTATTCTTAAATACACAGGATAAACTAGTATATTCTTCAATGTTACTAATGACACAAAGTAGTGTCATTTGTACCATTGATGATACAAATCAATGGTACTATAGACACCAAGGGACATAACAGTTGGGAATATCTGAGATTGAAGCAGGGTGAAAAGCATAGTCTCATAAATCACAGAACTAATGGTACAAAAAAACCCAGTAGATCTGCCGTTAGAACTACTAAACAGAACAGGTGGGAATATCTGAGATTGAAGCAGGGTGTAAAGCATAATCTTATAAATCACAGAACTAATGGTAAAAAAAATCCCAGTAGTTCTGCCGACAGAACTACTCAACAGAACAGGTGGGAGCAAAGGGAAGTGAGGGGCTATAATATACACCCAAAAGAATATTGTGGTGATGCAAGCTAATATCAAGGAAGAGATGCTCAGCCGAACCAGAGTACAGGCTTGGCGAGTGGCTAATGACTTTGCAAGGAATGTCAGAACGTAAGTAGATAACATTTAAATTACTTAGAGGGGATTGAATTATCTGGCTCATTCTTTTGATTCCTTGTGACGATCTGATAAAATCGCCTAATCTCTTGCCAAACAAAAAACTGTCTCGCTTCATATCCTTGAATTATTCCACGAAGCCCTTATCCAACATTGGTTTAGAAAGAGATCACCGTGTTTCGGTTTTGGAAAAATGTGAATCTGCTAGGAGCTTACTTGCATCACTCAGGAGTCGCAGGTGATTAGCATTATTGGCCATTTTTGTTGGCATCATCATCATCTTCGTCATAACCTTGCCCACGATACCAAGGGCACAACCAAGCTGATCTTGCTTCTTTGACACTCTTGAGACCCGGTGTCCAGCCGAATCGTTCAGCAAAGTGAATACATCTGGGTAAGAAGTGGAGTTTTCGTCGATGGACAGTTTTTTGGGAGCAAAAACTTTTTGATGATTTCATCTCTTATTTTTTTCTTGAGCCAACAGCCTCGAGAAGATCAGGGTCGACCGTCTCAGCAGAAGTCGGGCGACAGTACTAGGCACGGTACCGGGTCCTGCGCGGTCGATGGGCCGGCAGTTGGTACCGGTTCTTGGGTGACCTCAAGTCTCGCGTCCTTCTCGAGCTCGGGTTCATACTCTGGGGATGGTGGCGACAGAGAATGAGCCATATTGCAATCAACATCAAATCATCAGGAGTGGATAACATTCCGACAACGATTATAAAAGATAATGATGATATCCTTGCTAAGCCCATTATATTCCTTTGTAACTTAAGTTTTGATACTGGAATTCTCCCAACAATCTTTAAGAAAGCTGTTGTTACCCCAGTTTATAAAGCAGGTGATAAATTACAGCCAACTAATTATACACCCATTTCTCTACTATCCTGTCAGTCTAAAGTGATGGAGAAGATTGCAAATAAAAGACTTGTCTCGTTTTTGGAAAAGAATGATCTCCTAGTTGAGGGACAATTTGGATTTCGTAAGAATAGATCTACTGAAGATGCTGTTCTGCACCTTACATCTATTATAGTAAATCGACTAGAAAGGGGGGACAAATGTCTGGGCGTGTTCTTAGTTCTGAAGAAGGCGTTTGACACTGTCTTCATCCCAATATTACTCTCTAGTCTAGAAAACCTCGGAATACGGGGCCTCCCTTTGCTGTGGTTCACAAATTACCTTAATGGAAGGAGCCAGACTGTACGTGTAGAGGGTGAGGAGAGTAATCCTGACGCTTGCACTTATGGTGTTCCCCAGGGATGTACGTTAGGGCCTACTCTCTTTCTCACCTACATAAACATCCTTTGTGATAATAAGTTAATAGGAGCGGACATTTTAATATTTGCGGATGATACCGTTTTATTATACAGTGCTAAAACCTGGAAAGATGTTTTTGAAATGGCAGAAGTTGGTTTGAAGCATCTGACGGCATAGCTTGAGGATAGCTTGTTGTCTCTTAACACCTCCAAGACTAAATTTATGTTTTCGGAAAACTGATGCTACAAATCCAGATAAAAATTTCAAATTGAAAATTCATACTTATCCTTGTAATAGGTGTGCGCGTGAATTACCAGTATTACCTTTCTGTGATTGTCCTATTCTAGAACGTTCAAGCACCATTAAGTACCTTGGGGTTGTGGTAGATGATAAGTTATCCTGGATTCCGCAAATAAATTCTGTTGCCGGTCGTACTAGGAAACTTATATACGTTTTTAAGAGTCTTAGGGATGTTCTTAGTCAGGATATGTTAATACGTACTTACAAGGCGCTGGCTGTATCTGTTCTCACCTACTGTATTACTTCTTGGGGGGGTGCTGCAAAGACATATTTTATAGAGGTTGAGCGTGCACAACGGGCTCTTCTTAAGGTAATGAAAAGATTACCTTTTCGCTACCCTACGACTACATTATACAAAAAGTCCAAACAACTCACAGTCAGGAAGTTATACATTCTCCAATGTGTTTGCATATTTCACCGTAATATCCATCCAATTCCTGATCACATTGGAAAAAGGGTAGATATAGTCCCATTACCCAACTTTAGGTCTGCCTTTGCTAGAAGACATTTCTTATACAATGCACCACGTATTTATAACAAACTAAACAAAAGCAACTCTATAAGACGACATAATATTTATTCACTTAAAATATATATACACAACTGGTTTGAGGAGTTTGACTATGAAGCAATTGAGCAATTATTTAACTATGCATCTTAAATCTTTACATTTCACGATCACGCACACACTCACACACACGCACACACCCTTACACACACACACACACACCCTCACCCTCACACACACACCCTCATGCATATACACACGCAGGTCACATAAGGAGTCTTAATAACTTTCTTTTTACTTAACATATTTTTGTAAATACTTACCTTATTTTCGTGTTTTCTTTACGCTAACATGTTTACAAACGATCTATGTAACTGAGTTAAGTAAATACTGAAGCCTGTAACACAGTGTATACTACCACATGCTTCAGGGTTACTGTAGATTTAAGACATTGTATTATGTTAAAAAATAAATTATTATCATTATTATTATTATTATTATTATCAAATCACAAATGAAGAAAAAAATATATATGTGGGTAATACCTCGTATTAACTCGCATTTTTATGATACTGGTAAATATCTCGTATCTCGTGGTAGATCATGGCATAGTTACTTAATTCACAATAGATCAATAATATGTATATCACTTAGCGAACAAAGGAATGTCGTCATCATCTGTGTTTTAAAAATAACAACGATGACGACTTTTTGCCAGGTTTTCTTCGAACTTTTTCATTTTACGCACCCAACGATGTTCCGTTGACTTACTTGCTTTCCTTATAGGCATTTGTAATAGAAAACCGAAGAAGTATCAAAGTTTTAAAATTAATTATTACTATTTGCGTGTTGCGTGAGCGAACGGACAATAATGAAGACTTCCCCGCGTTGGTGGGCGTTATTCATTGGCATGTTGCATTTACGCAATGTGCCAATAACACAGATCTTAATAAAATAATCGATAGTAATTTCATCGTAGTCGATTAAAAACGAACATGTTTCAAGTTTTAACTTGAACAACGTTATATGAAAATTATTGAATCTTTGTTATATTTAAAAAATATGTCACAATAAATTACAAGTTTTACTGAAATCAAAACTATCGATGACTGTTATTGTGATATAATGAATATTGAGATCCGATACCATTGAAATATTCGATTCTATTATTTTTAACACAATGGTAAAAGTAGCACAGGAATATTTTATCTGACCTGACCTTTCCCTAATCCCTCACGATCTGCCATTATAAAAAAAAAGTTTTGTTTACGTTGTTTGATTACTGTATAGTGGTAAAAGTATAATTCAAAGTAAAGTTTTTTTAAAGCATTTAATTTAAATTTTCCTCATCGTCGGTGTGAAAAGTTGTATGTGTCACTCAGGAGCAAAATTATTTTCGTCATGGGCACGTCATTCGTTACGCTCAGGATTCTAACTTAGAATCCCTCATTACGCTCAGGATTCTATCGTAGAATCCTTCCCTTCACTCTGGATTCAATGTACCGCCCTCGCCGTAAATACATATTTTTATTCCCTTGTGACACAAATAACTATTTTGGTTCTCGCCTTAGAGCCCTTTATTTTAAGACCCCACGTCTTGGATAAAAAAAACGCCTGCACATTCAATAAAGCGCATAAATAAGACATTTTATTTTATTTTGTGTTCCCAGTGACACTTGTGCCTTCAAGACTAATCTAATAACGTTTCATTTATCAAAATTGGCTGAGCCGTAGAGTAATAACAAGGGCACTCGGGGACAGACATACATATTCATACATATCAAACACATAACCCTCCTCTTTTCCACTTCACTGCAATCGGTTAAAAGAGAAATCCAACCATTTCACAAGGTTTATACCAGCCAGTTTTTATACTCTATAAACTTTTTCTAAAGTAAAAGCGATAAATAATCCACGTAACGTAATCTTGTCATCCTAATCTGATTCCAGCGCCAATATCCTCGGGCCGCGCTGTACGTCGTAAAAATGAAAACTCACCAAGTTTTCCGCCCCCAAAGCAAAAATCTCGATGAAATTCTAATTTGATTAGAAAACTGTAGGATGAGGGCGCAGAGAGGCGGTGTGTACAAACAGAAACACCTTAATCCTAACATTTTTGTACCGTGTGAGTTGTTAACAGTGTGTATGTTTAATATTAATTAAAATATAAAACGTGTAGTTTAGTTATCTTTACGCACTCGGACTGCAAGAAAAGATAGTAGGTTGCGAGGAGATTTTTTTACATTATATTTTAATTCACTTGCCGCACCGAGCTAAGCTCGGTCGCTTTTGAACTAATCATTGATATTAATAAAATAAAATATTAGTTTAAGCCGTTGTAATTTTATGACGAATAAATACCACTAGTGTCTCTGTGAGCTGTAGACTTGGCGAGTATGGTGGTGAAAAGATAAACTTCTTATAAACAAAAGTTTGAATGCACCTCGTTACCTATATTAAGTATGAAAGTACCGATTCAACACTTCCAGTCATTGCAATGGAAATTTTCGTCGCAAAATAAGCTTGTAGGCACGTTGTAATCGCAGTGTGGTAACCATGTGACGGTGTTACAAAGTCTACACATAAATTTTGTGTGTCGTAACAAAAACATTATACATAAAATGTATCATAGGGTGTCGATATTAAGTGTGCAACACTGATTGCAACACTGACTGAGCCAACACTGATTTAACATAACTGTGTACAGACAAATTGCTCGTTAGTCACACAGTTCCGTAACTGTTTCAAACAGTCAAACACTAGTGTCTGTCAAACCAACACCTAATGCGACGAAGTGAGCAGTGAAATCTTTAATTACATTTTGGTTATAATGAAATTATAAAAAGTGAAGGAAAATACACAGACGATAAAATCTGCAACAATGCTTTACCGCCTCAGTCAATTAAACATATCCAGCAGGGATAACTTTCTCCGATGCTTCCCTCTCCGTATCAAAGCACGCCGTTGGAAACGTTACAAAAGAAGAATTACATAAATTTTAACATTTCTTGGAATATTTTATCAATTTCCTAGCATTTTTGGGTAAATATGAAGTAATCTCTTGTTTTTTATGCAATACCATTAGCAAGCTATTTAAGGCACTACGTGCTTATTATGCTCTAAGGCCCATTGCTGTAAATCTCCTTGCAATGTTAGGAGGAATTGTAACTTTTCCGGTTCATCATTGCCTGATATAATTGACATCTCAGGAAGAATTGTATCTGAAACGTCATCCATTCTGATTACCAAATGATTAAAATATTTGTTTTAATCATTTGGTAATTTGGTCAGATTTACGAATTGCTGAAAGATGGCTTCAATGAAGGGAAGTTTGGTGATGGAGACGTCGATGGTAAAGATGGTAATGAGAAGGTAATTTGTTGATCATCACGGGATCTATTATTATCTTTATTTTCCAACAGTGATAGAGATAAGTTCTGATCTTCGTAGGTCAAGTCGCGGTCATCCTTGGAAGTTGGTACGTATAAATCTTGATGTTCATTATATGGTGCCGCAACATCATCTTGATCGTGTGCAGAAGAGTCAGAAATATTTAACATCTCAAGGGACGAGGCTATTGAAGGGGCTTCAGATGACAAACCAAGTTGGTTGAAATAGGGCAACGCATCTACGTCAATTGCAGGGTCGGATTCTCCACTAACGTCAGAAGGCGCAATTTTTTGAGGGACAAGCGCCAACAAATGCTTCGATTGCGCATTTTGAAATAAAAAAAATGCAAGTAAAATGCAAAAATCAAAGAAAATGTAAAGAAAAATATAGGTATACAGAGGAAAATAAGTCATAACCATTTGTGTATAGGCGTTAGTAGATGTATAGTGATTTTGTTTAAAGTACATAGAAAGGATAAACATATCCAAACAAAGCACTTGCACCACCACATACCCGTATTATCATTCCCAACGTTATTTGTTAAAAATGCTGACCATGTATTTAAATCATACTTTACGTATACTCTCCGAACTAGTTATCTCACCAATGAAGAACGGAATGTCATGTTAACAATACTTTACGTTATGTGTCCGAACTAGTTTTATCACCAATTAATTACGTAAACAATATTTTACGTTATCCACTTGCTCATCTAACGTTATGATGATGTCGAGTACAACTATTCCTTGGGAACGAATGGTATTTGATAGCTTAAACGTCCTTAAACAAAAACGAACAATATTTCCTTCAAATTGAGATCCATGGCACCAAATAAACAATTTATACCTGTAATATATCGCAGAGCGCGTTGTTGCTCGCTAATATCAAATTTAGTGTTGCCTCTGGATTTAAATATTGTTACTACCATTAAGGATTATACAAGGAATTTTAGCAAAATAAAAAAAAATAAGCCCAAAGAAAAACAAGCCTCTAGATTTAGTTGATTGGATAATAAAGTATCTAATCAAACTAAGGGCTAAAGACTTTTAACGAGCTTTTGTTGATGAAATGTTCCAATTAATAAAAGAAAAATTGGAGATAAATGGACGAATCATTAAAATAAGGATTTGTTGCTTCGTTTGCCCCAGCAATGTGATTTGTTAAAAGTAAGTAAACAGATATATAGTAAATAACTCAGATACCATATTACATTTAGGAGTGTGACTATACTTATGAATACGGATTAAAAACACAGCTGTTTCATTCAAAAGCTCAATACCAACAAGACTAAGATGTATGAAACAGCAGTTTTTTGTAACTTAGTTGGCCCCATATTCATCTCTGACTGACCATTTTCGGTCATGGTCGATGGTCCTGTAGTAAAAGTTATTTCTATTCACCATACCCTGTATTTATTATAAATGGCACCTATATGTATTGCAATAAATAATGTATGTACTCATTAAAAAGGATTTATATAGCGCGACACAGTTGTTTATCTGAACAAACAAAATCACAAGTTGAAAATCGCATATATGAATTACATCAGATGAAAAATACTAAGCCAGTTCTTAAATATCCCCAAATGAAGCATGCAAACACTGAGAGGAGAAGCAGTATATAGCAAGGTTGTTCTCAGAAAAATAAATTTTCTTTGTTGCATATATAAGATAAGTGGTTTTTGTGCATAGAAAATTATGCATTAGAAATACAGTACGGTAAAATGATTAACAAAAAAGTCAGAATATCCGGAAAAAGAATTAGACAAACTTTTGCTTACTTTGAAAGAACTCTGAAATCTCGACATGTCAATATACAATATATTCCACTAAAAAGGTTCATGACAAGATGGACGGGAAATTTATGATGTGCCAAAAATTTTATGTTATTTTTTTCCGTACGGCGTCAATATCTTATAAAATAAAAATGGAAAAAAACTAAAGTTTTTTTTTATTAACTTGAATTTCCTCAACACATTGTTTTGTTTGCTCATAATCTGGAAAATTTAATTTAATTAGACACAAATGGAACTCGGCACACAAAATTAATGCCCGTGGAGTAATTGCAGAAATCACCAATAATACATACATAATATTAATAACAATAACATTCATGTGGATCCAAAATAGGTCTTATAGGGTTTTACTTCATTAAGATTCAGATTGGTTTAATGGCATAAATGTGGATACACTGATTGTTAAATGGTTATAAGCATAGCACATTTTTACAAACAAGGAAGGAAACAATTACAAAAAAAATATGTATGACTAACTAAAACTGCGAACTCACAAAACACTAAAATAATACTTCAGTCAAATTACACATTTTTTTTTTCATTATGCACATCATATCATTCATAGGACCCACAGAAACCATGTAGGTTTGATCGTGGATCCGTGCTTACACTAACTTAAATATTTGATATGAGTAAGTAGGTAGTACTTAATTATTATTGCACTAACTATTACAAAACTAAATAACACATGAACTATTTAAAAGTAAGGGCAGGGTTAGGGAGGGACTAGGGAGGAAAAGTATTTTTTAAGTCTATAATTAATATTTTTTGGTGAAAGTGAATTAATAACATCTGTGGGAAGACTATTTATTAATCGCGGAATCATATAGGCGCGCGTCCAAGTGCCGTAGAAGTTGTTTGCGCGTGTGCTGGTTATATTACCTTTGTGTGATTTATTTTTTGCTGAAAGCAATTGTCGAAGAAATCCTCTTTAAGTAAAAGATACTATAGTTTGGTGTGAATAGGTAGTGTCGTACAATATGTGAAAAGTTTATATTCATTTCCAGAGTATTCGTGCCTGATGTTTTGTGGTACAATTAATTTAAGGAGTTTGGTTTGTAGGGATTGTATTTTTGCCAGAGGCAATTATAAGGAGAGAGACATCTTCGGGAGTAAAGTAAAAGGCTTGAGACGCGCGCAAATACGCGACTAGACTAGACTACTTTATTATAGGATATACTAAGCTTATATACAACTTACTACAAAACTACGTGATGAATATAAATATACCTTATCTGAGACAGTCGTCAACTTATCTTAACATTACGTGGAAATAGATATTTCCGCATATATGTGGCGGGCGTATGTGCCGGCACAGATACTCCCCCCTTTAGGGAAAAAAATAAATGAATGTACTTATAACAAT
Source organism: Argyresthia goedartella (assembly GCA_949825045.1). Taxonomy (NCBI): domain Eukaryota; kingdom Metazoa; phylum Arthropoda; class Insecta; order Lepidoptera; family Argyresthiidae; genus Argyresthia; species Argyresthia goedartella. The sequence continues at coordinate 3,483,981 of OX463823.1, read as the reverse complement.
GGAAAAAATCTAAGTTAGATAACATAACCAACTATCAACTGCAATAATAACTAGTAGTATTTTAATAAACATAAAACCAGATCTTAATTGTGCATACTTTAACTTAATCTATTTTTATATATAAGGAAAGTCACTGTTAAATAAAACTAGATAGTAATAGCGCATATTTCAACTTAATCTAAAGGTAATTCTTACACGAATCTAGAAAAATAAAGGAACTACGGTTATGTGAACTCTACATAAGTTTAAAGAATTACTTAATATTTACAGGCTTGCTTATTTACAAGTCTTGTGTCGGGCCGCACACTACATAAAATAAACTAAAAACTGGAAAACAGAAAAACACTAGGAAAATGGGGCTTCGCGGTTAGTAAACTAACCTAACCTATAACTGGAAAAGATCCGCAGGAGAGTCGTCTGATGCTGCAGCCGCCCTTATTTTTCAGGAATCGATGAGTCAATTTACATCGCACGTCGTTGAAGTTGTAATCACTGTTTGTTTATAATTGCGACCGTACCTACACAAGGATGATTGTGCTGAATCAGCGTCAGCATTAAATCTGTAACCTTGGCTGTAGGCAGTCAATCATCTCGTACGTCATGTGTACGTGCGTGCTCTTCACTCTTGAGTGAATATTACGTTGTCGATTGATGAAATTTGTGTGCCTAAAACCTTAGGATTTGGCAACATAGGGCACATCTTGTACACCAATCGTTTATATATATATTTATCTCTCTCTCTCTTCAGTGATTTGATTATTCTTTGTGCGATGTTCTTCCTGGATGATTTCAATATTCGTTGAATTAGGTATATTGATGATGTTTTAATACTCTTCTGGGGGCTGGAACGGCTTCCTATGACTTGAATTTGAAAAAGCTGCTTGCTGTGAATGAATTTGCCGACGCGTTCGTTTCTGCTGGTGCGAGCTCCATTTTGATAAATCAGCAGTCGGCTGATTATCGGTTCATTATTCTTGCGGTATCTTGAGTTCGATGCGGGAAATCTTCAGTTGAAATCTTTTGGCTTCTGGTCCGTCATGGCTTGCTTGATGTCGTCTTGGTTTGGGTGGGGTCTTGATTATGTCAAAACGAAGTCGGGGCTCGGCGATCTTGGACGAAGTGCTATTGCTTGCACTTCTAAGGTGGCAGCACACGGAGTTTTCTTCGCGGCTGGGTCCAAGCTGCTATTACCGAAGGTTGCTGATGTTCAGGAGTTGGGTCACCACTTTGCCAGAGGCAATTATAAGGAGAGAGACATCTTCGGGAGTAAAGTAAAAGGCTTGAGACGCGCGCAAATACTAGACTAGACTAGACTACTTTATTATAGGATATACTAAGCTTATATACAACTTACTACAAAACTACGTGATGAATATAAATATACCTTATCTGAGACAGTCGTCAACTTATCTTAACATTACGTGGAAATAGATATTTCCGCATATATGTGGCGGGCGTATGTGCCGGCACAGTATTGGATCCAAGCAAGTTCTGTGAGTGCGTCCATAGCTTGAGAGGCCATACGATACTATGGAGTCGAAGAGTGCATGATATAGCATTAATCTTGTTTTAAATTGAATGCGGTTTCTAATTATATAAAAGGAAGCAATGAGTCCCCTAAGCTTGTCACAGACCCGTTGGATGTGGGGACCTCAATTGAATTTTGCATCAACCATGAGGCCTAAGTAAGTGTGTTTGTCAACTATTTCTATAGGAGAGCATTGACAATTATTTTTATTGTGCTTACAATCATGTGTAGCGCAATCAGCTCTGTTGGATGAGTTCCTTTCAAATATGGCGATTTAATGTGAATCAATTTTGTCTTTTGCACATTAAGGGCCAGGCGCACATCGTGGCACCACTGACACAGTTATCAAAGTCATATTGCAGGCCTTGCAGTGCAAGGTCTATATTATTATCTGCTATAATCAGACATGTGTCGTCTGCAAACAGGTACGGGGTGCTGAAGCTCTGATTAAAAATAATAATTATACAATGTCATATAAAAACAAATTCAAAACAATCATAATAATAATTAACTAAAAAACACAGGTACAACGTATCCTGAGTCAGATTAAAATTATGAATAAAATTATTCATTTCGAAATATAAAATAGCACCGCTGTGATGACACGTTGAATTAAATAAATGAATATTCATTCTATGCACAGATTTGTTCTGTAGTTCTGTCAAATTACAAGCGTATGGAAAATTGCATAGTTTAAATTTGCATTGCATCGTACTATTTAAGTCTAGAAGTGTTTCAACACTTTTATTCAAATCATTCCGACTAATGTTTGAATGATTTCCCACTATGATTACAATAGTGCTATACTCATTATAGATACCACGACTAATTATCTTCACAAGATCTATAAATGGACATCAAATGTTCGTTACTTTTTTGTAAAGCCGGTAATGTAGTAGATGCCCAAATCCTGCAGCTAATTTGTCGGAGAACAATAGAGTTTTTCTCTGAGCACTTATTATGGTAGTTGGCGGTACAAGAGTGGAGGTGAGTGGCGGGACACACGTGTTGAAGTGCGGTGCGATGCACGTGCCGGTGGGTGGCGCGGCATTTGCGGCAGCGAGTGTCGCAACGCGCGTAACGGCGAGCGGCCTTCGAGGCAGCGAGCAGCATGACACACGCCTTAGCAGGCAGCGCAACACCCGCGACAGTGAGCGGCGCGGCGCTCGCGCTGTTGAGCTGCGAGGTGCCTCCTCGTTGACGCTGGCGGCGCTGTTTTTTGTTCAGGACAGCGGTGGACACTGTAACACTCATGTTGATGGGGATCAAGACCAGAGTTTGTGATGTGGGCTCGTCCTCCTTGCTGGTCTCATCCTCCTCGTACTCAATTAGAAAGCCCACCAATTCCGCGTTCTAGCGTTGTAGCTGAAGTAACTCAGACGTCACGGCTCTGAATTCGGCTAACTCGCCAAAGAACAGAGAGAGAACATTATAGTGCATTTGCCAGGTCACGTAGATGTTGAATTTCTACCCGGGCATCAATTAGGTTTGACTGTAAACCTATTTTTTTTTCCCGGAGCTCTTGCAATAAGGAGATTCTTGTTATTCTCTTTGGTTGCCGTTTTAAGGCTATTTTTTGTAGTTTTACATTCCCTCTAGTTTTCTTAATTAATTTATTTAATTTTAAATATTTTTATTTTTTCTGCTGCTTGTCTGCATGGTTTGAAGGATAGTGCTTACTTAGGTCGGCTACTTCTAGTTCTTTTTGTATTCTTTTCCTATGCACATCAACTTCAAGTTTGCCTCATTGAGTTGGTATTGGAGGAATTTACTGCGGTCACAAGCAGAAGCAAGGACGGTGCGCAGGGTGTCAAAAAAATCCACTTGTTTTTCTAGTTGTTGAATCTCACTTGGCGACTTCTCGTGTGTTTCTCGCAAAGTAGATACACTATCTCTTAGCTGTGAGTTATTGGCTTTCAAGCTTTTAATTTCAAAATAATTTTCATTGCGCTCTTCCAGTAGCCTGTGGTTTAATTTTTCCATCTCGGTTTTTTCTGCCTGCTGCAGTATTCTCCGCTTAGCACTAATGTGATAGTTCCTAATTCCCTATTTAACTATTCTAAGTCAAAGACAGTCAAGTTTCAATTAAATTTAAGAAGTTTTAGTTCAGGGAGTAAGCTTCCTGGACTAATGAAAGTTATACTCAATTATCTAACAATAAGCAAGCGCTGATCAGTTGTGAAGTGAATACCTGATATGACTCTAGAATTAGCTTCAAACTTACACTATATTCACATGAATTACCAAGGTCTAACTTGATAGGTATGATATAAACAACGTCAAAAGTTCATACTTCCACAGATTGTCAAGTGCTAAGAGACAAATTAAAAGACACCGCGGTGTGAGAATGGACGTTTCTCACAATAGTGAGAGTTGGGCAGTATCTAGTGTATTGGCATTGCCTAATAATATAGTTAAGGTTCAAGTTGTACACTTGTAAAATATGAATAATAGAAAGCAATAACAAGCACAGCTGTTTTTGACGAGTTGCCTCGGGTAGTAGCCTTGAGTTTTCGGTTGTGACTCGGTACCCGAATCACAGGGATATGGTACCACACGCACAGGGTCGGACTCAGGGGCAGGATCGGGTAGGGTCACCAGTACAGGGACGTACTCAGGGTGACGACGAAGACTTTGTTCGGGGGAACACCGCTAGTGGTTCTCCGACCTACCAGGGCGCCGCGTATGCGCCGCGCCGTCATGGGCGGCTGTCAGCGGACACCTTCCAGCTTTGCACACGCGGCTTGGATGCCGCCTCGGGTGTCACCCCGCTTGTCACCACCTCCGTGTACTTATAGGTTATCGCCCCTGCTCAAGGAGCGTCCGCGGCTGAACATCCGCCCTCCCTCTTGGAGGGGGTCGTGGGGTGCGATCAGAGCCGGAGGCGCGCGGGCCGTATGAAGCGATGTGGGAGTCACTCGCATATAGCGACCTGCCTGCTAGAAGCGACCAGGCAGCCTGGGGCCGCGGGGGTCCCTGCTAGGAATTCATGGCCCAACCATGTGTTGCCCACCAACCAGAGACAGCGGTATAGGCCATCGCCTCTGAGCTTGTTTGGGGTTCGGATGGCAAAACAACATGCGTTCACGCCCCTTTGGTCTCCGGTGTCCAGGGCTGTTTTAGGTCGAAAGATTTAGGGAAATGGTTGGAGCATACGGTGTGCGCACTGACTATAGCCAGATTGTTTGATGGTTGATTATTTCTACATGTTTGTTGTATATCCAGGGCGGTTCATCTCGAGCTCGTTGCTGACCTCTCGACTTAGGCCTTTCAGATTTACTTGGACAGATTTGTTTCCTGAAGGGGACTACCAGCTTGTAGATGCAAAACGATACTGACGAGAGTTAGGTTATGTTTTCAATTTTCATATGGCGGATATTGAACGGCCATCTCCCGTCGGGGTGTACAGTGGACCTTCAGTCCTCCTGGTAACCCCGACTGGGGTGGGATTTTTTAAAGTAGTTAAGTCAACTAGGACGCATTTAGGGCGTATGGTAGGTCAGACCGCGCTGACTTTTGTAGAATTCGCGACGTTTTTTTGTAAGATCGAAGCCGATCTCAACTATTGATCATTTATTGATAGGACTGCCACTTAACGCGCTACCCGAGCACCCTTTCGAGGAAGTGAAATTATATCGCTTGTCAAGATGATGTTGCAGCACTCAGGATTTCTTGAAGCGTTGGCTGCTCGAGTATCTGCACATCTTCTAACAGCGCCTTAAATGGACTGACAAACTAGTCCCCCTAGTATTGGTAACCATTGTTTACTTGTTTCCTGGAAGGTATGGGACCCCCCAGTTTGCAGAGGTTCTAGTCGGGGACTCAGTACTCCAGCGAGCGGTTACCGCGTTGTATCACCTGCCCGTAGATTGTGGGACAGGTTGGGGACCTGTCCGGGCGGGTGACTGTTTTGGACCAAACGGCCCTGTCTGCGATTTCGTCACGACTAGTGTACATCGGAACGCACCCTACGATTAAGTCTGTGATAAATTAAAAATTTGGCTTCCGTTCATCAGTGTATGACAGTCAGACGAAAAAGAATATAGATCTTGGAGCTTATTATTTTGCCGTGCCGTGATGAACAGCCTCGCGCGTCGGTCGCAGCTGATTGAACAATATTTGTACAACGCCGGGATACGTGTAGTTTATGAATTATTCCTTTGTTTTGAGCCGATAGCTGGATAGGGATGCCGCCATTCAACCACAAGTTTGTTTGCTCAAAGTCAGCGCCGCGGTCGGCCGAAGTGCAGTTTTCGGGTTGGGTCTTATATAAGTCACATTGAAATTTGAAGATTGGAGTACTTAGGTGGTTAGGGGGGTCCTTAGCTATCCTCTGATACCATTTTCTGATTTAGAAAACATCATTTTGGCACTTTAATTATAAAATATGTTTACGCGATTTTTACAACTTGGCCAATCTGGCACCCCTCTAGCCGGAGCAGAAGCATCCCCGAGCATGTCACATCAGAACCAAATTGGTTGATTTAGGTCACTTGCTGTTTAAAAACTAAAGATAGGTTTGTTAGGTTCACACGTTACATCAGACCCGGGAGCCGGAGCGAAGCGGAGCGGAGCGAGGTGACCCCCTACTCTTGGCAACCCCCCCTCTAACCCCTCTCCTCCTCCAACGAAATCCAAAAAATGTAGGCATTTTCTTCAATCTTTGGACCTCCATAACATGAAAACTAATGGTTTCCTAAAAGGGGGGATAGGTGGGGGGAAATGGGCCCGCAATCGTGACCGCCGCCCTGAGATAATGTAGTGTTATGCTACTTACATGCTATTCTTGCTTCCTATCCCTTAGCTCCAGCTCCACCATCAGTCCTTTTTGTTTGTCCTTCAGGGTGCTTGCTCTATTACGCTGGATACTTGGTGAGCTGTGCAGCTTATTATTTGTTTTCACCTTTATTTCCATAGGACCCTGTAACGTTTATACCATAAGAACATGTTAACAAATCATTTTCGTTCTGCATTTTCATGCTATCAGCATTTCTAAATCGATAGCGAAGGGGCTTACCTTTGGTGACCTTGTTTTTGGCTTTCTCCGAAACTCTGCAATCTCGGGCTTCGTGCGCGCTGGTGCGCTACTTTTTTATATACATTGTTACTTCATTTACTTCATGGTTTTATTGTTGGTTTTCCGAGCCTGAAACGAAACTTTGACATTGGTTGACATCTTTGTTTATCTGGTTGTCATGGCAATGTCCATTCAAACTCGTTAGCGGTCTGATATGTTTACTTCAATACTTTTACAAAAATACTCTTTCTCTCTTGGCCACTCACAAAAATTACGTTTAATTTAAATAATTTTTAGAACTCTCCAAAAAGGGTATAAAAGCGGAACATTTCTGAAATTCTGGAGTCTCCAGTCAGCTTCTGAACTGGAAGTACCAGTTAAAGGCCTTATCCCGGGGTCGCACTACCCCGGGATCCTGCGAGCCTTCAAACTCCCTCAAAACCTTCAAATAAATCTTCAAACAACGGGATTCTGCGAGCCGTGCCTACGCCGCTACCGTTCCTACAACGAAGATTTCTACAACGGGATTCTGCGAGCCGTGCCTACGCCGCTACCGTTCCTACAACGACGATTCCTACAACGGGATCCAGTGAGCCGTAGCTACAAGTACGCCGCTACCGTTCCTACAACGACGATTTCTACAACGGGATCCAGCGAGCCGTAGCTACCAGTACGCCGCTACCGTTCCTACAACGACGATTTCAACAACATCTACAACTACAAACACGCCCGCAACCTGGTCATCACCCCACTGGTCTACTTCTCTTCGTGTTCTCCGCTTCCTTCTTTCTATACAGACATCTGTATTTTATAAAACCTGTTTCACCTCATTCATCTTCATCTTCCTCTCATTTTTTTAAACTAATTCATTGTAAATAACCAATAAACTGACACTCTAAATTTTATCCTGGTTGTTGTTTTCTGTTAGGTTCTGTTAGGTTCGTATCCTCACACGACATTTTTCAACAACATCTACAACAACAAATGCACCTGCATCCTGGTCATCACCCCACTGGTCTACTTCTCTCCGTGTTCTTCGCTTCCTTCTTACTATCCAGATATCTGTATTTTATAAAACCTGTTTCACATCTCATTCATCCTCATCTTCGCATCATCTTTTTTTAGACTTCACTGTAAATAACCAATAAACTGTCACTTTAAATTTTATCCTGGTTGTTGTTTCTGTTAGGTTCTGGGTAGGTTCTTGTCCTCACACGACAAGGTTCTCTAACAGATATATTGTAACGAGTATAAAAGGCATGAAAAATAATAAAAGGTTCAATGCTGTCGTACGGGGGGATACACTGCGCTATTATATATTTTTTTGCTGATGACAGTTCTTGTAGTGATCAAAAAATCGATCGAGGTGATCTCATTAATTTTTTTGAAAGTTACCTAGGAAATAATGAATTAAAGAGTGTGAAATTGAAGTTGTTAAGGGCACCAGTGAGCATCAATATACCATGTAGACTAGGTACAATCTTAATTCAATTAAAATATTTGTGTAAGGTACATAATAATTTTCTTATAGCATTGATGTCAAAAATAATACGACTAGTTATTGCTGTTAAACAATGTATAAATAGACAAATAGATTATTTATTATTATTACATTACAATTTATTCCATAATAACAATTTAAAAAAATCGGTTCGGCAGCAAGTACCGTACAAGCAACTTCTCTTGAGAAGAATTCTTTTTTTTAGAATAAAAGAATTTAAAGAATTTTCACGAAAAAGATGACGTCATAGTGGGTCCGCCATTTTGAATTTTAAAAAACTGATGAAAGATTCGAAACCAGCACCCTCAAAAACCCACATCTACCCCTCAATACTTGGAATTACATACAAAATTAACGTTGCGTGTTCAAAAAAGTCAGTTTTTTACAAATAAAAAACGAACCGCTGGACCGATTTTTTCTAGACTCCTTTCAGATCTAAGTCATGACGTGGCGTATCGATTGATATGGTCATCAAAGCGATTCGGTCCAGTAGTTATTGAGAAAACGAATTCCATAATTTTGATCACGTACATACGTACGTACACACACACACACACACACACACACACACAGACATCACTCTAAAAATGATTGCAAATGATTCTCCAGGTCTTAAAACGTAAAGAAAACACAAAATTACCTATTTCAATTTTCAGACCTATTATAATAACTTCTCAAGAGAAGTTAACAACAAAACCGACCTAGTTATATACACCCGCGAGCATTAAACTGGAATCACTTCATCGCGGGTTGCTCAAGACAAGTTTTTGCCTTTTTTATGCAATGTATTACAAATTATGGCATATCATTTGAAAGGTAATTTTATTAGCTTTCAAATGATATCAAAAATATTATAAATTAATGAAATTTCCTACCTAAATAAAGGTAATTGTTGCAAATTGTTAAAGTTGTAGATGTCAAAATGAATACGAGGATTATGATAAGATATGTTTTTTTTATTTACAGTATGTAATTTATCCCCTCTCAATATTTTGTATTACCCCCCCTGGCCCTAATTACTGCTTGTAAACGGTTTCTCATTGACCGAATGAGTTTTCTGACGGAATCTTGAGGAACTTCCTGCCACACTTCGATTAAAGTTAATTATAAATCTTCTAACGTCGTCGGAGCTGGATATCTTCCTCGTACCCGTCTTTTCAGCTCGTCCCACATATGTTCAATGGGGTTCAAGTCAGGACTGAGGGCTGGCCAGTCCAGTGTGGAAATCCTGACTTCTTCCAGGTACAGTCGAGTCGTTGCAGCGGTGTGGCAGCGGGCATTATCGTGCATTAGCAGGAAATGTTCACCAATAAACCCGGAGTAAGGGAGCACATGGTCTTGTAGAATGTCGTTGATGAATCTTTCCGCGGTTAGACCCCCTCCCCGACCTCCTCCAGGTACGAATATCAGCTCCGTTTTTGCTTCTATAGAAATCCCCGCCCATATCATACAGGACCCGCCCCCGTATGCAATTGTTTCCGAAAAATAGCATTGTGCAAATCGCTCCCCCGGTCTCCTATAAACTCTCTGTCGACGGTCGCTACCATGCAGGCACATCCTTGTTTCGTCCGAGAACAGGAGTCGGCTCCGTTGCTCTATATCCCAATCTAAGTGATCGCGAGAAAATTGAAGCCGGGCTTGTCGGTGCGCTGGAGACAATTTGGGCTGGCCTTCTTGGGGTTAAATTCGCTTCTTTGAGTCTTCGCCTCGCTGTCCACTCGCTAACAATCTTCTCTCGAACATCTCTGAGCTGCCGTTGAACATCGACGCCGGTTAAGTGTCGATCTCGGAGAGATGTGGTGACAATAAATCGGTCATCTCTCACCGAAGTGCAACGCTGTCGTCCAGATCCTGGTCTCCGGACAAAGTTTCCAGTCTCCCGGAACCTTGTATACATGTTCGAGACACAAGACTGACTAAGATGAAGCTGTCGAGCGATGGTACGCTGAGACAACCCTTGCTGGATTAGGATGACGATTTGAGCGGCTTCTGCACGTGTGGTTTCCATTTTCTTTCAGATTCAGTGCTCCAGTGACGTGAAATATTGGACTGATGACATATTTTTACGAATGCTCACTTTTTATAGGGTCTCAGGACTTCAAAAGAAAACAGTGTTTTGTTGTAAAAAAAAATGATTTTATTTTTACGTTCCATGACATAAAGGAAAAAATCTTTTTCTGTAACATTAAAAGAGGTCGATAGCTAATAAAATTACCTTGTCATGCCATAATTTGTAATATATTGCATAAAAAAGGCAAAAACTTGTCTTGAGCAACCCGCGATGAAGTGATTTCAGTTTATAACATAAACACAACTTAAAATTTTGCAGTAGTACCTGTGTGTAGTTATTATTGTTGTAGTAGTACCTGTGTGATAGACGCCTTTGAAACGTAAGACTGGTCAAAACAAAAGTACCAGTTCTGTATTTCCACTTTCCAGTAATTTTATTTCCTTAATATATAAATATCCTTTTCCCTTTCTTATGTAGATAGTACATTGATATTATGACAGTTTAGCCAAATATGTTTGATATTTAAACTTCCGTTTCCTTTCGAATATTATATTACGTAACATAGCGTCACGCATTTTCCCATACGGTGTGGAAGAGGCACACTTGTGCCCACTTTGAGCAAGATATTCAATACTCCATTGTTGCGTAACAGGGGGCTACGCCATCGCCGCGTCTATGGAGTACTGAAGGTTTCCTCACGATTTTTTTGATCACCGTTAGAACGTCCGTATAATGTACTTAAGATAAATTAATTTTCTCATTGTTACATGGTCAGGAATCGAACCTGCATCTCATGTGTGAGAAGCAAGCGTGAAACCATTAGACCACGGAGCTCTTATTTTCGAATATAAATTTTCTATATTTGAGTGAAAATCGCACGTAACTTCCGTTGTCTGTTTGTAAAATAAGGCGGATGTGAATATTATTTGAAAGGGGATTATTTATAAGAGCTGCTGGATCGATTATCTGTTTGTTCGTTATGACCATATGTGATGATAACTAGCGACGAGAAAACTCTGTTCGTCAGAAATTAAACAAAATTATAATACTTCTGTCTCTTAATCCGAACTCGTTGTCTCTTAATCCTAACTCGAAGAAAAGTTTTATAAATAGTTTAATATTGCGTTCAAAGCGTCCATTGACCACTTCAACAACCAACCTGAGTAAATAACTTTTCTTTTGTTATTTGACTGCTCTGTAGGCAATTGAGTTTGACCAGAATCCCGAAATCCTAATCTTTCTAATATTGTTTTCCCTATTCCGCGAGCAAGGGGAAACAACTGCCTCGCTGGTGCCATTTTAATTTTGCCGCGTTGTACAAACAAACATAGGTACAGATGTATTGAATAATCCTTTCCTATCGGCAAAACTCGGAACAACGATAACACCCGAATGGTGCCGATGTGTCTATGAATTACTGTATTATTAAATTACGTGTAGGTATCAAATAAATCGCATACTTTATTTATCAATGTCAAATGTCAATGTCAATGTCTCGATGGGTACTGAGTGCGAGTGAAGTAGTAAGACAAAAACGAACATTTCCGAGAAAATACGAAAGGAAAGGATTATTCACTACATCTTGTACATAAATATATACACCTATATTTGTATACTCGTCTGGATATAAAATAACATTAACTATAATTTGGCAGGAAATGCTGGAAAAAAAGGCAACTTATGTGACCTATTAGTGCACTACTGCGTGATCTGATAGACAAACCAAATAATTCATTAGGAAACACGCTCTTCTTCTTCTTCTTCTCAGTCGTAGCACTCTTGACAGAGCGGTCGTGGTCATCATTTCGGTCGAGTAACCCGCCTTACAATTCGTCGCCATTCGTCTCTGAGGGCTGCTTTTTTGGTGCATTGGTACAGGGGACTATCCAGTGCTGCTTTGATTTGGTCTGTCCATCTCATTGGTGATCTGCCACGCATTCGGGTGCCCTCTACTCTGCCCTGCACCACCAGTCGCTCGATAGACATACGGTCGCGTCGAGATACGTGTCCAAAGAAGGTGAGGATACGAGCCTGGACTAATGAATATAGGCGCTGCTTGATGCCTAGTTCTTGGAGGATGGAGTCATTAGTACGGAACTCTGTCCACGATATCCCAAGGATTTTTCTCCAGCACCACATCTCAAGAGCATCTATCCTCTTTTTCTCGTTTTTCCGAAACGTCTCTGCAGCGTAAAGGAATATGGGGAACACAAGCGCTCTTACCAGCCGGTTCTTTGTGGCTTTGGTGATGTTGCGGTTCTTCCATATTTTCTTGAGCCTGTCCATAGAAGACCTCGCAATCGCCATACGTCGCTTTATTTCGTCCAAGCATCCGCCATTGTTGGATATCAGCGCTCCCAGATAGACGTATGATTGGACCACATCACAATTCGCTATTTTCGCGACTTCGGGCAAGTTGTTGTTGGCACGATCCACTATCATCATCTTCGTCTTACTGCGATTGATCTTAAGGCCAAACTTAAAGCTGACGCTTTCCATTTTATGCAGCAGGTCTTCCATATCTCGCATACTGCTTACGAATAGGGTGGTATCGTCTGCGTAGCGTAGGTTCGAGATCCTCAGGCCACCAATTGCGACACCGTCCATCCAGTCTTCAAGGGCAATTTTCATTATGAGCTCTGTGTAGGTGTTGAACAGAAGCGGAGAAATAATGCATCCCTGACGGACTCCCGCGCTAGGGTGGAAGTGGCTTGAAAGCGTCTCGTCTGTTCTCACTGACGCAGTCCCATCCTCGTAGAGGCGCCTTAAGAGGTGCACAAGGTGTGTTGGTGTACCCATCTCCAGTAGAGTTTTCCAAAGTTTCGGCCATTTCACAGAGTCAAACGCATTTGAAAAATCAACAAAGCAAATATAAGTGGGCTTGTTAAATTCTTCGGCTTTTTCGATGATCTGGCGCACTGTCAGGATTTGCTCCCGGGTTCTTTTACCTTTCACAAAGCCGGCTTGTTCGGGTGCAATCTCTTTGGAAACACGCAGTAGTCTGCAAATATTGCCATCATTTATATTCTAGCCTGCCAAGGTTTATTTGAATATTTTGCAGTTCGGTAGAACCTCCCTTTTGAAGTCAGTTAAAATTAACGGTACTTCTTTTGGCATAATTAAAATAAATAGTTCCAAAGAAACCTAGAGAGGCTGTATGGTTGAAAAACGTTTGCCTGTCCAAGTCCATTGATGGAATAATGTGAAAAAAAAAGAAATCTAGAGTTGAGCTGGCTGGATATTCGAGGCAGTCGATGATTCAAATAAGGAACAAATCCCAGTTCATTGAGCCCATAAAAAAATTCCATACAAAATTACAAACTTTAAAGGCCTTTTCGACCTAAGTGGGTTCGATTTCTGTAAAACCATTTCTTAGTGGATCCTTACATCATAAAAGGAATCCACCCTCCAAATTTCAGTGTTTCGTCCCGGCTTCTATCGCTAAGTGGTAGTGGTCGTAAAACCCGCACTGAGCCAGCGTGGTGGAGTATGGCTTAATCTTACTCGTATCCGGGTAAAGGCATGTGCCCCTCGGTGGGTACATTAATGGGTTAAAACGCAAGGAACAGTAAAAAGATAAACGTGTAGCAAAAAACGAATGTCTAAAACTGTAAACCCACTTTGCAAATATAGAAGTGTTTATATCTAATAAATGATAAAAATAACTTTACAATGTCAACGCAAGCCAAAAATACTAAATGCTCAGCAAAAGTATCAAATAAAGTAAAAATAATATTAACGGTCTAACGTGTTCCAAATAAACTGCAACGGTTGCGATAAAATGTAGGTATAGACCAAAACAAAATTATTTCGAGTCAAATGACGACCCGAATGGCCGAGTCCGCAGTGACCCTGCCTATGAAGCCAAGGGTCCCGGGTTTGAGTCCCGGTGGGGGAAATAATTGTTTGATTAGAACGGAGTTTGTACCCTTGTCATGGTTGTCTGTCTATCTAAGTATGACATTTATCTACATAAGTATATGTATCGTTGTCTAGTACCCAAGATACAGGTGTGCCGGTCGACTATGTTAGTCATATTTTCACGTAATGTTAAGATAAGCTGACGACCGTCACAGATAAGGTATATTTATATTCATCACGCACCATGTCTTATGCACGTCATTAATAACATGTACCAACCTAGTATATAAGCTAGGATTGCCTATAATAAATTAGTCTAGTATAGTCTAGTTTTACTTTACTCCCGAAGATGTCGCTCTCCTTATAATTGCCTCTGGCAAAGTGGTGACCCCGACGTGATTCATAATAATGCTGACACTGATTCAGAACAATCATCCTTGTATAGGTACGGTCGCAATTATAAACAAACAGTGATTAAAACTTCAACGACGTGCGATGTAAATTGACTCATCGATTCCTGAAAAACATAGGCGGCTGCAGCATCAGACGACTCTCCTGCGGATCTTTTCCAGGTTATAGGTTAGGTTAGTTTACTAACCGCGAAGCCCCATTTTCCTAGTGTTTTTCTGTTTTCCAGTTTTAAGTTTATTTTATGTAGTGTGCGGCCAGACACAAGACTTGCCTGTATGTAAATATTAAGTAATTCTTTAAACTTATCTAGAATCCACATAACCGTAGTTCCAAAATCAAAAATCAAAATCAAAAATCATTTATTTCCATAGGATGTTGTTACATCACTTAGATCCGTCATTACATTTTTTTGGGTGAGTTCACTAACCCAATGGCAGAATCTGTGGAGAAGAGCTCACCGAAGAAACTCCACAGTCGTCGCATCTTTTGCGTTTCCTTTTTTAAATAAAATATTGTCAAATTACAAAATGAATGCTAATTATATATCGAAACAGCCTGTTACTCAAACAATCTATTCCCATGGACATCTGTCCTCTAAGTAATCAGATATCCTGTAGTAACCTTTTTTATACAATTTCTGTTTTATTATTATTTTAAACTTGTCTAAAGGTAAGTTTTTAATATCAGTAGGGACCTTATTGTAATAGCGTATACAATTGCCTTTAAAAGAATTACTAATTTTATGTAGTCGGCTTACATAAGCAACCAACTTGTCTTTATTTCTAGTATTAAAATTGTGTATATCACTGTACTTCTGAAAATTAGTTATATTTCTTTTTACATACACAAGATTGTCATAGATATATTGAGACACAAATGTCAGAATATTGATTTCTTTAAACTTTTCCCTCAGTGACACTCGCCCTAATCTATAAATTGCACGAACAGCCCGTTTCTGCAGAATAAATATACTATTAGCATTCGCAGCGTGACCCCACAATAAAATACCATAGGTCATTAGACTATGAAAGTAACTAAAGTAGACTAGTCTAGCGGTGTCTACGTCGGTAAGAGCTCTAATTTTTTTAACTGCGAACGCTGCCGAACTCAGTCTGTTCAACAATTTATTTATATGAGGATCCCATTGTAGTTTGGCGTCTAAAGTAATGCCCAAAAAGACAGTCGACTGCACAAGGTCCAATCTCTGTCCTTTTATAAATATGTCTGTAGTTACCGGGTTCACATTGGGTAACACGAATTTAATACATTTAGTTTTCTTTTCATTAAGTAATAAATTGTTAACAGTAAACCAGTTCACTATACTAGAGATAGCATTGTTTACCTCGTCATAATTTGATTGCTGTCTTTTAACATTAAATATCAAAGAAGTATCATCGGCAAACAATACTAACCCATGTTTTGCTTTAACAAGGTAAGGTAAATCATTAATATATACTAAAAACAAGAAAGGACCAAGAATTGAACCTTGCGGTACGCCCATACTTATTGAAGACCCAGGTGATCTTTTCCCATTAACATCGACCATCTGAACCCTATCTGTTAGATATGACTTCAGAAGGCCAAGTGCCTGATCTTTTACACCATAATGGCGTAACTTCCTGACAAGAGTGTCATGATGGACGCAATCAAAAGCCTTGGATAGATCGCAGAAGACACCTATTGCATCCATTGCGTCTTCCCAGGCATCAAAAATATTGTCGATTTGTTCAACACCAGCATCGGCTGTTGAACGACCCTTTGTGAAACCAAACTGAGCAATATGAATTAAATTATTGAGATAAAAATGACTTTGCAATTGATTAAGTATGAGTTTTTCAAATATTTTGCTAAGCGTTGGTAGTATCGATATGGGTCTAAAATTGGTGGGGTCTGATGTACTACCAGCTTTGAATAAAGGTATAACTTTACTTAGTTTCATCAAGTCAGGAAACACACCACTATCTATACATTGATTAAATATACAACAAAGGTGAGGTGCAATACAATCTACAATGGAACTAATAATTTTTACTGATAGACCATGGGCGTCAGCTGTCTTTTTCATTTCCAGGGATTTAAACGCTTTTACAATGTCTTCATTATTTACGTGCCTAAATTTAAAATCTGTTTTACATTCCTCAAAGTTTTGTTTAAGTATAGATTCAGCAGCAGCGGGAGATGAATTTAAAGACTTGGTTGTTGAAACTGGAATGTCCGTAAAGAAATTTTCGAAAGCTTTTGCTACTTCTAGGTCTGTACTTAGCAATTGATTATCTATCTTAAGCTTTAAGTTATTATGTGTAGCTTTGGCCTTTCCAGTCTCTCTGTTTATATTTTTCCTTTATTTTTCTAATTCGTGTAAGATTAACTTTCCTTATATATAAAAATAGATTAGGTTAAAGTATGCACAATTAAGATCTGGTTTTATGTTTATTAAAATACTACTAGTTATTATTGCAGTTGATAAGTTTGTTATGGTATCTAGCTTAGATTTTTTTCCATTGTTATAAGTACATTCATTTATTTTTTTCCCTAAAGGGGGGAGTATCTGTACCGGTCGACTATGTTAGTCATATTTTCACGTAATGTTAAGATAAGTTGACGACCGTCACAGATAAGGTATATTTAATGTCATCACGCACCATGTCTTATGCACGTCATTAATAACATGTACCAACCTAGTATATAAGCTAGGATTCCCTATAATAAATTAGTCTAGTATAGTCTCGTATTTGTGCGCATCTCAAGCCTTTTACTTTACTCCCGAAGATGTCGCTCTCCTTATAATTGCCTCTGGCAAAACAGGTAATCCTAGTTTGGGGCTAGATCAATGTGTGTCAATAGTGTCCAAATATCGTAGTGTTTTCGGGTGCCACAGTTTCACAGAACCGAATTGGTTGCTTTAGGACACTTTCTGTCCGAATAATAAATTAAGGTTATTTAAGTCACAACTTTATAATACAACCTGGAGCCGAGCGAAGCGGAGCGGAGCGAGACGAAACCATGTTCGTACCAGGAAATCTGCAAATTATTTAGTAAAAGTGCCCACTAACGGGTTCTGTATTCTAACGGTAACACGTACATACATATATTGCAAGTTGAATAAAAGCTTTTTATAAAAAGGGCAGCCTGAGCATACATATTTGATAATAAATTATAAATAAGCATTTAAATAACATTTTAGAATAATTTAGGGTTCTATTTTTGGGAAACTTATACTAATTGTGAGAAACAATATTAGTTATGGTGTCTAATCCTTAAATTGACCGACATACACTTAAATATATGGGTAACACATTGGTATAAAATAGAGTGTACATTTTTAATGAGCATTTAGTATTTTTGGGATGAAAATGTATTTTTTTGGATCTACTGTTTTAAAGTTTAAAAAATACGACAAAAAATGTGAGGCAAAAATATATAAAAAAAAAATATCGGAGCTTCTAGGCCACGATTGGGAAAATGTAATAAGTGTCAATCAAAGTTGTAGATAATTTTATCATCTTTCATTATCCAACAAAATGTGTAAGCAAAACACCAAAAAACGGGACCCTCTTTGTAACCCATTCCCCCTAGGGCTCCCCTCAGAGGGTATGGACTTTTTAGAACGTTTGTATCCTAACTAGTCCAAACAAAATTCTGAAGTCATACATTCTGCTTTAAACATTTCCATCCACAATCATTAGTTTCATAAACTAATACCACAAGGAATTCTTGCCGAATACAAAAAATACCCCGCGTTCCTGGCAAAGGAAAATAATCAGCTAAACCATTGGCAATTTTCCGGGACAAAGGCTTGCCTTGATAAATGAGGAGTCGTCCGCAACTGAGAAAATTTATCGTTGAATTACGGCGACGCCAAA
Organism: Argyresthia goedartella; assembly: GCA_949825045.1. Classification (NCBI taxonomy): domain Eukaryota; kingdom Metazoa; phylum Arthropoda; class Insecta; order Lepidoptera; family Argyresthiidae; genus Argyresthia; species Argyresthia goedartella. Next base: position 3,465,789 of record OX463823.1, on the reverse strand, counting down.
ATGCGACAAATTAAGCCCGACAAATAATTAATATTTTCAAAACGATACGCCTCAAATCTTGGAAGACTAATGCATAATTTATCTGTAAGAGATCTGCTAAAGGGACCCTTTGAACTTTTCTTGGTGCTTTTGAAGGAACAGTAAATTAATTTGGAAAATTGAGAGTGGAGGAGGCACATAATGAAGGTCATGGACACAGGCAAACGCAGATAAGGAAATACTTATAAAATGTTCATGTAGTGAGTAAAATTCTTTGGAGTATCGGGTATTGGGATCAACTTGCGGCTGGATTGGGGGTCAAAATGTCAGTTCTTTCCAACCTTGTTTATCGTCAGCCACCATTTTCAGTTGGTCCATAAAGCTGCTTCAGAGGTTGTAGTGGGCGGTGAAAAATCGCGTGGTTAACGCGTGGTTTTGATACCCATGCCAACAGCGCGTTTCCACAGCGTATTGTTGGATTATGCGTTTGTATCGCGGCAAAAGAAATTTTCTTAGCATGAATATTTCCAAAATACAATGGATGGCGTTGAAAATACTCGTACCTTTTTTAGGGTTCCGTACCTTAAAAAGGAAAAACGAAACCATTATCACTCGTGTGTCTGTCCTAGGTGTGTAAACGTATTATAAAACGACCGAATTCTAAACCGATAAAGTTGAAATTTTGTAAATTATGCTACCCAACCAGGAATGTGTTACTTAAGCAAAATCATTTTTAATTTGGGGAAAATTTTAGAGGGTTGTCAGAAAAAAAATACTGTATTGTATGACAAGTGAAAGGGCTTGTTCCGAGGATTTCAAAAGTATTTTTTTCATCACTTTAAAACCCTTATTTAAAAAAATAAGAAAAAAGACAAAAAAGGACCATCCCTCCCTGACCTCCGAAACCACTTATCATGTATTTTGCATGATACAAAGCAAAGAGTTTGGGCTGAGTATGTCGATTTTATTCTTAGGTATAATCTTTAGATATGTAGGTAATTATGATGGACGAACATTTTTTTGACCGGAAACTATGGCCGTTTTATATTGGTATTCTCTCTCCTTTTATTCTCAATATTTATCAATTCCATATCCGATGTCCTTTCTTCTTCTTATCATTTCTACGCGGATGACCTTCAGATCTATCGTGACTTCTCTCCTGATGATGTAAATTCCGCTGTGGAGGCGTTGAACGCTGACTTCGCTGGTATTGATGGATGGGCATCGTCATTTGGGTTGCTGGTTAATCCGAATAAGTCCCATGATTATAGGTACCAGACACTCATTAAACATATTTCAACAATTGTCTATCCCTTCTGTATAACTGTACTGTAATCAAGATTAGCGATAAAGCTAAAAACCTCGGTGTCATCTTCGATAATCAATTATTTAAGCAAAATTATCCTGGTAAATGCATATTAATGAGGTCAGCAATCGAGTTTACGCAACCTTTCACTTTCTCAGGAGACTTCAAAACTTTCTTCCTCGCCAGACCAAAATAAAACTCGCTCAGTCCCTTCCTCTTCCCCTCATTGAGTTTGCTGATGTTTGCTAGGTCAGCGCAAATGAAGAGCAACTGAACAAACTCGAACGACTTCATCTTAGGACTGCGCAAGTATGCTGAAGCTGCTGAAGCTGAACTGAAGTGGCTACCGATTCGGCTTCGACGGGAATGAGCTTCCCTGCACTATCAGGGACACTCCATCTCTAAATATATTAAAAACTATCTCTTCCTTTCCAGTTATATATATTGGTATGTATAGTTAGTATACGGTTTATATGTATTGTTACGTTGTATTTAAGTAATTGTGTATATATTTTTAGCCATTAGGGTTATCAGTATAATATTGTTTGTAGTATATATAAAATTACAACATCCATGAGAGATACGCAGGGTAATTTGTTGTTGATTCTTTTCGCAAAGGTGAATTTTCGATAAATCTAGTTGTGACTTCGGGATTTTTTTTAAGGAAAGGTCTCGATGTAAGAAGTAATTATACAATATTTCAACCTACGGAGATTCTTAGTTTTTAGAAATTAATTATTGAAAATCGCAAATTTTAGGACTATTTTTGCTTTTTTTACTGGCTGTCAGAAGCCGAGTTGAAGACTAAAATGGTGGTGTAAAAAGGTCTGTTGCCTGAATTTATAAGTAAAACGCCGCCGCCATCGCAAATGTAAAAAATTACAACTTTCAAATCAAATTAGTCATCGTTTGTTGCTCTTACAGTCGAGATCGTCTTTACATACTCCTCTCTGAAATAACAATACGTGTGACTACCATGGCGTCTTCAAAGCCCCAGGTTTTGTTTTCCGCTACGACCCCCCCTATAAGTGTGTGAAGTGCAAGTGTTGGACTCAGATGAGCGCCGTGTTAACGTCCCCTCTTCGGGGTATTCGTATAGTCTGCAACTTTTTGACTCTAAGGAGCCCCCCCGAAGTGTCTGAAGTGCAAGTGTTGGAATCAAATGAGCGCCTTGTTACCGTCCCCTCTTCGGGGTCTTCGTACAGTGTGCAAGTTTTTGACTCTAATGAGCCCCCCCGAAGTGTCTGAAGTGCAAGTGTTGGAATCAAATGAGGGCCTTGTTACCGTCCCCTCTTCGGGGTCTTCGTATAGTGTGCAAGTTTTGGACTCTAGAGAGCCACTTGTGCCTACTTTACCGCGAGTGCAAGTATTGGATTATTACATTATAGTAAAATTATTACATTGTAGTAAAATTATTACATTGTAGTAAAATGATACTCAACTACTAATGAGTTTACAATAAGTATCGCAAAAAGTAAGTTTGTATATATTTCTGTTAAAATTATCATGCTACTATAGACGCTAAACTGCTCGTGCCAAAAGGTTTTGTAGGTGTTGAAAAAGTTAAGAAATGTTTACGTTATACTTGTGAGTGTACTTACTTTTATTATTCCATAATAAATAATTTTGAAAAACAAACAAAACAAATTGTGAGTGCCCCTGGGCCTGAGTAGATACTAATAGATCGTGCACTTCATTTCATCATTAGACAAATACGCAGTCAATAATGGGAGTGCTCCAGCAAAAATTCCGATGACTAAAACACATTTATCACACTAAAACCCCGAATTAGGGTCAGACGAAAAGATGGCAGGATGATTTGTAGAACATAACCTTATAGTGACTAGACAAATATACTGGAAAATCTAGTGGCGATAAAAGTGAGTTCTGTGATTTTGTTAGTAAAGTCTATAGTTGAATGGTCTGTTCGGTGGATCCAGAAGTACTTTGAATGATAGATGGAGATCCCGGGTTGCTGACATGTGTATGAGTTATGTTTTAAATGATGCTGGTTTCTCACAATGGCTGTAGCCTATATATCTATTAACAACTGGGGGATTTTAAGTGAGGAAATAATCAGTTACACATAATAGAAAACATGAATGACTTTTATTTTGCTTTCATTTTTATGTATATCATGTCGAATAGACCACGAGCTTCATTAAAAAATAAAACACATTTATTGTCAAAAAACGTGGATTGAAACGGACGATTGACAGTTTAGTGACAAAACATCCATCAGCAGAAGTGATGCCCTGAATGCAATTGTCACATTTCTATCGCAGGAACCATAGACTTGGGATCTTCACTGCGCTAAATCTATGGAAGGAACAGAGCTATGCGTCAATCTTTTCTCCTTCTGCTGATAGCTCTGTCCCTTACATCGAAGTGTCACAATGGCACCCAGAATGTAATAGACATACCAAGTTATCTGCGAACTGACGGATACCGCTAGTGGAGTTCTAGAACTGCCATATTTGAGAATTGCGATCTAATGGGGGCTATGTGAGCCATTTATCCCAGGTGACGCAAGTGTGTGTGGAGCTCTGTCAAAGTGTTGATTGGCTGGTTTCGGTGCTGTCATGAATATCAAAAAATCGCGATAGGTCGCGCGTCAATCATTAGTTTGACAGACCTATACGCTAAGAGGCGCTGCCCAATCGGGTAATCCAAGAACTACTCAAATTTGGCACACCTATTTGTAAGCCTACATATTTTAGACTATTCGAATGCAGATCCATCAATAAATATAATATTATTGTAAATTTATACGTCAGCATCGAATTGATAATCTCTATTTGAAGTCAGATAATACCTTATTGATAAGGAAATACGTTTCTAAAATAAAACGAATTACCTATTTGCAAAACTACATTTATTTCCATAAACCTATCTGAATCCCGATTTATAGTATGTATGGTCATCTTCAATCTACGTTTATACAAAGATCGTCTTAGTTATGGACAATGAGTCTCACTCCAGGAATATAATTTTAAAGGTCAAAAGATATTTCAGGCCTAGGATTATCAGTAAAACTCTCTGAATAACATTATCAAAGCATCTTTTTTCATGGACTCATTTTCCAGTTTGTGAATATGGTCAAATGTTTCGTCTATTCTTCCACTGTAATGGAATCAAAAGCTTCCGTTATTAAGAGGGGAATATCTGCTGACTTATGTTAAGTGTTTACAGCAATGTCTGTTAACCTCTCAAAAACCGAGGGTAATTGGGACGGTTCGCAATTTTGAACCTTATGCAATGGTAATAAAATTTAAAAACTACAACAGAAAAGTGGCGTTATTTAACGCCAGTGGTATTCAAGAGGTTAGGCACGTTCAGCTTCATGAGGTTTTCGTCCGGGCCCATCCACCGAAACTGCGATTTTGAGTTTAAAGAAGAAAGCCAGATATTACACAGACCGGCAGAATCTAGTCGACAGCTGCTTTCTGGATCTCTCCAAGGCTTTCGGTTAAACGTGTTATGATAAGTTATGGGTGAAGATGGAGAGGCTGGGTGTGCCTGCGGAAATGTCTGCTTTTTTCAGGCACTGGTATGCCACTCAAATACACTGTGTCAGATGGGGGGACAGCTTGTCTGACATGAACAGACTAGATGGTGGAGATAGGTAAGGTGGTTTAATCTCTTTACATGAATGAGCTCATTGAGGGGTTAGGTATCACGCATGTCGGTTGCAAGTGTAGTGTATAGACATTTATAGTTGTGTGTAACACTGTCGTCTCGAGAAGCGCTCGCGCAGGGTTGCGGGGCGGGGAGGCCACTGGCTACCGACCGCCGCGGAGAGAAGACGTGGACGCTTGCTGCGAGCCGATATCAGTGTGATTTTCTGTTACCCGTTCTCACCTAATATTAACCCGACTCCTAGTGTACATCACATGTGGCGACGAGGCAAACTGTGAGTATTTTATGATTTTTACATTCAATAATTGAAAGAAGAAAAAGAGAGACACAACATACGTAGTCAAAATACCTATAGTATCCTTCTATAATCTTCTATAATTGTCGAATGAAACTTAGGGATCACGAGGCATTTGCTTTGAGCTGTCAATTCATGCATGTCAAACTACCAAGTTTTTGTCAAAGTGATTTTTATGTAGGTACCTACCGACGATCCGAATGGGCGAAGCCAAGGGTCCCGGTCCCGGGTTCGAGTCCCGGTGTGGGCAAATATTTGTTTGATAAGAGCGGATGTTTGTACCCTAGTCATGGTTGTTTATCTATATAAGTATTTGTATCGCTCTATAGTACCCAAGATGCAGAGAATCCTAGTTTGGGGCTAGATCAATATGTGTAAATAGTGTCCAAGTAATTATTATTTACCAAGGTATTACCCATTGGGTTTCTTCAGAGATGTAAGTTCGATTCGGTTATGCCCGTGGTAGGTGAGTAACTACAAGTTACTTACTTGAGTTCGAGCCTCAGTATTACCTATATAGTCTATAAATTTTAAATGGTACAATGAATCACAGAACTCCACGAGTTTCGCAAATCTATCTAGTTAGGTAATAGTTACTATTTTAAATTTAATGAATTTGCCACGGTATAAATATATAATATTAGGTCCTTATCTATAAAATAAATGTGTATTTACAGTTACCATTGTTACTAACTGATATTGAAGAGGTACATAAAATTTTGTGATTTTGGAAGAAGAATAGAAGGAAATAGCAAGGTATACCTCGGGCCACGAATTAAGAGCGCTGGTTAACGTTGGCGGGAATTACTGCGCATATGTACAGGTATTGAAAAGTGACTAATGCGCATTCAAGGCCACCGCTCATAACGTGTGGCGCGAAGTATACTTACGACTCACTTAGCAGTGAGTTGTGTTGCGAAGGTATTCTTTTGTTCGCGTCTTACGTATCTAAGTTTCTCTGGGTGTACATCAGGGGAGTGACATACATAATTTGTCAATTATATATCTATTATAAATGTTCGTCGATATTCACTGAAATTATCGTACGGTGAGCGGTTTTAGCTGCTGGGCATTAAATTGCGACTGGGCATTCAATTGCGACTGAGTATTCAATTGCGACTGGGCATTAAATTGCTACTGAGCATTAAATTGCGACTGGGCATTCAATTGCGGTATGAGAGTTTAAAAATGGATAATAAAAGCATTAAATTGTGGATATCGATGAGTACTTAGTGTACAACTTGCATTGAATTGCGGAGATTTACCGGTATAGCATTAAATTGCGGACATACTTACATAGCATTAAATTGCGAAGTTTTCACAGTTCTAAACTTAATGTTTAGTCTTTGCGGGTGTAGATACCTACGTAGCTTAACAATATTACAGTATAAGTACAGTCACGTACAGAAGACGCATTATTACTAGCATTAGATTGCGATAGCGTGTCAAAAATCTATAAATATGGAACATAGGTACTTACCTTGTCAACCAGTAGCCCCAATGGCACTGCACACCTTAGAGAAGTTCGAATGTAAAGGGGAGGTTGGCTCAGTCTCTTTTTGTTGGGAAAGTTGGAAAAGAAGACTAAACATTTACCTCGAGGCGGCAGGCATAGACAACGAGGCAAAGATTAGAGCTAGTTTTTACATTGCGGTGGTCCCGAGTTACAAAAAGTCTTCTACAACATCCCTGGAGCTAATGCAACTGAAGGCAAACTTTTTAACATCTCGATCGGAAAATTAGACAACTTGCACCAAAACAAAGCAAAGTGTATGAGAGACATCTGTTTCGTCTTCTAAAACAGGAACAGGAAATTTCTTGTCATATTCCGACTACAGGCTAGGAAATGTCAGTTTGGTGAAAAAGAAGACAAGGATATCATAGACCAAATAACAGAAAAGAGTAAGACATAAGAACTCCGAAATAAGATATTGAAAACAGGGGACAAGATCACTTTGGATGAAATAGTTGCAGAAACAACGCTGGAAGCCATAGATCGTCAATTAGGAAACTTCGGTACAAAACCCGTGGAAAGGCAGTCAATCTACAGAGTAGATACAGAGACATGGAAGGAGAAGCACCAAAAAAAAAATTGAAATGTAGTAGATGCGGAAGTTGCGGAAGAAATTAATGCCGGACAAGACGAACTCAGAAGAGGAAACAGAAACTAGAAGAATCATCAAACAGACAGGTAATAAAGAAGAAAAGCAGGACAACCAATAATATCGAAGAAACTGCAAACATAAGCACGGATGGAAAAAAGTTGACTACATTTTCAGTATCGAGAACGACACAAAGGTCATATATAACATAGGTGGAATCAACGTGGATAGATTCGGGCTGGGAAAGAATGAAGAAAAATAACGCTCAAGTTTCTAATCAAGATCCGAATTCTAACAAAAAGTTCATAGCTTACGGGAGTGCAACCCCGCTGATGCTGTTAGGATCATTCAAAGCTACGATAAAACTTGCCAGAACATCTCATTACATCACGACAATCTACGTGATCAAAAAGGGTACCCGAGACCTACTAGGACGTATGACGGCTACCTCATTGGGAGTATTTCGGATCAATTTGGATATTAACCAGGTTGAAACCGTGGCATTTGCAAATTCAAAGACGTTTAAGTTACCATTCCAATCGACGATTCAGTAAAGCTTGTTTCTCAGCCGTATCGGAGGATTCCCATTCCGCTCGGAGAAAAAGTAGAGAAGAAACTGAACGAATTACTGAAAAGGGACACTATAGAAGAAGTGAAAAGTCCTTCTAACTGGTACTCGCCTATAATCCCCGTGCTAAAAGATGGAGGGGACATCCAATTATGGGTGGATATGCGCCGACCAAATGCGGCTTTACAACGTAAAAACCATCCACTGCCAACGATGGAAGAACTGTTGCTAAAAGTTCGAGAAGCTAAAATCTTCAGTAAGAGAGATGTGTTCCATCATATCGAAATTCACCCGGACTCAAGACGTATCACGACCTTCATTACCAGCAAAGGATTGTATCATTACAAGAGGATGATGTTTGGTATCTCGTGTGCGCCGGAGATTTTCCAAAAAACACTGGAATGGATTATTTTATGTTGTTGTTTATATATCAACTTTATAGACGACATGTTGACGTTTGGGAAGTACCTAGAAGAACACAACTTTAGGCTTTAAATAGTTAAAGCGGGCTTAGAGGAAAATAACGTGATGTTGAGGGAATTCAAATGCATTTTCGGAATGAAGAAATTCTACTTCCTAGGGCATGAATTGTCAGAACAGGGTGTCAAACCACTAGACAAGTACAACTTGGCAATAAAGGGATTCAGATCCCCGAAGAATATCGCTGAACTGCAGAGTTTTATGAGCTTAGTGAATTACGTGGGAAAATAGATCCCCCACTTAGCAACGTTAACAGAACCCTTCAAGCAACTGCTACGGAAAACAGAAACGAAGAAACACAGACATTCAAGATGACTGGGGAGACGCCCAAAAGAACGCATTTAATGATCCCAAGGCATCACTTTTAGTCCAGGTTTGGGCAGTAGGTTATATGTGGCCCGAAACCAAAACCATGCGCTCGCATTGAAAAGTGAGTGTTGAGGCTGCAATCCTACAATTTCAAGGTGAAATATGGCCTGGGCAAGACCACCATAGCCGATCCACTATCGAGACTCTGTGAAGTAGCAACAAACCAGATTGGCTTTATTCAAAGACGGTTAAAGCCTGTAAACTTTTCATGGATGAATTATGCTTTCATGGCGATATTCTCCTCAGGGGGACGAAAATTGTAACTCCGACCAAATTACACAGAAGAGTTCTGGAAGCTGCGCACGAAGGCCACCAGGTGATAGTCGCGATGAAGGGCGGATTAAGAACAAAATTATGGTGGCCTACGTGCGATAAAGATGCTGAAAACATAAGCAAATCCTGTAAAGGTGGGAAATCCTGTAATCCTGTAAATCCTATCATGGTCTCTGCTCCCAGCGCCCCAAACCCATTAAAAAGAAGAGACTTCTGACCTTCTAGTTGACATATCAATTGACATTATGGGCCCCTTTCCAGGTGGAGATTATATCCTGGTAGTGGTGGAACCATAACAAGCTCCGAAATAATCGGAATGTTTAAGGACATTTTTAGCAGGCTTGGCAATCCAGAGAGAAACATACGAATCTATAATAGCATTCCCTACTGGCCACAACAAAACGGAGAGGAGGAGCGCCAGAATAGGGACATCCTAAAACGTTTCAAGATTCCTCAAGTAGAGAAAAGGAACTGGCAGGAGGCTCTTCGTGAGTATATGGTGATGTACAATAGTACGCCTCATACGGTAACTCGACATGACGCATTTCTCAGAGGATCTTGAAATGAGGGATAGAGATAAGGAACAAAAGGAAAAAGGGAAAGAATATGCGGATAGGAAGAGAATAGCTACTCCTTGTGAATTGAAAGTTGGAGCTAAAGTATATGGCAAGAACATGTGAATAAAATGATAGACAATAATGACGAAATAATTGATGATAAGTGATTATACATTATTTGAATAAGGTCTTGCTGATTGTCCTTCATGTACTTATGTAAAAATAAAAAATGTTTGGTGATTATGAATATATTTAATTTGTAAGATAAGCTGATCAAGGTCCCTTAACTTAATCTATATATTAGGTATATTTATATTTACTAAAAAATAATAACAAGGGAGGGATGTAGTGTATAGACATTTATAGTTGTGTGTAACTCTGTCGTCTCGAGAAGCGCATGCGCAGGGTTGCGGGGCGGGGAGTCCACTGGCTACCGACCGCCGCGGAGAGAAGACGTGTACGCTTGCTGCGAGCCGATATCAGTGTGATTTTCTGTTACCCGTTCTCACCTAATATTAACCCGATTCCTAGTGTACATCACAGCAACATTGGCGAAAAACGCATCAACACTATAAGTTATGCTGATGACATGGCTCTGTTCGCCCCCTCAGTCAGTGCGATGAGGAAAATTTTAGCTGTATGTGAACTATGCGCTGAGACATACATAAAGAGTGTCTTTAAGGTATTTCAATCTGGACCAGGACTAGGACCCCCAAATACGTGCCTCCCATCACCCTAAATGGTGTTAATCTTGTAAGGGTCAACCATTTTAAATATCTTGGTCACATTGTATCGGAAGATCTTAAAGATGATCTTGATATTGAAAGGGTGCGCCGGGCGTTGGCAGTCAGAGGTAATATGCTGGCCCGCAGGTTTGTAAAATGTTCGAAACAAATGAAAGTTACTTTATTTAACCTTTTGATTAAATACAGGTTAAAAAAAGTAGCTGGGCTGTTTTGATACTCACGTGGAAAAGTGGATAGTGAAAAAGTTTTCTAACAAAATATTGTTGATTTTAGTTCCTGCTTGATGTTTTTAAGTTCATGAATATGACAATGTTCATCTTTAGGGTTTCTTACCCGAAGGGTGCCACACGGGTCCCTATTACTAAGCCTCCGCTGTCCGTCTGTCTCTCCGTCTGTCCGTCCGTCCGTCACCGGGGTCCATCGGATCAACCGAAATAGATCTGAAATTTTCACAGAATGTGCATTTCTGTTGCCGCAACAGCAACAAATAATGAAACATATCGATTATCAAGAATTAAAAGAAGTACCCAAAGAAGAAATTATTGGTATGGCCATTTTTTTAGCCATATTGTTTTATTTGTTTATTGGTGAAGAATGGACTCTCCCGATCTTATCGGCAAAGGTTTTTTATTGCAGTTATTGAGTTTTATGCTATGTTATTTGTCATTATATGATTAATAATTGCTCATTCGAATAATCATAAATAATGTTAAGGTTTTTATCATTTTTGATTTTATTTCTGTACAATAAGTTACTAATTTCTATCCACTTCCGGTTTCAATGAGCAAAGAGTTTCGTTAGCCTGAGTACATAGTTAAATACTTACATACTACATACACAAAACTATTTTTCAAAGTTTCGATGTAAGGCCTTGAATGTAGTCCTACCTAGTTTAATATTTTATTGTTAAAAATTAAATAGGTATATGTTCTCGTACAAAAGACTGTCGTTTTACGTTTTTCCGTGTACTGGTATGGAACCCTTCATGTGCGGGTGCGATATCCTACTCGCACTTGATCGTTTTTCATACAATCTTTAAGGTCTTCAATGCATACCTTTGCCTCAAACGGCCTATAAACGGCATGGGCTTTATTATACATACCATGTTTAGAAAAGCCCAAAATAGAGGTTTTTAAAAATGTAAATAAAAATTACCTATTATCAAGGGGGTCTCACTGCACAGTTTAGGTATGTTCGATCTGCCAACCCGACGGGCGGGAATTCAGTTATATTGCCGCTCGCTTGGCTGGCAGTCGCGTCGTGCGCTAGCCGCTTCTCATAAGCAACTTTTCTGTGATTTTTGCAACAACAATGACATAAGTGTACATTTTAGGGTATCTAAAGGAATTGCTCACAAATAAAATTCGATTCCTTTTTAATTGAATAACTTTTTGTTTAACTAAAAGTAAACACTTTAGACCCAGTATAAAACGAATGACAATTACATAAATAAGGAGGTAGGTACCTACCTAGCCTTAGAGTTTACCAATAGCCTGAATAAGTACTATAAACACCTCTCTTAGATAGGGTGGACTAAAATTCACAAACACAAATAATCGCACGTAGGTAACCCTACCGTGATCTAGCGAGACAGGAGTTTACAGGATGACCTTGTGATGTCAGCGTAAAAGAAGCTCTCAGACGTAGTAATGCGACGCAATCTAGCCTGCACGGGCTTAATAATCTGTAGGTGCTTAGCGATTGTTGTAGGTAGCGCAGGTGGGAGCTAGATTGCGCTTTATTGTCGCGCAGCGAGACTATCTATTTTTTTAAGTGTATTTGAGGAGTAATCTTTCTGTAAGTAGTACTATTAAGTATTCTGTGCTATTATCGTCGTAGCTCAAAAAAATTACATGTATTTTACTACGCGCACGTTTCGATGCGACCGTTTCCTAATCATTTGTTATTGTATCAGCGAGAGTATGCGTTGAGGTATGGGCCATCACGAGTTGTTGTTGGGTCAGCGGTTAGTCGTAAGTAAATGAATGTTGCGTGGCCACATCCTCATCCTGTTTTTTTTTTGTTGGAGGGTAAAAAAATGGAATTACCCATGCCCAGGAGTCAGACCTCCCTGCTATGTCCGGGTCCCCACATATTGAGCGGGCATCAGCTCGTGTGCTATACGGACTACAAACAACCCCTTTGTGCTTACAGTTATCTGTCTAAGACTTTACTGTGAGCCACGGCCTCGGTATATGCTGGAGGCTTTCTACCTGCAATTTGCCCTTTTGTGCGATATATATGTGTATATGATATATATGGGAGGAGTTTGCCTGCTTACCCGAATTTAGGAGCGGACATCAGCTCATAATCAGCGGGCATGATAGCGGCATGTTAGGGGGGGTGGATAGAAGCCAGTCGGCTTCTCAGCGTTGTTTTACTGATTGCGGCGGCGGCGCGGCGAGCTGGCGGCGGCGGAGGGGCGGCAGCTTTCAGACGGACTTGTCGCACCGGTCGCAGCAGCGCTGTCTGCGCCACCTCTTGTGAAGCTCTTTTTGGGGTGGTCATGAGTGCCGTTGTCTAGGATTGCGCCTAACAATTCTTTATTAAACTGTGGCCTAATTTCACTTCGTTATTCAAGCCTTAGTTTTAGCTTTTGAGCACAGACTAAACCGCGCGGTAATCACTAGCGCGGATATTTTCGTCGTTAACTCGCATACGGCGTTTTCGACGACTTTCGCTGCCATAGTCTATTAAATTTTAATAAAAGAGACGGAGCGACAATTGCCGCGTTCAGGGTTCGATGAAGCTTCAGCGAAACTTCTCAATTGATTATTCTAATAAGTATACAATATTTATTTTACACAGAAGATACATGTGGGGTCGTGCCCACTGAGTCGTCGTAACGTGACATGGTTTATACGACGCCTAAAATACTGATTTGTCGTAACTTATGTACAGTCCCGATTTCGTCCATTTACAACTAGACTTATTTGACGCAACATCATAGGGACTTGCGGCTTGGTAAAAGTATTAACTCGACTTTAACGCAACAGTACAAAACTTCATGTGTCAAATATAACGAAAGTGACGTCATTGTGGCAGAAGGGTTTATGTAAAGTCGCCTCATGTAAATGACAAGGCGCTAAAGTAATATGTGCCCGCATAATACGTATTGCTCACAACAATGGGTCCCTTACGTAAACAGAGCGTATAATCTTGAGTTTTTCTTGTATATTTTACACTCTTTGTCCCTTAGGTTTTAAGGCAAAAACGTATTAACTGTTAGGTCATGGGACCCGCAATGGATTGGGTTTTATGGGTCACGGCATTATAGATTTTTTGAGTCATTCGTAAGGTCTTCTGGCAAAAAAATTGTATAGAAATAATTTATTGGAATGAACATACATACAATACAAATCATCATGCCAGTTCCCATTCGGCCTGGCAGAGGCACAGTAAAGCCCACTTTAAGCCAGTAATATAATATAATAATAATAAACCGTTTATTCCAGAAATATCAAATACTACTATTATAAAATTTCCATATTTAAGTCGACGTATATGAACAATATTATTCAATACTACTTTTGCGTGAAAGAGTCTGCCCAAAGCCCCAGTTTCAGAGAGTCACGCCTTTTCGCATACGGGGTGGCAGAGGAACAATAGTGCCCACTTTTAGCCAGATATTCAACACTCCATTTTGAGTGACAGGGGGCAAGCCCATCGCCGCAGCGATGAAGATTGAAAAGTCTCGTCTCGATTTTTTTCATCACCATTAAAACGTCCGTATATCATACTTGAGATACATTACAGACCTCATTATTACATGGTCAGCACCGGATTACTACACATATCTCCATCATGAGAAGCGAGTGAAACCACTAGACCGCGGAGCTCTCTGGATAGCTCTGGAGATCTATTTTTTAATCCCTCGCATGACTTTTATTAACTTTTTTCTACAGATTTTCCTTCGAAATCCAAAATTTCGTATTTTTCAGTCATTCGCCTGCAACGAGTGGTCAGCACCACTAGTTGCGCAAGTCGTAAAGTCGAATAAACGTCAAATTCGTCAAAACAACTGTCAACAGAGTCAACATAATTTGAAGTGCCAGAGTTTGCTGATTTCGCGCGTTTTTTCAAATTGGAATCCAAAACGTCAAATATGTGACATTTTCGACAGATTGAACTACCCGATTTATTCCATATTATTGCTAGGATTTAGTAGGCAGCTTAATTGAACAGACACTTGTCATACAACCTATAATATGAGAGCATTTAACGTTCCGTTTCCTATGAGATATTTACCGGTTGATACTTTTGCTGCGTGCAACGGATAAAAATCAACATTTCCAAATTTATTGGCAACACCGATGACGATCGATTCAAAAATGCAGAAAATTAACGTCATGCGAATGACTCGTGCGATATATTATGTCACGCGAGTGATTAAAAAATAGAGCTCCTGGAGACAAAATAGAAATAACTAAACAAAGTTCCCTTATAGCACATGCGATTAGCTGAGCAAAACCAGGAGCAGTTATTGAAAAAACTATAACACATAGGACTAAAATGAGGAAAATAAATATAGTTTAATGTATGTTGTAGTTATTTATGTTTTTGTGCCTATATATCAAGAGATGGGTCAGTTTCATAGTTTTGTAGAATGTTTTTTATTGTATGAACGAAATTTAAGATAAATTAGTGTATATCGTGGGTTGGCGTAGGTTATCAGCAAACAAAGATTGATACAAACATTAGTAGTATCCTCAACAGTAGTCCCACCCGGAACAAAAGCGTACAAGCGTTTTCTAAAATAGAAAATTAAAACTGAAAGTCATAAATCAGCGCTGCAGCCCTGTTGTAGCATTATGCTGAGTTGGAGCCATTTCGCTGGCGAAGCATGCGTACATCATTCTTTTCTTTTATTTAGAAAATATGTGTTTTCTTCTATAATCTAATATCGATTTCCTATCTGTAAAGTTAAAACTGAAAGTCATAAATCAGCGCTGCAGCCCTGTTGTAGCATTATGCTGAGTTGGAGCCATTTCACTGGTGAAGCATGCGTACATCATCCTTTTCTTTTATTTAGAAAATATGTGTCTGTAAAGTTAAAACTGAAAGTCATAAATCAGCGCTGCAGCCCTGTTGTAGCATTATGCTGAGTTGGAGCCATTTCACTGGTGAAGCATGCGTACATCATCCCTTTCTTTTATTAAGAAAATATGTGTTTTCTTCTATAATCTAATGTCGATTTTCTGTCTGTAAAGTTATCCTGTTGATGTACCATATTTTGTCCAGTGCATAAATAAATGTCTATGTCTAAATCATTTATTTGTGGAAGGTTTTGTGATTTGGCAAATATCTATATACCTATATTTATAAACTAATATATTAATTTGTTAATACTTGTATATGTCGCAGTTGGTTGGTTAACTCAGACACTTAACTAACTCTCTAGACCGTTAATTAAATGCCAACGTTTAACCAAGCCACTAGCATTTTGATTTAAATAAAGCATCGTCGAAAACGCTTAACAATCTGTCTTACCGAAAGCCAGCGTGATGGAAAACAAGATGGCGCTACGACAATAGCTGATTTGCACAGCTTATATCAGGGCAAAACATTGCGGCAGCTTAGGTGAAGAGCAAAGGGGGTGAGCGAAGCGAAGCTCCCTTTATCATTCGTGTTAGGTTGAACATGTAAGAACAACAAATATACTTAAAACAAAAACATAAACATAAACACATACAAAAAATGTTTAGTGTACGTTTAGGCAACACGTTAAACATTTCGTTCACTCACTTGTCTGACGGAATTTTAGTGACTTGGATAAACGTGGCCATTTATTTAACGGTCTAGAGAGTTAGTTAAGTGCCCGCTTTAACCAACGAATTGCGACATATACACTGTATTATATTATTTAACAAGGAATATTTGTAACAAAATATATTATAAGTTCTCGAAAACGGCACCAAAGTTTTCGATGAAATTTGCTATATATATCTCGGGGAAAAACGGTCTAACTAGGTCTAGGTCATAATAGAAAAAATGCGTTTTTTTCGAGTTTGTCTTTCCCGCACAATCGAATCCGTAATTTCACTTTAGGTCAATTAAAATAATGCAGAAATTCCAATGAAAAAACATATTTATACCAAATGGACGCGAGACTAGTGATTTCACTTTATATCAACAAAAATGGCGGAGAAATTCTAAGGACAATCAAAAAATTATTGAGTGAGATTCCCGCCCTAACATCACGTGACAGGATTAAGTAAGTCGGAGAGAGAAGCCAGACCAAAAAGTTTCGTTCAAATGCATCGATCCAAATAGGTATATCCTCCTTGCTTGAACAAGCAAGCACCCTATTTTTTGGTCACATGGCCAAATAGGTATTCAATCATTCAGCCTACACGTAGTATAACGGTATAACAGCTTAGGATGAGTGATGTGCCGTCTGATGATTTGTTATCGGCGCGACCAACATACACCAACCAACCCCCGAGCAGAGCTCGGTCCCCAGATAGGTATTAAGTTTAAAATTACCAATAAGTATATAGTCAATCACTTCACTATACCACTGGGGAAAGAGAAAGGCGACGAAACTTAATTTGTCTCTGAACTTAATTTGTGGTAAGCATACAGATTGAAACCGAATCACAGTAAAACCGATTTGAACGGACCAACTTTACCCACCCATATATATGTTTATACTATTAAACATTAAATAGCAAGATTAAATATACATATGTAATACAAGAAAGTACAATACAAAGATACAATTAGCAAAATTGTATAAATTAGGATGCCAAGTTTTAATCGTTTCTGAATACTTATCAAGATAAGTTTGAAGTAGCAGAACGCTGAACGCTAACAAATTATAATTAACGATGAAATGGAGCTTTAACAAACTTTGCTTCAGTTAATATTTCGCGCAGTGGATATTCGGATCATTTTCTGATGAAGATAATTAGAGAATGAATGGAAATTGTCACCTCAATCAGACACTTTTGTTTCGGTTACAAACATAGCATAAAGCGGCTTATATTTAACTGGTTATCAAATTGAGTAAAAAGTTAGATAAAATACATTTTTATCTCAAATCAACTAAATGTCACCAAAATTTTACACGCTATTTATACTAAATTACATGGGGTCGCCTCGATCCGCTCTTCTGCGCTTCGGCTCCAGGTTTCATTATAAAGTAACCTAACAAACCAATATTTAGTATTCGGACAGAAAGTGACCTACAGGAACCAATACAATTCTATGAAAATACATGACTACCACTAAATTTGGTCAACATTACACTTATTTGGGAGTCAAACCTTATATTGGTAAACAATATATTTGTTGCGTATTGTATAGTATTGAACAATATATATTTAACGAGAAATGCGATTAATTGAAAATATTTAATAAGTTTCGCTTATTATCAATAATTTTCAAGATTGATGATGAGAGTCGATTTTCTGATTCACCTTAACTGATTATTGTTAATAATTTCTCCTTACTGTTGATAAATGTAATAATTTCCAAAAAAAACTTTGCCACATGTCACGCCACGGCATATAGCTCGGCCTTACAGTGGGCACGAAAACACGCCTCCCGCTCTCCACTACCGCAGAAGCCTTCTCTGCTTGCAATGGTACTAATCACTCATATCATAGGCCATAAACAATATTGGTTAATCCGCGATATAACCACAAAATCAGGCTACGCGAGCCGGTTAACGATCCATTAACGCGTCGGTTCTGGCTAAGCCGGTTTCGGAGTTGAATTACATAGAGATCGGATATCAGATGCACAACAAACAACTCAACTTTTGATGGACACTCAAAGTCACGCTGTCACTGTGTCTATTTATTTATTTATTTCTTCACGTTTCACAGCAATTAACACTCCATTTTAATAATTTGAAAAAGAAAATGTGAAATGCTAATTATGAAACGATACAAAGATAAAATTGAAATATAAGTACCTATCTATAGGAATAATAGAGTAATGTAAAGTAATAATTAGTTAGAACTTAGTTTAAACTGGGCTGACAATTATGGTGAACTGCTGATTGTAAGGTGTATGAGGGTGTGTGAGTATGTGTGTGTGTGATTAAGTTCCGATGGGGTAAAATGTAATGTAATGTCTTACTCAGTGCTGGTATTATATTTGAGCGGCCTGTTGACTTGGCCAGCCTTTAAAAAGATTAATTTAGTAATAGAGTTCCCATAATTTTGAATATAGAACAAGGTTGAACAGGATTGAGCTTTCACTTGACATTGGCGAAATTAACCGAGTTGTTTGACCGATAATACTTAATATTTTTATTTATTGACCGAGCGAACGAAGCGAGCGAAGCGTCCAGTTTCGAGACTGGCCATAAATGCATTCGTCCTTCTGTCTGTTTGTCTGTCGCCTGCAGGTCGCATTTCTCAAGCGATCGTCGTGAAATTTTGTAAGCAGGTTTCATAATTTTATAGTTTTTTTTGTTCAGTCAGTTTTTTTTTTAATGGCGAACTGGCATTACAAAGTTATTGGTGTACTTCCATGCTTCGTAGAGTAATTTCTGCCTAAATATGTATATTGTCATTCAGCTGCAACGTCGCTTAGAGTGAAGAGGTCTGTGTGGTCTCCATCATATTTTATTTCAGGGCGGGCACGGATTATATACGTTACATACTCTTAACATCCACCCCGCAATCACAGCCCGGTGACTCTCTCCAGCCACAGCGGTGCTTGTTTTCACATGATCATTCAATTAATAAATATATTAAGAAATAATAAGAATAGGTAGAATTTGATTTTTACATTCTTCAGATCGTTCTTACCTTCAATACACTCAGGAATACAGCTTTATCTTCATCCAAGTCAAAAAAAATGGTGCATGAGCATTTTAATTCAGTTTTAAGATTAAAATTAAACGACTCTTTCAAGATTTCTATAAATAAATTATTATGTCCCTTGGCCACCCGCATGGCAAAAGGCATTACGCTATGTCCAGTCTGTCTTTTTCTGCCACGGAAGAAAAAATAATGAACTCATATTTCATCTCTATTTGGGATATCACTCATATTTCGTCTCTATCCCAAGGCCTAAATGACATCTATTTTGTTTACCAACATTTCTTTAATACGGAAACTCAAACCACCGTATAGCCGATTCCGGTAGTTCAATAAACGGCCATGATCACCAGTCATTAGATCCGGTTACCGGACCGAACCTCCTAATGTTTTCCGAGGCGGGGTCAAAGACAGGTAATCTGTTTTCTCGGCGTTATTTACACCATTCACACCGTTTCTCCTATAAATAGTGAGGTTAACATCACTGACCATTGTTGATTAGTTTGTCTGGCGAGTTTATAAATAAATGACTGTGCTCTGATGGACTGACTTTTTATGTAAATGGGCGATAGGTCGCGCACCTGTCATGCAAACTATTAAATTGCTGACTTGAACATGGGTTAAAATCTACGACTCTTCCGAATTTAGCGTCCCTTCTTCTGCTATACGGAGTGGTTGAGACGAAGTTTCGCCAACGTTTGGCAAGTTATCCAATACTCCATTTTGCATGATAGGAGAATAGCATTGAGATTTTAAGGAGTCCTCACGATGATTACCATCACCACTAGAATGTCCGTATAATAGTAATGTAACATATGGACGTATACACTGCTACTCTTATAATATAGCTCATGTAGATTCTATCCATCCCGGAGCTTGCCCCTAATGTAGGTTTTCTAACCTAAAATAGAGAATCATTATTATTATTGATCGGCGAATCCCGTAACTTTTACTATATTTTATATATGTCAAACTGCAGGAAATCTGGGTCCAATATAATCCAAAATGGCCGACTGATCACCATTCGGATCTGACGTTAACTGGATTCCGAAATTCCACGAAAAGTAATGGATAAATGTAAGGGTCGGAAATTTGAGAATAATTAGAACTGGAATAGCCTTCCATATGAAATTACCCCACAGAAAAAGTCTGTAATGTAATTTATTGCAGGGGAATAGGTATTCCTACAGAGTTAACGACAGAAAACAGACATTACCAGACTAGAAAGCACAATAATACTCTTATGCACGCACGCAAGCCATTATCATTTATAATCAGACAGGCACATTAATTCTTTCTGGTCACACACTGGTATTTATCTGGCAACAAATATAATGATCACCAAAATACATTTTTCCTACCCAAAATGAATAAATGAACAGCAAAAGTTGCAAAAAATATCAGGGCAAAATACTGCGGCAGCTTAGGTGAAGGGTAAAGGGGGTGAGCGAAGCGAAGCCTTTATCCTTCGTGTTAGGTTGAACATTTAAGAACAACAAAAAATACTTAAAACATAAACTTAAGTACACAGAACATAAAAAGAAGTTTGGTGATCATCCAAACACAATTTGGTGGACATTCATCCATTATTTATTATTGACAGGTTTTAGGATTGGACAAAAATACTTTCGTACGTCTGTCTGTCCGGTGGTTCTCCTCTACAGGTCGCATTTCTCAACCGATTCTCGTGAAATTTTGTGAGCAGGTTGGATAATTAATAGTACCTTACTTCAGAGGGAAGAAAGTGACAGTTCCATACCGAGATTATGGCATTTGGCGCCACGAGCTTGCGAGGGGCGCAAACCATTTGAGGTATGGAACTGTACTTTATCCTGAGGTATGTATAGTGCTTTTTATTACACCTACGAGAAAAATTATAGACATAAATGCATAGAAATGTTTATATTTAGTTAAAAGTACAATTATTAAAAGTGCAGCTATTATAAAATGAAGTCGTTTTCTTTTCCTTTTGCCAACGTATGAAATTTTCATAAGTATTCATATTCATATTCATATTCATTTATTTGCATATAACATGAACAATACACTGTTGTATCTGCATTTAAATTTTTCCGGCAACAGATTATCAACAACTTCTTGGGCCGTATCTAATAGTTCTAGCGGTGTGTTAGGTATAACATCATCACTGTCGCTCGAAGTATCCATATTTTACAAAAAACACAAAGATAAATGCTAAATCATTCGAAGTTTTGCGAAAATGCGCGGGCTTTTCCTTTTTTTATTCGCCCGTTTCTGGAGTAGGCTAAGATCATAAGGTCATGCAGCCACTTCTTCCGTGATTCCGCGCGTTTTATATACAAAAATAATTTCGTTTTTAATTTTCTGTATGCACCAAGGAGGTTGGTAACTGGTAAAAAAAAACTGTATGTGGCCAGTAACAATTTACTTGAAATTTAATAAGTAGACAGTTAAAGTCTCTTTGCAGTATGACTGCTGACAAATTAAAAAAAACCGGGTATGTAATGGAATTTCATACATACTTCCCACCCTTGGGTCGGAAGGATTTTCATACAAACTTCCATACCTTGGGATGAAAGGATTTGAACGGCGGGATAAAGGCGTTTCTTCCCTCTAATTGGTATAATTAGTATGTATTTTCAGAGCAGGTGTGATAAAAATATATTTTTTAGTCGATTCAGTTTTTGGATTTTTTTCAAAATGGCGGAGACATGGAGATAGAAAATATGAAAAAACTGCTTCAGTCCAATCGGCTTGACAGATTTTTTACAAATGACATGTCGTTGGATTCGTGGTGACCGTGAGAGTGACACAGACTATATAATTTTAGTGAAAAAGTGCAAAATGTAGCTGACAAAGTTATAGGTTAGTTATTGGTTGGCGGCTACTTCAATAGTCCATGTACGTTACCAGGTATTACGTAGTGATTTTATTTGTAATTCATGTGTTTTATAATTGTAATGTGCTACTATGCTGTTGATGTCCAAAATTAACTATTTTGGCACCGTAGTCAGGTATATTCATAAGTTTTTATCTGTTATTGAGAGAAAATGCAGTCGGGTTATTTGTTGTCACCCCTAGATGGCGTTAGTTGTAGTCTGCCTCGCGCTATCGTTTGGTTTTCATCTCAGTATATATTTCCAACATGTAAATTTTATCAGTAATATTGATCGGAAGTTTAATCATAGTTTGAATAGAGTGCGTTGCTCACAGATTGGAATATCGATATTATTTGGATATTTGGATTTGTATTGGAAGTTTTTGGTGCGGCTTCATAAATACTCCATGTATATAGGTTACCAAGGCATACATAAGTTTGTATGTCAGATGTTCAGCTTTCCACCAACAGGCTCACGAGGTCTACAGCTCACAGAGCCACTACTATATTAGGTTCACAAACAGATGATACAACAAATCGCACAATTAATTCCACGTACACAATTTATAGATGTTCATTTACTTGGGTGGAACTTTCAACAAGCATTTTTTTATGTCTGTCGACAAATTTTGGGGTTTGATTTTTACAATATCTATTTTTGGACAAACTAATATATTAATCTGTAATAATACAGTATAAAATCACATGAAATGCGTAAGAAATTTAAAAAATCCATACAAATTCAGAAATATTTAAGCCACACTGAATTGCAAGACACCAAAACTATCTGCTTACAGCAAAATTATATAATCTAGCACCAAAATGTATCAGACCGAAAAAGGAATTATAAAGAGCCTAAATATAAAACTATGTTTATTTCAATAAATTTGGCAAATAAGTTACACTTATTTGTTTTATCTACACACGTATCATAAACCCTCTTTACTGCGTTCAAAAACCGCACGTTACGATCAGCATTATGTTAAACTACTTGGTAAAAACTCGTTTCGTATCTGGAAAACTACACATAATGGTCATTATGTGTAGTTTTTCTACATATAATGACATTCAAATTTCGAACGCCGACGCCCACCCGCGTGCCGTCCATAGTTTGTCTGTGAAGTTGGTACTGATATTCAAATTTCGAACGCCGACGCCCGTCTGCGTGAAGTTGGTACTAAAGAACAAGCTAAACAATTGCAGAACCACAATGCCAGTCAAACATGCGGTTCCTGAACACATCAAAGAGAGCTTATGATATTTGTGTAGATAAACTAGTGTATGTAACTGTACATAATTAGGCATTATGCAGCAGTCACATAAACTACTATTATACCTACAAATTACAGCTATCATTTGATTACAGAGACCTAAATGTATTATTGTAGTGTGTTTGATTTAACATGTACCTAAAAATATGTAAGCAAGTAATGTGCTCATTATTTTGACAACCTTCTTTGAGCAAAGTCGACATTGCCGCGTTACTTGGAGGAGTCAGAAAAGGTGCCGGCAATTTCCTGTGAAAATCCATTACTGTCGTGTTTTAGCGACCGGCAGTTTCTTGTGAGGATCCATGATTGTCGAGCTTTGTTTCAAAAATGGTAAAAAAGGTAGTGCAAAAAGGCTTTATTCAGAATTTGGATATGTGTGACAAAAAAAAAGCGGGAGATCTTCTTGCCACTCTCAGTTTTCTTTCCAATATTTTGTTGTGTGGCAAAACAATAATTGTAGTCTTAAATTTTAGTAACTGTACATTTGACATTTGACAAATTGACATTTTTATTAAATAAATGATTACTAGGTATTATTATAACCGCCGTCCAAGGGGAGTCTGGTACTTTTTACCTAACTACAAACAAATAAAGTATCGTTAGAAGCGTCATAAATAATAATAACAATACGTAAATGTACTTAGAATATTATAAAGGTGGGTACAATTTGTGTTGTGGTTATTTATAAAAGTAAAAAATATTTAATTTAATTTACTTGAGTTTAGTTTAAAAAGGGTTTGACTTGAAAACCAGCGTTGTGTGCTGCCACCACACCATACAACATATGCTGAAACCAAACCTTTTTGACACATAATTAATTTCATTATTGTATCAATGTATAGAGTTCTCTGACGTGTGTAGAATAAATGCTTTTTTATCACACCTGCTCTGAAAATACATACTAATTATACCAATTAGAGGGAAGAAACGCCTTTATCCCGCCCTTCAAATCCTTTCATCCCAAGGTATGGAAGTTTGTATGAAAATCCTTCCGACCCAAGGGTGGGAAGTATGTATGAATTCCATTACAAACCCGGTTTTTTTTTTTTTATTTGTCAGCAGTCATACTGCAAAGAGACTTTAACTGTCTACTAATTAAATTTCAAGTAAATTGTTACTGGCCACATACAGTTTTCTTTTTACCAGTTACCAACCTCCTTGGTGCATACAGAAAATTAAAAACGAAATTATTTTTGTATATAAAACGCGCGAAATCACGGAAGAAGTGGCTGCATGACCTTAAGATCTTAGCCTACTCCAGAAACGGGCGAATAAAAAAAGGAAAAGCCCGCGCATTTTCGCAAAAACTTCGATTGATTTAGCATTTATCTTCGTGTTTTTTGTAAAATATGGATGCATTTATGTCTATAATTTTCCTCGTAGGTGTAACAAAAAGCACTATACATACCTCAGGATAAAGTACAGTTCCATACCTCAAATGGTTTGCGCCCCTCGCAAGCTCGTGGCGCAAATGCCATAATCTCGGTATGGAACTGTCACTTTCTTCCCTCTGAAGTAATGTACTTTTTTATCACACCTGCTCTGAAAATACATACTAATTATACCAATTAGAGGGAAGAAACGCCTTTATCCCGCCGTTCAAATCCTTTCATCCCAAGGTATGGAAGTTTGTATGAAAATCCTTCCGACCCAAGGGTGGGAAATATGTATGAAATTCCATTACATACCCGTTTTTTTTTTAATTTGTCAGCAGTCATACTGCAAAGAGACTTTAACTGTCTACTAATTAAATTTCAAGTAAATTGTTACTGGCCACATACAGTTTTTTTTTTACCAGTTACCAACCTCCTTGGTGCATACAGAAAATTAAAAACTAAATTATTTTTGTATATAAAACGCGCGGAATCACGGAAGAAGTGGCTGCATGACCTTAAGATCTTAGCCTACTCCAGAAACGGGCGAATAGAAAAAGGAAAAGCCCGCGCATTTTCGCAAAAACTTCGAATGATTTAGCATTTATCTTTGTGTTTTTTGTAAAATATGGATACTTCGAGCGACAGTGATGATGTTATCCCTAACACACCGCCAGAACTATTAGAGACGGCCCAAGAAGTTGTTGATAATCTGTTGCCGGAAAAATCTAAATGCAGATACAACAGTACTTATGAAAATTTCATACGTTGGCAAAAGGAAAAGAAAACGACTTCATTTTATAATAGCTGCACTTTTAATAATTGTACGTTTAACTAAATATAAACATTTCTTTGCATTTATGTCTATAATTTTCCTCGTAGGTGTAATAAAAAGCACTATACATACCTCAGGATAAAGTACAGTTCCATACCTCAAATGGTTTGCGCCCCTCGCAAGCTCGTCGCGCCAATGCCATAATCTCGGTATGGAACTGTCACTTTCTTCCCTCTGAAGTAATGTACTATTTCTTTCTTCTTTCTTTCTTTCTAATAAGCTGGTTTTCTTTAATTACTCGCATTATTTGAGTAAAGTACTATACAAGCCTTGGCCCGCAATGACTAGACTGCTGGCCACACTATGAAGGCCTCTAGCTTATCTTAGCTACGCTCTCGGCCTATAAGCTTGGTACCATTGCAGCCTTTGATGTCCGCGACAGTAATGTACTATTATTATCACAACAAAGTGAATAATAGAACAACACAAAACATAACAATAAAATCATCCCCAGAAGAGTTTAGGAAAAAATCATTATCAATTGGAAGATCTTCCAAAGTTATTAGCAAATTATCTGCGTGTAGTAAGAATTCAACTGTATTAGTCTCAATATTAATCACAATCTAAATTTAAAAAATATTCTCGGTATCTTATAGCTGAACACTCCATTTAGCATAAGATAAGATGAAGCGGTTGGGAAATACTTTAAATTGGTACCTTTGTTACTTTAAATTTACCTTGGTACAAAATTATAGAAAATAAACTATGCCTACATATATTGTGACATGTAAGCGGACTATGAACAGACTCCAGACACACCCAGACATAGACAGACATACATTCAAGATTACTTAAATGACAGGACTGTATGGGGTTAATCTGGCTCAACACAGACCTTGCTGTTAATAATTTTGTAATTATTTATTCCTGCTTATTAATCATAACAATTAAATTTTTCATATTTGTATTAGTTAAGCACAACCTATTTTTAAAAGAGATCTAAAAATAAATCTGTGGGAGTTTCTACGCCCTGCTTCTCCCACAGTGGTCCAATGTAGAGAAGAGGCAAAAAATGACGTTTGCTAAGTATATGTAAATATCTACAGTAATAAAGTACTTTGACTATTGACTATTGACTATTGACCCTATATTTAAACTAAAAATCACGCAATAGACTACACATGTTGCCACAATTTATTTTGTAAAATTTCTTGCCAAGATCTACTTTATATTTATTATTTTCTTTATACCCAGCCAGACAATATATAATCATATTTTTTTTAGAAACTCATCAACTGAAAACTAAAACATTTCACTAACTTTTTCAGTCTTGATAGTCATCACGATATATATTGAATTATTCAAAATATATGATAGCTTTCATCACTTTCTGTCTATATATTCTTTATATTTATGATTATGTAAATAAGACTCATGCATTGCATGATTTTGATTTTTTGTGCAATACATGAATTTTATGCCGTCCGAAAAGAAGTACCATGTTTGAAATGGCTGCTTGCATCTCTTAAAGATTCCATTAATTTTGCTGGTGACAGAGAATCTCTTCGTTTACTCTTAAAAAATTACGGCAGGATGCCGTGCGGCGGCGGTGTCCGAAGAAGCATCGTACTGGCTGTGCAAGCAGGGTGCCAGGCGTCGACGGCTGGGTACCGATGAGCCCGCTGATGGCTTAAATTGGCCTCCTAACAGTCAGTCACCATCCATCGCCAAAGATAAAGATAAAGATAAAGATTTATTTATTTGCTAAAACATGTGTCAGTCAAGATACATAAGCATGCATTTTGGATAATAAATAAGAAAAATTCGGATCAACATGTTCTACTGTTATCAGCGTACAAATTTGAGTGGCGGTAAGTCAGGACACGGTTTCAACCATTCAGATGTTAAAAAAAAAAACTAACATTAATTTAACTTGCATTATAAAAATTCAATTATTAACATTTCAATTACATCAAGAATATTTAAATAATTACAGTGGTCAATATAATTAGAATTTGTCATTGAGAATGTCATGTATAAATTTCATCAATAATATTTTAATAATAACAGCGGTCACTACTTTAACTGGAATTTATCATTGAGGAAGTCATTTACACTATAATAACATTTATCAACTAATAATGATTTGAGCTTATTTTTAAATAGGGAAGTATTTAATTGTTTATAGCATTTTGGTATTTTATTGAATATGATAGGCGCCATACATAGGATGCTTTTGCTCAATAGCGCCGTTTTACAGGAAAAAAGGCGCAGTCTTTCTGTGTCGCGTCTATCACGAGTCACTGTTTCAGATAAACGTTGGGAATAAATGAGGGTTGGTCTTCACAAAAGTAGCTACTTCTATTATGTATAATGACGGAAGTGTCAGAATTCGGTGCTTAGTAAATAAAGGCTTACATGTCTCGGTTGTCCTAATATGAAACAGCACGTATACACCGTTTCTGCATTTTAAATGCTACTTCTTTATTAGTCGAATTACCCCAAAATATGATTCCGAATCTAAGAGCAGATTCTACAAGCCCGTAATACGCCATGAGTAACACTTCTGTACTGACTACTGGAGATAATTTATGTAAAACATATGCTGAAGTACTAATTTTTTTAGTTAATTGATTTATGTGTTCTTTCCAGTTTAATTTATTGTCAATTGTCAAACCCAAAAATTTTGCAGTTTCAACCTGATTTATCGTATTATTTTTAAAAATTAATTTAATGTCATTGTTTTTAATTATTTGGCTGAAGTGCATAATATTCGTTTTCTTTAGATTTATTTTTAAATTATTGTTGTCGAGCCAATTTATTATCGAAGTCAAGGAATTGTTTATATCTAATTCATAATTATCGTCTTTATATTTAATAGTCACTGTGCTGTCATCGGCGAATAGGGATATTGGATTATTAGTCGATTTTGGTATGTCATTTATATATATAATAAATAAAAGGGGGCCCAGTACACTTCCCTGTGGCACACCGTGAGTAATTTTACGCGAATTGGACCTGTATGACACTTCATTCTTTGTTTTGCAGTTCAGCCTTGATATCTCCGTTATTTGGTGTCTATCTGTCAAATATGATTGTATTAAATCTAAAACATTACCTCTAATTCCGTACGCTTCAAGTTTTTTCGTTAGGATATTGTGGTCCACATAGTCAAATGCTTGTGTCATATCACAATAAATCGCACTGACTGGAAATATCTTGTCCATTTGACACATAACATTTTTTAGGAAGTCGTACATTGCCATATTGATTGTTTTATTTCGACGGAAGCCTTTTTGTTCGTGGCATAAAATATTATTCTTTTCTAGATAGTTGTTTATTTCCTTGTAGTAATATTTTTCAAATATTTTAAAAATTATTGAGATTAAGGCAATTGGCCTGTAAAACTCCATTAGTTCTTTGTTTTCTTTCTTGAATAGGGGTTTAACAAGCGTTAGTTTCAAATCCTTTGGGAAAATGCCCATTAATATACTTTGATCAACTATATGGCTTAGTGGGTGGCATATATATTTATTTGCAGCCTTAATTATTCTTGTTGAAATGTCATCCACACCCACACTATTTGTGTTTCTAAGGTTATTTATGATTTTATAAATATCGAAGGGTGTACTTGGAGCCATAAACATCGAGTTCATTTGGTGATTAATATTACATGTCACTTTATTTCCAGCGCCTAACACTGGTTTAATTTCATCAATAAAAGAGTTATTAAATGCTGTGGCTATGGCTGCAGGATTTGTTATATAAGTGTCATTAACTTTTATTTTTGCAATGGTTTCTTTGGGTATTTTAGGTCTTGATTGACTGATTATTTGCCACATTGTTTTCGTCTTGTTCACAGACGATTTTATTTTATGATTGTTTTGAGCACGTTTTGTAAGGTTTATAATCTTTTTTAATAATTTCGTGTAGTTGACAAGATTTAATTTATTCATTGTATTTGGTTGTAAGCGAAATTTCCAAAGTAAATCTTTTTTCTTTTTGCTGCATATTTTGATACCTCGTGAGATCCATTTTGGCTTAGTACATACTTTTATTATGGTCTGTTTTCGTGGAAAGCACAAATTATAAAAGAAATTGAAATTCTCTATAAAGTTTCTGTAGGCCGATGTTGGATCAGCAGCGTCGTAAACGTCAGAAAACGATAAGTTTTTTACGAACCCTACAATTTTTTTTATATTTTCATTTCTGACGTCTCGTCTCATTTGGCGCCAGAATTTTAATTTTAAAGTTTTTTTGACTGGAAATTTTATTATTTGGGCAGTGTGATCCGATAAACCGCATTCCAACACTTCAGTTTTACATGTTTTATTATAATTATGTGCAAAGTTATCTATGCAGGTTTTACTAGCTGGGCGAGTGGGCTGTCTAAGGGCCAATTTCATATTATAATTCAAAAGTAAACACTCTAGATCCAGAGTAGTGTTATTATCCTTAAGTATGTCGATATTAAAGTCTCCGGCTAATATTATATTGTAGGACTTCAGCTTAGAAATGTAGTGGAGCACTTTGTCAAGTCTTTCAAAAAATGTGTTCAAATTATTTTGTTTCGGAATTCTATACACACAAATAATAACAATTTTAAAGTCAATTAGTTCCACTGCACAACACTCGAATATGTTAATTAAAGACATTTTTTTAATATCTGGTAGGTCTTTGCATTTGTACTGATTGTTCACCAGAATACATGATCCGCCTCGTTTATTGTCATTTCTGCTAAAGCATGCTGCCAGAGTGTAGTTTGGAAGATTTAGGAATGACTCCTGTCCTGCCATCATAAAATGCTCCGTTATACATATCACATCTGTGTTTATATTTTTGTCTGCTAGTTCATCTAAATTGATCACGAGTAAATCTGCTTTATTTAATAGTCCGGCTATATTCTGATGTAGAATATTAAGATACCTAGTCTCGAAAAAAAATTGTGTCATTATCTATTGGGTCATAATCCTTGTCTTGTAGGTCAAAATTAGTTGTTGATCCCATTTCAATAAACTTTTTTATGTCGTTGATGATTTGTCGCATACCGTATTTATTTAGCTTGCCCGTGAAGCTAGAGAACATGTCCAATGATAAATTCTTGTTTGTGTCTAAGAACCAGCAGTGTTTGTGTGTGTCAACATCAAGATATAATAGATTTATAAATTGCTCAGCTCTGTAGTTGAACATTAAAGCTCCACAGATATAGGTCGGCGGGCAAATGATTACATTTGTGTGTGTGATTTTTTTTAAGGTATTTCTCAGTAATTGTATCACACTGATGTAGTTTTGGTTCATTTTGATGTCCGATTCTCCCAGCAAAATTATACAGAAGTCTTCTTTCGTGAGTTTACATACTTTTGTCTCTATTCCCATCAGAAGTTCATTAATTTGTGCTGCAGGTTTCGAAAAATGACAGAAAGTAAACTTTTTCGCAAATCTGTCTTCAAGATTTTGTAGTACATTGTTATTTCTGCCGCTAATTACACATAGATGGGGTTTTCTTTGTTGGTCTGTTTTTGGTTGTTTTTCCATATGCTGCGTTTTCTGAGTATGCATTAGAGAATTTAAGTTAGTATTAGATATTTTCCTAGTTATCCGAGCTTTGGATGCTGTATTTTTTTGATGTAGTTGTTTTTTCCCCGATACTTCGCTATTTGTTGCTGTTAATTTAGTTTCATCTATTTCTGGATGGAGCTTTTTATGTGAACATAATTGAGCATTTGAATGGCTCTTAGTTCTTAAAGGGGTCTTTTGCGATTTTGGTGATGATGTAACCGTTTTTAGTAGTTGATTTTGTCTAATTAAATCATCATTTTTTGGTTGCAACTTAGTATTTTCTATGTTTAAGGCAGCTATTTCCTCGTGTGCACTTTGCAACTCAAGAGTTAAGTTTTCAATCTTCTCTCTCATTTGCTTCAACTGTTCGCTGGCATCGTCGTCGTCCGATATGTTTGGCAAGCTATTTGTTGTGTCGTCCAACGTCCGTTCCCTGATGTGACTGTTGTTAACGTCAGACTCTGAATTGTTACGTGGGCGTCGAAATGTGATGTTTTCGAGAAAGTTCTGCATTTTTTCTTGCGCCTGTGGCTTGGAGGAGTTTATTATTTGAATATCAAGAAACAAAAATTATTTATTTAACTAGGTCTCGAACCCGGGGTACTTCGCTTAGCGACGACGTATTGAGTCAGCCCGCTAGCCGATCGAGCCACTGCGGATGTTATTGGGTGTCGCCAATTTGAGCATCTAGTGTTGCCTGAGAAAAGACAGCTTTTCAAGGTCGATCACTTATGATGTGTCATCGAACTCGTATTGCAGTCACAACAAACAGCAGTTTAACCGTCACTTCAAGACCATAATTTGGATAAACCACCACTTTTTCACTTCACATTTGTGTGATTAATGACTAATTTTAATTCACTTCAGTTTAAGTTTTAGATTATCAACTTTGTTTGTAAAAAAAGCACGATTTTTACGTTGTTTTGATTAAAATTTTGACTAGCTATCAATCATCGCCGGTGCATTTGAAAATTTCACAGCTTGAGCGAAGAAATGAATTTTTGGGTCACAGCGGTATTGGATCACTATGCAATCATAGCGCAGACATTCATTTATTATTTTTTCTTATAAATGATGCTTTATTTCTAATTCAAAACTTTAAATATATTTTTTGTTGTTATTGTGTCAATGTCAAATTAGTATTTTTGTGTATTATTAGTATTCCTGCTTATTAGTATAAGTAATAAACATGAATTCATAATTACAAAATTATTAACTCCAAGGACTGAGCTAGATTAACCCCATCATTTAGGTAGTAGTCTTGAACATTGTAATATCCTTTTTATCGACAAAATTGCTTTAACATGCTTTTTAAATTGCTCAAATGGCAACTTCAAAATCTCCAAGTGTATCTTATTGCAGTAGAGAACGCACTGACCCTTGAAAGAATTGCTGACCTTCGCAAGTCTGAACCGGGGTGCAACTAGTCTGTGATTATTTCTTAGGTTAACATTACAGCTATCACTAAGTTTGGAAAATGTTGTAAGGTTGTTGCGTACAAACATAAGTACAAACCCTTTTCTATCAGAAATAATATAAAGTGTGGATATAAATCACCTTAGACCCGACTTAGAATAATAAATTCGAAAAATTTGGCAAAAAACCAGTTGTGTCGTGTTTGTACTGATAGGAATACGAAACCATTTTGGTAAAACAAACAGTCATAATTTTGGCATATTTTGTGCTTTATAAACATGCCATAGAACCCAAATATCTTCGAGCAGTGTAAAAGGTCGTAAACGTGTTTTTCTGGACCATTGGTGCTGAGCGCTGCCGTGACGGGCCGAGCTACGCAGCTTAGGGTCTATGCCAATCTCATGATCTTCTAATCTAATGAAATCTAATTTGTTAAAGTCACTCAAGCTATTTGGGCTGTGGTGCGAAAAATTGTCATACATTCGTACACACGCTGGAAAAACAATACCTTCCTTCTCGTGCAGTCGAGGTAAAATCTTCTACTTTGTTAGAAAAGTAAGCGCAGAGATGGCATCTCCATACTGAATTCCTCCTTGGTAGAGTCGAACTGAATAGGGGATTTCCTGACAGCTTATTTAAAAAAATGTTCTGAAAGCTACGACAGATGGAGTTGACTCGCCATGGCTCTCATTTATGGATCTGCGATAAATTAATAACCGTAGAGTGAATCACATTTACTTGTTATGTTCAATTCAGCCTTTACTTGTTAAATTGCTTGAACCCATTCGACATTTATCACGAGAGATAAGTACCACTTTGTTAAATAATTTAATGAAGCAAGGATGATGAAAATTACTTCTTGTCTTGTTACTATGATGTCTGTTGATTTCCCAGTAAATTTCGGTTTTAAAACCAAAGTAAGATGAGATGAAGTCACAAAGGTCTAAAATAATACCAAGTTTACCAAAGAGTGTGAGATCAATGGTTGTAATAATCACAAAACAAAGGATAACGCGAAGGAAAGTTGTCGTTAATTGTGTTTTTTTTGTTGTTGACAAGTGACAGGTTTTGTTCTCCGTTTTCGTCACAGACCAGCTTTGCCTAATTCAATCGCCATCGCAAACGCATTTCCTGCCCATTATACATTAAAATCTATTAAACTAGTAACAGGCTCGAAAAAAATACTTATGTCTCGCCAACGACATCTGATGATAAGTTTGGAATTACTTTACTGTCTTTTTTATGGGCTGTCAGAAAATTGGCCATAAGAGGGGTTGTTAGGCTTGAAATTCCTGTCATTTTTACCGCCTGTTCTTACGGAGATTACTTCGATGACAAAGGTATGCCTAAAATTGTATGGCCTTTTCTATGATCGTTTTTGGCTTAAATGGAACATAAGTATTTTTATGCGTTTTTTTATTAATTTATTCTTGTATTCATGTTTCTATTGATATATTAAATAAATAACACATGTTGAGAGTGCCAGTTACGAAAAATATAAATTAAGAATCTAACTAATATTATAAATGTGAAAGTAGCGATGTTAGGATGTTTGGATGTTTGTGTGTTTGTGCCTCAATCATGCTAAAACGGCTGAACGGATTTGAATGAAATTTAGCACAGGGGTAGTTTATGAGCTGGATTAACATATAGAATACTTTTTATCCGACTGCACCAGAAGGAGGGTAACGTTATCCCGGTTTATCATAATTCCTATGAACACGCAGATGAAGTTGCGGGGATCAGCTAGTAGTATTATAAGATTAAAACAATTGTAGTGATTATATGAAATGATGAATGTGAGTTTGTGTCTATAAAACCTACATTCCACAGAATCGTATAGTAAAATTTACTATTATACATTTATAATAACCCTAAAGTGATTACTCCCGATTTTGCTTGGCTGGTGCTACGCCGTAGCACACGTTCTCTATACTCTCGATTTTGCTTGTCTGGAGCTACGCCGTAGCACACGTAGCAGCATATCGTAGCTCTTAGCAACGTCGCAGAAATACTTTCGTGATTGCAGAATTCCGTCGCTTTTCGTATATCAACCAATTCATTTCACTACCTTATTATGTAGCTAATGTGAAACGTACAAACTAGTTGATTCGATACTGATCTCAGGTCATGCGATAACAAAAAAAGAGCTTAGAAACGCTACCTCGACTCACAGCAGAGATTGTCAAAGGACAAAAATAGTGCAAACCATCCTTGGCCTAGAATCCATCCTTACGCTTTCAATAAAACCACTGAGTACGGGGTCGAACCCCGGACGTGCCGTATCGACGGAATGTCGGTCGATCTTCCCTTTAATGAACTGTCTAATCGTCAACACGAGGGTGTGAGGGTGGCTATTCACAGCCCGACCCAGTTTATTGGATGGCCTTTTCCGTATAAGGGGTGTGAGAACACATTTGTGACGTCATTGGGGACAAAAGGACATATGTTTATAGTCATGACAAGTCAGTAGACGTGACAGTTTTCCGATTTCGGAGGCAAACAAAACTAATCTTTGAAAAACAAGCGTGTTTCGCACATTTAAGGAATGGATCAAATGTAGTATAAATGTAGCCTAAAAATGAGGGAAATTCAAAGAAAAAATCTGATTTATCAATTTATCGGTATTTGTTAGTAAAATCTACGTAATAATTAACATTATTACCATGTTTTGAGGTCAAACCATAGGTCAATTGGGAGTTTAAAAAATAAACGAAAAATTCAGTATTATCTACTCAATAAGCTATTAACAACTTTAGATTACTACCACATGGTGGTATTTTTTTTTACGCCCCTCTTTAGATTTATGTGAACATATGCCTGTTCCTTAAAAATATTTAAAAAAAAATGACTTTCGGTATGTGTTAGGGTCATAGGTTTTGGTCAAAAAGATGTTTACAGTAAACATTTGAAGACTGGCTTTAACAGTTTAACTGTAAAACCTGTGTGACAGACGACGACGGATGGATGGACGGACACGTGAGTGACAGCAATAGGGCTCCGTTTGTACCCTTCGGGACACACCCTACGAAGGATTCGATGACTAGCTTTGACGCCCGGTGTATTTTGACAGCTGTTTCTCATTTTGTTTGTTTACAACATTATTTTGTTTTGGTTGTTTCCACATTGTCTTGTCTATAGATGGATTCAGCTTCAGCGGATTGAAAATGTAAAATATAAAACCAAAAAAACGGGGAAAAACTTGCATTTTGTTGATTTCTGGGAGATGTGTCAAAAATACTGACAAATTGCCCCAATTCTTGCGTAGTTGGGTAAAAACGAAGAATAATTGTTGCAACAGCTCGTTATTTGACTAGTCTCCGAGACCTTTATTTCGCATAAAAATACATCCTGTATCAAGTAGTTAGAATTCATAGGTTCTCCGTTGGCTGACCTACTCTTACAATCCAACAACAGTATCTAACAGTTATCCTATATTCTAGAGTCTTCGATGTTTCTACATTTGTGTTAACGATGGTTCCGGTTGTCACGACACAGGGTATCGTACTGTGGAGCCAGACGCTTGCGCTTAGTATGGCTCAATCTTACTCAAATCCGGGTAAAGGCCTATGCCCCTGGGTGGGGACATTATTGGGCTATATTAATATTATACTTTGACGACCTCTGTGGCGCAGCGGTTGTGGCTCTGCCTACCATGCGGGAGGTCCCGGGTTCGATCCCCGGCTAGGGGTAAAGAAAAAAAAACAGGTCTTAGATATTTATATGTGTGTGACGTCGCTGTTTCTGGTTCCCACGACAAAGGGTTTCCTAGTGTGGGGCCATAAGCAATGTATGTGCCTGTATGTAAAATGTAAATGTTTATGTTTATGTTTATGTTTATATAGTCCTGTGACAGACAGACTGGCAGGGGTATAGGTAGTAGAGCCTCAGAGCCAATAGGGTTCCGTTGGCACTCTGTAAGGGATCGTATAAAAGGGTTTTTACTGGAATCCAATTTGAATGCCAACATTCCGCGGCACAGACCCGACCGCACCTATCGCCATATAACGAATGCCACACAATCACGGTCGCACTGTTATAGAGAATATATGTGATTTACCACAAATACAGTATTGTAATTTATATTGGCAACAAATATATGACCACCAAAAATTTTTTTTCCTACCAAAAATGGCTAAATGTCCACCAAAAGTTGCAGAAAATATCAGGGCAAAATACTGCGGTAGCTTAGGCGAACGGTAAAGGGGTGAGCGAAGCGAAGCCCCCTTTATCCTTCGTGTTAGGTTGAACATATAAGAACAACAAAAAATACCTAAAACATAAACTTAAGTACAAAAAACATAAAAATAATGATCATTTATTCAAACACAATTTGGAGGACATCCATCCATTTTGGCAGTCATTTCGAATTTATTGGTAATACATTTTCGAATTTTTTGGTAATCGTTTAAACACAAGCCTTTTATATTTCTTAAATAGTAATGCAATTTCACTGATGAATCTTGATAACCTGGGTAAGGAATGGTAAATCGCAAAGTACGCGGTCGCTGTGTAATAGAGATTGTTTAGAATTTACCACAATATTTTTTTTTTTTATTATAGGTAGTATTGTAATTTGATGGATGAATTTTAATAAGCTAGGTTTTGAATTGTAGTAGTAGCAAAGTATTTATTAAGGGCTAATAATTAAACAAAAAAAACTATTTTATTAATAAAGGTAGGTATACCTACGAATAGTATCTAATTTCTAGTGTGTACCTGCAGATGCGTACATAATAGCAGTCGTTGGCTAGTGAAAGTTATAAGCATATTGCCTAGCCTTATTTCAGTAACGAATAAATTTCTACCAGATATACCGGAACGGAAACTGGAGGAATCAAAATGAAGAATCAAGTATCACAGAAATGCTCATTTTAAAATAAAATAATCGGAAAAGGAAACGCAAGTCAACAAGTCGAAGGAAACCAGACGGTGTGCTGAGTTCCGCTCCGAGTAAATGTATAGTGTATTTTATTATAGTGCAGACGCCGTCGAGCGATTAATCAAAACAAATAATTAAGTAAAATACGATCGCGAGGCAGGAGGAATTTCGGTCAATATCCTGTTATTACCTGTCTCTGTCACTTCCGCGTGAATATATTAACGTTACGCTCGCTCACATGGCGGTGATAGGACCTGTGCGAGCGTGACGTGAAAATATATACGCGGGAGCGACAGAGACAGGTAATAACAGGTTAATGACCGAAATTCTTCCTGCTCCGCGATCGTACTTTATAATATAAATTTATGGTTCAGATCGCGCCAGGTTTCTTTGGCTCTGAGCGAACTGCGACCTCTTTGTCTCGCATAAGGTGAGGTGGGGTTGAAAGAGAAATAGGTTACAGTTCGCTCAGAGCCAAAGAAATTTCGAAGTTGAACTTAGTTTAAGCTACCAGTCCTTTTATTTTGTAAATACTGTAGGATTCCATACCTACCTAAGGGTACTCGGGACCCTAATACTAACGGATCGGAATATCCTGAAAATTTATTTGGAAAACAACTGCTACTGATGATGCTGTATTCAGTCGAAGTCGCAATTCAGAATGAAATGACGTTGCTGAGGATATGAGCTGTAACGGCTTCGTGATTGTATCGTATCGTAATTGTTTTGTGACTATTTGAAACTACATCTCTGCAAAAAGTTTCCTTGGGCGAACGCCCACATTTAGACAGCTTTCACTATAAAAAGCCATAAGGTTGAAAATTTGGTGGAAATTTATAACTCTTCACCTTATTGAGGGTTAAATATAAAATGGGTGCATAAGTGCGGTTGCAACGCCACGCTGTGGGCTTATTGTGTAGCTTATTGTAAAAGCGCTGTAAACAGCTAAAAGCGACCGTCCTACAATATAACGAAGCCTCGCTCATCTAGCAGGAGTCATTTGTTCTCGTAATTACAGCCGCTTTAGCTCATCAGCAGTGACGTCAGACGCTGGACTGGCTTTGAGCTTTTCTCTATAGTGGGAATTACGTCTTTTTACGAGTTACGTCCTCTTACTTGATGGGCGGGATTGGGTTTAGTTTGTCTATTGCTGCACATTGCTATGCTATTTTTGGTAAGTTTAAACATCGCTTAGGCTCTAGACTTTTGAGTTATCAATTATCAGTAAATAATATGATAATGAAGTCTAGATTTGGAATGTTTTATGTGCTAAATTGCATACAAATTCATACAGCCGATATCAAACATTTAAATTCAGCTTGTAGGATTTTTTATTGGAACCTGTCTTGAATGTTATGTGTTTATGTGTGTGTCTACTCGTATAGAGGTAATCCTAAGTTAGTTACACCTTTCAAACCTTATTTACTCGCTACAATTACTATCCAGAGATCTTGACGGCAATCGCCGCATAAATAAGGAATTCATTTGGACTTAGTAATTTATTCAACAACCCATTACTATGGCAGCATTAATGGAGGCTTTTAAATTAGAATGGTAAATTTCCTAACACTAATTAAAGAATTAGAATTAAACAGTGAAAAAATCGAGAGGATTCACGATTACACTCTCTTATGTAAGAAACGTCTAACGCCAAATTGACTATATCTTGAAATGCAATGAAAAAAGTGATTTTTAATAATAATAATAATAATCTTTATTTCAGGCTTACAAAAAAAACCCATATCTATAAATACCTTATAACTAGAGATACATAATGTAATATAAAAACACACTAAATATAATCTAACCTAGCTAGGGATTTTCTTCTTCATTCTCGCTTCCCTGTAGCGTCGCTAAACGATGCCCTCCGGCCAGTAATCTTTGGCCAGGAACATCGTCTTGAGGTCCGCCGGCACACGAAGTTTGAAGGAAAGGAACTCCTTGGGTCTCTCTGACTCCAAAACTTCGATCTGTACATTCGCCTCTTTTATACCAGACGGCGGATTTTTCTTCAGCTTTTCCAGGATATGACGTTCAACGTCCTGGCAGGTCATTTTCACGTCAATCCTGGAAATGTATAACTGAACGGTGGGAGCGGCAGCTTTCAGGCTGCTCTCACCGGCGGGGGCTGTGCCACGCAGATTGCGGCTGCGTCTGGAGCGGCGCTTTCTGTTTTGGACCAGGATAAAGCCTTTCCCATCAACAGTCGCGTTCAGCGGGCCACGGGCAGGCCTAGCCGGTGTCACGCGCGGCGCAGCCTGCAGCTTCTGTTGTACGGCGGCGGGCGGTGCGGGGCGCGGGCGGCGGCGGTGGGCACTGCGGGACACAGCAGCATACGTGTCCTTCTGGGGTTCCAGTATTTTGGATGTTCCATAAGAAACCGCATCCGGTGCTGGTCGACTCAACTTTGTGACGTCACGAGGCGGTGCTTTGTGGTGTCGTGGAACTGGGTCAGCTGCAGTAACCACATTTTTGCTTACCGGCGTAATGTTGTTGCGCGTGTCGGCTATTCGCTGCGTTGGCAAAGAGGTATCAGCCTGACGCAATACCGACAACTCACATTTCAGGTCGGCGCAGATGCCTTCGAAAGCCTCCAACTTGCTCCGGATTTCGGTGACGTCAGCCTGCAGCCGCACGATATCCTTCAGCAGCCGGGTGACGTCGACGTGGTCAAATGTCACCGGTGGCAGCTTGTTTAGGTCGCGGGCCACGCAGGTTGGGACGTCATCGGGTTCGGTCTCCTTGAACACCCGGAAGATGTCCTGGAGATCCTTTTTTCCGCTCGTGTTCCTCCGCGCCACAAGGCGCACGGTGGTGACGGCGGTGTCATGCAGCACTTTCTTGGCGGCGGCGATCGCAACCTCCTTGAAGCTGGTCGAGCAGATCTGCTCCAGGGAGAGCTCGTCCATCACGTCCAGCTTCTGTTGTACGAAGGCGAGCAGCTCGTTCACCAAGATGGTGTCCGCGCGCTTGGCTGGTACAGCCATGGCGGTATCAATATTGCAAAAACTAGGTCGACACTGAGTAATGGGACATTGTTGCGGACGCTGCTAGGAAGCGTCCGTACGTGCCGGTTTCGCAGTTGCAACTGTAATGTAGTAATGTTTTAAGTGTAGGCTCAAGTAAAACCACTACAATATTAGACGTAGAGCTGGTGCTGAGGCAGCTAAGGCCAAGGAGTATAATTGGACCGGACAACGTCTCTCCTTACTATCTGAATAGGTAAAGCGATAAAAAAAACCATGGAGAAACCTAGCTTCCTTTTTTGCTCAATGGAGAAAGACGCTATTTTCTTTCCATAAACAAACACAATTTGCGTATCATAGTTTTAAAACTCGTATCTCTAGGCTCTGGGCTTCGATGGTGTTTTACAATATCATGCAATACACATATTGAATTAAAGGAATGCTTTGAGTGAAAAGCAGTGCCTCAGACACTCCATATAAAGACGTCTTGACACTGCATATATAGTCCATATAAATAAAATCCACGCTTCAATATTTTCAGTCATATTTTTTTTATGATCAATAAAATAATGTAAACTTTCGTTACCAATATTGAAGATTAAAGATAAATAAAGCAATGTCATAGGCTATTACAACATAATAAAATATGAACGTCAAAGTCAAAGGTACTGGCCAATGTAATTATTTTGTTTACCTTTGATCTACAAGATTGGTGATGCGAGTTTAGTGCATATTTAATTGCATAATTTCTTTATTGCACTCAAATAATATACAAACAACAAGACTTACATAAAAATAATGTACAAAAGGCGAGCTTATCTTTAATAATAGATCTCTTCCAGCCAACCAAAGATTTCCCGCCACAGACCAGCGTCAGACCATATTAATTAAGGATGGACACTGGCTACTTTTTAATTCCAATTTGTATTCGTCCCGTATAACTTTAGGATACGTATTTGCTTTGCCTATCCAGATTCTTTTCTTTATGCGGTCGGCTTCACTTTGTTCTAACAAAAGGCGACTGTTAATAATGGAGCCACTTAGTTTGCCTCAGTCAGCTAAAGTGAAGGAATTATTCACATTTCGGAGCAAAAGCTTTTTAGTGTCGTTTTTCCGATATCAAGTACATAATGTTGTTTAAGAAAAAAAGCAAAAAGCTATGGCCCACAGTTAAACGCGTCACCTATTTAGAATAACATAAAAACAATAGTAGACGCTCTAACAGCCACCATACAAACAGTTGCCGAATCCTTGGACTATAGCTATCAATTGGGGAGACACTTGCAAACGCTACACTAAAATAAACAGGAACGTCGGCAATCACTTACAGCCAAGGTCAAACCCGGAAACTCATCTCCAGTCAGTTCGTTCTTCATTTACCCAACTGATTCTCAATTCATCTCAATCTCATTCTTAAACTTGATGATAAGAGCTCCCCTGGCTTGAATTGAATAACAAATAAGATACTCAAAGCTGCAAGTCATGTCTTGTCTGTGCCATAAGCCGCAATTTTCAATCTTAGCATCTCAACGGGTTGTTACCCAGACACATGGAAAACTGCAGCTTTAATTCCAATTCATAAAGCTGGTCCTAGGGATGAGCCTGAATGTTATAGGCTCATATTTCTACTTGGTGCCTTCTCGAAATTACTGGAACGGAGAATCAATAGGCGGCTTACTGATTTCCTGAACTCAAATAATCTTCTCTCTAAATACCAGTCAGTCGTCTAACTGATATTGCAGAGTCTCACCTTCATGCGGGTCGAGCCTGTGTCGTAGTCTTTATTGATCTTGCAAAGGCCTTCGACAAGGTCTCGATCTCTTCTGAGAAAGCTCGAATGTTTTGGCGGACGTGGAACTGTATCAGACTGGTTCAACACTTACCTAACAAACAGAAGTCAATGTGTTAAAAAAAGGAGATTCTGTAAGTGGCGTAAAACTTGTGTATTTTGGAGTGCCGGGCCAACTCTTTTCAATATGTACATTCATGGCATCACTTGAATCTCCTTATTTAACTCCGACATAATCTGTTATGCTGACAAAACAGCAGTAATCTTTAATAGGATCACATGGCGCGAAGCTCAAATCGATGCGGAAAATGGCCCGAAGTCGATTGCTAAAAGAAAATTTACTGGCTAAAAGAAAATTTGCTCACTCTCAATACATCAAAGACACAGTGTTTACTCTTCCATAAAATAGCCGCATCGGCTCCTTCGTTACAGCTTAATATCAGACTAATACTTGCTTGGAACCGAGTGACGCTGATACAGACGAGTGCACTTGCCGATAGGTAAGTAAAGTGAGCTCGCTCAAATATCTGGGAGTTACGATTGAACATAAGCTCGCTTTTAAGGAGCACATTTCGGTTGTTTCTAGCCACACACGCAAACTGATATACACTATGAGACTCCTTCATGATGCTAATGCTAATGATGGTTCATTTTTGAGATTAGTTTACATGGCACTGTGTCAATCCATTCTCAATTATTATATATCGGAAGGTGCTAGTAAAAGCATTCTCATCACTCTCGAATGAGCTTAGAGATCTGTCCTCAAAGTGGCTTTGAGAAGGCCTCGTCGTTACCCCACAAAACCTCTGTTCGATGACACGCAAGTTCTTAGTGTTCGGAGACTCTTTCATGTTGAGAGCTCACTGTGATGATCGAGAGTTAACAAATTGACCTTCGTACAGTGAAATACTGAATAAGAGAGTATTTAGATTTCCTGTACCGATTGTTTCTACAGTATTCGCCAAAAGATTTCGATCATATCTATTCCCTTTGTATATATAACAAATTAAACAAAAGAAACGGTATTGCAACCTTAAAACTATATCAAGCTAAGACCGTACTGTACAGAACGTTATTAATGCTAACTTATGAAGAATCTGAAAATGTATTGAGGATAATGTCTTGAACTAAACATACATATACATACACACATACACATACTACATATGTAGTATGCGTATATACGCAAGACAGCTATATCAGTATTTGCTGCTGAGCTGATTGGCTGTAGGTCTGTTTTAATTTTACTGAATTAATATATATTTTTATCTGCATGTCAAAGCTTTACCTATGTTTGACTTATTTTTAATTTTACTGAATCTGCTATAATTAATTTAATGAACTATTTTTAGCCGAACGTCAAAATTAAAAAAAATCTGATTTATTTTAATTTTATTGAATCTCCTATTTATGACTTTATCTTTATATGTATGTCAAGTCTGATCTTGATTGAAGTATTTCTTTCTAGTTTTATTAC
Source organism: Argyresthia goedartella (assembly GCA_949825045.1). Taxonomy (NCBI): domain Eukaryota; kingdom Metazoa; phylum Arthropoda; class Insecta; order Lepidoptera; family Argyresthiidae; genus Argyresthia; species Argyresthia goedartella. The sequence goes on along the minus strand of OX463823.1, from coordinate 3,422,333 downwards.
TTCTGTAAAAGTGATGATGATATTTAGCCGCACACATAACATATTGGTAATTCTGTATATCAGGCCCTTAAGATACAGGCCCAGCCTAGTGTGAGGATGATTGTACTATTTTATAGGAAAATGTTTTAATATTCGGCAATTAAATGAAAAAGAGAATCGAAATTAAAGAAATAAAATAACCAAAAAAGTGAGAAGGCTATTTACTTTACAGGGGATTTCAAGACAGGCTGATTGTCAATGTTTATGTTAATAATTTTATGTGGATGATGAAGACTTTTCAACACAGCTTCAAGAGACCTTTGACCCTTGAAATCTCCACGAGTTTCAGAGAAAAAAGGTCACGACAAACAACAGACAACACGGTTATATGGGTTACTGTTTAACTCTGAAAGTATGAATGGTGAAAAACATGTAGCTACTAAGTACATGGTAGAAATACTAGGAGTAGCTTTTACTTTGTAGCACTATACTAGATTAAATGTACAAGTTATACGTTTTTTACATAAGTTTTACTAATACTTACAACATTCCTATAACATATTGTTAGCAATCTTAAAGCCTACTAAAATAAACCTACTTAATCCGCTCACTTAGCGAGAGTTACACCAGGACTAAATCTAAAGAATAATACAAAGTGTTCAGTTTAAATCACCAGGGATTGGCGAAATGGTTCGGCAAGGGTCCGAAGACAAGTACCGAGTATCAGTAGCTTAGCAAGCAGTTAGGGAAGATCCTATAAAGGTTCTATAAAGGTTGGAGGTTCGAAGATAGATGTCGGTCAATGCTGAATGGGTTAGAAGCGTAGATTAACTATTTAAATACGGACAAAACGAAGCCTTGACCACCCCGTATGGAAAAAGACGTCAACTGTTTTGAACAAGAGTATGTGAATTAGTGTGTTATATGGGTGGATAATTTCTTCTTATTTTCAAAAACCACGACGTCTATTGCATTGAATTAATGCCAGTTTGGACAAATGCATTTTTTTGACCTGAAAATTCAGGTCATTTTGTATATGGTAACATGAGCCAGTAAGGCTGACTTGCATCAGACTTTTGAAAGCCGCTAAATACAGTTTAAACACAACTTAAATACAACACAGCTATGTTATATGGGAGCCTGGCTGACGGGCAATACCTTGCCGTGATTGACTCGTTGTAGTTAAGACCACAAAACTAACCATAGATTTATTCTATCGAGTATTTGAGTTTTGTTTATTGCCTTATTACTAGAAATAACTAAAACTATTGAACCGAGAAGACGTAGAAGGCTTAACGAAGTGGCGGGATTCGACATATAATTGATAAAATAATAATTAAAATAAAACAAAAAACCCGACTGCATAAAATAACCACTAAAACGAAAAAAGCAAATTAAAATTAAAAATAATGTCTAAAATTGAGTGTAAAGAGAAATACAGAGGAATGTGTATTATATTTTATTAGGTACCTACATAAATAACAGATATATTTTAATGCATTACAAATGTAATTTATGTGTTTTGAATTTGTGTGCAGGGGGACAAACTAATGACCCGAATAAATTTCATTAATATCTAGTACTTAAGGGCTGAACAAAGTCCAATGGCATTGAGAATTAGACAAAGAAAACAAATACCCGTCGCATCGCGTCGAAGCAGACTGACGCATGCTCCCACGCAGAGCCCCGCGGGGCAGCCCGAGCTCCGAGACCAAGAAAATTATAGAAAATATTACTAAACTCCTGTAATAATAACATTAAAAATATAATAAAACAACCAAAAAATTTCCCTTTTTTTAACCTATTTTTGCATGTGAGTTTCATATAGGAAACAATACATTATTATTCAAGTACTAAATATAACAGATATCCGGTAATTTTAAAAATCCATTCTTATCTCTAATAGACCTTTTATAACATATATTTATCCTACATTTTTATGTTGTCTAGTTTAGCCTAGAATTGAAGCTAAAGATGCTTTTCTGGCCATATTTAATCCCTCAAATGGTTTTATCAATGTTTGATAATATCTATAGAAACCTACACCTTTTGTGGATTTCGTGAAACGTTTTACCTTTCCATTACAACTAAAACTGTAAGTTATATTTAGGTCCTTATATATGAAATTGGCGTTTTGTATGGAGAAATTGAAGTTAACTCAATTTTCAATACAAACATTTTTGCATTTTTTTTAGGAATGACAGATCCTAATTTTATAAACTTAGTGTGTATGAATGAGACAACATTTAGCTAACAGAAAATTGTATATAATTTTTGAAAAGTGTCAGCTGTAAAAATATTACGAATATTATCATGAAAATTGATGACATTAAGGAGGCACTGATTTTGAAGATAGCATTATAGTTATCAAACTGAAAATTAAAAGAAAATTTAATAAGTAGATGTAAAATATTGAAATTAATTTTAACACAACAAAAAAAAACTGGAAATAGCTATTGAATTACTCGAATTATGAACTCCTGAATCTGTAAGAAAAATTTGCCAATTTCATAGGTAAGCACCCAATATATATTTGGAATCGCTATTAAAACCCTTCATTTTTAAACCCCACTCGGGTTTGGTAAAAAATAATTTTAGGAACTCACAATATGGCGTCTAAAATCTGCCCTTTTATTTTTTATTATTTTTAGTGTACCCAGTGTCCGTCGCGCAATCAAGACGAATCTAACGACACCTCGAACGTTACAATCCTTCAAGCCTTTCTGTAGCAGGGAACATAGAAATCTACATACATACACACTTACATAAATCCATTCGAAAAACATAACCCTCACTTCTGGAGGCAGTCCGGTAAAAATAAAATATGTAATTTATATACTATTCTACAGAATGTGACTTCGATACATACTAAATTTATTTATCTACACACGTATCATAAACCCTCTTTACTGCGTCAAAAAAACAAATGTTATGATGGTGGTCATGATAATTTTTTTGGTAAAAACTCATTTCTTATCAGATCATTGTGACCATAATGTACCAAAATTTGTGTATTAATGCCCTCCATTATGTCACATATTATGTATATATCATATGATAATATCACTCGAGAGTTTTAATGCCTAATTATGTACAGTTACATACACTAGTTTATCTAAACACATATCATAAGCTCTCTTTGATGTGTTCAGGAACCGCATGTTCGACCGGCATTGTGGCATTGATAATTGCTCTGCACTTGTGTAGCTTCTTCAGTAGTACCAACATCACAGACAAACTAGGGGCGGCACGCAGGCGGGCGTCGGCGTTCGAAATATGAATGTCATAATTTGTGGAAAATTGATACATTATGGTCATAATGTATACATTTTCAGATAAGAAATGAGTTTTTACCAAGTAGTATAACGTGTAGTATAACCAAGTAAAGTAACTTGCGGTTTTTGGACGCATTAAAGAGGGTTTATGATACGTGGCCCATGAGTTGCACGACCCAAAGGTACCCATCACACTGGCAGCATCACCGCGCTGCACGGCGAGTGAGACCCTTTGGATAAGCAACGCCCTGGAACGGTTGTCAGATATATTACTTTTTTCTACTTTATGGTAAATAGTATCGTGATGTATATACAGCAATGTATATTTTCTTCAGATCTGTGCCGATAAAAAACGAGAAGTGTCGAGCGTTGAAAAAATAAAAATCTTATTGTACCAAAATGTCAAACGTCTCCCTAAGAACTGAAATTACACTGAAAAACACGGTTAGCCATTTCTTCAAAATAAAGTAATTATTGTATTATAACGAACTCTGTGGTGTTGGGTCAAGGTTGTGCTTCCCAACCTAGAGGTCCCGGTTGCAAATCCGTGCTCGGGAGGAAGAAAAATAAATCCCCAGGTCTTGGATGTTTACAAGTTTGTGAAGTCGCTGCTTCTGGTTCCCAATGTGGGGCCAAAGGCAATATATTTGCCTGTATGTAAATGTTATTTTATGGTATCATTTCGTTTACTAATAACTCGTTCCAGAGCACTTTAGACATCAAAGCAGTCGTCGGAGAAGTCTTGCGGCTTCCGGCGTTAAACTAACTCCTACCGGTGACTCTATTTCCGGTTCACGCCGAGTGACAGCCCGCCAAGTCGAGGCTTCCGGTCGGGCGAACGGAGGCTGCGGTCATTCTGAATTTAGACTGCTACTGCTTTAAGACTAAGTAAAATACTGATAGCGCGAATGAATAAAGAAAGGTATCACCTGGCAATGGGAGAAAAATCTTCATGATTTAATCACAAGTTTTATATCACATATCGTCTTGCATTTTTCTGTACGGAGTGGCAGATACCCCATTTACCATGTTTAGCCAGCTTAATATAGTGCGACCACCTGGTAGTTTCTGCCAAAAAGTCGAAAGGTGTGGGGAGCATTCTGGTGGCTGCGACTTCGCGCGTCGGAATTTTAATGAAACGCATCGATAAAAATAAATAAATAATAATAAATATCTCGCTCTAACATACTAAAATGCGTTGCCGGTGAAACAAGACAACTAGCAAGCGTTCATTTGAAAGCTTGGCCATAGAGAAATTGAGAATAAACCGTTAGTCCAAAGCGTCAGTCGAGCGGACAAATCTCGCGCCGGCCTGTGACGAATAATATTCTGTTAAATATTTGTATAGTGTAATGCAAGTTTTTGAATTTATTACGTAGATAATAAAGATATCTGGAAATTAAACACAAATTAGGCTTCAAAAAGCCGTTTCTTCATATATTTTTTCTTCTAAATATGTACTAAAATTAGGTTCCCCTATATTGATGCCAGTTGTTCAACCATAATACAACATTAAAGTTACAATGGTGCATAGATGATTAAGTTTCTACCCAAATCAATGATGTTTTCTCGAAACCAAAGAACATGCAACTTTAGCCCATTTAAAAGAGCCCATGATATGGCGGAGCCATCTGATGGCTCCACATCATACGAACGTCTGCCTTTTTGAACCACACATCTGAGTAGTTATTAAACAACATCTAGAAATTTATATCGCAATCCCTTATCAAATTGATGTTTTGAACGATGTTTGCTTACTTCAAATTGACGTATGAAGGATCAGATCGCGATTATTGGTGCCAGGCAGACTGTCATTTAAAGCGACTGTCATTCGTGAGGCATCATTTTAAAATGGATTGGGATATATCAAGAGATATAGAATCGGAAGCCATCATTGACTGTCAGTCAGAGAGTTGCAAAAACCGCAGATGCCAGTGGCCTAATTACTTTGCAACTTTCTTGTTTTACAGTAGTTAGACTCAGTTTGAGAGGTTACAAAAACTCGGGCTATGCAACAGCTGGGTAAATTCATATAATTGACCAAGCATAAGAAGCGAGTGAAGCGACCATTTTTGAGAATGGCCAAAAAATGCGTTTTTCCATCTGTCTGTTCTCGCCTTTTTACAGGTCGCATTTTTCAACCGATTTTGGCAAAATTGTGACACAAGTTCCTTGAGTTATTTAATATTTTTTCGTCGATCGCCATTTTTTGTTGGGGGAAAATAGAGGGGAATAGGGGCAATTTTGCAAATTTTGCATCCAAAAGGGGGCAGTGGAGGGGAAGCACTTAGGGGTGTTTTCAAACCCCCTGTTACTATGTTATAGATAAAGCTAGACACCTGAATTTTCTGTGACTAATAGGTTAAAAATTTAATAGACAAATTCCCAAAAATCTGTTAATTTGAACCAATAAGTCGGAAATGACAGCCGTTGAAAGTTCCGTCATTTTATCACTGACTGACTCTTCATCGATCATCACAATTCTAATTTAATTCTAGCAGACCTACAAGTTTGAAATTTTAAACAAGTAATAGTGAAAAAAACAGGCATCACCATAAACACACACAAATATAAGTAAGTAGTAAATAAAACACAACATAGTACGTAGCTGACTCTGTAAATACAATCTCCATAGCTTTAAAATTGTTGGTTTGAAAGCTGTTCGCCAACTTCAAAACGTGATTATTTGACACGAGCTTTCTTATGAAAATAAAACGGGATTGTGGTGGTGGAGATTCAGAATAGAGCCACAGTAAGAGATATCTCGTCTCGATGTGTTAGTAGGCCATTCGACTGTAAATGGGTCTTATCGGGTCAGTAAGTTATATCTCTAGAGCAACAACCAACTATCCTGTTAGGCACAGCGTTTAATTTGACGACCAGTTTAGCCTGGCGGGTAGTGATATTGCCTACAAAGCTGACGGTCCTGGGTTCAAATCCCGGTAAGGGCAAATATTTGTGTAATGGGCATGACTATTTGTTTATTAGTCTTGGATGTTTTCTTTGTATTTACATAAGTATTTATCTCTATTAAATATATCGTCATCTAGCGCCTATAAACACAAGCCTTGTTGAGCTTACCCTAGTTAAATTTGTGTAAGATTGCCCTGTAATATTTGTTTATTTATATTTATTTACTGGGAAAACATGGTCGCAAATACCGCGTTAAAAGCATATGTGGATATTTACACTTTTTTCAAGACTCATCAGGACACATTTACAAACTCATCCAGAGAAAGCCGCCTAGTTTATTTATTCTTCGTGCCGGCGGTACATATTTACTAGATAATTGGTAACTTTTTTCCGCCCACTGCTGATTGAAACCGTTCTTATTTCACTTAATTACTTCCTACTCTAATTAACAAGAAACCGGCCAAGAATCATGGATTCCTCATCGATCGATAGTTCCAAACAAACCACTTTTTTGTGATAGAAACGATTATCGGATTTTACTCTTTACTTTAAGTGCTTCAAGACAATTTCTTCCTTAATTTCATAGTTTCTTTCAGTTCTAGTTCAATCTGGTTTTGATTCCCTTGCGAGTATCGAGCAAATTCAGCAAAGTGGCATAAACGGCTGTAACCATTGGTTGTATTGCGCTAGAAGTTCTATTTTTTCACAACTATATGGGACCTAATATAGGGTTTCCTTTTTCCTTTTGATGAACCGAACCCTAAAAACACTGGAAAATATACTGTATACTTTTATATTCTCAGACTGCTTCTAGAAAAAAGTTTTTTTCCCCTCCTACGCAGCTTTCCCCCTAATATTTTCAAGGAATTCACATTAATGAACGATTCCGCATTCAGCCATTTCTCAAGAGAGAGTGAAACATGTGCTAGGTAGTAAAAGTCAAGTAGAGTATATTTTCATCAAGCAGTATCTTTAATGCAAAAATACTTGGGCGCTAAATACACAACTTGTATTATTCCCCGTATAAGTATAACTACACCTTATTCTAAATTTTAAGGGATTTTTCAGGTACATTACATGAATGGCAGAGATTACTATAAAAACCAGGAACCCGCCTGATTTAGGCCGACTACACGAATCGTGTAGTCAGTGGGACGACGACGACGGGGCGGCGCGGGCGCGGGAGCGGCGCGGGCGCGGGAGCGGCGGCGCGTTCCAGTGATTAATTATATTTTTAAGAACTGAACACGAAAACAGCGCGGTGTGGGGCGGGCGGCGCGGGACAAAGCTGACGCAGAATTTGTGAACGGTCGCATAGATGACATACGTACACAACACTCAAAAAAGTAGGGATGCAACCGATACGATACCGATACCGATACGCTTATAAAAATCTCTGCGATACCGATGCGCTTATTGAATTAAAAATGAAGGTTAAATAAAATCGTTCTATCCCTACAAAAAAGCATTATACTTCTCTTTCTTCTAAAAATCAGCTTAGCCTCAAGTACATTTTGCCGTTCGTATAGGTTAGTTTTGTGGCATATTCAGAACGAACGGAAAAATGTTAATAAGGTGTTACGCAAAAATATATAAAAAGAATCCGAATGTAAACGAAAGTAACAGCTGTGAAACTTCCATATAAGAAAGAACAGAGAGGGCAAACAATACACTCAAACTAAAATAACTTAGTGTAAATATAATATAAAAATTTGTTAAAAATAAACTAAAACTTTCAAGGAGAGTTTACGAATACATAATATCCACATATTGAATGAAGTTCCGCAATTAAATTAATTAGGATTGCAGAATTACAGGAAATAATAAAACAATTTAGAGATATTTTCGTAATTAAATTCTATCGAAAAAAAACATCCAATCGCGTTACCCTTCAGTGAGAATCTTAATCAAATAATCAATAAATTTAACCTAAAAATCAAATCTTTAGATGACTTTATAGTGGAGTAAATGGATTTGAAAAAAGCCACATTTTTTTCGTATTACCTTAGCTTAAAGACACAAAACCTTCTAAGGAAACATATTCGACGGGTGAAGGGCAAATTGGTTTAAGCGAGATTTTATTTTATTGAGAGCCGGCCATAACTCGATAACTAAAAAACATGTCGCTTATACGAATTTGCCTTTCACACGTCGAATTATGAATTGTCGTGTTTGCTTTGCGTTATGTAGAGAGGCGACGCGACGTGGAGACGTAAAGACGTGCTGCTTCTAGTCACAAGCCAAAGAACAAATAGCAATGGAACCACGCTTTAGTAGGTGAGATATTAAAGCATGAATAATTTGGTAACACGTTTAATAAATAATACACGCTTACTCTACCCCAATCAAGCCTTTATTTTAAATAAGACAGTCCCTTAGGAACGTAACTCACTACGATTATGACGTGATGACGTAAAAGTAAAATCTAAAATAAATAGTGACAGAAATATGTAATATCATATTCCATATGCCATAAATAATAATTAATAATATATAATAAATAATTAATTAGGCAATAAATAATTAAAAAATCTTACATGATTCCTTCTTTACAGGGTTATTTTCCTCAATGCAAGTGATAAAGTAATACTTATGTAAAAATGTGTGTCTCCGACTCAATTATATTGTTACGAGCGTGGGGTTCGTATTTGATAGAAAAACACGAATTAATCCACTAATTAAAACACTCACTTTATTACCCAAATTAGGCACTTACAATTCACACGAACTGTACATAAAATCCACTAAATCACTCACACACTATTTCACTAATTATGCACTCACTATTCACACGAAGAGTCGTTCTCTCCGATTATCCTTGTACTAGCACTCGATCGCAGTTAAAATGTAACTAACTCGCGCCGGCCGTCGACGCCTTTTATATCCCGCGGAGCCGCTCTGGACACATTGTCCACACATATCGCGAATATTCTAGTAAGGACCAGCGTGCGGGCCGAGAACATTCGAGACCATATATGTCTCTCTCTAATGGTGCACTCTCTCTGTCACTCCCTTCTCGAATGTTCCGAGTATAGCTATCTCTTTCTAGTAGTGCTATCTCTGTCACACACTTCTCGAATGTTCCGAGTATAGCTATCTCTTTCTAGTAGTGCTATCTCTGTCACTCCTACCGGATATTTCGCCATATAACGATTTGTGCTTCAGAGGCCCATAAGGGGTCCTGAAAACGCCTGAAAACGGGTTTTCAGGTTATGGCGTCATCTGATAGAGGGTGCCCTGAAACGGACTGAAAACATGTTTCAGGCGCCTGAAAACGACGGCAACTTGGGTGAAATTTCGATCTTTAGATATGTGATAGAGTAACTTCTGAAACGGCCTGAAATGACTTTTCAGCCTGCTGAAAACGCCTCTAAAGCACTGAAATTGACGTTCAAAGTTTTTGACCTAACCTACCGGCGTAACACTACCCCCTCCTAAGACATGCTCGTCCCGAGCATCATTATTTCCGTGGTATCTGGCTAGCCGGTCAACATGAACAATCTTGCTCGGACTACGAGGATTCCGCTGGATTCGATACGTGACGTCGTTTATTTTGGTGACTACCTTATAAGGCCCTTCCCAATTCGGAGATAGTTTCGGGGACTTTCCTACTCGTCGCATAGGGTTATGTAGCCACACCAACGAACCTTCCTCAAAACCCACTTGATAAGACTTCCGGTCATATCGGGTTTTCATCTTTATGCTAGCGTGGAGCCCGTGTTCACGTACCAGGCTGTGAACATCATCAATCCGATCCCGCAAATCATTTGCATATTCCGTGATGGTCCTCGGTATATCGGGCGGACGTCCAGTCAGGAGATCTGCAGGCAGACGGAGTTCTCTTCCAAAATTCGCATACGATGGAGTAACCGCAGTACTTTCGTGAGTTGCGGACCTATAAGACAACAGGAAGAGGGGGATATGCCGATCCCAATCTTTTTGATGGCTCTCAACGACCTTGGCTAGATGTCTCTCCAGTGTCTGGTTAAATCTCTCAACCATTCCATCTGACTGTGGATGATACGCCGTAGTCCTCGTCTTATGAATTCCCATTATGCGACAAGTCTCCTGAAAGACCGCAGACTCGAAGTTTCTTCCTTGATCACTGTGGATTTCGAGTGGTACCCCAAACCGGCAGAATACTTCGTTCACTAACTTTTCAGCTATGGTTACCGCTTCTTGATTAGGAATGGCAAATACTTCAGGCCACTTCGTGAAGTAATCCATCACGACAAGAATGTACTTGTTTCCGGAGTCCGATGCTGGGAAAGGTCCTGCGACATCTAATGCAACCCTTTCCCAAGGAGCTCCTACGTTGTACAACTTGAGCGTTCCTCGGCTACGGGTATGCGGTCCCTTGACTGATGCACAGTTAGTGCATCGTTTACACCAATTTTCAACATCTTCTCGGCAGTGAATCCAATAAAAACGTTGCCGAATTTTCATTAGGGTCCTTTTTACTCCAAAGTGTCCACCGGAGGTTCCATCGTGAAAGCTTCTCAAAACTTCTTTCACCCTTTTCTTTGGGACAACGACTTGCAGGTAAGCATCCTTCCCATTTGTTGATTCCCATTTTCTACATAGAACGCCATTATGCATAACCAAGCTATCCCATTGTGCCCAGTAGCTTTTTGTTACCGCACTCATAGGAGCTACATCACACCATCTTGGTTTAGGTGCGCCAGCATTAATCCAATCAAAAATGGGTCTCACGTCAGGGTCCTCTTGTTGCGCTTGCTGCATGATTTCATCACTCCACTCGTCGCTAACCGTATCAGTTCTCATCATTCGAACACATTCCTTGCCTTCTTGTCTTGAGCAATGTTTACAGTTGTCCGCACAAGGTCTACGTGATAGGGCGTCAGCATTTCCATGTGATTTCCCACTACGGTGTTCGATGATGAAATCATACTCCTGCAGTTGTTCAATCCATCTCGCCACTTGTCCCTCGGGGTTTTTAAATTCTAGCAACCACTTTAAAGCAGCATGGTCAGTTCTGATACGAAACTTTTTGCCCAGCAGGTATTTGCTGAAATGCTGTAACGTCTTGACAACTGCTAGCAATTCCCTCCGAGTTACACAGTAATTCCTCTCTGGTTTTGACAATGACTTACTGAAATATGCAATCACAACTTCGTTATCTCCTTTCTTTTGCGACAAGACACCTCCAATTCCAGTATTACTAGCATCTGTATCCACAATGAAATCCTCATCCGGGTTTGGATACCCCAATATTGGCGTTTCACAAAGTCTTCCTTTAAGCTCGTTGAAACTTGACTCACATTGTTCGTTCCAGTCAAATGATCGCTTTTCTTCCGTTAATTGATGCAAAGGCTTTGCTATATCCGAGAAGTTCTTCACAAAACGTCTGTAGTATGAACAAAGCCCCAAAAAGGCACGTACTGCAGTCTTGTCTTTTGGCGTCGGCCAATCCTTCACGGCGCTAATCTTCCCAGGATCTGTCTGGATGCCGTCCTTCGAAATCACGTGTCCCAAGTAATTCACTTTACGTTTGAAAAACGAGCATTTCTTCGGACTGAGTTTCAGATTTGCCCCTCGTAGTTTGCCTAGCACCTGCTCCAATTTATTCAAGTGGTCGTTGAAGTCTCTACCAACGATAATGATGTCATCCAAATAGACCAAGCAAGTTTCTCCTAGAAGTCCAGCTAATATTTGTTCCATTAATCTCTCAAATGTGGCTGGTGCATTACACAGTCCAAATGGCATAACATTGAACTGCCAGAGTCCCTTGCCAGTAGAGAAGGCCGTTTTCTCCTTATCCTTGTCCTTGATTTCGACTTGCCAATAGCCACTTTTCAGATCCAACGTTGAAAACCATTTCATTCCGTTCAATGTGTCTAAAGTGTCGTCGATTCGTGGAAGTGGATAACTGTCCTTCTTGGTTACATCATTAAGTCGACGGTAGTCAATACAGAATCTCATGGTGCCGTCCTTCTTCTTAACCAAAACTACGGGAGAACACCACGGGCTTGTTGAAGGTTCAATAACGCCGCTTCTTTGCATTTCCTCGATCATGCCCTCAACCTCCTTCTCCCGAGCTACTGGAACTCTCCGAGGGCGCTGTCGGATAGGCATAGTTTCCCCAGTGTCGATCTCATGCTGAACCACTCCAGTTCTTCCAATGTCATCATCATGCGAAGAAAAGACGTTGCGATATCGTAGCAGTAAGCTACGCGCCTTAAGGAATTCCTCCTCGGTAAGGTGCTCCCTGGAGTCATTTAGTAATTTTTCAACATCTATTGAAGGCTTAACATGCCCAGGTTTCACGTTTACCTCAGATTCCCGGCAGCCTCTTACCCAAGAAATTTCTTGGCATGATCCGACCAGCGTTCCTTTATTGAGGACGCATTCCGTGTTGCTTGGATTAAGGATCCTTATAAATGCTGTAGATGCCGTGGTTACCAATGTACGGGCTGTTATCCACGGTTTATCAGCATCCAACCTCTCTACCACCACACAACGGTGAGATTGCGGCCTTGTGGAGCTCGGCAATTTCACTGGAACTAAAACCTGTGACCTTGGTTGAAGAATGGTTCTCCTGGTACAGTAAACATTTCCATTTACTCCACCTTGTATAGGAATCTCATCAACTCCAAACTTTAGAACTCCAACCTTTAAGTCGATTTTACAGTCATGTCTCCTCATAAAATCCAATCCAATAATGCAGTCGTCGACGATGTTAGCAACGATCACTTTATGCCAGTATTCTTTTTCACCTATTTTCACAGCTAACTCTCGTTCTCCTTGGACGGAAATGTACTGGCCGGTAGCAGTTTGCAGCTGGAGATGCCTAGGTCGGACTAGATGATCTCTGGTCAGGTGTCTCAGTAGCCGAGAGCTGATCACAGTCCGAGAAGCTCCAGTGTCTATGGTAAGGAGACATGGTATTCCACAGATTTCTCCATTGACAACCAGACTATTCCCGTCGTTTGCCTGTGATATCATAATTGGGACATTTCGACCGCCAGCCAGCACACGTCCCATAGTCCTGGCTTTTATTCGTTTCCCTGTTGGGGCTCTGACTCCACAGAGCCTATTTTCCTCGCCATTGGAGCGGGGTCTCTGTCCCTCCTAGTCCTTTTTGGACAGCCTGACTGCAGGTGATCACGTTCTCCACAATGGTAGCAACGTGGCCCAAATTCGCGGCGGGAAGCTACTGGCTTCGTAGTCGACACTTCTCGCACCCTGAAAGGCCTGGATGAATCCTGTCGTACAGCTTCCACCTCGAGAGAGTGGGCTACTGCATCCTTTAGGCTGCCATGATGTCCCAATCGCACGGCTGCCCTCACTTCCAGATCACGGATCCCATCGATGAAGGCCTGCACCAGCATACTGTCCTCAAAGGATGCTGACGTACGTTGATAGGCCTTCCTAACCAACTTCTCGATTTCCAGGGCCCACTGTTGTAAGGACTCGTTACGTCCTTGTGCCCTGTCCTTTAACTGAGCTCGGTACACGTGCTCCAGGTGACTGTCACCGTATCGTGCCTCCAAGGCTTCTAGAAGGCGGTCGTACGTCCGGTCGTTTCCCAGAGCCTCTAGTATGGTAAGAGCCTCGTCGCGCAGCGCCAACGTCAGTGCTGTCCTGGCTTGCTCCTTACTCCAACCATTAGCCTGGGAAACAGACTCGAACTGCAGCTTATAGGCAGTCCACGATGAGCTACCGTCAAAGGGGGGCACTTTGAACCTGCCGCCTCCGGACACCGATGCGTCGGGTACATAGGTACTTGGACCATTAGCCACTTTGATCTCAAGTTTTTGGAGACGGCTCTCACAGATCTCAATTTTTTTATCGACATCATGGACTCGACTCTCCAGTTTGACAGAGTCTGTTCTTCCTGTTTCCTGGCCTGTTCCTCCTGTTTCCTGGCCCGTTCCTCCTGTTTTCGCGACTGTTCCTTTAGCTCTCTCGCTTGTTCCTTTAGGAGGACGAAGATAACGTTGAGGTCTACTCCTTGTGCAGCTGGAGCAGGTGATTCCGACGTACCAGGCGTCGAGTCTCCAGACCCAGACGTTTGGCTTCGCGTCGTCACTCCTTTTGGCTCGGTTTCTCGTGGCATTAACGGCATTTTCTATCCCACTTCTGACACCAAATGTTACGAGCGTGGGGTTCGTATATGATAGAAAAACACGAATTAATCCACTAATTAAAACACTCACTTTATTACCCAAATTAGGCACTTACAATTCACACGAACTGTACATAAAATCCACTAAATCACACACACACTATTTCACTAATTATGCACTCACTATTCACACGAAGAGTCGTTCTCTCCGATTATCCTTGTACTAGCACTCGATCGCAGTTAAAATGTAACTAACTCGCGCCGGCCGTCGACGCCTTTTATATCCCGCGGAGCCGCTCTGGACACATTGTCCACACATATCGCGAATATTCTAGTAAGGACCAGCGTGCGGGCCGAGAACATTCGAGACCATATATGTCTCTCTCTAATGGTGCACTCTCTCTGTCACTCCCTTCTCGAATGTTCCGAGTATAGCTATCTCTTTCTAGTAGTGCTATCTCTGTCACACACTTCTCGAATGTTCCGAGTATAGCTATCTCTTTCTAGTAGTGCTATCTCTGTCACTCCTACCGGATATTTCGCCATATAACGATTTGTGCTTCAGAGGCCCATAAGGGGTCCTGAAAACGCCTGAAAACGGGTTTTCAGGTTATGGCGTCATCTGATAGAGGGTGCCCTGAAACGGACTGAAAACATGTTTCAGGCGCCTGAAAACGACGGCAACTTGGGTGAAATTTCGATCTTTAGATATGTGATAGAGTAACTTCTGAAACGGCCTGAAATGACTTTTCAGCCTGCTGAAAACGCCTCTAAAGCACTGAAATTGACGTTCAAAGTTTTTGACCTAACCTACCGGCGTAACAATATATTATTCACGAAGTTAAAAAACTTAAAAAAACCGTCTTCAAGTTCAAGCCCTATATTTTATCCCCCCATTATGCAAATGAAGTCTATCTATATGAAAAGTCCTCGTCAAAACCTTTGCTGCACGGAACCACAAACCATAAAGACATCTGTGTATATATTTTTGTTTTTGTTAATAAAAAAAAACGCTAAATATATTTTTATTAATAATATGTGACTACCTCAGAAGTATAACATACCAAATCAAAACAAAATTATAAAAATCGGTTTATAATTGACAGAGTGCTCGCGTAACAAATATACATAAAACAGACGAATCAAGAACCTCCTCCTTTTAAAGTCGTTTAAAAAGTATCATCACTTTATCCATGCCATTCAATATATCCAACGCAGTCGATAAGTCAAGGTTTGACGGATAGTCCAAGGTGCCAATAGGACAATTATGCCTCTCATTATTTGAGCACTTTATTGTCTTTTTATTCCGCCACTTATCTTGCAAATATATCTACGTTTTTAGCGTCAAGAATTAACATTTTGCACCTGTCATTGTGCTCCTTCCCGTCCCCCGTCAGTAATACCAGTTTGTTGTGTACGAGATTTCGTTGAGGCTGCTCCAGAGCTATTTGTACCGAGTCCTAAATTCATGTTAAATCCTTGTGCTCGTACTTGGAATCTAATATTTGCCTCGCAGATTATGTAGGCTCCCTTTTTCGTATTCAACTTTTTGGGTCGACTGGCAAAAAATACAGGTTGTAGCAAAAAGGTGTAGATTATTGAACAAATTATCCAACAGAAGTGGAAGACTGTTAAGAGGCTTCACAAGGATTTAGTAGACCTAAAAAGAAGAATTATTAACAAAGCCCTTCAAATTGATACTCACCACGGCCATCGAAGGGAGCCATATTGAATTTTGTGTGACGTCACATAACCTAAGAGTAAAAAAGCCCATAAATAACCAGAAGATGATCAAGACGCTTCTATCGATAGAGTATATTTATTTATTTATGTATCTACGCACGTATCATAAACCCTTTTTACTGCGTACAAAAACCGCACGGTACGATCAGCATTATGTTAAACTACTTTGTTCAGGCTTCTCAGCACCTAATGACCTCGCAGGGGCCCATCAGCTACGAGGTAGCGTAACTATCAGGTGTCAAGAAGCAAGAACGTCGGCGATTCACCGAGCTAAATAAATAGATTCTATCTGACCTGGTCTGTGCTTCGTTCCCGTCAAACTCCTGTCTCTCTGCAAGGCCTGGGTGCACCCTAGGCTCTTCTTGGTAGACAGGTTCTTCAGCCAACCAGGTATGGCTGGCAGGTCAGCTTCGACCGCACGATTTCCGTAAATACGTACAGTATCTGGTTCGGAGAACCACAACACACTCAGCTATAAGACAATCCTGAGGGGAGCCCGAATACAACTCCAGATGGCTTACGATTTAATTTTAATTGCCCAAAATCAATACACGTACATTACGGGGGCTTTTCGTCAGTCAGTTGTCAAAACTGCTCTCTGGCAGCTCCGTCAAATTCAAAATGGCCGTTCCGGAACCATAGATCGAGTATCGATTCTGAATCGAACAATCACCCGCCCGGACAGGCACCCACCTGTCCCTTAATCTACGGGCAGCCGAGACAACGTTGCTACCGCTCGCTTTAGAACCGAGCCTCCTACTAGAACCTCTGCAGACCGGGGGGTCCCGTCCCTGCCAGGGAACAAGTTAACAATGCGCCCCCTGCGCCAACGCAGTGGCGGTAGGTTAGCATCCTTAACCAGCACGAGGTCACCAACACTAGGGGGGCTGGTTTTGTCAGTCCACTTAAGGCGCTGTTGTAAGATATGCAGATACTCGAGCGACCAACGCTTCCAGAAATTCTGAGTAAACTGCTGCAACATCTGATACCTTGACAACCGATACAATTTCACTCCCTCGAAGGGGTGCTCGGGCAACGCGTTAAGTGGCTGTCCTATCAAGAAATGGCCTGGGGTCAGAGCCTCCAGGTCATTTGGATCCGAGCTGAGCGGACACAACGGTCGCGAATTGAGAACGGCCTCGATCTTACAAAACAATGTCGCGAGCTCCTCAAAAGTCAGCGCGGTCTGACCTACTATACGCCCTAAGTGCGTCTTCGCTGACTTAACTACGGCCTCAAAAATCCCACCCCAGTGGGGGCAACTCGGTGGGCTGAAGGTCCACTGTATACCCCGACGGGAGAGGGCCGTTCCTATATCCACTTTATTTACATTCAAAAAGTTGACTATCTCTCGTAAGTATCGTTCCGCACCGACGTAGTTAGTGCCGTTATCAGAGCGGATCAAAGTTGGAAGTCCCCTTCGAGAAACAAACCTATCCAAACAAGCAATGAAAGCCTCTGTCGAGAGATCAGCAACAAGCTCGAGTTCAGGAGCCCGACATCCCCTGGATGTACAATCAGACGGGTTCAATTCTCCTGGTACATGTCTCCAGGTCAGTGGGACCTCAGACGACACAATCTGGGAGACACGGTTCGCAACAAAAACCTCTAAGGTATGGACCGAAGCCTTCAGCCAGCACAAAACAATCTGGCTGTCCGTCCACGCGTACACCGTATCCTCCAAAACCACTGACCCACGCAACACTGTTAGAGTGTTATTCAAAACTTTGGTCAAAAGAGCAGCCCCGGACAGTTCCAGTTTTGGAATCGTCATCCTTGTCCGAATAGGCGCTACCTTGCTTTTTGCCAAAACCAAACGCACGTCGACCTCCCCGGTGGAGGTGACGGTCCGCAAATAAACCGCTGCCGCAAACCCTCGTTCAGAGGCATCACAAAACCCGTGAAGGGTTGCCCTGTAATCCCCAGCAGGGACCAATTTCCTCGGCAGCGATACATTAATTATATTGAGGCCCAACCATTTCGCTAAATCGTTCGATACAATGCAGCCCTGAGCTCCAGAATCTAATAGGGCGCGAACGTATGTTGGGTTGCCCGCCAAATCCCAAACAAGCACAGAGGCGATCGGTAACACCATCGTCTCCGGTTGGGGGGCAACAAATTGTTGGGCCGCAAATTCCTAGCGAGGGCCCCCGGGGCCCCACTCTGCCTGTAACCGATCAGGTAGGCAGCTATACGCCAGAGGGTCCCATTGTACAAATGGCCCACGCGCCGGTTCCATTGCCACCCTACGACGCCCCCCGAAGGGTTGTGGGCGTGAGTTCAACCTTGGCCGCTCCATGAGCGGGGGGGACATCACATGCGACCGACGAGGACGAGGCGACGAGCGGGGCGACAACTGAGGCGGCGTCCGAACCGCACCCGCATAGCTCGAAGTTGTCCCATGCCACCCGCCCGTTACGGCCTGCTCAACACACCCAATGTGCCGCTGAGTCGGATGCTGAGTCGCAACCGAGAACTCAGGGCCCCCCATGTGATGACCCTGAGTGCGGCCCTGCACCCCTGGGTGGCCGCGTGCTTGTGGCCCCATTGCCCGCTGAGTCGGATGCTGAGTCGCAACCGAAAACTCAGGGCCCCCCATGTGATGACCCTGAGTGCGGCCCCGCACCCTAGTACTACCCTGTGCACGTGGGGACGCTGGCCCCTGAGTTGCGCTCCAAGTCGCAAACGAATTCTCAGGGCCCCATTCCGTATCACCCTGGGTACGGCCCTGTGGACGTGGGGACGTTGGCTCCTTAGTTGCGCTCCGAGTCGCAAACGAATTCTCAGGGCCCCATGCCGTGTCACCCTGGGTACGGCCCTGTGGTGGCTGTTGGCCGGACCGGTACATGCACAACAAATTGTGGTGGGCCCCACCACAGTATCCGCACAATTTTGTGCGCGTGCAGTCCCTAGCCATGTGTGGCCCGAGGCACAGGAAGCACCAGCTCCGCTGCTTGGCCATCCGGCGCCGTCCCTCAACCCTAAGTTCCCCGAACTTATTGCAATCGGCCACAGCATGGCCAATCTGCCTACAACATGGGCAGGTCTCACCTGCACCCCTGGGTGGGGTCAATGCACTCACAGTCCCATACGACTGCCGGTTGGTGCGGTCCTTCCTCGTCGGAGGGCCCCTACTCACAGCGCTCCCGGCAGCTCTCTGTGGCCCCGAAGGATGGGTGGCCGTCAACCCCAAATTCTCTGCCCGTCGAGCCTCCTCTTCCAAAAATCCGACCAAGTCGGAGAAGGCGGGCAGGTCCTCGGCCGACCTCCCGTGAGACTGTTCGAAACGAGTCTGCACGTCAGCGGGTAGTCGGGAAAGTACAATGTACAGCAATAGGTAGGACCATTCACCAACCGGAAGTCCAAGATTCTCTAGGGCCTTGGTGACGGACAACAACGGGTTCAAAACCTCCGTCTGTATGGCCCCGACCTTGTTCACAACCGGGATGCTAAACAAACGGTTCAGTTGGGCATCGGCCAACCTCCGTTTGTTGTGGTAACGTCTTACCAACAATTGCCTGGCCGTTTCATAGTTACCCTCCGTAACTGTCAAATGAGCGACCAGCTCCCTAGGCTCACCCCTCAATGCTGCCACCAGCTGAGCCATTTTGACCGACTTGGTAATGTCCGATCGCATGTGCACCAAACTGTCGAACAGATTGATGAAGCTCATCCATTCACCGGACACTCCGTCAAAGGTAGGCATAGTTATAACGGGTAACCTGGTCCCCGATCCCTGATGCGGCAGAGGTGCTTCAATGTCACCACCACGGCTGGACTCGCGCTGCCTACGTATGTCCGCAGCCTTCTGCGTGATAGCAGCTGCCATGTCCATACACTGGTCGACATCCCCTAGCAACCGTGACAGCCTGTCAGGTGAGCAACCATCAACTGCTTCCGCCTGCGCGGACAATTCGAGCACCCTGTTGTAGCGTTCCTTAACGTCCATAGACCGCTCCAATACCACATCATGCCTATCTAAACGGTCTATCAGACCGTGTGCGGAGGAAAACCATCTGAGCTCCTTAGAAACACCCTTCTGTATTTCAGACAACGACATGATCGGAACGATACTTACTCACAATTTGCAGTAACTCAATTATATTGGACCCTCCAGTCTACAACACAAACGAGGGAACCCTAATCTATAACTTAAACAATGCTGGTTTCCCCAAACAATAGAAACCGAGTTTTATATCTACACAAATTCTGTAAACAACAATTTAGTTTCCCTATATCATATAACACACACAGATAGTCAATATTATTTCAAGTTACAAATTGCTATAAACTGAAAACAATGTCCAAACATTCATTAGCATTACTAGACCACTAATAGATTGACTATGCAAACTTCAAACTGCAAACATGATATGACTTCAATGCAAATTTCAATTCACCTACAATGCACCTGAATGTAATTACTATTCTGAGTCACATCTCAGTACAACTGGTCATTTAGGGAAAACTGTTATGTCTGTCTGTCTACCACCAGCAGTAGACTTATAACTTATAATACTACCAATCTATGTGGATACAGGAACAAAACCAAGTTAGCTAATAACCGCCTATACCTACTGATTGATAGTCCCAAATCGTGGGTTCCTGGAGCCTTGACGGCTGCAAATCTCAGGAAACCACGCTCTGCTACCAAAATGTTCAGGCTTCTCAGCACCTAATGACCTCGCAGGGGCCCATCAGCTACGAGGTAGCGTAACTATCAGGTGTCAAGAAGCAAGAACGTCGGCGATTCACCGAGCTAAATAAATAGATTCTATCTGACCTGGTCTGTGCTTCGTTCCCGTCAAACTCCTGTCTCTCTGCAAGGCCTGGGTGCACCCTAGGCTCTTCTTGGTAGACAGGTTCTTCAGCCAACCAGGTATGGCTGGCAGGTCAGCTTCGACCGCACGATTTCCGTAAATACGTACAGTATCTGGTTCGGAGAACCACAACACACTCAGCTATAAGACAATCCTGAGGGGAGCCCGAATACAACTCCAGATGGCTTACGATTTAATTTTAATTGCCCAAAATCAATACACGTACATTACGGGGGCTTTTCGTCAGTCAGTTGTCAAAACTGCTCTCTGGCAGCTCCGTCAAATTCAAAATGGCCGTTCCGGAACCATAGATCGAGTATCGATTCTGAATCGAACATACTTGGTAAAAACTCATTTCTTATCTGAAAAATTACACATTATGGCCATAATGTGTAATTTTTCTACATATTATGACATTCAAATTTCGAACGCCGACGCCCGCCTGCGTGCCGCCCCTAGTTTGTCTTTGAAGTTGGGTCTTCCTCTGTGTTGGTACTACAGAACAAGCTAAACAACTGCAGAGCCACAATGCCGGTCAAACATGCGGTTCTTGAACACATCAAAGAGAGCTTATGATATGTGTGTAGATAAACTAGTGTATGTATCTGTACATAGTTAGGCATTAAAACTCTCGAGTGATATTATTATGAAAGTCGCCTTCGGCTCGTTTCATAAACCCACTCTCGAGTATTAATGCCCTCCATTATGTAGCAGTCACATAAACTACTATTATTCACGTTTCACAGCAATTAAAACACAATATTAATGAATTAGAAAAAGAAAATTTTAAATGCCAATTATGGAACAATACAAATATAAAGTAGACAAATAAGAACCTATCTATAGGAACAATAAAGTAAAGTAAAGTAATAATAAGTTAAAACTTAGTTCAAACTGGTTTGACAATATGGTGAACTGCTGATTGAATGGTGTACGAGGGTGCGTGAGTGTGTATGTGTGTGTGTGTGTGTGTATTTGTAGGATCGATTTCCGATGGGAAATAGTAAAGTGTAATTCTAAGATAATGTTATGAGAAAATCAATAAAGTAACTAAGTTAGAAAGGGTGACGAAGTCGAATATTTAACTATTACCGACAAAAAGTAAGGGCAGTGATTGAATATCAATATATGTATCAAGCTCCGGGAAACGCTCCTCATAAATATTGATGCTCTTATTCAAGGGTGAGTAGAAGGCGCATGGTGCAGCACTGCAGGTATACGTCCGTGCCGGCGTGCGCGCACAGGGGCGACGACATCATTTGTCAAATTCTGATAAGTAGTTAAGATGTTCCTCCTTTTAGCTTTGCCGCAGTCGTCTGAATATCGGAGATAAAGATAGATAGATAATGATCTATAAACGAAATCATAACTTATAGCTAGTATAATTTCGGAACGCAGAATTACGCATTACCTTAGTATCCCCAATACCACCCCTACTGATACAGCGGCGGTGAGACCATTACCAACAGCGACCTCAACAAGAACATATCTCTCTGAGTCTAACACGTGAATTACCGTCAAAAGCCCGTTCCTCTTCGCTTCAAAGTCAAAGTCAAAGTACTTTATTACTGTAGATATTTACATTAACTTAGCAAACGTCATTTTTTGTCTCTTCTCTACATTGGACCACTGTGGGAGAAGAAAGGCTTAGAAACTCCCACAGATTGATTTTTAGATCTCTTTTAAAAATAGGTTGTGCTTAACTAATACAAATATGAAAAATTTAATTTTTATGATTAATAAGCAGGAATAAATAATTACAAAATTATTAACAGCTAGGTCTGTGTTGAGCCAGATTAACCCCATACAGTCCCGTCATTTAAGTAAAGAAGATCTTCCCGTAGGACATAAAGTGCGCCGTGTGGCACCCCAGTAGTAATTATCAGCAAGATTTAGCGTTCCACCGGCCGCGGACGCCCTCTATCATAATATCATATAATTATCTAGTGTTGGATACCACGTCGAGATACCACGCGGATTTAGAAGCTCTAAAAATGAGCAGCGCAGGCGAGCCATGGCTTCCCTCATCCTCCGACCCATCAATTGAGGCCACAATTTTTATTTTTGTTTAGGGTCGCGTGGCAGACCTAGTGTAGAGATGTAATTTGAATTTAATCGAATCGGTGTAGTAGTGAAAGTTATGCTGATTTGGTTGCCATTAAGAATCAATTTGCCTAACATTCTCTCCAATGGGACCAATTACGAACGAACTTCCGAATATTCAAGTTTTCAAGTAGTACGTGTTTGCCTATAGCTAATACGAGGAGGTATTGGGTGCTTACCTATGAAATTGGCGAATTTTTCTTACAGATTCAGGAGTTCATAATTCGAGTAATTCAATAGCTATTTCCAGTTTTTTTATTGTTTTAAAATTAATTTCAATATTTTACATCTACTTATTAAATTTTCTTTTAATTGTCAGTTTGATAACTAAAATGTTATCTTCAAAATCAGTGCCTCCTAAATGTCATCAATTTTCATGATAATATTCGTAATATGTTTTTACAGCTGACACTTTTAAAAAATTATATAAAATTTTCTGCTAGCTAAATGTTGTCCCATTCATACACACAAAGTTTATAAAATTAGGATCTGTCATTCCTAAAAAAAATACAAAAATCTTTGTACTGAAAATTTAGTTAACTTCAATTTCTCCTTACAAAACGCCAATTTCATATGTAAGGACCTAATATTTTGAATGTTGTAAGCAAAGCCGATTCCGCAGTCTCCAAAAATCAAAAAGCCAGCTAGCTTGGCAGTTCAAACCAGCTTGATGATATACTTGATTGAGCCGAATGGTGTTGATGTATTAAAAACATTGTTGTCAAATTTCTTAAGGCATCAAAACTAACCGTAGATTCCTTTTTAAAACTTATTTTTGGAATTTTGTTTTGTTCCTCCTTATGCACCCAGGATGCCTTTCAAAACCATTTGGAATTGCGTTTCCGTCGCCGCGTCCATCCATTGCGTCCATACTCAGTTCTGGTGGTGGTATTTCATGTTCCATATTACGAAATATATACCACTCGTGAAATTAAGTTTCGATACAATAAGTCCGATACTTAAATGTATGTTATTTCCCGATTTAAAAACCGCCGTTGTCACCATGTAGTGAAACACCGAGGGTAGAACAATAACTAGTTGATTGCAATGGTGTAATTAAAAGACTAACAGCAACAGTTCCGTTCATTATTTGCACTTAACTAGGCAACTGATTAGTTTTATCTAAGATTGACGAAACCCTTTTCAACCGACTTCAAAAGGAGGAGGTTCCCAATTCGTTCTTTTTTGTGTGCGTTTGTTACGCGATTACTCCGTGAATTATAAACCGATTTTGATAATTCTTGATTTGATTGGTGGGTTTCAAAGGTGGTCTCATATAAGTTTTATAAAAATTGATTAAGCTGTTTTAAAAAAAAACAACGAATTCAAAATATATAAACACAGAGGACATTTTGATTTGTGGTTCAGTGCAGTTAAAGTTTTGATGAGGACTTTCATTTGCATAGACTTCATTCGCATCCCGACCGGGGTGGAAAATATGGACTTGGAGTCGGTTTTTTAGGGTTCCGTACCCGAAGGGTTCCAAACGGGACCCTATTACTAAGACTTCGCTGTCCGTCCGTCCGTCCGTCCGTCCGTCTGTCACCAGGCTGTATCTCAAGAACCTAGCTAGCTAGAGAGTTGAAATTTTTATAGATTATGTATTTCTGTTGCCGCTATAACAACAAATACTAAAAAACAGGATAAAATAAATATTTAAGGCGGCTCCCATACAACAATACCACATACAATCTTATGGATGCACCTGGTTACGTACATGGAGTGTGAAAGTAACCGCACCAATAACTTTGTAAACAATATTTTGCTGTGTAAAATCCAAACTATTCACTCCACACCATCGCTTCCATTGAACGGTGGTACGGAACCCTTCTTGCGCGATTTAGACTCGCAATTGACCGGTTTTTAAGTTGTTGGTTTGGTAAAGAGATTTAACCACTAAGAAAGGATTTTATGTTTTGATCTTAGAGTTATATAGTATACAAAGAGTTTCGTTAATTTGAGGTTATCACAATTATTTAAACATTTATTGAGTGAGAGTGACTAACGAAAGTTCTACGAAATGAACGGGGAATTAATAACCGAGAATGTACCTATTTGTTAAATAAAACATGTGTGTGAAGTTTGCCGCTAGAAGGAGCTACGTGGGCTTTTGTTTCTAGTTTAAGCTTGCGTCAGCTGTTGGTGTAGGGTTTGAGAGAGTCCCTTCTTTTAATTATTTTCCCACCTATACTGCGATTTTTTATTTGAGGCCAGAAATTTAAAGAAACAACCTTCATGTGCTAGAACAAAACCGTTGACTTTGACATTCATATTATACTTTTTGTACTGGAAAATGACAGTTGTTTGTTTACATTTCTGGCCTCAAATTAAAAATCCTAGTATACCTTATATGCGTTAAAGAGCTCTCAATCGGTACGGCCACACATAGGCCGAAGGCTCGGGCAACGAAAACGATACTGGCATGTAACGCAATATATTTCTTGAAGGTCCAAAATTTAATAACTTACAATACATTTTTGGCGAGTCCTCTTAAACCAAGAACTAACTCAAAAATGACTTTTTATTACAGCTATGCATCTTAGAGTGGATCGCGTTTATATGAAAAAAAAACTAATTTCCTTTCGGGCCACTGCGGGATGGATGCTCTAAAGTCTCCCCATGAAATATATTTAATATGGACTAGGGCAGGGATCGCAACCTATTCAGGCGAAAGAGCTAAAAGTTATAATTGACAAAGAAAATAGTCGTTAAAGAGCCACTAAGAATTAAGTTTTGATCCACTAAGTATGTATTGTATAAATAATAAATTATTTCTAGAAAGTAATCAGGCATGTAATCGGTGCTCAAACTGACGGTGGTCGCTGACGGAGATCCAGAAGTCCAAACTCAAGTTTTGCCAAAGAGCGATGGAGCGAATTATAACCGGTGTCAGGCGGACCGACCATGTTAGAAACACGACACTGCGCTCCATCACTGGCATTGCTGACGTTGGCGCAAAGACCGCTAGGCCGAAGTGGGACTGGGCCGGACACGTCTGCCGCATGCACCCCCAAACATGGGCCAAACTGACCCCCGAATGAGTGCCCACTGATGGTCATCGAAATAGAGGCAGGCCGAGGCGTCGATGGCGGGACGACCTGGACAGGTTTTTGCCCAACTTTTTAATAATACCTTGGACACTATTTACACACATTGATCTAGCCCCAAACTAGGATTCCCTGTATAGACTCTGTAGACAATGATACACGTACTTATATAGATAAATATTATACTTAGATAGATAAACAACCATGACTAGGGTACCAACATCCGTTCTCATCAAACAAATATTGCCCCCCACCGGGACTCGAACCCGGGACCCTGGGTTTCGTAGGCAGGGTCACTGCCGACTCGGCCATT
Source organism: Argyresthia goedartella (assembly GCA_949825045.1). Taxonomy (NCBI): domain Eukaryota; kingdom Metazoa; phylum Arthropoda; class Insecta; order Lepidoptera; family Argyresthiidae; genus Argyresthia; species Argyresthia goedartella. The sequence continues at coordinate 3,396,051 of OX463823.1, read as the reverse complement.
CGGGTCGTCAAGAACTGGGAGGGGGCAGCACAGCACAGAGGGGGGAGGAATGCTCTGAGATAGGGGAGGACTTTGCCCAGCAGTAGGACAATATGCAGGCTAAATAATAATAAAAATCAGTGATGAATTCGACGGCTAAAGTTGTAGTTTTTTTCTTTAGAAGTCTTGCGGTGGCTCCTATGAAAACTGTTTAAAACATCGATTGGTATAGCTAATAAGATAATATAATAAAAAATGCCCTTTGAACTAGCCGCAACTTTACATCGAAAGAGGACTGGTTGCCGTGGACTAAGATCGTACCTATACGATACCTAGAAATGCCGCCCCCGAGCCATTGAAAAAACCGGTCAAGTGCAAGCCGAACTCGCGCACGAAGGGTTCCGTACCAACGAGTAATGGTAGGGATGGTGTGGAGTGAATAGTTTGGATTTTACATAGCAAAGTGTTGTTTAAAAAGTTATTGGTGCGGCTACTTTCACACTCCATGTACGTAACCAAGTGCATTCATATTGAAAGAATTGTTGTATGGGAGCCCATTTAAATATTTATTTCATTCTGTTTTTTATTAGTATTTGTTGTCATAGCGGCAACAGAAATACATCTTCTGTGAAAATTGCATCTGTCTAACTATCACGGTTCATGAGATACAGCCTGGTGACAGACGGACGGACGGACGGACAGCGGAGGCTTAGTAATAGGGTTCCGTTTGTGCACCCTTTGGGTACGGAACCCTAAAAATGGACTTTGTTATTTGATCAAATTTCAGGTTTCACATAGGAAACTATAACATTTTATGATGAAACTGGGGGGCTGTTATACCCCTTCCATAGTTTTCAACAGGCCCGTGGCTGAAACAGGTCCCGAGAAAGAGTCTTATTTTTCTTTGATGGTTTGATTACTTATTAAACCATGACTATTTGTTATGTCCTGACTATTGAGGTGTGTTTTGAATCAAATTATGGTCATGTCGGCAGCCTGTGATGGAACTGCAGTGAGTGGTAATAATCCGGGGTTTTAAAGTCGAACTGCAGCATTTGCAGTGCCTTTATAACTCAACTGGTCAACTGCAGGCCAACGAACTTGTTTTCGCAGTTCAAGCACCTAGAAAGATGTTAAGACCAGTGGCAAGGTTCGACATTCTTTGGATATAACTGCGACAATCTATTAGTCCCATCTTTCCGTCTAATAGGAGTGCAGTAGATTTGAGGTACCAAATGTTACAAAATATCGTGAATATTAACTGTAATTAACTGTAACTGCTTAACTGTAACGGCCAGCTTAAATTTAATGAAAAAAAATAACTATTTTAGGCACTAAATGAAGAATTTTAAACTTTAAATTACCTTCTTTAAATTTTAGATAGCTGCATTACATTGAAACTGTAAAAGTACTTGATTTGGTCTGCAAATTTTTCTTCGTTCATATCTTTAGGGGAAGAGCCTCGCTACTTATCCCAAAACACAGGGGAAACCCTACCTTGGGGAGTCTCGACTCTGACGTTATTTTTGTTTACTACTAACACCTAATCTCAGAAACAGATGATGTATCAATCTTTAGTTAAGTTTATATAACATGAAACTGTACCTAATGAAGACCTATCAAGCAAGAGATCAACAACAATATATTTAGACCAAAACATGGGTTACCCAGACCCTGAGAAAAAGTCTCGTTCTGTTCTGGTTGAACCAGGAAAAGTAATATTTCTTCGTCATTATCTACTAAAATCTTACGAAATTAGCTTGATTTGGAATTAAAGTGTATATAACACTTTAACTAACTAACTAAATTAACACTGGTGTATTGTCAGCTCGATTTTAGATTAATAATAATCTTGAATGTGTTAACAAAGCTTAACAATTTGAACCCATTTATTATCTACAGTTTCCTGAAAACTTACAGAAATTGGTGGGCCGCGTTTTACAACAAAATAAAACCTTCTTTCATGAAATTAGCATCAGGCTATCTTCAGTTTGCACCAGACGACGCAGTCATATTTAATGTGACATTAATCTTGGACGAGGGTTGAAGATTCGGAAAGGTTCAGGGTATGCTCCTAGAAAAAAGAGCTCCGTGGTCTAATGGGTTTCGTGCTTGCTTCTCACACAGGAGATGCAGGTTCGAATCCTGACTATGTACCAATGGGATAATTCATTTATATTAATAACATAATCGGACGTTCAGTGTTTCGGATAACATGTTAAGCTGCAGTTCGCAGCTACTATTGCTACGTGGCAGTGGTGATAAAATCCCTCCATCAACCCGCACTGAGCCAGCGTGACGGAGTATGGCTTAACCTTACTCGCACCCGGGTAAAGGCCTGTGCCACTCGGTGGGGACATTAATGGGCTACATTTATATGGTCCTAAAATGTTTGTTAGTTGAAGCGGGAACATAATATATCAATTCGATCGTATCAAAGTAATAATCTACATTATGGACTACGGAATGATACCAGAATCATTCTTATGATACAAAATCCATCACACGGCCATTTCAGAAGGTATTGCAGAATTCGAGGGAATAGGCTCAAATGATTTGCTATATTATAGGTGCTCAAAGATGTCTACTAATCATACCGAAATTAATTTCAGCTCTTTGTGTCTCCAAATAGGGTGGATAAAATAGTATTCTTCGATTCATGAAGAAAGTTCATCTTCAATACCAAGACAATCCTAAAATGTTTCATAATTTCGTAATTGCTTGACGATTGTATTGTAGAATCTGTATTTTTCTGTTATTATGATACAAATGTTCTATATGTATTATCTTTTAACATGAAATGGAATAAATAACGTGTGAAAAAGATGACACGGTGATTGAGGGGTGTCATTTAAACATTTGTGATTTGAATGCATAAAAACCGCCCAAATGCGAGTCGGAATCGCGCACGAAGGGTTCCTTATCATTATCTATAAAAACCGGTCAAGTGCGAGTCTAAATCGCGCACGAAGGGTTCCGTACCACCGTTCAATGGAAGCGATGGCGTGGAGTGAATAGTTTGGATTTTACACAGCAAAATATTGTTTACAAAGTTATTGGTGCGGTTACTTTCACACTCCATGTACGTAACCAGGTGCATCCATAAGTTTGTATGTGGTATTGAAAGAATTGTTGTATGGGAGCCCCCTTAAATATTTCTTTTATCCTGTTTTTTAGTATATACCCTAAAAACGGCAAGAAATCACTGTGTCTACCTGTGGCCGTTATCAATGTCGAGCAAAAATGAAGAAAAAAAATCACGTATGTTGTATGGGAACCCCCCTTAAATATAGAGATCTTCCACCAAACAAGGCATTACAGGAATTGGTATCATAAAAGGGTAGTTAGTGCACAATAAATACTACAATTAAATTCCTAGGAATAAATTAAATACCTATAAAATACAGATAAGAAATACAAAATAATTACCGATATCTATCTACTACATAAACTTTACGTATAATAATATAAATACAATAACTTTTACGAAAGAGAGAGGTAGTGCTCTTTAATACGGTTCTTAAAAGAGAAAAGAGTGGGACTGTCTCTTATAGTGCAAGGAAATGCGTTCCAGAGTCAGACCACCCGCAACCTGAAAGAATGTTTATTCGCAGCGTTGTTAAGCTTCGGAGTGGCTAAAAGTGAGTCCGTGTGAGATCTCCAGTGCCGATCTCCCGAGAAGAGATACTCAAAATGGTCTCGAAGGTAGTTGGGGTAGCTCGGATTTTTCAAGATATTGAACAGATAATAAAGAATGTGAGAGTCTCGGCGACGACGAATCGGAAGCCACCCTAACAGTTTGCGATATTGAGAAACATGGGCGAATTTGCGCAGTCCGATGATAAACCGAATCCCGAGATTCTGAAGTCGCTCGAGTTTTTTCAGTTTGTCTTCATTCGCACTCTCCCAGGCAACATTGGCATAGTCGATTAGCGGCATGAGAAGGGAATGTACAAAGGTAATTTTGGTCTGCCGCGGCAAGAAGTTCTGCATTCGCCTGAGGGAATGGAAAGACGCAAAGACCCGTCTGCTGACCTCGCAGACATGTGGAGACCAACACAGCTGGTTATCAAAGATGACCCCAAGGTATTTCGCCTTAGTAGTGTACTCTATTGTAGTACTATTATAAGTTATAGGAACAATAGGTTTCTGTAATAAAGAAAGAGAGTGCCTGGTTCCAATAATAATTGCTTGCGATTTTATCGGGTTAACCAACAGCCTGTTGGACGAGGGCCAGCCCTTTACATTCTCGAGATATTTGTTTTATTTTAATTTAATTATTTATTTTTAAAGTGAGAATATTACTTAATATTCTGTGAATATTTAAAGCGTCTACCTGTTATCGTTATCGATATCGACCAAAAATGAGCAAAAAATCACGATTGTTGTATAGGAGCCCCTTAAATATTTATTTTATTCTGTTTTTATTTGTATTTGTTGTTATAGCAGCAAAAGAAATACATTATCTGTGAAAATTTCAACTGTCTAACTATCATGGCTCATGAGATACAGCCTGGTGACAGACGGACAGACAGACAGCGGGGTCTTAGTAATAGGGTCGCGTTTTTATCCTTTGGGTACGGAACCCTAAAAAATGTTTTGGTAACATCCCCAGTGTTTAAAAAAAGGATTTTATAACAATGTTTTAGGTTATCTGTCATTTCACTTCTAAGTTTTATGAACTTTTTGTTCCATCAGAAGAGGAACCTACTTTTTTCGCATTTTAAAATTATATCCTGACGAGCACTGAAAAAGTTCCACCCACAAAATGCAGACAACAAATGGCCCCAATTTTTTAAAACATTTAATCTAAAATTTAAAGACAATAATTTACGTTTTTAATTCGTAATATTCTGATGCGCTGTTAAATATTCTTCAATATTGCAGACGGCGTCATTAACCCTAGAAAGATAACCTACGTCGCATAGGCGCCCACGCTGCAAATATACTGCTGTCTCTTTCCAATCGATGCGCGTATCAACGGGTCGTTTATAGCCAACACAGTCGTCGGTCAGTGCTGTAGCAGGACGGCTGTTTCTTCGCGGTAAGTATTATATTTTCGTAGTTATGACCAGTGGTTGCGCTCGCGAGGCGTATGGTTATCTTTTGTGTAACTTTTAGTGTTTGCATGTATACTGATGTGACATAAATTTCACTCGTTTCTGTTTTATTTTAGGATGCATTATATGTTACTAACATGGGGACCAGAAAGGCGTTACAGGAAGATGAAATTTGTTCATTATTGAACCAAGAAGATGAAGATGTCGGCAGTGAGCGTGAGGAAAGTGACATCGAGATAGAAGATCACGTGAGCGAAGACGATGTTCAGAGTGACTTTGAAGATGAGTATATGGACAACGAGGAGCCCGAAGAGTCAAACAATGTACCGGAAAGTGAAGATTTATCCCAGACTGTATCCTCAGCGTCACCTGAAAGTCCAATGCAAGACCGTCGTATCATAACCCCTCAGGGTAGAGTAATTCGAGGTAAGAACCAACATTGCTGGTCAACTGTTAAAGGTCGAACTCATGGCAGAACATCTGCAATCAATATAATTCGCACAAATAGGGGTCCAACGCGCATGTGCCGAAATATATGTGATCCGAAACAATGTTTTGAGTTGTTTCTTACTGACGAAATCGCCGAAGAGATTGTTCGTTGGACAAATGTTGAGATATCTGTAAAACGTCGAACTGACATGACCAAAGCCACTTTTAGAGACACATGTTTGACAGAAATTCGAGCTTTGATTGGGATGCTAACCCTGAGTGCAGCATTGAAAGATAATCACTTATCAACTGAAGAGCTATTCGACAGTAGCTTTTCAGGAACAAGATATGTTGCAGTGATGAGCCGAGATCGCTTTGATTTCTTGATTAGATGCCTCCGGATGGATGATAAATCTTTGCGGCCCCTTACTCGTCAAGAAGACCCTTTCATACCGATCAGAAAAGTTTGGGAATTATTTATAACCCAATGTAAACTCAACTATTCGCCAGGAGAACATGTCACAATCGACGAGCAATTGCTAGGGTTCCGAGGGAGGTGTTCTTTTAGAATGTATATTCCCAACAAACCAAATAAGTATGGCATAAAAATTCCAATGATGTGCGACAGTGGAACAAAGTATATGTTGAATGCAATGCCATATATTGGAAAAGCCACAAACACAAATGGATTGCCGCAGGGAGAATATTATATCAAAGAACTATCTCGACCTATTCATGGCACCAATCGCAATGTTACCTGCGACAATTGGTTCACCTCGGTACCACTAGCAAAATCACTCCTTCAAGAACCTTATAAATTGACTCTTGTTGGGACGATTCGATCTAACAAACGTGAGATTCCAGAGCAACTGAAAAACACCCGATCTCGACCAATAGGAACGTCAATGTTCTGCTATGATGGCTGTTTGACACTTGTGTCGTACAAACCAAAGCCCTCTAAAATGGTTTACCTGCTGTCTTCATGCGACGAAGAAGCTGCGATAAACCAAACTACTGGCAAGCCTGAAATGATCATGTTTTACAATCAGACTAAGGGTGGCGTCGACACATTTGATCAAATGTGCTCGGGAATGTCTTGTTCAAGAAAGACCAACAGATGGCCAATGGTCATGTTCTACGGCATATTGAACATAACCTTTGTAAATTCATATGTAATTTACTGTCACAATATGCTGTCCAAAAATGAAAAGCCTTTGAATCGCAGAGAATTTATGAAAAAACTCAGTATAGAGCTGACTACACCGTGGATGACGCAAAGGCTGGAAGCTCCCACTTTGCCAAGACATGTGCGAAGCAATATTGAAATTGTTCTGCCAAAACCTACCGCACAGGCTCCCATGGATGAAGAAGAGGAGCCCCCAGCAAAGAAAAGACGCTACTGCAGTTACTGCATATCAAAAAAAAGGAGAATGTCCAAGATGACTTGCGCCAAATGCAAAAAGCCCGTTTGTGGCGAACATAAGACTGAAATTTGTAAAGACTGTCTGTAAACCAAGTATTAGTCATAAATGTTATGTAGGTTGTTATATACTTTTATTGTAGTTATATTGTCAACTTATTTGTAAGAGAAAAACACTATTTTTTGTAATAATTTATGGGTATTTCCCCCATAAAAAGAAGGATGTTGATTTTTTTTTAATTTTTCATAGACGTCTAGTGATTTATGTTTTCAAACTCTTAAAATAAAACAATATCTTAAAGTAACGCATTTTATTTTTAAAACTATCCCGGACTATTAAAATGAGTATATTTGTTCAGGCAAATATGCAAAATATACCTTATTAGACGCATTACAAAATCATGCGCCTTTGAAGCGTATGGTTATCTTTTAGGCACGTTGTACTATGGTTATCTTTCTAGGGTTAAGCTAGACTTTCCCGTTTAGGAGTAATTTGGTGTTATATCACTGGAACTTTTTCATTGCTCGTCAGTGTACTTAATCGTCTTGCGGCCGTATTTCCACCCGTAATACAGAAATGCTGTGATACTGTGATCTTCGTTTCCGCAGTGGCCCGAATCGAAATTCCCATAAATCGAAAATCACTCGGCCTATGCCTACGTCATATGCAAATCCTAGCCCCGCCGTCTGCATATTGGTACAATTCAAAATTCGAAAATGAAAAATTCACGCCTTAGAATAGGAAAAATAGCCTTTTATGTTAACGTTTCGAGTGAAATGCATTGATGCATTTGGCGTTTGTCATGTTTCGTTTCGACGATTCCACGCTACATTCTGTAGGATTGTAAAACGCGCAAAACTGTTATCGATAGGCTTTTGAATACCTAATAACTTGATAGATACAGTACGGTACGGTATAAACACATAATTTGAAATATAAATGCATCGGAATAACACAAACAATATCACGAGCTAAACAACATAATATCAATGAAACTATAACAAAAAATGTTGAAACTATAATAATTACAAACAAATACAACCCCAAAAATCTTTTGACATCTTGGCCGCCAAAGGCTTGCAGAAATTTCATTAGTTTTGGTCTTTAAAACAAATCCATAAGATTGAAAATATGGTGGCATGTATATGGCCACTGAGAGCTATGGCGTTAAATGGTTCTTGGAGCATGATAAATACATCAATAAAATAAGGGTGAGGATTCCGTCTTTCATTGATTTATTTATCCTGCTTGTTTACTTAACAATATTTGAATTTCAGGGATTTCTTTGATTTATAACGCGCCTTTCAGGCTTAAGGGTATTAACAGAGTGTTTTGGGATTAGAGTATTATTCGTAAGTAAAGTAAAGTAAAGAAAGTGGCCTAGTGGTATTCGCACATCGGAAATTATCGTGCGGGTTGCCACATCTGGCTGAGACGGGTACTGGATGGGTATTTGTTTCTCGCTTGTCTGCTCGTTCCATTATGTGACAGTCACATAAACTACTATAGAAAAAATCCTCCTCATCCTTATTTTTAGGGATCTGAAAAAAGGAACCCTTATTTTATTTTATTTTACTTTATTACTGGAGATATTTACATATACGTCATTTTTTGCCTCTTCTCTAGATTGGGCCACTGTGGGAGAAGAAGGGCGTAGAAACTCCCACAGATTGATATCACAACCCTTTTTCTCAGCAACGCTTTCAAGTATCAAATTGAAATTGATATCAATTACTCACGTCACGTGGACCCTTGGAGCTATTGAATATTCAAACTTCTAGGTCCACGCACAAATTGAAGAGTCAGGGTCTGTTAGTCAAATTTGCTGAACTTGCTAAATACAAGTACTGTAACAAGATAACTCTGGGGATTTTGAAATTGCCATTTGAGCAATTTAAAAACCATGTAAAAGGAAAATTACAATGTTCAAGATTACACAGCACTTGCTGTTAAAAAATTGTAATTATTTATTCCTGCTTATTATTTGTAATAAATAATATTTGCATAAGTTAAGAACAAAATTTTTTTAAGAGATCTCAAAATCTATTTGTGGGAGTTTTTACGCCCTTCTACACCCACAGTGGTCCAATATAGAGAAGAAGCAAAAAATGTCGTTTGCTAAGTATATGTAAATATCTACACTAATAAAGACATTTCATTTTAGTTTTTTGATTTTGTCGTCAACCAGGTTTCCACTAAACATACCCGTGTTGTAATAAAGCTGTGTTTTAACTGTATTTAGCGGCTGTCAAAGTCTGGTGTCAAAAGTTAATAACCCGTTTCTTTCTGTTCATATTTATAACTAGTAGGATAATATAATAGTATCTGTGGTTTAACTGAATATAAGCACTGCTCGCAACCATTTTGTTTCTTGTATCGTTTTTGTTTGAGTTGATGTTTTTATAGGAAGAATTTGCTACATTTCGCATCAATTTCACTTAACAAAAACTCTCCGCAAACAGAACATAAACAACATGCATACGGCACATTACAGAACCACACTTTTAAAAGCTTTTAATATTTCACGATAAAAGCGCATCCATCACAGGAACAATGTAGAGGTAACAAAAAGCTCCCGTCGCAATACTCACTCAAACAAAGCATACTATATTTTTAATATGAACTGGCTGACCTCACGAACTTCGTACCGTCTTCACAGATAATGATGAGTGAGCTTGTAATTGCGGAATATGGCGGAGTTACAAACCTAATTTATTTAAAAAACTACTTTCGGCATATATTCCGTAACGGAAGAGACGAATCTAACAAATAAGGGATGATAAAGATCAATCCAGCCGTTCTTCAGTTATAAGGGGTGTAAATTACCCGATTTTGATTTATATATTCGTAAGAGAAGATTATTGTATAAACATAGTGAAGTGTGCCCCTGCCAACCTGTTTATTTTATTATGTTCATATCTCCAGATCTGCGGCTATGAATTAGTCCCTCGTCAGGCTTTCTGCCTTTTATTGTCTATCTGTCTTTTGTGAGATTTAATAGCGGTCACTAATTATTATTACGTATCTTGCAAACGGTAAGCAATCGACAAAATTTGGGCAATTTCTGCTGTCAAAAGCACCATAGCGGAGTGTAGCAAACGGTCAACGGCGTCGCCTCTAGCGAGCAATCACAAAACTAAAAAGTGCATTGATGTTGCAAGTAGCAGAAAGCAGTGTTGCCGTTTTAGCCACTTTGTGGCTGTATCGAGCGTTTTTCAACGGTTTTAGCCAAAAATTATAAATTTTAGTCACCAAAACGAATCTAGCTACGTCTAGCTACTCTTGGTATTTTTTTTTTGATTAAATATTACTGTTGGAAGTCGAACGAGTAAGAAATTTTAAAGAATTCTGTAGTTATCGCCTTTTACTGAGGCAACACCGACGCGGTCCGCCCTCCGCGCCGCAGTTGTAATCTATAATCAAGGTTTCCCCAATTAACGTGTATAACGGAGCATGGGGGTCGTCAGTGTCTATAGGAAGCGTAACGCCAGCATCGCTGACGTCACTATTCACACTTTCCTCCATACTTCGTATCAGAAGCTAGTGCAGAAGGCCAGAGCACTAAACACAAAATAAATGGAAGTCGAACTAAACGCACTGTAATTTTATTTCACACTAGAACAGTAAGCAGAAAAGAGAAACAAACAGAAATACTTAGCTTTGGAAATTGTACCACGACCGATGAGCACTCAGGTCAACCGCTCCGTGAAAAGTGCCTGTACGATTCCATTCAGCGCCCTGGCCGAGTTCTACCACCACCCGACCAGTCTCGCTTCTGATTGGTCCGCGAGACATCCGCCGCCGCCCATTGGTTGACGGCGATTGCCTCGCGGTCACAATTCCCGCACTTTTCACAAATACATGAAATCATGTTATTTGCCAAACTAAACTATTACAGCATAGTTTTATTGAATCAGAGTATGTTTTTAGAACCTAGTAAATATTACAAAGTTAACGAATTAACGAGTTTTTAAATAAAATCACAGCTAACCGAAACCGCGTACTACTGAGCGCGCTTCCGAAAGATTACATTTCCACCAAATTGTTCAAGTTAAATCTGAAAGTTTGACAGAAGCCTTAAGTAATTATCACAAGATTTTAGAAACCTAGAAATAATTTTTACAAGCTAAAATCAAATTATTTGAAAACCGGAAACCGAATCAATCGCACCAAATACTTGGGAAAGCTAGAATTGATAACAATCACAGTTTTGCCTATAAAATAACAATCAATCCGCTTAACAGATAAGAACTTAACTAACTAAAGCTACTTATCATAAAATTTAACTAAATTATTTAATTAAAATATGACTCATCGGCGTTGCGCCGATACGGCCAGTCTGATAGGTGGTGCGCGCTCTGCACCAGCCTGGGCTTGTGAAAGGGTTTTATCATCTCGGTGGCAAACTTCTGTAATTGCAGTTGGTTGGAGGCGTTGCGTCGTCTAATCGCTTTGGTTCTGGTTTTAACAGCACTCGTGAATGGATAGGCAGAGGAACACCATCGCCAGAGTTGCACTCGTGGTGAACTGGAAAGAACGGAAAATATTTTTCAGGCAGGCATCTGTTTATCACCTCTTAAGGTGATTACAGGTAATATGCTTGATTTTAGTACTTTCAATATCAAAATATTGACAGTAGGTAATGGCAATTCTCATGCCGCAGATTTGGTAGCTGTAATCAGCTGGTTATTATACTCTTAGGTAGTTATAGTTGATTATAGGTTATTTAGTAACCTGTTCATTCCTTGTTGCGTCTAACTACGCCAACAAGAAGATTTATCATTTTATATAGACAGGATATTGATGTTGTGCTCTGGGCGGTCCTGTTCGCCGTGGTACACAAAGGCTCTAAAGGAATGAGATAAAGGTCGATGCTGTGCTCTGGGTCTATTGACCGTGGTACACAAAGGCTCTTGGGGATAGGAAAAGAAAAATAAAACTAATGGGAAACAAAGTTAACGTGACTTACATTTTGTCATTCATTGTACGTCCTCGTGACCAGCGTGTGATGTGGACGGTGTTGGTGTTGTGGCATCAGGTGATGCCGCCGGGGCAACGATTTGTGATTCGTCATCATCTGCCTCCGCCGATACGGTATGTTCTCCCGGTTGCGGCGCTCGGCGTAGCTGATCATGAGCCACCTTGCGTGGCCAGCCTCTGCCCACCACCTTCTTCACTAGATAGCGGTCATTTTCGAGGACTCTGCAGACTTCATAAGGCTCGCTAAACTTTAGGTCAAGACAAGTTTGGTTCCGAGGATTATTCTTGATCAGAACATAATCTCCGCGCTGGAAAGGACGAATAACAGCTTTTCCCTTGTCAAACCTCTGCTTGTCTCGCTGTGAAGCTGCTCTCATTTGCTGCTGGACATGTTCGACTAGGCCATCAATGTCCACGGTTTGCTCATCAAAATTTACCAGGTTGATCAGTTCCGGTGGCACGCAGTTTCTACGCCTGGTGAGTAGCGTCAGTGGTGAGACTCCAGTGACTCTATGAGCTGTGCAGTTGAAGGCTAGCTGAAGTTTATCAAGAGTAGTATGCCAATGGTCAGTTTCGTAGTTCTTGATCATGACGAGAGCGTTCTTCAAAGTCCACATCATTCTTTCCACTTGACCGTTGGCTCGGCTGACTCCTGGCGATATAGCATGAATTTCTATGCCAAACTGATCGCAGTAAGCCTTGAACTCACCAAGAAATTCTCGTCCTCCATCTACTATGATTTGAACTGGAGCTCCGAATAAATGCACACCACGTTTGAGTGCCGCCAGCGTGCTATGAGGATTCTTGTTCGTTGCGTGGTAGAGCATCACATATTTTGTGAAAGCATCGATGGTGACTATGACGTAATCGTGCTCACCTGTCGTACCCAATTTTCCGGTGATGTCCATGTGGATGACTTGGAACGCTGCAGAGGGCTTTTGAATTGGATGTAACTCTGCTTGCACTGCGCCTGACGTTCCTTTTGAGGTTCGACATACAACACAGTTGTCGACGAAGGTTCGGACCACAGTGTTCATCTTTTCAAACCAGTAAGTGTCCTTGATTTTGTCTAATGTTTTCTCCCAACCTGTGTGTTTTAGTGCAGTGTGAAAGGAGTTAATAAGACTCCACTGGAACGCCTTGGGTACCACGATTAATTTCTGCTCGCCAAAGATAGGATGTTGTAGCATTTTCTTTATCACGCCATCCTCAAGGAGAAAGCCATCGATTTGCTCGTCGTTCGTCAGGCAGTCGATTCTTGCCCTGAGTGTAGCGTCACGACGCTGCTCCACCTTCAGCCAGTCCAAGTCCCTTGTCATAACATTTACCTTCATTACAGGTGGATTTCTGCTAAAGAAGTCTGCATGCTGCTTCCGCTCGCCTTTCCGGTACTCCACCTCGAACTCGTACTGCTGAAGAAATGCCCACCAGCGATAGACACGTGGTAGCAGTTCTTTCTTATTCTGCGATGCCTTGAGGGCGTTGCAGTCCGTGATGAGCTTGAACTTGCGTCCCTAAAGGTATTGGCGAAAGTGCTTAATAGCTCTCACCACGGCGAGGGTCTCGAGCTCGTAGGAGTGGTAGCGGCTCTCCACCTCGGTGGTGCGCTGGCTCATGTAAGCAACAGCGTGGCGACGCTCTCCGATAATTTGTATGAGCACAGCCCCGAAGCCCAGGCTACTAGCGTCCGTGTAGAGTTCAATGGGAGCGTCTTCCTGGAAAATGATGAGAACGGGGGAGGACGTAAGGTTTTGAATGATTACATTACGTGCTTCTTCGTGCCGCTCGTTCCATTCCCATTTAGCTCCCTGTTTCGTGAGTTCGTACAACGGTATCATTATACGGGAGAAGTTGGGAATGAAGCGTCGGAAATACCCAGCGAGACCACTAAACTGTCTCACCTGTTTGACATTGTTTGGTATTGCTGCTTTGACTAATGCCTCTACTTTACGCGGACTCGGGCGGACTTCTCCGTGCGATATTATATTCCCCAAGTATTCTATTGACTTTTTAAAGAAAGACGATTTTTCCGCATTTATGGAAAAACCTCGAGGGCAATTAAAACTCGCTCTAAGTGAGCCATGCCCTCTGAAAATTCTCTACATTTGCTGAGCACGTCATCGACATAGACCTGGGCCACGCCGTTGTTTCCGAGCAATGGACTTAACGCTTTATTGATGCAACGTTGATAGACGGCACTGGCATTGCTCAGACCAAACGGCATGGTAAGATACTCATACAATCCATTAGGCGTTACGAATGCAGTACGCTCAATGGAGGAAGATTCCACTGGAATCTGGTGAAACCCTACTGCCATATCAAGGAAATTTTTGAATACCCCTCCCGAGAGTTGATCAATTTGATCCGAAATCAATGGAAGAGGGTAGTGATCGCGTAACGTATTGGAGTTTAATTCACGATAATCCACGCACATGCGGTCATCGCCATTCTTTTTTTTGACCAAAATTATTGGACTCGAAAAGGGGGACTTACTCTCACGAATAATATTGTGGTCAAGTAACTCTTGAACTATATCGTGAACTTTCTCACGCTCGACGGGGCTCAACCGATAAGGACGTCGCTCTACAAATTTAGTGGGGTCTTTTAAACGGATCTCCAACTGTCCAGTTTTAACTCGCGTATTAGAAAAACCGCGGATGAACAGATGAGCGTATTTGTTGAGCAGAATGCGTAATTCGTTGGTCTCGCTCTCTCTTGTCAAGTCACAGTCCAAGTTGTCGAATATAGCGTGATTGGCCTGAATTAGAGCTACAACGCAACGACGGACTACCCTTGCACATCCGACAGTAACGAGAACATCGAAATTCGTTTTCTCTATTAAATCTATGCCTACCAGCACGTCCAATGTCATCTCATAGTCAGCAATGTCAAAGAATTCTAGTTCTACGTTCACCTCATCAATTTCGCAAACTACGATTAACGCTTGCAATGAGATGACAGGGAACTGCCCTATACCACGTAAGTAGGTCACTTTATCAATCCTACGGCCGGGTAGCTTTGCGGCAACTGACTCACGCATTACAGAACACTCCGCGCCGCTATCAAACATTGCATTACAGGTGACATCTCCGATCGTTACTTCTATTTTAGATTTCAAACTACCTACACAATTAACATTTGATACCACTGACCGATTACGTTTGAAACAATTTTCGAATGTATGACCTACTTTCGAACAAAATGTACAGGTAGGTCTGTCTTTACCGTCATGTGGCATCTCCCTACTATCGCGCGACGTTTCCTTATTGTCTCTGTTTGATGGGGATGGGGAGTTATCAACCGCTTTGAGCCTGCAGTCACGCGCGATATGACTATTTTTCTTGCATATCTGACAGAAAATTAGGGGTCGTTTGTCATCAAAGCGGGATCGCTTACCTGGCACGGTATGAGACGTTCCTTGATGAGGTCGCTTGGGGCGTCTAGATGTTGCTACGGAAATCAACTCAGGAACCGACTTCGCCCTTGCATTCAGCAGCTCAATACGTAAATGCTCACCCAATGACTGCTTCAACCGCGTCGTCATCACCCAGCTTCTCCTTTGTGACGCGTTTCCAGAGAACCCACGCCTTTGACAAGAACTCTGCTATGTCTTTCGTAGGGTCGTAAGAATGTTCGCGAAATTTCGATATATTACGAGAGTACCTATTTTCAGGTTCGAATGTTGTTATCAAGTTTCTCTTCAGCTCCTCCCATGAGATGGTCGTCACCAGCCAATTGTCGACCCAGAATTTCGCACGGCCCTTGAGAAGACTACCTACTTTCATTCGAATCTCGTAGTCGTTGAGCTTGTATAGCTCCACAGCTTGGGATATGTGTTGACACCATTCACGAACACCAACATTCGCATCTGGGTCATACGAGGGTAGAAAAATATCATTTATTTTTACCTTGTCTCTGCTGTGTGGCTTTGCAAGCCGCTCAGACATCTGCTTCATCGTCTGCATCATTTGCGTGAAAAATTGTGCCGACATACCTTGACTCATGAACGGGATGTCATTGTTGATGTCAGACGTACCAGGATGTCCTGAAGTGGGAAGGAATCCCACTTCTGATAACGGAGCATGGGGGTCGTCAGTGTCTATAGGAAGCGTAACGCCAGCATCGCTGACGTCACTATTCACACTTTCCTCCATACTTCGTATCAGAAGCTAGTGCAGAAGGCCAGAGCACTAAACACAAAATAAATGGAAGTCGAACTAAACGCACTGTAATTTTATTTCACACTAGAACAGTAAGCAGAAAAGAGAAACAAACAGAAATACTTAGCTTTGGAAATTGTACCACGACCGATGAGCACTCAGGTCAACCGCTCCGTGAAAAGTGCCTGTACGATTCCATTCAGCGCCCTGGCCGAGTTCTACCACCACCCGACCAGTCTCGCTTCTGATTGGTCCGCGAGACATCCGCCGCCGCCCATTGGTTGACGGCGATTGCCTCGCGGTCACAATTCCCGCACTTTTCACAAAACACATGAAATCATGTTATTTGCTAAACTAAACTATTACAGCATAGTTTTATTGAATCAGAGTATGTTTTTAGAACCTAGTAAATATTACAAAGTTAACGAATTAAGGAGTTTTTAAATAAAATCACAGCTAACCGGAACCGCGTACTACTGAGCGCGCTTCCGAAAGATTACATTTCCACCAAATTAATCAAGTTAATTCTGAAAGTTTGACAGAAGCCTTAAGTAATTATCACAAGATTTTAGAAACCTAGAAATGAATTTTACAAGCTAAAATCAAATTATTTGAAAACCGGAAACCGAATCAATCGCACCAAATACTTGGGAAAGCTAGAATTGATAACAATCACAGTTTTGCCTATAAAATAACAATCAATCTGCTTAACAAATAAGAACTTAACTAACTAAAGCTACTTATCATAAAATTTAACTAAATTATTTAATTAAAATATGACTCATGGGCGTTGCGCCGATATGTATATATTTTCCGTAATTCAGATTCGATCGAATGAAAATATAGGTTATTTCTATTGACATTAAGCCTAGTTTGTTATGTACAAAGTACTCTACATCTGTCATTAAATACCGAAACGATATCATCGTTTATGATAATAATATTATATTATCCATTGTCATAAAATATCAAGTAGGCAAAGAATACTTTGATATTTAGCCACTGCTATATTTTGAAGTTGTTTTTTTTAAACTGGCCACTTTTTATGTCGCTACAAACTAGATTGTCATAATGGCAACAAGATTGTCTTTGCTGGCAGAATAGCGAGCGATCGTTTTAGATAATATGAATTTGTTTCGACAAAATGCAACCAAAGTGCGCGGTGACTACGCGATCACTGCGCAATAGATCGTAATTGTAGAATTTTAGGTAATAAGCCCGCCGGCAACATGACCGAGTAAATTGGTCAAACGCTCAATGTGCTCAGTCAAATTGGTTAAATATTGTCAATGACGTCAAAACGGCAAGCCTAGTAAACCACACTCAGTTCCTAAATTGTAGACGTATATTTTAGGGCTAGGGAACGGCAAGTCAATTAAAATTTATGGAAAATAAAGCGATAGATCTGTTGCACTGCAAAACATTACTGAGTAGGTATTTTAAAGATTGTAAACACGTACGTGTATCAGTGGCAGGTTTCGAAATTTCTACATAGTCCCGTTTCCATATACAGAAACACGTTTCCGTGACCTCCTTGTTGATGCAAATAGTCTCAAACTCCTGGTTTGACCTTGGATAAAAATAAGATTGCAGTAATCCTGAAAATACTTCGTTCGAGTGTTGCCAGAAAAAAACAAAACATTTTACTATTTACATCAGTAACCGTTGGAACTACGAAAACAATTTTGAAACATAAAATGTAGCTACACAGATTCTGCACAGAAAAGATTATTTTAATGCACGGTCATCCGTTTTCTCGTAAACAGTGCTTTAATATTTTTCAAAAAATATTATGACCATATGAGTACCATGCATGCATGCATGTGTTGCAAGTAAACATCGCAATAATCTTTTAGATCACATGAATTGTGTCACGTAATAAATGTATGGGATTCATTAATTCATTCAAATATAAGCTTTTTTTAATGCTTTTTTTTACAATTTATTTACTTTTAGTTATCGCTGTATTATTGGATCTAAATATTTTTTGACCTGTTCAATTTCATTTTAAGCGTTATTGTTGACTGGTCTTTTGCCGGGTAAATTAGTTCCGGCTAGTTCTTCAATAAGGCGACCTTCTTTTGATTTGACTCTACTTAATGCCATATACGCTTAACCAGCAGCGAAGAGCTTTCAGCCTAAAATGAACCAAAGCCTGGTCGACAGCAATACACTGCATTTTATGAACTGTATCACAGAATACTTTTCTAGACAAATCAAACGAGCCATAACTCGATAGGGTTCCGTTGTTTGATTAAAGAGTTCCACCTTTCGGGTCCATCATCAGACCCTGGTTATCATCTAGGACCAAAGTAGTTTTCAAGATAATCAAACAAGCCCAAACTCGATAGGATTGCGTATTTTTATTACATAATTGCCACGGCCATCTTCTGGCTCCATCATTACCCTGGATATTATCTCGGACCAAAGTTCTAATCAAGACGAATCAAACGAGCACACACTTGATGCAGCTGCGTTGATTTGTTACAGAGTTATCATGGCCACCTTCCGACTTCAACATCAGATCAGCTATGTCTGAAATCAGCAAGTGGGTCAAATTTGACCCGAACATACATACAGACATACAAACACTGGTGCCCGCGGATTCGCTCTCAAAATCTCCCGTAAAAATGCATTTAATACAAAATTATCCTCTCCTGCTTTCTGCCCCTCCCCCTTGGCATTTTTCGCTATATAAGGGACCTGTACAAAGTTCCGTGTCTCTAGGAGCAGCGGTTTAGGCTGTGCGTTGATACATATGTCAATCAGTCAATAAATCCGGACTTGAATTGTATTATGTGCATGTATTGTCTATGATCATCACAATGGTCAATCAGGAAACCTCGGATACCATCCGTTATGCAGTGCGCATCGTCAATTACAATTTGTCATGTGCCGGGTTCACCTGGCAAAGTACTGGAAACTGTCGGAGAAGAAGAAAAGGGAATGTAGCTGTCCTGCTTGTCTGACCAAGGTGGGGCGCCGGCGGGTGCGTCTACGCCTCTTGGTTCAATAGCTGGCTTCAGCAGGAACCCGAGTCTTGAGTGCATCAGGAGCAACATTTGCGATTTTAAGAGTTAGTGACCGAGTCTATCGTGGGCAGGATTGAAGACGTCGAGCGCCGCGTTGTCAAAGCTGAGCAGCTTCAGAATTTTAATGCGGCGAGAGTGGAGGAGCTCGAGAACTCGTTGGAGGCGAGAGACCAATGGATCGTGAAATGTGGATATTAAATGAGTCCCCATCAAGGCGAAATGAAAAGTGTTGAACATTTTGGGCTACATTGGATCGGCTACATTATTAATTTCCTTGACAGAGTTCCCTTTCGTGTGGAAGAAAAATGCCGATCAATAATTGTGTAAAGCTGTCACGTTATTATCATTGTCGAATCAATTGAATATTATGCGACATGCTACTTTTCGACAAGGAGAATGACGTGATAGCTGGTCAATCGACTATTAACTTACCGCTGCCGCTTATGGATAAGGATTCACACTACAAGCTACCAGTCTCTGGAACAAACTCCCCAGCGCCATCCGTTGCAGAACATTTATATAAGATTGAAAGAACACTATATTTCACTTCCAAGTTAAGTATTTATATAATATATATTTTATTATTGAAGTCAATGTGAAAGTAGAATAATTTATACAGTAGTAATAAAGCTACAAATAATTAAATACATATTTAACCAAAAAACACAAAATAACCTAACTTATGTACAAATATTAAATTAAATAAAAAATAGTATTTATATATATTTGTAGCCATTTATATATTTTTATTTTTTGTATTATGTAGTTATTATTAAGTAGGGTTTCTTATATTTAATGTTGTGCGCATAGGTATACCTGTAGTTTATTTTCATCATCTCCATTGTAGGTTTACTGGAAGAAATACCTTGTTAGAGATAAGCTCGTCTTTGTACATGTTTTTTCTTTATTTTGTTGTATTTACTGTTTTTATACAATAAAGTATATTGAACTTGTCATTACCCGAAATCGGCATGCAAGGGGCTGATAGAGAGTGTTCATCAATGATTATATCTTACCATCAGCCAAAAGCAGATTCTGACGTTCGCGAAGAAACTAGTCAAACTAAAGGATTATGACTTATTCTGGGTAATAAACGGAAAAATCATGGTGCGGGGGAACGAAACCTCGCCCTTTCTCCATATCTTATCGAAAATTAAATGATTTGTTATTTTTGTACTTACTTACTTATGGTACTTTTAATATTAAGTCCCAATATTACTGTAAAGTTACATTTGTTTACTTAAAGTGTTGTTGCGTGTTTTCTTCAGCTGAATTAGCAATGAAGTAAGTACTTAATATACATACTTGCTTTTAAAAGTATTTTTTATTGACTCAAATAATACTGTATTTGTATTTGTTTGTATGTATTTGAGTACGGTCTAAAAACATATGAAACTTATAGTTTTAATTATAATTCAACTTTGAAACAATTTATTTTTAGTTTACATTCGTTAACACAAATCATTTACTGAAATGAATGTAATATTTACATATCGTGTTTCTTCATTTGATTTATCTAACACGTGATATTCATTTCGCTATGCATGTTCATATAATGAAGCTTTTGTTAAAAATTAAAGCCTTTATTTTAACTGTGGCAGTGCAAAATGATAACGTGGTATTTGCGATTGATAATTTCTACCACTCAGCATCGCTTTAGGAGTCGGTTTAGCAGAAATTTTTGAAAAAAAAACAACAACTATATGCCATTTCTCCTTAGTTTTCCAACCACTGTTCGTCGTGTCTGGTTTTACCCAGGCAGTTGATGTCTCCATCCCGGACTGCCCAGTGCCAGGAGTTTCCAGTTTATTAGTTTAATTTTCAAGTCCACTTTCGAAAACATCACCTTCCTTCTGGCGCAGTCGGATATTTCCTCTGCCTTTATGAAATTGCTTTCAGAGTAGCACACAAATATCAATCTGCAATTCAGTATCCAATTATTTAAAGTACCTTTTGAGAGCGTCAGTAATTGGGGATTCTCAGAATTTCACATGATGAGAACTTGATATGTTTTGAGATAACAAAAATGTACCTGTTCATATGTACATATGTGTGCTAAATATTCACGATGTAATGGAGAGATGTGCACGTAGTTTTCTTAACAACTTTTGAACTGTTTTTATCAATAATGTTTTTCTTAAGTCACTTAAAGTTTATTGAGACCACTGATTTGTTAGTTATATGGTGACATAACTAACAATTCAGTGGTCGAAGTTCTTCTATTAAAAGCCAGCGGTTCCGGTAACGAAACCCGGCCCAGAAAGAAAAAAACCCTTAGGTAGTTAGCAATGTCTGTGACGTCACAGGATATCCTTGCGCGGAGCCAGAAGCAAGCTGTTTTCGTATCTTCCTTAGATTTCAGCCAGTCAGCATCTCATATCCGCGCCTAAACGCTCAGGGGGAAATGAACGGCAAACCGGAGATTTTGCAAATCGGATTTTAACAATAATTTAGGAATCTCGTCTTGAAATGGAATAAGAATAGACGAACAATAAGAACGTTTTGTAATCCAAGTTAAATGCCAGGAGCCAGGTGATGGAAAATACCGTAAACATTTTTTATATCTCTTTGGCTCCGGCGATGGGCTACCTCCCCCTGTAAGGAAAAAAAACTATCAAATAACTCGCTCAACGTGGACTTGTTGTGAAGCCCGATGTGATGCCAAATGTAATGCATCATAGTTTTCATAGTAACAAGCACTCAAAGGCAGTATTATCACGCAGCCGTCTCGGCGGCAACACTGACAAATTACGATGTCATCCTCCCTGTTCGTGACACATCCGGGTGATATATGAACTGGCTCTGCTTCCGAAAATTGTGACGCTATACTAGTAACTTAGCGTTGCGAATCTACGGAGAAGCAATATCAGGTTGATTAGGTAATGTGTGAAATTCTGATAGGAAATTATAAAACCAGCAAATAAAAATTGAGCGAACGACCATAAACAGCGGAATTAACTAAAAGCGATAAAATTAGTACATTGCGCGAGAAACATACTGAATGTTTTAGCCAACGCTTATAAATCCAGTTTTTGATTGACAAAAATACTGATTTTGCCTGACCAAATGGCTTACTTGCACGACGTACTTTCACTCCACTTTTTTTAGTCAGTAAGCATTGGCTATACCATTCAGTAATTTTCTCGCGCAATTCAGTAGTGTAATTTTGTCAGGCAAAATCAGTATTTTTGTCAATCAAAAACTGGATTTTCGGTCATACATTTAAATACTATACATACTAAAGGCGTATAAACTAACTAACGAACTAAAATGTTTCCTTAAAATCTGACAGCTGTTATCCGGTAGTATCGCTTTTTCAGACAGATTTTTTATTCGTTTATTTAATTTAGTGGCGACGGCTCTGAAATCGGCCTGAATGTCTTTTTGGCTTCAATTTTGTATTGGACAAATGAGCGCTATAAACTTAATGTCCCAGAAGAGCACTCATTTCGTTGATGTTGAGCTAGCCGGTACTCGCACGTCGGAAACGATTGTGCGAATAGCAACATCTGGCCGGGAGGAGCACTGGATGGGTGTCTTTATCAATGTGAGATTTGTTTCGGCCGCGTCCGTGTTTCGGTAGTTCCCGGCTACTATCGCTACTCGGTGGTAGCAGTCGTAAAGCTGTGTCAGAGGCCCTAATAGGGCAGCTTGATAACTACTGACAGACGCTCGGGTTGGCCACAAGCCCGACACCCCTCCATCAACCAGCACCGAGCCATCGTGGTGTTGTATGGCTTAATCTTATTCGTATCCGGGTAAAGGCCCGTGCCCTTCGGTGGAGCTGCTTTTATTTTTATTTGAACTAATTGCGCTAGAAAAAAAATGTTTTGAATAACTGGGCAAATTGGACGTAATATAACTTTATTTTACTTTAAACTTTATCAAGTAACTGCTTGAGTATTATTTATTGAGGTAACAATTGACGTTTGTTAAGTCAACTTTGCAAATGTCAGTGACTTTGACTTTACAGCTTTTAGTGTTGTTTGCAAGTGACATTGTTATATAATGCGCCAATTAAAAGGTACTTAAGTATATAGTTAAACACAGCATTTTTAAGATTGTAAGTACTTATTTTAGTTACCAGTTAGTTACACGGTGAACTGAAGAAATTCAACTGAGTATTTTTTACCGACTAAATTATAATTATAAGAACTTTATTGCACGGTAAATAAATAGGAAAGATTACAAGAATCCTATGTTACTTAAAATTCCACAAAATTATTTACGAATTATGTTATCACCAGAATTTGCTGATTTTAAATTTCTACTTCTTGTTTTTTTGTGTGTGGAACAATTTCGCTGCGTCATGCAGAATAATGTACTCCAACACTTTACGGTTTTATGGGTTCCATACTTGAAGGGTGCCAACGGGACCCTATACTAAACCTTCGCCGTCCTTCAGTCAGTCTTTCATGCGAGCAGTACGAACCGTAGAGTTCAAATTTTCACAGAGTACGTATTTATATTACCACTATAACAACAAAAAAATAAAAACCATGATAGCAAAATTTAATGTTTGATACCTTGACGATGGAACCCTAGGAAGCACTGCAGACTCCATCTAGAACGATCTTCCAAATATATTTTCAAACTACAACTCTATCAATTTAGATCAAACATTTTCAAAATGAAAATTATACCTTAATTCAAACTTAACAAGAAGAACCTTACAAAATTTCCCAAACTTAGCGATAGCTGTAATGTTAACCTAATAAATAATCACAGACTACTTGCTCCCCGGTTTAGACTCGCGAAGAAGGTTAGAAATTCTTTCAAGGGTCATTGCATTCTCTACTACAACAAGATACCTCTGGAGATCTTGAAATTGCCATTTGAGAAATTAAAAAACCATGTTAAAGCGACTTTGTCGAAAAAGGGATATTACAATGTTCAAGATTACTTAAATGATGGGACTGTATGGGGTTAATCTGGCTCAACACAGACCTTGCTGTTAATAATTTTGTAATTATTTATTCCTGCTTATTAATTATGATAATGACTAAATATTATATTTTGTATTAGTTAAGCATAAGCAATTTTTAAAAGAAATCTAAAAATCATTCTGTCGGAGTTTCTACGCCCTTCTTCTCCCACAGTTGTCCAATGTAGAGAAGTGGCAAAAAATAACGATTGCTAAGTATATGTAAATATCTACAGTAATAAAGACATTTGGAATTTAACAGTGGCGGAGAAAAATTATTGGCCTTTAAATTTTTGGAGGGCTGGACCCATACTTGGGCAGCAGCTGAGCCTCGCCTTATGGCGAGGCAATGCCGCTTGCCTTCTGGGCACCTTGTCCAGTGACGGCGGCAGTGATCTGGCTCTGGAAATATAATATATATATATACAGTGGTGGTCATATAATTAAGAACGACTATTTGAAAACAAGCTTTTTTCAAACTTACGAGAATAACACTTATTGCATATCGTTTTGTATCTCTCTCGGTATCGTAAAACTGTTTTACACAATCGTAGCATACAGTTATAATATGATAAATTCAACAATATTATTATATAAGTAAACTTTTTGTATATAATATATCTTAACATGTTATTGCAAACTTACTGGCTGGCCACACAATTAAGAACGCTGGATAGTTTACTTTTTTATTCAAATTTAAATAGAGAACACTCTGTAACTAGGCCACTATTCGAGTAATTTTGGCGCCATTTAGTTCTGTAAAAGTCAAAAAGTTGATCGTTTCATAATAAAAAAATGGGAAAAAATAAAAGTTGTGATGCATCTACAAGGGAAGTAATAATAAAACTTCGCGATATGAATTGGTCATATAAAAAGATTGCCAATCATTTGCAGTGCTCAAAAACGATGATATTCCACGCTGTGAAGCATTTTAACACACATCAAACAACTTTAAATATTCCTCGTGTACCTAAACAGAGAAAGTCATCTCAGCGAGACGATCGAAATATCGTGCGTTTGGCAAAACAATACCCTTTTAAGGGGTCTAATGAGTTAAAAAAAGAATACTTTGGTGAAAATAACCCTTCAGCGATCTCAGCGCGCACTATCCGAAGGCGATTGGTAGAAGCGAAGTTGAACGGAAGGATAGCAAGAAAGGTGCCCATGTTGAAACAGTGTCATAGGCAAGCCCGGCTTGCATTTGCTAGGAGGTATGAAAGCTGGACAGCAAGACAGTGGAAAAATGTTCTTTTCTCTGACGAAACAAAAATTAACAGAGTATGTTCTGATGGGAAACGATATGTTCGACGCCCTCCGAATACAGCATTCGACCCCAAGTACACAAAAATGACATTAAAGCATGGTGGTGGAAATGTGAAAATTTGGGGATGCTTCTCTGGTCATGGTGTTGGACCTGTTAGACTGATAGAAGGAAACATGGATCAATTCCAGTACAAAAATATACTCGAAGAAACTATGTTACCATATATGCTGAAGACGTACTTCCGATTATTTGGACATTCCAACACGACAACGATCCGAAGCACACTGCACGCACCGTTAAAGAATTCCTCACATCTCAATCAGTTTCTGTCTTAGAATGGCCACCGAACAGCCCAGATTTAAATCCCATAGAGCATCTTTGGTGCGAAGTCAAGAAAAAGGTTTCAAATCGACGATGTGGTAACCTAACTGAGTTATATAACGTTTTTTTAGAAGAATGGCGCTCTATTTCTCTTGAAAAATGTCAAAAATTGATAGAATCAATGCCTCGACGGTGTAAGGCAGTTATTAAAAGCCATGGTCACGCTACAAACTATTAACTTAGAATAAAATGTATTAAATTATAATTTTTAACATTGTCACTGTCTTATTTAATGTGATTTGTAAAATCTAAGTATCTACGGAAACAACTCTCGAGCAGCTTAAGAATCGTTCTTAATTATTTGTCCAGCATTTTTACTACTTGAATTTGTAATTATCGATAATCAATTAAATTTGTAAAAAAAATAGTAAATGTTTTAAATATTTACTCCTAATCCCGTTTACTTTATCGATGTAGCTATTTCATAACACAACTAATTACTTTTAAGAAGGAACTTAAAAGTACACATAGCATAGTTTTGAAAAAAAATATCTGGTACTACAAATCGTTCTTAATTATATGACCACCACTGTATATTTAAATATATATATTATTATATATCCTTAAATATTATATTTTTTGTTAATATATTTTTTTAAATTAAATTTATATACTTAACCAGGCTTTATAAATCTAAAATCTAAATATTATCTAAATATCTAATGTCAAAATAAAGTTTCCGACATAAGATAACAAATTTCAAAATGGCCGACATGCAAATTAGAGAGAAAAATATTTGTATAGGGGCTCTCTGTCATCTTTAAAAATATTCTTATATAAGTTCTTTTAGAAACAGTAGTAGGTAGTAGTAATCTTATAAAATACTACGGAACTGTTCATGCGCGAGTCTGACTCGTGCTCGACGGAGTTTTTTATCCCGTCCTTCATTCGTGTGTGAATGGAATAGATGGGGTTCGGTAAAAATATGCGGTAGCACTTGTTTTTTTATTAAGTTCATTTTTAGATTAGCCATGCCTTCCGGAAATCATTGAAGCGAATGATTGGCTGACATTTATCGAATAGATGAATATGTCCCATTTTATCAATGGGTTTTAATAAAAACACAGTATTCACTTGTCAAGCCAAATTAGTGCCGCAAATGTTCAACTCATGGGCCACAAATTTTTGCGCCGCTTGTTCTCCAGAAGTCGAGACCACTGGGGTTAGGGGGGCCCAAGGGGAAGGGTTGAACAAGCGCCAATGGCCTTGAGCATTAGATAAAGAAAACAAATAACGGTCGTAACTAAACTCACTTCAGCCGAATCCCAACACGCATCAGTAGCGATGGGATGCCCTAGGGAGGTGTCCTCTCGCCATTGCTCTGGAACCTGGTGGCGAATGACCTCATCACCAGACTCAAAGCACAACACTTCCGAAATGGTGTAGTCTTTTTTTATATATATAAAAAATTTACTTGTTTAAAAAAGTTATAAGTAAGTATACGTTTGACGTTGAATAAGATAATTTATTTATTTATATTCAATAAAAAAATTGAGTCTGAGTCTGAGTCTGACACTATTACACGGTAGGATATGCCAACGGTATAGTGATACTAAAAAGTGGAATCGTCACAAGCACGGTATGTGATGTGTACCAAGCAGCACTGCGGATCGTGGAACGCTGGTGTATAACTAAATAACTAAGGAACTATCAGTCAACCCTAACAAGACGGAAATGGTCACCAACAAGCGCAATCTGGGCAACTATCGGACACCCAGGTTGTTTGGTAAAGAGCTATAACTTGGTGCTGAGGTTAAGTACCTTGGTGTAATACTAGATAGCAAGCTAAATTGCAGCAGCCATCTGAACAAAAAGATAGACAAAGCAACAGTAATATTTTGGCAATGCCGAAGAATGGTAGGTAAAACCTGGGGGCCAACCCCAAAAACCCATCTTTAGCTTTACTCAGCTGTCATCAGACCCATAATAAGCTACGGTGCGATAGTCTGGTGGCCACGAACCAAGCTATCCACTGTCGAAGCAAAATTACAACCACTCCAGAGGCTGGCTTGTATGGCAGCGACGGGATGCATGAGGACCACACCCACTGCCGCCTTGGAAGCCATACTGGAGCTGCCGCTGCTACTCTTCATCAGACAGGAGGCGGCTGCAACAGCGGCGCGTGTTTAAAAACTTAACCTGTGCAGACATGCTAGGGAACCTACACTGAAATACTCGACGAGTCAAATCAAAATTACTGAAGATATTTATATATACTTAGCAAACGTCATTTTTTGCCTAAATCAATCAATCAAATCGTTTATTTGCTATTAAATATGTGTACATGTAATATTAAATTTTGGTTTGCATCAGTTTCAACATATTAACCATCTAGGAGTTGGTGTGCAAATATCTTACAATGTCAGTTATAAATTAAAAATAAAATTGAATACTAAATAAAATTATTAGTCGTTAATATGTCATTTATTCTATAATATAATTTGTCCATCAAATAATTTAGTTTTAAACTGATTAAATGTTTAATGTCATCAGAAATTTCATTAAAAATTCTAATTGCCATACAATATTCACTTTTTGTATATAATTGTAAACTTTGTGGTGGTACATATAATTTATCTTTGTATCTGCCTCTTGCACAGTTTTTCTTAAAGAGCCCTGTGTATTTTTTAGCAAAGATGTATACCTTTTCTCTACTTTGGACCACTGGAGAAGAAGGGCGTAGAAACGCCCACAGATTAGCAATAGCTGTAATGTTAACCTAATAAATAATCACAGACTAGTTGCGCCCCGGCTTAGACTCGCGAAGGTTATAAATTCTTTCAAGGGTCAGTGCATTCTCTACTACGATAAGATACCTCTGGAGATTTTGAAATTGTCTATTGAGCAATTTAAAAAGCATGTTAAAGTGACTTTGTCAAAAAGGGGATATTACAATATTCAAGACTACTTAAATGATGGGACTTTATGAGGTTAATCTAGCTCAACACAGTCCTTGGGGTTAATAATTTTGTAATTATGTATTCCTGCTTATTAATTAAAATTGTAATATTTTTATTGGAATGAAATGAAATGAAATGTTTATTTGCTTGATATGTGGTACAATAGGTGGTGGTAAATATAATAAAGTGCACTACACATTTCACCCGTCCAGGTATGCAAAATTTGTACTTAAATCTATAAATATATTATATATTATTATAGTTTATAAAGATAATTTAAGTAATTTTACATTATTGTTGCCGCCTTATTATTGTGTCATTCCTTAAAAATTAATTATTTTAAGATTAAGGTACTCATCTACATTATAAAAACTTTCTTTTAGTAGCCACCGTTCCACTTCCTAAAATAGTAATGACAAATATATTTCTACCCTGCATTTGTGCTTTTTATATTTATGTGATGAAAATATGGGCAATAATTTCAAGACACAACTTGATGATTTCTGTAACAAACTAACTAATGCTGACTCAGTATAACAATGGTACATTTGTAATATTGAGAGATTTTAACATGAGCAGCATAACATGGTCATTGATTGATGGAAATCTTCAGCCATCTGATCTGGTAAGAGATAACGTTATTTATTTATTGACACTCTTAATGTTTGTGATCTCCAAAAATTAAAAAAATTAATAAAATAAAATTAAAATTGAGAACAACTTTGGCCGAGTCCTTGTATTATCTAACTTCAATGTCATAGTCATGTTCTGCCCTGATCCAGTGGTAGTCGAGGATCCCTATCATAAAGCCTTACATATTATTATACCTGTTTAATATTTATGCTTCGGAACGCACCTTTTTCGTTGCGCGACTCGGACCGCGAGTGATCGGAACGGAACTAGCAGCTGTCACTTGTATAGAAACGTGATGACGAGTTAGAGGTTACTTTTTTGCATATGGCATTCGGGCCTTGGCTGTATTTTTATTAGTAATAATTGTCTAACACAGGTGTCAGGCCTGGTCGGAGTGTTCATTTGTAATAATCATCACGGAGCAATCGTCCAATCGTCGGGAAATAAGTAGATTCACGTCATCGGAGTGAGTGCTTCGTGTTGTGAAGGGACGAAGTGATTCGGGGATCAATTCGTCGCATTCGGACAGCGACCCTTCGTGTCGGCAAGCAACACGACGGCGACAGCATCGGGCTACCACGAGAGTAAGATTCGACTCCTCTCCCCCCACCCTTGTGCTCCTCATCCCGTGTTCCTGCCTCGAATTGAGCTTTCGAATTCCGGTCCACGACGTCAAAGGTCAGTACTCCTGGTGAAAACCAACCCTACCAAGATTCCACGCCCAGTAGGTTAAGGCGTGGAATTTAATCAATACTCGTAACTTTATTTGCCCCTTTGAAGTCTATTCCGCATATTTCTTACAATTATTCTAAAGCTGATTACGAGCAAATCAGAAAGCAAATAAAAAATATTGATTGGTATGGTATACTTGGAAAGGGCACTATCGAAGATGC
Source organism: Argyresthia goedartella (assembly GCA_949825045.1). Taxonomy (NCBI): domain Eukaryota; kingdom Metazoa; phylum Arthropoda; class Insecta; order Lepidoptera; family Argyresthiidae; genus Argyresthia; species Argyresthia goedartella. The sequence goes on along the minus strand of OX463823.1, from coordinate 3,365,995 downwards.
TTTCGAAGTTTTCTGTAACATAATCCTTGGACTACGTGACTCCTAGGCTACTCGCAGCCTATCGAAAAATAAAAACCCGCCGTGGTTCAGCTTAGCCCTAATTAAAAATTTAAAAGAAAAGTTTAAATATTTCAAAAAATTCAAAAATTATGGTAATATTTTATATCTGATTTATCTATGTTTATTTTGTTTTCATGTTTTCGGAACGGAACGAAATGTAGATGACGTCCCATTCAAACTACAAAACTTCGTTTCACGGTCCGGCTTGTTCGTTTTTAGTGTATTGTCTCAAACTGTGTAATGTGTAATGATGTAATGGATTCCTTTCCCAGCAACCCCAGTGTGACTGGGATCAGGCTTTTAGTATCTTAGTTAATTTAGAGTTATACCTCGTAAGGCAAGGATTATAGATTAGTTTTATATTTATTTTATAGCTATTGTAGTATATTTATTTTATTTTATGGATATCATATATAATTTTACAGATAGCATTTTCACATGTTCTTCCACCGGTGACTCTCTTGGTGCAGGAAGTGCCGACTCCCTGGCGGACGCGTCACTGTCCAGCAGCCTGAAACGCGTGTTCACGCAGTCGGAGTTAAATTTCAATGTCGTACATATTAACGCCCAAAGTATTCCTGCTAGCTATGCTGACCTCCTTGAAGCTTTCAGCGATCAGAATATACATGGAGTTCTTGTCTCAGAATCCTTTCTCAAACCATCTCTTCCTTCCTCCTTGTATTCTCTGCCAGGGTTCAGGCTCTATCGCAACGATAGGACGGGTAAAGCTGATGGCGGCGTTGCAATCTACTTACGTTCTGACATTCCTTGTAAAGTCATCAGCCACTTGCCAAGCCTGTACTCTGGTTCGGCTGAGCATCTCTTCCTTGAGGTCAGCTTGCGTCACAACAATATTCTTCTGGGTGTTTATTATAGCCCCTCACTCCGCATCGATTACTTTGAATCTTTTGAAAAGCTACTATGTGACTTGACCCCTCTCTATAGTGATACTCTCATCCTTGGGGATTTTAACACCTGTCTTCTTAAAAATAACGCCCGCTCTACCAAATTTGAATCTATTGTAAATTCCTTCAACTTACATATTCTTCCCGTCGGCGCTACTCACTTTCAACCACATTGTACTCCCTCCCTACTCGATCTCATGATCATCTCCAACACAGCCAAGGTGGTTTCTCATGGTCAGCTTACCGCTCCGTTCTCTTATCACGACCTGGTTTATCTTTCATACAGAGTTAGGCCCCCTAAGCGCAAAGCCAAATTTCTGGATATTCGGAGCTTCAAAGGTGTGGACCTCGACTCCCTTAAATCCGATGCCTCATCTGTTGATTGGAACCCTGTCATGACTTGTGAGACCGTTGATGACAAAATCCTGAAGTTCAACTCAATTGTCCTTGGGCTCTTCGACAAGCATGCACCAATGAAAAAAGTCAGGTTCAAACATCTTCCTGCCCCGTGGCTGACCGACGCCATCAAGCGTTTAATGGCAAAAAGAAACCGTGCAAAAGGGCGATATAAGAGGGACCCGACCAACGACAATCTTCTAGCTTTTAAACGCCTCCGCAACCTGTGCAACCGCATGTGCCGCGATGCCAAGCGACGCCACATCCATGAGCGTATAGAGATGTACACTCCAGCTCAGGTATGGAAGTTCCTTAAGACCATTGGTGTTGGCAAGTCCCAGGAATCTTCTTCAAGTAATATCGATCTCAACGGTCTCAACCAGTTTTTTTCTTCTCCTCCCATCGTGATGGACCCTACCACTAAGGAGGCAACCCTTCATTGTCTACGGTCGAGGGCTGCAGTCTGCACCTCACCGTTTAACTTTGAGCTTGTTGGAATCGGTGAAGTTAGAAAGGCAGTGCTAGCTATCACATCCAAAGCTGCTGGTGGCAACAACGTCAGCCATCAGATGATCCACAGCGTCCTTGAGGAGTTGCTTCCTCCAATTACCCACATCATCAACTTCTCTCTCTCGGTAAGCTCCTTTCCTAGCCTGTGGAAGAAAGCACTCGTTATCCCACTGCCACAAAAATCCAATCCCTCCTCCTTCAAAGATTAAAGGCCCATATCTATCTTACCCATTCTCTCCAAAGTCCTTGAATCCATAGTCCACTCCCAACTCTCTTCCTACCTTTCATCAAACAAACTTCTCAATCCTTTCCAATCTGGGTTCAGACCGGGCCATAGTACTACCACAGCACTCTTAAAAGTCAGCGATGACATACAGCTAGCCATGGATCAGAAGTTGGTCACGGTCCTAGCCCTGCTTGACTTCAGCAATGCCTTTAACTGCGTCGATTTTGACATTCTGGTCGCTATATTGAGCTCACTGAATGTCTCCGTCCATGCTGCTAACTGGTTCCACTCATACCTGAGAGGTCGTCAGCAACGCATTAAGTCTGAAGAGACTGAAACTCAATGGTGTGATCTTTCCTTAGGAGTACCTCAAGGTGGTATTCTCTCTCCTCTTTTATTTTCAGTCTTCATCAACTCTATCTCCGACGTTATCTCTTCTTCATATCATCTGTACGCAGATGATCTCCAAATTTATCGCCACTTTTGCCCCTGCGATGTAGCCTCAACCGTGGAGGCACTGAATGCTGACCTCGAGAATGTGAAAGACTGGGCCTTATCATACGGGCTGTTGGTAAACCCGACCAAATCACAAGCCATGCTTTTAGGAACCAGGCACACGCTTTCCTTGATACAAAAACATATTGTTCCTGTGTTATATAATGGCATCACAATAGAGTATACAGATCAGGCGAAAAACCTTGGGGTTATTTTTGACAACCTGCTGTCTTGGTCTCCACATGTCAGCGAGGTCAGCAGACGGGTCTTTGCGTCTTTTCACTCCCTCAGGCGTTTGCAGTACTTCTTGCCACGGCAGACCAAAATCACCCTTGCTCAGTCCCTTCTTCTGCCGCTAATCGACTACGCCGATGTCTGTTGGGCGAGCGCGAACGAAGATCTACTGAACAAACTCGAACGACTTCAGAATCTTGGGATTCGGTTTATCTTCGGGTTGCGCAAATTCGACCATGTTTCTCAATATCGCAAAGAGTTGGGGTGGCTTCCAATTCGTCGTCGCCGAGACACTCATATTCTCTCTTATCTTTTCAATATATTGAAAAACCCGCGCTACCCCAGCTACCTTCGAGAACGCTTTGAGTATCTCTTTTCAGGAGATCGGCACCGGAGATCTCACACGGTCTCACTCTTAGCCACTCCAAGGCATAACACCTCGGCATATGAGCACTCATTCAGGCTGCAGGCGGTCCGACTGTGGAACGCACTACCTTGCACTATAAGAGACATTCCCACTATTGTCTCTTTCAAAAACCGGGTAAAAGAGCACTTCCTCTCTCTTTCGTGAGAGTTATAGTATGTAGGTATATCATTATAATATATAAACTATATTTGCAGGTATATGTATGTATTGTATTTAGTAGTCTGGTATATAAGTATTTTATTTTCCGTATTTTATATTATATGTATTTTAGTATAAATTAGATATTAGATATTGTACACTGCCTACCCTTTCATGATACATTTCCCTTTCATGCCTTGGTTTGCTGGAAGAAATCTCTTTTTAGAGATAAGCTCGCCTTTGTACATATGATTTCTCCTAATGTTACCTTTTAAATTGAATATGTGTGTGCAATAAAGAATTATGAAAATTATGAAATGTGTGCGTAGAATAAATATTTGTTAATTTCATTTTACGTGTCATCACAGCGATGCTATTTTATATTTTGACATGAATAATTTTATTCTGACTCAGGATACGTTGTACCTGTCTAATACATTTCGAAAATTAGTGGCTACGTTGTTAGCATATATTATATGCGACGCAGCTAAAACCAAGTTCAACTTGACTTCAGCTGTTTTTATTGGAAATACTAATCAAAAACCTGCTGATGTCAAGGATAAGGTACCCATGACATGCACCCCTATTGGGAATTCACCGGTATAAGTATACTTTGCATGCAACATAGGAATCTGTTCCAAGTAATTTAAATTAGTTCATTAGACGATAAAGGAAATCTCTAGCATACACGAGTCACTAAATATGTCAAAGGGTAAGCCCCACTTAAATATTACCCATCAAAACATGCAGGGGCTTCCGGGCAAAGAAATTGTATTAATTATTTCTAAAAAAATCTGACACCGATTTTAGTTATATTGCAGAACACTGGAGGAAAATATAAAGTCTTTTTACAAAAATAATTACAAAATTGTCTTTTGTTACAAAAGAGAGAGTGCTGAAAGTTCGTTGATCTTAGTAAAAAATTATACAAAGTTAAAACAACGGAAAGATATTCTTGCACTTACTGAAAGACGAATAGAGATATCCAGTGTTGATTTAGATAGCCATATAATTATTTTTTATCTACAGACCTCCAAAGGTTGAAAAAGGCAATAGCAAATTCGAAATATTTTATTAAATTATGGAGGTAGCCCTCACATAACAATGTTATAACAGAAAAAAAATAAAATGTGGCGATCTAAATGTAAATATGCATGTAGTTACTACAATTTAACAATGATAAATAACTTTATTCAAATAATTTAATTTATGTCATGTATTTCTAGAGCCGACTAGAATTACACTTACCAGCTAAACTTGCTTATATAACGGGGTCAATCCCAATTACTATTGAGGATAACACTGATCCATTATTGTGTGGACCTATAACATCCCGTGAACTGGAAACGTATAAGACAAAGTTAGATACACAGCCGGATTTGAATGAACAGAACCCAAACAAAAACTGTTCAGCATCTTCAACATTATTCAAATAGAATTCAATATGATTTTAAATTAAAGAAAGTCAAAGTAAAAGGAACGGATCGTGGAACGCTGGTGTATAACTAAATAACTAACGAACTATCAGTCAACCCTAACAAGACGGAAATGGTCACCAACAAGCGCAATCTGGGCAACTATCGGACACCCAGGTTGTTTGGTAAAGAGCTATAACTTGGTGCTGAGGTTAAGTACCTTGGTGTAATACTAGATAGCAAGCTAAATTGCAGCAGCCATCTGAACAAAAAGATAGACAAAGCAACAGTAATATTTTGGCAATGCCGAAGAATGGTAAGTAAAACCTGGGGGCCAACCCCAAAAACCCATCTTTGGCTTTACTCAGCTGTCATCAGACCCATAATAAGCTACGGTGCGATAGTCTGGTGGCCACGAACCAAGCTATCCACTGTCGAAGCAAAATTACAACCACTCCAGAGGCTGGCTTGTATGGCAGCGACGGGATGCATGAGGACCACACCCACTGCCGCCTTGGAAGCCATACTGGAGCTGCCGCTGCTACTCTTCATCAGACAGGAGGCGGCTGCAACAGCGGCGCGTGTTAAAAAACTTAACCTGTGCAGACATGCTAGGGAACCTACACTGAAATACTCGACGAGTCAAATCAAAATTACTGAAGATATTTATATATACTTAGCAAACGTCATTTTTTGCCTCAATCAATCAATCAAATCGTTTATTTGCTATTAAATATGTGTACATGTAATATTAAATTTTGGTTTGCATCAGTTTCAACATATTCACCATCTAGAAGTTGGTGTGCAAATATCTTACAATGTCAGTTATAAATTAAAAATAAAATTGAATACTAAATAAATTATTAGTCGTTAATATGTCATTTATTCTATAATATAATTTGTCCATCAAATAATTTAGTTTTAAACTGATTCAATGTTTAATGTCATCAGAAATTTCATTAAAAATTCTAATTGCCATACAATATTCACTTTTTGTATATAATTGTAAACTTTGTGGTGGTACATATAATTTATCTTTGTATCTGCCTCTTGCACAGTTTTTCTTAAAGAGCCCTGTGTATTTTTTAGCAAAGATGTATACCTTTTCTCTACTTTGGACCACTGGAGAAGAAGGGCGTAGAAACGCCCATAGATTAGCAATAGCTGTAATATTAACCTAATAAATAATCACAGACTAGTTGCGCCCCGGCTTAGACTCGCGAAGGTTAGCAATTCTTTCAAGGGTCAGTGCATTCTCTACTACGATAAGATACCTCTGGAGATTTTGAAATTGTCTATTGAGCAATTTAAAAAGCATGTTAAAGTGACTTTGTCAAAAAGGGGATATTACAATATTCAAGACTACTTAAATGATGGGACTTTATGAGGTTAATCTAGCTCAACACAGTCCTTGGGGTTAATAATTTTGTAATTATGTATTCCTGCTTATTAATTAAAATTGTAATATTTTTATTGGAATGAAATGAAATGAAATGTTTATTTGCTTGATATGTGGTACAATAGGTGGTGGTAAATATAATAAAGTGCACTACACATTTCACCCGTCCAGGTATGCAAAATTTGTACTTAAATCTATAAATTTTAAATATGTCGTTTATAAAGATAATTTAAGTAATTTTACATTATTGTTGCCTCCTTATTATTGTGTCATTCCTTAAAAATTAATTATTTTAAGATTAAGGTACTCATCTACATTATAAATACTTTCTTTTAGTAGCCACCGTTCCACTTCCTAAAATAGTAATGACAAATATATTTCTACCCTGCATTTGTGCTTTTTATATTTATTTGATGAAAATATGGGCAATAATTTCAAGACACAACTTGATGATTTCTGTAACAAACTAACTAATGCTGACTCAGTATAACAATGGTACATTTGTAATATTGAGAGATTTTAACATGAGCAGCATAACATGGTCATTGATTGATGGAAATCTTCAGCCATCTGATCTGGTAAGAGATAACGTTATTTATTTATTGACACTCTTAATGTTTGTGATATCCAAAAATTAATAAAATAAAATTAAAATTGAGAACAACTTTGGCCGAGTCCTTGTATTATCTAACTTCAATGTCATAGTCATGTTCTGCCCTGATCCAGTGGTAGTCGAGGATCCCTATCATAAAGCCTTACATATTATTATACCTGTTTAATATTTATGCTTCGGAACGCACCTTTTTCGTTGCGCGACTCGGACCGCGAGTGATCGGAACGGAACTAGCAGCTGTCACTTGTATAGAAACGTGATGACGAGTTAGAGGTTACTTTTTTGCATATGGCATTTGGGCCTTGGCTGTATTTTTATTAGTAATAATTGTCTAACACAGGTGTCGGGCCTGGTCGGAGTGTTAATTTGTAATAATCATCACGGAACAACCGTCCAATCGTCGGGAAATAAGTAGATTCACGTCATCGGAGTGAGTGCTTCGTGTTGTGAAGGGACGAAGTGATTCGGGGATCAATTCGTCGCATTCGGACAGCGACCCTTCGTGTCGGCAAGCAACACGACGGCGACAGCATCGGGCTACCACGAGAGTAAGATTCGACTCCTCTCCCCCCACCCTTGTGCTCCTCATCCCGTGTTCCTGCCTCGAATTGAGCTTTCGAATTCCGGTCCACGGCGTCAAAGGTCAGTACTCCTGGTGAAAACCAACCCTACCAAGATTCCACGCCCAGTAGGTTAAGGCGTGGAATTTAATCAATACCCGTAACTTTATTTGCCCCTTTGAAGTCTATTCCGCATATTTCTTACAACTATTCTAAAGCTGATTACGAGCAAATCAGAAAGCAAATAAAAAATATTGATTGGTATGGTATACTTGGAAAGGGCACTATCGAAGATGCTTTCGAAGTTTTCTGTAACATAATCCTTGGACTACGTGACTCCTAGGCTACTCGCAGCCTATCGAAAAATAAATACCCGCCGTGGTTCAGCTTAGCCCTAATTAAAAATTTAAAGGAAAAGTTTAAACAATTCAAAAAATTCAAAAATTATGGTAATATTTCCGACAGGACGTCGTTTTCAGTATTGCGTGACAGAGCCAGTAGGATGGAGCGAGACTGCCACGAAACATACATAGCCAACATTGAAAATTCTATAGTTAAGAATCCAAAGGCTTTCTGGTCGTATATTAGGAATAAGCTAAAAGGCACTACGTTCCCCTTTAGTATGTCTTACGAAGGTGTAACATCAGACGATGGGCATACGATTAGTGGCTTCTTCTCTAAATATTTTCATTCTAACTTTCCCAGCCCATCTACTGGTGTGCACAGCTCTATTGACGGGAATCACGTATTTACCTATGATGAATAGCAGTGTTTATGTGCTATATTTAATATTGATGTTAATATGGTATTAGAGATGTCGCCGATATTGGTTTTCTTATGAAAATACTGAAATTCGTGTTTTGAAATTCCTTACTAAAGTGGCAATAAATTGAAATACACACTTTGCGAAAATATTAACTGTCTTCTTGTTACTGTCAATCGGATATGTCCCATCTCAAGATGGCGGCAAGATGGCAAGAAAGAACGGGCGGACGAACGGAATAAGGGACGGATGGACGGACAGCGGATAGGGTCCCGTTGCGCGTTACAGCACAATTGTAATTATGGTGAGAAATCATTCAAACATTTGTCGGAACGATTTTAATAAAAGTATAGAAACACTTCTAGGCTTACATAGTGTGATGTAATGCAAATTTATTCAATGCAATTTTCCATATGCCTTGACTTGACGGAACAACAAAACAAATGTGGACAAGATTGCTGAAACCTTCAATACCCGGATGTCGCAGTATGAAAAGGAGTTGCGGGAGGTCTCCACCATGTCGATGTCCAGCAGCCCTCCTGATCTCAGCACCATCAGCAGCGAGTTCATGGAGTTCAGGGCCTTTACTTGGAACTGCCTCAACATGTTGCGCTCGCAATTGGAGCTGCTACTTGTGGGTCAGGACAGGCTCGAGATGGGGAGTAGGCGGAAGGTACTTCTGCTTCATGGAGTGTCCGAGGGGGCAGAAGAACAGGCGGACGAAGTTGCTAAAGCAGTATTATGCAACCAAATGAAGATGTCGCCGCAGTGTGTGTCAGATATAAGTGTTGTCCACAGACTTGGCCCTAAAGGAAAGGCATCAAAAGCCCGCCCCTTGCTTGTCAGGTTCAGTTCATTCAGTTCGCGGTCTGAGGCTTGGAAGGGCAAGACTTCCTTAAAGGGGATGGGGATCACTATGACAGAGTTTCTCACTAAGTCCAGACACACTGTTTTTATGGCCGCCAGGAAACACTTCGGTGTGCAAAATGTTGGACGACGGAGGGCAGGATCATTATATTACTCCCAGACAAGACCAGGCGGAAGGTGGAGTGTATGGCGGAATTGCTGGAGTACACCAGCAAGTTTCCTCCTTCCACCCCTCAATCTGGGCGAGACGAGACGCCTGCCAAGCCGACCCCTGCTGTTGCCGCGCCCAAAGCGACTGCTGCGTCCTCGGTTGCTGCTTCCACGGCTGCTGCAGCGTCGGGCATGGACAAACGTCCCCCCAGCAACAGGCGCAAAGGAGTGCCGCCGCCGCCAGGAGCCAAGAAGTAGGTCGCTACGTCACATTTCCCCGAAAAACTGCAGTTTTTCGGGCAGCAGTGCCCGAAGTGTTCTCCTTATTTGTGCGGATTATAAGGACTTTCTTCATTCTTGTTTTAGCATGTAGGTAGGTTTATAATTTATTATGTCTATTCAATAACGCTTCTTCTTCCAAAAAAATCTTGACTTCACATCAATAAAAAAAAAAACATAGCTCAAAACAACAAATCTCTAAATGTCATGCATGTGTCAATCACAGATTAATAATATAAATGTATTGAGTCTATTTATTTTTCAACGGAACGTGTGGGGCGTGTTCCACTTACTCTATATGTATCTTTTACTTTGTTATCACTATGACGTCATTTCTGTCTGATTCGACTTTCGATTTATATTTGATTTTATCTATGTTTATTTTGTTTTCATGTTTTTGGAGCGGAACGAAATGTAGATGACGTCCCATTCAAACTACAAAACTTCGTTTCACGGTCCGGCTTGTTCGTTTTTAGTGTATTGTCTCAAACTGTGTAATGTGTAATGATGTAATGGATTCCTTTCCCAGCAACCCCAGTGTGACTGGGTTCAGGCTTTTAGTATCTTAGTTAATTTAGAGTTATACCTCGTAAGGCAAGGATTATAGATTAGTTTTATATTTATTTTATAGCTATTGTAGTATATTTATTTTATTTTATGGATATCATATATAATTTTACAGATAGCATTTTCACATGTTCTTCCACCGGTGACTCTCTTGGTGCAGGAAGTGCCGACTCCCTGGCGGACGCGTCACTGTCCAGCAGCCTGAAACGCGTGTTCACGCAGTCGGAGTTAAATTTCAATGTCGTACATATTAACGCCCAAAGTATTCCTGCTAGCTATGCTGACCTCCTCGAAGCTTTCAGCGATCAGAATATACATGGAGTTCTTGTCTCAGAATCCTTTCTCAAACCATCTCTTCCTTCCTCCTTGTATTCTCTGCCAGGGTTCAGGCTCTATCGCAACGATAGGACGGGTAAAGCTGATGGCGGCATTGCAATCTACTTACGTTCTGACATTCCTTGTAAAGTCATCAGCCACTCGCCAAGTCTGTACTCTGGTTCGGCTGAGCATCTCTTCCTTGAGGTCAGCTTGCGTTACAACAATATTCTTCTGGGTGTTTATTTTAGCCCCTCACTCCGCATCGATTACTTTGAATCTTTTGAAAAGCTAATATGTGACTTGACCCCTCTCTATACTCTCATCCTCGGGGATTTTAACACCTGTCTTCTTAAAAATAACGCCCGCTCTACCAAATTTGAATCTATTGTAAATTCCTTCAACTTACATATTCTTCCCGTCGGCGCTACTCACTTTCAACCACATTGTACTCCCTCCCTACTCGATCTCATGATCATCTCCAACACAGCCAAGGTGGTTTCTCATGGTCAGCTTACCGCTCCGTTCTCTTATCACGACCTGGTTTATCTTTCATACAGAGTTAGGCCCCCTAAGCGCAAAGCCAAATTTCTGGATATTCGGAGCTTCAAAGGTGTGGACCTCGACTCCCTTAAATCCGATGCCTCATCTGTTGATTGGAACCCTGTCATGACTTGTGAGACCGTTGATGACAAAATCCTGAAGTTCAACTCAATTGTCCTTGGGCTCTTCGAAAAGCATGCACCAATGAAAAAAGTCAGGGTCAAACATCTTCCTGCCCCGTGGCTGACCGACGCCATCAAGCGTTTAATGGCAAAAAGAAACCGTGCAAAAGGGCGATATAAGAGGGACCCGACCAACGACAATCTTCTAGCTTTTAAACGCCTCCGCAACCTGTGCAACCGCATGTGCCGCGATGCCAAGCGACGCCACATCCATGAGCGTATAGAGATGTACACTCCAGCTCAGGTATGGAAGTTCCTTAAGACCATTGGTGTTGGCAAGTCCCAGGAATCTTCTTCAAGTAATATCGATCTCAACGGTCTCAACCAGTTTTTTTCTTCTCCTCCCGTCGTGATGGACCCTACCACTAAGGAGGCAACCCTTCATTGTCTACGGTCGAGGGCTGCAGTCTGCACCTCACCGTTTAACTTTAAGCTTGTTGGAATCGGTGAAGTAAGAAAGGCAGTGCTAGCTATCACATCCAAAGCTGCTGGTGGCGACAACGTCAGCCATCAGATGATCCACAGCGTCCTTGAGGAGTTTCTTCCTCCAATTACCCACATCATCAACTTCTCTCTCTCGGTAAGCTCCTTTCCTAGCCTGTGGAAGAAAGCACTCGTTATCCCACTGCCACAAAAATCCAATCCCTCCTCCTTCAAAGATTAAAGGCCCATATCTATCTTACCCATTCTCTCCAAAGTCCTTGAATCCATAGTCCACTCCCAACTCTCTTCCTACCTTTCATCAAACAAACTTCTCAATCCTTTCCAATCTGGGTTCAGACCGGGCCATAGTACTACCACAGCACTCTTAAAAGTCAGCGATGACATACAGCTAGCCATGGATCAGAAGTTGGTCACGGTCCTAGCCCTGCTTGACTTCAGCAATGCCTTTAACTGCGTCGATTTTAACATTCTGGTCGCTATATTGAGCTCACTGAATGTCTCCGTCCATGCTGCTAACTGGTTCCACTCATACCTGAGAGGTCGTCAGCAACGCATTAAGTCTGAAGAGACTGAAACTCAATGGTGTGATCTTTCCTCAGGAGTAACTCAAGGTGGTATTCTCTCTCCTCTTTTATTTTCAGTCTTCATCAACTCTATCTCCGACGTTATCTCTTCTTCATATCATCTGTACGCAGATGATCTCCAAATTTATCGCCACTTTTTCCCCTGCGATGTAGCCTCAACCGTGGAGGCACTGAATGCTGACCTCGAGAATGTGAAAGACTGGGCCTTATCATACGGGCTGTTGGTAAACCCGACCAAATCACAAGCCATGCTTTTAGGAACCAGGCACACGCTTTCCTTGATACAAAAACATATTGTTCCTGTGTTATATAATGGCATCACAATAGAGTATACAGATCAGGCGAAAAACCTTGGGGTTATTTTTGACAACCTGCTGTCTTGGTCTCCACATGTCAGCGAGGTCAGCAGACGGGTCTTTGCGTCTTTTCACTCCCTCAGGCGTTTGCAGTACTTCTTGCCACGGCAGACCAAAATCACCCTTGCTCAGTCCCTTCTTCTGCCGCTAATCGACTACGCCGATGTCTGTTGGGCGAGCGCGAACGAAGATCTACTGAACAAACTCGAACGACTTCAGAATCTTGGGATTCGGTTTATCTTCGGGTTGCGCAAATTCGACCATGTTTCTCAATATCGCAAAGAGTTGGGGTGGCTTCCAATTCGTCGTCGCCGAGACACTCATATTCTCTCTTATCTTTTCAATATATTGAAAAACCCGCGCTACCCCAGCTACCTTCGAGAACGCTTTGAGGATCTCTTTTCAGGAGATCGGCACCGGAGATCTCACACGGTCTCACTCTTAGTCACTCCAAGGCATAACACCTCGGCATATGAGCACTGATTCAGGCTGCAGGCGGTCCGACTGTGGAACGCACTACCTTGCACTATAAGAGACATTCCCACTATTGTCTCTTTCAAAAACCGGGTAAAAGAGCTCTTCCTCTCTCTTTCGTGAGAGTTATAGTATGTAGGTATATCATTATAATATATAAACTATATTTGCAGGTATATGTATGTATTGTATTTAGTAGTCTGGTATATAAGTATTTTATTTTCCGTATTTTATATTATATGTATTTTAGTATAAATTAGATATTAGATATTGTACACTGCCTACCCTTTCATGATACATTTCCCTTTCATGCCTTGGTTTGCTGGAAGAAATCTCTTTTTAGAGATAAGCTCGCCTTTGTACATATGATTTCTCCTAATGTTACCTTTTAAATTGAATATGTGTGTGCAATAAAGAATTATGAAAATTATGAAATGTGTGCGTAGAATAAATATTTGTTAATTTCATTTTACGTGTCATCACAGCGATGCTATTTTATATTTTGACATGAATAATTTTATTCTGACTCAGGATACGTTGTACCTGTCTAATACATTTCGAAAATTAGTGGCTACGTTGTTAGCATATATTATATGCGACGCAGCTAAAACCAAGTTCAACTTGACTTCAGCTGTTTTTATTGGAAATACTAATCAAAAACCTGCTGATGTCAAGGATAAGGTACCCATGACATGCACCCCTATTGGGAATTCACCGGTATAAGTATACTTTGCATGCAACATAGGAATCTGTTCCAAGTAATTTAAATTAGTTCATTAGACGATAAAGGAAATCTCTAGCATACACGAGTCACTAAATATGTCAAAGGGTAAGCCCCACTAAAATATTACCCATCAAAACATGCAGGGGCTTCCGGGCAAAGAAATTGTATTAATTATTTCTAAAAAAATCTGACACCGATTTTAGTTATATTGCAGAACACTGGAGGAAAATATGAAGTCTTTTTACAAAAATAATTACAAAATTGTCTTTTGTTACAAAAGAGAGAGTGCTGAAAGTTCGTTGATCTTAGTAAAAAATTATACAAAGTTAAAACAACGGAAAGACATTCTTGCACTTACTGAAAGACGAATAGAGATATCCAGTGTTGATTTAGATAGCCATATAATTATTTTTTATCTACAGACCTCCAAAGGTTGAAAAAGGCAATAGCAAATTCGAAATATTTTATTAAATTATGGAGGTAGCCCTCACATAACAATGTTATAACAGAAAAAAAATAAAATGTGGCGATCTAAATGTAAATATGCATGTAGTTACTACAATTTAACAATGATAAATAACTTTATTCAAATAATTTAATTTATGTCATGTATTTCTAGAGCCGACTAGAATTACACTTACCAGCTAAACTTGCTTATATAACGGGGTCAATCCCAATAACTATTGAGGATAACACTGATCCATTATTGTGTGGACCTATAACATCCCGTGAACTGGAAACGTATAAGACAAAGTTAGATACACAGCCGGATTTGAATGAACAGAACCCAAACAAAAACTGTTCAGCATCTTCAACATTATTCAAATAGAATTCAATATGATTTTAAATTAAAGAAAGTCAAAGTAAAAGGAACGGATCGTGGAACGCTGGTGTATAACTAAATAACTAACGAACTATCAGTCAACCCTAACAAGACGGAAATGGTCACCAACAAGCGCAATCTGGGCAACTATCGGACACCCAGGTTGTTTGGTAAAGAGCTATAACTTGGTGCTGAGGTTAAGTACCTTGGTGTAATACTAGATAGCAAGCTAAATTGCAGCAGCCATCTGAACAAAAATATAGACAAAGCAACAGTAATATTTTGGCAATGCCGAAGAATGGTAGGTAAAACCTGGGGGCCAACCCCAAAAACCCATCTTTGGCTTTACTCAGCTGTCATCAGACCCATAATAAGCTACGGTGCGATAGTCTGGTGGCCACGAACCAAGATATCCACTGTCGAAGCAAAATTACAACGACTCCAGAGGCTGGCTTGTATGGCAGCGACGGGATGCATGAGGACCACACCCACTGCCGCCTTGGAAGCCATACTGGAGCTGCCGCTGCTACTCTTCATCAGACAGGAGGCGGCTGCAACAGCGGCGCGTGTTAAAAAACTTAACCTGTGCAGACATGCTAGGGAACCTACACTGAAATACTCGACGAGTCAAATCAAAATTACTGAAGATATTTATATATACTTAGCAAACGTCATTTTTTGCCTCAATCAATCAATCAAATCGTTTATTTGCTATTAAATATGTGTACATGTAATATTAAATTTTGGTTTGCATCAGTTTCAACATATTCACCATCTAGGAGTCGGTGTGCAAATATCTTACAATGTCAGTTATAAATTAAAAATAAAATTGAATACTAAATAAAATTATTAGTCGTTAATATGTCATTTATTCTATAATATAATTTGTCCATCAAATAATTTAGTTTTAAACTGATTCAATGTTTAATGTCATCAGAAATTTCATTAAAAATTCTAATTGCCATACAATATTCACTTTTTGTATATAATTGTAAACTTTGTGGTGGTACATATAATTTATCTTTGTATCTGCCTCTTGCACAGTTTTTCTTAAAGAGCCCTGTGTATTTTTTAGCAAAGATGTATACCTTTTCTCTACTTTGGCCCACTGGAGAAGAAGGGCGTAGAAACGCCCACAGATTAGCAATAGCTGTAATGTTAACCTAATAAATAATCACAGACTAGTTGCGCCCTGGCTTAGACTCGCGAAGGTTAGCAATTCTTTCAAGGGTCAGTGCATTCTCTACTACGATAAGATACCTCTGGAGATTTTGAAATTGTCTATTGAGCAATTTAAAAAGCATGTTAAAGTGACTTTGTCAAAAAGGGGATATGTCAATATTCAAGACTACTTAACTGATGGGACTTTATGAGGTTAATCTAGCTCAACACAGTCCTTTGGGTTAATAATTTTGTAATTATGTATTCCTGCTTATTAATTAAAATTGTAATATTTTTATTGGAATGAAATGAAATGAAATGTTTATTTGCTTGATATGTGGTACAATAGGTGGTGGTAAATATAATAAAGTGCACTACACATTTCACCCGTCCAGGTATGCAAAATTTGTACTTAAATCTATAAATTTTAAATATGTCGTTTATAAAGATAATTTAAGTAATTTTACATTATTGTTGCCGCCTTATTATTGTGTCATTCCTTAAAAATTAATTATTTTAAGATTAAGGTACTCATCTACATTATAAAAACTTTCTTTTAGTAGCCACCGTTCCACTTCCTAAAATAGTAATGACAAATATATTTCTACCCTGCATTTGTGCTTTTTATATTTATTTGATGAAAATATGGGCAATAATTTCAAGACACAACTTGATGATTTCTGTAACAAACTAACTAATGCTGACTCAGTATAACAATGGTACATTTGTAATATTGAGAGATTTTAACATGAGCAGCATAACATGGTCATTGATTGATGGAAATCTTCAGCCATCTGATCTGGTAAGAGATAACGTTATTTATTTATTGACACTCTTAATGTTTGTGATCTCCAAAAATTAAAAAAATTAATAAAATAAAATTAAAATTGAGAACAACTTTGGCCGAGTCCTTGTATTATCTAACTTCAATGTCATAGTCATGTTCTGCCCTGATCCAGTGGTAGTCGAGGATCCCTATCATAAAGCCTTACATATTATTATACCTGTTTAATATTTATGCTTCGGAACGCACCTTTTTCGTTGCGCGACTCGGACCGCGAGTGATCGGAACGGAACTAGCAGCTGTCACTTGTATAGAAACGTGATGACGAGTTAGAGGTTACTTTTTTGCATATGGCATTCGGGCCTTGGCTGTATTTTTATTAGTAATAATTGTCTAACACAGGTGTCGGGCCTGGTCGGAGTGTTAATTTGTAATAATCATCACGGAACAACCGTCCAATCGTCGGGAAATAAGTAGATTCACGTCATCGGAGTGAGTGCTTCGTGTTGTGAAGGGACGAAGTGATTCGGGGATCAATTCGTCGCATTCGGACAGCGACCCTTCGTGTCGGCAAGCAACACGACGGCGACAGCATCGGGCTACCACGAGAGTAAGATTCGACCCCTCTCCCCCCACCCTTGTGCTCCTCATCCCATGTTCCTGCCTCGAATTGAGCTTTCGAATTCCGGTCCACGGCGTCAAAGGTCAGTACTCCTGGTGAAAACCAACCCTACCAAGATTCCACGCCCAGTAGGTTAAGGCGTGGAATTTAATCAATACCCGTAACTTTATTTGCCCCTTTGAAGTCTATTCCGCATATTTCTTACAACTATTCTAAAGCTGATTACGAGCAAATCAGAAAGCAAATAAAAAATATTGATTGATATGGTATACTTGGAAAGGGCACTATCGAAGATGCTTTCGAAGTTTTCTGTAACATAATCCTTGGACTACGTGACTCCTAGGCTACTCGCAGCCTATCGAAAAATAAATACCCGCCGTGGTTCAGCTTAGCCCTAATTAAAAATTTAAAGGAGAAGTTTAAACATTTCAAAAAATTCAAAAATTATGGTAATATTTCCGACAGGACGTCGTTTTCAGTATTGCGTGACAGAGCCAGTAGGATGGAGCGAGACTGCCACGAAACATACATAGCCAACATTGAAAATTCTATAGTTAAGAATCCAAAGGCTTTCTGGTCGTATATTAGGAATAAGCTAAAAGGCACTACGTTCCCCTTTAGTATGTCTTACGAAGGTGTAACATCAGACGATGGGCATACGATTAGTGGCTTCTTCTCTAAATATTTTCATTCTAACTTTCCCAGCCCATCTACTGATGTGCACAGCTCTATTGACGGGAATCACGTATTTACCTATGATGAATAGCAGTGTTTATGTGCTATATTTAATATTGATGTTAATATGGGATTAGAGATGTCACCGATATTGTTTTTCTTATGAAAATACTGAAATTCATGTTTTGAAATTCCTTACTAAAGCGGCAATAAATTTAAATACACACTTTGCGAAAATTTTAACTGTCTACTTGTTACTGTCAATCGGATATGTCCCATCTCAAGATAGGTGAAAGAACGGGCGGACGAACGGAATAAGGGACGGATGGACGGACAGCGGATAGGGTCCCGTTGCGCGTTACAGCACTTTTGTAATTATGGTTTTATTTTATTTATTTATCTTTATTATGGCAACAAACAGTCATACATACAAAACAAAATATCAAAATAAACTTACAATCTATTATAGACCTTACAGTGCCGAAAGTACATTTCAACTTATATTAAACATAAATGAGCTAAAGAGACGCTTAATAGTACAGCAGCAATTGGAATCAGATTGCATCAATTTGAAAAGGTGTATTCATATTAACAATGTATTTGGACCTAAAACTACAAAATAAACACTTTAAGTTGAAGCAGCATCACAATATTTTTACAAAAGTTAATTTTTAAAGCTTAAATATTATTTTACATAAAAAGTTTATCACTTATTATTACATGTTTTTGAAACAGTTCTCTTGAAAGATATTAGGTTATTATAAAATAAATCCACGTTAGAAAATTCTTTGCTGTAAGTGGTGATTGAACGAGATATGAAGCTATTTCGAGTGTAATTTTTCTTTAAGTTAGGAGGCACAAGTGCAACATTATTTTTATTTCGCGTAGTGCGAATGGGCATGCGTATTCTTGTTACAAAATTAATTTTAGATAAAATTGTTGGCGAATCGATTAAGTTGTTTAAGATTTTGAATAGAAAGGACATATCAATGAGTTTACGGCGGTTTAATAACGATGTTAAGTTATAATAATTTAGTGAATTTTCATATGAATCTAAACGATGGCAACGGTAGTTTAACAGTTTAACAAACTTCTTTTGTACTCTTTCAATACGATTGATATGAATCTGATAAGAAGGGTTCCATACTACACTGGCAAACTCTAATATAGACCTAACAAACGAATTATAT
Organism: Argyresthia goedartella; assembly: GCA_949825045.1. NCBI lineage: Eukaryota > Metazoa > Arthropoda > Insecta > Lepidoptera > Argyresthiidae > Argyresthia > Argyresthia goedartella. Next base: position 3,347,114 of record OX463823.1, on the reverse strand, counting down.
AGAAGTTTAAGAGTACTTATCTTTTTAAGGGGTTTACTGATTCTTGTGATAAACCCAAGGTTTTTGAAGGCTCTGTTTAGTATATTGTCTATGTGTAGATTAAATGAAACCTTGCTATCCATCATAACACCAAGATCACGAATGCTGCTAACACGCACAAGTTTTAAATTATTTATTGTGTAGTCAAACATAATAGGTTTCTTTTTTCGAGTGTAAGTTATAACAAAACACTTCTCAACATTAAGAAAGAGTTGGTTGGTATTACAGTAATCTAATAATGAGTTGAGATCGCGTTGGATACCCATGCTGTCTTCAATACTGGAAACTTTTCTGAACAACTTAGTGTCGTCAGCATAGAGTAAGTGATCAGAGTTACCAATGATCTTACCTAAATCATTTATATACAGCGTGAACAGCAAGGGTCCTAAGTGTGAGCCTTGTGGAACCCCTGAAGGGATGTGCAAGAACCTAGAACAATACCCCTTCAGACATACTGCCTGACTTATATTCCGTATGTAGGATTCTATCAATCTTAATAGGTTGCCGTGTACACCGGCCCTCATAAGCTTTACCATAAGCAAATCGTGGTTAATTTTATCGAACGCTTTGGAGAAGTCGGTGTACACGACATCCACCTGTAGGTTACTGTCCATGGCATTAAGAAGATAATCAGAGAAAACAATCATATTTGAGTCAACACTACGAGCCTTTACGAATCCATGCTGGTTTTCAGATAGTTCTTGTTTTACAGCACTAGATATTTGAGTTGTAACAATTTTCTCAATGATTTTACCAAAAGTGCATAGTTTCGAAATAGGGCGATATTGTGTTACATCATTACTTTGAGAAGTTTTTGGTATAGGGTGATAAGAGCTTTCTTCCATACCGACGGAAAATTGCCACTTAGCAGAGAGAAGCGGTAAATATATAGCAAAGGCACCAAAATTTCATTTGCACATTCTTTAATAAATAGTGGGTGGATATCATCGCTCCCGGCACTTGTGTATATATTAAGTTTTTTAAGTTCACTGAGAACACATTTTTCGTCGATTTTTATGGAATCAATATCAGCAACCGAGCCGGAGGAATGATCAAGGGTGATATTATTAGAAGAAATAAAAACCGAGTGAAAATAGTCATTGAAAGCGTTACAAATCTGACTTCCTTCACAAAGACTGTTACCCCTATACGTTATTGTATTAGGGATGTCGTTGTTAGATTGTTTTGATTTTACAAAAGTCCAAAAATATTTAGGGTTCTTAATGATATTATCTTCAGATACATTTATCTGTTTCATAACAGTCTCGCTCCATCTTTCGAAATCGCTTTCTTAAGATGAAGAAAGTTCGATAATCAATTAAATTCTGATAGACCTTCCATTTTTTGTGAAATTTACATTTTTCCTTTCCGAGTTTAATAAGAGGTTTGGTGTACCAAGGTGGGTACTTTTGATTAATTCGTGTAGTTATCGGCACATATTTATCTATTAGGGAATTTAGAATACTATAAAAAGCATTTGTGATCATGTTTATGTCATTATAAGAAGAAAACACAGTTACCCAATCAATGGAACTTAACTCAGAACGGATAGACTCATAATCAGCCTTAAAAAACATTCTCTTGACTGTGTTGTTGTGTTTTAGAGGGGGGGGGGAGATAAGAGAGATAGTTCTATTTCAAGAGACTTATGATGTCGGTCTTCAGTAATCAGTAGTATGGTGAGAAATCATTCAAACATTTGTCGGAACGGTTTTAATAAAAGTATAGAAATACTTCTAGACTTACATAGTGTGATGTAATGCAAATTTATTCAATGCAATTTTCCATATGCCTTGACTTGACGGAACAACAAAACAAATGTGTGCGTAGAATAAATATTTGTTAATTTTATTTTACGTGTCATCACAGTGATGCTATTTTATATTTTGACATGAATAATTTTATTCTGACTCAGGATACGTTGTACCTGTCTAATAAATTTCGAAAATTAGTGGCTACGTTGTTAGCATATATTATATGCGACGCAGCTAAAACCAAGTTCAACTTGACTTCAGCTGTTTTTATTGGAAATACTAATCAAAAACCTGCTGATGTCAAGGATAAGGTACCCATGACAAGTACCCCTATTGGGAATTCACCGGTATATAATACTTTGCATGCAACATAGGAATCTGTTCCAAGTAATTTAAATTAGTTCATTAGACGATAGAGGAAATCTCTAGCATACACGAGCCACTAAATATGTCAAAGGGTAAGCCCATCTGTGGGTAAGCCCCACTAAAATATTACCCATCAAAACATGCAGGGGCTTCCGGGCAAAGAAATTGTATTAATTATTTCTAAAAAAATCTGACACCGATTTTAGTTATATTGCAGAACACTGGAGGAAAATATGATGTCTTTTTACAAAAATAATTACAAAATTGTCTTTTGTTACAAAAGAAAGAGAGCTGAAAGTTCATTGATCTTAGTAAAAAATTATACAAAGTTAAAACAACGGAAAGATATTCTTGCACTTACTGAAAGACGAATAGAGATATCCAGTGTTGATTTAGATAGCCATATAATTATTTTTTATCTACAGACCTCCAAAGGTTGAAAAAGGCAATAGCAAATTCGAAATATTTTATTAAATTATGGAGGAAGCCCTCACATAACAATGTTATAACAGAAAAAAAAAAATGTGGCGATCTAAATGTAAATATGCATGTAGTTACTACAGTGAAACAACGATAAATAACTTTATTCAAATAATTTAATTTATGTCATGTATTTCTAGAGCCGACTAGAATTACACTTACCAGCTAAACTTGCTTATATAACGGCGTCAATCCCAATAACTATTGTGGATAACACTGATCCATTATTGTGTGGACCTATTACATCCCGTGAACTGGAAACGTATAAGACAAAGTTAGATACACAGCCGGATTTGAATGAACAGAACCCAAACAAAAACTGTTCAGCATCTTCAACATCATTCAAATAGAATTCAATATGATTTTAAATTAAAGAAAGTCAATGACAACAACGGCAACTTTAAATTTAATGACTAGGCAATTATTGGTATTCGTAAAAGTAGAGTTATCTTGTATGACCTTTATGAAAAAAAAACATATAACTTTGATATAAAATTACATGACTATATTAAAAAATATTTCAAAACTTTCAAGTTGGTTTCTAGAACTGGAAAAACTTTACACATTAATATAAATATACAAAATTCAAATAATAGAATGACGGAATGAACGATTTGGCAAATAATAAATCACAAAACTGGCAAAGTTATACCAGGGGAAAACGATTCATGCTTAAAGATAGATGACGATGCTGTTAAATCCAATGCTGAGGTAGCTCGAGCTTTCGAAATGTTCTTCACCAATGCACTAATGTTCTTCAACAGAGGGTCTTAATTCATCACCATATGAAGCAGAAACTATGTTAAGGACCTGTGGGGTATATCAGTCAAAATCAGTAGTTCAGTCAATGTAGTTGGCTTATAGTACTCAATAAATGTATTGACAATGGAGCTTTCCCATACCTTATGAAACACAGTAAACTGATACATCTGTTGAAGTCGGGAGCCAATGGCGATCCTTCAAATGTCAGACCAATTATGTGTTCATCTACCACTTAGTCAAATATTTTAAAAGATTATACTTAAACAAATGCTCTCACACTTCAACCGTACAAAACAACTACACTTCAAACAATACGGTTTCACTGGGGGTTAATCGACTTCAAATGCAAGTATTACCCTTATATCTCATATTTATTCTGCATAGCAGGCCGCACAGAATGCTATCGGAGTTTTTTGCGATCTGTCGAAGACATTTGATTGTGTTGTGATACGCTAATAATGAATTTAAATCATTGCGGCGTTATAATTAAAGCGTTCGATCTACTAAGATCACAATTTAGCAATAGAATTCAAAAGTCAGAAGACAACGGCGTTAAATCTGATTGATTGAGTGTAAAAATTGTTTCACAAGGTCCTATATTAGGCCCTTTCTTATTCCTAGTGTATATTAACGATCTGCCATTTATGGTGGAGAACTTGACTGGCATAGTGCTGTTTGCTGATGATACTTCACTGGTCTTAAAAATTAAAGGACAAAAAGGAGATTTTGATAATGTTAATGGTGTATTGTCTCTTACTTTGAATTAGTTCACCGTTAATAATTAATTGATAGACGCTAGTAAAACCAAGTGTATCTAATTATCACTTCCAAATGTCAGGCAAGTTGACACCAGTTAAGTGTTAGACATAACACGTTAGAATTAGTAAATGATACCAATTTATTGACTATGCGGCGCTCCTATGCTAAAACTATTGATAACACAAAAATATATTGAGACAAGAATTATAGGGAGTTTTCTCTTGTTTATATTTGCAATCTGTTCGTATCGTATAAACACGCAAAACGTACTATGTATGTATAACGTCCCTTTTACACGGAATAAAAAAATTGCATTCCCAACCCGACTTGTTTCTAGATCATAAATCATTGTCCTGGCTCACACCTGGGACCTGTTTCTGGTAAAATATACATTGTCACTTTGTACAGTTTGAACGTTGATTCCTATATCAAAATGATACCTCGGTGGCTCCTCCTACCAATACTGGTCTAGGTATAGCACAACCAATTTATAAAAGATATCTAAAAATCGATCTGTGGGAGTTTCTACGCCCTTCTTCTCCCACAGATTTCCAATGTAGAGAAGAGGCAAAAAATTGCGTTTGCTAAGTATATGTAAATATCTACAGTAAAAAAAATACCAAATTATAAATATACATGATCACTTATTTTCAATGACCTGATTATAAGGTTTGCCCTCAAAATGACAGATCTATCATCTAAATTATAGAACTGTCACCTAATAATGCATCAAACCTACTGAGGTTCGTTGACATCTAAGAACAATGGTTAGTGTGACATGTTCGAATAAAACTTTCTTAATTGGTGACCCATTTGAAATTGTTTGCTGATGTAAATTAGGTGAAAGATAGGCAACTAATCTAATAATTTGATGATCGATTTTATTTCTCAGTTATTTAAATATAAATTCGTGTTAGGTTATCAATTAAATTTTATTTAGTGATACCTACAATTAAGGTGACATTATCTACTATTATAGGAACAAACATGATTAATTATGGGATGGAAAAGCATTTACTAGATGATCGATAATAATATCATACCCTTGTCCTTAATCCTGCACCAGAGAGTCGCAGGTAAGGCATATTTTCCGATGATACCTTTGTTTTTATTGCACTCTGGTTTATTACAAAACACATAGAGAAATCGTTCAAGTGGGGGTCGGACAAGCACACGAAGGGTTCCGCATCATTATACAAAAAAACTTAAGGACAAATAATAAAACAAAAACAAAAATATATGTCCGAACTTGGAGTCCCTTCAGATAGCGGATCCGACGTTAAACCAATACCATTAAAAAACATAGGTATTTAACAAACTGAGAAATTAATTTCGAGATAATTGTGTACCTAACTAAATCTTTTTATTCCCATCAAAAAATATAAAAGTATTAATGAAATATCTGTAAAAACATAATGCCCTTCAGTTGTTATCTACGGCGTATTTTGTAAAAAATTACCTTCGCCCCTGTTATGGGATTAAATATGGCCAGAAATGCATCTTTAGCTTCGATTCTAGGCTAATCTAGACAACTTAAAAATGTAGGATAAATATATGTTATAAAAGGTCTATTAGAGATAAGAATGGACTTTTAAAATTACCGGATATCTGTTATATTTAATACTAAAAAATATTTTTCGCAATGCATTATTATTCAACTAAATTAACAAGCGCTCGGAGACGAAATCAGTTTCCTATATGAAACTTACACGCAAAAATAGGTAAAAAAAGGGAAATTTTTTGGTTGTTTTATTTTATTTTTAATGTTATTATTACAGGAGTTTAGTAATATTTTCTATAATTTTCTCGGTCTCGGAGCTCGGGCTGCCCCGCGGGGCTCTGCGCGGGAGCATGCGTCAGTCTGCTTCGACGCGATGCGACGGGTATTTGTTATCTTTGTCTTATTCTCAATGCCATTGGCCTATGTTCAGCCCTTAATGCCAGAAATGTTCGACCATCGGGCGTGGTCGCACCCCGCAGCAGCCCTGCCTAACCCCCGCATGTAAAAATACCGATAGCGAAACCAAAATTTCATAAGGGTAGGAATAAATAAATAAATAAATAAATACGCAAGCAACTAATATTGGAGTAATATTTGTGAATCGGAGGCCGCTTGAGGAAAGTCTGTACCTAACCTACCAATGATTTGATTTGAAGGTCTTTGCGAGTAAAAGCAAAGCGTCTAAAAGGGCCGTATCTTTTGCGTGATTGCGTGGACCTAGAAGTTTAAAGAAACTTGGGCATTTGACAATACTCTTTGCCTTAAGTAAAACTGTTCTCCCACAGTGGTCCAATGTAGAGAAGAGGCAAAAAATGTAAATATCTACAGTAACAAAGTACTTTGACTTTGACTTTGTCAAGTTTCAACGGTTTTCCTGTCAGTCGACAACGCAGATGTCGGTCGGAACCTAACCGAAAATTGATATCATAGTTTATAGTTTTTATTCGGAAGCCACCAGCCTCAAGTAAAATTGTTCAAAAACTGTGTAATAAGTGATGTCACGAGGGTTGATATTTAAAAAATATAAAAAATAATAAGACATCTATTACTCGGAATATTCAAATAACGCACAACATAACATTGCGTCACGCCTTTTCTCATATGGGGTGGCAGAGGAACAATTGTGTCCACTTTAAGCAAGTTATTTAATACTCTATTTTGCGTAACAGGGGGCTAGCCCATAGCCGCAGCTATGGAGTAATGAAGGTTTCGTCACGATGTTTTTCCATTACCGTCAGAACGTCCGTACTTAAGATAAATTAATTATCTCATTGGTACATGGCCAGGCATTGAACCTGCATCTCCTGTGTGAGAAGCAAGCGTGAAACCCATTAGATCACGGAGCTATAAATGAGTTTCTTAAAATTGCCTGAAATTTCATAAAATAAATATATAAGTTACCCATATCAGTAGTCAAAAACTAATTAATCAATATTTTATACTCAACAATAACAGTCGTACTTCAAGCTTCACAAACATGTTTCTTGTATGTGGACCCACTTAAATTTATAAAATTCTGTGTAGTTCATTTTAATAATAATAATAATAATACCTTGGACACTATTTACACACCTTGATCTAGCCACAAACTAGGATTCTCTGTGTCTTGGGTACTAGACAACGATACACATACTTATATAGATAAATATTATACTTAGATAGATAAGCAACCATGACTAGGATACAAACATCCGTTCTCATCAAACAAATATTTGCCCCCACCGGGACTCGAACCCTGTACCCTTGGCTTCATAGACAGGGTCACTGCCGACTTGGCCATTCGGCACGGCACGCTGCCGTCAAACTGCAGCGCACCCTGGACATCTTGCCCGACTGGCTCGCCAAGTGGCGGTTTTCCGTCAACGTTGGGAAGACGCAGGCGCTCATCACAGGCCAGTCCCCCCTTCCACCACCACTCCAGCTCCAAGGACAGGACATCGCGTGGTCTCCGCAGGTGAAGTACCTGGGAGTGACCATCGATCGCCGGCTCACCATGAAGCAACATGTCGACAACGTCGTCAACCAGGTCAAGGTGTCACGCGCCAAGCTGCGTCCACTTCTCGACTCCAGCCTCCCTCTGAGGGCGAAGCTCGGGATCTACAAGTGCTACGTGAGATCCCGCCTCACCTACGCGGCCCCGGCATGGTACGCCCTGTGCTCGGAGACGAACAAAGGGAGACTCCGAGCCCAAGAGAACCTCTCTTTGCGTACAATCGTCGACGCCCCCCGCTACGTGAGGAATGCGACGATCCAGAGGGACCTCAGATGGGAACCAGTGGACCACTTTGTCCAGAGGCTGGCGAAGGGCATGTTCGCGCGTGCGGATAGCTCACAACATCCGCATATCCGCGACATGGCGCCGTACCACGCGCGCCCGCCCGACCGCCGCCGCCTGCCACGCGACCTGGTTGCCTAGTCGGCGATCATCCAACGGAACACCCCTCGTGAGAAGATCTCCACCGCCCGCGAGGGCCCCTCGATGACCTGTCCATAGGAGTGGACAGAGGCGCTTCTTCAGGAAGAGATCCGATGATCTGACCCTGACTCCCCACGCCCCAGAATGGGTGCGTGAGATGAATTCTTGATTGATTGGCCATTCGGGTCGTCTTTGCCATTTGTTGCAGTAGCGGCAACAGAAATACACATTCGGTGAAATTTTCAACTCTCTTCATTTTGGTTCATTCATAATTCATCAAAAATTAAAATAAAATGTATGTACAAAGGTGAGCTTATCTCTAAAAAGATATTTCTTTCAGCAAACCAAGACATTAAAGGAAATATTATTTTAAAACGAGATACTGCCCGCTGACGGACGGACGGATGGACAGACGGACAGAGGCTTAGTAATACGGTCCCGTTCGGTACCCTTCGGCTAAGGAACCCCAAAAACCATTAAGCGACGAGCTCAGAACAGTATCCAATATAATATGGGCTCTGAGCTCACCCTGTAGGTATCGGGTAATGGTAGGGCGACAGATGTCGCGGTGATTTCTTTTCATTTGACAAGCAATATTTGGATACGTGCACTGAAGGTTGTTATATAGGGTGGTAAAAAGGGAGATAGTTAATTTATTTTTGTAGGGGAAAGAATAATTTAAAATGCTCAGTCAAACAGCCCGAGCCTCTTCTAGATATACTGTTATGGACGCCGTGCCCGCTTGGAATAGAAGACACCGTCCTGCTCTACCCCGCTAGCGCTGTCTCACTCGCACTATGCGCGATAGAAGACTACGAGCCACGACACCGTGCTGCTCTACCCCGCTAGCGCTGTCTCGCTCGCACTATGCGCGCGTCGCCGCGACTCGTTTAAGTCTGTTAGAGCTATATATAAGTTGGAACATTTGTAAGCAACGATGAGTCTGAACCGAGAATTGGAGCAATAAACATCTCAAGATCAAACGGAGTTTTTCATTCATACAGTCCACATTGAGCGGGTCTCAGCATATGAACTAAGAAATGAGATATTGCAGCTAGGCTTTACTAAAGAGATGTAGTTATATTGAAGGGCTTATAAAGGCACTACCATAGCATCACGCGATTTTCTATGTGGCAGAGTCACAATTAAGTAAGTTGCACACAAATATTAAACAGACAACAAGACTTACATACAAAGGCGACCTTATCACTAATAAGAGATCTCTTCCAGCAAACCAAATTAGGATGGGAAAGGTCGATTGCACTTTTTCATCACTAATGCACTAATCAAGTGGTATTTCACTTGATATGCGGGAGGTAAATTCGATTTACAACCCAAGACAGGTGAGTAAATTTGAAAATCGAGCGAGGCTCCTGTCTTTGTTTTTTGAGACTAATGTCTGATTTCACCAACGATCCTTATCTCATTTTAGGGGCTACCTAGCGGGTGTTTCGTTTTCACCAATGTTTAAGTGTCACCTACGCTGCTAGGGGTCCCCCTTAATTCAGGAGGCCGAACATCGAGCCCCTAGCGCTAAGTGACATTTCCTTGGCTGTCAAAAAGTTTGCGACTTGTTTATTTCTGCGCAAAATCAGTAAAATGGGCAATTTTATTGATAACTTTGAAGCTCTTGACGACACCAGTTTCCTATCAAACCCAAGTCTTACGAGGCGGCCCCGAATTTTTGAGAGAGGCCCGATTTTTTCGCAATGGTCGACGATGTAGATTTTGTAAGAAGTTTTTAGTTATCTCAACCAAAATTGAAGTTCAACTGGAATTCAATGATCGCGGTAAAATGAAAAACACCGGATTTGATGATAAAATAAACTATACTGGCGGCAAAGATTAGTCACCAGAAAGCCATCTATTTTCATGTATTTTTACCTAATTGTTACATATTGCTTGCGGAATCAATATAGAATGTGTAATAAAGAATAAGATGTAGCTAAATTGTCCATTCTAATCACGATAAACACATAAAAATGTGTTAACCGGTTATTTTTCTCGAATCACAGCACTAGACCATAGACATAAACCGTTACTTATGTAAATAGCCCCTTGTTAGGTGTTTCTTTGTACTCTGAAAACGAATTTAAGTTACGGGATGGATTAGCGGACGACTTAAGCTAGGAGTTCCCTAGTTAGGTGGACGTAGGGTATGGTTGATGAAAACGGGCATTAGTCCTCTAAGCGATGAGACTAGCTGTTGCACTTCTGGCCGAGATATTACATATTGATGTTCATGATTACCGCGAAGAAATAAAATAGGTTTAAACTCTACCCTGGCGGAGTCTGCCATCTTCTCAAGCCATTCACGATTTACCGACGCGACGGCATGACGCACGCTTTTACCGACATGACATGAAGTTCCAAAGAGTTTCGTTCATCTGAGTGAAGTGCCATCTGTTGACTGTTCAAACAGGCCAGAAAACTTTTTGTTATCCTGGTTAACTATTTATTGTTTTACGGCCCCATAACAGACCATTTCCGAGCATGTGAAAAAACAATTAGCGCCACGCACATCTTGTTGAAAATGTTGTTGGAAATATATTTTCAACGATAAAACAATATATTTCCTCGCATTAGTGAGGAAGAGTAGAGTATTGCACTCGGTGTAAGTGATCATTTACATTCTTGACCTAGAAGTATAAGAATACTCGCTTTTATATCTCGGGTACAGTTAATGACTTACCTCCCTCGTGTAACAATCTCCTATAACTTCACCTGAATCACTACGCATACAACCAAACTGAATTGCCAAACATTGACGTCTAGAATGGTAACTTTCCTCACACTGGGCCAATTACGACAAACTGCTAATCATGCGGGTTCGAGGTCTTTAGTGCGGGTCGAAACGTAAACAGGTCGCACTCACCCGAAGGGCTGCCCTTTGGCGAAACTTTGATGAATTAGCATAGAGCCAAAGTGGTGGAAAATGTCGGGAAAATAGTTAATTTCTGTTGTAAAACAACTCAAGCAGCATGGCGTCATGACTTTTCCCACACTGGATAGCAGAGGTACCAAAGTGCCCATGTATAGAAAGTGTATATCCACTGTTTTTACCTGACTTTGCCTGAAGGAGGTATATGTTTTATGTAAGTTGGCACGCTCTGTAGCCAAAACGGCTTTATGGATTTTAGCTTGAGAAGTGTCGTTAGATTCGTCTCACTCTCAGTTGAGACGAATCTAACGACACTAGATGTATCAAAATAAAAATATAAAAAAATGTAAATGTCGCCAAAAATCGGAATTTTCGGCGACATATTATATGTATATCTTATTTTTTTAAACCTACGGAGTCACAAAATAAAGGGTTTCATAAATTCAAAAGAGACTGAAAGATTGAAAATGCAGTCACATTTTGCGTTACAGTGGACTAGCCTTTTTCAAAAATTTGTGTTTTTCAGAATCCATACTAGGTATGGATTCTGAACCTTAATTTTCTAAAACAACAAACACAACACCTAAAAATACCTGTTACAAAAGTTCGAACATCTATAAATATCTTTTGACATAATTCTGCAAACCTAAGAAAATATTTCACAGAAAAATACGTCTATCTCGAAGGACCAAATTGCAGTTTGGCTGTTTTTAATTTCGATGTTGTATTGTGCGTGCTGTGTCCATAAGAGGGGATAGAGCTAAGCGCAATATACAACCTATAGCTCTGTCACCTCTAACGCCCGACACAGCCAATCCCTACTCGAACCCAAAACCCCGTCAACTTTGACTCAACAAAAACAAAGCAAATTACTCGTAAGAATGACGGGTGATTTGATATGGGCGGTGCAAATGGACGACCTCTGTGGCGCTGCTGTAGTGGCTCTGCCTACCATGCGAGAGGGCCCGGGTTCGATGCCCGGCTGGGGATAAGGAAAAATAATACCCTAGGTCTTGGATGTTTATATGTGTGTGATGTCGCTGTTTCTGGTTTCCACGACACGGTATCCTAGAGTGGGGCTAGAAGCAATTTATGTGCCTGTACATAAATGTTTATGCTTATGTTTAAATACACCCAACTGTTGTATACCTATCGAATCGTAATTAAATAGAGTTTTTTTTTTACATTACACTTTGCAAAACATTATAATTTCTCAGATGGGATGGCATAGGCACAGCCTATGTATGCAAGTCACAATATCAAGTTTTTTCTCAGATGAGGCAGGGGCATAACTACTTCGTATATGGAGTAAAATATTTAGAAAATTTAACTGTTGCTAAGATTTTTGACAGGTGTCAAAAATATTTACTGCTCAACATTTTTGACAAATGTCATGTTTTTGACAGTTGTCGTATTTTTTTCATCGTAACTCATTTCCTAGTTGAACCGAAAATCCCGTCAACTTTATTAAATAGTCATGATATATTGTCATTATTCGTCAGCGTGGCCGGTGGTTTGACATGAGCGGAGTGAAGACAACTTTACTTGGTGTTGTCAAGTATACTTTATGTAATAATACCTTGGACACTATTTACAAACATTGATCTAGCCCCAAACTAGGATTCCCTGTATCTTGGGTACCTAGACAACGATATACATACTTATATAGATAAACATTATAATTAGATAGATAAACAACCATGGCTATCGTACAAACATTCGTTCTCATCAAACAAATACTTGCCACCGCCGGGACTCGAAACCGAGACCCTTGGCTTCGTAGGCACGGTCACTGCGCCGATTCGACCATTAGACTTAGAGTTTCATGATTTCAGAAATTTTCGCTCAAGTTTTAGCTTAAGCTTAAGTACGCATAACTTTTCTTTTTTGGTGGAACCTTATGTTTGTGAGTAATAACCTTTTTAAAGCTAGTTCAGAAATCCGTGCAGTATTATGAAACTGTAAAGTTTAGATTCAAATAGTTGTATCAATGGGAGTGGGTAATGTTTAAGATGATTGTAGTCGGTGAAACAATATTTTTAAAGCTTTGAACCGTTTTTTATAATGTAATGTCCATATTCGTATCTTCGATTACATCATGTCAGGTGAATGCTGTGAATTGGTCAGGTATCACCTTTAATTATGCAAATGCGCATTGCTGAATTTGAACAATAAAATAATGTGTGGCGTTCAAGTTATGATTATGCAAATTTAAATTGCAAATGTTAACGTGGCATTTTAAGGGAATAAGTATGGCCGCATGTCGTCCAATAAACAAATAGTAACAAAGTTGCAGCGATGGGCTAGCCCCCTGTCACGAAAAATAGAATATTGAATATCTGACTGGACGAGGATACGTACGATCACGTATGAAAAAAGGCGTGTAACTATGTAACAAACAATTGGTAGCAGATAGCACTATTTGTATTTTCGATAGCATAATTTATCAACCAAAACACAATTGTCGATATTCGTTTTCGATTTAGAAGCCAGTTTGTTCAGTGTTTACCTACGTTTAATGTTTCGAACGATAAAGCTGCAAGAGGAAATGCGACTTAATGCAAATGGAATATGGTAGTGTGTGTGTGTTGGGCCCCGGCAGGCGGGCGTCACTGGCGACCAACACACACATGGAAGAGGAAACACGGAATACGGAGCTCAAAATTATGGGCATGGAGACAGCGATCATGATCGCTGGTATGGAGAGCGCAAATTAGTTAAGAATCATAGAACTAAGTAAGTAAGTAGTACAGTACTTTTAGCTATTCAGACAACAATGTCACTATCATCTTCTTCGTAATTTTGATCAAAGGTAGATTGAAAATACTTCAATCAATTATGGCCGTTAACATCTATAACAGATGATTTAAGCAGCGTCCGAGGTACATCCTCGCTCGTGTTTATACATTCAGATCCTGGAGCGGTAGGCACGTCCACACGCACGACACACATGTTATGTCGGTACTGATGCTGGTGGTGCGTGCGGACTGGGCGTTCATTCGTATCTACTTTGTCCTGTTGCACACTATGGAGAGGCATCATCCATCTGCTGTTGTTATATTTCATACACTGCAGATTTTTGATTACGATGATTTTATCTATGGAATTTGAAGTCCATTAACATTCTTTCTTTTCCTAGCAGTTAATGGGTCATGACGGTGTCTGTATATTTGAATGCCTTATAGGTTTCAATAAGTTTATGGCACCCCGCTAGTTCGTCTTTCAGCCGCCCATTCTCTAAATTGAGATTCTCTATTTCATTTTCAGCAATAAGTCCCTACCGAGGCCCATAGGGCCTCGGTGGGGAGAAGCGAAGATAAAGACAAAAATAATAAACCATTACCTAAAAATGCCGAAAAGAGAGTAAAGTAAAAATCCAAACACATTTTCGGCTTAGAGCTTTCATCTTGGGAGAGCTTTCGAGTAATCCCTATTCCTGTTTGCCGCGGGGACACGAAATGTCAGAAATAACTTTTGTCGCTATTTGGTTTTTATCCGCTATGGTAACGATTATGAGTATCGTCGATACTCGATATCGTTGTATCGAACGATAAAAAAATAGAGTCCTACATAATAATAATAATACCTTGGACACTATTTACACACATTGATCTAGCCCCAAACTAGGATTCCCTTTATCTTGAGTACTGGACAGCGATACACATACTTATATAGATAAATATTATACTTAGATAGATAAACAACCATGACTAGGGTACAAACATCCGTTCTCATCAAACAAATATTTGCCCCCACCGGGACTTGAACCCGGAACCCTTGGCTTCTTAGGCAGGGTCACTGCCGACTCGGCCATTCGGGTCGTCACTCTGTAAGATTATAATTGTTATAAACCCAGAAGATTTGATTGCAAGTTTTTTCGACAAATCCTTGTGTATAGGTGGAACAAATACACATACACGTAGATAAAACTTAAGTACGAATTAGTATTTAAAAATCATAACGCATATAGCCTGAAAATCCAACACAAACAGAGAATGGATTAGATAACTTTTATTATTGTACACAATAAACAAACTTCAAGCTCAGGATTTACTCAATTTCCGGGCTATGTACATACACTCTCTACTGGAGACCAATTTCAATCATCCAATACATTAGGTTTATGAGGGTTTTAGCCGAATGCACAGACTACTGCTCAAATTAAGTTTCACTAAAATATCATACTCGCGCGTTTATTGGCATGAGTTTGAGTGTCTTCAATAGTCGGTTGTGTATCAGGCATTTGTGTAGTGTAGTCGTGTTTCTCATAGACACATTTGCAAATGTCTTTGAAGAATTTTTGTTTTGAGTACCTTTTTTATTGTTTTTCAAAATTATTTTGTTTCTAGAACAGACTGGAAAGAAAATAAATCAAAAGGTGAGATTTCTGACATAAAACTTCTTATCATGCTTAGAACTTAGTTCTAGTTTTTATACAAACAAAATAAATAATTATTTGATGTTGTCTTAGTTAAAACGCATTTTATAAAACTTATAATTATACAACTATAAGTTAACAATATTAGGGACGGACAGTTGATACTACATAATGTAGCACTCGCAATCTTGCGTTCGAGCAGAAATATCATTAATTTTTGTTTCCGTTGTTTCGATAACTAAACTCTGATGTTTTATTCCGTAGAATTCTGACAGCTATAATTTTTTGACATGTCAGAGATTACAAACCTTTTTGGCCGGGCACATTTATCAATTTCAATACGAGTCTGAACATCTGAGTCTATACATTTTATTTGTTAGTGAATGTATCCAGTTTTTTTAATTGCGGCTCTCGTAACTAAAAGGGGATTTACGGCGAGTGATAATTACGTCACTTTCATCAAAAACAGTAAAAAACTACAAGTAAGGAAAACATATTTTTATTAAAATCTCTAATCATCATTAATACTAATATCACTTTCTTCATCATCATCATAATCATCAACATCGCTGACATGAATTATTAAAGAGTCTGCGACTGTATCAATCACATTGTCGAGGATGACGATTTGATTGATACACCACGAGGACGCTTCTTTCTGGGAGACAGAAAGTCTGTCTCTTGTGCTCTGTCAGATGGGGCTGCTTCCCGGGAAGGGCCAGGCGGTGGCTCCATAACGTTTATAAAAATCAAAGAACAATCACAACACGAAAAGTCAACAAGAAAAAACTTAACAGAATAACAGAAACTTAATTAATTTAACAAGATAATAACAACAAATAGCAGCAAACACCGAGAACACATGAGCGCATTGCTATATCTTTGCTGAAATCTACCAATATAATTTATTCGCCATATACTTCGTACCGTAGAATCACGTTCCAAATGTTAAATAATTCTGCATTCATCTGACAAAGCAGGTCTTTTGAGTGCACACTTTTAAATTATTCGCTGTGGGGCTGTGAAGTGTTAAGTGTAAAGTAGTGTCCAATGGAGCGCATCACTGACAGCTAAACGTCGATAGCCACAGAACAAATAATGCTCTCACGTCAACGGTAGTACATTGTTTACGTTTGTATCAAGTATCAGGTTTCGATTTTGTGCTTATAATTGCGATATAAAACCACAAAATGTATTCGCTGATGACTGTGCGGGAACTTCAAACTGAGCTTCGAAGGAGAAATGCATCAGTAGCTGGAAAAAAGCTCATCTGATAGAAAGGTAAACATGTTATGAATTCGAGGTAATGTTTCGTATTTTCCTCAAATTTTGAAATTCATTTACAACAATGTGGTTTCTGTTCAAAATTGGAGGCGTACGACCGAAAAAAACACTTTGGAGGGTATAAAGACATTCCAGAAGACCATCTCAGATACATACCGAAATATCAACGCTGATACACCACTTCATAACATAAGCAAATCTCATCAAATTATGATAAACTGATAGTAAATCTATTTATCGCCTTTTTAATTACTTATCCCAAAATAATCCCTTTCATTGAAATACAATGCAAACAGCCGCAAATCAGTCGCGATGCATTACTTTCCTTTGAAGTTTTTTAATACACAAGGCACTTTCCCACAGTCTTCTTCGTGAGAAATTGACATTTTTGCGCCCTATTGTGTGTAGCATCTCTGATGTTTCGTAGAAACTGGTTATTGAGCGTGAAACAGTTGAATTTGCTGTCCCGGCGCTGTTAAAACAGCGAGTGAAGGCGCGCTGCGAGTAGAAGGGAAGGAGGGGCGCTTGGGACGTGGCTTCTCGCAAAAAAATAGAATATACTTCTATTTGCCTCACTTCGCTGATTACTGATTTGTAATCAAATCACTCACACTTAACACTGGCTGTTCAGACGTTGCTAGCATTTTACACTTCACAGCCACACTTTACACTTGCACTTTACACTAATCAAAATGAATATAATAATAATTGTCCTCATAAAGAACCTTATGGTTATGTTGATAGGATATGAAAGTTGAAGGATATGTTGCAACGATATGAAAAAATTAGGTACTTGGCGAAATCTCCAAGTGATTTGATGAAGTAATGACTAAATTTTAACTTATCCCTAAACAGATCTAGGGATTTGATCAAATGCCTAAACTGGTTTGGTTAGATGACAAAACAAAGTTTGTATGTAACTGCTGGTCAAAAATAAATGCCGAATTAGCAACCAAATAGTTTCTGTGAAACTTCATGGTACATAAAGTTGTGACCTAACATAACCTAACTTAGTATTTGGACAAAAAGTGACCTATAGCAACAAATTCAGTTTATAATTCTAGTATAAACTAGGCGCGGTAAAGAAGGGGGCAGGGCAAGAACAATAATTGATATGTATCTTTGACATTTCACTGAAATCGTATGGGGATTCGACCAATTCACGATTTAGTTCAAGGAATCAGTCAAATCTGTTTGGGCATATGTTAAAATCATGTCGTTATTTTATTATTGCTGGGATTTCATCAAATCTCATAGGGCCAAGTCCCTGACTTTGACATTTCCCTGCGACAGATATATTATGATAGCCTGAAAGGCATACTAAATACATAACTTCTTTAACAACGAAAATCTATAGACCAATAATAAGGCATAAGCACGCAGAATTTTTCTTTGGATTTGGAATTTATTACCAATCAAGCCAAAAGGTTGAAAATTTAGGGTGAATTAATATCGCCTCGCCTTAAGTTTAGTTACTCCTGTCTACACCCAAATTAACAGTTATCGTGTCACTACAAAAAAGCATAGTTTAACCTCAAAACAAATGCGTAATCTCATAGCCTAACAAATAGGTCTGACGCTGAGCTGCGGGAAATTCATCAAAGCAAAGTCAAAATCAAATTAATGTGTTTCTGCTGTAGTCACAAAAAAAATGTAAACTTCAAGACAAACAGTTTGATTGTTCAGGCGTCAATTAGGCAACTAATAAAGGCAATAAACTTGAATCAGACAGCTCCAGTGCGGTAGACATACATTTTATTAATTAGTTTAGTTTAGATTAATTGTGTTGCCTCCGATGACTCAAACATCACGCTCTAAAGAGTATTATAACCCTATAAACCCAGACGTTCGATACTCTTCTAACGATTTTATTAAAGCCAGAAAATGAGTAAATTTCTCAAGAACAGATTTGTGGTGTGGTTGACAACCGGGGTGTTAAATACGTGTTTTATTGTGACACATTGTTTTACGGCTTATACAATTCATGCGAGGTCACAAATATTAAATTGTTAATTAATTTAGAATAAACAATAGAAAATAAATATGTGCCTTACGTTTCTGTTTTGGTGGTGCGTCGAGAAACTCATTTTGTGGATGTTTCTGATAGGTACACAAATTAGGACCAAATCTGCACAGTTTTAATAAGCATTCATGGTGCTATCCGATAGTTTAAAACGTTGGTGCATTTTGGACATCCCCTCATACATCAACAAAATTACAGATTGACGAAATTTGGATATTTCTGTTTTTGTGCCTGGATAAAATGATTTTATTTAGATTGGCAGAGATCAGGTACGTTTTTAATATAGTGATACGCGATAGTCGTGTGATATTGTAAATAACATAATTAACATAACATTTACATACACGCTTACACTTTGCTTCTGGCCCCACAGAAGGATACCCTGTGTCGTAGTTGACGGCCTCTGTGGCGCTGCGGAATATTTTCCTTTACCCAGTGTTCTGTAATGCAAAAACACCGATTTCATATTTTTTTTAATAATTTTATAAATTAAGTTAATATTTAAGTTTGACATATTTACTGGCTCTTGTAAGCTAAAGATCTCCTTTATTGTCTTATATTGCGTTCAAATAATAAATCTCCACCAAAATTGGATGAATTCATAAAAAAGAGTACTTATTAGATCTTGAAATTCACGCCAATATATATTTGGAATGATATTGATACCCTTTACTTTGATACCCAACACGGACTTGTCAATTTTTTTTATCCATAAATGTATGCCCTCTAGAGGGTGCCATATAGCATTTAGCAAGACATCACTTAGCCTATAGATATAAGCCAAAGCCATAGCCAAAGATTATAGAACCACATAAACCACATAACCAGCGAACAATAAACTCTCCTAACGTTGCCTTATTTGTAAAATTCTGATAAGTTGTTAGAATTTCTGAGGGAACAGATGTACATACAAACATACTTTCATACATAAATGCATACCGGTCAGAATCATAAACCTCCTTTTGATTTTGGTCCCACCCTAGGATATCTTGCAATTTCTACATTTTCATTAAAACGTGTAGTTACATCTTTAAAAAGTCAGTCAAGTTCATTTTATTTCAGTATCTCAGAAACTAATAGGCCGTACATTATGTTGGTCTATAACTCACATAGCTGTCAGATAAGGGTGAAGACATTGAGGCTTCCATCCAAGGCTGCTAAAAGTATTCCCCACTGATTTGGCACAGGTCCAAGCTAGTGCCTATCGATTGCGCTCGTCCGGAGAAAGATTACTTACTTCTCTTTGTTAAGAGGATGGGTACCGTGAAATACCCGTCTTTGAAGCCTGCCCAAGTGGGAAAATTACAGGTAAAGAGCCTTCAGCATATACGATAATAATATAATAATAATAATACCTTGGACACTATTTACACACATTGATCTAGCTCCAAACTAGGATTCCTGTATCTTGGGTACTAGACAACGATACACATACTTTTATAGATAAACATTATACTTAGATAGATAAACAGCCATGACTAGGGTACAAACATCCGTTCTCATCAAACAAATATTAGCCCCCACCGGGAATCGAACCCGGGACTCTTGGCTTCGTAGGCAGGGTCACTGCCAACTCGGCCATCGGCCACTCGGCCATACGAGGCCATGGCACGCAGTAACCTCTAACGATAACTGCTAAATACACAACACAGGGGTGGTTTTTAGTCCGTATTCTACACGTGCTGATGACCACTCAATGTGTAGGAACCTGGACTCATGTCTGACTGGGAGGTCTGACACCTCCATTTTTTTCCCCTCCAACAAAAAAAAACCGTCTTTGAAGCTTCATTTCTCCTAAAGGAGACACATTTCGAGAAGACATCCATTTTCCTCAAACGTAGTGTTTGAAAATATTATATATATCAATAGGAACTACCTTTGTGAATAAATTAATTATTATTTTTTTCACTTAAAATGTGTTATCTCTTGAGATCTTAGAAAAAAAATTATATGGTCATTACGTAAAATAAGTAGGTATTCAAATTATCTTAAATTGTAATTTTTGAAAAATAAATTATAATCACACAATTTTCGCACTGTTGTGCCGCAGCGACTGACGTAACAAGCCATGTTGCAGTGTGATCTGGAACTTTATTTTAGCAATTTTTGCGTCCAAAATGTCAAACAACACGAATCGATTTACTTATTTTAGAGATACAAGAGCCTTAAAATAAGACTTATTTTTGGTATCAACCGTTTAAGATAACAAACAGTTCTACGAAGTTATGTAACAGACGTATTGTATGTTATTGGATTGGTGAAAATATCTCGTTATTTGTTTCACTAATCAATTTGTACCTACCTATATATGATTGCATAGCAACTAACTAGGTGTACAATAGATTTAACGGACTAGTAGTTATTAGCAGGGTTGCCAAAAAAGCAGATGCTGAAGTGTCTGCGTCTACTAAGCAAACAATACAGTTTTTTAGAATTCTTATAATGCGGCCTGACAAAAACATCAGTTTTTTACGCTACGCTTTAGACGCGACACATGTATATGTTTACAGCACAGGTCGTCGGACTCCCCTGTTAAGTTATCAAAAACCGATGTTAGGGGAAAATATGTATTTGTCACCGTAAGATAGTCAAAACCGTTAGTTGATAAACTAAGGCGTTAGTTGATCAACTATCGACAGACAGTAAACCAGACCAACACGGTTTAAAATTAATCTTTCTCTTGTTCTTACATGTCGACCTACCACGAAGACTATTCGAGGGCTTCGCTGCGCTCGTCCCCTCTCGTTTTACCTAAGCTACCGCATTGTTTGTCCTGGTATTTCGTTTGCAATTCAAGTTTAAACCAGCTTACTATTTAACGGTTTTAATTGTTAGTTTATCAACTTACGCGTCGTATAGTAAGGCAGTACGCTACAGTAAACTGTAGCGTACTGTTTAGTAGATTGTAAACTATCAGTCGATATTTGACCAACTAACGACTGATAGTAAACTGTAACCAACCAATTGTCAAAACCGAAAGTATATCAACTAGCGGTTTTGACAATCTTACGGTGACATAGATATGTATTTCTATTTTCACTCAAAGAAAATCACAACCACATTAATCAGAGGTCATCTCATCAGTCAAGCATATGCAGTCGCCATCCATGATTGATGATGATGTTCATGCGTGTGACACGATGAGCGAAGACCGCACGTCTCGCTTCCACGAAATGTGTAAATGAGTTAGAGTGGTCACAGACGAGCACATAAACATTTAGATTGATTGTATCTGTACTTAAACATGTGTTCTGTTGTATAGAACACTTGAAAATGACATATATGTACGAGTACCTACATAGTGTCGCTCATTCGGTTCCGTAAACATTATTTGAAGTCTATGGTAAACTAAAAAAAAACGTATACAATGACAGGAGGCTATTTCAGCAGCTATGTAGATATGAAGATTTTCTTATGATGTTTTTCATCACCATTAGAAGGTCCATACCCTTTGTATGTACCTAAGATATCTGTCGTTATCGACCTGTGCTATATTTATGCTTAGTTGATAAACTAAAAAGGCTAAAGGGGTGTTGATTTTTCGAAATAAAGACCAATCAATCTGGTCTAGAATCTAGAAAGAGACATAGCTGAACCAATATTGGCAAGCAATAAGCATTCAGCTCACTCTAATAACAAAGCAATCAATTTAAAACGACGGCGGAAGGATAAATCGAACTATTCCGAGTTCAATTGTTTGACCTCGCACTTAAGTAATTAATTAATACGTTTAATTGATTTATGGGGTTCCTGTATACACAATACTTACGGCTGTATATCCTGCCAATGGGCAGGATATAGGAGGGCAGCAAATTTAATCTAAATTAAAAGGAGCTGGCACTTTACCCCGGTTTCACATCCATCAGTTCAAAGAAAAGTTTCATCATCATGTCACTGTTTCTCGCCTTGGAATTGGAAACCAGTATAACTTTGAGCGGCACTTTATTTGTGCATTCGACCATTTACGCAAATACGATGATAATTTTACGTTAATAAACTTTAATGCTTAGTTAAGATATGCTGATGCGTCCGTGGACAAATGACGGAATTCTCGTCGGTGACAGAAGGCTCAAAAAACTTTGCTTCGCCGACGACATTATCTTGTTCGCACCGTAAGCCCCTGAAATGAGGAAGATGCTAAAGGAGCTCAGTAATGCGAGCCTTGTGGTTGGATTACAGATGAATCGGGCCAAGACACAACTAATGACTAAGTGCGCGAAACGTAGACTGGAGGTGGATGGGTAGATTATACAATATGTCGACGAATACATCTACGTGGGCCAGTTAGTCTCATTCAAAAACAGGCAAAGCAAAGAGATCGAAAGTCGCATTTCGAACGCCTGGAAGAGCTACTAGTCCATGAAAGAGCTGATGAAGGGCGACCTTCCATTGACACTAAAGTGGAAACTCGTCGACATGTGTATCCTGCCTATCGTCACCTATGGCGCTCACATGTTGTCACTGACCGACCATCTTAAGTCCAAACTCAAGGTTTGCTAAAGGGCTATGGAACGTAGCATGGTAGGAGTCGAATTGACGGACCATGTCAGAAACACCAGACTCCTTAACTCGTATTACCGATGTGGGTGCTCAAATGGAGCTGGGCCGGACATGTCTGTCGCATGCACCCGGACAGGTGGACAGAGATTGCCACCGAGTGGGTGCCTCAAGACGGACATCGCCGCAGGGGCAGGCCCAGAAGGAGATGGCGTGCGGACCTAGAGAGGTACCTCCCGGACTGGCAGGAACAAGCAAAGGCTCGGGGGGTGTGGTCTATAAGTAGGGTGGCCTTTGCCCAGCAGTGGAAAACATCACAGGCTAAGTAAAAAAAAACTTAGGTGGTATTTCATCTCGGAAATAACGCAATATTTCAAGGGATTGTTAGGGATATCATTCTGAACAAGTTTTACCATGATACCGATTTGATCAGAGCAACATTATTTTTCATTCGTCCATACGTTTTGGTCCGGGTCGGTCAGCTGATTTGTATGGAGAAGTGAAAAAAAGTTGCTCTATTCAAATGGGTTTCATGGAAAAAGTTGTTCAAAATGATCCCTAACAACCCCTTAAAATTCATCAGAAATAACATCACAGGCTAAGTAAAAAAAAACTTAGGTGGTATTTCATCTCGGAAATAACGCAATATTTCAAGGGATTGTTAGGGATATCATTCTGAACAAGTTTTACCATGATACCGATTTGATCAGAGCAACATTATTTTTCATTCGTCCATACGTTTTGGTCCGGGTCGGTCAGCTGATTTGTATGGAGAAGTGAAAAAAAGTTGCTCTATTCAAATGGGTTTCATGGAAAAAGTTGTTCAAAATGATCCCTAACAACCCCTTAAAATTTTACTACAGCTTTCTGTTACACCATGTACAAAGGTATATTTTTGGACACCTAGCCAGTTTTTTTCATGTCATAGTATTGCAGGAGAATGATCAATTTATAAAATAAAAAAACCTTTACCTTTTTTAGCCAACTTTTTCACACAAAATCAAAATGATGTTCCCTTGCTCGTTTGCTCGCCGAGCGCACCGCCATTTATTATAATTCTCAGTCGCTCGCGGCTCGCGGCTAGGGTTACCATATATCCGGAATTGTCCTGAGATCTCCGGACTTAAAGACCAATCTCCGGAACTCCGGAATTGTCGTAAGATCTCCGGGATTCAGGAATTTTCAATAAAACCGAGCAAATCGTCAATATCGTTCGTGGAAACTCTTCATTAACTAAGAGATCAAACAGCCTAACTAAAATCACAAATTACATTATTATTTTTTTTAATTGTGACTTTTTATTGTAAATATAGGTAGTAGAGTTCCGAGTTCCGTTACGTTTTAATTGAAATTACGACTAAATCTCAGGAGTTTCCAATACAAATCAGGCCTAATCTCCGGAATTATCATTTTTCCATACTCGCGGCGCATTGAGAGCAAGGGTGGCCGGCCGTACGTAGGCGTAAAATTCTGATAAAAAAAAAACCTGTCAAGTGCGAGTCTAACTCACACATGAAGGGTTCCGCACATTTGCACAATGGTAGGGATGGTGTGGAGTGAATAGTTTGGATTTTACATAGCAAAATGTTGTTTAAAATATTAATGCCCCTGGTTACGTACACTCCATATACGTAACCAGTTGCATTCATAAGTTTGTATGTGGTATTCAAATAATTGTTCTATGGGAGCCCCCTTAAGCATTAATTATATTCCGTTTTTTAGTATTTGTTGTTACAGCGGCAACAGAAATACATCATCTTTGAAAATTTCAACTGTCTAACTATCACGGTTCATGAGATACAGCCTGGTGACAGATTGCCAGACAGACAGACAGACAGACGGACAGCGAAGTCTTAGTAATAGGGTCCCGTTTTTACCCTTTGGTTACGGAACCCTAAAAAGGATAATTATTTTTTTTACCATTTTTTTATGTCTTTCCACATAACATATGTATTTACTTCTGGCTGTGTACAACCATCATATTTCCAGTTTCACCATCTGACAGAAATCTTACGCCCCATACTCGATTAAACCTATCTTTTATTTTTACCAGTAGCAAAAAAACTACGCCGCACGTAATTCGTCGCATTACTAATCAGTGCAATGTATTGGTATTTATTGCACAGGCAATAGGTTTAACGTTCAGTTATTTATCGCAGTATCGCACGCGTACGGATATTTATATCGGTGTTATTGTAAGTTATGGTTTATTTGACCGGATTCCATAATATCGATAAATCGCTGTTACTATTTGTTGATGTACCAAAAGACAGAGGTTCACTGGACGCCCGTAATATTTAAGGAAAGTTAATAGAGAAGAACGATTAATTCAAGTTACTTCAGTTCGTGTTTTAAAAGACTAGACGACTCTCTCGAAACTCTATCCAAATATGTGATACTTCGTTCAACAAACCTGTACCGTCAACCGAACTGTTTTTGGATGACTGTATTTGGAGGCTCAGGTTTCCAGAAATGTGCTTGGCGGTGACATAAAAGACGTGGCGTGAAAATATATAATATTGTAGGCAACTTAAGTTGTAATCTATAAATAAATGTAGCCCATTTATATCCTAACCGAGGGGCATAGGCTTTTTCCTGGACCTGGATAAGAGTAAGATAAATTAATTATCTTGTTAGTACGTGATCAGTCAGGATTCAAACCTGGATCTCCTGTGTGAGAAGCAAGCGTGAAACGTACTAGACCACGGAGCTAATGCTCACATAAAGAAATAATTTTCTTCTTCCGGTTCTTGTTTAAACATCTGATTTCAACATAAACCTGCGATATGCACACCATCTGCTCTGATGATTAGGTAGAGATAAGTCCGGATGCAGAAGAAGCAACTCAAAGTTTGTCGGACACACGTCTTCGCGGCCTAAAGGTGGGTCCAGACATGTTCTTTTGTCAGCGGCGGCGTCGCCATCCAAGGACGCCTGTCTGGACGCCCGGATCGGCTGCGATCGAGATGCGCCGTACCACCGTTCCGGACCGACCGGGCGTTGAAATTAGCGTTCTTGGATCGCGACGCTGATACGCTACGGAGGTACGTTACGGACAAAAGAACATGTCTGGACCCACCTTATCACCCCCTTCATATGACATCTCGCCCGGCGTGCGGCACTTGATTGTGACATCAAGTGATTCTGTTGGAATGGTAACTCTTAGAACTAATTGAGTTGTACATCTGAGTAGCTGATGAAACCCTATCTTAGCCTATGTTTTTTTTTAAATGAAATTTATTCACCATACGGTACAGTGGAGAAAAAATACAGTGGTACCTTAAACTAAGTTATAAAACCTGTATTTTAAGGCCCATAGTGGCTTCTCCCATTTTTCATTAAGATAAATGGGTGAATAATTAAATCAAATAAATTTGATTTGGAATTAAATAAGCTTATGAACTAAATATAACTAAGTCAACTCCATATCACTTAGAAATATGGGTTCGTAGTTTTATATTTGAACTTAAATTTAAAATAATATGAAATTGAAGAAATAAATAAATATATAAATAAATTAATATATAATATAATAAAATATAAATAAATAATTAGTTACCTACATGTATCTCAAAAATATCATTTATTTAGAGATGTAAGAGGGGGTCTAAATTGCAATTAAGGTGTACATTACACAACAGATTCTAGGAATTTTGCAGTTTCATCATAGTTTAGCTTTATTAACCAATTTCGAACTAGACCTTTAGCTTTATATTTTGTTAAGGGGTATATATTAAGTACTTTGTTGATTTTGTTGTAGATGAAGGTTGATCTGCCCATGTACTGGTTTTTTGCAAACGTCGTTTTTAATTTTGGAGTTTTAATGACAATATCGGATCTCCTTTTGAGTAGTTGCTCTTGCTCAAAGATTGTGACTGAGTGAGTTCTTAGAACTATTCGTTCAATGTATAGTTGCCGTATAGTGTGTAGTTCGCAGAACTCATACAGCTCTTTTGTGGAGGAGCGATAAGGTTTGAATGTTGGTACCTTTAAGAGAGACCTTTGGGCTCTTTCCAGTTTAATCATGGTAGTCTTACCTGCACCTCCCCAGACTGTTATGCAGTATGATAATATGGATTGAACAAGTGCGAAGAATAGTGTTTTTAGCAACGGTGGAGGTGCCACATGTCGAAGTGTCCTAAAGATCCAAATGCACTTACGTATCCGAGTTGCTAGTTGATCTATCTGGGGTTCCCATGTCAGCTTAGTGTCAAGTAATACTCCTAGGTACTTCACTTGTGAAACTTTAGTCAGAGGTAAGCAGTCACAGTTCGTGGTATCAATTGGGCATGTGTGGACTTTAATTACTAGATTTTGTGGCGGTTGACTACTCTTTATTATACAAAAGGAGAGGAAATTAGATTTTTGGACATTTAAGGTTAGCAGATTATTATTCAGCCACATTGCAACACTACGGAGTCCCTGTTCTGTATGGGTTCGTACATCCTCCCACGTCTCACCATGGAATACCAATGCCGTGTCATCCGCGAAGGTGACTATCTTGCATTTACTAAGTTGTTGTTGACAGAGGTCATTGATATATAGCAAGAAGAGCGTGGGGCCAAGCACACTTCCCTGTGGAACACCATAGTGCACATTTATATCACTACTGGTAAAGTTATTTAGTTTTACTTGTTGTCGTCTGCTGTCGAGGTAATTAGTGAAAATTTTGAGTTATTATTATTTCTATGTTTTCTAATTTGTTTATGTGTGAAGGTATAGAAACAGTGTCAAAGGCTTTTGACAAATCCAGAAATACACCGATACATTTTTGTTTGTTATCAAGTTTATTAACGATATCATTAGTAAGGGCAAGTATTGCATCCTCAGTGGACCTTCCCTCTCTAAAACCATGTATTCTTCTACGTATAATTGTTGGCTCAGGGAATAGTAGTAAATGAAGTGGACTGTATTTTCAATAGGTTGAAGGAAGTTATATTAAAATCAATAATCAGCTCGTGTATGTATCGAACGAATTGGTGGTACAAGGTGAAGTAAAAGGCGAGAGCGGCGGCGAGCTAACCCGGCCTTGGAGCAACCGGTCCGGAGTCATGGGGCGAGAGGGGCACCTCCCGCAGTAGTATGGGCTCCAACATCCTCCCGGCCTTGAAGTCCTTGGTCTTCAATACATTGGTAGAGGGCATAAATCTTGGAAGGCCCGTTTGATGACGCCCTTCTTCGTCTTCAGCTCGAACAAGCGCGCCACGCTGTCGCCGCCATGGAAGGTCTTGATGACACGCCCAAGCAGCCATAACAAGGGAGGCTGCGTCCTGTCCTTGACCAGCACCAGGGTTCCCATGTCCATATCTCCCTTTGAAGAATTCCACTTGGTTTTATGCTGTAGCAGAGATACATATTCTAAATTAAAGCGCTGCCAGAAGTGTTGCTTGATGTGTTCCACCCTTTGGTATCTCTCTAGTCGCCCAATCTTGGCATCAAGCACCTGTGGATGTGGAACCGACATTAGCGAGCGTCCAATCAGGAAATGGGAAGTAGTCAATGCGGAACAATCTGGGGGATCAGTGGAAAGTGGAATTAGGGGACGTGAATTTAATATTGCCTCAACTTGATACAACAGAGTGTTCAGTTCTTCGTAAGTGAAATTAATTTGTTGAAGCAATCTTCGAAGGTGGTGCTTAGTGGAGCGGACAGCAGCTTCAGCTATGCCGTTAAAATGGGGAGAGTAAGGGGGCACAAAGGAAAATTCTATGCCTTCTTATGCCATAGATGAGGCTAAATTGCACTCTTGTAAAAAGCGATTTAACTCATTACAGGCACCGACTAGGTTGGTACCGTTATCCGAGAGAATACTCTGAGGTTTTCCTCGTCGCGCCACGAACCGATTGATGGCGGCCATGTAGGCCTCTTTGGTTAAGTCCGTGACGAGCTCGATGTGAACGGCCTTCACTGCAAGACAGACAAAAATGCATACATAGGATTTTATAAGTCTGCACCCTCTCCCCTTACGATCAGCGATGAGTACTGGCCCAGCATAGTCAACACTGCAATGTAAAAAGGGAAACTCGAGATTTGTTCTTAAAGTGGCAATTGTCCCATAATGGGCTGTACAATTTTGCATCGGTACCTAAAACATTTGACGCAAGTCCTCACCAGTGACTTGGATAGGTTTCTGCCTCCTAAAGGCCAATAATTTTGTCATACAGTGGCTAAAAGTAATTGTGGCCCTGCATGTAACAGCCTTTTATGTGACATTTCGAAGATGAGTTTTGTTAAATGATGTTTCCCGCATAGAAGAATAGGGTGCTTTATGTTGTAATCATACAAGGAATTATTAAGCCTTCCACCTACGCCAATGATGTTATTATCATCTAAAAAGGGTGATAAAGGTAGCAACCTATTCTTGCGAGGCAGTGTTTGTTTGTTTGTGAGTAACTCGTACTCGTTAGGGAACTTCTCCAGCTGGGCATTACGTAATAGACGCGTGAGAGAATATTTTAATTCCTCGTTGGATAGATGTCCCGTGTGTTTATTGGTTTTATTTTTTAAGTTGTATATAAATCTATGTAAATATGCTACGACTCTTTGTAAATAGTTAGTATTTGATGATTTTGTGATTAATGATTGTATTAAAGATTGTGTTAACCCTGACGTTTCGCTATTATTATTTATGTGAGTGCAAAATACTTCCGGTAACTATTGCTTGGTTGGTGCGTTAGGCGCTTTTGGCCATTGAGACTGGACCTCAAGCAAAAATGTGGGCCCAGACCACCATAGTTGACAATCGCTGATGAGGTCAGCCCTCAGCCCTCGGGAAGCAAGATCTGCGGGGTTGTCTTGCGACGGAACATAGCTCCATGAATGGTTTGCCGTGGTCTCCTGTATTTCATCTACACGGTTCCGTACAAAAGCCTTCAGCTGATTCGGTGGCGTTCCTAACCATCCCAAAACTATTGTTGAGTCGCTCCAGAAATAGCACCTATCTATAGCGATGGTAAGTGAATCGATAACCTTTGTGAACAGTCTTGCACCCAACAACGCGGCACAGAGCTCTAAGCGAGGTATAGTAACAGGCTTGAGTGGTGCCACCTTGTTTTTTGAAATTAAAAGGTCAACGGTAACAGTGCCATCATTACATACAGAGCGCACATAGATGCAACTTGCATACGCTCGTTTGCTCGCATCTGAAAAAATGTGTAGTGTGTGGATGATTGACCTATGGCTTGAGATCCAGCGTGGTATAGGAGCCACTGATCTTTTAAATCATTTGGCACTTCACTATCCCAGTCGCAATTATGGGCTAGGCCCATAATTTTTGCATGACTAGTTTTGCTTCGACAACACACGGACCTACTAGCCCTAGAGGGTCAAATATTTGACTGATTACGGACAGGATGTGGCGTTTCGTAGTTTTTGGTTCGACGTCTATGTGAATTGAAAAGCCTAAAGTGTCAGCATCGCAGACCTAGTGTAGACCGAGTGTTTTTGAAGACGAGGTGCTGTTTTGCGAAAATTTTAAATCGTTACTTGAATGTTCGTTAATCTTAGTGTCAGAAATTTTTGACAAAATGTATTTGTTATTTGATTGCCATTTCCTAAGATAGAATTTGGCGGTAGATAGTACGTCATCAACTGCCCTGCAAATTTTAATAGCGCCCTCTATTGTGTTACTACCGCTCAAAAAATCGTCGACATAAAAATCATTTTTGATCGCTTCTTTTGCCGCCTCATTTGGTGTGGCGTCAGCCAAGCTAACAAGACACTTTGTTGCCAAGTAAGGCGTGGAAGAAGTGTCGTATGCCACAGTGTTTAAACTACGGGTCATTTTTCAATGGCATTGTTACCACAAATCGACCGTTGTCATCGCGAGTTGTGTTTGCGGCGAAACTGGATTCGCAGTCGCGCTCCTCTCGTAATAGTAAGTGTTTGGATGCTATGGTATCCAACTCCCAAAACCGTGTTAATTCCGTTTCATTACTAGGAGTGAGGAAATTGCAGTGGTGAACCTGTTTATGCGTTGATGCATTTTTGCGAAGTGCAATAGTACCTGTCAGTATCCAACCAAATTGTGTTTCCCGTAATTTGGGTTGATTTTTCCCTAAATCTATCGAAGCATGTCCTAGTACGCTCCAAAACACTTCAGCGCCTTCCGATATATCCACTACGGACGGAATGTAAAATGTGGGGTCAGCAAGGCCTATATTACTAGGTAACTGAATGTTTTCAATATTTATCATCGAGGAGGGTAGAATTTTTGTAATCTCATGTAAATGTAATGTAATTGTGATTGCAACCTGAGTTTATTTTTGTGCTGACGTGAGAATCTCAGACTACTAGAAAATGCTCCCTTTCGACACAAAAAATATATATTTGCCGATTTACTCTACGATTTGTGTATTGTCTAACTCAGATACAATTGCTCATAGGAAGAAATAAATACTCATCTGAATTCAAGCAAAAAACCTCACTTTACGATTCCTCAAAATCAGCCTGCTCTGCAAGTCGCGGTCGCCAACAGTTCAAGAACGAATGTATATTCCCCCTTTTTTGTATGTAAGTTGAACGACCTAAGTCACTTCGCGTCAACACGTCTATCAATAATGGCAATTTACCGCTCAAACAGCGTAATATTTTAAAAAAGTAACTCCATGTCTTTCCGGAAAGAATGGGTGGCTAACAGAATTTTATGATGTCTTGCCGGCAAGACATGGGCCGTTCAGAGGTTCAGTCACTGTTGTAATGTATGTGTTACCGGCAATCTATAGAATCCGGTATTATATATAATCCCTAGGCAATATATATAATGCCTAAAACGTGCAGATAATGTATGAAATATTATTTATATTATACTTTGCCTAGGTATTATATGTAATACCCAATGCGCAAACGGTGATGTAAGTAAAAGCGTAAAACACGGTAGCTTAGGTGAAAGATAAAGGGGGCTTCGCTTCGCTCATCCCCTTTGCCCTTCACCTAAGCTACCGCAGTGTTTTGCCCTGATATTCTACCAAAATCTATTTATTTTACACATTGCCGGTGGCCAAGTAGGTATTCTATATAATCCCTCGGCATTATATTTATGGCCTAGGTAGAGTATTTAATAGACATTAATATTAACAATATTTCATACATTGCCTGAACGCCCAGGTTTAAAATATTGCCTAGGTATTATATAGAATACCTGCATTATACATATTGCCGGTAACATATGCAATGTATATTGAATACGGGGGAACAGAATTGCCAGCGTTTTCATTTGTCAGAGAGACGTAAACATACAGAAACATGGTCAAAGCTTTGACTGGTTTCACTGCTTGGCAGGTACTTACTCGAAAACGGCCGAATTTTCCGGACTTTTATCGAAGCTACAGATCGCGCTAATGTTCATTGGCTCTAAGCGAGGGTAAGGTGGGGCGAGAAAGAGAGGGAGGTGGCTCGCTCAGAGCCAGTTCCCTCTTAAGAAACTTGCAGCGTACTGTACCCTCAGATGTGCTATTTACATTTTTAATTCTCTTTCTCTTCCTGACGGATTACAGATTCAACAAATGCGCTTCGATTCCACGGGAGTTGATTTGAGCTCTTTCTCTTCCTGTCGGATTACAGATTCAACAACTGCTCTTCGATTCCACGGGAGTTGATTTGAGCTCTTATTGTCGGATTACAGATTCAACAACTGCTCTTCGATTCCACGGGAGTTGATTTGAGCTCTTTCCCTTCCTGTCGGATTACAGATACAACAATTGCTCTTCGATTCCACGGGAGTTGATTTGAGCTCTTTCTCTTCCTATCGGATTACAGATTCAACAACTGCTCTTCGATTCCACGGGAGTTGATTTGAGCTCTTTCTCTTCCTGTCGGATTACAGATTTAACAACTGCCCTTCGATTCCACGGGAGTTGATTTGAGCTCTTTCTCTTACTGTCGGATTACAGATTCAACAATTGCGCTTCGATTCCACGGGAGTTCATTTGAGCTCTTTCTCTTCCTGTCAGATTACAGATTCAACAACGGCGCTTCGATTCCACGGGAGTTGATTTGAGCTCTTTCTCTTCCTGTCGGATTACAGATTCAACAACTGCGCTTCGATTCTACGGGAGTTGATTTGAGCTCTTTCTCTTCCTGTCGGATTACAGATTCAACAACTGCTCTTTGATTCCACGGGAGTTGATTTGAGCTCTTTCTCTTCCTGTCAGATTACAGATTCAAAAACTGCGCTTCGATTCCACGGGAGTTGATTTGAGCTCTTTCTCTTCCTGTCGGATTACAGATTCAACAACTGCGCTTCGATTCCACGGGAGTTGATTTAAGCTCTTTCTCTTCCTGTCGGATTACAGATTCAACAACTGCGCTTCGATTCCACGGGAGTTGATTTGAGCTCTTTCTCTTCCTGTCGGATTACAGATTCAACAACTGCGCTTCGATTCCACGGGAGTTGATTTGAGCTCTTTCTCTTCCTGTCGGATTACAGATTCAACAACTGCGCTTCGATTCCACGGGAGTTGATTTGAGCTCGACAATAATGTCACCCCTGTCACCTGCCAACACATTTAACGTGAATTGGCTAGAATTGGGTCTGGCCAGTATACAGGCTGTAACAGAATGGTATATGTCATATTTTAAGGGCAACAAATATAATGATCACCAAAATATTTTTTTCCTACCCAAATTGGATAAATGAACACCAAAAGTTGCAAAAAATATCAGGGCAAAATACTGCGGTAGCCCCCTTTATCCTTCGTGTTAGGTTGAAAATGTAAGAACAACAAAAAATACTGATAATTTATCCAAACACAATTTGGTGGACATTTATCCATTCTGGCAGTCATTTCGAATTTATTGGTAGTAAAATAGGTGCGTTTTTGGTAATCGTTTAAACACAAGCCTAATTTAAGGGGCTGTTACGGACATACATTCTTAATTTATTTATTGCACACAAATAATATACAGTCAACAAGACAGTGACATCATACTGAGTAACTTTGTATATGCATACGATTTGATCAGAGCAACCTTTTTTAACTAACCGAGCAGCTATTTACTAACTGAACCTATGCTTTTGAGTGATTAGTGGCTTCGAAGTATTTTAGTAGCCCTATTACCATTTCTTTTCAAATTCTATTAGCTTTCCTCGACATTTATCTGTAGCCTAGTAAGAAGTAATTTATGCAAATGTTTACTTCGTGACCGGTAAGTGAAAAAGACTGAATGATTATTCTAGCCATAATGTATTGGTTGTCTAACTATATATTAAAAATAACGATTCTGTGTAAAAAAAATAGTTTTGCTACCGGTAATTTCACTGTTTGCTTAGTTAATAACCTTTGGTCAGCTATTGGTGACCAAAGCTTGTTTAAACTTTTAATCTACTGATTGATTACTGGTTGCAATGGGTTTGTTAGTAGTTTGAAGCAAAACTGTTTCGTTATCAGAAAAGTTTCAGTTATGTTATTGGTAACCTTATGTTTGATTAGAGGCTACAATGTGTTTGTCAGTATGTAACAAAAATGTTTGGTTATTAGCAAAATTTCAGTTATGTAATGTTTAATCAAATCTTTGATTAAAAATTACAGGCTTTAATAGGTTTCTCAGTGTAAAATATCAAGATCTTCTTGCATATCGCTTGGCTGATCGTGGAACACTCTAACTAAGTTGTGGTTAATTAAACAACAAACTTCTCCATTGATCTGGTATATTTTTTTAGAATTACACAAAATATTTTTGGTTTATATACATTTCCCGATAACAAAACCATATCGCGATCTAAAATGCACACTAACGCCATCTATCAAACTTAGAGTAAACTTACTCCATTATATTGATTTTGCTTAGAATAGCCAGTTTGTAAGAAAACTGTTTGGTTATTACAAAAATGACCAGTTAGGTAATTGGTAACCAAAACAATACAGGTGTAATTTTAAACACTGTCAATATTTTAGAGTATCTCTCAAAACAAGAAACCAAACAACTCTCCCCGACATGTGTCGAAAAATAAAAATAAAAGATCACCAATGGGATTAGTTATGGAACCAACTTTCTTATCTTTTTTCAACCTAAGGTTTTTATAATTATTTAATAAATATTTAATTGACAAGCCGTTGGTTTAGGTGAAAAAAAAATTTAGTTGAATTTGAGAAACTGTCAGTATAGTTGTAAGCATATCAGTTTTATTGAAAATAGATAAATTAAATGAATTACGACAAACAAAACATCATTCTAAATGGTAACCAAAAGTTTTGTAGATGTTTGGTACGTGTAGATTGATAGATATAAAATTAACTAATTGGTAAAAACAACTAAGCATGTTGGTTATTAGTAAGCTAAGAGTATTGTTATTTGTGGGCACAGCGTTTTGTTGTTGCAACAAACCTAGTTTGTCTACGTTAATTATGTTATTAGTAACAAAAATTAGCGTTAATACATACCAAATAAAAATTAACAGAACACGTTTTGGATTCGTTGCTAAACTTCTTTAAATTAATTTAAAATTTGTTTAACTAACAACGAAAGTCTAACCTAGCTAAGCTAGTTCGGTTTATCCTTTTTTTCAGACCATATCAGCTTTATCCAGTAAACATGTACTTCAACTTGTCTTTACCCTTTATCAATCAATCAATATAATAGTATTTATATTGATTGGTTGATATATTTATTTGCCAATTTGCACACACACACAAAACATAGAAGACAATTAGCGTTAAAAAAAAACTTTTTAAACATTTAGACACAAATCAAAATACACTCATAAACAGTTAAATTTGATTACAAGGACATAGATACCGAGGTGCCTATATCGCCCTAGAACTGAGGGTGGTTTGGCACTTCCAAAAGAGTTCTGACTCAGCATGTGCCTGAGAATTAGACTCTTCAGGCGGTGATCTTACGTCACTACTGTGTATTCACACACACTCACATACATAGCGTCATACTTTTACCAAAATGATCATGATGATGAACTTTTGTCAGAGCTACAGATATGCCCACTTTTAACTTAAAGTTACTAAACAATAATGAAAACCCCCGTATACATAATGTATGTACTTCCCGCCAGAGTTAAATGCGATTTCACCTCCCTCTCTCGGTTGCTCTCAGAGGACGGACGCGTCAGTGGGCCAGTGACGGACGCTATAACGTCATCAGAGTGAGGTTGCAAGTTAACTTTGGCGGATATTATGTAGTTTTATCAAAAAGAGACAGATGCGTGAAAATAAAAGAAATACAATTGAAGTTGTAATAAAGCTGAACACACACAAATGAGGCATTTTATTGCTAATGTCGTTAAGGAGACGACGGAACCGATATTGCGCTATCGGTTTCGTACAGAAGTCGTCAAATTGCGCGGGTTTACGAGTAGGTACTACAGATCTCTGAATCCGATACGGATTTAGTGTCGTACGAATTTACGAGCTCTCGAAATGTTACCGATCAATGCCCATCTTAGCATACTGGCTACGACGGTTTGATACTTCCGGATACCCGCTTATCCTACTAATATTTTAATTGCGAAAGTTTGTGTGTGTGAGTGTGTGTGTTTATATGTTTATTGCTCTTTCACGCTGAAATGGATTCAGATGAAATTACGAATCTTTAAATTAAGAAATAAAGAAAGAATAAAATATAGGCTATGTTTTTCCCGAAAAATAATTACTCTTCCCGTAGGTTGATCATTGAATGAAATTTGTAATATACCTTGACTTGACATATAGGCTTTTGTGTGCTTTAAAATTTAAATGCTGATCTACTATTAACCCAAGGTATTTTATTGTGTAAGTCGAGGATCGGGGACAGTTGCTCTGATTCTAATTGGAACATGAATGAGCTTTTATAAATAATGTGTTTGGGAGTTGGGAATTCGATTTTAGAGAGTAGGTGATAAATTTTGTTTTTGACACATTCAATGTAAGGGTATTTGCTCGGAGCCGGTGAAAAATTGCGTTAAAGCCATGCTGTACGTGATATTGAAGTTGTATCTAGGAATCTGCATGTAAAGTAATTGCCGTATTATAATTACAGAGGTAATTTATAGATATAAGACAACCCGAACGGCCGAGTCGGCAGTGATCCTGCCTACGAAGCCAAGGGTCCCGGGTTCGAGTCCCGGTGGGGGCAAATATTTGTTTGATGAGAACGGATGTTTGTACCCTAGTCATGGTTGTTAATCTATCTTAGTATACTATTTATCTTTATAAGTATGTGTATCGTTTTCTAGTACCCAAGATACAGGGAATCCTAGTTTGGGGCTAGATCAATGTGTGTAAATAGTGTCCAAGGTATTATTATTAAAGTTTTATTATAAGAAATAAAGTTAGGCTCAAAATACTGCCTTGAGGGACGCCGAAAGTATTTTGCGCTTCGTCGGTTAAGAAATCATCAATTTGAACCACCTCATATCTGTTTGTAAAGTTTTAGTGAAAGAGGTCTAATTGTAAGCCTCACACACCTATGGATTCTAGTTTGAGTAGTAGAGCAGTAGTGGAGATTGTATCAAATGCCTTAGTTAAGTCCAAAAATATTGTCAGAACTTTTTTGCGGTTATTTAATATATTAAAGATGTTGTTGAGAAGAGTTTGGACAGCATCTGCGGTGGAGATGTAAATAAAGCTACTATTACTTGGGAAAACAAGGTCTATTAACTCCAAAAAGAGTTCTTAATTAATAACACTTACATAACTACATTTATACTCCTATATCACACTAATAGATTTTCATAGAAAGATGCAAACCATAAAGTTAACATTGTCGTCTAACAGTAAGTAGCTAGCTATTTATTATATTTTTAAATAAAATGGTCAAATGATCATACTCATTTTCAAAATAAAAATTCAGTCTTAAAAAACCAAATCATGCTATAGAAGTCATAACTATAATGTCAAAATACTATGATCCCTAATATTATAATAAAGTCAAAAAAGAAATAAAATTAATAAATAAAGTTAAATAAAAACCGGCCAAGTGCGAGTCGGACTCGCACACGAAGGGTTCCGTACCACCGTTCAATGGAAGCGATGGTGTGGAGTGAATAGTTTGGATTTTACATAGCAAAATATTGTTTACAAAGTTATTGGTGCGGTTACTTTCACACTCCATGTACGTAACCAGGTGCATCCATAAGTTTGTATGTGGTATTGAAAGAATTGTTGTATGGGAGCCCCCTTAAATATTTCTTTTATCCTGTTTTTTAGTATTTGTTGTTATAGCGGCAACATAAATACATAATCTGTGAAAATTTCAACTCTCTAGCTAGCTAGGTTCTTGAGATACAGCCTGGTGACAGACGGACGGACGGACGGACGGACGGACAGCGGAGTCTTAGTAATAGGGTCCCGTTTGGAACCCTTCGGGTACGGAACCCTAAAAATGAAGCGTGATTCCTAGTGCAATATGCGGCGGAAGAGGATCGAACCATGCTGACCTATACCGTCGAGGCGCTGACGGACCCACCCTGTCAACCGCTACGCCACGGGAACCTGTTAACAGTGTTGCGAAAAAACGCTTATATATGTGCATAAACTCGTGGGTATCTGTTCGCGGTTGATGACGAGTTTTGGAACGCCACCCGCCACCTCAAACAAAACCATTAACACCTGAAGCACTGTACTGAAGTTAAAGCGAAATGGTGCCTTCAGTAGCTCTTCACTTTGGGCATCTAATACACTACCTACTGCTTTTGACTGTGTTTTTGCTGGATTCGCAAATAAAAGTTAATTTTCAGGAGCCGAGGTGAAACGCACCTTCCTTGTTTTTACAACATTTCGATCTTTCATTGACTTTTTTAGATTACTTTTCTACATTATACTTTTATTGTCATTTTTAAATTACTATTTATTTGACTTAAAACATTCCTAGATTAAAATCAATTGTTTAAGTTGATGTCTCTTACTCATAAGAGACTTTGTTTCAAGTTATCACAGTCAAAATGATAATAAATTGTAGGGGGGATAGTACAAAGCAAAACAAAAATGTTATAACAAATTAGTATGTATTGTGAGTATACAGAATGTTATAGATAAGTGAAGTCATATTTTAGGGTATTGTAAGGGATATAATTACGAACAACTTTTACTACGGAACCAATCTGTCCAAAAACCATGTTGCTCTGATGAATCCGGTTTCATAATTTAAGTTGTTCAGAATTATGTCCCTAACAACCCCTTAAAATATTCCTACACCATTCTATTACAGCTTGTATACCCACAAAACCTACTAATATCTTTATCCTGCATAGACTAAGCAAGTTAATAATACTTACACACATTACTAATTTGAGCGGTAGTTACTACCCGTGTTATAAATTAAATTAATGTGCTATAAATTTATCTTTTTGACTTTTACTGCACTGTGTAAAGACTGATTTCCCCCAGGTCTGACTTTTTAATACACATATTTACAGTTTTATGCCTTCGCCCTGGATTAAATAAAACAACGAATGGATTTTCAGCCATAAAATATTAAAGTGTAAGAGCAAAATTAGGTGAAACCACACCAGCAAAAGAGTTGAATATCCGTTGAAGTGCTTGGTCTGACGAGACTATAAAGCCGGTTGCATGACCAAATGCACAACTCAAAGTTTGATGGAAACCTCACCTCCCGAACCTATGCGGGTGGCATCGCGATTTCGAACCTTATGCCCTGGTAATAAATTCAAAAACCATAACGGAAATGCTTGTACGTGTTTTTAGTCTCAGTGGCTTGATGGTGGCTTGTCTGTTGGACTGGGCAGGCTTTGAAACCTTTAGAGCAAATTGTTTCAAAGCAAATCGCTTGGGATTTAAACACTAACGCGTGCGGAGATGCCAAATAGGGTTAATATGTTAATATGTTGTGGAGACGCTTTAAGCCTACGTAAGCAGTAACCATACAGGGTACAACTATCGCCGATTTTGTTCGGCTTTGAATGCCGCCTGGAGGGGGTAATCTCTCTTTCTCGCATATATATATAGAGAGAGAGAGAGATGTTACCCCTACCTTACCGTCGGTCAGAGCCAAACGAAATTGGTGATTGTTATACCTACAACAGAAAGGTTGTAAATAATTAGGCTTAGGGTTAGGGTATCTGAAAAATAACTAAGAAACCCATTTATCAGCAAATATAACTTCGTTAGGATGGCGACAAAATTAAAACTACATGGAACATTATTAAAAAAGAGACAGGCAAGGTTAGGTCTAGTGAATCTAGTTTTAATTTAAAAGTTAACGACCAATTACTCTCAACGAGGACGTTGCTAACGCATTTGAAAAGTTCTTCAGTTCCATACCAATAATAACAACAGAAGCACTACCATCCTCTTCTGAAAAGTCTTTAGATTACTTGGTTGAAAATGTGCCCCAAAACAAGGATGGCTTAAACTTCAAGCCAATAGGTTCCATAACTATAGTTAAAACATTTAAACTTCTTAGCATGAAAAAGACTGAAGATTTATGGGGCATGTCGGTTAACGTGGTTAAATCAGTAATCGATGTGATTGCACCATACATGGAAATCACATTCAATAGTTGTATAGCAAACGGAGTTTTTCCTGACCTCATGAAAATGAGCAGATTAATACCACTTTTCAAATCCGGTAGTAAACAAGACCCTGCCAACTTCAGACCTCTATCTGTATTGCCAGTGTTGAGCAAGGTGTTTGAAAAGGTCATATTGAGTCAACTACTCTCTCACTTCAATGCATCTGGGCTACTCCAAAAAAAAACAGTTCGGATTCACTAAAGGCAGATCAACAACAGACACCGGAGTAGCGCTAGTAGAACACATTTATAGTGCGTGGGAAGGATCACAGGATGCGGTGGGTATTTTCTGTGATCTTTCCAAGGCCTTTGACTGTGTGGACCATCAAACTCTTTTGCTCAAACTTCAACACTATGGTATCAAAGATAATGCGTTAAAATTAATGGAATCCTATTTAATGGAAAGATTACTAAAAGTAGATATAAACAGATGCAAGTCCACTGGAACCCATATGAATATTGGTGTACCCCAGGGTTCTATCTTAGGTCCGTTCCTTTTCTTAGTGTACATGAATGACCTGCCTTATATGGTGGAAAAAATGACTCAGATTGTTCTATTTGCTGATGACACATCTATTATTTTCAAGGTGAAAAGACAAGAAGAAATTCTAGACGACGCAAATAGTACACTCTCTCATGTGTTAAGTTGGTTCAATGTAAACAACCTGTTATTAAACTCAAAGAAGACAAAATGTATCAAATTTCGTTTGCCTAATGTACGACAGGTTGAAAGCAGTGTTAGAATAGGATCTGAAAGATTGGACCTCGTTGAAGACACAATCATTCTCGGAATCACTATAGATTAAAAACTTCAATGGGGTCCTCACATAACTAATCTCGCACGAAGAGTTAGCTCAGCCGCTTTTGCGGTCAGACATCTTACAGATGTTGAAACTGCCAGATTGGTTTACTTTAGTTATTTTCACAGTATTATGTCTTATGGAATATTGCTCTGGGGGAGAGCAGCAGATATAAATACGATATTTTTCTTACAAAAAAGGGCGATCAGGGCGATTAATCAATTAGATGCTAGAGAATCATTAGAGAAAAATTCAAAGAAATTAATATACTTACGGTTACCTGTCAATATATATACGAGAATATCATGCATGTAAGAAAAAACATAGCTTTATTTAAAATTGTAGGTGATAGCCATACAATTAACACTAGAAATAAAAATAGGTTAGCACTACCATTATTTAGACTAAGTAAAGTAGGCACATCATTCATGGGGCACTGTATTCGCTTCTACAATAAAATACCACAGAAATCATTGATCCTTCCTGAAAAGAGGTTCAAAAACTATGTTAAAAATGAGCTGATAAGAAAGTCCTATTATAGTATTAAGGAATACTTAGATGACAAAACTGCATGGTCCATACCATCTCAGCGCACAGAAATTCGACGAGGGGCGATGGATCAAGTCTATCACTCGCCGGCGAATTTCCTTAGACCGAAACCAGAACATGGTTGTAAAGTCACTTTTTTTAAAAAAAGGTATGGGGGAGTTTCTTGCCGTTTCTTCTTAACCCCGAGGTCCACCTTCCGAAACGGTGGTCTTTTTTATATAAAAAAATTGACTTGTAGTTATAAGTAAGTATAATTTTGACGTTGAATAAGATAATTTATTTATTTATATTCAATAAAAAAATGACTCTGACTCTGACTCTGGATTCCGTAGCTGAGGGGTGCCAAACTAGACCCCATTACGGCGGGCGTCGGCGTTCAAAATTTGAATTTCATAATGAACATAATTAGGCATTAAAACTCTCGAGTGATATTATTATGAAACTCGCCTTCGGCTCGTTTCATAAACCCACTCTCGAGTATTGACGAGCCGAAGGCGAGTTTCATATTAGTATCGCTCGAGAGTTTTAATGCCTAATTATGTACAGTTACATACACTAGTTTATCTACACACATATCAAAGGCTCTCTTTATTGTGTTGAGGAACCGCATGTTCGACCGGCATTGATAATTCCTTTGCACCTGTTAAGCTTGTTCAGTAGT
Organism: Argyresthia goedartella; assembly: GCA_949825045.1. Classification (NCBI taxonomy): domain Eukaryota; kingdom Metazoa; phylum Arthropoda; class Insecta; order Lepidoptera; family Argyresthiidae; genus Argyresthia; species Argyresthia goedartella. The sequence continues at coordinate 3,304,504 of OX463823.1, read as the reverse complement.
ACCAACTTCACAAACAAAGTAGGGGCGCCACGCAGGCGGGCGTCGGCGTTCGAAATTTGAACGTCATAATATGTAGAAAAATTACACATTATGGTCATAATAAATGAGTTTTTACCAAGTAGTTTAACATTATGCTGATCGTAACGTGCGGTTTTTGTACGTAGTAATGAGGGTTTATGATACGTGTGTAGATAAACTACTATAATAGATGTAGAAGTACAGTACATGCAACATTTATTAAATCATTTTCTATAAGTATAAGCTTAAGTTAGTATATATTGTTGGATCATTTATGTACGGATGTAGTTATTTAATGACGTATTGTTAAGTAACTTTCTCAGTTCCCTCTTATATAGTATTACATGTTCTATATTACGCAAACTATCCGGCAGCTTGTTTTAAACGATAGGTGCAATGCCATAGATATATTTTTTAAAGGGGTAGTCCACGAACAGCACCTGTCTGAATAGCACCTACGCGAATAGCACCTAACCTAGTCCGCGAATAGCACCCAGGTACTATTCGTGGACTAAAATTTATTTTAACATTTTGTCCACGAAGAGCACCTACGACTTAGCAGCTTACTGGGATGTATACATGACGTTATTAAATGAAAGATATTGATAAAAATCATTAGAATATTTATTAATTACACATACTAGACATAAATACATATGAAATCTGTCTAGGCGACATTTAAAAATGAAAAATAATAAATATAAACATGTCAATAATTATTAATCTTACCAAATAATGATTTGTTGCGTTTTTCGAAAGATATAGATAGTGGATAGCAGTAAAACAATTTTGGTTAGTAGTAACTAAAAAAAAATCAACGTCCAGGGTCAGGTTTACTATCTAATAGGAAGTTTGTTACCAGCTTCTTGTCAGGTACCTAAATTACTTAAAATTTATTTTGTTGGTGATGATGACAGGGAGGCGCAATTAAGGTAAGTTATTAGTAAGGTGTTTCAGTGGGATTAGATAGCTAATGACAGCTTTAGATAAAGTTCCTCAGAACAGTGTCAGTTTTGGTGCTGTAATTCATGCTGATCGGAAGCTGGTAGATGGTCATAGGGGTCGATTTAACGCACCTAAAACAAACGAAGCGGCATTAATAATGGTCGGACAACAATTTCAACAGCAAGATATTGTGTTGTAGGGTTTTAGCAATAAATTGCAATGTATAAGTGCTCCATAGGTTGTACGACTCTTTACAATACCCTCTTCCATTTTGTCGTGGTGAAAATGGCTACTCCGTAGATATCCCTCGGCGTGACACTTCCAAGGTGGCATTTTTTCTCCTCTTCTGTTCTCAATATTTGTCAATTCCATATCTTATGTCCTTTCTTCTTCCTATCATCTCTGATGACCTTCAGATCTATTGTCACTTCTCTCCTAATGATATAAATTCCGCTGTGGAGGCGTTGAACGCTGACTTGGCTGGGATCAGTGGATGGGCATCGTCATTCAGGTTGCTAGTTAATCCGAATAAGTCCCAGGGCTTGATTATAGGTATCAGACACTCTTTAAACACGTTGTTCAGGCTTCTCAGCACCTAATGACCTCGTAGGGGCCCATGAGCTACGAGGTAGCGTGACGATCAGGTGCCAAGAAGTGATGAACGTTGGCGATTCACCGAGCTGAAGTTATGTGGGGTAGATCTAACCTGGTCTGTGCTTCGGTCCCGTCAACCTCCTGTCTCTCTGCAAGGCCCGGGTGCACCCTAGGCTCTTCTTGGTAGACAGGTTCTTCAGCCAACCTCCTATGACTGGCGGGCAGCGTGGTGAGCACAGTGTCCAACACAGGTTATGTTTCTACTGGTAAATACAAATCGGGCACGAAAATCTGAACTTTATCTGGTTCGAGAGACAACGACACAATCCTGAGGGAATCCCGAATACATTCCAGATGCCCTGCGATTTAATTTCAACACCCTAATCAAAACGCGTTTACATTGCGAGGGCTTTCGTCTGTCAGTTGTCAAAACTGCCAGATTGACAGCTAACGTCAAATTAAAAATGACCGTTCAGAAACCATCGATCGAATATCGATTTAGAATCGAACAATCACCCGCCCGGATAGGCACCTACCTGTCCCCTAATCTACGGGCATCCGAGACAACGTTGCTACCGCTCCTTTTAGAACCGAGCCTCCTACTAGAACCTCTGCAGACCGGGGGGTCCCGTCCTTGCCAGGGAACAAGTTAACAATGCGCCCCCTGCGCCAACGTAGTGGCGGTAGGTTAGCATCCTTAACCAGAACGAGGTCACCAACACTAGGGGGGCTAGTTTTGTCAGTCCACTTAAGGCGCTGTTGTAAGATATGCAGATACTCGAGCGACCAACGCTTCCAGAAATTCTGAGTAAACTGCTGCAACATCTGATACCTTGACAACCGATACAATTTCACTCCCTTGAAGGGGTGCTCGGGCAACGCGTTAAGTGGCTGTCCTATCAAGAAATGGCCTGGGGTCAGAGCCTCCAGGTCATTTGGATCCGAGCTGAGCGGACACAACGGTCGCGAATTGAGGACGGCCTCGATCTTACAAAACAATGTCGCGAGCTCCTCAAAAGTCAGCGCGGTCTGACCTACTATACGCCCTAAGTGGGTCTTAGCTGACTTAACTACGGCCTCAAAAATCCCACCCCAGTGGGGGCAAATCGGTGGGCTGAAGGTCCACTGTATACCCCGACGGGAGAGGGCCGTTCCAATATCCACTTTATTTACATCCAAAAAGTTGACTATCTCTCGTAAGTATCGTTCCGCACCTATGTAGTTAGTGCCGTTATGAGAGCGGATCAAAGTTGGAAGTCCCCTTCGAGAAACAAACCTATCCAAACAAGCAATGAAAGCCTCTGTCGAGAGATCAGCAACGAGCTCGAGATGTACCGCCTTGGTGGATAAACAAACAAACACACATAGGTACGCCTTGTATTGCTTAGCGGTACGCAATCGTGAACTCTTCACCATAAACGGTCCTGCAAAATCCGTACCAACACCTGAAAACGGTCTGACCTCATTCACACGATCAAGGGGCAAGTCCCCCATGAGAGGTTGCATCGTGGCAGCCTTAAGTCGATAACAAGGCATGCACCGAAACACGATGTTCCGTATGGCACGGCGGGCAGATAAGATCCAAAACTCCCGCTGGAGCGTGGCCAACAACGCGTTACAGCCGGCATGCGCGTTTTTAATATGACGATCAGTCACCAGCAATTCAACTAACGGTCCCCCCTTGGGGAGCAGAAGTGGGTGACGAGCCGAATACGACAGATTCGCATTGCGCAATCTTCCTCCTACCCGAAGTAACCCGGTCGAATCAACAAAGGGGTTGAGACGCGCGACGGATCCCTTCAATTTCGAACGTCCACTTCGTATAATCTCCAATTCTGCCCCAAGCTTCGAGGACTGTACCAACCGGACCAAATTCAACAGCGACTCGTTTCGCTCTGCCGGAGTCAGAATAGGGTTCAACGTTCGCTGATCGTGAGGAATACGACAATTTCGAGCGAATCTCCTAATCCAAGTGGACACGTTTATCAACTTGTCAAGTGAGCTATACCGGTCCAGCAGAAACCCGGCGTCAGGGTTCTCAGCCTTCTGGGTAACATGCACGGCCGCTCCGGGGCCATGATCCGAAGATACTACTACATGGCTGTGGGGCCAGTCCGATTCTCTCTTGGCAAGCCAGGGTGGTGCCCTAGTAATTCAACGGATTCGGAACGCGCCCGCCGGCCGGTCAGCTGTCAAAGAAACGGCAACTGATTTCAATTGTAATTTTATTTGTATTTAGGCCATAAATAAAGTGCAAAATTATCCAAAGAGTATATAATTTACTACGTAAGAATCATTGTTAGTGTTTATAAAAGGGGGACAAGTGTTTGCGGCCAGTTTTCTCAAGATTGCATCATCCACCGAGCCGTTACCTACTCGAATGTGAATTTGAATAACACAAAGGAATTTACCAGCTGAGTATTTTTGTTTCATAATCTAATCACGCTCAACACATATTTTTGACAGAACTAACCAGAACCACGCGCATTCCATATCACAAATACCTCAAAATCAGTGTAGTACAATGCATATTAAATACCGACCAACCTAGTGTCAATGTAAATTGTGTAAAGTAGATGCGCGGAGCCTGAGGTAGTTTTATGGTTCTACAGTTCTCTGAACTTGTACACACCTGTTTAAATAAATATATATCAGCTGTCACACCTGCAAGGCTAGCAGAATTGTTGTAAACCATCACTGCAGAACTTAATCACCTGGTTTCAAAGTTTCACTATCCCTTCTGAGGTCATCATACACAACATAGGTAGTATAAAAATAGCAACATTAAGACTAATTAGAATAAAAATTGAATAGTGTACTGATAAGAATAAATAAGTACCTAAATTTAATAACACCACTTTGATTTAGTTAGGTAATAGAATAACAATAAACTACTTAGTATCTATTAAGAATAAAGTCCATTTATTAAATTCTACCTAGACTGACTGATTTGTTATTATATAATAAATATATACATTAAAGTTTTGTGTAGTTATTAGGTAAATTATTTTTCACATGAATTGGTTGCCAGTACTAAAACAATATAAACACACAGCACATACACAAATCGCCTCTCTTTATTAGAACTATATTGTATTACCCTGTCTCTCGGTTCCAGCATGGTGTCCAAGATGACAACGCGCAGAGCTGAGACCGCACTGCAGCTGCACAACGCTCTTCAAGATCTTTTGACCTCAAGAGAACTAAATGCTAAATATGAACAAGAGAGAGCTGACAGTGAACTTGAGATTGAGAAAATTCTTATCTCAAATAAGAATCTTAAAAGCCAGTTGAGCCAGCTGCATAGTGATTGGGTCGATGCCTGTGCGGAAAGAGACCAGTTTAGAAATCTGTTAGACTCACTTGATGAGTGCTACCATACTCACGAGTTGAGCCTTCAGTGAATATCATTGCTAGAACAACAGTTACAAGAAGCAAATCAAAGTATACAACAGCTGATAGACCAAAAGGCTGAGGAAGACACAGAAAAAATATCTCTCTGTACCATGAGTTGGTCGGGCAAATTCATTTGACTCCAACACAGCAGCCAAAACCAATAATAAATGACTTAACAAGTACTAATAAGAAAACTACACCGCTGTTAAAAACAAGAAAATACTTTAAAAAATCCAGAAAAATAATTAAAGCTATTGTCCAGACCCGGAACCGGCTACAGAAGCTTAACAGTTGCCAGACACCGGAAAATAATAAAAAATCAGGATTTTCAAGATTGCTACAGGAAAGAACTGAAGAGTATCAGAAAATAGTCACTGATTTAGAGCTGAAAATATCGCAACTCGAGATTGAAATGCAAAATATGGCTACTGCTTACTCACAATCAGAAGCAGAACAAATAATAGAACTAGATAAAATAATAGCAGACAGCAACACAAATTTACAGAGAGTACACGAGCTTTCGCAACAATCACAACAATGCCTTCACAAGAACTGCCCAGTATCTGAGGTCGAGCCTAACACCGCTCCCTTCGAGATTACCGCCAGAGAGGTCACCATCATCACATCTGACACAGGTAACACACCACCGGTGGAGTTGGAGGCTGAAAATGTAGGTTTACAGTCAGACCTCCAAGATGCCCGAATAGAAATCCAGCATCTACGTGACCTCCTGTCAAACGCACTCCAATGTTATGCCAAAGAACAGAGTGAGTTAGTCGAACTCAGAGCTGTAACATCTGAGCTGCTACAACTACAACGCCAGAACGCGGAATTGGTAGGCATTCTAATTGAGGACGAGGAGGATGAGACCAGCAAGGAGGATGACACCAGCAAGAAGGATGAGCCCACATCACAAACTCTGGTCTTGACCCCCCTCAACGTGAGTGTTGCAACGCCCACTGCTGTCCCGACCAAGAAACAGCATCGCCGTCGTCGTCGAGGAGGCACCTCACAGCTCATCAGCGCGAGCGCCGCGCCGTTAAGTGACGCGCGTGTCGCGCTGCCTGCTGAGTCGTGTGTCATGCTGCACGCTGCCGCGAGGGCCGCGCCGCTCGCCGTTACACGCGTTGCACCGCTCGCTACCGCGACTGCCGCGCCGCGCTGGCACGTGCATCGCACCGCACTCCAACACGAGTGTCCCGCCACTCACCTCAAATCGTGCTCCGAGAAGAACAATAGCAAACAAAAGAACTGTAGTTTATTCAGATAAGATAGGTGTAGATTTTGGTATGTTTTTGCATTATGGCCTTAAGCAACAAGTGACAAATAATTGTTGTCCTAATTGTTCGATTCCAAATCGATATTCGATCGATGGTTTCGGAACGGCCATTTTGAATTTGACGTTGCTGCCAACCTTGCAGTTTTTTGACAACTGACAGACGAAAAGCCCTCGCAATGTAACGCGTATTGATTAGGGTATTGAATTTAAATCGCAAGCCATCTGGAATGTATTCGGGTTCCCCTCAGGATTGTCTATATAGCTGAGTGTGTTGTGGTTCCCCGAACCAGATAAAGTTCGCATTTACGTGGCCGATTGGTTTTTCCCACGTAACATAACCTGTGTTGGAACACTGTGCTCGTCGAAGCTGGCCTGCCAGTCATACCTGGTTGGCTGAAGAACCTGTCTACCAAGAAGAGCCTAGGGTGCACCCGGGCCTTGCAGAGAGACAGGAGGTTGACGGGACCGAAGCACAGACCAGGTTAGATCGACTCCATAATTAATAGCTCGGTGAATCGCCGACGTTCACACTTCTTGGCATCTGATCGCTACGCTACCTCGTAGCTGATGGGCCCCTACGCGGTCATTAGGTGCCGAGAGGCCTGAACATTTTGGTAGCAAGAGCGTGGTTTCCTGAGATTTGCAGCCGTCAAGGGCTCCAGGAACCCACGATTTGGGACTATCAATCTGTAGGTATAGGCGGTTATTAGCTAACTTAGTGTTGTTCCTGTATCCACATAGATTGGTAGTATTGTAAGCTATAAGTCTATTGCTGGTAGTAGACAGACAGATATTACAGTTTTCCCTAAATGACCAGTTGTACTGAGATGTGACTCAGAATAGTAGGTACTCAACTTAGGTACATTGTAGGTGAATTGAAATTTGCATTGAAGTACCAGTTAGTCAATCTATTAGTGGTCTAGTAATGCTAATGAATGTTTGGTTAACATAGGTAGTTACATCTATTGATAGCAGGCTATTACATTGTTTTCAGTTTATAGCAATTTATAACTTGAACTAATATTGACTATCTGTGTGTGTTATAATGATAAAGGGAAACTAAATTGTATTTACAGAATTTATATAGATATAAAACTCGGTTCCTATTGTTTAAGGAAAACAACATTGTTTAAGTTGTGGTTTAGGGTTCCCTCGTTTGGGTTATAGACTGGAGGGTCCAATAAAATTGAGTTACTGCAAATTGTGAGTAAGTATCGTTCCGATCATGTCGTTATCTGAAATCCAGAAGGGTGTTTCTAAGGAACTCAGATGGTTTTCCTCCGCACACGGTCTGATAGACCGTTTAGATAGGCATGATGTGGTATTGGAGCGGTCTATGGACGTTAAGGAACGTTACAATAGGGTGCTCGAATTGTCCGCGCAGGCGGAATCAGTTGATGGTTGCGCACCTGACAGGCTGTCACGGTTGCTAGGGGATGTCGGCCAATGTATGGAGATGGCAGCTGCTATCACGCAGAAGGCTGCGGACATACGTAGACAGCGCGAGTCCAGCCATGGTGGTGACATTGAAGCACCTCTGCCGCTTCAGGGTTCAGGGTCCAGGTTACCGGCCATAACTATGCCTACCTTTGACGGAGTGTCCGGTGAATGGATGAGCTTCATCAATCTGTTCGACAGTTTGGTGCACATGCGATCGGACATTACCAAGTCTGTCAAGATGGCTCAGCTGGTGGCAGCATTGAGGGGTGAGCCTAGGGAGCTGGTCGCTCATTTGACAGTTACGGAGGGTAACTATGAAACGGCCAGACAATTGTTGGTCAGACGTTACCATAACAAACGGAGGTTGGCCGATGCCCAACTGAACCGTTTGTTTAGTATCCCGGTTGTGAACAAGGTCGGGGCCATACAGACGGAGGTTTTGAACCCGTTGTTGTCCGTCACCAAGGCTCTAGAGAATCTTGGACTTCCGGTTGGTGAATGGTCGTACCTACTGCTGTACATTGTACTTTCCCGCCTACCCGCTGACGTGCAGACTCGTTTCGAACAGTCTCACGGGAGGTCGGCCGAGGACCTGCCCGCCTTCTCCGACTTGGTCGGATTCTTGGAAGAGGAGGCTCGACGGGCAGAGAATTTGGGGTTGACGGTCTCCCATCCTTCGGAGCCACAGAGAGCTGCCGGGAGCGCTGTGAGTAGGGGCTCTCCGACGAGGAAGGACCGCACCAACCGGCAGTCATATGGGACTGTGAGTGCATTGACCCCACATATTGAGACCTGCCCATGTTGTAGGCAGATTGGCCATGCTGTGGCCAATTGCAATAAGTTCGGGGAACTTAGGGTTCAGGGACGGCGCCGGATGGCCAAGCAGCGGAGCTGGTGTTTCCTGTGCCTCGGGCCACACATGGCTAGGTACTGCACGCGCACAAAAATGTGCGGATATTGTGGTGGGGCCCACAACAATCTGTTGTGCATGAACCGGTCCGGCCAACAGCCACCACAGGGCCGTACCCAGGGTGACACGGCATGGGGCCCTGAGAATTCGTTTGCGACTCGGAGCGCAACTCAGGGGCCAACGTCCCCACGTGCACAGGGCCGTACCCAGGGTGACACGGCATGGGGCCCTGAGAATTCGTTTGCGACTCGGAGCGCAACTCAGGGGCCAATGTCCCCACGTGCACAGGGCGGTACTAGGGTGCAGGGCCGCACTCAGGGTCATCACATGGGGGGCCCTGAGTTTTCGGTTGCGACTCAGCATCCGACTCAGCGGGCAATGGGGCCACAAGCACGCAGCCACCCAGGGGTGCAGGGCCGCACTCAGGGTCATCACATGGGGGGCCCTGAGTTTTCGGTTGCGACTCAGCATCCGACTCAGCGGGACATTGGGTATGTTGAGCAGGCCGTAACGGGCGGGTGGCATGGGACACCTTCGAGTTATGCGGATGCGGTTCGGACGCCGCCTCAGTTGTCGCCCCGCTCGTCGCCTCGTCCTCGTCGGTCGCATGTGATGTCCCCCCCGCTCATGGAGCGGCCACGGTTGAATTCACGCCCACCCCCCTTCGGGGGGCGTCGTAGGGTGGCAATGGAACCGGCGCGTGGGCCATTTGTACAATGGGACCCTCTGGCGTATAGCTGCCTACCTGATCGGTTACAGGCACAGTGGGGCCCCGGGGGCCCTCGCTAGGAATTTGCGGCCCAACAATTTGTTGCCCCCCAACCGGAGACGGTGGTGTTACCGATCGCCTCTGTGCTTGTTTGGGATTTGGCGGGCAACCTAACATACGTTCGCGCCCTATTAGATTCTGGAGCTCAGGGCTGCATTGTATCGAATGATTTAGCAAAATGGTTGGGCCTCAATATAAATAATGTATCGCTGCCGAGGAAATTGGTCCCTGCTGGGGATTACAGAGCAACCCTTCACGGGTTTTGTGATGCCTCCGAACGAGGGTTTGCGGCAGCGGTTTATTTGCGAACCGTCACCTCCACCGGGGAGGTCGACGTGCGTTTGGTTTTGGCAAAAAGCAAGGTAGCGCCTATTCGGACAAGGATGACGATTCCAAAACTGGAACTGTCCGGGGCTGCTCTTTTGACCAAACTTTTGAATCACACTCTAACAGTGTTGCGTGGGTCAGTGGTTTTGGAGGATACGGTGTACGCGTGGACGGACAGCCAGATTGTTTTGTGCTGGCTGAAGGCTTCGGTCCATAACTTAGAGGTTTTTGTTGCGAACCGTGTCTCCCAGATTGTGTCGTCTGAGGTCCCACTGACCTGGAGACATGTACCAGAAGAATTGAACCCGTCTGATTGTGCATCCAGGGGATGTCGGGCTCCTGAACTCGTTAGACACCATTTGTGGTGGGGACCACCCTGGCTTGCCAGGAGAGAATCGGACTGGCCCCACAGCCATGTAGTAGTATCTTCGGATCATGGCCCCAGAGCGGCCGTGCATGTTACCCAGAAGGCTGAGGACCCTGACGCCGGGTTTCTGCTGGACCGGTATAGCTCATGTGTGTTTGTTTGTTTATCCACCAAGGCGGTACATCTCGAGCTCGTTGCTGATCTCTCGACAGAGGCTTTCATTGCTTGTTTGGATAGGTTTGTTTCTCGAAGGGGACTTCCAACTTTGATCCGCTCTGATAACGGCACTAACTACGTCGGTGCGGAACGATACTTACGAGAGATAGTCAACTTTTTGAATGTAAATAAAGTGGATATTGGAACGGCCCTCTCCCGTCGGGGTATACAGTGGACCTTCAGCCCACCGAGTTGCCCCCACTGGGGTGGGATTTTTGAGGCCGTAGTTAAGTCAGCTAAGACGCACTTGGGGCGTATAGTAGGTCAGACCGCGCTGACTTTTGAGGAGCTCGCGACATTGTTTTGTAAGATCGAGGCCGTTCTCAATTCGCGACCGTTGTGTCCGCTCAGCTCGGATCCAAATGACCTGGAGGCTCTGACCCCAGGCCATTTCTTGATAGGACAGCCACTTAACGCGTTGCCCGAGCACCCCTTCGAGGGAGTGAAATTGTATCGGTTGTCAAGGTATCAGATGTTGCAGCAGTTTACTCAGAATTTCTGGAAGCGTTGGTCGCTCGAGTATCTGCATATCTTACAACAGCGCCTTAAGTGGACTGACAAAACCAGCCCCCCTAGTGTTGGTGACCTCGTTCTGGTTAAGGATGCTAACCTACCGCCACTACGTTGGCGCAGGGGGCGCATTGTTAACTTGTTCCCTGGCAAGGACGGGACCCCCCGGTCTGCGGAGGTTCTAGTAGGAGGCTCGGTTCTAAAACGAGCGGTAGCAACGTTGTCTCGGCTGCCCGTAGATTAGGGGACAGGTGGGTGCCTGTCCGGGCGGGTGATTGTTCGATTCCAAATCGATATTCGATCGATGGTTTCGGAACGGCCATTTTGAATTTGACGTTGCTGCCAACCTTGCAGTTTTTTGACAACTGACAGACGAAAAGCCCTCGCAATGTAACGCGTATTGATTAGGGTATTGAATTTAAATCGCAAGCCATCTGGAATGTATTCGGGTTCCCCTCAGGATTGTCTATATAGCTGAGTGTGTTGTGGTTCCCCGAACCAGATAAAGTTCGCATTTACGTGGCCGATTGGTTTTTCCCACGTAACATAACCTGTGTTGGAACACTGTGCTCGTCGAAGCTGGCCTGCCAGTCTTGGCTGAAGAACCTGTCTACCAAGAAGAGCCTAGGGTGCACCCGGGCCTTGCAGAGAGACAGGAGGTTGACGGGACCGAAGCACAGACCAGGTTAGATCGACTCCATAATTAATAGCTCGGTGAATCGCCGACGTTCACACTTCTTGGCATCTGATCGCTACGCTACCTCGTAGCTGATGGGCCCCTACGAGGTCATTAGGTGCCGAGAGGCCTGAACACTAATAGTTCCTTTGAGGATATTATAAAAAAGGTAGCTGTAGGGAATTTTGATGAAAATACTACCATTGTTATTATGGTAGGAAACCACTCAAACATTAGTCGGAGTGCATTAGATACCGGTATAGAGGTACTGCTCAATTTATATAATAAGACGAAGTGCAAGTTTATTCTATGTAACTTTCCTTATTGTTCTAATTTATCGGGGAAACAAAATAAAAGTGTACATAGAATGAACATGCATCTATAGAATATAACGTGTCATCATAGTGATGCTATTTTATATATCGACATGAATAATTTTATTCATAACTTTACTTTGACTCAGGATACTATGTACAGGTACATTAATCATTCAGACACCGATGTTATTTGTATTACAGAACACTGGTTAAAGAAAAATATGATGTCTTTTAACATAAATAATTACAAAATTGTCAGTTGTTACAATAGAAAGACTGCCGATAGAGGTGGTTCTTTAATCTTAGTAAAAATAATATTAAGGTGAAACAACGGAAAGATTTTCTTGCACTTACTGTAGAAAGACAAATAGAGGTATCCTGTGTTGAGTTGGATAGCCATATTATTGTTTGTGTCTACAGACCTCCGAGAGATGAAAACGGCCATGGCAATTTTGAAATGTTCGAGAAAATTATGGAGGATGCCCTCATTATACTTTGTAATAACAGAAAAAAGTTAATTATTTGTGGCGATTTTAATGTAGATTTGCTTGTAGATACAACATTGAAACAACGATTAATAACTCTGTTCAAATCATTTAATTTATGTCATATATTTCTAGAGCCGACTAGAATTACACTTACCAGCCAAACTTGCTTAGATAACGTATTTTGTGACTGTGCATTCACAAGTAAAAATGTAATTAACTGCTTACCCTCCAATCACAGTGATCAAACAGTTTCATTCCCAATTGCCAGTAAAAATAGGACTGATCCATCATTTTATAGGCCTATTACATCCCATAGACTAGAGACGTATATGAAAAAGTTAGATATAAATTTGCTAGTACCGGATTTTGATGAACAGAACTCAAACAAAATCTACTCAGACTTCTTCAGCATTATTCAGACAGAATTCAATAAAGTTTTTAAATTAAAGAAAGTCAGTGACTACAACGGTAAATCTAAATTTAATGACTGGGCAACGTTTGGAATTCGTAAAAGTACAGTTATCTTATATGACCTTTATGAACAAAAAAAACCTATAACTTTGATCGAAAATTTCATGACTATGTTAAAAAATATTCCAAAACTTTCAAGTTGGTTTGTAGAACTGCAAAAACTTTACACATTAATAGAAAAATTCAAAATTCAAATAATAGAATGAAAACAGTTTGGCAAATAATAAACCGCGAAACTGGCAAAGTTATACCAAGGGACAATGATTTCTGCCTAAAGATAGGTGATGATGTTGTTAAATCCAGCGCTGATGTTGCTCGAGCTTTTGAAACATTCTTCACCAATGTACCCTTACTCACAACAGACCGTCTAAATTCATCTCCATATGAAGCAGAGACTTTATTAAAAAATAACACTAGCGCCAGTAATGTATATTTAAAATTTCATCATGTATATCCCCAGGACATTGTCAAAACGTTTAAATTACTTAACTTAAAAAATACGGAAGACCTGTGGGGTATATCAGTCAAAGTCATTGGTTCAGTAATTCTAGTTATCTTATATATTCAATAAATGTGTTGACGATGGGGCTTTCCCAGACCTCATGAAACACAGTAAACTGATTCCTCTGTTCAAGTCGGGAGATAAGGGTGATCCTTCAAATTTCAGACCAATATCTGTTCTTCCAACACTAAGTAAAATATTTGAAAAGATTATACTCAATCAAATGCTCTCACACTTCAACCGTACAAAACAACTCCATGCTAAACAATACGGTTTCACTAGGGGTAAATCGACTACGGATGCAGGTATTACCCTTATATCTCATATTTATTCTGCATGGGAGGCCGCACAGGATGCTATCGGAGTTTTTTGCGACCTGTCGAAGGCGTTTGATTGTGTTGATCATTCGCTATTAATTAAATTAAATCATTACGGAGTTAGAAATAAAGCGTTGGATCTACTAAGATCATACCTAAGCAATAGAATTCAAAAGGCAGAAGTTAACGGCGTAAAATCTGATGGATCGGGTGTTAAAATGGGCGTTCCACAAGGTTCCATATTAGGCCCTTTCTTATTCCTGGTATATATTAATGATCTGCCTTTCATGGTGGAGAAATTAACTGACATAGTGTTGTTTGCTGATGATTCACTGGTCTTCAAATTTGAAAGACAAAAAGGAGAATTTGATGATGTTAATGGTGTATTGTCTTTAACCTTGAATTGGTTCACAGTAAATAATTTATTGTTAAACGCTGGTAAAACCAAGTGTATCAAATTCTCACTTCCAAATGTCAGGCAAGTTGAGACCAGTTTGGTGTTAGACAACAGCACGTTAGAATTAGTAAATGATACGAAGTTTCTTGGAATAACCATTGATAGCAAATTGCAGTGGGGACCCCACATAGATAAATTGGCTGGTAAATTAAGTTCTGCGGCTTACGCTGTTAGGAACATCAGACAAAGCACAGATGTGGCTACATCTAGGCTAGTATATTTTAGTTACTTTCATAGTGTGATGTCCTATGGTATCTTGTTGTGGGGGAAAGCAGCGGATATTCAAACTATTTTTATTTTACAGAAAAGAGCTATTCGAGCAATTTATAATTTAAAACGAACAGACTCCTTAAGAGAGCTTTTTAAAGAAATTGACATACTAACAGTAGCTAGTCAATTTATTTTCGAAAATATAATGTATGTACGCAAGAACCTTACAACATTTTCCAAACTTAGCGATAGCTGTAATGTTTACCTAAGAAATAATCACAGACTATGTGCGCCCCGTTTTAGACTCGCGAAGGTTAGCAATTCTTTCAAGGGTCAGTGCATTCTCTACTACAATAACATACCTCTGGAGATTTTGAAATTGCCATTTGAGCAATTTAAAAAGCATGTTAAAGCGACTTTGTCGAAAAAGGGATATTACAATGTTCAAGATTACTTAAATGACAGGACTGTATGGGGTTAATCTGGCTCAACACAGACCTTGCTGTTAATAATTTTGTAATTATTTATTCCAGCTTATTAAATAAAAATAAATCATAATTGTATTAGTTAAGCACAACCTATTTTTAAAAGAGATCTAAAAATCAATCTGTGGGAGTTTCTACGCCCTTCTTCTCCCACAGTGGTCGAATGTAGAGAAGGGGCAAAAAATGACGTTTGCTAAGAATATGTAAATATCTACAGTAATAAAGTACTTTTGAGTTTGAGTTTGAGTTTGAGTTTGAGTTCCCCACCACAAATGGTGTCTAACGAGTTCAGGAGCCTGACATCCCCTTGATGCACAATCAGACGGGTTCAATTCTCCTGGTACATGTCTCCAGGTCAGTGGGACCTCAGATGACACAATCTGGGAGACACGGTTCGCAACAAAAACCTCTAAGTTATGGACCGAAGCCTTCAGCCAGCACAAAACAATCTGGCTGTCCGTCCAAGCGTACACCGTATCCTCCAAAACCACTGACCCACGCAACACTGTTAGAGTGTGATTCAAAAGTTTGGTCAAAAGAGCAGCCCCGGACAGTTCCAGTTTTGGAATCGTCATCCTTGTCCGAATAGGCGCTACCTTGCTTTTTGTCAAAACCAAACGCACGTCGACCTCCCCGGTGGAGGTGACGGTTCGCAAATAAACCGCTGCCGCAAACCCTCGTTCAGAGGCATCACAAAACCCGTGAAGGGTTGCCCTGTAATCCCCAGCAGGGACCAATTTCCTCGGCAACGATACATTATTTATGTCCGATAGCGAGGTGAACATTCGCGTCCAATCAGTCAACAAATCACCTGAGAGGTGGGTGTCCCAGGTCAACTGAGCCGCCCATAGCCTTTGCATAAAATATTTGAGAGCAAAGGTGACTGGAGAAATCCATCCATTCGGGTCGAACGTTCTCGCAATCGTTGACAGTACTGACCGCTTCGTCCAGGCCTTCGGTGTTTCTAAAACCACCCGATAGGTAAACTCATCATGGACGGGCCGGTACTGAATTCCAAGCACTGACAACATGTTAGGGTTGTCAGGATTCTCAAAAACGTGCGGGTCTTGTAGAAACTCATCTGGGAGACCAGCCATCAACTCAAGGGAGTTGGACATCCATTTGCGTAGTTCATAGCCGCCTCGTTCCAGCAATTGAATGAGCTCGTCACGTCGGTCCAGAGCTTCCTCTACACTGGCTACCCCTGTGCAGACGTCATCGACGTACAAATCTTGCTCCAGGATAGCGGTCACCCATACGTGTTCGTGTTTAACTCATAGACCTTGACTGGCTCCGCCGTGGACTCACGCCAAAGTATCAACTGATACCTTCTGTCAGCCGGATGAATTACCGTTTACCTAAACATCATCCGAATGTCTGCGACAAATACAATCTGGTGTCTCTGAAAGCTCGTGAGAATATCCGAAATATCACGACTCAACTTGGGTCCCGAATGTAGACACACACTGATTCAGGGACATCCCGTTCGAGGTAGGTGCTGACCCATCAAAAACAACTCGAATCTTGCCGGTAGGGGTTCGGTAGGGTTACGGCCTGCTCAACACACCCAATGTCCCGCTGAGTCGGATGCTGAGTCGCAACCGAAAACTCAGGGCCCCCCATGTAATGACCCTGAGTGCGGCCCTGCACCCTAGTACTGCCCTGTGCACGTGGGGACGTTGGCCCCTGAGTTGCGCTCCGAGTCGCAAACGAATTCTCAGGGCCCCTTGTCGTGTCACCCTGGTTACGGCCCTGTGGTGGCTGTTGGCCGGACCGGTTCATGCACAACAGATTGTTGTGGGCCCCACCACAATATCCGCACATTTGTGTGCGCGTGCAGTCCCTAGCCATGTGTGGCCCGAGGCACAGGAAACACCAGCTCCGCTGCTTGGCCATCTGGCGCCGTCCCTGAACCCTAAGTTCCCCGAACTTATTGCAATTGGCCACAGCATGGCCAATCTGCCTACAACATGGGCAGGTCTCACCATGTGGGGTCAATGCACTCACAGTCCCATATGACTGCCGGTTGGTGCGGTCCTTCCTCGTCGGAGGGCCCCTACTCACAGCGCTCCCGGCAGCTCTCTGTGGCTCCGAAGGATGGGTGACCGTCAACCCCAAATTCTCTGCCCGTCGAGCCTCCTCTTCCAAAAATCCGACCAAGTCGGAGAAGGCGGGCAGGTCCTCGGCCGACCTCCCGTGAGACTGTTCGAAACGAGTCTGCACGTCAGCGGGTAGGCGGGAAAGTACAATGTACAACAGTAAGTACGACCATTCACCAACCGGAAGTCCACGATTCTCTAGAGCCTTGGTGACGGACAACAATGGGTTCAAAACCTCCGTCTGTATGGCCCCGACCTTGTTCACAACCGGGATGCTAAACAAACGGTTCGGTTGGGCATCGGCCAACCTCCGTTTGTTGTGGTAACGTCTGACCAACAATTGCCTGGCCGTCTCATAGTTACCCTCCGTAACTGTCAAATGAGCGACCAGCTCCCTAGGCTCACCCCTCAATGCTGCCACCAGCTGAGCTATCTTGACAGACTTGGTAATGTCCGATCGCATGTGCACCAAACTGTCGAACAGATTGATGAAGCTCATCCATTCACCGGACAAGCCGTCAAAGGTAGGCATAGTTATGGCAGGTAACCTGGTCCCCGATCCCTGATGCGGCAGAGGTGCTTCAATGTCACCATCATGGCTGGACTCGCGCTGTCTATGTATGTCCGCAGCCTTCTGCGTGATAGCAGCTGCCATCTCCATACATTGGTCGACATCCCCTATCAACCGTGACAGCCTGTCAGGTGCACAACCATCAACTGATTCCGCCTGCGCAGACAATTCGAGCACCCTATTGTAACGTTCCTTAACGTCCATAGACCGCTCCAATACCACATCATGCCTATCTAAACGGTCTATCAGACCGTGTGCGGAGGAAAACCATCTGAGTTCCTTAGAAACACCCTTCTGGATTTCAGATAACGACATGATCGGAACGATACTTACTCACAATTTGCAGTAACTCAATTTTATTGGACCTTTCAGTTTATAACCCAAACGAGGGAACCCTAAACTATAACTTAAACAATGTTGTTTTCCTTAAACAATAGGAACCGAGTTTTATATCTATATAAATTCTGTAAATAACAATTTAGTTTCCCTTTATCATTATAACACACACAGATAGTCAATATTAGTTCAAGTTATAAATTGCTATAAACTGAAAACAATGTAATAGCCTGCTATCAATAGATGTAACTACCTATGTTAACCAAAACATTCATTCAATAGCATTACTAGACCACTAATAGATTGACTAACTGGTAATTCAATGCAAATTTCAATTCAATATCTGTCTGTCTACTACCAGCAATAGACTTATAGCTTACAATACTACCAATCTATGTGGATATAGGAACAACCAAGTTACTTAACCGCCTATACCTTCAGATTGATAGTCCCAAATCGTGCCTTCCTGGAGCCCTCGACGGCTGCAAATCTCAGGAAGCCACGCTCTAGCTACCAAAATGTTCAGGCTTCTCAGCACCTAATGACCTCGTAGGGGCCCATGAGCTACGAGGTAGCGTGACGATCAGGTGCCAAGAAGTGATGAACGTCGGGGATTCACCGAGCTGAAGTTATGTGGCGTAGATCTAACCTGGTCTGTGCTTCGATCCCGTTAACCTCCTGTCTCTCTGCAAGGCCCGGGTGCACCCTAGGCTCTTCTTGGTAGACAGGTTCTTCAGCCAACCTCCTATGACTGGCGGGCAGCGTGGTGAGCACAGTGTCCAACACAGGTTATGTTTCTACTGGTAAATACAAATCGGGCACGAAAATCCGAACTTTATCTGGTTCGAGAGACAACGACACACTCAGCTATATTAACAATCCTGAGGGAATCCCGAATACATTCCAGATGCCCTACGATTTAATTTCAACACCCTAATCAAAACGCGTTTACATTGCGAGGGCTTTCGTCTGTCAGTTGTCAAAACTGCCAGATTGACAGCTAACGTCAAATTAAAAATGACCGTTCAGAAACCATCGATCGAATATCGATTTGGAATCGAACACACGTTGTAGTAATTGTCTGTCCCTTCTGTAACTTATACTGTACTGTAATAATGTATATCGATAAAACTAAAAACCTGGGTGTCATCTTTGATAATCAATTGTCCCGGTCAATGCACGTTAGTTTACGCAACCTTTTACTCGTATATTTCGTATATATTTATTGCACATAAAACAACATAAGATATAATAAACAGAAAGGACATCTACAAAGGCATGCTTATCTCTAAATAGAGATCTCTTCCAGCAAACCCAAGGTTGATAAGAATAATTTAATATACAGGATAGACCTATGTTCTCTGATAAGATACATACATATATTACTTCACTATTGTATACTCAATACAAGCCATATGGGCTTAGGAGGCGACGATCCACAACCAATATTTGTTGTCGAACATCTATCCGCCGCTAACAAAGCACTACACGCCGCTGCTAGAAAACAGGGGAAACTACTGGCTTACAAGTTTGTGTGGACACGCGGTGGCAAGGTCTACATGAGACGTCTCAGCGAAGCCGATCGAGTACTTGTGCGAAGTTTGGAGCATCTCAGCACCTTAAAATAATTATATACAGAGGTTTTAAGTACCACAAGCATAATACTTTATATTAATCAATCACATTCGATTTGTGTAAAAGTAAGATAAATATTTACTATCAAAATGTCCGCGGCCTAAATACTAAAACTATAGATTTTTATAATAATATGCTGAACTTTGATCATGATGTAATAGTACTAGGGGAAACTTGGTTAAATGACGGTATTTTCGACTCAGAGCTTTTTGATGATCGATACATAGTTTACAGGCGTGATCGCTCTTCGACAACATTCAGCAATTTTAGTACGGGCGGGGGTGTTCTGATTGCTGTCTCAAAGCGCCTATCAAGTCAGAGAAATGTTGCTCTTGAAGGCCCCGGGGAAGACCTTTGGGTTAGCATAGATGTCAAGTTAGGCAAAAATTGGGGAAAGTTACACCTCTGTGCAGTTTACTTGCGTTACACAAATGATACTAAAGATAAACAGCATAACCTCGATACTTTCCTGCAGAATGCTCAGAAAACTTTAGATCAAGCCAATAAAGTAATAATAATTGGCGACTTCAACCTGCGAGATATAACTTGGATGAAAAATACTCCACTCTCTCACACTACTCCTGAAGCCCCTAGCAATACCCTAAACAATACCCTTCTGGATTTTCTAACCCTTAATAGCTTAAAACAATACAACCATGTTTTGAACTTTCAATCGAAAGTTTTGGATCTGGTTCTGGGAAATGTACCCATTAACTGTTTGGCACAAAGTACGGACTTAATTAGCATCCTTGACCCCTATCACCCACCCCTGGACTTTCAGGTGTCTTTGGAAGGAACCAGTCTCCTACGGGAGATTCCAGCGCCCCGACCTAACTTCTATAAGGCAGATTACGACCTTATTGTGGACCATCTAAACAAAATTGATTGGCTTGACTCATTCAGATACTGCGCCTCAGTCAACGATATGGTACACGTGTTTTACACTGCAGTTCGTGACCTAATAAAGAAACATGTCCCCCTAACAAAAAACACCCGTAAAAGATTCCCTGCGTGGTACTCAAACCATCTTATCCGCATGTTAAAGGAAAAGTTTAAGCTACATATAAAGTTTAAGAAATATGGCAATCCTTTGGATCTTTTCGAATTTGAGCTATTACGCAGCAGTTGCTCAAAACTACAACGACACTCGTACTGCAAATACATTACCCGTCTAGAAGCATCTATTAAAATTAACCCAAAAGTATTTTGGTCATTTCTAAAAGCAAAAAGGGGAGGCTCGAGTGGCTATCCCTCCCAGATGCAACTAGGGGATATCAACGTAAGTGACATAAACAGCATATGTAATCTCTTCGCTAAGAACTTCTCCAGTGTATATAAGAAAGACAGCCAGACGACTTCAACATCCACAACTAATTTTGACACTACAAACTCAGCTCATTTTCTTAACAACCTTAGTTTCTCTGATACGGAGGTACTCCGAGCCCTAAAAGGACTTGATCCTTATAAAGGAGCAGGCTCGGACGGTATACCTTCTGTTTTCATCTCTAAAACAGCAACCGCACTTGCCATCCCCCTTCGTCATATTTATAATCGCTCATTAACAGATGGCGTATTTCCACAAGATTGGAAGGACGCATTGGTAGTTCCGATATTCAAGTCTGGTCAGAAAAATCTTGTATCGGATTACAGACCCATATCTATCCTCGCCGTCATGGGTAAAGTCTTCGAAAAACTCGTTTGTAAACATCTTACTTGGTTCCTAAAGCCGTACATAATACCAAACCAGCATGGCTTTATGACGTCACGTTCAACGGCTACGAACTTGGTTTCCTATCAAACAGATATTTGCCACACAGTGGACCGCCGTATCCCCACGGATGTAATCTATACTGATTTTAGTAAGGCATTCGACAGAGTTAATCACAGGCTACTAATCGGCAAACTGTCAGCGCTTGGCATCGGCGGCAGCCTTATCAAATGGCTACAGTCGTATCTAGAGGGCAGAAAGTGCAGAGTGGCAATTTGCGGGCATACCAGCACTGCATTTCAGGCTCACTCGGGAGTCCCTCAGGGCTCTCATCTGGGTCCAATCATGTTTAATGCTTTTGTCAACGACATAGGTAGCTGCTTCAGGCACTCACAATTTCATTTGTTTGCTGACGACCTTAAGATGACCAGGCCTATTAGCTCACTAAAGGATTCGAACCTTTTACAGGACGACCTCGTTAAACTGAGCGAATGGTGCGTCAATAATGACATGTCACTAAACGCTGAAAAGTGTTATTGTGTCCACTTTACTCGAAACAACATCGCCAACCACCGAACATATCACATCGGGGATGATGAACTAAAAAACCTTGATTCTATCCGTGATCTGGGCGTATTGCTGGATAGTCGGCTAAAATTTGATAAACACATTGCGAAAATTACATCTAAAAGCCTAAAAACACTAGGGTTTGTCATTCGCAACAGCAAGAATTTCAGGGAACCTTCTACAAAGATCAGTTTATTCAACACACTGGTACGCTCACAGCTTGAGTACTGTAGCGTGGTCTGGAACCCGCAATACAATATTTACTCCAACAGGATAGAAAGCGTACAGAAAAGATTTCTTTACCACTTAGCCTATGGCGACAACAAAGCGAAGAGGCTACCCAGTTATGACTCGCGCTTGAATTACTATAATATTGACACACTGGCAGCACGTAGAAAAAAACTTGACTTAATCTTTCTACACAAACTGGTCAACGGAATTCTCGACTGTCCGGATCTATTGACTAAAATATCATTCTGCACACCAAAGAAACTCCCTCGGTCGAACTACAGACTTTTTTTCACGCCTTCGGTTAAAACCAATCTAGGTTCCAACGCGCCGCTGCATAGACTATGCAAGCTATACAATGATCTCAGGGCCAAAGAATGTGAACCAGAAGCTGAGATGGATATTTTCGCGCGCCTTAACAGCTTCAAAGCATGTATCAGCAAAATCAATCTGGAGTAGATCGTCACTGCTATAGTTTTAAAAGGGTCACTTTTATTATAAATTTTAACTGATATAATTTGCCATAATTTTATTTTAATTTTAATTTTATTTTAATTTTATTTTATTGAAATGTTATTGTATAATTTGTCTATGGCTATTGATATTATGTGCCTTAGAGTCCCGTAATTATAGTTTTTTTTTTTTTTAATTATCCATATGTATAGTCGCAATGCATGCTGTGGTCTTTTTTAATTAAGAAAGCGCAAATCTTATGTCATAATTAAGGAATTTTAAATGGTTTTTTAGCGTATTTCTTGTAAAAGACTCTATTAAATAAATAAATAAATAAATAAATAAATAAATAAATTGAACTAACTGCTAGATACACTACATACACAAGTACATAAATATTATATAAAAATATAAATACACCTAAATAAACTAATACATACAAAGTTCAAATCTAGGATAGAGAAAGATAATGCTCCTTCAAACGATTCTTAAAGACGGGCAGAGATGGACTATCTCTGATAGTGCAGGGAAGCGAGTTCCAGAGAGTGATCGCCCGCAATCGAAAACAGTGCTTGTATGCGACGGTGTTGTGATGAAGTATAGAGAGCAGAGAAGCCGTGTGAGTTCTACGTGGACGAGCCGAAGGGAGAAATTGAAAAAGCTCACGGAGAAAGCTAGGGTATCGAGGGTTGGTTAAGATGTTGAATAGAAGAGTGAGGATGTGTGTGTCCCGAAGAAGACGGATCGGCAGCCATTTTAACTCTTTGCGATACTGCGAGACGTGGTCAAACTTGCGCAGTCCGAAGATAAACCGAATCCCGAGATTTTGAAGTCGCTCGAGTCTGTTCAGTTGCTCTTTGTTGGCGCTATCCCAACAAACATCGGCATAATCGATCAAGGGGAGAAGAAGAGATTGAGCAAAAGTAATTTTTGTTTGATGGGGCAGAAAGTTCTGAAGCCGTCTTAGTGAGTGAAAGGTGGCAAAGACGCGCGTACTGACCTCGCTGATATGGTTAGTCCAGGAGAGTTGTCTATCAAACATGACACCCAGGTTTTTGGCCTTTTCACTGTAGGCGATTAGAGTACCGTCATAGGTAACCGGCGGTATGGGCAATTGTTTTAATACGTTTAAAGAGTGTCTAGTACCTATAATAATCGCCTGGGACTTACTGGGGTTTACCAGCAATCCGTATGACAAAGCCCAGGTTCTGATCACATCACTAAAGAGGAAATGACGATAAATCTGAAGATCATCAGCATAGAGATGATATGGGGAGGAGATAACATCGGAGATGGATTTGATGAAGACAGAGAATAAGAGAGGGGAAAGAATACCACCCTGAGGAACTCCCGCCAAAAGATCGCACCACTCGGTAAAGGTCTACTCAGACCTTATGCGCTGCTGGCGATCTCTAAGATAAGAGTCAAACCAGCAGGCCGAGCGAGACGAGACATTGTCAATTGTAAGACGGGCTGGTTTCCGCAACTCGACGACGAAAGCGCCTATTTTGCGCGTGAGGCGAGACATTAAGGGACCTTAATATTTGAGTGAGAATGTCAAAATTAACACAGTTGAAGGCACTACTGAAGTCAAGCAATGCTAGCACAGAAAGCTGTTTGTTATCCATAGCGAACTGGATATCATCCGTGACCTTTAACAAAGCCGTTGCGGTGCTGTGACCTGACCTGAAGCCGGATTGGAAGCGGTTGATCAAATTATTTCTGGATAGATAGGAAGATATCTGGGTATGGACAACGGATTCAAGAACTTTGGAAAGGAGCGGTAGGATGGAGATGGGACGAAACTCTTTGAAGGAGGAAGGATTGGATGTTTTAGGCAAAGGGATGACATGTGTCTTCTTCCATACTTTGGGAAAGGAACACTCTGATGAAGAATAGTTAATTAAATGAGTGATTGCAGGAAGCAGCTCGTCGAGCACGCTCCTGATCATTCGAGGACAAATGTTGTCATCTCCAACAGCTTTAGAAGAAATTGCCAGCATCGACTCCAACCGGGCTGAACTCGAAAGGAGTAGTAGTAGCAGCAGGTCTTAACCGGAGGCTACGCAGGGTGGCTTCCTTGACGATAAAGTCCATCACGATAGGGGGGGGCAGAGAAGAATCTATTGAGACCATTGAGATCGACATTACTGACTGGCAGATCCCGGGACTTACCGACGCCAAGAGTACGTAGAAACTTCCACACCTGAGCAGGAGTGTAGTTCTCGATGCACTCGTATATGTGGCGGCGCTTAGCGTCACGACACATACGGTTGCATCGATTACGGAGAGATTTGAATGTGTGAAAGTTCTCGTTAGTTGGGTCTTTCTTGTAGCGGCATTTAGCTCGGTTCCTCTTGGTCATTAGGCGTTTGATAACATCGTTTAGCCAAGGTGCGGGCAGGTGCTTCACCCTAACTCTCTTGATCGGAGCGTGTCTGTGAAAGAGCCCCAAGATAATTGTGTTGAAGTTGTTGACTTTGTCATCAACGGTCTCGCTAGAGATGACGGGGGACCAATCAATAGAGGAGGCATCAGCTTTAAGAGAGTCAAGATCCAATTTTTTAAAGCTGCGAATATCTAAGAATGTAGCTCTACTCTTGGGAGATATTATCTTGTATGATAGAAATATCAGATCATGGTAAGAGAAAGGGGTATTGATTTGACCGTGAGCAGCTACCTTGTCAGGATCGGATGTTATAATCAGATCAAGGAGGGAGGGTGTACAATGAGGTTGAAAGTGAGTAGCATCGAGGGGAAGAATATGCATATTCAAGGAGTCAACAATCGACTGGAGTTTATCAGAGCGGCAGTTATTTTTGTGAAGACAGGTGTTAAAATCACCAAGAATAAGAGTATCGCTATACAGTGGGGTCAATTCATTCAAAAGGGATTCGAACGACTCAAAGTAGTCTATACGAAGAGAACGGCTGTAGAAAACACCTAGAAGAACCTTATTATGGTAAAGACAGATTTCCAAGAAAAGATACTCCGCAGATTCGGAGTATTGACTCGGAGAAGCACTGACTACTTTGCACGGGATATCCGAGCGCAGGTAGACAGCAACCCCTCCGTCAGCCTTCCCAACTCTGTCATTCCTATACAGCCTGTATCCTGGAATACAGTACATAGAAGAGGGCAGGCTAGGCTTAAGGAATGATTCCGACACAAGAATGCCGTCTATACATTGCTGATTAAAAGTGTCTACAAGGTCAGAATAACTCGAGTGTATACTCTGGGCATTAATGTGAACTAAATTCAAATTTTTCCCCAGACCATTCCCAAAAACATTTTTCAGTTTGATTGAAAGATATTCCGCTAAAGATGAGTTTCATTGTCACTCTCTGCACTTTCAAAGTCATCTTTGGAGGAGCACGAGAAGAAGTTATCTGCAATATGTAGTGATCTATCCATATTATTATATAATATAAATAAAAAAAAATAAATAAATAAACTACCTACGTAGATTCATTCCCTCAGGAGACTTCAGAATTTTCTTCCTCGCTAGACTAAAATAACTCTCGCTCAGTCCCTTCTTCTCCCCCTCATTGATTATGCTGATGTTTGCTAGGTCAGGGCAAATGAAGAACAACTGAACAATTCGGCTTCAACGGGACTCTCATATCCTGTGTTTCCTTTATAATATTTTGTGGAAACCTCGTTACCCTAACTTCCTACGCGATCGCTTCGAATTTCTTTCTTCCACCAGGCCTCGGAGAAGTCATAAGGCATCTACGCTCAAAGCTCCAGATCGCTCCACTGCAGCTTACGAGCACGGGTTCAGAATCCGAGCCATATGACTGTGGAACGAGCTTCCCTGCACTATCAGGGCAGTCGATCTCGAAATATATTTAAAAACCGGCTAAAGAAGCACTATCTCTCCCTTTCCAGTTTATTATACCGTTTAATCATATTGTTACGTTGCATTTAAGTAATTCTGTATGCAGTCTATTTTTAGTAATTAGAGTTGTCGTTATAATATTGTTTGTAGTATATATTATTCGTAGTATTTATAGAGTTTTTTGTACGCGCATGTCTTCTCCCGCTCAACCTACCATCTAGGTAAAATGGTAAATTGCTGGAATAAATCCCTTTTGAGAGATAAGCTCGCCTTTGTATTTTCTCTTATAAGTTATCTGTATCACTGTTTTGTGTAGCGCAATAAATTACAATATCATTGCCTCCTTACATCCTGATTGTGTGGCAGCATGTCTGTGCAGCTTCTTTTCATAAAAGTTGATGAAAGAAGTTATGTGGGAATTTGGATGAAGACCACGCTTTATCAGGAAAGCATCACTTTGCCCATAATTCACAACAAAAAAAATAAATGGTTTGTTTTATATTCAATGTACTTTTATACCACAGGAAACATAACAATTTGCAAATATCTGCTGGGCATACATATCTCAAATCGCAGACTCTATCTCAATCTCGTACAATGCGTCCCAGAGCTATGAGCGCCCCATCTATCCATCTGCCAAGGTATCATAGTCAGGCCACCTGTAGTAGCTAACCTAACTACATTCAGCTAGACATTCCTTACTCCTGGCTTTGAAAAATTATATAGTATGATGCTAACTCTAGCTGGCCTATACGAAGGATAAGAAACCCGGTCACGTGCAAGTAGGACGTCGGACCTGCACACGAAGAGTTCCATACCATTATACTCAGAAAAACGTCTTTTGTATGAGTATACCTTTTTAATTTGTATTTTGGTTGTATTTTTCACGTAATTCATGTAATTTTCACAGAGTTTGTATTTCTATTGCCGCTATAACAAAATATGAACTACTAGCTGATGCCCGAAGCTTCATTTGCGTGTTCCTAGGAACTATCATTAACCGAGATAACGTTACCCTCCTCCTGGTGCAGTCGGTTAAAAAGTATACTATAAGTTAATATAGCTCATAAAATACCTCTTTGCTAAATTTCATTTAAATACGTTCAGCCGTTTTAGCGTGATTGAGGCACAAACACACAAACATTTAAACATCCAAACATCGCTACTTTCTCATTTATAATATTAGTAAGACTATAAGTAGGACTAAATTCAAGGCCGTACATCAAAACATTGAAAAACTCAGGTTAACGAAACTCTTTGCTCATTGAAACCGGAAATGGATAGAAATTGAGTAACTTATTTACAGAAATAAATCAAATATGATAAAAAGGTATCATTATTTACTATAATTCGAGTGAGTTATTATTATTCGTATAATGACAAATAACTAAGCAAAAAACTCAATACTCAATAAATAAAGATCTTTTCCGAAGCAAAAAAAACAAAGTGGCTAAAGAAAAAGGCCCTACAAATAGTCTCCATATGGTTACTAATTTTAATTCTATATTTCAATATATTTTGTTATAGCGGCAATAGAAATACAACCTCCGTGAAAATTCAGCTCTCTACCTATTTCGGTTGATCCGGTAGAGCCCGGTGACAGACGGACAGACGGACAGCGGAGGCTTAGTATTAGGGTCCCGTATGGCACCCTTTGGTTAAGGAACCCTAAAAATAAACTTAACGTACGTACAACAAAGCAGCAGTGAGTAACGATGGAGACCACGTGAAAAAACAAAACAGAATAAAACAAGTGAAGAGTAATAGCTGCCATTGGACATTTCCGCCATTTTGTTTTTCTGCTCGCGGGTTTGGTGTGGACACAGTAAAAGAGTACATTCCTCACGAGTTCGCAAAGGTTTATATTTACGAACCGAGAGGTTTACTTTAGTTTACTAGCGAGGTCCGTAAAAATCCTTTTCGATCGAGTTAGGAATCTAATTTTTTCGCCTGAGAACGAAAAATCAAGCAGCGAAGGTGCTATTTTTAGCTCACAAGTCAGAAAATAATATTTATTGCATTATTTTAAGTGTCAACACCGCTCCGTTACCCCGTTAGGCATGTTTCACTATCTCCATAGAAGAGTCCCCCGCCCCTGGTACTGCGTCTGCCTCAGTCACGTTTTTGAGAAAATACGATGGGAACGGATTATTCACTACAGGTAATACCGTTGATCATTACGTGTAACATCCATATAATAACGCGGGTGATCGGTTTTTCGTTTTATCGGATATTTCCCTCGAAGGATCTTCCGCAACTGACGTCGTTCCGCTGAATGTGGCCTGGAGCACAATAGGTAGAGTTGAAAATGAGTATTTATACATATTGTTGGGTATGATGATTTACGTTGCCGCCGTGGCGACCAGTGAACCAAGTGTATTTTTGAAAATTAAGGGCGCTTTCCCTTTAGATGCTTGTTTTTCACCCGACTGCTGTGTTATGTATTTGACCTGTAAATAGAAGTGTGTATGTTTGTATAGGTATATATGTATGTGGGGTCTAACTACTTAACGGCTCAACCAACTTTGATAAATGATACGTCATTAATTTCGTCTTGATGGCGCAAGTTATATGTTAGGGCTAAAGCTAGGTGTGAAACTAAACTTAAGTTTAGTCGGCTAGTCTTAAGATTAAATTCGAGCCTCGGCTAATGTCCGAAGTTATGTTGGTTAGTTAGTTTAGTTAGTTAGACTGCACATTAGCCGATGCGTTTCGGTTAATGTTGGACATTAGTTAGCTAATGTTGAAAATGAAGTATTCGTGCGACTGCGGGGAGCGGGGCGGGGTAATTTTATTCAGATGAGAAAGTTATTTCTAATATCAGGGAAAACACTGCGGTGGCTTAGGTGAAGGATAAAGGGGATTTAGCGAAGCGAAGCCCCCTTTATCTTCGTGTTAGGTTGAACATGTAAGAACAACAAAAGGTATAATTTATAATAATATAATTAATAATTAATATAATAAAGGTTGTTTCTTTGTAATAATTAACGTAATATGCATAGTTAGGTACTCACTCATGTAACATTCATAAAAATGTAGGTATTAATAATATTGTATTTTATCTGGTTTCGTGTTTCCAGTTAGGTATGTCTGCATTCATAGGAATCAATTTGTTATTATACTCTGTTGTCAATTAGTGAAAACTTGTAATTGTAAAATCCTCCAAGCCAACCTCCAACACAGCCAAACTGCAACGGCCCAGTTAAGACGCTGGTTGGGGGCAAACAGCACTGCCGTGGCTCTGATCCAGGAGCCGTGGATCAACCGCGGTAGCATTCGAGGGCTCGCCAATTTGAGAGGTAAGCTTTTCGGTACAACTGATCACGATAACCCTAGAACGTGCATCATAACTACTAACAACATCCCAGCACAGCCATTAACAGAGTTCTGTTCCAGGGACCTGTGTGCCATAAGGCTGCAACTGCCCGACACAGCTAGGTGCCGCGAGCTCGTGGTGGCCTCCGCCTACATGCCTGCGGAGGACAACCCGCCTCCACACGACCTGTGCCGGCTGGTGGACCACTGCGAGAAGTCGGGCCTCCAGCTCATCGTTGGGGCCGACTCGAACGCGCATCACCCACTGTGGGGCATGCCAGATATGAACAGCAGAGGTAAGACACTTGTTGAATACCTATTTACTACAAACCTCAATGTGCTTAACATAGGTTCTGAACCAACTTTTGTTACCAAGCGGAGCAGAACTATCGTTGATATTACCCTGGCAACGGCGGACATATCCGACGACGTTGGGGGCTGGCATGTGTCCAACGAGGCGTCATGCTCTGATCATCGATGGATACGCTTCGAGATCAACGCAGCGTTCTCCCCAACTGTCCCTAAGAGAAACCCACGCAAGACTGACAGAACCAGGTACAGAGCTATCCTAGGTGAAAGACTTGCTTGGGCTGAGACTCTACCAGATCCGGAGGGACCCGAACAAATCGAACAACAGGTAACAGATTTTACAAATACTTCAATAGACTGCTACCATTCAACTTGCCCGCTTAGCACACCAGCGCCTACCAACATCAAGGGGCAGCCTTGGTGGGGTCCTGATCTAGATAGGATGCGTGCTAAGATCAGAAGACTGCTAAACAGGGCGATGAACACCAGTGCTGATGAGGATTGGGACAACTATAAAGATGCCAAATCCAAGTACAAGAAACGACTACGGTTCAAAAGCAGCAACTCATGGAGGAAATTCTGCAGCGACATTGAAACCGTTGATCAAGCAAATCGGGTAAGGCAAATACTAGCTCAACAAGGCAACTCCAGGCTAGGGTCGCTTAAAAAACCCGATGGAACATATACCTCTTCCACCACAGAAACACACAGTCTCTTGTTGGAAACTCACTTTCCCGGAAGTAGAACTATTCAAGAGATTGTGTGGCCGGAAGAGGTTCACCATGAAGCTGTCGACCACTTAGACATAACTAATAATATTATCACTGCTGACAAGGTAAGATGGGCCATTAATAGCTTTAAACCTTTTAAATCAGCAGGACCAGATGGAATCTTCCCAGCACTTCTACAGTGGGGTGGGGAACCCGTCATCAATATAATGGTCCGAATCATGAAAGCATGTCTTAGATTCGGATACGTTCCCAAAAGGTGGAGAGTAGTAAACGTAATTTTCATACCGAAGCCAGGAAGGAGCGACTACGCTAACGCTAAATCTTTCAGGCCGATTAGTCTCACCTCGTTCTTGCTTAAAACTCTCGAACGTTTGTGCGAGAGACACCTGAGAGATGGAGCGTTAAAACATATACCCTTACACAAGAATCAGCATGCATATAGTTTGGGTAAGTCTACTGAATCGGCTCTCCATGCAGTTGTATCCACAATTGAAGAGGCGATTCAAAACAAATGCATCTGTCTTGGAACTTTTATTGATATAGAAGGTGCCTTTGACAAGACGCAGTATAGCAGTATAAGTGCATCTCTAACAAGGCATGGGGTGTCAACAGCTGTAAACAACTGGGTCACAAACATGCTTAACAAACGTATCGTGCGTCTAGCTGGAGAGTCCCTATCGGCGGAGGTAGTACGGGGATGCCCGCAGGGAGGAGTGCTCTCCCCGCTTCTGTGGAATCTGGTCATTAACGACCTGATTACCAAGCTTAACGCAAATGGATACTACACCGTAGGATATGCCGACGATTTGGTAATCCTCATCACAGGTAAATTTGCGAGCACAGTGTGCAACCTTAAACAAACAGCTCTTCGCATCGTGGAGCGCTGGTGTTTAGAATATGACCTGGCGGTTAACCCAACAAAAACGGTAATGGTCATGTTCACTAACAATAGGGCTCTTGGTAGGTATACCCTACCTAAGCTCTTTGGAACGGAACTCCAGCTAGCAACTGAGGTGAAGTACCTGGGCATAACCTTGGACAGCAAGCTCAACTGGAGTAGCCACATCGACAACAAACTAAAGAAGGCGAGTATTGCTTTCTGGCAGTGTCGGAGAATGGTGGGGAAAAAGTGGGGACTTTCTCCCAACATCATTCTTTGGCTGTACGTAACGGTGATCCGTCCTCTTGTCTGCTACGGAGCTGTGGTGTGGTGGACCAGGACCAAACTAACCACAATGGTAAGCAAACTCCAAAGCTTCCAAAGGCTGGCCTGCATGGCTATCACAGGTAGTATGAGAACTACTCCAACAGCAGCAATGGAGGCCATGCTGTGTCTTCCGCCACTCCAGCTATATATTAAGCAGGAGGCCGCGTCATCTGCGGTGAGACTCAACACCTTAGGACTTTGGAGGAAAAACAGGACCTCACACACCGCCATCCTAGGGGAAGTTTACAAAAAATTTCCCATCTCTATGGCTTGCAGTGACAGAATCCCTAAACAATTTGTTTTTGACAAAAAATACAATATACAGTTACATGAAGACCATCGGGTTGAGGGGCTCGACGTTAAAGAGCTCAGAATTTTTACCGATGGTTCAAAAACTGAAGCAGGCACTGGTTCAGGCACCTTCTCGGAGGACCTAAACATCAAGATGGCCATTCCACTGGGTGCCCATAATACTGTCTTTCAAGCTGAATGCATGGGCATCATCTCGGCCGCTAATGCCATAGCATCGAGAAAGGTAAGAGATTCCTCCATTCGAATCCTCTCGGATAGCATGGCCGTCCTACAAGCCCTAAATAGCAACACTATTAACTCAGGGCTAATCTACGAGTGTCACAAACGACTAATGGAGGTATGTCAACACAACCGCGTAATCCTTCAATGGACAAAAGGACACAGCGGATCAAGAGGTAACGATGCAGCGGATGAGCTGGCGCGTAAAGGATCTAGCTTGACAGCGTATGGTCCCGAACCTATCATCCCTCTTCCCTTCAAGATGGTACGCTCATTTCTGAGAGAGTCGACCAGGAATGATCATGCCACTCTTTGGACAAACCATGAGGAGTGCAGGCAGGCTAAGCTGGCCTTGCCGTCCCCTAGCGCTAGGCTGGCTAAGACCTTGCTTCGACTTAGCAGGCCGCGCATGCGACTGGTAACTGCAGCACTTACTGGCCATGGTTTCTTTAACAAACATCTATATGTCCTAGGTGTTACCGACAGCCCCCTTTGCAGAGCCTGCTTGGAGGCAGAAGAAACGGCTGCTCACGTCCTCATGGAGTGCACAGGAGTAGCGGACTACAGGGCTAAACACCTCGGTCAATCGAGGGACCTTCCAGGGATAGTCGGTAACGTAAAGGGCCTACTGGCGTTCCTGGAGGAGTTGGGTTGGCTCGAATGATTCGCATTCCCACCCACACGCAAAATAGGCGCTTTCGTCGTCGAGTTGCGGAAACCAGCCCGTCTTACAATTGACAATTGAAAACTTGTAATTGGCTATCAACTGTACATTTTTAGTGTTAAACTGTAAAATTTTAGCTGTAAGTTTTCCATACAAGAAAAATAAAATAATAAGACGAACATAAGTATTTTTGGTGAAGGTTAAAGGGGGCTTCGCTTCGCTCAACCACTTTATCCTTCACCTAAGCTACCGCAGTGTTTACGGCTACCGAATCATTATCATCACTTATTCCAAATTAAGACGGTAATTTTTAAACATTAGCCTAGGTATACTGAAAAATAAACTTAAGTTTAGTCGGCTAATGTCAACCATATTTTCTCACCCATCTTTAGCCTCAACAGCGTCGAGGCTAAACTGCAGTTTAGCCGACTAATGTTGATTTCATTTATCGCTATGAACATTATTTCGGACATTAGCCGAGGCTCGAAATTAATCTTAACACTAGCCGGCTAAACTTAAGTTTAGTTTCACACCTAGCTTTAGCCGTAACATATGCATAAACATTTACATACAGGTACATACGTTGCTCCTGGCCCTACACTAGGATTCCCTGTGTCGTGGGAACCAGAAACAGCGACGTCATACACATATAAATATCTAAGACCTGAGGATTTTCTTTTTCTTTATCCTCAGCCAGGGATCGAACCCGGGACCTGTCGCATGACAGGCAGAGCCACATCCTCAGCGCCACGGAGGTCGTCGCACAGGATACATAAAATTATCTAGTAGCTTTGTGAGCTTAAGACCTCGCAAGTGACACAAGAAATTTGATTTTTTAATCATTAAATTTTATCGGAACACCCCTTGAAGTGTATCGGATGAAAAAGTGTATGAAAAATTATGAAACCTTTTTTCTTCAAAAACCGTGTACAAACTTATGAATGCACCTTGTTACGTGCATGGAGTAAGAACGTAACCCCATCAATAGCTTTGTAAACTACATTTGCGATTAAAACTCCAACCTGTTGATTTTAAACTAAAATTATACAGCCTATGTCAATCTGAGAGTCTCCACAAATTCATCGTCACCTAATTTGTTGAAATCTGTTGAGCTGTGTAGTGTTATGCTACTTACATGTCATTTTCCTGGATGTGCAGCTGGATACTTGGTGAGCTGTACAGTCTGATATTTGGTATCACCTTTATTTTCACAGGACCCTGTAACGTTTTAAACCATAAGAACACATTAACAAATCATTTTCGTTTTGTATTTTCACACTATCAGCACTTCTAAATCGATAGCGAAGGGGTGACCTTGTATTTGGCTTTCTCCGAAACTCTGCAATCTCGGGCTTCGTGCGCGCTGGTGCGCTACCTTTTTATATTCATTGTTACTTCATTTACTTCATGGTTTTCTTGTTGTTTACCGTATTACGAGCCTGAAACTAAACTTTGACATTTGTTGATGTCGTTGTTTATCTGGTTGTCATGGCAATGTCCATTCAAACTCGTTAGCGGTCTGATATGTTTGCTTCAATACTTTTACAAAAATACTTTTTCTCTCTTGGCCACTCACAAAAATTACGTTTAATTTAAATAATTTTTAGAACTCTCCAAAAAGGGTATAAAAGCGGAACATTTCTGAAATTCTGGGGTCTCACGTCAGCTTCTGAACTAGAAGAACCACCTAAAGGCCTTATCCCGGGGTCGCACTACCCCGGGATCCTGCAAGCCGTTCCTACAAACACGATCCTGCGAGCCGTTCCTACAAACGGGATATTGCGAGCCGTTCCTACAACGTGATCCTGCGAGCCGATCCTACAACGGGATCCTGCGAACCGTAACTACAAGTACGCCCGCTACCGTTCCTACAATGACGATTTCAACAACATCTACAACAACAAATACACCTGCATCCTGGTCATTAACCCCACCGGTCTCCTACTCTCCGTGTCCTCCGCTTCCTTTTTTTTACTTAACCTGTGTTTTATAAAAAACCTGTTCTCATCTCATCCATCCTCATCTTCGTATCATTTTTTTATCGTCTTCACTGTAAATAACTAATAAACTGTTACTACTAAATTTTATCCTGGTTGTTTTCTGTTAGGTTCTGGTTAGGTTCGTATAGCATAACACTACAGCTGTTTAGGTTGCAGCGGCTTTTTTTTTTACAAAAAAAACAAATACTTAATTATCAATCCTGCTCACCAAAGTTTATGAGAATCGTTTAAGACATGAGAACTGTAGAGGAGAACAGCGGGATAGAAATCCAGACACATGAAAGCATTTTTGCCCGAGCTGAAACGGGGTCGCTTCGTCGCTCGGTCAAAAATGGCGGTTAAAAAACTAGCTTTGAATAATTCTTACTAAATTATAAAAGTATTTACAACTATTTCGTAATTTTGTACCAAATAGCAGGTTTTTTTATACCTAAACACATTGATCTAGCCCCAAACTAGGAGTCCCTGTAACTTGGGTACTAAACAACGATACACATACTTTTAAAGATAAATATTATACTTAGATAGACAAACAACCATGACTAGGGTACAAACATCCGTTCTCATCAAACAAATATTTTCCCCCACCGGGACTCGAACCCGGGACCCTTGGCTTCGTAAGCAGGGTCACTGCCGACTCGGCCAATCGGGTCGTCAATCCAAATCAAATTAAATGACATAGTTAAAAAAAACTACTTAAATTAAATTTAAATGTAACCTTTTTTTTTTTCGTTTATTCAAAATCATAAATTTACAATTTAATTAAGTTTTTCCACTCTCAAAGACCTTCTGGTCTATCTGGAGTGGTGAGATCGTTCTTAGTGTAGTAAAGTTTTAGTTTAAACAAATATTTCTTATTTTCTATGTAACTATTTATAAGGCTTTTGGGTAAGTCATTACTAATATCTGGCAGCATGTACTCCCAAGTCCGCATACCGTATACATTATTATACTTAGGTAGTCTATATGTTTTATAGTAAGATAAGTTTCTCATATCAGCTAGTCTGTTCTGAGTCTGTAAGTATTTTAATTTATTATATTCTTCATTTAGGATGGCAAATTTTGTTTTGTTGAAGACATTCATTATGTTACAATGGTTGAATAAGCCAGTATAATTTATTTAATTTTTAAATTTTTCTTTAATTTTTTTTGTTACCATGAGTTTTAGTAGGATAGTTTGTAATTTTTGAATGCCCTCAACATGAGATTTGTAGGTTCTGCCATAACTACCTAGGCCATACCCGATGACAGAGTCAGCTAGTGCCATGTATAATAGTCTCAGAGTTTTGTGCGGTAGTTTATATCTGAGTATGTGAAATTGACTTATTATAGATCTTAGTTTATTGCAAACATGATGTATGTGTGGACTCCAGCTGAGCCTGTCATCTATGATAAGGCCCAGGTACCTATGCGTTTTAACTAAGTCTAAGTGTGCACATTTACATTGTATATGATTTTGGTGGAAGCCATGGTGTCCGTGAGCCATGATGCTGGTTGTGATTGTTGTTTTATTATGTGATGAACGTATATGCATTAGTTTGGTTTTTTGTGAGTTAATTACTAAACCAACATCATGTGCCCATTTACACAACAAGTCATAGCTCGTTTGCATACAGTGTTCGGCTTGTTTTATATCGTGGTTAGCTACTAATATGCATGTATCATCGGCAAATTGGTATACTGAGCACTCATTCAACATATTGCACATGTCGTTAACATATAGAAGGTACTCCAAGGGCGCAATAATGGAACCCTGGGCAGTACCCTCCTCTGTTTTGTATAAATCGCTAAATGTGTTTTTAATTTTTACTGTTGTAAATCTGTCATGATGATAATTTTGAAAAAAGTTTAAAAGAGGGCCCTGTATACCATTTTGTTCTAATTTTGTAAATAATGTATGGAAGCTTAAAGTATCAAATGCTTTGCTAAAATCTATGAATAAATACATGTTTTTTTTTGTTCAGGTTGTAATTAATTTCGTTAGTGAATTTACATAGAAGTTGCGGTGCACTCTTATTTTTTTGAATACCAAACTGTTTTTCGTTTATAATATTGTGATTTAGTATGAATTTGTTAATTTCATCACCAAAGTACCTTTCTATTATTTTATCGATAGATGATAGTATTGTAATTGGCCCATAATTATTTGTTTGTGAATGATTACCGTTTTTATATATGGGTCTAGTGATTCCTATTTTTATTTTGTCCGGATAGATTTTATTAATAATGCATCGATTAATTAAGTGAGTCATTACAGGGACAAAATCTTTACTTATATATTTTATGTCTGTTACTCGGATCCCGTCATATCCCGGACTTTTATTGTCATTTAAATGTTTAATTATTTGTTCAACTACTCTTTCAGAAGCTTTGTTTATTTTCATACATTGATCTGGAATTGATTCGTACGAGGATTTGTTGAGCAATGGAATATTACAATTTAAGCAAATATTTTTAACATTTGATCTGAATCCTTCCGCAAAATCATTAGTTAATTGTTTGATACCAGTTTTGAAGGCTTTCACTATACTATCATCTATTGATTTTACAATTTTTCCTGTAAGGTTATTTATGACATCCCATATTTTCTTACTATTTTTGAAGTTTTTACATATCTCGTTTTTTGTATAGTTATTTCTCACTAAATTAATAAATTTTATAGTTTTATTCCTATATTTGTTGTAAAGTAGCCTGTTCTTACAATTGCTTTCAACCTTTTTCCATATGTCATACAATTCATCTCTTTTTTTACACATTGATATTATTGTTTTATTTACCCATATACATTTATTTCTTTTACCATTCCCAATTTTACACTTATATTTACTTTGTTCATATACATTTGTAAAACTCTGGATAATATAGTTTAAGATTTGGTTAGGTTCCTCATAGCTAAGAGCAATGTTCCAGTCTATGTTTTCCAAGCCATTTCGCACCTTATCTCTATCTAGCCTAGTTATTGTTTGCTGGTTATGCTCATAGTTCGTATCAAATGTTATTGAGCATCCCGTTATACAGTGGTCCGCTGGGGCGATGCCTACAACAGCTGTGGTGACGTCACATCTACCTGTACTTCGTACAAACATATGGTCGATACATGATCTTGTAATTAGATTGCCTTTTTTTTCTATTCTAGTATATTGTGTTATCCCACATTCTAAGCCAGATTCGCTGAGTGAGTTTAGGTAACTGTTTGTTATTGGTAGTTGTTGTTTAAGGTCAATATTCATATCTCCTAATAAGCAAAGGTTGTTTTTTTCTGGGTATTGATTTAGTATAAGTGATAGCTCTTCGACAAATCTGGCTTTATGAAGGTGTGGTGGTCTGTAGACCGCACATAAACCTATTTTAATATTATTGTTTGTTTGTATTTCTCCCATTATACACTCAAAGTTTTTTGTGCAAATTGTTAATCTATTAAAACTCATACTTTTATGTGCATAGACAATTATTCCACCTCCTTTTTAGGGTTCCGTACCCGAAGGGTTCCAAACGGGACCCTATTACTAAGACTTCGCTGTCCGTCCGTCCGTCCGTCCGTCCGTCTGTCACCAGGCTGTATCTCAAGAACCTAGCTAGCTAGAGAGTTGAAATTTTCACAGATTATGTATTTCTGTTGCCGCTATAACAACAAATACTAAAAAACAGGATAAAATAAATATTTAAGGGGGCTCCCATACAACAATACCACATACAAACTTATGGATGCACCTGGTTACGTACATGGAGTGTTAAAGTAACCGCACCAATAACTTTGTAAACAATATTTTGCTGTGTAAAATCCAAACTATTCACTCCACACCATCGCTTCCATTGAACGGTGGTACGGAACCCTTCGTGCGCGATTTAGACTCGCACTTGACCGGTTTTTACTTTTTCTTAATTCTACATACATTTCATATCCTTGCAACTGAAATAGGTTTTTACAGCTGTGGTTTATATTTGCCTCAGTTATGACAATCAAATTAATGGTTTTTCTACTTGTTGTGACAATATATTCTAGTTGATAGAAGTTTCCAATCATTGATCTTATGTTGAGATGCATAGTAAGTAAAGAATGTTTGTGTTTACATAATGAGTTAGCGTATTTATTCCATGTGTTGTAATTTTGTTCTGTGATATTTGATGGGGGATCGAATTTTAATTATATTAGTAATATATACTGAAACCTGGCACTATTAGAAATATATCACTGACACAGTTCACTCACAGGTGGTAGCCGCAATTAACTTGTCAATGTCGTTGACTGACCGTATGATGTGGTATGGGCCGTTTTCTTCTTTCCTAGCCAAATCTGTATTACCCACTGTATTAGATTTCATCGATGATTTGATTCCGCTTGCATTTTTTTTATTAAATTTAACACTGTCTTTCATCATTTTATCGAATCTCAATAATTATGTAAGGCATTATCTGCTGGTTTTGTGCTTCTTAGAGTCGGGTTTTTTTATTACATTATTTATTGCACATTTGCTTGTATGAGGCCCTTCGTTTGGGCCCCGACTTGCACTTGACAGTTTTTTTTTCTTTTTTCAAAGCCTTGGGTCGAGTGGCCAGCCGATTAGCGGAACCTCTAAGCTGTTGAACCCTCTCTACTCTTAGAATTAATGAAGAATGTATAAATTAGATGAATATATAAAGATTGTGAGATGAAAACAAATACTTACAGCTTTGATTAAACAGGATATAGACTAGAACGACTTAAACTATTGTCACGAGCATCAGAGCACAAAATACCCAATATTATTAACTACCTCCCGAATCTAAATATCAGTCGTTTCACAACTGAGTCGATACTTTAATCTCCGCTACTGTAGAAATCGGTGCGGTACGGTCCCAGAACAATTATTTCTGGAGTCGCCTAGCCAATGTAGTCCATAAAATAATATATGAAATATTGCCAACTATTTTTGTCTCCGGCGATGGGAACCGGCCTTTGCTCGAATGCGAAAATTATTGAACCACACAAATCCCAAAAAGAACAAAAATCACAATAGTTTCGTCATCAAATACAGAACAAACCCGCCGGGCCTATTCAAAAAACTCGTGACCAAAATACTAACGGACGCAACTGCTACTTATCAGTTAATTGAATAACTAAATAATATTCTCTCTATTTCCTACCCACACGCAAACACACATACACACAGCCTAACACATAAACACACACAAACACACATCGGACAACTGTTTATTATTTCTTTTGTTTTGTTTTATTCATATTTGTAATAATATGAGATGTCTATGTTTTATTTTTAAGTTTATTGCTTACTCTATTGAATGTTAAGGTCGTATAAAAAGAGTCCTTAATTGGCCTATGTCATATATTAATGCTAAGTATTTTAGATTGTATCGTGCTGTGGACTCAGTTCCCAAATAAACAAACAAACATTACGGGGGACGAGGTAAGACTACTTCAGATGTTCTAATTGATTCTCGCTGCAATAAAACACACCCATTACCAGAATGGGCAATGATAGTTTTACGCATAAACGCAAAATAATGGATGGATGAAATTAAGGTGAAGTGTGAGCTATAATTTCCATCTCTAATAAAAATGCAAATGATCCTAATCTGTAACTCCTCAAAATAGAATTACGTTTTATATATGTCGCAGATGGCTGAGGGTGTCCCGAGGATGGGTGTGATGGGTACTCGAGCATTGGAGGTAACAGTTTTGTTATAACACAGTTTATTAACTTTAGGGCACGCATCATGTACTAGACACAGAATAATGACACTTGACACTGGGAGCACTAGCTACAGTCACACTTAACACGGGGAGTACTAGATCATCATCTAAGTCATCTCACGCACCCCTTGTGGGGCGTGGGAAGTCGGGGTCAGGTCGACGGACCTCTTCCCGAAGAATCGCCTCTGTCCACTCCTGTGGACAGGTCATCGGATGGCCCCTGCGGGCGGTGGTCTTCATGTGGCGCTGGTATGCAGGCGGCGGCGGTCGGGCGGGCGCGCGTGGTGCGGCGCCAGTTCGGCGATGTGCGGAAGATGTGATGCATCCGCACGCGCGAACATGCCCTTCGCCAGCCTCTGGACAAACTGGTCCACGGTTTCCCATTACAATGTTCAAGATTACTTAAATGACAGGACTGTATGGGGTTAATCTGGCTCAACACAGACCTTGCTGTTAATAATTTTGTAATTATTTATTCCTGCTTATTAATCATAACAATTAAATTTTTCATATTTGTATTAGTTAAGCACAACCTATTTTTAAAAGAGATCTAAAAATAAATCTGTGGGAGTTTCTACGCCCTTCTTCTCCCACAGTGGTCCAATGTAGAGAAGAGGCAAAAAATGACGTTTGCTAAGTATATGTAAATATCTACAGTAATAAAGTACTTTGACTATTGACTATTGACTATTAGGTCCCTCTGGATTGTCGCGTTCCTCACGTAGCGGGGGGCGCCGACGATGGTACGCAGAGAGAGGTTCTCTTGGGCTCGGAGTCTCCGTTTGTTCGTCTCCGAGCACAGGGCGTAGCATGCCGGAGCCGCGTAGGTGAGGCGGGATCTCACATAGGTCTTGTAGATCCCGAGCTTCGCCCTCAGAAGGAGGCTGGAGTCGAAAAGTGGACGCAGCTTGGCGCGTGCCACCTTGACCTGGCTGACGACGTTGACGGATTCTTTTCATCCCCGAAGCCCAGCCTAAGGTGTCCGTGCCAACGGAATCTTTTACTAGTGTAGCCCAACCCTACCGTGTCCGTTCCTACGGAATCTTTTGCGCCATCTGTGCCCACAGATGCAACGCCTTCGTCGCAACGGTGCCAACCTGTGGTCAACCCCAATATGTCCGTACCAACGGAATCCAACCCCAACATCTCCGTACCAACGGAATCCAACCCCAACATCTCCGTACCAACGGATTCCAATCTCAAATGTCCGTACCAACGGATACCAATCTCATCTCTGTACCATAAGATCTAAGGTATTCAAACATTTCATAATACTATATTGTGTGTAACTAGTCGAAAGTGATACTTGACTTAATTCACCAAATATCACATTGAAGATCAATTGACTTTTTGAGATAACTAACAAATTACTAAGTAAACTGTGCCGGTCGACTATGTTAATCATATTTTCACGTAATGTTAAGATAAGTTGACAACCGTCACAGATAAGGTATATTTATATTCATCACGCACTATGTCTTATGTACGTCATTAATAACATGCACGAACCTAGTATATAAGCTAGGATTTCCTATAATAAATTAGTCTAGTAAAGTCTCGTATTTCGTCTCGTATCTCGTTTGCGCGCATCTCAAGCCTTTTACTTTACTCCCGAAGATGTCGCTCTCCTTATAATTGCCTCTGACAAAGTGGTGACCCGACTTTTGAACATCAGCAACCTTCGGTAATAGCAGCATGGACCCAGCCGCGAAGAAAACTCCGTGTGCTGACCCGACTTATGAACATCAGCAACCTTCGGTAATAGCAGCATGGACCCAGCCGCGAAGAAAACTCCGTGTGCTGCCACCTTAGAAGTGCAAGCAGGAAGCACTTCGTCCAAGATCGCCGAGCCCCAACTTCGGCAACCAAGACGACATAAAGCAAGCCATGACCGGACCAGATTTGAAAACGGACCAGAAGCCAAATAATTTCAACTGAAGATTTCCCGCATCGAACTCAAGATATCGCAAGAATAATGAACCGACAGTCAGCCTACTGCTGATTTATCAAAATGGAGCTCGCACCAACAGAAACGAACGCGTCGGCAAATTCATTCACAGCAAGCAGCTTTTTCAAGTTCAAGACATAGGAAGCCGTTCCAGCCCCCAGAAGAGTATTGAAACATCATCGATATACCTAATTCAACGAATATTGAAATCATCCAGGAAGAACATCGCACGAAGAATAATCAAATCACTGAAGAGAGAGAGATATATATAAATTTATATATAAACGATTGGTGTACAAGATGTGCCCTATGTTGCCAAATCCCAAGGTTTTTAGGCACACAAATTTCATCAATCGACAACTTAATATTCACTCAAGAGTGAAGAGCACGCACGTACATATGACGTACGAGATCATTGATTGCCTACAGCCAAGGTTACAGATTTAACGCTGACGCTGATTCAGCACAATCATCCTTGTGTAGGTACGGTCGCAATTATAAACAAACAGTGATTACAACTTCAACGACGTGCGATGTAAATTGACTCATCAATTCCTGAAAAACATGGGCGGCTGCAGCATCAGACGACTCTTCTGCGGATCTTTTCCAGTTACAGGTTAGGTTAGTTTACTAACCGCGAAGCCCCATTTTCCTAGTGTTTTTCGGTTTTCCAGTTTTCAGTTTATTTTATATAGTGTGCGGCCAGTTTATTTTATGTTGTTCATTGTTATAAGTATATTCATTAATTTTTTCCCTAAAGGGGGGAGTATCTATGCCGGTCGACTATGTTAGTCATATTTTCACGTAATGTTAAGATAAGTTGACAACCGTCACAGATAAGGTATATTTATATTCATCACGCACTATGTCTTATGTACGTCATTAATAACATGCACCAACCTAGAATATAAGCTAGGATTTCCTATAATAAATTAGTCTAGTATAGTCTCGTATTTGCGCGCATATCAAGCCTTTTACTTTTTTTTATTTAAAAATAACTTTATTATCGTTAATTTTTATTTGAGATTACCCCCCTTTTTAGGATTTTTTCCTAAATGAATTACTATTAATTTCATAGTTATAAATAGTTTTAGCAACTGAAATAATTGA
Organism: Argyresthia goedartella; assembly: GCA_949825045.1. Taxonomy (NCBI): domain Eukaryota; kingdom Metazoa; phylum Arthropoda; class Insecta; order Lepidoptera; family Argyresthiidae; genus Argyresthia; species Argyresthia goedartella. Next base: position 3,260,865 of record OX463823.1, on the reverse strand, counting down.
TGAAAATATTCTTTTAATAAATATGTATTGGAATGGAAGAGATAAGGAAATATTCAATAAAAAAAAAATATAATTTTAGAATATATAATATAATCACAAAAGTGCTCTTCAAGAATCACTTTACAGAGTCAAACCATAACCCTCTCTGGCCTTTGGCAAGACCCAACCAACTGAACCACGCACACCTTACTCAATAATCATAGCATCATAGAAATATTGACTGAATCCGAGTATCCGAAATAAATATCCGAAACTCTTGCAATTTCCGCAAACTATTTTGCAACTTTGCCCAACAAAGCTCAACACTCTCCTTCCATTCTTGCATCGGCCAAAATCCGTGTCTGAAGGACACGAGGCGGTAAGAGTATCTGAATTTACATCAAATTTTAAACCCATCTCTTAATGACAACAAACAAAATCCTATTCTAAATAAAAATACTACTAGCCCTGTGGACAGTAGACCTCGCTAACAGGGGGGACTGTGAACCCATTTTTTAGGTAAGTATTTTAGATTCAAACAAAATCAAGTAGTAAAGTAGCCGCACCAATAACTTTGTAAACTACATTTTGCGATTTAAAATACAAGCTATTGACTTTTCACGAAAATAGTTATAGTCTATTTCACTCACTCTCATGGTCTGTATAAATCCTCTTCTTTTACTAAAATGTCTCCTACTTCGAGGAGTCCAAACTTGGCATGTTTTGAAAAGATTTTTTGGATTTTTAGAAAACAGGCGGCTGAAAGGTTATGGTGTAGTATATTGTGAGAACCGGCTCTTGAAGCCCTTTAATAAAACCCATACAAAAAATTAATGATGTCATGACTCTCCCCCCCCCCCCCCCCAAAGGGAAAAATCGAGAAAAGCTCTCGACAAAAAAAAAACTTTTAATTCAAGGAACACGTGTGCCAAGTTTTGTGAGGATCGCTTGAAAACTGTGGCCCCTAGACCGGAACTGACAGACATAGAGACAGACGAAAGCAAAATCGGCCTCCTATCTTGTCGAAATGGAGCCCTTCGCTCGCTTCGCTAGCTTGGGCAAAAATGTTCGAATACAACTCTGCTTGAACTTACAGACTTATTGAGATCTAGTGTCTGTCCTACATCATCCATCACACATTATGAGTTCTAGAGGGTTGGCTCCAGTCAGTCAGTATTTACAGTGCAATCAAAAGAAAAAGTCATCACCAGCTGTGAAATGTCAGTGTCAAGACAATCTCGTTTCAAGTAGTAACTAACACGATTTTTGCAGGTATTTTCAAAAAAATCCTTCATGGCATCTGCAATAGCGAACGCCTCCAATTGGCACGAATGGAACGTAGAAGACTCTGTTGGTTTTTGCTGAAATTTGCCACAACATTACAACTTGAACAGAATAACTCCACATCCCTCTCCCGCAAAAAGGCTGCACTGTACAGGCCTACACCAAGTAATTTATTTACGTATAAAGACTATGGCGTTACCCAAACGTAGGCTGGATCATTCAACCGCTTCAATTACAGACCCCATGAAACACAAATAGCAAGTGAACTGTACCAAAATAATTTGCGATAACAACGAAACAAGAATAGCGTCATAAATGATCTCGGACAACCTGCTATAGAACCAAAACAAACTGTGTAGAATAATAACAACTCAAAGAATATCACACATTAAGAACAAGAGAGCCGCTTTACACCAAAATATAAAATCAACCAGAGGCCCAACTACATCTATGAACTTGTAAATTCAACAAAGTCTTAACGACTGCTCCGATTGCCAGTTCTATCAGCCCTATCCGTATGCAGTAGATAACCATCTCAGTAGCGTAATTATCACTCAAAGGATGGTAGGAGGAAGAAGGATGATTAGTATGCAGCCAAGGTGTACCATTTATCATTAATCGTTAGTTATTCATTGATTGATATGACACTTGTTCAAAATGTCAGTACCTATAGTCTATCCATACTAAGAAGCAACTGGACAGCTAACCTAAAACTTCATAAAATCCACTTTTTAAACACTAGGGATGCTACCAAAAGAATCGGAAAGAATCGAAATTGTTTAGTCAGTTGAACTAACAGAAGAGTTTTCATCGTCATCACTGCTATCCGCACTTAGGGATATAATTGGTTAATTTTCAACTAAATTGTCTATTCTAATGTCTCTTTGCAAATCTTGTAAAAAAAAACAAAATCCCTTTGTTTTACGTACAACTTTTCCCCATTTTCAGCAGAGCCATCATTTTACCGACGTTTTTCCTCGTTTCGACATGATAAACAAATCGTAAAGCAATCAGGGTCCAATTTATAGCCAGATTATTATCATTGTCCAATAAGAAAAGCCGGGCCAGTAGAAAATAACAGAGAGCACACAAAAACACACTTGGACCTTCTGAGGACAATGAAACTTCTTTGACACTTTGACAACCACCCACCATCACCACAGAGTACTTTTCTACCTGCTAAGGCCCCCCCACACATATACGTTCCGTCGTCGTTCCGTACCGAAACGCGGATTTCGAAATCAATAAGCTTTCCCATTAATCAATCAATCTCAGCTTAGAAAGTATTTTATTTTATTTTTTTATTTTATTTTGTTATATTGAGGGAAGCTTACGGCTACACAACTTAATATAGTAGACGATAGAAACAATATTACCTCTCACGCACCTCATCACCCTCATCATCATCCGCATCATTGAAATTAAGAGATTTTAAGAACCTCCTAATTATAAGTTTCCGTAGTGATTGTTCACTGCTGCAGTAAATATCTATGTCACCACGATCATCACCGCCGTCAGCATTCGCGCTAGAAAGTCTGTTTAACGTTGAGCATGCTCTGACCAGGTAGGAGTTTTCTCTGTAATTGCTATGAACTAGGGGTACCCGGAATAGTGGACGTCTACGATGGTTGTGGAATGGAACTTTAAGATTTAGTTTACTTAATAATTTGGGGCAGTCAATAATACCTCTTGCTATTTTCATTAGAATAGTCACATCTGCAATGTCCCTGCGCAGATTCAGAGGAAGAAGGTGAAGTCGTGCACATCGGTATTCATAGTCTAGTTTTGGTAACTTGAATTTGAAACCAAGGTAACGAGTAAACCTCCTCTGAACCCGTTCAAGTCTGGCCTTATAAATGTCATAACAAGGATTCCATATCTGAAATGCATATTCCAGGTGACTACGAACACAGGCACAGTAGAGAACTTTTATGGTTTTCATGTGCTTAAACGACTTAGACGACCTCATGAAAAAACCAAGGGCCTTCGAAGCTTTGCCGACAATGCTATTGATATGCTGATCAAATACTAATTTGCAGTCGTGGACAACCCCAAGATCCCTACTCTCAGACATCTCAGACCTCTAACTATAGAGGCAGGTTTTTTATTTGATAGTCTGATACGAAGGGATTGAGTTTACGCGTAAAAGTAATAAAAAAGCACTTGGAGACGTTTAGGTCTAATTTGTTGGTTCCACAGTATATATCAAGCCTAAGTAAATCTTGCTGCAATAACGGACAATCGAAAGCCTCGTTAACCACTCTAAAAATTTTCTTATCGTCAGCGAACAACAATACAAGCGAATTAGTCAAACATGAGACGATGTCTTGAACAAATATAATAAATAATAGTGGGCCTAGTAGGGATCCCTACTAGGACGTTGGGACGACCACGAAGGATGTTGGGAAAACATTGAAGGAGATGAACTCACGCGTGCTTCTCTTCTCTGGTTCAATGATGAGTCTGAGGCTTCTGGTGTTCTTGCCTGATTTGAGTGGGCTTCAATCACTTTCCGTTCATCGGGTGAGGTTGCCGATTCTCCTTATCGCGACGGTTATAAGGCGACGCGAGGACTCGAGCCCATAGAAGAGCAGTTGACGGGACAAAACGGTAATGTCGACCGAACCAATCCGTGGCGCACTCGCAAGTCGTGGCAAAAGTGTGGTGTCTATGACAGCTGTCATCCTCTTCTTTTCTTCTACCCACGCGTGAGTGGATAAAGGGAATGGAAGGTAAAGGATAAATTGGCATAGGCGCGAAATTTGAATCCTACTCCCATTCTACACCTAACATAACCGCCTCCCGAAAGAGCTATTGAGCTCTATCAGATAATATTCCTTAAGATGAGTCTCCTTAAGATGATTTTCCTTATAAAATTATTTTAAAGCTTATCTAAATTTAAAACTAGTTGATTTTCCTTACCTAAGTACAAAATAAAACATATAAAGCTCATGTCACTAACCTAATTGTCAAACGTTGGTAGTGGACAAACCTTTGACAACGATCTGAGACAAGACCCAGAGCTCGTTTTCAGTTCGACCACACGAATGACACCGTCTGAGCCGGGATGTAGAGCGGTGACTCTCCCTTTACGCCACTGGAGAGGCGGTAAATTGTCCGATTTTATGAGAACTAGATCTCCCAATTGAAGATTGGGGATAGGCTTACACCACTTCATGCGTTGTTGTAAATTGTGCAAATACTCTAGCTGCCATCTACGCCAGAAATGTTGTGTTATTTGTTGTATAAGTTGCCAACGGTTGAGGCGAGAGATGGGTGTGTCATTGAAATCATACTCTGGTAGAGCATTTAGCGGTTGACCTATGATGAAATGACCGGGTGTTAGCGCATCGAGAGTGTTTGGATCACTTGACAAGGGACATAGAGGTCTAGAATTAAACACAGCCTCGATCTTCGCGAAGACGGTACTCAACTCTTCGAATGTGAGAATACGCTCTCCTATTGTACGTTTTAGTAAGCCTTTAGCAGACTTGATAGCTGATTCCCAAAGTCCGCCCATATGAGGACTATACGGAGGATTCATATGCCAGTTGACGCTAACCTTCACAAATTCACAATTGATGTCTTTCTGACTTCGATCCCAGAAAGACTCTACCTCGCTTAGGTAGCGTTTGGCGCCTTGGAAATTCCTTCCGCAGTCAGTAAAGCAGTCCGTCACCATTCCCCTTCTCGACACGAAGCGATGAAAGCAAGCTAGAAAAGCGTTCGTCGAAAGTTCTGTCACGACTTCAAGGTGGACTGCCTTGACAGCGAGACAGACGAATAAGCAGAGATACGCTTTCGTTGTCTTAGCATTGCGTAATGTAGAGACTTTCACAAGGAAAGGTCCCCCGAGATCGATGCCGACCTTGATGAATGGGCGTGCTTCACGGACTCTACTTGGAGGTAGATCGCCCATGAAGGGCTCCAGAGGTTTGGCCTTAAGCCGATGACAGCGGTGACATTAGAAAATTACATGTCGAACCACACGTCGAGCCGATAATATCCAGAACCTCTGGTGAAGAATGTTTATCAGACACGCAGGTCCCGCATGTAAATTGACCTGGTGATAATGCTCGATGATAATGTTTGTCAGATGGTGTGCCTTGGGCAACAAAAGCGGATGCTTGACTACATAAGGTAAGTTGGAGTGCTTAAGTCTCCCGCCGACGCGTAGGAGACCTTCTGAATCTAGGAACGGGTGGAGACGAGCGATTGGACCCTTCAACGAACCGTTTCCTTGAAGTGCTTTGAGCTGATCAGCAAAGACTTCCCCTTGCACCAACTTGATGGCCTTATGTAAAGCATCTCGCAGCTCTTGAGCTGCAAGTGAACCTGATACCTTGATTTTGGGATTGCGAGTGTTGTGGATGAAGCGCAACACCCACGCGAACACACGCTGCAATAAAGTCAGAGAACTAAAACGAGTAATCAGTGGAAAGGAAACAGTTCCTTCACCTTTATCTTCCTTGACGACGTTAAATGTAGAGACGGCCATATCTGAAACCTCGTCGACTGGCTGGATGTCGGCAGGCCATGATTCTGTATCTTTTTTCAGCCATGGTGGGGACCACCACAGCTCATGAGAGACGACGTCCTTTGGCAAAAATCCCCTACTCGCACAATCGGCTGGATTGAGTGCGGAGGGCACATAGCGCCACTTCACCAACGGGACGAGGCCTTGGATCTGAATAACTCTATTCCCCTCATAAGTCTGGAGCTTATGAGGAGGAGTTCGAAGCCAGGCCAGAACAATGCTGGAATCACACCAGGCGACGGTGTCAGAAATGTCAATCCTACTACCTAAAACTCCTTTGACATGACATACCAGCCGAGCGAGGAGTACGGCTCCTGAAAGCTCGAGGCGTGGTATGGTCAGCTTTTGTTTGATTGGAGCGACTCTAGACTTTGCTAGAAGCAAATGCACTCCTACCTCACCAGTAGAATCGACCACCCTTAAATACACGACGGCGGCAAACCCCTTTTCCGACGCGTCGCAGAAACCTAGAAGCGCACAACACAAGGGTTGTCTACTTAGGATGAACCTTGGTATTTGAGGAATTTTCAGGGAGCTGAAACCACCCACAAAGGAATCCCAGACGTTGGCGATTTCTTCGGGCAGTTGATCATCCCATGATAGATCATGATCCCACAAACGCTGCATGATGCCTTTGCGTAAAATGTAACCGGTGCCAAATATCCACAAGGGTCGTAAATCCTAGCGATATTTGAAAGTATTTGCCTTTTAGTATTGCACGGACCCAAATGTCCGACATGATAAACGAAACTATCGGTCCTAGAGTTCCATTCAATCCCGAGAATTTTAAAAATATTGTCCCCTGATTCTTCGAATCGAAGGGGCGCTTCAAGATGATCAGACGGATAGCCTTCCAACACCTCGGCGCTGTTACTCGACCACTTCCTCACTGAAAAGCCTCCTTGAGCCAACACATCGACCACCTGTTGCTGCAAAACTCTGGCTGACTCTACATCCTGACTACCTGTGATGACATCATCGACGAAGGTGTCTTCCTGCAGAACTCTAGCAGCCTCGGGATGCGTGGCTTCGTTGAGTGTGGCGAGCTCGTGTACGACTCGAATCGCTAAGTAGGCGGCGCTAGAGACCCCGTAAGTCACAGTCGTGAGCTCAAACTGTTGTAAAGGACGATGCGGTGATTCGCGCCAAAATATAGTCTGGAACCTGCAGTCGTCATCGTGCATCCGGATCTGCCGATACATTTGTTTTATATCGCAGGTGAACACGATGGGATGCGTCCCGAAACTTAAAATGATGTCCTCTATATTTTGTTGCAACTTGGGACCCGGCATCAAAATCATCTGATGCGTCAAACACAGCCCTCAGTTTGGTTGTACTACTACTTTCCTTTAAGATTCCATGGTGGGGAATGAAGTACCTTTCCTTTGTAGAGACATCATATATTGGGCGCATGTGACCTGTCTCTCGATAGTCGGCCATGAAAGCTACATACATTTCCTTGAGTTTGACGTCTCTGAGAAGCTTTCGCTCCAAATTGTGGAAGCGCCTCAGAGCGTTATTGCGAGTTTCCCCTAGAGGTTTTTGAATTGGCTTGAACGGTAAACGAACCATAAACCTTCCTGTGACATCTCGTGTATGAGTCTCTACAAAATGTTTTTCACACAGCAGATTCTCTGGATCCTGTAAAACCTTGGAAGGTACCTCCTCGACCTCCCAGAACCTGGTTAACACCGAGACCAAGTCGACAGTGCAGGACAAAGACACTACTTGATGACACGACGAACTCTCCACGGGAGCTCTACCCATCAAAACCTAGCCAAATATAGAACCATGGGCGACTAGCATTCCCTCACCCAGCTGCAGTCTCCTTCCGTCGAATATTTGATTAAAAAGATCCATTCCTATCAATAAATCTATGGGACTAGGAACCGAGAAGAGTTTGTCTGCGAGAGAGACATCCTTGCAAGTCTCTATCACCTCAGCAGACACCTTAACAGTGGGGAGTGACCCCGAAATTCGTCTAATGACGATCGCTGACGTTACCAGTGGAGACCCTTTACCTTGTAGAGAATGAATAGAACATTGAATGCTTCCACCGGTACGCTGTTGTTCCTTACCGCCTAAACCATACAGTATACCAGAAGTTGAGCGAGGTAGTCGCAACTTCTGTGCCAAACACTCTGTCACAATAGAGACTTGAGAACCACTGTCTATAAGGGCCCTTGCAGTGTGAAGGTTACCGCTGATGTCTTGGACACCCACCAGAGCTGTACCTAGTAGCATGGTAGATTCACCCTGAATACCATGAATACCTTGACGTTGGACTGTGGAGTTTAAAGTCGACACAGCAGCCTCGTTTGCCGATGACTCTGGAGTGGGTTCCACCTTAGGGACACACCAGGGGGACACCAGATGGTATATTCATCCAAGAAGATTTGAAGCCATTTAGAACTACAGCCTGATTACGGTTTGTAACGTACGAACTCATCCATTGCAGCAAACTGCCTCTTATACCGACACCTCTAAGCTTCCTGAGTAGAACATCATGGTCTATACGATCAAAGGCCTTCCTGTAGTCGGTCTATATGACGTCAACCTGATTATCATTATCCATTTGTTTTGTGACATAATCGTTAAAAATCGCTAGGTTTGATACTTTAGATCTTCCCTTTAGAAACCCATGCTGAAAGGGGCTAAAACTAACTTTCAGAGCACCGTAGAGTTGTGTATAGACAAAACGTTCGAGAACCTTAGCAAGTAGGCATAATTTGGAGATCGGTCTGTAATGTTCGACACACTCACGAGAGCCTTTTTTGTGAATAGGTGAAATGAATGCTGATTTCCAACGGTCTGGCATTACACCATCGTCTAGAGAACGTTTAAACAATATGGACACTGGCACTGAAAGTTCCCTGGCACACGAGACCAATAGTTTGGCCGGCAACGTGTCGGGAACAGCCGACATTGTAAGATCAAGACCTTCCAGTAGCCGCTGAACAGCTGATGCCTCGACCGCGATACTTACGATATCACACAAGCCAACGGGGTCGTCAGGTTGTGAACCAGCGCCAGTTGCAGGAGCAGGTGTAGCCGAGGTCAGGAAGGTGGAGTGCAAATAAGCAGAGAAATAATTACCTATTGTCTGGCCGCGGTCAGAAGAAGCACCGTCATACGACATGCTAGTAGGGAAACTACCACCAATTCTTTTCGTTTTAACGTAGGACCAAAATGCTTTCGGGTTATTAATGATAGAAAGTTCAATCATAGCAATATACTTAACATGACAATCCCTTTCCATTCTTCTCGCTCTATCGCGTAGGATTGAAAAGGAAATTTTATCAGAGAGATTACTATAAGTTTTGAACTTTTTTAAATATTTGAATTTTTCTCTAATAACTTTAATCAAGGCGGGACTGAACTATGGTGGGTATTTACCTCTAGAAGCCTTGCGTAAAGGTATAAAGGTGTCACGAATTCCAAAAATAATTCTGTAAAAAGTCTCAACTGCATCATTAACACCTCATTCAGACCTTTACTGAGTGGTGCGATCTTTTGGCGGGAGTTCCTCAGGGTGGTATTCTTTCCCCTCTCTTATTCTCTGTCTTCATCAACTCCATCTCCGATGCTATCTCCTCCCCATATCATCTATATGCTGATGATCTTCAGATTTATCGTCATTTCCTCTTTAGTGATGTGAACCTGGCTATAGACACACTGAACGCTGACCTTGAGAACTTCAGAACCTGGGCTTTGTCATACGGATTGCTGGTAAACCCCAGTAAGTCCCAGGCGATTATTATAGGTACTAGACACTCTTTAAACGTATTACAACAATTGCCCATACCGCCGGTTACCTATGACGGTACTCTAATCGCCTACAGTGAAAAGGCCAAAAACCTGGGTGTCATGTTTGATAGACAACTCTCCTGGACTAACCATGTCAGCGAGGTCAGTAGGCGCGTCTTTGCCACCTTTCACTCACTAAGACGGCTTCAGAACTTTCTGCCCCATCAAACAAAAATTACTCTTGCTCAATCTCTTCTTCTCCCCTTGATCGATTATGCCGATGTTTGTTGGGCTAGCGCCAACGAAGAGCAACTGAACAGAATCGAGCGACTTCAAAATCTCGAGGTTCTGTTTATCTTCGGACTGCGCAAGTTCGACCACGTCTCGCAGTATCGCAAGGAGTTAAAATGGCTGCCGATCCGTCTTCGTCGGGACACACACATCCTCACTCTTCTATTCAACATCTTAACCAACCCTCGATACCTTAGCTTTCTCCGTGAGCTTTTTCAATTTCTCCCTTCGGCTCGTCCACGTAGAACTCACACGGCTTCCCTGCTCTATACCTCATCACAACACCGTCGCATATAAGCACTGCATTCGATTGCGGGCGATCACTCTCTGGAACTCGCTTCCCTGCACTATCAGAGATAGTCCATCTCTGCCCGTCTTTAAGAATCGTTTGAAGGAGCATTATCTTTCTCTATCCTAGATTTGAGCTTTGTATTTATTAGTTTATTTAGGTGTATTTATATTTTTATATAATATTTATGTACTTGTGTATGTAGTGTATCTAGCAGTTAGTTCAATAGTTCAGTCATATATGTATGTATCTTATCAGAGCACATAGGTCTATCCTGTATATTAAATTATTCTTATCAACCTTGGGTTTGCTGGAAAATATCTCTATTTAGAGATAAGCATGCCTTTGTAGATGTCCTTTCAGTTTATTATATCTTATGTTGTTTTATGTGCAATAAATATATACGAAATATACGACCTCCCTGACACAAAACTCCGGACCAATCAATTTTATTAATATGCTCATTTATAAGCTAGCTAGCTAGCATAGTTGGCTTTAAAGTAATTAAAAGAGGTGTGTGGCCTACTCAAGCCAATAGGCTTGAGTAGGGTGAAGTTTAACACGGGAATAAAAACAACCAGTGCCCTATGGTAGAGACCCTCTGAAACCGCGAAATAATAAATAATAAACTAATAATAAAGAAATAATAAACCGCGAAACTGGCAAAGTTATACCAAGGGACAGTAATTTCTGCCTAAAGATAGGTGATGATGTTGTTAAATCCAACGCTGATGTTGCTCGAGCTTTTGAAACATTCTTCACCAATGTACCCGTACTCACAACGGACCGTCTAAATTCATCTCCATTTGAAGCAGAGACTTTATTAAAAAATAACACTAGCGCCAGTAATGTATATTTAAAATTTCATCATGTATATCCCCAGGACATTGTCAAAACGTTTAAATTACTTAACTTAAAAAATACGGAAGACCTGTGGGGTATATCAGTCTAAGTCATTGGTTCAGTAATTCTAGTTATAGCCCCACACTTAGCTTATATATTCAATAAATGTGTTGACGATGGGGCTTTCCCAGACCTCATGAAACACAGTAAACTGATACCTCTGTTCAAGTCGGGAGATAAGGGTGATCCTTCAAATTTCAGACCAATATCTGTTCTTCCAACACTAAGTAAAATATTTGAAAAGATTATACTCAATCAAATGCTCTCACACTTCAACCGTACAAAACAACTCCATGCCAAACAATACGGTTTCACTAGGGGTAAATCGACTACGGTTGCAGGTATTACCCTTATATCTCATATTTATTCTGCATGGGAGGCCGCACAGGATGCTATCGGAGTTTTTTGCGACCTGTCGAAGGCGTTTGATTGTGTTGATCATAATACGCTATTAATTAAATTAAATCATTACTGAGTTAGAAATAAAGCGTTGGATCTACTAAGATCATACCTAAGCAATAGAATTCAAAAGGCAGAAGTTAACGGCATAAAATCTGATGGATCGGGTGTTAAAATTGGCGTTCCACAAGGTTCCATATTAGGCCCTTTCTTATTCCTGGTATATATTAATGATCTGCCTTTCATGGTGGAGAAATTAACTGACATAGTGTTGTTTGCTGATGATACTTCAATGGTCTTCAAAATTGAAAGACAAAAAGGAGATTTTGATGATGTTAATGGTGTATTGTCTTTAACCTTGAATTGGTTCACAGTTAATAATTTATTGTTAAACGCTTGTAAAACCAAGTGTATCAAATTCTCACTTCCAAATGTCAGGCAAGTTGAGACCAGTTTGGTGTTAGACAACAGCACGTTAGAATTGGCAAATGATACGAAGTTTCTTGGAATAACCATTGATAGCAAATTGCAGTGGGGACCCCACATAGATAAATTGGCTGGTAAATTAAGTTCTGCGGCTTACGCTGTTAGGAATATCAGACAAAGCACGGATGCGGCTACATCTAGGCTAGTATATTTTAGTTACTTTCATAGTGTGATGTCCTATGGTATCTTGTTGTGGGGGAAAGCAGCGGATATTCAAACTATTTTTATTTTACAGAAAAGAGCTATTCGAGCAATTTATAATTTAAAACGAACAGACTCCTTAAGAGAGCTTTTTAAAGAAATTGACATACTAACAGTAGCTAGTCAATTTATTTTTGAAAATATAATGTATGTACGCAAGAACCTTAAAACATTTTCCAAACTTAGCGACAGCTGTAATGTTAACCTAAGAAATAATCACAGACTATGTGCGCCCCGTTTGAGACTCGCGAAGGTTAGCAATTCTTTCAAGGGTCAGTGCATTCTCTACTACAATAAGATACCTCTGGAGATTTTGAAATTGCCATTTGAGCAATTTAAAAAGCATGTTAAAGCGACTTTGTCGAAAAAGGGATATTACAATGTTCAAGATTACTTAAATGACAGGACTGTATGGGGTTAGTCTGGCTCAACACAGACCTTGCTGTTAATAATTTTGTAATTATTTATTCCTGCTTATTAATCATAACAATTAAATTTTTCATATTTGTATTAGTTAAGCACAACCTATTTTTAAAAGAGATCTAAAAATAAATCTGTGGGAGTTTCTACGCCCTTCTTCTCCCACAGTAGTCCAATGTAGAGAAGAGGCAAAAAATGACGTTTGCTAAGTATATGTAAATATCTACAGTAAAAAAAAAAAAAAAACCAGCGGGTCCAGAGACAGGGTGTAGTAGTAACATTTTCATTGCATGGAACAAGGTCCAGAATCCGACCAAAGTTGTTTACAAAAGTGTTGAACTGATGGAGGCCGCATACATTCAAAGTATCAATAAAGTCGATAACCTGGGCAGAAACTAAATTTTGTGCTTGAATTTGGCCATCGACAACATTTAATTATCAAAGCCTATGAGTCTCTTTTTTTGTGAGTTTTCCACTAATTTATTCGTAATCTTTCATTTCATCAGCGAACACGCGGTACTTGAGTCACAATAAAAAAAAAATGGCTCACCAATTGATTCAGTTTCTCGAATGGGATCTCGACTATGGATCGACACGACGCTGGGATCTGGGGCAGATGCAAGCAACGTCACGACGTCGACAGGTTCACCACAACCGAAGCAGAAGATTGCTCGGCTCATGGCCGGCTGCTTCTACCTCCATATTCGAGTCCAGGAGTACCTGGTCACTGCACTCTCAATTCCGTGATGGTGGCAGCAACTGTTTCTAATCAGCTGATGATTTCTTGACAGCATTGATAAGGTGCATCATGATCTGGTGTTTGATTTCCAGTAGCCTTCTCAGAAGTTTTTATGTGGCATATTTCTCCTGTGCTCGAGGTGATCCCGCTTCTGATGTCGCAGAAGGGTCAGGACCAATGGCTGAGGGTGTCCCGAGGATGGGTGTGATGGGTAATCGAGCATTGGAGGCAACAGTTTTGTTATAACACAGTTTATTAACTTCAGGGCACGAATCATGTACTAGACACAGAATAATGATACTTGACTCTGGGAGCACTAGTTACAGTCACACTAAACACGGGGAGTACTAGATACATAATAACCACACTAAACACGGGGAATGGCTAGTCCAATAATGTGGGAGGAGGTGCGCTCCGTACGACTGCTCGATACAGACTGACCCGCTGACTGGCGCGCACGCCCTTTTTATAGCATGCACAGCTAACCTCCCAATTTATTGGCCCAACCTAAGCGAATGCATGTATCGCTTGTGTCACCGTACTTATCTCTACTACCTTACGCTATAGCTAAAGCTCAATTCGTACACTACGACATATATATCCTATAATCAGTCTGCTTAGATTTCCGCATTGTAACAATAATCTTAACTGTGCTTAATGTTATCGTGATGCCCACGATACAGGCTATGCCTAGTGTGGGGTCACTGTTACTACTATTAACTTACACAAAGATGGACTATAGTCTAGTACTTATTCTTAATTGTAACGGCTACTCATGTTAATGTGTATCATTCTTTTTAAGTAGTAAATTTATTTGTATTTGTATTTGTATAGGTAATGATTTTTCGTTCGTCGGTTGTTGGCGTTATTCGCTATAGTTTATATGGGTTAGTATTGTGCTACTGTCCCGACTGCTACTGCGAGCCAAATCATACAAGCTATCAGTCGACAACCATGATAACGATCGGCGCCCGCTGCCATGATAAAATAGACAACACTAATTTTGAACGTTGCACATGATAAGTAAGTATCGCTAACCCTATCACGAGCATATAGTGGTTGACAGGCGTCAATGACCGCTATTGCCATCCTAACCCGAAAACACTATAGCATCTTCATGGGCCGCGCGATGTCTTATAGTTTAATAAACATAAAACATACACTTTTTTCAAGTACATACGTTTCTTTTGGCCCCACGCTAGGATACCCTGTGTCGTCGTCATCTGAAAAAGTAACGGCACACACATATCAACATCCAATACTTGGGGAATGTTTCTCGCTCTCTCTCGCTTGTCAGAGCCTCAAACCAAAGCGCCACAGTGGTCTTCGTGGGCCGGCTAAGCTGATTACGTTTCCTACCGTACTTCCGCTATAACGACGGCTCCTCTGCTATTTGTTCTTAAAGTACGTAAGACAAAATCTCATTTCCTCAGCTTTCTTTACATTTTGCTTGAGCTATTATTACTGGAGTATATTCAAGGGATGACGTTAAGCTGAAGCGCTATTCACTACTCACTTCACTTTCAGTTGTGTAAACTTGAAGTAGAGATGGGTGGAAAATAGAATAGAGGGTTTTTCGCTTAGTAGATAGGTTGTGGTAGTGTAAAATGGAAGAGCGCTAATGTTTCGCACATTATAATTGAAAGTTAAGTACCTATACCAGGATTATTGGTAATTCGAAACTTATATTGTGAGGGGTTGAAATAGACCGCACTTTCAGAAAATTTAAGGCCGGTCCAAATATTAATGAGTTTCGAGAAAATAAGATTTTTTTCCTTCACGTTATTTTTTTCCAAATTTGACAATGAAATCTTTCTTTTTTTTACTTAGCTCATACATCGTCTCATTGCTAAGCAAAGGCTTCCCCGCTTCAAGCCCACACTTCTTCAGGCAAAGATTGACCCACTCTGGTTGGAACTTGTCCAGGGGTTTGATTCTCGCGCATTCGATATACGCATACCGACACCATATGGAGTGATGTTATACGGGAATCACTAGATATCCGCCATTTTATCGAGTGGTGATATTGTCCAAGAATAAGGCCCAGGTCGTCCCGCCATCTCCTTCTGAGCCTTCCTCTGCGCCGGTGTCCGTCTGCAGGCACCCATTCAGTCGTGATCTTCGTCCACCTGTCTGGCTGTCAAGGTTTTGAAACTTCTTTGAGTGTACTGGTGAACAGGTTTGGGGATTGCGGATCGCTTGATGTGGGTCCCGGAAATTGAAGTTTTACGTCGGCTGTACTATTGTTGTAAACGGATTTATGAATGTTAACGTAGGTTGGGTCTATATTTTGGTTGAGTAAAGCTGTGAACATTGAGGAGTGTGTGAGACTGTCGAACGCCTTCGACATTTGTGGACTACTATCCATAAATGCAAGGTGGAGCGTTTTCTTAAATTCCTGGTGTTTTTCAATTATCTGATTAAGTGTTTGAAGATGATTAGTTGTAGAAAATCTAGATCGGAAGCCAGCCTGCTCAGGAGTTTGGTTGTGGTCCAATTGACTAGTAATGCGGTACTCTTTAATTTTCATAAATATTTTGTAAATGTGTGAAATTAAACTTATCACCTTTTTTATGTAGCAAAATAATATTAGAGTGACTAATTCTTTTTGGATGTTGGCCAGTGTAAAGAATGGTATTAAATAGGTTTTGCTAAATGGCGTAACAGAACAGGTTTTCCTAATTTTAATGCCTCCGTCGTGTTACCGTCTTCTCCAAGACTTTTGCCGTACTTCATACTCGACAAAGCTCGACGAACTTCAAGGCCACTTATTGGAGAGATGGTATGTGGAGTAGGAGGTATGCGACAGTTGATGTTTTTGATAAGTAGAATTTTGTGGAAATATCCATAACTTTATCCCTGCTTCTTTGTTTCTTGCCCTGTTCATCTATGAAGCTTGTTATCCATGTTTTGCTGATATTGATACCTTTTTTGGCTGTTTGTAATGATCTTTTATTTTCAATTGCTGTTTTGACCAGTTTAGTGTTGAAATCTCGGAGGTCTTTGCGTATGCTGCCTTTGACTCTGCGATAATATTTTGCGGAATATTTGGATTGGGATTCCATTTAATTTAAAAGTGCTTTTGTAAATTGTGTTAATTTATTGTTGTTTATTCTGGGTTGTTTAATATATTTTACTGGCTTTTTCTTGTAAATCCTTTATATGGTCATAAAGATTATCCGGATCTTTTACAACTATTTTCGAGTCTTTGAAATAATTTTGAAGTTCTATCTTGAATTCATCGTTATAATTCATTTATGTTGGTTTTGTAAGTTTTTTTAATTTTTTGTTTGAATAGTTTTTTTGCGGTGAATCTGGCTGTCAAAATGTACTCTTGAGCGTAATGCTCTATGATCTGTAATTGCATTTGAATCTTTTAAGGACGGACACATCCTTAATAATTGTTTGGTTTGACATTTTAGTTATTATTTACAAAAAATATAAGTTAAAATGGGTGACTTTTTAAGTCTTTTGTTAGCTAATACATCAATGATTCTGTAGGATAGCGTCAAAAGAAAAGAAAAAAACTATTATGTACATTTACAAAAGAGGACATTTTTAATTCTCCATATGTGACTCTTGTTTTTTTGGGCAACGCTCCACTACTTTGCAATTATTGCTGTTCAGGCTTCTCGGCACCTAATGACCTCGTAGGGGCCCATCAGCTACGAGGTAGCGTAGCGATCAGTTGCCAAGAAGTGTGAACGTCGGCGATTCACCGAGCTAAAATGATTGGGTTCGATCTAACCTGGTCTGTGCTTCGGTCCCGTCAACCTACTGTCTCTCTGCAAGGCCCGGGTGCACCCTAGGCTCTTCTTGGTAGACAGGTTCTTCAGCCAACCTCCTGTGTGACTGGCGGGCCAGCCTCGATCAGCACAGTGTTCCAACACAGGTTATGTTACGTGGTAAAAAACCAATCGGCCACGTAAATGCGAACTTTATCTGGTTCGGGGAACCACAACACACTCAGCTATATAGACAATCCTGAGGGAACCTCGAATACATTCCAGATGGACTGCGATTTAATTTCAATACCCTATCCAAAACGCGTTTACATTGCGAGGGCTTTCGTCTGTCAGTTGTCAAAAACTGCAAGGTTGGCAGCAACGTCAAATTCAAAATGGCCGTTCCGAAACCATCGATCGAATATCGATTTGGAATCGAACAATTGCAAAAGTTTTTTGTTCGAAACTTTTGTGAAACAGTAACCATGATGGATAGCTGATAAAACAAGGAAAGTTTGATATTATTTTTATGCTCCGTTTTCTAAACATATTTTGACAAAATCTACGAAATTGAAAATTAGTTTAAGTTTTCTGATCATCAAAATTAATCTTGAGTAATACAAGTGATACAGTGAGTCTTTTTTTACTTTAAGCTAATCACAGAAATATTGGTGTATTAGATATCAAATGACAATCAAAGAGTTACCCAAATTATATATTTTTTTAAATTCATAACTTTATGACAAAAAATTAAACAAAAATGGAAAAAGATAAAAACGTTTCCGAAACCCATTAATTTTCGGATAGAGTATTATATGGTTAGGTTTGCTGGAAATAGGCTCTCATAATATGTGTATCGAATAACCAATAACCCAGAATAATTATTAAAAAAAAAACTCGTTGCCCGAATTTTTAACATTTGTACTCATTAGTTGATAACCAATTTTCATCTGATTTAACTAAAATCAAGTAAATCTTGTGTTATTCCAGGTCATAATAGTGCACTTCTTTCAGCGTAAAAAAGTAACAACGTAGCCAATCCCGAAAGTTTTGCTTCTATAATATACCTAGAAAGACTACAAAGAAATGCCGAAATATTTTGTTGCCGTTCATCGTACAAGGATGAATCGCAAAAACATGCAATAAATAATATTTTACGATGCTTCAAAGTAACCATAAAATTTAGATCAATTGATACAAATGCTGAAAGTTTTCGCGCCGGAACGATCGCATTTTGAGGAAACTCCTTAGACTTCTAGTCATAATTTCATCATTTCTTTATTGCACCAAAATAAAATACAGACAACATGACTTACATAAAAATAATGTACAAAGGCGAGCTTATCTCTAATAAGAGATCTTTTCTTGCAAACCAATTAGGATAAGAAAGGTCGATTGCTGAGCAGGGATAGACAACAATATAATTTACCAAGTACATACCTGAATAAATAATATAAAAGAATATGAATTAAATATAGCGGTGAGCCATTTTTTTTTCTTTGGGGAAAGATATTCGTAATAATGCATATACTTTTGTTGTCTTAACGGCGCGGCTCTAGATGGAAAGCTCAGAATTGGTGGAGTTACTGTGGTAACCGTAGGGTGTAAGGTATCTCCCATATCCTAATCGGACGCGCTTGAGTTACTCACGAAATCGGATCTTGACCGGGAGGTCATGTCAAGTAGGGGACTACTGTAATATTCAAGCTTAGTTTAAATAGTAAATACCCAAAGTACCCAAACAAAATTATTGTCAAAGTTCAAGACCGGTCCATTAAGTCAACAAACATTAATGGTATAAGTTGAATAGGGTTATTGAGCTCAAACAAAATAGGCATTATTCAAATTCATACTCAGTACAGTCAGCGTAAGAGAAAAGTATCTCCCCATTTGTATTGACTTAGAAGATTATAACATTTTTGATACATTGATCATGGAATGGAAAATTATATACAAAAACTAACTTAACCTACGTTTTGTCCTAGCGTCACGCCTTTACCAATACAGGTTGGCATTGGCGCAGTTATGCAACCACAGGGGGCTAGTCCATCGCAGCTACTATGTATTTAAGTTTTTTCGTGAAATTTTCCATCAAATCATAGTTAAAGAATAGAGCCACTGATTGCCTAGTCCAAACAAAGTTCTGGCCTCACAAGGCTTCCCTACGACCCTTCTTTGTTGTCAACTTTGCCTTTGTAAGAGGAAAAGTCTAGAAAATTGTAGAGACGTGTCCTTTGAAGAACAAACTGACGCCGAAGGTGGGTGAAATTGAAAATAAATATTTACACATGGAATAGAACTTACACATAGCGTCATGCCTTTTCGGGGTGTCAGAGGCACAATTTTACCTACATTAAGACGACCTCTGTGGAGCTGCAGTTTTGGCTCTGCCTACCATGTGAGAGGTCCCGGGTTCGATCCCCGACTGAGGATAAAAGAAAATGAAAACCCAAGGTCTTAGATGTTTGTATGTGTGTGATTTCGCTGTTTCTGGTTCCCACGACACAGGGTATCCTAGTGTGGGGCCAGAAGCAATATTTGTGTCTGTGAATAAAGGTTTACGTTTTATGTTTAAGCCAGTTATTCAATACTCCACTTTGCGTGACAGGGGCGAGTCTATCGCCTCAGCTATATATACATTTCTTCACAATGTTCTCCCATCAGAGCGTTAGAATTTCCGGGTAATAATTGGAATAGATTTTATGGTAATAGATTAGTAATAATAATAATATAATAATAATAATTTTATTTCGGATCACAAAGGTTCCATAGTTTGTTAGTAATAAAAATGACAATTAAATGATAAAACTCAATTAAAATTAAAATAAGGTCCTACAAAGTTCAATTAAAATTTGATCATCTTAAATTAAATCAACCAAAAAATACATTAAATTAAACTAAATCAAATAAAATTAAATCACAATAACCAATGTTATATTAAATCAAATAAAATAAAAATTTAAATGTGACTGACACAGTTACAATTGCAATTCAATTCAATACATTCAGGAGGCCGTGATTCAATTCAATTCAATTTCTTTATTTCAGGTTATAGACCCATACATTACAAAATTAAAATTACAATTAAATTAAAAACAAGTCATATACAGAAATTAATAAATTAAATAAATTAAATTAAATTAGATTAGATTCAAATTAGAATTAATGAAAAATTAAGAATAAGGAATGGGATTCCACACTGCTAGGACAGACAGGTGTGCAGACGTTCCCAGTGCCCCAGCAGCGGTGAATCCCATCTGTCCGCAAAGGTGCACAGAATGGAGTTGGGACTACCACAGATGCGGGCCTTTAACGAGGCGCAGCGTTTTCTAATTATTGCGTGGAATCCGTCAATCCTTGCCTCCGCAAACATGCCTGAGGCGTTGCAGTGTCGCGGCAGCCCCATCAACACCCTGTACGTGTTGTTGTACTGGACCCGCAGAGCGCTGTATATCCTCTGCGTGTAGTTGACTCACAGGCTGCAGGTATAGAAGGACTGGCAGTATGCTCCGAAGAGCGTCCGCTTAGCTTCTTCACTGCAATGTGCAAACCTGCGGGCCAACATGTTGCAACGAACAGCCAGCGCTCTGCGTTCCCTCTCCATGTCGAGGTTATCTTTAAGATCCTCAGAGACCCAGTGGCCCATATATTTAAACTTATCTACTTTATTCAAGGGAGTACCATATAATGTGACTGGCGGTACATTCAAGTATGTTTTTGTGCCCGACTTGAATAACATAAATTCACTTTTCTTCACATTGTATCTGAGCCCATGAGCGTCAGCATACGAATCACAAATAAGCAACAGCTTACGCAATGCCCCGATCGAGGGACTCAGCAGCACCATGTCGTCAGCATAACTTATATTATTAATACATTTCCCGTCTATATGACAGCCCACCCTAGTGCTGCTGAGCTCCTCGATCAGCTGATTCATGTACAAGTTGAAGAGTTTAGGAGTCGTCAAGCCACCCTGTCTCACCCTACACTCCAATCTGTACACATCAGACTGTGATCCAGCCCATTTGATACTGTTTCTCTGATGACCATACCAATATTTGAATAATGAAGCAATTTCAGGACTCAAGTTAGTTTCACTATGCAGTTTTTTCCACAGTGTGTCATAGTCAACCAAATCGAAGGCCTTTGACAAGTCCAAATAACACGCATAAACAGGCGTTTTTCTGTTGGTGTAGTACTGAACAGTTTGCTTGAGGCTAAAAATGGCAGTCTCCGTTGACAGTCCAGGCCTGAACCCAAACTGAGCATCATGTAGGTTTAGATGCCCATCCAGCTGTTTATCATCAAACTGTCCAGCACTTTTGCAATCACTGTCGCGAGTGATATCGGCCTGTAGTTACCCAAATCGGAAATATCACCCGTTTTGTTTTTAACAATGGGAACAACGAGTGTGTACATGAGATCGTCAGGTAGATAAGAATGACTAATGCACATATTATAAAACAATGCTAGAACTCTTGCAAGGTGATGTCCGACATGCTGCAGATGCTCTATGCTGAGATCATCATGTCCTGGGGATTTTCCTCTCACCATGTTTTTGATTATACCAGCTACTTCCTTGGCAGAAAACATAACTTTTAAT
Source organism: Argyresthia goedartella (assembly GCA_949825045.1). Lineage (NCBI taxonomy): Eukaryota > Metazoa > Arthropoda > Insecta > Lepidoptera > Argyresthiidae > Argyresthia > Argyresthia goedartella. The sequence goes on along the minus strand of OX463823.1, from coordinate 3,239,262 downwards.
TCCCCTGAGAAACTCTCATCATCGGGCATCCGCAGCGACGCTGACCCAAGAGGTGACTCAACTCTAAAGTGACTTCTAAAAGCCTCTGCAATGTCAGCAGGATCATGCACCCCGGCCACGCCCACAGGAAGACTCGGCCTTGGGTTTAATTTGTTTGTCGATTTCCAGAATCTGTAAAAGTCTTTATTCTTGTGATGTTTAGCTATTAAGTCCATCTTTATTTGGTTTTCATGGGTTTGACACCATTTTAGCTTAGCTTTAAAACACTTCCTCGACTCGTACATATACTGGTAAATGGGTCCTGAGCTAGGTCGGCCATGAAGTAACCACACCTTGTAACAAAGCCGAGCCTGCTCATGGGCGCCCCCGACGTGCCTGTTCCAGCCGGTTACATATTTGCCCTTCCTAGGCTTGGATTCGCAAAAACTTAGGGTAGCACCGCGAGATAGTATGTTTACTATACTTCTATACATTTCATCTAACAAAAGTCTGTGATGCAAGTTGGGGCAGTATTTGCCAGCGCATGAGGTAAATTGAACTGGAAAGTCAATGTCTTTCAGTTTGGAGTTACAATATTCCTTATATTTTAATATTTGGCTAGCATCACGTATACCCCACCTTAGTAAGTGGTTTGTTGTTTATACTGATTTAATATTTCTTTAAGCCTGGATTTGAGTAGGCAAAAACACAGGCAATAGTATATTGTTAACCAAAGTTGGAAAGTGACCCATTTCACCGGAAATATTTCTCGTAATAGTTGGAGGGTGAAATGGGTTGGAAGTGACCCATTTCACCCTCGAACTATTACGAGAAATATTTCCAAGTTATACACTCTATTTTATATTTCGACTGTGAGGAAAATACATTTTCCGAAAGGGCCTTGAAATTTTAAACAGATCTCCAGATGAGTGTATAAATAAATTTTACGAAATAATATTTTCCTTGTATTTTTTCCATTCAGTTTTTTCCCATGATTTATTTTTTCCATTCGATTTTTTTAATGCTAGTATATTTTCTACACGCTTAAATTTCTTAGGTTTCTATTTGCAAATATTTTTTTCAATGCATTTATTTCCTCAACCCGTATTTTTCATATACATTTATTTTACCGATTTAATAATTTTCCCGGTGTTTCCTCATACACTTTATGCTTGATTTAACTTACATCCACACGTCCATTTTCGTGACAGGGTAGCCCCCTGTCACGAAAATGGACGTGTATGGATGTAAGTTATCGCTGCAGCTAAGGAGATATGAAGATTTCCTCACGATGTTTTCCATCAACGTTAGAACGTCCTAATAGTCTACTATCTGACCAACATTATACAATAGCGTACGATTTATTAATTAAATTCAGTAGATAACAAACATACAATATAAACGAATTGAAAACCTCCTCTTTTTAAGTAGGTTGAAAATAAGGGTGCTATTCCACCAATCGATCGACGTCGATCGATCGGTGTAATAGAAACTGTCGATCGACGTCGCACATGCATATGAAGACAAAGCACAGTAACAAAATGAGGATAGGCAGATCGCCGCCATGAGGTGTGTATCGCAACAGCGAAACGGTTCCGAATCAGCTTGTGTTACATGATCTCTAGGAGGTCCTGCAACGCTAGTAGGAGTATGCGGGTGTCGCTAACCATGGATGAAAATTATAATGTTTTCAGTAGTAGGATATGGATGGGATAAACTGCCGTCACGTCAGACCGATTAAAAGCCGCCGCCATTCTATTCCTTGTATCGATTACACACCGAGTTAGTTAATTAAATGAGCAAAAAAAATAGGAAACCTGGTATCCCCCTCAGTAAAAATTAATCATATTTTATTTGAAGGACTAATTAATGGGGAACAGTAATTGCTATGAAATTGATTCAAAACGATCTGAGTTATTTCATGGTGAAATGGTTAAATCTTAGCTACGATATGTCTTTGGACAGTTAATACACATCCTGTAATGTCATTTACACATAATACACGATTTGAACGAGTACTTATTAATTATTATTCTTTTTCTGAAAAATAATAGTAGTTTATGTGACTGCTACATAATGGAGGGCATTAATACTCGAGGGTGGGTTTATGAAACGAGCCGAAGGCGAGTTTCATAATAATATCACTCGAGAGTTTTAATGCCTAATTATGTACAGATACATACACTAGTTTATCTACACAGATATCATAAGCTCTCTTTAATGTGTTCAGGAACCGCATGTTCGACCGGCATTTTGGCATTGATCATTGCTCTGCAACTGTTTAGCTTGTTCTGTAGTACCAACTTCACAGACAAACTAGGGGCGGCACGCAGGAGGCCGTCGGCGTTCGAATTTTTAATGTCATAATTTGACAGATTTTGGTACATTATGGTCATAATGATCAATATTCGGATAAGAAATGAGTATTTACCAAGAAGTTTATCATTATGCTGGTCGTAACTTGTGGTTTTTGGACGCAGTAAAGAGGGTATATGATACGTGTGTAGATAAAATAAATTACCTACATTAATTTATATATTAATAATAATAATAGTACTCCAATCGCCCAGCGATATTGCATGATCGTTGCGGTGCACAAATCGCCTGCAACTGCACCGTTCACCGTGGACGTGGCCTCACAACACCTCAGTGTTTTCAATAAGTAAATTCAAAACCTATGAAATATATAGACCGGCTCCTGGTCGCTGGCACTGACGAGGGGTACATTATAAAATATTACTATTTTCACTTCTCATGCTCTAAACGTTCGTCTTTCTCTTCAAAACGACCCATGTCTTGCCGGCAAGACATTTTCCCGTCATAGGTTTTGAATTTTATTACCACGGATGAGGTCCATATCCGCGATGCCTAAAAAAGTATTGGGTTGATGAGAGGTAGGTGTGCGTAAGCGAAATAAATTCGCTCTTGCTCACCACTTTATGCACTAAAGTATTTTTATCCAAGATTCAAGAAGGCTGTGCGTATTATGCATAAAACGTCGCAGAATAAAGTCGTTAATTTATTTAATTTGCTTCAATTTATGTCTTTTCTGTGTTTTCTATCGTTAATTTAATAAAACCAGATGAAAAAGGTGTCACTTATCAATTTTAAAACGCAAAGAAACGTTTTTACGTCTTGGCAGTATAAAGTATCCAAGTCGAATGACAAATATAAGTCGAAAATAAAAAGTTGCGTGGCGGAAATTAGCCATTCTCTTCTTCAATTTTAACTTAATTGAAGTGAACAGTGAAAAGTGATGAAACTAAAACAATGGAATATTCAAGTGACGGGGCGGTTTATTTTCTCGTAATCGAAGTGAAAAGCAGAGTGCTCGGGCATAAGCGAGCCATTACCCCTCGACTTAACTATGCAGCTTCTTATACGACCTCTGTGGCGCCGCGGTTGATGCTGTGCCTACCATACCAGAGGTCCCGGGTTCAATCCCAGGAAAAAACCCAGGTCTTCGATGGTTATATGTGTGTGACTTCGCTGTTTCTGGTTCCCAAGACACATGGTATCCTAGTGTGGGGCCAGAAGCAATATGTGTGCTTGCAATGTAAATGTTTATTGTTTTATCTACACACGTATCATAAACCTTGTTTACTGCGTCCAAAAACTACACGTTACGACGAGCATAATGATACTTGATGATGATGAACTTCTTGACAAAAACTCATTTCTTATCTGAATATTGATCATTATGACCATAATGTACAAAAAATTGTCAAATGATGACATTCAAATTTCGAACGCCGTCGCCCACCTGCCTGCCGCCCCTCGTTTGTCTGTGAAGTTGGTACTACAGAACAAGCTAAACAACTGCAGAGCAATGATCAATAGTGTAAGTAACTATACATAATTAGGCATTATGTAGCAGTCTCATAAACTACTATTATGCACTAGTTGTTCATACAATTTAATATTTATCTACACACGTATCATAAACCCTCTTTACTGCGTCCAAAAACAGCATGTTAAGACCAGCATAATGATAAACTTCTTGGTAAAAACTCATTTCTTATATGAATATTGATAAATTATGACCATAATGTACCGAAATTTGTCATATTATGACATTCAAATTTCGGACGCCGACGCCCGCCTGCGTGCTGCCCCTAGTTCGTCTGTAAAGTTGGTACTTCTGAACAAGCTAAACAACTGCAGAGCAATGGTTAATGCCACAATGCCGGTCGAACATGCGGTTCCTGAACACATGAAAGAAAACTTATGATATGCATGATATGCAGATAAACTAGTGTGTACGTAACTGTACATAATTAGGCATTAAAACTCTCGAGTGATATTATTATGAAACTCGCCTCTCGAGTGTTAATGCCCTCCATTATGTAGCAGTCACATAAACTACTATTAGAATAGATAGGGGTTTTAACAATAAAACGGTTTTTTTAACAATAATACATTTTATAACGGAATCATTGATTTTTAGGGTTCAATACACGAAGCGTCCAAACGAAGCCCTATTGCTGTTAATAAGTGCCTGTCCGTCCGTCCCTCGTCTGTCAACAGATTTGACAGCTAAACGGTTAAAGTTCTTCAAATGTGTACATACAGTATCTTGTTGACCCAAGGCCATACAAATTTTCCAAAAATATTTTTCAATAGGTAGGAGGGGAAGAGAGGCCTTTGCCCAGCAGTGGGATAATGTAGGCTAATTATAATAATAATAATTTTTAAATATTTTATATTATTATGTTTTTTATTGTTATGTTAGGGGTCGTGAAAAAAGACATAAACCTACCCAGTCGAGTGGAGTGCGTTGTGTAAAGCTTATTGGGTATGTTTTTTGTAAACTATTGATAAAAGAGGAATGAGAAGCCACCAAATTCTGATTTTTCATAAAATGTTGTACCAAAGACATTTTTAATTTCCCATTGATCTATGACCTTAAAACTTGGTGATTATTACTACGAATATTTTACAAATATATCGATAAATAATTAATTATAATTTTAAGGCTTTTATTCTACATTTGTTACGGATCCCTAAATGTGCGAAGTCCGACACATACATGGCCGGTTTTTGTGCTTTTTGCAGGTTATTATGGGGTACTCTATAACTAAAAATATTATTTTGAAATCCGGGAGTTTTTATCCGGTCCTCATAGGATTCTCAGTTTAGTAAGCAAGGTAAGGTTCATTTTATGCTTTCAGAATTGCACGCTCACAAACTTCTGTGGATCTTACGACGACCCAAATAAAACAAAGAATCCTGACCTTTACGTACCAATATCAGCAAGCAGGCATGTAGTTGATCAAAGTCCACAAGTATCATACCAAATCCTAAGTGGCTTTTCCCTGGCCACTGGACATTGGGACTTTGTTGGGTGTAGTCAGTAACGGATCCAGGATTGTCGTTGGGATTGGGATTGGGGTCCCATTAAGTGTAGGATAAACGTAATATAATTAAAATTACAAAGTTAAGAGTAATTAATATATCCCTCCCTCCTCTTCCCCCGGATCTCGATAGCGAGCAGACGTACTTCTCAGTGTCGATTTACTTTTAATTTCTCAAATTCAATAAATAAGTTTAAATTAATTATCAACAAAATATTAGGAGCACATAACAACCTAAGAGCTATCTTTCTTTGGTTGACTCCTCTCTCTCGTACTGTGACGCCCCGCCTACGATCCTCCTTCTGCACGGCACCTGCTCGGTGAACAAAGCTGCGCCTGCCCCCCGGAGCGACGACATCTTGCGCCTGCAGCCGCTGCCCCGCCCCGGTAATCCCCGCCGCCAAGAACCGGTCAGTACGCATCACCTTGCTCTTCTGCTCGCCTGGTACTTTCAACGATGATTAAGCGCACCATGCTTCTGAGCCCAACTTAAGCGCATCTAAGATAGATGATGCTGGCTCCTCCTCGGACTACGGTTTTCAGCGCAACAAAAGGAAAAAGAGTGAATATGACGTCCAACCTGATTTTACAAAATTCCGTGATGAAATTATGCAAGTCATTAAAGAGTTTAAGGATCAACAAAATCAGAATTTCACCACCCTGCGCGCATCCATGGACGAAATTAAATCTCAAAATTCCAAACTACAGGAATTTGTTGATTTCACGTCGGCAAAATATGATGAAGTTATTGTTCAGATGAAAAAAATTTAATCCGAGAGACAGGATTATCGCCAGAACATTTGCAACCTGGAAGATAAAGTTGAGTTTTTGGAACGTCAGTTGAGGGGTTCAAGCATTGAGATTAGGAATATTCCTAAACCAAAAATCGAATCCAAGCAGGATCTCAACAACTTGGTTACAAAGTTTGCTGACGTTGTAAAGGCTCCGATTAATAGCTCCGACATAAAAGATGTCTACTGCGTTAACTCTAAGAAAGAGAACAAAGCGATAGTTGTGGACTTCACTTCGGTTCTCACGAAGGAACGACTGCTAGATTCGGTTAAAACTTTCAACAAAGAGAATAAAGGCGATAAACTGAACACCATGCACTTCGGAATCACATGCCCCAAGGAATCTGTATTCGTGTCGGAATGTCTCACAATCAAAACCAAGAAACTCTTTTTTAAGGCAAGAGAATTTGCTAGTCAGTATAAGTTCAAATACTGCTGGTCCTCGTATGGAAAAATTTACTTGCGCAAGTTTGATGGAGAGCCCTGCGCACGTATTGACACCGATTCTGATCTCACGAAATTGATAGATTTACAATGACTAATAATCCTGCTTTTTAATATGTATTTCAACCTGTTCATCATTTCAAAAAGTAATGTTATCTCTAAGGAATACCTCACTATGACACTCACTCACTCATATCATATTTACACATACCATCTTCACACTATTTTACCTCACATACTAACACACACATACCCAAACACTCGCCTCGAAGACACCCTACACGACCAACTCATACATCTTATGCAACTTGTAACCCATCAACATAATGCTACTGATCACTTCTTCTGCTCCATCGAACCAAGCGGTAAAAGAGCTCCATGATAAACAAAATGAAATAGACAATATAAGGGTGTCTGAATCTTTACCATGTGATGTTCAGGAATGCAAATCCTATTCTCTCAGACTCCCTGACTGTCTTACTATACTCACGCAAAATATCCGCAGCATAGGGCATAATATAGACAACTACCAAATATTTTTAGAACAACTAGCTATTGATTGCGACATCATGGTCTTGACTGAATGTTGGGTATCATGTAACAAAATAATACCGAAACTCGATGATTACAACAGCTTCTCTACTACACATAACCCCATTCAGAACGACGGTGTTGTTGTCTACGCTAAGAATAACCTTAGTACCACGGTTGAAGAACCAACTTTTGCTGAAGGCAACTGCCTGTTAATCAAAATTGGGGTGGAGACGGCCATTATAGCCATCTATCGCTCCCCATCATATAAAAACCTAGAAAATTTTCTTAATTCAATGGACTCAGTTCTTGAAAGCGTATCTAATTTCAAAAACATTACTGTAATCGGAGATATCAATATCAACATCCATCCAGATACAAAAAAAAAAGCTGATGAATATTTAGACCTCTGCTCATTTCATGGGTTATTGCCAGCTCATACACTCCCGACCCATCAGGATGGTTCCTGTCTTGACCATATAATCTTAAAGACTAAGCATCCAGCATTAACTCTTGTTACTAATTCTACAGTCACAGATCACCAAGCCGCTCTTCTATGCCTTGGCTGTAACATCCACAGAATATCCCCTTCTAGAGAGCGCACAATATTAAACAATGACGGTTTCAAACTAGCCATGGAAAATATCGACCTGCGGCCAATATATACAAGTACCGATCCAAACATTGCATTGAATTACCTTATATCTAAAATCAAACAATCAATTGAAGCGAGCACAGTGACAAAGAAAATTTCTCGTCGTAAGCATATTATAAAACCATGGATCACTACAGGAATTCTACGATGTGTGGCAAACAGAGATCAACTACATGCTAAATAAAAATTGAACCCTAAGAACTTAATCCTTAAAACCACGTATATCCGATATAGAAACACATGCAGTAACTTGCTTAAAAACCTAAAAATAAATTATGATAAGAAACAAATACAAGATGCAGGTAAAAATACAAAAAAAATATGGGAAGTAATTAAAAACATAACACATACTAAAAGAGTAAAAACAGCTGCCACTGAACTTCTCACGTCTACCAAAAATAATAACAATGTCGATGATATAAATGACTTTTTCATAAACATAGCCAGTAATATAGCTGCCAAAACGTACGGTGGTATTGAGCCAATTGATACCACTGAGGATGTCCCCCCATCTCACTCTCATCCCCAATCCTTTGTTTTAATCAATACAAATGAACGCGAAGTGAAAACACTTATCAAAAGACTTAAAAATAATAGTTCAACTGGTTGGGACAAAATTCCTAATACAATTCTAAAGGATTACAGTTACATTCTCGTCGCTCCACTGACCTACATCTTCAATATTTGCCTGGACACTGGATGTTTTCCCACTGTTCTAAAAAAATCAGTTATCCACCCTAAACATAAAGCTGGGTATAGAGACCGTGTTAATAATTACAGACCTATTTCAATTCTGCCTGCCATTTCTAAACTCTTAGAGCGCATATTAAATGGTAGGCTAATCGACTATCTTGAAAAGAAAGGCTTGCTCTCCGATCAACAGTTTGGTTTTAGATCTGGAAAATCCACTGATGACGCTGTCCATGAACTCACAAATCATATTGTTGAGTGTATGGACACTGGGCTGAAGACAATAGGTGTTTTTCTCGATCTAGCAAAGGCCTTTGACACGGTCTCTATCCCTATACTGCTAACAAAATTGGAAAAAATGGGAATCCGAGGTACTCAACTTAAACTTTTCAGAGACTATCTAGACAATAGAGAGCAGTGTGTCAAAATAGGCGAATGTATCTGTATGGGCCACGTAGTGTTTGTGACTCGTACACTCTTCTATGTAGTGGAGTTATGGTATTTAAAAGATGAGCACCAATAGTTGAGATGACTGCTTTATTTGCCTGTCAGTTGGTAACTAACTATAACAGTGAACCTTAGGTATATCATAAGTTTACAAATGCAACCTAGGCTATAAAGTATAGTGACGCGCGCGGAAAGTGTACGTTGTATCGTACATGCTGCCAAGGACGAGAAAATAAAGTTAAACAAAATAAAATGTTGGGCGTTTGACCAAACATGCTGCCAAACGACAAGAAAAGTAAACAATAGTTCAATACCAATAAAGTAAAATTATAACAAAAGTAAAGTGAACTTAAAATATTTCATCTTAAATATTTGACTTATGTATTTGACACTGTCACTGTCACGTTTATCTTCAGAGCAGGCCGCTCAAGTCAAATCGTCCTTTCTCCGTCTGGCGTGGACGGGCTGCTTCCGGCTTGTCGGTGCTGATTTCCTGTAGTTCGATGCCCATGTTCTCAGGGCTCCGCTGCTTATCGTTGTAGTTCCTTGCTCTCGTTCTATTGCAACACCTTTTAGTGAGAAGGTAGAGTGCAATAATCGTCGCTATTATCCCCAGTACTGACGTTATTGTATAGTGATAGACGTCATGTACCGAAAGATGCGTCGGCAGTTGTTCGGAATTCTTCTGCATTCGGAGTTTTCGATCTATTCTGGCTAGTTCTCCAGAAGTGTTTGTCGCCATATTCAAGTGAATGTTCTTGAGGCTGACATTCACCATATCGTTGATAGGCGAGTTCATGATAGGAACGGCGATGTCGCTCTCCATTTGTATATTATTCCCAAACACATTAAAGGAATATATCGTTGCTTCTTTCTTCTGCAGTATGCATCCTTGACTGAGCAATATCTGCCCAATGCCCGATACCGTAGTGCTAGACAGTTTGTCGTCGCAAATGATACGTAGTAGGCATGAACTGCAGCAAACGTAAAGCCATATGTTCGCCTTGTGTAACTTGATCCAGTTGTCTTTGCATTGCACTGTCTGAGTGTCGCACGGCAAGGACGTTTGTTGACTAAAGATTTTTGCCTCGCACGGCGCATTCCCGTCGTGTAGATAGTAAACAGGGTGATACGCGTTGCACAAGTACACCTCGTCGTTTAAGATAATACATTGGCGGATATCTTCTTCTCCCATTAATACATAAGTGTTTTTTCTGAAGTTGATTGCGAGGTATTCTGTTGACGTTTCCACCATTCTTGTCTCCGATTCTCGTTGGATGGGTAGTGGTAACACTCGGTAAATCATGTAGTTGTCTTCACTCGTAAGCGGGATGTGTAGTTCGAATAGCAAGTAGTTCTCCGTAATCCGAGCTTTTACGTAGATAAGTTTGTATAGCTCATTTATATCTTGCTGAATATTTTTGACAGGAAGTGATAGTCGGTTCGGCATTCCTCCTGATATCACATAGAGTTGCTCGATCAGTTGTTTCGGAGTGAAAAGATGCATGTCGATGTGTCCTTTATGTATATCGGCCAGCGAGTTTATCAGCATATCTTGTGTGCGTTGTAAGTTTGACATAATCAAGCTCGCAGTGATCGCGGCCGCGTTAAGATTGTTCATAGTAAAAATCTCGGCGACTCTGGATCCAATCTGCGTTATCGTTGAGTTGGTCTCGTGGACGAACGTGTTCAACATATGAAACTGAGTATTCATGAACTTGTCATTCTTCTTCATGATGTTGTTTTCAGCTTCAATTATCGTAGTTTGGTTTCTCATTAACTCCAAAACGTATTTCTCGTTTGTTTGAATATTCTCTATGTCGTTCTGGTACTTGATGGCGAATTCTTCATCCAGTGTACCAAATAGAGTTCGTGCTAGGCTCCCAATTCCGTTAAAAAATCCTCGTTTCTTTCGTGATAAATGTTGATTTAACAGTAGTTTATTATACTCGTTGAGTAGATGAAGTTCGTGATACAGTTGGTTGATAGTCGGCTCGCACATGGATTTCTCTAGTCTGCTGCAATCTCCTTCCATGATCTTCAGAAAATTTTGTAAGTTTTCTGTCCCTTTCCAATACGTTGTTAAATTGTAATAGACCAGAATTTTCCACTCGTCGTGTATGAGTTGCAGCTTTCCAATCTCGTCGTAATAAATAGGATGATGGTTTGAAATCGTTGTAACGTTGTATCGTTGTTCTTGTGCGGCTTGTGTTCCTGTTATCAAACTTAACAGCATGATCAGCGCTAGGGTGACCAGGGAGCAAGTCGGTCTCGTTCGTCTTCGTTTTAGTTCCGGTCCTTTCCTCGTATCCGTTTTGACTTCTTTCACGTCTTCGTTAGCCGGGAGTGGGGCCAATTTCGTGATTGGGCGTTTGAGTATCCCTCCTTTCGTTTTTATCGTTGCCACACGTACGTAGCCATCGTTTCCTGGGTGTAGTTGAAGCACTTTTCCTAGTGCCCATTTTCCAGGAGGCAAGTTATTTTCCTTTATCAGGACGAGGTCTCCTTCTTCTAAGTTTTTGTTCGCTCGTTGCCATTTACTGCGGACTTGAAGTTGATGTAAATATTCGCTGGACCATCGCTTCCAGAAATGTTGATGCATGAGCTCTGTTTGCTTCCACTTGTTCCTGAGGTCAAGTGCTCGTTCCTCGTTTATTTCCCCTTGTGGCAGTAACATCGTTGGACCTCCAGTGATGAAGTGACCCGGGGTTAAGTATTCCAAGTCGTCTATGCTTTCCGTGAGAGGGCAAAGTGGTCTGGAATTCATGCACGCTTCAATCTCCGCCAGCAAAGTTGAAAACTGTTCATACGTCAGTTTTTGTTCTCCCAAAACTCGTTTAAGATGGTACTTTAGCGATTTGACAGCAGCCTCCCACAGTCCTCCTGCAGTCGGCCAGATTGGGGCGTTAAAGTGCCACTCAATCTTTAGTTTACTGATCCCGTCGAAGAAGTCTTCCGACATCATCGTTTTAAACTGTTGAAACTCCTTTTTCAGTATCCGGGATGCTCCAAGGAGGTTAGTTCCGTTATCTGAGAAAATATGCTTCGGGGTCCCTCTTTTAGCGCACATCCTCTTAAGGGCTGCCAGGAACGTCTCCGTACTGAGATCAGATACAAGTTCTATATGTACCGCTTTTGTTGCCATGCAAATGAAAATGCAAATATAGCCTTTGCATGTCTTCACGCCTCTCCCCTTGTTGATTTTGACATCCACAAAACCGGTAAAGTCGATCCCAGTATTAGTGAACGGTCTTGATGGCGTGACCCGTGATTGAGGTAGGTCACCCATTATCTGCTCGTTTCGATGAGGCTTGAATCTGTGACATCGCACACATTTTGTAAGTTGTTTTTTCACCGCTCGATTGCCGCTAATAATCCAATATTTCTGTCTCGTTTGGGCAAGTGTTAGACGAGCTCCTCCGTGTAGCGTTTGTTTGTGGGCGTGGTCGATGATCAGCTGTGTTAGTTTTCCTGCGTGGGGGATCACTGCAGGGTGTTTCATCTCGCTCGGTAGGGCCGAGTTTTGTAACCGACCCCCAACTCGTAATATCCCGTTCTGGTTAACGTAAGGTCGTAGATTGAGTAGTTTACTTTTTGACCCCACCGTTCCATTTTTTTCCAAGTCTCTAATATCCTCGTAAAAGTGTTGTCGTTGAACGTGCTGGATGATCAAGTTCGTTGCATCATTTAGTTCTTTCGTAGACAAGTAACCGTGATCAGCTGATGCGTCCTTGTTACGTAGCTTTGTTTTGAAACGTAATACCCAGCTGACGACTCGTATGACTCGAGTCATTGTACTACACTTATCAACCAGTGCAGTAATCCAAGTTGCTTCGTTTGCAGCTTGCGTTGTATAGCAGCTCCGTGTTGCTATCCGCTCGTTATCAGTCGTAAACATTCCCGATGTATTTTTAATAATTTCTTCGTAGTTGTGTTTCGTAAGCCATTGAGGTCCCTCCCACCACAAATTGAATTGCAGTAGCTGAGAGGGCGAGAGGCCTCTGGTGGCGCAGTCTGCAGAGTTTTCTTCAGTTCTCACATGTCTCCATTGTGTAGCGGGGACAATGTTAGTTATAGTCGCAACTCGGTTGGCAACGTATTTATCCCATCTCGTTATGTCGCCTTGAAGCCACGCGAGTACGACTGTTGAATCCGTCCAGCAGGTTGCATGTAAAGTTTTTTCCGGGAGGGCTATTCTCAGTTTTTCCATCAGTTTGGCAAGTAAGAGAGCTCCACACAACTCCAGCCTGGGTAATGTAGTTTTATTGTTGAGGGGGGCTACTCGTGTTTTGGCCGCTATCATTGTTATGACGTACTCTCCGTTTTCGTTCGTTGTACGACTGTAGATGACGCAGGCGTAAGCTTTCTCGCTTGCGTCACAAAACCCGTGGACTTCGATTACGTCATTGATGCCTGCAAGCCACCGGGGTAATGATAGGCGGTTGATGTTCGGAAAATCTTCTCGTAGTTGTCTCCACTCCGCTTCGATGTCTGTGGGTAGACATTCATCCCATTCAATTTGACTGACCCACACTCTCTGGAACAGTAGTTTGGCTTTGATGACCGTTGGGGAGAGCCAGCCGAGCGGATCGTAGAGCTTGCTGATATCCGAGAGTAGACTCCTCTTAGTTAGTTTGTTTGCACCCAGCTGCGGTAGATTCCAGTTAAACAGGAATACATCTCTGGACGGACTGTAGTTGAGACCCAATGTTTTTATGGACTCTTCTTGTTTGAAGGTAAATACTCCTTTATGGGATCGTTGATCTTCAGATAAGTTCTCCAAAATGGTTTCCTCGTTGCTTGACCATTTTCTCAAGTTAAATCCACCCCTAAGCAAGAGGGTGGTTAGTTGTTGTTGCAGTAGTTTTGCTTCGGCGGCAGTGTCGCTTCCGCAAATCAGGTCATCCATATAAAAATTGTTTTGAATGACCCTCGCTGCCTCAGGGAACTCGTGCGCCTCGTCGAGTGCGAGTTGTTTGAGAGTACGCATCGCTAGAAACGGCGCAGATTTCGTGCCGTAAGTGACCGTACACAGTTGCATCTCCTGCAGTCGATATTGGCGTCTCCAAATAATCTTCTGCAGAGGTTGTTGATCTTCATGGATAAGAATCATCCTGTACATCTTCTCTATGTCGGCTGTTAGTACATATCGGTAGCTACGCCAGTTGATGATTAGCTCCTGGATATCCTTTTGAAGATTCGTTCCTTTTTCCATGAGATCGTTGAGGCTGTGCTTGGTGGTAGTTTTCATAGACGCGTTAAAGACGACTCTCAATTTAGTTGTAGTTGAATCTTCCCTGATGACACCATGGTGAGGCAAGAATGCTTCTAGTTGTTTCTCTGCGCACGGCGTCACTGGTTTCATGTGACCTAGTTCCGTATACTCGTCGATAAATTGTTTGTACTGCAATCCGAAGTTTTCGTTTCGCAACATCTTCTTCTCTAGTTGTAAAAATTGCGAAATAGCTTGTGGTTTAGATATGCCGAGTTTCTCGTTAATTTCAGGTTTCAGGGGCATCTTCACGACGTACCTGCCGTCGCTGAGTCTCTCCGTTGTTTCCTGATAGTGTTTTTCGCAGTAATCTTCCTCGTTAGTTGCGTAGTTGGTGCAGATTTCTTCCGATTCCCAAAATCTCGTTAAATCTTCTAGTTCATTTATCGTAACTAGACAGTGGTAAGTTTTGACATTCCCACACAGGATCCACCCCAGCTTAGTTTGCTGAGCGACTGGTGAGTTGTTGTCGGACTTCAGGACACCGTCGAGTAATATCTCCGAGAAGACGTTTGCTCCCAGTAGTATATCAATCGGCCCCGAAACGTTGAAGTCCGGATCAGCTAGCTTGACGTTATCCAGATGATCCCAAGTTGGTTTATTAAAAGTCGAGTTCGGCAAGTTACTTATCAATCTCTTCATAATAAGTGCCTCTAGTTGAAACTCGTAGTTGTTGTTGTGGATCGATTTGCAATCAAGTTGTAGTTTTCCCTTGCAATTCCCCATAGTAGTTCCGACTCCCGTTATCACAGCGCTCATTTTACGCCGCGGCAGTCGCAATTGCTGAGCTGCATTCTCAGTCATGAGCGTAACTTGTGATCCCTGATCCACAAGCGCCCGCAAAGTAAGGTATGTTCCGTCGCCAGTCTTGACTTGTAGTTGAGCCGTTGCTAATAGTACTTCTCCATTCTCGTTTGTCACGTGAGTTGACACTTGTTGCGATCGGTTTTGGTTTTGCTTGTCACATAACAAGGTATGGTGAGAACCCTTGCAAATCAAACAGTTTTTCGTTGATGTACATTGCTTGTCTCCGTGACTGTACAAACAGTTTTTGCATAAGCGCAGTTTCGCAACAGTTGTTTTTCTTTCGGCAAACTCCATTGCACGAAATTTACTGCAGAACATCAAAACGTGATTAGTTTTGCAGATTGGACAATTTCTGAGCGCCGTATGATAGGTTTTTGTCGCTTTTTCAGTCTTCTTATAGTTCGATGACCCCCGTTCGTAATTATTTTTGTGTGTTGCATGTTGCGAAGACGAAGTTATTGGTTGGTTGTTGTTACGATTTTGCAATGTTTCGAACGCCATAAACTTCATCTCCAGGAATTTTATGAAATCTTCCAGCCCAGGCAGTTCTCGTGGATTTTTCAAGTTTTTCAGGTACTCGCTGTAAGTCGCTGCATCCAATTTTTGTTGAACCAAATGGACAATGAGAGGGTCCCACGTTTCAGTCGCTATCCCGATGTTGCTCAGAGCACTCAGACATTCCAGAGTGGTGTCATGTAGCTTTTTCAGGTTGTAAGCGTTCGGCTGCTGAATAGCTGGTTGGTTCAGGATAGTATTTATGTACGACGTGAAGAGCAGTCTCAAATTGTTATAGCGGTTATTTAACAACTCCCAGCAAGACTCGTAATTTTCTGCACTGACGCTCAGATGCTGCACCAGTCTCTCAGCTTCTCCCTTTAATTTTGTTTTCAAATGCTGCATCTTTTGAGTTTTAGATATCAGCGGATTTGAATGAATAGTCTCGAGAAAAAGATCCTTAAAGGATATCCATTGGTTGTAGTTGCCGCTAAACTCCGGAAGCTCGATCTTGGGCGTAGATTTTTGATAATGCATACTCTCCCAAATCTTCTGTTGTATCTTTCGTCGGTAGTTATCGTAGATTTCTTCCCATTTGGCGTATTCATTATCGTAAGTTTGGTTAGAGCCTCGTAGTAAATTATCAAGTTTCCAATGAATTTTGTCGATCGATTCCCACTTGCTTTTCAGGATGCTGAGATGATCTTTTAAATCCCATTTTTCGGTCATCGTTTCCAAGTTAATTTTTCCCACAGCTCGATGTAATGCGTTGAAGTTACATTGTTGTTGACGGAGTAGTTCGTCCTTCTGAGACGTAGAATTCTCAGTAGTTCTTGGGGGCGGCTGAGGGGTTGATTTTGGAAGCCCAAATGTCCCCAACGAGGACGTTTCTCCGGTCTCAACTATCTTAGGAGTGTGTATAGTTGGTTTCGCTTGGCATTGCTGCATTGCTTGCTTCGTTTCTTCATAACTCCGTTTAGTTATTTCGAAGACGTTGTCAACGAAGTAGGTGATGTCCTGGCTTTCCATTGTTTGCAGGATGGCATCATTCTCCAGAAACTCCTTCCAGTGAACCTCTAGAGCAGTTATTCGTTTTGTCAAGTAGTCGGAGGTTTTTCTATCCGCCCCGTCTTTCTTGAAGTTAGTGCAGATTCTTTTTATCTCTTCGAAAGTTCTTTCTTGACGAGCAATGATTTCGTCGAAGTTAGTATCCATGGTTCTCCGTTGACTGCAGAACACACGTCGTTAAAATCCGAAGGCAGTTAGGTAGTTAATCGTAGCGCCGGGCAGTAAGTAGAATCCCGACACACACAGTTAAATCCCGAAGGCAGTTTAGTTGATTGGATTGAAGCTTCTTCTCTCCGCAGTTAGTCGTAGCGCCGGGCAGTAGTATCCCGACGCACGTAGTTGAAATCCCGAAGGCAGTTGATTAATCGGAGTGAAAGTTTTTCTTCCCCGCAGTTAGTCGTAGCACCGGGCAGTAGGTAAGAGTAGAATCCCGACACACGTAGTTAAGTTGAAGTTGACTCGAAGTAGTAGTCCTCTTCGTATCTGAACACGTACAGGGTTGTAAGTCCTGCCGGAGATGTCCAGTAGTTAGTCTGTAGCTTTGTTTGTAGCTCCAGTAGTAGTTGTTCTTCGATGGTCAGGCTTTACAGCTCCAGAATCGAAAGATATCCTTGTAAGATGCACTCACAATCCCCGCCACGGTATTGTGCGTCTTCTCAACTCAACTGGTGATTCCGCTGGTGGAGGCCAGTGAGCCGAAACGCTACCGAAACAACGATAATAAGTGAAACCAAGTATGAATACCTCCCGAAACAAACTCCGTTAAAAATCCTGCGCCGATGTCGTTGTTGTTCGAAGGACCAAAAAGAGATGTATGGGCCACGTAGTGTTTGTGACTCGTACACTCTTCTATGTAGTGGAGTTATGGTATTTAAAAGATGAGCACCAATAGTTGAGATGACTGCTTTATTTGCCTGTCAGTTGGTAACTAACTATAACAGTGAACCTTAGGTATATCATAAGTTTACAAATGCAACCTAGGCTATAAAGTATAGTGACGCGCGCGGAAAGTGTACGTTGTATCGTACAGTATCAGTTCTGACCTTAAAGTTACTCAAGGTGTGCCTCAGGGAAGCATATTAGGTCCCACACTCTTTCTTATTTATATCAATGATCTGTGCGATGTTAAACTTCAAAACGGACGAGTTTTCTCTTACGCAGATGATATGTCACTCATTTTCGCTACGAAAACCTGGGATCAAACTTTTAAATATGCTCAGGAGGGTTTTAACAGGGTAACGAAATTGTTACTTTAGCAATGTTCTCTCATTAAATACTGATAAAACTAAGTACATGGCTTTTACAGTACGAAACTCTTCCCAACCGGCACCGAGATTTCAGATCATTGCTCATACCTGCCAAAGACCTGTGGACAGCAACTGCTGCTGCAGCTTTCTTGAAAAGACCGACACAATAAGGTACCTGGGTGTTCTGTTGGACAAAAATTTAAACTTTTCGCAACACATAAAATTAATCACCAACAGAGTACGTAAACTCATTTACGTCTTTAAAAATCTCAGGCATGTTGCGAACCCACGGCTCTTAAGACAGGTTTACTTGGCACTGTGTCAGTCGATTATTACCTACTGCATTTCATCTTGGGGTGGTGCCGGTAAAACGGATATGTTGGGCCTAGAGAGAGCTCAAAGAGCTATTCTCAAGATTTGTACTTTTAGGCCTAAACTCTTTCCAACATATCACCTTTATCAGACATGTGGTGTCCTCACTGTTCGCCAACTCTTCATACAACATCTAGTTCTCAGAGAGCACTCAAAACTTTTCTTTGACCCAGCTGTACTCCCTACACGTCGTAATGACAGAGTTTTCAATACGTCATCAATGAAAAAACACAGATTGGCTTTTTCTGAAAGGTTTTTCCTGATCTTGGGCCCTCGTCAGCATCAATCGAATTCTCAATATGTATCCCCTCAATAAGAACATCTGCAAAACTCACCTAACGAAGTGGTTACAAAATCTCTGCTATGAAGAAACCGAACGTCTTCTTAAAACATAGTTACAATTTGCTTTTTTTCACATCACACACACACACACACACACTATCATACAATTACACACCCTGCATTTAACTTTCATTAGTTTTGTGCAGACACAACTCAACACCTCAACCACTCACCCTGCTTTTCATCTACTTTAAGTTTATAATCTTACATCCTATCATCTCGAAAGAGCAGGCACATTTTTTCTTATTATTTTTTAATTCTAATTCTATATCCATAACTTTTGTTTTTGCCCCAGTACCTAGACGAAACCGAATCTACTTGAGAAGTAAGTTGCTCATCCCTTACATGTAATTTATCGAGCACCATTTGACTACCGAGATACAGTGTTTTTCACTAGTTCGGTTGTCACAGATCCCTCCTATTTTACGATATAAATGTTCCTAATTAAGTATATCCTTAGTTTTGTAAGTAAAATCTTGTAAACCATAATAATATCAATAAAGATTTCATTTCATTTCATTTCAATTTTGATGACAATTGAATAGGTAGAAAATTGCTGCCTAGAACGTTTGATTATTATGAAATAAGTGAACTTATTTGTCACGTATCTTAGATTTGGAGGGCCTTGAGACCCCTAGCATTGAGGGGCCCTGGATCCGCTACTGGGTATAGTGGAGCATGGTTTTGTTAGACTGTATCCCGTATCGTTAAAACTCGATGGTTGTTTATCTAAGTATAATATTTATTCATATAAGTATGTGTATCGTAGTCTAGTACCCAAGATACAGGGAATCCTAGTTTGGGGCTAGATCAATGTGTAAATTGTGTCCAAGTTAATATTATCTACCACTATTTTAAAATACTATAATCTCATTACCCGATCGTAATGTTACTGATAACATAATAAACGTAATATTTTTCCGTAGGAAGTGGGATGCTTTCACAGATAATTCTGATCAAAACGACTATTTTGAGGCGTTATTATTGGTAAACAAAAACAATAATATATATTTACTTTAGTTTTGGGGTTTCACGAAGAAAACTCGAAAGCCACAAAATTTCCATAATTACTAACTTTCTAAGTACGATTTATTCTTGGCTTTTCTTACAAGTGGACCTTTCCAAATGAACTTTCTAACTAATAATTGGTCTTGTAGCTTTTCAGTTTTGAAACTGAATAAAATATAGAGAGAGACTGACAAAGACTAAAAGTTATGAATAATAAATTTTATTTACAAGCAGATTATGAAAAATTTATAGCCAGCCATCTACTAAAATTCCCACACTAGGATCCTAGTGTGGGAATCAGGGAGTTTGAGAAGGATCGGTATACATAGTCAGGTCATAAGTTCTGTCACATGTGCAATATGAAATAATTTAGACATGTTTATTATTTATGTAAACATTTATATAGCAAAATTAACTTAATAAAACATAGGTTCTTATGGTAATAAAGTTTATTCAAAATTACCCCCGCGATTTTGAATACAGGCCTTTATTCTGCGCGGCCAGTCGTCTATCGCAGCACGAACGAGGTCCATGTCAATATCGGCGGCTGCCTTAATCAAGGATGCCTTGAGTGACTCCAAATCAGGATGAGGCTTTGAGCAGGCCTTTTCCTCCAAGTGTTGCCATATCTTGTAATCTAACGGACTCAAATCTGGACTGGAGGAAGGCCAGTCTTCGTGCCGGATGAAGTCGATTTCACTCGCCGCCCCAGCCAGTCTTGTGGGCTTTTCTCTCTATGAGCTGGCGTAGAATCTTGTTGGAATACCCAGTGCCTGTTATTAAACATGGTATGAGAAACAGGTTCCACAAGGTTCTTGAGCACTGTATTTTGATACACAACTGCATTTGTTTTTACGCCTTTCTCACGAAAATGTACCTCAGTTAAGCCCCAATATGAGACTCCCAACCAAACCATGAGCGAGGATGGAAAATGACCTCGTCGGACACGCGGAATACGGTTGCTCGCTTCTTCACTGCTGTGTGCGTACACCTTATCATTTTGTTTGTTGTAGCTCTCTTCCACGGTGAAAATTTTTTCATCCGAAAAAAGAATTTCCCGATACTTTTTTCCCGCGTACCGCTTCAACAAAGCGCGGCATCTCTTCAGTCTCAGGTCCATTAAACGAGCGTCCAAACTATGTCCTGTTTTTCTTCGATATGCCCTAAGCCCTAAGTCTTCATTTAACACCCTTTTCACCGTGGTCCTGCTTAACCCCATCTGAAGAGCCAACAGTTTCTGCTTACGTATGGTATTTCTTTGAATTCGCGCCTTCACAGCTTTTATCACTGCTGGAGTCCTAACAGAGCGAGGGCGACCACTTCTTGACCTGTCATCTGCACTAGAGTCTTCATTGTATCGTTTTATGGTACGATAAATGAATCTTTTGGTTATATTCAAATTTTTCAGTAAGTCGAAAATCTGAATTGGCGCGTAACCGCAACGATGCAACGCAATAACTGCGACACGGTCTTCTTTAAGTGTCCACTACATATTTAAAAATGAGGAAAATTCTAAAAAGTACACATTTTTATTTTCATGAAAAATTCTAAATTCGAATTCAATAAACTTTTTTGTGGCCAGCGTTCTAAATTCAAAAGTTTTTATTGTGTGACAGAACGTATGA
The DNA here is from genome assembly GCA_949825045.1 of Argyresthia goedartella. Taxonomy (NCBI): domain Eukaryota; kingdom Metazoa; phylum Arthropoda; class Insecta; order Lepidoptera; family Argyresthiidae; genus Argyresthia; species Argyresthia goedartella. The sequence continues at coordinate 3,218,135 of OX463823.1, read as the reverse complement.
CCTGACTATGTATTTCTAGAAGTCGATATCTTAACGGGAACTCAAAATCCCGATTACTAGAGACCGATCGAAGGTTTTCGGTTTCGACTAAGTATCGGCCAAGGTTTCGGTTAAGGCCAAAAATCACCCGACTCTTGGGCTTGGCCGAAACCTAAAGTTTTTAGCTGATATACCTTCAGGGCGGAACCTCATGAAAAAAACATTATTTGCAAGAAAAAATGGTAAGTACATACATACCTATAGTAATTCAACAGTGTCAAAATTAATATCTTACAAAAAGATAGTAGGTACCTATCGTTGTTGATGATATTGGTGATATTGTTTCGATGATGATAGGACAGTGTAGGACGTTCTCATCTGGAATGTATTTTTTGTGGGTGCTTTCTTGGTGTAAATAAATAAAATTATACGAAATAAATAAATGGTACTTTAGTAGGTATAGGCCGCTTCGAGACACGATACGTCGAGATGGTAATTGTTTGGACATCGCTCTCCAGGTATAGTCGTTGATTGATTTGGAATTGTGTGTACCAGGATTTCGTTTAATTATACATTAATAGTACTAACTGGACTTGGTAAACTGGTGGTGTTAATAGGTACAACGTAAATATATATGTTTCTTGCAGGGTATGTATTTATTTCTTGTGTATGTATTTAACCTAACTAACCTAACCGGGTTTTGTAAACTAATGGTGTTATTAGGTAAACAATTTTTGGTGCTGGCAGGGTTATGTGTGGTATTTTTTCAACCTAACTAACCTAACCGACCTTAACCTGCTGACTGCTGATGACTGATGGCGTAAATACATACAACCCAGTTTTATCATCTCTGGATCTCGCCGGAATGCAAAAACGTTGAGGCGCCGTAATGACGTCACGAATCCAGGTACCTATCTGTTGCCCACATAGGTGCGATTGTATTTAGTTTGATGTGGATGTAGTTTTTTGCAGGGTGATTCTAAGAAAAATGGTGCTGTTGCATCAAAACGATACTCTTCAAGAAAAACCGAAGAAACCAAGGATTGACAAACAGCCGGAAAATTTGCATATAATAACAAAAGGTGATGGTGATAATAAGTGTGGCGCTGCGACATCTTTAGCTATCGCTGCAGCTTCAACATGTACAGCTACCGCCGCAGCTTTAACATCTACAGCTACCGTCACAGCTTCGACATATAGAGCTACCACCGCAGCTTTGACATCTACAGCTACCACCGCAGCTTCGACATCTAAGGCTCCGTCAATCTTAAGCGAAGGTTAGCAATTCTTTCAAGGGTCAATGAATTCTCTACTACAACAAGATACTTCTGCAAATCTTGAAATTGACATTTGACCAATTCGACATCTAGAGCTACCACCGTAGCTTTGACATCTACAGCTACCGCCACAGCTTCGACATCTAGAGCTACCACCGTAGCTTTGACATCTACAGCTACCACCACAGCTTCGACATCTAGAGCTACCACCGCAGCTTTGACATCTACAGCTACCACTGCAGCTTCGACATCTAAGGCTCCGTCAATCTTAAGTGAAGGTCAGCAATTCTTTCAAGGGTCAATGAATTCTCTACTATAACAAGATACCTCTGCAAATCTTGAAATTGCCATTTGAGCAATTCGACATCTAGAGCTACCACCGTAGCTTTGACATCTACAGCTACCGCCACAGCTTCGACATCTAGAGCTACCACCGTAGCTTTGACATCTACAGCTACCGCCACAGCTTTGACATCTAGAGCTAACACCTCAGCTTTGACATCTACAGCTACCGCCACAGCTTCGACATAAAGAGCTACCACCGCAGCTTTGACATCTACAGCTACCACCGCAGCTTCGACATCTAAGGCTCCGTCAATCTTAAGCGAAGGTTAGAAATTCTTTCAAGGGTCAATGAATTCTCTACTACAACAAGATACCTCTGCAAATCTTAAAATTGCCATTTAAGCAATTTGACATCTAGAGCTACCACCGTAGCTTTGACATCTACAGCTACCGCCACAGCTTCGACATCTAGAGCTACCACCGTAGCTTTGACATCTAAAGCTACCGCCACAGCTTCGGCATCTAGAGCTACCACCGCAGCTTTGACATCTACAGCTACCACCGCAGCTTCGACATCTAAGGCTCCGTCAATCTTAAGCGAAGGTTAGCAATTCTTTCAAGAGTCAATTAATTCTCTACTATAACAAGATACCTCTGCAAATCTTGAAATTGCCATTTGAGCAATTCGACATCTAGAGCTACCACCGTAGCTTTGACATCTACAGCTACCGCCACAGCTTCGACATCTAGAGCTACCACCGTAGCTTTGACATCTACAGCTACCGCCACAGCTTCGACATCTAGAGCTACCACCGTAGCTTTGACATCTACAGCTACCGCCACAGCTTTGACATCTAGAGCTAACACCGCAGCTTTGATATCTACAGCTACCACCGCAGCTTCGACATCTAAGGCTCCGTCAATCTTAAGCGAAGGTTAGCAATTCTTTCAAGGGTCAATGTATTCTCTACTACAACAAGATACCTCTGCAAATCTTGAAATTGCCATTTGATCAATTCGACATCTAGAGCTACTACCGTAGCTTTGACATCTACAGCTACCGCCACAGCTTCGACATCTAGAGCTACCACCGTAGCTTTGACATCTACAGCTGCCGCCACAGCTTCGACATCTAGAACCTCTGCAAATCTTGAAATTGCCATTTGAGCAATTTAAAAACCATGTTAAAGCGACTTTGTCGAAAAAGGGATATTACAATGTTCAAGATTACTTAAATTACGGGACTGTATGGGGTTAATCTGGCTCAACACTGACCTTGCTGTTAATAGTTTTGTAATTATTTATTCCTACTTATTAATTATGATAATATAATGATATTATAAAATTTGTATTTGTTAAGCACAAGCAATTTTTAAAAGATATCTAAAAATCAATCTTTGGGAGTTTCTACGCCTTTTTTCTTCCACAGTGGTCCAATGTAGAGAAGTGGCAAAAAATGACGACTGCTAAGTATATGTAAATATCTACAGTATTAAAGACATTTGGAATTGGAATTGGAATTAAATGAACCACAATCAAAATTTTCCTCTGATATTGGTTGGTATGTAAGACAAAATGTAGATGCTTCAACAAGAGCTATGATGCTTGAAAGCATTGGCTGTCTTCCCCAAATTATGTTTTCCCATACTGTTGTAAATACAAAAGAAAAACAGATGAAGAAATATACACATAAATCGAACCTTGACAAGTTTCACTAGCTTGTTTTGTCACATAAACTCTGCTGTAAATATTGTGTTTTGTTCGCGCTGGCAACTGGAGGTGCCATACAATTAAAAACACCACCGCTGAAACGACTAGTGAAATAACCTCTAAATCCTTTGATGATTTGCTCGGGGAAAATGGTGTCCTGCTAACACACGAGCGAAACCAATATCACGAAATAGCTGTAAAAGCAGGAAAACGATTTTTGATAACACATCATAAACCGGAAATCAACATCATTAACTAAATCAATAGTCAACGAATGGCACAAGTTAATGAAAATAGCGAACGCTTGAGACCAATTGTCAAAACAATAATTCTGTGTGGTCATCAAAATATATCGCTACGTGGTCTTCGCGACGATGGTTAATTGTTGGACAAAGAAGCGGAAGACTCCTTGGTGGCAGATGAAGGAAATTTTAGAGCCCTTTTAAAATTCCGTGTATAATCTGGAGACAAAAACCTGCAGCATTATTTAGAGACTGCTAGTTCTAATGCAATAAACATCAGCAAAACTGAGCAAATGAATTGATTGACGTTTGCAAGGAAATCATTCAAGAAAAAATATTACAGCAAGTAAAAGATGCTAAATCTCTTTGATTACATTTGACGAGACTACAGATATAGCTCATATCTCAAAGCTGAGTTTAGCTTTCAGATATATTCAAAATGGAACTATAAAGGAAGATTTTGTGACGTTCTGTGATACTTACGATACGCTTAAAAGTAATGAACGTTAACTATACAGACGATACAGATCCATGTTTGACAGGTGTTGCACTGGCTAAATTAGTTGTAACTCTCTGTGCCAAATTTAACAAAGATTTAACATGGTGCTTGGGTATTGGAACTAACAGCTGCTCGGTTATGGCACAGTATACATATAGAACAGTAGTAAATCAGGTGCCATTTAGGAGCGTTCGTTACCTACTTTCGCTCGATGCGCAGGGCTGTGTCACGGCACGGATTGTGGCTTGGCATACCAAAAATACTAATTTTGCTTTTAAGTAGGTACCTATGGAAAGTATTTCTGTTACAGTTTAATAGACAATATTGTTTACACAAAGTAATAATATTACAGATCATTAGGTATGTGTTTCTAGTTTCCCACTTCATCGAATATTTTAATACTTACCACTATACTATACCTAAAATATTTCCTTGTAAGTATAATAGTTGCTAAACTGCACTAGATTGGTAGGTGCTTAGTTATACGACGATGACATACTGGTGGCGGTAACGAGTGAGAGCGAGCGAACAGGGCAACAACGGCGCGGCCCCGATTGAAGCAGTCTCCATCATTCCCGAAGGCTATGTGTGCGTGCATACCGAACACGCGCGTATGTGTGCAGCCGTGCGATGTACCTTTGTTCATTCATCATGATGTGTGGTTATGGCTTCAGATACAAAGAGTGCAGTACACGAGTTGTCAAAAAAAGCGGCTAGATTTGGAGCGGGGTAAAATGTCATAGAGGGTCACCAGGAGAAGTTAAACTTATGCAAGACAGTGTTAAAAAATTATTATTATTATTATTAATTTTTTTATTATTAAAAAATATAGGTAATGGCAGATGCAGTGGAACCGACAGTGGCATCAGAATATTCTGCTGTCGGTTTGTGACATCATAATAATCATCATAAAATGTACCCAAATGTACGAAAATTCTTGTGCATACTCGCTACGCTACCGCTAACGGGTAGCGTAGCGAGTATGCACAAGAGTAGCGACAGCCGAAAGATCTTTCTCCACTTTACGTAGAGTTAAAACCTGGCTAAGATCGTCAAGTGGCCAAGAACGCCTAATCGGGTAAGCCCTCCTTTACATCCACAGGGCAATGCCTATCGACGTGGAGGATGTCATAACTCAGTTTGGTAGAAGGCAAAACAGAAAAAAATTGTTTATAATTCATAATTTCTGTTTAATATTTATGCTTCGGAACGCACCGGTTTTTTCGTTGCGCGGATCGACCGCGAGTGATCGGGACATCACTAGCTGTCACTTGTATAGAAACGAAATGACGAGTTAGAGGTTACTTTTTTTTGCACATGGAAAAAAATGTCGGCGTCAAGCATTCGGGCCTTGGCTGTATGTTATTTGTAATAATTGTCTAACACAGGTATCGGGGCCTGGTCGGAGTGTTAATTGTAATAATCATCACGGAACAATCGTCGGGAAATAAGTAGAATTCACGTCATCAGAGTGAGTGCTTCGTGCTTTGAAAGGTTGAAGTGATTCGGTGATCAATTCGTCGCGTTCGGATAGCGACCCTCGTATCGGCAAGCATTACGACTACCACAGCTTCGGGCTGCGACGAGAGTAAGATTCGACTCCCCTCCCCCCTACCCTGGTGTTCCTCATCCCGTATTCCTGCCTCGAATTGAGCTTTCGAAGGCCGGTCCACGGCGTCAAGGTCAGTACTGCTTTGTGACATTCCACTGAAAAACAACCCTACCAATATTCCACGCCCTGTCGGTTAAGGCGTGGAATTTAACATTTTGGTAGCAGAGGCGCGGTTTCCTAGTAGGAAATCGATTCACGGGTGGTTGTAGGGTTGTTTTTTTGCCACATTGTAGTTGGGAGAAAAGGGTATCTCAGATTGGTCGGCAATCATTTTGTGAGTGAGTCTTGTGGTCGGTATACCACAATTTAGGTTCATTTTCGGTTAGGGAACGTATAATTGACGATTTAGTTAATGATTATTATAAATTTGGTGTAAACTACTGTTTGTGCGCATAAAGGATTGAACGGTCATCCCACGAAGTAACTATATTGTATGACTTGTAGTAGAACGTCGGGTTCTATAGTACTGCAGTGTTATTTCGGTTTACAGAGCAGGGTCAGGCTATTTAAGGGGTATTAAGCTGATTTTGCTGACCTCAGTAGAAGTGTGGGTCATATCGGAGGGGCCACTTCTAGAAGGTTCACGGCTACCTACACTATATTAAAAATAGTTTTTTTTTCTTATAATAAATTTTTGTGTGTTATTTTGTATTGTGCTTTATGGTGGCATTCTCTAATTGATTTAGAGTGTATAGTTATAAGGTGTATGTCCACAGGGCGACCATATTAAATATTTTTTAGGATTTAATTGTTTTAGTGGTTGCCTTAGTTTTGACAACTTAGTTTTAATTTCTGTGCCCAGCGCTGACGGGCAAGTGCTGGTCTCTGGCTATACTTAGTTCGGTAGTGAAGTATAAGACCAGAATCTATTAAATCGGTCAACATGGCACCTTCGCCCTTGACGGTACTGCGGCATGGTGTCCGGGAGGAAATGAGATGGCTCGCCCATACTCATAAGTATGTGGAGCGACCGGACATGGACGATGTCCTGCTCAAGCGTGTGGAGGACGCAATGACACGCGTCGGGAAGGTGTGTCGGCTGGCTGCGGAGGCTGAAGCTCTCGGGCTTACGGATGAAGCCTCGGTTGAAACAGTGGGACTCTAACCTGACCAAAAGAGATTGTTGGCAGGCTCAAGATACGTTTATTAATCACAGGGTCGTGAGTTGAATATTTGTGATATAGTTGAAACGCTGGATAGGGACTCGCCGGGAATTTGAAGACTTCAGCTCCTTGGTAGACTCAATCCAACTGGTCCACTTCTCCAGACGTCAACAAGTGATTTTGCGGTTAGCGCCAGGAGGATATTACTCCTCGGCGTGGAACCCTGGAAAGAGACCAGTGTGAATGATAGGAATACAAAAGCGCTACAGCGCCCAGCTATCAAGCGACGGCTCCCCACACGGAGACTTCCGACGAGGGCCCTAGGGTAATTAGGATCTAAGAGTGCCGCAGTCCAATAGACACTGTATAGGAAAGGGAAATACATAGAGAGTATAAAATACACGAAAATAAGAAAGACTAACTACGAACCAATCCTTACCAATGGATTGGGGATAGTAGGGAAGTTTCATATCAACTACTGCACTTTACAGCAACTAAACATTCAGCTCCATTACAGTACTAAAAGGAATAACAGTACTAAAGGGACTAGCCCATCGCCGCAACTAAAGGCGTGACTTAAAAATTATTGATGCAGAAGATACAACCTCACGTTTCAGAGCTCAAACAATGTCTCCGTCAAAAAAAACAATCAGCTGTCAGACGAGATTCCAGACCCGAATTTCCGAATTTCTATAGTTGTACTTTTTATCTGGCTAATCCGCCAGTAGCCAATATGGTCAAAGAGGTAGTACGTTACATACCCGTCTTGTTTGGGTATGATTTTACCTGATAAAATCCGCTAAGATACTAACTAAACTAAACTAACTTACCAAATTAACTACTTAAGATAAAATTCTCTAAAGCTCGCCATCTACAATGTCAGAAAAATATATAACTAACAGTCTAGCTCAACTACATACAAACATCACACATTCGTACCAACAATCAGACATCAGAATTCATACTAAGTTCATACAAGAGTTCACACTAACATCGTGTAAACACAGCCTTACACACAGGGTGCCATTATTATAGCCAAATGCACACCCAGACTAACTGTGAGAAGTTGAAAAATAAGCAAGATCCCTTGAACTAAAATAAGAACCTTAGTACATAAACGCCCCGATAGCTTAGCTACTATCGTAACGCAGAATAATGCAGAATAACACCATGAGGGGCAGCTCCCTCAAGTGTTCAAGACTTCCTGCACCGTTAGTGGGTACAGAAAATAATAATAGAGTAGAATATCTATTCTACAACAAAGAGTAAAAAAGTAGAGAATTATAGTTCAAGAGGCCATAAGCTAAAGTAACAGACATTGCAGAGTAACGTTACACAATAAAGAACTTTTACATAGCTGTAGATATAGATGGTTTTTAGAATACAAGGGTCAAAATACTTGTTACATACATAAAGGAATCGTTAACTACTATTGAATAAGACAGAACGCTGTCGCAGCCTATCTTCAGACAGAAGGTGCTCTCAGACAGACACAGATCGTTCGGCACAAGTACAAGCGCTAAAGAGTTAGTATTTAGTTAAAAACTAACAAACAGACCGTCCCTTAAAGATTAGAAATAGCAATGTTATTATTTAGAATAAAATAAATAGAATAACGCTCACAAGATCAACTAGTAAGTCTGACAATATAGAGTAGTTATGTAATAATTAAATAAAAGAAAAAAAAATCAACCTAACTTTAAATCTTTTATGTGCCAAGAGCCCAAAAAATTACCGAAGATGTCTTCAAGTTCATAAACTAATGACGACTTCTTGTTAATTATCTTACATTTTAAAAACTTAGGAGCTAACTTCTTAGAGAACCGATTAGCCTTATCGCTGAGATAATAAGTTCTCTTCCAAACAAAATCGCCTACGTTGAACTCTGCATGCTTACGATGCAAGTTATACGGTCCACAATTCCTCTCGTAGGCCCGTAGTATACAAGATTGAACCTTGTCAAAGATTTTTCGTAGAGGACCAAGATTCTCTGCATACACATCTCTAGGGGCGAAAAGAACATCATCGTTATTATCAATTTCGACGTAATGAGTACCGCATGGAACAAGCTCTCGACCATAGACTAGGAATGACGGCGAATATCCAGTAACCTCGCTAACAGAACTGTTTAACGCGAACTGTATTTTACAAATATTAGTATCCCACGATCTGTGATCATCTTCGATGAAGGTCGAAACTGCAATCATAATCGTCTTATTATAACGCTCTACGCTATTCACCTGTGGAGTATACCTCGGCGTAAAACGAACTTTAGGTATATTATAATCGCTAAACAGTTTACGCAGAGTATTGCTACAAAATTGTTTTCCATTATCCATCAAAACGCAGCTCGGAACACCATGTACAAGAAACACCTGTTCTTCAACTATCCGAGTAATAATTTCAGCAGTAGCTCGACGAATCGGAAATAAAAGACAGTATTTGGAAAAGCAACACGTAATGAGGAGGAGAAAAGTGTTTTGTTTTTTAGACGGTGCTAGTGGACCGACTAAATCCATACTAATCATCTGAAAAGGCCTAGAGCAATGTTTTGGACGACCCATAAGACCTAGTGGTGCATGCGTTGGATGTTTGTAAGCTTTACATGTATGACAGCTGGTGACAAAATTGGCAACATCGCTCAGCATTTTAGGCCAATAAAACTTTAGACAAAGACGTTTATATGTCTTAAAGATACCTAAATGTGCAGAAGTGGGTTCCGAATGATTGCTACCTATAACTTCAGAACGTAGCTCAGCGGGAACAACCTCTTTCCATTCGAACTCACGAGTTAAGGGATTGAGACTTTTTTACAAAGCGATATAGTTTATTGTTAGAAACTATAAAGTTGGAATATGAAGCAGGAGAATTCTGACAACCGTTATAGATGTTTAGATACCACTCATCAGTAGTGCTTGGTGAAGAATTCTGACTCGTGATGGGAACAACGTCGTTGATCGCGCCGACAGGAATCGACCTAGATAGAGAATCAGGCACGACGTTATCGACACCACGACGGTGTTTAATGTCGAAGTTATAAGCAGAAAGTCTTACTCCCCAGCGAGCGAGACGACCTGTAGGGTTATTAAGATTTAGGAACCACTTCAAAGCAGAATGATCAGTTTAGACAACAAATTTTTGACCGTTCTCTAGATAACAACGCCAGTGTTCGATTGCAGATAGAACAGCGAGAGCCTCACGCTCAGTCGCGCTATAATTACGTTCCTGGTTATTCAAAGACTTGCTCATGTAGGCTATCACCTTTTCTTCGCCATCAATGTTCTGGGTTAAAACAGCGCCTACCCTCACATTACTAGCATCTGCATGGACTTCAAACGACTTAGTGTAGTCAGGACACGAAAGAATCGGCGTAGAGACCAAACAATCCTTCAATTTAGTAAACGCTTCGTTAGCTTCGTTCGACCAAAAGAACGCCGGTGCATTCTTGCCTTGTGAAGTCAGCTTACTCAGTGGAGTGGCTAAAGAGCTGAAATTAGGAATAAATCGACGATACCAAGATGCTGTTCCTAAAAAACGACGGACCTCCTTGCGGTTAGTAGGGGTAGGATAATTTTCTATCGCCTCGACCTTCTCCGGATCTGCATGCAGGCCAGAATAATCCACAACGTAGCCAAGTTACTTCAATTTTTGCCTGAAAAATTGACATTTCTTGTATGTATTACCGTAAGGTTTGCCGACTTTAATTTTTGTAATACACGTAGCAATAGAGAGATGTGTTTCTCGAAGGTAGGAGAGACAATAATAATATCATCGATGAAGACAAAGACCATATGCTCAAATTCAGGGTCATAGAACAAAAAATCGACCAATCGCTGTTGCGTAGCTGGAGCGTTGGTTAAACCGAAGGCCATGGACTTAAATTGATAGGTTCCGCGCGAGGGAATATAGAAAGCCGTCTTACACCTATCTTCTTCCTTAATCAAAATCTGCCAAAAACTTTTAGATAAATCAAGACTAGATAGATACTTGGCGTCTCGAAGGTTATCTAGAATCTCAGAAATATAAGGTAGATTGTAAGCGTCTTTTCGGGTAGCGGAATTCAGTTTTCTGCTGTACAGACAGAATCTGAGTTCTCCGTTCTTTTTCGGGGTTAGTAAAACAGGAGAGGACCAGGGGCTTTCGCACTTTTCAACGACGTCTTCCTCCAGCATCTCGTCCAGCTGTTTGACCAACACATTCTGTTTCTCAGGAGACATTCTGTAATATCTTTGACGAATGGAGGCAGCATCCCCAGTGTCAATAGCGTGAGAAATCACGGAAGTTCGACCTAAACCGCACTTCTCATAGGAAATGTCTTGAAACTGTGACATAATGTTATCGGCAGTAATCCGTTGTGTATCGGACAAGTGTTCATAAGCATGGAGATGTTTCGATTCATGAAAAGCAACCTCAGCTAACCAAGCGTCAGATTCGCTAAAGAATAACACGGAACTTAGGTGTTTAGGAAATAAACCAAAACTACGCCAAAAATCCATACCGAGTATAAGGTTATTTTGAATTTGGGGAACCACATAAGCAGTAATTATGTGAAGTTGACTCTCAAATGTAATAGGAAGATAGATCACACCTATCGATGATTGTTTCTGACCACCTGCAGCTACAAAGTTCACCCTATCACAAACTTGCAGCTTCAAGCCGTTGTCTAGAAAACTTTTGTGCGCACCATTACCAAGAATAGTGACACAAGATCCAGAATCCAGTAATCCCGTGACAGTTTTATCAGCTACCTTTATATTTACATAAGGACGAGCGTATTCCGTGGTAGAAGAATGATCGCGGATTGAAGCGACATTATAGCATGAAAAAAACTTAGAAATAGTATCAAGCCAGCTCTTCCAGTCAGCGATGTTAAAATGAGATATCTTTTCACCCTTATTATCACCACAATCCGAGCCACTTAGTTTTTTTTGCTGATATCTAGAACGACAGTCCGGACAGTCAGGTGTACGAACACCTCCCTTACCACATTTAAAACAGATAGGAAAATGTGGTGCTCTACATTCACCCAATGAATGTGTATCAGTCCTACATCTAGGACAGTATGCATGACGTTGGTAGTTAGAGTCTACGGCTGAGACTGGATATTGCCTACTGTTGACAAAGTTCCTATTATTTTGGTAATTATTTTCGTAACCAACGTTGACGTTATTCGCAGGCCTATTATACGTCGCGTAACCTGATTTAGCGGTGGGCTGAGCTTTTTTAAAAGCTAAGTCTGGTGCTAACGTACTAGCAGTCGCACAGAGTGGCTCATGAAAATGCGAAACACGCGCATTGAAAATCTCACTATTTCTACAAATAGTTATAGAGGATTCAATCGACTTGACAGCAGGCGATGCAGCTAACGATGTTGCATAGAATGGACGAATGTTGTGCAGCAGTATCTCCAGCTTATCATCCTCCGAGAGAGCCTTTGACAATCTCGAAAATATTCCTTCCATAATTGACACGTAAATAGTAATGTTTTCAGTAACACCCTGTGTACGCGCCCTAATTTCATCTAATAGTCTATAATCATAGTCCGATACGCTAAAATCTCGTTTTTACGCCTCTACAATGTCAGACCACGAGCTAACAGAGTCCTTAATACGCCTGTACCAGTGCAGAGCATCATACGTTGGGCGCCATTGAAATAGTGGGACTCTAACCTGACCAAAAGAGATTGTTGGCAGGCTCAAGATACGTTTATTAATCACAGGGTCGTGAGTTGAATATTGGTGATATAGTTGAAACGCTGGATAGGGACTCGCCGGGAATTTGAAGACTTCAGCTCCTTGGTAGACTCAATCCAACTGGTCCACTTCTCCAGACGTCAACAAGTGATTTTGCGGTTAGTGCCAGGAGTATATTACTCCTCGGCGTGGAACCCTGGAAAGAGACCAGTGTGAATGATAGGAATACAAAAGCGCTACAGCGCCCAGCTATCAAGCGACGGCTCCCCACACGGAGACTTCCGACGAGGGCCCTATGGTAATTAGGATCTAAGAGTGCCGCAGTCCAATAGACACTGTATAGAAAAGGGAAATACATAGAGAGTATAAAATACACGAAAATAAGAAAGACTAACTACGAACCAATGCTTACCCGTGGATTGGGGATAGTAGGGAAGTTTCATATCAACTACTGCACTTTTCAGCAACTAAACATTCAGCTCCATTACAGTACTAAAAGGAATAACAGTACTATAGGGACTAGCCCATCGCCGCAACTAAAGGCGTGACTTAAAAATTATTGATGCAGAAGATACAACCTCACGTTTCAGAGCTCAAACAATGTCTCCGTCAAAAAAAACAATCAGCTGCCAGACGAGATTCCAGACCCGAATTTCCGAATTTCTATAGTTGTACTTTTTATCTGGCTAATCCGCCAGTAGCCAATATGGTCAAAGAGGTAGTACGTTACAGGTGGCTGCAGTGAAACAGCTCTGCGCGATGCTGGCCAAGCGATGGAATGCTTGGGTGACATCGAGCGTCGCTCGGAGAAAATTAAGCGGTCGCGAAGGAATGACCGTGGGGAGGGTAACGGAGACCCACCCCCGAAGGGTGTTGTTGGACGGTTGCCACACCTGGAGATTCCGGCCTTCAGTGGGGCAATTGATGAGTGGCCGGCCTTCATTAATTTATTTGATAGTTTGGTCCATTGTCGGGACGACCTGGACAACGCCTACAAGTTGGCCCAACTATTGATGGCTCTGCGGGGTGAACCGAAGGAGTTGGTCGGTCACCTAACGGTCACGGCGGGCAATTATGAGATAGCCAGTTCCATATTGTTTGACCGCTACCAACACAAACGGCGGTTGGTTGATGCGCAGCTGGGGAAGCTGTTTAGCATCCCTAGAGTAACCCGGGATGTTGACATCCGAGTACAGGTGCTCAACCCTGTGCTGGTGGCCACTAAGGCCCTTCAGAACCTTGGTCTTCCGGTAGACCAATGGTCATACATTGTTTTGTATATGGTTTTGTCACGATTGCCTGCAGCTGTTCAAAGTCGGTTTGAACATGGGGGCAGTAGCACGGAACTGCCCACGCTCGTCCAATTGACGGATTTTTTGGAGGGTGAATGTAGGCGATGTGACACACTGGACACGGAGGCCAGTGTGCAGCGCCAACCCACGCGGATGCGGGAGGGGCCACGCCCCCCGCCCCCACGGGGGGGTGGGCGGTCGAAACAATTTGGCGTTTCGAATGCCGCGCCGTCGGGTGACGGCTGTGTGCACTGCGACAGTGCCGGTCATGACGTGACCAGTTGCGCCAAATTTAAGGTGCTCGGGGTTGCTGCCCGCAGGAAGATAGTCTTCCGTCACCGATTGTGTTTCGGTTGTTTGGGGCCGCACACGTTGAGCGAGTGCTCGCGCGCGTTCCCCTGTGAGTGCTGTGGTGGCAAGCACCACATAGTGTTGTGCCTGAATCGGTCAGGCCCTTCGGACGGTCAACAGGGCCGGACTCAGGTTGGTCGGTCACAGGGCCCAACCAGGGCCGGACCCAGTCCCCCTCCGGGCAACGGGAGTCACCAACGGGGTGACTGGGGTACCCGCGGACGGGACTCCCCCCGAGGGGAAGGGGGCAGCGCGGGGGGTAACATGCGGGATAGCCGGGGTTCGGTCGCCGCTGTCCACGGTCAGCGAGGACTTCGGGCCGCTGGCTCACCGCGTGTTACGGGCGGGTGTCAGATGGCACCTATGAGTAGCGCGAAGGCTGGGAGTCCACCACCTTCTGCGCCACCCTGCCCGTCGCTCTGGGAGGCGAACAGGGAGGCGAACAGTCGGATGTCGCCCCCATTCCTAGAGCGCCCCAGGTTGGATCCGCTCTCCCCCATTCATCCACGGTGCGTACCGGGCACACCGTACACCGTCCGGTATGGTCGGATACCGGGACAGCGAGGGGCCTATTATACGGGTTTGGACACCTTGATGTACATACGGTCTGATGTGCCGGTGGCATATCAGCAGCCGAGTTACTCCACGGCCGACGGAGGTCTGAGCGGGTTCGGATCCCGCGGAGGTTCCCGCTAGGGACACGCCGCCCACTTACAGGGTGCCGCCACTCCACAGACGGTCATGCTCCCTACCGCCTCTGTGATAGCGTGGAGTTCGGACGGCAAATCTTGTGTGGCACGAGCACTATTGGACTCGGAGGCCCAGGGGTGCTTAGTCTCGTGCAACCTTGTAAGACGGTTGGGCATTTCGGTAAGGGAGTATCCACATTCCATTCGGGGAATTGGGAACATGGAAGTCGGTTCCGTTAAGGGAGTATGTCGGATTACTCTCTCGTCACGGGTGGATTCATCGGTGAATCTGACGGTCACGGCATTAGTCATGCCTAATGTGATGGGCTCATACCCTCACGTACGGTTGTCGCCCTCGGTGCGACAGTTGATCGCTGGGCTGTCACTGGCTGACCCGGAGTTCGATATTCCGGGCCCAGTAGACATTTTATTGGGTGTCGATGCCTTGGGATACCTGTTAGTGCCAGGTGTCCACGTGTTGCAGGCGACTGGTCTGGTTTCGGTCAACATCAGACTGGGCCATGCGGTAATGGGTCCGGTCATGCCGGCTGCCCCACGCCTAGCGACTCGTAGTCCCTTATTCGGTTCTGTACTCTCGGAGGTGATACAGAAGTTTTGGGAGGTGGAGGAACCACCTACGGTCCGCCGGTTGGACCCGGTTGAAGAAGAGTGTGAACAGTTTTATCGGAACAATACTGGTCGCCTTCGGTCAGGTCCATTTCTCACACGTCTTCCATTCCGGAGTGATCGCCCACCGCTGGGCAGTTCACACTATGCAGCCGAGACGCGGCTTCTGTCGATGGAACGACGCATGAAGCGTGACGAGATTTTCCGGCAGAAGTACGTCGATTTCATGCGGGAATACGAATCGCTCGGCCACATGTCGGTTTCGGGTATCGACTGGAAGCGTGAATACCACTGCTTCCTGCCTCATCACGCGGTCTTGAGGACCCCGGAGGGCAAAATAAGGGTAGTGTTCGATGGATCGGCATCAACATCTAACGGCATGAACCTGAACCAGTGTTTGCATTCAGGGCCGAAGTTGAACCATGACATCGCGGATGTTATCACACGGTTCCGTCGACACAATGTTGTGTTTGTAGCTGACATCCGGATGATGTTTAGACAGACGGTCATTCACCCTGACGATAGACGGTATCAGCTGATACTGTGGCGAGAGAGCCCAGATCAGCCCATCAAGGTTTACGAGCTGCACACCAACACGTACAGGCTAAGGTCTAGTCCTTATTTGGCGATTCGCACTCTGCGGGAGTTAGCGGATCGAGAACGGTTAAATTTCCCTAGAGGAGCAGCGATCCTGGAGCAGGATCTCTACGTGGAAGATATCTGTACCGGTGCAGATTCCGTAGAGGAGGCGCTCGCTCGTCGGGACGAGCTAGTTGAGCTCTTACGGGGTGGAGGTTACGAGCTCCGGAAATGGATGTCGAACTCTCCAGAGTTACTGTCTGGTCTTCCGGATGACTACCAGCAGGATCCCCACATTTTTGAAAATCTGGAAAATCCGAATATGTTGTCGGTATTAGGCGTCCAGTACCAGCCGGTGTCAGACATGTTTTCGTATCGGGTCGAGTTGGACTCCCCGAAGGTCTGGACGAAACGGAACGTCCTTTCAACGGTGGCTAGGACATTTGATCCAAACGGGTGGATCACCCCGGTAACATTTCAGCTCAAGTGTTTTATGCAGCAATTGTGGTCTGCTGAGCTGAAATGGGACGACCCGATCGGCGGGTCATTGGCTCAGAGTGGGAATCGTTCTTTTCGACCCTCCCTGGCATCAATCGGATTTCACTGCCACGGAGGTTGGTCCCCACCAAACGATGCATGGGTTTGCGATGCCTCGGAGAAGGGCTACGGAGCTGCGGTGTATCTGCGTACGGTCGACTCCTCGGGGGAGGTTGATGTGCGGTTGGTCATGGCCAAGAGCAAGGTTGCGCCGTTGCGCACTCGCCTGACCATTCCCAAATTAGAGCTTTCAGGAGCGGCTCTCCTGACTAGTCTGCTCAACCACACGATGACGGTTCTTCGTGGGTCAATAGCGTTAGAAGATACGGTCTACGCTTGGACGGACAGCCAGATCGTGTTATGCTGGCTGAAGGCTTCAGTTCACAAGCTGGAGATTTTTGTGGCGAATCGGGTTTCGCAGATTTTGAATTCGGTGGTTCCCTTAATCTGGAGACATATTCCAGGGGAAATGAACCCAGCAGACTGTGCGTCTCGTGGGTGTCACGCTCCGGAGTTAGTTGGACATCCCTTGTGGTGGGGTCCAAAATGGTTGACTCAAGCCGAATCGGATCGGCCAAAGAGTCCACGCGTTACCTCGGCGAACGGCGCCTTGACAGTCGGTGTCTGTACGACGCAACCAGAGCCGGAAGAGGAGTTCAGCCTGCTGGAACGTACAGCTCGCTCGACAAGCTGGTCAATGTGACCGCCTGGATCTTCCGATTTGCGCGGAATTGTCGCAATTCTGAGGCGCAACGGGTGCGGACACAGGTCCTGACACCACGGGAACGGAACCATGCATTGTTCGCATTGATACGGAACGTGCAGACGGTGCACTTTAAGTCCGAACTGGACATTCTGCGACGCGGACGCGTCCAACTGAAGGGAGCTGTGGCTCGGCTCAACCCGTTTATTGACCCTCACGGATTGCTGAGGGTAGGAGGTCGGCTGCGGAATGCCAACCTGCCTTATGCGACTCGCCACCCGTTGTTACTCCCTAAGAAGGGGAAGTTGGTCGAACTGTTGATACAGGATCGACACATTCGGAATGGGCATGTCCGATGCCACGCCTTGATGGCGTTTCTCCAGCGCGAGTTCTGGATTCTATCGGGAAGACGCTTAGTGCGTAGCGTCGTATTTCGGTGCCTGCCTTGTTATCGGGCCAAGGCGGCTACGATGCAGCCCCAGATGGGCGATTTGCCCTCGGATAGGGTTAACGAAATCCGGCCCTTTGCGGGTGTCGGAACGGATTTCGCAGGACCATTCATGGTCAAGTCCTCACAGCTGCGGAACGCCAGATTAGTGAAGGCATACCTGTGCGTCTTCGTGTGCTTGGCCACGAAGGCAGTCCACTTGGAGGTGATCAGTGACCTCACTACAGAGGCATTTATCGCATGTCTAGATCGTCTCACGAAGGGGCCTCCCGACATTAATCCGTTCGGACAACGGCACAAATTTTGTCGGAGCCAGGCGATATCTGCAGGAGGTCACTCATTTCCTGAACGGTAACCAGGACGCCATCGGTACGGCTTGCTCCCGACGAGGGATTGAATGGGTTTTCAGTCCGCCGGGATGTCCTCATTGGGGAGGAATTTTTGAGGCTGCCGTTAAATCGGCTAAGTCGCACCTGACGAGGATCATAGGTGACACCTCTCTACGCTTTGAAGAGCTTGCGACGCTGTTCTGTAAAATTGAAATGATACTGAACTCGCGTCCGTTGTGCCCGCTCAGTTCGGATCCAAATGATTTGGAAGCGTTGACGCCGGGTCACTTCCTGATAGGTCAGCCCCTTAACGCCCTGCCAGAATACCCATCCGGTGATGTTAAGTTAAGTCGGTTAACTAGGTGGCAGATGTTGCAGCAGATGGCTCAAGATTTTTGGAAACGGTGGTCCCTTGAGTATTTGCACATCTTGTAGCAGCGCCTTAAGTGGACTGACCGGACGAGCCCCCCTCAAGTCGGTGATTTGGTGCTGATTAAGGATGCGAACCTGCCATCATTGAGATGGAGACGAGGACGGATCGTCAAATTGTACACGGGTCGGGATGGCACGCCTCGATCAGCAGAAGTCAAGGTGGGGGACTCGGTCCTCAAGAGAGCGGTCGCAACACTTTCTCGCCTTAGTATTGATTAGGGACAGGTTCGGGCCTGTCCGGGCGGGTGACTGTTTAATATTTATGCTTCGGAACGCACCGGTTTTTTCGTTGCGCGGATCGACCGCGAGTGATCGGGACATCACTAGCTGTCACTTGTATAGAAACGAAATGACAAGTTAGCGGTTACATTTTTTTGCACATGGAAAAAAATGTCGGCGTCAAGCATTCGGGCCTTGGCTGTATGTTATTTGTAATAATTGTCTAACACAGGTATCGGGGCCTGGTCGGAATGTTAATTGTAATAATCATCACCGAACAATCGTCGGGAAATAAGTAGAATTCACGTCATCGGAGTGAGTGCTTCGTGCTTTGAAAGGTTGAAGTGATTCGGTGATCAATTCGTCGCGTTCGGATAGCGACCCTCGTGTCGGCAAGCATCACGACTACCACAGCTTCGGGCTGCGACGAGAGTAAGATTCGACTCCCCTCCCCCTTACCCTGGTGTTCCTCATCCCGTATTCCTGCCTCGAATTGAGCTTTCGAAGGCCGGTCCACGGCGTCAAGGTCAGTATTGCTTTGTGACATTCCACTGAAAAACAACCCTACCAAGATTCCACGCCCTGTCGGTTGAGGCGTGGAATTTAACAATTTCTTTATTGCACACAAATAATTAAAATAACAAGATATACATTAAAATAGTGAACAAAGGCGAGCTTATCTGTATCAAGAGATCTCTTCCAGCAAACCATGTCAGGATGAGAAGGGTTTATCGCTGAGCACGGGTAGACGTATGTGTATAACAAACCTTAATAACAAATTCCAAATTCCAAATGTCTTTATTACTGAAGATATTTACATATTAGTTAGTAAATGTCGTAACAATAGAATTGCGTAACCAACAAGTTTCTGAAGTCTCTTATCGGTTTTTTTTTACAATTATTTCCTTTATTGTCGAGTATTGTTTTAAGAGAATTTAGGATGTTAACTTTATTAGGAGTGCAATGGGGTCAAAGTCAAAGTCAAAGGCAAAGTACTTTATTACTGTAGATATTGACATATACTTAGCAATCGTCATTTTTTGCCACTTCTCTACATTGGACCACTGTGGGAGAAGTAGGGCGTAGAAACTCCCACAGATTGTTTTTTTTTGGATTGTTTTTTTTTTCTCTTTTAACAAACTTTTTAACAACGCAATAAACTACATTCATAAAATATACATCGTAAATATAAATAAATACGTTCTATATGTTTTGTTCTATAAGTACCTAATAGAAATTTTATTTTTATAAACAACTATTCATTTTTATTGAATGTTTTATTGTACCTGTGTGTTTTCCGGCAAATGTATTTAAAACAAAGATACCAAACAACGTGTTATCAAAATAAATCAAAACTTTTCATTGCGACGAAGGAGACGTCCTATTGAATCCAATTCAAGACCTTTTTGATTGAGAAAACACAGCTTTATCGTTTGTCAAAAAACCCCTTACTTATTGGAGCTTTTCCTGACGTCGAAGCTGGATCCGCCCTTGCTTCATACGCCGACATTCTGTGACTGACATTTTTTGCATACCAAGTAATCAGCGATTAAATATCTGCATACCCGGAGTTGTCTATCGGACACTGCTTAAATCATCTGATAAATATGCTGTAAGGCCATGATAGTGATAATCTAAATTGCATCTTACTGTGCTCAATATACATATATTCGATTAACCAGTGACTATTATGCCGATATCTTAATTAATTGTCACAGAAGGCCCGGTATATTATGTCTGGTTGAGCGTAATTGCATCTTAAGGGCTGAACATAGGCCAATGGCATTGAGAATTAGACAATTAAAACAAATACCCGTCACATCGCGTCGAAGCAGACTAACGCATGCTCCCGCGCAGAGCCCCGCGGGGCAGCCCGAGCTCCGAGACCGAGAAAATTATATAAAATATTACTAAACTCCTGTAATAATAACATTAAAAATAAAATAAAACAACCAAAAATTTTCCCTTTTTTTACCTATTTTTGCGTGTAAGTTTCATATAGGAAACTGATTTCGTTTCCGAGCGCTTGTTCATTTAGTTGAATAATAATGCATTGCGAAAAATATTTTTAAGTATTAAACATAACAGAAACCGGTAATTTTAAAAGTCCATTCTTATCTCTAATATAATTTATAACATATATTTATCCTTCATTTTTATGTTGTCTAGTTTAGCCTAGAATTGAAGCTAAAGATGCATTTCTGGCCATATTTAATCCCTTAAGGCCCAGTTCTGGCTGTTGAAGTGAGGGGGCCCGCATTCGCCCGTTGTCTTCTGGGGGGTAGTGGAACTGGCGGGGTAGTGGGCGGTGCGAAATAGCATCGGGCCGCCCGAGATGTTAAAAATTAGGTGCTTTTTCGAATTCACTGAAAAACTGTAATAAGCTAATTGATGAAATTTAAGGATAAGGAACTCTAATAGAGGAAAATTAAGTTATAAAAATTATGAGAAAAAATTGTTATTTTATATTTAAATTATAATTTTTCCTTTTTAATATGCCAAATAATCAAATCGTGTAACGACATAGTATTTAAACTAGATTATCTCATTGTGAATAACATATATTTTTTTGAGACCTATGAACTCACTGTTTTTTTTTTTTGCCAAAAAGCATTGGCTTTGTTTGATCTTGGGCCTTATACTCGATTATAGTCTGCTTGGATAGTATGGTTGGTGGGTAAGCTATAATTTACAAACAATATCATAAAGGCTTTTCTAGATTTACGTTTAGCCATAAAATACTAGTGGTATTTTTACTTACTTAATATATTCTGATATTTTAGCACAGTGGGTAAGTTCACTACGGGACCAAAACAATTACGCTCATAACAAACAAATGTTTGATTCCCCACGCCTACCGAACGGCATGGAATCCTGAGGGGGATGTGCCTTTGCCGTGTGAGAGAAAAGAAGTGATGAAATTGTTATTACCTTTGTCTCCGTAGGCAGGAAATCGAAAGCTCGATTCGAAACGGGAATACGGGAAAAGGGCACAGTTTGGGATAGGATATGGAGTGAATCGACACCTATCGTTGCTGCCGACGCTGTCGCCGGCGTGCTGCCTGCCGTGACCGTGGAGTCGCCGCTACCGATGCGACGATGTCCAATCAACCGGGATCACTTGGCCGCTGACGCGAATCTAATTACCATCAATAGCCCGACGCTATGAGGTAGATTTACACTCTGACCAGGCCCGATGCCTGTATGATAATTGGTACACCGAAATACCATCACGGGGCCCGAGCCGCCATGTTATTCTCACCAATGAGAAAGACCAAGAGAAAAATTAACCTCCAATTTTACATCTCGTTTCCAATACGAGTGACAGCTGCTAGTTCTGTTTCCGTTCCGAGTCGCGCAACAAGAGGAGGTGCGTTCCGAAGCACAAATATTAAACAGTCACCCGCCCGGACAGGCCCGAACCTGTCCCTAATCAATAGGAAGGCGAGAAAGTGTTGCGACCGCTCTCTTGAGGACCGAGTCCCCCACCCTGACTTCTGCTGATCGAGGCGTGCCATCCCGACCCGTGTACAAATTGACGATCCGTCCTCGTCTCCATCTCAATGATGGCAGGTTCGCATCCTTAATCAGCACCAAATCACCGACTTGAGGGGGGCTCGTCCGGTCAGTCCACTTAAGGCGCTGCTGCAAGATGTGCAAGTACTCAAGGGACCACCGTTTCCAAAAATCTTGAGCCATCTGCTGCAACATCTGCCACCTAGTTAACCGACTTAACTTAACATCACCGAATGGGTATTCTGGCAGGGCGTTAAGGGGCTGACCTATCAGGAAGTGACCCGGCGTCAACGCTTCCAAATCATTTGGATCCGAACTGAGCGGGCACAACGGACGCGAGTTCAGTGTCATTTCAATTTTACAGAACAGCATCGCAAGCTCTTCAAAGCGTAGAGAGGTCTCACCGATGATCCTCGTCAGGTGCGACTTAGCCGATTTAACCGCAGCCTCAAAAATTCCTCCCCAATGAGGACATCCCGGCGGACTGAAAACCCATTCAATTCCTCGTCGGGAGCAAGCCGTACCGATGGCGTCCTGGTTACCGTTCAGGAATTGAGTGACCTCCTGCAGATATCGCCTGGCCCCGACAAAATTTGTGCCGTTGTCCGAACGGATTAATGTCGGAAGGCCCCTTCGTGAGACGAACCGATCCAGACATGCGATAAATGCCTCCGTAGTGAGGTCACTGACCACCTCCAAGTGGACTGCCTTCGTGGCCAAGCACACGAAGACGCACAGGTATGCCTTCACTAATCTGGCGTTCCGTAGCTGTGAAGACTTGACCATGAATGGTCCCGCGAAATCCGTTCCGACACCCGCAAAGGGCCGGATTTCGTTAACCCTATCCGAGGGCAAATCGCCCATCTGGGGCTGCATCGTAGCCGCCTTGGCCCGATAACAAGGCAGGCACCGAAATACGACGCTACGCACTAAGCGTCTTCCCGATTGAATCCAGAACTCGCGAACACCGCAGCTCCGTAGCCCTTCTCCGAGGCATCGCAAAACCCATGCAGGGTGGCGGTGTATCGTTTGGTGGGGACCAACCTCCGTGGCAGTGAAATCCGATTAATGCCAGGGAGGGTCGAAAAGAATGAGTCCCACTCCGAGCTCAATGACCCGCCGATCGGGTCGTCCCATTTCAGCTCAGCAGACCACAATTGCTGCATAAAACACTTGAGCTGAAATGTTACCGGGGTGATCCACCCGTTTGGATCAAATGTCCTAGCCACCGTTGAGAGGACGTTCCGTTTCGTCCAGACCTTCTGGGAGTCCAACTCGACCCGATACGAGAACATGTCTGACACCGGCTGGGACTGGACGCCTAATACCGACAACATATTTGGATTTTCCAAATTTTCAAAAACGTGGGGATCCTGCTGGTAGTCATCCGGAAGACCAGTCAGTAACTCTGGAGAGTTCGACATCCATTTCCGGAGCTCGTAACCTCCACCCCGTAAGAGCTCAACTAGCTCGTCCCGTCGAGCGAGCGCCTCCTCTACGGAATCTGCACCGGTACAGATATCGTCCACGTAGAGATCCTGCCCCAGGATCGCTGCTCCTCTAGGGAAATTTAACCGTTCTCGATCCGCTAACTCCCGCAGAGTGCGAATCGCTAAATAAGGACTAGACCGTAGCCCGTACGTGTTGGTGTTCAACTCGTACACCCTGATGGGCTGATCTGGGCTCTCTCGCCACAGTATCAGCTGATACCGTCTATCGTCAGGGTGAATGACCGTCTGTCTAAACATCATCCGGATGTCAGCTACAAACACAACATTGTGTCGACGGAACCGTGTGATAACATCCGCGATGTCATGATTCAACTTTGGCCCTGAATGCAAACACTGGTTCAGGTTCATGCCGTTAGATGTTGATGCCGATCCATCGAACACTACCCTTATTTTGCCCTCCGGGGTCCTCAAGACCGCGTGATGAGGCAGGAAGCAGTGGTCTTCACGCTTCCAGTCGATACCCGAAACCGACATGTGGCCGAGCGACTCGTATTCCCGCATGAAGTCGACGTACTTCTGCCGGAAAATCCCGTCACGCTTCATGCGTCGTTCCATCGACAGAAGCCGCGTCTCGGCTGCATGGTGTGAACTGCCCAGCGGTGGGCGATCACTCCGAAATGGAAGACGTGTGAGAAATCGACCTGACCGAAGGCGACCAGTATTGTTCCGATAAAACTGTTCACACTCTTCTTCAACCGGGTCCAACCGGCGTACCTTAGGTGGTTCCTCCACCTCCCAAAACTTCTGTATCACCTCCGAGAGTACAGAACCGAATAAGGGACTACGAGTCGCTAGGCGTGGGGCAGCCGGCATGACCGGACCCATTACCGCATGGCCCAGTCTGGTGTTGACCGAAACCAGACCAGTCGCCTGCAACACGTGGACACCTGGCACTAACAGGTATCCCAAGGCATCGACACCCAATAAAATGTCTACTGGGCCCGGAATGTCGAACTCCGGGTCAGCCAGTGACAACCCAGCGACCAACTGTCGCACCGAGGGCGACAACCGTACGTGAGGGTGTGAGCCCATCACATTAGGTATGACTAATGCCGTGACCGTCAGATTCACCGATGAATCCACCCGTGACGAGAGAGTAATCCGACATACTCCCTTAACGGAACCGACTTCCGTGTTCCCAATTCCCCGAATGGAATGCGGGTACTCCCTTACCGTAATGCCCAACCGTCTTACAAGGTTGCACGAGACTAAGCACCCCTGGGCCCCCGAGTCCAATAGTGCTCGTGCCATACATGATTTGCCGTCCGAACTCCACGCTATCACCGAGGCGGTGGGGAGCATGACCGTCTGTGGAGTGGCGGCACCCTGTAAGTGGGCGGCGTGTCCCTAGCGGGAACCTCCGCGGGATCCGAACCCGCTCAGACCTCCGTCGGCCTGGTAACTCGGCTGCTGATATGCCACCGGTGGCATATCAGACCGCATGTACATCAGGGGGTCCCAACCCGCATAATAGGCCCCTCGCTGGCCCGGTACCCGACCATACCGGACAGCGAACGGTGTGCCCGGTGGCCACCGTGGATGGAGGGGGGAGAGCGGATCCAACCTGGGGCGCTCTAGGAATGGGGGCGACATCCGACTGTTCGCCTCCCTGTTCGCCTCCCAGAGCGACGGGCAGGGTGGCGCAGAAGGTGGTGGGCTCCCAGCCTTCGCGCCACTCATAGGTGCCATCTGACACCCGCCCGTAACACGCGATGAGCCAGCGGCCCGAAGTCCTCGCTGACCCTGGATAGCAGCGACCGAACCCCGGCTATCCCGCCTGTTACCCCCCGCGCTGCCCCCTTCCCCTCGGGGGGGGTCCCGTCCGCGGGTACCCCACTCCCGTTGCCTGGAGGGGGACTGGGTCCGGCCCTGGTTGGGCCCTGTGACCGACCAACCTGAGTCCGGCCCTGGTGACCATCCGATGGGCCTGACCGGTTCAGGCACAACACGACATGGTGCCTGCCACCGCAGCCCTCACAGGGGGACGCCCGTGAGCACTCGCTCAGCGGGTGCGGCCCCAAACAACCGAAACACAATCGGTGGCGGAAGACCACCTTCCTGCGGGCAGCCACACCGAGCGCCTTAAAGTTGGCGCAACTGGTCACCTCATGACCGGCAATGTCGTAGTGCACACAGCCGTCACCCGACGGCGCGGCACTCAAAACGCCAAATCGTTTTGACCGACCACCCCCCCGTGGGGGTGGGGGGCGCGGCCCCTCCCGCATCCGCGCGGGTTGGCGCTGCACACTGGCCTCCGAATCCATGGTGTCGCATCGCCTGCATTCACCCTCCAAAAACTCCGTTAATTGGACGAGCGTGGGCAGTTCCGAGCTACTGCCCCCATGCAGCTGTTCAAACCGACTTTGAACAGCTGCAGGCAACCGTGACAAAACCATATATAACACAATATATGACCATTGGTCTACCGGCAGACCAAGGTTCTGAAGGGCCTTAGTGGCCACCAGCACAGGGTTGAGCACCTGTACCCGGATGTCAACATCCCGGGTTACTCTTGGGATGCTGAACAGCTTCCCCAGCTGCGCATCAACCAACCGCCTTTTGTGTTGGTAGCGGTCAAACAATATGACCCGGGCAATCTCATAATTGCCCGCCGTAACCGTTAGGTGACCGACCAACTCCTTCGGTTCACCCCGCAGTGCCATCAATAGCTGGGCCAACTTGTAGGCGCTGTCCAGGTCATCCCGACCGTGGACCAGGCTATCGAACAAATTGATGAATGCCGGCCACTCATCAATTGCCCCACCGAAGGCCGGAATCTCCAGGTGTGGAAGCCGTTCAACCACACCCTTAGGGGGGGGGGGGGTCTCCGCTACCCTCCCCGCGGTCATCCCGACGCGACCGCTTAATTTTTTCGGCGCGACGCTCGATGTCGCCCAAGCACTCCATCGCTTGGTCAGCATCCGCGCAGAGCTGCCTCACTGCAGCCACCGAGGCCTCATCCGTAAGCCCGAGGGCTTCAGCCTCGGCAGCCAGCCGACACACCTTCCCGACGCGTGTCATTGCGTCCTCCACACGCTTGAGCAGGACATCGTCTATGTCGGGTCGCTCCACATACTTGTGAGTATGGGCGAGCCATCTCATCTCCTCACGGACACCATATCGCAGTACCGTCAAGGGCGAAGGTGCCATGGTTACCAATTTAATTGTTCCTGGTCCTATGCTTCACTGCCGAACTAAGCACAGCCAGATACCAGCACTTTCCCGTCAGCGCTGGGCACAGAAATTAAAACTAAGTTGTAAAACCCAAGGCAACCACTAAACAATTAAATCATTAACAATATTTAATATGGTCGCCCTGTGGACATACACCTTATAATATACACTCTAAATCAATTAGAGAATGCCACCATGTGGTACAATACAAATAACACACAAAAGGTTATTATAAAAAAAAACTATTTTTCTAGCAGTGGCCCCTCCGATAGGAACCACACTTCCTTTGAGGTCAGCAAAATCAGCTTAATACCCCTTAAATAGCCCGACCCCGCTGTGCAAACCGAAATAACACTGTAGGACTATAGAACCCGACGTTCTATCGCAAGTAATACAATCTAGGCTTCGCAGAATGACTGTTCAATCCTTTATGCGCACAACCAGTAGTTTCCGACTACAAATTTATAACAACTGTTAACTAAATTGGCACTTATACTTTCACTTACCGAAAATGAACTTTAATCGTGGTATACCGACCACAGACTCATTGCCGACTTGAGCCAATCTGGGATATTCTTTTCTCCCAACTACAATGTGACAAAGGCAGCCCTACAACCGTGAATAGAATAGAATAGAATAGAATAGAATAATAATTTATTTGCGAGACAGGCACTTACACTAATATATAATACAAAATTTCTACAACAAGCTTGTGTGTCGCAAAACGGACCCTGACTCAGCATAATGCTGGCTGGTTTGCAACCAACGCTGGTCTTCCGTCAGAGCCGGTCGGTGATGCCACGGACAATCTAACCACTAAAACAGGATTGTAGTGAGTAAGGTACGTATAGAAGAGAAAGAGAAAGAAAAAAAAAATTGAAAAGAAAACGGCTTAAAGATTATAAAAAACTAGGTACTTAATACTAGCAAGGAGATAATTAATTAATTTGAATACAAATTTTTTGTGCGCTCAATTCCAGTGCAATTTAAAAATTGAAATAAATGATACCTACAAAATAATACTAAATAATACTCGTATCGTGTTTATGACCCTCCTGCTCTTTTTGGCTTTCAAATAAGAAACGTTTAAGTTGTATTCTAAAACTATATGAATTTTGCAGGTTCCTAATCGGCGGTGGGATATTATTCCAGCATTTCGATGCAGCGTAACGGAAACTACCTCTGAATGTGGCAGAGCTGTGCCGCCGCATCGAAAGCTGTGCCGAACACTGGCGGGAGCCGTAAGATCTGGAGTTCGACATCCATGTTAGCTTCTCGTAAAGGTACGAAGGTGCTTCATGCTTAAGTACACCGAACAAAAGGCACGCAAGATGCAACTTACGTCGGTGCTTCATTTTCAAAAATAGATATTTATTTAAAAACGGCGTGACATGACCTCTGAATGGTATATCGAAGCAGAAACGGGCACAGGCGTTCTGGACTCGCTGAACTAGTTTTTGTGTTCTGGCTAGTAGTCGAGGACCGAAGACCACATCACAGTAGTTCAGCTTCGATAGTACAAGCGACTCTACGAGCCGGATACGCAGATCTTCTCTTATGTGAGGCCTCAATCTGTACAGTACCTTCAGTCTATAGAAGCAGTTCCTAACGGAGTCAGCAACATGCTTTTCAAACCGAAGGTCGCAGTCCATGTGCAGGCCTAGATTTCGCGCCTCATATACACGTTCCACCAGATTACCCATGAGCATGACATTTAGTGAAGAACTAAGTCTAGCTAACTGATATTTGTTTCCAACAATCAAATATTTGGTTTTACTCGGATTAAGCAGCAGACTGTTATTTTGCGACCACGTTGCTATTCTAGAGAGGTCTTCATTCAGCTTTGTTATAGCATTATCAATTTCAGAGGGTTTACAAGAAATGTATATCTTTGTATCATCTGCGTATATATGGGACTGACAATGCATGATACACTTTCCCACATCAGCCGAGTAAAGTATAAAGAGAAGAGGCCCCAAAATAGATCCCTGAGGTACGCCTTGAATTACGGGTGCTATATCTGAAAGAAAAACCGATCCGTCACTGCGAGATAGCTTGGTACGCTGGCGACGGCCACTGAGATAACTGCTGAACCATAGAAGGGCATTATAGTCAAAACCATAATAACTTAATTTAGACAAGAGAAGATTATGATTTATGGAGTCGAAAGCCCTGGAAAAATCCAGCAGTACAACTATACTACACATCCCTTGATCTTGTGCACAAAGGATGTTATCTGTAACATCTAGCAAGGCAGTTACAGTACTTCGCCCCTTCCTGAAGCCCGACTGTACTTTCGGTAAAATGTTGTTTTTCTCTAGAAAATCAGTCACTTGGTAGCCAACAACTTCTTCCAGCACCTTCGATAGGCATGGCAATATGCTTATTGGCCTAAGGTCTTTCAGTTCAACTGGATTAGAGATTGAGGAAGCACGATTGCTAGTTTCCAAATATCAGGATAAGTAGATGTGCTTATAGACTTTGTTTATTAAAGAAGCTATTGTTTCCAGTATGTCCGGCAACGTCATTATAAGCATATCCAGGCTGATGAGATCACATCCCACTGCCTTAGATTTCAGACCACGGAATATGTTAGCGACTTTATCCATGCTAACTGGTTCCAAATGAAAGATTGCTTCGCTAAATTTGTGAAATTCGAAGTAAGTAAGGTGTGAGATACATATATCCGACAAACCTGGAATGTCCAGGAAGTGATTGTTTATATAGTTGGGGTCTTGATAATGAGCAGGCAGTTCAGTATTTTTTTTAGGTATAACAGTATTTTTTAGATTCTTCCAAAGCAATTTAGGATTATGAATTTTATTATTGATGTTTTGATTGAAATATGCGGTTTTTTCATTAAAAAGAGCCTGATTTACCGTGGTCTTAAGACTCTTATAGTATACTTTCTTTCCTTCAAGTTTAGTTTTATGAAACTCAGCCGCCGCCTCATCGCGTAACCTCATCATTAATTTAATTGTTTCAGTGATCCATGGGTATGAGTGGGTTTTGATAACAACCGAAGTTTCAGGCGCATGTAGGTCGATTAGAGCCAACACGATATGGTTAAAACCGCTAACCATATCGTTAACGTTATTAAGTGTCGATAGTAGCTCCCATCTAATAGATTGTAGGTCAGAGTTGAAATTATCAATGCAAATATTTTTAATAGGTCTATAAATAACGGTATATGGCTTAGGTTTTGTTCGTTTAATGTTAAACTGACAGCTGACAAGAAAATGTCCATAAAGGGAACCCATGATTTCCCACTAGGAAACCGCGCTCCTGCTACCAAAATGTTTGATTCCCCACGCCTACCGAACGGCATGGAATCCTGAGGGGGATGTGCCTTTGCCGTGTGAGAGAAAAGAAGTGATGAAATTGTTATTACCTTTGTCTCCGTAGGCAGGAAATCGAAAGCTCGATTCGAGACGGGAAGGGCACAGTTTGGGATAGGATATGGAGTGAATCGACACCTATCGTTGCTGCCGACGCTGTCGCCGGCGTGCTGCCTGCCGTGACCGTGGAGTCGCCGCTACCGATGCGACGATGTCCAATCAACCGGGATCACTTGGCCCCTGACGCGAATCTAATTACCATCAATAGCCCGACGCTATGAGGTAGATTTACACTCTGACCAGGCCCGATGCCTGTATGATAATTGGTACACCGAAATACCATCACGGGGCCCGAGCCGCCATGTTATTCTCACCGATGAGAAAGACCAAGAGAAAAATTAACCTCCAATTTTACATCTCGTTTCCGATACGAGCGACAGCTGCTAGTTCTGTTTCCGTTCCGAGTCGCGCAACAAGAGGAGGTGCGTTCCGAAGCACAAATATTAAACACATCTCATGTCACATCTGTATAACAAAACATGCTTCAAGGCGTGCGTCATGAGACGAAAAATGGCTGTCAAGCGCCTAATTGTTTTGATCGCGTAGTACATAAAGTTGAATTTTGGTCTTAGTCTTAGACACAATCATTTTATAATACTAACTGATGACCGGAACTTCGATTGCGTGGACTTTAGGGAAGTAACAACTACAGTAAGACAAAGTTCTATTCAAAATTCAAATGAAGATACGACGGTCCAAGATGTTGGCAAGCGGATATCGGGACTAAGCTTGAGATAGGTGGGAAGATTGGATAGAAAGGATCACGGAGGGTGGACGTTGATCTGACCAAAATGATGAAGTCGACGGGATCTCACTGTATTAGTTGGCGCTATAGCGATAAGGCATTGCCAAAAGTAACTTCAGCGGCATCCAAATGATTATGATGATTAAAGAATTTCCATAAAGACCACATGGACCGTTTTTAGGGTTCCGTACCCGAAGGGTTCCAAACGGGACCCTATTACTAAGACTTCGCTGTCCGTCCGTCCGTCCGTCCGTCCGTCTGTCACCAGGCTGTATCTCAAGAACCTAGCTAGCTAGAGAGTTGAAATTTTCACAGATTATGTATTTATGTTGCCGCTATAACAACAAATACTAAAAAAACAGGATAAAAGAAATATTTAAGGGGGCTCCCATACAACAATTCTTTCAATACCACATACAAACTTATGGATGCACCTGGTTACGTACATGGAGTGTGAAAGTAACCGCACCAATAACTTTGTAAACAATACTTTGCTGTGTAAAATCCAAACTATTCACTCCACACCATCGCTTCCATTGAACGGTGGTACGGAACCCTTCGTGCGCGATTTAGACTCGCACTTGACCGGTTTTTTTCCTCTTGTCACAATATAAAATGGTGAACTGCATTTGTAATACGAGAGCAAGCCACATACATATAAATGGCTGTGGGAAAACCAATCAGACCGTAAGTCTGTTCCAGTAACCTTAAGACGCCAATTTGTCTATTTGTATTTTACTCCGTACCTACTGATTACGTTTACGACGACAGAAAGGGGAAACAGTTCCAATTCGTGTATTTGTCTAGCAGCAGACGTTGTTGTGGACAATACCATTATCACCGAAGTACCTAAACGTACCAGCCACTGAAGGCATGAATTACGATGAGAGATCAATTAGCAAATAAACGGTCAAGTGCGAGTCAGACTCGTGCATCAAGGGTTCCGTACACACTTGTAGAGAGCTATTATGTATGTATGTCACTTATATGGAAAAAGTTCGTCCATCACGGAAATCCAGTCTTGAAAATTATTTCTGCTTAGTAACTGATTTTTTTGACTGATGAGCTCCGTGGTCTAATGGGTTTCATGCTTGCTTCTCACAGAGGAGATGCAGGTTCGAAACCTGACCACGTACCAATGAGATAATTAATTTATCTTAAGTACAGTATCGGACATTCAGTGTTTCGGATGACTCGTTAAGCTGTAGGTCCCGGCTACTATCGCTACGTCAAACTCTCCATCAACCCGCACTGAGCCAGCGTGGTGGAGCAAGGCTTAAGGTGATACAAAAAATAATATTTAAAAGGAATACGAATGTAAATGAAAGTGACAGCGCCAATTACTTTCACATAAGAAAGAAAAGAGAGCGAAAACAATGCGCTCGACTTAAACTAAAATAACGTAGCGCCAAACCACATAAAAATTGTTTAAAAAGAAAATACGCTATTTTGTGAAAAATATTCTTAAGGTGAGTTTACTGATACATAATATCCATATTTTGAATGCAATTCCACAATAAAATTAGTTAGGATTTCAGAATTACAGGAAAAATAAAACAATTTAGATGTATTACCGCAATGAAATTCAATCAAGAAAATTTCATATTTCTGTGATAATCCTTATGAAATATGAAATTTTCTCGATTGAATAAACATTAACCTAAAAATTAAATCTGTAGATGACTTTGTAGTGGAGTAAATGGATTTAAAAAAAAACATTTCGCATTAACTTAATGTTCCTCGTATCGGGGTAAAGGCATGTGACCCTCGGTGGGACCATTAATGATCTACATTTATTATATATTATTTTATTTAAACCGATTTTAAAACGGGGGGCACTCAATTACCAAAAAAATTAACCAGAAATAAGAACTATCACATCTTCAAACTCAGAAAATGTAGGAAACAAAATCGAAATAGTATTAGAATCTCAAGAAACCTTCTGTTCAGGCAAAACTTTAGAAAAGTTGCAACCAAAGTGAGTGGCACCAAATGAAATAAAACCGGTCAAGTGCGAGTCTAAATCGCGCACGAAGGGTTCCGTACCACCGTTCAATGGAAGCGATGGTGTGGAGTGAATAGTTTGGATTTTACACAGCAAAATATTGTTTACAAAGTTATTGGTGCGGTTACTTTAACACTCCATGTACGTAACCAGGTGCATCCATAAGTTTGTATGTGGTATTGAAATAATTGTTGTATGGGAGCCCCCTTAAATATTTCTTTTATCCTGTTTTTTAATATTTGCTGTTATAGCAGCAACAGAAATATATAATCTGTGACAATACCATTATCACCGAAGTACCTAAACGTACCAGCCACTGACGGCATGGATTACGATGAGAGATCAATTAGGAAATAAATGGTCAAGTGCGAGTCAGACTCGCGCATCAAGGGTTCCGTACACACTTGTAGAGAGCTATTAAGTACGTATGTCACGTATATGGAAAAAGTTCGTCCATCACGGAAATCAAGTCTTGAAAATTATTTCTGCTTAGTAACTGATTTTTTTGACTGATGAGCTCCGTGGTCTAATGGGTTTCATGCTTGCTTCTCACAGAGGAGATGCAGGTTCGAAACCTGACCACGTACCAATGAGATAATTAATTTATCTTAAGTACAGTATCGGACATTCAGTGTTTCGGATGACTCGTTAAGCTGTAGGTCCCGGCTACTATCGCTACGTCAAACTCTCCATCAACCCGCACTGAGCCAGCGTGGTGGAGCAAGGCTTAAGGTGATACAAAAAATAATATTTAAAAGGAATACGAATGTAAATGAAAGTGACAGCGCCAATTACTTTCACATAAGAAAGAAAAGAGAGCGAAAACAATGCGCTCGACTTAAACTAAAATAACGTAGCGCCAAACCACATAAAAATTGTTTAAAAAGAAAATACGCTATTTTGTGAAAAATATTCTTAAGGTGAGTTTACTGATACATAATATCCATATTTTGAATGCAATTCCACAATAAAATTAGTTAGGATTTCAGAATTACAGGAAAAATAAAACAATTTAGATGTATTACCGCAATGAAATTCAATCAAGAAAATTTCATATTTCTGTGATAATCCTTATGAAATATGAAATTTTCTCGATTTAATAAACATTAACCTAAAAATTAAATCTGTAGATGACTTTGTAGTGGAGTAAATGGATTTAAAAAAAAACATTTCGCATTAACTTAATGTTCCTCGTATCGGGGTAAAGGCATGTGACCCTCGGTGGGACCATTAATGATCTACATTTATTATATATTATTTTATTTAAACCGATTTTAAAACGGGGGGCACTCAATTACCAAAAAAATTAACCAGAAATAAGAACTATCACATCTTCAAACTCAGAAAATGTAGGAAACAAAATCGAAATAGTATTAGAATCTCAAGAAACCTTCTGTTCAGGCAAAACTTTAGAAAAGTTGCAACCAAAGTGAGTGGCACCAAATAAAATAAAACCGGTCAAGTGCGAGTCTAAATCGCGCACGAAGGGTTCCGTACCACCGTTCAATGGAAGCGATGGTGTGGAGTGAATAGTTTGGATTTTACACAGCAAAATATTGTTTACAAAGTTATTGGTGCGGTTACTTTAACACTCCATGTACGTAACCAGGTGCATCCATAAGTTTGTATGTGGTATTGAAATAATTGTTGTATGGGAGCCCCCTTAAATATTTCTTTTATCCTGTTTTTTAATATTTGCTGTTATAGCAGCAACAGAAATACATAATCTGTGAAAATTTCAACTCTCTAGCTAGCTAGGTTCTTGAGATACAGCCTGGTGACAGACGGACGGACAGCGAAGTCTTAGTAATAGGGTTCCGTTCTTACCCGTTGGGTACGGAACCCTAAAAAGGGCCAAGCGTTTTTTTTTCAAAAACAACAAAAATCTGGCCAGTTACACTGACAAAAAAATTGCAAGACCCAACTCGCAACGAAACCTCTTTGGGATGGGCCTTGAACATAAAGGAGGTCTCATATTATATTTTAACAATAGTTTTTACGATATAGTCGGTGTGTTACAGGAATGCGTACATAGTGATATATTTAACAGGATTCTATTGTTTTTGTATAAGTATACCTACGTTACGCCAAAACAACATGCAAACATTATGGAATGGAGTCCCACACCGGGTGGCTGGCAGAGGCCCATACTGCCCACGTTTAGGCTGTTATTCAATAGGAACTCTATTTTGCGTGAAATGGGGCTAGCCCATCATCGCCATTTCGGGAAAAAACTATAATTGCGGCCAGCGATGAAACCGATTTAAATAGATAGAGTAAATTATTTATTACAAACAAAAGTATGTGTGTTGATAATATGTATCTGCAACTTCATATACAGGGTGACTGGTAAGTCGACCTACATACGTTAAGAGACGCTAACACGGATCAAAACCAACCATTGTTACTATGAAACACCTTACCCGAAAATTTACCGTTTTCGAGTTAGGGGACTTTAAAGATTTTCGAGGAAAAATCCCACTTTTCAACATATTTCGCTCCAATTTTCCTAATCTAGGTGATTAAGTCCAGGCATTTTGCTGGTATTAGGTAACAATAGAGTTAATTTAATATTTAGAAACAAAAAAGAACCGACCATAGCAAAAAAAACCTATAATACAGGCTTATGGCGAAAACCGAATATCGCATGTTTACTTAATGGGTTGACTTTGAAGCAGTGTCACCAAAAAAAAAAAAAACTAGTAACTGTTTGTGCAAACAAAACCTAAAACATCTCCAGTTCTCTAGCTATTCAATGAGGTACAATAGTCAAATAAAATGTTTATTATTCTTGGGAAAATTGGGCGACAAAGTAGATAAGGTAGCGGACTCTAAGATGACCGGTGATTTAAAAAATAGGGTTTTAAGATGTTGTAAGGGCAAAAATATTTTATTTTTATTGCCCGATGTCCAAAAGGGGGTGTTATAAGTTTGAAGCGTCTGTCAGTCTGTCGGTCTGTCTGTCTCTATGCCTGTCCGTGGCACTCTAGAAGTCAAAGAGGTGGACGAATTTTGATGCCGTTTTCTGTAAATAAAAGTGTGGAGGTGTTTTGTTTGGATTTGACCTCATTTGCCTACTTGCCATTTGTCTGAACTGGGACGCGAAGCTGTTTTGGATTATGTCTGGAAAAGCCCATGTTCAACAAAATTATATCGATATCAGCTGAGTTGATGGTGAAGATGCCTCAGTCACCACCGGCGTTAGCTAACGCCACTTTTCTGTAATAGGTTTTAAATTTACTCGGTTTTTGAGTAGTTATGTACCTTGAATGGACGTAAAATTTTCTGGTCATAAACATAAATTATGTACGTATTAATATAATGGTTAGGCAATTGTACAGTTACTTACACAGCGCGACCCTTTTTTCCACAAGAGGTAGCAGAGGCATAGGAACGTGGTCAGCACCGGGAATCTAACCTGCATCTCCTGTGTGATAGGTGAGGGTGCAATCACTTGACCACGGAAGCTCTTAAATACGTTTACGATAGGGCGTAGGTATGTATTTTCAGCAAAACCTTTATTTTTTGTTCAAACTACAAATTTACAGTTTTTAGATTGTATCCTTGACTAAGTTGACTTCGCTTCGCTGACCCCGTTTACTAATACCAACCTATACTAATACCAAATGTAACCAATGATACGCAAATAAAGTTTGTTATTACTTATTTTTCAGCCCAAAATTAATGGAGATTTCAAAAATATACTCTGATCGAATGGGTTTCATACTAAAAGTTGTTCAGAATGATGTCCGTAACAACCCCTTGAAATATGACAACACGTTTCTGTTACACCTTGCGTACATATTTAAAAAAAATACAATTACTATTATGTACATGTATTTCTACATACTTTTCATACCTGATAGCAATATATGAGATGTGTTCGGTAGAAGTGCGCGATAGGCCAATTTTCCTTCTTCTTAGACACGGTTCAGCTACCTCGTAATTGCATTTTGCCTTTGAGCCTTGGATGTTTTATTTCTACCGTGTATGTGTTTTCTTTTATTTCACATCAATAAGGGTAGGGTCTGTGTTGCCTACGTAGCTGAATTCATACATCTTTTTTGCCTAATTGACACTCAAAATTATTTTCGCGCAGTCGCAGTGACAATGCCGCAGTGAGGTCTATTCCTGAGGCGTCACAGCTAAGCTAGATAATTAAAATAAAACTGGTCAAGTGCGAGTCTAAATCGCGCACGAAGGGTTCCGTACCACCGTTCAATGGAAGCGATGGTGTGGAGTGAATAGTTTGGATTTTACACAGCAAAATATTGTTTACAAAGTTATTGGTGCGGTTACTTTCACACTCGATGTACGTAACCAGGTGCATCCATAAGTTTGTATGTGGTATTGAAATAATTGTTGTATGGGAGCCCCCTTAAGTATTTCTTTTATCCTGTTTTTTAGTATTTTTTGTTATAGCGGCAACAGAAATACATAATCTGTGAAAATTTCAACTCTCTAGCTAGCTAGGTTCTTGAGATACAGCCTGGTGACAGACGGACGGACAGCGAAGTCTTAGTAATAGGGTTCCGTTCTTACCCGTTGGGTATGGAACCCTAAAAAATCGGTAAAGTAAAAAAATATAAAAGAAAGACAAAAAATATATATCTGAACCTGGTTTCGGTACCAGTCCCTACAGAATGCGGAGCCGGCGTCAAAATAAGCTCGCTAAAGGGCGTAAGACAATTCTCGCCTCGGTCCTGTGGTCCGAAATGATGAAAAAGTGAAAGTAACATAGCGCGAACTTCGGACTTTACAGACAATTTGACAGACAGTACACATTTGAAATGTCACGAACTCAGGTCACATGGCCACAATAATTTCTACTCCGTTGTAGACCGTTAAATTTGAAACTGTGGATTACAAAATAGCGGTTCTAAGAGGTGTTCAACAGGTAGACTTAATCTCCCAAAAGTATATATCTCTCCTTGAGGAGATGGAAGTAGCGCAGATATGAATAATACGATTCAGACTCTACATACCGCCATTCTTTACTTATCTTGATATCTTGGAACCATATTTGTTTCTCAAGATATAATATTACGTCAACATATTATATTACGTTGCCATCCATTTTAAAGGGTTTTTTATGAGCGTTCGACATATTTTTTGTCTTTGAAAGACTCATCATCATTGTGATTAATGGGTTTTTATAGGTGTTCGACATATTTATTGTCTTTGCAAGACTCATCTCTAGCCCTATTTCTTTAAATAGGGCTAGAGATGAGTCTTTCAAAGACAAAAAGTATGTCGAACGCTGATAAAAACCCAAGGACGGCAACGTAATAGAATATGTTGACTCATATGTTTAGCTGCATTTTCTGCAAAATCTTAAGTGTCCAGTGGATCTTGTTCTTCAAGTCATTTTTCACTGTATGCTGATGGTGATGACCCAGATTCATCAAATGAACTTTCATCGTCCTCCAAAAACTCACTGACTTCATCGTCTCTTAGCCTTTTTTCAGGTCTTTTTCGTTGTGATGCCATTCTGACATAGATACGCAACGTAAATAAAACTAAACAATAGTCAGAAATAATTATATCTATCAATATTTATTTCCTTCTGCCTGGACTACTCTATGCCAAAATCCATGATGAAGTACGGGATGGATGGGGCAGGATGTCCCACTGTTAGCATTTTGAACCAATATATACTACTCAAAAGAAAATAAGGGCCACTTACATATTTCTGTTTTTGAGTAAATTTTTAGATGTAAACTAATTAATAAGTGACTAATTAATGATGTCCGGCCTCCTTCAGTATCCAACCTCTTTAATGCTGGTGTTTAAGTCTTACAGTTGGCCAGAAATTGTAGCAAATAAAAAAACGAGTTTCAGGTCAAATTCCTTTCAGATGGAGTCACAATTTTATTCTGTTAAAAAACTATTTCTGTCCATCTTTTGCTTCTTTTAACATCTTTTGTTAATAATGCCACGTCAACGAAGGCACATGGATACCATTACTGCCACCAGAGCCGTTACATTGATTGCTGAAGGTCATTCACAGCGGTCTGTTGCTTTGTCGTTGGGTTTCTCTCGCCGAGCCATCCACAATGTGTGGGATCGGTTCCAAGAGACTGGCAGTGTTGCAAGAAGGCCTGGATCGGGCAGGGTGCGAGCGACTACGGCACAAGAGGATCGCTACATCCGATTGAGTGCCTGTCGAGAGCGCTCTGTGACGGCACGTAAGTTACAAAATCGCCTACGGTTGACAACGGGGACTCGTGTTAGTGACCAAACGATACGTAATCGACTGCATGAAGACCAGCAAAGGTCCAGACGCCGAGTAGTACGAATTCACACAGCCACATGAGGCCTGATGACTTCATCGATGTACCGTTGTGCAGTTACTGTGCCTTGATTTAAGAAAACCAGCTCAGTTTTGCCTTGTAAGCTAATCCCAGCCCAAACCATCACACTAGGACCTCCAAAGCGGTCAATTTCCTTGATGCAGACATCGGAAAATCTCTCACCCTGTCGTCTCAATACTCTAATCCGCCGATCATCACTACAAAGCTTCACTTTACACTCATCTGTGAAGAGCACCATACCCCATTGATTCATGCTCCAATCTGAATGTTCGTGGCAAAAACTTAAACGATTTCCACGTTGAACCCTAGATAAAGGAATTCGTACTACTCGGCGTCTGGACCTTTGTTGGTCTTCATGCAGTCGATTAAGTATCGTTTGGTCACTAACACGAGTCCCCGTTGTCAACGGTAGGCGATTTTGTAACTTACGTGCCGTCACAGAGCGCTCTCGACGGGCACTCAATCGGATGTAGCGATCCTCTTGTGCCGTAGTCGCTCGCACCCTGCCCGATCCAGGCCTTCTTGCAACACTGCCAGTCTCTTGGAACCGATCCCACACATTGTGGATGGCTCGGCGAGAGAAACCCAACGACAAAGCAACAGACTGCTGTGAATGACCTTCAGCAATCAATGTAACGGCTCTGGTGGCAGTAATGGTATCCATATGCCTTCGTTGACGTGGCATTATTAACAAAAGATGTTAAAAGAAGAAAAAGATGGACAGAAATAGTTTTTTAACAGAATAAAACTGTGATTCCATCTGAAAGGAATTTGACCTGAAACTCGTTTTTTTTATTTGCTTCAATTTCTGGCCAGCTGTAAGACTTAAACACCAGCATTAAAGAGGTTGGATACTGAAGGAAGCCGGACATCATTAATTAGTCACTTATTAATTAGTTTACATCTAAAAATTTACTCAAAAACAGAAATATGTAAGTGGCCCTTATTTTCTTTTGAGTAGTATATATAATTTGTTAACTTTAGCATAATCGGAAAGAATTTAAGCTAAATAACGTAAAAAATACAAAACTTACCTGGAAACAACGTTAAAAACACCTTCTAATTATTATTTTCTAGTAACCGTTCCGCATTTTTCGACCATATAATGTAAAATAATGTTGACACCCAAAAACGACTAATGTCGAAATAGAAAGCGACGACCTTGCAACCGATTGGGTAAACTTGTCCCAATTAAAAAGTGTCCTATTGAAACTTTCCTTAGGACGTCATGTCCCATCAGTCTTGAGGAGTACGGGACAATTATCTACCAGCCGGACCGAAAGAGATAACTTGCCTGCTGACGGACATACAGACAGAGGAACGAACAGACGGACAGCGGAGGCTCCGGCCTTCGGGTACGGAACCCTCTTAGGGTTGGGTTCTATTTTCAAACTCTTCTTAAGAGTTTGAAAATAGAACCCATGGCAATGTGCAATCGGTAGCGTTATATCGTTATATCTTTGAAATCAATCTTGCTAGCTTTCTTTATATTGACGATCTATGTGGCGCAGAGGTTGTGGCTCTGCCTACCGTGCGAGGGGTCCCGGGTTCGATCCCCGCTTGGGGGTAAAGAAAAATCCAGAAATACAAAATCGAGCTGCGGGCTCTTTATTAATCTGTGCTACAGATGAGAGCTGTCAGATTTCAAACAAACAGTTCATTTAGTTAGCTTTGGCACCTTCAGAATTTGCACTAACAGTATGATTTTAAGTGGCAATGAATCGTAGTTTATGCTATTTCTGACTTGCCTTCTCCTGATACCTTGTCACAACGATCTATGGCATAATACCATGACAACAACTACAAAAGAAGCATTTGAAACGAATCGATAGCCCCTTGTACGCCTTGGACAGCTATCGATAAATCTCCTTTTGTCCCATTCTTCAAACTTTATTGGCAAACAGAAATCGATTTTACTCCCTCTCAAGGCAGAACCGATTTATTTTCCAAAAAATTCACTACTATCGTTGTTGACATAGTAAGTATCTACTTAGGGTGAGCCTTTGTTTCATGTTTCATGTTGGAAAAGTATTAGTTACATGGATGATAGATGTACATACTATAGTGTTTCCGGGTTAGCATGGCGATAGCGGGCATTTAAATAAATAAATATAATAAGAAATAAATATTAGAGGACAATCAATCTTACACAAATCAAACTATTCCCATAGTAAGCTCATCAAGGCTTGTGTTATGGGTACTAGACGACGATATCTTTAAAACAGACAAATACTTTTGTAAATACATAGAAAACATCCAAGACTAAGAAACAAATATGCATGTTCGTCACAAAAATATTTGCCCTTACCGGGATTTGAACCCAGGACCGTCAGCTTCATAGGCTATACCGGTCGCTGACTCACCTTTGACTCAAGTAATACAGTGGTAGGTATTCTCATGATTAGGCTAACGATACCTACTATTACGAGCAACGTTCGAGATTACTGTCGTTTATCTTCTCTTGGTAGCGGTGGCCGATCGGGTACCGACCGTTACCATTGTTATATTCGGTTTGCAATAGCAATAGAGTCATAATAATAATACCTTGGACACTATTTACACACATTGATCTAGCCCCAAACTAGGATTCCCTGTATCTTGGGTACTAGACAACGATACATATAATTATATAGGTAGATAAACAACCGTGACTAGGCTACAAACATCTGTTCTCATCAAACAAATATTTGCCCCCACCGGGACAACTTGGCTTCGTAGGCAGGGTCACTGCCGACTAGGTTAATCGGGTCGTCAACCGTCTCGGTCAATAACCGCTATCGCAAGTTTAACCCGTATAATACACTATAGTATATTTTTTTTATTACTTTTGAACTAAGCTTATTTTGCGTACATTGAAGGCAATATTTTCCATTAAAAATGTTGAAAATGTATGGCTTTAGACCTGTCAAAAGAAAAGCGATTCGCTGAATAGACTAAATTAATTCTTCTTTCTCAAATTCTTTATTGTTAACCACAAAAACGAACTTATGTAAAAGTAATATGACGATATATGAATATGATAATAGTATGACGACCTCTGTAGCACAGCGGTTGAAGCTCTGCCTACCATGCGAGAGGTCCCGATTTCGATCCTCGGCTGGGTGTGAAGAAACAACTGCAGAGGCCAGAAGCAATGTATGTGCCTGTATGTAAATGTTTATGTTTATAATTTCAACTTATAAGGCGATTTAAATGGAAGTGTATATTTGTTATTTGTATATTTGTATATGTACAATGAATTGGACATTGTCTGTAATGTTGTGCATTTAACTGTATTAATAAATAAATAAATAAATAAATAAATATCTCTAAAATATATCACTTATTTGCGGCTAACAATAATAATCTTTCTGCGTACATGTACAATTCACAGAATTACCTGACCTGTACGATAAACTATACAAGTAAGGATTTGAAAGACTGTCAACAAAGGTGAAAGAGGCCGATTCCGCTGGCAACAAATAAACCGATCTATGAAAAATAATCTATTGTTAGTGTTCTATACTTAAGAACTTGCACAACAGCTTCTCATACATTTGTTTCTTTAAAAAATTTTAAATATCTACTTCCACTAGATCATATACAAAGCCAACTAGACGCTCGGGTGGAAAGCGTCTCATACAACCCGAGCAAATAGTTGGCTTGGTCGAGCTCTACTTGTTATTATCTAATCTGGCCCACCTAAATCCGCCTCTCACTATAATTTCGTGCATGAATCCTATAATCGTGGTACAAAAGCACAAACAAATATATGGTATTCCGTTATTTGTTCCCATAAAGACACGGGATTGCGCCCAAATGGCCAATACGTGATCCAACCGCGGTCCCCAGTAACGGGGAAAATGGGATTATCCGAGATACCTCTGGGAAATGGAGAAATGAAGGAGTAGAAAGAGGATGTACCACGACTATTAATTCTGGGAAATAATTAATTTATGACTATTAAGGTTAAATAAAGGTAGGGAAGGAATACTCACCGGTACCACTTTTGCTCAATATTCTGAATTTTTATTGCCTAAATTACAAACATTAACACCTGTTCCTATATTAAACTAGTGGTTCTGGAGAACATTAGACCTCGCTTGTTTAAAATTTCAAGCCTGTAGGTCTTCTAAAAGTACATTAAAATTTTTATGATCGTTGATGAATCAGTCATTAACAAAATGACGGAACTTTGAACGGCTATCGATTCCAGTTTAAATTTATTTAATTTTAGTAACAGAGAAATACAACACACCGCTCTATATAGCCCTTGTAGACTATACGAAAGCTTTTGATACCATATAGTACAACGCCATCTAGGCTGCGCTTGCACTACATGAGATTGACGATGCTTACATTCAAATACTGAAAAATATCTACAAAAACTCTGTAGTGTTATGCTACTTACATGTCCTTTTCCTTGCTGCTGCTGTTTGATGCTTGCTGAGCTGTGCAGCTTATTATTTGTCATCACCTTTATTTCCATAGGACCCTGTAACGTTTTAAACCATAAGAATACATTAACAAATCATTTTTGCTTTGTATTTTCATACTATCAGCTCTTGTAAATCGATAGGGAAGGGGTTTACCTTTGGTGACCTTGTTTTTGGCTTTCTCCGAAACTCTGCAATCTCGGGCTTCGTGCGCGCTGGTGCGCTACCTTTTTTTCCTTTCGCTGTTATGTAATTTACTGCATGGTTTTCTCATTGTTTACCGTATTACGAGCCTGAAACTAAACTTTGACATCTGTTGATGCCGTTGTTTATCTGGTTGTCATGGCAATGTCCATTCAAACTCGTTAGCGGTCTGATATGTTTGTTTCAATACTTTTACAAAAATACTCTTTCTCTCTTGGCCACTCACAAAAATTACGTTTAATTTAAATAATTTTTAGAACTCTCCAAAAAGGGTATAAAAGCGGAACATTTCTGAAATTCTGGAGTCTCATGTCAGCTTCTGAACTGGAAGTATCACCTAAAGGCCTTATCCCGGGGTCGCACTACCCCGGGATCCTGCAAGCCGTTCCTTCAAAACAATTCTTCAAACAACGGAATCCTGCGAGCCGTAACTTCAAATACGCCCGCTTCTACATCGACCATCGTTCCTACAACGGAATCCTGCGAGCCGTAATCTCAAATACGCCGCTACCGTTCCTACAACGACGATTTCTACAACGGGATCCTGCGAGCCGTGACTACAAGTACGCCCGCTACCGTTCCTACAACGACGATTTCAACAACATCTACAACAACAAATACACCTGCATCCTGGTCACTAACTCCACCGGTCTTCTACTCTTCGTGTCCTCCGTTTCCTTTTTATACTCAATTTGTTTTTTATAAAACTTGTTCTCATTTCATCCATCCTCATCTTCGCATCATCTTTTTTATAGACTTCACTGTAAATAACCAATAAACTGACACTTTAAATTTTATCCTGGTTGTTGTTTTCTGTTAGGTTCTG
The DNA here is from genome assembly GCA_949825045.1 of Argyresthia goedartella. NCBI lineage: Eukaryota > Metazoa > Arthropoda > Insecta > Lepidoptera > Argyresthiidae > Argyresthia > Argyresthia goedartella. Next base: position 3,173,421 of record OX463823.1, on the reverse strand, counting down.
TTAGGTTCTTGTCGTCACACGACATTTTGGCGCCCAACGTAAAAGTTCTTCTCCACTCTTCACCTTTTCTGCGCCTTGTCTTTTTCCCTTTGATTTGCTTTCTCTTTCACTCTTAAATATTTATCTATTCATCCTTTTCACATTTTCCAAATTCTAAAACAAAACTTCATCTAGTTTTTCAACTTATCTGGAATATATTTAGGCCTACATTTAACTTACATTACTTCACTTCACTTCACTTCTATAACACTTAACTATACACTTAACTATAACACTTCACTCTATACTTAACTATAACAATGGAAAGGGTTATTAAGTACGAATTCCTTAACAAGGCCGAGCTCGAATACGAAGTAAAGATTAGATGTGAGGAACCAGCGAATACTGTTTTGCTTCTTAAAAAACAGGTTTTGCGTTTAGTTGCGAATTCTCACCCCGAAGATATTCTGACTTCTCCAGTTCCGATTGAGGATGACTTGTCTCAAATTGGTTCTACTCTGACTTACCTGGATTGTAAAATTGAAAAATTTTTACAAGGTGAAACCAAATATTTACGATTAATAGAAACTTTTATTAATCATGTTTTTTACAGATTGGAGCGAATAGATACAGACTTATATCCAGACTCTAAAGCTAGTTTCCATACTTTGAAGTTGAAATTTGACGATATTTCTAAACAGTTCGGATCCTTGGCTCCACCTTCAACTGCAAATCACTCTCCATCACTGGACCTTCCTGCTGAACCGACTGTCATGGAACCCCCTCTTGTTTCTCAAACTTCTGTCCAGACCCATACCCCGTATCCTTCACCACCACCTCAATCTTTTCCTCCAACTAACGTCTTCAAAGATCTGAAAAGACACACCTTCAATGGTAAAAGCTGTCCAAGATCCTTTCTTCAAAAATTTGAAGAATATAGCTTAGCTCGTGGCTTGTCCAGGGACTTATTGATTTCTCAGGCGTTCGAAATTTTCACCGACAATGCCCTTCATTGGTTCAGATTTAAATATAATCAGAATCCAAATTTAACTTGGAACGAACTTTCTTCTTTACTAATCAAAGACTTTGGTGGTTTTGATTATGATCATAAACTTCTAGAAGCGATTAGGAATCGTACTCAAGGTCGTGATGAACCTATCGTCATCTTTATATCCATCATGTCTGAAATGTTCGCTCGCCTTTCAAAAAGACTTTCTGAAACAGAACAATTGGAGATTATTTTGAGAAATATTCGGCCATGTTATTCAGTCTTCGTAGCTCTAAAAGACATTGACTCTATCGATTCTCTTTTGGCCACTTGCCAAAACTATGAAAAGTTCCTAGACAGAGACAAACAATTTAAAGAACCAAATTTGCAACAAAGTCCTCATGTTTCGGAATTCAACTACAAGCATTCCACTTCAAGTTCAGTTGACTCTCCAAACTCTTCTAATAACTCACGACCTTCTCCTCCCTTCATGAATAAATTCACTCAAACCTACAAATACCCTTCTAGACAAGTTAATAGTCTCTCTCAAACTGCAGCTCCCCAAGAAAGTTCTTTTTGCGTTCGCTGTCGTAAACTGGGTCATACTTTGTACAGTTGCACTCAACCACGATTCGTGATTTGTTTCAGATGTGGTCTTAAGGGTGTTAAAACTGCAGAGTGCCCTACTTGTTCTCCCAAACCTAATACTAGTACAAAAAACTAATTGCTGACTTGAAGAGTAACTCAAATTTTGATAAGGATGAGTGGACTAATTGGCTCAAAACAATTCAAAACTTCTTTGCTTGCTACAAAATCTCTTCTACACTCTACTCCAAAGAACAAGATCTTAATCGTCCATTCGTTAATGTCAAAATTTATGACTTAACTTTATCTGGTTTACTAGATTCGGGCAGCTCAGTAACTATTATGGGTAATAATTCTCATTTGGAAATTCTTAAACTGGGCTGCAAACTTTTCAAGTCAGATATTATTACTGTCTCTACTGCTAATAATCAAAAAATTAATTCCTTGGGTTATTTTGACTTACCTGTCCATTTCAATAACGAAACTCACTTGATTAAAGCTTATGTTTTCCCTGAAATATTCCCTTCTCTAATACTAGGTATCGACTTTTGGAGAAAATTTAATCTTCTACCTAGTGTTTTAACTTCTCTTAACTTTACAGATCCTAAATGCTTGGCTATCGACACTAAAGATATTAAAGTTTTACCTTATGAGCATTTAACTCCTAATCAAAAGAACATCGCTAATGACATCATCCAACGCTTCAAGACAATCTCTTTTGAAGAAAAAGGTGTTCTGGGAAACACACACTTAATCACCCACAAGATTGACACTGGTGATTCTGTTCCGATCAAACAAAGATGTTACAGACTGTCTCCTGAAAAACAAAAGGCTTTAATTAATGAAGTTGACAAGATGCTGGGATGGAACGTCATTGAACAATGCGAAAGTCCATGGTTATCTCCAGTCCTCATCACTCCAAAGAAGAATGGGGAATGGCGTTTCTGCGTAGATAGCAGGAAACTTAACTCAGTTACACGTCGTGATGTTTATAGTCTGCCTCTAATAAGCGAAATTTTGGACAACCTGAGAAATGCCAAACACTTATCAAGCATCGACATTGCGAAAGCATTTTGGGAGATTCCCTTGAATACTGCTGATAGAGATAAGACAGCATTTTATGTTCCTGGAAGAGGTATGTTCAGATTCAAAGTAATGCCTTTTGGTCTCACTAACTCACCTGCAACTCAACAAAGATTAATGGATACGCTATTTAGTCCTGAATTTGAGAACAAGGTATTTTGCTATCTGGATGACATCATTATTATTAGCGAGACTTTTGAGGAGCACATATCGCCTCTCATGAAAGTTCTGGAAAAACTTTCAAATGCTAATCTGACTATTAACTTTGAAAAGAGTCAATTCTTCAGGAAAGAACTGAAATACCTTGGTTTTCTAGTGGACGAGTATGGTCTACGTGCTGATCCAGATAAAATAAAGGCTATTCTAGAATATCCTGTACCTACTTGCAGAAAAGAAGTTCGAAGATTCATAGGCACTTGCAGCTGGTTTAGAAGATTCATTCCAAACTTCAGCACTTTGCCTCCCCACTCAACCAACTAACCTGTTCCGGGAAGAACGCTCCTAAATTTTTATGGAATTCCAGGGCTGCAGCTGCTTTCCAGAAACTTAAAGAAGCTTGAGTAACTGCTCCTGTCCTTGCTTGCCCTAACTTCGAACTACCCTTCTCTGTACATTGTGATGCCTCAAATTATGGCATAGGAGCAATGCTTACTCAACATCAAGATGACAAAGAAGTCGTGATTGCTTACATGAGTAAAGCACTAAACAAAAATCAACAAAACTACTCAACTACTGAAAGAGAAACATTAGCTGTAATAACTGCGCTAGAACATTGGAGATGTTACCTAGACAATGGTAAGGAATTTACAATATATACTGACCACGCTGCACTTAAATGGTTTCAGAACTTATCGAATCCATCTGGAAGACTTGCTCGCTGGACTCTACGCTTATCATGTTTTAATTTTGTCCTGAGACATAAAAAAGGAAAGGATAACGTTGTTCCTGACCTTTTATCAAGGCATAAGAATAAAGAACGTCCTGATACACAAGAAACTCCACCTCAAGGTGTACATCCTATTACGATTGAAGAACCACCTGATCGTGAACTTGAACACTACAACAAGATTTTTCTTGGATGCTCCAACAACCCAGACGCATATCCCAACTACACTATCAGGGATAACAAACTTTACCGCTGCATCCATTCTTCCGATTGTCTAAACGACGACTTTATTTGGAAAGAAGTTCCACTGCCACAAGATAGACATGCACTTATTGAAGTTAGCCATGGTTCCCCTTCAGAACTCCACCTTGGTATCTTCAAAACATTCAAGAAAATATCTTTAAAATACTATTGGCCTGGTATGTTTAAGGACATTTCCAATTTAATCTCGACATGTGAAACCTGCTTAACCTACAAACACCCTAATCATTATCCCTATGGTCTTATGGGTAAACCTAAACTTTGCTCCAGACCTTTTCAAACTATATCCTTGGATCTTATGGGTCCATTGCCTATGACCCGGAGAAAAAATCAAGATATTCTGGTAATTAACTGCAATTTCACTAAATATACTATGATTTTTTCCCTTAAACGGGCTTCTTCAGCTAATATCATTAATGTCTTGGAAAATTCAGTGTTTCTCGTTCATGGCATTCCCCAAACTATAATAATGGACAACGCTGTTCAATTTCAGTCGCGAGAATTCCACTCATTCTTAAATACTTATAACGTTCCTTGTATTTTTCACACAGCTTTATATTGTCCTCAGGTTAATCCTACAGAGAAATTTAATAGTACGATTATTACAGCTCTAGCATCCCTAGTAGGAGACGATCATAGATCCTGGGACAACCATCTTACTAAGATTCAGTTCGCAATGAACAGCGCTACAAACGTTGCTACTGGCTTTACTCCAAACTTTTTAGTCTTTGGTAGGGAAACAATACCTTGTGGTTCCTTCTATACTCCAATTCAGAATCTCGAGGAATTGATATTTATGCCTCGTGATATTTACGCGTCTAATGCTGGTCTCCTCTTATCTATCTTTCACAGAGTTCAATCTAAACTTCACATAGCTCACGCTAAAAATAGCGCTCGCTATGATCTTCGCCGGACTTTTAAAGAATTTAATGTGGGAAATACTGTTTGGCGTAAAAACCATGTTTTAAGCAATGCTGGCACATACTGTAATGCTAAACTTGCCCCTAAATTCATTAAGTGTAAAATAGTAACCAAACTTTCGCCATTAGTATACGTTCTAGAAGACCCTAACGGAGTTAGAGGCAAGTGGCACATTAAAGACATTAAATCTTAAATTTTCTTAACTTCTATTAACTGTTACTTTGTATATATGTATAAATATCACCATCATTTTCACCTTAATATTTTATTTCTTCCTTTAATCTAGTGTTCTTCAACACATTTTACTCTAGGACCTCGAATTTTCGTTGGTTAGTCTTCACCTATTTTTTTTTAATCTTTATTTCAGACACATCTCGTTGGCGATGTGGCTGATCTCTGGCTTCGAGCTCTACCGCTCTGGCCGTTCTTAATCTGTTCTTAAGGCAAAGCGACTAAAGCTACCTTAGGATTAATTTGTTTCTCTTTAACTCTACTTATTTTTTTTTTCAAGCAGGAGCGGATGACAACTCCTTAAGTAAGCCTGAATGTCCTTACGAAAACACACTTTTAGAGTGGTAGTCATTGAATGTGAACTCCACCCTTACCGGCATGAAGATGATGAATGTAAGAGATGGTATATCTGATTTCGCCTGTTGATGTCTGTTTCTGCAAAGCTGTGTTTTTATGGTTTATTTTTGTACATATCAAAATTTTTGCTGAGTCAAAAATTTTTCCAGGGTCGGGGGGAAAATGTAGTGTTATGCTACTTACATGTCCTTTTCCTTGCTGCTGCTGTTTGATGCTTGCTGAGCTGTGCAGCTTATTATTTGTCATCACCTTTATTTCCATAGGACCCTGTAACGTTTTAAACCATAAGAATACATTAACAAATAATTTTTGCTTTGTATTTTCATACTATCAGCTCTTGTAAATCGATAGGGAAGGGGTTTACCTTTGGTGACCTTGTTTTTGGCTTTCTCCGAAACTCTGCAATCTCGGGCTTCGTGCGCGCTGGTGCGCTACCTTTTTTTCCTTTCGCTGTTATGTAATTTACTGCATGGTTTTCTCATTGTTTACCGTATTACGAGCCTGAAACTAAACTTTGACATCTGTTGATGCCGTTGTTTATCTGGTTGTCATGGCAATGTCCATTCAAACTCGTTAGCGGTCTGATATGTTTGTTTCAATACTTTTACAAAAATACTCTTTCTCTCTTGGCCACTCACAAAAATTACGTTAAATTTAAATAATTTTTAGAACCCTCCAAAAAGGGTATAAAAGCGGAATATTTCTGAAATTCTGAAGTCTCATGTCAGCTTCTGAACTGGAAGTATCACCTAAAGGCCTTATCCCGGGGTCGCACTACCCCGGGATCCTGCAAGCCATTCCTTCAAAACAATTCTTCAAACAACGGAATCCTGTGAGCCGTAACTTCAAATACTCCCGCTTCTACATCGACGATCGTTCCTACAACGGAATCCTGTGAGCCGTAACCTCAAATACGCCGCTACCGTTCCTACAACGACGATTTCTACAACGGGATCCTGCGAGCCGTGACTACAAGTACGCCCGCTACCGTTCCTACAACGACGATTTCAACAACATCTACAACAACAAATACACCTGCATCCTGGTCACTAACTCCACCGGTCTTCTACTCTTCGTGTCCTCCGTTTCCTTTTTATACTCAATTTGTCTTTTATAAAACTTGTTCTCATTTCATCCATCCTCATCTTCGCATCATCTTTTTTATAGACTTCACCGTAAATAACCAATAAACTGACACTTTAAATTTTATCCTGGTTGTTGTTTTCTGTTAGGTTCTGTTAGGTTCTCGTCGTCACACGACAACTCTTAGAGCAAGGTAAGACTAGAAAAAGCCGGTACAAGTTTCTACATAAACAGAGCAGTCAGAGGAGATCCACTATCACCAAAACTTTTCTAGCCCTACTTGTCATGCAGGACTATGAGGAAGACAATCACAGATTAGCAACGAAAAGGAGTCAAGATGAACCAAAAACGTTAGCCTCATCTGAGATTCGCCGATGGTATAGTCGTATTTGCAAAATCATCTAAAGGTCACGAATTTATGATCCAGTCCCTGCACAACGAAAGCAAGAAAGTGGGCCTACACATGAACCTAGAAAAAACAAAACTGCTAACAAAAAGCATCAAGCAGACAATAAGAGTGGACAATAACACTGTAGAATGTGTGTACCTCGGAAAACTGATTGTCCTTTAGAGACGTGGATAAAGAAGAAATCAATAGATGAATAAAAATAACATAGAGAAAATTTTGGCCTTTAAAAAAAGACCTGAAAGGGTATCTATACCCGTCACTTTGAAAAAGGTTATCATGGACACCTGCATACTCCCATCTCTGACCTATGGCTGCCAGGCATGGACAGTTACAGAACCCAACGCTAACAAACTCGCAACCTGTAAAAGGGCAATGGAAAGAAGCATCCTGAAAGTACGCCTGAAGGATAAAGTTAAGCATGCAGAGATTAGAGCAAAAACGGCTATAAAGGATGTTCTAGAACACATTAGACAGAAAGAATTAAATGGGCGGGTGATGTGGCTCGATTCGAAGACGGCAGACAGACTGGGTCGATCAATAAATGGAGAAGTCCAGAAGGCGAACAGAGACGACAAGGAAGTCCACACAAGCGATGGTCCGACGACATCCTAGCAGCTACGGGCAAAGCTTGGCTTCAGATAGCTCGAAATCGCGAAGCATGGTATGGGATGGAGGAGGCCTTCACCCAAAAGGGTGCAAAGATTTTTAAATATTTAAGCAAATTAAATAATAGAATACGTAAGTAATTTACAAGAATGAAATATATAAAAAAATACAAGTACTATTTGACGTAAATGTATGCAATTTTTTATAATGTTATTAAAGGCTATTTTATTTATTTATTGTATTTAATCATTTGCATATTTAAATTGTGGTCTAGTCACAGAAAATTCAGTTATCTAGCTTTATCTACAACCTAGTTAAGGGGGGTCGAAAATACCCCTAATTGATATAGAGGGGGAAATATGAATAGAGGGGGACCTCTACTCTCCCTTTTGGTTTTTTTTCACAAAACTTTGTATGGAATGAAGTCTTTATTTTGCTTCTTAACTCTGATTGAAAGCCGTGAATAAATAATGCTACAGAAAACGTTCTCCCCTTTTCCCCCAATTAAAAATCGCGATCGAATAAAATATACAAATAAATCAAGGAAATGTGACCTGTAGGCGAGAACAGACAGACGGACAAAGGCATTTTTAGGCGATCTAGAAACTGGACGCTTCGCTAGCTTCACCCGCTCAGTCTTTAAATAATAATCCTAATTTCAATAATCTGTACTTACATAATAATTAGTAATTATAACTTTCAAGGTTATTAAACTATTAAGTATGGGGAAATAAATCTGACTATTTGAGAGTTTTAGTTGCCCTAACGGCGCGTCTCTAGACGGGAAGCACAGATTTGATAGAGATCAGATTAGACGTGCTCGAGTTACTCACGAAACACACTAATCGTAGCTAGTCATTTTTTTCCGAAATGTACGCAAGAACCTCACAACATTTTCCAAATTTAGCGATAGTTGTTATGTTCACTTAAGAAATAATCACAAGCTAGTCGCGCCGCGGTTAAGATTAGCAGAGTTAGCAATTCTTTCAAGCGTCAGTGCATTCTCTACTCCAACATACCTCTGCAGATTTTGAAGAGCCATTTGAGCAATGTAAAAACTATAGAAAAACGACTTTGTCTAAAGAGCGATATGACAATGATCTGGAATCACGGCAGTGCCCCCGCCAAGACGAGCAAGCGAAGCGCAATGACACTACCTACCTTTTCTCGAAGTGCTTGGTCGATTTTATGAACCATCACAACTTGGGTTCGGATTTTAGCAGTTGAACAAAATGTTCGGGATATGTTGTCAGTAGTAGACTCGTAATATACATAGAAAGTTTCAATGGCATAGCTCATATACTTTAGATTTTATTGATATCTAAAATGCCCCGATTTGTTTTAAAAAATAAAACACATATTTCAGGAGTTTTAGTAAATCACCCCCCATGTTTTAAATGAGGAGATGGAATTAAGCGCGCACAAAACGCCTAATGTGTACCCCAACTTCGGGCTAAGAATGTTGTCAAACCGCGAGTGCGGTGCATTAGAGGCCAGTGATACGTTGTTGAGTATCCCGTAAATAAATACACATTTTGATGTGTATTTATTTACGGTAGTGATGTTACTCCTTCAGTAAAACAACTTTTGGTGATCATTTATCCATTTTGGTAAGCGAAAAGATTTTTGATACAAAATGAGTAATTATTCTGAGGAGTGTATGTATCACCGTAAGATTGTCAAAACCGTTAGTTGATAAACTAACGGTTTTTTGACTATCTTACGGTGACATATATATCTTTTGGAACTTAAAACATTGTTTTTAGGCACATCGGTATAAAGTGCATTAAGTTTATATGGAGTTCATATATTTTACTTGGTACTTAGTTTTAGGGACAAAAAATCATATTGGTGATCATTTAAATTGTAGCCTTTTTTAAAGAGATCTAAAAATCAATCTGTGGGAGTTTCTTCGCCCTCCCTCTCCCACAGTTGTCCAACGAGAAAAGAGACAAAAAATGACGTTTAATAAGTATATGTAAATAAAGTTATAAAGACATTTTGACTTTGAGTGACACTTTATTTGAGCTGCTCTCACACATACTAGATACTAATATGGCCGATAGCTCTGCAAACGGCTATGTACGGCCACTTAAGTTCTGAGGTTTTCAAGGTGTCAGTATCAATCTGCCCCATAATATGAATCATAATAATTAAATTTTTCATATTTGTATTAGTAAAGCACAACCTATTTTTAAAAGAGATTTAAAAATGAATCTGTGGGAGTTGCAACGCCCTTCTTCTACGAAGATGCAAAAAATGACGTTTGCTAAGTATATGTAAATATCTGCAGTAATATAGTACTTTGACTTTGACTTTGACCCCATTGCACTCCTATTAAATGCTAAATTCTCTTAAAACAATACTCAACAATAAAGGAAATAATTGTAAAAAAATCCGTCAAGAGACTTCACCTTCAGAAACTTGTTGGTTACGCAATTCTTTTGTTATGGCATTTACTAACTGAACCTTTAGTTATCATAACAAAGGCGGATGTTAAAGTCAATTTTACAGACTCAACAAAGAATTGGAAGTGGAGTCGATCCACAAATTCAATTAAAGTTTATGACGTGGAGGGTTGGTTCCATTGCGACACATTACATTGTATTGTTTGTTTTTTTTTTTATGACGCATGTTGGTAAATATGGGTAGATGATACCTCAACAAACAAAAACTCATAATTCAAATGGTAATAAAATGTCATGTTTATGAGTTAATTCGTGTTTAAGAATCAATATTATCAAGAATTTATCTTTACTTACAATTATCTCGGGAATATGACACTTTAGCTTAGTATATTAACAAACGTTTTTTGTCCTCTCCTCATATTCACCACATGCATCATGTGTCGAATGAAACAAAATAAGGATCGACTTTAACGACCTCTGTAGGATTTTGGAAAAATATCCTTTAGTAATTCTGACACAAAGGAATTTCAATCACTTTTGAAATAAATTCCAATCAGAACATCGCATTAAAAAGCTAAGTAGCAATAAAAGACAGGTCATGTGAAATAATCGCGTTTCGATTGGTCAATTTATCAATAGCGGCTGAATTTCTGAGAAATCACAATAACATGTTTTTCCAAAATCCGATAGATGTCGTTGAAGTCGACCCTTAAATATTTTTTTAATTGCATTGCTACGGCCATGCAGGGTTAAATTTGGTAAGGTGACCAAATTTGTGAAGTGATAGTACCCAGTGATTTAACATAAAAATATGCGTAATAATATTAAAAATAGTACAATAATTGCAGTCCACAAAATTTATTTTATGATTTATTTTTTCAGTTTATTTAGAAAATAAGATTTCAATGGTATTTGCGGAAGCGCATATGAACTAAAATCATTAAGTCAAAGCTCAAACCAATAGGTTTAATAGTTTCTTCATAAAGTGTACCACACCACGTGCTGGATTGTGGCATAGCGATAGGCTTGCTCCAATAAACGACTGAAAAGATAAAAAGGACAATGACGATATAAAAGTATAGTCACGATATTGTCACATGGGTAATGTGACAATATCGTGACTATACTTTGCGTGACAGGGGGCTAGCCCGTTTTCACAGTTATGGAGATTGAAGGTTTCCTCGCGATATTTTCCATTTTAGAACATCCGAATAATATATAATATTTTTAATATAAATTGTTCATCTCATCGGTGCATGGTCAGCACCAGATTTGTACCCGCATCTCCTTCTTGAAAAGCGAGCTAGTAACCACTAAACCACGGAGTATTCCTGATGATGTTACCAAATGGTACTAACCCTAACAGGAGCGCCACTGGAAACCCCTCGAAGGCGATTTTTAGAAGTCCAAATTCAATTATGGAGCTTTTCGCAATTTTACATTGGCTAAGTTAATTATAAGGGATTTGTAGAGCGGTAATTTAGCAAGGAATTTTTAACGTCTCCAATTATAATTCACTAGGGTTCCGTACCCGAAGGGTGCCAAATAGGACCCTATCTAAGCCGACGCTATTGCCGTCTGTCCGTCCGTCCGTATCACATAAACCGTAATGTGTAGAGAGATGGAATGTTCACCGAATGTGTATTTATGTTGCCAGCAACCAATAATTGTGTTTCTATATTATTCAAGGGGTCGCAATCGTCATACGAGCGACATGTTTTTTTTGCTTTATTTTTTTGTACGATGGTAAGGAACCCTTCACGCCCGATTCCCACTCGTATTTGACGGATTTCTTTTACATGGTACCGTAGACTGCTTGAATAAGTTTTTTGTTCAAGTTACATACATACAGTACGCATGATAAGTTTGAAAAGAGATCCTTTCAAAGTCAGTGACTTACTTGCTAATTGCTTTTAGGAGTACTTCTAGTCGAGTCATTCGTGTCTTTAGAGAATAAGGTACAACCGGGTAACAAGGCCCACAGTTTTGCAAGGCCCAAGCGCAGAAAACATGAAGTAACAGCAGTAAGTATGAAGCAAACCAATAGAAACGCAGGAGCATAGCAGCGGGCAGCGTGGGGCCGTCATGTTTCTAGTGGCGCCCGGTTGTTCGCTGACGTCGGTCACAGGAAGTCGCATTACTAATTTGTACTCCGATAAAACGTAACTTTTTACTTGTCTATACTGCGATTTGTAAGTAGATTTTTATTTAGGGTGTTTATTTCATCATTATTCTTTTAATATTTACATAGACATGTGCGATTTTATTTATCTTTATTTAAAAAAATATGAATTTGGTTTGCAAGGCTCGCGTCATTTAGGAAGGCCCAAAAAGTTGTTGCTTAAGCTTTTCAAGACTCGGCTGGACCTTCCAAGCCCACTGCAGTCTAGTAAGGCCCTTTAGTGTTTGATAATGTAAGTTCTCAATATAAGAATACTCAATTTTTATTATTAATACGGTTTTTTTTTAATTTTCCCTTATACATAAATTAATTCATATTTAAGAATAAACGAATACTAATACTTAACTATATTTCAGTACTGAATTTTCCAGGGCCTTGTTTGTTACCCACAATATGGGCCTATAAAAGCTAGTATGTGTAATAAGGCGCAATGTAGGAAAATTATAAATCAAAAAGCTTTAACAGTAATTATTAAATTCTAGCATGAATAAGATATTTTTAAGTAAAATATTTATTTTTTCACGAAACACCTGAAAATTTTATAGCTGGGATGTTTTCTCACAACGTGGAAACGTGTAATTAGGAGAAGGGACAAAAACGACGTTTGCTAAGAATATGTAAATATCTGCAGTAATAAAGATTTAACTTGACTTGACTTGCTTAAGCAAGTAAAATAGAGGTTTTTAAAAATGATAAAAAAATTACTATTTATCGTTATAGCTTTAAAAACTACATTTACTTTACTTACGTACTTGCACTGAGAAATCACAACTGCAACCGGACACATGAAAGTACTGGCGCCGCTTATCCTGCCTGAAGGTGTTATGAATGCAAAAAACCTTAAATATCAAGCAATGTGCAATTCTGTAACGAAAGCTTACGTAGACGGGACCCACCGCTGTCACACTCACTCGCTAGGTAGCTTTGCTCGCTGTCTCGCTCCTGTTGCGGTTAGCAACGAAATAACATTTTAAAACAAGGGTCTGCTGGATTACTTTTTTACTCAACCCGTAATCCTTAACTCTTTATTACTAGACGTAGGCGAAGCTGCTGGCAAAAGCTAGTTAAAAATATAATGGGTCTGGTCAAATAGGTTGCTTCCGCAAACAGACACATCTATTGTTTCTGGCCCCACAGTAGGATACTCTGTGTCGTGGGAACCAGACAATTTTACTTCACAAATGTACAGATTGTAGTTTTATAATGTTACGCCCAATTCAGGGGTGTTTATTTAGACGACACTGAAGCAAAAACATGTGTATTAAAATATTATGATGAATCAAAATCGGCCCCTCGTATCAAAACATGTCTTAGTTACCCATCTCTAAAAATGCGAGCCACATAAAAGTTCGGGGGCGGAATGCGCCGCCTCTCATTACAAGTATTTTGGTTATTCATTGTTAGGCTTGTAAATATATAATTTGGGAGCCATGATCATCATAGCACATATTGTAAATTACACATTAGCCGAGTAATATTTCATAAAACAGCCCTTGTTGACGACTGATTCCTCGATTTGCTTGTTAGCCAAGTAAAATTGCATATAATAGCCCTTGAGGGTTACCACAATCTTTTTCTGATTCAAATTAGGTTCAAAACAAGTACATCACCATGCTAGACCAGTTTACTTCAGTTACTTCCATAGCATTATGTCTTCGGCATACTGCTGTGGGGGAACGCTGCAGACATTAACATAATATTTGTGCTGCAGAAGAGGGCTGTTTGTGCAATCTACAATGTGGGTCCCAGAGAGTCATTGCGTAGTAAATTTAAGGAAATGAACATTATGACAGTATTGGCTGTTATTTAGTCGTCACAATATTTACATGTGTTAATATGACATTATGACAGTGCCGTGTCACTATATTTATAAAAACCTAATGTATATCCACAAAAATATTGATAAATTTCCTAAGAATAACGACAGGCAGTCGACACTAGAAATAGGAATAAACTAGCTATACCTACTACTATGCTCCATAAGGTTAATGTATCTTTAAAGGGAAATGTATTCGCTTTTACAACAAAATCCCAACTGAGTTACAAGATTTTTCGGTAAATAAATTGTTTTTTTTTTTTGTTAAAAAACACTTATGTAAAAAGGCTTACTACAAAATATACTACATAATGTAGAAGACAAGAAAGCTTGGGAAGGTGTTTGCTCCAATTCTGAAAACAAATAACGGATAAAGCTGGAGGTTTCTAGTCGCCTCTTAGCCTCCAGCATCTAAAACATTGAGGTGACGGAATTCAAATGGAGTTCTATATTTCCCTTTACCTTATATATATTGTGTTAGTTTAACCTATGTGTTTCTTTTGGAAATAAACTCTTTTGATTATTATTTTTTAATGCAATACTGCTTTGCTTCAGTTTAATATTTTATGATTATTGATTATTTTTATGTACCTAAATGTATATATCATGTGCTATATTTAATTATATTTCATCTGTCTATTTAACTTAGCAAATCCAAATCTTTCTAAAATAAATTATGAATAACATTAAGCAAATAAATGAATTCATGAAATCGGCAACAGGTACTTTAATTTTGTGATTTTTTTGAATTGACTCATTTGTCACTTCATTTTTATTCTTCAGTAAATTTTGATCAATGTTTTTCGGGGTTCTACGTCCTTTAGTTTAAACAAATTTTATTTTATTATTTAGTTTTTTTTAGACCGTAGATGTCTCACAACTCAATAACGAAAAATAATTTATCTACACATGTATCATAAACCTCTTTACTGCGTCCTAAAACCGCATGTTACGACCAGCATAATGATATACTACATGGTAAACTGATTTATTGAATTGAATATTGATACATTATTTTCGACATATTATGACATTCAAATTTCAAACGCCGACGCCCGCCTGCGTGCCGCCTTTAGTTTGTCTGTGAAGTTGGTACTACTGAACAAGCTAAACAAATGCAGAGCAATGATTAATGCCACAATGCCGGTCGAACATGCGGTTCCTGAACACATCAAAGAGAGCGATATGTGTGTAGATAAACTAGTGTTTGTAACTGTACATAATTAGGCAATATGTATCAGTCACATAAACTACTATTAATTGGTAATATTTAATACAAGTTAAATGGACAAGTAGGCTGACCATAATGCCGGACATGCGGGATTTGTACATTCTAAAAAAAGCATCAGCTTCAATCAGTTTTTTGGATTTATTTGGGGGTGATGGCGACGGGGGTTGAGTTGTTGTTCTGTCGGAGCTCTTCTGTTGGTGGGATGGTATCGACCTCGGTGGCTGGCGCTATGCTTGCCTCAATATCAGCAAGCAATCGGATTTGGTGTACCGGCACCTTTTCGTCTCATTGATCTCAGGCTTTCTTACTAAGCCAGGAGCTCGCTGTTCCACCACAACTATGAGCTCATCATGCCCATGTAGTATGATATAGTAAAATGATAATATTATTATAATAATAAAATACCAATATAGTTCTTAAATATCACCCGAATGGCCGAGTCGGCAGTGTCCCTGCCTACGAAGCCAAGGGTACCGGGTTCGAGTCCCGGTGGGGGCAAATATTTGTTTGATGAGAACGGAGTTTGAACCCTTGTCATGGTTGTTTATCTATCTAAGTATAATATTTATTTTTATTTTATATTCTTAAGGAAGGTAACAGCTTTAATTATTAATAATAACAGAAAAAATACATACTTATAAGCTAATGATAACCTCCCACAGATGAAAACCTAAGCATAAAACCAATAAACTACTCAACTACTTAATTAAGTGGCCTATCTTAAAGGACACATAATTTTAGGTAGAAGAAAACACAAACATCACACCACCACTAGTCATCCTTTAGAGAATTTACAAATTGCCTTGTAACATGAATCCTTACTGATTGAGCACTGCCACTAAATATGTATCTATATAATTATGTGTATCGTTGTCTAGTACCCAAGATAATAGGGAATACTAGTTTGGGGCTAGATCAATGTGTGTAAATAGTGTCCAAGGTATTATTATATTATGATTTTTATCCAGTAAAGAATGTAAGATAATAATCACAAAATTAAATAATCACTAATGTAACATAGGCCATAATAGGTGGGTCAAATAATGTATTCCTTGAATAGGGATTTCTCGCCCTTTCGCCACAAGTTTAAATCATCAATATTATTCCAAAATTACAATTTTGTCCATTTAAAACGAAAACACAACACATTTTCGCACTGAATCCATGAGCGGAATGATATGTCGCGGAGGTACCTACCGCATAGACGTTCTGGCTATTGACTTTTACATCAGATTGAATACGGTCTGAAGAATTCAATACATTATTGTCACACCGCTCCCAATTGCGAACAAAAAAAGATATGTGCGCGACCGGTCTTAGTCTTGACCGTCGGAAAATAGAAACTTTTGAAATTTGGTCTAGTTAGACCGGAGAGCACGCGAGGGGTTACAGCCTTGATCAAAAGAATAAGTCACACAGGTATATACCCCTCTCTTACAAGAGAGAGGTCTTGATCCTCGCTCCGGGTCATTTCTGGTGCAAAGGTTAGCCATAGCTATTCAGCGCGGCAATGCGGCTAGTGTTATGGGCACATTTGCACCTAGAGTGGCGCGGGGCGGGTTATTCGATACTTAGTTTTTAATTTGACTTAGGTGGTAGTAAGTTTTAGTTCATAATTTCTAGTATTAATTTGGCTATGGCTATTTGCTATTTAAATGTATTTTTTTATTAACATAAAATGAATACCTTAGAAATGTTTAATGAAATAAAATAATATTAACACAGGTATATTTACTGTAGAACTGGTGCGAAATATCCCTTCTTTTGTTTATATCGATTTGACAGGAATGTCTAAAAGAGATTAAAACAATTGAATCACATTCAAGTAGACATTTACGTACATGGTCCCTACAGACACATAATAATACAAACCACTGATCAGATATCACTGCTTGTAGTGCAAGTAAATGATGTTTTATTAGAGGTATAAAAATTCAAAATGAAATAAAACATGTAAAAATCAACGTAATTTTTTTTTTTTTTTGGGGAAACCAACAACTTATATACAACAGATTATAAAAACAAATTAAAAACTTAAATTAAATAACAAAAAGCCAATAACATATAATATATTATCATGGTATTGGTTTCATTTAAATTGCTTAAAAATGATTTGGGGCATATGGGCGCCACGGCTGCCTCGAATGAAGGTAATCGGGAACTCCAATTTTCAAGATACAACTTGGGCAAGAGTTGTAACCACGTGACCATTATACGCGCCGTACGTTCGGTGAATGGGCCGAAAACAATATTCAGGTTGACTTCTCGATTACGCTTAATTCGTTCCAGCTATGGCGCCCACATGCTTCACATAATTTTTAAGCTCAAAGGCATAAGAATATATTTTAAATAAAACCAGAAGGTTTGTGGCAGAAGGCTCACAAACCCTAATTTCGCCGACGACATTGTCTTGTTTGCAACGTCAGCCCTTGAATTGGGCAAGATGCTGCAGGAGCTCAGGAATACGAGCCTTGAGGTTGGACTAAAGATGATTCGGTCCAAGACATAACTTATGACTAATTGCGCTAAACTGAGAGTGGAGGTAGATGGGCATGTTATACAATATGTCGACAAATATATCTACTTGGGCCAGTTAGTCTCATTCGAAAACAGGCAAAGCAAAGAGATCGAAAAACGCATTTCACACGCCTGGAAGAGCTACTGGTCCATAAAAGTGCTGATGAAGGGCGACCTTCAATTGACACTAAAGCGGAAACTCGTCGACATGTGTATCCTGTCTATGCTAACCTACGGCGCTCAGACATGGTCACTGCCGGACCATCTTAAGTCCAAACTCAAAGTTTTCCAAAGGGTTATGGAGCGTAGCATAATAGGAGTCAAATTGACGGACCGTGTCAGAAACACTACACTACGCTCCATAACTTGTATTACCAACTTGAGTGCACACAGTGCCAATCTCAAATGGAGCTGGGCCGGACATGTCTGTCGCATGCGCCCGGACAGGTGGACAAAGATTGCCACCGAGTGGGTGCCTCAAGACGGATAACGCCGCAGGGGCTGGCCCAGAAGGATGGCGCGAGGACCTAGAGCCAAGGCTAGAGAGGTGTGGTCTAAAAGTAGGAAGGTCTTTGCCCGCCAGTGGGAAACATCACAAGCAAAGTAAAAAAAAAACTCCAATTGGCGTATTAACTTGTTAACCCTTCTGCAAATTGTTGTACGTTCTTATTTCCTCTTAGATCTTTGGAACCCCTGGTGTAACATTCGTAAGGCATCGAAAGGGGGAATAATTTCTAGCTGTGGGGTATTATCTACGGTTAAGCAATGGGAATGCATTAGCTGATAGGTTTGGGGACATCTACGTATGTGAAGATCGGATCGACTCAAAAAAGTACATTGATCCATCATATTCGAAAATATTCGGTGACACCAATATTGATGGGGTCAAGTTCCAGCACGACAAAGCCCTTTGCCACTGAACTAGCTGGCGCAATCTCCAGTTCTCAATCCGATTGAGCATTTGTGGGCGATTAAGCGTAAGACTAGAGAGCGCACGATTTCATCGAAGGAATTCTTAAAACTTACTTTTTAGAAGGATTTGAGTTTCCAAGAGTAGTTAAAAATATGTAATAATAGCTAAGGGTGGCCCCACAAAATATTGATATGTTTACTATATATAAAACTTTATTTTTAAACTTAAGTTTTATTTTACCAAAATCCAACAAATGATACAATATTTCGAAATTTTATGAGTGGGTAATACTTTTGGCCAAGGCAGTATATGAATGCGTTGTAAAATACCATAAGTCATGTACATAATAAATCATCAAAGTGTCAACAAATTAGTGATAAATCGAATTCCCATACATTATACGAATTTATTTTTTGTAATAGAAATTGATGGAACTTTCAATTAGGTATGTATACAATAGTGCGTTGCTTTTACTGATCATTAAATATCTATTAGTAATATAAGTAAAGATAAGAAGATTTTTTGGTATTATTTTTAGTCCATATTTCATTGTATTCCAAGATGGTCGTCTCATATTATAGAGTGATGGATATCATGTTTAAAATATTTGCCCATTCCTGTGCTGTCACCGTTTTTAAAGATGGAAAGACTGTCATTGTCAAAAATTACATACTTATTATTTACCAACTCTTTATATGTTTGTGCATATTTTCACTGTCAAATATGAAATGTGGTTTCATCGCAGATACCATTTCTTTATTCCAACGAGTTATATTAATGTTCCAGTATATTTTCCTTATATTTTCAATATTATCAACTATTTTTCACGACGTAAAATACAAAACTTTGCTGCGAGACATAACAGTGAAAACTACCAAACTGAACCCCGAACTCAAAAGGAAATTTAGAATAGTGCTGTTGTTATTATTGATATTTGCATGTAATTTTATTACCCTATTTCTAAATATCTTCAGCCCGTTCAACGATAAAAGAAGTTGTATTGTAATTTTTATGAACACATCATTTCTGTTCTACACAGCGTCTTTTAGTAAAATATTTCACTTGATCTTCGAGTTCACTTGTTTAATTCGAGAGCTGAATCACCAAACTAAAACCCACCTTTTGTGTCCTGCCAAACTAAAATGGATTTTCATCTACTATATGGAGTTACAAGAGGTTTTCGAAAACGTAAACGATACCCTGAACCCGTTGATGGTAGTAAATCTGATAGGAAATTTCGTGACGCTATTCACTCAGCCATACATGACCATAATGGTGATTGCTAGCAGACGGAGGATCATGATATATTCACTGACCGTACAGTGTTTGGGTGAATGGATAAAGTTGATTTTGATGTCCATAATATGCGATAATTTAAATTTTGAGGTATGCTGGTGATTTAATGTATTGTGCCTATTGTGAGGAAAGGAGGAGGAAGTACGGACCTCCTTAGCTGCGGCGATGGGCTAGACCCTGTTACACAAAAGGGAGTGTTGAATTACTGGCTACACTTGGTCGCAACTGTGCTGCTGCCATCGTGTATGGGAACTAGGATGACGCTAATTTTAATGTATCTGCTGAACACTTCGTAGAATTCAAAGCGTTTCAAAAAATTCAAGCGTCGCAATTCGATTTTGGAAAATTGCTGGATCTCCTATACCGAGATAATCAATACGTTTATATGTTTATTACAGTTCGCCGAGTGGTGGAGGATAGTCGAGTTAACACCAGGGTCGCCATATTTATTAGAATTCGTAAGTGTAGGTGACCCCGCCATTTCGATCAAAGGCACCTCTAAATATCTATCTATCGAGTCTCCTCCGCTCACTGTTGAGTAAAGGCCATTACACCATTTATTGCGTATCCTGGGCCAGAACTAACTTCTATTAAAGACTGACATTTTGCTTTACGATACCAGTAGCTAACACGCTGTTTATATTTCCCAGGACCGACGCGGATTGACTTGTTGCAAGAATAGAGACAATAGGATTAACGTCTACAATATGTTCAATATTGACAAGACTTACTTCAAAACTGTAAGTTGGTATGATTTGTTAACTAATTTCGACATTTTTATACCTTTCAAGGTACGCTGAGAAGGTATCGTGCAGATTTTTGGCGGTAAATCGGCGCTAAGTCATTTTCATTCGTTAGTTATTCTGATCAATGAAAATGATGAAGTGCCGATTTCCCGCCACAGCGCACTGTTAGAACATTAGGGAGACTATGGTACCATTGATAATCTTGATGATGACTGAGTGGTGCGATCTCTTAGCGGGCATTCCTCAGGGTGGTATTCTTTCCCCTCTCTTATTCTCTGTCTTCATCAACTCCATCTCCGATGTTATCTCCTCCCCATATCATCTCTATGCTGATGATCTTCAGATTTATCGTCATTTTTTCTTCAGTGATGTGAACCTGGCTATAGACACTCTGAACGCTGACCTTGAGAACATCAGAACCTGGGCTTCGTCATACGGATTGCTGGTAAACCCCAGTAAGTCCCAGGCGATTACTATAGGTACTAGACACTCTCTAAACGTATTACAACAATTTCCCATACCACCGGTTACCTATGACGGTACTTTAATCGCCTACAGTGACAAGGCCAAAAACCTGGGTGTCATGTTTGATAAACAACTCTTCTGGACTAACCACGTCCGCGAGGTCAGTAGGCGCGTTTTTGCCACCTTTCACTCACTAAGACGGCTTCAGAACTTTCCGCCCCATCAAACAAAAATTACTCTTGCTCAATCTCTTCTTCTCCCCTTGATCGATTATGCCGATGTTTGTTGGGTTAGCGCCAACGAAGAACAACTGAACAGACTCGAGCGACTTCAAAATCTC
Organism: Argyresthia goedartella; assembly: GCA_949825045.1. Taxonomy (NCBI): domain Eukaryota; kingdom Metazoa; phylum Arthropoda; class Insecta; order Lepidoptera; family Argyresthiidae; genus Argyresthia; species Argyresthia goedartella. The sequence goes on along the minus strand of OX463823.1, from coordinate 3,152,118 downwards.
GGGATACGGTTTATCTTCGGACTGCGCAAGTTCGACAACGTCTCGCAGTACCGCAAGGAGTTAAAATGGCTGCCGATTCGTCTTCGTCGGGACACACACATCTTCACTCTTCTATTCAACATCTTAACCAACCATCGATACCCTAGCTTTTTCCGTGAGCTTTTTCAATTTCTCCCTTCGGCTCGTCCACGTAGAACTCACACGGTTTCCCTGCTTTCTATACCTCATCACAATACCATCGTATACAAGCACTGTTTTCGATTGTGAGCGATCACTCTTTGGAACTCACTTCCCTGCACTATCAGAGATAGTCCGTCTCTCCCCGTCTTCAAGAATCGTTTGAAGGAGCATTGTCTTTCTCTATCCTAGATTTAAGCTTTGTATACAGAGTGACTGGTAAGTCGACCTACATACGTTGGGAGATGCTTGCACGGATCAAAACCAACCATTGTTACTATGAAACACAATACCCGAAAATTTACCGTTTTCGAGTTAGGGGCCTTTAAAGATTTTCGAGGAAAAATCCCACTTTTCAACATATTTCGCACCAATTTTCCTAATCTAGGTGATTAAGGCCAGGTATTTTGCTGGTATTAGGTAAAAATAGAGTTAATTTAATATTTAGAAACAAAAAAGAACCGACCACAGCAAAAAAAACCTATAATACAGGCTTATGGCGAAAACCGAATATCGCATGCTTACTTAATGGGTTGACTTTGAAGAAGTGTCACCAAAAAAAAAACTAGCAACTGCTTGTGCAAACAAAACCTAAAACATCTCCAGTTCTCTAGCTATTCAATGAGGTACAATAGTCAAATAAAATGTTTATTATTCTCGGGAAAATTGGGCGACAAATTAGATAAGGTAGCGGACTCTAAGATGACCAGTGATTTAAAAAAAAGGGTTTTAAGATGTTGTAAGGGCAAATTATTTTATTTTTATCGCCCGATGTCCAAAAGGGGGTGTTATAAGTTTGAAGCGTCTGTCAGTCTGTCGGTCTGTCTGTCTGTATGCCTGTCCGTGGCACTCTAGAAGTCAAACAGGTGGACGAATTTTGATGCCGTTTTCTGTAAATAAAAGTAGACATCTCTGCGGTGGTTCTTAGATGTGTTTTGTTAAAATCGGTTAAGCCGTTCGAAAGTTATCTGCTTAAAAAGGAATAGTGGTCAAACGAATGGACTGATTTTGATGCGGTTTTCTGTAAATGGCAGTAGACTTCTGATGATGAACATCAAAATAGGTCAATTCATGGGGAAAATGCATTACAGAACAGCTGATGTGAAAAAGTTTTATCATTTACAATAATCCAAAAATTAATGAGGCCGAGACGAAAAGAAAAGTTTTGACATAAAAATTAAGGAAAATTATGTTTTCTTCGAAATTAGAATTTTCAGTACTCTAGGTGACGTCTGTCAATTACTGGACTGGATAGTCCACGGATAGGTCCTTACGAGGTCCTTACGCGTACTATCGTAACCTGTGCTGTGCGGACCGTAATACCTTCCTCCCTGAGCTAACATTTTCTTTCATCGTGACTTTGCTTGTTTTGTGGACTTTTGAATCGTCTCCTGTATTGTGACCTGGCTGTGTAACTAGGACTTCGACTTGCTTGTGACTTGGATTGTGAGATTTTGGTTCACGATGCCGGTGTTTTCTAATGAAGAATATGCTGATATTCCTATGTGTTACGGGTTGGTCAAGGGAATTCTCGAGCAGCACGGGCAGAGAATGTGCAACGTTATCCAGGTCGTCGAGTGCCAGATGTGTCTGTGTTTGATGGTGCTTACCGACGACGACTAAGAGAAACTGGCTCGGTGCAACGACGAAATACGGATATGGGTAGACCACGTGCGTATGACGTCAACGTGGAAGACGAAATACAAAGATGTCTCCAAGAGGATCCTACGACATCTACACGTGTTGTTGCTCAACAGCTTGGCGTCTCACAGTGGAAAGTATGGTTCACTATGCACACTACTGGAAACTATCCTTACCACTATACGCCAGTTCACGTGATAGAAGGTGATCCGATTCGTCGTATGGATTTCAGTCGCTTTATGCTAAACGCAGATGCCGAAGATCCGGACTTTTTAAAAAGAATATTGTGGACAGACGAATCTAAATTTGATAAAGATGGCATATCAAACTATCATAATGCTCATTATTGGGCTTCTAAAACGCTACGGAATCCAAACAAGAAGAGAGTGAAAGGATCACAGCGAAGATTCAGTGTGAACGTCTAGATGGGAATTATAAATAACCATTTAATTGGACCTGTTTTCTTGCCTCAAAATTTGAATGGTGAAAGTTACCAGACATTTTTGACAACGGAATTAAATTATTTATTAGATGATTTACTGCTCGCACTGATAAGAGACATATTGTTACGCCGGTAGGTTAGGTCAAAAAACTTTGAACGTCAATTTCAGTGCTGTAGAGGCGTTTTCAGCGGGCTGAAAAGTCATTTCAGGCCGTTTCAGAAGTTACTCTATCACATATCTAAAGATCGAAATTTCACCCAAGTTGCCGTCGTTTTCAGGCGCCTGAAACATGTTTTCAGTCCGTTTCAGGGCACCCTCTATCAGATGACGCCATAACCTGAAAACCCGTTTTCAGGCGTTTTCAGGACCCCTTATGGACCTCTGAAGCACAAATCGTTATATGGCGAAATATCCGGTAGGAGTGACAGAGATAGCACTACTAGAAAGAGATAGCTATACTGGGAACATTCGAGAAGTGTGTGACAGAGATAGCACTACTAGAAAGAGATAGCTATACTCGGAACATTCGAGAAGGGAGTGACAGAGAGAGTGCACCATTAGAGAGAGACATATATGGTCTCGAATGTTCTCGGCCCGCACGCTGGTCCTTACTAATATTCGCGATATGTGTGGACAATGTGTCCAGAGCGGCTCCGCGGGATATAAAAGGCGCCGACGTCCGGCGCGAGTTTAGTTACATTTTAACTGCGATCGAGTGCTAGTACAAGGATAATCGGAGAGAACGACTCTTCGTGTGAATAGTGAGTGCATAATTAGTGAAATAGTGTGTGTGTGATTTAGTGGATTTTATGTACAGTTCGTGTGAATTGTAAGTGCCTAATTTGGGTAATAAAGTGAGTGTTTTAATTAGTGGATTAATTCGTGTTTTTCTATCAAATACGAACCCCACGCTCGTAACAATATGGTATCAACACGACGGCTGTCCAGCTCACTACTTTAGGGGCGTCCGGGATTGGCTGAATGAAAATTTCCCAGACAGATGGATCGGGAGAGGAGGTCCACTACCATGGCCTGCAAGGTGTCCAGACCTAACCCCGATGGATTATTACTTATGGATTATACACATGAAGAGTAACGTGTACCAAGATGGTCATCCTTTCGCAAATGTAGACATTTTGAAACAAAGGATTATTGACGCATCTGAAAAAATGAGAAGGCAGCTCACAACCAGAGCAGTCAAAAATGAGAAGGCAGCTCACAACCAGAGCAGTCAAAAATGAATTGAGAACTAGGTTACGAAATTGTATTAGGAACATGGGTGGTCCCCCCACCCCCCTGACTTACTGTATCTCAACAAAACGTATCTAAGAACCACCGCAGAGATGTCTACTTTTATTTACAGAAAACGGCATCAAAATTCGTCCACCTGTTTGACTTCTAGAGTGCCACGGACAGGCATACAGACAGGCAGACTGACAGACTGACAGACGCTTCAAACTTATAACACCTCCTTTTGGACATCGGGCGATAAAAATAAAATAATTTTGCCCTTACAACATCTTAAAACCCTTTTTTTTAAATCACCGGTCATCTTAGAGTCCGCTACCTTATCTACTTTGTCGCCCAATTTTCCCAAGAATAATAAACATTTTATGTGACTATTGAACCTCATTGAATAGCTAGAGAAATGGAGATGTTTTAGGTTTTGTTTGCACAAACAGTTACTAGTTTTTAGGGTTCCGTACCCAACGGGTAAGAACGGAATCCTATTACTAAGACTTCGCTGTCCGTCCGTCCGTCCGTCCGTCCGTCCGTCTGTCACCAGGCTGTATCTCAAGAACCTAGCTAGCTAGAGAGTTGAAATTTTCACAGATTATGTATTTCTGTTGCCGCTATAACAACAAATACTAAAAAACAGGATAAAATAAATATTTAAGGGGGCTCCCATACAACAATTCTTTCAATACCACATACAAACTTATGGATGCACCTGGTTACGTACATGGAGTGTGAAAGTAACCGCACCAATAACTTTGTAAACAATATTTTGCTGTGTAAAATCCAAACTATTCACTCCACACCATCGCTTCCATTGAACGGTGGTACGGAACCCTTCGTGCGCGATTTAGACTCGCACTTGACCGTTTTTTTTTTTTTTTGGCGACACCGCTTCAAAATCAACCCATTCGATATTCGGTTTTCACCTTAAGTCTGTATTATAGGTTTTTTTTGCTGTGGTCGGTTCTTTTTTGTTTCCAAATATTAAATTAACTCTATTTTTACCTAATACAAGCAAAATACCTGGACTTAATCAGCTAGATTAGGAAAATTGGTGCGAAATATGTTGAAAAGTGGGATTTTTCCTCGAAAATCTTTAAAGACCCCTAACTCGAAAACGTTAAATTTTCGGGTAGGGTGTTTCATAGTAACAATGGTTAATTTTAATCCGTGCAAGCATCTCCCAACGTACGTAGGTCGACTTACCAGTCACCCTGTATATTAGTTTATTTATGTGTATTTATATAATATTTATGTACTTGTTTATGTAGTGTATCTAGCAGTTAGTTCTATAGTTCAGTAATATAAGTATGAATGTATCTTATCAGAGCTCATAGGTTTATCCTGTATATTAAATTATTCTTATCAACCTTGGGTTTGCTGGAAGAGATCTCTATTTAGAGATAAGCATGCCTTTGTAGATGTTCTGTCTGTTTTGTTATATCTTATGTCGTTTATGTGCAATAAATATATACAAATTTACAAATGTATTTTTTCTTTTCCAGGTTTTTCTGACAATACTCAGCTACGCTTTCCTTGTCATGCAATCTGCACCCAACTTCAATGAGATTATTAGTAATTTTGAATAACTCACGGATGCACACCCGACAACTGAAAGTTTAAGGGACACACAGAATCATGATGTCACTGTCTCGGGAAATGACATCGTCAGTATAATACTTAAATAAATAAATAAATAGTAGAGGATAATCTTACACAAACCGAACTAGGCCCATGCTAAGCTTAACAAGGCTTGTGTTATGGCTACTAGACGACGATATATTTAATAGAGATAAATACTTAAGTAAGACTAGACTAAGAAACAAATATTCATGCTCATCACACAAATATTTGCCCTTACCGCGATCGAACCCAGGACCATCAGCTTCGTAGGCAGGGTCACTACCCGCTAGGATAAACCTGTCGTCATTTAAGCCTCGGACACACTAGAGGGTAGAGTACGAAATGCCTGCCTAAGAGACAGTTTTAGGAGTAGTCTGTGCATTAGACCGTAAGATATTGTTAACTACATATTATAAACGTTTTCCCGTCTAATTCACATCACATAAATCCCCCTAGCAACGCCTCACCTTGTTCGTATCTAACACCACTGAAGATAGATGATAGTATAGATAGCTCGGATCGCTGCCGAGCTTGCTGTAATCGATCGTTGTCACCGACAACACCCAACAGGCAGACGGCTGTTTTTGGTTTCAGAGGGTATCCTAGTATCCATGTGGGGTGTGGGGCCAGAAGCATTGTTTGTATACCCACCTGTATATAATGTCAAAGGGGAGTCTTGTGCTTTAACCTCTGGAATGTCCCTGTACAGCGAATCTCGTGGACCCTAACGCGTCCAAGGTTCTGGCGAAAATAAACTTTCAATCGACTTGCGTTAGGAATTTGATAAGTTTGTTAGGTTATTTTATTAGTTTCCTAACATGTTATATTCCATAATAAAGTTTATGAAATTACCTATCTTGTGATGTATAGTACTCACATGTGATAATAAAGTTGATAAGGCTTTTCATCGATTGTTTGCAGAATCCATTATTTGACACTGACACCTCTAATTATATTTCGTTCTTACGGGCCAAACACAAAACTTACACTATTTTCCATTTTTCACATCACCACTATTAATTTCTCCAGCGATGAGATGTATTATTTTATTACAAAACACAGTAATTACTTCACAATAAATAAATATTGACAAACATAAAATGTAAGTCTGCGGCCGGTCGCCTGCCCAAAATGGCGACATTGGCTTGGTATTTTATTTATTTTGATAAATAGGCTGTCTCAATGTCAGTTCCAATCATATCACATGGCTGCCAACTAACTACTCATAATCTTAGACTACTTCCGGGAACGTTCTGAAACTTGGTGAATATTCATAAAACGTCCAAGTTTGCAATACTTTCTATGCGCTTATGCGGCGCACAGGACGCTAGCCGCCCAAAAAAGTTATGCGCTTATGTAGCGCATAGGACGTTTGACGGGTTAACCTAACTACAAACAAATAAAGTATCGTTAGAAGCGTCATAAATAATAATAAAAATACCTAAATGTACTTAGAATATACGACCCGAATGGCCGAGTCGGCAGTGACGCTGCCTACGAAACCTAGGGTCCCGGGTTCGAGTCCCGGTGGGGGCAAATATTTGTTTGATGAGAACGGATCTTTGTACCCTAGTCATGGTTGTTTATCTATCTAAGTATAATATTTATCTATATAAGTATATGTATCATTGTCTAGTACCCAAGATACAGGGAATCCTAGTTTGGGGCTAGATCAATGTGTGTAAATGGTGTCCAAGGTATTATTATTATTATTATTATTATATTATAAAGGTGGGTACAATTTGTGATGCGGTCATTTATAAAAGTAAACAAATCTTTTATAAATAATCAAAATGCATATTGATGAAATAATTTAACTTAATTTACTTTAGTTTAGATTAGTTTAAAAAGGGTTTGGATTGAAAACCAGCGTTGTGTCCTGCCGCCACACCATATAACATATGCTGAAACCAAACCTTTTTGACACATAATTAATTTCATTATTGTATCAATGTATAGAGTTCTCTGACGTGTATCAAATAAATGCTTTTTCTTTTATTCTTCTTCTTTCTAAATGTTTATTTTTATGTTTTATATGGTCTGAGGCTATTTTCACTAAAGGTCTTAGTGTCTTTCTTAGTTTCATTTATTCACAATATGTGCAATTCCAACAGGCTTACTTTATTACATATTGCAAGCTATACTTTCAAACTAATTGTCCTTATTAGGTGGTTGTTAAATTATACTTGAATAAATAATACAGTTTGTTTTTTAAACTATGACAGAAATAATACGATGCCTATTTTCACGAAACATGTGTTGGTATTTTCACTACTATGTTAACATTGTATTTTCACTGCATAAACTATTGTAATAGTCAAAAGTCTCTTATTTATTTCATTACTTAAATTTAATTCAATGAATGAGCAAACAAAATGTGGAACGCGAACGGGAAGATACTAACTCACTCAACCAAAAAACAATAAATATAAAGATTTTCCGGCAGAACTGGATTCGATATAATAAATATAAAAAATGGGTAAAAATGTAAAAAGTAAGTAAGTAAACAAAGAGTTTTGTACATCTGAGGGTGCAGTCGACCAAATAATTTTAATTGATTGTGATTCCGTTTACTGCCTTTGTCAGAGCTCAGAGCATTTACTTATATATGAACAACATTCGCCTAAAATTATGATTACAAAAAAATATTAGTCTTTTCTTAGCTCAACGCTGCAGCTATATATATAAATGAAGGTTTCCTCGCGATGTTTTCCATCACCTTTAGAAGATCCTTATAATTTATGCAATATAAATTACTTGCCTCGTTCTTAAGTGGAGAGCATTAGAATTCGGGTTTTAAACCCGAATCTTTTGCGTGACAGAAGAGCATGTCACCTCTAACTACTAGACCATGGTTTCTTCTTCACCCAAATCCTATTTCGACAAAATTTCTATCCAAATAGAAAAAACTATTTTTAGAGATAAGCTCGCCTTTGCGCTTAAGTATTAATGTAATTACCTTATATTTACCGTGAAATAAATTATAAAATAAGTAGAGAATAGGGCAAATGTTTTTTTTTTGTTTTGTGACCATATGTTTCGAGTACAGTTTTCTTTTTATGGACATATTTTGTTTCTGAAGTTTCGAGAATTATTGAGAGTAATTTCTCGAGTGTCTCGAGATTTTCGAGTTTTTTTTACATTTTAATATGCATGTAAAATAAATACAATTAATTAAATATAAAAAAAAAGCTTTAGTGAGAGTCTACCTATTGATAAGGGGTAACAGGATGAAATGATGGTGAACATGAAATAAAAATACAATATTAGAATGAACGATAACAATATTTATTATTTTACTTATGTCATTATATGAGATGAGATAAGTCTTTTATTATTTATAGTAAGCAAAGTAATTCTTTGGAGGGAGTATTTAGAATAATCATCTTAATCTTTATAGCTAAGCTAATCAACATACATAACTTCACTATACTTGGACAGCCAACGGGCATCGAGTTATAATACGATGTTCTTTGGCTGTTTGCGAATTCGCCAATATCACAGATATTGCTATCGATTTTTAACTCGATTGCAGTGTCTGCGCTATCAAATTACAAATGATAGAGCTTATTTTATTCTATCTCCTAACCATTCTAATTAATAAATAATACAATGAGATAAATATTCCGTAATTAAAATTATATATTAAACAAATTTGTCGAAGTTTATCGTGAATGAATGAATAAAAAAAAGACTTGAAGTTCAAGCCCTATTTCTTCCTCCTCGGTCGGGATGAGAATGAAGTCCATTATCGTCGAGCTTTATCATCTACCCAAAAACGTCTACAAAACATTAATAAAAAAATGGCTGCTGGGGCTCTCCTATGGAGACACGGAGAAGCTTCTTAAGATTCCAAATTAGGAAACCAAAATAACAAAATTACCTGAATTCCATACCTCAACTCATTATCCCCCTCCTTTCCTTCACCAACTCCACATGCACAACACATACAAAATTACTACACTCTAAATTTATACTCTACATTCACATCACACTACACACTCTCTTTATAATAATTACAATTAAGTTTTAGTGTTAGTATTATACCCACCAATTGTGTACCCTAATACCTGCCAATTGTGTACCCTAATACCCGCCAATTGTGTACCCTAATTTGTTTTTATACTGTAGATTATTATTATTATTATTTTTCTGTAGATTTACCTCTCACCTCAAATATGTTAACCCTGTTATTTTGAACAATAAAAATTATTCTATTATTATTCTATTCTATTCCATGTACATAAAACGTCCTCATGAAAACGTTTGCTGCACAGAACCCAAACCAAAACGTCATCTGTGTATATATTTTTTGTTTTTCTCGATTTTTTCAAAAAGCGCTATATTTTGATATAATTAATATGGAACAACCGGAATATGAAATCAAAATAACAATTATTAAAATCGAGCCATAATCGATGGAGTCATCGCGTAATAAATATACAAAAAAAATCGAGAGTATTTTATTCTATCTCCAAGCCATTATTTATTGATAAATAATACAATTAGATAGAAATATTAGGTAGTGTAAATTAGTCGAAGTTATCATGAAAAAATACAGTAATATCAAAAGAAAATTGGCTAACCGTATTATTTATTATTGCAGAATACTTTTCTAAGTATGTTGCTGATTGATTCTTAAATTCTCTTTATACTTATATATAATATGAGAACAATGACAATCATTAAAAAAGAAGTAATTAGCTGTACATACGCATTCCATTGTATTCAAAAAATAGTTCTTAGCTTGATTAAACCATTTATTAGAAAGCTGTACAACTAGTAGCATGAAAGACGTCACTTTAATTATTTAATTACCTGCTAATCTACACATCGCAAAGAAAGGCTATTTTGTCTTATACCGCGCGGCGATGGACTTGTCCCGGTGCAACGAACAAAAATGTGAACAAGGAATTCCAATGTCTCATGTCTGGAAACCATTATATTTGGAACTAAATATTGCTGCCTCTAAAGTGAGAATAATAATACAAGGTGACATTTAATTAACTGACCATATTTTGGGGATTGATAGCACCGATCATTATGAACAACTTTTCCAAAGAAACATGGTCGCAAATGAAAAATATTTTTCGTCCCTCAGTACATTGACCCGATCAGCTGATTACAAGTTACTATGGGAGACCCAAAAATTGATTTCGTTTACGACCATATGTTTCTTGAGGAAAGTTGTTCATAATAATGGGGACTATCATTCCCCAAAATATGGTCAGCTGATTGAATGTCACCTTGTATAAATACAAACACACACACACACACTTTGACACTTTAGGACTCCATACGCCTTGTAATTTTTTGTTTGTATTAGTATCCTCTACCCCTATATACCACTTTCATTGTTCACGAAGGGTTTGAAAAAAAAAAGGTAGCCGCGGGAGTTACCCCAGCTTCTATGGAAAAATTGTTCGAGCCCCTTTGGTCCCCTTCTTAAATGTCCCCCTGATAGGAAAAATTCAATCTACCTAAATCCCTTAATAAAGTTGGATTGGAACACGTGTGGTCCCTTACATTATTTAAACCAACGACTATGGGTCGAATTCCCACTTGTGCTAGAACATTAGTATGGTGAAATCTCCAATTCACTTCCCAGTTTTAAACGTGTAGTACTTAAACGCACATCAAAAATACTGATTTGCACATCAAAAAAGGATCAACACAAATACTTTTAAATGTTATACTGTGTTCGATTCCGAATCGATATTCGATCGATGGTTTCTGAACGGCCATTTTGAATTTGACGTTGCTGCCAACCTAGCAGTTTTTGACAACTTACAGACGAAAAGCCCTCGCAATGTAACGCGTATTGATTGGGGTATTGAATTTAAATCGCAAGCCATCTGGAATGTATTCGGGTTCCTCTCAGGATTGTCTATATAGCTGAGTGTGTTGTGGTTCCCCGAACCAGATAAAGTTCGCATTTACGTGGCCGATTGGTTTTTCCCACGTAACATAACCTGTGTTGGAACACTGTGCTCGTCGAAGCTGGCCTGCCAGTCATACATGGTTGGCTGAAGAACCTGTCTACCAAGAAGAGCCTAGGGTGCACCCGGGCCTTGCAGAGAGACAGGAAGTTGACGGGAACGAAGCACAGACCAGGTTAGATAGACTACATTTACATTAGCTCGGTGAATCGCCGACGTTCTCACTTCTTGGCATCTGATCGCTACGCTACCTCGTAGCTGATGGGCCCCTGCGAGGTCATTAGGTGCCGAGAAGCCTGAACATTTTGGTAGCAAGAGCGTGGTTTCCTGAGATTTGCAGCCGTCAAGGGCTCCAGGAACCCACGATTTGGGACTATCAATCTGTAGGTATAGGCGGTTATTAGCTAACTTGGTGTTGTTCCTGTATCCACATAGATTGGTAGTATTGTAAGCTATAAGTCTATTGCTGGTAGTAGACAGACAGATATTACAGTTTTCCCTAAATGACCAGTTGTACTGAGATGTGACTCAGAATAGTAGGTACTCAACTTAGGTACATTGTAGGTGAATTGAAATTTGCATTGAAGTACCAGTTAGTCAATCTATTAGTGGTCTAGTAATGCTAATGAATGTTTGGTTAACATAGGTAGTTACATCTATTGATAGCAGGCTATTACATTGTTTTCAGTTTATAGCAATTTATAACTTGAACTAATATTGACTATCTGTGTGTGTTATAATGATAAAGGGAAACTAAATTGTTATTTACAGAATTTATATAGATATAAAACTCGGTTCCTATTGTTTAAGGAAAACAGCATTGTTTAAGTTATAGTTTAGGGTTCCCTCGTTTGGGTTATAGACTGGAGGGTCCAATAAAATTGAGTTACTGCAAATTGTGAGTAAGTATCGTTCCGATCATGTCGTTATCTGAAATACAGAAGGGTGTTTCTAAGGAACTCAGATGGTTTTCCTCCGCACACGGTCTGATAGACCGTTTAGATAGGCATGATGTGGTATTGGAGCGGTCTATGGACGTTAAGGAACGTTACAACAGGGTGCTCGAATTGTCCGCGCAGGCGGAATCAGTTGATGGTTGCGCACCTGACAGGCTGTCACGGTTGCTAGGGGATGTCGACCAATGTATGGAGATGGCAGCTGCTATCACGCAGAAGGCTGCGGACATACGTAGACAGCGCGAGTCCAGCCATGGTGGTGACATTGAAGCACCTCTGCCGCTTCAGGGTTCGGGGTCCAGGTTACCTGCCATAACTATGCCTACTTTTGACGGAGTGTCCGGTGAATGGATGAGCTTCATCAATCTGTTCGACAGTTTGGTGCACATGCGATCGGACATTACCAAGTCTGTCAAGATGGCTCAGCTGGTGGCAGCATTGAGGGGTGAGCCTAGGGAGCTGGTCGCTCATTTGACAGTTACGGAGGGTAACTATGAAACGGCCAGACAATTGTTGGTCAGACGTTACCATAACAAACGGAGGTTGGCCGATGCCCAACTGAACCGTTTGTTTAGTATCCCGGTTGTGAACAAGGTCGGGGCCATACAGACGGAGGTTTTGAACCCATTGTTGTCCGTCACTAAGGCTCTAGAGAATCTTGGACTTCCGGTTGGTGAATGGTCGTACCTACTGTTGTACATTGTACTTTCCCGCCTACCCGCTGACGTGCAGACTCGTTTCGAACAGTCTCACGGGAGGTCGGCCGAGGACCTGCCCGCCTTCTCCGACTTGGTCGGATTCTTGGAAGAGGAGGCTCGACGGGCAGAGAATTTGGGGTTGACGGTCACCCACCCTTCGGAGCCACAGAGAGCTGCCGGGAGCGCTGTGAGTAGGGGCCCTCCGACGAGGAAGGACCGCACCAACCGGCAGTCATATGGGACTGTGAGTGCATTGACCCCACATAGTGAGACCTGCCCATGTTGTAGGCAGATTGGCCATGCTGTGGCCAATTGCAATAAGTTCGGGGAACTTAGGGTTCAGGGACGGCGCCGGATGGCCAAGCAGCGGAGCTGGTGTTTCCTGTGCCTCGGGCCACACATGGCTAGGTACTGCACGCGCACAAAAATGTGCGGATATTGTGGTGGGGCCCACAACAATCTGTTGTGCATGAACCGGTCCGGCCAACAGCCACCACAGGGCCGTACCCAGGGTGACACGGCTTGGGGCCCTGAGTATTCGTTTGCGACTCGGAGCGCAACTCAGGGGCCAACGTCCCCACGTGCACAGGGCCGTACCCAGGGTGACACGGCATGGGGCCCTGAGAATTCGTTTGCGACTCGGAGCGCAACTCAGGGGCCAATGTCCCCACGTGCACAGGGCGGTACTAGGGTGCAGGGCCGCACTCAGGGTCATCACATGGGGGGCCCTGAGTTTTCGGTTGCGACTCAGCATCCGACTCAGCGGGCAATGGGGCCACAAGCACGCGGCCACCCAGGGGTGCAGGGCCGCACTCAGGGTCATCACATGGGGGGCCCTGAGTTCTCGGTTGCGACTCAGCATCCGACTCAGCGGCACATTGGGTGTGTTGAGCAGGCCGTAACGGGCGGGTGGCATGGGACACCTTCGAGCTATGCGGGTGCGGTTCGGACGCCGCCTCAGTTGTCGCCCCGCTCGTCGCCTCGTCCTTGTCGGTCGCATGTGATGTCCCCCCCGCTCATGGAGCGGCCACGGTTGAATTCACGCCCACCCCCCTTCGGGGGGCGTCGTAGGGTGGCAATGGAACCGGCGCGTGGGCCATTTGTACAGTGGGACCCGCTGGCGTATAGCTGCATACCTGATCGGTAACAGGCACAGTGGGGCCCCGGGGGCCCTCGCTAGGAATTTGCGGCTCAACAATTTGTTGCCCCCCAACCGGAGACGGTGGTGTTACCGATCGCCTCTGTGCTTGTTTGGGATTTGGCGGGCAACCCAACATACGTTCGCGCCCTATTAGATTCTGGAGCTCAGGGCTGCATTGTATCGAATGATTTAGCAAAATGGTTGGGCCTCAATATAAATAATGTATCGCTGCCGAGGAAATTGGTCCCTGCTGGGGATTACAGGGCGACCCTTCACGGGTTTTGTGATGCCTCTGAACGAGGGTTTGCGGCAGCGGTTTATTTGCGAACCGTCACCTCCACCGGGGAGGTCGACGTGCGTTTGGTTTTGGCAAAAAGCAAGGTAGCGCCTATTCGGACAAGGATGACGATTCCAAAACTGGAACTGTCCGGGGCTGCTCTTTTGACCAAACTTTTGAATCACACTCTAACAGTGTTGCGTGGGTCAGTGGTTTTGGAGGATACGGTGTACGCGTGGACGGACAGCCAGATTGTTTTGTGCTGGCTGAAGGCTTCGGTCCATAACTTAGAGGTCTTTGTTGCGAACCGTGTCTCCCAGATTGTGTCGTCTGAGGTCCCACTGACCTGGAGACACGTACCAGGAGAATTGAACCCGTCTGATTGTGCATCCAGGGGATGTCGGGCTCCTGAACTCGTTAGACACCATTTGTGGAGGGGACCACCCTGGCTTGCCAGGAGAGAATCGGACTGGCCCCACAGCCATGTAGTAGTATCTTAGGATCATGGCCCCAGAGCGGCCGTGCATGTTACCCAGAAGGCTGAGGACCCTGACGCCGGGTTTCTGCTGGACCGGTATAGCTCATGTGTGTTTGTTTGTTTATCCACCAAGGCGGTACATCTCGAGCTCGTTGCTGATCTCTCGACAGAGGCTTTCATTGCTTGTTTGGATAGGTTTGTTTCTCGAAGGGGACTTCCAACTTTGATCCGCTCTGATAACGGCACTAACTACGTCGGTGCGGAACGATACTTACGAGAGATAGACAACTTTTTGAATGTAAATAAAGTGGATATTGGAACGGCCCTCTCCCGTCGGGGTATACAGTGGACCTTCAGCCCACCGAGTTCCCCCCACTGGGGTGGGATTTTTGAGGCCGTAGTTAAGTCAGCTAAGACGCACTTGGGGCGTATAGTAGGTGAGACCGCGCTGACTTTTGAGGAGCTCGCGACATTGTTTTGTAAGATCGAGGCCGTTCTCAATTCGCGACCGTTGTGTCCGCTCAGCTCGGATCCAAATGACCTGGAGGCTCTGACCCCAGGCCATTTCTTGATAGGACAGCCACTTAACGCGTTGCCCGAGCACCCCTTCGAGGGAGTGAAATTGTATCGGTTGTCAAGGTATCAGATGTTGCAGCAGTTTACTCAGAATTTCTGGAAGCGTTGGTCGCTCGAGTATCTGCATATCTTACAACAGCGCCTTAAGTGGACTGACAAAACCAGCCCCCCTAGTGTTGGTGACCTCGTTCTGGTTAAGGATGCTAACCTACCGCCACTACGTCGGCGCAGGGGGCGCATTGTTAACTTGTTCCCTGGCAAGGACGGGACCCCCCGGTCTGCAGAGGTTCTAGTAGGAGGCTCGGTTCCAAAACGAGCGGTAGCAACGTTGTCTCGGCTGCCCGTAGATTAAGGGACAGGTGGGTGCCTGTCCGGGCGGGTGATTGTTCGATTCCGAATCGATATTCGATCGATGGTTTCTGAACGGCCATTTTGAATTTGACGTTGCTGCCAACCTAGCAGTTTTTGACAACTGACAGACGAAAAGCCCTCGCAATGTAACGCGTATTGATTGGGGTATTGAATTTAAATCGCAAGCCATCTGGAATGTATTCGGGTTCCCCTCAGGATTGTCTATATAGCTGAGTGTGTTGTGGTTCCCCGAACCAGATAAAGTTCGCATTTACGTGGCCGATTGGTTTTTCCCACGTAACATAACCTGTGTTGGAACACTGTGCTCGTCGAAGCTGGCCTGCCAGTCATACATGGTTGGCTGAAGAACCTGTCTACCAAGAAGAGCCTAGGGTGCACCCGGGCCTTGCAGAGAGACAGGAAGTTGACGGGAACGAAGCACAGACCAGGTTAGATAGACTACATTTACATTAGCTCGGTGAATCGCCGACGTTCTCACTTCTTGGCATCTGATCGCTACGCTACCTCGTAGCTGATGGGCCCCTGCGAGGTCATTAGGTGCCGAGAAGCCTGAACATACTGTATGCTTACTTTTATGTTTTATAGTAGTTTATGTGACTGCTACATGATGGAGGGCATTAATACTCGAGAGTGGGTTTATGAAACGAGCCGAAGGCGACTTTCATAATAATATCACTCGAGAGTTTTAATGCCTAATTATGTACAGTTACATACACTAGTTTATCTACACACATATCATAAGCTCTCTTTGCTGTGTTCAGGAACCGCATGTTTGACCGACATGGTGGCTCTGCAGTTGTTTAGCTTGTTCAGTAGTATCAATTTCACAGACAAACTAGGGGCGGCACGCAGGCGGGCGTCGGCGTTCGAAATTTGAATGTCAAATTATGTAGAAAAATTACACATTATGGTCATAATGTGTAATTTTTCAGATAAGAAATGGGTTTTTACCAAGTAGTTTAACATTATGCTGATCGTAACGTGCGGTTTTTGTACGCATTAAAGAGGGTTTATGATACGAGTGTAGATAAAATATTTTATCTACACACGTATCATAAACCCTCTTTACTGCGTCTAAAAACTGCACATTAGGACCAGCATAATGTAAAACTATTTGGCAAAAACTCATTTCTTATCTGAATATTTGTACATTATGACCATAATGTCCCAAAATTTGTCAAATTATGACATTCAATTAATGCCCTCCATTATGTAGCTACATACATCCATGTGACTACATAAACTACTATTATGTGTATTTAAGTTTATGTTTTAAGTATTTTTGTTGTTCTTACATGTTCAAACTAACAAGAAGGATAAAGGGGTCTTCGCTTTGCTCACCCCCTTTACCCTTCAAAGTCAAAGTACTTTATTACTGTAGATCAATATCTACAGTAATAAAGTACACATATACTTAGCAAACGTCATTTTTTGCCTCTTCTCTACATTGGACCACTGTGGGAGGAGCAGGGCGTAGAAACTCCCACATATTGATTTTTAGATCTCTTTTAAAATTAGTTCGTGCTTAACTAATACAAATATGTTTTTTTTATTATGATTAATAAGCAAGAATAAATAATTACAAAACTATTAACAGCAAGGTCTCTGTTGAGCCAGATACCCCATATAGTCCTGTCATATATGTAATCTTGAACATTGTAGTATCCCTTTTTCGACAAAGTCATTTAACATGCTTTTTAAATTGCTCAAATGACAATTTCAAAATCTCCAGAGGTATCTTATTGTAGTAGAGAATGCACTGACCCTTGAAAGAATTGCTAACCTTCGCGAGTCTAAATCGGGGCGCACATAGTCTGTGATTATTTCTTAGGTTAACATTACAGCTATCGCTAAGTTTGGAAAATGTTGTGAGGTTCTTGCGTACATACATTATATTTTCGATATAAATTGACTAGCTACTGTTAGTATGTCAATTTCTTTAAAAAGCTCTCTTAAGGAGTCTGTTCGTTTTAAATTATAAATTGCTCGAATAGCTCTTTTCTGTAAAATTAAAATAGTTTGAATATCCGCTGCTTTCCCCCACAACAAAATACCATAGGACATCACACTATGAAAGTAACGTCCGTGCTTTGTCTGATGTTCCTAACAGCGTAAGCCGCAGAACTTAATTTACCAGCCAATCTATCTATGTGGGGTCCCCACTGCAATTTGCTATCAATGGTTATTCCAAGAAACTTCGTATCATTTACTAATTCTAACGTGCTGTTGTCTAACACTAAACTGGTCTCAACTTGCCTGACATTTGGAAGTGAGAATTTGATACACTTGGTTTTACCAGCGTTTAACAATAAATTATTAACTGTGAACCAATTCAAGGTTAAAGACAATACACCATTAACATCATCAAAATCTCCTTTTTGTCTTTCAATTTTGAAGACCATTGAAGTATCATCAGCAAACAACACTATGTCAGTTAATTTCTCCACCATGGAAGGCAGATCGTTAATATATACCAGGAATAAGAAAGGGCCTAATATGGAACCTTCACCTAAGCTACCGCAGCATTTTGCACTGATATTTGCTGTACTGTGCTATTTACCGTTTTAAACAAATTCCGAGTGTTGCCACACTAGATTTTTTGCCTAACGGCGGTTTATGCCAAAGCAGCTTGAAATTGTCGCAAGGGTAGGTCTCCCTATCACAGAATTGTCATTTTTGGGGCAATATTACCACATTATAGGGGAGCATTGGCGAGGGGCTGGGCCTATTATTCGATACATTGGCTTTATTGATCGGAGTGTGAAAAATAATACTCTTCTTGTTCGACGAATATCGCAGAAAGAACATTTCTCAGATAGCATCATTAGGCCTATCTGCCAAATCAAATTTAATTGACACTCAAAGTTATGCGGGGAGGCTGTCGCTTGTTAAGACATTATAGGTACTTTTTTAATACAAGAACAAACATTGTTGTAGCCCTACACTAGGGTATTGCTAACGACTGCGTCAGTTTTATATTTAAGTTTTAGTTTATTTTAAGAGCATTATTGTCATGCGGCTTATTGTGTGTAAGTCCACTTTGGCAGGAAATGCTAGAAAATATATTATGACTACATAACTGACATATTAGCGGACTACTGCGTTAAACAAACCAAAATAAAAAAACGGCCAGGTGCGTGTTGAACTTCGCACGTTTAGGGTTCCGTAATAAATTTAGAATATAATAAAATTGGGAAGGTAGGCTTCACATACACCTGATACACCTAGCCAAAATATCACTATCATTCACCAGTAATTAATAACTTCGTTTTTATGTACATCAGTACGTTTGGCCAATGGATGTAGGGAGCTGGTTGCTACTCCATGATTTAGTGACTGAGAAATATGCCAGCCAGATAATTAATGACTCAACGGTTGCAAAGTTATTAGCATTTATATCTGGCCAAGGGGCCTGATATCAGAACCCTCGGCCAACCTGAATGAATCTTCAAAAGTTCAGACCCTAGAGACACTGTAAATGAATAAAGATTTAGTGACGATTTAGTGACTGAGAACCACTGCTTTTCTTTTACTCCTAGTGTCACCGTTTAGAAGCAAATTGAATTTTAGTTCCAGGACTATCAGGTCCCTTGGCCAGTGTGATTTCCATAAATAAAGACCTGATGGAGAGAAAAAGAGTGAGAACATTTAGTAACCGCACTGAAACGAAGTTTCGTTGCTCTCCTTGAATTAGTGACAGCCCCATTAGAGAATAAACGTGGAAAAGTACGATTTTAACCTCCAAATATTTGAGTTTGATTTCTCTACAACGAAGAAGCCTAGAGCTACCGTTAATCAAAAAAGATTTAGTGACGATTTAGTGACTGAGAACTACTGCTTTTCTTTTACTCCTAGTGTCAACGTTTAGAACCAAAATGAATTTTAGTTCCAAGAGTATCAGGTCCCTTGGCCAGTGTGATTTCCATAAATAAGGGCCTGAGAGAGAGAAAGAGAGTGAGAACATTTAGGGACTGCACTAAAACGAAGTTTCGTTGCTCTCTTTGAATTAGTGACAGCCCCATTAGAGAATAAACGTGGAAAAGTTCGATTATAACCTCCAAATATTTGGGTTAATCGATTTCTCCATAACGAAGAAGCCTAGAACATCCGTGAGAGGGGGAACATTTAGTGACTATACTGAAAGGAAGTTCCATTGCTATATTTGAATTAGCGAAAGGCCCGTTAAAGGATAAATCGAAAACTTCAGATATAACCTCAAAATGTACTATGGTATGGTGAATGCGGTTGGTGATAGAGATGAGGAGTATGTACTAGAACAGGTCCCGGCACTAGGTATTTAAGGTCTAGTAAGGAATAAACTAAAAGTTGATGCAGCGCGAATGAAAGTATCGGGCATGGTAAAGCGGGTTGACGCAGTGCCGGTTGACGCCATGCGAATAAATATTTTTAAATACTCGTCGTCACCTGGTCCGCAAGCGTCTGGATGTGATCCACCTAGTGTCACGTATAGTTTGAGTAATTATGTATATGCTACGGTCAAGACAATTATTCGGTTATTATGCATACTAACCGCCTATTATTGATACTTATCAATATAGATGGTTGAAAGAATTGATACAGCAAGATTTATCACATTAACCGCTTATTCCGTGGTGAATATGATTTATACCGATTTGCACAACTAATATCAGGGCAAAACACTGCGGCAGCTTAGGTAAAGGGTAAAAGGGGTTGACCGAAGCGAAGCCCCTTTATCCTTCGTGTTAGGTTGAACATGTAAGAACAACAAAAAAATAACTTTAGCATGCATAAAATAAACATTGTGTGCAATACTGTGCATTTTAGACAGACAATGTTAAGAAGAATTTAACTACTTATTTATTTTATTTTATCTTTAATAAACCACATTTGATTAAGAAAATTCGTAGGTTTCATCGTAGTTAGGTGAATATTACTATCTCATTGTACACTAATGGTTTCAAACCTAACACTACCCGGATGACACAATAAGGGGTGGCAGAGGCACAATTGTACCCACGTTCAGCCAGTTATTCAAATATATTATACTCCATTTTGCGTGACAGGGGGCTAGCCCATCGCCGCAGCTATGGAGTAATGAAGGTTTTCTCACGATGTTTACCACCACCATTAGAACGTCCGATAATGTACTTAAGATAAATATTATTTATCTCATTGGTACATGGTCAGGAATTGAACCTGCATCTCCTGTGTGAGAAGCAAAAATCAAAATCAAAATCAAAAATCATTTATTTCCATAGGATGTTGTTACACCACTTAGATCCGTCATTACATTTTTTTGGGTGAGTTCACTAACCCAATGGCGGAATCTGTGGAGAAGAGCTCACCGAAGAAACTCCACAGTCGTCGCATCTTTTGCGTTTCCTTTTTTAAATAAAATATTGTCAAATTACAAAATGAATGCTAATTATATATCGAAACAGCCTGTTACTCAAACAATCTATTCCCATGGACATCTGTCCTCTAAGTAATCAGATATCCTGTAGTAACCTTTTTTATACAATTTCTGTTTTATTATTATTTTAAACTTGTCTAAAGGTAAGTTTTTAATATCAGTAGGGACCTTATTGTAATAGCGTATACAATTGCCTTTAAAATAATTACTAATTTTATGTAGTCGGCTTACATAAGCAACCAACTTGTCTTTATTTCTAGTATTAAAATTGTGTATATCACTGTACTTCTGAAAATTAGTTATATTTCTTTTTACATACACAAGATTGTCATAGATATATTGAGACACAAATATCAGAATATTGATTTCTTTAAACTTTTCCCTCAGTGACACTCTAGGCCCTAATCTATAAATTGCACGAACAGCCCGTTTCTGCAGAATAAATATACTATTAGCATTCGCAGCGTGACCCCACAATAAAATACCATAGGTCATTAGACTATGAAAGTAACTAAAGTAGACTAGTCTAGCGGTGTCTACGTCGGTAAGAGCTCTAATTTTTTTAACTGCGAACGCTGCCGAACTCAGTCTGTTCGACAATTTATTTATATGAGGATCCCATTGTAGTTTGGCGTCTAAAGTAATGCCCAAAAAGACAGTCGACTGCACAAGGTCCAATCTCTGTCCTTTTATAAATATGTCTGTAGTTACCGGGTTCACATTGGGTAACACGAATTTAATACATTTAGTTTTCTTTTCATTAAGTAATAAATTGTTAACAGTAAACCAGTTCACTATACTAGAGATAGCATTGTTTACCTCGTCATAATTTGATTGCTGTCTTTTAACTTTAAATATCAAAGAAGTATCATCGGCAAACAATACTAACCCATGTTTTGCTTTAACAAGGTAAGGTAAATCATTAATATATACTAAAACAAGAAAGGACCAAGAATTGAACCCTGCGGTACGCCCATACTTATTGAAGACCCAGGTGATCTTTTCCCATTAACATCGACCATCTGAACCCTATCTGTTAGATATGACTCCAGAAGGCCAAGTGCCTGATCTTTTACACCATAATGGCGTAACTTCCTGACAAGAGTGTCATGATGGACGCAATCAAAAGCCTTGGATAGATCGCAGAAGACACCTATTGCATCCATTGCGTCTTCCCAGGCATCAAAAATATTGTCGATTAGTTCAACACCAGCATCGGCTGTTGAACGACCCTTTGTGAAACCAAACTGAGCAATATGAATTAAATTATTGAGATAAAAATGACTTTGCAATTGAGTAATTATGAGTTTTTCAAATATTTTGCTAAGCGTTGGTAATATCGATATGGGTCTAAAATTGGTGGGGTCTGATGTACTACCAGCTTTGAATAAAGGTATAACTTTACTTAGTTTCATCAAGTCAGGAAACACACCACTATCTATACATTGATTAAATATACAACAAAGGTGAGGTGCAATACAATCTACAATGGAAATAATAATTTTTACTGATAGACCATGGGCGTCAGCTGTCTTTTTCATTTCCAGGGATTTAAACGCTTTTACAATGTCTTCATTATTTACGTGCCTAAATTTAAAATCTGTTTTACATTCCTCAAAGTTTTGTTTAAGTATAGATTCAGCAGCAGCGGGAGATGAATTTAAAGACTTGGTTGTTGAAACTGGAATGTCCGTAAAGAAATTTTCGAAAGCTTTTGCTACTTCTAGGTCTGTACTTAGCAATTGATTATCTATCTTAAGCTTGAAGTTATTATGTGTAGCTTTGGCCTTTCCAGTC
This sequence comes from Argyresthia goedartella, assembly GCA_949825045.1. Lineage (NCBI taxonomy): Eukaryota > Metazoa > Arthropoda > Insecta > Lepidoptera > Argyresthiidae > Argyresthia > Argyresthia goedartella. The sequence goes on along the minus strand of OX463823.1, from coordinate 3,129,366 downwards.
TCTCTGTTTATAATTTGCCAAGTCGTTTTCATTACATTGCTACTAGATTCAATTTTGTTTTTAATGAAATTAGATTTAGCTACGGCACAAACGCGTTTAAACATTTTTGAATAACTACGAACATAATCTAGAAAGGCCGTATTTTTGTAATATGATTTCTCTTCATAGAGTTCATATAATCTTCGACTGCTCCTATGAATTCCAACTGTCGCCCAATCACTAAACAAAGCTTTGTTATTAACTTTTATAGTTTTTGATTTAAATACCGTATCATATTCATTTTTGACAAGGTTAAATACTGAGTTGTACAACAAATTTGGATCGTCACTGTATGGTATTTCCCATAGTTTATCTAAAATATTATTCCTGTAGTGTTCAAGCCGAGTGTCACTAACGGGCACACATGTAATATCCTCTTTTTGGTCCTTTTTTATTTTAATATTGAATATACCTATCTGACCAGAGTGATCAGAGGTTAATTTATTGATGACCGATTTGAAAATGGGCGTAATGTTAGTAAATATATTGTCAATGCAGGTAGCAGATGTTGCAGTAATTCTAGTAGGCTCCAAAAACAGATAGTTCATGTTGTGACATAAAAATAAAGATTTTAATCTAGTACAAATATTATTATCCTCTAACAGATTAACATTAAAATCACCACAAATTATAAAAATTTTGTTGTTTTTATCGCTGATTTTAATCAACACTTCATCCATTTTCTTTTCGAATAAATCAAAGGATGAATCTGGTGGTCTGTATACGCTCATTACAATAAGTTGTTCAAGTTCAATACAGGCTATTTCCATGGTACGCTCAACAGACAGGCTCACTATGTCAACTCGTTCCTTATATTTAAAACTATTATTTACAAGTATTAAGGAGCCACCGCGATCAGCTGTTTTTCTGTTGAACGAACTAGCAACGTGGTGGTTATTAAAGTTGAACATGAACTGATAACTCTTTAAAAAGTGCTCTGTTATACATAAAATATCAATATTATTACAGTTCATGAATAACTCAATTTCCAGTTCTTTACTTAACATGCCCTGTATATTTTGATGAACCACGTTTAAAATATTCTTACTTTTACATTTTTCATTACTAGTAACTTGATTTAATGGGCAAGATGAAGGTATATTTATACAAATATTAATATTACTGCCAGAGTTACTCTCTGTTGTCCTATGGGTTAATTTAAAGAGCTTGGAACAGATTCCAAGGAGTACATGTCATTATTATTACACTGCTCAATAGAAGCAGGCGTTTCATTAGTCAAAAACTTGACTGAGTTCAAAATAAAATAAGATAGTGACTGTGCTATCTGTTTTGTATAAAACCTTGATAGGTAATACCTATCCTTAGTCAAATAAAAATATTTTCCAATACAAATATTGGTGTCTATGAAATGAAATTTTTCAGTATGACGACATGTCAATGTGTGTATAAATGTATTATAATCATGTCTTATATGATTTTCATGTTGTGACAAAGATTGGCTGAAGGGAAACGCAAACAAGATTATTCTATCTACATTTTGTAAAGAATTTAATTTGGAAAAGTATTTAGTTATTAGTTTTTTAGATACATTTTCCCTTCTACCAATTAAAATAATTAGGGTGGTTGGTTCTAAAAACTGCGATGACAACACTTTGTTTAATATTTGTGAATATGTGGCGCCAGGCATACAGTTATTTAATATTGCCTGGCCCACGCGCTGACTAAGTTGTAAACCCATATTTTTTCCAAGTTCATCGCTGTACATTATATACCTATCCTTTGTCCGAGAGAAGGAGGCGTTATTGATAACACTATTAGTACTGAAGTCGACTGACGGCGGCGCCTGGGTCAGTATCAGCTGTTCGGCCGGCTGCTCGGCGGGACACACGGTCGGCACGGAACAGTCCGCTGGAGCTTGTTTACAATCACAGATGTGATTGTCGGTCAAAGATATGAAAGTGTCATAATTATACTTACACGTCTCCAACAAACTATTCATAGCCGACACATGTTCCTTAATTTCGTATTGTGCTGACTCATATTTACGTGTAATACTTTGTAATGATGAGTTTAAAATATGCATATCTGACTGGAGTCGCCGTGTGTCACATTCATACTTTTCTGTAGTTTTTTCCAAACATAATCTACAATCATCGATTTCCTTAATTAATTCGACACGTTCCTTGCTACAATTTACATTTTTACAAAATATTTTATTTCTATTAGCTAGTTTTTGTGTTTTTTTTGTATAATTATTCAATTTAACATATTTCTTTAATTTATTTTTACTACAGCTCATAGTGGTTACTGATTGCGATCTATTAGGACTATCACACGTGAGATCACAAGCTGTTAGCTCAATAGTTGGTATGCCAGTTTGGCTCATGACCTCATTATAGAAGGCCCTGGTTGTAGCACTGTCTCGCTGTTCCTCCCGCTCGCTGAAAATTTGAAGCTCGTGGTGTGCCTCTGCAAGCTTTTGTTCAAGTGATTTTATGTGTTGCAATGCTACGTGGTGGACATCATGACACTTGTAAAATGAGTCGACTTGGTGTTGTAGTTCATCTCTCTGGGCACTGAGATCCTGGCATTGGATGTCCAACTCACTGAGCTCTTCTTTTAGCGCCGAATTTTTCTTAACTTGCTTTTCTATCTCCTCTTCACACTCATCTCGCTCTCGTAGAAGTATTTCACAAAACTCTTGGCTCTTCTTGAGCTCCAGCAAGGTCGCTTTCAGCTTCAACTCCACATCGCGTGTGCTCATCTTGCTTCAGGTCAGCATTGCACCCTTTTTCGCCTGAAAAAAAACCGCGAATAGGTGTCAGTGTATGACCGGGTGGAATACTAGCGAACACTAGGGAGTTTATTGCACAATGAAGGTGTTAAGTGTGTGTTTTTGTTGAATGTGGCAGAATGTTGCGTCTTCAACTTTGCTTCCGCTTTTGCCAAGTAAAGAGAGACAAAACGGTACCTGAGTGAGTGTACGGCAAGTGTTTCACTTATATGAAGGTTTGTTTAGTTTGTTACGGGTGTGAAAGGTGAGATTATTGATATAAATACAGAAATAAAACGATACTTCCCCCGTTTACGTCGTTGCTATTTGAACTGATTTTGACAGTTCAATCGGCCGGTACAATCGGTCTTGTTTTTTCCAAAGCTTGTATGTTTGCACAGCTGTTTCTTATCTACACATTATTTAATCACTAATTACTACTTAAATTAAGTTTACTCGTGCAGAAAAGCAATTTTGACTAATTTAATTGAAATAAAAACTACAGAGCTGTTTACATCGTCAGCTATTCGGTCTGGGGTTGCCAGCCCATCAAGCGCAAGCAAGCGTGAAACCCATTAGACCACGGAGCTCTTATTATCTTATCACTTACTTATAATGGATAACGACATTCCCCATCTCTTTCACACGTACCACATCTTATTAAGTTTTTAGACATTTTGGCGTTTCATTTTTCAATTGAGCTATTTTGCGCGTCTGTCAACTTTGGGATTGCGATAGTTATTTCTGTAAAAAATACCTATTTCCAAGATGAGTGCTGAAATATCTGACTCAATGATGTAATTCCGGAGAACCCATGTAGACAAATTGTATATTTGGCAGCTATGTAGGTACATAGAAAGTTAGCACTTGACTAGGTTAATTCTTATGTACTTACTTAATGTAAAATAGGTACAGTGGCCGTCTAGCTAATCTCGGACTTTGACCTGAGGTCGCATATCACTTATAAAATACTATACGTTCTTTACACAGGGAATAATCATATATTGTCAGTAAGCAGGTACATAGTCAGTGCGACATGTTGTTTGTGCACGAGTCATGCTCTGTGGCGCTCGAGGTGAAATATTATTCACGCACGCAAATCGCTAAGCCCTTTAAAAAAAGACTTTTCAAGTTACAAAGAAATGTTTATTTCAATCAGAAAAACGGGATACGGATACGGGACAAGAACTAGAAATAGGACTGGTCGCGACAGAGATCAGAACGAGACTCCTGAAGATCAGGAGCTGTAAATGAGGGCTGGAAATAGGGATGCTGACTAAGGAGTTGTGGATGATAGCGCAGCACAGTGGCTTGCAGTGTAGGGGTATAACAGCGCGACCATTCTTATACCGGAGCTTTGTCGTTTTACAAACTTACTTCCGGTTTTATTTTGTCATAGTACATTTTACAAAGCATTGCGGTATGGATTTTAATTTGTTTTTAGGCACGGTTTCATTTTAATTTGATTTACAGTCGCATAATAAGTATTTTTTTAATGTGATGTTTAAAATTCATCTTTTTAGAAATAATTTACCTTCATTTCAATAGCTGCGGCGATGGGCTAGCCGCCTATCACACAAAGCGGAGTATTGAATAACTGGCTAATCGTGAGCACAACTGTGCCTCTGCCAAGCTGTATGGGAAAAGGCCTGACGATATGCTTCATATCATAATTTTAAGACTAATTAGATCTTCGAATATAGTCAAGCGTTGGGCGAACACACTCGCAATGGAGCTAGCTCCTTTAATCTGGTAACGCCCTAATCTGCAAGAACGTGACTTTACGGGGATGGCGCGACTACGCCCGCCCTCATACTATGATAGTTACTAGGTGAAACTCCAAGAACAGGTATTTGAATCGAGTATTTTTGCGGTCTAGGAACAGGTGGACTAGGTACGAAATTTACCTAGTACGACTCGATCTCTAGTTGGGGAATGAAATAGGGTGACCATGTATTCCAACGAAACAAGTACAACGCAATAACAAAGTTAACTTGGCACCCGCAAGGAATGCGATTTCCCCTCCTCTCTTGCTCGCTACGCGTCTGTAGGACAGTGATGGACGCTATGACGTCATCAGATTGAAGTTCCCTTTGTAGGCCGTACCTAAAAAGTTTTTATTATCTGAGGTACCTACCTACCAAGGTATAGTTTGTTCGGAGTAGCCCAAAATACATGTGTGTATGACCCAAAATCACACATTCCTTTTCAAAATAGCAGGTTTTTGTGAAGCATCGCGATTTTGCCATGGTAATAAAATTCTAAACCTCTGTTGATTTTTTCGATATATTAGAAAGGTAACCCAATAACACTATTTAATCAAAAAAATAAACATGTTAATATGAGAATCAGATGTAATATCAAAAAAAAACTGTAAAAAAACGTTTAACTACGTTAACTTGGCCCGCCACTATAGATAATTTTTTTACTCCGGCCTAACGACTGCAATAGGAAATGAACATTTGTGTCATTAATTACATTATTCCTAAGAGAGTAGTTTAACTCTACCCAACATGAACGCTTCTACTCTACTACGAGTGTAAATCAAAGGTTCACCCTTTACGACATAGATGGCGTGCAATGGAATGAAAGTGCTTGCAATAGATGCATTTTCGACACTTCATACCTATGTAACAAGGTTGGTTTTTGTGTAGATCGTTTGTTTGCGGGACGGAACACAGAGCTGAGACGTTTGTTTTGTATATAGGCATATGTATTGTATAATCTTCGGCGTGGCCGGCGCCGCTGACAAGAGCGAGTGATTTATATAATATAAGTGAGCTGTGCATTACATAATTTTTTCCATTCCATTTTTGCATACAATTTCTGTTCGTCGTTTAATTTTCGTAGCATTGGAACCATCATTTCAGCGAAACTAACGTCGTGGTCAATTTTTTTTTCTTGTTTTTCAATTCAGTTAATTGCGAAATTTATAAAAAAATAGGTTTAATATTAAAATAGCCATACATAAAATTTGATATAATCTTTGTTTTTCGTTAATTTGTACTTTTCGGCAATTTTTACTAACATAGGTAGGTACCTAATCAAATTTATTTTTCTTTGACTTGCTCCCATGGAGATTACACCCATTTCTGTAAATCCTGGATCACGGGTATCGTCCCCGAACCGACTCCTTGTGACGAAGACTTGTTCTTGTTCTATGTGTAATATAAATATTTTGGAGTAAGTGGTATTTACAAGAATTACGTCAATTTTGGTACGCGTTGTACTTGTTTCCTTGGAACATATGGTCACCCTATTTCATTCGCCAACCGCCACCACCGTAGTACATTCTGAGGTTATATCTGAAATTTTCAATTTATCCTTTAACGGTGCTGTCACTAATTCAAAGATAGCAATGAAACTTCCTTTCAGTATAGTCACTAAATGTTCCCCCTCCCTCGGTCGCTCTAGGCTTTTTCGTTATGGAGAAATCGATTAACCCGAACATTTGGAGGTTATAATCGAACTTTTCCACATTTATTCTCTCAATGGGGCTGTCACTAATTTAAAGAGAGCAACGAAACTTCGTTTCAGTGCAGTCACTAAATGTTCTCACTCTCTTTCTATCCCTCAGGTCCTTATTTATGGAAATCACACTGGCCAAGGGACCTGATACTCCTGGAACTAAAATTCATTTTGCTTCTGAACGGTGACACTAGGAGTAAAAGAAAAGCAGTGGTTCTCAGTCACTAAATCATCACTAATCTTTATTGATTAACGGTAGCTCTATGCTTCTTCGTTTTGGAGAAAGCAAACCCGAATATTTGGAGGTTATTATCGAGACAGATTTCCTCAATGGTGACTGAAAGATTGCTTAATGGGTGGGTGGTAGCGTATGTTTTTTAAGGATCTATGTAATTTGCAGTATTTGAATAATCAAACGGACATGTAATATCATGTATTGTTATGTAATTTAAATTTAATCTAAATATAATTTAATTTAAATTAATATTTGTACGCCTTTAAGGTAGAGTGTGGCAAGAACAATATTTATTTAACAACCCTGTAACCCACATTCACAAATAAAATATATTTATATTTATCTTTATCTTTATCTTAGTTTCATCATATCTGTCTGTTTCTCTATGGAACCCTAAAAAGCAGCCAATATTGCCATTATTTATTTCCAAGCATTTCCTGCCAATGTGTTTCTTTACACCTTTGAAATAAAACCATAAACTAAAATAGGAACTCGTTTATTTACACATAAAATATTTACAAAATTAAAGAAGTCTACTACAAATATTTCATGGCAATTTATGAGTACTAATTACTTAAAAACTAAATTAAATTAGTTAGAACAATCTTACGAAATGTAAATAGTACAGAAGAAAATTACTATCGCAATTATTTACCGTATGTAGACAAGTCAACCATTACAATACTATTAGTAAAACATTATTTTGTTACTATTTTGTGAGTGGTCATCTTTAATAACCTAGATTGTTGTTATAATTAGCTTATGTAAGTAGAGATACTTTAATTAAAGATTATTATAAATTTAATAAAGGAACGAGTATCAATATTTGTAACATGGGTATTAAAAATACAAGAGCATTGAGCAAAAGTTGGACGAAACGCAATTTAGGAAAAAGAAAAACATATCGAAAGAAAATTACCTTTGACAGGTCTTTGGAATGATTAATACTTTACGCCACCTACAACATTTTTGTTTAAAAAATTGTGACTAACACTAACATTTAAATAACATTACAAAAATAATTGTACCTATCAAAATTTTAGACTACTGTTAAACATCGTATTATTATATCACAAAACGAGCCCTGCATAAAATTGTGAGCTTATCTAATCACTAACACAGGATTGATCAACCAGCTCGTAAACACTTGAGCGAAACATCAATAAACGCTATAAGTTCAAATCGTCCTCAGACTCATCATTATCACTCGAATCGTCCAGAACCTTATTTATCTCCTCCTCCACTTCCAAAGCACTAGTCTTCTCATCATGAGGCAACTTCTGGTATGTTGTTGTTAAGTTGGTACTGAAATAGCCCGCTCCGCAGCTCCTAAGGCCAACTGCAACCAGACAGTACACAGAAACGCTCACGGCAACAATCAAAGCTATTACCAAAGTGATATTCAATCTATAAGTCCAGTTTGCACTATCAATCTGTGGCATTAAAGTCTCCGGGAAACAGAACAGTTTGGCTTCAGTATCAGTGCTGCTAACGAGCTGAGCGTCTTGAGGGCACGTAATGCAATGATAGTTCTGGGGTCCAGAGCACGTTTCACACGAATAATGGCAGGGGTGACAAATGAGGGCCGCTTTCGCAACCATATCCGACGCCTCTAAAGTGGTTTTATCTACTAGATGTCGCTTCAGTCGTGGTCCTTCGAAATAGGTTAGGTTGCGACGCCTGGAAGTCCGTGTAGTCAACAGCTCGCTGGGATATGTCCCTTCTGGGCACTTGGTGAGGCAGCGGCCAGCATACAAGTGAAAGCCCTTCGCGCATTCTAGTGAGAGAAAAGAACTTGTTAGAATAGATCAAGAGGTCAGTCCGTCAACAGTCCAGCACCAGGCTCCATGCACCCGCAGAAGACCAGCATAGTGATGGGAGCAGCTAGTAGCACAGAAAACACTTTTTAGTCCCCCGAGTGATGTGATAAAGACACTTTCAATTGAGTAAATGACCACAAGCATTTCCTCCAGCCCCAAACTAAGCTACCTTGTCTTGTGGGAACCAGGAGCCTTATTCTGTATCTCAAACATGCAATATTCGTTATACTTTATTGCCAAAATCAATATGCGTTACGTGCTTAAAAATGGAAAATACTTGTACAATCGCTAGAAAAGACAGTTCGTGTTAAATAATCTTGTCTTAATTGGTCAAACATGAATTTTAATGGCATCGGGATAGTATTTTCAGATACAGAATAAGGGGGCAGAAATACTGGCAACTGAAACGTATGTTTGTGTTTACGCTGTTTCTAGTCCCCACAATACACGATACGATAGGGTCCCCTTCTAGTAATTCAGGCCGAAAGCAATGTAGTGCGTCATTTATTTACGATTCCTGAATCGCCGACTTATTGACCGAGGGAGCGAAGCGTCCCAAAAATGCTTTTGTCCGTCTTGTCTGTTGTCGCCTACTGGTCGCACTTTCGAACCGATTTTGACGAAAATTGGCACACAAGTTCCTTGATTTAATTAATAGTTTTAATCGATCGCAATTTTTTGATTAGGGGGGAAATAGAGGGGGAACAGGGGGAAGTTTACTGTAGCGTTATTTATCGACGGATTTCAATCAAATTTAAAAGGCACACTAAGGACCTCATTCTACACAAGATTTTGCGAAGATCCAAAAGAGGGAGTAGATGGGGGGGAAAGGCAGGAATGTTTGCTGCAGCGTTATATATGGAAGGATTTCATTTTTTGAAATTGAAGCGAGGTCTACTGTTCTCACAGAACCACTGGTAATATAAGTAGTGACAGAAAGGAATCATATGAAAAGGATCATTAGGGACGTCATTCTGAGAAACTTTCTCTATTAAATCTCCATAAAATCAGCTGACCGCCCAGGCCAAAACGTATGGAGAAAAGAAAAATAAAGTTGCTCTGATCAAATCGGTGTCAAAGTGAAAGTTGTTCAGAATGATGTCTATAACAATCCCTTAAAATACACCTTTCTATTACACCCTGTATATTGTCGTAGCCAGAGCATAAATTCACTTCATAATGTGGTGGCCCATTTTATTATGTATTTTTATGATTAGAGTTTTTTAAAAGCATTTTTAATAGAGATGCAGCGAATAGTTAATTGGCCGAATACCGAATATCCGGCCACAGCTTTGGCCGAAGCGCCCGCCGGCGCGAATATGCACATAAAAATATAGGTTGTTTTACATGTCGCAGGTAACAGATTAATTGCCAACCCGTATATGTTTCACTCGCGAGCTAAACTCGTCTAGACACGAAATCTTTCTTCGTTTTTCTGTCTGATTGCGATACCAATAGTCTGTTTACTAAAAAATATTGTTAACTCAAAGCAAAAAATGTTATTTCTTGGCATAATAGTAACCTTCACAGTAATTTATTTAGGATGTATTTCATTGAAACTTGTTCTATTTTATTTATGAAGATTTCATAAAATAAATATCATTATTTGCTATTCGAAATTCGGCCGAACACTTGAATCATTCGGCCGAATACCGAATAATTGAAAAAGTACCGAATAGTTGCCGAATATTCGTTGCATCTATAATTTTATTCATCACTACATGTTTTTTTGCGTTCTACGTGTCGTACTGACGTGGGCTACCTATGCTTATCTTCACCTGATCTTCTGCTGACATTCACATGACTTCTAATTCCATCATGGTGGGTCACGTCGTGAAATGATCAATTTAAAGATCTGGCCGCATGGACGATCAGGACGGCATATCCAAGACGTTTTGAGAAAGATGCTATTTACTTAAAAACTTGACTCTTGGGAGTTTTTACATTCTTTTGAATCTCTCATTTGATTAGTAGAATTAGATTTTCGGTTTAACCTCTTAAAAACCGAGGGTAGTTGGGGCGGGTGGAGACTTTGAACCTTATGCCATGGTAATAAAATTTAAAACCTATAACAGAAAAGTGGCTTCGGCTAATACCGGTGGTATTAAAGAGGTTAAGCTATATTTTCGAGTATAGGAGGGGTTTTGAATCTTGTCACTGATCTCACAGTATTGTATGTATGTATTACGACAATAACGTTACAACGTATGTTATTTATACTTCAAATAAATATTTGTATTAGTCAAACATGGAGCCCAAAACAGAAAACAAAAAAGTTAAAAAATTATTACGATAGCAAGAAATTAATGTTTTAGATCAATTAATCAAATTATGTTAACACCATGGAAAGTTGTCATAGAAGAAATTACTGAATATTTTTTAATGGAAAAAGCGTTCAAAAAAGCAAAGCAGACATGCAAACGTAACTTAAACATGCGGCAAACAAAAAACAATGTACACATTGCTTATTGCAATTTACAAATTATTATCATATCAACCTAAGTTATACATAAAATCGTACCTAACTAAATGTAAATCTCTAAAATTACATAAGATCAGAGACAAGACTCTCACATAGTGAAATGAAATGCTGTATAAATTTTGTAATAAAAGATTGTTTTTATTATATTTCCTTCACATAAGTTCAATATATACAAATTTAACTCATCATTTACAGCGCTAAGTACATTATTGTGGCTACTAGGTTACACCAGGGACCATGGACTTCTTCAAATCAACATACATTAGTACCACATATATAACAGACAGGATGTATCGAAAAAAGAAGACAATTATAAAGGATGAGGCCGAAATAAAGAAAGCTAGTGGGAACTATTCTCGACTCAATTGTGACATTTTCCTTATAAATATCTATGGAGCGTCAAAGTTGATTCCAGATCATTGCTAACTCGCTTTCTATTCGAGACTTAGGCTCGAAAGTTAGGAAGCGAGTTATCTTTCAACAATTGTAAAGATAAATGGGGATGGAACAATAGAGTTAATCTGATCAACTTGTTAAGATTGATGTCCTTAGCAAGCAACCCCATTAATAAAATGTATAGCTACTGTCGGATCAAACAAAAAATATACATTTGTGCTGTTACTACCACGTAACTTAAAGAAGTGGTACTACTGCAGTCTGGGATACATATCATACAAATACAATGACCAATACGGACCAGGTCTTTAAAGCCTTTGCTATTTTACAGATCCAGGACACCAGGTCTTTAAGCCTTTGCTATTTTACAGACCCACGTCCCGAATTTTCACGGATCAACTTCTTCTTCTACTGCACTTTACTTTGATTTGGGTTACTTTTGCCTCGATATTATGTGGATTTCGGTTGATGATTAAGAGCCCAAGGTTGAGCTGTTGCTGTCTCCCTCTACTCTCGATTCATATAAAAATCTCTTCTAAACTATCCCTCGTTGAGAAACCGATCATTCAGTCATTGTTTGCAATTCTACAGGTGTCAAAACTAAACTAACTAACTAAACTGATATCTTGTAATCCAATGCATTCGCCCTAAGAGCCGTTTTCAAGTTTGTTTTATTAATTAGTTTAGTTGTGACACTGCGGAATTGGTCTCATTAATTGATTATTTATATCTATAACGATTTACATGTGAGCAAATTTGTACAAGTCTCCAAATTGTTATACCGACACATACATACGTAATATTTATATCATACAATTTGTTACAAATTAGTTTACCTATGCTAGATGGATTGGCAATCATCTATCATCACAACCACATTATGCATTAAGTTAAGTACACATATTCAAGGTAACTTTTGGATAGCTGACCGAATTTCGAGGAATCTTAGAGCCTATAACGAACTATTTTGACCAAATAACAACATAATGTTCGCAAACATAAAAATATATTTGTGTCTTCCTTAGCAACTTGTAAGATGATTGCACTGTTGTACTTAAGAGGGAAAAAAATCCTCTTTAGATTTACCACCAAAAATATAATATGACATGGGAAAAAAAATACATAATGACGGTACATTCCTTGCCCAAAGGTGAGCTAAATAAAGGTCACACTGGACATATTTTCTACGTTTTTTTATACCTAATGTGGAAGAGGCAAATTCAACGAGTAACGTTTGAAACTTATTATAACAGATATGTATTTTCAGCCCTGTATCAATAAAACACTGGGAAAATATCGGGCATCGTAAACATCAGAAACATTAACTAAAAAACAAGGGTATTACGGTTGTTTTTGATGTTTACAAATTCGCCTTTTGTTCTGTATTGTTGATTATTTCTGTCTACATTTCGTGACAACTCTGTATAAATAACACAGGGAAACCTAAAGGTAACGACAGTAAGTTATTAGGCTCCTTTTATAACTTGCAGTTTTAAGACTGTGGTATATCCTAAACAATGTTAATTTTGTGTAAGAACAAATTAGAAAAGGAGGCAAATACTTCATTTAACCATAATTTTTAAGTGTTTTTAGGATACGGTTTAGGATATATGAGCGTCTATCACTTTTTCCAAATATTTATTTAGCTACCTACAGAATTCGTTAAACATAATTTAAGTCATTATGATATTATTTATTTATGTAACGACAAACAAACGGGCAGGGAAAGAAATTTCGCTCTTAACAATTTTAACAAAAATTAAATAAAAAATATATATATATTATACCGACCGACGCAAAACATAAGAATGGACGTAATTTCGTATGATTGTGAGCTAGATATACCTACAATTACTATATCATAGGTAATTGCACTTGATTTTTTACTGTTCACTAACTTAATCTTAACTTGATACACTCATAAATAATTTATTTACATTTAAGTTACGTGATGTATGCATACCTTGACCGCCATTATAAGTTACATGCCAGTAAACAATAGAGTGATTTTCCACACATGCTTTAAACATTTTTTACATGTGTCTCATTATCTCCCTTTTCGCAAAACCTATGCAGTTTTTCTGTGTCTGTCGGGTGGTTCCAGATTGGTGTAATTTATTTTTTGACTCTCAACGTCTACTCTGTCATATTCTATCATGTATCTTATAAATGTGGTACGTATGTATTAGGTACTTTGTTGACAGTGTGTCTAAGTATCTTCATGTATCTATGATTTTTTTAATCACAAAAATTCACGCAGGAAACACGAAGTTTAACAATACATTATAAATTAGCCAACTCATGAGTTATTGACTTTACGGTATTAAGATAGTGGAAGTAACTTTGCAATAGTTGAGCAATTTGCCATTAGAGCTTTCCTGATCCAAAAATAAATAGTTATGTATCTTAAAATAAAATTAATAACCCTACAATATTAGGGATACATTGATATAACTTTGAAAAATTATCTAAGTAAACGATAAAACCACAACATTAACGTTTTCATTGCTACAGAATGGACTCTTTTAGAGATTCTACGATTCTAACTGCACGACCACGATAAATAAGGCAGAGCTATTCGCAATCACGCTTTCCTCTTCCAAACGAAACGATGAGAATGAGACTTCAGCGTATCTCTGTCCCTTATTTGCCGTGATCGTGCGACTATCGTGGCAACTATAAAAGCGCCCAACATATAAACCATTAGGGCCCTATTTCAGAAGCAGCAGGTAAATTGAATCAGCAACTTCTGAAACGGCCTATCTACACAAGAGTATACATTTGAATATAATGAGTGAATAAGAAGAATATAAAAGCTTGTACTTATTTTTACCATACATAAACATAACCTTGCTTATAAATTAACTACGTATTTGGGATGATTTGTGGATAATTAGAATCACTTAAACAGTTTTTATCAACGTAACTTCCCAGGAAAACGAGCGTCAAACCATTAGGAAAGAAACTTTGCTATCAATGGATTCCTTGTTTTATATTCTACGCATCCAAATCATATAAACAACCCATTTCTTACCCCCATCCTATTCATCAACATATCATCCACGTAAATCACAAATGGTAGATTAGACACCTATCGCCAGAACGCACAATCCGCTGAGCCAACACCACTTTCATACTGGCACAATCATCAGCGCTTGACTTGAGTGTCAGTCAAAAGGGCCAGCAGTTTTGCATCCAGCTATAGCCACATGAACACAGCCCTAGAGAACCACCACCAAAGGCGATGCCCTTATTAAAGGCATGGTTAAGCACGGAGCTCGAGGTGGTCTATTAGATAGCCTAACGGTTAGTCCATGGTTTCTTACTCTATGCATTGGCTGGATGCGTTGCGCTGTGACGTCTCGGCTTGTGATTGGTTGGTGGTCGCTGACGCCGCGGTGGTCGCGTGTTGTGATTGGCCGGTGGTCCGTGCGCCAGCGCAACGCATCGGCCGCTGTAAGGAGGAAGAGGAGGAGACACAAACCTAGGCAGTGGTGAGGGGAGAGCGGCGCGGGGGATGAGCAGCCTGATGATGAAGACGATTTTCGCTCCTCGCTGGACCGGCTGTCTTCTCGGGTCTGATGGAAAGAGCATAGTTGTTAAGTAACTTATTATTCTAATGATCAGCAGTTATTAGCACCAGTGACATTGATCTAAAAATGTTATAAACGAGATAACAATATAAGACAATTATGTTAGGCGTAAGCATTAACCTAGTTTTGCCATTCTTCCGGTTTATACACCGATTTAATACATAAAGTGTTTTCAGTTATCTTCTCCCGAAAACGAAGGGTAGATCGAGGTAAGTAACAAAATACGTTATTACGAAGAGCCATATGATAACGACAGGTCCATTTTGCCCCAATTATTTCTCGCTTCATTTAGTGATCTTGACAGCAAAATACGGGTACAGGGAAACATTTACGGGTTATCAATAGCCCCTGCATTTATTAATTATATAGCCTAATATTATTTAATATTTATCGAGATATGGAAAATAAAACAACGTGCTATTTGAAACGGAGATCACAGACAAGCTATATTCATAGAGACAATGCGTAGACATTTTTTAGTTTATATCGAAATACAAAGATGGCGTTGAAGAGGTAATTTTTAATGCCTTCATATCAATATATATCCAAAATGTAGATTGGCAATCTCTGTACTATAAAAGGAGTTTCCACATCGTAACCCCAAACTACAATAAGCGGATACGTGAATCATTATCAAGAGGAGTACATAATGTCTAGTCGGGTTACCAGGCGATTAACGTAATAAGGATAGTAAAGGGCATTGAACCTTTCTAGCATATCCACCCGCCGAAATAGTGTTTATATTTTTAGTTTAGACGTGAAATGTCTGATTCGCGAAATGACTACGTAGTATTTTTTTCGGCTAGTATTTAATCGCACAGCAAATATACTGATTTTCTCAACAAAAACACTTTTGATGTTTTAACTATTTTTGTTGTTCTTACATGTTCAACCTAATACGAAGGATAAAGGGGGCTTCGCTAAGCTTCACCTAAGCTACCGCAGTATTTTGCCCTAATATTTGCTGTGCAAATCAGTATTATTGATGTGCAGTTTAATAATTTCCTTTTTTTCTTTCGTAAATAGAACTTAGTTTAACCTCAAAACAAACGTCAAATCCTTTAAATTTGGTCTACAAGCTGTAAAAAAAATGTGTGGTCATATTTTAGGGGGTTGTTAGAGACATGACTCTGAACAAATTTCACTGTGATCATCACCATACGTTTTGGGCCAAGTGGTCAGCTGTTTTGTATGAAGAAGTGAAAAATAAAGTAGGTCTGATAAAATCGGTTTCATAGTAAAAGTTGTTCAGAACTATGTCCCTAACAACCCCCTAAAATATGACTATACCTTTCTGTTACATCCTTTATAAGCGAGTGTTGTACGGGAGTTTGTTTTTTGTAGTAACGCTCGCTGTATCAAGACTTAGATCAGAAATAAAATTGTTGTTTATTTTAAGAATTAGTAATTTTACGAGTGTGGAAATTTCGCGATAAAACATTTATAGAATGGTAATTTCGAGAATTGGTCATTCATGGACTAAGTAAGTAATTTTGCATTAGACATTTCACGACTAAACGGCTTGTTTCCCAAAAAGTAAAGCATCTATTGTTCTCAAATATCGATCTTTGCTTCCCAATTTACTCGCGAACGTGACAATTACGTACCATGTGACTTGAGATTTTTTGTTTGTTTATTTAGACACGTATCATAAACCCTCTTTTCTGCGTCCAAAAACCGCACATCATGACCAGCATAATGGTATAATACTTGGTAAGAACTCATTTCTTATCTGAATATTGATACATTATGACTATAATCTATCAATATTTCGATATATTATGACATTCAAATTTCGAACGCCGGTGCCCGCCTGCGTGCGGCCCCTAGTTTGTCTGTGACGTTGGTACTACTGAACAAGCTGAACAAGTGCAGAGCAATGATCAATGCCTCAATGCCGGTCGAACATTCGGTTCCTAAACACATCAAATAAAGCTTATGATAAGTGTGTAGATAAACGAATGCATGTAACTGTACATAATTAGGCATTCAATCTCTCGCGTGATATTATTATCACTCGAAATTTAATGCCCTTCATTATGTATCAGTCACATAAACTAATACCTACTACATGCAAAGTGCAGAGAAACAGTTTGAAAAAAAATGCTTGCGGGTGATGTCCAACTACTGCACTGCCATCCGCTTGGCTTCCATAGAAAAAGGTATGAACCCCATTTCTTTTATGTCTTGGTTGGTACAAAACAGTGAATCTGTAGCCTAATATGTATTTCTGTATTTGATGTATCAGTTTATGTTTTTCTGATATATATCGCAACGCAATTCAACGTAGAAATCGACCAATCATATCGCAAAAAAGACGGCTCATGTAAAATAATCGTGACCTTAATAGACGATTTTTCCATCTGACTGGTTTTGCGATGTCATAAACAAAGGTACTGTAAATTTATAATTAGTTCCTTTGTGGTGTCGTTTATCAGAGGTTGGTGCAACATGTTTTTGTGTTTCATTAGTTATCGTTTGGCACAAGTTACGAATATTTTCATTTAGCACGTATTATTGTACATAAATTACGACACTAAAATAATTAGCACTTTCATAATTATGTAACATAGAAAGAGAACACAGAGAAATTTTTCATTTATTATTGAAAGCAAATTAAGTAGACAATCAAGAAGAGTCAGCTTAATTATCAGACATTAAAAAGCAAAAAAGTTTATTAACGAACGAAAGTAATTTATATAATGATCTTGCGTACCTATCAACTTAATAGGTGTAACTCAGCATTACTCCGACATCATAAAAAATATCTAGGTGAAATGAAAAATAGATTATGTTAAAATGGTGCCCCGTAACTGTAAGGCGTTAAGACGCTGGGTATCATCAAATGCCATCTTTAAAGCGCTATTCTTCTTAAAATACATACTTCGCAAATCACGAAAATATATATCATATGAAGAAATTCTTTTCCATCAATATGTCAATTGGGAATTATACGAAAAAAAAAAGGTTTTTTACCTAAAACTTGCTATTTCTTGGGATCTAAAATGTGTGGGAAAGGCCCTCGCATACGAGTCCTTCTACTGAACTTTTTGCAAAGTTATTACATAGTAATTTTTACGACTACTGCGAAGAAATGAATATTTAGATAATATCTGTTTAGAACTCTGCCTGGCTGACGATGGCGGGCTATCTTCCGCAATTGAGAACATACGTCACGCACGCTTTTGCCGACGCGATGGGATGACACCCGCTTTTACCGACACGGCAGGAAGCACCATCTGTTGACATCTGACATAACCATAACAAAAAGCCAACAATGTTTTTTCTGCCGTGTGAACAGCCTCCTTCAGTAACTCTAATCGACCGAAAACTTTGGAAATGTGACAGTTTTCCCATTCACTGAATGTCAATTTGACACAACTGCGTTGGATTTGACGTGAATTTGAGTAACTCAATAAGTGGGCAGGCCAGAAATGTTATTGAAGTCCTTCGTCACATTTCCGAGCGGTGAGCGTGAAAGGGATTGATATGGATGGTTATTGCGTCATAAAATAGGTTTTGAAAATGTCTTTAAACTGTATGTTGGAAATTAAGAAATAAACAATGGTTTAAAAAATAATAATTAAAACACAATTTTCGCACTGAACGTAACAGCCAACAAAATTTCAATCGTGTTGCTAATTTTACCGATACACGTGCCTTATGGCATAAGAGCCCTCAAACTTTGCTCTAGACTCTAATCGCATATTCAATCTGACATTATGAATAATACACGATTTCACTTCGGAAGATTTTGTAATTATGTAAAAAAGATTTCCTAATTTATTTACGGATTTGACTATGTAGTAAATTAATCGTGTCTGAAGTATTTTTTTTCAATTGCTGTTGAATTACTGAAACTTGATTTGAACTCAACTCTAAGACATTTGTCTTAAAAATATTATGAAGAACATAGCATGTATATATAAGACAGCTAACTCAAAAACTTAATAATAAGCGTTTTGACAGTACACTAAAATATACTAAACGACCAACACAACTAGTCGCACGAAAGGACTGCGGCGTCTGTTCCCGTCCGACAATACGTAAGTATTCGTACGTACCTACTGTACCTACAAGTCACTAGCATGCAAGTCACTAGCATGTACTAAGTATGTACTATTAGGTACGAACCACCGCTCCGGAATTGCCTCCGTGATTCCGATGAACGCTTACCTATCATGCGCCTAGGTCGTGTAGCACTTTTACGATTTTTGCTATCCAGTCAAATAACGAATTCATGTGTATGTGGTTCTTTAAAAAAACTCTCCAGAGTAGCTATACACAAACATTTATAAACTTAAATATGTCTAAGTGGTTGCTATAAAGTACTATCTTTTGACGAATATCGATTTCTTTCAAATTGTTTCACCAATGTCAGTCGCTTTACAGCTCCTGGCACAAAGGGAGCCAATTCTCGCCCATGCGAATTGAAAGCGAAGAATAAAGCTTATGACTCGCCATTTGTTGTTTGAAATCAATATTTACGTATTCTTACACAGTCGTACGCGCAAACTGTCTAACTAATTCTGTTCTACTCTAGTCTAATAATAAGGTTTGATTGAAGTGGAAGACAATAAATAGAAGGAATAAATTAAACTTCTCAAATCGCTGTTTTGAACAAGATCATTCCAAGGAATATTTTGTCGCTGCTTTTATGGGAGAAGTATTGGAGGAAATGGCTATCGCTACAGGTCACTGAGAAACTTTGAAAACACAACACACTTGTAACACTGAAAATTGATACCTTCTTTTCAATGTCATTATACTTATAGAAGAATGCTAACGTTCCGTTGCAAGAAATGATTTTTAATCATTATATTAAATTAACGAATATGATGGTTACAGTTAATTAAATAATAAACGAATACAAATAAACATCATTTTCTAAACACTACAATATATATGTTAATTCAGGATTTCAAAAATCTCGGTTAAGTTAATATTTTTATTGATATGAACGGCACATAGAAATCATAGATTATTCCACAATTTCATTAGACTTGAAATTTCGTTAGAATTCAATGGCGCATGTGAGCCAGAATACAGTTTTTGTCATGCTTAAGACAATTTGTATTAGAATTTAGTATCGCGACTTATAGACGCATATTTGCTATCAGGGCGAGAACTGGCCCCCTGTTTCGTCCGACATAAATTTTAATAATAATATAATAATAATACCTTGGACACTATTTACACAAATTGATCTAGCCCCAAACTAGGACTCCCTGTATCTTAGGTACTAGACAACGATACACATACTTATATAGATAAATATTATACTTAGATAGATAAACAACCATGACTAGGGTACAAACATCCGTTCTCATTAAACAAATATTTGCCCCCACCGGGACTCGCACCCGGGACCCTTGGCTTCGTAGGCAGGCTCACTGCCGACCCGGCCATTCGGGTCGTCAAATGCGCAAACATTCTTCAAAACAACAATGACAGGGATTGCGATAGAAATTTCTAGATATTAGAGGCGGAGAATAGAGCGAGTGAAACGAATCGGGTGGTAACTCGCCCCTCCGTCATTAGGCCGGAGATTTGGAACGCTTGTTACTTGAATCACAGAGCTGTGCTCTACCGAACATGTGCTCACTGATTGGGTGCCGAGTGTAAGCCAATTCGATTGGCCTTCGCTAACTCACAAATCGGGAGAGCTGACAGATCCCGACTGCAAATAGGATCGAAGTGTGGAATTTCTATCTGCACTTCCTCTCTCTTTCGTGATAGTTGTAGTAAGTATACAAGGTGACATTCAATTAGCTGACCATATTTTGGGGAATGATAGTCCCCATTATTACGAACAACTTTCCCCAAGAAACACATGGTCGTAAACGAAATAAATTTTTGGGTCTCCCGTACTAACTTGTAATCAGCTGATCGGGTCAATGTACTGAGGGACGAAAAATATTTTGCATTTGCGACCATATGTTTCTTTGGGAAAGCTATTCATTATGATCGGTGCTATCAATCCCCAAAATATGGTCAGCTAATTCAATGTCACCTTGTATAATTATTTTAAGTAAACGATAAGAACAGGATTATGTTTGCATTGGTACTTATTTAGTAGTTTAGTATATAGGGTATTTTATTTTCCGTATTTCTTAGGTATTTAATTTACTAACATGTATTTTATTATAGATTAGATATTATGCACTGCCTGCCCTTTCATGATACATTTTCATATATGAGCCTTGCTTTGCTGGAAGAAATATATTTTCAGAAATAAGTTAGTCTTTCCACATATTATGTTTTCTTTTAATGTAACTTTTTAAATATCGATGAGAAATAAAGAATTTTCCATTATGCATAGCTCTTTACCTATCTATAGCTTAGGGTGTATTTCGGGAAAATCAAACAAACTATACCTAACTATCCAATCGAGCAAAATAAAAACATCCTCACAATCAAGTACCAATGAGATGACGCGGTGATGGTAAACATCTTGAGGGAACCATTATATTTCCATAGAAGCAGCGATGGGATAGCCCCTCGTCACGCGAAATGGAATATAGAATAAATGACTCAACGTGGGCGCAACTGTGCCTTTGCCACACCGTATGGATAAAGCCGTGACGGTATGTTTTGTAAGGACATCTGTGGCGCTGCGGATGTGACTCGGGTTCGATCCCCGGCTGGGGATGCAGATAAAAAAACAGTCTTGGATGTGTGTGACGTCGCTGTTTCTGGTTCCCGCGGCACAGGGTATCCCAGTGTGGGGCCAGAGGCGATGTTTGTGCCTGTATGTAAATGTTTATGTCAGGTTTTTCTATAAATATTACACAAATCGAACTCGGCCCATACTAAGCTCAGCAAGGCTTGTATTATGGGAACTAGACGACGATATATTTTGTAATATATCGTCGTCTAGTTCCCATAACACACGATATTTATGTAAATACATAGAAAACATCCAAGACTAAGAAACAAATATTTGCCCTTACCGGGATTCGAACCCAGGACCGTCAGCTTCCCGCTAGGCTATTCCAATAGTCAAGTTATATTATTATGTCTGTTCCTATAATTTTGCCCATTAAATCGATTTCACATTACAGCGGCAGCGGCGCTACTGGGGCGCGGCTGCAGCAGCTGAACCTTTGGAGCCCTGGACCTGGTATGAGGCAGGACTTTGGACCTCAGGTCATTTCAATAAAATGCAAAACCAATAACGGCCAGTGTCATCACCAGGGCGTAAGGGGTTAATCCCTGATTTATAATAAAAGCTTAAGGATTGTCGTGAGTCAGTTGCACGGCTGTTGCTTCTCAGAGGCCAGCTAGCAGAGGAACAGCGATTTCACATAATAAATAGTCCTCGTTCAACAGTAAACAGAACAGCAGCTACAGTGGATGAATGAACGAATAAAATTGAATGAATTGATCGCTCACTCAACAAAGAGCGTCGATTAAGTCCATTGAGTTCAGTATTTCGTTACATTGGCGATCGCACTTTAATTACAGGAAATTGAGCAAATTAACGCTTTGTGATTACTGACCCGTCTAATTAAATGGTAATTAATTAAATTAAACTGGGACGTCACAACGCTGCATTACGAAGGGAACGTGAAAACGTATAGATTAAAATTGATCGAGTTATCAAATTTTGAAAAAGAGCTCTGTGGTGTATTGGATTTCACCAATGAGTTGGTTTATTTATCTTCAGTACATTATCGGACGTTCAGTGTTTCGGATGACGCGTTAAGCTGTAGGTCCCGGCTACTATCGCTACGTGGTAGTGGGCGTAAAACCCCTCACTGAGCCAGCATGTTGGAGTATGGCTTAATTCTATTCGTGTCCGGGTAAAGGCCTGTGCCCCTCGGTGGGGACATTAATGGGCTACATTTATTATTTTTATATTTTTATAATTTTATATTTTATTTTCCGACACGCTGCGATGGTCTGACGTTTAATTAATCGACTTAATTTTGAGGAATGGAAATTAACCGCTCAATGAACAACTTTTACTAAGAAACTTTTAATAAAGGTTGTAGTTAATTAGATCTAAAGAAGATATTATGCCAGCTGTTCACTCGTCCGATTGTTCTCATTACGGCTGACTGTTTCGCTTCCATACAAAGGAGATGTATCAAATTCCATTAAAACAAACCTGGCCCGGCGGCGTCTTCTGAAAAGCCCGTGGGGTACAACGCTGGACCGCGTAGTGCCCCACGGGCTTTTCAGAATTTCGAACCGCTCTAATAGCCAGTGCGCTACAGCGCGACGCTGCATTGTACCAAACGAGGTTTATAGCGCTCACATTGACAAGTCATCGTCTGAATAGCCCGTGGGGTACAATGCCTGCGGCGCTGTGTTCCTCTGGCTTTTCGTGGATTAGCTTCTAAATAAAAACCGGAGCGCTACAAGGCGCCTATGTATTTCCTAATTTTAGTTATTCAAAATGTATACTTCTTATAGATCAAGTTTGTTCAAGTAACGAACAAAAATACATATCAGTTCTTGATTTTTCTTCGCCGCGCCTAGTTTATACTACAAGGGCCATATTGGTTGCTTTAGGTCGCTTTCTGTCCAAAAAGTTTGGTTATATTAAGTCAAAGTCAAAGTACTTTATTACTGTAGATATTTACATATACTTAGCAAACGTCATTTTTTGCCTCTTCTCTACATTGGACCACTGTGGGAGAAGCAGGGCGTAGAAACTCCCACAGATTGATTTTTAATTCTTTTTTAAAAATAGGTTGTGCTTAACTAATACAAATATGAAAAATTTAATTGTTATTTTAATTGTTAGGTTATGTTAGGTCAGAACTTTATGCGACCCTATGTAGTTTCACAGAACTGTATTGGTTGCTTATTTGGCATTCATTTTCGGCTAGCAGTTACATACAAACTTTGTTTCTGTCTATTCACAAAACCTGTTTCTCACCAGCGTCGCACCGCACGCGCTTGGTACGCTAATCCACTTTCTCTTTCACTGGCTATTCGCATTATGAATTGTCAATGTGAGCGCTGAAAAGCCCCGTGTGGTACATACAACGCAGCATCACGCTGTAGCGCTCTGGCTTTTCGAGCGGTTCCATATTCTGAAAAGCCCGTGGGGCACAACGCGGCCCAGCCTTGTTGTACCCCACGGGATGTCAGAATACGCGGCCCGGCACGAACGAGATCGATCTAAAAATAAAGTGTATATTATAATATAAATAATTAGTACAGTAATCCTAAAACATATCAAATACGTTTTGTTTGCCTTCTGAGTCTTGCCGGCGTTTACAAACTATGTTTATGAATAAAAGCTTAATTTTTGTCACTTTTTGATATCATAATTTATGATAATTATTTGTTAATGTTATATCTCTGCTATAGTGCAAAATACTATGTTATTACGTACTATAGTACAAAATACAGATTTTAATTTAGACCGGCAGGCAATATTTATTATATATTTTACTAATTTACTTCAATATTATATCACAACCTAAAAATATTATTATTAATAAATAACTTTAACCATAGCGTCACACCTTTTTCTAATCGGGGTGGTAGAGGCACACTGTACCCACATTTAGCCAGTTATTCAATACTCCGCATGACAGAGGGCTAGCCCATCGCCACAGCTATGGAGATTGAAGATTTATGTATCTATGTATATAATAATAATAATACCTTGGTCTTGGTCTTTACACACATTGATCTAGCCCCAAACTAGGATCCCCTGTATCTTGGGTACTAGACAACGATACACATACTTATATAGATAAATATTATACTTAGGTAGATAAACAACCATAACTAGAGTACAAACATCCGTTCTTATCAAACAAATATTTTCCCCCTCCAGGACTCGAACCCGGGACCCTTGGCTTCGTATGCAGGGTCACTGCCGACTCGGACATTCGGGTTGTCCATATATGTATGTATGTAGTACAGGAATCGTACCAAAAACATCACACGACAGCCTTAAAACTCTTCACATCCATCCGCTTACAAACACTCTCATCCAGAAAGCCGTTATTTTAAATATCTGAGTATTTAGAAAATTCCTGGTTCTCCAAACGAAGTTTTACGATCACCGTTAGATAGAACATCCATATAATGAACTTAAGATAAATTACTTATACCATTGGTACATGGTCGGTGCTGGATTCGAACCAGCATCTCCTGTGTGAGAAGCGAGGATGAAACCACTAGACCACGGAGCTCTTCTTACATACATACATACATGTGCTCACGCCTATTTTCCGGAAGAGGGCTAGGCAGTGACCAAAGACTTCCACCTGCTACGATCCTGGCATACATCTCTCGCTTCCTCAACATCCATAAGTCTCTTCATGCAAGCTCGCCGGTTACGGGTACTTCGTATTTGCCCCTTCACTAACAAATCGCCGATTTGGTCTTTATAGGACCTTTTTGGGCGTCCCCGTCCGACGGCTCCGTTCACACCCGCTGTATAAATCTGTTTCGTCAATCTCCTTTCATTCATCCCTTCAACGTGCTCTTCTTAATAATAAATAATAATAATAATAGTGTCCAAATGTTTAATTCACTAAAAGTTCATAAAGTTAAAATTTCAAAGTTGCTTAGTACACGTTATTTTTCTTGCATTGGACTACTGTGGGAAAAGGATTGCAAGAAACTCCCACCTGACCTGCAGATAAGTATATTATTATCAACATCTACAGGGAGTTCAGTGTTGAGTTAGATTAACTCTTCCTGTCATTAGTATAATGTTGGTTGCTTACTTTCGCGAGTCTAATCCAGGGTGCAACTAATCTGTGATTATTTCTTAGTTTGACACTAGAGCTATCGCTAATTTTGGAAAATGTTGAAAGGTCCTTGAGCGCATACATTATATTTTCGAAAATAAATTGCCTTGCTACAATCAGTATGTCAATTTCTTTAAAAAGTTCGCTTGGGAAGTCGGTGCTTTTTAAATTATAAATTGATCGAATAGCTCTTTTCAGTAATATAAAAGTGTTTGAATATCCGCTGCTTTCGCCCACAACAACATACCATAGGACAAGCCACTATGAAAGTTGCTAAAATAGACTAGACTCACAGATATCTCAACATTCAATGCTCTGTGACTAGACACGTAATAGCCACATCCGTGTTTGTCTGAAGCTCCCAACAGCGTAAGCCGCAGACCGCAGAACTTAGCCTTCCCGCCAATTTATCAGTGTGGGGTTCCCACTGTAATTTACAATTTTACCAAGAAACTTCGTATCAGTTACAAATTCTAACGATTCGCTGTCTAGTACTATGGTGTCAACTTGCCTGATATTTGGGAGAGATAATTTGATACAGCTGTTTTACCAGCGTTTACCAATAAAGTACTAACTGTAAACCAATTCGAGGTAAAAGACAATTCTTAGATTATTTAATCATCAAAATCTTCATTTTGTCTTTCAAACTTGAAGACTAATAAAACTTGAAGCAATATAATAATAATAATAATAAAAAGTTATCCAACGCTTTGATAATGTCCTGGGAATACACATGATTAAAATAAAAATCAACAATACTGGCAATAGTGCCGTTTTTAGGATTCCGTACCCAAAGGGTAAACGGGACTCCGCTGTCCGTCCGTCCGTCTGTCACCAGGCTGTATCTCATGAACCGTGATAGTAAGACAGTTTAAATTTTCACAGATGATGTATTTCTGTTGCCGCTATACCAACTAATACTAAAAAACAGAATAAAATAATGTATTTATCTGTAAACCCCATAAAAACTTATGAAACCACCTGGTTACGTACATGGAGTGTGAAAGTAGCCAAAATACGATACTATTCACTCCACACCATCCCTGCCATTGTACGGTGGCAAGGAAACGTTCATAAGCGAGTTCAACTCGCACTTGACCGGTTTTATTTAAAAATATCTCTGCTTTGAGTCGTCGCTATCTTTGCTTCTGTCGTGAGTAAGGGTACATTGGTGTTGAAGAATGTTTCAAAAGCGTCGTGAGTTAGTTAGCTAGCTAGTTTGTATGAACGCATACGCATGCAAGACTTCAGAAGGTAGGCAGACTACAATACTAACTATACTCTTTATTTTTAGTAACATTTGGTACCCTGGGTTTTGATATACCTCCTTTGACACATAGCCATTTACCGGCGGCGTGTCAAATTGATATGGTAACGAACAGTCGTCGGCGTTGGCTGCTCGTTGACAGCCGTTATGAGAACAAAGCCACACCTTGTGACAGCGAACTTCATTCCACAGCAAAACTGACGATCTTTTTGTCAAATCGACTTTAACTGTAATCTGCCACTGATATGCTATGTAGGGTTCCGTATCCAAAGGGTGCCCAACGGAAACCTATTAGTAACCTTCGGCTGACCGTCCATCTGGCCGGCAGTCGGTTGTATCTCAAGACATGTCATAGGGAACGTAGTAGAGTTGAAATTTCCGTACGATGTTACAGAACTTTCTTGGAACGCAGTTGACCAGTTTTTTTCTTTCGGTTTGAGTTAGTGAATAAGGCTACCGGACTTAGTTGAGTGCGAATACGTGAGGATGCCCTAGCCTATTCTCAACAGATGATAATAAAACTTAACAGAAAACTGGCCGAATGCAGAGACTGCTGCTTAAATTAAGTGCCGCTTAACTCTTATACTAACGATGTCATTTCCCGAGTGAGAAGCAGTGACGCATGACTTTGTCTGTCAAACTTATAACACGGTCAAGTTACGTAGACGGGCAAGGATATTGCCCGTCTACGTAAACATAGCTGCATTGTATTTATATTGATTTAAAACTCCATTTAGCGGCTTACAAGTCTGTTGCAAGACGGCCTGAGAATCAAACAGTAAAGTAACATGAATCAATCAACCCGCACTGAGCCAGCGTGTAGGAACATGGCTCAAACTTACTCGTATCGTGGTAAAGGCCCGTGCCTCTAGGTGGGGTCCTTCATGGGCTACATTTATTATTTTATTATTGTTATTAAATCAATCAACTCACAGTATGGGAGTCGTGCCACACCATCGCCAGGTCCTCATCAATGTCGTTCTTCACCTCCTCAGACTGATGATGGGGTGAATCCGCCCCACTCCAGGAGGTGATGCCGTGGCTCGACCCCAAGGAGTTAGTCTCCGGAGGCGCATCATCTTCTTGAGGTGGTGTTTCTGTTCCGTAGAATATCAGCTCCCACTGCGTGAGAGGGCCGGCGTCTGAGGGGTTAATGAATATGGTTAAATAAAAAACTTTACATCAGAATATAACACAATAAACCCAGCAAATAAAATAATGGACATTGGGAAACTTTCTGAGCAGGTTATTCAAAATTTAATGGATATAGTGTTGAATTGTAGTATATATGTCACCGTAAGATAGTCAAAACCGTTAGTTGATAAACGAACTAGCTAGTTGTTCAACTATCGACAGATAGTAAACCAGACCAACAGCGTTTAGAATTTACCTTTCTTTTGTTCTTACATGTCAACCTAACATGAAGACTATTCGGGGGCTGCGCTCGCCCCCTCTAGTCTTCACCTAAGCTACCGCAGTGTTTGCCCTGGTATTTCGTTTGCAATTCAAGTTTAAGCCAGTTTACTATGCAACTGTTTTAACCGTTAGTTTATCAACTAATGCGTCATATAGTAAGCAGTACGCTACAGTTTACTATCTGTCGATAGTTGACCAACTAACGAGAAAAAAAACGTTAGTTTATCAAATAACGGTTTTGGCAATCTGATATTTAAACAAACCAAAATTTGGTTGACTGTAAAGTCGGTTTAAGGACGACAATTTCACGTGACAATGTCATAAGAATCTCTTAGGCTGATCGTGCCTCTCTAACGCTTGCTCCGCGCTCTCGCTTGCACGCTCGGCTCAGGCGGAACGTTACAATGGAACGTGACACTTTCGTGCCTGTCGTTTCCTTCAGTCAGGCGTAACTTTACAAAACAACACCGTGCATAAATGAGAATCTAAAGTACCACGTTAGCGAGGTAATTCGAATAAGGATTCATATTAGAGAGCATTGATTCTTTAATTCCAGATATCATGCAAACTTGACCTTTAAGGGCACCATATTTCTATCATTTTTTTGTGAAAAAGCCTGCTCAGAAATTATCTCATTATGTACTATCAGTAGCAGAAGTGGAATCCCACTTTAAAACTTATTACCCTTGCAGCTAGCATGTGGCGGTAAGCCCTAGCTTTTGTTAAACTTTTTGTCGAATTTCAAAAACCATTTGTTTTATGACTTTTAAGTGTTGGGCTGCATGGCAAAAGAACCCTTACAGTGGTCTTCCTCAACTGCTGATGATGGTACAATTCCGTCGACTTTGCAGAGCCGACCGAGCCATTAGTCGTTCTAGGGCCTTTGGCTCAGTTAGTGAACTTGTAACTCAGTGGAAAGCAGCATCACTTAGAGTTCCACTAAAATATTGAATTGTCTTTTGTTACTAAAACTAATATTGTACTCATAGTTGGATCAACTTAGTGTTATAAACCAACGTATGAAGTGACAGTTGTAAAAATTCCTAAGATCTCAAAACTAACCCAGGATTCCTTTTTAGAAATAAAAACCTTTATTTTCCAAAATTGAAAGCCCAAGTTGATCCGACTATAGAAACCTAAAATGAAATACAGTTAATTTCGTGCACAGTCCAAACGCCAGTTGAGTCAACAATGGATTCCGCGCATACACTGTAAACTGTGTTGTAAAGACTGTGAACGACATATAAACGGTATTTTATACGTTTATGCAAATACTACGGAACCATCTACCATGGAACAATCAAACAAAAATGTATTCACGTGATGCGCATTTCGGATTGTTACAGCCAAAAACATCTATTGTTTTCATTTCATACAATTCATTTTTTTTATTTTATTTAAATCGTGTTGTGATTATAACCAAATTGCATCTATGTGGCCTACATAGACAGCACGATAAGACATTGTGAGTTATTCAGAGGTCGAAACTAACTCGAAATTAGTTAGTGTATTTAAAAACATCGCCAGTTTCTCTCCTTCACGTGGCTTGACACACTGCTGTGTCTTGATGAAGTCGAAATCAAAATTTGATTTGAATTCAATAAATGCATTCAGTGCAAATCTTTCTTTGTTTGCAGATAATGCTAGATTATTCATTACTGTGATAAGCATTACGAAGTGTAATCACAACGATGTAACAAAGTTGGCGTGAAAAATACTAATAAAAAGCTTTACACATGACAACTATTGTTAGGTCTCATCCAAGTACACAAAAGCAGCGCAAATAATCATACGACTAAAACACAAAACTATATGTACTCTACAGAATTTCAAGCTTAATTATTCAAACAAACCGACACTACACAAACGGAACGAACTAAAACTCCTGCTTGGAACAAAATTTAAACAATTCAAACAGGACATGCAAAGAGCACAGCTCCGGAGGTCACGCCGTTGACGTGCAGACTCCGAGTTCTGACGGTGAAGATATAAAAGGTATAAAACTGGCAACAGAATCCAGCGCTCATGCAATAGAAATACCATTAGCTTGCAGCGGCGCGGGGTATATCCGCTGGATCTTCGGATACTGCTCGAAAAGATTCGACATCTTCCGACCCCTGGCTTCAGAAAGCGGATCTGCTAAATCCCCCTTCAAATTGAGCGATAAATCCGAAGTTGGCGTCACCGCCTTCGCTGTTGTACTTTCGATTGGACTTCTCGTCGCCGGCCGCTGTTTTATCTTCTGGGAGTTTCTGTTCTTTGAGTTCTTGTTCTTCTTCCTCTTCACTAAACCGACTGAGTACGTTGGGACTGGGGGGAGTTTTCCTCGATTGTTTTTCCTTGCAGTTAGGACCACAGCCGGTCTGGTGGCGTTGTTTTTGTTGCGCACTATGGGATTCCGAAATGTCGGCATGGGGTCGTTTTTGGCCGCGGGAGTGCTCGTCCCGTACAGCACTAATGACCAGTCCTGTAATGTGGCGCGACCTATGTTGTGGGAGACGGACATTGTGTGTGTGAATATTTGGGAATAAACACGAAAAAACATTGTTAAATACACGTGGTTTAACCATTCAAGTTTAGTTGACAAAACTCGCAGGAAACGGAAATGACCGAGTCTTATTTTGAAATTTCGAAAACAGACTTGAATACTTACATCGTCGAATTCAGCTCGAATTTCTCTTTTGTCATTTTATTAACAACTTTTATTTTTTACTTTCAGTATTCTATGAAAACACAGATTCAATGAGATTTTATTCAAAATACTGAGTTTTAATCATTTCTTTACTAATTTGTGTATCACTTGACGATCCGAATGGCCGAGTCGGCAGTGACCCTGCCTACGAAGCCAAGGGTCCCGGGTTCGAGTCCCGGTGGGGGCAAATATTTGTTTGATGAGAACGGATGTTTGAACCCTAGTCATGGTTGTCTATCTATCTAAGTATATTATTTATCTATATAAGTATGTGTATCGTTGTCTAGTACCCAAGATAAAGGGAATCCTAGTTTGGGGCTAGATCAATGTGTGTAAATAGTGTCCAAGGTATTATTAGTGTTTCCCAAGTTATTGTCCAGGAGTAAAACTGAACATCACTTCGCTCCCAAGCAAAAAAAACACAACTCACCCATATATTTCCCTCCGTTGTAGACTTCGAGTTGCCAGACTCCAAGGGGGGATTCCCCCCACATGTGAACCGACATGAAGGGCCAAGATATGAAACCGCTCCGGGAGGAGTCGTGTGCCCTGCGAAATGGAAAATTAGATGTTTGAACAAACATTGAAGTACCACCTTCAACTTCCGCAAAGCCATTGGAGAGTTAAATTGTAGACTGCGACTGTCTTCAGAGCTGGAAGTTCTAACTTCGTCCTGCATTAATTTACGAACAGATTTTACACGAAACAACAAATGCTTTATAAATATAACAAACACGTTTAGCCAGTTATTTAATATGCCATCTTGCGTGACAGGGGCTAGCTCATCGCCGCAGGTAATGGAGATGAATTAAATATAGTTTATTAAACTTTCCAAGCTAATTTTAAAACACTCTTTCGTCACTACGAGTAGGAGGTGAACACATGCTTATAATCCGCAAAAACTCTAAGGGTGAGGCCACACGATGCGGTGCGGCACCGCAAGACACGATGGCGAGATAGAGTGGGGCAGAAGGAGGGGGGAGTACGCCCATACAATGCGTATTGCGGACATTCTGCAGAGAATGGGTCTGTGCGTACCACAAGGGTACGTGCAGCGGCGGCGACGCCCGCGCTTGCTGGCGGTGCCTCACGCGCTTGCTGGCGGTGCCACACGCGCTTGCTGGCGGTGCCACACGCGCTTGCTGGCGGTGCCACACGCGCTTGCTGGCGGTGCCACACGCGCTTGCTGGCGGTGCCACACGCGCTTGCTGGCGGTGCCACACGCGCTTGCTGGCGGTGCCACACGCGCTTGCTGGCGGTGCCACACGCGCTTGCTGGCGGTGCCACACGCGCTTGCTGGCGGTGCCACACGCGCTTGCTGGCGGTGCCACACGCGCTTGCTGGCGGTGCCACACGCGCTTGCTGGCGGTGCCACACGCGCTTGCTGGCGGTGCCACACGCGCGCACTGACTTGCTGGGCAAGGCGCCGCTCACACGCGCACTCTCTACTCTAAATTTGATAGCGGACGAGATAGACCTGTTCTCCTGCGCCCTGCATGAGTTCACAAAGGTGGCACTTGCTATAATAAGTTATAAAATGTAAATTTGTAAGTTTTATAGTACTTAGGTAGTATTTAAACAGCGTTAATATGTATAGCTAAATGATTTTTGTGATATCAGGATACTATTGTATTAGGTTAAGCCTTTAAAGATAGTGTAGATTGAATATAAAATATAAATAAATAAATAAAAATAAAAAACCCGCATCGTGTGGCCCCACCCTCAGGGAGTAAAAGATGTTTGCGGTACAGTGCGGCGACGACGCAGCGGGGCGTGGGAGTGTTGTATGCTCCTCCTCCCCACGTGCGCCGGCGCACCGCATCGTGAGGCAAGATTAAATACAGCAATTCACATTAACTCTTTAAAGTGGAGCTGGGCCGGGCACGTAAGTCGTATGCGCCCAGACAGACGTATGGGGTTAATCTGGCTCAACACAGACCTTGCTGTTAATAATTTTGTAATTATTTATTCCTGCTTATTAATTATGATAATGACTAAATATTATATTTTGTATAAGTTAAGCATAAGCAATTTTTAAAAAGAGATCTAAAAATCAATCTGTGGGAGTTTCTGCGCCCTGCTTCTCCCACAGTGATCCAATGTAGAGAAGTGGCAAAAAATGACGATTGCTAAGTATATGTAAATATCTACAGTAATAAAGACATTTGGAATTTGGAATTTGGATGGACGAAAAACGCCACTGAATGGTGCCACAGGACGGATAGCAACGTACGGGCAGCCCTAAGCGGAGATGGCGGGACGACCTTGACGAGTTTCTGCCGGGGTGGCCGGAGATGGCACAGACCAGGGAACTTTGGACGAAAAAGGAGGCCTTTGCCCATCGGTGGAACATCTCAACGGCTAGATAATTAAACACATTTACTCTAGGAATCAAAAAAGTGTCATAAACATACAAAACGTCCAACAACATCGGTTTTTTTCCTGGGCCCTAATGCCGGATGACGCCGCTTTAATGACGTCTCGCTCGAATCCAA
This sequence comes from Argyresthia goedartella, assembly GCA_949825045.1. Lineage (NCBI taxonomy): Eukaryota > Metazoa > Arthropoda > Insecta > Lepidoptera > Argyresthiidae > Argyresthia > Argyresthia goedartella. The sequence goes on along the minus strand of OX463823.1, from coordinate 3,096,002 downwards.
GTGCACAGATATTGTTACAGGTCTCGCCAAGTTTCATTGTGTCCGAGTGCCGCGTGGAGGGGATAACCTGTCTTTATCGCAGTGAGAGAGATAGGTTACCCCTCCACGCCCTGTAAAGCCGCAGAGTTCGTCTATTCAATATTAAGCAAACCACTTCCCATATTTTACAACGGTGCTCAGGCGAAATTATTTCCGCTCCGACCTGATATTAAATCCCGTTTTATCTTGTGATCTGCTTTTAGAGCGCGGGTCAAGAATTCTAAGACTCTGCGAGCACCAATCGTCTGTAAAGTGGCCTTTCAGAGCAGGAGCTGCCTAATTTGGAGACCAGACAAAGACACCGGTCCGGGCAAAATTTAAAAAAGCTATTGTTTGGTCTTTACTCGGAAGTCATTTAAAATGTTATGGTATGAGAAAAAGCATCCGAGGCCTAGTGGTATTCGCACATCGGAAACGATTGGGTAGCAAGAGTTGGCGGAGACTGGTACTGGATGGGTGTCCGTTTCTATGTGGCATTTGTTTACGCTTTGCGTGTTGCCCGGCTACTAACTCTACTCGGTGGTAGTAGTCGTAAAGCTGGTCAGAGGAGAGGCCCTAATAGGGCAGCTTGAAAACATCTGATAGTTGGGTTGGCCACTAGTCCGACACCCATCCATCAAAACACACTGAGCCAGCGTGGTTGAGTATGGCTCTTACTCGTATCCGGGTAAAGCACTGTGCCCGTGAGATTGAGGTATAGCTCTGTCCCTTACTGACACATTTATTACATCACATCCGGTCTGTTTTCGCGCCAAACCGTCAATTGTTTGAACCCGCGATTTTTTACAATAGCTATTTATATTTATAGCATTTTTATATTTTTTGCGCGTGGTCTTTTCGATATGGTATACGTGAAAACGGAAGCATAAAAAAAAACATGTCTCCCATTAAATCGTGTTATCACCGAAGATGTAATTTTTCTGATAGATAAGTGAACATTAAAGTAAAATAATTTTTTTTCATGTTGCCCATTAAATCGTGTTATCACCGAATTTGCTTGTAGCCCGAATTTTCATGTATCTCACGAGTTTCGGACTGTTTACTTAAGTTGATATTTTGACCTCCAAATCAAATACACAAATTAAGTCCCTATCCCATTCATAAAATAAGTGCAAATCCATGCCGTTTAATTTTTGAATTATGTTCCGAGGAAAAAGTTCTGTCGTGTTTAGCGGAGCTGTGAACCTGGCAAACTTTTGCCAACAGTGCCTCGGGGAAATGTATAACACCTAATTTAATACGTACTGCATTCAGCTGCAGCAGCTTTCACAAAATGTTCTGATTTTCTGTCCCCGCAGCTTACAAGTTTATCTTGCAGCGCAAATGAAAATAAACGGCGCATTTTTTTCAGCCAACTCACAAGTTACGTAATACATAGTAACAGCTTATTTTGATCGGACTTTAAAAAAAGTGGTAAGTTCGTCAATTCGTGAGGATTTTTTTTTGTTTAATTTTTATTTTATTATTTTATTTATTCAGAAAACCAACAGCGTTACAGTTTAATTATCTTAATTAAATTACTTATTTACTACAGCCAATTATAGGTTTCCATAAATTAATTTTAATGTATGTTCTGTGATTACTCGAGCGAGATTACGGCTGGACCGATTTGGAAATTGTTGGATAGGCTACACTTTTCAATTGGTCCCATTGACATCAGCTCAGGATCTCATGACGTGATGGGAGATCGAGGGTATTCTACAAATATTACAGGCAAATCGATAGCGATGTTTGTATATACGTCTACGTCTACGTTTGTATATACGATAGTCTATTTTTGATCCCCCGTCACGGGTCTGCTGCTTTTCGGGCCAGTTTCAGATATTTGGCAACGAAATGCTGGAACAATCTGCCGCCACCAATCCGTGATCTAAAATCTATAGCTCATTTTAAAATTAGGTGTAAAAATATTTTTTTACAACACCAAAAAACAAATGTTTGACTCAGTCCCGATGAGCTCTCGCGGTACTCGTGTAGTTGGCAAAATAATGTCACCCTGTCATCGTCTTAAGTCGGATGACACTTTTATAATTTAGTTTATCGTATTTATGTACTTTATACTTACACAAAGCACACGATTGTTTTGTTTATTTATTAATTTATTTCTCTCTTTACATATTTACATATTATTTAATAAAGTAGGTTATTTAACGCCCACCCATATATGATTGCCACGCACGATATTAAGGTACCGACAGAATATCAGCGTTTCAGGACTTGCTGCAAGTCCTGCAACACATGCTGAGTCGGAACCAATTCGCTGTTGCGGTACACAGTGCATGGGGTATTTGGTAATTTTTGTATATTTTTTTCCGGCTACCATGATTATATAATTTAGTGTTTTTATTTTCTCTGTGTGGATACTTATAATGCTTATATGGCCTAAACTTGTGTGATGTGTATTGTTGCAGTAAATAAATTGATATTCTATTCTCTTCTATATTTTAGAGTAACTCGTGGAGCTGATTTTGAATACCACAGACTGTGATTATGTATGAGGTTAACATTACAGTTCTTCAGTTACAGTTCTTCAAAATTTTACAAATTTAGAGTTCATTTGTAAAATTTTGGTACGGTTCTTGCGTACATACATTATATGTTCAAAAATAAATTGACTAGCTACACTTAGGTTATCAATTTCTTTAAAAAGTTCTCTTGGCGTGTGCGTTTTAAATGATAAATTAGTCAATTAGCTCTTTTCAGTTATATAAAAAAGTTTGAATATCCGCTGCTTTCGACCAGAACAAGATACCATAGGACATGATACTAGGAAAGTATCTAAAATTTACTAGCCTAGCTGTAGCCACATCCGTGTTTTGTCTGATGTTCCTAACAGCGTTAGATACAGACGTAACCTACCAGATAATTTATATATGTGGGGTCCCCACTGCAATTTGCTATCAATGGTTACTCCAAGAAAATTCGTATCATTTAAAAATTCTAAGGTGTGTTGAACCTCAAACGTGAAATACTACAAATTTATCGGCATATGTACTTGTGTTACCTATAGACATCAACATTTGATATCAAATTTGTTTCATGAAATGATGCTAACCCTCATATCATACATTCGCTGAATATTCCTCGTATATTCGCTGTCTAGTAGAAACCAAGAAACGAAATATATTTCGCAATTTAGTAATACACAATTTTCTCTTATTACACACAATATCCATACTCATCCATTACTCTGCTTTACATACAAAGCGACGTCTCTCACTCTTACTACAGACCTAAATGAATAGGCATGTCCTCCTATTTTTCATTTTTTACTCGCGAAAACTCCATGAGATCTCGACGAGCCTACTCCATTTGATTAACTTACTCGTTGTATACAGAATGAAGTCAAAATAGCTATATAAAAAGGGGAATTAGAAATCAAGCAAATGAAAAACTAGTGACCAGCTAAATACTTTGCGAATACTCGCTCCAGAGTCTGGCGGAAAGTTAGTATTTTAGTCGCTGAAATATTATTTCGGTTAAATGTTTAAAAAATGTAGCCCATTAATGTCCCACCGAGGGGCACGGGCCTTTACATGGATACGAGTTAGGTTGAGCCATATTCCAACACGCTGGCTCAGTGCGGTTTGATGAAGGCGTATCGGGCTGGTGGCCGGCTGTCAGAAGTCATCAAGCTGCCCTATATGGGCATTTGACACAGCTGTACGACTACCACCACCGAGTAGCGATGGAAGCTGAGACCAACAGCTTGACAAGTCATTCGAAACACGGAAGCGCCCGAAACAAATGCCGCATAGAAATAGACACTATCACGTACCCGTCTCGGCCAGATGTTGCTAATCGCACGATCAAAGTCAAAGTCAAAGTTCTTTATTACTGTGGACATATACATATACTTAACAAAAGTCAGTTTTGGATCATGGAATCATTGGACCAATGTGGGAGAGGAAGGGCGTAAAAACTCCCTCAGATTGATTTTTAGATATCTTTTAAAAATTGCTAAATTATTAACAGCAAGGTCTGTGTTGAGCTTGATTAATCCCATACAGTCCCGTCATTTAAGTAATCTTGAACATTGTAATATCCCTTTTTCGACAAAGTCTCTTCAACATGTTTTTCAAACTGCTCAAATGGCGATTTCAAACTCTCCAGAGGTATCTTGTTGTAGTAGAGAATGCACTGACCCTTGAAAGAATTGCTAACCTTCGCGAGTCTAAACCGGGGCGCACATAGTCTGTGATTATTTCTTAGGTTAACATACATTACAGCTATCGCTAAGTTTGGAAAATGTTGTAAGCTTCTTACGTACATACATTATATTGGGTGCTTACCTATGAAATTGGCGAATTTTTCTTCCAGATTCAGGAGGTCATAATTCGAGTAATTCAATAGCTATTTCCAGTTATTTTTATTGTTTTAAAATTAATTTCAATATTTTACATCTACTTATTAAATTTTCTTTTAATTTTCAGTTTGATAACTAAAATGTTATCTTCAAAATCAGTGCCTCCTAAATGTCATCCATTTTCATGATAATATTCGTAATAATTTTTGGCTAGCTTTAGCTAAATGTTGTCTCATTCATACACACAAAGTCTATAAAATTAGGATCTGTCATTCCTAAAAAAATACAAAAATGTTTGTACTGAAAATTGAGTTAACATCAATTTCTCCATACAAAACGCCAATTTCATATGTAAGGACCTAATATTTCCGAAAATAAATTGAGCAGCTTTAAAAGCTCTCATAAGGAGTCTGTTCGTATTGCTCGAATTGAACTTTTCTGTAAAATAAAAATAATTTGAATATCTTATATGCTTTCCCCCACAACAATGGTTCCGATGTGCGTGTGTGACCGCTGCGCCACGGACGCTTCGGACAAAATACTAACTTTCAGATAAACCCTGGAGTGTGTTTTCGCAAAGTATTTGAGTTAAGTAAGTAACTAACTAACTAACCTAACCCAACACCTGGTTAGGTTATACATAATTTATTGTTTTGTTCGGTCGTTTATACACTAACCAAAGAGGTTTTAAAGAATCACCGCAATACCCAGAGTCGTTTAATGATTCATCCATCAATACCTTATTTATACACAACTAGACTCTAGTTGTATATTAATAAGGTATTGTAACTGCCCTGCCATGTTGCTCTAGTAACAGCAGGGCAGTTGTTGGTTATTGGTTGTATTCTTTCAAGGGTCAATGCATTCTCTACTACAACAAGATACCTCTGGAGACCTTGAAATTGGCATTTGAGCAATTTAAAAACCATGTTAAAGCGACTTTGTCGAAAAAGGGATATTACAATGTTCAAGATTACTTAAATGACGGGACTGTATGGGGTTAATCTGGGTCAACACAGACCTTGCTGTTAATAGTTTTGTAATTATTTATTCCTAGTTAATAATTATGATATAATGATATTATAAAATTTGTATTAATTAAGCACAAGCAATTTTTAAAAGAGATCTAAAAATCAATCTGTGGGAGTTTCTACGCCCTTCTTCTCCCATAATGGTCTAATGTAGAGAAATGGCAAAAATGACGATTGCTAAGTATATGTAAATATCTACAGTAATAAAGACATTTGGAATTGGAATTGAATTGAATTGTTGGGTAGCCGCTTTGTGTAGAAAAAATTGTCTTGTCTTGGTAGAAAAAAGACAATGGAATGTAGAGAAAACATGACGATTGCTAAGTATATGTAAATATCTACAGTAATAAAGACATTTGGAATTGGAATTGAATTGAATTGTTGGGTAGCCGCTTTGTGTAGAAAAAATTGTCTTGTCTTGGTAGAAAAAAGACAATGGAATGTAGAGAAAACATGACGATTGCTAAGTATATGTAAATATCTACAGAAATAAAGACATTTGATTATTTGATTGATTGGTGTAGCCACAGTTGACCAATTCATTCGTTCGAATAATACTTTTGAGGTATCTAACGGCTGAAACGTAAATTTCACTTCCGTCAATGTTTTTCTCTCTCTCTCTCTCTCTCAAAGTTTGGGATGTCGGTTTATGCCCTTTTGGGTACCCAATCCTTCAATCCCATTAGGTCAGATCAAACTCACGCATCACGTAGGTGGGCACGGTACCTAAGTTCATTCGGACATTTACGTAACATCCTGTAAAAAACTGATAGAATGCTGTATATTCAACAACATTAACATTAGCTTTCTACCGCCCTTATTCACATGAGCCGTAAGGCCAAAATTCAAGAAGACTTCATAATATGATGTTGTCTGGCAAACGGGGTGTGGCTGTGAGGCCAAATTGAATTACATTTTCAGATGAAAGTATCAAGATTGGTTAGATTGTAGCTGTCTGGACCTCAGACCATCAGACCTCATACATAGAGAATTTCGTCTTATGAATGAGGTAACGTATGACATAATTTGCTGCAAAAGAAAAGACAAAAATGATTTCTGTAGCGTAGCGGTTATGGGTCTACATTACAAGCGAGGACCCGGGTTCAAATCACGGCCAGGAGGAACGATGAAATTCCCGGGTCTTTGGATATTTTTGTGATCGCGAAGTCATGGTTTCTTCTTTCATCTAACACATTGTAAGGCCAGAGCCAATGTATGTGCCTATATAAAAAAGTTTGTGATTTATTTGCAGGCACAGCGCATGACTGAGTAGGTGACCTCTTTGGCTCTTGCTACAATGCGAGAGGTCCCGGGTTCGATCTCCGACGGGGATAAAAAAATAATAATCAGGTCTTGGATGTTTATATGAGTGTGACGTCGATGTTTCTGGTTCCCACGACACAGGGTATCCTAGTGTGGGGCCAGAAGCAATGTTCCTTTCGGTTCGTTTCAGTTCGGGACGGGTGTTGGCCAGACGACGTTTCTGGAAGAGCGTTCAAATAACAAGAATGTTTATCTCAAATAAAACTCATTTCAGCCAATGACGTGCCGTTATTTTGATTTAATCGCCTGTTAGATTTGACCGCTCTTTCAGAAACTGCGGGTAGGTTAGTAGGCAGTCGGAATAGTGAGATTCCTGTATAAACAATACACATTTATTGACTTACCTAGGTGCCAACAGCGTGACTTTAGTTCCGGCCGGCGAAGTCAGCGTAATCCGCAGATCGCCCCGCCTGGTTGCTGAGAGCGACACGCGAGCTTGGATGTGCTCGATGTAGTTCACCCCTGGACACGCGCTCACGTACAGCTGGTGGGAAAGTTCAGGGTTCAGGGTTCAGAGGTAGCCAGCAGTTCAATGTTCAAAATTCAGCGCCACGGTCCTCCAAGAGCGCGCGGATCATTCCTGCCGCACATATTTGCAGATTACGCCAGTACATACGCAAATCGAAGCTCACAATTACTAGCCAACCACGCCATAGGGGAAAAGCACACCCTCACATACTTCATTTGAAACCTAACTTCAAAGCAGCAAATCACCCCAATTTTGTGAGTTTCGCACTTCTTTTGGTACATACATCATCATCATCTCGTCCGGTCAACCCTCAGCAAGGGTATGGAGCCCTGAGTACAGATTTCCATTTATTCCAATCTTGGGCCTTCTGCTCTAACTCCGCCCAACCTGAGCTGACAATGCGGGAATGTCGCCAGCTAGATACGGACTTGGCGTAAAAAGTTCCGCTAAACCCACAAAAGGAAATATAGCATTCCCGATTCCACCCACACATGGCACAGAGCAAAGGGAGCAGTCTCAGAACTATTAACACTGGAGCTGCCCATCCAGGTTTAGCCGCGAACTGACTGAGCGAGCAAATGATTATCGGTATCGCAATGCTGCTCGCTCAGTCATTACCTTCTCCTTCTATCAGTGCCTTTCCACTACCGGAGGTTAGCAGTCAGCTCTGAATATCCCTCTCTGTCTTTCGTTAGGAGGGACAGGTCTTCGACACCAGCAATACTGGTCCATTTACATATATTCGAGAGCCATGATGTCCATCTTCTTCCGACGCTCCGGTTCCCTTCAACCTTACCCAACATTCCAACTTGGAGAAGTTGATAAAAATCGTGAAGGAGAAGTTGTCCCAGTTATGCAACTTTTATTTTCTTGATGGTTGCCAGCTCGTCTCAGAACTTCGTCATTCGTGACCATGGATCCAGCTAATCTTCATCATCCTGCGTTAACTCCACATCTCGAAGGCCTCTAGTCTTTTGCGCGTATTCTCCAAAATGGTCCACGGGGCGGGCTAACGTTTGGAAAATCAGTCACCCTCACCTCATTGAACACAGAAGACCGCGCCGGCACCATCTTCTGACTGATCGGCGCGGCCAGCTCGCATTTCCTTTGCGGCGGCACGGTCCTCCACGCCCGCGCCAATCGGACCATCCCCGCCGCGTCCAGCAGTCCGTAGCCGAAGGAGTGGGACACGTTCCGGCCGACGCCATTGACTTGCCACTCACCGCCGCTGCTGAGGCGCTCAGGACGTGCAGTTCGGACCACTGGGGAAACGGAGAAGTAATAAGGATAGGCTGCTTGTAGCTGCGGCTCTGGGCTAGCAGAAACTAACACAAAGACGTACTTGTATGGACATTGAGTCATTTTATAAAATAAAAAAACCGCCAAGTGCGAGTTGAACTCGCGCTCCGAGGGATCCTCGCGTTTTTTTGTGAAAGTACCACACATTTACGGTTTTCACTTTTTGCCTTTGGTTGTGCTGACTAACTTCGTTTTTTGACTGAAATTTGATATTTCAGTAATGGCTAAATCCCGAGGGACTAGTATCCGCTATCCTTCGAGTCATGAAGAGAGGGGAGCGCTGAGTTGGCGCGGGACCACGACTTGTTACAGCCGTGCAAATAAAAAAAAAACTTGATAAAACTGTTTGACCGCGGCCTCCCAGGCGATGATTAGTATCCCAGGGGTTAATGTGATACGAAAATATATATAAAGAGAATACTAATTTTAACTAAAGTGACGGCGTTAATTACTTCCACATAAGAAATAAAAGAGAGCGCAAACAATACGCTCGACTCAAACTAAAATAACGTTGCGCCAAACCACTTTTTTTTTTTAAAGATAAACTACGCTTTTTTGTCAAAAAGATTTTCAAGGAGAGGTTTACGAATACATAATAAAGTCCACATTTTGAATGCAATTTCGCAATTAAATTTGTTAGAATTTCAGAATTACAGGAAAAAATATAACAACTTAGAGGTATACTTTTTCAATGTTCAGACTCACAAAAGTTAGTAGTTCTTTTATGGGACACTGTATACGCTTCTACAATAAAATTCCGAAAGAAATACAAAACTTAACTGTAGCTCGATTCAAAAAATGTATAAAGCACACTTACTGCACAAAGGCCTACTACAAAATTAATAACTTTTTACAAGAGACCGACATCTGGCATTAAACCAGTAAATTGCACCCTATATATTATGTACTAATTAGGGACCCACTTATTGTTGTATTATGCTTGCTGGATTATGTTATGACCTTCATTAAGTCTCATTTTTTGTGCTATTATGAATAAAAACTTGTACTTGAACTAATTCTCGTAATAAAATTATATCGAAAAAATTTCATCAAATCGCGTTTTCCTTCGGATATAATCTTAATCAAATACTCAAAAACGTTAACCCAAAAATCAAATCCCATTTATTTCATATCACTTTAAAAAATTAATTATTCCCAATGTTTTCTGAATTTGTCTAGAAATTTATCCTCATCAGCAACACAGCCGAATTATGCACATAATAGTGACAGTTTACTTCGGAAACTGCTGATGCAATTTCAGGAAAGAGGTTTGTTAAATCAAATTATGCAGTTTTTGTTTCATCAAAATCGATGTCATGTTTCCATGCTTACAGCAAAATCTTACTTAGTTTCTGACTTTGCCATACCGACCCTTTCAAATAGCCCACCCTTTGTTTGCACCTATAGATCAACCCTAAACTTCGTAGATTTAACATCAACTATATCATGAAAGTATCATTATCATTAACCTACTTTGAAATTTTCTCGTCTACAGAAGTTTCTCTAAACGCGGGCTCGTTTTGATTCATGTATTCATAAAGTTCCCTAATTGCGAATACATGTTCGCTTGACAAATATGTTTATTCAGCGATCATGCTGCTCGTATTCCCATCTCTTTCTCACGCCAGTAACTGGCATATGTGAGTGAGGTAGAGAATATTTTTGGGACACACCTTCGTATGCCGACAAGGGTGAAGCAAAGAAGCCAGCTTATTTAGTGCATATTCAAAACGCAAATGTGTCAGATTTCCCGTATAAAAAACATTCATTAACAAAACATTTATAAAAAGGTACAAGCACATACTAGGGTATTTTGGGTATATATAGCTTCTGGCCCCATACGTACGTTGGTTGGTGGCACTGGTCCAGTCTGGTTTCTCATAAGTTATATTCATTACAGCTTTTGTTTGTTCGTATTTATTTCTTTTCTATTTTATTTTTATTTTGAGACATCATATTAGCACTTAAAGACACAATTGTACATTGTGGAATAAAACAATGTGGAAAAAAAATACATCGTAGAGTTTCTTGGTGCTATTTTCTCTGACGGGCGTATTTACGAAGCACCGGTAGAGTTCATGGAGTTTCCTTTTCCTAGGCGAGATACAGCAATGAATCACCACTTGAAAGGGATATTTCCTTTTAGAAACTCAAACCATAATCAGTTTATTCATTAGTTTTGTTCATCATATTTGATTTATACTTCTCCATTGACTTATAAAAATTAATTATTTTTGACTACTGCAATAAATGTTTTGAGTTTTGGGAACCGGAAATAGCTACGTCACACACATGAACATCCACGACCTGGGGTATTTTCTCTTGCTCTCCAGTCGGGATTCGAACCCCGGACCTCTCGCTTAGGAGTCAGAGCCAACTGCATCGATTTGGCTCTGCTTTAAAGTTACTGAAAAGGTGGTTTTTAATGTGACTGAAATCATTTCAAGTGGTGTGGAGTTCTCCAGACCTTGTGTGCGCGAGTAATGACATGCAAAGAATCGTTATTTTATTTCTGCAATTACGTTGAGATGAAACTATTCTCAGTTTCAAGTCCTGTTAACTCAAAAATTGAACAGCCCCAGCAAAGCAATTTCCTTATCGGTAATTTCGCTATTCCCTACAACACAGTTGAGACAACAATGAGTACTATATAATTCTGGGTTGCCTTATCGCCAATGGAACGCTCCATAATAAGGTCGATAATTCTTAATTAATAGCGTTTTAAAAGAAATACTTATAACAAATAATACATTTAATACATAAATTTATCCCTTAATGCATTGCGCGCGATTTTCAACCTTATTGCTTGGTGATAAAGTTCAAACCTATGAAACCATATATGGGTAAGCATGCATTAAAGGGTTAAATAAAAAATTATATATGTCAAAACTTAAAATTAACCGAATAAACAGCCCCGGGACATTACCGCGCCAAAGGTTTCTATAACGCTGGCAGCATTACCACGCTGCACAGTTTATAAATAAGTTTTAATAATAATAATTAATAATAAATATTACAGGACAATTTTACACAAATCGAACTAGGCCCAGAGTAAGCTCAAAATAAGGCTTGTTTTATAGGTACTAGACGACGATATATTTAATAGAGATAAATACTTATGTAAATACATAGAAAACATCCAAGACTGAGAAACAAATATATATATATGCTCATCACACAAATATTTGCCCTTACCGGGATTTGAACCCAGGACCGTCAGCTTCCTGGGCAGGGTCACCACCCGCTAGGCTAAACCCGCTAGGCTAGGTTTAAATCGGCAATATCGAGTAATGTCTACTATATGCACTATATTTGGATTGTTATCTTTCGAGATCCTGGGGGGTTAATTTGATGCTCGTTAGCATTACCCGAGTGACGCATTTAATGTAGGTATTTGCACAACAAGAGAGCAAAGTTGATTATTGAGAATGATTCTATATTTGAGTGACGAGCGTGGCGAGAGCGAGACTTTTGAGTGAGCGTGGGACTGATGCAAATAACTTTGGTCTCGTGTTACACATACAAGAATGATAAAGAGAATGATAAAATACAACATTAAAAAAAGTAACATTTATTGTAATTCTTCATGATAAATTTCGACTAATTTACACTATGGAATGTTTCTCTAATTGTATTATTTAACAATTAGAATGGCTAGGAAATTGAATAAAATATGCTCGATTATTTGGAATTTATAACTTTAACCGTTGCTAAGCACAGTTCTTACTTTCAAGCAGTCAAGTTTTTTAACAAGTTGCCAATCGACTTAAAAATTGCGACTAATATACATATTTTTAAGAGAAAATTAAATGCGCTTCTTCTTAAAAAGTGTCTGTACGAATTTAATTAATTTTAGATTAATTTAATTTTAAGTTGTTTTTACTGTATCAGATTTTATTTTAGTTTATTCTCCTTTAATTAGGTACCAACTATAATTTCAAACACAATAATTGTATTGTTTATTAATAAATAAATGAAATGAAACGAAATAATATTGGCGAAATCGCAAACAGCCAAAGAACATTGAATTATAACTCGATGACCGTAGGCTGTTTGCGATTTCGCCTATGACCGCGGCATTCAAAATTAAAAAGCTACTTTGTCTCACTCAGTAAACAAAATGGCACTTTGCACACTGTTCACTCGCAGAAAAGCCTCTTGTTCGAGCTGCTAAGGTGAAAGAGTATTTTGTCTGGCTGAGCATCAGCATTCAATAAGCCGAATGGAAAAAAAAATATTGTATTCTAATATTTAAAAGAAAACTATCATTATTGATATGAGCGAACGTCAAAAATTAAGCATTTCCTTCCAATTGATACTGTTCTTTATTTATTGGACCCTAATATTAGTCATTATTTTTATCTTTATCGTTGTAACCGTCGCCATCATATGAGCGACAAGGTCAAAGCTAGTTTGATAATTATGTCTAAGTACATTGCAAATCTAATTTCTTCCACCCTCCCCGGTCGCTCGAAGAGTCAAACATTTGTGCCATCATCCCCGGTAGATGCCGGCCTTGGTGGGGCGGGTTCTCTATCTTGTACCCTCTGACCCGGTGAACGTCCAGTGGGAGGTTTAAACAGATTTACCCCCAGTTTCCAAAAGAGTGGTCAAGTGTAACAAGCGGTTAATCGTACATTTATTAAAAATAGCGGCATGTGATTGGCTGAAATGCGTTTAACAAGTTGTCACAGCCAATTTTCCTTTCAGAAACCGGGCGTAATTTTCCACAATTTTATGGCTCTTCCCCGCTACCGGCGAGTATGCGCCGGGGAGAATGAGACCTATTCGCAGTGCCATATCGATCTCAATATGAGGTACGACGGCAAAGTTATAATTCAGGAATTCTCAATTTACTGCCTTTATGACAGTTAGAACCTAATAAGCTTAGTTCAGCACAACCGAAATAACTTCAAAATTGAGTAGGCTAGTCTGGGATCTGAATATTCGCATTCCATTTAGCTATGAAGTGAGATACACCCACTCGTAGTTTATATGTAAACACTCTGCTAGTTTCTGCCAGTTTAGATTAGTTCTGTGAAACTGTGCGTAGTTTCATTTGACGTGTATGTAGTGTGTGTGTGCTTCAAACTTAATAAAATATGCAGCCTTTTAGTCCACAGTACACTAATTACTTCTTAAATAAATTTGTGATTGTTCTAACGACTTACACATTCTAAATAACCAGTTACACTAACGAGGATCAGTTTGTATTTACAGCATGTACATGTTGTACGTGTATGTATCTGTATACATACAGGTACATACAATACTTCGGGCCCCACACTAAGATACTCTGTGTGGGAACCAGAAACAGCATCAGCATATTGAATTTGAATGTTGATTATACATTGAATTGACAGTTTTGTTGCCAGAATATCCGCCGCGGAGAGCTGAGGCTTCGAATTAGTATTCGAAGTCTTTAATCAGGGCCCTAGTCTCTTATGGAACACGAATGGCAATAGTGTATCGATTACTCTGAAGGGTGCAAAATGGCGTATTTGGCTTGTCGGCGACGCCTATTTTGTTTGGAGACTGACTGCCAAATACTGTAATTTGGGCCCGTGGAAGCAATCGAAAAACTATTGCTATTCCTGTTTCATAAAAGACTCAGGCTCCAGGTTGCATACTAGCTATAATTATGTGGGCCCAGTCTATACCATTTCTAGCTGTACACTTCTTTTATTAGTGCACCAACGTCTGTAATCTTCCGTCTGCCTTACGTTGAGAACATCTGACCAGCAGACGACACTAACAGACCACCACGGTTTCCACAGGAGTAGAATCCAGCCAAGCGTCCAAAGTCCCGAAAGTGCCAAAATGGCCGCCGCTGAAAATGTTTGGGGAGGTTTTCGATTGTAATCAATGAAAAGGGGCGAAATTTACATGACGTAGCATACTCATTATCTCTGTCAATAATAGTATGGCACTCAAAAAGTACCTTTTTCCGTCCATAAGGCAACACTATTTAAAAATGCGGATGTCAAAGTTAGTGATTTCTTATTAGGGGATTTCGTGAGCGAGAATTCGCGAATGAAGTTGAGTTTGAAGTTAGTTTCACTACTTAATTTTAGAATAGTTGCATATCCAACTGATTCTAACTTATATTTCCTACAAGAAACAAGTAAATATTTTCTCATTTTTCAAACTAATATCCTTAGGAAAAGGTCAGTAAAAAGATCGAGGAAAATTCAGGAATCGCCAACTTTCAATCCTTTTTGGCGCTTTGTTCATCAAACAGCTAAATAACTATTTACAATACAAATTCTGTATTTCTTCAGCTTTCTTAAGACGCACTACATTTAATACTATCATTAGTACTTGGCCAGCGATAAACTTTTATGTCGAGTAGGCCGCTGCGAAGTTGGCATAAAATCCTGGACGGCTGACTGGAAAACTTACCAATATGCTGCATGTCCCTCCAAGTAAGTTCCCTGTTGGCCTGCAAAGCCAGTGCGCATATCCCGGCCGCTAGGGGCGCTGACGCGGAAGTACCGGTGTGGCCTGTTGTGCAGGAGTGGTGGAGGTCGGTTGTCACCACCTTTGGAGAGAAAAGTGTTGGTTAGTTCGCTTTACGTTGAGAGTTTCTCTTAGCCCTGCTTCTCCCGCAGTAGTTTAACGTAGAAAAGCGGCTTTCAAAGTTTGAATCGCATTTTGTAACTACGCATATACACTGACGAGCAATGAAAAAATTCCAGTGACATAGCACCAAATTACTCCTAAACGGGAAAGGTAAGCTTAATGACGCCGTCTGCAATATTGAAGTACATTTAACAGCGCATCAGAATATTACCAAGTAAAAACGTCAATATTGTGTTCAAATTTTAAATTAAATGTTTTAAAAAATTGGATGGGTGTTTGTCGCCATTTTGTGGGTGGAACTTTTTCATTGCTCGTCAGTATGTATGTATATATATATATATATATATATATATATATATATATATATATATATATATATATATATATATATGCAATATATATACATATATATAAATATATATGCAATAGACAACTTTTGCATTTTGAAATCGGTTATATGATTGGGCTGGTTGTTTTGAATTTCTGGCTAAACCTGGTCGCTATCACAAATCTACCGAGTATTGTGGTGCGAGAATAGTCTACGTCTAATTAATATCAAGCCATCTTTTCACCATGAGATATAATGTAATATAAATTATAATCTCAAGATAAATATCGCTTTACATTCTTTGTTTATGAGCCCGTTTGCACTGTGCTATACTATATATTACATCGCAGTATATATATAGCGTTTACACAATGTAAACGGGTTCATAGTGCATTTATAGAGCTACCTCAGAGTTTCTTGTGCGTTCTTCTCTTAGAAGTATCTGCTGTTGGAACGTACACCGACTATTGAATGACGTGCTCTAAGAGATATGTAATTATCTAACAGAATAAAGAATATTTTAAGTGCCTGTAAGGTATAAATTGTTTTTTTTTTGTTAAAGTTGACACGAGAAGTATCAACTGCTAACTCGCTTTTGTACCTTTCAGCTCTATGATGATGAGGTGCGACGCCCGCTGAACCCCAGGCGGGTGATCGGTCCTCTATCGTGACTATTTCACCCAATTCCCAGTGTTTGGGCACTGGTTACTGTTGGATCAACAGATGTCCCTCCCCAAATCTTCTTGTTCGTTTAATGAATTCTAGGATGTCGCTCAAATTTAAGTTTGACAAGCCATCTGCTTTAATCTTATCCATCCCTTGTGTTCGCCATCTTATGTTTTAATACATAACGCATCCCAAGAAGTTCTGGCTACTTTCCTCCAAGCCACAGTGATGGCATTGATGGGTCTTGTATGAGGTTTAGTTATGATAGGTGTCTATTCAGCCTATATTTATTTCAACCCTAAGGTCGCAGGTGAAATACAACAGGTCCGGTCAACTCTTGCTAGTATTACCTGAGAATATTACTAAGGAAATATGCAGATCAAGATTTCCAGTACTTCGAGTATTGTTATTTGAAGACATTTATTGTGGATCGTTAGTGTACTGAATATATTTTGCTATTCGAACAGAATATTGTAGTCGGGGAGGCCAAGAAGGGATTTAATGTTTCGAAAGTTTGTTACCCACACTCCCTCACGTTACGCACAAATCGTCAGATATATTAAAATGTACATTTATCAGGATGAGATTAACTCACCATAATGATCTTAGTATGACGTGCACGAGTAACTCCCACTAGTATGGACTACTAGTACTAATGTGGACATATTGTTGTTGCCCTAACCGCGCGACTGTATATGGAAAGCTTTGATTAGATATGTTGGAGTTACAAAATAGGGTGTAAGGTATTCCCTCATCTAAGTTTGACGCGTTTGAACCGTAAAATGGCAGGGATGGTGTGAAATGAATAGATTGGATTTAACATAGCAAAAACAAGCGGCTACTTTCACACTCCATGTACGTAACCAGGTGCATTCATAAGTTTGTATGTGGTTTACAGATAATTAAATTATCGTATTCTAGATTTTTAGTATTTATTGTTATAGAGGCATCAGGAATACATCATCTGTGAAAATTTCAACTATCTAACTATCACGGTTCATTAAACACAGCCTGGTGACAGACGGACAGACGGACAGCGGAGTCTTAGTAATAGGGTCCCGTTTTACCCTTAGGGTACGGAACCCCAAAAAAGCCTCGTCGTCTCCCCCACCATTGTGTTGGCATACAGAACACATATTGCCAATTCAAGACGATGCAATCCTCAAAGCAAAATACACATAGCAGAGCAGCTGTAATCCTCTGTTTGTTGAATATAAGCAGAGGGTAAGATATTTGGCTGGCGCTGGACTAAAATGTGGCTTGGCCGGTAGCCCAGTTTACACCAATAAGACCCGACGTCCAGAATAATCGTATCTGGGTTATGACCAACAGAATATACAGCGAATTTCCGGGGAGAAGAGCAATTTGGAAACTGAGTTCACAGCAAAGGACAATACGAGATGACAAGACTTAATTAAATAATAGGAATAGCTGATGAAATATGGGTAGTTACACAAATATCTAGGCGGTAAAGTTTGTTCAACGTATTACCTGTGTGTATGCTAACGTATGAAATCAGCGTTATGTACGGAGGAATTGAAGAAAACTCAATTTTCAGTACCAACAAATCTCCATTTTTTTAGGAATGACAAATCCTATTTTTATTAAAAATTGTGTGTAAGAATGAGACAACTTTTAGCTAACAGTTTTGAAAAGTGTCAGCTGTAAAAAACCGGTCAAGTTCGAGTAGGACGTCGGACCCACACACGAAGGGTTCTCTACCATTGTGTACGTGAAAACGTAAAACGACAGTCTTTTGTACGAGTATACCTTTATAACTTTTAATAATAAAATATTAAATATTAGGTAGGGCAACATTCAAGGCCGTATATCGAAACATGGAAAAAAGAGTTATATGTATGTAGTTTGTAAGTATTGAACTATGTATTCAGGTTAACGAAACTTCTTTTAATTATTAAAAACCGGTAAGTTTCATTATTTGTTGTTACAGCGGTAATAAAAATACACCATCTGTGAAAATTTCAGATCTCTACTTTAAGTAATAATGTAATTTATACATTATTACTCAAAGGTTCTCTACCTATTTCGGTTGATCCGGTAGAGCCCGGTGACAGACGGACAGACGGACGGACAGCGGAGGCTTAGTAATAGGGTTCCGTTCGGCACCCTTCGGGTACGGACCCTAAAAAGTACCAATCTTATGAAAATGGATGACATTTAAGATAAACTTTCAAAGATTTTGAAGATTAAATGTTAGTTATCGAACTGAAAATTCAAATATAATGTAATTTGTGGTTGTAAAACATTAAAATTATCTTTAATAGTTGTTTATCTGTCTGCTGCATAATGCCTAATTATGTACAATACACTAGTTTATCTACACACATATCATAAGCTCTCTTTGATATGTTCAGGATTTCGTCAAATCTATAGGTAATCACCCAATATTATGCAATAAGAAGGAAGATCCACTGTAATAGGTTACTAGAATATCGTCTATCTATATCAAACAACAAATTATCATCATCATAATCATCAAGCCAGCCCTAATAGACCCACTGCGGGGCACAGGCCTCTACTCTACAGCAATCCTCACGGTACTGTGCCAGCTACATCCAACGAGATCCCAGTGAGATCCCGTCGACTTGATGGCATCGTCAGACCATCAAATGATCAAAAGCAAATATTCCTGTGAAATAATGTATGAGCTAGACTGAAGCAGATTGCGTGAGTTCCTCACTTGCCAAAGTTACACCGACCACATTATTCAACGAGCTTATCCTCTAAACTTCCCGGCGATATAAAAAACGGTTGCTTGTAAGAACTTCTAGCAAGTTCACTGCATCACTTAAGGCAGTGTCTGCTCCGAGAAATTCACAAAATCTATCTATAATTCTATACATACAACAATTTAACGCTAAATGTGTTGATAAGCGCAAAACTCGCAAATAGCTGGACCAATTAGTTTGTTTTATGAAACTGTTCGTTGAAGTCTTATGAAGGTTCTAACGGAGAGAACTATTGAAAACAATAACGGTATCCGCTGAAATTATGTTGGTTCATGCTCCTGTCAAAAGATGGCGTTGGTAGCGGACTGCCGTTTTCAATATCTGTCGGTCCAGATAGAGTGAGATAAAATTATACTTATATACATAAGCACATTATGCTGACGTTCGGTGATAGTAAACCTCATGGGGAATCCTTCACAGCTCCATAGGGACAGTCTAGCCACTGTCACGCAAAATAGAGTATTCATTATCTATCAAAACTGTCTCTCTGTCGCCTCGTATGAGAAAAGGCGTGACGCTATTATTAACAAGTACTTTGCTTTTGGCCCCACACTAGGATACCTTGTGTCGTGGGAACCATAAAAAGCGACGTCACACACATATGAACATCAAGATAACATAACATCATAACATTATAAATGTGTGTTCCCAAAAAATACTTCGCCTTAACCTTCGTGGGACGTGATGCAGAGGATATTCTTGTCGAGAAATTATCGCCAAAGTGAGAACGACGAGAAATACGAGGGCGAGAGAGAAGTAGGAAATTATAAGACGGAGCTGCAGACATGAATGAATATTAATGAGAAGGTTGTACTGTCGTATATCATGACTAACGTAAACTAAAAAACAGTGAATGTACCCAACTGTTGTCCCCAGCGGGGAAAATGGCTCATAAACCAAACAAAGCCACTAACTTATCATTAACTCTATTAAATTGAGTAACTAGGTATTTGTTTGCTATCGTTATATTATTTCGCGTATTGAATTCTATGGGTTATCTGTAAGTCAACTGATGATAACGACCTGAATTAAGAGTGAATATTGTTTTCAATCTCTTTTCAAACTCGAATAGACAGACAGCTGGATAGACGGATAGACAGCTGGATAGGCAGATAGACACGATAGCCGGATCGACGGATTGCCAAATAGACGGATAGACGGATATACCAATAGACTCGATAGCCGATATAAGAATATACACGATAACCGGATAGACAGATAGCCAGTTAGACGGATAGACAAATAGCCGGAGAGGTGTATTGGCGGATAGACAGACAGATAAATAGACGGATAAACGGATATAAGAACCGACGGATAGACGGACAGACGGATTAATGGTAAGGCGGGATACACGGATAGCCGGGTAGACGGATAGACGGTTAGAGGGACAAACGGATAGATTAGTAGATGCGTTAAATGGATAGACAAAAAGACTAACCTGTTTCTCATTGATCGCGCCGCTGCTATAAGTAGCCGCCAGCGTGGAACTGCACATCTCGGAGTACCACGGCACCTCCCCTCGCTCGGTCGCCGAGGATATCGACAGCGTCCAGATGGAGTTGGTGTAGCCGTCGCAGTTGCAGTTGTCGAACTCCCGGCCGCCATTGCCGGAAGCCCAGACGAAGATTGAGCCTTTGCCGTTTCGGCCCTGTGGGTTAAAAGCGCATGTTATTTAGGCTCTGGAGCAGCCTGTACGTCGACCCTCAAGTACCAGACCAGGAGGTAATGCTACTATTTGACAAGTCTCGCACACCGCAGGTTTCAGTAGTATCAGTATAATATTGGGCAGTCTAGGAGACTTTTCTCAAGTGTGACAGAATTTCCCCAGATTGTGTTGGGCAAGCTAGGACACTTTTTCGGTGTGAGAGGCTCGCTGGAATTTCCTTCAACCATATTAGACAAGCTAGGATACTTTGGAGGAGGAGGGCGAACGCAGTGAGCTTTAGTAAGATTTAGGGAATTCTCTCACACCTGAATGTGCTGGACTTCCCAAACTACTGAAGCCTGCGATATGCTTGTGAGAGGCTTTTAAATTAGTAGTATACGCGCCCAGGGCTGCCATTTGCATGATTAACCTCGGGTTTTAGATTGAGAATTTCACTAATCAAATACTCAAGTATATTTCTGTCTCTGCAGACGTCACAATAAAGAACGTGACAGAACGATACTTAAGTATAAACTTAGTGAATGTCTCAATTCAGATACTAGCGCATAACCTACTGAATCTAATGAGACAAAATAGTCCTAGTTCACAGACGTCGCCAAGATGTTACTGAAGATGCTGTCGTGGGGGTACTAAAATAATTTTGGTGCCAATTCTTCAGAACAATCTAGGTCTTTCAATTAGGACCGTTATTTCCTCACGAATAGGTTAAAGAATAAGATTTTTGAGAGCGTTACTAGTGCACTACTATCTTCTTATGCATAATAAGACATTGATAGCAATCTTCAATGGAAAACACAAATTGAAACCACATGTAAAAAGCTACATAAATTTTCATATGCTTTGTACAAACTTTCGAAAACGGTCGCTAAGGATGCAATATTATTAGCTTACAATGGATACGTAGACTCCATTCTGCGATTTGGAATAATGTTCTGGGGTAACGGGGTAGGAAAAGAAAAAGTCCTCGTAGCTCAAAAAAGGTGTGTAAGGTCTATATGTGGCTTACGTCGCAGAGATAGTTGTAAGCCTCATTTTAAGAGGCTAAATATTTTGACGTTTCCATCATTATATATTTACGAGGTAGCTAGTTTTGTCAAAACAAATTCTAATCTATTTGATAATTATTTAAGTAAACGTCATAAATCTAAAATTCATATGCCACAACATAATACTGCTTTATTTAAAAATAATATCTATGGCATGGCACCTATTGTTTATAACAAGCTACCAGATACTGTGCGCAATATAGAACATGTAATACTATTTAGGAAGGAATTGAGAAAATTACTTATCAATAAGACATATTATACAATAAATGAATACATAAATGATCCAACAATATAATAATGATAATAAATATACATGTAATTATAGGTAGGTACTGACTTATACTTAATTCAAAATACAGGGATGATTTGTCATAGAAAATGATTTAATGATGTTGCATGCACTTTATTCTTACTATAAAATATTTGTATGCCTTACGGCGAAACATAGCGATCTTCACCGACTGTAACAACCTATACCTATGTTTGACAAATAAAATATTTGATTTGATTTGATTTGAATAAAGTGGACAATCCTCCAGCCCTGCCAGGCTGTACTACAGCAGCTCCCAGCCGGAGCCGCTACACAAGGTGGCGCTCCCGGCCGCTGTTCGCGACGGGTGTCGCCCGCACAGAGCACGCTCGGCACGCGTCCGCCGCACAAGCACTGACATTCATGAATGCGTGTATCACTCCTCAGTACCCTGACACTGACAGTTTTGAAATGTGCCTTTGGCGTTTTGTACAAATAGTCAGAAAGTAATTAGAACTAATTTTGAATCAATGGATTATAATCTGACGATAATCAACGATAATGATTTATTTGTTATTAAATAATATGTCATTATAATTCTAATGAAAATTCTTATCAATTATATTTCTGATGTATTCTTTAATGAACTTAATTTATTTTATTCTCAATAGCCTTGAATTATTATTGTACTACTATTCATATGTGTTGGTGATACTGTTAGTGTGATATGGTTTAATAAACAAATATAAATGAAAATCTAAAAAGATAGCCAGATTATAAAATTTCATAATCTGCCCGACAATTCGATAAATTTTCAAAAAAACATTGATTTTTATAAAAACATGTCTTTCTGAAAGCATGTTTACCTAGTCCTACGTGGTGTTCTTTGTGATGTACATGTCAAACTAACACGGATACTATTCGGACGTTCTAATACGTTTTGAGAAAACCTTCATATTTCAATGGATGCGGCAATAGGCTAACCCCGCGGGCGCAACATGCCTGCCATTCTGTATGAAAACATTGACACTTTACATGAACACAAACCGTGTAACTAAAAAAAATGTTACACATAGTTTAACCTCAAATCAAACGTCAAATCCTATACATTTTTGTTTTTGAGGTACGTTTGTATATTTATTGGACTACCTTGTCAAATACTGTATTGTCAAAGTTATTCAGAGAATAGGTTTTGACCACCGCTCCGGGGCATTTCTCATGCAGAGGATTTCCTTGGCTGTGCAGCGGGGTAACGCTGCCAGTGTCTTGGGAACCTTTGGCAGGGAGATGCCCTGGGGCGGATTGTTTAGTTAGTTTTTGGCATATAGATATATTGTTTTATTGTTGATAGAATATTATTATTAATTTGTAATAGTGCATGATACTTGTATTTTTTTTGAATAAATTACAGAATAAGTCTGCAAAATATAGTGTTGATTCTCCCCCGTACCTACTGGTGGTACTAACTATCCTTTCCCGAAATAACTTATGAGTTAGAGCCACCACTTCCGCTCGCACTAGTCCTCCTGAATTGTTAACATATAAGTTTCTTGATGCTGTGAACTTTCTGAACCCCTGAACTCCCGAGGGGACGAAGTGGTTTTGTAGATATTTCTTATTTTCCTATCCAAGGGATTTTCACTTTGAAATATAAATAAAGGTTTGTTTCAGATATATCCGAACTGAATACTTTTTCGAGTCCTTTGAGTCACGGCTTGGCTGGAGATAGAAAAGCGAGAAGAATGATTGCAATGATTTGTGAGATGGCACTAAGAGCAAGTCCATTGAGCTAATGTACCGATATATACGAGGGAAAGGTCGGAGAATCAAACGACTCGTGAAAATCGACGAGAAAGGACCAAAAAGATACCTTCCACTTCGCCTAAGTTAGACGAGCTTAAAAAAACAAAAATAAGAAAACGTTCCGACGACGACGGCAGAGATATTCCAAAAAGTTTTGGGGATTTCTCAGTTTTTGTCAAGAAATCCCCTGACTTAGTGAGCCAGTGACAAACAAAATCACGGTCGCAACTTTTCCCAAATAGAGTGGTAGAGGCACCCTGAAATGACACTCCTGAAATTTTATCACCCGCAACTTTCCACTGTCCCCTCACGGTTCATTGCTTCTGGCCCCACAGCACATACATTGCTTCTGGCCCCACACTAGGATACCCTGTGTTGCGGTCACCAGAAACAGCGACGACACACACATTTAAACAAACAAGACCTGTGGTTTCTTTTTTACCCCCAGCCGGGGATCAAAGTCAAAGTCAAAGTACTTTATTACTGTAGATATTTACATATACTTAGCAAACGTCATTTTTTGCCTCTTCTCTACATTGGACCACTGTGGGAGAAGCAGGGCGTAGAAACTCCCACAGATTGATTTTTAGATCTCTTTTAAAATAGGTTGTGCTTAACTAATACAAATATAAAAAAAAATGTTATGATTAATAAGCAGGAATAAATAATTACAAAATTATTAACAGCAAGGTCTGTGTTGAGCCAGATTAACCCCATACAGTCCTGTCATTTAAGTAATCTTGAACATTGTAATATCCCTTTTTCGATAAAGTCGCTTTAACATGCTTTTTAATTTGCTCAAATGGCAATTTCAAAATCTCCAGAGGTATCTTATTGTAGTAGAGAATGCACTGACCCTTGAAAGAATTGCTAACCTTCGCGAGTCTAAAACGGGGCGCACATAGTCTGTGATTATTTCTTAGGTTAACATTACAGCTATCGCTAAGTTTGGAAAATGTTGAAAGGTTCTTGCGTAGATACATTATATTTTCGAAAATAAATTGACTAGCTACTGTTAGTATGTCAATTTCTTTAAAAAACCCGGGACCTCCCGAATGGCGGCAGGTCCACAACCGCAGCGCCACAGAGGTCATCAACTATCACCTCACTGATTAACCCAAAGAAAAAGCAGCACAGAGGATGTCCTTTAAAGAAACAAGTGGTGCTCAAAGGCAGCGATGTTGTCAGAGGCAACCACATTATGCAAATTTTATTTCAGCTCTTGACCATATAGTTCACAGAATGGGAGTAAACGAGAGAGAATAATTGCATCATTACAGAAATTGCTCGCCACGGTCCCGTGTGCACCCTTCAAACTAACTTAGTTAGCAAAGCCTGAAAAAGAACTTTGCAATTTAGACTCCCACGCGCGACCTACAAGGATCAATTTCCCTGGCAGCGGAAACGCGGCGACAAATTAAAGTTGAGCGTATTTTGCCCAGCTGCTTCCGTATCAGGAGTTTTCGCTTAAACTATAATGTAGTCGAAAGGTATATCAAAATAAGAAGTGCTCGTAAGAAAATAGGAGGTACTCAAGGGATGAATAAATAATGTGAGTACTGCTTGTGTACATTATACGGACGTTCTATCGGTGACGGGAAACATCCGTAAAAATCGGGCCGTAAATATTGCGTAAGATGTAAGAAACATAAATGAAACCTTACGGCTAATATAATGCAAAAAAGAGCATTGAAAGCCAAGCCTGCCAACAGCCCTCAAGCGTCCAACCATTCTGGCTGCTGCAGCGCCCACTGGTGGTCTACTACCGTAAAATATAGCTAAGAATCTGCTCTAAAATTAAAGCCGTTTAATGCCAAAAACCGCATCGAAATCGGTCCAGTAGTTTTCCAGGACAAAGGTAACATACATACATAATCACACACAAACAACCTCTAACCCCAAACGCATATAACTCCTCCGTTCCATTCCGTCCATCTAGGGTAAAAATGTAAACAATGTAATGGTTTTACAATATACGGACGTTCTAAATGACAGAAGTCGTAGAAAACATGACGAGAAAACATTCACCACAAAACATAAACCACTGTTAAACAATTGATTACAAAAACGTTACCACAAAACTGCGTTTTGCGTTGTATTAGAATAGAATGGAATAAAACTTTATTCATAAAAATCTTATGAGCTACACATACATCCCACAAAACCAAATGTGAGTATGGTTTATCTGTGGGTCGGGAGTCGTACTTCATATTAAGATTAACATTAGCCGTGTTACCACAAAAAATATTTAACAGCGTTTAACCTCAAAACTAACGCCAAATCCTATACATTTTTGTTTATAAACCAGTGTTGCACGATAGTTTGTTTTTTGTGGTAAGGTCCACAGGGTCTTACCACAAAAAATAAACTCGTGTTCAACACTTGTTTAAAGGTAAAAATGCATGTGATTTGACGTTTTTTTTTTAGGGTAAACTATGTCTAACATTTTTTCTAGTATTACGGCAAGTATACAAAACTAAGTAGGAACAATCATTGTTGAATTGTTGACATAGAAATGGTCGAATATAATTTATGATGACGTGTAGGGATAGACATGGGTTAAACTATCTAATCTATTTCAACAACGGAGAAAGCTTGTTTATTGAGTGGCTTGACTGTCAATATGGAGGAATTAATTAGTCATCAACTGTTTTATGTGTGTGTGTATACTTCATTGTCGTTCAAGATCCGTCGTGAGGAAAACTTCAGATCTCGTTAGGACGTCGTGAGGAAACCTTCAGATCTCGTTAGGACGTCGTGAGGAAATCTCCATAGTTTGGCCGATAGCTTGCCAATCACGCCTGATGATATGATGATATAGGTTTTAATAGCTGTCGAAACGTGGTTGCGACTGTGTCTTTGCCACCGATGGGAAAAAGCATATCGCGACACAATATAACAAAAAAAAAAATACATACAGACACAAACATTGCTTCTGGCCTCATACTAGGTTACGCTTTGTCGCGAGAACCAGGAACAGCGACGTGCCAAACATGTAAGCATCCAAGACCTGGGTTTTTCTTCCACCTCGGCCGGGGTCGAACCCGGGACCTCTTGATGGGAAGCACCACGACCGCAACACGTTAGAGGTCGGTCAAGTTGGTGTCACGTAGTCGTTATGTAAAGCTTGATGTAATGCACACTGTACAGTCCCGAGGTCGGTGTAAATGTGAATGTAATTCGTTTCGAATGGACACAGCGGAAAAGCCAACGCGAATTGGTGGAGCTATTTAGCAAATTACGTTAATTTTGCACTTCGTCCGTGTACGTGTTAAATGAAATCGATAGCAAATTCGGTACTTTGTGTCCGAGGTATAATCTGGTCAATGAGTCTGCAGGATTGATCAGTAGCTCTACAGAACACAGTAGTATCTGACATCTAGAAACCGA
This sequence comes from Argyresthia goedartella, assembly GCA_949825045.1. Classification (NCBI taxonomy): domain Eukaryota; kingdom Metazoa; phylum Arthropoda; class Insecta; order Lepidoptera; family Argyresthiidae; genus Argyresthia; species Argyresthia goedartella. Next base: position 3,069,051 of record OX463823.1, on the reverse strand, counting down.
TTATCGAAAATCCCTTTCTTACGATGACAACGAAAATCTTTCTCACAGTACGAGGACGTACTGAATCCAATTTTGTAAGTAAATTCCAATATAACTGTTTATTTAGTAAAAACGCAGCTATATAAGATAACATGAGTGAGATAAGAGATTTGAGATATGTGTAAATACTATTTATACTTATCTCAAGGTATCCTTGACCAATATCCCTATTTTTATGTATATATATATATAACTAGTCGGTCCATAAGTTCTGTCACAAATATTTTGCCGCATAGTAAATAATACCAAGTTTTATTTTATTTAATACTATATATGGTTTGATAGCTCATTAAATACTGATAAATTAGAACGATTATTGGATTTAAATGCTTAAAGCCATATTACACAAATGCTAGTTTCTTCAGAGATTTTGCACTTTTTTACCCAATCAAAAATACGGACGTGATTCACTTTATCTTTTTTCCATGACTCTTAAAACCTTTCAAACTTACGTGAGATTTTAGTCAGAACCCTCCCTGAACCCGTTACCTTCATTTTGAAGCATAAGATAACTAAGTCTGGGTAAAACTAATTTTCATATTCACATTTTACGTAGTGTCCTTGTTGCCCACAAGATAATTTTTATACGTTTTTCTGAAAACGTAAAAAGTACGTAAAGTTCTCTTTGGGAGCAGTTGGAACTGAAAGCTAACAGAAAATCAAATGCTAGTTGTTAAGCATGGTCTAAAATCGAGGTTTCAGAATAAATAAAAAAAAACCTTGTTGGTTATCTGGAACACTGTTTTTTTATTAAATTTGTGGTAAGTGGTATTTTTGTCATTTGCGGCGTGTTTTGGGTTCGCGATTGTCTTTTTGTCATATTGCGATAATCGTACAAAATGTATTGTATTGCAATTTGATTCGTATAAAATAAGCTTTTTAATCATGTATAATACGAATAAGAAAAAGTTTATTGCTGAGTTTTATCTATCAAAAACCTTGTGACAGAACTTAAGGACCGACTAGGTATATGGTAATCTTAGCCCATTTCTAATGTCCATTTCTTTGCCACCACTCCTCTCCTTATTCACCTCGAAGAGGCACGGGCATGGGTAGCATAGATAAAGGATAATTTCTAGTCTAGCTATGAACGCAGACATCTGCAATTGCACGCAAATTGTAACCATTTCCTTGTTTATTATTGTTATTATTTTTACTAAAACAAAGCTAGTAATGTCACAAAATAAATAGGTACAGAAATCAATCTACATACAAGCGCGCTCGAGCAACGCACACATAGATACTGCTCACGGACACGATATCTCGAACCAGTTCGGACCAGTGCGAGCGTGAGTGCCATCCGCTTGACAGTCGCGTCTGTTAATGCAAATAATGCAACAATGGAGCAACGGAAAAAAAGTTATTATAACTGTTCAGTGGACGGTTTAAATAAATAACAGTTGCCTATTTTTCAATCAGTATAATAAATTAAGTATTAACAAATTTTTTGTTAGGTAAATTCACGCCACCTTAGTTACGTAAGTTGAAAACATGTTTTTTTGTTTGTGTAGATATTGTATTGTTTTTCGTGTGATTTGACAGGTGTAGGTCTAAAACGGGCAGGGCAATAGAAATTTTGTAACTCGGGTAGTCCGTTTAGAAGTTTTCAGGGATTTTCGATAGTGAAAATGACCAACGTAAAATTGTGTAGGTATTTTTCTGTTCTGTAAACCTTTTGTATTGTAATAGTAGGCAGGTCTATTTTTTTTTTTTTTTGGAGTGCCAGAACCATGTTAGTTTTTCTTGCATAAACCGTAGTTGAGAACCCTAGAGCGATCGCCGAGCGTAGCTATGAAAAGTGAAGTACATACATGTGGTTGACTTCTGTACCTATTTATTTTGTGGTAATGTGCTCATTATTTTGACAACCTTCTTTGAGCAAAGTCGACATTGCCGCGCTACTTGGAGGAGCCAGAAAAGGTGCCCGCAATTTCCTGTGAAAATCCATTACTGTCGTGTTTTAGCGACCGGCAATTTCCTGTCAAATTCCATGATTGTTTCGATAATGACAAAAAAAAGGTAGCGCAAAAAGGCTTTATTCAGAATTTGGTTATGTGTAACAAAAAAAAGCGGGAGATCTTCTTGCCACTAAAAAAGGTACTGCAAAAGGGCTTTATTCAGAATGTGGTTATGGGTGACAAAAAAAAACTCACTCTCAATAATTATCATCACCATCAGCCCTTGTCAACCCACCAGGCCTCTCCCAAAGCACGCCATTCGCTACGGTCACCCGCCAGTCTCGTCCACTGCTTTTATAATAAGCTGGTTTTATTTAATTACTCGCATTATTTGAGTAAAGTACTATACAAGCCTTGGTCCGCAATGACTAGACTGCTGGCCACACTATGAAGGCCTCGAGCTTAGCTTAGCTATGCTCTCGGCCTATAAGCTTGGTCACCATTGCAGCCTTTGATGTCCGCGCTATAGCTTGTCCATCAAAGGCTGCAAAGCTGATCGCGCTGTGTAGGCCTTGAGCTGCGCTGTGCTGCGCTTTCGGCCACCAACAGTGCGACCAGCAACGCAGTCATTACAGACCGAGACAGTCATTATATATGTTTTATAACGAGGAGGTACAAATTGGCACGGGCCGAGGCTAAGTGCTCTTTGGGTCTATTCCTGACTAAGGAATTTTCTAAATACTCTACAGTATTTAAAATTACAGCTTTCTGAATGGTGTATGTAAGCGGATTGATTTGAAGAGTTTTTAGGCTGTCGTATGTTGTTTTTGGTACGATTCCTGTTGAAGATACAATAATTGGTACGGTTTTTGTGTTTTTAGTTCTATTGATAAATCCGTGTATTTAGATATTTTCGTTGTAAGTGTTGTGGATAGGGTCCAGCTTACAAAAATGTAAGTCTATAATTAAAAATTCTTTCATAATTTCTTTATTGCACACAAATGATATAAAAAATGAGTTACATAAAAATAGTGTACAAAGGCGAGCTTATCTCTAATAAGAGATTTCTTCCAGCAAACCAGTTAAGTTGGAGATGTTGATTGCTGAGCAGGGGTAGACCTATGTGTGTCTTCACAAAAAATGAGATTAACAATACTGGGTGAAATTTAATTGGCTGACCATATTTTGGGAAACTATAGTACCCACCTATATGAATAACTTTCCCCAAGGAACATGTGGTCGCAAATGAAAAAAATTTTTCGTCCCTCAGTACATTGACCCAATCAGCTGATTACAAGTAAATATGAAAGACCCAAATTATCTTTTCGATTGCGTTTCTTGAGGAAAGTTGGTCATATCATAATGATGGAGAGTATTATTCCCCAAAATATAGTCAGCTAATTAATTGTCATCTTGCATAACACATTATGTGGCGGACTGTATTTATTACATTACGTATAGTTGTCAGTTACACTGCCAATCAGTTCGCCACAGGAATGTCTATAGTCAGCCAGTGTTCGCCACACACACTGTTGCGGTATTGAAACGCTATAACACACACTCATTTCATAGCATAGGTACATGTAGTACAAGAAGTTTATAGCTAGACACAAAATAAATTTTTCAAAATTACAATTTACACTTATCACTTGTTATTTATGAACGCAATTGGCTACAGACACGTTATGCTGCTAAGACCTGGTTGAAGTTAAGGTGATAAGAAAAAAAATGGGGTTTTTTTCGAATCCATTTACTCCACCATGAAGTCATCTACAGATTTGATTTTTGGGTTAACGTTTATTGAGTATTTGATTAAGATTCTCACTAAAGGAAAAAAAAACTCGATAGAATTTAATTACGAAAATACCTCTAAATTGTTTTAATTTTTCCTGTTATTCTGAAATCCTAACTAATTTCATCGTGGAACTGCGTTCACAATGTAAATATTATGTATTCGTAAACTCTCCTTAAAAACTTTTTAACAAAATAGCGTAGTTTATTTTCAAACAATTTTTCTGTGTTTTGCGTAATGTAATGTCATAACGTAGCGTATGACATTTTTTCCCGATTCCGTCCCTCTCACACTGCGGGTCTTTCCGCCTGGCGTAAAGGGGACCTTTGCACGGACAAGGTATCGCCTTAACACTGCCGAGCTGAGGCTTACTTGGTGCGGCTACTTGCATCTGTGTTCCTATCCAATTTTTGGTTCTCACATTGCATTATTGGTACGTAAAATACAGGATCACCAACGACACCAATGCCATGGCCGTAAATGACACAATAGACAGCTTGTGAATTTGAGTTTCCACATAGCCTTTTGTATCCGTGTTCGTTTTCTGTGCGATAATAATTCTTTGCTCTCTGTTTTACCCATGGCAGCTGCTACTCTAATGTTTGCGTGATAATTATAAAAAAACCGGTCAAGTGCGAGTCTAAATCGCGCACGAAGGGGTTCCGTACCACCGTTCAATGGAAGCGATGGTGTGGAGTGAATAGTTTGGATTTTACACAGCAAAATATTGTTTACAAAGTTATTGGTGCGGTTACTCTCACACTCCATGTACGTAACCAGGTGCATCCATAAGTTTGTATGTGGTATTGAAAGAATTGTTGTATGGGAGCCCCCTTAAATATTTCTTTTATCCTGTTTTTTAGTATTTGTTGTTATAGCGGCAACAGAAATACATAATCTGTGAAAATTTCAACTCTCTAGCTAGCTAGGTTCTTGAGATACAGCCTGGTGACAGACGGACGGACGTACGGACGGACGGACAGCGCAGTCTTAGTAATAGGGTTCCAAACGGGACCCCCGTTTGGAACCCTTCGGGTACGGAACCCTAAAAATTAACCAGTTTGAATGAATACTTTTTCTTTGACCAAGAATCTACTTAACACTAATCTTAAATTCAGCAGATCACACATAAATAAAATATAAATCGACGCCGTGGTCTAATGGGTTTCACGCTTGCTTCTCACACAGGAGATGCAGGTTCGCTTCCTGACCATGTACCAATGAGATAATTAATTTATCTTATGTACATGATATGGACGTTCTAACGGTGATGGAAAACACCGTGAGGAAACATTCATTACTCCATAGCTGCGGCGATCGGCTAGACCCCTGTCACGCAAAATGGAGTATTGAATAACTGGCTCAAAGTAGGCACAATTGTGCCTCTGCATCCCCGTATGGGAAAAGGCGTGTCGCTATGTTGTGCTATAAATTACACATAAGTATGGAGTTAGTCAGCAAACTTTACTGACCTTCGTCCAGCTCTGCCTGAACTAGTTTTTTTTAAAGTTTTCTCTGCAGACTCAGGTTTGAACGTAACACTTGGCTTACGCATCAATGACGTCGTGGTTTGCGTCAATCTGCGACGCCACAGTTTCCATCACCATGAGACAGTCATATACATATAAATTATAATGTTCTTAAGTTAATTACTTATACCTTTGTTACATGGTAGGCATCGGAAAGGAACCCGCATCCCTTTCTTGAGAAGCGGACGTGAAATCACTGACTGCCGACAGCAATCCTAAATAGTTTAGTTATAACGTGGTTTCAACAACAACAACTTTGGGTCCCGAAATTCAAGCTGTCGGTAAGAAACCCTTTGAAGATTGTCGATAATACAGCGTTGTGTACCGTTCAACACCAAAGTCTTAACAAGTGGCTTTGTTAATGAATTTATCAAACATACCTGCTGTGTGTAACTTTAGTCTATCTTCTAAGAAATGTAACATCGGGGTTTACAAGTGGCATTCGTTTCAGGCGCTTCCGTGTTTCGGATGACGATTATGCATATGTACGACAGTTAGGTACAGCATAAAATGGTGGGGGAACAGCTACCAAAGCTTTCACGATTCAGAAAAGGGCAATTAGGATAATAGTACGAGCACCACATTGGGAATCCTGTAAGCCTCACTTTGCAGAACTAGTAATATTGACAGTCCCTAGCCTGTACATATTCATAATACTATGCGACTTGAAGAAACGTCTTTATAATATAGAATCGGAAGCTGAACGAAAAGTATGTCTTAGCTCAAGAAGAAAAGACCTCGAACAGAAATTATGTCCTCGCCTTAACATTGTGCAGCATAGTGCCCGCTATCAGGCTGTTAAATTGTTTAATAGGCTACCAATAGAGTTAAAATTAACCACTAATTATAATAAATTAGAAACGCAATTGAGGTACTTTATGTTGGAAAAGGGTTATTACTCACTAAACGAGTTCACGGATGATCAAAATTGATTAATATTGATTATTTTGTTGTAAAAGTGTTTGTTTGACTGAACTTTATTGATATAACATTTAGAATAGCATATTATAGTTAGTACATTATTATTATTAGAGTAAGATTTTATTATTTTCAACACAATGTATATTGTACAGAAATAAACTAAACTGAAACTGAAACTATCCCTTCGGATCGTGATTGCAATTTTGAAATGACAAAGTCAAACTATCCAATGAAATCCTTCAAACGCGATCACAATCAAAATCGCTTTAAATGACTCATCTTCATCATCATCAATGAGCACACATTCACCCACTGTTGGGTATAAGCCTCTTCTTTACCACGCCATCCACTCCGGTCCTGAGCCTCCCGCATCCACTGCCTACCCGCTATGGCGATGATGTCATCCGTCCATCTGGCTGATGGTCTACCGACTGGTCGTCGTGCGGTTCTGGGTAGCCACTCTGTTACCGCTTTGGTCCACCTTCCGTCATCTGTCCTTGCCAAGTGTCCTGTCCACCCCCACTTCTCGTGTCTACCCGTATATGCCTACTCGGGTCAAATTGTGCAATGAAGTCGGCGATCATCCTTCAATATGATGATTTAAAAGAGAACCTTATTATTTACGAAGAGACAATAGGCAGGAGATTAAGTAGCATTTGATTCTGGCGCTTCCGTGTTTCGGATGACGTTTCTGTATCTCTGACAGGTATAAGAGATCCTTATTTACGTAGAGAGAATAGGCAGGAGATTAAGTAACATTTGATTCTGGCGCTTCCGTGTTTCGGATGACGTTTCTGTATCTCTGACAGGTATAAGAGATCCTTATTTACGTAGAGAGAATAGGCAGGAGATTAAGTAGCATTTGATTCTGGCGCTTCCGTGTTTCGGATGACGTTTCTGTATCTCTGACAGGTATAAGAGATCCTTATTTACATAGAGACAATAGGCAGGAGATTAAGTAACATTTGATTCTGGCGCTTCCGTGTTTCGGATGACGTTTCTGTATCTCTGACAGGTATAAGAGATCCTTATTTACGTAGAGAGAATAGGCAGGAGATTAAGTAACATTTGATTCTGGCGTTTCCGTGTTTCGGATGACGTTTCTGTATCACTGACAGGTATTGCGGTAAGGATCGTGATTTTAATTTTGACATGACAATTCAACTCTTTCGAAAAACGATCACTTGTGTGAATGTGGCCTGGCTGAAGGTACTCCTGATCATTTGTTCTTTGAATTCCCTATCAAGCATACTTCCCTTTACGATCTCCTACCTCCGAAATTCCCTCGTCCTCTGTCAATCTAAACTTCCTTCTCACCTTATCCACCCATCCTCTGTCAATTTACTGAACAAATTTATATCTACCCACAATATAAAATTATGGGTTTTCCTATGTGCGGGTCTTATCACGTGACATTGGCGAAATTATTGTGGCAACACAGGATAGATTTTATCATAGAAGCCATAACCAAAAACTTAATTTGAAAAACGATCACAATCACATTCGCTTAAAATGACAGCTCGTGTCAAATAGTGCTCTGAAGTCGGCGAATATCCTTAAAAATTAAAAATCGAAAGCGATCCGGATTTATTTATGTCAGAGAGACTAGCTACCATTTACTATCCCTACTCGGTGATAAAGATCGTTCCATTTAACTCAAACTCAAACAATTTATTGTAAGTAGGCAAAAATAATGCACTTTTACAAGTCAACACGTTTCAATTACTTACATGGAGAAAAATAAAAAATAAACTAAACATGATCAATTAAACTAATAAGTTACTGATTAGTAAGTTTTAAAACGGAAATTTCCTTTTCAAGTGGTGATTCATTGCTGAATCTCGCAGAGGAAAAGGAAACTCCTTTGAATCTACCAGTGCTGTCAGAGTAGATAGCCACAATATACAATATAAAAACAATTTAATCTAATGACAACATTATAACATCGTATACCAATAAGTAGTCTCAAAACAACAATAAAAAAATAAGAACTAACTTTTCCCCTCGCCGTCAAGTAGCCGTAACAAAGAAACCAGTGTTGCTAGCTTTAAAAAAACCGGTCAAGTGCGAGTCTAAATCGCGCACGAAGGGTTCCGTACCACCGTTCAATGGAAGCGATGGTGTGGAGTGAATAGTTTGGATTTTACACAGCAAAATATTGTTTACAAAGTTATTGGTGCGGTTACTTTCACACTCTATGTACGTAACCAGGTGCATCCATAAGTTTGTATGTGGTATTATTGTATGGGAGCCCCCTTAAATATTTATTTTATCCTGTTTTTTAGTATTTGTTGTTATAGCGGCAACAGAAATACATAATCTGTGAAAATTTCAACTCTCTAGCTAGCTAGGTTCTTGAGATACAGCCTGGTGACAGACGGACGGACGGAAGGACGGACGGACAGCGAAGTCTTAGTAATAGGGTCCCGTTTGGAACCCTTCGGGTACGGAACCCTAAAAAATGAGTTACCCAAATGTTAGGGAAAAATATCTTATTAGCAGTAGCTGAAATAAAATGACTACCCCATATAATCTAGGCATCAGAACTATCTATAGTAACACCAAGTAGGTATTTAAAAGAACACAAGCAATATATAGCCCGTCACCACTACATTGACCCGCGCTGAGCCCACTTGCTGGATGGAGTATGGCTCAATCTTACTCGAATACAAGTGAATACCTACGCCCCTCGGTGGGGACGTTTCAGGGTATCCTAGTGTCGGCCAGAAGATGTATGTTCCTGCATATAAATTTTAATATTTATATTACAGAAGCACTTCTTGAATAAAGCTAGTAGGAGGCAATCTACTCTCTACTGAAAATCGACCCTTCGAACATAAACCATTTTAACGTCTTCTCAGCCCACATACTCCTACTACCGTATAATCTTGTTAGAGGCTTGAAGCTCCTCATAAATGACTTACTATGTAGGTAGATAATGAGCGTGTTATTGCAATTTCTCGACTGAGATTGGGAGTTACTGGTGAAACCCAATTAGGTATTGTTACCTTGGTAACTTGTTAGTTGAGGGTTGTTTTGTTGATAGTAATCTCAGTAGTTTTGTACTGGGTAAGTTATTGTAAATGTTTTCGCTTGGCTGAGTTTAATTATATTAATAATTTGTAATAAACGTAAAAAAGGCGTAATATAAAGTCTATAATTCAGTGGAGCCAAGGAGTCTCCATTTCAGTAAAGATTTCTGGACAACCCGCGAAAAGTACGTTAGGGGGTTTCAAAGATTTTAGTTATTTCTGACAAGTGGTGTTTTATCTGCATGCTGTTAAACCAAAGACTGGGGTGGTTTGCACATATTGAATTGATTAGCGCTAGAATGAGAAAACTTATTTGGGTCTTCTGGTTGCTCCACCTTTATTGCTCAACCAAATATATGTTGCCCTGGGCCAATCCGTTCTATGCTATTGTATCACCATCTGGGGGGGATCTGCTAAAACTAAATTAATCGAAGTAGAGAGATCACAACGAGCACTGTTAAAAGTTATGTACTTCAAGCCATTTAGATTTCCGACTGTGGACTTATACTCACTATGTCAAATGCTGACTGTAAGAAAGCTATACATATTAAAAGCTACCCTAAGAGTCCAAAAAACCCTACGTTTTGACCATAAAATACCTGAAAAAAGGAGAGCTCACACTGCAATTGTAATTAAAGCCAGGCAGTCTTAGTTTGCTATGAAACAGTACGAAACACAATCAGCCCGTTTATATAATACACTAAATAGAAATCTAGATATCTACCCCAAACAATACTATGAAGTTAAAAAACTTTTAACTAATTGGCTAAAGACATTAAACTATGACGAGATAGAATTTCTCATAAGTACAAACACTTAGGTTTAGGTACCTAATTGTTTATACCAAGCCTTAAAACAATTAAATAACTTACCTTATTATACCGGTATTAAATTACCGAACCCATAACAGTAACAGTATAACAGTGCTGGACTAACTCCCATACATACACACACACACCCACATCTAACACACACACACACACAAACACAAACACACACACACACACACACACACACAACAAACACACACCCACACACGCACACGCACACGAAAAAAAAAACAATCATTTTTTAATTTTTAACCTACGAGTGTTTTTCTTTTCTTTTCGTGCTCTTATTTTCGTGTCTTATTTTAAATTTTTATTTAATTCATGTTAGTAAAAGTAGCAACATTTAAGTTGTTAATCAGTCACGGACGTGAGGGAGCGGGGTCTTCTGATACAGGTATTATTGCTTAATAGAAGGCCCCAGCCGAAACTTAAATGTAACATCTGGTTTATGAAATAAACATATTTTATTTTTTATTTATTTTATTTTTAGTTTGCTGCACAATTACATATGAAGACTTACCTTAGTAACACCCTCAATGAACGCCCTAGTGGCCAGCTCCCCTGGACCGTCGACCGTCTTTCCATCATCATCAGGACCCCAGGATGCACTGTAGATGTCCACATGCTGAGGGTTGAGACTGAGCGATCTGGCTTCTACAGCATCTGTGACGTCGCCGTCCAGCATTCGTACTCCTGGGGAACAATTTGTTAGGGTTAGAAACGTCACCCTCCTTCTGGTGGAGTTGGGTAAGAATTGGTTGGTGACCGAGGCCAAGAGTAGAAGAACGTTCGAATGTTCTTCCAAATGGTACGAAGATATAGCGAGGCCAGCAGGGAAAAGAAAACGCCGAGACAGGCGTGTTAGCGTGACTATACGCCAAGTTTCTTGGCGCCTGAGCGACGCCTGGAGGGAGTAGCAGCACATGAGAACAAGAGAGATGTATATGTCTCCTTACAATTTTCAAAACCGTTAGTTTATAAACTAATGCGTTGGTTTGTAAACTATCGACAAATTGTAATCCAGACCGACAGGGTTTAGAATTTACGTTTCTTTTGTTCTTACATGTCAACCTAACACGAAGACTATTCGGGGGCTTTACTGCGCTCGCCCCCTCTAGTCTTCACCTAAGCTACTGCAGTGTTTGCCCTGGTATTTCCTTTGCAATTCAACTTTAAACCACAATTTAACGGTTTTATTATTTTACGACTCGAATGAGTCGGCAGTGACCCTGCCTACGAAGCCAAGGGTCCCGGGTTCGAGTCCCGGTGGGGGCAAATATTTGTTTGACGAGAACGGATGTTTGTACCCTACTCACGGTTGTTTATCTCTCTAAGTATAATATTTATCTATATAAGTATGTGTATCGTTGTCTAGTACCCAAGATACAGGGAATCCTAGTTTGGGGCTAGATCAATATGTGTGAATAGTGTCCAAGGTATTTTTATTATTATTATATTATAAACTAACGCATCATATCGTAAGCAGTGCGGTACAGTGTACAATTTATCGACAGTTTGTAAACTAACGAGAGAAAAAAACGTCAGATTATAAACTAACAAGAATGTGCGCGAGATGAACAAGAGGGATGCATATATGGTGGCCTCGCTCAGGTCCCAAGAAACCTTCCGATATCTGTATATGTGATGGTACTCCCCATACTCAGGCATGATGATGAACGGGGCCTATAAAAACAGTGATGATGTTGTATTATTTGTTATTTTATCTACACACGTATCAAAAACCCTCTATACTGTGTCTAAAAAACCGCACGTTAAGACCAGCATAATGTAAAACTACTTGGTAAAAAATCATTTCTTATCTGAAAAATTGTACATTATGACCATAATGTACAATAATTTGTCAAATTATGATATTCAAATTTCGAACGCCGACGCCAGCCTGCGAGCCGCCCCTACTTTGTCTGTGAAGTTGGTACTACAGAACAAGCTAAACAACTCAATTACCCAATGTCGGTCAAACATGCGGTTCCTAAACACATCAAAGAGAGCTTATGATATGTGTGTAGATAAACTAGTGCATGTAACTGTATATAATTAGGCATTAAAACTCTCGAGTGATATTATTATGAAACTCGCCTTCGGCTCGTTTCATAAACCAACTCTCGAGTATTAATGCCCTCCATTATGTAGCAGTCACATAAACTACTATTATCGCTATATTTCCTAAACAAATCCCAAATCTGGTTGTAATATAAAAGGGTTTACTTGATACTATTTAAAACGTCAATTAAAAATTAATTCGACAAAAAGTTTAAAAAAACGCAAGGTTTTACCTCCACATGCTAGCTGCAAGGGTTTCTTTTTTAAATGGGTCTCCCAGCTGCCATTGATAGTACACATCTCTTCAACCAGAAATCATACGAACCGATTGGATATTAATTTCGGATTGATTAAGGAAGAACGATTGGGACTTACGCCCTGAGGGTGCAATCAAAAATCGACCCTAATCTATATCCGATATGATTTTTTCCAATTTTCCAAATACACCATTAGCCTCATACAACAATCTCATCTGCCACCGCATAAAGTTTGAGGCCATGGCTCAAAGTAAAATCGAATATCGATAACTGTCAAAAAACAAGGGTTTATTTTTAGTCCGCATACCACACGAGCTGATGCCCGCTCAATATGTGGAGACCCGGACATAGCAGGGAGATCTGACTCCTGGACATGGGAAACTCCATTTTTTCCCCCTCAAAAAAAAAAAGAACCCCTTCATAAAGTGAGTTGTGAGCAGTCGCAGCCTGCTCTCCCATGCACCTTGTGACATGCCTATTCGAGTTACAGTCAAACCATACTTGCAATTGTTTTTGTGGGATGTATGCGTAGCCCATAAGATTCGTTTTCAATGCAATAAAGTTCTATTATCTTCACACGTATCATAAACCCTCTTTACTGCGTACAAAAACCGTACGTTAAGATCAGCATAATGTAAAACTACTTGGTAAAAACTCATTTCTTATCTGAAAAATTACATATGTAATTATATGTGTTATTTTTCTACATATTATGACATTCAAATTTCGAACGCCGACGCCCGCCTGCTTGCCGCCCCTAGTTTCTCTGTGAAGTTGGTACTGACATTTAAATTTCAAGTTGGTGCTACAGAACAAGCTAAACAACTGCAGAGCCACAATGCCGGTCAAACATGCGGTTCCTGAACACATCAAAGAGAGCTTATGATATGTGTGTAGATAAACTAGTGATTGTAACTGTAAATAATTAGGCATTAAAACTCTCGAGTGATATTATTATGAAACTCGCCTCTCGAATATTAATGCCCTCCATTATGTAGCAGTCACATAAACTACTATTCTTTTCTATTCAAATAATTAAAAACTACCCAACAATATTAAATAACTCTTAGACGTATAATGCTCTAGAGAATGGTGTCGCATGCGGCAAACCGCAATTCCATGTTCATAATGATTCTTAATTCACCAAGTTAACACCCTAAAAAAAAAACAAGCCCTTTTTCTTCCTCCCCAGTCGTGATGCGAATGTCGTCTATATATACACACGAAAGCGATACTACGAAACCTGTCTACTTAATACAATACGAAAATACGGCACATAATTGAATGAAATGCCAGATTGCATCTCGTTCCATGATAAAGAACGTAACGCCACTAATAATTCACCAAGTTAAAAAAAATAAAAAAAAATAGCCCTATTTCTTCCGCCCCGGTCAGGATTCGAATGTCGTCAAAACACGCGAAAACAAGGCTTGCTAAATCTGTCTGTCTGACAGTCAAGTCCACACGTATTACACGACATAATAGTAGTTTATGTGACTGCTACATAATGGAGGGCATTAATACTCGAGAGTGGCATAATAATATCACTCGAGAGATTTAATGCCTAATTATTTACAGTTACATACACTAGTTTATCTACACACATATCATAAGCTCTCTTTGATGTGTTCAGGAACCGCATGTTTGACCGGCATTGTGGCTCTACAGTTGTTTAGCTTGTTCTGTAGGACCAACTTCACAGACAAACTAGGGGCGGCACGCAGGCGGGCGTCGGCGTTCGAAATTTGAATGTCATAATATGTAGAAAAATTACACATTATGGTCATAATGTGTAATTTTTCAGATAAGAAATGATTTTTTACCAAGTAGTTTACATTATGCTGATCGTAAAGTGCGGTTTTTGTACGCAGTAAAGAGACAGAATTCATCTTATAAAAATGACATTAAACACCACTGATAAGTCACAGCAAAGCAATAATACGCAATTTCATTTTCCTGGGTGATAACATAATTCCAGTCTAATTTTCCAGTTTAATTTTAATCTAAGTATTTGTCTAATGGATATGTAAATAGTTTATATAAACTCATGCCGTCAGTCAATGCTTTGTTGTAATTCCTATGTCAAAGAACTGGGCTCTCACGATACAGGTCTAATCTAGTGTGAGGCCACCGGTAATCTTTACTACCTTTTTGATTCCTTAGGAACTCTTTATTTTATTATGTGAATCTGTAAACTCTTTTGTGAAATAAATCATTATCTTATCTTATCTTAATAAAAATGGAACCGCATTGTCACGCCCCATTTCACTAGCCACTTAGACCTCATATACGCACCTCCAACGCTGGCCTCATACGCCACTCCGACCGCACACAGCGAGTTGTTCGCGGTCGCGGCGACCTCCCCCGCGCACCTTGTCCCGTGCCTGTTGGAATCTATCATGTCGTACCGCGGCTGCGGGTCGGAGTCGTGGGAGTTCACGTCGTATGACGCCATTGGATCCTGTTGGGGTAAATATATAAAGATAAACATTTTTATTTATTTTTTATTTTTATTTCATTTAATATACAAGTACGATATACAACATTACAGGTATACACCCAATAGTTATACAATGTCAGTATCAATTTAGGTAAGTCGATTTCACAGGTAGGGAACAAAGGGTACAAATTCGTAGAAAATACTACATATCAAATCACATTAAACATTAAAGTTAGGTCAAATTCAAATAGTATTAAACATTATTAGGTATGTCAAGGGTACCTACTGAAATAAAATGTCAATGCAAAAAATAATAATAATAATATTTCTAAGACAACACTTTCACTCCTTCATCTCGCAGAACCTTCCACATTCTCGCACAATATGCCTCCACTCATCGCCAAACAGATCAGTCAATGGTGCTGCAGCCAGCAGAGCATTGAGGCTATCCCGCGCCCTCACCAGTGGAGACTGCTGGCGCGCCACCGTGCGTAACGTGCCGCCCGCTAACAGCTGGTGCGTGCGCGCGGAGATATCTCGTCGGGCACGTTTATCGCGCATACCGTACCGACAAGCGCGACACAGTCACTGTCGCCTCGCAACAATCGACACACAGTCAGAAGCTGCTCGGTGTTACGTCTGACCTCTAGTGAGTTGTATCCGAGCATACATTTATTCGATGATACGAAGGTATATAGGAAATCTGAAAAATGCAGCATACAGGCTTGTAGATCGACAGAAATAAGCATTTCCATCAAAAACACTTCAAATCCTCAGGTCTTGGATGTTTATAAAGTGAGTGACGTCGCTGTTTCTAGTTTCCACGACACAAGATATCCTAGTGTAGGGTCAGAAGCGAAGTATGTGCCTGTATATAAATTCGTATGTTTTTGACGACCCGAATGGCCGAGTCGGCAGTGACCCTGCCTACGAAGCCAAGGATCCCGGGTTCGAGTCCCGGTGGGGGCAAATATTTGTTTGATGAGAACGGATGTTTGTACCCTAGTCATGGTTGTTTATCTAAGTATAATATTTATCTATATAAGTTTGTGTATCATTGTCTAGTACCCAAGATACAGGGAATCCTAGTTTGGGGCTAGACATGTGTAAATATAGTGTCCAAGGTATTATTATTTTATCTCAAGCGCCAAGTCCCTAACTCTACTGTGCCTTCTATGCTCCCAAGCCCCAAAATACCTATAAAAGACGCTCGAGTTTTCCAGCAGGCAGCGCAGCGTCCACAACGAGAGAATTCTCACTCTCCAGCACCACGCGATGGCATTACGTGATGGTTTCAGGTATGTCGCGTCCAAGTGCTGCAATGATACTCCTCCCCCAATCCGTGAAGCTTTCAGTAGATATGCTTTTGGGTGCAAGCTCAATGCATATTTGCTTGAACAGCAGAAACGTTCCATCCCTGTCCGTACTTTTTGCCGCTTTCAACTTGACGACTTAATCGAATCCGTTACGTCATATACTTTTGTGTATTTATATTAGATTCGTTATTTTTTTATTTACACTGCACATTTTTTTCTTATTTCTATTTATCTAATATGCGAATCTGGGTTTCATCAATAAGTGCATTAAGTTCTAAATATACACCGATTGAATAACAGCTTTGTACATCATACCTTTATATCGATCTTAGTTTATTTAAGTATAAGAAGTTTGTAAGTATTGCGTGCACACTACTCAGCAATTGTGAAGCGCACGGTCACCTGGCACCTGGCACCTGGCACCTGGCACCTGGCACCTGGCACTAACTGAAAATCACCCCAGGGCTCCCACCCTCAGCGCAATGCTGAGTTAGTGCCTTTTCCAAAGCAAATAAATACCGTGACTCTTCCTGTCAATAATTCTGTCAAAGATGTTTTTAATTGTATTTTATTTTTAAGTGTTTTTTAAATGTAATCTTTCATTCTGACTTTTTTTTTGTTTGAGGGAAATCATGTAATTACCCATGCCCAGATCAGACCTCTTTGCTATGTCCGGGTACACATTGAGCGGGCATCAGCTAATGTATTATAAGGACTAAAAACAAGCCCTGTATTGTGTATTGTAAACAGGGTTATTTTTTAGTTCCTAGACGCTTTTAAGTCTAGAATTCGCAACTCTACAACCCCTTTTATGGGTCAAAAAGTACAACTTGGCTTTTTCATATAACCTACACCACTGAGCGTATCCAACGGCCAAAGCATGGTCTTCGATCAATATGTAGGGGATATTTTTGACCCTACTGAGGAACATGACCTTACCATAATCCACCATGTTGGCTCTGTGGGGGTTTATGGGGCCAATGGCCAATCAAGGCCTCTGTCTCTCTCTATTATTTTTTTTAAGAAACTGAGGTAAAATCATCAGCCGCAGCGAAATCAAACCAGGCCATTGTTTACCAACACAGGAAAGAGCAATTTGCCTCTCGCGCCATTCGCCCGCCTCCACTAATGCGTTCGGTCTAAGAGTGACATCTAGTGGCGAGAACAAAGGCTGGTTTCAAATTACGCAATTCATCTGCACAAGGCTTTACGCGCGCCCTATGGTTTTTCTCAAATGGATGTTTGCGGGGATGCCGGGCGGCGTTCGCCTGAAAGCCCTGGTTCAGAGATTTCAGATCCATTTAGGTTGAAACAATCAAAAACTAACAAGCAGTGACGGTATCGGATTGTACTGTATGCGTCGTTTTTAGTCCGAGTAGAATCGGCAGGTGTTCGTGTGGAACGTGCCGCGTGTTTTTGTTCTGTCCATGATGTAGAATTTTTGGTTTTGGAATCGACTAGCACTGGTTAACATCCGTCCAATTCGAATCTGTTTTGAAATAATGTTTATTGTACAAATGTCCGGTAAATATAGGTTTGGTTATGCTCAATTTAAAACATATTATTATGCTTACCAATATAAATAGGAAAAGAGTAAGATTGTTTTGGCTAGTATTTAATCACACATCAAAAATACTGTTTTGCACAGCATAAAAGAATCAGCAAAACACTTTTTATGTTTTAAATATTGTGTACTCAAGTTCATGTTTTAAGTATTTTTTGTTGTTCTTGCATGTTCAACCTAACACGAAGGATAAAGGGGGCTGACTTCGCTTCGCTCTCCCGCTTCACCCTTCACCTAAGCTACCGCAGCATTTTGTCCTGATATTTGCTGCGCAAATAAGTATTTTTGATGTGCAGTTTAATATTTCCCGTTTGTTTTCACTTGCGTGCTTTTGTATGACTACCCGCAGACCACCACAGCCTTTCTATCGGCCGATGTTCAGTCAGGCTCTTAATCAGTATGAATATCTATGCAAGAGCGCAGATTGAAAAGATTCAGTATCGGAATTGACAACATTTCATTTTTGTTAGGTAAAAATATTTAATGTCCATGGTTGTTCATTTCCTCGAAGAAACTCGGTGCTCTGAGGGGGATCTTCTCTTCCTTTTCCATCGAATTCTAAGCTCAGAGTTCACTGTCGAGTATAGTAACAGATTCTTAAGTTCCTTGATAACCTCTTTGAATCTCAGATGGGAACACTACAAAATACTTATGTAACTAACAAATTTTAGATTTATTGAATGTTATTTTTTTTGTTAAAGTAATACTGTGATCACTGTAACTTTGTTAATTATTTTTAAGCTGACTTAATCATAAGATGTATGGCTTATAAAATAAATAAAATTAAAAAAAAAAAAAAATGTCCACTGAGATATATTTGAATGCTTCATACGAAACACATTTAAATATATTTTTCTATTCATTCTTTTTAAAGGTACTTTGAAAATAATTCTGATATCGAGGATATAGGCAGAACAACAAATACCTTTGCCTAGCATTAAAAAAATACTGATATTGACACTAGCTGTCAATGTCACCATAACCGTGCGTTCGATTTGTTTGATCGTCCACCCACATCCGCATAAAACTAACATAAGAATAGCACTATACAAGTTCTACGACTGCAAAAGAGACAGCATGTAAGGTGGGCTCATGGCGGGCGTCAACTGAGACGTTCAAACCGAACGCAGCCTTTGTTTTTTTTAACTTTCTGGGACAGGCAAAGACAAAGCCTTGACAATGATATTGTTTTATGTTCTGGCAAAGGTAAAATAGTCCATTATGCCAACATCAACTTTTCCAAAAATTCAAGACTTAAAAATTTATTTAAATATGAAAAATCAAAATTTTGGAAAATCTTAAAACAAAAATCCCTTAAGCTCACGACCAACTTTCGAATTAGCTTTTAAAATTAGGGGGGTAATAATTTGAATTGTTGTCAATTACGCTGGCACCCCAACCAACCAAACTATCGGCCAATCAAAAAGTTTGTGACGTTTGTAGGGGATTGTGATTCAGGCAAGTTCGGCAAAACTTTACCAACCTGTGACTCACGATCAGATTACATAGACAGAATATTCAACGTTAAGTCAGGGCGGTCGGTTGTTACACGGTTATAACAGAGTTTGGAGAAAGAAAATAGAGACTTGGAAAGCGCGCAAAAATTCAAAAAATCTCGACATGACAGCCACATATTTACGATTTAACCTTATTCGATCGATGCGGGCAGGTGTTTGCCTGTATGGTAAATATGGGGTTATCAGGAGGTTTCATAGGATTTCATATAAAGAATTCTGTGTTTCGGTGAACGGTAAAGGTGAACTCATATTCGGCTCGGATATGAGTTCACCTTTATTAGATTTTGTTGTCTTGTCTGTCTAATGGGTTTCACGCTTGCTTCTCATGCAGGAGATGCAGATACGAATCCATATCCATGTCGGCGGCCGATTATAGAAGTGGGCACATTATGATTTGCCGTGCCATATTTAGATACGGCGGCGTTTCCTGAAATACGCCGTTGTCTATGGGGCACAACATTATGTGTGCCCAAACCTAAATTGAGCAGATCGATAAAAACCAAACGTTCGCCGATATTCCCTGTAAATGCTTCACCATATCATGATATGGCCAAAGGATAAAACGTCAAATCGTGAAATAATTAAAATTTTACGAATTAACAAATCTATTTTATTTTTATAACGATTTTTTGTTGTTACACGTATTCTTGATGACTATTTCTGTAAACTTTTAAAATATTCATTCATAAATATTTTTTTAGGTTATAAACCAAATCAATAAAAGTAGGATGACCATCACACGGGAGTCGCTGGACTACTATTGAGTATCCGAGTATTATATTTTAGAGACTTTTATTATCCTCATTATTGAATGTTGATTTTATTTTCATACGCTTAGCTTCGCTCTGTTTCGCTCCGGTTTTGCTTCTTCTAAGTTCCAACCTAACCTAAAACACAACTGAAATTTAGCCACAATAACCTAATCTCGTCAGGTTTGGCTTTTCATTTCATTCAGTCGCAAGTTTGCTCTGCTGGTTACACATACACGTTCTAATCTAACCCAACTTTTGAATAATACTACTATTCAATAGGTAATAACATGTATTTATTCACTTTTGTCAATAACACCAGCTAACAACAACACCCTTTCCAATATGGCGTACCATTCTCTAGTCAAGTTAACAACCGTACTCGTCACATCGCTAATTATAAATCAAAGTACTGCACTCATGACGCTAACAGTTCGGCCATCTGACATTGGGTACGTCCTCGTACCGGGCTCATTGCACACACAATGTTGTTTTGTTATAATTACAAAATACGTGAAGACATTGGTTTAAATTGAAGGAAACCGTTGATATCGATCAGTTCAAACCATTGCCTTGACGAGCTATAAAATTAACATTTATTTGGAGCACTAGAAAAAAAAATCAATTCACATTCTAGATAATAAAGATTAACGATGCATAAATGCTCTATTACACAAACAAACACAAACAAAACAGAAATACTAGTTTTCCTAAGTAAGTACTTAAGTATATCAGTCACAAATCAGTACAGAATACAAAGTGACTTTCTAGATAATAGAGATTAACGATGCATAAATGCTCTATTACACAAACAAACACAAACAAAACAGAAATACTAGTTTTCCTAAGTAAGTACTTAAGTATACATTTATATCAGTCACAAATCAGTACAGAATACAAAGTGAGTGGCGTCTCGGCCATCTGATACGTAAGTACGTCCTCGTACTTGTAAGCAATAAAAATATTAATTCTAAAATGACGACTACACGAATAAGTACGTCGAATTAGTTTACACTCATGTGAATGAAATAATAACAAAATATATGTATTTTTTTTTTTATATTAACTCTAGTAATCTTGTTTCTTTAGGATTATTGTGTGAAATGTCCAGGGATATTTATTTATTTATTTCTTTCTTTGATTTATCAAAATAAAAATAATATTGTCTTAGTCTAATTTGTTAATGTCCTCGTCTAATCCTGTTTCGCTATCATCATCCGAACTTCCTACAGCAGTGGTAAGGTTAAGCCAAGGTTTTATTTTATCTAGTGCTACGACAGCCTCATACCTACGATTGTTTTTCCTTGTTATAGGTGTGTCCTCTATGACAAATCTATCGTTTGGTAATAATTTAACGATCCTGTATGGACCTTGGAATTTTCCAACCAACTTTTTGGATTTACTATCATTGGCACTCACGTCTCTTTCAACTCGTACTAATTGTCCTTCTTTATATGTTGATCCCATTTTCCGTTTCATATTAAATCGTTCAGCATCCTTGAGTTGTTGAGCTTCAATGAGTTCTCCTGATTTCTTTCTCATTTTCACAATTTCTTCAGGTGAAGTCACATTCACTGTGTCATTGATGACGTCACTCAGTATGGATTCTGTTGTACTAGTCAACCTAAATCCAAACAATAATTCTGATGGACTTTTCCTTGTGGTTTTATGTATTGTGGTATTTAATCCAATCTGCACATCAGGCACATATTCGTCCCAAGACCTGTCATCTTTACCATGAGTCTTAGTTGAAAGTGCATCCAAAATTGTGCGATTGAAACGTTCAACCTGGCCATTAGCCCTCGGCGTAGCAACAGCATTCAAAATGTGCTTAATGCCAGTATATTTAATAAACTTACGAAAAACGCTACTAGTAAAACAAGCACCCTGATTCGTGATTAATCGCGTAGGCGCTCCAAAATAGCTGATGTGGTCTTTGAATACACGAATGGTCGTTACTGATTTTGTATTGGTAACTGGCCGAATATTTACATATTTGGTAAAGCTATCTATTATTACTAGTAGGTAACAATTCCCTCGCTTGCTGCGCACGAAGGGTCCAACATGATCTGCATGTACGGTATGAAACGGTATATCTGCCTTCGGTATTGGATGCAACATGCCTTCTTTTGGGCCACCAACTGCTTTGTGATGAGCACACTCTAGGCACGCAGTCACATACTTTTTGGTGAACCGGCGCATTTTCGGAAACCAATAAGACTCTTTTAGTCTCGCTAGGGTTTTGTCGAAACCAAAGTGGCCTATATCGTCATGGTTTCTTTTTAATATTTGCCATCGCATGGCTTTCGGTACGGCCCAACGTAAATTCCCGTCAAAGATACGATATACACGTCCATTTTTAAGTTTGTAGTTGTTGTGAATGTCTGCTATCTTTTCGGTATCGACATTTTCCAGAATGTTTTTGATGGAGACTATTTCATCATCAACTGATTGTGCAGTGCTTAACCAGTTTTCTGTTTCAATGTTGAGAACGTCAATAACATGGGATTCTGGTATCGCTGGATCTACTGGATTTCGGCTCAGTGCGTCCACATGCATCATTGTCACAATCGTACTCCTGTAGTTGTATCCACCACCGTGCTATACGTGGTACTAAATCTCGTTTGGTCATTGTCTTTCTAAGAGCGTTACAATCAGTCAGCACTTTAAAATGTACCCCTAGAAGATATATCCGGAATCGGTGTAGTGATGCTATAACGGCCAGCGTCTCCAGCTCATACGAATGTAGTTTCTGTTCATCTACAGTAGTTTTTCGACTGTAGTATGAGATGGGACGTAGGAGACCCTGTTTGTCTTTCTGTAGTAATATACCAGCGACCCCAATTTCGACGCATCTGTATGCAATTGGGTTTCCGCCAACGGATCATATAATGATATCACCGGCCGCTCAACCAAAGCCTTTTTAAGAGTCGTGAAAGCGGAGTCAGTTTCGGATGTCCATTTCCAATCACAATTTTTACGAAGTAAGTCAGTTAAAGGTCTTGCTATAATCGCGAAGTCTTTTATGAAACGTCGAAAGAAACTCGCTAGACCTATAAATTGTCGAACTTCATGTTGGTTCTTTGGTCTTGGAAACTTTGAGACGGCTTCGGTTTTGCGACTTCCCGGACGAATGCCCCCACAATTGATTTCGAATCCTAAGAAATCAATATTTTCATAGAAGAAATGACATTTACTCAGTTTGAGCGTTAGACCACCTTTTCTCAGTAGTTCAAGGACTACTTTGAGTCGGAACATCCCTTCGTCAAAGTCATGAGCTGGTATAAGGATATCATCCATGTAGACAACGGCAAATTTAATTCGTGCGTCTGCTAGAATCTATTGGGAATGATATCGGTTTTTCAGACATACTCTGTAGCAAAAGGTTGACTTTCCCTTCAGTCATTATATATTCCCCTGGTAACAAGTAGAACTCGAGACCGCTCTGACCCCTAACAGAACCGTGAACATATATTCTACCAGTGTATTGCCGATCAGACACCAAAGAAAGTGCCATAATCTCTCCAGGTGAGATTTTGACGGTTTCGTTCATAACCAGGAAGAGCTTAGAATCTTTACGTATTTTCTCAAAGATGAGACGTGTAGTTGTTTTGGTCACAGTGATGCCGGGGAGTTCGGTGAAAGAATGACCTAAAATAACAGGGTATTTCATGATTGAATCGTCAGCTATGTAGACAGCAATTGTTTCTACGATGCCCTGAACTTCAATAGTTACAATGGACTGCCCTAACGGTCGTACAAGTTTATTACCTAGCCCCTTAAGTAAGGGTAAGTCATCAGAAGTCAATTTAAGACCCATTTTAACTGAATCAGATTGCCGGACAATAGTGCATTCACTACCCAAATCAACATAACACAGAATGGGACACTCATTCACTGTTATCATAACAGTATACTTATCTTTGGAATCATTGGGTGGTGAAAAGTCAGATTTGTCAGGTTTAGTTTCGGGAATTATATCATTTTCATTAAGACTGACCTTTAAAACGCGGTTACCACCTGATGTACTTTCTTTGGAATTGTCTTGTTTTTTTTTACAAGCTTATTGGTGCACGATGTCGATCGATGTCCTATCTCCCTGAAAAAGAAGTAGGTTTGTTGGAGGTAGCTGGATGGTTGAATGTTTTTCTTTCACTGCTCTGATTTGAACCCAAATGCTTCTGCCTATTTGGTATCCCGACATTGACAGTTTTAAAATACTTTAAAACATCTTCGGGTGATTTAAACCGCGCTGCCTAAGCTCCTAATTTAATAGATCGGTCCTCTATACCGCTAAGCAGACAATCAACCGCTTTACTGCCAGTAATTTCACACCTTTGCAGCAAGTTTATCTTCGCGTAATAGTATTGCTGTAATAGTATTGCTCTAATGGTTCACCATACCGAGCCTTCGAAACGAGCATTTCTGCCAGTAACTCTGCATAATTTTCGCGAAAAGGAAAGGTTTTTACTGGTTTTCCTGGTGTGGTCATTCCACGAGAAAAGCACGCTTGGAAGACTCTGGTACCATGTCTTCGCTAAACCAGTAAGTTTAGGAAGCGCGTAATGTATAGTTTCCCTCTCATCCCAGTCATAGATCTGTGAACATTCCTCTACCTTAGTGAGCCAATTTAATATAGTCTGTCCTTTCAATGATGGGTCAAATTCCGGGATAACATTTGTAATAGCTGGTAGCCTATTAGAACCTGACCGTGTGATACCTTTAAGAGCATTTATAAACTGATTCATCACATCCGACTTATCTTCTAACTTAAAATCTCTAGGGTCTCTGCTGCATTCTGCTGCCCTCTGGTGTGGTATGGTCATACGTACTTCTGGTTCTTCATAAGTTCGACTCGATCGACGTCTCGGTGCTTCACTACGGTCACGTAGGCTTCTATACGACGGGTCATAGCGCAACGAACGCCGCTCAAGTTCGTAGCGCGATTGATGTCTGGCCCTGTTGACACGATCGCTGTTCTTGTAGCCGGAACTTTCTGGTGAGTCTCTTCCATTTCCGAACCTTCGACTACCACGATCGTTGCTCCCGCTTCTCGATCGCGGTAGTACGCCATATTCAAAACAGCGACGGGCACGATCGTTGCTCCTGCTCCTCGATCATGCTGGTATATCATACCTGGACTTTCGACTACCACGATCGTTGCTCCTGCTCCCCGACCGCGGCAGTACGCCATGTCCATCACAACGATGAGCGCGATCGTTGCTCCTGCTCCTCGATCGCGTTGATGGGTCATACCCAGTCAATGGATCGGCGCTATTATTGTAGTACTTCGATCGCACGCATAAGTCAAGTCCAATGTACTCACTATGACGACCTTTGCTCCTGCTCCTTGGTCGTTCCATTGATGAGTGTCCAGCAAACTCACGGGCACGGTCGATACTTCTACTCCTGGATCGCGCCGAAGGAGTGGAAACATGTTTGTTGTCCGTATTGCCAGCAATCGTATCCGTTTCAAAATCCATTTTTTCCTGGGGCGTGGTGGCGAGGAAACACGTTGGAAATGTTTCTCGCTTCATCCCACTTCTGAACTTTTGAATAATACTACTATTCAATAGGTAATAACATGTATTTATTCACTTTGTCAATAACACCAGCTAACAACAACACCCTTTCCAATATGGCGTACCATTCTCTAGTCAAGTTAACAACCGTACTCGTCACATCGCTAATTATAAATCAAAGTACTGTACTCATGACGCTAACACAACCTACCGAGCCAAATCTATTGTCACCCTACTTTACGATATGGCGAGTTATAGGCTGGCAGATCGTCGAACGTCGAGCTTGAAACAATAAGGCGGATTTTATTTGGCGGATCATGAAATGCCGCCATATAATAATATTCCGGGGCACATTATGATGTGCCGAATTCGACAATCGGCCGACGACATCTTTAAGTAAAATATCAGACGTTCCGTATTTCGAATAACACATTAAGCTAACTAGTAGTCTTAAAAAAACCTCCGCAAACCCGCACTGAGCGAGCGTGGTGGAGTATCGCTCAATCAAACTCGTATCAGGTTAAAAGCCTTTAATAATTCCATTCACTAGTTTCGTGTGCCAGACTCTACCTAAAGACAAACATATTCATAACTACTATAATAATAATAATAATACCTTGGACAATATTTACACACATTGATCTAGCCCCAAACTAGGATTCCCTGTATCTTGGGTACTAGACAACGATACACATACTTATATGGATAAATACTATACTTAGATAGATAAACAACCATGACTAGGGTACAAGCATCCGTTCTCATCAAACAAATATTTGCTCCCACCGGGACTCGAACCCGGGACTATAATTCATACTTATAGTTATAGAAGTAGTTATAGGTAGCATTCAAATAAAAATGTCAATAATCCGCGTAGAAGTTCGCCTACTTACATAATTAGACTGTAAGTCTGGATGGTCTGTCTCCAGCCCGTCGTCGAGGATGGTGACGACCACGCCCCGGCCCGTGATGCCTTCCCGCCACGCGGGGATCACGTTCATGTCGAGACCACCACCGCGGTTCTGTGAACAAAAGTATCGAATAAATGAATGAATGACTGAATTGATTAACGATCGACTGAATCAATAACTTCAAGCAATATTTGATTAATAAAAAAATGAATAAATGAATGACGGCAATGGAGATCTCACACTGTCTCACTCTTAGCCACTCCAAGGCATACCACTTCCGCATATGAGCACTCCTTCAGGTTGCAGGCGGTCCGACTGTTGAACGCACTTCCTTGTACGATAAGAGACTCTTTTCGCTTTCAAAACCGGATAAAAGAGCACTTCCTCTCTCTTTTGTGATAGTTGTAGTACGTATATTGTTATTATATGTAAACTATATGTACAGGTTTATGTATGTATTGGTACTCATTTAGTAGTTTGGTATATACGTGTATGTATTTTATTTACCGTATTTTATAGATATTTAAATTACTTATATGTATTTTATTATTGTTTAGATATTGTGCACTGCCTACTCTTTCTTGATAAAATTTGACATGCCTTGGTTTGCTCGAAAAAATCTCTTTTTAGAGATGATCTCGCCTTTGTTTTCTCTTAATGTATCTTTTTAAATAACTGCGTTCGATAAAGAATTATCTATAAATGATTTAATTAATTAATAAATTAATGAAAGAATGAATTCATAAAAGATTAAATGAATGAATGAATAATAAATAAATGAATGTATGAGTAAATGAATTAATTAATTTCATTAACAAACAGGCACATGCATTGTTTCTGGCCCCACACTAGGATACCACGTGGGAACCAGAAACAGAGACATCACAAACATGTAAACATCCATGACAGGGTTTTTTTTTGGCCCCCAGCCGAGATACGACCCCGGGACCTCTCGCTTGGAAAGCACAGCCTCGACCGCACCACCATCAATTAATGAAATAACTAATGGTAAGACGAATTATAATGGACTTGTTAGTCAGCGACGCCATAACAGTACGTCATTCTGAACAACATTCATTATGAAACCGATTAGATCGAGTGTCATACTAAACTTCCACGTTCTCCAACTTCGACAAAGCGATTACTTCGAGAAGAGACTAGTTCGACTATTACAATGGCGAGACAGAACACACGTTGGAATAAACAATAGTTCGACGACACACAGCTTCGAAAGGTTACTCCTTCGACCTCTTCTCCGGCAATGCATATTATATTCGGCAGACTACTTCTTCCACAAGAATATGTTCGAAAAAATACAGATTTATAAACTGTTCAAACAATATTATTTATGCTTATATAGGGCTTATGTTTAAACGATTACCAAAAACGCACCCATTTTACTACCAATAAATTCGAAATGACTGCCAGAATGGATAAATGTACACCAAATTGTGTTTGGATAAATGATCACAAAACTTCTTTTTATGTTTTGTGTACTTAAGTTTATGTTTTAAGTATTTTTTATTGTTCTTACATGTTCAACCTAACACGAAGGATAAAGAGGGCTTCGCTTCGCTCACCCCCTTTACCCTTCACCTAAGCTACCGCAGTATTTTGCCCTGATTTTTTTGCTACTTTTGGTGTTCATTTATCCATTTTGGGTAGGAAAAATATATTTTGGTGATCATTATATTTGTTGCCCTTATATAGCCCATCGTCACATTGATACTAAAGTTGAACACCTGTTAGAATTATTACAGCAAATTCTACAAACACTACATTTTAACAAACAGACACGCGCGAGAGTTGGGACGCTGACCGATGGATATGTGTAAATTAAAGTTGGTCTGATCAAATCGGTTTCGCAGTGAAAGTTATTCAGAATGATATAACAAGTACCGTAGCACGACTTTCCGTGACATGGTGTAAGTGTATTCTGTCGTCGCTTCATAAACCTTCATTCCGAGAAAAGCAGGACGAGGCAATCGCAAACAAGAAAATACAGTGAGATTTTCGCGTCGCTTTGCCAATATTTTTGGGAGGAACGTTATGAAATTCGAGGCAAGTAAATTTAACTTTGCTCACAGATAGAGTAACCATTAGTTGGCCATCACACGGGACCCTTCAGTGGTATGTGAAGGCGTCAAATCTAAGTAAGTTGTTACCGCCGTACAAAGAGTAATTAATCTGATTCCAAATTTGAATTTACAGACAAAATCTAAGTAATCCTTAGTGAATCATTTACGACTCTGAACGTATGGCCGTTAGTTACTTATACAGACAGATCGATGACAGATATCTGACAGCTCTTGTCAGGTTGTCACAGGTTCTAATTTCAAACGCATTTAGTTCAGTTAACCCCTTTAGAATTGCTCTGATACTGGGCCCGATGCTAGATGCGACACAATTTAACTAATTAAAAAGGGAAAATGGCTAGTATTTTATCGCATATCAAAAATACTGATTTTCACAGCAAAAAAGGATCAGCAAAAACACTTTTTATGTTTTAAGTATTTTTGTTGTTCTTTCATGTTCTACCTAATACGAAGGATAAAGGGAGCTTCGCTTCGCTCACCCCTTTGACCCTTCACTTTAGCTACCGCAGTATTTTGTACTGATATTTGCTGTAAAAATCAGTATATTTGCTGTGCAAATCAGTTTTATTGATGTGCAGTTTAATATTTCCCTAAAACAGAATCTATGGCTACCGTACAAGAACTGGCGTATGAAGTTGGTCAATTCAGTGCCTTAGTTAGTTGGTTTTAACAGCTGAAGACTCACACTGACTGTCTCCTAATAATATTCGTAAATATAGGCAGGTATTGTAGACGTAACCAAAGACAACGATTTTGGCATACATCCCTAATTTGTGAAAAAAATGTCTTGAATGTCCTGCTGAAACCATGGTCCCCCTACACCGGATGCAGGATGCCCCAATCCGAGCCAAAGATAAAGCCAGTCAGTACGTCTAAATGAATGTTGATTCCAAGGTTCACGACAACATGGTGTGCTGCTTAGAAAAGACGATTAAGATTGTGTTGATCGGTGTCATCTTCATGCAGTCTGATATCAGTAGCACATCGCAGTGGCATTCAGAATCGAAATCGACCAATAAATAACATCGCAAGAAATGACAGCTCGTGTAAAATAATGGCTGACAACAGTTGGTGATGAGATTGATGTAAGAAATACATAATAAGGTTACATAACACATATAAGAGTCTTTGTACATGTGTTGTCTTTGAAGTAACTGCTTAAATATCTTAAATAAATATTATTTTCGAATTATATAACTGGTAGTTCTGAGAGAACAGTAGACCTAGCACAGCCTGAATCAGTGGAGATATTAATAATTTGTGCAAGGGTTCCAAACATATAATAATTATAGAACGCAGGATTTTGCGAAATTTCTCCCATATGAGCTATGGTATGGGAAACTTCGTGAAAAAAACTTTATATCTCAATAATTGCCTCTCTTTTTTAACCATGACTGGTTTGAAGAACAGCTTTGTTCTCAAACGCTCTTGTTGATTACTATTTAATGTGTCGAATGCTAAAATAAATTAAATTGGGTAAGAGCGTGTTATGTCGTGAAATTTCGATTTTCGAGACATTGGCTAGGAGACGATTTCCTGAGAGTATTAAGCAATTGAATGCATATTCCGTAATTCAGGTGATTCGTTCAACCAAAAGAAGTTTCAAACATAACTTCGGCTCAATACATCAGGAATCATATCATAACTAACTAAATACAACAGCGTTTAATCAGTTTTACAATAGGTATGTTTGCTGGAAGAGATATCTTTCATAATTCATAATTGCTTTATTGCACACAAATCATATTTAAAAAAAAAACAAGAGTAAAATGAAAAACCGGTCAAGTGCGAGTCTAAATCACGCACGAAGGGTTCCGTACCACCGTTCAATGGAAGCGATGGTGTGGAGTGAATAGTTTGGATTTTACACAGCAAAATATTGTTTACAAAGTTATTGGTGCGGTTACTTTCACACTCCATGTACGTAACCAGGTGCATCCATAAGTTTGTATGTGGTATTGTTGTATGGGAGCCTCCTTAAATATTTATTTTATCCTGTTTTTTAGTATTTTTTGTTATAGCGGCAACAGAAATACATAATCTGTGAAAATTTCAACTCTCTAGCTAGCTAGGTTCTTGAGATACAGCCTGGTGACAGACGGACGGACGGACGGACAGCGAAGTCTTAGTAATAGGGTTCCGTTTGGAACCCTTCGGGTACGGAACCCTAAAAAGTGTACCAAGGCGAGCGTATATCTAAAAAGAGATTTCTTCCAACAAACCAGGTTAAGATGGGAAAGGTTGATTGCTGGGCAGGCGTAGATCTATGTGCTCAACAATATAACGAAATAAACGAGTACTTTCATATATATTAGAGATAATTTATTTTATGTAAGCCTTGTTGGCTGTATATTATGTGTGGGTAATTAACAAAATGAATAATTAATGTGTACACCATGAGCTGACAAGGGGCTAGCACATCGCCGCAGCTATAGATATATGAAGGTCTTCTAAAGGTGCAGACTGCAGACGAAGTGTCGCCGACGCGAGTGAGAGTACCTTGTACCTACGTGTAGATAATTTATTTAAGAAGTTTGCGCATACCACCTCCGTAATAAAGACGCCAAAAGTGAACTGAGTATGACATGGCAAAACATAAAACTGTCCAACAACAGAATTTCCAAATACCTGGGCGTTACCCTGGATCGGAGCCTGATAATGAAGCAGCACTGTGCGTTCGCACAGGTTTTCACACTCGCCAAAAGGTTTTCACTAGCAACAAACTGGTGAAGCAGCTGACCGGTACATTCTTGAGAGCTAAACTCTATAGGCCCTATCTAAATATGCTTAAAACGTGTCGCTAGAAGTCGACAGCAAACGCAAGGAAACATGTCGGCAGCAAAACTGATGCGTTGACGCGCGAAGTCTTTTATTACGCGGCTTTTATGGCCCTGCGCAAGTGCTGTCGTCTGCTGCCGTTTTAAGCCAGCCGTCGAGTGAAGCCGACGCGCATGCTGCTCGTTTATAAGTGCACATGCAAAGCTGGTCGACGTAGCTCTGAATCAGACAAGACATAGACGGACAACGGATTGTCTGAAGCACACACCACAGACTCACTCTACCAGCTGGCCGGATAGCCCCTCCGGAAGTACGAAGATCTGACTCTAGCTCGATTGAAAGGACGAAGCAAATACCAGACAGACGCCACCCACCATGCAACCACATACCAGCTCGGCCTAAGTTGCGCTATAGGAAGTAGTTTCCTATACTAAGCACAGCATCTCAATCACTCAGCTGAAATCACATGTCTCACTATATGGCGAACGTGCCATAAGAATGTAGATGTTTAGATTCATTAGAACCTACATCAGCTATCCTAGCGTCAGATTTGCGAAAGAACAACACCAAACTTAGATGTTTAGGAAATAAACCGAAATAACGCCAAAAACTCCAAAAACCCAACTACCATTTCCAGGAAGAAACTGGCTGAAAGATACAACTTCAACTGGCCCATCTGGAAGTTGTTCAACCGTCTGGGGTGGGGCGGTCTAAGGCGAACCTTGGGAGGTGGGGTATCATTCCCGAACACGACATGAACTGCATCTGCGGCCACCCGACTGAGACCATCGCGCACATGACTGGGTGCTCTGCGTGCCCGACAACATGCATGAACGAGGAGCTGTACGAGGCTACCGAGCGAACTATCGCGGTTGCGGCTTCTTGGGGTGCCCGTGTCTGAAATGACCATCGACTCGAGGAGAAGAACAAGAATTCGTATAGCTGAATTGTGACAGTAGTTTCGTTATAATTACAAGTTTATGTCAAGGTTTTTAACCCATTGGGTTACGTCATTAGAAAGAGGAACAGGCCTGCTGGGTATTTTCTATGCGGGCAGTTCCTAATTATATGGTTGATGTCTAGCGAATGAGCCCCGCAGTCGATAACTGCTGAACTTCTCCAACTACACCGGCTCTTGAAATCCAAGGTGTCCATGTCCAGTTCGGAGTCTATTAAGTTTTTTGGGAGATCGAAGCTTTTGAGTTGGCTACGAACTTTCACCTGTTTCAGTTGGATGACAGTAAGAACTTACCAGATACCACATATGTGGCCATTTGGGGTCGTTCAGCTGGAACCTGGAGTCTGCAGCCCTAGGCCTGGACTTGGCTCTGGAGTTCTGCAGTTCTCTTCTTGAAGCTGTCTCTCTCTTCGTCGGAGATGAGGGAGACGGCACGTCCCCTGACTTGCTCTCAGCTGGAACAAGGAGGAAACATTGTTGAAAAAAAGGTGATTCCATCATCATCATAAATAAGGTCGATTGCATCTGCATCGGATGTTTTTAGCAGTATCGGACAGATATCTGTGCTAGTGACTAACAATCCGATTCCTGAGCGGCAGACACGGCCGTCCACACACACACTCACACACATGTACATAGCATCACGCCTTTTCCGAAACGATGTGGCAAAGGCACACTTGCACCTACGTTCAGCCAGGGTTAAGTTGTAGGTGTAGGTAGGTGAATGGGACAGCGAGCTATCAGTCTATAGAAAAAACTCCCCAGAGCCATCAGAGGCAGTCCGACAATTTACACTTTTAAAAGTCGTTTGACAGGATCTTTCTCTTCCATGATAAGTATTTGTATTTTTTTATAATTTATCTACACACGTATCATAAACCCTCTTTACTGCGTACAAAAACCGCACGTTACGATCAGCATAATGTTAAACTAATTGGTAAAAACTCATTTCTTATCTGAAAAATTACACATTATGACCATAATGTGTAATTTTTCTGCATATTATGACATTCAAATTTCGAACGTCGACGCCCGCCTGCGTGCCTCCCCTTGTTTGTCTGTGAAGTTGGTACTGACATTCAAATTTCGAACGCTGACGCCCGCCTGCGGCACGCTGGTACTACAGAACAACCTAAACAACTGCGAGCCACAATGCCGATCAAACATGCGGTTCCTGAACACATCAAAGAGAGCTTATGATATGTGTGTAGATAAAATAGTGTATGTAACTGTACATAATTAGGCATTAAAACTCTTCGAGTGATATTATTATGAAACTCGCCTTCGGCTCGTTTCATAAACCCACTCTCGAGTATTAATGCCCTCCATTATGTAGCAGTCACATAAACTACTATTTTTATGAATATGTTTCATTTTTATATAAAGCATTATTTTTAGTATTATGTAGCTATTGGTAAGTAGTTTATTATT
Organism: Argyresthia goedartella; assembly: GCA_949825045.1. Classification (NCBI taxonomy): domain Eukaryota; kingdom Metazoa; phylum Arthropoda; class Insecta; order Lepidoptera; family Argyresthiidae; genus Argyresthia; species Argyresthia goedartella. Next base: position 3,035,410 of record OX463823.1, on the reverse strand, counting down.
TTTATTAACATATTTACTGTTGTGCACCTAGTTCGTATCTTTTTTTCCTATCCATTCTAGGTGTTCTGAAAGAAATATCTTGTTGGATATAAGCTCGCCTTTGTACATGTTGTTTCCTTTATATGTGTTCGATACACAACACATATAAAGGTATTCACTGTTTCGTGCAAAGTATGTTGAGATAAAGTATACAGAGAACGGATGAGACGGAAATGACGACGCACGAGAATTTTATATGGCTTATGTTGAACTGTTTACCTAATTGAGTAAAAAGTTACATTCAAAAAACAAAACATTCCAAATTAACTAAATGCTCACCAAAATTGTAAAAACTATTTTATACTAAACTACAAGGCGTCGCTCCGCTTTGCTTCAGCTCCAGTTTGTGTTATAAGGTTTTGACCTAACAAACCTAACTTTAGTATTCAAACAGAGTGATCTATAGAAGCCAATATAGTTCTTAGAAAGTACATGGAGACACTTAATTTGGGGGATGTTTTACATATTTGATGCAATAAACGTTAATCTAATCTAATCTAATCTAATCTAATCTATTTGGGAGTCAAAACTTATATTGGTATTTGTTGCCATTATAAGTCCTTTCGACTGCGCCATATATTATATAGCGTATCATGGAATAGCCCATATCATTCGGGCCATAATAACGAATCGATGAACATATCATTTATTTTTCTAAACAGCGGGGTTACCACAACGTCTTATGCCGATTCAGATTAGGAACCTAATTTGATCCGCAAAATTACCGTGACCGTCTTTAAACAAGACTTGGTATTAGGTAAATAAAGACCATTATGGTGACTTGGAATGCAAATGGTTGCCATGGTGATGTTCCTGTTTTTGACCTAATCTGAATCGGAAAAAGATTGTGGAACCCCCCAGGGCTAAAGTTTATAAAATTCGCGTATGACGTCACATCCGACTCATCTAATCTCTGTACTCGTATAATTACAGCTTACCCAGTCATACGACCATAGTCGTGCGACCGATACTGACTTGGAACGCGTCTAAAACTGTGCTGCACTGTACTGTGTACTCTTTTTCTGAATTGGAGTTGACAAGTATAACTCGTTACTAAGTTCCTTCACGCCTCAAGAATTGCTACCACTAGTTCCCAAGTACACAGTAGCGACATAATTTGTACTAATTGCGTCGCAGTTCGGAACTCCTAAACAACGGCTTTTAGATGTCAATTGAACTAGTTATCATGCTCCTTATGTGTACTTGAAGTATGCTAAGTGAACTGTATGCTACACTCGTACTAAGTTAACTGTACTAGGCTAAGTAGAACATTTAGTACCGACTAGCATGTGTTTGTCTAAGTTGGAATTCAAATTCATATTCAAATATCTTTATTACTGTAGATATTTACAAACACTTTGTTTTACACAGCCTATTCTGTGTCCCGCTGCTGGGAAAAAGCCTTCCTTGATAGTGCCCACAAATTCCTATCGGCCGTCATGCCGACCCAATCTGACTGGAATCTATCCAGGTCGTCCCTCCATCTCCTTCTGGGCCTTCCCCTACGCCGGTGTACGTCTTTAGGAACCCAGTCAGTGACTATCTTCGCCCATCTGTCTGGGGGCATTCGATTCACGTGTCCGGCCCAGCCGTACACTTAGCAAACGTAATTTTTTGCCTCTTCCCTATATGTTGGACCACTGTGGGACGAGAAGGGCTAAGAAACTCCCACAGATAGATTTTTAGATCTCTTAAAGATCGGTTGTGTTTAACTAATACAATTCTTACGATATTAATTATTATAAATAATAAGCAGGAATAAATCATTACCAAATTATTGACAGCAAGTTCTATGTTGAGTTAGATTAACCCCATACAGACCGGTCATTCAAGTAATCTTGAACATTGTAATATCCCATTTTCGACGAAGTCGCTTTTACATGGCGTTTAAATTGCTCAAATGGCAATTTACAAAATCTCCCGAGACATCTTGTTGTAGTAGAGAATGCACTGACCCTTGAAATAATTGCTAACCTTCGCGCGTCTCAACCGGGGCGCAAGTAGTCTGTGATTAATTCGGCAGAAGAAGAGAAGAGAATGCAGCACTATGGGTGACACCAATGGCCGAATGCGCAGATAGCTGCTCATATTCATATTCATAAATTTATTACTCCATTTTCGTTTACAAGGATGTTACTAAATTGCGGCTTAAATATAAGACTGGCTGGTGGCTGCCATTTAGCGAGCGAGAGTCAGCGAAAGGATGACTTTGTCGTCTGTGCATCCGGGGATAATATGTTTGATTTGCTCGATTCGAAAATACACTCTCTAATTTTAGAGGAGTACGATCCTAATTGATGATTAATGATTGATTAATGACGACCCGAATGGCCGAGTCAGCAGTAACCCTGCCTAAGAAGCTAAGGGTCCCGGGTTCGAGTCCCGGCGGGGGCAAATATTTGTTTCATGAGAACGGATGTTTGTACCCTAGTCAAGGTTCTTTATCTATCTAAGAATAATATGTATCTATATAAGTATGTATATCGTTGTATAGTACCCAAGATACAGGGAATCCTAGTTTGGGGCTAGAAAGTATTTATTATTTTTTCATAATTCATAATTCATAATTTCTTTATTGCACACAAATGATACAAAAAAAGAGTTACATAAAAATAGTGAACAAAGGCGAGCTCATCTCTAATAAGAGATCTCTTCCAGCAAACCAGGTTAAAGTTGGAGATGTTGATTGCTGAGCAGGGGTAGACCTATGTGTACAACAATATAACGAAATAAAGAAGTACTTACATAAATATTAATAAATAAAATAAAACATTTAATGACTATAATTATATACTAAATACTTATAATATAATACTAACTACTACTATTATATATAAATGTGCTAATAAATACTTACATACATACTACCTGTAATTCTAAAGAGAGAGGTAATGCTTCTTCACGCGACTTTTAAATATATTGGTATAATTTTTTCTTAGCTTTTTTTTCACTTCTCTTCTATAAGGTTACAGTTAGACCGTAGCCGTAGATTGGGCCGTAGCCAAGCGCTAAGGATCTATGAATTTCCTAAAAATATTATTATAATTATTATTATAATATACATAGTCAGGTCATAAGTTCTGTCACATGTGCAATATGAAATAATTTAGACATGTTTATTATTTATGTAAACATTTATATAGCAAAATTAAATTAATAAAACATAGATTCTTATGGTAATAAAGTTTATTCAAAATGACCCCCGCGATTTTGAATACAGGCCTTTATTCTGCGCGGCCAGTCGTCTATCGCAGCACGAACGAGGTCCATGTCAATATCGGCGGCTGCCTTAATCAAGGATGCCTTGAGTGACTCCAAATCAGGATGAGGCTTTGAGCAGGCCTTTTCCTCCAAGTGTTGCCATATCTTGTAATCTAACGGACTCAAATCTGGACTGGAGGAGGGCCAGTCTTCGTGCCGGATGAAGTCGATTTCACGCGCCGCCAGCCAGTCTTGTGTGCTTTTCGCTCTATGAGCTGGCGCAGAATCTTGTTGGAATACCCAGTGCCTGTTATTAAACATGGTATGAGAAACAGGTTCCACAAGGTTCTTGAGGACTGTATTTTGATACACAGTTGATATGCAGTTGCATTCGTTTTTACGCCTTTCTCACAAAAATGTACCTCAGTTAAGCCCCAATCGGTTCGAATTTTTCATGAAAATAAAAATGTGTACTTTTTAGAATTTTCCTCATTTTTAAATATGGAGTGGACACTTAAAGACCGTGTCGCAGTTATTGCGTTGCATCGTTGCGGTTACGCGCCAATTCAGATTTTCGACTTACTGAAAAATTTGAATATAACCAAAAGATTCGTTTATCGTACCATAAAACGATACAATGAAGACTCTAGTGTAGATGACAGGTCAAGAAGTGGTCGCCCTCGCTCTGTTAGGACTCCAGCAGTGATAAAAGCTGTGAAGGCGCGAATTCAAAGAAATCCCATACGTAAGCAGAAACTGTTGGCCCTTCAGATGGTGTTAAGCAGGACCACGGTGAAAAGGGTGTTAAATGAAGACTTAGGGCTTAGGGCATATCGAAGAAAAACAGGACATCGTTTGGACGCTCGTTTAATGGACCTGAGACTGAAGAGATGACGCGCTTTGTTGAAGCGGTACGCGAGAAAAAACCATCGGGAAATTCTTTTTTCGGATGAAAAAATTTTCACCGTGGAAGAGAGCTACAACAAACAAAATGATAAGGTGTACGCACACAGCAGTGAAGAAGCGAGCAACCGTATTCCGCGTGTCCAACGAGGTCATTTTCCATCCTCGCTCATGGTTTGGTTGGGAGTCTCTTATTGGGGCTTAACTGAGGTACATTTTTGTGAGAAAGGCGTAAAAACGAATGCAGTTGTGTATCAAAATACAGTCCTCAAGAACCTGGTGGAACCTGTTTCTCATACCATGTTTAATAACAGGCACTGGGTATTCCAACAAGATTCTGCGCCAGCTCATAGAGCGAAAAGCACACAAGACTGGCTGGCGGCGCGTGAAATCGACTTCATCCGGCACGAAGGCTGGCCCTCCTCCAGTCCAGATTTGAGTCCGTTAGATTACAAGATATGGCAACACTTGAAGGAAAAGGCCTGCTCAAAGCCTCATCCTGATTTGGAGTCACTCAAGGCATCATTGATTAAGGCAGCCGCCGATATTGACATGGACCTCGTTCGTGCTGCGATAGACGACTGGCCGCGCAGAATAAAGGCCTGTATTCAAAATCGCGGGGGTCATTTTGAATAAACTTTATTACCATAAGAATCTATGTTTTATTAAATTCATTTTGCTATATAAATGTTTACATAAATAATAAACATGTTTAAATTATTTCATATTGCACATGTGACAGAACTTATGACCTAACTATGTATAATTCGACGTTAAAATTATAGTCTGGAAACTTTGCAACAAGATTGAAAACCCATTGGTAACCCCAAAAAGTGTTGTGGCTACGATAGCCTAAATCATATGGTGTAATCATTCAGTCGGCAGGTAATTTCGACCTGGACACAAAGCCAAAGTTAATGAAATTTTGGGATATTGTTTGGGTCAGTGTCAGATGTGGAATTTCAGTTTGTGATGTCGCATAGCCGGGCTGACTTGGTGAACTGAAATATGGGAGAGTTGAAATTTTTGCAGCATGTGTATTTCTGTTGCCGATACAGCAACAAGTAATTAAATACACGAGCTTGTATTAATTAATGAGGTTCCCCATACAAGAGATGTGTCGATATATCAAGCCATAACATAATTCAAATATGGTCGTAGATTTCGCGGCAAATTACACGGTTGTGGTGGCACAATTGGTTTTAATCTTAGGGTTTTGGGTTCGAATCCAAGCCCGGACAAAATATTTTTTCTTTTTGTTATATTATTTTTAGTGGTTAAGTTTTCTTGTACGATGGTACGGAACCATTCGTGTGCGAGTCTGTCCCGCACTTGACCGATTACTTCGTTTTCACCTTCGTCCGAATTAAGCATTTTTCAGAAATACATCCTTAGACAATGTTGTAGAAGATAAAATTGCCTTGAATTTTCATGGGTCAAATATAGTTTTGGGATCCGAGAAACAGTGGTTAGAAGATGGAAATAAAAACAAAATGCGGAACGGACCTATGTCGCCTTTTAACATTCTGGCGTGAGCTGGGCTGGCTATAATAGCCGGTCCTTCTCTTTCCACTCACAAAGGTCCAAATGAGAGGCTAGGTGTGGAAACAGAGAGGAAGAATAAGGACCTGACACTCAAAACGCAGAGTTGTTAAGCATACATAGTGTTTACCTTGATGTGATCTCCACTGTACAGCTTGTACACGTTGTCCTATGTTGTCTATGACGCAAGCCATTAGCTGTTTGCAAGACTCACAAAAAGGCCTTGGTTTCTTTTATCATTAAATCAATCACAATGCTCTATTCATAATTAAGATGATATTTTTTTTTTTTTTAATTTATTTATTTAAGGTCGCTCAAACAGCTAAGGTCATTAGCGACCACTATAGGGATACAATATTAAATCAAGTCGTAGTAGTTGATAAGCTTGAGAAATTTAACAGATTTTTTTGAATTATTTAAACAATCCTCCAGATTATTAGGAAGATTAACAGTTAATCGTTCTGTGTTATACATTGGACAATCAATAAACAAGTGTTTGACAGATAAATCACTACTACACCTTAGACATTTTTTCTTAGGTTCCTTAGTTATCAGATACAAATGAGTAACATTACAATGACCTATTCTTAATCTATTCATAACTACTTGGTCTTTTCTATTGTTTACATGGAATTTACTCTTTTCGAATACTGATTTTCTTATCTCATATAAGGCACTATTGTTATTTTTTACCCAACAGCTGTTCCATAATCTTTTAATAGTATTTCTTAAGGTCTGGTTTATTAATAGTCGTATAATTGCATTGCTCATAGTTGTTGTCATTGTTGACATTACGATTGCAAATAAAAATCACCATTTCTTTGTTGTGTTTTATCATCTCACTGCGATGGAGATAATGCACGCTAACCGTGCTATTGTTTTTTACAACAATGACATTTCAAATTAAGATTAATTGACACTTATATCAAGTAAGATTCGTACTTAAGTAAGAAGGTACATTCTTAGTAAATTTTAAAGTTAGGAACAACATAACTCTATCGTATAGCCTTGTACTGTGCTGTAGGTAGTCATCAGGATGAAAAAGAACTAAGATATTGATTTTTAGGGATGTGAGACATTTATTTAATGAATTTTTCACATCCCTAAAAATATCTTTGACAATATTTGTTGTAACATAAAATGCTATGAATTAAGCAGAATACACGCCTAAGTTATATTTCTGGGGCTGTTAACATAAAGTAAGACACATTTAACTTCCCTCCGATATCTGAATTAAGAATTTCACTAATCAAATACTTAAGTATCGATCTGTCTCTGCAAATGTCACAAAAAAGAACGGGACATGAAATAGAAATAGAAATAGAAATAGAAATTGTTTATTTTGCCTAAAAAAAAAAACAATACTGAGGAAAGCGAATGCGTAAGTAGGTATATAAGGCAAAAAAGGGAACAGTCTCAGCGTTTGCTACAAACTAGCACAGTGCTAGCTTGCAGCGCTGGTTTTCAGACAGTCCCTGACTAAAATTAAGAAAACTAAAACTAACTTGGTAGATACTACCACTAAGATTAAAACTAAAACAATAACTGGGACTGAAACTAAAACTACGACAATATGAAGGAATAAACTAAAAAATATTATACATTAAATTAAATAAATAAAAAATAAAATAAATAAAAAATAAAATAAAACAGAGACGTAAGTAAATTAAATTCAAGGAACCAGCAAACAAAAAACAGCAGTTTCTGATATAAAATAAAGTGAAGTGAAGTGATTGATATAACTACATAGACATTTAAATGAATGAATGAATGAATGAATGAATACTTTATTGCACAAAACAAACATACAGAGATATACAAAGAAAGATATATGTACAAGAGGCACGCTTATCTCTATAAAAGAGATTTCTACCAGCAAACCCAGATAGGAAAGGAAAGTGGATTGTGAGAGTAAAACCTATTTGCACAACAAAATTATTCATACACAATAATAATATAAGTAGGTACATATACCTATTACTACTACTACACCTAATTTATATAATATAATATACATACATACATATCATACACATACAAGTTATATACATACAGAACATACACATACAAATTATATATACGTACTATGGAAGAGAGAGGTGAGGAATGATCTTTCAAGCGAATCTTAAAAACGTTAAGTGACGGACTGTCCCTGATGGCACTGGGGAGCTTGTTCCAGAGCCTGATAGCACTGATCCTGAATCCTTGCCCATATGCGACTGAGTTTTGTTGAGGAGTTGCAAGCAGCGACCGAGTGTTTGATCTCCGAGACCTATCCGAAGAAAGAAAATCAAACCGATCACGCAGGAAGCTGGGGTAGTGAGGGTTGTGCAGAATATTGAAGAGTAGAATGTGAACATGGGTATCCCGGCGAAGACGAATTGGAAGCCACTGCAGTTCCCTACGATACTGGGAGACATGGTCATACTTATGCAGTCCGAAGACAAACCGAATCCCGAGATTTTGAAGTCGGTCGAGTTTGTTCAGTTGCTCTTCGTTCGCGCTGATCCAGCTGACATCTGCGTAATCAATGAGAGGAAGGAGAAGAGACTAGGCCAGAGTAATTTTAGTATGACGAGGCAGAAAGTTTTGAAGGCGCCTGAGGGAGTGAAATGTGGCAAAGACTCGTCTACTAACTTCGCAGACGTGAGCAGACCATGAAAGCTGATTGTCAAAGATAACTCCTAGATTTTTTGCCTTAGTACTGTACGGAATTATGGTTCCATCATAAGTTACAGGAACAAGAGGCAGATGCTGTAATACACTATGGGAGTGTCTGGAGCCGACAATCATGGCTTGCGACTTACTGGGATTGACAAGTAGTCCATGAGACAGAGCCCAGCCCCTGATGTTCTCGAGATCGGCATTCAATGCACCCACAGAAGAAATCATATCACTTGGGGAGAAATGACATCGCTTATTCTATCTAAAACCATATATGCTTAAATAAAAATAAAAGCTCTTACTTAAGGAATGCTGGCTTCTAAGCACGATTTCTTCATATCCCCGGCGCCATTCGCGTCTCCCAATAATCTACAACATAGGTTCACTTCTGACCCTACGATTGTATTAGATATATGGAAATTATCATGAAATTACAAAACAATGTTTTCCGAAAGAATATTATAATACGATTCATCGTCATGCGTGCGATTTGGTTGAGGATGTCTTTGTTGTCAGACAAACTTTACTTTGACTAAAGCCAGTACTTCTTAATTTGGTAGAGAAATAATCCAGTCATAAACTTTCATCTACTTACGCAAAGAGTTTGAGGTTTGCTTATAATCCGAGTATTTATTGGCCATCGACTTGTGTCGACAGCACTGTGCATGTTCTAGCAACATTTGTGCATTTTGTGTTGTCAAAAAAGAATGAAATAACCGTAGACCAAGTGAAATATAAAGAAGGTGTTTCTAGAAATGTGGCAATTACTCAGAGACAGAGATGAAATCTTCATTTCAAGTCTGGAAAAAACTCAGTATAAATATGAATGGAAGCGCCATCTATCCGCTTATTTATTTATTTAGGTAAACCTACAGCTTTTAGTGTTGTATGCACGTGACATTGTTATACAATACGCCAATTATAAGGTAATCAAGTATACATCTAGATTTTTAAGATTGTTAGTACTTATATTAGTTACCAGTTAGTAACATAAGATAAATGTAAAATTATTGCTAGTGAGTTTTTACCACCTCTATTGGCTTTAAGCTGAAGAGTCCGTCGATTGAAATCACTCTCCTTTCCATCCTTACGAGCAGGTCACTCCCCCTCCAAAACGTGTGCCATGGCCGAAAGACCGGAACTGTTTCAGAACCCTGGCTTGATAGTGTGGTATAGGTAGACGAGGACTCGTCTGTGATTCGGTAAGCTTTTATGTGTTAGCTTTTATGGATCTGTGATTCAGTAAGCTTTTATGTGTTAGCTTTTATGGATACCCACCTCGGTCTAGTTCCTTTCCAGTAGGTGCTTCTTTCCATGTGCTTTATTGTAAGGGATTTTATTCGAAAAGCGCTTCCAGTCTTAATTATTCTGTGGCAGCGGATCCCCGGCCATTGTACCGTATACGGTAATTTTCCGCTACCATGAACATACCAACGATTAGAAAGAACATACTTTTACTTAGAACCGACAGTGTATCACATCGTGCCATATCTTTGCTGGTTATCTTGATGAACATGCCGATTCTCAGATGGTGTGGCTGTGGCGTGGAATACCGCGGTCCACACCTCACGGGGACTGGAATTTTAAGAGCAAGTGATATGAATTTTATGACGTGAATTAGGTGTGAGCACAGGGATGCCCCCGAATGGACTTGATTCCGACGCATGTTAGTTCGACATTTATGATAGAAAAATGGATAAAAAAGATATGTTCTCATGACAAACAGCCATTTCCATGGGCATTTCATGAAATTATCAATTTTACAACATGGCCACCACATTCACTGTTTTGGCATATTGTGTTTTTTGTTTAATAAACGTAGAATTACTCTAGTTAGTGTCTTGTTCCCAGAGCCGAAAGTAAACAATTTATTCAAAGCAAAATAATGCTCCCATATTACATCAGAGATGAAATATTCATCATCACGTATACTTTTACACAATTGACTCTGAGTCCCCCCTAATACATCATCTTTTGATGTGAAATGAAATGAATGAGAAAGAAAGAAACCGCCCAAGGAAGGTGTTTACCTATTATGTTGATTCTTCGTTGGTTTTTCGCGAAACTCCGACCATTATGTATGAATGTATTTAGATAAAAATGTATTTGAAAATTCATCACGTACACTTTTCTCATATTTCCTCCAAATATATCATGTTTAGGTGTGTTATGCTATGAATGGGAAAAGAGCGAGATATCACGGGACAACTTTTGGTAGCAACCAAACCTCGAAATGTTGGGACTTTTTTGGTTTTTCACTCATAATTTATTTACGGTTACATCTTAGGTAAAAGTTACATACTATAGTAGTTTATGTGATTGATACATAATGGAGGGCATTAAAACTCGAGAGTGGGTTTATATAAATATATCACTCGAGAGTTTTAATGCCTAATTATGTACAGTTACATACACTAGTTTATCTACACACATTTCATAAGCTCTCTTTGATGTGTTCAGAAACCGCATGTTTGACCGGCATTGTGGCTCTGCAGTTGTTTAGCTTGTTCTGTAGTACCAACTTCACAGACTTAACAGCCCCCCTGCGTGCCGCCCCTACGTCTACCTAGGGGCGGCACGCAGGCGGGCGTCGGCGTTCGAAATTTGAATGTCATAATATGTAGTTTACACATTATGGTCATAATGTACAATATTCAGATAAGAAATGAGTTTTTACAAAGTAGTTTAACATTATGCTGATCGTAACGTGCGGTTTTTGGACGCAGTAAAGAGGGTTTATGATACGTGTGTAGATAAACAAATCAGAGAGCACATTTTTTCCTCTAATGAGAACCAAAACTTAATAATTCGGTCAAGCCCTATACTAGAATACCCGTTAGTTTTCCCAACTTTGTAAATAATATAGTGAATATAGTCTGTTCCGTTAAGAGCTGTCCTAGTGAGTTTCACTCTTGCTCCGAAGCAAGAGATGCACGTTCGAATCCCGGTGCTGACCAAGTACCAATCAGATAAGTAATTTATCATAGAACATTACACTGACATTCTAACGGTGATGGAAAACATCGTGGGGAAATCTTCATTGCTGCGGCGATGGGCTAGCCCCTGTCACGGAAATGGATAAATGAATTACTGTCTAATCGTGGTCACACTGTGCCTCTGCCACCGCGTATGGAAAAAGGCGTGACGCCATGTTGTTGTTGCTGGGATATAGTGGTTTTTAAGCTTGCAGACGCTTGGAAATTAGCACTCTTAGAGAAATACAGTTAAAATGAAGCAGTTGCAAAAGAAGAAATCCAATTAATTCTACGTGAACTGATTGAGTACCACATTTGTCCTCATCATATCACTCCTCGCAATTGGCAATCTTTCAATTCCTGCAATTGGAGCTTACCCATAATTTACAACAAGGCGTTGTAAATTATGGGTAAGTTCATACGCCAATGGTTAGAATTTAAAGAGTTATCAGCATTAGTATCATCAAATATCATCTGAAAGTGTGAATCAGGAAGAAGAAAAAAACAGATACCATATACCGATAGCTCCGAAGGGCGCAAAATGCCGAATTCGGCCGCCAGTCCCGAAACATAAAAGGCACCGTCTACATGCCAAATACGGCATTAAGGGCTCTTGGGAATAATCCATACGCTATCGCTATGCGTTTTCCTTACCACAATAGGGCTCAGATAAGCGATTGCAATCATATTGCCTCGTCGAAAAACGAATGAATTGGTAATTAAGTTCAATTACTCGTGTTTGCTTATTTCATTCTCCTTGCTTCACACTTTCAGATGAATATTTAATAATACTAATGCTAATATACCAACTCTCTGCCGCTATCGCTGATACTAATGCTAATATACTAACTCTCTGCCGCTATCGCTGATAATATCGACAGAAATGTGATAGGGAAGCTCTAGATCCAAATGGTAGGTAGAGTGGGACACCTGATAATGAATACTTCGTGCCATAACAGATGTTGACTCAGTAACAATAGTGTTCATATGTGTGTGTGCTAAGCTAAGCTTAATTTTTAGCTTAGTTTTAATTTTTAGGTTAAGCTTAATCAAGCGTATGTATTTTTTTTCTCATTAATTTTTTATTATTATTATTACTGTTTAAAAGTTCATACAAACGTATTTGGCAGGATTAATTCGTTCTCTCTTTGTTGTTTTTAGGGTTCCGTACCCGAAGGGTTCCAAACGGGACCCTATTACTAAGACTTCGCTGTCCGTCCGTCCGTCCGTCCGTCCGTCTGTCACCAGGCTGTATCTCAAGAACCTAGCTAGCTAGAGAGTTGAAATTTTCACAGATTATGTATTTCTGTTGCCGCTATAACAACAAATACTAAAAAACAGGATAAAATAAATATTTCAGGGAGCTCCCATACAACAATTCTTTCAATACCACATACAAACTTATGGATGCACCTGGTTACGTACATGGAGTGTGAAAGTAACCGCACCAATAACTTTGTAAACAATATTTTGCTGTGTAAAATCCAAACTATTCACTCCACACCATCGCTTCCATTGAACGGTGGTACGGAACCCTTCGTTCGCGATTTAGACTCGCACTTGACCGGTTTTTTTATTTTACTGTTATCGTAATTATGTGTGTACGAGGTAGTCCTGTGTTCCGAAGGTCCGGCTGAAAACCAGCGCAGAGCCGGGTCCTATTAGCACTATGACCGTGTAATAATCTATTGTCTCTTCTGTATAATGTGTGTTAATAAAGTCATTTCTATTTCTAAACAGCTTTTCAGCAGAACACCGCCAATTTGGTTCAAGTTAGAGGTGTAATAAAAATCCGTTTCGTTTGATAATGTAGTCATGTCTCCCTCCGTGAGTTGTACAAGACCCACAGAAGGATGACATGGCAGATTCTGGAAATTCTAAAGCTGGACTCACATGGACGGAATGCCTTTCGGAATTCAGAGCCGGGAACACGAATACTTGACAGAGCGATTATCGAACAGATTGTACATAAGAGTCACTGACTCGAATACCTTTCCGATGCCTAATTTTTCGTGCCTGCGATACGGAATCTGAATCTAGAATCTAAAACATTCTGAAATTCGTGACGCTGGTCAGTATCTGTCGGATCGATCGGCGATTCATAATCTGAAAAACAAACAGAATTTTTGTGGAGAATAAATAATTTGAATGTGTTGCAGTAAGAAACCGGTTTCAGTTAGAACGCGTTTTCACTAGTTTAAACTAGTTTTGACTAAGTGCCTTAGTTAAATCTAGAATTTACTTCTGGTCGAAAGTTAATGTCAATTAACCTCACAAAAACCGAGGGTAGTTGGGACGGGTCGCCATTTTGAACTATATGCCATGGTAATAAAATTTTAAACCTATAACGGAAAAGTGGCGCCGGTGGTATTCAAGAGGTTAAAAAACCAATGCGGTTCTGTGAAAGTACATGGAATCGCCTCGCTCCGCTCCGCCTTGCTCAGCTCCTGGTTGTATCTATACATAAAGTTGTGACCTAACACAATCTAACTTTGGTATTCGGACAGAAAGTGACCTAGAGCAACTAATTCAGCTTCCAAATTTACTTATTACTAGGAATTGCTAGTTTTAACTAGTTTTGACTTGTGAAAACGCGTTCTAACTAATAACGGGCTTTCACTATAGCACTGTTCACGTTAAAACTAATTATACATTCACGTATATCAGTAAATTCTAGTTATTACTAGTAATTCCAGTTTTATCGAAGGCCTGATTAAAACTAGTGAAAACACGTTCTTATTGAAAACGTATTTTTATGGTAGCATACATGTATTTCCGTGCATATGCTAATATATGTAAACGGAGATTCTGAATTCAGAAAGACGTTCCGCCTGTGTGAGCCCATCCTAAAGAAGGCATTTGGATCCGTCGCCCGTGATCGGGGGGTAGTGAAGGAACCTTTTTAGGGAAAGCACGTTGACCCGCGTCATGTCCCGAGGGTCAGATTGATTCTATTCAAATTGAGATTGCGGACAAGCCGGATACCTCAGACCGGTGTCAGTTGGATCTTTATTGGTCGAGATCTAAGGAAAGTTGTGGAAAAGTGACAATATTTGTAAATAAACGACCCTGTGGCATTGCTGTTTCTGGTTCCCACGACACAGGGTGCCCTAGTGTGGGGCCGGAAGCAATTAAAATGCCTGTATATAAATGAGTAGCCCAGGATTTTGGATCAGAGCCTTGCATGCGGACCGCACCTTTCCGTTTGAACGATTGGGCACGCGGCTTTTGATGTTTGGGAGCCATCATTTGACTTCTCGACGTTCGTGCTTGCGTGGCGAGCACCTGTCGACTTGGTGCAAGACTTGGTCTCCTGTAGTCCAGGAGCCTATCATTTTGGATTTTCGGTGAGTGTTTCGATCTCACGGTCTTCATTCTGTGTCGTTCAGATTTGCGACTCGGCTGACCGCCGCCGTATCAATTAGGGATGCAACGATACGCCTTTTTGCCGATACGCTTATAAAAATATCGGCGATACCGATACCGATACGCTTATTGAATTAAAAATGAAGGTTAAATAGATGAAATACAAGTCAGGTTAATCTTTATAAGGTAATATAAAAATATAGACGGGTTGATACAGTTTTAGTTATTAAAATTAACATTAATCAGATTTTTGTCTAAAAATAGAGCGCGGGGTTTCAGGCATAGTTCGTCCCTCGTTTGCAACGAAATAGACGAGACAACCCGTGCGTTTACATTACATTTTTAAAGCGAAAAATTTGTAAAGTATCGTTGTATCATCATCATCAAAGGTAAAGTATCGTCGGCCATAAAAATATCGCCGATGCCGATATATCGGCAAACCTGAAATATCGCCGATATATCGGTATCGGTATCGTATCGGTTGCATCCCTAGTATCAATATTGTGTTTGCTTCGAGTCACCGCACTACACGCGAGGTCCATCCTTAATAAATGACGTAATAGCCACGTTGCAGTGTGAGCTGTTATGATCTTTATTTTAATATGGCTACGTCCAAATTTTCACCCACCACGAATTGAGTTGTTTACTTTACCGATACACAAGTATTAACTCTCGGTGAAAACTTGTAAAGTATTTTTTTTTGTCATTTTGCATTTCCTTAAGTCCATATGATTGTTACTGCATCAGCAAATAGGTTTCACACTTGCATCCCGATGCTAACCATGTGTACTGAGATAAGTTATTTATCTTATGTACGTACATTATACGGAAGTTCTAATGGTGATGGAAAACATCGAGGCAACGTCTTCATTACTCCATAGACGCGGATGGGCTACTCCGCTGTCACGCAAAATGAGCTATTGAATAACTGCCTAAAAGTAGGCACAATTGTGCCTCTGCCACCTCTTATGGGAAAAGGGGTGACACTTTTTATGTATGTCAATAATTAGCGCAGGTAAAGTCGGTGATTTCATAGTTGAGTTAAGTGTTAAACAAACACACTCCACGATGTTGCGAAATAATTACGCCAAATAGATAACCGCAATTAATATTAGAGACTAGTTGGAACGGCCATCCTTTAGAAAGATGGCCGTTTCAAATGCGTTTGCAGATTTTTGTATGCTTTAGTAGTGGATTTAACCGTCGGAAATAATTAGTATTCGTTTTTTTTTTTAATCGCCATTCCAAGCATTCGAGACCGTGGGAATGTGGGAGTATTAGGGTTATAAACGACGAATTTGCCATTTTTTAAAGATCATTTGAACTTGTCCAGATATAGTTTTATTTTTAATTCACTCAAGATCTTTAAAAGTTACAAAAGAAAAGTAAATTTTTATTTTTTTATTTTTAGTACGTTAATTTTTGATAAGAAATTTAAAAACGGTTATAAAGATGTATAATGTCATTTATTATTCCATAGTTTAGGTAAGTATAAACCGTGTTGCTTCTAGGCGAATGCTGTATAGATAAATGTATTTGGATGCACAACAGATCTCTCTCTAAACTGTAGCTTTACTAAAATAATGTGATATTAGGTGTGTAACCCTGCTCATGCATCTTTATATAAATAAATAAATAAACTTGACCTTGAACTTGGTCATTCGAGTATATTTCCCAGAAAATTCACAGTTAAGTAATTTTTTACGCTCGATGTTGTTCAAAATTCATTGAACTCGAGGTCATTGACCTTGACTTTGACGTTAAATGCATATTTCGCAGAATTTATTTTCTTTAAATCGTCCTATTAAATATATATTTTAGGCAAAAACGTATTTCAACGAAATTACTGCACTCAGATTGTCGGAGCGTCCGCCGATTGTTTACTACATAGCTCAAGTATCCCTTAATTGGGCTTGAGCACGCAGAATTTTTCATTGATTTTCGCATTTATTACCAAGCCACAAGGTTGAAAATCTGGTGGGAAGTATAATCCTTCAGTATAATCATCAGACAAAGCACGGATGTGGCTACATCTAGGCTAGTATATTTTAGTTACTTTCATAGAGTCATGTCCTATGGTATCTTGTTGTGGGGGAAAGCAGCGGATATTCAAACTATTTTTATTTTACAGAAAAGAGCTATTCGAGCAATTTATAATTTAAAACGAACAGACTCCTTAAGAGAGTTTTTTAAAGAAATTGACATACTAACAGTAGCTAGTCAATTTATTTTCGAAAATATAATGTATGTACGCAAGAACCTTACAACATTTTCCAAAATTAGCGATAGCTGTAATGTTAACCTAAGAAATAATCACAGACCCGCGCCCCGATTTAGACTCGCGAAGGTTAGCAATTCTTTCAAGGGTCAGTGTATTCTCTACTATAATAAGATACCTCTGGAGATTTTGAAATTGCCATTTGAGCAATTTAAAAAGCATGTTAAAGCGACTTTGTCAAAAAAGGGATATTACAATGTTCTAGATTACTTAAATGACAGGACTGTATGGGGTTAATCTGGCTCAACACAGGCCTTGCAGTTAATAATTTTGTAATTATTTATTCCTGCTTATTAATCACAATAATAAAAAAAAAACATATTTGTAATAGTTAAGCACAACCTATTTTTAAAAGAGATCTAAAAATCAATCTGTGAGAGTTTCTACGCCCTTCTTCTCCCACAGTGGTCCAATGTAGAGATGAGGCAAAATTGACGTTTGCTAAGTATATGTAAATATCTACAGTAATAAAGTACTTTGACTTTGACTTGAATTCAGTCCTATTAAGGGGTAAACGAACACAGACCGTAGTCGAGTTTTTATTTCAGTGCGCTTGGCGTCTTTTACAGCGCGCCGGAGAATTTCAAAGTCACCGACTTTGGCATGAATCAACCGGTTGTTAGTAAAATATACTTAATAAAAAACATCATCACCAAATTTTCAGGTCATAAGTCAGGGGGAAGTTAAATATTTCTTCGGTGCAAAATTTTACAAAAAACGTTGACTTTGTTTTTGTTGGCTTCTAATTCCTTTAAAAAATACAATATTTATCTAATCATCGAGCTCTAAACAACGATACGCCACTCAACACTGGGGTTGGCTATTTTTTTTTTGTTGATGGGCGGACGCGTGAGTGACAGCAATAGGGTTCCGTGTGGACCCTTCGGCTACGGCACCCTAAAAATAAAGTCAAGCCTTTCAGAATAATATAAATTTTAGAATGTAGTGTAAAACAACAAACAATAGGCAAATTTATAAGAAAAGCCTACAATCTTTACTGCTGCGGCGGTGGGCTAGCCCCACCGAAATGGAGTATTGAATAACTGGCTAAACTGTGCCTCTGCCAACCCTATTACCCCCGAAAAGGCGTGATGCTCATCCTATGTGTGTATGCTATTCCAAAAGTACCCCTAATTTTTTCTTGATTTTCGCATTTATTACTCACCAAGCCATAAAGTTGAAAATCTGGTGGGATCTATAACCCTTCAGTCAAATTAAGGGTTAAAAGTCTCTGCCTAAACTATCCGCTCGTGTAGAAAAAGGAGAATTACATTACATACCTAGGCATTTGATTCAAACCATATCATGCGTAATATGTAGATATCAAATAACCCGATAGCGCAGTGGCCTGAAACCTGACTGATATTTCACCAGCAGACGCACAATGCCGAATATATGTAGTACACTTACCTATAATGGATGATAGTACATGTCTTCAATATCAATACATCTGACTCATTCTCAGTGAGCAACGAATCAAGTGGACGTACAGAAAGGCTACGATAGGAATTTCAAATCTACTCGAACACTTTGGTACAGTACGATACCACGTCAGGTTCACTTCAAACAAATCAGCGAGAACAGCCGCACACACACAGCTACATTGCATTCCGTATAAGCACGCGCCGCCACACGCACACATTGCCGAATCTCGCGTCCTTCGCGTGCTACGAGACAGGGCTATGCAAGCAATGCATGCGACGAGTCAACGTCATTCGTCCGGCCGGGCGGCACGTGTTAACTTGTTTTTGTTTACAAACAAGTATGATTTCCGCGCACAGATATTCATATTTTGCAAGATGGTTAAACATTGTGCCTCAACGGTTGCCTCAATAATGATTCCACAAATAAGGATCTAGTATTTTTCAAAGCACCCCAAGATAAGGAAATGTGAGTATCCATATTAGGTATGGATACTCACATATATAGTATAGTGTATTAGTAGATATAGTACCTATATATTGTTTGTAAAGTAAGTTTTAGGTTTTGCATCGGTGAAAACACAAAAATGCTACTTACTTCACTAACTCTAATCGCTAATAATAATAACTTATTGGCATCGACTTTGTGTTTACAATAGGTAGGTATACATTAAAAGCTTTTATTTAACTTGCAATGTTTGTTGTCCTATGTAGGTATGTTTGGTCGGGTGGAATCTTGCAACTTAATTTTCAAGCAGATATTTTTTTTTACCGATTGACATTATGACACAATAAAGGACATACAATTTTCAATGCCCTTGTCCATGCTTTCCAAAGCAATATTTACAAAAACTATTTGTAAGAATGAGAATTTATTTTACGTTAAGTAACAATAATAAAGCCTTCCGCACCAGCCGCAAGTACTTTTCTGTGTCAAATTTATAGATATTTAATTAAATTAAAAATAAGCCTGTATAATTTTTGTAATAAAATTTTACTTGCATTATATTTAATAAAAAAATAATAACTTTTTAAAATGATTTTTAAATAAAGAACGGGATGTTTCAGTAAGCGTAGTATTCTAAAAAGATCAGGCCTGAAGCGCGCCGGGAGCGAGTTTTGCATTATGCAGTTGCGTTAAAGTCGCTTTTTTCACGTTTGCCTAACTTCAGACGTGATCTTTTTACAATACGCGAAGTATACCCCCTCCAAGCGGCACTCAGAGGCAGAATACGGGGCATCACCTGTAAGTAGGTACTTGTTTTACCGTGCAGCGAGCGACGAGCGACGACGCAACAAATCCGCACCGCAACCCGCGGTGCTAAGCGACAACCCTAGCCGTTTGAGCAAGAGTAGGTAGTTATCATGCGAACAGGGGCCTAGTGAACTTACTATTTCTTATTTATACTATGAAGATACTTTAAATTGGCTTATGTTTAAACGATTACCAAAAACGCACCTATTTTACTACCAATAAATTCGAAATTACTGCCAGAATAGATAAATGTCCACCAAATTGTGTTTGGATAAATGATCACCAAACTTCTTTTTATGTTTTGTGTACTTAAGTTTATGTTTTAAGTATTTTTTGTTGTTCTTGCATGTTCAACCTAACACGAAGGATAAAGGGGGCTTTGCTTCGCTTTACCCTTCACCTAAGCTACCGCAGTATTTTGCCCTAATATTTTTGCAACTTTTGGTGTTCATTTATCCATTTTGGGTAGGAAAAAAATATTTTGGTGATCATTCTGTTTGTTGCCCTTTCTTCTCTTAAAGTTCTCGGTGTAAGTCGCTGAAAGAGTGATCAAGGTATTCTGGAAACTTGAAATTTGGCGCAGAGGGGTATCGCGAAGAGTATACTCTTCACGATACCCCTCTTAAGGGAAAAATCTTACGATTACGATTTAAAAATGATAAAAAAGCCGAGAAGTGTCCAGCGGTAAAGATATAATAATCGTACTGTACGACTTTTGGTCTACGAGAGTATTATTGCTAAGCGCCCTTAAATAACATAACATAGCGTCACCTTTTTCCCCATACGGATTGGCAGAGGCACAATTGTGCCTACTTCTAGCCAGTTATTCAATACTCCATTTTGCGTGTCAGGGGGCTAGCCCATCGCCGCAGCTATGGAGTAATGAAGGTTTCCTTACGATGTCTAATGTCACCAGGCTGTATCTTAGGAACCGTGATAGTTAGAAAAATGAAATTTTTACAGATGATGTGTTACTGTTGCCGCTATATCAACAAATACTAAAAAACAGAATAAAATAAATATTTAAGGGGGCTCCCATACAACAAACTTTTTTTTCTCGCATTTGCTCGATATTGATAACGGCGACAGGTAGACGCTTGAAATATTCACAGAATATTTAGTTGCATATTCACTTTAAAAATAAATAAATTAATTAAAATAAAACAAATATTTAAGGGGGCTCCCATACAACAAACGTGTTTTTTTTGCCGTTTTAATAGATTATAGTACGGAACCATTCGAGCACAAGGCCGACTCGCAGTTGGCCGGTTTTTATATAAATATTTGATATAGTTGATTATGTAAAAAATCGTTGTTTAATTGCCTTCTTCGTTTGATCTATAACTATGTTTATCTACACACGTATCATAAACCCTCTTTACTGCGTACAAAAACCGCACGTAACGATCAGCATTATATTAAACTACTTAGTAAAAACTCATTTCTTATCTGAAAAATTACACATTATGACCATAATGTGTAATTTTTCTACACATTATGACATTCAAATTTCGAACGCCCCAAGTTGGTGCTACAGAAAAAGCTAACCAACTGCAGAGCCACAATGCCGGTCAAACATGCGGTTCCTGAACACATCAAAGAGAGCTTATGATATGTGTGTAGATAAACTAGTAGCAGTCACATAAACTACTATAATAGAGCAGTCTAGTAATTATTCTCAAATGTAACTACACTGCAAATGCATCGTAGCTATCCCTAATACCACCCAGAGGAGATGGGTAGCGGTGCATGGGTATAAGAGATACATACATCGAGAGAGAAAGAGAGGGTGACCTCACTCACTCGCCTTGAAACCTTGCGATAGTTGTATACTGTAACGGTCTGAGACCTATAATAATATTATCTAACCAATATTATAAATGTAAAAGTAGCGATGTTAGGATGTTTGGATGTTTGTGTGTTTGTGCCTCAATCACGCTAAAACGGCTGAACGGATTTGAATTAAATTTAGCACAGAGGTAGTTTATGAGCTATATTAACATATAGGATACTTTTTAACTGACTGCTAAAGAAGGAGGGTAACGTTATCTCGGTTAATAATAATTCCTAATAACACGCAGATGAAGTTACGGGAATCAGCTAGTATTATGTAATTAGATGTATATTATGATAATAAAACTTTCTCCGACATTGACGTATACATCATTCCAAAAGCCTATTTAAACATAAAATTCTTGGCACTCTCTGCGGATAACAAAATATAACAATACAGTTTCAATCATAGCCATACACCAACCTTCACATACACACACACACACACTCACACTGCATTCACACCAACCCCCTCTCAATAATACACAAAACATAGTTCCGAATAAATAACTTATCTATTTTACTAACCCCATAATTTAAGGAGTCTTGCATTAAGTAATTGATGGAAATCTATAATTGGCTGTAGTGAATAAGTAATTTAATTATGGGAATTAAACTGTCATGTTGTTGGTTTTGTAAATAAATAAAATTAAATTAAAAAATATTAGAAGAGTTAGCTCCATACTCCATTATCCCAATGTCAATGAATGTAAAGACCACTGAAAAGTCAAAACTCAGCGCCGTGTTTTAGTAGTAGTAGTTTAGTAGTAGTAGTTTAGTAGTAGTAGTTTAGTAGTAGTAGTTTAGTAGTAGTAGTTTAGTAGTAGGCTAAACCGAATAGGTTTTAGTAGGCTAAACCGAATAGGTTTTAGTAGGCTAAACCGAATAGGTTTTAGTAGGCTAAACCGAATAGGTTTTAGTAGGCTAAACCGAATAGGTTTTAGTAGGCTAAACCGAATAGGTTTTAGTAGGCTAAACCGAATAGGTTTTAGTAGGCTAAACCGAATAGGTTTTAGTAGGCTAAACCGAATAGGTTTTAGTAGGCTAAACCGAATAGGTTTTAGTAGGCTAAACCGAATAGGTTTTAGTAGGCTAAACCGAATAGGTTTTAGTTTTTGAACGTATTGTCGTGTTAATATTTGGTCCCATTTCGCTCACAAGTACCAAGCGCCGTGATTAACTATTTACTCGATTGCGCCGGAAGATGGGTAATGTTTTTGACACTTGATTGGCGCCCAGAATCTCTCGTGCATTCGAATGCGTGCCAAATTAGAGGTTCTCAAACCGACATTTGCCGATACCGTTTTCCCGGGCACGGGCGGCGGGAATCGGGATATCCTCTCCAATTCAACCGGGAAACAAAACGCGGAATATTGTAGACATTTTGCGGCATCCGGAGTGACATTCAGTGTTTTGGCTGGAGCATTTTTGTAGGTGATGGAAATAAATAATATATCATGTAAGAATTGCTTTCTTGACAAGGGTAGTCGACGCAGTTTTTTCTTCGCTTCTTCAATGGTATGAAAACATTGTGATGTGACTTCATAACACTTTTGTATTTTTTACACAAGATTATAGTAGTTTATGTGACTGCTACATAAAGGAGGGCATTAAAACTCGAGAGTGGGTTTATGAAGCGAGCCGAAGGCGAGTTGCATACACTAGTTTATTTACACACATATCATAAGCTCTCTTTGATGGGTTCAGGAACCGCATGTTCGACCGGCATTGTGGCATTGATCATTGCTCTGCAGTTGTTTAGCTTGTTCAGTAGTACCAACCTCACAGGCAAACTAAGGGCGGCACACAGGCGGGCGTCAGCGTTCGAAATTTGAATGTCATAATATGACAAATTTTGGTACATTATGGTCATAATGTTTAGATAAAAAATGAGTTTCTAACAAGAAGTATATCATTATGCTGGTTGTAACGTGCGGTTTTTGGACGCAGTAAAGAGGGTTTATGATACGTGAGTAGATAAATATGTGTTTAAAATATAACTGCAGATAATGTACAATTCTGATATCGACCCTCTCTTCTTTGTATATATATTAGAATTTTTATCTCTGTTCTTACAGACTTCAGCGAATAGTTTAAAAAAAGTTGAGCCAAATCAGTTAACTTATTGATAGGCCTCATCAGTCTCAACAACTTTCACTATGAAACTGATTTGATCAGAGCAACTTTAATTTTCACTCGTTCGTACAAATTAGCTGACCGCCCGGCCCAAAATTTATCGAGATGTCGAAAATAAAGTTGCTCTGATCAAATCAGTTTCGGAATCAAAAAGTTGATCAGAATAATGAGTCCTGCTACAGGGTTACCCGAAGTTTACGAGACAACCTTTATGTAAAAATACTCGCTAAATAAAAAACCCGCAAACGGCTGGACCGATTTAGCTGAACAATATTTGTAAGTCTTACCTGTAGAAGTTAAAACTAAAGGTATAAAGTCTCTCTTCTTCCTCGAGAGCGCTTTCTGCTGCGTCGCCGACCGCACTCTTCCGTCTCTCTCCAACCTCCCGTGGTGGGCGTGCGCGGGAGTGAGAGAGCGCTTCGCCACCCTGCTGTGGTGAAAGTGATAGTGGTTGTCGACGATCTGGAACAAGTGAGAGAAAAATACGTTATTTTAGGACCAAAGAAACAGTTATTTTCTTTAGGGTTCCCTACCCGTGTCCGTCAGCGGCCGTACAATAAACCATAATATTTAGAGAATTTAAATTTTCACAGTTTCAATCCTTGGTGTCCGCAGGATAGACCTCGTAAAGAACCGCACTGCGCTCCTGAACTGGGCCGGACACGTGAGTCGTATGCACCCAGACAGATGGGCGAAGATCGCCACTGACTGGGTGCCACAAGATGGCTTCCGGCGTAGGGCAGGCCAGGGCGGAGATTGCGGGACGAGCTCGACAAAATCTTGCCGGGGTGGCCGGAGGTGGCACAAAGCGGGGTCGTGTGGACCCATAGGGGGGAGGCGTTTTTCTTATGTGATGTTACGGAACCCTTCGTCTGCAAGTCCGACTCGCGCTGGGCCATTTTTAGGTTTCCGTACCTCAAAAGGAGGAACCCTTATAGGATCACTCGCGAGGCCGTCTTCTGCAAAAAAAAAACCTGATAACCGCAACGTAATTCAAATCTAAAATGAAAAAAAAAATCCAAAAAAGTGGAGGGGGTAAAAGGAAAAAACGTAAAAAAAAAACCGTAATAAGTCATGTAGAGTATCGTTGAAAACGGGGCTCTTTATAAATGGTAGTAGCCGTAAAGCTGGTCGGAGGCCCTAATAGGGCAGCTTGAAAACATCTGACAGTCGGGTTGGCCACTACCCCGACACCCCTCCATCAACCCGCACTGAGCCAGCGTGGTGGAGTTTGGCTCAATCTTACTCGTATCCGGGTTGAGGCCTGTGCCCCTCGGTGGGGACATTAATGGGCTACACTATTTATTTTTTACTTCAGAATTTATGATCGAAAAAGTGCATTATAAAATATAGAACTTAAGCCAAAGACTATAGGAAAACCTACCCGGAATTGCCAAGGTTTTTTATTTATCTGTAAAACACATTCAAAACTTTGTAAACAACATTTTGCTGTGTAAAATCCAAACTATTCACTCCACACCATCCCTACCATTGTACGGTGGTACGGAACCTTTTGTGCGCAAGTCCGACTCGCACTTGACCGTTTTTTTTTTTATTGTATATGTTAACCAACCAAACCCGATTTCAGGGCAAACTAGTTTTGCCTAGGATAAACTAGTTTATATGTAGTTTTTAAGTATTTTTGTTGTTCTTACATGTTCAACCTAACACGAAGGATAAAGGGGGATTCGCTTCGCTCACCCCCTTTACCCTTCACCTAAGCTACCGCAATGTTTTGCCCTGATATAAGCTGTGCAAACTAGTTTATCCTAGGCAAAACTAGTTTGTCCTGAAACCGGCCGGAAACATATATAACTTGAATCGCAGTTTTAGTAAATGCAGTACAATTATTTTGTTGTTGGATAATTGCAAAGGGTTGAAACAAGAGGACCTAATGAGCTGTTTAAACTCCTTGAACAAACTTGGTGAACAAATATAACATATGCATTTCCTTAAACATTTATATACAGACACATACATTTCTTCAGACCCCACACTAGAGTACTCTGTGTCATGGGAACCAAAAGCAGCGACTTCAAACACATACAAACATCCAAGCCCTGGGAATATTTTTTTCTCTATCCCCAGTCGGGGATCGAACCCGGGACCTCTCACATAGCAGGCAGAGCCACAACCGACGCCCCAGAGGTCGTTAGATATGACATCCTGCTTATCTCCCTATTATTTTCCGTGTCAGTTCTTTCAGCAACAGGAGTTTTCCCACTTCAGAAAATACCAGAATTTCCCTCCAGCTCAGCGCGAGCTAACGACGCGCAACAACGCGCCTATAACTAGATTACCCTATATCGCTTCATTTAACCAACTGGCTGCTAGCAAAGTTAAAAAGGCTCTCGTTCCAGACGTACTTATTTGTAGTAGACGCGATCATGTCTGGTTATCTGGTTACCCCCCCTTTTGTGCCGGTGTTTCGCGTTTTAGGTAGATAGTGCTGCTAAAAAATCGGTCCAGTGCGGTTCGGAGTAGCACACTAAGGGCTCCGTACCATCGTACAAGAAAACTTAATCACAAAAAATAACAAAAAAAAAACAAAAAGATCTTTTTGTTTTTGTTTTGTTACAGATTAATGAACAAAAATTCATAGAATCTGGCCATAGTATATGGAGTGTGATTCGATGCATGCTGCGATCGAATATGCCTGCGATTTTTATGCTCAGAGACTGGATAGATGTTTTCAGGAAAGCCAGATCAAAAAGAAAAAACGTAAGCAATGAGCCATACAAAATAAATGAGCCGACTTTTAGAGACTTTTTGGATTTGCATTCATTGTCAGCAGCAAACATAAAGAAAAGAAGAGTGGATGAAGTCGGCGATAAGTTATCGTGGCTCAAAATAAAATACTTAAGGTTTGAAAAAGTCCATCCTAATACAATATTCTATAGGTACGACCATAATTCTGCATAAAAAAAATTGATGTAGCTCCTCGTGGCAGTCGTAGAGAAATCCAAAATGTCGAGCTTAAACCAGCCGATTATCGTCAGCTTCCAATTTAACTTATTATTCCCTCCCGCTTCACTTTATCATACATAAACAAATAAAACTAGAAAATAAAGAAAGGAGAATGAAAATCAGATCACACAACAAAATGTCATTAAGTACCGCGCGTTTTGACGTTTAATTTTTGACAGTTCAGTTACTTAATGATTTTTTCTTTCCCGCATATAAATAATCTGCGGGAAAATATCACTACAAAAGTAGTTATTTTTTCCATTCATTGCTTTTAAAATAATGTAAATGATGATTTTTTTCACGCCTCTGATAACCAAGTTGTAAACGCTATGCCCTTACTTACTTTTGCCTATCAAAGATTATCGTCTTTCGCACTTAATGACATTCATAAGTCAATTTTCGTAAAAATGACACTAAGTGAGTTTTACCTTTACACCCACGATATTTCCATTATGTCCGGACGTGGATTCGAAACTAGAACTCAAAGATTGCGAAACCGCGAGCATGCGATAACCCGCGAAATCTACGATCAGATTTGGCGTCGACCTTTGTGGCGCAGCGCTTGTGGCTCTGCCTACCATCCGCGGTATAACAAACCATAACATGATTAAACATTTACATATAGGCACATACATTGCTTCTGTTCACACACTAGGACCCCACAAGTGGTCGTGGTCGTGGGAACCAGAAACAGCAAAGTCACGCACATATAAACATCCAAGACCTGGGGTTTTTATCTTTACCCCCAGCCGGGGATCGAACCCGGAACCTCTCGCATGGTAGTCAGAGCCACAACCGCTACGCCATAGAGATCAGATTATTTGACGAAGTACAAATATGTATTTCGCCGAATAAAGTTATTTCAAATTCAACAATACTAGATGGGCCGATATTGAACAAAATAATGAAATTCATTGGCTTTCAGGGTCTGACTTCACGCAGATTTATCCGACTTTCACTTGAGATAGGTGTGAAGGTCTCTATTGGCTCGTAAATAACTTTTTACACCAGAAAGGTCTGCTCTTCGCCCCTTTAATGCCATACACCTTCTATACCTCTAATCCTACATACTCGTCGGTGTTCAGTTCTGGAGCCCGAGTCACTTATGAAACAAACCAGCGTAAAGCAAACCAACTAACACAAATGATTGCAATAAGAGCTTTATAGCATATGTTTTGCTTCTTATAGTAAGTGATAGTGACCCAAGTTATTAATTTCATAGATTATCATTTAGTCTATCGCATGTAGTAATATTTCGCCACCTGACTAAGTGTCCGTCAAATTATGAGTTGTCGGCTGTGCATCAGGGCCCTAGTATATTAGAAACACAAATAGAAAATTCCATTTTCTTATATTCTATTCTAAGGATTTCTTTCTCCTGGAAGAAGCTTGCTGGCTGACAACGACATCAAGAAGTATATATAATGTAATAATAACAACACCTTGGACACTATTTACACACATTGATCTAGCCCCAAACTAGTATTCCCTGTATCTTGGGTACTAGACAACGATACACATACTTATATAGATAAATATTATACTTAGATAGATAAACAACCATGACTAGGGTACAAACATGCGTTCTCATCAAACAAATATTTGCCCCCACCGGGACTCGAACCCGGGACCCTTGGCTTCGTAGGCAGCGTCACTGCCGACTCGGCCATTCGGGTCGTCAATGTATGTGTCATACATGTAAGTATGAGTTTGTGTTTGGTTTGGGATATAAAATTTTAGTTGAAAGAGAAGTTTAGAAAGCCGATAACGGAATCCTACGCCTATAGTCTAAAGTCTAAAGAAAACTTAATACAACACGGCCATATTAAGTGTGAAATTGGCTGATAGGTAATAACCTTGCCGTGCTTGACCACGTAATTTGATCGTGTTATATTTAACTTGTTTAAAATGGCAGTCAAAAGTGTTCTGCAAAATGCTCTTATTTTTCATATGGCACTTCTATTATTCCACAATCGTATTATATACCGTTGCTAGAAGTGTATTAAAAGCACTTCAAAGCATTCACGGTTTTGTGCGAAGATAAAAACGATGGTTGGTACCGTCTGCGGTAAGTATCTTTGGTTTTCTGAGCGAGCAGTGACTCTGAGACCTCTCTTTCTGGCTTAGGGTGAGAAAGCGAGAGGTGACGGCTCGCTCAGACCCAAAGACACTTGGCGCGAACTGTACGGTAATGGAAAACTTACAAAGACTAACAGGTGGACAGGGCTTTAAAATACCAATGATATACTCGAGTAATTATGACCACAGATACACTAAGTATAAATAAATGTAGGCAATTAATGTCCCCAACGAGGGGGCACGGGCCTTTACTCAGATACGAGTAAGATTAAGCTCCACCACGCTGGCTCAGCGCGTGTTGATGGAGGGCAGTCTATATTGGGTGAATATATTTAATAATTTATTGTTAAACCCTGGTAAAACCAAGTGTATCAAATTCTCACTTCAAAATGTCAGGCAAGTTGACCAGTTTAGTTTTAAACAACAGCACGTTAGAATTAGTAAATGATACGAAGTTTCTTGGAATAACCATTGACAATAAATAGCAGTGGGGACCCCACATAGATAAATTAGCTGCTAAATTAAGTTCTGCGGCTTACGCTGTTAGGAACATCAGACAAAACAGATGTGGCTACATCTAGGGTAGTATATTATAGTTACTTTCATAAGCGCATGTCCTATAGTATCTTGTTGTGGGGGTAAGCAGCGGATATTCAAACTATTTTTATTTTACAGAAAAAAGCAATTTATAATTTAAAACCAACAGACTCCTTAAGAGAGCTTTTTAAAGAAATTGACATTCTAACTGTAACTAGTCAATTTATTTTCGAAAATATAATGTATGTACGCATGAACCTTACTACATTTTCCAAACTTAGCGATAGTAATATTAACCTAAGAAATAATCACAGACTACTTGCGCCCCGGTTTAGACTCCCGAAGGTTAGCAATTCTATCAAGGGTCAATGCATTCTTTACTACAATAAGATATTGGAGATATGGAATAAAAAAATAAAAAAAAATAAAAACTTGAAATTGCCATTTGAGCAATTTAAAACCCATGTTAAAGCAACTTTATCGAAAAGGGGACATTACAATGTTCAAGATTACTTAAATGACGGGACTGTATGTTAATCTGGCTCAACACAGACTTTGCTATTAATATTTTTGTAATTATTTATTTCTGCTTATTAATTATGATACTGATATTATAATATTTGTATTAGTTAAGCACAAGCAATTTTTAAAAGAGATCTAAAAATCAATCTGTGGGAGTTTCTACGCCCATCTTCTCCCATAGTGGTCCGATGTAGAGAAGGGGCAAAAAGTGACGTTTGCTAAGATGTGGAAATATCTACAGTAATAACTTTGACTTTGTCGGGCTTGTGGCCAACCCGAGCGTCTGTCAGAAGTTATCAAGCTGCCCTATTAGGGCCTCTGAAACAGCTTTACGATTACTACCACCGAATAGCGACAGCAGCCGGGACCTACAGCTTAACGTGTCATACGAAACGCTGATGCGTCCGAAACAAATACCACGTAGACCGGACACCCATCCAGTGCCCGTCTCGGCCAAATTTTGCTGCCCTCACGATCGTTCCCGATGTGCAAATACCGCCAAGCCACGGACGCTTCAGATCCGGGGGCACAGCAGTGCCCTCGCCAAGGTGTGCAAGCGAAGCGCAACACTACTTACCTTTTTACGAAGCGCTTCGTCGATTTTTTTAACCCTCACAACTTGGGTTATTATTATAGCAGTTGAACAAAATTCTGGGGATATGATGTCAGTAGTGGGCTTCATATACATATAAAGTTTTAAAAGCATAGCTCGTATACTTTTATTGATATCTAAAATATCCCGATTTCACCACTGACTCACTCAGTCACTAATGATCATCAAAATTCTTAGAGTACTTCGTCAAGTCCTAGAAAGCTGAAATTTGGTGTGAAAGCTAGTATTAGTACACAAAACGCCTCATGCCTTACGCCCATGTGACGGTAGCGAAACGGCCAAGCCACATATTTTTAATAAGGTGTAGACATTTTTAAGTTAGTAGCCCAATTGTGCACTTTTCTGCTATTTAAAAAAACTCTAAACTTGATTGTATATGCTATGTCGATCAAATAGTATACAAGTATCAAATAGTTTAGAACAGCTCGATTATGAATCCCTTGACAGATCCAGATTCCTTTCAAAATTCCATCAAAATCGCTTTAATGACAGTCATGATACGAACATCCTTCAAATAATCTATTTGAAGTGGATTGTGATGCACACTGTTAATAATTTTTTTCCTGAAGTATCGATATTACTGTCGATTTGTAAGGTTGAAAAAATATAAAAACCCAAAATTGTGAGAACAATTAGTAGTGCTTCATCGCTTACGCGTGGATACCTACCCACTATCTACCGATAAAAAGACGATGTGCTGCGGGATTCCCCGTGCATGCAATCTCACTTGCAGTGGTACTACGATTTCAACTCGAACTCAACTAAATTTTTGGAAATGCCTTCTCACTCAATTTTTATCATTTCAAATTAAAACTGACTCTCTAAACCAGTTGTACTGCATAATACCTAAGTTCTACGCCACTGGAACAAACTGACTTCATGGCGTATGTGATAAATGGCAGAGAGTACAGTAGCCTTTTGACGACTCTGCGGTTTGTGACGTCTCTGTTTCTGGTGCACAGAACTCAGGGTATTTTAGTGTGGGGCCAGAATAAATGTTTTTGCCTGTATGTGAATGTTATGTTATTATTATTGGCATTATCATGTAATTCAGACATCTAGGGATTTTAATCGCCATTGAAAAGGGGACCAATCAGCACAACGCATTAACAAAGTCGCAATAAACTGGTAAAATTTTCAAAAGCTATATTTCTTTATTAAGGATCTTTAAGAAGAATAAAGCCATTGAACAACCTACTCTGTGTAAAAGGGTACGAGAAATAAACGACTTCCTTTTTTCAAAACGCACAAATAATAGTAGTTTATGTGACTGCTACATAATGGATGGCAGTAATACTCGAGAATGGGTTCATGAAACGAGCCGAAGGCGAGGTTCATAATAATATCACTCGAGAGTTTTAATGCCTAACTATGTACAGTTACATACACTAGTTTATCTACACACATATCATAAGTCCTCTTTGATGTGTTCAGGAACCGCATGTTTGACCGGCATTGTGGCATTGATCATTGCTCTGCAGTTGTTTAGCTTGTTCTGTAGTACTAACTTCACAGACAAACTAGGGGCGGGACGCAGGCGGGCGTCGGCGTTCGAAATTTGAATGTCATAATTTGACAAATTTTTGTACATTTATGGTCATATGTACAAATTTTCAGATAAGAAATGAGTTTTTACCAAATAGTTTTATATTATGCTCGTCTAACTTGCGGTTTTTAGACGCAGTATAGAGGGTTTATGATACGTGTGTAGATAAACTTAATAAAAGGAACAAAAGTATCGCAATTTCTTCCCTTGTGGTAACTAAAGCAGAAAATTGCTGCCCTGGCCAAGGAAAATTGCACACAAGATTATAAACCGCGTGAAGTAAACGCAGGCAACATGTGGTGGGTCTGTGTTACTGGAAATTTATATTCCTGAATGTCTAGCGGAGTTATAAAACTTCATACGAGCACACGTGGTCAAAACGATAAATAAAATGAGCGCAGACAACTTATAATAAAGGTTATTTGCTGCGGAATACTTTGTGCGTTTATCATACTGAAGTATCTCTACAATTTTATATATTTCATATTCATATTCACATTCTTTATTGCACAGAAATCTCAATAGTAAGGTAACAAAACATTTTATGAGCAAAGGTGAGCTTATCTCTAAAGAGAGATTTCTACCAGCAAACCTAGGCAGGACAGGAAAAATTGTGCAACAGGAGAGTCCTAGTGCGCAATAAAACTGTACACATCTAATTGTCTACAACTAAAACATAATAATTTAATAAATGATATATACTAAATAAAATACATAAGCACAAAATAACATATATATCAAATATATATACTACTTATATTTACATATTTAAACATAAACATAAACATAAACATTTACATACAGGCACATACATTGCTTCTGGCCCCACACTAGGATACCCTGTGTCGTGGTAACCAGAAACAGCGACGTCACACACATATAAACATCCAAGACCTGGGGATTGTTTTTTTTTTTTTTTTTTTTTTTTTTTCATTACCCCCAGCCGGGGATCGAAGCCGGGACCTCTCGCATGGTAGGCAGAGCCACAACCGCTGCGCCACAGAGGCCGTCAAAAGTACCTATCACGAAAGAGAAAGAAAATATTTCAAGACATAATTTCTCGAGGATCACAGAAGTCGTCTTATTTGAGGGGATTGATGGGATATCGTTTTGTTGAGTTAGGTGGCCTAGACTAGCATGCTCAAAAAGAGCTAGTTTACTACTTTTTCCACTTGGTAGTAGTTGACTCGCAACAATGCTATCAAAATGAAATGCCACAATACTTAGGAAAAGATGTGAACAAGATAAACTTGAGGCCCGAATTTGCAAACTCGAGGGCTTGCTGAACGAAGTGGAAAAGGTAAAGAGCGACCTCACCGAAATTACCTGCTCGACGACCGACCTAAAATCGACCATAAATCGATTGGAACAAAGGGGCCGTCTAAACAACTTGGAGATTTTCGGTGTACCAGAGCGCAAGTCCGAGGTTACTTCAAGTATCGTCGTGTCGATCGCAAAGGCCGTTGGCTTGGAGCTGAGGACGGAAGATATAGGCTCAGCTGTTCGAATAGCCACGCGCAATAACAACGGCCACCCTAGGCCAATAATTGCCAAACTGCATTCGTCTCTCAAAAAGGACGAGATTATCAGTGCAGTCCGTAAGCAGCGCGGCATCACCACCCTGGACATCGGGTTTACTGGAGAGAGTCAGAAGATAAACGTGAAAGGCAAGTGGCATACATTTTGTATGAACCTTGTACGCACCTACCAACAGTCATGGGATACGTGTCGCTTCGTAGTAGGGAAACAATAGTACATTTCTTATGAGTACGCAAAGGCTTTTAATTACGAACCGAGAAGTTTACGGCACGAGCCGAAGGCGGGGGGTCGTTACGATGTTAGTAATGAAGCCTTTTCGAACGAGTTACGAATATAATTTTACCGCCTGAGAACCCAAAATCAAGCGTAGAAGTTGCTATTTTGAGGTTAAAAGGCGGAAAAACAGATTAAATACTTGTTATAGTTTTAAAACATAGCATTGCGTCACGCCTTTTACCATACGGGGTGGCAGAGGTACGATTGTGCCCACTTTGAGCCAGTATCCAATACTCAATTTTGCGTGACAGGGGGTTAGCCTATCGCCGCAGCTATGGGGAAATCAAGAATTCCTCGCGATGTTTTTTCATCACCGTAAGAACGTCCGTATAATGTACTTAAGATAAATTAATTATCTCATTGGTACATGGTCAGGAATCGAACATGCATCTTTTGTGTGAGAAGCAAGCGTGACAGGGGGTTAGCCTATCGCCGCAGCTATGGGGCAATCAAGATTTCCTCACGATGTTTTTTCATCACCGTTAGAAAGTCCGTATAATGTACTTAAGATAAATTAATTATCTCATTGGTACATGGTCAGGAATCGAACCTGCATCTTTTGTGTGAGAAGCAAGCGTGGAACCCGTTAGACCATGGAGTTATTATAAATTAAGTTAGTTTTATCGTAATAATCAATACCAATAAGGTATATAAACCCTAGACCTAGCTGCGGTAATCGATCTATCCTAATGAAATATCTATGTGTACAAGAGTTAGTTTAGTTTTTATCGTAGATAATTTAAGATTTCGTTTTATATTTATGTCAATAAAGTTAACACTTTAATTTCTAGTTTTGTGTTGGTTAACTTAACACAGAAAAAATATTCACAAAAATATACTCTTAATTTTAAAATTTTAACAAGTAATTCATCTGTTTTAGTTCCTTAGGTATATATCGACAGGCATCGTATTACTGTTGGTACCTATAGCTGTTTACGGTACGGGGTTCATACAAAATGTATGCCTCTTGCCTACCACCTCTTCGTCCATAGCAAAGTGGCACTTTATTTTGACAGCATTTGTGCGAGTCAACTACTTGCAAGTCGAAAATGTAGTAAGCTGGCATCAGAGCCAGTTTTAACCGTGCGAGTAGCCATATAACTCGATCTGAAGAACTTCCAGTAAAAAAACAAAAGTTGCTCTGCGGTGTAACAGTGGAAGCGTCCGTGGCATAGGGCAATGCGCAGCGTGCGCGGGTAGCAACACCTGGCCGAGACGGGCACTTCCATGTTTTGGAGGACACGTTAAGCTGTGGTGGTAGTAGTCGTAAAGCTGCGTCCGAAGCCCTAATAGCGCAGCTTGATGACTTCCGAGAATCATAGGCCTCTAGTCCGACGCCCCTCCATCAACTCGCAGTGAGCCAGCGTGCTGGAGTACGGCTCAATCTTACTCGTATCCGGAGTTAAGACCTGTGCCCCTCGGTGGAGACATTAATGGGCTACATTTATTGTCATAGTAAAAGTTGTTCAGAATGACTTCCCCCAACAACGCCTTAAACATTTATGTATATCGCTCGATCGATACCTATCTGTAAGTTTATCGCCTAGCCCATTCCTAATTCCAAATGTCTTTATTACTGTAGATATTTACATATACTTAGCAATCGTCATTTTTTGCCACTTCTCTACATTGGATCACTGTGGGAGAAGAAGGGCGTAGAGACTCCCACAGATTGATTTTAAGATCTCTTTTAAAAATTGCTAGTGCTTAACTAATACAAATTTTATAATATCATAATTAATAAGTAGGAATAATTAATTACAAAACTATTAACAGCAAGGTCTGTGTTGAGCCAGATTAATCCCATACAGTCCCATCATTTAATTAATCTTCAGATCAAGTCTGAAAGAATACTACCTATCTCAATTATCGTAGGTTTCATTTATTTAAGAATAACGTGATTATGTAGTATAATTATCTTCATAATGATATATATGCTTTATAGTATTTTTGTAATATTTGTGTGTCTGTATAATGTATTCTATTTTGAAATTTAGTTGCTGTTTTCTTGTTTGTATAAATATTTTGTTATTAGCTGAACCCGCATTGTTTCACTGAACATACTTACTGGGTTGGAAAGAGATTTCTTTTAGGAATAAGCCCGCCTTTGTAAATTTTATTTCCCATTGCGTCATTGCTTTTTAATGTTATTTATGCAATAAAGGATATAATAATAAGTTTTTGCAAGCCTCAGAAACTCAATCTAAGCACCTGTACCCCAGCGTAACTTTCATGTAACCACATTATTTCTACCCTACCTCTCCCCGCCTCATAAAGATATTATATGCAGCACATTTTCCGTTTCATGTAACCAACTTAACAGCACAAAAAAACGCTTCTAACAACACATTCAACAGGGGAAAGCAACGCTATACCTAATATCCCGGTTCATAGCGAACAAAAATGTTTTGGCCTACCATGCGAGAGGTTCTGGGTTCGATCCCCGGATGGGGTGAAAGAAAAAAAAACCCCAGGTCTTGGATGCTTATGTGTGGGACGTCGCTGTTTCGAGTTGCCACGACACAAGTACCCTAGTGTGGGGTCAGAAGCAAACATGTTTGTGTTTGTGTTTTTTTTAACTGACGAAATGATGCCGACATACAGGATGTAACAGAGAGGCGTAGTCATATTTTAGGGGGTTTATATTAGAGATGCCACGAATATTCGGCAACTATTCGGTGTTCGGCCTATTCGGCTATTTTTTGATATTTGGTATTGGGCCGAATAGTAAGAACCATTTGGCCGAATACAAAACAGCAAAATAGAACGAAAAAATCACATTGAAAATACAAAATAAATATATTACACCAATGTAACCCAAGTTTTTATCAAAAAGTTTCAAAAAATTACTATAATAATCATTATTAGTGTTTATTTTAACAAAATAATTACTTAATTGTTGAAACACCTTGCGTTTTTTCACGAAAACAAACCAACCAAAACAGATAATGCATGCGTGAGTCACTCGTGCAAATCAGAAATGAAACAAACTAGATACCCCCCGCACTCTCCCGCTCACCTCTCCCGCCGGCACGCAGTGACCTTGCATTGCCGGTCGTAACTTGTCAAGTTGTCACTCCCGAAATGAGGTAGAGTAGTGCAGAATATTCGGCGGCCGAATACTCGGGGCTTCGGCCAAGAGCGGCGCCGAATATTCGGTATTCGGCAAAATCACTATTCGGGGCATCTCTACTTAATATTCCCTGTAGAAATGCTAGTATACTCAGGTGGGAGGTCTGGCCCTAAGGCAACGGGTCACCCCGACTGTACTGAAGGGATAAGAGGGCACGGGATGAAAGCTTGGGGAATATGGAATATGCGCTCGGAAATTGCTTTGCACGCCACAACGATGTTAATTGGCGAAAAATCCTCGCTAAGGCCAGAAAGATATAATAATAATACCTTGAACATTGATCTAGCCCCAAACTAGGATTCCCTGTATCTTGGGTACACATACACAACTAGGGTACAAACAACCGTTCTCATCAAACAAATATTTGGCCCCACCGGGACTCGAACCCGGGACCCGTGGCTTCGTAAGCAGGGTTACTGCCGACTCGGCCATTCTGGTCGTCAACATAAAAACATAAACTTAAAATATTAAACATAATGTATGATGCGGGCGTTTGAAAACTGTTGTCCTGATCGTCGTGAGTATTTTACGTAGTGTGGAATTTAAAAAATCAAAAAATCCCGCAAATAACCCGCGATTTTCTACATTTGTCAGACTTTTTGCATCTAGTAGTAATTTAATTGACGAATCAAACATAAATAAATGTAGCCCATTAGTGTCCCCACCGAGGGGCACAGGCAATTACCCGTATACGAGTAATATTGAGCCATTCTCCACCACGCTGGCTCAGTGGTGGGTGGTGGAGGGGCTTCGGGCTAGTGGCCAACCCGAAATAGACGACAATAAATATAATCTTACAGCTGTAAAAGCAACTTAGTTGGATACATCAATCAGAATTAAAGGACATTATTTCTGGATGTAGCTACAATACCTATTATGGTTGTTAAGGACGCGTGCTACTTTGGCGAAAATAAGCGATCAGGGTTCCGTACCTTTAAAGGAAGAAAGGGACCCCTATATCTATAGGATCAATTCGTTTTCTGTTCGTCAGTCTTTTGCCCAGAAACACGTGGTAGTACCAAGTTGAAATCAATATCAGTTACTAAGGTCCCGTGTTCCATGGAGTTGTTAAAAAAATAATAGGTTAAACCAATCAAAAGATACGGCCGTTTGTGCCTCCAGTTTGCAGGAATTGCTCGCAAGAGAATCAAAACCTACCTATTGGTACTTTTTAGTTGATCTAGTATATTGGTTCTTATATTATCTACAAACTGATATTCGGCAACTTTCTCTGAAGCTTCTTTATCATATTATATATTTTTTTTTTATTTGTAACTAATTCTTTTTCCCCGACTTCATGCGCGTTGTACTTTGGAATTGTGTCCAAATGGAACTTGTGTGAATCTCTAAAAGCAGTATTTTCATTTGCAGTATTTTCTTATAATTTTTTTTTTGAAATAACTGATTTCAATAAAGAATTATGAATTATCGTTTATTTATAATAAAAAATGCATATCCTAATGGGATAAAATATAGTTTAGCTACACAAGATGTATGTAACACCGTAAAATAACCTATATTTGCAAATAAATACATTTTAATTTGAATTTGAATTGAAGTTTGGCAAGAAGGAAGGTCGAAAGCTCAAGTAAATACCTAATAAAATAACGAAAACCGTAAATTTGTAAGTCCATTACAAAAAAATGATTGTGCAGAACCCTCGGTGCGCGAGTCCGGCTCCCACTTGGCCGTTTTTTTATCTCTCGTATCCTATTTATCGTCGAAGGAATATGTACGACATTTCTCATAAGCGCTTTTTGTTGGTATAATGGCTCACTCAGCACAATGTCCCTTCGAAATACAGAATGTATCAGAAAGTTATGGTAAAATTTTAACCGTGTTACTACAAAATCAAAAAATCAAAATCAAAAATCATTTATTTCCATAGGATGTTGTTACATCACTTAGATCCGTCATTACATTTTTTTGGGTGAGTTCACTAACCCAATGGCGGAATCTGTGGAGAAGAGCTCACCGAAGAAACTCCACAGTCGTCGCATCTTTTGCGTTTCCTTTTTTAAATAAAATATTGTCAAATTACAAAATGAATGCTAATTATATATCGAAACAGCCTGTTACTCAAACAATCTATTCCCATGGACATCTGTCCTCTAAGTAATCAGATATCCTGTAGTAACCTTTTTTATACAATTTCTGTTTTATTATTATTTTAAACTTGTCTAAAGGTAAGTTTTTAATATCAGTAGGGACCTTATTGTAATAGCGTATACAATTGCCTTTAAAAGAATTACTAATTTTATGTAGTCGGCTTACATAAGCAACCAACTTGTCTTTATTTCTAGTATTAAAATTGTGTATATCACTGTACTTCTGAAAATTAGTTATATTTCTTTTTACATACACAAGATTGTCATAGATATATTGAGACACAAATGTCAGAATATTGATTTCTTTAAACTTTTCCCTCAGTGACACTCTAGGCCCTAATCTATAAATTGCACGAACAGCCCGTTTCTGCAGAATAAATATACTATTAGCATTCGCAGCGTGACCCCACAATAAAATACCATAGGTCATTAGACTATGAAAGTAACTAAAGTAGACTAGTCTAGCGGTGTCTACGTCGGTAAGAGCTCTAATTTTTTTAACTGCGAACGCTGCCGAACTCAGTCTGTTCGACAATTTATTTATATGAGGATCCCATTGTAGTTTGGCGTCTAAAGTAATGCCCAAAAAGACAGTCGACTGCACAAGGTCCAATCTCTGTCCTTTTATAAATATGTCTATAGTTACCGGGTTCACATTGGGTAACACGAATTTAATACATTTAGTTTTCTTTTCATTAAGTAATAAATTGTTAACAGTAAACCAGTTCACTATACTAGAGATAGCATTGTTTACCTCGTCATAATTTGATTGCTGTCTTTTAACTTTAAATATCAAAGAAGTATCATCGGCAAACAATACTAACCCATGTTTTGCTTTAACAAGGTAAGGTAAATCATTAATATATACTAAAAACAAGAAAGGACCAAGAATTGAACCTTGCGGTACGCCCATACTTATTGAAGACCCAGGTGATCTTTTCCCATTAACATCGACCATCTGAACCCTATCTGTTAGATATGACTCCAGAAGGCCAAGTGCCGATCTTTTACACCATAATGGCGTAACTTCCTGACAAGATTGTCATGATGGACGCAATCAAAAGCCATGGATAGATCGCAGAAGACACCTATTGCATCCATTGCGTCTTCCCAGAATATGAGGTTAAACTATTATCTACAAAAATGTAGATAATAGTTTAACCTCAAAACAAACGTCAAATCCAATACATTTTTTTTTCTTTATACAAGTAATAATAATAATAATAATTTATTTTATTGGGCAGTTCCACATTACAGATATTACATAGTTATGAAGAAAATACTAAAATTAGATTGATATGATAGAAAATGATAGATATTATATTGACATCCGAACTAGTGGTAACACTGTGTCTCGGAACACAGGAGTTTATTTTATTGTGAAAAGTCTAAAAACCTCTTTTGTTTGTGACTTTTTTTTTTTAAAGTTAGTCTATGTTTTTTGGTTAGTAACCCGGCAAGAGTTGTAAGAGTTTTTGGTTAGTAACCCGGCAAGAGTTGTAAGAGTTTTTGGTTAGTAACCCGGCAAGAGTCTGTTGTAAGAGCGTCCGCAGTCTAATGAATATACGCTCTCCTGACACGCAGGACAAGCGGGTTCAATTTCTAATATACCTATGCGATTTGTAATAACTAATAAGATACCTTCAGAGCAGCCTTTTTTCAAAATCTAACAGATGGCGTTGTAAAGGCATTACCATTTTTTCCTTTAGCGCATGATGAATGTGGTAAATATGGGTAGAGGATACCTAAACAAACGAACAATTATTGGTAATATTGTTTCGCGTTTGTGAGATAATTGTAATTAAAGAAGCAATTTTTCTCAAATATTTATCTTTATTTTAATTTATTTTGCTAATCTTACATTTTTTCTTTGTTCAATCTTACATTTACCGCGCGCCAAAAGATGGTAGGGCCTTTACAACGCCATCTGTTGGATTTTGAAAAAAGCCTGTTCTGGAATTATCATAATAGTTGCATCATACAGACGTTTCAAACAGGTGATGGAAAACATCGTGAGTTAACCTACATATAACAGCGGCGATGGGCTTGTCCCCTCACGCAAAATAAAGAATTGAATTAGGCTAAACAAAGCTTAGGCCGAACTAAAATACAGTTTCTGATACAACCTAAAACGTGTCTTTGTATATTCGTGTATAATGTTACGAAACGAATTGTGATATTTAGATTTAAATCTCTTTGAGCCGGGTCACATGAGTCGCCGACAGACAGAAAGGCTGACAAAGGAGCTTAGATTTAATAAAAATCACATGAAACTCTATAACTATTTTTTCGGTAAATAAATTCATCGTCCTAAGAATTTCAGTATCTTCGCCTTAAATACAGTCGAAAGACATTTCAATACCATTCATAATTAATGGTGAACTTACAATATATTTCCCCAATGTTACGAGTTTTATATATTTTATCTACACACGTATCAAAAACCCTCTTTACTGCGTCCAAAAACCGCACGTTACGACCAGCATAATGTTATACTACTTGGTAAAAACTCATTTCTTATCTTAATATTGATACATTATGACCATAATGTATCAATTTTCGACAAATTATGACATTCAAATTTCGAACGCCGACTCCTTCCTGCGTGCCGCCCCTAGTTTGCCTGTGAAGTTGGTACTACTGAACAAGCTAAACAACTGCAGAGCAATGATCAATGCCACCATGCCGGTCGAACATGCGGTTCCTGAACACATCAAAGAGAGCTTATGATATGTGTGTATATAAACTGGTGTATGCAACTGTACATAATTAGGCATTAAAATACTACCCACTCACGAGTTTTAATGCCCTCCATTATGTATCAGTCACATAAACTACTATTATCTACACACGTATCATAAACCCTCTTTACTGCGTACAAAACCGCACGTTACGATCAGCATAATGTTAAACTACTTGGTAAAAACTCATTTCTTATCTGAAAAATTACACATTATGACCATAATGTGTAGTTTTTCTGCATATTATGACATTCAAATTTCGAACGCCGAAGCCTACCTGCGTGCCGCCCCTAGTTTGTCTGAAAGTTTGTGAAGTTGGCACTGACATTCAAATTTCGAACGCCGACGCCCACCCGCGTGCCGTCCCTAGTTTGTCTGTGAAGTTGGTACTGACATTCAAATTTCGAACGCCGACGCCCGCCTGCGTGAAGTTTGTACTACAGAACAAGTTAAACAACTGCAGAGCCACAATGCCGGTCAAACATGCGGTTACTGAACACATCAAAGAGAGCTTATGATATGTGTGTAGATAAACTAGTGTATGTAACTGTACATAATTAGGCATTAAAACTCTCGAGTGATATTATAATGAAACTTGCCTTCGGCTCGTTTCATAAACCCACTCTTGAGTATTAATGCCCTCCATTATGTAGCAGTCACATAAACTACTATTACTTCAGTCACAATTATATAAAAACGCATTTCATCTTAGATTTAATAAACTTTCAGCAGGATGAACTAAAATTGCTTTAACTATAAACCGGCTCCACGACTCGAAACAGCTTTAAAATGAACCGAAAAAAACCTTTTGCAATCCCAACCTGGGACCGAAGTGCTAATAACAAACCGAACGCCTACTCCTGAAACTAAACCTTACTGCTTTCACCATAGTGTTGAAATTCCTATAGATTTTTCAAATATTTAATGCCGCCAGGAAGTGCCACATGCTGTAAACCTGGACATTCTTGTAGATAGATTTCCTTATTTTTTTATTCAATTGGCGACTGTATTCTCATGTATTCAGGCGCCATTTTGAATGGAAGCGTCCTGAACACAGGTGTATAGGGAAAACTCAATCGGGCGCGCGGACGGTGTCGCTGGCGTCAGTGGTATACAACGACATTTCATGCAGGCAACTTTAGTTCTCATTTTGGCCACCGGGTGAAGTTTGTGGGTGTGTTAAGGGAAGTTGTCGGTTATTTACTATTATGTTGTTGCGGGGGATGAAAAGGGACCCGGACGGTTGCCATAGCAACCCTGGCAGACGCCGAAAGCCGCACAATGTTCCGTCCTATTTTTCGTTCGGGATATTTTATTAAATCTTCCGGCTTTGTGTGAAAACGTCGTTGTTTGTTATTGAGAACGGAAATCAGAAATCAGAAATCAGAAATCAGAAATTTTATTTGTCAAACACGGTATACATTATGTTACAGATGGTTGGTAACTAATTAATTCAGACCTCAGTGTTTTGCCCAAGAAGGGCGTACAAATATTACATGGTATTTAAAATATAAAATAATAATAGCAAACATTCAATAATAATTCAATTCAATTCAGATAAAATAATCAATATCGCAATAATAATAATTTAAAGATTCAATTAATTCAATAATAGGTAGTTAAATTCAATTCAGTTTAAGTCATTAAGTTGTCACAAATTATATTAAAATAGAGTAATTTAAGATGTCATATGCTTTTGTCATTAATAAAATCTTGCACATCATAATAGCACTTAGTAACTAGCAGCTTAAATAGGGTACGTTTAAATGTCAATAATGTCATATCTTTTATAGAATTTGGCAATTTATTATATATTTTTGGTGCCATACACAAGATATTTTTCTGCATAAGTGCCGTTTTGGCTTGTCTTACACA
Source organism: Argyresthia goedartella (assembly GCA_949825045.1). Taxonomy (NCBI): domain Eukaryota; kingdom Metazoa; phylum Arthropoda; class Insecta; order Lepidoptera; family Argyresthiidae; genus Argyresthia; species Argyresthia goedartella. Next base: position 2,991,861 of record OX463823.1, on the reverse strand, counting down.
GAGATTGTGCTTATTTTGTACACGCACAGATTTATATTTTCCGTGAGAAACCTTAACAAAGAGATTTAGATTATTTTTTACAAACACCGCTACTTCATAAATATAGTGGGATGGCAGGGTGAGCAATTTTAGTGCTTTGAACACTGGAGCACAGCTTTCATGTGGCTTTAATCCACATATAGCTCTTACGCAGCGTTTTTGAGCTTTAAACACGGTGTCTTTGTCAGTAGAGTTGCCCCAAAATATAATACCATAGCGAAGTATAGAGGCTACAAGACCATGGTATGCAGTGAGAACGGTTTCTCTGCTTACAATTTTCGATAATTTAAAAAGAAGATATGAAGCTTTATGCAATCTTTGACACACTTGAGAGGTTTGAGCCTTCCACGTTAGCTGATGGTCAATCTGCACTCCTAAAAATTTTGTTTGTTTCACTTCCTCAAGGTATTCGCCTTCAAACTCAGTACTAAAGTTAGGCACTGCATTTGTGCGCTGAAAAAAGTGCATTATTTTAGTTTTACTAAGATTTGCCATTAATTTGTTATTATTAAGCCATGTCATTATATATTTTAAAGTGTCATTAGTATTTTCTAAGTATTCGTCATAATTATTATTGAATTTAATAGTCACTGTGCTGTCATCAGCGAATAAAATCATTGGATTTGGAACGTGTCTCGGTAAATCATTTATGTATATAATAAATAATAAAGGTCCTAAAACGCTACCTTGTGGAACACCACAAGATATTTCCCTAGTATTTGATAAATATTTTTGTTCAGATTTTGTTTTGAGGCAAATTCTACTAATTTCTGTGCATTGAGGCCTTTTACTTAAGTATGACTCTATCAGTTTTAGTACATTACCTCTCACGCCATATGTGTTTAATTTACTGAGCAATAAATTATGGTTTACGTAGTCGAACGCCTTCGTTAAATCCATGTATATTGCGCAAATTGGTATTCTAGAGTCAATGTTTGGTAAAACTGTATTTAAAAAATTGTATATAGCCATGTCAATTGATTTGTGTTTCCTAAATCCCATTTGTTCGTCAGTTAAAATATTGTACTTATTTAGATGAGACTCCAATGCATTGTAGATTACTTTTTCAAAGATCTTTGAAAATATTGTGACTAATGCTATTGGTCTATAGAATTTCATGGAGCACCTGTCATCTTTCTTAAATAATGGCTTTACTACAACTGATTTTAATTTGTCAGGGTACTGGCCTTTATGTATGCACATGTTTATCAGAAAACTTAAATGTGGTGCTATGATTTCTGCTACTTGCTTAATTGCTTTAGTGTGTATTTCATCGTAGCCCACACTATTTTTAATTTTCAATAATCGTATTATTTTGATAATATCTTCAGGTACAGTTGGCGCCAAAAACATGGAATTTAAAAGATTATTGTTAGTCGAAGGGTTCTGGTTGTGGCTATCATTGCGGTTACTCGTTTGATCTATAAAATAGTCATTGAAGGCATTCGCTATTTGTTGGGGATCAGTTATAGTCGCGGATTCTGTTTTTATTTTAAGAATGGTTTCCTTCGGTAAATTACTTTTAGCGTCATTAATAATTTTCCAACCTGCTTTAGATTTACAATCAGAATTATTTATAAAATAATTATTCTGGGCTTTTTGTGTCAATTTAATTATCTTTCTAAAGGTACTTGTATAAGTTTTTAATTTAGTTTTATTTATCTCTGAAGGGTTTTTTCTATAGTGCCATAAGAGTTCCCTTTGATTTTTGCTACATTGCTTAATACCCTTTGATACCCACTTTGGAGTTTTGGTCGACTTCACTTTAACGTCTTCTAATGGGAAACAAAGATTGTAGATCATGAGGAAATCATTTAGAAATGTATTGTACGCTTCATTGCAGTCATCCATAGCATACATTTCCGAAAATGTCAAACATTGCATGTGAGTGGCTAATCTATTCAGATTTTCAGGGCTAAATTTTCTTTTTTTGACAGTCCATGCTTTGATTCTACAAGTTTTTTTTACAGGCACTTGTAATAACGGGAGCGACACGAAATGAATGTTTCGTGAAGTAGTCAGAATTATTCGTGATTCGTCATTTATTTATGTATGTCTGTATTTTATCTTGTAGTTATTGTAAAATATGTAGGTTCTACGTTCTACTTAGTATTCCTGGCAGTTTAATCGCTATAGTTTTGTTAATTCTAGATAAAAATCAAATTCTTGTCAAGACTCCAGCTCTTAAGCTGATCTCCAAGAACTTCGGACGTACACTAGTACTGCTTATATCCTCCGAGTATTTCAGTCGGAGTATACTTACAAATGACTCTCAGAGTAAAAGTAAGTAAAGCAAAATCCTTGATAACCTCAGATGAATGAAACTCTTTGTTGCTGTGGACAATGTTCAACGAGTTACAAAACCTCAGATGAATTAAACTGTTTATCTACACACGTGTCATAAACCCTCTTTACTGCGTCCAAAAACCGCACCTTACGACCAGCATAATGATGTACTACTTCGTAAAAACTCATTTCTTATCTGAATTGATACATTATGTATGACCATATCAATATTTCGACAATTATGACATTAAAATTTCGAACGCCGACGCCCGGCTGCGTGCCGCCCCTAGTTTGTCTGTGAAGTTGGTACTACTGAACAAGCTCAACAAGTGCAGAGCAATTATCAATGCCACATTTCCAGTCGTACATGCGGTTCCTGAACAATCAAAGAGATCAAAGAGAGCTTATGATATGTGTGTAGATAAACTAGTCTATATAACTGAACGTAATTAGGCATTAAAACTCTCGAGTGTTTCTCGAAATGGCTCGAAAAATGGCTCGTTCTATGAAACGAGCCATTTTTAATGCCCTCCATTGTGTTTCAGTCACATAAAATACTATTGTGTTACAAAAATAGTGCCATTATTTTACATACACTGAACTGTGAGATATGACATGCACATACATGCATGACTTAATGTAAATGCAACAGAAATGACGCCCCAACAACCCCATTGAGATATTGAAACATCGCAGATGAAACGGAGGAAATATCGATATGAAACCTTTTGTATTGCAGCTGTTAGGTTTTTATGTTGTATAGTTTCGTTCGAATGGTTATTGTGTTTCTAAAGTATTGAAGTTATTGTTCGATCTCAATATAAAAAGGTTTGCCTTGCGGGACGACCTCTGTGGCGCAGAGCTTGTAGCTCTGCCTATCATGCGAGAGGTCCCGGGTTCGATCACCGGCTGGGGGTAAAGTAGAAAAAAACCAGGTCTTGGATGTTTATATGTGTGTGACGTCGCTGTTTTTGGTTGCTACAGGGTATCCTTTGACGACTGGTTTAGCCTAGCGGGTAGTGACCCTGCCTACGAAGCCGACGGCCCTGGGTTCGAATCCCGGTAAGGGCAAATATTTGTGTGTTGAGCATGAATATTTGTTTCTTAGTCTTGGATGTTATCTATATATTTATCTCTATCAAATATATCGTCGTCTATGACCCATAACACAAGCCTAGTTGAGCTTACTATGGGCCTAGTTAAATTTGTGTAAGATTGTCCTCTAATTGTCCTTTAACCTTTGTCTGCTGATGCAATATTAAAAGATAATGTCTCAGAGTGTGCTTCATACTTGAATTTTAAGCACGTCACAAGTTCAGATGTCGTAAAGGCATTTAAATTGATAAATGTTAAGAAAACGAATGATCTTTGGGGACTCTCTGTTCACGTCGTTAAATCCCTGATCGAATTAATTGCACCTGACCTAGCGGTCATTTTCAACAATTGTATAGACTGCGGTGAATTTCCTGATTTAATGAAACAAAGTAAGATAATTCCCCTCTTCAAAGCAGGTAGTACTCAAGACCCCACCAATTTCAGACCTATATCAATACTACCAACTTTTAGTAAAATTTTTGAGAAATTAATCTTATCACAGCTATTACATCATTTTGAATCAAATAAACTAATGCATAACAAACAGTTTGGATTCACTCGCGGTCGTTCAACAACAGATGCCGGAATTCAGTTCATTGAAAGTATTTTTGATGCCTGGGAAGAGTCACAAGATGCCCTAGGCATTTTTTGTGACTTATCTAAGGCTTTTGATTGCGTTTGTCATGAAACATTGACCAGGAAATTACATCATTATGGAGTTAGGGACACGTCATTGAATTTGTTAAAATCTTATCTGAACGGAAGAATACAAAGGGTAGACGTAAACGGAGAACGATCACCAGGATCATTGGTTTCTTTGGGCGTGCCACAGGGCTCAATATTGGGACCCTTCCTATTCCTCATCTATATAAACGACTTACCCTATCTAGGAAGGGACTGTCATGATATGGTACTGTTTGCTGATGACACCTCACTTATTTTTAAAACAAAGCGAAACCAACACGCTACTGATGATCACGTGAACAATACCATATCAAGAGTGGTAAATTGGTTTAATGTTAATAATTTGCTATTAAATGAGAAAAAGACTAAATGTGTTAAGTTTCTTACTACTAACGTTAAAAATAATCAGACATGTATAACAATTAAAAATGAGGAATTGGAATTGGTAACCAGCACAGTGTTTCTAGGTATAACGTTGGATTCCAAACTCCAATGGGGTCCACATATTGATAAGCTATCGAACAGACTGAGCTCTGCAGCTTTTGCATGCAGGAAAATCCGTCACTTGACAGATTTAAAAACAGCCAGATTAGTTTATTTTAGTTATTTTCATAGTATTATGTCCTACGGTATTCTGCTCTGGGGCAGTGCTGCTGACATAAATACTATTTTTGTGCTGCAAAAGCGGGCTGTTCGTGCGATTTATAAAATGAATAATAGAGATTCTCTTAGAAATAAGTTTAAAGAAGTAAATATATTGACAGTCCATAGTCAATATATTTACGAGAATATTATGTATGTCCATAAGAACATTGTTAACTTTCGAAGAAACTGTGATATACATAACTTTAATACTAGAAACAAGGACAAACTTGCAGTGCCCACTACTTGGCTCCATAAAATAAAAAACTCGTTCAAGGGTAATTGTGTAAGATTTTACAATAAACTCCCAAGCACTTTGACAGATCTATCAATTAATAAGTTCAAGAAATACATCAAGCAAAGGCTTATTTCTAAAGCTTACTACAGTATTAAAGAGTACATAGACGATAAAAATGCTTGGGACTGAATTGTTCTAATTAATTGTGAGCATCCTCACTGCCAGAGTTTCTTTTACTGGACACTTGGAGGCCTTTTACACCTCCAAAGATTAATTTAATTATACAACTCTTGACTGTGGGGACCATTTACATCTCCTATTATCATTGTATTATTGACTAAAGAGACTATACATCTCTGTTATTTATATTTTAATTATTTTATTATGACATTTGAGACTCTTTACATCTCTCAGAAACAATAATTAAAAACTTTTTTTTTCTGATAATATGATAATAATACCAAATGTTCTGTAAAAATGAAATGAAATGACATGTGAAAGTGCCCTTGTGGCCTATTTACAGAATAAACGTTTTGAGTTTTGAGTTTTTTTTGAGTTTAATATTTGTTTTATTTTGTATTTTATCCTAGTGTGGAGACAGAAGCAATGTATGTGCCTGTATGTAAATTTTTATGTTCTGCAGGGCTTTAGGTCCATCTGACGACCTCTGTGGCGCTGCGGTTGTGGCCCTGCCTAGCATGCGAGGGGTCCCGGGTTCGATCCCCGGGGATAAAGAAAAAAAATCCCCAGGTCTTGAATGTTTATATGTATGTGACGTCGCTGTTTCTCGTTCCAACGACACAGGGTAGCCTAGTATGGGGTCAGAAGCGATGTATGCGCCTGCAAAAAAACCGCTTCCTATTATGACAAGGTTCGTAATGATAAGTTCCCATTTCGACCACTTCTCAATTCGACTCATTCCCAATTTGATTTTTAAAGGTAGAGGTCAGAGGATGGCGTTCTTGAAATTGCCATTTGAGCAATTTAAAAATCATGTTAAAGCGACTTTGTCGAAAAAGGGATATTACAATGTTCAAGATTACTTAAATGACGGGACTGTATGGGGTTAATCTGGCTCAACAAAGTCCTTGCTGTTGATAATTTTGTAATTATTTATTCCTGCTTATTAATTATAATAATGATATATATGTCACCGGAAAATAATACGATCCGCAAGTTTATAATTTTCCTAATTTTTTTTCCGCAAGTTTATAAATATACTAACCTAACCTAACCTAACCTAACATAACCTAACCTAACCTAACCTAGCCTAATATAATCTAGAAGGAAGTTTATAGATTTCCTAGGAAATTTATAAACTTGCGGATCGTATTATTTTCCGGTGACATATACACAGTCAGGTCATAAGTTCTGTCACACAATAAAACTTTTGAATTTAGAACGCTGGCCACAAAAAAGTTTATTGAATTCGAATTTCGAATTTTTCATGAAAATAAAAATGTGTACTTTTTAGAATTTTCCTCATTTTTAAATATGGAGTGGACACTTAAAGAAGACCGTGTCGCAGTTATTGCGTTGCATCGTTGCGGTTACGCGCCAATTCAGATTTTCGACTTACTGAAAAATTTGAATATAACCAAAAGATTCGTTTATCGTACCATAAAACGATACAGTGAAGACTCTAGTGTAGATGACAGGTCAAGAAGTGGTCTCCCTCGCTCTGTTAGGACTCCAGCAGTGATAAAAGCTGTGAAGGCGCGAATTCAAAGAAATCCCATACGTAAACAAAAACTGTTGGCCCTTCAGATGGGGTTAAGCAGGACCACGGTGAAAAGGGTGTTAAATGAAGACTTAGGGCTTAGGGCATATCGAAGAAAAACAGGACATCGTTTGGACGCTCGTTTAATGGACCTGAGACTGAAGAGATGCCGCGCTTTGTTGAAGCGGTACGCGGGAAAAAAGCATCGGGAAATTCTTTTTTCGGATGAAAAAATTTTCACCGTGGAAGAGAGCTACAATAAACAAAATGATAAGGTGTACGCACACAGCAGTGAAGAAGCGAGCAACCGTATTCCGCGTGTCCAACGAGGTCATTTTCCATCCTCGCTCATGGTTTGGTTGGGAGTCTCAAGATATGGCAACACTTGGAGGAAAAGGCCTGCTCAAAGCCTCATCCTGATTTGGAGTCACTCAAGGCATCCTTGATTAAGGCAGCCGCCGATATTGACATGGACCTCGTTCGTGCTGCGATAGACGACTGGCCGCGCAGAATAAAGGCCTGTATTCAAAATCGCGGGGGTCATTTTGAATAAACTTTATTACCATAAGAATCTATGTTTTATTAAGTTCATTTTGCTATATAAATGTTTACATAAATAATAATCATGTCTAAATTATTTCATATTGCACATGTGACAGAACTTATGACCTGACTATGTATATATATATATATATATATATATTGTATTAGTTAAGCACAAGCAATTTTTAAAAGAGATCTACAAATCAATCTGTGGTAGTTTCTACGGCCTACTTCTCCCACAGTGGTCCAATGTAGAGAAGAGGCAAAACATAACTATTGCTAAGTATATGTAAATATCTACAGTAATAAAGACATTTGGAATTTGGAATTTGGTAGCCAACCCCAGTAGCCAAGCGGCATTCGCTAACTAATCCATCGCTACGAACATGAATGCGATTTGACGTTTGCCGCGCAATGTCACGTGATACTTTGCGTAGGCAAATGTCATAACGCATACATTTTTGTACGATCGATAAGTTAGCAAATGCAACTTGGCTAGGTGGGCTGGAGGAGGCTGCAATCCCAGTTTTCGTGAGTTTTACGGCAATGAGGTATATATGTCACCGGAAAATAATACGATCCACAAGTTTATAAATTTCCTAGGAAATTTATAAACTTCCTTCTAGATTATATTAGGCTAGGTTAGGTTAGGTTAGGTTAGGTTATGTCAGGTTAGGTTAGGTTAGTATTTATAAACTTGCGGAAAAAAAATCAGGAAATTTATAAACTTGCGGATCGTATTATTTTCCGGTGACTTATATAAGTTAACCACACTGAGCCAGCTTGGAGGAATCTCAGTCTTACTGGACCCGTACATATTTCTATTATTTTTGGGGTTCCGAACCTCAAAAGGTAAAAATGGTAACCCTATTAGGATCACTCGCGTGTCCGTCCGTCCGTCCGTCCGTCTGTCACAGGCATTTTGCACAGGAACTATAAGAGATAGAGTCTTGAAATCTTCAGCCAAAATACTTATCTTGATAACCGCATCATAATTCAAGTCATAAAAAAACGAAAAAAAAACACCGTCATAAGTTATGTAGGGTATCGTTGAAAAGGGCTCTTTATAAACTTTTCAAAAATATATATTTTTTATTTTTGTTTTGATAACTTCAGATGTTATATGATAAAAGGGTGCAAAAAATAACCCTCTAATAAATAATAATAATAATAAATAAATATCAGAGGACAAATTACACATCGAACTAGGCCCAGTAAGCTCAATATGTACTAGACGAGGATATATTTGAAAAAGATAAATGCTTAGAAAACACACAAGACTAAGAAGCAAATATTTATGTTCATCACACAAATATTTGCCCTCACCGGGATTCGAACCCAGGACCGTCAGCTTCATAGGCAGGGTCGCTACCCGCTAGGCTAAGCCGGTCGCAATATATTGTGGCTGACTTTGTTATAAAGAGGCAAAAGTAGTATTTAAGTAAGTAACACTTTTTTGGTGTAATAATAGCCCTATAAATATTCTGCACAAGTGCCTTATAGAGAAACGGACTGTAATACTGACGACCCGAACGGCCGAGTCGGCAGCGACCCTGCCTACGAAGCCAAGGGTTTCGGGTTCGAGTCCCGGTGGGGGCAAATATTTGTTTGATTAGAACGGATGTTTGTACCCTAGTCATGGTTGTTTATCTATATAAGTATGTGTATCGTTGTCTAGTGCCCAAGATACAGGGAATCCTAGTTTGGGGCTAGATCAATGTGTGTTAATAGTGTCCAAGGTATTATAAACAAGGTATTATACCGAAACGGTCTCAGTCTAATTTTCAAAGACCAGCCCCTACTTCCCCGCCCCCCCCCCCCCCCGTTTACCTGCTACTACCCTTACTCGTATATTGTCGCACAATGGTCTGTAATGCACTCGGAACGTGCCCCTGGTGAGGGGGAAGCGGACAGCGTTCACGTGCATCCTCCCCCTACACCTACACCTCCCCCGCCCCTCGGGTTTTACAGAAGGCGTGGCGCCGACGATATCGCGGTTTTCATTTTCTTTTCATCCATTTTGTATTGAAATGCAACTGCGGAAACGGATATTGAATGGTAATATCATTTGCTTTCTTTGCTCCGTCTCAGAGGTGACCTGAGCATTTCGTGCCGACTCATTGGGTTTGATGGGTTCAGAGGAAGACGGCGTCACGCCTTTTCGCAAACGGTGGGACAGAGACACCGCTCCCACGTTTAGTTTTACAATGCCATTTCCGCCGGGATTTGTACGGTGCTTTTCTCAAAAAAATGCAACGCAATAAATGAAAATTCTATAAAAAACCTTTTTCAATTCTCCAGGACATGCCATTCTCGTAAGCTTTTGTATTCCTTTACCTGGACTTCTGAGGCAACAAATTTTTCATAGCCAATTTGGCGGAGGCCATTCAATCTTCATTTCACTCTCATTAGAACTCATTTTAATATATTTGATATAATATAATAGTTGTTCTCAACACTTCCATTCCTTGCTCTTTTTTTAGGTTTGCCGCTCAAGTCTTGAGGCAAAGGTCTATTGACCATGCAGCCAATTCTTAAGTTCGTCTTTTTAGTTTGTTTTCCCGCTGATGGTAGGTTTTTTATTCGTATGCTTTATTTTAGGCAATGGTAACTCAATGATACAGCATTGTGATGTTGGATTCCCGATTTTTGATGACTTTACTGTGCATATTCAATTCATATTCGAAATTTAAATAAGTTTGCACTTTGATACTTACATTTCGTTTCCTTTGAAGTTCCGTGCCCGAAAAAAGAATCTAAAAATCAATCTGTGGGAGTTTCTACGCCCTTCTTCTCCCACAGTGGTCCAGTGTAGAGAAGAGGCAAAAAATGACGATTGCTAACTATATGTAAATATCTACAGTAATAAAGTAATTAGACTTTGAAGGATGCTAAACGAGACCCTATTACTAAGTCTCCGCTGTCCGTCCGTCCGACTGTCCGTCTGTCGGTCTGTCACCGGGCTCTACGGATCAACCGAAACAGGTAGAGAGGTGAAATTTTCAAAGAGGTTGTATTTCTATTGCCGCTTTAACAAAAAATGATAAAACATACGGGTTTTTAATAACTAAAAGTAGTACCCATACAAGAGATTATTTGTATGGCCATTTTCTTAGCCATTTTGTTTTAGTTGTTTATCGGTGAACCTGGACTCTCTCGATATTATCGACAAATATCTTTTCTCAAAAATAGTATGAAATGTTCCCATAACATCTGTGAAGATGGTATCCGAAAGTGACTCATCCTGGACCATTTTTAGAAGTGTCCAGGATAACGCAAGAGTTTCCAGTAAGTAAGTATAAAATCCCCATTACAAATCATAATATTTAAATATAGAACATTTTTTTCCCAAAGATAAGCTAAGGATTGGCAGTTAAGGGCCTTAAATAAAAAGGAGGTACCATAAAGGTTGACGTGTCCGAATTGCACTTATATTGCATCGATGTAAAATGGCAGAAAATCCATTTTTTTTCAATTTTTTTCATATTTTGATAGCAATCAGGAATTCGATACTAACGGAAGAAAAAGAAGAATAAAATTTTATTCTCACAATAAACTATGGCTTATTTTTAAACGATTACCAAAAACGCACCTATTTTACTACCATTAAATTCGAAATGACTGCCAGAATGGATAAATGTCCACCAAATTGTGTTTGGATAAATGATCACCAAACTTCTTTTTATGTTTTGTGTACTTAAGTTTATGTTTTAAGTATTTTTTGTTGTTCTTACATGTTCAACCTAAAACAAAGAGTTTCCGGTTTCAATGAGCAAAGAGTTTAATTAATCTGAGAAGGTACATAGTTCAATACTTACATACTGCATACAAAAAACTCTTTTTCAATGTTTCGATGTAATAAGGCCTTGAATGTAGACCTACCTAGTATTTAATATTTTTTTATCAAGAATTAAAAAGGTATACTCGTACAAAGTACTGTCGTGTCGTTTTACGTTTTTCCGTGTACAATGGTATGGAACCCTTCGTGCGGGTCCAACGTCCTACTCGCACTTGACCGGTTTTATTTATTTAATTAAGATTAGAGTAATTGGATGTTTTGATATTTTGTATATTTCCGACATATTTCCGAACGTAATATGAAAATTTCCGCGCATGTTTGAGAAAAAGCTTTTATTTATTTTCACCTGCCGCGGGCCCTGTCGGTTCGTCTGTAATCAAATGAGCTGAAAATTTGCAAGTATATGTGCATTTATTTATTTATTTATTTATTAATAAATATTACAATTTTAACGAAACCATATTAAAGAAAAAGAAAAAGATATTATTTAAATAATGTTTTAAGTGCAAAGCACTACATCTGTACAATATATAGGAGATATTGGATATTATATTAATCAGTGGTTAAATAATGCGGTGGCCTATCATGAATTTCAATATCATAAATTCATTAATTTCAATGGATAAATTATTCGTCACGCTCACATATCGCTTCATTCTAGATCAACTAATTTCGAGCTAAACCGACCCATATTAAATAAAATTTACACTAGGGTATCATTAAAATAATGGTTTATGTACTAACACTACATCTTTGCAATATATTACTTAGGTAAAGAAAATTTTATTAATAATATTAATTTAGGCATGCGATAACTTTACTGCTTTAACATGATTATTTATTAGAAGTAGTAAGTAGGTATGTCTAACTAATAACGCCCGGTTTCTGAAAGGAAAATTAGCTGTGACAACTTGTTAAACGCATTTCAGCCAATCACATGCCGCTATTTTGAATTAATGATCGATTAATCGCTTGTTACATTTGACAACTCTTTCGGAAACTGGGGGAGCGTTATAAGATAATTTTTATTGTATCTTTGTATTATATGACATCAAATAGTAGAATAGATCTTAAATAGTCTGAAATACAGGCTATGACGTAGCCTCGTTCCGATAAATATACAATATTAAGATATTTTGTACTAACTTAAGACCTAGGTTAAGATTTATACTTTTATATGTCTGGAAATAGATAATTTGATTTGATTTGATTTGATTGGAGAAATAATGCAGTGAGCTAACATGAATTGTACTATCATAAATTCATTAAATAAATGGATAAATCATTCCTCACGCTCACATGTCGACAAACATTTGAGTGCAGCAACGGAGACCTGCAGCCTTATGGCGTAACTCGTCTGAGCTATGAACTTCATATAGACTTTTACGTTTGACACCTTGCACCAGCTTCATCTGTCAAATTGGTATCACGCAAGTAGCATCATAATGGAGGCCAAACCCAAGCTCATTGAATGAAGCCTAGAAGCCTTCGGTGATTCCCCGCAATCGATGAAATTGTATGAGCATGAGATGAACCATAGACACACGCTATGAACTTCAGAGAGTTAGGTACGCCATAAGGCTGCTGATGTAAATCCGATGATGGAGCAGGAAGGTGACCATGGGAACTATGTAATCAAACGACGTAACCCCATCAATTGGCAGCTCGTTTGATTCGTCTTGACAAGTATTCGAGTTCACTTTTACAACTTAGAAAAGCCATGCCCCTCAGTGGAAACAATAATTCACTATATTAATTTATACATTGCTTACAGAGTCTCCTTTTTGCGTGGCAGCCAACCAAAGGTGCAAATAAAAATAGCAGAACATTACAAAGGTCATTCGCCTCCACGAAACGGGGTGACTACTGTACATGTATGTGTTAATTATGTTAGCAATGTCGTCTAGAGGGCATTCCACTTCAACATACACTGATTGTGTTGTACGTTGTATGAGGCTCGTGGTTATACAGAGTTTTAAGTGCAAGAGAAGCTTCAGTTAGGGGCTAGAAATTAGAGATGCTACGAAGAGTGATTTGGCCCCGAATGATCGGCCATGTTTCTGGCCGACGCGCCGAATATTCGGCGCGATTATGCTCTTAACAATGTGGGTAGTTTTATATGTCACGGGTGACAGATTCATCACAAAACCTTCACTACTTCAGATACCCAGTTCAAGAGATCCTAATTTTACAGATTCCCTGTTCTACAGATTCCCATGTTTACAGATTCTCATTACTACAGGTTCCCAATTATACAGATTCCCATTACCACAGATAAACATATAAACAGATTTTCGATTTAATATTATCCCATGTCTGCTGATTTTAAAGTTTCTCGTGCTCTATTGATTCCGCGTGGTATTAACAGGGTGTTACAGAAAGGTGTACTGATGGCGTAGTTATGGTAATCATTCCTAACAACTTTTACTATGAATCCAATTTTATCAGATCAACTTTATTTTATCAAACTTTGATAAAGCCGCTGATGATATCTTTATCAATCTTTGAGGTCTGCGTTCGAGTCCACGTTCGGACATAATACTATATTTTTTTTCTTTTTGCTATATTCTTTTCAGTGCTTAACTTGTCTTGTAAGTTGGTACGGAACCTTTTCGCGTTACCAACACCAGCCATTCTCATCAGCCTCTCTCGCGCCCAAGCTCGGTGTTCATATAACATTTGCACTCGTGACAGACTACACAGTACACCGCTAAAGGTACTTGCACACCTGAATTATAACATTTAGCACCCGCCGAGGTACTACACACAGAACACCGCTGAAGGTACATGAACACCTAAATTATCTCATTTAGCACCCACCAACGCTAGACGTGTCCCCGATGTTAGCATTAATTTTGAACGTTTCAACGGAATTTACCGGCAAAGTAAAGCTGGAGTTTTAGCACGTGTTTGCGTACGGACAGATTGCGATTGTGTCAGGGGGTAATAGAGCACTCTTTCGTGATAGTTATAGTATGTATATAATAATAATAATACATTGGACACTATTTACACACATTGATCTAGCCCCAAACTAGGATTCCCTGTATCTTTGGTACTAGACAACGATACACATACACAGTCAGGTCATAAGTTCTGTCACACAATAAAAACTTTTGAATTTAGAACGCTGGCGACAAAAAAGTTTATTGAATTCGAATTTCGAATTTTTCATGAAAATAAAAATGTGTACTTTTTAGAATTTTCCTCATTTTTAAATATGGAGTGGACACTTAAAGAAGACCGTGTCGCAGTTATTGCGTTGCATAGTTGCGGTTACGCGCCAATTCAGATTTTCGACTTACTGAAAAATTTGAATATAACCAAAAGATTCGTTTATCGTACCATAAAACGATACAATGAAGACTCTAGTGTAGATGACAGGTCAAGAAGTGGTCTCCCTCGCTCTGTTAGGACTCCAGCAGTGATAAAAGCTGTGAAGGCGCGAATTCAAAGAAATCCCATACGTAAGCAAAAACTGTTGGCCCTTCAGATGGGGTTAAGCAGGACCACGGTGAAAAGGGTGTTAAATGAAGACTTAGGGCTTAGGGCATATCGAAGAAAAACAGGACATCGTTTGGACGCTCGTTTAATGGACCTGAGACTGAAGAGATGCCGCGCTTTGTTGAAGCGGTACGCGGGAAAAAAGCATCGGGAAATTTTCACCGTGGAAGAGAGCTACAACAAATAAAATGATAAGGTGTACGCACACAGCAGTGAAGAAGCGAGCAACCGTATTCCGCGTGTCCAACGAGGTCATTTTCCATCCTCGCTGGCATGGTTTGGTTGGGAGTCTCTTATTGGGGCTTAACTGAGGTACATTTTTGTGAGAAAGGCGTAAAAACGAATGCAGTTGTATATCAAAATACAGTCCTCAAGAACCTTGTGGAACCTGTTTCTCATACCATGTTTAATAACAGGCACTGGGTATTCCAACAAGATTCTGCGCCAGCTCATAGAGCGAAAAGCACACAAGACTGACTGGCGGCGCGTGAAATCGACTTCATCCGGCACGAAGACTGGCCCTCCTCCAGTCCAGATTTGAGTCCGTTAGATTACAAGATATGGCAACACTTGGAGGAAAAGGCCTGCTCATAGCCTCATCCTGATTTGGAGTCACTCAAGGCATCCTTGATTAAGGCAGCCGCCGATATTGACATGGACCTAGTACGTGCTGCGATAGACGACTGGCCGCGCAGAATAAAGGCCTGTATTCAAAATCGCGGGGGTCATTTTGAATAAACTTTATTACCATAAGAATCTATGTTTTATTAAGTTCATTTTGCTATATAAATGTTTACATAAATAATAAACATGTCTAAATTATTTCATATTGCACATGTGACAGAACTTATGACCTGACTATGTACTTATGTAGATAAATATTATACTTATATAGATAAACAACCATGACTAGGGTACAAACATCCGTTCTCATCAAACAAATATTGTCCCCACCGGGACTCGAACCCGGGACCCTTGGCTTCGTAGGCAGGGTCACTGCCGACTCGACCATTCGGGTCGTCTATATATAATTACTTTAATTACTATATGTAAGTTTTATGAATGTGTCACCTTAGGATTACCAAAACCGTTAGTTTATAATCTTAAGCTTTTTTCTCGTTAGTTTACAAACTATCGATAAATTGTAAACTGTACCGCACTGCTTACGATATGAGGCGTTAGTTTATAATAAAACCGTTGAACTGTGAACCGGTTTAAACTTGAATTGCTAACGAACTACCAGGGCAAACACTGCGGTAGCTTAGGTGAAGACAAGCCCCCGAACAGTCTTCGTGTTAGGATGACAAGTAAGAACAAAAGAAACGTAAATTCTAAACCCTGTCGGTCTGGTTAACAATTTGTCGATAGTTTACAAACTAACGCGTTAGTTTATAAAGGATCGGTTTTGACAATCTTACGGTGAAATATATTTAGTACTTATTTAGTAATTTGGTGTATAGGTATTTTATTTTCCATACTATTTAGTAGATGTCTAATAAAATAGGCATTTAATGCCCTCACCGAGGGGCACAAACCTTTACCCGGATACGAGTAAGATTAAGCCATACTCCACCTCAATGGCTCAGTGCTGGTTGATGGAGGGGTTTTACGACTGCTGTCACATAGCGATAGTATCCTTGACCTACAGCTTAACGTGTCATCCGAAACACTGAACTTCCGTTAATGTACATTAATTATCTCATTGAAACATGGTCAGGAATCGAACCTGCATCCCCTCTGTGAAAAGCAAGCGTGAAACCCCTTAGACCACGAAGCACTTACAGATGTTTAATTACTTATATTTTTTTATATAGATTAGATATTAGATATTGTGCACTGCCTACACTTTCATAGTAAATTATACTGTCATGCCTTGGTTTGCTGAAAGAAATTTCTTTATTAATACAAAAACAACGAATTATGTCTTATCAATGAAACAATATTGTATTTTGACTTAGCTATGGATTCTCATTAATGCAGTCATGGGGTTGGTATGTTTTCCATTAATGCAATTATTTAAATATCTGTGTGCTATATAGTATTAAAGTATCTGTGGTGCTATAAAGATATCTATACTTAATTAAATGAATCGCTGAACGTTAGTCTTACTAAATCTTTAAACTGGCCCAATCGGTTTGTATAATTCATATTTGGATTTATTCTCCTCAGTTAGAGGAGGATTAGATAAAAATAAAATTACGAAAAACCGCAAAAAATCTAAAAATATTTTGTATGGAAAGTTCATCCTCTTTCGCTAGATGGCGTCGGTAGCCATAAATCCGGCATCACTCAAACTCCTTCGCCGTTGTTTTTTTTTTTTGTAATGTTTTTTCCTTTATGGAAAAGGCTAATTGATTAATTTATTATCTACATTCAACCTTTTTGTTGGTAGTGGAACTTATGTTTGACAGTGCGATGCATAAAGTTTGTTAGCAAAGAGTTTCGCTTATCTGAGGTCTGATGCGTACGATGCCTATCATGCTCAACAACTGGCCGATAATGTCGAATTCACCTATGAAAGGGCCTCTAAAATTATAAATAAATAGTTTTAAGACGGGGAGCGATGAGAATACGAAAAAGCTGTATAAAATTATGAATAAACGAACTAATCTGCTGGTTTGACATAGCGTCACGTCGTTTACCATATGGGGTAGTATAAGCCCGTTACTCCCACGTATTTAATAATACTTTCGTTTGACAGGAGGCGAGCCTATCGCCGCAGTTGCAGTCGTGAAGGTTTAGTATAAACATGATCGGAGTTTCCAAACTAAAAGGAGGGCGGCCAAGGCTCAAGAACGTTAACGTTTTAACCGCTGTAGACCAGCGAGTTTGAACCTCAAGCCAAGTATTTTACATACCATCGGTGGGGTCAACCTCCCCCTCAAATGAGAATCCGCCACTGGAAGGGGAGATCGTCTTTTGCGACATCTATCGCTTCATCTACATTCAACAAGAACATTTGTAGATACGACCCGAATGGCCGAGTCGGCAGTGACCCTGCCTACGAAGCCAAGGGTCCCGGGTTCGCGTCCCGGTGGGGGCAAATATTTGTTTGACGAGAACGGATATTTGTACCCTAGTCATGGTTGTTTATCTATCTAAGTGTAATATTTATGTATTTAAGTATGTGTGTCGTTATCTGGTACCCAAGATACAGGGAATTCTAGTTTGGGGCTCGATCAATGTGTGTAAATAGTGTCCAAGGTATTATTATTATTATACATTGCTTCTGGCGCCACACTAGTATACTCAGTGTCGTGTAAACCATCATCAGCGACATCCAAGACCTAGGGAATCTTCTCCCCCTGTGTTGATAGGTATTTTCATACAAGCGCGCAGGCCCAATACCTTCTTGATATCAAAATAACAAAAAACTCATTTTAGATATTATTGAAATCCATCTGACAAAGCATTTCACTGTAAAAAGATACTTTGTTCTCAAATAAAACTTGTATAAGTATCACGCCTGAAGAATCGTTTCAGAAAACTTTCAGGGTTACACCTGAACAAAGACGTCATTTGGGAAGAAGAAACGAACTTTCATGACAAATTCAGCTGTTCGTTTTGTGAGAATTGGCTGAGTTAGAGCTTTCGTTAGTGATTCCAGTAATATTGTGTCTCGGAAATAACGTAGGAGCGTCCATGAATCACGTGAGGCGTTTTTGACGATTTTCTGACCCCTTTCCCCCTGAGTTTTTACATTGGCTTCAAGGTGCAAATTTTGCAGAATGATGTCTCTAGAAACTCCTTAAAAATTGAATAAAACTTTCTGCCAAATTCTTGCGCCCCGTCGTCGTACATACTTAAGCACTTACTGGCGCGCTGCCGGAACAGCAAAGTTCTCGCTCGAACACAGTATGTTGCTAAGAAGTATGTTCACTTATTAATTTACCTGAGAGTCTTGGAGCATAGTTTTCAGGCATTCGACAGCCTTTTTTACCCGACTGCAGCTAAGCGAAAAAGACGAGGGTAATGTGTTTGGCCTGTACGTGTATAAGTTTGTTTATATGTATGTATGTATATCTGTTCCTGTGTCCCCTCGTAACTACTCAAAGGCTCAAGCGACCGTCACTAGGTTTATCTGGATGGAACGAGTCTCACTAGTTATATAAAATAAAAATAAAAACGGTGAAGTGCGAGTCGAACACGCGCACGAAGGGTTCCAATAGCAGGGATGGTGTGGAGTTAATATTTTGGATTTTACATAGCAAAATGTTGTTTACAAAGTAATTGGTGCGGCTACTTTCACACTCCATGTACGTAACCAGGTGCATTCATAAGTTTGTATGGGGTTTACAGATAATTACATTATTTTATTCTGTTTTTTAGTATTTTTTCTCATAGCCGCATCAGTAATACATCATCCGTGTAAATTTAATTAGTCTAACTGTCACGGTTCTTGAGATACCGCCTGGTGACAGACGGAGGAACGGACGGGCAGACAGCGGAGTCTTAGTAATAGGGTACCGTTTTACCCTTTGGTTACGGAATCCTAAAAATAGGAAGTTAAAAACACACATGTATTTGTCACATTAAAACAAATCAAACTAGTCCAAACTCGAGGGGTTTACTAGTAGCCTTGGAAGAGTTCCACTATTCACTTTCAGGTCCCATCATCAGATCAGCTCGGTACCTTTACTAATACATCAACTCCTCACCGAGAGGATTCTAAAGAGCCAAAACTCGGATTACGTTATTTTATTACATAGCTCCTGTGACCACCATCTGGCTCCATCATCAGATCAGCTCGATGGTACCATAAAAAATCATTGTCACCGAACTTACATAATTATTCCAAATTTAAGCTCAATCGGAAACCGGGAGTGAGTTACTTTATTACACACTTCCTTAGTTACAGCTGAACCTAATAAAAGCGTATTAAAAATAATAAAAAATTGTGGATTTTATGCTCTTTAATATGAGGGCTAAAGCGGGGTATCAAAATAAAGAGCTTGAAACCCTAGTTTTAAATTAAGCATTTATTAATTTTTAACGAAAAAGATGGGAAATGAATGAAGTAATTATAAAAACTTAAAGACCCGCCTGTGGTACACTAAAAAGCATAAAAGAAGCAGATAAGACTACATAATTATTGAGATTTAATTTAATTTAAATGCAGACGGGACCAACTAAATTTACTAGAGTAGGTTTCGCTTGCATTTTTATTTTATTTTATTTTTAACACTTTACTAAAAGTGCCAAAAAAAAATTGGTTGAAATTTACTATCCTAGCGCCATCTCGTGGTATTTGCAATATTGCAATAGTGCTGCACCAAGCGGTATAGATCCCGAACTAAAGATGCTTTGTAGCATCTCAAATTACGCCGGTGACATATTTTGTTCTACTTGGAATATCTGCATTAGTGTAGTATTATAGTATATATGACGACCCGAAAGCCGCGTCAGTGACCCTGCCTACGAAGCCAAGGGCCCCGGGTTCGAGTCCCGGTGGGGGCTAATATTAGTTTGATGAGAAAGGATGATTGTACCTAAGTCATGGTTGTTTATCTATCTAAGTATAATATTTATCTATATAAGTATGTGTATCGTTGTCTAGTACTAAAGATACAGGGAATCCTAGTTTGGGGCTAGATCAGTGTGTGTATAAATAGTGTTCAAGGTATTATATTATTATTATTATATGTAGTTAATGAGTACTTATTCATCGAATCGAAGTGGTCAACAGAAACAGAACAGAATAGGTAATAAATCCCTTAAATGTACCAACCATTGTCACGTCACTGCCATTGAGGCGCCATTTTGCTAGCGTAATCTCTAGCTCTATTCAGTACCTTTGCAATCAATGCAGCTTTCAAATTGATATTTTGACAGCTGTGCGCCAACTGACTTTGACGGCCTCTGTGGCGCTGGGGTTGTGGCTCTTCTCACCATGCGAGAGGTCCCGGGTTCGATCCCCGGCTTGGGTTAAAGAAAAAAACAAACACCAGGTCCTGGATGTTTATACGTGTGTGACGTCGTTGTTTCTGGTTCCCCCGGCACATGGTATCCTAGTGTGGGGCCAGGAGCAATGTATGTGCCTGTATGTATTTTTTTAAATTATGTTGAACTACGAGTTAGCGTTGACCAATAAGAACAGAGCGCTATTTCACACTGTTATTAATATATTTTTTGCGATTTGCGATTATCGCGTTATATTATTGTATCGAGAAGTGACAGTTACTCGAGAATATTGACATTAAGATGAGGCTAGGTTCTGAACCCTGAAAGAGTTTGAGTATGTCTGTAGCAAGCGTGGACTCATCATAACCGCGTCAGGAATAGCACTCGAACTCAGACGCTGTGCGAAAGTTAAAGTTTTTGACAAGTATTGCGCCGAAATTAACGCGAAAACCCAAACGTTTGCAAAGTTATCTGTCCTGCTGAGTCAGGCTGAAACAGACACAAGTACTTGCTAACTGTTCACGTAGTAATTGTTCTATCATTCAATGTTTTACATATATGATATTTATCATTAATTTATCTTAAATACATTAATGCACATTCTAAAGGTGAAGGACAACATCGTGAGGAAACCTTCATATTTCCATAACTGTGGCAATGGGCTAGTCCCCTGTTAATGGAGTATCGACTGGCTCAACGTGGACACAAGCGTGCTTCTGCCAATCCATATGGGAAAAGGCGTAACGCGTATGTGAGAGTGGGTGTGTAAATCAGTTGTAGCATATTTACCAACGTTAAGAGTTGGAGGGATTTACATAAAAATGGGGCGGCATCCCTCGAGCGCCATGATTCATTGTGACGTTAAAGCTGCACGAATTATGTAAATCACATATCACATACATTTCCACAGATAACTTCTGTATAGGCAAGAATGAAATGGAAACGTTTATTTCAGGCATAGGCACAATCAGACGCTTACCCTGTAGGCACTTTTATTTAAAGGTACCGTTTGTACGGAAGATTGTTTGGATACCTTAATTATTGATACCGGGTACCGAAATGGTACTTTAACGGTCCTTTAAAAAGAACCGGTCAAGACAGTTTTCAAAGGTACCTTTTCAGTCCCTGCCTGTACACGCTCAATGTTGCGTAACGCCTTGATAATCAATCAAAATCATTCAAATAATTTATTATTATAATTACATATAGGTAGATACTATATTATATATTATATTCATATTATAATATACACACATTTTATCTACATTGTATGCCAGTTAACGTACCAAGAATCTACCCAAACTATCCTTCACACATTAACTTGCCCTCTTAACCAGAGTATACTACCTAAAATTATAATTAAATAAATTAAGTTCGAACTTAATCGATATTGCACCCAGTGACTCCTCCGTGTGCGCGCCCCAACCTATTCGGACGGGAAGGCGCTGGAAATAACAACACAGGTCTTCGCCTATCGTGGTTTCCAACGATGAACCCAGCTAATTTACAGCTACCCTCTTGAGCATTCACCACTTAAATGTTTTTATCTACACACGTATCATAAACCCTCTTTACTGCCTTCAAAAACCGCAGGTTACGATCAGCATTATGTTAAACTACTTGGTAAAAACTCGTTTCGTATCTGGAAAACTACACATAATGGTCATTATGTGTAGTTTTTCTACATATAATGACATTCAAATTTCGAAAGCCGACGCCCACCCGCGTGCCGTCCCTAGTTTGTCTGTGAAGTTGGTACTACATTCAAATTTCGAACGCCGACGCCCGTCTGCGTGATGTTGGTACTACAGAACAAGTTAAACAATTGCAGAGCCACAATGCCGGTCAAACATGCGGTTCCTGAACACATCAAAGAGAGCTTATGATATGTGTGTAGATAAACTAGTGTATGTAACTGTACATAATTAGGCATTATGCAGCAGTCACATAAACTACTATTATTGATGTAAGTTGACGAATAAACATTTCATTATTTCACTATTTGCTTCGTTGTAGTTTTGAAGTCCCGGCAATGAACCCTGTTAGGGCAGTACATCATCATCACTGATCAAAGCCTCATCATCTTTTTAGATGTTTATTATAGCCCGGCAGGTTGGTCTCCGTGCCTGGCACGGTTGAAGTGACCTCTCCACAAGCGTTGTATCGCCTGGAACATAGTTATTCTTAACAGACTTGTCCAGCATCTACAGTCATCTCTCGACATTCCCAGCTTGGCCGCCAGGAACGAGCAGGTCGATACGTGGAGAACTAGCCTTGTCGCCGGCTTTTCAAGTTGACCTTCACTTGCGCCTGACGGTATTCCAGATCCACCGCTGCTGCTACTAAGGTCTTCACCTGTAACCCTGGGCCTGTTGGTCCTCCGTCTGGGGAGCCTCAGCCCTAGGGCAAACGCCCCCAGGTGGCGAATGGGGGGTGCTCGGCAGGATACTGTAGGGCTGGAGGGAAATAAAATTCCTAATTTACATCTAACCCAGTTTTTTTATAAACGATTATAAGTTATGATATAAAGGGACCTTATATATCTCATGAGTGACTCCGGATATCTCCTCTTGGCCTTCAAGACTACGTAGGCATATCGTAAACCAACTAAGTAACTAACTTCCCAAGTGTCACAAACGTACAACGAACTAAAGTGACCATTTGAAATCCTACATTTCCTATGCGGTCTATACTTATATTCCAATTAATTATTACACTAGTTTAGTGCTGATGCCGGCAGAATGGCTTGACTGTCAAGTATTTTTACGCTGATTTAAGTAGCTATATAAGAAAAGTTTGAAAAAATATCTTCTCCGTTCTCGGTTTACAAAAAGCTCATAAATAACGAGACGAGGCCGTAAAACAGGAATGATATCATTTTCATAACTTTTGCTACTCAGTGCTGTGTTGGCTGGTGGCCAGAGAACGCGTTACTCAATTCGAGAAGCACAATGCATGGGCGCTGGCTTGACCCGGTAAGGGTGAGCACACACTATGCGGTGCGGCACGCCGCTGCGGTGTGGGAATTGTACCCCCTTCCCCCGCCCACTCTCCCCCGTCGAGTTGCGTGCGGCATGCGTTGCCGCGCCGCATCGTATCGCCGCACTCTTAAATATCTTGTGCCTATGTGGGAGTTTCTTCACCCTGCTTCTCCGACAGTGGTCCAATGTTGAGAAGAAGCAAAAATGACATTTGCTAAGTATATGAAAATATCTACAGTAATAAAGATATTTTGATTTTGATTTGCTTTTATATGGGCGCCTCCTCCCCCCCACCCCACTCTTTCACGTCGCGTTGCGTGCGGCGTGCGGTGCCGCACCGCATCGTGTGCCCTCACCCTAAGAGATCTTCCGCCTATACACATACAGACAGACATAGAATTGCAGATTTTCACATATATGGTGGCATCAGCATATACATGTCGCAGTTGGTTGGTTAAATCAGACACTTAACTAAATCTCTAGACCGTTAATTAAATGCCGACGTATAACCAAGTCATTTTGATTTAAATAATGCATCTGCGAAAACGTCTAACATTCCGTCTTACCGAAAGCCGGCTTGTTGGAAAACAAGATGGCGTCACGGCAACAGCTGATTTGCACAGATTTGGGGCTAGATCAACGTGTGTCAATAGTGTCCAAGGTATTATTATTATTATTTCATGAGCAAAACCAAGCGCCTGAACATGAATATCGAATCAATAAATCACAGAATTTGCGAGCACCGTGGCACCCACATCACAGGATTAGTTCGACGGACTGGTTGGCCCAAGAATGGACATTTTCAAACGACCTGAAACTCGCAGATATGACGAAAGACGCCTGAAATATGAAGTGTCAACATAACAGCCCAGCTTGCTCAGTAAATATGATTGTTACAGTTGCATATCTGGCTGCATGTCCTCAGAAAGTTACACCCGTTTGCACTAAACATAAGAATCGCCTAAGTTCTTTCCTAAATTGCTTAGGCTGCTCCTAGCAAAAAAAAAATGATTGCACTAACCCTAAGCCATTCCCAAGTCCAATCTGTCAGTGCTATCAAATTGTTAGCTAGGCTTTTCTTAGGCTCAGGTGAATCTTAACTAGGACAAGCCTAATTTACGTTTAGTGCAAATGGGCGTTACAGTCTATTATTACAGCGAACAATATGGCGTATCGATAACAGTGACTTAACAATGACGAATGTAAGAAAAGCCTTCATGTCCCTATTTAATATCTGATGCTTCTGTAATATTTGATAGATAATAGTAGTTTATGTGACTGCTACATAATGGAGGGCATTAATACTCGAGAGTTTTAATGCCTAATCATGTACAGTTACACACACTAGTTTATCTACAGACATGTCATAAGCTCTCTTTGATGTGTTCAGGAACCGCATGTTTGACCGGCATTGTGGCTCTGCAGTTGTTTAGCTTGTTCTGTTGTACCAACTTCAGAGAAAAAAAGGGGCGGCACGCAGGCGAGCGTCGGCGTTCGAAATTTGAATGTCATAATATGTAGAAAATTACACATTATGGTCATAATGTGTAATTTTTCAGATAAGAAATTTGTTTTTACCAAATAGTTTAGCATTATGCTGATAGTAACGTGCGGTTTTTGTAGGCAGTAAAGAGAGTTTATGATACGTGTGTAGATAAATGAATATATATGATTATAAATAACTGCCATTTTGATCTGCCATGATTCAACTTTCTGCATCATGTACCTTGTAAGTTGACATATGCGTAAATAAAAGCGCCATTTTGGTTCGAGTTATACAAATTTCAACAAAAGGTAGAATTTAGGAAAAACCGGTCAAGTGCGAGTCAAACTCGCGCACGAAGGGTTCCGTACCAGTGTACAACGGTAGGGATGGTGTGGAGTGAATAGTTTGGATTTTACATAGTAAAATGTTGTTTACAAAGCTATTGGTGCGGCTACTTTCACACTTCATGTACGTAACCAGGTGCATTCATAAGTGTGTATGTGGTATTGAAAGAATTGTTATATGGGAGCCGCCCCCTTAACCTCTCAAATACCGAGGGTAGTTGGGACGGGGCATGAACCTAATGCCATGGTAGTAAAATTGAAACCTAAAACGGAAAAGTGGCGTTAGCTAACGCCGGTGGTATTCAAGAGGTGCAATATTTATTTTATTCCGTTTTTTTAGGGTTCCGTACCCGAAGGGTTCCAAACGGGACCCTATTACTAAGACTCCGCTGTCCGTCCGTCCGTCTGTCACCAGGCTGTATCTCACGAACCGTGATAGTTAGACAGTTAAAATTTTCACAGATTATGTATTTCTGTTGCCGCTATAACAACAAATACTAAAAAACAGGATAAAAGAAATATTTAAGGGGGCTCCCATACAACAATTCTTTCAATACCACATACAAACTTATGGATGCACCTGGTTACGTACATGGAGTGTGAAAGTAACCGCACCAATAACTTTGTAAACAATATTTTGCTGTGTAAAATCCAAACTATTCACTCCACACCATCGCTTCCATTGAACGGTGGTACGGAACCCTTCGTGCGCGATTTAGACTCGCACTTGACCGGTTTTTAGTATTTGTTGTTGTAGCGGCAACAGAAAGACATCATCTGTGAAAATTTCATCTGTCTAACTATCATGGTTCATGAGATACAGCCTGGTGACAGACGGACGGACAGCGGAGTCTTAGTAAAGGGTCCCGTTTGGCACCCTTCGAATACGAAACCATAGAAACAAGAGTTTTATGAAAATAGTGTACAAAGGTGAGCTTAACAGCTCTTTGTAGCTGTTTACAATGTTTATCAAGTTACAAACCTAAGATCAATGAAACTCTTTGTGTTAAAACCTACAGTGCCCTCTACCAAAAAGTTTTTCGTAATCTTCCTCAGGAATTTAAAAAAAACCGGTCAAGTGCGAGTCTAAATCGCGCACGAAGGGTTCCGTACCACCGTTCAATGGAAGCGATGGTGTGGAGTGAATAGTTTGGATTTTACACAGCAAAATATTGTTTACAAAGTTATTGGTGCGGTTACTTTCACACTCCATGTACGTAACCAGGTGCATCCATAAGTTTGTATGTGGTATTGAAAGAATTGTTGTATGGGAGCCCCCTTAAATATTTCTTTTATCCTGTTTTTTAGTATTTGTTGTTGTAGCGGCAACATAAATACATAATCTGTGAAAATTTCAAAAATTTCGGACGGACGGACGGACGGACAGCGGAGTCTTAGTAATAGGGTCCCGTTTGGAACCCTTCGGGTACGGAACCCTAAAAAGAACTGCCGTAACCTTCTTTTTAAGAAGGCAACCGTACGGTCGCGCCCCCGCTGTTCTGAAGTCGCTCTATTGAAAAACTTTTGCGCGATTATTTTACATATTCATGTGGGAATAGGAAACGCCGGTTAAGTACTGGGGCCCGAGACACTTATATGAACGCGCTCCCAAGCGCGGCGCAAAATACCGTGTTTGGCTTTTAATAATACCTTGGACACTATTAACACACATTGATCTAGCCCCAAACTAGGATTCCCTGTATCTTGGGTACTAGACAACGATACAGATACTTATATAGATAAATATTATACTTAGATAGATAAACAACCATGACTAGGGTACAAACATCCGTTGTCATCAAACAAATATTTGCCCCCACCGGGACTCGAACCCGGGACCCGGGTCACTGCCGACTCGGCCATTCGGGTCGTCATTCGGCGGTGCCTATTCTGTTTGGAGAGTGACTGTCATATTAGTAGTTTATATGACTGCTACATAATGGAGGGCATTAAAGGCGAGTTTCATAATAATATCATTCGAGAGTTTTAATGCCCAATTATATACAGTTACATACGCTAGTTTATCTACACACATATCATAAGCTCTCTTTGATGGGTTCAGGAACCGCATGTTCGACCGGCATTGTGGCATTGATCATTGCTCTGCAGTTGTTTAGCTTGTTCAGTAGTACCAACTTCACAGCCAAACTACGGGGCGGCACGCAGGCGGGCGTCGGCGTTCGAAAATTGAATGTAATTTGACAAATTTTGGTACATTATGGTCATAATGATCAATATTCAGATAAGAAATGAGTTTTTACTTCTTTTTATCAAGATGTTTATCATTATGCTGGTCGTAACGTGTGGTTTTTGGACGCAGTAAAGAGGGTTTATGAGACGTGTGTAAAAATGCAATCATAGTTGTTTCTCTTTCACCCATAATCAGTATGTGTAAAAGATAATTCAGTCCTTCATATGATCATGAACGAGTATACGATTATTATTATTTATTATTAATGATAGTGTAATTAATGGGGGTCTTAGGACGAACGGAATATAAGCTCAATCTACGGTGATTCGATTTTAGTGTTGTAGCGGAAACCCGCAACAAAGCCACATAAATCGGATGCAGGATCAGTATTCATTGCGAGGAAGGATATTAAATGATGATTGTGCGCGATTAGGAGCAAGTTCATTGCGATTGTGACAAGGATTAATGTAGGTACGGAAGATAAACAGGGAGGGGAGTGTAAAGCCGGCTATACACTATGGGATATAATGTAATTGCCTGTTTCTACTCTGCTATAAGTTAAGCCATCGATTTTATTGCTTGGCAGTCACAAATAAGTCACGATAAGTCCTTAATTCGACGCGTTATGTTTCATGATGGAAATATATGAAAAAAAGGGAAATATTAAACTGCACATCAAAAATTCCGATTTGCACAGCAAAATGCTGCGGTAGCTTAGGTAAAAGGTGTGGAGTGAAGCGAAGCCCCCTTTATCCTTCGTGTTAGGTTCAACATGTAAGAACAACAAAAAATACTTAAAACATAAACTTAAGTACACATAAAATATTTAAAACATATAAAGTGTTTTTGTTGATCCTTTTTTGCTGTGCAAATCAGTATTTTTGATGTGCGATTAAATACTAGCCTAAAAAAATACAAATAAAGGAAGAGTTCCGTGGTTTATTGGTTTCAACTTATCTCCTCCCATATCCTAGCACAATGAAAACGGGATAATAGATGAAGTATGGCAAGCGATAACATGTTACATCTTGGGATATAATATATATTACATTGTATCCCATAGTGAAAAGCTGGCTTAAGATTATTTTTGTTTCCTCGTAATGTGATTCTGATGGTTTTGTTACACATTTACATAGATTCGGGCTGTGTTAATTGCCGAAATGTATATTTATTTTGCATTTATCAGAACATTTGGAGGCGATATAATTGAATTATAATACTAGCTAAACGTGGGTACAACAGAGCATATGCCACCCTGAATGAAAAAAGTTCACTATATACTTTGAGTAATAATGTATAAATACTAGAGTAGGCGCGCAAACTGACTTTCTTGCAGCTATAAGTAGAGTTAATTCACTCAACACCAATTCAGTCTGTCATGTGCTCTGCGGTACTCTAAAAACTACACCGTACAGACTAAAAAAGCCAAGGAATAACTTTTCATGTTAAATACCCTGTATTGTCAGTAAAATACACATATTCAATAATATTTTGTGAATTATAAAAATCAACAAAGCGACAGCCATGTTTTCTCTTTGAAAACCAAAGAGTAACGAGATTTTTACATGCAGATGTGTCATTTCCGAATACCAACGTGTTATGCACGTCACATATTTTTAATTTTTTATTGCACATGAAAATTCACATTACAAACTTATGGAAAAGACATTTACAAAGGCAAGCTTATCTCTAACAAGAGATTTCTTCCAGCAAGGCCAAGATGATAAGGATAAATTTCATAGCAGTGACAGGTAGACCCTTGCGCAGAAATATAGCTCATGTTTATCTGACGAAAATTTAAAGAACTTTCAATTGATTTATAAACTGACTAACAACATCACATCCAATGAAAAAAAAAACATTAAAATATTGGATATGTGCATATTCTCTTTTATTTTATTCCCAAATACACATAATAGGTCGCCTGCGCTTAAAAGTATGCAACATAGGCAGGATTCACTCGATAGGTATACTTTTGGGCAAGGGCGACTGTACGTCTTCGGCATGTCGCTTCTGAGCGCAAAGATGTTTATCTATGACAACTGACACGCCCGCTCTCGTCAAGAGGCCGGGCATATATTTTGTTCGAGCTAGCGTCTCTAGTATATATACATTATTACTCAAAGACTATATATTGGATGTTTTTTATTGTTGAGCTAAGTAGTTGTTAACTCGTGGATGAAGGTTGAGCAGGAACCGGGACGGGCGGAGAAAATGAAAGCTTCAAGTACGTGCTGCTTCGATAGTGTATATTTGGAAAGAGAGTTTTCTAATTGACTTACAGCTTATATATAAAGACTACAACGCCACTTATTGGCGGCTATTCTAGGAACTATCTCCTATCGTCATCGACCGGGGGAAGCTACAGCCATCTATGCCACAAACCAGTACACGCTTAAATGCATAGATGGCGTTGTCAATCGGTTTCACGATTTGACATGCTCCCAGGCGTCCCCCGGCGAGGAGCTGTAATCTGTCATACCGTTCAGAAAGGACACAACTGCAGTTGCTACCTGCGTATGCGTTATCTCTGACCGGCAAAGCAGATTTTTATTAAACTTCTTTCAACACATGACTGTCAATAACTTAATGTAGGTAACTATGACCGTTGTTACAATCATTTTTATGTTGGAAGAAGCATAATTACAAACTGTTTGGTAC
Source organism: Argyresthia goedartella (assembly GCA_949825045.1). Lineage (NCBI taxonomy): Eukaryota > Metazoa > Arthropoda > Insecta > Lepidoptera > Argyresthiidae > Argyresthia > Argyresthia goedartella. The sequence continues at coordinate 2,961,747 of OX463823.1, read as the reverse complement.
TTATATTTGTTTACAACATATAATGAGTTAAAGAGGTAGGTTTTTACGAATAAACTAGGTAGATTGATAGTGATCAAGTACCAAACATTTTGTCATTTAACTTAAAGTTTAGGTAAGTAAAACGCCATGCAAAAATGTTTTAATTACAATTAGGAAACTAAGTAACATTAGATAGGTATATGCTAAACTTAAATAGTTAGGTATGTAATATTCTACTTATTTATACGTCTATCGCGTCGATCGGTAGCGGACAGATATTATTAAAGGACCGCTTGATTATGCCTCTTGCTGTCTGGATCTCGGCCACCCGCGCGACGCCGTCTCGACCATGGCAGCAGCTGATGATGCGCCCCATCCTCCAGAGGCAGGGCGGCAGACGCTCCTCCCGCACCAGCACCACGGTCCCCGCGCGAAGACCTGGACCTTTGGAACTTCTCCATTTTGTTCGTTCCTGTAATAGTCCTATGTAGTCCCTTGACCAGGAAGTCCAGAAGTTCTGTTGGAGCTGCTGTAATTGTTGGTACAAGGTGAGTCGGTTTATAGGTACATCTTTGTAGTCGTAGTCTGGCATAGAATTAGGAGTCCTACCTATCAAGAAGTGGGCTGGCGTAAGACATGTAATTTCATCTGTATTCGAATTTGGAATTGGGCATAACGGTTTAGAGTTCAAAATTCCTTCAACCTGAACAGTAATTGATAAAAATTCTTCATAGGTTAATAGTGCTTTGCCTAGTACTCGCTTTAAATGAAACTTACATCGTCTAATAGCTGACTCATGGAGTCCTCCCATATGGGGAGCATAGGGCGGAAGGAATTTCCATTGAATTCTTTCCTTCGCACAATGAGTTATCAAGTCATTGGAATGGATATTTAAAAAATCGTAAAGCTCTGTCAACTCGTTACAGGCGCCATGGAAGGTCGTAGCATTGTCTGTTAGAACTTCCCTTGGCATACCCCGTCGGGCAATAAACCGTCGAAATGCTGACATAAATGCCGCCGTTTGTAACCCTGAAATCAATTCTATGTGAACTGCCTTCGTTGTCATACAAGTAAAAATAGCTATATAGCATTTATAGGTTTTGTATCCGCGTCCCCTCTTGTCCCTGACCGTGTAAGGGCCACCATAGTCCAACATTGTAAACAGAAAGGGGAGAGCGGGGGTAACACGTGTCGGTGGCAAGTTACCCATAATCGGAGTCTGTGACCTTGGTTTGGCCCTGAAGCAGGTCACGCATTTTTCGACTATTTTATTTGCTATACTCTTACCGTTTATCGGCCAAAATCGTTCCCGGACCGACGACAGCAACAGCTGGGGCCCGGCGTGCAGCAGTCTCACGTGAAGGTCACTCATAATGAGTTTGGTTAATATATGTTTATGTGATAGGATAATCGGGTGTTTTTTGTTATGGTCGTAAGCTGATAAACCTAATCGGCCACCTACCCTCATTAGTTTGTTTTCCATAAAAGGGTTTAAAGACAATAGGTTTGATGATTTTAATAATGGTTTATTATTTTGGAGTAAGTTATATTCGGTTGGAAACATTTGAACTTGTGAAATTTCGATTAATTTATTTAATGCAGACTCCAGTTCAGTTACTGAGAGCGGTCCGGTAAGTTTTTTGTTTCGATTTAAACAATTGTTCGCAAATCTCAAAATAAACGCAACACAATTGACAAGTTTGTTTACGTCTGACCATCTTTGAAATAGATTATCCATGAATGGGTTTGATTGAACAGTCGCAGTGATATTACAAATATTACAATGAGATTCGGTCAGTACAGAACTACCCGTCAATGGTGTCACTGGGGTGAAGGTACGATTGGAAGGCCACTCGTCACTATGTTTACCTAACCACGAAGGTCCTTCCCACCAGAGGGCGCAATCGAGCAACTTATCTGCCTGTAAGCCCCTCGTCAAGAGATCAGCAGGATTGTCATTCGACGAAACCCAGTGCCAATCATTGGTATTAGTTAAACTTTGTATTTCGATTACTCGATTTTTTACAAAACAATCAAGATTATTTGGTTGTTGTGATTTTGCCCAAGCCAAAGCTACATTTGAATCACACCATAGGTTTATTTTCGTAAAGTTACACTTTAAAGCATTATTTACCTTTTTAAACAGCTGTGCAAGTAGCAACATTGCTCTAAGTTCAAGTTTCGGTATAGTTTCTTTACGCGCCACCCTTGTTTTAGAGCATAATAATTGCGTTAAAATTTGTCCGTGAGTATTTTTAGTGCGTAAATAAATAGCGCACCCGAATGCCTTTAATGAGCTATCCGAGAACCCGTGCAGTTCTAACGCAATGTACTCACTGATAAGCGCGTGTCTAGGTATACGTAATGAATTGAGTGTAAACAACTTTTTATAGAAGTTTTCCCATTCGTTTGTAACATCTGTTGGTAAACTTTGGTCCCACTGATATTTATTATCCCATAATTTTTTTATAATGAATTTAGCAATTACTAAGGTAGGGTTTAAGAGCCCTAGGGGATCAAATATAGCTGAGGCTAGGGATAATATTTTTCGTTTGGTTAATGGACTTGATACCGGTTCGATTTTTAATTGGTACATTAAATTGTCACCTTTACTACACCACGCGAGCCCTAATACCTTATGCGTATCGTGTGCGAGTGAGGTGGGTGCTGTGGTAGTGTGTGTGGGTTCGGTTTTACTCACAGTTTTCAATATGTTGGCGGAATTAGATTTCCATTTTCGCAGGTGAAAATTCGCTCCTTGAAGGATCTGCTGGATACGAACAGCTGTTTCTTGTACCTGTCGTTCGTCGTTGCTTCCAAAAATGAAGTCGTCCATGTAAAAACTGTCACGTATCGCTGCCGCTGCTTCCGGATTCGACTCCTGACACTCCTGCGCGAGCTGCTGCAGGCACCGTGTAGCTATATGAGGTGCACTTTTTAACCCGAAGCTTAGGGTTGTGAGTGAGTAGGTACGTAAAGGTTCTGTGGGATTGTCGCGCCACAGAATACATTGCAAATGTGTTTGGTTAGGGTTGACGTAAATCATTCGGTACATACGTTCGATGTCTGCACTAACTACGTATTTATTTTTTCTGAATCTTAGCAATATGTTTACTAAGTCGTCTTGGTTTATTGTGCCCTTGTATTGAATTCCATTGAGCGATTTCCCATTGTCAGTTTGGAATGAGCAATCCATTACGACCCTTAACGGCGTCGTGACCTTGTGGGGGGTTAAAACAGCATGATGAGGCAAGAAATTGCAGTGTTCAGTATTTTTTATCTGAACCATATGTCCTGCATTTTTGAATTCCTTCATAAATTGAACATATTTTTCCTTATAGTCGGGGTTTCTAGAAAACTTTGACTCTAATGTTTTAAATCTTTTGTAAACTACAGATCGCGACTGGCCCAAACCGGTTGGCGGCTCCTTGAAAGGAATAGTTACCACAAAGTTACCACTGGACGTTCTGGAGTGCTCATTGAATACCCTTTCGCATTGTATGTACTCATGATCTGGTACCGCCGCCGGCGTGGTATGACAGCCGTCATTCCAAAAGGTCTGAAGCGCCTGAGTTTGAGCAATTTGAACAAAGTTACATATTACCTGTTGTGGCATATTGACTGAGTTCCACGAGTACGGGCCGGATACTACGTATCCTAGTCGCGTTCTCTGAAGGATTGGTAGATCGTTCCCCAAGGAATGTTGTCCGATGCAGAGTAGTTGGTAAAAATGCTCAGCTCCTATAAGTAGGTCGATATCCCCACCTTGGTGAAACAATTCATCTGCTAAACGGAATCGTGTAGGTATATTGAGCTGACGAGCGGTAATCGCGTGGTTAGGTATCTTGCATATTTGAGATACAATTAGACAGGATAAATTCGTTGAAAATGAGTCGTCGGTTGAGTGAATGGTTAAATTACATGCCTGATTTATTTTCGTTAAATTTTGGTTAAATCCTATAATCTCAAGGTCTAGTTGCTGTGTGGGTATATTTAATTTATTGCATGCACTTTCGGTTATAAAGTTAGACTGCGATCCACTGTCGAGCAATGCACGCAAAATAATTGGCTTATTATTTTTGTCAATTACCTTTACTCGGGCCGTGGACAGAATAACACCTCTGTTTTGTGTCATCGGAGCCATCGGAGGTGTACCGTCGTCGACGGCACTCGTACCCTCCCCAGAGTTCAACTGTCGTTGATTGGTAATTAAATTGATCGACTGTGGTTCTCCAGGCGCCAGTGCCACCGGCTCTGACGCATTATGGAGCGTCGACTGTCGCGGTGTCGACTCGTTTGTGTCGATGGTATGACTAATGTGTAAAAGCGTATGGTGCTTACCTTTACATGTTCTGCAGCTACTCGCGCGGCAGTTAGGTAGAATATGATTCGATGCTAAACAATTTAGGCAGAGACCCAGTCGTTTAACTACACGAATGCGTGTCGCTGCATTCAGAGCCAAAAACTTCGGACATTGGTTTATGAAATGGGCCTCCTTACAGTTCGGACACTGGTTACGATAGGTATTTTTAGGTGTTACCTTACTGTTGGTTATGTTGGTATGGGACGGAGGGCACGCGGTTACCAAATTAGCCTTCCGCGGCGGAAACTCGCGGGCCGCGGGCTTCACGGGCTCGACTTGGCAGACGGCCTCTCTGAGATCAGCTTGAGTTCGCAGGAACGACTTGAAGTCCTGTAACGTAGGCAATTCGCGGGAATTAATTTTTTCCTCCCACTTGTTTTGCAATTTTTTATCGAGTTTGGAACTGAGAAAAAAAACTATTAACAAATCCCAATCGTTGGTAGGTACCTTTACGGATCTAAGAATGCGCAAATGTTTAGAAATGTTATCATTTAATGATCTAAGGGCTGTGGCTGTATTAGGAACGGCATCAATATTAAACAGTGCTCTCAAATGGCTGTAAACGAGTGTTTTTGGACTATTGTATCTTTCACAGAGTAGTTGCCAAGCTATGACGTGGCTTTCCTCGGCAAATTCCAATGAACTGATAACTTCCAGTGCACTATCTGTTAAACAACCCTTTAGGTATTTAAATTTTTGAATCGGTTTTAGACTGGTTTGATTCACAAGTGCGTCAAATGTGTCTCTAAATTCAATCCAGTCCGTAACCTGTCCATCATAGGACGGTAGCTTAATGTCTGGATATTTAATGGAATCGTGCTCACGTGGCTCGCTGACCTCACGGGCGTTGCCTTCAGTTGATGCGGAGGCTCCTGGGCTAGAAACCTGCGCTAAATAACCTTTGCTTAAAGACACACATTCGAAATAAGTGTCCTCAAAGGTCTCCCTCTCCTTCAAATGCTCCTCGAGCTCCTCACTTAGCGTCTCGATTCTATCTTGAATAATTTCGAACTCTTTGAAAACACTTATTATTCTAGACGTTCGTAACTCTAAATCGATTAATTGATCAGCATTTAACGAGGCAGATGCGAGTTTTGACAAATATTTTTTAAATAGGGTTAATTTTCCCTTCACTACACCCCGTTTTTTAATTAAAGTTTTTAATTTTTTATCACATACAACTGTAGAATTACTGTCAGAGCTTGATGAATCCATATTGAAGTTAAAGTAATGCTAAATATGAGTACTTACTAGAAAGAGTAGGTATACCACATGTACAGTTATAGGTTATAGGTAAATTGTCATGAGAAGGTTAAAGGATTTTCGAAATTTGTGCCCTTTAAACTAATTGCCAGCCACTTACTTGATAATAGAAACCTTCTTGTAGCCTCTCTTCTTCTCCTCTCGACTCCTCTTTGGACTTTGACCACCGGAAGTGACCTCGTGGCGTCTTCGACCGCCGTAAATTGATGATTTTCCAATTAAATTTGGTTGAAATCTTCTCGTAGGTAAAGATCTGATCGGTTGTAGCACCTGGATCCCTTCTCCGCCGGAAAAATTGGTTGAATCCACCACGCACGTCACACGTGGCGTTGTCGGATCGGAATCACGGGATGGCCGCCTCACCGCTCGGTTTTCCTCCGCCCTTGTCGTTCGGCTCGATTCGCCAAGCTTCTCCTCCTAGCGTATTCGTGTGAGAGTATCTTCTCACGTCGGGGTCACCAAAATGTTAACTCGTGGATGAAGGTTGAGCAGGAACCGGGACGGGCGGAGAAAATGAAAGCTTCAAGTACGTGCTGCTTCGATAGTGTATATTTGGAAAGAGAGTTTTCTAATTGACTTACAGCTTATATATAAAGACTACAACGCCACTTATTGGCGGCTATTCTAGGAACTATCTCCTATCGTCATCGACCGGGGGAAGCTACAGCCATCTATGCCACAAACCAGTACACGCTTAAATGCATAGATGGCGTTGTCAATCGGTTTCACGATTTGACAGTAGTAAACAACAACGGCGAGTGTACCTACACTGTGTCACTCTGTTCAGACAATCTGTGTGCAGGCATTAATTAGTCAAAATACGATTTTGCCTACGTTAATGGACAATTTAAAGCGATTTTGCCTACATTAATGGACAATTTAAAGCGATTTTCAGTGATAATTAATGCGTGACTGTTTAAACTAGTGTCTGTTACTTATTGTGGTAATCTACGTTCCGTGATTCTGTCGAAATGCCGCAAAATGTGGTCTAGTGATCTTCGTTTACTACTTGGCTCAGGTATGAAAACACCGACTTCATGTACAGCGATTTAATTTGTTATTTAATTACAAACGAGTTTGTGTACGAAACCCGCGGGTCAGATTCTCACGTTTCTAACTCGTTAGTCTGTTACGCAAAAACAAAGCCCTTTTCATGCTCAAAAATCATTACCTTTATCCCTTTGTTGGATTACTTCGTCATCATAAGTGCTTCATCTGTAGGTTTTTACATTAACATTCGTTCTACTAAATATTTTAATGTAAAGACCCTTTTTACTCCAGCAAGTATTCACCGGCACGAATCTACTTTGATATTTCATAATACTCCTAAATGTAAAGTGCCTTTTTGGGCCTTGATAATAGAATGAAATCGCGGTACACTCAAAATGAATACGTTTTAATGTAGTTAAGTGAGGTCGCTAGAATCTTACTTTGTGCAAAGTTTCACGTAAGCGTGGAGCCATTTCGACTTGGCGACCGGCCGCCTGGAGCCCGATTCTACTAGAACAATGGAGGTGCAATGACAACCAGGCGATGATGGCGGTCCTCTTTAGGTGGCTTATATATATTTGGCGTTTAGAATTATTAGGCAACGAGTATATTGTTTACCAATATAAGTTTTGACGCCCAAATATGTTAAAAGTTCACGAAATTTTGGAACCATATTGGTTGCTATAAGCTCACTTTCTGTCTGAACACTAAAGTTTAGCCGCCTTATTCATGAAACTTTTCCAACCATGATAGCTAAAATGTGCTTTTTCCTTGTCTCACAAACACAAATTTCAAAGTGACAGACAAAGACAAACGAATTATAACGGCATTATAGTTATAAATAAATAGGTTTATTAGACTTTTATGAATAAGGCGGGTAGTTTGTTAGTTCACAACTTTATAATACAACCTGGAGCCGAAGCGAAGCGGAGCGGAGCGAGGCGATCCCATGTAGTTAAGTATAAAAAAGGTGTAAAATTTTGGTGCACACTTAGTTAATTTGGGATGAAAATGTATTTTTTTTTTGGATATAACTTTGACTCAAATTAGTTATTAGTTAAAAATACGCCAATTTTCTAGAATTAATGGTTGAAAAATGGGAGAAAAGGATAACAGAAACATAAAATAACTAAACTTGAAGCCAACCGGCATTGTGACGTCATTATAACATCCTGGCTTGGAAGGAAGAAAAACAATCACCATGTATGGGATGTTCATATTTGTGTGACGTCGCTGTTTCTGGATCCCAGGTCACAGGGAACCCTAGTGTGGGGCCAGAAGCAATGTATGTGTGTGCTTGTACGTTAATGATTATTAAAGGCAAGTATTTAATCGCACATCAAAAATAATGATTTACACAGCAAAAAAAACTTTTTATGTTTTAAATATTTTAAGTTTATGTTATACGTATTTTTTGTTGTTCTTGCATCATCAACCTAACACGAAGGATTGCCTTTACCCTTCACCTAAACTACCGCAGCATTTTGCCCTGATATTTGCTGTGCAAATCAGTATTTTTGATATGCAGTTTAATATTTCCCATTATTAATTGTCATTGAGTCGACATTTTGTTAGAAGAATACAGGCCAGACTTCATAGATTGCGGTGGGAATTCTGCGAGAATTCAAATGTGCTGGCGATACGGAACTGCGAAATTGCAGTTTTGCTCGCACTTTTCCGTATTTAATGGGCTGAGGGACCCCCCGGCCCCCCGGGGGGGTCGGGATGTGATCTAGTTATGCACTGTGCGGGCTTGGCAATACCCTGTAAGAACATATATTTAGCAAAGAACCTTATATATATGTCGCTATTACTTGACGAAGACTTCCGCTCTATGGAGAGTCCACACTTCCCTGGTCTGCCACCTCCGGCCACCCCGGCAGAAACCTGTTCTATTAAGTCTATCAGAGCTTTCTCATAGCGCGCGGTGACGTGCCATGTGAAAGTTAAGCCTATCACAGCTTTCTCATAGCGCGCGGCGACGTGCCATGTGAAAGTTAAGTCTATCAGAGCTTTCTCATAGCGCGCGGCGACGTGCCATGTGAAAGTTAAGTCTATCAGAGCTTTCTCATAGCGCGCGGCGACGTGCCATGTGAAAGTTAAGTCTATCAGAGCTTTCTCATAGCGCGCGGCGACGTGCCATGTGAAAGTTAAGTCTATCAGAGCTTTCTCATAGCGCGCGGCGACGTGCCATGTGAAAGTTAAGTCTATCAGAGCTTTCTCATAGCGCGCGGCGACGTGCCATGTGAAAGTTAAGTCTATCAGAGCTTTCTCATAGCGCTCGGCGACGTGCCATGTGAAAGCTCTGATAGTAGCTCATACATTACTAGGTACTTTACACGGGGAGCCGTGGATGTGCCGTTACCTTGTGCTTGTAAAAAGGTACCTACTTTGTTTTGTGGTTGGTTCTAGCCTGACACATTACTTTTGGGACGATAATTGGGTATTTAAAGCTAGGTACTAAGAATTACATATTAATAGTACAAAAAGACTAAAGTATTCTATAAATTTGACGACCCGAATGGCCGAGTCGGCAGTGGCCTACGAAGCCAAGGGTCCCGGGTTCGAGTCCCGGTGGGGGCAAATATTTGTTTGATGAGAACGGATGTTTGCACCCTAGTCATGGTTGCTTATCTATCTAAGTATAATATTTATCTATATAAGTATGTGTATCGTTGTCTAGTACCCAAGATACAGGGAATCCTAGTTTGGGGCTAGATCAATGTGTGTAAATAGTGTCCAAGGTATTATTATTATTATTATATGTACTTCTTTTAATAAAGCTAACTTTGACCACAAATGAGTTTCTCGAGTGTTGCGAGATGCACTTATATAGCTTCTTCTACTTTGTTACAAACTTACAAACTGACAACATTACTGCCCGTACCACTATAGAAAAATGCTTTCATACATCAAATGCACTCTCGCTCTTAAAACCTTGTGCTACTAAGTAGCTACCTAGGTACTATAAGGACTAAGAAAACTTTTCGTTTTCCCACTAGTACATAAATAAATGAATTCCATGAAACATCGACTCAGATCTAGTTTGTCTACAATTTTGTACCATCCAGGTAAGTTACCCCAGTAAATTAAGTTATTTGTAGTACAATTTTCGTTTCTAAGCCCCAGAAAATAAGGACGTTATAAATGGTATAGCTTACCTTGAACATCGTAAGATCTCCGGGGATACCTCTCCGGGACTTCACTGACATGATGTGTTGCATGCTAATTTACGGTCAAAACTTCCGTTCAAAATTCACCCCTACAGCTCCAAATTAAAGTTGATTTTCGATTGTCAAAACTGGGTGTTGACCTTGTGTTTAAACTATAAGCAGGTTAGGTACATAATTAAATTAGCGCTCGGTTTTCAACTCAATGGCTTTTGGTCTTTCCACAGTTTCCATAATAGTCCAATCATTTGGTGCGAAGACAAGGGTTCGCCAGGAATGTCTTCCGGGTGTTCTAAAATTGATGATCATATAGGTTTATCTACACACGTATCATAAACCCTCTTTACTGCGTCCAAAAACCACACGTTACGACCAGCATAATGTAAAACTATTTGGTAAAAACTCATTTCTTATCTGAAAATTTTGTCAAATTATGACATTCAAATTTCGAACGCCGACGCCTAGTTGGTCTGTAAAGTTGGTACTACAGAACAAGCTAAACATCGGCAGAGCAATGATCAATGCCACAATGCCGGTCAAACATGCGGTTCCTGAACACATCAAAGAGAGCTTATGATATGTGTGTAGATAAACTAGCGTATGTAACTGTACATAGTTAGGCATTTAAACTCTCGAGTGATATTATTATGCAACTTGCCTTCGGAATAGAATAGAATAGAATCGAATACATTTTTATTATTTATAATTTTGGTGATACAAGCTTATGTCTCCCTAATGGAGGTATGTACTTACAAATTTTGTCCTGGTCGGGATCTTTTGTCCTTCGGCTCGTTTCATAAACCCACTCTCGAGTATTAATGCCCTCCATTATGTAGCAGTCACATAAACTACTATTTGATGTGCCCTTTCAGAATTTATATTTTGCTTCCTCGTTTTTCCTAACTTTGCGTCCTCGCACCGCCCTGTTGTAAAAATGACGCCCAAGAACAGTTTTTTGACAATATCTCTTTTCCGGCTCATCTTACCATAAACCTTAAAAATAAAGAATATATGTAGCATGTATCTATTTATTAGTATTTAATCTTTATTTATATTTAGGATGTATATTTTATGTATGTAGTGTAGGCATTTGTAAAGTTAGTTTATTGAGTTGTAATATTGATGTATGTACAATCGAACCAACTGAATCATGACCCACTTGCCTGATATTCGTTTGAAACTTTCAAACTTGTAAGATCTATCAAAATGTCAGTGTCTAATCAAATGATAACAAGTTCGTTACCAAGGAAATAAACCTTCAAGCGAATTTCGACCTACTTGCATTTAAGGGGTTTAGCAAAATAAGCTTATGGTGGGTCATGATTCAGATGGTTCGATTGTACATACCAAGAAAATTATAATTAGGGTTTGTTGTACACATAGGTCTATCAGTGCTCAGCGATCAACCTTTCTCATCCTAACTGGGTTTGCTGGAAGAGATCTCTTGATAGAGAATCTCTATTAGAGATAGCTCGTCTTTGTACATTGTTTTGTATAACTTGTTATTTTAATTATTAGTGTGCAATAAAGATAAAATATGCTTAGTGGGTTCCGCATGCATTTAATATAATTTAATTTAACACTGTACTATAATAATTTTATCGAATTTCAATAATATCAATAAGTCTCATCTGCTTGTTTTGTACTTTTTAGTGTTCCACAGTCGGTCTTTTTTTTTAATTACTTCATTTATTTTTTATATATTTTTTGATTGTGAGAGCTGTATCGCAATTTCGGTTTCCCCTTGCATTCAATTGATAATATGATATGTACGAGTAGGTTCCGTTGTGAAGCCTCTGGAATCGTCCCACTACCCTATGAATGTGTACAAGCATCCATTTATTTTCATTGCAAGCATCTGTTTTGACCGTGCCCTGTTCATAAACATTATTTATTTAATCTATAAATCACTTACACGTGTAATAACTTCATGCAATACCTTGTTGCAAGTTTATCAGTTTACCAAAGTTGGCGACGCTCACAGACAACTTTGTTTATGGCCTGCAATCGACAAGGGCCGCCTTGTCATTGCACTAGCCGTGCCCCTCCATCAACCCGCACTGAGCCAGGGTGGTGGAGTATGGCTCTATCTCTCTCGAATCCGCAGAAATACCCGACTCTCTCGGTGAGAAGATAAAAGGGCTATGTTGATTATTATTATTGTTAGAATTGGTTTCGTATTTGGCCTAAGTAAGTAAAAGATAGTGTATATTAGTCATTCAGTTTCAATCATTATACACTGCAAAACTAAGTACTACACTCTTTTTTTTCTAAACTTGAAATAAAAAACGTTTTATAGACAATTTTATCAGCTTTCTTTGAAACTATAGCACAAATTTATACTCTTTTTCGACTCCTATTTATTTAGAAAGTATATCTTGCATACTACATACTACATCTAAAGAGTTACTGCAATTTTAAGTGTGATACTAAGTTTTGCAGGCCAGTATAGTACGACCATAAAATACGCCTCCTATAGGATAGGCGAAGTACAGACAGCAGGTTAGCACTTATCTCATATCAGGTTTGACAATCGATATAACATATCTACGACAGTTAGTTTTATCTTATTCAAATTTGTTTTGGATGTTTAAGCGTGTGACGTCGCTGTGTCTGGTTCCCACGACACGGGGTATCCTAGTGTGGGGCCAGAAGCAATGTATGTGCCTGTATAAGAATGTTTTATTCAACCAACGTTACCATTAGACCGCCGCTGACTGTACACATATTGTGTTATTACCTGCAACAAAATAGATGTTTCATTATTATAAGCCTTTAAACGACAAGACAAGAGGAGTACAAACAAAATAGATGTTCCATTATTATAAGCCTTTAAACGACAAGACAAGAGGAGTACAAACAAAATAGATGTTCCATTATTATAAGCCTTTAAACGACAAGACAAGAGGAGTACAAACAAAATAGATGTTCCATTATTATAAGCCTTTAAACGACAAGACAAGAGGAGTACAAACAAAATAGATGTTCCATTATTATAAGCCTTTAAACGACAAGACAAGAGGAGTACAAACAAAATAGATGTTCCATTATTATAAGCCTTTAAACGACAAGACAAGAGGAGTACAAACAAAATAGATGTTCCATTATTATAAGCCTTTAAACGACAAGACAAGAGGAGTACAAACAAAATAGATGTTCCATTATTATAAGCCTTTAAACGACAAGACAAGAGGAGTACAAACAAAATAGATGTTCCATTATTATAAGCCTTTAAACGACAAGACAAGAGGAGTACAAACAAATTAGATGTTCCATTATTATAAGCCTTTAAACGACAAGACAAGAGGAGTACAAACAAAATAGATGTTCCATTATTATAAGCCTTTAAACGACAAGACAAGAGGAGTACAAACAAAATAGATGTTCCATTATTATAAGCCTTTAAACGACAAGACAAGAGGAGTACAAACAAAATAGATGTTCCATTATTATAAGCCTTTAAACGACAAGACAAGAGGAGTACAAACAAAATAGATGTTCCATTATTATAAGCCTTTAAACGACAAGACAAGAGGAGTAAAAACAAATTAGTGTTCTTATTATGCAGGGAATGTTTAGGGCGCCGTACCCAAGGGGTAAAAACGGGACCCTTTAACTAAACCTCCGCAGTCCGTCTGTCTGTCTGTCCGTATGTCACCAGGCTGTATCTCGTAAACCGTGATAGTTAGACAGTAGAAATTTTCACAGATGATGTATTTCTGTTGCCGCTATAACAACAAATACTAAAAAACTGAATAAAATAAATATTTAAGGGGGCTCCAATACAACAATTCTTTCAATACCACATACAAACTTATGAATGCACCTGGTTACGTACATGGATTGTGAAAGTAGTCGCACCAATAACTTTGTAAACAACATTTTGCTTTGTAAAAAAAAAAAAAACACTCCACACCATCCTTACCATTGTACGGTGGTACGGAACCCTTCGTGCGCGAGTTCGACTCACACTTGGCCGGCCGGCAGGTAAAGGTATTTTTTCAAACGTCGTATGAAGATTTCATAGAAGGTCAAATGAATGTCGTTGTATTTTATTAAAATATCTTAAAATATATTTATTAATCTGATGAACAGAAACTTTACACAAGACATATTTCACGAAATGGTTTCGAGATTTCCGATCCTGTCCAGAGAGTTAGCAAGCCCAATTGCTCGATATTTAAATCTGTCTAACAAGCATTTGCAATGTGGGAATAGCTACACTGACGAGCAATAAAAAAGTTCCAGCGACATAGCACCAAATTACTCCTAAACGGGAAAGGCTAGCTTAATGACGCCGTCTGCAATATTGAAGTACATTTAACAGCGCATCAGAATATTACCAATAAAAAATGTATACTTTTTAATTTATGAAGTTAGGTTCTAAGTCTTAGGAGATATTAAGGTGTTTGTCGTCATTTTGTGGGTGGAACTTTTTCATTGCTCGTCAGTGTATATTAGCCTCTGTTGATTTATCACCATTGTGTGCAATCGGTCCATTGACTGATAGCAGAAAAAGTGATTTATAAAGGAATTAATGAATTTCACTAGGTTACAACAAAATTACCCACGCATCTTTAGAATAAGTCACCCTTAACTCCACACTCAAGTCGAAAAAATTTAGGACGTCAAGTTTAAACAAGTACGAGTCTAAATCGCGCACGAAGGGTTCCGTACCACCGTTCAATGGAAGCAATGGTGTGGAGTGTATAGTTTGGATTTTACACAGCAAAATATTGTTTACAAAGTTATTGGTGCGGTTACTTTGACACTCCATGTACGTAACCAGGTGCATCCATAAGTTTGTATGTGGTATTGAAAGAATTGTTGTATGGGAGCCCCCTTAAATATTTCTTTTATCCTGTTTTTTAGTATTTGTTGTTATAGCGGCAACATAAATACATCATCTGTGAAAATTTCAACTGTCTAACTATCACGGTTCGTGAGATACAGCCTGGTGACAGACGGACGGACTGACAGATGAGTCTTAGTAATAGGGTCCCGTTTGGAACCCTTCGGGTACGGAACCCTAAAAATAATAACAGTGAGTTTTTGGGTATATATGTTCCGGTCAACTCAATAGATCTAGTTAGGATACATAATTATCGGTAAGTATTCATATTAACCACTGATTTTGGTGGATGTAATAAATATAGCCAAAATCAGTCCGATTACCTACTTTAGCCGGTTATTATTACTACTCACCAAGAGAGTTTTGTGGAAGTAATAAGATAGCCGTATTTTCTTAATCAAATATGGTTTATTAAAGATAAAATAAAATAAATAGGTAAATATTTTTTAATATTGTCTGTCTATAATGCACAGTATTGCACAGGATGTTTATTAGATAGGTGTTATAGTAGTTTATGTGACTCATACATAATGGAGGGCATTAAAACGTGAGAGTGTATCACTCGAGAATTTTAATGCCTAATTATGTACAGTTACATACTCCAGCTTATCTTCACACATATCATAAGCTCTCTTTGATGTGTTCAGGAACCGCAATTTTGACCGGCATTGTGGCATTGAGTTGTTTAGCTTGTTCTGTAGTACCAACTTCACAGACAAAGTAGGGGCGGCACACAGGCGGGCGTCGGCGTTTGAAATTGGAATGTCATAATATGTAGAAAATTTACACATTATGGACATAATGTTCAATATTCAGATAAGAAATGAGTTTTTACAAAGTAGTTTAACATTATGCTGATCGCAACGTGCGGTTTTTGGACACAGTAAAGAGGGTTTATGATACGTGTGTAGATAAAATATTTTATGTGTTTGTTCAACCTAACACCTAGCTACCGCAGTGTTATGTTCTGATATTATCTGTGAAAACCAGTATTTATGATATTCTCCACGGACTTGTGGTGATTATATATACTAACCGGTTAATGTGATAAATCTTGCTCTGTTAATTACTTTACCCATCGATATTGGTTAGTATGAATAATAGCCGGTTATTATTCATAATAACCGAATCATTACCTTGACCATAGCATAAACATGTCATACTATATACATATTTGCTTGTTACATACATAGATTAGGATAGATATTTCATAGATTGGTTAATGATGGTTGATGGCTGAAAAAAATAGCAGCACTTCTAGTAGAAGTTGACTTATTATTAATTGCAGTTATTAGTTATTGCAGTTTTCTGTTGGGTTTACTGTCAATACAAAATAGACAACGGTTTAAAAAAATCACCTGTCAAGTAGCTGTCAACTTCACATTAACATGAAAATACACAGCTATACCTACTATTACTTAATTCTACAATACATTAGCTAAAACAGAATTGATTGCAAAGTATAAAAGACGCAAAAACAATTTGACGCCGATAAAAGATTTAATTAATGTGAAACCGGGAAATTGTAATGAAGAGAGAGAAGATTTTCCGGGCACCAAATGGAAAACATTTTACTGTCGTGATCCTGTGAATTAGTATTGACAGCAGAAATAAGATTCAGCGGAAATAAGGTCAGGTTTCTGCCTGAGATATAGATACATAGATAGTGTCGAAGTGTCGAACCGGATCCGGCTCGAGGGACTTGTGCTGCAAAAGAGGGCTGTTCGTGCAATCTACAATGTGGGTCCCAGAGAGTCACTGCGTTGTAAATTTAAGGAAATTAACATTATGACAGTGCCGTGTCAGTAAATTTATGAAACCTAATGTACGTCCACAAAAATATTGATAAATTTCTTAAGAATAGCGACAGGCACAATGTCAACACTAGAAATAGGAATAAACTAGCTATACCTACTACTAGGCTCCATAAGGTTAATTTATCTTTTAAAGGGCAATGTATTCGCTTTTACAGCAAAATCCCAACTGAGTTACAAGAATTGTCTGTAAATAAATTTAAAAATGTTGTTAAAAATCACTTATGTAAAAAAGCTTACTACAAAATATCGGATTACGTAGAAGACAAGAAAGCTTGGGAAGGTGTTTGCTCCAATTCTGTAAAAAATAACGTATAAAGCTGGAGGTTTCTAGTCGCCTCTTTGCCTCCAGCATTTAAAACATTGAGGTGACGGAATTCAAATTGAGTTCTATATTTCCCTATATCTTATATATGTTTTAGTTTAAGATTTGATATTCTCCAAATGTAACCTATGTGTTTCTTACGGAAATAAACTCTTTTTGAATTTTGAATTTTGGACCTTTTTAGACTATTTAACTACGAAATACAACATAAAGTAACATAACATAACATTTATATAAAGGCACAAACATTGCTTCTGACCCCACACTAGGATACCCTGTGTCGTGGGAACCAGAAACAGCGTCTTCACATACATATAAACATCCAAGACCTTGTTTTTTTTTTCTTTCATCCCCAGCCGGGGTTCGAACCCGAGACCTCTCGCATGGTAGGCAGGGCCACAACCGCAGCGCCACAGAGGTCGTCAAGTTAACTTGGCCCCCGCGAGGAATGCGTTTCCGCTCCCTCACTTGGTCGCTAACCCTCGACGCATCAGTAGGACAGTGAATGACGTCATCAGAGCAAGGCAGGACGTCACCGGAGCGAGGTGTCAAGTTAACTTTGGCGTGTAGTACTACCAAACACATCTCTTCTCTTGACATATCCCGATTTCTGTCACCTAATCTGAAAAGCTTATTGCAGATGGCGCTGGTGTAGCTGAAAGGCTGTCTTTCTGTCACAGTCATCACATTCTATTCACTTCTCATTTGCCAGTGTCGAGAGTATTTGGAAGATTACGTGACGTATTTTTGAACCTAGCCTCCGATGAATCCTCTTTGCCTCCAACTAGCGCCACCTAGCGGGAGCAAAGGCGGGCATAACTGCCATTGACATTTCACCAAAGACAGTCGCTTTAAATGTCAACAGCTCCTGCCGCTAATAATCACGCTCTGATTGGTCAAACGCTTTAAAGTAAGCGAACATTCTCTAAAACATCAAGTCCGGGTAGATTTGTGTATTTGTAACTTATTTTAAGAAATGGCTAATTGAGTCAAGGCCGCTCTTAATACATACTTTTAAACAAAGATAAAGCGAATCTCCAAACGAAACATCACGGTTCAGTTACAAGAGCAAAGGCCTCCCTCAACCGAGATCTACGGCCTAAATGAACGCGCATTTGAATTTTCCTTTCGGTCGTTAGCTTCTGAATTAATTGG
This sequence comes from Argyresthia goedartella, assembly GCA_949825045.1. NCBI lineage: Eukaryota > Metazoa > Arthropoda > Insecta > Lepidoptera > Argyresthiidae > Argyresthia > Argyresthia goedartella. The sequence goes on along the minus strand of OX463823.1, from coordinate 2,943,836 downwards.
CATAATGAATTAAAATTCCTGCTTCTAGTTAACATTTTCCCTCTTAGGTGCAAAGGTGCTCTTTGAGAATAGGTATTTCAGGTAAAATTTACGTAAATGCCCGGAACTTTGAAGGCGTCAAAAGTAACAGACCAGCGAACTGAACTGACAGCTTGAAAGAAAGCTTTTGCCCGGCCTTAGAATCAACTTGAAGAAGTTTTTTGATTCTCTCCCACTTCTGATTAAACAGAAGACATCCACTCCAGACCAAAGTTCGCCAACTTCATGTCAAACTTGGTGACGAACTTCAGAGCTGTCTAGCGGAGCAACTCGAATGAGATGGGCAAACTTTAATAGCCGACTATCGGGACGACCTCGCCCTGCTCGTGTCGGCATTTGTCTGTGTAGACATGCAAAGATGAGGTTTTAAAGTTCTGAAGGCGCTTTGAAATGAAATGAAATGAACTGAGGCCGTAGAGGCGTGAGCGTGTATGATAAAAGCTGATATCAGAAGAGACGAGTAACAAATTTAACACATTCTTATTTAATTTAATTTAATCATTCACTCATTTCAATTTTCATTATACATTCATTTTAATTCAAATGATATTATATTATAGTTGCTTAAATTCAAATTTTACCGATGACACGATGTAGTTACTTTTAATTTTGTTTTTAAATATGACGTCAATTCTAACTTTATAATTGAATTTGCTATTATATTTAAAAGCTGACATTTATTCTAACATTATTATATATCTGACATTCTATTTCAATTTTACTGGCAATTTCATGTGTTGATATTGGACAATATGTCTGGAAATAAATGATTATTATTATGTATTATTATTATGTATTGTTATAATGTATTATTATTATTCTATATAATGTAGACCATTAAAGTCCCCACCGCCGGGCACCCGGATACGAGAAAGATTGAGTCATACTCCACCACGCTGGCTCAGTGTGGGGTGATGGGGAGGTGTCGGGATAGTGGCCAACGTGACTGCCAGAAGTTTTCAAACTGACCTATTAGGGCCTCTGACCAGCTTTACGACTACTACCATCGAGTAGCGACAGTTGCCGGGAACTATAGCTTAACGTGTCATCCGAAACACGGAAGCGACCGAAACAGTTGCCACATAGAAACGGACACCCATCCAATACCAGTCTCAGCCAGATGTTGCTACCCGCACGAAGGTATCCGAACGCTGACCTGGTTCACATCAGGCTGACCTGACTCCATTACTTTTGCTCGCATATGTAGGTTTTTTTTTTTTTATTTATACATGCATGGAGAGCCAACACCGTGAAATATTACAAAATACTACAATTTAATTATAGAGCCCATTACAAGTTCTCACTTATAGAACTTAACTAGATTACAAAACAAACTTAGCCAAATTAAATTACGCACACAAGTACTTTATGCTGTACAAGACATTTACCGAACAATTTTAATTAATAGAAAAAAATCATGTTAATCATAGTAAGAACCTACCGACATGATTTTAATATACGTTATAGGTACCTAAAGGAGGGTCCTGGCCTAAGCCCGGGGACCGATACGGGAACACATGGTCGGACATCAAAATGATGCCCATGGACGCCAAGTGCGAGTCAAAGTCGCGCACGAAGGGTTCCGTACCATTATCTATTTAAACGGCAAAAAACACGTTTGCCTTATGGGAGCCCCTTAAATATTTGTTTAATTTTCATTTATTTTTAAATAAATATACATATAACAAAATATTCTGTGGATATTTCAAGCGTCTACCTGTTGCCGTTACCAATATCGAGCTAATACGAGGAAAAATAAACGTTTGTTGTATGCGAGCCAAGTTAAATATTTATTTTATTCTGTTTTTTAGTATTTGTTGTTATAGCGGCAACAGAAATGCATCATCTGTGAAAATTTCAACTGTCTAACTATCACGGTTCATGAGATACAGCCTGGTGACAGACGGACGGACAACGCAGGCTTAGTAATAGGGTCCCGTTTTACCCTTTAGGTATGGAAACCAAAAAAACGGAGAGACTCGCATAAACTCAACTTAGAAACACGTGTGACTGTGGTGGAACCCATAACCCCTCGCTTATAAGGCAAAACCTCGACCGCTGTGCCACGGAGGATGAAAAGACCTATCTTTTCTACACTGTAATTTCCACGTCAAAAAGCTGGTGCTACATCCGAAATCCTACCTAACACGCCAGTGTTAGATAGGATTTCGGATGTAGCATGTAGCATGTGTGCCCGATTGGACTACCAACACTGGGTCACATTTCAACCTCTCTTGCTTTGACGACCCGAATGGCCGAGTCGGCAGTGACCCTGCCTACGAAGCCAAGCGTCCCGGGTTCGAGTCCCGGTGGGGGCAAATATTTGTTTGATGAGAACGGAGTTTGTACCCTTGTCATGGTTGTTTATCTATCTAAGTATAATATTTATTTTTATTTTATATTCTTAAGGAAGGTAACAGCTTTAATTATTAATAATAACAGAAAACATACATACTTATAAGCTAATGATAACCTCCCACAGATGAAAACCTAATCATAAAACCAATAAACTACTCAACTACTTAATTAAGTGGCCTATCTTAAAGGACACATAATTTTAGGTAGAAGAAAACACAAACATCACACCACCACTAGTCATCCTTTAGAGAATTTACAAATTGCCTTGTAACATGAATCCTTACTGATTTAGCACTGCCACTTAATATGTATCTATATAATTATGTGTATCGTTGTCTAGTACCCAAGATACAGGGAATCCTAGTTTGGGGCTAGATAAATGTGTATCAATAGTGTCCAAGGTATTATTATTATTATTATTATTATTATTATAATTATTATTATTATTATTATTATTATTATTATTCATTCATTCATTTATTAATGTGTAGATAACATGATCCAATTATTTGTTAGTAACACAAACATATGGTTAGTAAACAGGGTAAAGTAAAATAAACAACAACATAAAACTATTTGTTGCTCGAGATAAGCTTGACCACCCAATGTTGGTACATTGGGCAGTCAAACCTTCCCGAGATCACCTTCAGGATCTCATTGGCACCGCCCCAGGATCTGCCGATAATCGAAACAATGCGCTTCCGCATGATCGCGTAAAAATCATCTGTACGCGCCTCAGCAAACATTGTTGACGCACTGCAGAACCGAGGCAGCCCCAGCAACATCCTGAAGATGTTATTATATTGGACTCGCAGGGCATTGTAAGTCTTCAGTTTATAGCGAACCCATAGGCTGCTGGTGTAGAATGTCTGACAGTACGACTTAAATAAAGTGACTTTCACCTGTCTCGAACATTTTGCAAACCTACGGGCCAGCATGTTACCTCTGACTGCCAACGCCCTGCGCTCCCTCTCAATATCGAGATCATCTTTAAGATATTATAATTATAATTATTATTATTATTATTATTATTATTATTATTATTATTATTATTATTATTATATATTAGGTCCTTACATATGAAGTTGGCGTTTTGTATGGAGAAATTGAAGTTAACTCAATTTTCAGTACAAACATTTTTGTATTTTTTTTAGGAATGACAGATCCTAATTTTATAAACTTTGTGTGTATGAATGAGACAACATTTAGCTAACAGAAAATTTTATACAATTTTTGAAAAGTGTCAGCTGTAAAAAAATATTGCTATGAAATCATGAAAATGGACGATATTTAGGAGGCACTGATTTTGAAGATAACATTTTAGTTATCAAACTGAAAATTAAAAGAAAATTAAATAAGTAGATGTAAAATATTGAAATTAATTTTAAAACAATAAAAAAAACTGGAAATAGCTATTGAATTACTCGAATTATGAACTCCTGAATCTGTAAGAAAAATTCGCCAATTTCATAGGTAAGCACCCAATATTTGACGTTTTGCCCTTCAAATCTCCTCAATTACTGAGGCTTTGCATTAATCCAGATTTATTTAGCTGATGTTGATAGATTGGGTGTTCCTCAAATATCCACAGAAACTGTCTTGTTGTGGGAAAGGAAGGAACTTAATTGACCGAATAGCCGTTTTTAAAGTAGCCATTTTAACACCTATTGCGACCGATGATTGGTTGTAGTAGGAGCGTCAAACCATCGCCAAATTCGCTGCGTAAATGCCATTTTAACATGTCATTTAAAATTAAAAAACTACCTAAATATTCTTCAAAAAGGGAACCATACAAAAGATAATTCAGTGCCTCCGATGATAGGCCGGGCCTGAGCCGTGGGTGCCTCTATGCAGACCATATTTACTGTTCAAAGATGACATTTATGTATGTTATTACTTGAGCCTACATAAATTATTTTTAATTAACAATTAATTGTACACGTTGGCGAACAGTCGTTCTAAATTCGCCGGTTACAAGAAGAGTTCTTTTATTTTTCAATTTCTGATGTGGAAAAGAGATTTATGAATAATCTGGCTGCCTGTAAGCCGGATTAAGTGAGATCTCACGGTCCTATATTTCCACGGGTTCGTTCGAACGAGTTTTTGAGCGTAAAAATTAATAATGTCCGATAGTGTCCGACAGTATAACAAATGTACAAATTACGCGTGTGTATTTTTCTTATGCCTGCTAACATTTTATAATAAATAAATGTAGCCCATTTATGTCCCCACAGAGGGGCAAAGTCCTTTACCCGGAAACAAGTAAGATTGAGCCATGTGGCCTATTGCAGATTGATGGAGGGGTGTCGAGCTTGTGGCCAACCCGAATGTCAGAAGTTATCAAGCCGCCATATTAGGGCTTCTGACACAGCTTGACGACTACTTCCACCGAGTAGCGATAGAAGCCGGGACCTACAGCTTAATGCGTTAACAGAAACCCAGAAGCATCCGAAACAAATGACACAAAGAACGGACACCCATCCAGTGCCTGCCTCGGCCAGGTGTTGCTACCCTCACGATCGTTTCCGATGTGCAAATACCGCTAGGCCACGGTCACTTCTGATGATACAGTAAAAAGTTGATGAAAATTATGTATTTACATGAGAATTTACACATATATTTTAATTTCGTTTATATTATTTTTATTAAATCAAAATCTGGTTTAATATCATGTAAAACTTCTGATAAGTTCCAAAACATACTATGTGTATAAGGGTCCACAAAATATCGGCAGCACAATGTTAAGTGTCGCAACGTCTTGTTACCGCCACCAGAATAAAACTACATAGCTGCTACGCGAGCTTTCGTAGCAATGAACCGTAACGCCCGTAGACGTCCGTGCGCAGCGGCGGCGCAGTCGCTTCGTAGCACACCGTAGCATCCTATGAAGGTGAACTGAAGAGTTAGAGCTAAATCTACATTAGTGATTTCTGGTACCGACAAAGACGTTGCTGAAGGAAGTCTACAGATTATTATTGTCTCTTTTTGTAGTCAAATATCATTTAAGCAGGTCTAATATACAGTGAGTTCATCAAGGGGTCAAAAGTGGCTCGAAATGGTTCCTGTAAATATCACACGGGTTGTGTCCTAGTATGTCTTGTAACCGATTCGTTCAAGTTCAAGTTCAAGTTCAAAGATTTTTATTCATAAAAGCACAAAAATTGAGGCATAATGAACGTCATAAAGAAAGCATAATATAACATTAGGTAGGTGCCTAATTATTACATAGGACATATTATATAGGGTGTAATGAACTGGTTTAATGCTAGATGTCGGTGTCTTGTAAAAAGTCATTAATTTTATAGTAGGCCTTAGTGCACAAAGTGTGTTTTATACATTTTTTGAATCGAGCTTAGGTCAAGTTTTGTATTTCTTGCGGAATTTTATTGTAGAAGCGTATACAGTGTCCCATAAAAGAACTGCTAACTTTTGTGAGTCTGAACATTGGAAAAGAAAGTTTATGTTTATTTCTAGTTTGCACATTGTGGCGGCTATCAATGGTATTAAAGCTACTGATATTTTTTCCCACATACATTATGTTTTCATAGATATATTGACTTGCAACTGTTAGGATGTTGGTTTCTTTAAAGAAGTCTCTCAGAGATTCTCTATTACCTAGCTTGTAAATAAATCGGATCACTCTTTTCTGCAAAATGAAGATGGTCTCAATGTCAGCGCCCGTCCCCATAGTAGTTTGCCGTAGGACAGAATGCTATGTAAATAACTAAAATATACAAGCCTAGCAGTTGCAACGTCAGTTAATTCCCTGATATACGTGTATGGGAGAAATGGAGCCGTAATTCTTTCAATGCTGCTAAGATGTTGGTCCTCTGCAAGTGAAGGTGCATTTAGCTAGACTCGTGTGTTTTTGCGGCATTAATTTTAGATGTTCCATCCAAAACTGGCGAGAGAATCATCACCGCCAATCGGAAATGTGAGAAGTATGCTCCCAAACCCCGGAATCTGGGTCATAGTGTGCCGACGGAGCATTGCATAATTTCATTGCACACGAGGGCCAAATCTCCCGACAAGTTAAGCTCAGGGCCACGCCAGGCGGAAAAATCATGGAAATACGCTTTAAATAATATTTATATTTACGACTTTGCACAACAACGGAACGCTCAGGGGGATACCTCATTAGCGTATATTTTTGGATCTCTTGTTACGGTCAAATGAGGGTTAAAGGCGAAGTTTAATAATAATAAAGAAAATTTTTTGGCTTATTTAAAAGCCTCCGTAGAAAATTCAAATGTCAATAGCGATTAACAGAGGATCAAGGAAATCATTACAACAGTTAATTCAGTTTTCTGATAATGGCATACTATACACAGTCAGGTCGTAAGTTCTGTCACACAATAAAAACTTTTGAATTTAGAACGCTGGCCACAAAAAAGTTTATTGAATTCGAATTTCGAATTTTTCATGAAAATAAAAATGTGTACTTTTTAGAATTTTCCTCATTTTTAAATATGGAGTGGACACTTAAAGAAGACCGTGTCGCAGTTATTGCGTTGCATCGTTGCGGTTACGCGCCAATTCAGATTTTCGACTTACTGAAAAATTTGAATATAACCAAAAGATTCGTTTATCGTACCATAAAACGATACAATGAAGACTCTAGTGTAGATGACAGGTCAAGAAGTGGTCGCCCTCGCTCTGTTAGGACTTCAGCAGTGATAAAAGCTGTGAAGGCGCGAATTCAAAGAAATCCCATACGTAAGCAGAAACTGTTGGCCCTTCAGATGGGATTAAGCAGGACCACGGTGAAAAGGGTGTTAAATGAAGACTCAGGGCTTAGGGCATATCGAAGAAAAACAGGACATCGTTTGGACGCTCGTTTAATGGACCTGAGACTGAAGAGATGCCGCGCTTTGTTGAAGCGGTACGCGGGAAAAAACCATCGGGAAATTCTTTTTTCGGATGAAAAATTTTCACCGTGGAAGAGAGCTACAACAAACAAAATGATAAGGTGTACGCACACAGCAGTGAAGAAGCGAGCAACCGTATTCCGCGTGTCCAACGAGGTCATTTTCCATCCTCGCTCATGGTTTGGTTGGGAGTCTCTTATTGGGGCTTAACTGAGGTACATTTTTGTGAGAAAGGCGTAAAAACGAATGCAGTTGTGTATCAAAATACAGTCCTCAAGAACCTTGTGGAACCTGTTTCTCATACCATGTTTAATAACAGGCACTGGGTATTCCAACAACATTCTGCGCCAGCTCATAGAGCGAAAACCACACAAGACTGGCTGGCGGCTCGTGAAATCGACTTCATCCGGCACGAAGACTGGCCCTCCTCCAGTCCAGATTTGAGTCCGTTAGATTACAAGATATGGCAACACTTGGAGGAAAAGGCCTGCTCAAAGCCTCATCCTGATTTGGAGTCACTCAAGGCATCCTTGATTAAGGCAGCCGCCGATATTGACATGGACCTCGTTCATGCTGCGATAGACGACTGGCCGCGCAGAATAAAGGCCTGTATTCAAAATCGCGGGGGTCATTTTGAATAAACTTTATTACCATAAGAATGTTTTATTAAGTACATTTTGCTATATAAATGTTTACATAAATAATAAACGTGCCTAAATTATTTCATATTGCACATGTGACAGAACTTATGACCTGACTATGTATACGTATTCGTTTAAATTCGTGTATATTTATTGCACATGAAAATTACAATATTATAGAAAAGACATCCACAAAGGCAAACGTATCTCTAACAAGAGCTTTCTTCCAGCAAACCCAAGATGGAAACGATAAATTTGATAGCAGTGACAAGTAGGCCTAAAGTTTATAATAAAACTATTCCATTTCAATGTTTTAATGCCTATCTGTGACGTCCCACAAGTGATCTTATGGTCGGTGTGGAGTTATGCATACCCCGGTAATCTATAACTGATAAGCAATCGATAACAAAAAGGACTGACCACCTGAGATAAGTACTGAGATAAAATACTGTTAAAGTTTGGCTTAAATCATAAAAATATTTGAATCAGCTTATAAGTATAATTTTAAATACATTTTTATATCGAATATTGTATAATATTGACCACAATTGGACAAAACAAAAGGTTACATTTTAGTCTGAGTCTAAGCGAAAACAATTATAATGTAATTACCGCACCATTTCACATAACAGCGATTATCTACGGAACTAGAAACCGCCATAAGGTACCTTTACCTGTGGACCTTCACATATTCACAATTAGAGTCATATATACTTATCCGCTCCGTGGTCTAAGGGGTTTCACGCTTGCTTCACACACAGGAGATGCAGGTTCGAAACCTGACCATGTACCAATGAGATAACTAATTTATTTCAAGTACATTATCGGACGTTTAGTGTTTCGTATGACACGTTAAGCTGTAGGTCCCGGCTGCTATCGCTATGTGGTAGTGGTCGTAAAACCCCTCCATCAACCCGCACTGAGCCAGCGTGCTGGAGTATGGCTTAATCTTACTCGTATCCGGGTAAAAGCCTATAACCTCGGTGGGGACATTAATGGGCTGTATTTATATAAAACTAGGCTTATTACCGATAAATTAAACATACGAACATATTAACTTATCATATGTAAACAATACATTAGAATAAAACTTGTGCAGAAGCAATACTGCTGTACCGGGTCTTGCATCCATGTTTAGATGTTTGGATGTCTGTGTGTTTGTGCCTCAATCACGCTAAAATGGCTGAATGAATTTGAATGAAAAATATTGTTTATGAGCTAGATTACCAAACAGAATACTTTTTATCCGACTGCACCAGAAGTAAGGTAACTTTATCTCGTAAATGATAATTGCTAGCAACATGCAGATGACGTTGCGGGCACCAGCTAGTATTTAATAAGTGATTTGTTGATTCTGTTTCCTACGACACAGCGCACCCTAGTGTGGGCCCAGCAGCCACGTATGTGCTGGTATTGAAATCTTTCCATCATCATTTTCCTTTCGTCTTCAAAGATGTTTAATACAGCTTCTGTATATTCATGCTGAGAACAAGCTGACATATTAAGATATTTTGCCATTATACAGAAATGAAAAACCCAGGGGATTTATACGCCTCTATCCAAATGTAGTAATTAATGAAAAAAAGTTATTACGTAATTATATAGAGCCCAGACAACATGTGGTTTCTACTCAACACGTTCGATTCTGAAATGAAATATGATGTTGAAATCCAGAGACTCCCCTGACGCCTAAGTGGGTCACTGGAGGTAAATCGACCGAGCCCGGAACAAATATTCCTGGGCTAGCTCACTCAAGTGATGTTGATTAACACAGTGTTAAATCAAACTGTCCAAAGCGCGCTAGCGTAATTTGGTACGGTTTAAATGCAGCATTTTACTCAACTAAGGAGCGAGTACGGCTGAACAAAGTTTGGCACACAACGGATAATTATACAGAACGTAAACAAGAAGGGGTTTCAACACAAGAGTTAAGAAAAATAAACGAAATTAATCGTAATAACGAAATAATATATGACCCAAGAGACAATAGCTAAGACATTTAATGATTTCTTCATAGACCACGTAGAATCTCAAAGTAGCAAGATTCCTTACTTCAGACCAACCAAATCTAACCGAAAATCAATATTCACGGTACCAACAGATGTTACGGAAGGTCTAATAAAAGGTCAAAATAATACAAATATTGTATGATGTGACGAAATAAGCACCAAAATACTAAAGACTAGCTCCGAGATCTTAGCCGCGCCACTATCGTACGTTATAGATATGTGCTTTGAACAAGGCACTTATCCAGATCGACTTAAAACTTCTGTTATAAAACCTATTTACAAACTGGAGATAAAAAAGACGTCACTAAATACCGACCAGTAGCTCTCATACCTATAATTCTAAAATATTTGAATGGGCAATACATAACAGACTAATTTCCTTTCTAGAAGCGCACAACATATTTGTAGACAAATAGAATGCCTATAGAAAAAATAATTCCCCAATATAAGCGATATATGACCTCTTAAAAAATGTGTGTGACAGTATCAACAATATACAACATGTCTCAGTGATCTTCATGGACATGAAAAGGAAAATTTGATTTCGTAGACCACAAACTATTGCTGGATAAATTCGAAAGTTTTGGTATTAGGGGTCATACATAGCAAACAGAAAACAGTTTTGCATTATCAATAAAATAGATAAAACGGGAACAGAACTTTTGTTCTGTTCCCGTGTCGGACGCGTGGTTTTCCACGCGTCCGACACGGGCTGTAGAATACGGAGTACCACAGTGAATTATCTTGGGGCTTATCCTGTTCCTATAATTATAATGATGAACACATAAACAATTTTGTGTTTGTATTTATTTGTATAATGAAATTGTTCGATTCCAAATCGATATTCGATCGATGGTTTCGGAACGGCCATTTTGAATTTGACGTTGCTGCCAACCTTGCAGTTTTTGACAACTGACAGACGAAAGCCCTCGCAATGTAAACGCGCTTTGATAGGGTATTGAAATTAAATCGCAAGCCATCTGGAATGTATTCGGGTTTCCCTCAGGATTGTCTATATAGCTGAGTGTGTTGTGGTTCCCCGAACCAGATAAAGTTCGCATTTACGTGGCCGATTGGTTTTTCCCACGTAACATAACCTGTGTTGGAACACTGTGCTCATCGAAGCTGGCCTGCCAGTCATACCTGGTTGGCTGAAGAACCTGTCTACCAAGAAGAGCCTAGGGTGCACCCGGGCCTTGCAGAGAGACAGGAGGTTGACGGGACCGAAGCACAGACCAGGTTAGATCGACCCCAATAATTAATAGCTCGGTGAATCGCCGACGTTCACACTTCTTGGCAACTGATCGCTACGCTACCTCGTAGCTGATGGGCCCCTACGAGGTCATTAGGTGCTGAGAAGCCTGAACAATTTTGGTAGCTAGAGCGTGGTTTCCTGAGATTTGCAGCCGTCAAGGGCTCCAGGAACGCACGATTTGGGACTATCAATCTGTAGGTATAGGCGGTTATTAGGTAACTGTTGTTCCTATATCCACATAGATTGGTAGTATTGTAAGCTATAGGTCTATTGCTGGTAGTAGATAGACAGATATTGAATTGAATTACCAGTTAGTCAATCTATTAGTGGTCTAGTAATGCTATTGAAGAATGTTTTGGTTAACATAGGTAGTTACATCTATTGATAGCAGGCTATTACATTGTTTTCAGTTTATAGCAATTTATAACTTGAACTAATATTGACTATCTGTGTGTGTTGTAGTGATAAAGGGAGACTAAATTGTATTTACAGAATTTATATAGATATAAAACTCGGTTCCTATTGTTTAAGGAAAACAGCATTGTTTAAGTTGTGGTTTAGGGTTCCCTCGTTTGGGTTGTAGACTGGAGGGTCCAATAAAATTGAGTTACTGCAAATTGTGAGTAAGTATCGTTCCGATCATGTCGTTATCTGAAATCCAGAAGGGTGTTTCTAAGGAACTCAGATGGTTTTCCTCCGCACACGGTCTGATAGACCGTTTAGATAGGCATGATGTGGTATTGGAGCGGTCTATGGACGTTAAGGAACGTTACAACAGGGTGCTCGAATTGTCCGCGCAGGCGGAATCAGTTGATGGTTGCGCACCTGACAGGCTGTCACGGTTGCTAGGGGATGTCGACCAATGTATGGAGATGGCAGCTGCTATCACGCAGAAGGCTGCGGACATACGTAGACAGCGCGAGTCCAGCCATGGTGGTGACATTGAAGCACCTCTGCCGCTTCAGGGTTCGGGGTCCAGGTTACCTGCCATAACTATGCCTACCTTTGACGGAGTGTCCGGTGAATGGATGAGCTTCATCAATCTGTTCGACAGTTTGGTGCACATGCGATCGGACATTACCAAGTCTGTCAAGATGGCTCAGCTGGTGGCAGCATTGAGGGGTGAGCCTAGGGAGCTGGTCGCTCATTTGACAGTTACGGAGGGTAACTATGAAACGGCCAGGCAATTGTTGGTCAGACGTTACCATAACAAACGGAGGTTGGCCGATGCCCAACTAAACCGTTTGTTTAGTATCCCGGTTGTGAACAAGGTCGGGGCCATACAGACGGAGGTTTTGAACCCATTGTTGTCCGTCACCAAGGCTCTAGAGAATCTTGGACTTCCGGTTGGTGAATGGTCGTACCTACTGTTGTACATTGTACTTTCCCGCCTACCCGCTGACGTGCAGACTCGTTTCGAACAGTCTCACGGGAGGTCGGCCGAGGACCTGCCCGCCTTCTCCGACTTGGTCGGATTCTTGGAAGAGGAGGCTCGACGGGCAGAGAATTTGGGGTTGACGGTCACCCATCCTTCGGAGCCACAGAGAGCTGCCGGGAGCGCTGTGAGTAGGGGCCCTCCGACGAGGAAGGACCGCACCAACCGGCAGTCATATGGGACTGTGAGTGCATTGACCCCACATAGTGAGACCTGCCCATGTTGTAGGCAGATTGGCCATGCTGTGGCCAATTGCAATAAGTTCGGGGAACTTAGGGTTCAGGGACGGCGCCGGATGGCCAAGCAGCGGAGCTGGTGTTTCCTGTGCCTCGGGCCACACATGGCTAGGGACTGCACGCGCACAAAAATGTGCGGATATTGTGGTGGGGCCCACAACAATCTGTTGTGCATAAACCGGTCCGGCCAACAGCCTCCACAGGGCCGTATCCAGGGTGACACGGCATGGGGCCCTGAGAATTCGTTTGCGACTCGGAGCGCAACTCAGGAGCCAACGTCCCCACGTCCACAGGGCCGTACCCAGGGTGATACGGCATGGGGCCCTGAGAATTCGTTTGCGACTCGGAGCGCAACTCAGGGGCCAACGTCCCCACGTGCACAGGGTAGTACTAGGGTGCAGGGCCGCACTCAGGGTCATCACATGGGGGGCCCTGAGTTTTCGGTTGCGACTCAGCATCCGACTCAGCGGGCAATGGGGCCACAAGCACGCGGCCACCCGGGGGTGCAGGGCCGTACTCAGGGTCATCACATGGGGGGCCCTGAGTTCTCGGTTGCGACTCAGCATCCGACTTAGCGGCACATTGGGTGTGTTGAGCAGGCCGTAACGGGCGGGTGGCATGGGACACCTTCGAGCTATGCGGGTGCGGTTCGGACGCCGCCTCAGTTGTCGCCCCGCTCGTCGCCTCGTCCTCGTCGGTCGCATGTGATGTCCCCCCCGCTCATGGAGCGGCCACGGTTGAATTCACGCCCACCCCCCTTCGGGGGGCGTCGTAGGGTGGCAATGGAACCGGCGCGTGGGCCATTTGTACAATGGGACCCTCTGGCGTATAGCTGCATACCTGATCGGTTACAGGCACAGTGGGGCCCCGGGGGTCCTCGCTAGGAATTTGCGGCCCAACCATTGGTTGCCCCCCAACCGGAGACGGTGGTGTTACCGATCGCCTCTGTGCTTGTTTGGGATTTGGCGGGCAACCCAACATACGTTCGCGCCCTATTAGATTCTGGAGCTCAGGGCTGCATTGTATCGAATGATTTAGCAAAATGGTTGGGCCTCATAAATAATGTATCGCTGCCGAGGAAATTGGTCCCTGCTGGGGATTACAGGGCAACCCTTCACGGGTTTTGTGATGCCTCTGAACGAGGGTTTGCGGCAGCGGTTTATTTGCGAACCGTCACCTCCACCGGGGAGGTCGACGTGCGTTTGGTTTTGGCAAAAAGCAAGGTAGCGCCTATTCGGACAAGGATGACGATTCCAAAACTGGAACTGTCCGGGGCTGCTCTTTTGACCAAACTTTTGAATCACACTCTAACAGTGTTGCGTGGGTCAGTGGTTTTGGAGGATACGGTGTACGCGTGGACGGACAGCCAGATTGTTTTATGCTGGCTGAAGGCTTCGGTCCATAACTTAGAGGTTTTTGTTGCGAACCGTGTCTCCCAGATTGTGTCGTCTGAGGTCCCACTGACCTGGAGACATGTACCAGGAGAATTGAACCCGTCTGATTGTGCATCCAGGGGATGTCGGGCTCCTGAACTCGTTAGACACCATTTGTGGTGGGGACCACCCTGGCTTGCCAAGAGAGAATCGGACTGGCCCCACAGCTCCACCAAGGCGGTACATCTCGAGCTCGTTGCTGATCTCTCGACAGAGGCTTTCATTGCTTGTTTGGATAGGTTTGTTTCTCGAAGGGGACTTCCAACTTTGATCCGCTCTGATAACGGCACTAACTACATCGGTGCGGAGCGATACTTACGAGAGATAGTCAACTTTTTGAATGTAAATAAAGTGGATATTGGAACGGCCCTCTCCCGTCGGGGTATACAGTGGACCTTCAGCCCACCGAGTTGCCCCCACTGGGGTGGGATTTTTGAGGCCGTAGTTAAGTCAGCTAAGACGCACTTGGGGCGTATAGTAGGTCAGACCGCGCTGACTTTTGAGGAGCTCGCGACATTGTTTTGTAAGATCGAGGCCGTTCTCAATTCGCGACCGTTGTGTCCGCTCAGCTCGGATCCAAATGACCTGGAGGCTCTGACCCCAGGCCATTTCTTGATAGGACAGCCACTTAACGCGTTGCCCGAGCACCCCTTCGAGGGAGTGAAATTGTATCGGTTGTCAAGGTATCAGATGTTGCAGCAGTTTACTCAGAATTTCTGGAAGCGTTGGTCGCTCGAGTATCTGCATATCTTACAACAGCGCCTTAAGTGGACTGACAAAACCAGCCCCCCTAGTGTTGGTGACCTCGTTCTGGTTAAGGATGCTAACCTACCGCCACTACGTTGGCGCAGGGGGCGCATTGTTAACTTGTTCCCTGGCAAGGACGGGACCCCCCGGTCTGCGGAGGTTCTAGTAGGAGGCTCGGTTCTAAAACGAGCGGTAGCAACGTTGTCTCGGCTGCCCGTAGATTAGGGGACAGGTGGGTGCCTGTCCGGGCGGGTGATTGTTCGATTCCAAATCGATATTCGATCGATGGTTTCGGAACGGCCATTTTGAATTTGACGTTGCTGCCAACCTTGCAGTTTTTGACAACTGACAGACGAAAGCCCTCGCAATGTAAACGCGCTTTGATAGGGTATTGAAATTAAATCGCAAGCCATCTGGAATGTATTCGGGTTTCCCTCAGGATTGTCTATATAGCTGAGTGTGTTGTGGTTCCCCGAACCAGATAAAGTTCGCATTTACGTGGCCGATTGGTTTTTCCCACGTAACATAACCTGTGTTGGAACACTGTGCTCATCGAAGCTGGCCTGCCAGTCATACCTGGTTGGCTGAAGAACCTGTCTACCAAGAAGAGCCTAGGGTGCACCCGGGCCTTGCAGAGAGACAGGAGGTTGACGGGACCGAAGCACAGACCAGGTTAGATCGACCCCAATAATTAATAGCTCGGTGAATCGCCGACGTTCACACTTCTTGGCAACTGATCGCTACGCTACCTCGTAGCTGATGGGCCCCTACGAGGTCATTAGGTGCTGAGAAGCCTGAGCAGAAATGAAATATTGAAATTGAGAACAGTCGAACTGGGTGACTGGAGGAAATCAGCCGAGTCCGATACAAATATTCCTGCAACTTACTCCGTCATGGATGTTTAAAATGGGTTAACTGACACTGTGCTTCTGTGCATAACTGTCGAGCAAACAAAATTACACTAGCCCAGTGTCATTTTGTAATGCTACACACAAGGTCTAACTACGCTCTCTGTGGCGCTCACACGCTCACGACTCTTAAAAAGTTGTAAAGCCGTAAACTATAAATTGGTCAAAAGTATAGATTTGCCATTTTATAGAAATACCATGGCCGATTGCAAAAGCTCACTGATCTGGGCATGTGCAAAGGCCAAGCTAAAATGTCATCTAATTAAAAGTCACCAATATACTAACTACAGTCTAGCTAACGAAAGTACAGACTGGAAAAAGCGCGGTAAATTGAAATTTTAGCTTGGTAACCCCATATTAAAGATCTGTTGATTTTATAGGATATACAGATTTTTATCATTCGTTTGGCTCTCACGGCGGGTTCGGCTCGGATAATTGTCAGTTCTTCTTTATTTATTTTGTCACATGGCATTTTGTTGCCATATAAAAGGGTCTCTACTTTCATTAGCCGGACTATCCACAGTATTATGGTAACGCAGTGAGTTAGCGCAATTCCGCGGTGCAGCTCTTTGCTATACCGACTCACTTAATAAAGTAGTGAAAAGTTCCCCTGTCGAGATGTCTCGTAAAAGAAAGCTCCACTGCATAATGCATGTTTACAGCCGACGTCACCTACACCAATGCAGTGCTATGTTAGACTCAATGAAGTTTGAAATAAGAACGGAGCAAGGCACAAAATATGAGAAAACTGTTTATGAATTATATGTGGTAGCCTCAGTTGAACGAAACTCCTTGCAGCTGATCCGTCAGACATTTTTCTGTCAATAGCCTACTAACGCTGTCTATTGACAGAAGGATGAATTGAACAAAATATTTTTTTGTATTTTCGGATCCCTTTACGGTTTTAGTAAATAAATACAAAATATTGATTTTCCATAAAGAAATGTACATAGAGAGCTTAATTTAGGAACAACGTAATATTTAAGGTAAAACACAATAGAACATAACACCTGAAGTGTGTTGTAAATTTAGGATAGAAGAGGAGCTGGTATCCTAGCTAGATTATCTGTATTAAGGAATACCAGGCCCAGTCCCTTAAATAGGGCGGTTGGAATGTGTTTCATCAACTATAAATATAATTTTACTTTAAATTTTAATTTAACTTAACCTAATTTTATTTTATAACAGATAAGCGTGAAAGGGGGTGTGATTGTACATGTGTGTATAAGTGCAAGTGATGTAGTGTAGTGTTTCTCCTCTCTCTCTCCGCAGGTGTGTGTGTAGTGTGTTTGGCTGAAATTGCGAATGAATTGTTAGTTATTTATGAATGCTTCCGATACCTCACAAGTTAGGTTGAGAAGAAAAGATAGGATTGTTAGTCGGCATTCAATATGGGTGCCCCATCTAGCCTCTTACACCCATGGACTGTAATTTAAATTGTGTGGGAACGGTATCGAAAGCTTTGGCAAGGTCTAAGATTTTGGATGGCTTTTACAGTGCAAATATTTTTGCTGAATCCTAATTGATTTTTGGAGAGAATTTTGTGTTTCTCAAGGAACTCTACAAGTAAATATTTATAATTCGTCCCAGAAGTTTGGAAAGCGTCGATAATGCAGCCTATAGTTACTTACTGTTTTCCCTTCGTAAGAACATTCTTAAGACTTCAGCGAATTTTTAAAAAAAAAAGTTCATCCTAATCGGTCTAGCCGTTTGCGAGTTTCGTGCTTACCAACATATTTAGCGAATTCTTTTTTATGTACATATTTTTTTTCTTAGTAACGAGTAAAACGTAGTAAGTAATAAATTTGAAGAAATCACAGATTTTAGGTGTTTTGTGGAATCCATCTGGGCTCCGTTCCGCTTTTATTGATCAAGTTTCTATTTGAATTACGAGCCATAGTCTAGGAGCCAACTTTAACAAAAACCTTCATTCGATACAAACGCTGTACCTCTGAGAAACAACGCTGGACCGCTGAGAAACAAACGCTGGACCGCTGCGAAACAAACGCTGGACCTCTGAGAAACAAACGCTGGGCCGCTGCGAATCAAACGCTGGACCTCTGAGAAACAAACGCTGGACCGCTGCGAAACAAACGCTGGACCGCTGCGAAAGAATCGCTGGACCGCTGCAAAATAAACGCTAGACCGCTGAGAAACAAACTATGGACCGCTGCAAAACAAACGCTGGACCGCTGAGAAACAAAACGCAGGACCGCTGAGAAACAAACGCTGGACCGCTGAGAAACAAAACGCTGGACCGCTGAGAAACAAACGCTGGACTGCTGCGAAACAAACGCTGGACCGCTGAGTAACAAACGCTAGAACGCTGAGAAACAAATTATGGACCGCTGAGAAACAAACGCTGGACCGCTGAGTAACAAACGCTAGAACGCTGAGAAACAAATTATGGACCGCTGCGAAACAAACGCTGGACCGCTGCGAAACCCCTATTTCATAGAATTAATTATAGGTACAGCACACTTAGTTTTACACTTGGAAACTCTTCTTAGCAACAGCCCCCGGTCTAGAGAGTCGGTAACTAACACGCGATTCTAACAACAAGTTCCTTTAATTAATATAACTTATTTATTGTGAAAGGCCTTAATAATACAACTTTGTTCGTGCTTGTTAATTCGTCACTCTATTTTGAGGCCCGGATGACTACCAACTCAATGTTTGACTGCGTTCACAGCCATTGAGAAGCTGATATTTATAATGAAATGACAAAAAGTCAAACAAGTTGCATTTGGACACGCCATTTGGCTAATGCATAATTTATCCAAATCCAAAACGTAACGTTTTTGACTTTTTGTCTACTTAATTTTTTAGTCAAAAGCCCGGGCCGGTAAAAAAGGGCTACTAACACTAATGTATTCAATCAAACGGCTAAAGGTCCGTCGGGCAAATAACTGACACTTTTAACTAGTTGCCTTAACGTGCCTAGGCAATGACACAAGACCGTTGCCTTACAACCTGGGATCGCCTCGCTCCACTCTATATGAGCTATAGGTTGGAAATGATGTTGTTGGACTTAATTTTAGTATTTAAACAGAAATTGACCTATTGCAAGCTATTGTACATATTCGGCTAAGTTGACTTCGAAAGAAATCAAGCTGTTGCCTTGACGCCATATTGTAAAAACAAATTAGACTGGTTCTCGATTCCTCTAAATCAAAAGGCTGACTTTCGGTAAGTCTGGTTATTAAACGTTTCCGCCAATACTTTATTTTAATCAAAAAGAGCCATTCACTTAAACACCGGTCCTTACTCAACAGCCCAGGCCATTAATTAAGTGCCTGATTTAACCAAATGATGACGACATTAATAGGACATTCCCAAAAAATACGTTTCTGGCTTAAGAGAATCGTGTGGGCGCGAGCCTCCAAACAATAAGCGGTAACCTTTTTCACCCCTTAAACCTTGTCCAATTTTCACAATTTCTTCACATGTTTGAGATACTATGAAAAACTATGCTCGTGCGTTTTGTTTTTTTTTTTATATTTTGTATTTTAGTAAATATAAGAACCTAAACATTCACTATTTTGACCAAAAAAACCCTCGAGCATTTTATTTATTTTTAACCAATCAAGCCAGATTTACAAAAAAAAAGAAAAACTACAAGCATCGTTTATGATGTGTGGAAACGAATGAGACCAAATTTGTCTTATTCTATAAAGGTTTAGGGGTAGAAAAACGTTACCGCCCAAAAGCATAATTCGGCCGAAAATTTAGGCAATTGCGCTCTTATAGCTCTGAGATAGCTTGTATTTTGGTAAATACCTACTCGCGCCGAGTTCTGTCGCCATTCGCTCGTCTTAATTTAAAAACTCACAAGACAACGAGAGATAACTTGGGAAAATCCACAAATTAATATAGAATATTCCTGCAAATTTTACTATCTAAAACCGTTCGCACTTTACTTTCCCGAAAATCAAGACGCAAAAAAGGTGATTCCATATTCCGAGAAAAAATTGGTAAAATTCTCGGAGCACGGTTTTTGAATTGGGGCTTGCCTAGTGTTGGCATATGCAGGTCTCTTTATTTAGTTTTTGGAGTTTTCTCCATTCGACGGATTGCTGCATTTGTGCATGCATGTCATAGTAGTTAATCTGCGCCATGTAAAGGACTGACGACCCATAACGGCCAGGCCGGTGGGTACTGGATTGACCGAACCAGTTTCGCCCATTCGTTCTTCGGGTGAAACTTTATATCGGTAATTTGTATTAGCAATGAACTGTGATATCGATATTCCGGAGATACAGGGGCTCAGTTATCTTGTGGTAATAGCATAGCTATAGCTTTTCGATAGCATATAAACTGCTCACAAGGGCGCAAAATTCCTTATTTGGCTTGTCGGCGGCGTTTATTTTGTTTGCACACTTCCAAATATGGCATTTTACGCAGTTTGGAGCAATCGATATGCTATCGATACGCTATCGCGGCGAAGCGTTAAATTAGAGAGACATTTTTCGGTACCACGATCTCCAACGTCCGATGTAAGTAATTAAGTTAACTAAGCTAATATTAAGTAACAGTTTAGTCACGCTCACTCCGGCTAATAAATTGTTTTGAACACTCTAAAGGCAACTTCTATGCAAATTTGTTCATCGGAGGTGCTCTTAAAAGAGCAATTTAGTACACTTCACTCAGTAGCAAGATAAGAGCAGGCACAATAGAATGCAGCCGTAACTCAGCTTTTGTACGTTCCGTTGCTGCTGCTATTGAGCGAAAGAGTACCTTTACAAACGTAATACTGAGTCAAGAATACCTCGTATATTTTGAATGCTATTCTCCTACATCTAGCAATATGTACTGCTCTGTCATGCGAAAAAATCCCACATAAATCGGATAAATCTCTTCGTAAACAGTCTTGACAACCCGAATGGCCGAGTCGGCAGTGACCCTTCCTACGAAGCCAAGGGTCCCGGGTTCGAGTCCCGGTGGGGGAAAATATTTGTTTGACACGAACGGATGTTTGTACCCTTGTCATGGTTGTTTATCTATCTAAGTATAATATTTATCTTTATAAGTATGTGTATCGTTGTCTAGTATCCAAGATACAGGGAATCCTAGTTTGGCGCTAGATCAATGTGTGTAAATAGTGTCCAAGGTTATTATTATTATTATAAGTATATTTTATATCTCTTTCTGCCAGTAAAATTCGTTTATCTTCATTTTATTTTAGTCTTTACCAAATTAAAACAAAAAGTGTCTTTCAACATACGGGCTCACGTTTCCCAGTCTATTCTCAAAATATAAAGGTTTCCAAAAACATAAAAATAGAACTACGCATTTAAAATGTACCTAATTAAGGTAACTTCAAACCTGGTTTTGAAATCTGCGTGACAACAGTGATGTTTTTGTCTGTCTTAACTAATTAAAAAAGGCAATAAAATTAAATAATTCCATTTCTGTCCTTTGTTGTCCTGATGCTCCACTCACTTCAAAGGTTACTTCATGGTGTAATTGAACATTCTGAACGCTTTTATTGCCAAAGTTGAGAAGTTGTGCGAGTTCCGACCCGAGAAACTTGTGCTTTCGGGAGACACGATAAAGCTTGTTCTCAGTTTCTCGACGTTGTTTTATGACATATTGGGTGTTTGAAACGATCGTTTAACAGGAGAAATTGGTTATCGATGAGTTATTATCTCGACTTTTCTTGAGTTCATTCATGTATCTGTATTAATTGACTCGATACATTGATTATCTGAGGCCGAGCGATGGACATTATTTCTCACATCAATCAAAATATGAAAAGGTTCTCAATTCGAACGGATTTTTTTTTTTGGATTTTAATGTATCGCTCGAAGACGACTACAACGATTCGGAACATTCTTTTTCTTGTTTAAAACGGTATACTTTCAAGTTGGTCCCTTTGATATCACCCGAATTGACTCCGCAGTCACCGCAGTTCTCTTAAAAAATACTTTTTGTTTAATAATCCAGTCACATTTGACCCGATATTAACACATTTATATACAAGCACATAATTTGCTTCTGACCCCACACTAGCATACCCTGTGTCGTGGTAACCAGAAACAGCGACATCACACACATATAAACATCCAAGACCAGGTTTTTTTTTTCACATGTTAGCGTTAAGTCGCTTTTCATCTTTCGGAAATTATAACCTTTTACTTGATTCTGAATCGTGACTATAGATGGGCAGAAGAGAAAAAATAAACGGTTAAGTGTGAATTGGACATCCGTACGAAGGGTTCCGCATCACCGCACAATGGTATTCATGTTTCTTGAATGGGGATTAGGTATCTTCAATATGCCTGTGTGTTTAGATAGCAAAATGTTGTTGACAAAGTTATTGGTACGGCTACTTTGATACTCATATATGTAACCTGATGCATTAAGTATTTCAAGTTTATAGAAATAAATGATATCCTCGCATCAAGCCCTTTCTTATGAAATATTTCAATTTTATTTTTTTCTGATTGACCCCACAATTGTGCCTTTCTATTTAAATCATACATTCATTAATAATTTTCCTGTTATATTTAAGTAAATACCTATATCACGTTTTTTTGGGGGCAATAGTTTCGGAGAAAACAGGGAATGGTTTTTTTTGTTTAATATTTTTTAAATCAAAAAATATATATGAGATCCTCGCAGCAAGCCCTTTTTTAGATATGTCACACGATTTATTCAGTTTGAAAACCTTTATTTTATATTTTCTCATTTTTCCCCAAATTGCCCCTAAATTCTAAATGTATTACATTGTCCAAATTTCAACGCATACTTTTATTCCCACTCTATTAATGGTATTGTGACACATCGTTATTGCGTACACAATAAGCAATATTTTTTATTACAAACGTCAAAAAATGCATAGGTTTTAAGCTGTCAAAAAAACATTAATAGAGTGGACAAAGTATAATCAGTTGAGAATTTGGTTGTTCAATAGTAGGTATCTTTAGACACCTAGGACGGACACTCGAGTTAACCTACAATGGTTCCGTTTTTCCTTTTTAATTTACGGAACCCTGAAAAAGACAATCAAAGGCAGAAATTATAGACTTGCACGAAGGTTTTGATCTTTAACTATCAGTCAAAAATGTATAATAAAAAGTGAAAACTTTAAAATTTCATAATTTTGAGGTGACATTAAATTATCTGGAATCAGTAAAGTATCTACGTAAAGAAAAAAAAAATTGGACCACCTATGTTGCGCCATCTTTTATGCCTACTTACTAGGTGCCCAAGGAGCGGCTGCGCAACACGTTTTTCGTATTCTCATAGTTCCCCATTATAAAACTATTCGTTAATCATTTTAAAGGCACCTTCATAGGTTTCTGAAATCCATATCGACATCGACATTATCGTCCCGTTGTTGAGCATAATACGCATAAGACCTTAAATTAACGAAACTCTTTGCTTATGCATCGCACTGTCAAACGTAAATTCCGCTTACAACAGGATCTATGGCTTCCAACGCCATCTAGCGAAAGAGGCTGAACTTTGCATACAACATATTTTTTGATTTTTCGGCTGTTTCTTTGCATCTTTCGTAATTTTATTTTTATGTTAACTTCTGGGCTGAGGAGAACAAAAACAAACAGGAATTATTCAAACCGATCGGGCCATTTTAGAGACGTAGTAAGACTAACGTACAGCGATTCATTTTAATAAGTATATAAAGACGATGCAGACAAAAGTAGCAGTTTTTGATGGGCAATCCACCCGATAAAAACCCGTCGGTAGGATTTTTGTTGCCTCTTTTGCCCATCCATAATCGTGACTGAAGCCCTTTGTATAATGTGTATTACTGTATAATGAATGAAATGAAAAAAGATCTCCGTGGTCTAGCGGGTTTCACGATTGCTTCTCACACAGGAGATGCAGGTTCGATTGCTGACCATGTACCAATGAGATAATTAATTTATCTTAAGTACATTATACGGACGTTCTGGCGGTGATGGAAAACATCGTGAGGAAACCTTCATTACTCCATAGCTGCGGCGATGGGCTAGCCCCCTGTCACGCAAAATGGAGTATTGAATAACTGGCTCACAGTGGGCACAATTGTGCCTCTGCCACTCCGTATGGGAAAAGGCGTGACGCTATGTTATATGACTGTTTAACTGAGAACAGGTCTCGCAGCCAATTCCATTCAGGATGGCATTTTCTCGGGACTAAGATTACTTTGATCTGGTTTATCTGTGTGGTCGCAGGCGCCTCGGCAGACAATCTAGTCTTTAAATTGGATTTGTCTGACTCAATAAGGAGAAGATAGTGAGAATTTTCCGTTGCGTAAGCTAGCCGGGCGGATTGGAATATGTAGAAGGAATTATGTGGTTAAAAAAAACCTTCTTGAAAAAAATCTGTTAATTTTAACTATGCCTCTGCAACAGTTTTTATGTAATTTCTTTATTGTACTACACAAAATAGAAATACAGAACTTATAATAGAAAAAACATCTGCAAAGGTGAGCTTATCTCTAAAAAGAGATTTCTTCCTGCAAACCAAGAGGGTAGGAGGGGTGATGGTTGAGCGGGGGAAGACCTGCGCGTACAATAAAACTCTATAAATACTACGACTAATATATACTACAAACAATATTATACTGATAACCCTAATTGCTAAAAATAGACTGCATACACAATTACTTAAATACAACGTAAAAATATGAATTAACCATATAATAAACTAATACATACCGATATATATATATATATATCTAACTGGAAAGGGAGAGATAATGCTTCTTTAGCCGGTTTTTGAATATATTTAGAGATCGACTGTCCCTGATAGTGCAAGGAAGCTCTTCCACAGTCGTACGGCTCGGATTCTGAACCCGTGCTCGTAGGCTGCAGTGGAGCGATCTGGAGCTTTGAGCATAGACGCCATATGAGTTCGCCGAGACCTGCTTAAGTTTGTTAGTTTGTTAAGTAAAAAAATAAGCGTGAGAGGTCTGGCGTTTACAGCTGTTGCAAAAACACCAATTCGTAACGTTACAGTACACAGACCCGAGTTTGAATCCCGGTGCTGAATATGTATTTGCGTCACGTTTCTTTGGCATTGAGCGAGCCATCACCTCTCTCTCTCGTACCTTACCTTACCCTAAGCTTGACAGAGAGGTCACCGCTCGCTCAGAGCCAAAGAAACTTGGTCTCGGATATTAACAGCTCAAGGTGAATAAATACAATTCACAATTCACAATTCTTTATTGCACAGAACATAACAACAAAACATTTTACAAGAAATTAAAAGGCAAAGGCGATCTTATCTCTCAACAGAGATTTCTTCCAGCAAACCTATCAGGATAGGATACATATAAACTGAAAAGGGTAGTCTAGTGCAATTATAAAATTACCAAATACCAATAAAATATAATACTTACTATAAAAATACATATAATTAAAGAAATACTAGATAAACTAAAAATAAACAAATAATAATAATAAACAGATAAATACAATTAGATACTTATATAGACAATACCTATGATGAAAGAGAAAGTAAGTGCTCTTTCAAGCGATTCTTAAAGGAGAAGAAAGTGGGACTGTCCCTAATAGTGCAGGGAAGTGCGTTCCACGGCCGAATACCTCGCTTTTCTAACGTAAGTCTTCCTAAGATAATAATAAATTCTCAGTAGATTAAAAAAACTACCTATAAGGAAAAAAACAGTCAACATCAAATTCGAATTACTTTATTGGTACTGTAGATATTAACATATACTTAGCAAACGTCATTTTTTGCCTCTTCTCTATATAACGTGAATGATAGTACCCAGTTGGGGAATGTAATTACCCATAATTATGAACAACTTTCCCTAGCAAACATATGGTCGCAAACGAAAAAAAAATGGCTCTCCCATAGTAACTTGTAATCAGCTGATCGGGTCAATGTACTGAGGGACGATTCATTTTTCATTTGCGACCATATGTTTCTTTGGGAAAGTTATTCATATTGATGGGTACTATAATTCCCCAAAATATTGTTATATAAATGTCTCCCTGTATTGAACCACTGTTGGGAAATTCGTATTTCATACCACAGAAACTAATTAATATTCAAAACATGGTACTTAGTTATATCTATATAGTGGTGGTCATATAATTAAGAACGATTTGTAGTACCAGATATTTTTTTTCAAAACTATGCTATGTGTACTTTTAAGTTCCTTCTTAAAAGTAATTAGTTGTGTTATGAAATAGCTACATCGATAAAGTAAACGGGATTAGGAGTAAATATTTAAAACATTTACTATTTTTTTTACAAATTTAATTGATTATCGATAATTACAAATTCAAGTAGTAAAAATGCTGGACAAATAATTAAGAACGATTCTTAAGCTGCTCGAGAGTTGTTTCCGTAGATACTTAGATTTTACAAATCACATTAAATAAGACAGTGACAATGTTAAAAATTGTAATTTAATTCATTTTATTCTAAGTTAATAGTTTGTAGCGTGACCATGGCTTTTAATAACTGCCTTACACCGACGAGGCATTGATTCTATCAATTTTTGACATTTTTCAAGAGAAATAGAGCGCCATTCTTCTAAAAAAACGTTATATAACTCAGTTAGGTTACCACATCGTCGATTTGAAACCTTTTTCTTGACTTCGCACCAAAGATGCTCTATGGGATTTAAATCTGGGCTGTTCGGTGGCCATTCTAACACAGAAACTGATTGAGATGTGAGGAATTCTTTAACGGTGCGTGCAGTGTGCTTCGGATCGTTGTCGTGTTGGAATGTCCAAATAATCGGAAGTACGTCTTCAGCATATGGTAACATAGTTTCTTCGAGTATATTTTTGTACTGGAATTGATCCATGTTTCCTTCTATCAGTCTAACAGGTCCATCACCATGACCAGAGAAGCATCCCCAAATTTTCACATTTCCACCACCATGCTTTAATGTCATTTTTGTGTACTTGGGGTCGAATGCTGTATTCGGAGGGCGTCGAACATATCGTTTCCTATCAGAACATACTCTGTTAACTTT
The DNA here is from genome assembly GCA_949825045.1 of Argyresthia goedartella. Classification (NCBI taxonomy): domain Eukaryota; kingdom Metazoa; phylum Arthropoda; class Insecta; order Lepidoptera; family Argyresthiidae; genus Argyresthia; species Argyresthia goedartella. The sequence goes on along the minus strand of OX463823.1, from coordinate 2,916,944 downwards.
TGTTTCGGCAGAGAAAAGAACATTTTTCCACTGTCTTGCTGTCCAGCTTTCATACCTCCTAGCAAATGCAAGCCGGGCTTGCCTATGACACTGTTTCAACATGGGCACCTTTCTTGCTATCCTTCCGTTCAACTTCGCTTCTACCAATCGCCTTCGGATAGTGCGCGCTGAGATCGCTGAAGGGTTATTTTCACCAAAGTATTCTTTTTTTAACTCATTAGACCCCTTAAAAGGGTATTGTTTTGCCAAACGCACGATATTTCGATCGTCTCGCTGAGATGACTTTCTCTGTTTAGGTACACGAGGAATATTTAAAGTTGTTTGATGTGTGTTAAAATGCTTCACAGCGTGGAATATCATCGTTTTTGAGCACTGCAAATGATTGGCAATCTTTTTATATGACCAATTCATATCGCGAAGTTTTATTATTACTTCCCTTGTAGATGCATCACAACTTTTATTTTTTCCCATTTTTTTATTATGAAACGATCAACTTTTTGACTTTTACAGAACTAAATGGCGCCAAAATTACTCGAATAGTGGCCTAGTTACAGAGTGTTCTCTATTTAAATTTGAATAAAAAAATAAACTATCCAGCGTTCTTAATTATGTGGCCAGCCAGTAAGTTTGCAATAACATGTTAAGATATATTATATACAAAAAGTTTACTTATATAATAATATTGTTGAATTTATCATATTATAACTGTTTGCTACGATTGTGTAAAACAGTTTTACGATACCGAGAGAGATACAAAACGATATGCAATAAGTGTTATTCTCGTAAGTTTGAAAAAAGCTTGTTTTCAAATAGTCGTTATTAATTATATGACCACCACTATATAAAAATGAATCGCTGTTCGTTAGTCTCGCTAAAACTCGAGAACGGCTGGGCCGATTTAGCTGATTTTGGTTTTGAAATGTTTGTTGTAGACCAGGGAAGGTTTAAAAGTAGGGTAGGATAGGGTATGGGTAGGGTAGGGTAGGAGTAGGGTAGGGGTAGGGTAGGAGTAGGGTAGGGGTAGGGTAGGGGTAGGGTAGGGGTAGGGTAGGGGTAGGGTAGGGGTAGGGTAAGGGTAGGGTAGGGGCAGGGTAGGGGTAGGGTAGGGGTAGGGTAGGGGTAGGGTAGGGGTAGGGTAGGGGTAGGGTAGGGGTAGGGTAGGGGTAGGGTAGGGGTAGGGTAGGGGTGGGGTAGGGGTAGGGTAGGGGTAGGGTAGGGGTAGGGTAGGGGTAGGGTAGGGGTAGGGTAAGGGTAGGGTAGGGGTAGGGTAGGGGTAGGGTAGGGGTAGGGTAGGGGTAGGGTAGGGGTAGGGTAGGGGTAGGGTAGGGGTAGGGTAGGGGTAGGGTAGGGGTAGGGTAGGGGTGGGGTAGGGGTAGGGTAGGGGTAGGGTAGGGGTAGGGTAGGGGTAGGGGTAGGGTAGGGGTAGGGTAGGGGTAGGGTAGGGGTAGGGTAGGGGTAGGGTAGGGTAGGGGTAGGGCAGGGGTAGGGTAGGGTAGGGGTAAGGGTAGGGGTAGGGTAGGGGTAGGGTAGGGGTAGGGTAGGGTAGGGTAGGGCAGGGGTAGGGTAGGGGTAGGGTAGGGTAGGGGAAGGGTAGGGTAGTGGTTGGGTAGGGGTAGGGTAGGGTAGGGGTTGGGTAGGGGTTGGTTAGGGGTAGGGGTAGGTTAGGGTAGGGATAGGTAAGGGTAAAGTAGGGGTAGAGCTACCCGCAGCGAAGCGAGAGCGGGTCAGCTAGTAATATATATTTGCCTCGATCCTCACAACAAGTATCCTAACCACATTTTGCGCATACTTCAAAATGAACGCACCCTAACTATATTTCATAGTTCAATATGAATGTGAACTCGTCAATATTGATATTGAAGCACAATATTCTCCTCCCGCGAAGTGGAAAATGCTCTAAGTTGCAAACTAATAACTTAATAAATATTCGTCTGGGGAGTTATCCATTAGTGGATTTATCAGCTCTATTAATATGAAGTTGAAGTCTGTACTGAATCTGTGATGAGCTGATTTATTTATGATACCTACAGAACCCTCAATTTACAAGGTATTTCGTAACAAACTGAGTTGTTTTATAATATCTATTTATCTATCTGGCTGTGCCAGTACCTTCTTCGGTATCTTTCAAATCAATCGCAATAGCTTTCAATTGATGCTTTTAAAGCGTTTCGCCAACTTTAATTTGAGTTTTATCATATAGCAGCCTTATCATGAAATTCTGACCAATCAGAACCAAATAATTTGACACGACTGTACCTTATTAGGACTTAAACATTTACATACAGGCACATACATTGCTTCTGGCTGCACAGCAGGGTACCCTGGGTCGTGGAAACCAGAAACAGCGACGTCACACACATATAAATTCAAAACCTGGGTATTTTTTATCTTTACCCCCTAGTGGGGTCGAACCCGGCACCTCTCGCATGGTAGGCAGTCATAACATTGCTGGAGCGTTGTAATGTTCGAAATTAAAAAACGCTCCAGCAATGGATTTGACATTCTTTGTCCGTAAATTCGATACTTCGCGTGTTTTTTTTTTCGAAAATAATGACAAGATTTCTGTGCATGTTTGAGAAAAGATCTTTTCCGATAAGATCGGGAGAGTCCAGTTTTCACCGATAAACAAATAAAACAAAATGGCTAAGAAAATTGTCCATAGCTAATTAGCCACCCCAATAATTACTTGTATGGGACATCTTTTAATTCTTAAAAACCGGTATGTTTAATTTTTTGTTGATATAGCGGCAATAGAAATACAGTCTCTGTGAAATTTTCAGATCCCTCCCTATTTCGGATTATCCGGTAGAGCCAGGTGAAAGACGAACAGACGGACGGAAAGACAGTGGAGGCTTATTAATAGGGCCCCGTTTAGCACCCTTCGGGTACGGAACCCTAATAAAATAATTCACGTCAAAAGAAGAAACCGTTTTGTAGGGATAACCAGAAAAATCAATCTAGTGCGAGTGCGATTGACACACAATGCCGAAAACGGACCTACAGCGGAAGTGACGTAATAGCTGTTGTCAGTAATATAGACAGCTCATTCTCCTTTTTTGCGAAGAAAAGGAAAGGGCGACTGACACATAGCTCTATCCCTTACTGACAACAACTATTACGTCACTTCCTCTGTTGGGGAGATTTAAAACTAGTGCTGTTTGACGTTGCTTCAGATAAAAACTTGAAAAAGAGGAGCCTTTTATGTTTTGAGATCCCAAAATATTAATTAAATGTGATAAATATCTTGACCGCAGCTTGTTATTGGGATGCTTCGAGCCCCCGCCGCCAGTAAATTCTGACGAAGACACCGTCCAAGCCAATCTCATGCCGCATTTGTCTTGTTCCTCTCACCCCGAGTAATTGATTTAGACAGACGCAATTCTAAGTCCGCACTTCGCATTCACACCTCACTATCTCGAAAGGACCCTTTGAATCATTCGTCTTCGTTTGTCCCCCAAAAACGTGCCCTTCTGTGTTTCTAATAAGAAAAACAGAATATATATATATATATATAGTAGTACATCTAAATATATATAAAACAAACTCGGGTTAGTTACACCACGTCTTCGTTTGTCCCCCAAAAACGTGCCCTTCTGTGTTTCTAATAAGAAAAACAGAATATATATATATATATATATATAGTAGTACATCTAAATATATATAAAACAAACTCGGGTTAGTTACACCACTTAGGACTTGAGAACGGCTGGACTGATTTTAATGATAACTTATGGATATTTGGGGGCGGAGACGGCTCCGCCCCCAAATAGCAGAATGTCTATTGAAATATCACCAAAATTCCCGCAAAAAATTAAGAGAAATTTGATGTTTAAATAAATTACTTAAGGAACTCCGCCATCTTCCGCAATTGAGATTGACAGTAAGGTGGAACAAAGTACGCAAGGTCGGCTAGTATAATATATATATCTTTAACAAATTTTGGTATTTATGTTTAGGATGTATATTGTATATATGTAGGCACTCATATATTTAGTTTAATGTACTATTACATAAGTCTGCCTCTGCTCAACAATAAAACTTACTCATCGGAACTTTTTTTGCTGGAAGAGATCTCTAATAAGAGCTTGTACACTATTCCATGTACTTCTTGTTTTTTTTTTATATCTCCCAACACACAAGTTTCGGAGTTGGGGCCATCTCAATTATGAGGGTGTAAGATTAAGATAATAAACATTTATTTCGATTTTATTTTTTCATTTCAATTATTTGTGTGTGCCATAAAGAAATTATGATCTATGATCGCTCGGTATCTCCAATGATTATGTCTTGAAATATCTCGATACCTTTTAAATCGACGTTTTAGCAATGACGGTCGCCTCAATTTTTATTTTCTTAATCATAAACATGTATCATTGTTTCTGACCCCACACTAGGATAACCTGTGTCGTGGGAATCAGAAACGTTGCTGTTTCTGATTCCCACGACACACACTCACACACATATAAACATTCAAATCCTGGGATTTAATTTTCTTTATCCCCAGCCGGGAATCGAACTCGGGACCTCTCGCATTGGAAGGCAGAGCCACAATCGCAGTGCCATAGAGGTCGCCAAATAATAAACACAGAGTTAATAAGCAAAGAGTTTAGTAAATCTGAGGTAACTCATTAATGAATTACAGAGTAAAAGTAATTAAAGCAAATTTATGCCGAGAGTTTCGTTATTCAGAGAAAATAATTGTCAATATCCAGATATCCATATCCTGTTGACAATATATTTCAAGTTACAAACCTGAGGTAACCCTCAAATGAATTGCAGAGTAATAAATAAAGATTGATAATAAAGCAGTAGCTAAAGATCTCGGCATTTTATTTGATGAAAATTAACCTTCCACAATCACTACAACACACTACATCTAGGGCATTCAGTCTATTGGGTTTTGTGATTGTTTTTAACAGAAGTTTTCTTGAATATGGGTCCACAGTGTGTGGTCCAACTTAACTCTGATATCATAGAGAATGTTCAAAGGAAATGTCTAAATGTTGTAGAATTGGTTGGACGTAATTGACCAAATTATGAAAACCGTTTAAAATTGTTCAACGTTTTACCCTTATCAGTTAGAAGACACCATCAAGTTCTAGAATTTCTGCATAAGATTGTTAATTCTACCATTGAATCGCCTTCTCTCCTTGCCGCTCTTAATTTCAATACTCGAATTAATCCTCGCCATCACGTAACCTTTGTCTTACGGGTATTTAAAAATAATACCTCTTTTTACCATCCACTAGTACGCATGTGTCTCCTCTTTAATAAAATGTCTAACCAAGACTTAGATATATACAATGATAGTTTATATTCCTTTAGAAGGAAATCTTTTATAGCACTGCAGTCATGTCGATCTCTTGTCTTGTCTTGTTAAGAGAATCGTGTGGGCGCGAGCTTCCATACAATAAGCGGTAACCTTTTTCACCCCTTAAACCTTGTCCGATTTTCACAATTTTTTCACATGTTTGAGATACTATGAAAAACTATGCTCGTGCGTTTTGTTTTTTTTGAAATATTTTGTATTTTAGTAAATATAAGTACCTAAACATTCACTTTTTTTACCAAAAAAAACCCTCCAGCATTATTTATTTTTAACCAATCAAGCCAGATTTTCAAAAAAAAGAAAATCTACAAGCATCGTTTATGATGTGTGGAAACGAATGAGACCAAATTTGTCTTATTCCATAAAGGTTTAGGGGTAGAAAAACGTTACCGCCCAAAAGCATAATTCGGCCGAAAATTTAGGCAATTGCGCTCTTATAGCTCTGAGATAGCTTGTATTTTGGTAAATACCTACTCGCGCCGAGTTCTGTCGCCATTCGCTCGTCATAGAAATTTATATTTGAATGTAGAGTTTTGGTTTTGTTAAATATGTTGACAATATGTTTTAAAATTGTGTTAAGTTTTTAACTGTTTATCTACACACGTATCATAAACCCTCTTTACTGCGTACAAAAACCGCACGTTACGATCAGCATAATGTTAAACTACTTGGTAAAAATTCATTTCTTATCTGAAAAATTGCACATTATGACCATAATGTGTAGTTTTTCTACATATTATGCCATTCAAATTTCGAACGCCGACGCCCGCCTGCGTGCCGCCCCTAGTTTGTCTGTGAAGTTGGTACTGACATTCAAATTTCGAACACCGCAGAACAAGCTAAACAACTGCAGAGCCACAATGCCGGTCAAACATGCGGTTCCTGAACACATCAAAGAGAGCTTATGATATGTGTATAGATAAACTAGTGTATGTAACTGTACATAATAAGGCATTAAAACTCTCGAGTGATATTATTATGAAATCGAGTATTAATGCCCTCCATTATGTAGCAGTCACATAAACTACTATTATGTGAATGTTATCAGGTGTGTGTATACTTTGGATGACAGTCTAGTACTGAATGATGAATTTCCTATTTTATGTATATCATTTAGTGATTGTCATCTGTTTTACATACCTAATAAATAAATAAGCCGCCGCAGGCACCCAGGGGTCAGCTCTTGTAATAGGACCTAGGCTTAAGTGGGTTCCCTATGTAGTTGAGATGAGGAACTTGCGTGCAGCATCACCCTCATAGAAAGTTTTATTACAACCCATTGTATTTTTTTTTAATTAAAACTTCAAAGAAAATATCGTTTTAGACTGAACTGTTTTTCTTCCATGTTCAAAACCCCAACGGTATTCCGTTTAAGGGGATTCTGGGGTTAAACCAGACGGTCTCCATAATCTGTTTCGTCATGTGTAAATTATTCGTTTTCTTGATCCAATAAGGGCGATATTGCATTGCGACCCCTTCGGTAGCTGATGTTGATCTTTGACGTGTTTACTCTTTGGCAAGTATTTAGACGAGTACGCGGTAAAAAGCGATAAAGTGAAATTATAAGTTATAGCTACTGCCAGATAACGTGCAATAATAGTAGTTTATGTGACTGATACATAATGGAGGGCATTTAAACTCGAGAGTGGGTTTATCAAAAGCCGAAGGCGAGTTGATAATAATGTCACTCGAGATTTTTAATGCCTAATTATGAACAGTTACATACACTAGTTTATCTACACACATATCAAAAGCTCTCTTTGATGTGTTCGGAACCGCACTTTCGACCGGCATTGTGGCATTGATAATTGCTGTGCATTTGTATAGCTTGTTCAGTAGTACCAACTTCACAGACAAACACGGGGCGGCACGCAGGTGGGCGTCGGCGTTCGAAATTTGAATGTCATTATTTGTCGAAATTTTCATCATTATGGTCATAATGTATCAATATTCAGATAAGAATAACTTTTTACACAGTAGTATAGTATTATGCTGGTCGTAACGTGCGGTTTTTGGACGTAATAAAAAGGGTTTATGATACGTGTTTAGATAATAGTACATTATGAAAGAAGGGAGCAAAGTTGGTCATAACATACGAGGTTGGTTCCGCAGCGCAGCGCAGGCGAAAGCAGTAAAGAACCGAGTATGTTATTACAAATAGCTCAAAAGTTTCATAAGATGTTTTTCAACACATTTGTGAGGAAAATAAAAAAACAGTTAGGTAAGATATGAGTAAGAACTCTACATTTTCATAATAAAAACAATGAATTAAAAGTTTTATTTGTTGAAAACTGGATGAAAAAGGCGCGCATTTTTTTTTTTCGCTCGTTGCCTCTGACTGCCAGAGACAACGCAAGTCTACTGCCAGAGACAACGCAAGAGCCAAACAATCAACCATAAATTAATTTTTATCATAGTACACGAAATACATCTCTGTTTTCTTAGTTTGCTAGTAATTTGATGAAAATAAATGTTTAGTCATTTTATTTTGACAATAACAAGTATTAATTAATAATTAAAATCAATTAAAGTAATATTTTTCTAGCATATTAACTCTTTGCTGTCATTACCTGTCCATAGTTGATATATAAAAACTCTTTGCTGTGACAACTTGTCCATAGATGATAAATTTAAAACTATATCCATAACCACACTTGTACGGTAATGTTTATTACCGCAAGCGTGTATAATAGGCAGCCCAACCAACTCATAAGGGTCACGAGCAAGTTGAAAATTACATAACATAATATCAGTTTCTTTCGTGTAATGTGGTAAGAATAATCTGCAATAGAACCCCAGTCTAATAAAATTCCATAAAGAAAAAGGGGGTGAGGTGTAAAGGGTGAACAATGAAAAAATACCCTCGCTTAAAAGTTTTCACACCCGATGTTACACTTTTTTTAAATCACTCCGAAAAAATCCCTTCGTTTAATAGTTTTCACCTCCGATGTCACACTTTTTTCAGTCACTCCGATGAAATATCCTTTGGTTGGCTTTTCCAGGAAATGTTATAGGTATTCGTTACATTGAAAAAGGCCATGGCAATTTCGAAATATTTGAGAAAATTATGGAGGAAGCCCTCATTAAACTTTGTAATAACAGAAAAAAGTTAATTATTTGTGGCGATCTTAATGTAGATCTGCTTGTAGATACAACACTGAAGCGACGATTAATAACTCTGTTCAAATCATTTAATTTATGTCATGTATTTCTAGAGCCGACTAGAATTACACTTACCAGCCAAACTTGCTTAGATAACGTTTTTTGTGACTGTGCATTCACAAGTAAAAGTGTAATTAACTGCTTACCCTCCGATCACAGTGGTCAAACAGTTTCATTCCCAATAACTATTAAGGATAAGACTGGTCCATCATTTTATAGGCCTATTACATCCCATAGACTAGAGACATATACGAAAAACTTAGATATAAATTTGCCAGTACCGGATTTTAATGAACAGAACCCAAACAAAATCTACTCAGACTTCTTCAACATTATTCAGACAGAATTCAATAAAGTTTTCAAATTAAAGAAAGTCAGTGACTACAACGGTAAATCTAAATTTGATGACTGGGCAACGTTTGGAATTCGTAAAAGTAGAGTTATCTTGTATGACCTTTATGATCAAAAAACCTATAACTTTGATCGAAAATTTCATGACTATGTTAAAAAATATTCCAAAACTTTCAAGTTGGTTTGTAGAACTGCAAAAACTTTACACATTAATAGAAAAATTCAAAATTTAAATAATAGAATGAAAACAGTTTGGCAAATAATAAACCGCGAAACTGGCATAGTTATACCAAGGGACAGTGATTTCTGCCTAAAGATAGGTGATGATGTTGTTAAATCCAACGCTGATGTTGCTCGAGCTTTTGAAACATTCTTCACCAATGTACCCGTACTCACAACGGACCGTCTAAATTCATCTCCATTTGAAGCAGAGACTTTATTAAAAAATAACACTAGCGTCAGTAATGTATATTTAAAATTTCATCATGTATATCCCCAGGACATTGTCAAAAAGTTTAAATTACTTAACTTAAAAAATACGGAAGACCTGTGGGGTATATCAGTCAAAGTCATTGGTTCAGTAATTCTAGTTATAGCCCCACACTTAGCTTATATATTCAATAAATGTGTTGACGATGGGGCTTTTCCAGACCTCATGAAACACAGTAAACTTATACCGCTGTTCAAATCGGGAGATAAGGGCGATCCTTCAAATTTCAGACCAATATCTGTTCTTCCAACACTAAGTAAAATATTTGAAAAGATTATACTCAATCAAATGCTCTCACACTTCAACCGTACAAAACAACTCCACGCTAACAATATGGTTTCACTAGGGGTAAATCGACTACGGATGCAGGTATTACCATTGTATCTCATATTTATTCTGCATGGGAGGCCGCACAGGATGCTATCGGAGTTTTTTGCGACCTGTCGAAGGCGTTTGATTGTGTTGATCATAATACGCTATTAATTAAATTAAATCATTACGGAGTTAGAAATAAATCGTTGGATCTACTAAGATCATACCTAAGCAATAGAATTCAAAAGGCAGAAGTTAACGGCGTAAAATCTGATGGATCGGGTGTTAAAATTGGCGTTCCACAAGGTTCCATATTAGGCCCTTTCTTATTCCTGGTATATATTAATGATCTGCCTTTCATGGTGGAGAAATTAACTGACATAGTGTTGTTTGCTGATGATACTTCAATGGTCTTCAAAATTGAAAGACAAAAAGGAGATTTTGATGATGTTAATGGTGTATTGTCTTTAACCTTGAATTGGTTCACTGTTAATAATTTATCGTTAAACGCTTGTAAAACCAAGTGTATCAAATTCTCACTTCCAAATGTCAGGCAAGTTGAGACCAGTTTGGTGTTAGACAACAGCACGTTAGAATTGGTAAATGATACGAAGTTTCTTGGAATAACCATTGATACCAAATTGCAGTGGGGACCCCACATAGATAAATTGGCTGGTAAATTAAGTTCTGCGGCTTACGCTGTTAGGAACATCAGACAAAGCACGGATGTGGCTACATCTAGGCTAGTATATTTTAGTTACTTTCATAGTGTGATGTCCTATGGTATCTTGTTGTGGGGGAAAGCAGCGGATATTCAAACTATTTTTATTTTACAGAAAAGAGCTATTCGAGCAATTTATAATTTAAAACGAACAGACTCCTTAAGAGAGCTTTTTAAAGAAATTGACATACTAACAGTAGCTAGTCAATTTATTTTTGAAAATATAATGTATGTACGCAAGAACCTTAAAACATTTTCCAAACTTAGCGACAGCTGTAATGTTAACCTAAGAAATAATCACAGACTATGTGCGCCCCGTTTTAGACTCGCGAAGATTAGCAATTCTTTCAAGGGTCAGTGCATTCTCTACTACAATAAGATACCTCTGGAGATTTTGAAATTGCCATTTGAGCAATTTTAAAAGCATGTTAAAGCGACTTTGTCGAAAAAGGGATATTACAATGTTCAAGATTACTTAAATGACAGGACTGTATGGGGTTAATCTGGCTCAACACAGACCTTGCTGTTAATAATTTTGTAATTTATTATTCCTGCTTATTAATCATAACAATTATTTTTTTCATATTTGTATTAGTTAAGCACAACCTATTTTTAAAAGAGATCTAAAAATAAATCTGTGGGAGTTTCTACGCCCTGCTTCTCCCACAGTGGTCCAATGTAGAGAAGAGGCAAAAAATGACGTTTGCTAAGTATATGTAAATATCTACAGTAATAAAGTACTTTGACTATTGACTATTGACTATTGTAAGTTTTTTAGGAATATAGTTAAAGCTCTGATGCTACGTTCAATGTGCGCCACAGTTTGAGAACCTCTGTTATTTGTTGTCTATAATTCGCTTTTGGACAAGGCAGACAAAATGAATACTTTTATTACATTTCAAAACGCTAATTTTGTTGACAATGTTTGACACACATTGAAGTCAAATGGCGGTAGTTTGACGACCCGAATGGCCGAGTCGGCAGTGACCCTGCCTACGATGCCAAGGGTCCCGGGTTCGAGTCCCGGTGGGGGCAAATATTTGTTTGAATGAGAATGAATGATTGTACCCTAGTCATGGTTGTTTATCTATCTAATTATAATATTTATCTATATAAGTATGTGTATCGTTGTCTAGTACCCAAGATATAGGGAATCCTAGTTTGGGGCTAGATCAATGTGTGTAAATAGTGTCCAAGGTATTATTATTATTATTTTTACACAAAATCATGTTTATAAAATAAACTGCTCGAAATATACTACTATTCTGATATCAAGCCATTTTGTATGGATAATGCTTCTTTCTATGTCTGATATTTTTTTTATTTTTGTTGGACCCAATATTCCAATACCCAACAGGAAAGTTAATTATGGATATTTGTACATTTAAGGTTTTGAGACCTTTAAACATAAAAGGCACCTGTTTTGCACGTTTTCATTTGATTTTGTATTGATATTCAACTGAAATTACTATTTTAAATAACGTGAAACTGAACGTATTTTATAACACTCATCAGTTTCCAGTGACAGGTATACACAGGAAGTAAGGGGCTGAGCTATACGTCAAACTAAAGAAGGAAAAGGAAATCGATGCATAGCTCTGTCCCTTACTTCCGGTGTCTTCCTGTCACTAGACGCTGACGGTTCCGTTTTCGCGCCAAACTGTAATAACAATTTTTTTTATGTATTACCATCAGTGAGCTTCTCATTTTGTGATCTTGCAGATCTGGCTACGCCTTAATGGGATTCCCAGCGTGAGTATAAGCCCTTCCGCTCACAGAACTACTCTAGTTTGATACGCAAATCGCCGCCATATAATTTCTATGGTTGGACGACGCGTTTGACGTCAGACAGACAACCACAAAGAAATTGTATGGCGGCGATAGATGAGCGTCGCGTAGGATTTGCGTGTCAAACTCGAAGATCGTGTGCGAAAGGCATAAGTTGTAAGTTTTTGGTGATCTTTAGCACGAATGTAAATAGCAATTTCATTTTTAGCACGTTTACCCCGACGTCTGAAAGGTCAACGCACCACATGAACCTATTTATAAAGTTGATGACATCTCGCTCTACTCGTTTAGTGTTATTTGTCTTGCTCTCACAATGTATAAGATTTCAGTCATTTACTGTTTTGTAGATGGGGAACAAGCCCTCTTCGGAGGTTCGTTGGTTCAGTTGGTCGCGCCGATAACAAATTATCAGACTGCACATCACTGTGGATTGAATTCCTTTGCCGAGCCAAAAAAAAAGCGTGCTTGCTCCTTTCTTGTTCAAGCAAGGAGGATGTATTTGGATTCGACCTCATTTGAACGAAACTTTTTGGTCAGACCTCTCTCTCCGACGCACTAAATACTGTCACGTGACGATATGGTGGGACTTCCACGGGAATGATGGTATAAGATTGTCATTGGAATTTCTGAATTACTTTTATTGAAATAAAGTGAAATTACCAGTCTCGCAACAACTTTGAATGAAAATTATTGTTTTTCATTGCAATTTCTTTTTCATCTCTCCTGTTCGGAAAGTTTAATGAAAGGTAAATAGCCGGGTGGAAAATTGCTTTTTCCGACTTCTGAGCTACAAAATAGCACCTTTGCCGCTTGATTTTTGGTTCTCAGGCGGAAAAATTGCATTCCTAACTCGTTCGAAAAGGCTTTGAGAACTCGTGGGAAATGTGCTATTCCATCCTAGGCTGTAAAGTTTTTATTTTTTATTTTTTACTTTATTGGTCACGGAGTCGATAATTATTGAGTTACGTCATATTATAAAAAAAAGAAAGCAATAGATACGTTATTTTTTTAATTTTCTAATTTTGGCCGTATGTGTATTTTAACTTTTTTTATCTACACACGTATCATAAACCCTCTTTACTGCGTTCAAAAACCGCACGTTACGATCAGCATTATGTTAAACTACTTGGTAAAAACTCGTTTCGTATCTGGAAAACTACACATAATGGTCATTATGTGTAGTTTTTCTACATATAATGGCATTCAAATTTCGAACGCCGACGCCCACCCGCGTGCCGTCCCTAGTTTGTCTGTGAAGTTGGTACTGACATTCAAATTTCGAACGCCGACGCCCGCCTGCGTGAAGTTGGTACTAAAGAACAAGCTAAACAATTGCAGAACTACAATGCCGGTCAAACATGCGGTTCCTGAACACATCAAAGAGAGCTTATGATATGTGTGTAGATAAACTAGTGTATGTAACTGTATATAATTAGTCATTAAAACTCTCGAGTGATATTATTATGAACCCACTCTCGAGTTCTAATGCCCTCCATTATGCAGAAGTCACATAAACTACTATTCAGAATCTAGTAAAAAAAATTGGCAAAAGAAAAAGCGGGAACACGAGATTAAATATACCTATATATACAGTGTCTTTTTTGGTTAAAATGGTTTCGGAAAGTGATTCCAGTGACATGGACATTCATTTAACTCCCGATGAGATAAAAGAACAGGCAAAAGCTGTTGTTAACTATCTATTACCGCAGAGCTCTAAGGAGAGACATCTTATAGCATACAACCATTTCATAAACTGGATATTGCTAAAAATTTCAAGTCCCTTTCGGAAAACGTGTTTTAATCACAGTCTAAATGAAAACTAGAGTGTTTAACTCAGGGGAAAGTGACCCATTTCACACTCGAACAGAAATATCTCGGATGAAATGGGTCACTTTCCACCCTTGGTTAACAATCTAGTATTTAATTATCATAACGCGAAATTACCGATCCAATTGTGCGGATCAAGGCATGAAAACTCGAAAAAATAGACGCGTTTCCCCAGTTATGAGACCTAGTTAGATCGATTTTTCGCCTCCAAAAACCTCTACATAGCAAATTTAATCGAAAATTTGGGCGCCGTTTTCGACAGCTCAATACAGTAAATATTCCAAGTATAATAGGTGGGGCCACAGCCTACGGCCTGCGGGTCCTGGGATTGTGGATACCGGATGCTTCACGACTTTTCCTGTACGTGTTCGCAGATACACACGTTTAGCCGGTAATTCAAAACATTATTTTGCACATTAGCATTTTGCCGCCATAACTCTATCCTGTTAATCTCACTAGGAATACCAAAGCTAAATTAGCCGAGGTCAAAATCGATGAAAACATGATAGTAGGCAAATTTACCCTTTAAGCCTAGTGATATGCAATGCAGAATACTTCGTCTAGTAGTACCGAGAGACAAGATTTTTCGAAACCAAATATTTTGTGGGCAGGGTTATGATATGATACATAAATTCAAATTCCACATGTCTTTATTACTGTAGATATTTACATATAAATAGCAATCGTCATTTTTTGCCACTTCTCTATATTGGACCACTGTGGGAGAAGCAGGGCGTAGAAACTCCCACAGATTGATTTTTAGATCTCTTTTTAAAAATTGCTTATGCTTAACTAATACAAAATATAATATTTAGTCATTATCATAATTAATAAGCAGGAATAAATAATTACAAAATTATTAACAGCAAGGTCTGTGTTGTGCCAGATTAACCCCATACAGACCGATCATTTAAGTAATCTTGAACATTGTAATATCCCTTTTTCGACAAAGTCGCTTTAACATGGATTTTAAATTGCTCAAATGGCAATTTCAAGATCTCCAGAGGTATCTTGTTGTAGTAGAGAATGCATTGACCCTTGAAAGAATTGCTAACCTTCGCGAGTCTAAACCGGGGCGCAAGTAGTCTGTGATTATTTCTTAGGTTAACATTACAGCTATCGCTAAGTTTGGGAAATTTTGTAAGGTTCTTGCGTACGTACATTATATTTTCGAAAATAAATTGACTAGCTACAGTTAGTATGTCAATTTCTTTAAAAAGCTGTCTTAAGGAGTCTGTGCGTTTTAAATTGTAAATTGCTCGAATAGCTCTTTTCTGTAAAATAAAAATAGTTTGAATATCCGCTGCTTTCCCCCACAACAAGATACCATAGGACATGACACTATGAAAGTAACTAAAATATACTAGCCTAGATGTAGCCACATCCGTGTTTTGTCTGATGTTCCTAACAGCTTAAGCCGCAGAACTTAATTTACCAGCCAATTTTTCTATGTGGGGTCCCCACTGCAATTTGTTATCAATGGTTATTCCAAGAAACTTCGTGTCATTTACTAATTCTAACGTATTGCTGTCCAACACTAAACTGGTCCCAACTTGCCTGACATTTGGAAGTGAGAATTTGATACATTTGGTTTTACCAGCATTTAACAATAAATTATTAACTGTGAACAAATTCAAGGTTAAAGATAATACTCTATTGACATCATCAAAATCTTCTTTTTGTCTTTCAATTTTGAAGACAAAAAGAAGACATCATCAGCAAACAACACTATGTTAATCAATTTTTCCACCATAAAAGGCAGATCGTTAATATATACCAGGAATAAGAAAGGGCTTAATATGGAACCTTGTGGAACGCCAATTTTTACCCCCGATCCATCAGATTTAACGCCGTTGACTTCTGCCTTTTGAATTCTATTGCTTAGGTATGATCTTAGTAGATCCAACGCTTTATTTCTAACTCCGTAATGATTTAATTTCATTAGTAACGTGTCATGATCAACACAATCAAATGCCTTCGACAGATCGCAAAAAACACCGATAGCATCCTGTGAGGCTTCCCATGCAGAGTAAATATGAGATATAAGGGTAATACCTGCATCCGTAGTCGATTTACCCCTAGTGAAACCGTATTGCTTGGCGTGGAGTTGTTTTGTACGGTTGAAGTGTGAGAGCATTTGATTGAGTAATCTTTTCAAAAATTATACTTAGTGCTGGAAGAACCGATATTGGTCTGAAATTTGTCGGATCACCCTTGTCTCCCGACTTGAACAGAGGTATAAGTTTACTGTGTTTCATGAGGTTTGGGAAAGCTCCATCATCAGCACATTTATTAAATATATAAGCTAGGTGTAGGGCTATAACAAGTATTATTGAACCAATGACTTTGACTGACATACCCCACAGGTCTTCAGTATTTTTTAAGTTAAGTTATCTATACGTTTTGACCATATCCTGGGGACATACATGATAAAATTTAAAATCTACATTACTGATGCTAGTGCTGTTTTTTAACAAAACCTCTGCTTCATATGGAGATAAATTTGGACGCTCTGTTGTGAGTAAGGGTGCATTGGTGAAGAATGTTTCAAAAGCTCGAGCTACCTCAGCGTTGGATTTAACAACATCATCACCTATCTTTAAGCAGCAATCATTATCCCTTGGTATAACTTTGCCAGTTTCACGGTTTATGATTTGCCAAACCGTTTTCATTCTATTATTTGAATTTTGTATTTTTCTATTTATGTGTAAAGTTTTTGCAGTTCTACAAACCAACTTGAAAGTTTTGGAATAATTTTCAACATAGTCATGAAATTTTATATCAAAGTTATAGGTTTTTTGTTCATAAAGATCATACAAGATAGCTCTACTTTTACGAATTCCAAATGTTGCCCAGTCATTAAATTTAGATTTACCGTTATTGGCACTGACTTTCTTTAATTTAAAAACTGTATTGAATTCTGTTTGAATAATGTTGAAGAAGTCAGAATAGATTTTGTTCGGGTTCTGTTCATCAAAATCCGGTACTGGCAAACCCATATCTAAGTTTTTCATTTACATCTCTAGTCTATGGGATGTAATAGGCCTATAAAATGATGGATCAGTCTTATTTTCACTAGTAATTTGGAATGAAACTGTTTGACCACTGTGATCGGATGGTAAACAGTTAATTACATTTTTACTTGTGAATGCACAGTCACGAAAAACGTTATCTGAGCAAGTTTGGCTGGTAAGTGTAATTCTAGTCGGCTCTAGAAATACATGACATAAATTAAATGATTTGAACAGAGTTATTAATCGTCGCCTCAGTGTTGTATCTACAAGCAGATCTACATTAAGATTGCCACAAATAATTAACTTTTTTCTGTTATTACAAAGTTTAATGAGGGCTTCCTCCATAATTTTCTCGAATATTTCAAAATTGCCATGGCCTTTTTCATCTCTTGGAGGTCTGTAGACACAAGCAATAATATGGCTATCCAACTCAACACAAGATACCTCTATTTGTCGTTCCACAGTAAGTGTAAGAATATCTTTCCGTTGTTTCATCTTAATATATTTTTTTACTAAGATTATACACAGTCAGGTCATAAGTTCTGTCACACAATAAAAACTTTTGAATTTAGAACGCTGGCCACAAAAAAGTATATTGAATTCGAATTTCGAATTTTTCATGAAAATAAAAATGTGTACTTTTTAGAATTTTCCTCATTTTTAAATATGGAGTGGACACTTAAAGAAGACCGTGTCGCAGTTATTGCGTTGCATCGTTGCGGTTACGCGCCAATTCAGATTTTCGACTTACTGAAAAATTTGAATATAACCAAAAGATTCGTTTATCGTACCATAAAACGATACAATGAAGACTATAGTGTAGATGACAGGTCAAGAAGTGGTCGCCCTCGCTCTGTTAGGACTCCAGCAGTGATAAAAGCTGTGAAGGCGCGAATTCAAAGAAATCCCATACGTAAGCAGAAGCTGTTGGCCCTTCAGATGGGGTTAAGCAGGACCACGGTGAAAAGGGTGTTAAATGAAGACTTAGGGCTTAGGGCATATCGAATAAAAACAGGACATCGTTTGGACGCTCGTTTAATGGACCTGAGACTGAAGAGATGCCGCGCTTTGTTGAAGCGGTACGCGGGAAAAAAGCATCGGGAAATTCTTTTTTCGGATGAAAAAATTTTTACCGTGGAAGAGAGCTACAACAAACAAAATGATAAGGTGTACGCACACAGCAGCGAAGAAGCGAGCAACCGTATTCCGCGTGTCCTACGAGGTCATTTTCCATCCTCGCTCATGGTTTGGTGGGAGTCTCTTATTGGGGCTTAACTGAGGTACATTTTTGTGAGAAAGGCGTAAAAACGAATGCAGTTGTGAATCAAAATACAGTCCTCAAGAACCTTGTGGAACCTGTTTCTCATACCATGTTTAATAACAGACACTGGGTATCCCAACAAGATTCTGCGCCAGCTCATAGAGCGAAAAGCACACAAGACTGGCTGGCGGCGCGTGAAATCGACTTCATCCGGCACGAAGACTGGCCCTCCTCCAGTCCAGATTTGAGTCCTTTAGATTACAAGATATGGCAAAATTTGGAGGAAAAGGCCTGCTCAAAGCCTCATCGTGATTTGGAGTCACTCAAGGCATCCTTGATTAAGGCAGCCGCCGATATTGACATGGACCTCGTTCGTGCTGCGATAGACGACGACAAAATCGCGGGGGTCATTTTGAATAAACTTTATTACCATAAGAATCTATGTTTTATTAAGTTCATTTTGCTATATAAATGTTTACATAAATAATAAACATGTCTAAACTATTTCATATTGTACATGTGACAGAACTTATGACCTGACTATGTAGAATTACCTCTATCAGCAGTCTTTCTATTGTACATAACATGTTATATCACAGCATCTCTTTTTATTCTATTTTGTTTTAACGTTGTCATGATATATTAATATCTTTTGTAACTTCTACAATCTTCGATTTAACCTAGTCTCGTTGCAAGCAAAACAGTTCGGCTATGTTGAGTTAAAGTCAGAAATTGGACGTAAATAAGGATTTGTGTTCAATATTTGAATTTAAATAAAACCTGTCATCAGTTTCGCTAACAGATGGAAAACATTTTACTATTCCGCATTTATTTTACATCATCATTACATGTTGTCTATATTTTAACTCCCTATGAATGTTTGCACCTACCATGAGGATTAAAAAAAAAACGGTCTCGCGTCAATTATCGGTAAATACATAAAGTATTTACCCATATTGGTATTTACTCAGTATTTATAATTTTGAGTATTTATTCATAGTGCCCAACTCTAGTTACTACAGATACGTATCATACCACGACGCTACTGAATAAAATTACATTAAACTCAAAGGAAATTGTTCCTAAAGTTGCCCTCTTGACCTCTGGGAAATCTCGGAAAATTAGGAATTCCAATGAGATAAGTCATTTATCGAGTACGGCCTTCCATGAAAACTTTCCTTTATTTCCTTTTCTTTTACATACAACAAATATATGCCGCTGCCAAACCGAAAAGGAAAAGGCGTGAATATGAGTAGGTATGTACGTAATTAAACTAGCACAAACCGCAAAATTTGTAGGCCCGCGAAATTTATTTACTTTGTAATTTCTGTATTTATAAACATCAAATCTTTGTGATCGAAATTCATTAGAATCTGAAACAGCACAGGTACTATTATAGGTACCAACAACAGGCAATGATGCAATCGTTGTGAGTTGCAACCGCTTATTAAGTAATATGAGAAAAAGCGGAATGAATCTTTAAAATGAATAATTATAACGAAAAAACGACTCTTGCTGTGCTTTAAATTGCACTTACTTATAATAATTTGTAACGTACGATTTACTTACTTTAAGAAAAACATCAAACGATTATTTTTAGTGCGAAAAGTAGGTGATTTCCGAAAAGTGACACTTTTAGTCACGAGCGAGCAAGAAATCATATCAAGCAGGGGAATCATACAATGATTTACCAACGCAAAATATATGAGAAAGGCAATAACCTTTCTCATATATTTTTACATATATCTTATATGTTTGACGACCCGAATGGCCGTGTCGGCAGTGACTCTGCCTACGAAACCAGGGGTCCCGGGTTCGAGTCCCGGTGGGGGCAAATATTTGTTTGATGAGAACGAATGTTTGTACCCTAGTCATGGTTGTTTATCTATCTAAGTATAATATTTATCTATATAAGTATGTGTATCGTTGTCTAGTATCCAAGATACAGGGAATCCTAGTTTGGGGCTAGATCAATGTGTGTAAAATTATGTCCGAGGTATTATTATTATTATTATGTAAAGTCCGCGACACCACTCATGTCCTGTGACGGAAAGTGGAACTAAATACGGTAATCTCATTGCCAAGACGACACGGTGGCGCCGCGGCTATCGGACTGGAGTGTTGGCGGGGAGGATTTGAGTCTACTACTGCGCATGTGCAAACAGCTCCACCTCGTATCGCAAAAGAAGAGTAAAAGAGTTCCGTTCATCTGAGCAAAAGTAATAGGAAAATATACATAAGCCAAACATATTTAATGATTATTAAAAATTTATTTATTGACCAAAATCTAAATTAAAGTAATTAATAACGCGTTTAATGAAGTATACGTTTTATTGTACCTTTTGCTGGCTGGGGGCAAAGAAAATAAAATACCCCAGGTCTTGGATGTTTATTTGTGCGTGACGTCGCTGTTTCTGGTACCCACGACTCAGGGTATCCTAGTGTGGGGCCAGAAGCAATGTATGTGCCTGTATGTATTTTTTTATTGTTTATTGTTATGGTTTACATCTATGATAATCTGTATTTGACTTATTTATTCTTCACGTCGGGCTGACGATGGAGTACAAAAAACTTTAAAATCTGAGAAGTAAAAAGCGTTAGTGCTAAAAGTGGCACTTTCCACACCACTTAGCTGATTGGTAAACTTATATTTTCATGCAAATGCATTGTAAATAAACATTAATTCATTCAAACATCAGTTTTCGATGGCTTTAGTAATGAAATGACGTTAATTAGTACGTAGATGGCGTTAGTAGCAATATATTATGTATGTAGCAATTGGTTGGTTAAATCGGACACTTAACTAACTCTCTAGACCGTTAATTAAATACCGACGTTTAACCAAGTCACTAGCATTTTGATTTAAATATTTATAAATAATAATTTAAAGCATCGTCGAAAACCTTTAACAACCTGTCTTACCGAAAGCCGGCCTTTTGGAAAACAAGATGGCGTCACGACAACAGCTGATTTGCACAGCTTATATCAGGGCAAAAAATTGCGGTAGCTTAGGTGAAGGGTAAAGGGGGTGAGCGAAGCGAAGCCCCCTTTATCCTTCGTGTAAGGTTCAACATGTAAGAACAACAAAAAATACTTAAAACATATTCTTAAGTACACATGAAAAATGGAAAAAAGTTATTGTCTTGTTGCCTAGGAACGTTTAGACAGCTCGTTAAACGTTTCGTTCACTCACTTGTCTGACGGAATTTTAGTGACTTGGTCGTCGTCGTTGGACGTCGGTATTTAAGTAACGGTCTAGAGAGTTAGTTAAGTGTCTGATTTAACCAACTAACTGCCACATAAACATTATACATGCCTAGTTATTTTGTAGGTAGGTATCAACAAATAGCGTACAACTGCAGTTCATACTATATATTTTTTCTTTTAGTTTTTGATTATCTAATAAAGCAACTGACATCTGACTGAAAATAGGAACAAGATACAAAACAGCTAAATCTGTTCTATCTTGTATCCCATTTAAAGTCCCAAAGGGACACTCGCAACGGTGTATAGCTCTTAATTAGTGCGAACATAAAAGTTAGCTCAATGGGGGTAGTCTTAAATTTTGTCGCGTTTCTACGTCGCTTTATCACGACTCTGGGTTTCAATTCCGCTAGCACAATAGTCGCTCAGTAACTACGACGCGACGACGACGTATGCATAATCTGAAGTATTTGTAATCCCTTTCCCTTGCTGTATAAATAATTGATTTTATAAGCAATTACCTTATTGGGTACTATTTAATGCCTAAAAAAATATGCTCCAAACGCCAAATAATTAATACTGGATTTGTTCACGTTACGGTCGACATATTCTTATAAAGACACACAAGGTACATCACTAGTTTGCTGTATTTGGAAACATGACAGCCTGCGCAAACTGATTCTCTTTCATATACGTCTGAAATAACACATTACTAAGAGTCTATTCAAGTAGATATTCAAAAGATTGTAAACAAAGGTGACAGTTCGCGGATTACGCATGCTACTGTAAACTAAACTAATCAATGAAAAAGTAATCTGGGGTTAGTTTTGACGCCGAAGTTTGGCAACTGTCACTCATACATTTACTTGTTTACAATATTTTCAATACCTACTTACCTACTTATTTTCAATAGCTACTTATCTTGACTATATTGGCGGAGACGTTATATGGAGACACTAGCTGACCCCGCGCACTTCGTACCGCCTGTCAGTCAATGGTGAGTGGATGAGTGAGCTGTCAATTGCTGTCACAGCTGTCAATTGCCATAACGTCATGTCATGGTCATTAGGCTGTCATTGTCCTAGGATGCGGAATTTTCATAACAAAAAGCAAATTTGACTAGATATTTAATGTGTTATTTTATCGACTAGCGATAGTTTAAAAAAAATGGAGATATGGATTGTTAATTTTTTTTCTGGAGTATTGCCAGAATCTTTAATTTATGTCTAACTAAATAGAAAAATATCTTCATTCTTCACCGATTTAGAGTTGTGTTTTACTTGTTAGGTGGGTTTCAAGGCGTACTTAGTACCTACCTACTTAGTACTCAGTACTTGAGAGTTGCATTTAGAACACTAAAAAAGCATTGCGTTGAAACCCACCAAATCAAATGAAATAAAATCAAATCCAATGCCTTTATTACTTTAGATATTTACATATTTTTAGCAAACGTCATTTTTTGCCACTTCTCTACATTGGATTACTGTGCGAGAAGGAGGGCGTAGATTTTTTGATATCTTTTAAAAATTGCTTGTGCTTAACTAATATTACCATATTAATTATTATAATGAATAAAACAGGAATACAAATTATTAACAACAAGGACTGTGTTAAGCTAGATTAACCCCATACAGTCCCAGCATTTAAGTTATCTTGAACATTGTTATATCCCTTTTTCGACAAAGTCGCTTTAACTGGCTTCTTAAATTGATCAAAAGGCAATTTCAAATTTTCCAGAGGTATCTTATTGTAGTAGAGAATGCACTGGGCCTTGAAAGAATACAACCTAACAAATAAAATACATAACTCGAAATCGGTGAAGAGTGACGATATTTTCTATTTAGACCGTATTATTTTTCAAAATTTTAGCAATATTCCATGTAAGAAAATTAACAATCCACATTCTCGATTTATCTAAATTATCGATAAAATAACACATTCCATCTCTAATGACATTTGATTTTTGCTATGATCATTCCGCCATCTGGACCCTTGTCATTGTGCAATCAGAATCGAGGCCCTGGGTACGAGAAGGACTTTTTATTCCCCATTTGTATACAATGTTGGATGCCTTTATGTTTATAGAAGCAGTTTGAGGCAGTTAGTTTTTATGTCTGTGAGAACCTGACTTGGGTTTTTATACGCGAGGTTCATCAGATTGAGTGTAGTTGAGACGAAATTATTATATCAGACTAGTAGTAACATTTTACTGGTAATTTTACTTTCAGGGCAAGTTCTTTTCTAAATCCAACAGATGGTGTTGTAGACGGCCCTGCCATTTTTTTCTTCTGACTCATATAGAATGTTTAGTAATATTGAACGTGTTACGTTAGCGAAATAATTGGAGTTAAAAGAGAAATATTTGAGGATTCTTTAATTTAAATTATCTCACAAACATGATACTTTAGGATACCATATTATTGATAATTTTTCGTTTCTTTAGTTCTTCTCTATCCATATTTACAACATTCATCATCCGCCAAAAGAGGAAAACGATAGAGCCGTCTGTCTACACCGCAATCTGTTGGATTTTTGAAAAAGGCTGATTTTTAAGTATTTCATCTAAAGCGCAGACCGCTTTAGATGAATACTGTTCCTATGCTTATGTTTTTTCTCATATTTTTAACCAGTAATATCGATATTTCCATCGCGTCGTCTTCAGCTCAATTTCTAAATTTTCCGTCTCACAAACGTAGCTGTTGTTCATAAACTGGTGTTACTTTTAGAACATTTTGAAGACACTCAAACTTCTGAAGGGCTCCTCGTTATTTATTATTTATTTCCGTAAAGAAAGGCAACTGGAAGTCATCTCATTTTGAGTGTCTCTCTCATCCGGAAAGTTTTACACCCTTTTGACTTTTGTGACAAAAATGAGCGGCATTTTCAGAGGATCGTCTATTTCTAACCCCGACTAAAGCGGAGGGGTGATATAGGTTTGCCGCTCTCTGTGTGTGTGTGTGTGTGTGTGTGTGTGTGTGTGTGTGTGTGTGTGTGTGTGTGTGTGTGTGTGTGTGTGTGTGTGTGTGTGTGTGTATGTCTGTGTGTGTGTGTGTGTGTGTCATGCTAGCGGTCAACCGGGTGGACGGATTTTAATGCGGTATTTTGTTATTGGTAGTAGACTTCACTGCGATGGTTTTACCATGTTTTATTCAAATAAGTGCTACGAAAGTTATCAGCTAAACACGGAAAAAGTGAAAAAAATCGGAAATTTAAGGTTTTCATATAATACTGCGCCAGGGTGCTTTAATTTTCAATTCACAATTTTGTATACCTTTAGTAAATTCTTTGTTGCAAATAGTATTCATGCATGAAACTCGTCGTAAATACAAGTGTAACGCGATTAAGTGCAATGCATTCGGCTTACTTACATTAACTAACGTTGGCGATGGGCTGGCATCCTAAACGTGTTTTTTCCACCTAGTAGAGACTTTTTTGTGATACAATTTTTGAGACCGTCAGGTGAACACAATCCTGAGGCCGCTTGACACAACTCAGGGCGGCCCTTCACTAGACGACCCTACACAGCGGATCTTTTAAACTTAATTACAGGTTGGACTAGAAAGGAAAAGATGAGGCTAAAGTTTAACAACGCCTGTTTAATTGTTTGATCTTTCTAATTCACGTATAGTTATGATATAATAAAGAGCCTTCGGGCTTTCCCTGGAGACCCTGATGACTTCATCACCATTACAAATGGCGCCACTAACTGGTGAAGAAATTTAGAGATATGCGTGTGACGTTCAATATTTCATAATTTAGAGATATGCGTGTGACGTTCAATATTTCATAATTTAGAGATATGCGTGTGACGTTCAATATTTCATAGTTTAGAGATATGCGTGTGACGTTCAATATTTCATAATTTAGAGATATGCGTGTGACGTTCAATATTTCATAATTTAGAGATATGCGTGTGACGTTCAATATTTCATAATTTAGAGATATGCGTGTGACGTTCAATATTTCATAATTTAGAGATATGCGTGTGACGTTCAATATTTCATAATTTAGAGATATGCGTGTGACGTTCAATATTTCATAATTTAGAGATATGCGTGTGACGTTCAATATTTCATAATTTAGAGATATGCGTGTGACGTTCAATATTTCATAATTTAGAGATATGCGTGTGACGTTCAATATTTCATAATTTAGAGATATGCGTGTGACGTTCAATATTTCATAATTTCTTTATTGCACACAAACAATTCTGATAACAAGATATACATAAAATGTGTAAAAAGTCGAGCTTATCTCTAGTAAGAGATCTCTCTTAGCAAACCAAGTCCAGATGAGAACGGCTGGTCCCTGAGCACGGGTAGACCTACGTGTACAACAAAACCTAATTATAATTTTCCTGATAAACTTAACTAACTATACGAATGCCTACACTACTATACACAAAAAATACATCCTTAAGATAAATAAGTATAATAATAATAATAATAATACCTTGGACACCATTTACACACATTGATCTAGCCCCAAACTAGTATTCCCTGTATCTTGGGAACTAGACAACGATACACATACTTATATAGATAAATATTATACTTAGATAGATAAACAACCATGACTAGGGTACAAGCATCCGTTCTCATCAAACAAATATTTGCCCCCACCGGGACTCGAACCCGGGACCCTTGGTTTCGTAGGCAGCGACACTGCCGACTCGGCCATTCGGGTCGTCGGGAGTATCAAACATATATATATATATATATATATATATATAAAAGATAAGGAACGCCAAATTTTAATTAAAAAACAATAAATAAAAATGAATGTTTGTCCTCCAGTTTCAAACAAAAACCCTGGGCTATGGTTCCACCTTGACAGTAAATATTACCGCTGGAAGAAGAACAGTTCCATGTTCTACAAGAGAGACTAGTGGAATGATGGAATAAATCATTTAAAAAAAAACCGACTGCATTATCTTTCTATAACACATAAAAACTTATGAATGCACCTGGTTACGTACATTACTTTTTAAACTACATTTAGCTAGATCTAACTTATTGAATTTTCACTAAAATTATAGCATATGTCACTCGACTGTATTCAGATGGGGGTTACCACAACATCTAATGCCGATTCAGGTTAGGAACCTAATTTGATCCGCAAAATTACCGTGACCGTCTTAATACAAGTCTTGGTATTATGTAAATAAAGCATATTATGTAAATGTAAAAGAAATGGTTGCCATGGTGATGTTCTTGTTTTGAACCTAATTTGAATCGGAAAAAGATTGTGGTAAGCCCCTGTAAAGCCGTTTGGGTGGTTTGCGTGCTAATGAAATGTTCATAAATAAGTTAAAACGTTCGAAAACATTCCCTCCTTCTTGTGCAGCAACGTGAAAATTAACCTCTTTCAGATATACTTTTTGTTCCTGCAAATATTTCAATAATTAAACACTTTTATCACTCGAGGGTGGAGCAACAAAGAATGAAAGAATGAAATTTCTTTTGTAAGTTTTTTTTAATAAGCAGCTTTTATCATTAATCACTGCCAATTTCATTATTTTCTTGCGAATCTCTTAAAAATAAGTATCTACCTTAAAATTTGCCTGTACATTTATAAAAAGTTTATTTTTTTCTAACGTCCCTTCATACTAGGGTTCTGTAGTACCCTTTCAGGTCGAAGCCCTAAAAAGTTTCCAAAGACACAATGCTCTAATAGATAGTCTAGTTAAACTAAACAATGTGATCCATGAACCACGTCACTTTGGCGTTGCGTTTCGAGGTCCTAGGTTCAAATCCTGGCCAAAAAAAACAGGTCTTGTATGTTTATATGATTGTGATGTCGCTGTTTCTGGTTCCCAAAACACAGGGTATCCTTGTGTGGGGCCAGAAGCACATTTTTTTATGTTAACTAAACAATAATTATCCATCAATTATACTACACGTATTTGACTAGTCAAATACGCAAAATATAAAATAAAATAGCCCTTTGATACGCAAAATGTAGCTTTGAATAACTGGAAGGTCAATTGATTAATTAATTATGTAATATGGACAATCAGCAATATTTGTTCAATATTATGTTATGACACACACACATACACAACTCATATCCACACATTCACGCAAACCAGCACACGGCACGGTTAAATACAATTACTATTGTTTTTATAATCTTAAAATCCTCACCATAATTAAAAGTGTTTCAAAGTATTTAAGTATGTATTCAATATTTATTTAAACTAATAACAATGGTTTCTTCTGGCCCACACTAGGCAAAGCCTGTGCACCCTCTTTAGATACATACAGTTTTAAGGTTTCATACAACTATGTTATTAATTCATAATGGATATGTTACTCCGATGTTATAAGAGCTTCGTGCTCTAATGGGTTTCACGCTTACTTCTCACAGGGATGCAGGTTCGAAAACTGACCATATAACAAAGAGATAATTATTTTATCTTAAGTACATCATACGGACGTTCTAACGGTGATGGAAGAAATCGAGAGGAAACCTTCATTACTCGACAGCTGCGGCGATGAGCTAGAGCCCCCTGTCACGCACAATTGTGCCTGTACCATTCCTTATGGAAAATGACGTGATGCTATGTTATGTTATGTTATGTGGATATGTTTCGTATGACTGGCATTAACTTTATATATCAGGGTTATTTTTATTGAATTTATTACATAACTTGTGAAGAAATAATTACATAAATCAATAAACTGGCCAATGGGCCTCTACCGCCCCACATGGGAAAAGGCGTGACGCTATGCTGTTGTTGTTTCTGAGTGTTACTTGAGTAAATTACTACTTAACTATCAGGACCAACAAACTTCCAAATCCACCATCAAATTGTCTCCCATTCACGTCGCCGACTGAATAGTCACTAATTACCAACCTTTACCAAGAAACAATCGCAATTCCAAGTCACTTAGAAACTTGGAGGCGACTGACAAAAGTTGTATGAAGTTGTATGGGACAGTCCCGGCGGCTGCGTTGAATGATAAACAAGCAGGAGTGTAGCCTGACCACTGCGATCGGACAGTCTGGCGATTCGCGAAAAGCGCGATAGAAACTGACTTTGGAGGTTCTAACCGTGATGGAAAACCGTGTGAGTATCTCCGTAGCTGCAGCGAGGAGCTAGCCCCTGTAAGTGCCACAACTGTGTGGCAGAGGCTTGAAAAAATTACGTGAAATGGCGAAACGCTATATTTTATTAAAAGTGGATTTACTTCATAAGTTATAAGCCCGTCGTCGGTAAGAAGCTT
Organism: Argyresthia goedartella; assembly: GCA_949825045.1. Classification (NCBI taxonomy): domain Eukaryota; kingdom Metazoa; phylum Arthropoda; class Insecta; order Lepidoptera; family Argyresthiidae; genus Argyresthia; species Argyresthia goedartella. The sequence goes on along the minus strand of OX463823.1, from coordinate 2,888,256 downwards.
ATTGTATATGTCACCGTAAGATAGTCAAAACCGTTAGTTGATAAACTAACGTTTTTTTTCTCATAAGTTGGTCAACTATCGATAGCTAGTAAACTGTAGCGTACTGCTTACCATATGACGCGTTAGTTGATCAACTAGCGGTTAAAACCGTTAAATAGTAAACTGGTTTAAACTTGGATTGCAAACGAAATACCAGGGCGAACACTGCGGTAGCTTAGGTGAAGACTAGAGGGGGTGAGCGCAGCAAAGCCCCCGAATAGTATTCGTGTTAGGTTGACATGTAAGAACAAAAGAAACGTAAAAATGTGAACCCTGTCGGTCTGGTTTACTATCTCTTGATAGTTGATCAACTACCGCGAAGATAGTGAAAACCGTTAGTTGATAACTAACGGTTTTCACTATCTTCCGGTGACATATATACTGGGAAAGATTCCGCAACTGTTTGCTTGTAACTTGATCAACATAGTCCACAGCAATTACGAGTTTCATTCATCTGAGTTTCCATGGATATCTGGATATTGATAATTCATTTCTCTGAATAATGAAACTCTTTGTATGCCTTATTTACTTTTACTGTGATGCATTTGTAAGTAACCTCAGACGAACGAACCTTTTTGCTTTCTTAATATGTGTTTATTGTCCACAAACTTTTAGCGCCCTTTATGTGGAACTAATTCAATTTGATGCACTGAAACCCACTTCATCGTGTATCTAATCTGACTCAATACGAACTCTCCGAATGCATCAGACGGGTTATACCTCCAGAGCAAGTTACCGCAACTTCGGTAGGTACTCAGCTGGACTACAGTAACTTTTGGACGTGATAGGTTAAGAAATACACGTGAATTATTTATTTATTTATCTCGGAAAGTTTTTCGGTGGTTTACCTGCTAAACTATTTGTGTACAAGATCGGATTACTCTAATGAAAGACTCGAGACAACTTTTAAATTCCATAGATGTTTATAACTGTGCAACTGCTATCATCAGTCATCGCATGATGTCATTTTCCCGTTATAGATTTTGAATTTTATTACCATGGCATGAGGTTCGAAACGCGATGCCTCATAACGGGATCCAGGTCTCCAGAGGTTATGGAATGTCAAAGTTGACCCGATAAGCTGGCTTTCTATCTTTCTTCCGGAAGACACGACTCACGACTTTTTTCCGGAAGTAGGTTAGGCAGAGACGAATGTCTCCACTCGCTACTAACCTGGCGTACAGCTCTCGCTTCATCGATATTTATATGTCTCTTCATACAAGCTCACTGGTTAGGAAATAACACTCAGTGGGAAAAAACTTCTTTCGCACTGAGTGAGGGTAATAATATCACAGTAAGTGAATGTAACAATGTTAAAGGCTGGTATTTAATCGCACATCAATAATACCGACTTTCGCAGCAAAAAAGGATCAGCAAAAACACTTTTTATGTTTTATAGTAGTTTATGTGACTGATACATAATGGAGGGCATTATCACTCGAGACTTTTAATGCCTAATTATGTACAGTTACATACACTAGTTTATCTACACATATATCATAAGCTCTGAGCTCATATCGTGGCTTTGAGTTGTTTAGCTTATTCTGTAGTACCAACTTCACAGACAAAGTAGGGGCGGCACGCAGGCGGGCGTCGGCTTTCGAAATTTGAATGGCATAATATGTAGAAAATTTACACATTATGGTCATAATGTTCAATATTCAGATAAGAAATGAGTTTTAACAAAGTAGTTAAACATTATGCTGATCGTAATGTGCGGCTTTTGGACACAGTAAAGAGGGTTTATGATACGTGCGTAGATAAAAAACATAAATCACTTATTTCCCAGTTTATTCCTTTATGTTGTCTTCATAATCCTTTGATTTTGGTTTGGGGGGTAGGCAGTGACCCTGCCTACGAAGCCAAGAGTCCCGGCTTCAAGTCCCGGTGGGGGCAAATATTTGTTTGATGAGAACGGTTGTTTGTACCCTAGTCATGGTTGTTTATCTATCTAAGTATAATATTTATCTATATAAGTATGTGTATCGTTGTAGTACCCAAGATACAGGGAATCCTAGTTTGGGGCTAGATCAATGTGTGTAAATAGTGTCCAAGGTATATTGAGAATTAAGATTAAGTTGCTCACGTTCGCAGGAAATACTCGGACCCCATAGACCTGCACGGTCCCCCTGGGTAGTGCTAACGAACAACAAAGCAACACTAAATTTTCCAGGTTCTCCATACAGAACCTGTCCACCATCTACAGTGTTATATATAAAATCACTTCAATATACTTTATTGCACAAAAACGGCTAATACACACAAACACATAATAACATGTGCAAAGTACAAAGATAAAAACGTGACACTGGCGAAATAATCCTTGGTGGTAGGAATTAAGAAACAGACTATTGATTTTAGTGTTGTTGGAATTCACAAGTACCTATTGATTGTTCTTTGCTGGGAAAAAGCGAAAATAAACTCGCACGACGAACAAGACATCTTCAAAATATTATTTATTTATTCAGTGCACGATCAGTGATGAACACCCGTATCTCCGAGCCGTTGGCATACACAGAACAAAATCAACCCGCAACAATAACCGTTGACGACGACCTCTCCGGCGTAGCGGTGGAGGTTCCACCTCACATGAGGTTCCAGGTTCGAATCTTGGAGCAAGAAAACAAACGACCTTGGATGTTTGTGTTCGCGATGTCGCTGTTGCCGGTCCCCAAGACACAAAGAATTGTAGTTCAGCCAGAAGCGATATATGTTGACGACCGGTTAGCCTAGCGGGTAGTGACCCTGCCTACGAAGCTGACGGTCCTGGGTTCGAGTCCCGGTAAGGGCAATTATTTGGGTGATGACCATGAATATTTGTTTCTTAGTCTTGGATGTTTTATATGTATTAACATAAGTATTCATCTCTATTAAATATATCGTCGTCTAGTACCCACACAAGCCCTGTTGAGCTTACTATGGGCCTAGTTCGCTTTGTGTAAGATTGTCCTCTAATATTTATGTTCCTTTATCTACACACGTATCATAAACCCTCTTTACTGCGTACAAAAACCGCACGTTACGATCAGCATAATGTTAAACTACTTGGTAAAAACTCATTTCTTATCTGAAAAATTACACATTATGACCATTATGTGTAATTTTTCTACACATTATGACATTCAAATTTCGAACGCCGACGCCCGCCTCGTGCCGCCCCTAGTTTGTCTGTGAAGTTGGTACTGACATTCAAATTTCGAACGCCGACGCCCGCCTCGTGCCGCCCCTAGTTTGTCTGTGAAGTTGGTACTGACATTCAAATTACGAACGCCGACGTTCGAAGTTGGTGATACAGAACAAGCTAAACAACTGCAGAGCCACAATGCCGGTCAAACATGCGGTTCCTGAACACATCAAAGAGAGCTTATGATATGTGTGTAGATAAACTAGTGTATGTAACTGTACATAATTAGGCATTAAAACTCTCGAGTGATATTATTATGAAACTCGCCTTCGGCTCGTTTCATAAACCCACTCTCGAGTATTAATGCCCTCCATTATGTAGCAGTCACATAAACTACTATTATAAATTACTTATAAATGTTTATGTTTATTTGCCAACAAACCGCGAAATTAAATCAATCTCACCTTCATCCCTCTAATAAGCCACATCCGAGATACGGTAATTGTGCTTTCGAAACAATTGATTGTACCATTGTGCATTGGCTAGAGTTTCGCGTGGACTCAACTAGTTGAGCTCATTGGCTTAATTGCTCATGTCCTGGCATTCATGACTGGGTAAGGCTGTTTCACACGGTGCGATTAGCAGTAAACTCGCAAAGCTTCACGTCTTTTCCCGTACGGAGTGGCTGAGGCACAGGGGTGCCCACCTTTTCCAGTTATTGAACACAGTTATTGAAACAAGCGAAGCGTCTCCTTTTAAGGATTGGGCAAAATGCTTTCCTATGCCCGGATGTGTCCGGATGTAATGAAGTAATGTAAAATAGAACATTTCCCACGAGTTCGAAGGCTATCTACGAACCGAGATTCAATTCAATTCAAAAATATTTATTCATATAAATTAAAATATACATTATACACTCCCACAAAACCTCATTTCACGGTTTGTCTGCTGGTAGACAGTCTTAAATAATCTCACTCACAGTGACCGTACACAGTACAGTTACCGGCGCTGCATCACCTCTGTCGCACGAAGCTGTAACTGCTTCGTGCGACAGAGGTGGCGCTACTAGCCGATGTGCATTATTAACCGCCGGTAACTGTACACACTATGATTTTTAGATAGTTTCGTGCAACGGTTACGATCACGAATCGTGGCGGTCTACGTATTTGTCACCGTAAGATTGTCAAAACCGTTAGTTTATAAACTAAGGCATCATGTAAACCAGGCCGACGGGTCTAGAATTTAGGTTTATTTTGTTCTTTTCTTTTCAACCTAACACGAAGACTATTCGGGGGCTTCGCTGCGCTTACCCCTTCTAGTCTTCACCTAAGCTACCGCAGTGTTTGCCCTGGTTTTTCGTTTGCAATTCAAGTTTAAACCAGTTGACAATTTAACGGTTATATTATAAACTAACGCGTCATATCGTAAGCAGTACGGTACAGTTTACAATTAATCGACAGTTTGTAAACTAACGCGAAAAAAAACGGTTTTGACAATCTTACAGTGACATATAAATATACACAATGTTGTAGTACCACCGAGCTCGTCTGTTGATGAAGTTCGAAGGTGGGAGTCGGAACCCTTTGAACCTTATTATTAGTAAACCCATAGTTTTGGGCTTATTTAATTCACATGACATGACCTTTCGGTCTCAATAACAAAATATATTTCTGTCTAGATTAGATCGTCTTTAATTATAACACCGCGTTTTTTCTCCATGTGTTAAAAACGAAATTGTATATCGTCTGACGTTTGTTTAGAGAAAAACAAGGCTTAAACTATGTCTATTATACTTTGTAGTAAGTCAGATTGCGGTGAGAATATGGCGTCCTTTAAAAATCCGGTAAAAGTCGCATCGTCGGCTCATTCCCTTAATATCCGCCGGCATTACTGTCCGAATGCGGTAAATTAGCAGTAATTACTTCACGTCAGATTGTTACGTGAGTTTCGTGTATTGTGTGGTCAAGGGATAAGACCGGCTCTGGCTGTTTCGGTTCCGGTGACGAATTATCCGGTTCCGAGGATGGTGATCCAGTATCGTGTTAGATATGATACTGACGTTATTATTTAAATTCGGTGGTGCATATGAGATTTGTTGATTTGAAGGGAGGAGGTCAAGGCTAGGACCACCTGAACGCTGGTGTGTTCTCAGTCAGGAATACCTGCAGCTACATACCTGGTCTACACGAGGCAATACATGCAGCCCAGGATAGAATAGAAATAGAAAAAGATGATAGTTGCGATACCATATGATATGACCATCTTCCACATCTCAACTACGTCTTCCTAGTCGTTTCCTCACGGCTGAGGCGTGAGGAAACGACTAGGAAGACGTAGTTGAGATGTGGAAGATGGTCATATATCATACTCGTGCAAGGAGGTTGAAATGAAATGAAATTAAATGAAATAGTTTATTTGTAATGAAATGAAATAGTTTATTTGTGTTCTAGAGAGTGATTACAGTTCCCTTGTTAAACAAACGTTAAAAACGTTATAACAGTGTCAGAGTGACTTTAACTCCCTATGGTAGGGTTTCCCCTGTGTTATAGGATAAGTTAAAATATCTCTTCCCTTTTTGTTTGTACATATAGTATATGTAAACAGGTTAAATTATTAGTAACAGGTTAGTAGTATTTTTTATCTTTGTTTATTATTCGAGTTCATTCAAACATCTTCATTCTGTACGTAAGTTGAAGGAGACAGTCTAAGGTCTAGTACCTATAACTACAATAAAATTCAATGACATAAATCCGCCAAACGCTACGTCGTAGCTAAACTTAAGAAACAATATATATATATATATATATATATATAAAAATAAACCGCCCCAAGAAACCGTCATATACCATGTCCAGAAAGAGTACATGCATTGGTTTATTTCAATTTTCGACTGCTTACATTAGGACAAGGTTTGTAATGTCAAGTTTCCACTTGACAATTTGACAACTTCCCAATTCGACAACATTTTGGTTACATTCAAGGTCGTAACTCGTGGGCGGCCGTCGTGACGCCGCATTTGTGACTCGCGTATGCTGGTTCCCACGACCTAGTGTAGGGCCAGAAGCAATGTACCTATGTGCCTGTATATTAATGTTTATGTTAACTAAACAATAATGATCCATGAATTATGAGTTTAGGTACAAGACTAGACCCTTGTCACGCGAAATGGAGCTTTGCATAACTGGAAGGTCAATTGACAACCAGCAAAATTTGTTCATTGTAATGGAACACTAATTTTATTTTTAAAAAATGTGGACGCAACTTTCTGAACCATTAAATAGTATAAAGGAATAAAGATACCAAAAACAAAACAATATTTTTACGTCAATTTCATTTGAATATTATTTTATTCCTTACAAGTACTGAATTGAGTCAAAAAACATGGCTGGCGTCAAGGTGACGACCACAAAGTCACCTTTTATATTTGCAGCTTTGTACAGCACAGATGAGTTTAACATTTCCATGGTCTTAATCATGTGTAAACTTATTCCCAAGCCCGAGGGCAGCACGCCTAGCTGTTATATTTAAGACATTGGTAACATGTAACAGCCCTTCAAGACATACGAGTGTGAAGTAAGAACTAAGTTGAGACATTGTACCGACTCAGTAAGTATGAGTTTACAAAGTTTAAAACAGTCATCTTTTGAACAGCAGAGACATTCTTAGAAGGATTTTCTCGAGCCCTAACACGCAAAATAAAACATTTAATAACTCTAAACTTTGTCTCTGCCACCTGGTACGTGAAAATGTGATACGATCCTAAATTCCTAAATACGTTAGACTGTCTAGAAGTACTTACTCACAACATTTTAACACTTTGAATATCTACATCCATAAACTAGCAGTAGTGAAAGAGCGCCAGTAACTCAGATATATCTAGCAAGACGCTTCAAAAATGGCAGAGTGTGGGATAAAACGAAACTAAAGTGCCTACAAGTACAGATGGAGCGAGGCAGCCCACTCGACTCGGCTAATCCCTATCTTGAGGGATAGGGGGGCGAATTCACCGTTTGTTTTTAGACTAGTGTTGTACTTACGTAGTAGCTTGAACTAGTGTGGCGATGACGGCCTTTTAGTTATCCTAGTTCTTTAGTTGGATCTCAATCCGTTCTGTTGCAATGGCATCTAATTTCTCCTTTGCTCCCGCTTTGTGGCGCGGCCCTAGTTGGAAGCCTAGTTGGTTTCAAATACACTGTACACTTGCGAAATGAACCTCAAATGAGGTTAGCACGCTACATATTATAACATAACATAACTGTCTTGGCATACGGGGTGGCAGAGGCACAAATGTGCCCACTTTGAGCCAGTTATTCAATACTCAATAATGCGTGAGAGGGGGCTAACCCATCGCCGCAGCTATTGACTAATGAAGGTTTCCTCACGATGTTTTCCATCACCGTTAGAACGTCCGTATGATGTACTTAAGATAAATGTATTATATCATTTGTACACGGTCAGCAATCAAACCTGCATCTCCTGTGTGAGAAGCAAGCTTGAAACCCATGAGCCATGAGCTCTACATTAATTTGCCTACTTGCAATAAATGACTTGAGTTTCGAGTTTTTGAGTTTTTGGCCGATGGCCGGGATGCACAAACAATCACTTGAATTTTGACAGACACTCAAATTCATACTGTCACTGTCTCGCTCGGAGACTGACAGCATCAAGATAACACTTAAGCGACCCTTTAATTGAGTACACAATAAGCATGACACAATAAGAGTCGCGTATATTCAAACTCAGTTTCGGGACTCCTGTTATATACTGATACGGACACATCAGACAATAGGTGCTTTAGAACTTAATATTGTCTAGTTGCTGAGCTCGGGTGGTGTTTTGTAGAGGCAAGTTGCAGTCCACGTTGAAATGAAATAGTGTGTTAGTATACTGAATGTCAAACTATTGTTCAGTGTTGCTGAACTTTGTGTTAGTTATCGAGTTGTCGCGCCTGAAGTAATATTATCAACCGACTCCAAAAAGGAGGAAGTGCTTAATTCGTATGTTTGTTTTGTATGTTTGTTACGCGCTTACTCCGTCAATTATGAACCGATTTTGATGATTCTTGTTTTGTTTGGTAGGCCAAACTTCAGAGGTGGTCCCATATAAATTTTATCAAAATTCATTGAGTTGTTTTTTTTAGTCAAAAATATTTTTTCAAGACGTTTTGATTTGTGGTTCCGTGCAGCAAACGTGTTGATGAGGACTTTTCATGTACGTACACTTCATTCGCATCCTGACCGGGGAGGAAGAAATAGGGCTTGAACTTGAGGTCAGTTTTTTTAAGTTTTTAACTTGGTGAAGTATTTTGTTATGGTATTTTAGCCACAAATAAAATTCCAATAGGATAGCGTCACGCCGATTCTTATACAGACCGACAGAGGCACAGTTCTGCCCGCATTTAGTGAGTTAATCTACACACTAGTTTTTTGGCTGCCGTACCTTAAAAGGAAAAAGCGGTAAAGTGCGAGTCATACTCGCAGACGAAGGGTTTCATACCACCGTACAATGGAAGGGATGGATGTAACCAGGTGCATTCATAAGTTTGTATGAGGTATTGTTTGTATGGGAGGAGCTAATATTTGTATTTGTTATTATAGCGGCAATAGAAAAACATCATCTGTGAAAATTTCATCTGTCTTACTATCACGGTTTATGAGATACAGCCTGGTGACAGACGGACGGACGGACGGTCAGCGGAGGCTTAGTAATAGGGTCCAGTTTGGCAAACTTCGGCTACGGAACCCTAAAAAGGATTCCTTATAGGATTACTTTGTTGTCCGTCTCTCTGTCCGTCCGTCAGTCAAGACAATTTTCTCTGCAACGTGTGGAGGGTATCAAGTTGAATTTAATATCGATTGCTGAAGTCTATAGTGTCTTGAAAATGCGAAAAAATCTAACTTCTTTGTCAACGCAGTCAAAAGTAATTACTATAATAAATTTGCTGATTTTTTTTAATGCTTACAAGCAATCTACTCGAATCATGCAATTTGGCAAGGCAAGAAGTCTTGTAGCACAAACAAAGGAAACAATCCGAAAACAGTTAATTTATGGTTCATTCATAAAAAAGCGATTAGTGCGGAACCCTCGCGAATCCGACTCGAACTTGGCCATTTTTTTTTTGTTCCATGGTACGGCACCCCTCATGTGCGAACCGGACTCGCAATTGACCGTTTTTTAGGGTTCCGTACCCGAACGGTGTCAAACGGGACCTTATTCCTAAGCCTCCGCTGTCCGTCCGTCTGTCTGTCTGTCACCAGGCTGTATCTCATGAACCGTGATAGTAAGACAGTTAAATTTTTCACAGATGATGTATTTCTGTTGCCGCTATAACAACAAATACTAAAAAACAGAATAACATAAATATTGAAGGGGGCTCCCATACAACAATTCTTTCAATAACACATAGAACACACGTGAAAGTAGCCGCACCAATAACTTTGTAAACAACATTTTGTTTTGTAAAATCCAAAGTAATCCCTCCACACCATCCCAACCACTGTACGGTGGTACGGAACCCTTCCTGCGCGAGTTCGACTCACACTTGACGTTTTTTTTTTCAGGTTCCTCTTATGAACATCTTCAGCTATGAAGACAGCAAGAGCTCTCGACGCCTCCTGAGGAGGGTTTAACGCGACTGGAGATGTAAGACTACTAGTGGTACAGAGGGCCCAAGGCTTTCTTCTTTCAAGGGTCAATGCATTCTCTACTACAACAAGATACCTCTGGAGATCTTGAAATTGCCATTTGAGCAATTTAAAAACCATGTTAAAGCGACTTTGTCGAAAAAGGGATATTACAATGTTCAAGATTACTTAAATGACGAGACTGTATGGGGTTAATCTGGCTCAACACAGACCTTGCTGTTAATAATTTTGTAATTATTTATTCCTGCTTATTATTTATGATAATGACTAAATATTATATTTTGTATGAGTTAAGCATAAGCAATTTTTAAAAAGAGATCTAAAAATCAATCTGTGGGAGTCTCTACGCCCTTCTTCTCCCACAGTGGTCCAGTGTAGAGAAGTGGCAAAAAATGACGATTGCTAAGTATATGTAAATATCTACAGTAATAAAGACATTTGGAATTGGAATTTGGAAGTGACGATTAGATCAGCGTTTCAGTAAAATACCTTATTTCCCTTGCCAAGCACAGGATGGACGACCCGAATGGCGGAGTCGGTAGTGACGCTGCCTACGAAACCAAGGGTCCCGGGTTCAAGTCCCGGTGGGGGCAAATGTTTGTTTGATGAGAACGGATGTTTGTACCCTAGTCATGGTTGTTTGTCTATCTAAGTATAATATTTATCTATATATAAGTATGTGTATCGTTGTCTAGTACCCAAGATACAGGGAATCCTAGTTTGGGGCTAGATCAATGTGTGTAAATAGTCTCCAAGGTATTATTATTATTATTATTATTATAAGTGTTTTTGTGTAAGAGCCGTGTTGCTATTTGTTCGCATAGTTCTTCCACCACTCGGCTAACTTTTCCTGACCAACCATGGTTTGCTGGACGAAATCTCTTGTTACAGATGAGCTCGCCTTTGTAAGTTTTCTGATTATGTTAATTGTAGTACAATAAGGAAGGCAGAATAAGACTTTACTCGAGTAAATTTTGACAACTCCATACAAATATATATGGAGTTGTCAAAGTTTACTCGAGTTAAGTCTTATTCCGCTTTCTAGCTAGGTGTCACTAAAGTAATTATGAAATTATGTTTTTTTTTTTTTGTTGTTTTGTTAATTTTTTAGGGTTCCGTGCCCAAAGGGTAAAAACGGGACCCTATTACAAAGACTCCGCTGTCCGTCTGTCTGTCTGTCCGTCCGTCTGTCACCAGGCTGTATCTAATGAACCGTAATAGTTAGACAGTTGAAATTTTCACAGATGATGTATTTCTGTTGCCGCTATAACAACAAATACTAAAAAAGAGAATAAAATAAATATTTAAGGGGGCTGCCATACAACAATCTTTACAATACCACATACAAACTTATGAATGCACCTGGTTACGTACATGGTGTGTGAAAGTAGCCGCACCAATAAATTTGTAAACAACATTTTGTTATGTAAAATCCAAACTATTCACTCCATACCATCCCTGCCACTGTACGGTGGTACGGAACCCTCCGTGCGCGAGTACAACTCGCACTTGACCGTTTTTTTTTTGTGTTTTTTTTATTTCACTTTGCTTAAAATCAATAAAGGAATCCTAATAGGATCACATCGTTATCCGTCCGTCTGTCCGTCTGTTCGTCCGTCTGTCAAGACGTTTTTTCTCAGGAACGCGTGGAGAAGGTATCACGTTGTAATTAATATAAATTACCCAAGCCTGTGCTGTGAAGTAGTAAAAAAAACAATCCTCTTTGACAGCGCAATCGAAAGTAATGGCAATTAATTTGCTTAATTTTCTTGATATTTACTTATGTATTTATTTGTACATTGGGAAAACTAGCAGCACATAATACATAGGTATAGAAACAATACTAAACACAGAAGGCCAATAACAGGTTATCACGCACGTATAGAGACATGATGAAGAAAAGAAAAAATGCATATGAGCTTAATATCGAACTATGTAGTTGTTGAACTTACAATGTCATCAAAAGTTATAGGGTTATAGAGACATGATGAAGAAAAGAAAAAATGCATATGAACTTAATATCGAACTATGTAGTTGTTGAACTTACAATGTAATCAAAAGTTATAGGGTTATAGAGACATGATGAAGAAAAGAAAAAATGCTTATGAACTTAATATCGAACTATGTAGTTGTTGAACTTACAATGTAATCAAAAGTTATAGGGTTATAGAGACATGATGAAGAAAAGAAAAAATGCATATGAACTTAATATCGAACTATGTAGTTGTTGAACTTACAATGTAATCAAAAGTTATAGGGTTATAGAGACATGATGAAGAAAAGAAAAAATGCATATGAACTTAATATCGAACTATGTAGTTGTTGAACTTACAATGTAATCAAAAGTTATAGGGTTATAGAGACATGATGAAGAAAAGAAAAAATGCATATGAACTTGATATCGAACTATGTAGTTGTTGAACTTACAATGTAATCAAAAGTTATAGGGTTATAGAGACATGATGAAGAAAAGAAAAAATGCATATGAACTTAATATCGAACTATGTAGTTGTTGAACTTACAATGTAATCAAAAGTTATAGGGTTATAGAGACATGATGAAGAAAAGAAAAAATGCATATGAACTTGATATCGAACTATGTAGTTGTTGAACTTACAATGTAATCAAAAGTCATAGGGTAGGCCCGGTGACCTAGGACCATGAAATTTGACTAATAGCAAAACCGTTAGTTGATAAAATGACGTTTTTTTTTCTCGTAAGTTGGTCAACTATCGACAGATAGTAAACTGTAGCGTACTGCGTATAATATAAGACGCGGTAGTTGATCAACTAACGGTTAAAACCGTTAAATAGTAAACTTGAATTGCAAACGAAATACCAGGGTAATCACTGCGGTAGTTTAGGTGAAGACTAGAGGGGCAAATAGTCTTCGTGTTAGGTTGACATGTAAGAACAAAAGAAACGTAAATTCTACGCCCTATCGGTTTGGTTTACTATTTGTCGATAGTTGATCAACTACCGCGTTAGTTTATCAACTAACGGTTTTGACTACATATATATCACAAAAATAAATATGATTTGTGCCGGTTTTTATTATAGTGTTTTATCCATATAAATAAGTGCAGGCTGATATTATATCTGCGATAACTTTAATACTGTGAAGAGGCCGCGTCAAGTTTCTTTGACTTTGAGTAAGCTGTGACCTCACTTTCCCGCATGGGGTAAAGTAGAGCGAAAGAGAGAAAGGTGACAGATCGCTCAGAGCCAAAGAAACCTGGTGCGCACTGTACCTGCTGGTATTGCAGTAAAAAGTACTTTAACAAGGAACTCTCGTCAAGGTTGAGTTTACTTGCATCTGACATTTACAATCACAACAGTGGATCGCCTTCGTCCGTTGTCGCGGCTACTCGCTGACTAACCAGAATAGCAACTTTTACTTTGAATTTATTATGGGAAATATTAAACTGCACATCAAAAATACTGATTTGCACAGCAAATATCAGGGCGAAATGCTGCGTTAGATTAGGTGAAGAGTAAAGGGAGCCCCCTTTATCCTTCGTGGTATGTTGAACATGCAAGAACAACAAAAAATACTTAAATAAACTTGAGTATACATAAAATATTTGAAACATAAAAAGCTGCTGATCCCTTTTTGCTGTGAAAATCAGTATTTTTGATGTGCGATTAAATACTAGCTATTTATTATTACAAGTGCAAGAAAACATATATTCATCCCGCCACTTCCCGTATATAAATGTCCCCACCGGGGGGCACGGGCCTTTACTCGGATACCAGTGTTATTGAGCCATACTCCATAACGCTGGCTCAGTCAGTGCAAGTTGATGTGCGTCTCGGGCTGGTGGCCAACTCGACTGACAGAAGTTATCAAGCTGCCCTATTAGGGCCTCTGACACAGCTTTACGACTACTATTACCAAGTAGCGATAGTAGCCGGGACCTGTGGCTGACCGGAAACACGGAAGCCCGAAACCAATGCCACACAGAAAAGGACACCCATCCAGTACCCGTCTCAGCCAGATGTTGCTAACCGCACGATCGTTTCCGATGCGCGAATACTGCCAGGCCACGGATTCTTCGCCTTTTCCAATACGAGTTAGCATAAATAGTTGTATATTGTATCGATTCCCGGCTGGCGATACAGAAAAAAAACAGGTCTTGGATGTTTATATGTGTGTGACGTCGCTGTTTCTGGTTCCCACGACACAGGGTATCCTAGTGTGGGGCTAGAAACAATGTATCTGCCTGTATGTGTGTGTATGTATATCTATTTACTTCATAAAGACGTCCAGTGGGCCGACCACAAGCCAATAGGGCGGGTGACATCATCGCCTTAGCTAATGCATTCCATACAACTTTTCCTTTGGCCGTTAAGTTGGCAGCAATCTAACCAGTGTTGCTAGCTTTAAAAACCGGCCAAGTGCGAGTCGGACTCGCGCACGAAGGGTTCCGTACCATTATCTATTAAAACGACAAAAACACGTTTGTTGTATGGGAGTCCCCCTTAAATATTCGTTTTTATTTTTGTGTATTTTTAAAGTGAATATATAAGTAAATATTCTGTGAATAATTCTAGCGTCTAACTGTTGCTGTTATCAATATCGAGTAAATACGAGACAAAAAAAAACGTTTTTGTATGGGAGTCCCCTTAAATATTTATTTTATTCTGTTTTTTTAGTATTTTTTTTTTTATAGCGGCAACATAAATACATCATCTGTAAAAATTTCATGTGTCTTAATATCACGGTTCATGAGACACAGCCTGGTGACAGACGGACGGACGGACGGACAGACGGACAGCGGAGGCTTAGTAATAGGGTCCCGTTTGGCACCCTTCGGGTAAGGAACCCTAAAAATTGTGGTAAAGTACGATTACTTTAACCTTACCGTCGACACAACTCGGGTTTAGTCGCTGAAAGTATTCAAGTTGTCTTGGAAACTTGAAATTTGGCTCAGACAGAGGTGTATCATGAAAAGTATATTATAGGAAAAGCCTGATTTAAGTTTTTTTTTTAAAAGCCGACAAGTGTCGAGCGGTAAATTTAATAATAATTTATCAGTGCCTGAAATAGAATGTCTACCCCAAATTATCAAGGCTTTAAGTTTACGCTCCGCTTCGGTTCGGCTTCAGGTTGTAATATAAAGTTTTGACCTAACAAACCTAACTAACTTACTAAAGTTAGTTACGTTTGTTAGGTCAAAAATTTCTGGCCGAATACTAATTCGGCCTGAAAGTGACCTATATACGGCATGCGGGAAATAATTTGGTGAACAGTTAACGCACATGCCAATTATCAAGGCATCAAAACTATCTAAAGTAAAAATAAGTAGGTATTTAAAAGAACAAGCAATATTTTCAACAGGCTAACCCCGAAGATTTCTTCAAATTTAACTTTAAAAAGAGGTTATTATGAAAATGTGGATAGGTTACACAGGAGCGGTTATATTTCAGAGCAGTGGAATTGAAGGTTGTCATTTTAGTGCCTTAGTTATTGGTTTTGACACTTGAATAATCTCAGTGAATATGTACGGTATACTTGCGGCTGCACATGTACCTTGCCAGAGAGGATTCGTAATATAGATAATATATTTCTATTTAAAATAAAACTGCGAAAGCTATTGATTGATAAAATATACTACTCCATATCTGAATACTTAAAACCTGTGACATAAGGTGCTTGAGTTGATTCTGGCCACGCAATTTGATCAATGACGTTTATAATCTGACTTCGAAGACTTTGACATAAATGTTTGTGACAAAATTATGTACCTATCCATAAATGTGTAAAATATTTGTATGCCTCATGGCTCAACATAGAGAGACATAACATTATTATAACACCTAAATGTGTACCTATGTTCCACAAATAAATGATTTGATTTGATTTGATTTATCAAATCAAATCAAAATGTATTTATTGAGCCAAAAGAAACATAATTACAAAAACTTTTGTAAATTCTAAACCCCAAACTAATATTAATTGACTCAATCTCTCGAATCTCAATAAATACATTTTGATTTGTATATGTAGGTAAGTCCGCCTATATTCGTGCTATTATCCCATGAATTCCTGTACCCTGAGCGGTTTATATTTGCGCTTTCACCCGGTGCATACCTGAAACAAAAAAAACCTTGATTAGCGTAATTCATTCACAAAGTTCAAAGGCTCTGCCTGTGACGTTTTAATTACGGATCGGATCGTTCATTACAAAGTTTTACAATTCATCTTACAAAAAGAATGAAATAAGGAAAGTATAAAACGAAATTATATTAACTAAACGAAAGTGAAAAGCATTTCCTTAGTGGTGGGTATTAAAGGCACAGGTATCTCAGACAATTCAATTTCTTACAACTATTTCTTTTTAAGCTGTATCAGAGGCCCTAATAGGGCAGCCGTATCAGAGGCCCTAATAGGGCAGCTTGATAACTTCTGACAATCGGGTTGGCCACTAGCCCGACACCACTCCATCAACCCGCACTGAGCCAGCGTGGTAGAGTATGGCTCAATCTTACTCGTATCTGGGTAAATACACGTGCCCTTCGGTGGGGATATTGACGGGCCATATTTATAAACATATTTCTTTTATACAAATACTTTCACAGACTCAGCAGATGTATTCATATAAATCACTGATTTCCACAAGACTGAAGAAACTTAATGATGATTTACAGAAACATTTTTTTAGTTCGCATACGGGGATTGGAATGCATGATTGTAAAAACCCAACTCAGACCTTATTTTCCGAAACTTTTTTTTTTGTTGAAAAGTGTTATATTATTTTCGCAACTGGTGAATCTTGAGACCTCAATATTTAGTTGAGCGGAAAAACACTTCTCATCCATGGATGAGGTGGGTTTTTACAACCAAAGAGTGGGTGGTTGTTGAGGATGAAAGGTGAAGGTGGGTTTTTCAACTTTAGTTTTTGACAACCAAATCCTTTAGTGGTCTACCACTACAGGATAAATTGAGAAGGACGACTAATAATTATTATTATTGTAAGAAAACTGGTATTTTATTGAAGAAAATATAAAATTAAACACACCTCGTGCAGCTGGAATGTAAAAATCTACCTTATCCAAAGATAATGATAAAAAATAACATAATAATTAAGTTAAAATATAACTCTCAATTAATACTGCTTAAAAATGGTTTCATAATAATATTTTTACAAAATCAAAGGTTTTTATGGATTCCTGAAAGTTTACGAAATGGTCTGAGGTAGGTTTTTGCAATCATGCATTCTCTTATAGAAAAGAATCAACAGTGCGTGCAGGAGGGTGGACAGATATTGCGAACATTATGCGTGCAGGAGGGTGGACAGATATTGCGAACATTATGCGTGCAGGAGGGTGGACAGATATTGCGAACATTATGCGTGCAGGAGGGTGGACAGATATTGCGAACATTATGCGTGCAGGAGGGTGGACAGATATTGCGAACATTATGCGTGCAGGAGGGTGGACAGATATTGCGAACATTATGCGTGCAGGAGGGTGGACAGATATTGCGAACATTATGCGTGCAGGAGGGTGGACAGATATTGCGAACATTATGCGTGCAGGAGGGTGGACAGATATTGCGAACATTATGCGTGCAGGAGGGTGGACAGATATTGCGAACATTATGCGTGCAGGAGGGTGGACAGATATTGCGAACATTATGCGTGCAGGAGGGTGGACAGATATTGCGAACATTATGCGTGCAGGAGGGTGGACAGATATTGCGAACATTATGCGTGCAGGAGGGTGGACAGATATTGCGAACATTATGCGTGCAGGAGGGTGGACAGATATTGCGAACATTATGCGTGCAGGAGGGTGGACAGATATTGCGAACATTGTGCGTGCAGGAGGGTGGACAGATATTGCGAACATTATGCGTGCAGGAGGGTGGACAGATATTGCGAACATTATGCGTGCAGGATGGTGGACAGATATTGCGAACATTGTGCGTGCAGGAGGGTGGACAGATATTGCGAACATTATGCGTGCAGGAGGGTGGACAGATATTGCGAACATTATGCGTGCAGGAGGGTGGACAGATATTGCGAACATTATGCGTGCAGGAGGGTGGACAGATATTGCGAACATTATGCGTGCAGGAGGGTGGACAGATATTGCGAACATTGTGCGTGCAGGAGGGTGGACAGATATTGCGAACATTGTGCCCACGTGCAAGTTGTTCAGAATCATCAATAAATAAATACATTATTTTATCTTTATTTTAGTTTTAAACTTATAAAATACTTACTTACCTGAATTTCAACGTAGGTAGGTACCTAAGTAGTTCACAATCTACTAATTTTGTTACGTCGCATTTGAAGTCAAACTTATATAAACTTATTAATTAAAATTAACTTTATCTACCCAAAATCAAAAGATGTATGGATTGCTATCCACATACTTAATATAATTTTACCCAGATATGGAAGAGCGGGGCTTCCTGGCACAGGTATTTCTTACTTAAAAGGAAGCTCCAATCAAATTGTGTTCTAAAATTAAGTTTGTTACTGAATAAAGCTTTTTGTATTTTGTATTTATTTTAATAACCGTATATTTGCTTCGATGTGAAAAAGCGTGATTTAATTTCTCTTTTCGTATTTATACACTCCAAAATTGCCTCCGAATTTCTGACAGGAAGTACGCACCGTTCGAGTTTCTAAGCCCGAGATATTTCAGAACAGATGTGGCGTGGTGATGCTCCATATATATTGCGACCGATACAAGTCTTTCTGCTCCACTGAAGAGATTTATCGAAGGACCCTTAGCGTAGTTCGCGCTCGGGGAATAGACCCGGTCGATATAATAAGGTAATACTTCGGGGTTCCATAGGAAATGATACATTTCCCACGAGTTCGCAAAGGCTTGTACTTTCGAACCGAGACGTTTACGGCACGAGCCGAAGGCGAGGGTCGTAGCGAGATTCGTTGAAAGCCTTTTCGAACGAGTTAGGAATATAAATTTTCCGTTTGAGAATGCAACATCTAGCGGCGAAGGTGCTATTTTTAGCTCAGAAGTAGGAAAAATATATTTTTACATTGACATACAGGAACACACTTTGTTTCTGGCCCCACACTGGGTACACTGTGTCGTGGGAACCAGAAACATCGCGTTCACAAATATGTAAACATCCAAGACCTGGGTTTTTTTTTTCCTCTGCAGTCGGGACTCGAACCCGGGACCTCTCGCTTGGGAGGCTCAGCCTCGACCGCAACACCACAGAAGTCGTGGTTGGTGGTCAGATCATAAGATGTGTTCCGTGGTTTACCAGGAAACAAAAATTTCGGTGGTGACCCAAGAAAACATGGAGAGGCACGAATACCATCGGAATCGACAATTATTTGTAAGACAACATGTGTAAAAAAATACTCATACACGTGTTAATGTTCTACGTAAGTTTCTCAGCTAAATCCGTTCAGTAGTATATGTCAAGCGACCATAGCTCAGTGAATGAGAATGACGGACGACGAATGCACAATCATGTATGCATGTAAGTATGTATGTATTAGTATATTATAAGTATTTAGTATATTATTATAGTAAATAATTTATTTTATTTATTATTTTATATATTGTACACATACATTTTATGCAACACTTGTTTTTTATATGATTTGTTGTTTTGTCACCCGTCGGTCACAACGGAAAACCAGCGCTGATTGTTCGCATTCAGCATATGCTGAGTTGAGGCCGGCTTGTGACAGGAAATTCAAGTTTCCTGTTACCAATAAACTTCTTTCTTTCTTTCTTTCTTTCTTTCTTTCTTTCTTTCTTTCTTTCTAAAGAAATTATGAATGAATGCACAAACTACTGCTTAATTTGAGTGCCACTGAATTATCATACTGGCCTATCGTTTATCTAAGGCCTCCATGACTTTCGGTGTGGTGCGGCCATTACTCGTTCTAAAACGACATATATAGAATAGAAGTGATAGTAGCGAGTCGCGCGGGGCATACTAAGCGGGCTAAAACAGGGGTAGAAGACCCTCTGATCTAAGTCGGGCTTGCTCTTTGCGGTTTAGGACTGAAATATTACTTTTTCTCCATATTTTTTAGAGTGGGGAGCAAATCCCCAGCTTCATTCGACGCATGACTACACATGGCATTTTCAGAAAATGTGTTAAAATTATATATTGCCTGGTAATATCAAACATTTATATAGCCTTTTTATATTGGAAAATATATAATAAAACGTTTAACTTCTAATATTTGAAGAAAAATAGCTACTTTTCTTTAGTCATTCGGCCTAATATACACTGACGAGCAATGAAAAAGTTCCACCCACAAAATGCCGACAAACACCTTAATATCTCCTAATACATAGAACCAATATTACGTTTACAATATTTACGTTTTTAATTGGTAATATTTTGATGCGCTGTTAAATTTACTTCAATATTGAAGACGGCGTCATTAAGCTAGCCTTTCCTGTTTAGGAGTAATTTGGTGCTATGTCACTGGAACTTTTTCATTGCTCGTTAGAGTATAACAAACGGCCTAATGTATAACATACAAACACAATCATTCGATACTAGTTAACACCGGTATGTAAATACCGGTTCGTCATATCATGACTCTGATATGCCTCATCTGTGAGTGATTCGGCTAATATGTACAAATACACAACAAACAACATAGCGTTACGCATTTTCCCATACGGGGTGGCTCAATTGTGCCCACTTATGGTCAGTTATTTCAAAAGCTCCAAAACTTAGGATTAAATACACGCCTTATTTAAAAAAGTAGATATTAAAAATATGCTGTATAACACGTCATTTTTTGCCTCTTCTCTACATTGGACTACTGTGGAAGAAGCAACGCGAAGCAACTCCCACAGATTGATTTTTAGATCTCTTTTAAAATAATGTTGAGTTAAATAGTACAAACTTTACTTATAAATTATTATCAAAAAATATGCAGGAATAATATACGTTGAATTAGATTAATTATTAAGCTCGCTTTTGTACACTCTTTTATGTACTTCTTGTTTTTTCAATTATTTACTTGAATAATGAACACCATGCGCTCTTCTCGTTAATTGATAATCAACCCAATGATTGATAATGATTCATTGTTATTAATAATTTGCTTCCATAGTTTCGCTCATTGTATAAAGCAACTTTTATAAGGTTTTGAAACTGCTCAAATAACATTTTTCACAAAAATCTCCAGAGTATCTTGTTGTAAAAAAGAATGTAGTGACCCTTGAAAGAATTTCTATCTTTCGCGAGTCTGAACCGGGGTACATCTAGTCTGTGATTATTTCTTAGGTTAACATTATAGCTATCGCAAATGTTGCTAAATGTTGAGATGTTCTTGCGTATATATATATATATATATATTCGTAAATAAATTGACTAGCTACAGTTAGTATGTCAATTTCTTTAAAACAATCTCTTAGGAAGTCTAGATAGCTCTTGTCTGTAATAAAAAAAATTGTTTGAATAAACGCTGCGGAAGAGCCATTATACCATACCAACCGGCAAAATGTATCATCTAAACCTTTAGCCAGGCATCTTATATCTCTATCACCGTAAAATAGAACTCAAAACACCACTGTATTTCATGAAGCTGGAAACAGAAATTTGCATATTAATTAAAAAATGGACTCTGTTTCCCTTTCATAGCCATTTATACGGCTTTTGGACTTAATAATAACATTTGTTTGCGATCACACGTTTACTCAGTGGAGAAGGCAATAATATCGTCAAACCTCTCGTCTGTGCGGACAAAACAATGTAATGATCGGATTTCACAAAAATAATAGACTATATATTTTTTTTTGGAACGTTATATTCGTAACGTATGATAGCTTTGTCACCAAATTCCAAATGTCTTTATTACTGTAGATATTTACATATACTTAGCAATCGTCATTTTTTTCCACTTCTCTACATTGGACCACTGTGGGAGAAGAAGGGCGTAGAAACTACCACAGATTGATTTTTAGATCTCTTTTAAAATAATTAATAAGCAGGAACAAATAATTACAAAATTATTATCAGCAAGGTCTGTGTTGAGCTAGATTAACCCCATACAGTCTCGTCATTTAGGTAATCTTGAACATTGTAATATCCCTTTTTCGACAAAGTCGCTTTAACATGGTTTTTAAACTGCTCAAATGGCAATTTCAAGAACTCCAGAGGGATTTTGTTGTAGTAGAGAATCCATCGACCCTTGAAAGAATTGCTAACGTTCGCGAGTCTAAACCGGGGCGCAACTAGTCTGTGATTATTTCTTAGGTTAACATTACAGCTATCGCTGTGTTTGTGAGAGTTTCAAGTGAAACGAATCCAACGTGACCTTAATTTGGTAAAATACGTTAATCCATTTGGGCGTTCCTAACGAAACCGTCATACACTCGAAAAAACCTTTTTCTGGCGTAGTCGGATAACAGCACGGCACCGTTCCGTTTTGAACAAACAAGTGTAGATGTCAAGAAACATCCGTGTCGTCTGATGTCGGCACACCGAGTCCTGCGGATTATGCTAATAATTTAGGACGACATCATTCCGACTCCAGCGTAATCCACTGGGCCACGAAATTAGCGAGTACTGTCATCATCGATCGCATCATCAACATCATCATGCATTCATCACTCGACCTCTGTGGCGTTGCGGTTAGAGGCTCCGCCTCCCAAGCGATGAAACCCGGGTTCCAATCCTGGCTGGAAAGAAGAAAAAAATCTCCAGGTCTTAGCATAGACAAGGCCCTCTCTATATAGCATATAGGCCTTGGAAGTTTATGTGTGGATGTCGCTGTTTCTGGTTCCCACGATGCAGGGTATCCTAGTATGGGGCCACAAGCAATGTAAATGACTGCTAATAAACCTTAGGCCGGGTAGAATCTAGTAGAGTGTTCTTATAGTAATGTCAGCTTCTTGTAGAGTAAATTTGTATGTGTGTGTTTTGTGAATGACCAAGTAACCACGTCAATCTACATGCTATATGGAATTAGATATATGTGCATGTTTATAATCATGTTTTGTTGATGATACACTTCTGGCACCCCTCTGCAGGACTCCGTTCAGTCCAAGCGGTGGAGATTATTTCTCTTAACTTTTGAATGCAATAAGTTTGAAAATAGTATCCATGGGTAATAAATACTACATGAAGATTTGTTTAATCTTAATCTATATACTACATGAAGATTTGTTTAATCTTAATCTATAACTATATAATGTTGAGAACTTGATTTAGGTTGCATAGCATCACAAACCTACAATAGTAGATTTCCGAGTTCGCAAGGGCTTATATTTACGAACCGAGAAGTTTACGGCACGAGCCGAAGGCGGGGGTCGTAGCGAGGTTCGTAGAGAAGCCTTTTCGAGCGAGTTGGGAATAGAAATTTTCCGCCTGAGAACCCAAAATCAAGCGGCGAAGATGCTATTTTGAGGCGAAAGACTTAATTTGTGACTTGTTGACCAAAACGAGAACATGAAATGTCATTCGTATTATGCCATTGACGCTATTACTATTGCCAGTTAATCGTGCAATAAAGTTCGTTGACCCGCTAAGAAGACGTATGCGATTTGACGTTTGCCGTCGTGACTTTGCGCAAATCGCATACAGTTTCTTGGCAAGGTCAATGTACTTAATTGCACGTTTATCGACAGTAGCTACAGCTGTCCTAATCAGCCTATTTGTGTTAAGCAAACGCATTTCATGGCCTTACGGTTATAGGTTAGGGCCTGACATTAAAGATAATGAGGGCAACACAAACATGCAGATAACCTAATTTCGTAACCCACCGAAAAGCCCTACTTTAAGTATGTAAATACAATTTTCCTGCTTTGCATGACATTCGTGGGTGACGGATTCCTTGGATATTGGTGTTTTTAAGGCTAATACATGCGTCCTGTGGCTTTACCCTCGCGTGAGAGAAAGGTTAAGTTAATGCTAAATGTTCGTAAAGAAAAAAAAACATTTATAATACGCATTGCTTCTGGGTGTAGTGAGATCCAGAAACAGCTACGTAGCAAACGTAATAACATTAAAAATCAGGGCTTTTCTCTTTCTCCCCGACCGGAATTTGAAGCCCGCTTCTACTGCTGGATCTCGACCGCTGCGCCATGTGGTCATAAAAAATCAGACAACAGAATACATGAACTCATAAACATTTACATACAGCCACATACATTATGCTTCTGGCCCCGCACTAGGATGCCCGGTAAACAGCGAAGTGTTACTCATATAAACATCCAAGACCCGCAGCCTTATGGCGTAACTTCACTGAAGTTCATAGCGTGTGTCTATGGTTCATCTTATGCTCATACAATTTCATCGATTGCGGGGTATCACCGAAGGCTTCTAGGCTTCATTCAATGAGCTTGGGTTTGCCCTCTATTATGATGCTACTTGCATGATACCAATTTGACAGACGAAGCTGGTGCAAGGTGTCAAACGTAAAAGTCTATATGAAGTTCATAGCTCAGACGACTTACGTCATAAGGCTGCTGTGCCTGATGCTGCTTAGCATGCCACGCTCGAGATAGGGCATTGTCTATGCAAAAATGTCAATGTCTCTGCCGAGCCCGAGATGTCTCGACGCCTAGCATGGCGACCGCGAACGAGATGGAGACGACCGAGCCTTGTCTACAACCGGTAGCATGACGGCATTACCGAGATGATTTCGACCGCCTTAGACACAAATTTTGAGATATGCGACCAAAATATGTCTGCTACCCACGTCAAAATATATCAGGTAACAGGCAAGGCCTCGACAACATATATTCGAGATTTTTTTGTTGTTTCGTATGTTCTTGCTGTTTTCGGTGTAAATTTTTGACATTTTTTATTTTCGTTTGTAAGTATGCATAGAACTATTTATCACTAAGATAGTTGATAATATTCGGACTGTTAGTAATGATTGTAAACAAGTTCGATTGTAAATAGAACATGTGTGCGTCATCCATCATGCTAGGTGGCGCAATCATCTACTTTTCGGTAAACCGGTACCTAAATTTACAGTATTGCCAGACAAAAATACAAAACTTTTTTATAAAATGGCAATAAATATTTAGGAGACAAGACCGGCTATCTCGAGTCCTGCCTGCCATGCTTGCACTTTAGACACGGCAAGTACTCTTAAGTCTCTCACTCGACGTCGACAGACGACAGTCAGTACGTGCTTGTCAAGCGAACCGGTTTTTTTTTTTTCTCACCAGGGGACAGGGGACGGGCCTCTCGCTTGGGAAGCACAGCGTCGACAGAATACCAAATGCGTATCTCGGGGGAATCAAAACAGACAAAACAAATGTAGGGTAAAATAAACATTTTAGGAGCAAAGGGTTATGTTTTGCCTGCTTCATGACGATTCACGATCTTGGGGTCGATTAAAGAATAACGCTAAGGTACCGGTATTTTGCAAAAAGAAGTACCTAGTATTAAAACCAGGTTTGTGGACATTACACCAGTTTTTGTTTCGTTTTAATAGTCACAGTTTTGTTGAAGTTATGACCAAAAACATATCAGCCATTTCCGAAACGCTTTCTTTGTTAATTCAAATATGGCATCGACGGCGACGCTTATGATGACGTCACTTTTCCCCTAGCAGTCAGTCTAAGTTCGGCCGGCCGCTCGACCTCGCAGACGCTTCTTATTCTTATATCTTCTTACACCAGTTTATGCTGTTGAACTAGTTATTACAAAATATAATATTACGTAACCCACCATATGTATAATACAGTATATAATCATGTAGTTTTATGATGGATAAAGGGTTTGTCAAAGGCCAATCTGACAACTTACCTAAAATGGATGTTATTATGGTTGCATAGTATTTTTCGAAAAATAATGACTACGTGGGTGCTTAATTACGTGGGATAAAATTACAAAAGTAAGAAAAACGTTTTATTGAACTTCACCCATTGGTATGTCCGTCTCGTCTATCCATTTGCCGTCCTAGGTAAACAGCACTTAATGTTTTTTTATCTAATACCATTCTGTTTATTTCGTCGAAAATAGCTTGGTACCTGAGTATATGAGAAATAATCGTACAACAGCCGTGTTTGAACTAATATTGTAAAGATGTATAAACTGAACTCAGGAACCAGGAATGGTAAGGCAGTCGTGTTTGGACTCAATTTGTTAAGGATGATGAGCTGGTTTCGCAGTACTCATCCAAGTCCTCATTTCATCACCAGCTCATTACACCAAGTTTGCGGAACCAGCACATCGTCTTTAACCAATTGAGTCCAGCCTTACCATTTCTGGTTCCTGAGCTTCAATACTGTCTCCAAGTCCTCATTCCATCACGAGAATGAGGACTCGGAGACAGTATCATCCTTAAATCTGTTTGAATGATTGTTTAAAGAGCCTAGTTCATACTGAAGACTAGGTAAGTATTCGGTCATTTGATTCTTTAGGGCTCTTGCCATTGGGTGACCAATGACAATGACCTTTATGGCTTACGATATCCCCGATTGTTACAAATTCATCTTCTAACAAGGAATTAAAAGACGTAGGTACATAGGTATTACAAGTTAAACATCACTGATCACCTGACGGGCAAAGTGACGTCATCGCAGATCCTACATGCTAAGCTCAGTTAACAAAATCGTTCCGCAGGAGTCGAACTTTGAGCTTTAATAACTCCGTCAATTTTTAAGATATCGAAAAACTAAAAACTATATTTTTCTATATTTTTTAATAAATTTAACTGCATTCACAGAAATTCTCGTTGGCCACATTCCCTGACGACACGTGCTAGGCCCGTGTGGCAGACATCGAACTAAGTATTAGTTGACGTTGATTAGTAACTAATTAAAGTCCATTCGGTTAGTTAGTGTCGGTACACCCGCATGCAATTGTGGTTATTACGTATATGTTTTACAAACTTAACTGTCCTTCCATACTTGCGACTTTATCCGCGTGTTAGCCACCGCGTTCAGATATGTCTGTAGCTCTATATCATACTATACTTTTTTCACAGTTTCCCATACATACAGTTCCCCGGTCGAGCCAAAAGGTACGGGAAAGTAACATTAAAGTGAGAACCGAATACTGTTTCTTAAAGTAATTTCGTTGTTCCTACATTCCGCACTGAAAGCAGAAACTCCGCTCGTTTAGTTTAATCTTGCAATGTTTTCATTTGTGCAACCTGTTTTTATTTTGACAAAACTTTATTGGTAGTGGCAAAAGCTTATGAAATGCCTGTGTTTTATTTTATGTATTTTTTATTTAGTTGTTGATGTGTAAAAAAGTTAAAAAGCAGCCTAGACACACGATGCTAATCATCAATTATAAACTTAACATTTCCACCTGTTTCTTGACAAAACTTTTTTTTGTAGAAGCAAAAGCTTATGATTTATTTATTACTAAACTCAATCATAAACTGGGTTGGTAGCAAAGGTGAGTTTTTTAATACAAGCATAATATTTTCTGAAACTAAGCTGCTTTAGCTTTAGCTGGTAAATTTAGCTAGTTACTCAACAATTTGCGAGACAGAAGCTTCCCATCGCATAGCAAAACCAGGCAAGCTAGGCCGAGATCAATTTAACATTTACTTTTACAGATTTATGTGCATGAAAAGGCAGCAACAAAATGGCCCCCAATTCGGGAAACACAACAGCATACGAAACATTGGCAAATGGGTATTGGTTATTCGACCCTTACGTTTCCGTAATAAATATCAAACTCATATAATGGCCGACATTAAAATTATATCAATGGCCTAGACAACAAGTTTAGCCTAGCGGGTAGTGACTCTGCCCCCGAAGCTGACGATCTTGGGTTCGAACCTCGGTAAGGGCAAATATTTGTGTGATGAGCATGAATGTATAATTTATATATCTATACATATATATGTATATATATGATATGTAGTAGGTACATTTATCAGGTAATCCCTGACAGTAAAATAGACTTCTTGATTTCTTTTCATCTCGGTCAGTTTAGCGTGTTAAAAGAAACCCTGTCTGTCTGTCTGTCAGTCAAGACCCTTTTTGCCAGAAACACGTTGAAATATCAAAATAAAATTAATATCAATTACTCAGGTTTGTGGACGTTGGAGCTGTGAAAAATCAAACTTCCAGAACAATTCAATCAAAAGATACGCCTTTTATGCGGAAAATTTTATGAATATGCCCGTTGACCTAGAAATATCAAATATCAAATATCACATTATAGCACAAATAAAGGAAAAAAACGATAACCGTACATAGTTCCTTAACTAAAAAGGTATTCGAGCGGAACCCTCGGCGCCCGAGTCTGACTCGCACATGGCCGGGTTCTTATTAAGTAGATAGATATTTTGTATCTTGTGCTCTATGTTATTCTAGTTCAAGGAATATAATCAGACGACCTCTGTGGTGTAGCGGTTGTGGCTCTGCCTACC
Source organism: Argyresthia goedartella (assembly GCA_949825045.1). Classification (NCBI taxonomy): domain Eukaryota; kingdom Metazoa; phylum Arthropoda; class Insecta; order Lepidoptera; family Argyresthiidae; genus Argyresthia; species Argyresthia goedartella. The sequence goes on along the minus strand of OX463823.1, from coordinate 2,860,135 downwards.
ATGAGTGAGGTCCGGGTTCGATCCCCGGCGGGGGGTAAAGAAAAATAACCCAGGTATGTGACGTCGCTGTTTCTGGTACCCACGACACAGGGTCTCATAGTGTGGGGCCAGAACCAATGTATGTGCCCGTATGTAAATGTTTATGTTCTTTTGTTTATAATCGTTTTAAGAAGGTATCGCGGAGAGCTTTGGCGGCAAATCCAGGCTACGTCAGGTTTTCATTCATCATCTTTTTCTGATTATTGAAAATGACAAAATGCCGTTTTCCCGCCACACATCAGCGTTAGACCATTTTAGTTAGGCTGTGGTCTATTTAACCCAAGAAAATGCATACAATATCGCTTTGTAATAAATTCCAAAACGTTATTGGGCTAACTTGAATATTGCCCGCCCTATCAAAATGTACAGCACAAACTCCCGCCCTTATTGCGCACAACACAGTCCAACAACGAATCCTACGTTTGCACAGCGTTGCTGTTATTATCTATCGTTGTTTTGAATAATCGATGCGTATTACAATGGCTGAGATGCGGAGATATGTGGATGCTGGCGGCATCCGGGAACGAAACAGCAATATTCCATTTTGAATTGAAATAGCTTTGGGTTTTTGCTCTGGTCTGGGCAATCGCTCTGACCGACTGATTGAATATTTCCTGACGTTCACATTTTTGATTTCCACTGGGTTGAAGGTTTCTGTTTGTACAGAATGAAAAAGATAACTTGGTGCTTGACGGGTGTCAGTCTTAGCTTGTTAGTGACGGGATGTTGCTTAAAAACATCGATTAATCAAATGAATCGATACACCCTTTAAACATGACGACGACAACTCTTCTATTAGTGCAACTGAATGAACAATTTCGATTATGTGCAATTGTTTTGGTAATATCCTCAAGTGTTTTATAGTAGTTTATGTGACTGTTGCATAATGGAGAGCATTAAAACTCGAGAGTGGGTTTATGAAACGAGCCGAAGGCGAGTTTCATAATAATATCACTCGAGAGTTTTAATGCCTAATTATGTACAGTTACATACACTAGTTTATCTACACACATATCATAAGCTCTCTTTGATGTGTTCAGGAACCGCATGTTTGACCGGCATTGTGGTTCTGCAATTGTTTAGCTTGTTCTTTAGTACCAACTTCACGCAGACGGGCGTCGGCGTTCGAAATTTGAATGTCAGTACCAACTTCACAGACAAACTAGGGACGGGCACGCGGGTGGGCGTCGGCGTTCGAAATTTGAATGTCATTATATGTAGAAAAACTACACATAATGACCATTATGTGTAGTTTTCCAGATACGAAACGAGTTTTTACCAAGTAGTTTAACATAATGCTGATCGTAACGTGCGGTTTTTGAACGCAGTAAAGAGGGTTTATGATACGTGTGTAGATAAAAATAATTATGGATGGATGCAGTAGATTTAATGAAGTTTTAGGTTATCTGTCACATCACTAATAAGATTTTATGAACTGTTTTATAAGGCAATACCAAAACAGCAGCAATCACCAATGGGGAAGATTGCCCAAAACTTTTTGGAAGAAGGCACTGCATCTTTGTAACACAACGAGTTTCATTAGAGATATCTGGATATTGACAATTCATTTCTCTGAATAACGAAACTCTTTGTATGATTTTGCTTTAATTTATTTTACTCTGTAATTTATTTGTAATTTAACTCAGATGAACTAAACTAAGAGAGAGAGATTTAGATTTATTTATTAAACCATATCACACTTTCACTTACTTACATGTCAATAGTAAAGCAATAATAATTCAAGGCTATTAAGAATAAAATAAATTAAGTTCATTAAACAATACACCAGAAATATAAATAATAAGCATTAGAATCTAATGACATTATTTTATAATTAATAAATATAAAATTATCATTGATTATCGTCAGACTATAATTGAGCGATTCAAAATCATGTTTAAATACCTACTGACTATTTGTACAAATCGCCAAAGGCGCATTTAAAAACTGTCAGTGTCAGGGTACTGAGGAGTTGGACAAGTTCGTCCAGAGGCTGGCAACGAACATGTTCGCACGAGCGGACGGCTCTCAACACCCGCTCGTGCGAGACCTGGCGCCATACCACGCGCGCCCGCCTGACCGTCGCCGCCTACCCCGAGACCTGGTTGCCGAGCCGGCAGCACCCCTGGATTGAGGCCACACAACCCGAAGAACACCTCAGCCACCCAATGACCTGGCCGTAGTCACGGCCAGCGGAAGACTCCGCGGAAGGGGGCCATTGCCCCGGGACCGCAACCCCGCACCCTGGAAGGGGTGTGAGAAGATCACCAAGAAAAACTGAGGAGTGATACACGCATTCATGAATGTCAGTGTCCGTGCGGCGGACGCGTGCCGAGCGTGCTCTGTGCGGGCGACACCCGTCGCGAACAGCGGCCGGGAGCGCCACCTTGTGTAGCGGCTCCGGCTGGGAGCTGATGTAGTACAGCCTGGCAGGGCTGGAGGATTGTCCACTTTATTATGCATAAGCAGATAGTAGTGCACTAGAAACGCTAACTTCCTTCTCAGCTCTAGGGTGTCAACCCCATCATTCCTGCCACAAATAAAGGCGGAAACAAGTGCGGATAATACCCATACATCTTATACAGAGTTCTAGCGAATTTGCACTGGACTTTTTCCAACGTGAGCTTGTATATCCCCATGTGAGTCCCAGATGATTGCGTTATATTCTAGCCTGCTACAGACAAAAGCATTGTACAGTATTTTATATAACTGTTGACACACTACTGAAGACCCTTGCCTGCCACGTAATTTGCTTCCAACTACGCCAGCGCTACCAAGCGAGAGCAAAGCCGGATATAGCTGACTGCCATTGGCTATTAGAAAGAAGTAGTCAAAATAGACACATTTTTTAGGAGTTTTGTCCATCACATAACTTATCGCCTTGAAGTCAAATGCGAGTTTTTTTTATCAAAATGCAGCTTTATAAAATTTATTGGCCAGCTGCTGATATCGACGAGCATTTTTGTAAAGAGGGCTTCAACATATGACATGTATGTTATGTTTTTTCGACTACCTAGCCCAATTACCAAATAATACAATTGAGGTAAATGGCAAACAGCAGTCGCTTGTCACATGAGATACGTTTGCTTAGTGCTAAGTATCTACATTATCCTGTAGCGAAGTGATGTTTGGAACATAATTCACACTCAGACAATCACAGCTTCCATATATTAGCATCTCGTTACACTGAATGGTTTGTGCCGCCGCCATTAATAATGCATAATAATTAATATGGACTGACGTGAATTATTATTGATCGTCGATCATCGGAACTTGCAGGCACCGTAAGTTGCAGAAATTAGTAACTTTGTAGAAATAAAAAGTCAGCCCATGAACAAACGGTACACCTATTATAATAAAATACCAATATATATAATACACAAAAGTTAGGTAGCAAAGAGAATTTTACTTAAACGTATGAGTCTTTGAACTGCTACTGGTAGCTCAATGGTATTAGAGGTAAATCTTAACAGATGTTCATTATATTTGTTTATAGTTACCCTTTACACTACATCCGTCTTTTTGTCGTTGGATCACTTAACTTTCACCTTGACGGCACTGTCCTCCCAAGGACGAAAAAACATTTTCGGTACACGCAACAGAGTCAACACAAAAACATAAACACAACCTTTCATCCATCACACACCGGGGCTCTTCGATACAAACTAGCAAATTCCCTTGCTGGTGCGGGTGTGCGCTCGAAGCGGCATTCTTTGAGTGCCTGTCGGTGCTCTTTGAAAAGAGTCGTCACGCGCCAAGGCGGCGGCAACAAAGGTGACTCTAACTAAATGAATAAATTTATATTTTATATTTTTATGTACATATTGGCAAGTTTGTAGTATATTATTATAAAATGTATTGTTGTGCACATGTGTTGTTAAATATGAGTAAGTCCTGTCCAACCTAGGTTTGCTGGAAGAAAACTCTTGTTTAAGATAAGCTCACCTTTGTATATGTATTTACATTTTTATGAGTCTGTATATTTTGTTTTGTGCAAAAAGATTAAATATTAGGTACTTTTATAAGTTTTTTTCTTCTTTATAGAAGAAAAACATATCCTGAAGTTTTCTATCCGCTGTCACAGTCCATATCCTTAAAATCAACTAACAGACACATAAATAACGACTCTTGTTATCAATAGCATAATACAGCGTCACGGCTTTTCCCCTACGGGGTGGCAGAGGCACAATTGTGCCCACTTTGAGCCAGTTATTCAAGACTCCATTTTGCGTGACAGGGGGTTAGCCCGTCTCAGCCAGATGTTGCCACCCGCATTATCGTTTCCGATGCTCGCATACCGCTACGTCACGGCATTGAGCTACCATTACTATAGAGACGCTGTCTTGAACCAAAAACGTGTCGCAACTAGATCGCAAGCGGGGCGGCGGGGGCGGGGGGGTGATGCGACCTGTAGATTACACACCGCAGAAGTGACACCGCTTTTATACCTACAAAACTTCATTTGATTGAGTGCAGTCTATTACAAAATGTACCGATCTAAGTATTCATTGTAACCGAGATTTAAACAAAGGTTTATGTAGATGAGTTGCGCTTTCGCATTAGCTATGTGTTATCGTTATCTATACTGCCATAGTTTTAAAATGAACTGAAAAGTAATTTTTTTTTACACCTTTTATATATTTATAGCCTTCTCCACTTAGGATGCTAGATCATAGCGATACCACACACTTCGAAATCGGTTCAGGCTTTAAGAAGTTTTGGTGGAATTAAGAAAAATACCCACATGAACCCTGAAAACAATACACTCCGTTTTTTGGGGCAGTCGTGTTAAAATATTACCAAACATGTTTTGTTAGTTTAGGAGTCCTCTACCCATATTTACCACATTCATCATATCCCACATATTTGTGCTCTCTCGTATCACCATTAGTACCTACGTTTCTTATCTGTACAGTTCACTTTTCATATTCTATGGTTTTCATACAAAAGTCGGGTACAGCAGAAAATAATGTTCAAAATTAGTTTTGGATTATTTTAGTTGATATTTTGCTTACTTACTGATGATACGTCACGCCACTATCTTTTTTCTTCGTACTAGTCGCATTATTAGACGCAAGAAGGCATTTTTGAACTGTTTTTAGTCACAATATCCGCATGCGGTCGCTATGAGCTCTGGCGAGGGACTAAAGGGAATTACGCCGGTTGGCGTAAGGTCATGGCGCAAAGAAATGGTTCGCGGTGTCGGTTCCATACGCTAGTAATAGTAGTTCATTGCGTCACGGACGCTTTTTCTTTCGAAGTTCTAATTGCAATAAAACAAAGAAGGTAGACAACTAAATAGTTTGGATAATACAAGCTATTATATAAATGGCCATTGTTACTCAGTTTCAGATGTTATCCGGAGGAGTCGGTTCGGTTGAGGCTCGGTCAGACTCGGCTCCTCTCGGCTCACAGCCGTCGGAGCCGTCACATTACATCGTGATGCTATTGGCCAGATGCGACAACGGATGTTATTGTCCAGACGCTACTATACTCTTGTAGCAAGAAAAGCATTAACAACAAAATGACCGTTTTGACAGTTCTTAAAAGTTATCAATAGCTGCATGACAGCAGTAAGGTACCAACTCAGTAGGCTTATTGACGTCCTCTGTGGCACAGCGGTTGTGGCCCTACCTACCATGCGAGAGGTCCTGGGTTCGACCCCGGCTTTCCCAGCAGGAGAAAATCTCCCCAGGTCTTGGATGTTTATTTGTGTATCCTAGTGTGGGGCCAGAAGCAATGTATCTGCTTTTATGTAACCACACAAAAGAAAGCTCGTTTAAAATAAAATAATAATAATAATAATAATACCTTGGACACTATTTACACACATTGATCTAGCCCCAAACTAGGATTCCCTGTATCTTGGGTACTAGACAACGATACACATACTTATATAGATAAATATTATACTTAGATAGATAAACAACCATGACTAGGGTACAAACATCCGTTCTCATGAAACAAATATTTGCCCCCACCAGGAATCGAACCCGGGACCCTTGGCTTCGCAGGCAGGGTCACTGCCGTCTCGGCCATTCGGGTCGTCTATAGTATTGTGATTGGTTGATATGTTCCACGCAGTTTCCATGCTTACGTCACGACCCCATAACACCGCGTCCTACGAGCACGGGTTTAGACTCCGGGCCATTCGGTTGTGGTATGCACTCCCCTGCACCATCAGGGACAGTCCTACTCTCAATATATTTAAAAGATGCGTTCAGAAGCATTTCCTAACTCTTAAGAATAATAGATAGTATGAATGTACTTAGAATAGGAATTTCAAATATTTAAGTAGTATGTAAGTGTAAAATGTAAATGACTTGCCTGTAAATTATTTTACTTCGAGGCCAATAAATATTTCTATTCTATTCTATTCTATTCTTATTAGTATACAAGTGACATTTAATCAGCTGACCATATCTTGGGGAATGATAGTTTCCATCATTATGACCAACAGACACATGGCCGCAAATGAAAAAAATAATTGGGTCTCCCATAGTAACTTATAATCAGCTGATCGGTTCAATGTACTGAGGAAAGAAAATATTTTTTCATTTGCGACCATGTTTCTTGTGGAAAGTTCATATTGATAGGTACTATCATTCCCCAATATATGGTTAGCTAATTTAATGTCAACCTGTAAATATGTATATTTATTTATATGTAGGATGTATATTTTATGTATGTAAGCACTTGTCTAGAAGAACCAGGAAAATTATAAGGCTTATGTTTAAACGATTATCAAAAAATTCGAAAATTTACTACCAATAAATTTAAATGCCAGAATTGGTAAATGATTACCAAATTGTGTTTGGATAAATGATCACTAAACTTCTTTTTATGTTTTGTGTACAAGTTTATGTCCTAAGTATTTTTGTTGTTCTTACGTGTTCAACCTAACACGAAGTATAAAGGGGGCTTCGCTTCGCTCACCTTCTTTACTCTTCACCTAAGTAAGCTACCGCAGTATTTCTGCAACTTTTGGTGATCATTTACCCATTTTGGATGAGAAAAAAATATTTTGGTGATCATTTAAATTGTTGCTGTGTTTGTTATGTACACATAGGTCTACCCGTGCTCAGCGATCCATCTCCCTCTATCCGAGTTGGTTTCCTGGAAGAGATCTCTTACTAGAGATAACCTCGCCTTTGTACACTATTTTAATATTTTAATATATTTATTTGAATCACTTACTTCCGTGAAAAGGCTAAATGAAATTCCTCATCAACTATGCTGATTTATTATTTCTGAACAGAGGTGCTATTTTAGACGTGAGTTTGAAAATATAATGCACGGGTACAAAACAAATATTAGCGAGAATGATTTGCGTTGACTTTAACAATTTAACGATTTGTCACGGTATGTATAGTTTCATTATAGTTAGTATGGTCTCGTCATTTGAGGAACGAATTCGCACACGCTCGAATTTGCCTCGCTTGAAACTTTAATCTATATTTTTACTGGTATTGATAAAAGTGTGGAAGTATATCCCATGGCCTTGAAATATTACAAATTTCTGACCAACCTTCTGTGGAACAAGGACTTCCTTCTTTAAAGTGCTTTTTTAACCCCCAACGACCAATAGAGTGATGATGTTTGAAGCGTCTGTCGGTCGGTGTGTCGGTGTGTCTGTATGTTTGTCCGTGGCACCCTAGTGGTCAAATGGGTAGACGGATTTTGATGCGGTTTTCTGAAAATGGTCATAGACTTCTATGCGATGATTCTTAGATATGTTTTGTTAAAATCGGTTAAGTAGTTCGAAAGTTATCAGCTTAACAAGGAATAGCAGTCAAACGGATGGACGGATTTTAAAACGGTTTTATGTAGTTGGTAGTAGACTTCAGTGCGATAGTTAGTTGATATATTTTATTAAAATCGGTTTAGCGGTTCAAAAGTTATCAGCTTAAATAGGAAACAATTGAACCAAAATAATTTTCACTAAAATTCTATAGCCTTTGTCACACTCACAACCGAGACAAATCCAACGAAACCTCATTTATTCAAATCCGTCGAGCCATTTGGGATTTAACGCGTGCTAACGAAATGGTCATACATACATACAAACATACATACCTAGTAACCTCCTTCTTGTGCAGTCGGTCAAAAATAACAATTTCAAAATATTTTTATATATTTCAAAATTAACAGCTCGTCCTCAAAAATATGTAGGTACTTAAGTAACGCGTCTGAGTGGGAGATCATAATATCTTCTATCACAAAGGGGATATATAGAAACCCAAATTATAGGCCCTTTTGTGATCTACTTAGAATAGAACTCCGTGATGTGACCGACAGCGGAAGTGCTTGTTAGACGGACTGACCGAACTAAACGGGCATAACCTGGTCAATTAGTTTGTAGGATTGATCCCCCACTAAACGGTGTACTGGCTAAATGTGCTCACAACTGTGCCTCTGCCAACCAGTATGGGAAAAGGCGTGACGCTGTGTTAGAAACCGTTTTACTACAAAAAAATACACATAGTTTAACCTCAAAACAAACGTCAAAAGTTTATTTTTTGTGGTAAGACCGTCTCCGTGTTACTCTGAGCCGTACAGGCAGATACAACCAATGTATGAACACATTAAAATAAAATAGTATCTACAGCTAATTATATTTGACTATTTGCAAATAAACTGGTTTACTAACTATAATAATAATAATAATAATACCTTGGACCCCAAACTAGGATTTCCTGTATCTTGGGTACTAGACAACGATACACATACTTATATAGATAAATATTATCTTTAGATAGATAAACAGCCATGACTAGGGTACAAACATCCGTTTTCATCAAACAAATATTTGCCCCCACCGGGACTCGAACCCGGGATCCTTGGCTTCGTAGGCAGGGTCACTGCCGACTCGGCCATTCGGGTCGTCAAAGCTATTATGGGATTGTACATGTTCAACCTATTTAATCCTTCAACAGCAAATATTTCCAGGTATTTCCAGCATTTTCTGATGATGGAACGTCGAATGTGACGGTGAGGTGGGTTAGCCTCAAATCAAACGTCAAATATATATTTTTTGCCTATAAAAAAGTGTTGAATTATTTTTTGGATTGTGTTTAAACGATTACCAATAAATTCGAAATGACTGCCAGAATCAGTAAATGATCACCAAACTCCTTTTTATGTTTAGTGTACGTTAATTTTTTAAGTATTTTTTGTTGTTCTTGCATGTCCAAACTAACACGAAGGCTAAAGGGGAATTCGCTTCGCTCACCCCCTCTACCCTTCACCTAAGCTGCCGCAGTATTTTTCGCTGATATTTTCTGCAACTTTTGGTGATCATTTTCCCATTTTGGTTAAGGAAAAAAAAATTGGTGATATATTTGTTGCCTTATTTTAGTCCCTGTGAGTCTTGAGTACGTTTAATAGTTTCAGTTCAAGTAATTAGTATATAAATGCTTGTTCTACAAAGTCCCGGACAGTGTTGGAAGCGCTCAAATCCTTGGAAGACGTAAATTGATATAAACAGTTCGTTGTGGAAATTCAGAGACAATTCGAAAACTTATTTTACAGACCGGGATGTGGTTGTGAACATTCTTACCTCACAAGATACTTTTCGATTAGATTATAATCGGGTACAAGTCAGTTGACTTCATAAACACAAAATGCATGAAGGTTAGTTTTGTTGCGTCTCTGCTGTGACTTTGACGCAGCATAATACATAAATGTTGCTTTAAATTTCGCGACTATAACCTAATGGGCCTGCTTATGAGCTCATCGTCGTCACGAATTCATGATCCTCAGAACTGAGGGTAGTGAACTGCACATAAAACTTTCTTAAATTCCCGAAAATAGTACATTTTGGGTTTGGCGAGTTGCCTTACCGCAGCGAAACTCTTGATGGACATTGTCTAGACGGGGGGGTCTAGATTGTCGGCGCTCCCATATATTTTTCAATTTGACTTTAACATTGATAAACCTGGGTGTGGCTTCCGTGTTTCGGATGTCACGTTAAACTGTAGGTTCCGGTTACTATCGCTACATGGTGGTAGTAGTCGTAAAGCTGCGTCAGATTTATTTTATTTATTTTTAAACCAGGGTCTAGCTACGCGTATTTCGTGCGGTAGGAACTTGCGCAGCTAGACCTCTGATATCATATACTATTGGATCTTTGGCAATCTAGCTCCAGTCTAGATAATATCTATCACGAACTTTGTTATGTTAAGGCGACTTACCCTCCGCGCCGCTCCCGCCGCGCAGACGAGCCAAATACGATATTTTGCGCCCATTTAAAAACCTTCCTATAAATTATTTATGTTGTAACAATTATTTAATGGTATGCTGTAGATGTGCCTAATTTAAAAATAAATTATTATTAGTCAAACTAAAATAAAGACCTGCACTCAAAATTCTCCATCTATATAACCGAATTTCGAAAATTCGCACACAAATTAATGTTCACTTTACCAAATTATATATTTTTTTAAGTATCATTCATGTACCTAAAAAACATACATAAATTTATTTTTTCTTAGCTATTTTAATAAAATAATAAAAACATAAAACATCCCTATTGGCATAAGCGAAAACGCGGACGCCCTGCTGAACCAAACCTGCCTCAATCATACTATGAAGAGTTTGAGGCTTTCATTAGATTTAATTGGGAAATATTAAACCGCTCATCAATTATACTGATTTGCACAGCAAATATCAGGGCGAAGTGGTGCGGTAGCTTAGGTGAAGGGTAAAGGGGGTGAGCGAAGCGATATTTAAAACATAAAAAGTGTTTTTGTTGAACCTTTTTTTGATGTGCGATTAAATACTACCCGATTTCATATTTTTTTTATATATTGAAACTGAAAAAAAATATCTTCGAAATCTGATTTATCGTTCTTTGTTGTTATTATGTTTGCATTTAGGTAATATTTTGATTGATTGATTAGATAATAATGATTGATGAAATTATGTTTTCATTATGAAAACTTATGGGCCCCAAAGAATAATAGGTGCTGGGTTCAAGCAAAGTTGGGTTTAAGTTTGTGTAGTTAGTAAAATAATTGTTAGGTTTACATTCAGGTATCAGATGATCACTTAGTATAACGGTTTTACATCTGTTCAACAGTTTGCTAAAATTATTTTGTTTGTGAGTAAATTCTGAGGTGCAGTCAGTATTTCTGTCACAGTTTTGCTAAATTTTGATAAAAAATATGGGGGATTATTTGTAAATCCAGTTTTTGCTGGGCAAAAAACTACGCAACAAAAAAATGGGTGACTAGAAATCCTGTCTTCGTCTGATGAAATTACTGAATTTCGCGACTAGAAATCCAAAAACAGCAACATAAAAACTGAATTACTTAAAATACAGAAGGAGCGTAGGATGTTGTTGTTCTAACACGTCCAATGTATCACTAAGGATAAAAGGGGCTCACCCCCTCCACCCTTCACTACCCTGACTCACCACTTGTTGTTCTAACACGTCCAATGTATCACTAAGGATAAAAGGGGCTCACCCCCTCCACCCTTCACTACCGTGACTCACCACTTCGCCCAGAAGTCTTTATTTAGCCAATAAGCAGTGGCTAAACCAGTAATTTAGTCGCGCAGTTCAGCATTTTTAGCTTATTTCAGGAAATTCCTCTGCTTATCGTCATTCGCTCGATAAGTTTTTTTTTCGGTCGTATTATTATTTCCCTTTGAAAGCAATCATAAATATCCGCTTGAAGAACAAAGCAGGGGCGACGGGCGGCATTAAGGAGCTGGCATTCCATGTCGCCGCCTCAAACTCGGGTTTTCGAGCGTATTGACGGAACCCTCCAAGTTTCACAAAGTGTACTAACTTTACTACTTAGTGAGAAACATTTAGTAAGAGATTGGTTAGACCCGAGACTGGATTTGGTTTGAATACCACTGGAAATGTTATAATTATTCATCTTAGTATAAATCGACTTGGTATGTTATACAGGGGATAACAGAAAGGTGAACTCTTATTTTAGGGGGTTGTTAGGGACATCATTCTGAAAAACTTTCACTACGAAACCGATTTGATCAGAGCAACTTTGTTTTTTACCTTTCCATACAATACTGCTGTTGTAATATTTGTTTAAGTTAAACACAACCAATTTTTAAAAGAGATCTATCAATCTGTGGAAGTTTCTTCTCCCTGCTACTCCCACAGTGGGCCCGCTTAACTATTGATATCATCATAGGGTTTTAGCCGAGCGACCCAGGGATTAGTATAGAAAAGTGGACAATATAGGGACCCAATTCTGTACTGGGGATTGCATCGCGACCGCTCCGAGGGGCGCAGAATGCCGTGTTTGGCTTGTCGGCGGCTCCTTTTTTGTTTGGCTTGTGTTTAAACGATTACCAAAAACGCACCTATTTTACTGACAATAAATTCGAAATGACTGCCAGAATGGATAAATGTCCACCAAATTGTGTTTGGATAAATGATCACCAAACTTCTTTTTATGTTTTGTGTATTTGAGTTTATGTTTTAAGTATTTTTTGTTGTTCTTACACGTTCAACCTAACACGAAGGATAAAGGGGGCTACGCTTCGCTCACCTCCTTTACCTAAGCTACCGCAGTATTTTGCCCTGATATTTTTTGCAACTTGTGGTGTTCATTTATCCATTTTGGGTAAGAAACATATATTTTGGTGATCATTATATTTGTTGCCTTTTTGTTTGGAGGCTGACTGTCAAATGCGGCGTTTTGCGCGCTACGGAGCGTTCGCGACGCAATCGCCAGTGCAGGATTGGGCCCCAGGTGGGTAATTCTACCACCTAACAAGCCTCGCACAAGCATATCGCACGCTTCAATAGTACAATATTGGACACATTTTCAGGTCTGAGAGAATTTCTCTAAATCCGAGCCGCGGCCAAAAGCTAGTCCTTTATAAACGTTAGAATTGAAAAAAAAAACACAAACGTGTAAACAAATTCAATAAGCTGAGAACTTTTGTAAATATTCCATAACTTAAATTCTAATAGTTATGTTTAATTACATTTCGAGGGATCAGCTTTGATCTTAGCAGACTTTTAATTGGCATTCTCACTTTTCATTTGATATTTATTAAGTAAATGTAATATCTTTATTTATACTTTCAAATCAAGTGTGTTTGTGGAGAAGAGGTTGTTAAAAACCTAATATTTGAGTTACGTAACCAACATTGTGAGTATATAACTTGAGACTTGTTTTAATTAATCTGTGTATAACAGGCGATGGCTGTATAGACGACGTGGCCAACCCAGGAAGAGATGGGTTCATGAACCACATAAGAACTGGTGGATGACCTCTCAGGATCGAGAAGAGTGGAGGAAGGGGAGAGAGGCCTTTGCCCAGCAGTGGAACGATATGGGCTAATAAAATAAAAGTAATAATAATGTATTAAAGAATAATAGAAAATAGCTCCGTGGTCTAATGGATTTCACGGTAAAGCCCTGTGCCGCTCGGTGGGGACATTAATGTGCTACATTATTATTATAGAATTATGACTTAAGGTAGTTTACTCGGAGTCGAAGAAAGGATCCGCGTACAAGATATTCGGCCTTACAGTAATACACACAGTTTAACCTCAAAACAAACGTCAAATCCTGTAATACATTTTTATCTTTAAACAAGTGTTGAACAGGAGTTTATTGTGTATATGTCCTATTTGCACAGCAAAAATGTTCCACATAAAACACTTTTTATGTTTTAAATATTTTATGTTTCTTTTGCTCTTACATGTCAACCTAACTCGAAGGATAGGTCACTAAGTACCATGACCCACCACTTCTCCCTGATATTTGATGTGCAAATCCGTATTTTGATGTGCGGTATAATTTTCCCTGTATAAAGCTTTTCACAATATGTTTTACTGAATTCATGTGCTTTTAGGTGAAATAAATGATTTTGATTTGATTTGATTTGATTTGCCATTTTTGCGGAAAGACCCCAAGTAATAGGCTCAGAAGTCCTTGAAATGACAAACGCTGGACTAACCATCAAATTGCGTTATTCAGTTGTAGTCACTATAGTCGGGTAAATAGTCACGGATTCAAGCTTGTAAATGCTAAAACATTGACAGACGTCAAACGTCCGTGGTTTGGTGGTAAGGTTACCCACACGCTCGTCTGTAACGCAGGAGACGCGGGTTCAATCCCTAATCACCACTTACCGTAAATCAACACATATTTATATTATTTACGTGTATTTCTGCATATGGACCTATTAAATTTATTCTTTCCATCGTGGGCTTGCTGGAGGAAATCTCTTGTTACAAATAAGCTTGCCTTTGTAAATGTCTTTTCTGCAATCTTATAATGTGAATTGTAAGTGAAAATGTCAATGTGAAGCTATTTAGGTAGATTGTGGCTCCCGTGTGGCGTTGAGAAAATTGAAAATGCTTTTTTATCACACCTGCTCTGAAAATACATACTAATTATACCAATTAGAGGGAAGAAACGCCTTTATCCCGCCCTTCAAATCCTTTCATCCCAAGGTATGGAAGTTTGTATGAAAATCCTTCCGACCCAAGGGTGGGAAGTATGTATGAAATTCCATTACATACTTCTTCCAAGTGGCGATGGTAGCCCGAAGCACGGAACCTACATAAAATAAATTTATTATCTCATTGGCACAATATATAGCCAGCACCGGATTCGAACCATGTGAGAGGCAAGCGCGAAACCCACTAGACCAGGAACTTTTGATACAATATTTATTGTTTTATTTGGCTACGAGTCGTCATGCCTATCATACTAAATAGGAAATACGCCTAATAAATACTGTTTACCAGCTTTGTAGCCCAATAAACCGATTTATTTGTGGCTAAACGATAACTATTTAAATTTAAACTGTGGTTACAGTTTATTGCGCCATTAACTTACTTTATTTGCTTCAAACCAGCGAACAGCCTATTTTTGGTCACAATTATTTGGTTTTACTATTATTTTGGAGAAGGGTTGACAGAGTGCTATTTGGTCTCCTCGTTCGGTGAAGTGCCTATTTTATGGGCATACGACAGTTTATTTTGGTGGTACTAAATAACTGAACACATTTTCAAGTTGTCTGACAACTCTGGAAATGTATTTTGGATAGCAGATATAGCCAGCTGTAAAATCAGGATTGGTTCCCACCACATCATAGCTTAGTCATCTTAAAGATTTCGTACGTCACATCCGGGTGCCTCTTGACTATGATTATGCCATTTGTTGTGTAATCATTTGATATTTAACCAAAATTCATCAGAAAATACCTCTAACTTAGTCCATCGTCGTATGTGGAAACTGGATATGATGTAGCGTGAATTTGATAGGTCTGGACCGCTAAACCTGTGTGTTTAAACTATCGTTACTAACTTAACTGACCTGCCCCCGCTGCCAAGTTGCATTCGCTAACTTAACACTCGCTACGACGCTAAAAAATATACTATATGACGTTTGCCGCTCAAAGTCACATGATACTTTGTACGGCAAACGTCGAATTGCGATACATTTTATTAGCGACCCGTCATCTTAGTAATCTTTAACATTGTAATATCCCTTTTTAGACAAAGTCGCTTGCTTTTAGAACAGTTTTTAAATTTCTCAAATAACAATTTCAAAAACTTCAGAGGTTGTTGTAGCAGAGAATGTATTGACCCTTGAAAGAATTGCTAAGCCTGACCGCAACTAGACTGTGATTATTCTAAAGGTTAACAATACAGCAATTCTAAATTTGAAAAATGTCGTAAGGTTCTTGCGTCAGCTAAATAGTAAGGGATTCAAGCTTGTAAATGATAAAACATTGACACACGTCAAACGTCTAAACTAAACGTGGTTTAGTGTTTAATTTACCTACACGCTCGTCTGTAAGGCAGGAGGCGCGGGTACAATCAGTAATTAGCGTGCAATTAGTAGCGAGTGATAGGTAAACGGCGGCGTTCGCTAGAGTCAATGACGACCCGAATGGCCGAGTCGACCGTGACCCTGCCTACGAACGAAGCCAAGGGTCCCGGGTTCGAGTCCCGGTGGGGGCACATATTTGTTTGATGAGAACGGATGTTTCTACCCTAGTCATGGTTGTTTATCTATCTATGTATGTGTATCGTTGTCTAGTACCCAAGATACAGGGAATCCTAGTTTGGGGCTAGATCAATGTGTGTCAATAGTGTCCAAGGTATTATTATTATATTATTAATGATGAATTATGACATTTCATCCCGGGGACTTTAGTTTTAGTTATGGCAAACGGGCCAATCAAGGTTATGACTGCTCTGCTCGTAGAATAAATTCTTCAACAAGTAAACAAAAGCTGTAGAATGTCAATAGAATCTCAGTAGGGCTCTCGCTGTACAACTTGACCCAATAGGCGATACAATGGGTCATGCAATAGAGCGAGCTCAGCCGCACAATCACATATTCGAATCGGGTTGTGAACCAGCAAAGCGCCAATCCCCAAAGTAACAACAGTGTATCAATAGTAGCTTCAGATTAGGTAGTACTATCGAAAACCCCTTCTAGATCCTATAACGTTGTTATTTCGTATACCATAGGGACTGCAACGAGGTAACTCGACCTAACAGTGACG
Organism: Argyresthia goedartella; assembly: GCA_949825045.1. Lineage (NCBI taxonomy): Eukaryota > Metazoa > Arthropoda > Insecta > Lepidoptera > Argyresthiidae > Argyresthia > Argyresthia goedartella. The sequence continues at coordinate 2,843,582 of OX463823.1, read as the reverse complement.
GTACAAAATTCGCTTCGAAGTTCGAACACTCCTATTGGTAACACTACAGATGGGTAGTAACTTTGACTCACCTCTGGTATAAATCTAAATTTAAAAATTTAAAAACCGACACGTTACTTTAGAACTACTTAACCTAAATTAATAAAATACCATATACCATAATATCTAAGAACCAGTGAAATCTACTACCTGGATGTTTATATGTGTGTGACGTCGCTGTACGGTACAAAATTCGCTTCGAAGTTCGAACACTCTTATTGGTAACACTAGAGATGGGTAGTAACTTTGACTCACCTCTGGTATAAATCAAAATTTAAAAATTAAAAAACCGACACGTTACTTTAGAACTACTTAACCTAAATTAATAAAATACCATATACCATAATATCTAAGAACCAGTGAAATCTACTACCTGGATGTTTATATGTGTGTGACGTCGCTGTGTGGTTCCCACAACACAGGGTGTGTTGTGGGAACCAGACACCTCCTAGTGTAGGGCCAGAAGCATAGAAAGTTTAGTTTGACTGCACATCTAGTATCGCTGGAGTGCCAACCCAATGATATATTCTTTCCAATTATTCCCCATTCCCTAGCTTAACTAGAAATCTCTTGTTAGAGATAAGCTCGCATTTTTACACATTCATCATAAAGGGTTCTGAATACTAATATTAATTGCAGTACAATAAAGAAATTATGAAATTATGGAACTAAAACATACTAATAACTAAAATTGTCCTTACTCTTAGAATATGATGAAAATACTCATTACAGCCGTTGGGCTGTAATGAGTATTTTATATAAATAAAACTGAGTTAACCCAACGGTCTTGTAGCGCAATGAGTTGAGTTAGCGCAGCAGTGGTCCCCTTACCCTGCAGCCCCCTACCTAATCTGCACCCGAACAGAACAGGTGTTCCTGAGTTATAGCATACTCGATACCAGAATAACTGATCGAACCGTAGTTTCAGCACCAGTTTTTTCTACACGAGTTATGTAGTCTCGCAAGTCTGAGCTATGGCTCTGCAGAGATCTCTTATTTTAGAACTTTTATCGCAGAACTTTTGGAAGGCGCATTCCCGTCAAATACCTACTTTTCGGTGTGAAAAAACTACTGCGACAGTCTATCTATGTCAAACCGTTAAATTGTGAACTGGAACAAGAAATATCAGGGTGAAGTGGTGGGTCAGGGGAGGTGTAGGATAAAGATTCCCCTTTATCCTTCGTGTTAGGTTGACATGTAAGAACATAAGAAGTAATGTTTCATGTCAAAGTAGTGTTCTTATCGGAGTAATGTCCTATCTGAATTGTGTTTAACATCCCTACTTTGCTTCAGATTTCGTGTCATTTATGGCCTGTTTAATGTCCTGATAAGCCCTTTGTGACAGATGAATCGTGATTGTACGTACAACATTTTGTTTGAAATGCGAAAAAAGGCAATATGAAAGACATTCATTGACGTTTGTCAGTATTTTTTATGACATGTATTTCAACGCTATACAAATAATCCCCGATTATTTTATCAAAATATCTCAAAACTGCAACAAACATATTGAATGCACCTCAGAATACGGTATTTGACAAGGTAGTCCAATAAATCTAGAAACATGTCTCAAGCTGAACCTATTTCAACAAAAAACGTTTGACAATATCGGAATTGTATATTTCCAGCAGATGCAGTTTATAAACTCAATTTTGTGATAAAAACACAGCATTTGACTATGACGTAGCATACTGGTATTTCATAGAACTCGTGAACAAATTTACCATTTTGACAGTTCCTAAGGGAAATACGGTATAGGTAACTAACAAATACCGTATTTACCCATAAAACAATTTTGCAAACTGTTTAACTAAGTACTTATATAAAACCGTTATACTAAGTCTGTAATACTAACATCTGAATGATAACCTAACAATAATTTTATTAACTACAAAAACTTAAACCTAATTTTACTTTGGGGCCCATAAGTTTTTGTAATGATAACAAACTTTAATAAATCATTATTATCCAATCAATCACTCAAAAATCACCTAAATGCAAACTTAATACAACATAGAACAATACATCAGATTTTGTAACATATTTTTTTGCAATTGCAATATAATAAAAAAACAAAATTATATCGGGTATTTAATGGCTAGTATTTAATCGCACATCAAAAATACTTATTTGCACAGCAAAAAAGGATCAGCAAAAACACCTTTTATGTTTTAAATATTTGATGTGTACTCAAGTTTATGTTTTAAGTATTTTTTGTTGTCCTTGCATGTTCAACCTAGCACGAAAGATAAAGGGGGGTGAGCGAAGCGAAGCCCTTCACCTAAGCTACCGCAGCATTTTGCCCTGATATTTGATGTGCAAATCAGTATTTTTGGTGTGCAGTTTAATATTTCCCGTATTTAATTGCACATCAAACATGTCCAATGTGCACAGCAAAAATGTTCAACAAAAACACTTATGTTTCTTATGCTCTTACAAGTTCAAACATTTTTTGTTTCTTTTTCTCTTACATGTTCAACCTAACACGAAGGATAAAGGGGCCTTCGCTTCGCTCACCCCTTTTACCCTTCACTTACCTACCGCACCACTTTGAAAATCAGTATTTTTGTTGTGCAGTTTGAGTGCAAGTCAGTATTTTAGGTTGACTAACAATACTTTTGTGTTGAAAACGGAGTTTGTGTTCGAAAAGCCAGATATTTGTTGAAAACTTTATTAGAAAGATTAGCTTGTTTTGATAGGATTTATGATTTTGTTGGTGGTGCTTGTTTTGTTAATCAAGTTAATTTGTAGAGTAGTCAGTTTTTTGGTATACGGTAGGTAAATCAGTGAAGATGATACGTTTGCATAATTATATTTTGAGCTACAGTTAAATATTCCCCTTTTTTATCGGGTCTTGGTTGTTTGTTGGCACTAAACTCAGATTCCTCGCAAAGTACATCGTTTACGGAAATCATCACTATACCTACTAACTAAATTTTACGTCGAAATAATTTTTTCTATCGATTCACACCGGCTTTATACTAAGGTCAAAAAGCTTTTTATCAAAATGGCGGAACAACTACGCCTACGCCTCCATACAAAAATGTTCAAACCTTTAGATTTTCACTGCAGAATTTCATTACATGCATGTATCACGTTGGTCGATGGCCAATTAGTTAACGGCTGCTTAATTTATAATTGGAACGCAGCCTGTGCATTAACGACCTCTGGCATAGCGGTCGAGTTTCTGCCCCATAGGCGCGAGATCCCGGGTTCAAACCCCAGCCGGTGAGCGGGCAATTTATATAATACTAGTGCGGAAAGAGGTGATTCACGGGCGAGCGGAGCAAGCGAGTTTGTAGATATAAGTCGGCACCAGTCGGGAATCATCTTACGCACATGTCACCATACCACGTTTTAATATGCATTGCGCGAGGAATTCTAAAATATATACAGGGTGTCCGGCTGATCGATGCAAAGACTTAAACCGAAGCTAGTACAGACCGTTTATTACAATTTGAGCCAAACATACATATGGCGAAGTCTTAACGTTAAATTATTATTGATGATTTAGTGTTTTTGAAGAATAGTTTCAGATTTTCACAGTTAAGTTATTATCATTGCATCCAACCGAGCCGTAGGCGAGTTTGTATAATTAAGTCGAGTATAAAATGGGTTTTAAGACCAAGTTATACACTCTGCTTTTCACTTCGATTGCGAGAAAATAAAACAGTGATTGTGCGGTTCCAACGTCACCGCACATTTTCCCTACGCGGCATTTTACCATTTTAGTTTTATTCTTCAGTATTCAAATAACCACCAAGGCCTTTGGGTACTCAACTCTTTCATCGCCATTTACATCAAGTTTATCAAGTTCCAAATAAACCCAAATTATCTAAATTAACTTTTATTCATCTCTCTATATCATAATCAAACTTAAGTATACGATGTACATCTTTATGGTCCTTCGAACCTCGCGCGTTTTTCTCACTTTCGTCCTCAGTGTGAGACATTACATCGTACTTCTATAGAACTGTGAGCGATACGTGTGCGTTTCAACTAATGACAAGTGAAACTCCAACAAGAGAGTGTTAAGTGGGGATTAATCAAGTTTTCGGTCACCAAGGACATTATCAAGTATTTTATCACGTGAACTATAAAGTTTTATAAATTGTAGCTACCAAAATCAAGGAACCATCAAGTGTTCGGACATCAAGTATTAATAATAATACCTTGGACACTTTACACACATTGATCTAGCTCCAAACTAGGATTCCCTGTGTCTTGGGTACTAGACAACGATACACATTCTTATATAGATAAATACTATACTTAGATAGATATATAACTATGACTACGGTACAAAAATCCGTTCTCATCAAACACATATTTGCCCCCACCGGGACTCGAACCCGGGACCCTTGGCTTCGAAGGCAGGGTTACTGCCGACTCGGCCATTCGGGACGTCAATTGATTTTATCAAGTGTTTTGTCATCAAGGACATACCAAGAGTGCAGTCACCAAGGACTCTTTATCATGTGTTCAGTCACCAAGGACTTCGAAAATCAAGGTGTGCGATCATCAAGGACCTACATACCTGCGGTCGGTCATCAAGGACCTGCCTAACAGGGATATTGAAGCGGCGACAAGCGGACCGGGAGCTTCAGTCGTCTGATCGAGTCACGCGTGTCGGCAGCAACTGCAGTTGTCGGGTGGCCACCACGCACAGCCAGGACTAGCAAGGATCAAGTCACAGGTATCAAGATATCAAGTAAGATCTTTCCATTTATCACCACATACTGACGACTATCAAGATGGAGGCTATTTTCGGAAACCAAGCCGAGTTGTTTAAAACTTTGCAGAATTTCTTTAAAATTTAAAAAAAGGATGGAGCGGACAGGAAGTCGTTACCGATTTATTTCAAGAGGAAATCAGAAGAGTTGGAGTGCTACTGGGAAGACTACGTGGCTAATCATGTCAAGCTTATAGATGGTAGCGATCCCGAGTGCCCATACTTTGCTAATAAAGATAACGATCAAGCATTTCCGAAAACAAGATTCGGGTCATGGGCCGACTGGTCATAAGATATAACCAGGGAGTGAAGCCCCATCGACGCCTCAGGACAGATCCCAGAATCGAGAAGAACTGGGGAGTCTTCAAAATGTTCTTCCACCACGTCAAGCCGTGTCTCAGCATCAAGAGTTGGGTCACCGACGGGGAGGGTTGAATGTCGCGGTAACTTCAGCAAGCTACGGAAACAAGCCGTAAACTTTCAAGCCTTAAATCTTAAAGTATCAGGCATCAAGGTCGAGACGGAAGTGGAAGTTCGAGGATGTCCTGAAATCCCTCCAAACTCGTTGGTCAGGAGTTGATACCCTTCATCGGGAGATTGTCAATGAGCTGGACCGAGCAGACTGTGAAGAATATGAGGCATCTTTCACGACCCACGAAACGACTTTTCAAGACTTAAAAAGGAAGATCAATAGCAAGTTGTGGTCCGTTTGTCATAGGGATATATCTACCCCTAAAAATATACATTTCCATGTTCGACGGAAATTATCAAGATCGGGTGAGAGCTTCATCGACATTTTTAATGAGATTATTCACCTCAACCCGTCACTATCAAGTGCGCAAAAGATGCAGTTTCTAAAGAGCAAGGTTAAAGGACTGCAGAAAGACTGATTCAACATCTATCAGCAGCCATATAACAAACATGACAATCAATAATAAAGTCAATAAATACCAGAGCACATCACTTGATGGCATGACTTCATGCCTACAAAAATACATATAAACTTTGTTGAACAATTCCGCACAATGTCGAAGCGATGAGCGTAGATTTTATTTTTGCCCAGAATTTCTAGCGATGCCGCCACAGACCAAAAGAAACACAGTACAAAGTCGTAACTTATGAAATAATTGCTTCTTGATGATCATCAGGAAAATTCATGTTATTCTAATGGTCGTTGTCGCGAGTGTTCGGGTCAGCATAACAGCAACACGAGGCATTGGCTCAATCGCGCAGTTCGACCAACAGGGATGTCGAAAAAACACAAGACAATAAGATAAGATAAGATAAGATAATGCTTTATTCCATAAAACACTTACAATACCGCTAACAAGGAACGCGGTGGATATGCGAAGACAAGCTCGCATCCATCTCAGCGACAAGACGCTGAAATACTATTGGCGACTGAAAATGGTCTATTATGCTTTGGTAGAGTCCAAACTAAGATACAGTATAGCGCTGTGGGGGGGCAGTTATCAGCAAAATCTCAAGAAGGCCTTCGTTGCGCAGAAGAGAGCTATACGTATTATCGAGCGTATTCCGCCTTGGGAATCATGTATGCCAAGTTTTAAGAAACTCAACATTTTGACGGTACCGAGCCTATATATTTTGGTAGTGCTTACCAGACTTGTAAAAAACCAAAATGGTGAAACAGATAAACAGAGGATTATAAGAGTAGGAACTAGAAGGAAAGACCTTACTTTTGATATAGTTCCTAAGTTAGATATTGTTTCACATTGTGCTTATTATCAAGCAATTAAATTTTTTAACAAGTTGCCTACTGAGTTAAAAACAATTCAATCTATTGACGAATTTAAAGTAAGATTAAAACAGATTTTGTTAGAAAAGTGCTGCTACTCTCTAGATGAATTTTGAAGGTGACATAACTAGTTTGATTTTGTTGTATTGTTATTGACATTTGAATTTATGAATTGACTTGTAAGGATTATTATTTGAAATGATTGTTGGATTTTATTTTATTTCTTGTTATATGACTATTTAATTTTTGTATAATTTGGATTTGTTTGCATGCAATAATGTGACAGTGATTTAAACTTATTTCGAACACAATGTATTTTGTTTACGAATAAACGATAATGAAATGACTGCAATCGTCCAAATTGAAGGAGCAGACGGCAGAGAGTATGAGATGCGAAACTTGATAGATCAAGGATCTCGTTCATTACAGAAAAAGCAGCTCAAGTACTTAAGAAGTAGCAATGCAAGGGAACTATCTTCGGAGTAGGGGAACAAGAGAGTAGATGTAAAGGCGTGATCAAGATAACATGCGCATCTATGAATAACGACTTCACTTTCGACGTCAATACTCTGATTATGTCCAACCTAATCAAGAAACTCCCTAGTACATCATTTGCCAAACCAAGTTGGTCATATACTTGAGGATTAGATCTCGCAGACACAGAATTTAACATCAGCAGTCCCGTCGACTTGTTGCTCGGAGCCGTTCTTTATTCCATAATCATGTTAGGTGGGATTATTATAGGCGAAGTACAATAGAAGCCGATAGCACAGCTAACACAACTCGGATGGTTACTATGCGGCAATGTGCAAACATCTTTCCATTGCAATGTGGTGCTGAATGAACTCGCCGGGATTCAAAGGTTTTGGGAAATCGAAGATTTCACGGAGGAGCCATCGTTGTCAGAACAAGATGATCAATGCATACTTCTCTAGAAGTCTACCACGAAGAGGCTGCCAGATGGAAAATATCAAGTGAGTTATATTTTTGACACCGAAAACGCTACAAATGAGTCATAATACCGGTCTAAGTGCTATCTGACAAGTTCTCCATTATAAAGGTGCAATAAAGTTTCAAGCGGAACATTGACGAGCTTATAACATTCTTATAAACTACTACTACATGTTATAGAACCACTATGAAGGGTTTATACAGGCTTTACCTGCGAAAATTGTGCCAAAATCAATGATATATAGCTGGTATTATCCTCTAAAACACTCTTTTGTCATATACACTAACTTTGATATCTAAACAGAACCGAAATGCCGCTTTTCTTAACCCTTAGATGTTAGTTGGGTTGTACTTAAATTGGGTTTAATCATATTTAGCCCCTGCCAAGTCTGGTACAAGTCGATCTAAAACCTCTCTAAAACAGTCAGGCCTTGTTGGCTCAAAGGTTGCAAACTCGTCGCGTACGTCCACAAACTTCCATAGCTACATTGCAAAATGTTCTTCGGAATTTCGTATACAAGACAAAACATTAAATATGAAAATGAAATTAAGCTGCCGTCCAGCCTATAGGCTTCTTTGTACGAAACGTCAGAGTAATTAGGACAGGAAGCACCATCCAAATAAAATTCCGTACAGAGAAAGGCTTTAAAGTTAGGGTAAACGAGGTAAAGTACTGCTACAAAAACAGACAAAGATAACACACGAACGTTTAACCCAACAAACGCGTCCAGCATTATAAAAACAAACAACCCGACTGCAGTTTCTTTCAATATTATGTAAAAACTTACGCAACTGGTTACGTACATGGAGTATGAAAATAGCCGCACCAAGTACTTTGTATACTGCATTTTGCGATTTAAAATCCAACCTATTGACTTTTCACTAAAATTATATAGCCTGTGACTCCCCCGCAACTCAGACGATTCCAACGACACATCATTTATTCAAATCTGTCCAGCCGTTTCGGCCGTGCCAACGAAATAGTCATACATATACAAAATACATTCGCTCGAAAAATATTATTCTCCTTCTTGTGCAGTCGGGTAAAAATGCACGGATATCCAAACTGGTGTCCGAATGCGCAGACTGTAGCTCAAATATTAGCGCTTAAATGTCACTGAACAGAAAAAGAGTGGCAATATGACTGAATGTTCGCCTCGCCGCCTTCTTTGAATTTGGGCTTCGAGAACACATTGATACTTTTACAGATGCAAAAGAATGGTGGCAAAAAACCTTCTAGTTTTTAGGGGCATGGGGCTGATGTGGGCCATTGCGTGCATGCAGATCTCCGAACTTAAATGGAATTGGGCAGGCCATGTGTGTTAAATGCGCCCAGATAGGTGGGCGAAGTTAGCCACTGAGTGGGTGCCTAGACGGACGTCGCGGGGCGCGGCAGCGCAGAGGAAGGTCCAGAAGGAGACGGCGGGACGACCTGGACAAGTTCCAACCAAGGCGGGTCAATCTAGCTTTGTCCAGAGATGTCTGGGCCCGAAACGGGGAGATAGATAAAAGGAGTACGAGTAAAAATGGCGTCTCCGTCCAAAGTTAATCCTTGCCTAGGGGTCAAGGGAAATTAAATTAGTGAGGCCTTCGCACGCAACATGAATTCTGTTTTCGGCCCTTTTAGATCCCGTAAATTATCATGTTGTTGATTCTGTGGTGGCAGCTGATGCCGGGGTGAATATTAAGAGGTTATCTTTGGTTTGAAGGGGTATTGATAGCATAAAACATGCAGAAAAAATTGTTACACAAATTAGGGCGTTTTATTACATAGCAGTACATATTTTGACGACCCCAATGACCGAGTCGGCAGTGACCCTGCCTACGAAGCCAAGGATCCCGGGTTCGAGTCCCGGTGGGGGCAAATATTTGTTTGATGAGTACGGATGTTTGTAACCTAGTCATGATTGTTTATCTTAGCATAATATTTATCTATATAAGTATGTGTATCTTTCTCTAGTACCCCATATACAGGGATTCCTGGTTTGGGGCTAGATTTAGGGTACTTGGCAGTGAAATCCTCAGACTGCGGCGATGGGCGACTAATTCTCCATAGCTGCGGCGATGGGCTAGCCTCCTGCCAAGCTATAATAGAGTATTAAATTACTAACTTAACGTCGCCTCCGCATGGTAAGAGGAGTGATATGGCATCCTGACAGCAACTAAAACCAGCGAAAAGTAAATGTATCCGACTGCGAATAACCCGTATTGACCGGGTTTTTGTCCACATTAATTACCCGGAATCGGAAGTCGCAAAAACATATCCTGACTGGGGTGGGGTTACCTTCATGTTATTCCCAAATTACAAGCAATAGGACATTTCCCTTGAGGCAGATGCTTATTTATTTTCATCCCGTCTATTCGTAAAGAGCATATTCAGACCCGGCGAACAGGGACTAAAGTAGCACTTTAATCCCTTTGGATTAGATGTAACTTTTTAATTTGTGTTGCCAGTACAGAGGAATTTATCACTTTCATTGCCGCAATCATCAAAGAGAACGCGGACCAAATTAAAAATAAAACCGGTCAAGTGCACGTAGGACGTCGGACCCGCACACGCAGGGTTCCATACCATTGTACACGGAAAAAATTAAAACGACAGTCTTTTGTATACCGTATACAGTCTTACGAGTATACCTTTTCAATTATTAATGATAGAATATGGCTTATATTTAAACGATTACCAAAAACGCACCTATTTTACTTCCAATAAATTCAAAATGACTGCCAGAATGGATAAATGTCCACCAAATTGTGTTTGGATAAATGATCACCAAACTTCTTTTTATGTTTTGTGTACTTAAGTTTATCTTTTAAGTATTTTTTGTTGTCCTTACATGTTCAACCTAACACGAAGGATAAAGGGGGCTTCGCTTCGCTCAACCCCTTTACCCTTCACCTAAGCTACCGCAGTATTTTGCCCTGATATTTTTTGCAACTTTTGGTGTTCATTTATCCATTTTAGGTAGGAAAAAATATTTTGGTGATCATTATATTTGTTGTCATAAAATATTAAATACTAGAACTACATTCAAGACCGTACATCGAAACATTGAAAAAGAGTTTTGTGTATGTAGTATGTATGTATGTATTGAACTATGTACTCAGGTTAACGAAACTTTTTACTCATTGAAACCGGAAGTCGATAGAAATTGAGTAACTTTTATTTCCAGAAATACAATCAAATACTTATGATAAAAAAACTTAATATTATTTGTTATAAAAAAAACTTAATATTTTCCGATAAGATCGGGAGAGTCCAGTTCAGTTCACGGCCATACAAATAATATCTTGTTTCATTATTTGTTGTTATAGCGGCAATAGAAATACACCCTCTGTGAAAATTTCAGCTCTCTGCCTATTTCGGTTGATCCGGCAGAGCCCGGTGACAGACGGACGGACAGGTGGACGAAGGCTAAGTAATAGGGTCCCGTTGGGCCCCTTTAGAGTACGGAACCCTAATAAAGTGTGAAGTAGCAAAGTTTTTTTTAATTTGCATTGTTAGCGCATAGTAAATAATCACGCGTTATATGTTTCAGTTCAAACCAGTACACGTATCGATGTCGAACCTCCGCGCCAACCAAAAAAATTTATATTGTGAGTTAAAAAAAGTAAATATCACACTAAAATGAATACCGCCTTTGTTTATTTACTACTTTAATTTATATAAAGTTGACTGAGTTCCTCCTCAAATAGGTACCTAGTGAAAATGACAGTTGAACTTCAGATCATATTGTAAATGTACAAAATCCCATGAAAAATATGTGAAAGCATACGTCAATTTTATCCTTTGCAAAATGCAAGAGGAGCTTTATTATTTTCATAAATACTATTTTATTCATTACTTGTCTATTATTTACCTAACATCCTAAGCCCCTATATTTGCAAATAAATATACATAGTCAGGTCATAAGTTCTGTCACATGTGCAATATGAAATAATTTAGACATGTTTATTATTTATGTAAACATTAGCAAAATGAACTTAATAAAACATAGATTCTTATGGTGATAAAGTTTATTCAAAATGACCCCCGCGATTTTGAATACAGGCCTTTATTCTGCGCGGCCAGAAGTCTATCGCAGCACGAACGAGGTCCATGTCAATATCGGCGGCTGCCTTAATCAAGGATGCCTTGAGTGACTCCAAATCAGGATGAGGCTTTGAGCAGGCCTTTTCCTCCAAGTGTTGCCATATCTTGTTATCTAACGGACTCAAATCTGGACTGGAGGAGGGCCAGTCTTCGTGCCGGATGAAGTCAATTTCACGCGCCGCCAGCCAGTCTTGTATGGTTTTCGCTCTATGAGCTGGCGCAGAATCTTGTTGGAATACCCAGTGCCTGTTATTAAACATGGTATGAGAAACAGGTTCCACAAGGTTCTTAAGGACTGTATTTTGATACACAACTGCATTCGTTTTTACGCCTTTCTCACAAAAATGTACCTCAGTTAAGCCCCAATAAGAGACTCCCAACCAAACCATGAGCGAGGATGGAAAATTACCTCGTTGGACACGCGGAATACGGTTGCTCGCTTCTTCACTGCTGTGTGCGTACACCTTATCATTTTGTTTGTTGTAGCTCTCTTCCACGGTGAAAATATTTTCATCCGAAAAAATAATTTCCCGATGCTTTTTTCCCGCGTACCGCTTCAACAAAGCGCGGCATCTCTTCAGTCTCAGGTCCATTAAACGAGCGTCCAAACGATGTCCTGTTTTTCTTCGATATGCCCTAAGCCCTAAGTCTTCATTTAACACCCTTTTCACCGTGGTCCTGCTTAACCCCATCTGAAGGGCCAACAGTTTCTGCTTACGTATGGGATTTCATTGAATTCGCGCCTTCACAGCTTTTATCACTGCTGGAGTCCTAACAGAGCGAGGGCGACCACTTCTTGACCTGTCATCTACACTAGAGTCTTTATTGTATCGTTTTATGGTACGATATACGAATCTTTTGGTTATATTCAAATTTTTCAGTAAGTCGAAAATCTGAATTGGCGCGTAACCGCAACGATGCAACGCAATAACTGCGACACGGTCTTCTTTAAGTGTCCACTCCATATTTAAAAATGAGGAAAATTCTAAAAAGTACAAATTTTTATTTTCATGAAAAATTCGAAATTCGAATTCAATAAACTTTTTTGTGGCCAACGTTCTAAATTCAAAAGTTTTTATTGTGTGACAGAACTTATGACCTGACTGTGTATATATATATATATATATATATATAAGAATAAACTCAAAGTCAAACGACTTTGAGTTTATTCTTATCATAATTGAGGTACTCATTTTTGTTATAGAGAGTGATATAAAGACGATTTTGAGACGCCAAAGCGGACGGTCGCCATTCCACCGCCGCCGGTCTCGAGCGAACGTTGTGAAAAGAATACATAAAAATACCCGCCACGCCATTGTTCTCTAAATCGAACCTCGCTGCTAATCACGTGCCTCACTAATACGCAATCAATAGTGAACTCGGTAACTGGTGTGGTGATATCAGTATAGCGCTTAGTGAAAGTACGTGAAACATCTAGGTATCTACTTAAGGACTGAACAAGAGTTTGAGAATGGCATTGAGAATTAGACAAAGAAAACAAATACCCGTCGCATCGCGTCGAAGCAGACTGACTCATGCTCCCGCGCAGAGCCCCGCGGGGCAGCCCGAGCTCCGAGACCAAGAAACTTATAGAAAATATTACTAAACTCCTGTAATAATAACATTAAAAATAAAATAAAAAAACTAAAAAAAAAAACCTTTTTTTACCTATTTTTGCGTGTAAGTTTCATATAGGAAACTGATTTCGTCTCCGAGCGCTTGTTCATTTAGTTGAATAACAATGCATTGCGAAAAATATTTTTAAGTATTAAATATAACATATATCCGGTAATTTTAAAAGTCCATTCTTATCTCTAATGTACCTTTTATAACATATATTTATCGTACATTTTTATGTTGTCTAGTTTAGCCTAGAATTGAAGCTAAAGATGCATTTATTTGTTCGCGCCCCCTGGTGCTGGCCATATTTAATCCCTTAATGCCGGTTTTAGCAGTGTAGAACTAGGCTGCCGAAAACGAAGACATCTAGGACACGCTTCGACCGTGCAGCCGCCAGGAGCCACTACTGTCAACCTAGATGAGCACCAGCCTGGTGAGATGGCATTAATTCAGAATTAATTCAGATTAGGCGTCATAATTAAATCTATGTCGGGCATGCAGCGTCCTTTGCTGATCCCCAATTCATTAACAGATACCAAGCTCACTTCAGGTTATTAAGTTAACTCTACACATTTATACTACTCTATAGGTGGGAGGGAGTAGATAGGCGGCGCTCATCAGACCCAAAACAATTTTGAGGCATCGTGATTTTGAATCTCAAGCCATGGTAAAAAAGGGGAAAATCTCTTGCCGGCACGACAAGGGTCGGCATGAAGTTGAACCCAAAATATTAGGATTAGATAGATAGATAGATTCAATGTTTATTGAATATAAATAAATCAATTATCTTATTCAACGTCAAAATTATACTTATAACTACAAGTCATTTTTTTGTATAAAAAAAAGACTACACAGGTTCGGAAGGTGGGCCTCGGGGTTAAGAAGAAACGGCAAGAAACTCCCCCATACCTTCTTTTTTTAAAAGTGACTTCACAACAGGTCGATTAGAAGTGGGTGGGCACCTACTTTACTGTTAAAGAACAAAAAAAAACCTTGGGACCATTCGTCCTAAACAGCAGTCTCATACATCTGGCAGGTTTCATTACTCCCAGACCCAGCATGCCCATAACGCTCTTAACTAATACAAGAGTAAAAGACATATAGATAAAAATAAGGCTCAACCTTAACGATCGCTATCCGTAATATTAACAACACATGTGTAGGTACTACATATAAATCACCCTAGCAACTAAGTTCTCATGAAATTATCAAAATAGAAACATTACCAATGCCGAAAAAAGGAAACTGCCTACTCCACGTAATTGCTGATCAAATTAATCACCTATATCAATTAACATTGGACCACAGTCACATTCCAAAGGACCTAGATACATATGTAAAATAAAACCGTAATCAACCTAAAATAAAGCTCGCAATAGGCGAACTAAATTATGAAGCCCTCAACAACTAAAACGCGGCAACACCGAATTGCGTGGGTAAATCTTTAATAGGCCAAATTAATTAAATCAAACCAACATAACATCAAATATATAAACAACTCAACGAATGCCGACGACGACTTGAGTAAATTAATGATTATAACAATAAGCGAATGCAGGGCATGTTTTGAGGGCTTAGGTAAAAGACACCCAAGCAAACCTATGCAGATAGTGTACCATTATTAAAGACGACACTAGTTTCAATCGAGACGGCCGAGAGAAAAAACAACGATATATCCCAATGTCACGCTGGGAATAGGAATCAAGGATATCAGAAGGCCATAAGATTGATACCATTCCTAACGAAACTCTAATATACCCCGATCACCTAGAAAATGGTCCGATGATTGCCGACATAGAAAATATAATCAGTCATATGCGCAATGGGACAACACCGGGTAAAGACCAGGTATTCCCGGAACTACACAAAGAAATAGCGCCACAACTGTTAAAGGCTATCGCCAAAACAATTAACAGTGCTTGGGCAGAAAATATAATGTCGGAGTCCTGGAATGAAAGTCCAATTAACTATCCCAAAAACTAAAAACCTTCAAGACATCAATGTAGTCGAAGAACAATGTGCAATACAGGAGATCCCATTTACGCCACATTGCTGCTCTAGTAAGACTAAGAATGACGCGCGGGTAACTGTACTGTATATTATAGGCTCTTGATATCGCAAAAGCATTGGATACGGTAGACCTAAACTTGCATAGGGATATTCTCCTTTAAAGGACCGATAAGAACTTAAGCAATAGGAAAATAATAGCCTGCATGTATAAACGGACATGCATGAAATAGTTTGACAGTAAAGTGACTGATCAACAAAGGCAAAAGAAGGTAGGGTAAAAGAAGGCTTTCCATACCAAGACTATTTACAATATTAATGTATGATATCATCAAAATACTGGGAAAAGAAATCTCTAACATAAAACTGGACCAAGAATATCAAGATGAAGAAATAGTTTTAAAATTTATTCTCTCCTTCGCGCTTCCCTCGTCATCAATTTCTACTTGGTGAAATATTGTAAAATAGAAACATACATCTCCAATCCATCCATACAAAATATTAAATCTTCAGTTTCTATTTCCGGCTTCTGAGTTCCAAGATTGAAGAACAGGACAAGGTAGTTTTAATTTCATACGTCTATGCGACGGCCATCTTAGATGATGTTTTATAGACTTCCCCTTTTTTCTCCAAATAGCTGAGCAACCTCTTTTTGTCTAAACCACACTTTTTTGGCCCGAAACTACACTGTCCATTAACCATTACACAAACTGAGATTTATTATCTACTGCTATTAGTTACAGTACCGAACAGTAAAAAAAAGTAATGGCTTCATAGTAGGAGACTTTTTAACAGATGATTCACCTGACCGGGAACATTATATTTCTACGACAATCAGGTAAAGAATACCTAATAGGTTTAAGTATGTTCAAAACTATCATGGCGTGTCTTCATCCACAAGTCCAGAGAAGTATGATAAACTTATATGATACATTTACATAATTATAATGATTAATGGTAGTTTATGAGACTGATACATAATGCCTAATTATGTACAGTTACATACAATAGTTTATCTACACACATATCATAAGCTCTCTTTTGACATGTTCAGGAACCGCATGTTCGACCGGCATTATGGCATTGATCATTGTTCTGCACTTGTTTACCTTGTTCATTAGTACCAACTTCACAGACAAACTAGGGGCGGCACGAAGGCGGGCAACGGCGTTCGAAATTTGAATGTCATAATATGTCGAAATATTGATACATTTTGGTCATAATGTATAAATATTCAGATAAGAAATGCGTTTTTACCAGGTAGTATATCATTATGCTGGTCGTAATGTGGTTTTTGGACCGAGTAAAGAGGGTTTATGATACGTGTGTAGATAAAACAGTTAAAAATAAAGAATTTTGGCTTCCCACATTGCAAGCGTTAGTCATCAAGTCAAATAGATTTTTCAAGAACCTATCTGCACCGTGACTTATGAATAACTTAAGAGGAATGTAAACACAAATGGCATCGGTAATATTTGTGGGGAGTGGCCGACTGGCCGACTGGCCGACTGGCCGACTGGCCGTATCTACCTTTTAAAGATAAGAAAGACACTTATTTCCGATGGGTTCTTAGAAATATCCTCATTTTATTCCTCCCCGGCAAAGGAAACAAATTCCTGCCAACGCTGTCTGAATTATTAAATACCTCATTTATTTCAGGATCTTTACAGGATTTGGAGAAAGGCACCACGGCTTAAGGCCGGTTTTGGTGAGACGATCTTAAGTAGACAAATAGGTTCATAGACTTTGTTAATCTAAACCTCATTCTTCCAACCTCTTTAGTAGGTTTGGTAGACTAACCAAAGATTTTCGTTAATCTCAGGGTAGACCCAATCCCCGCCCAAAATTCTTTTTTTTCTAACCGTTCCATGAAAAGTTCCATAGAAATGGGAGGTTATAATAGTAGGAAACTAAAATCATTCAATTCACCGATTTGCCAGGCAAGGGGCTAGCCCATTTTCGCAGCTATGAATACTTCCTCACGAAACGTTACGTTTTTGTCGTAGATGTTGCCACAACATTTGCGCTGTGAATCGCGGCCCTCAAGGCAAAGCCCTTAGCGTTTGAAAGACGTCGCAGCAGGCCCTGAGGTCCTTTGACGATGCCTCGAGGACCCTTCGTTACTGCGCGTAGGTACACACCCCGTATTATGATCTCGCACGACTGGGCTGTGCCAATGGCGGCTCTTGAGTGAGGACCTAAGAAAATGTCATGAGGACTAGATTTGGAAATCGTGCTCGGAAATGTGGCTTTATGTGGCTACAATAGATCCGTCTGATCTGAAGAAACGTCGATCGTTTGGGTAAGACTAGAACCGACAGATGTGGTTCTGTCACAAGCTACCAAGTCATCTATCGACAGACGGATAATCCGAACAAAGGGTTTTTCGGCTGTTCCCGGAGACTTCAACGAACGAATTTAAAAATAATGTTCGAATTGGTCCATAACTCCATATTTAATAATAATATAGTTTATTGCACCGTTAATAATGAGTACAAACAAATGAACACTTATGCGCAAAGGCGGGCTTATCTCTAAAAAGAGATTTCTTCCAGCAAACCTAGGCAGGACAGGAAAATATATTGCTAGTAAGAGCAGTCTAGTGCACAATAAATTAAATAACTATACCTACTAACTAATAAAATATAATATATGTATAATAAAAGTCATATAATACATTATAGCACATACATACATATATCAAGGTATATCATTAACATAATACTTACATACTTAACTACTTTAAAACTTGATAGGCAAGAGAAAGGAGATGTAGTTTCAATCTTTTCTTGAAAATAAAAATGGATGGACTATCCCTAATAGCGCAGGGAAGTGCGTTCCACAGTCGGATTGCCTTTAAGGCTCAGTTCTGGCTGTTGAGGTGAGGGGCGCCGCATTCGCCCGTCGTCTCCTGGCGGGGTAGCGGAGCTGGCGGGGTAGCGGGCGGCGCGGAATAGCATCGGGCCGCCCGGATACTTAAAAAATTAGGTGTTTTTTCCAATTTACTGAAAATCGGAAATAAGCTAATTGATAAAATTTAAGGATTAATACGGAGCTCTAAAAGAGGAAAATTTTGGTATAAAAATTAAGAGAAAAATCAGTAATTTTATATTAAAATTATTGAATCTCCTTTCAAATATAGACTATGTTCAGGATTTTTACGATCGAGCCAAATTAATCCAATCGCGTAACGACATAGTATTTAAACTAGATTATATCTTTGTAAATAACATATAATTTTTTGAGATCTATGAATTCATTGTTTTTATTTTTTGCCAATGCTCTCTTCTGTGGTTTAGTGTTATATTGGGCCTTAACTTGAACGAGTGTTCGTAAGCAACATTTAGTATAGATACTCGTAGATAGATAGACAGATTGTATGTAACCTATACTCGTAGATAGATAGACAGATTGTATGTAACCTATACTCGTAGATAGATAGACAGATTGTATGTAACCTAACTCCTCGTCTGAGGGAGCGCTCAAAGCAAATACTCGTGATATTTGAGATAAACTATTATGCTTCGTGAAACCTGTAGGTAGCAGTTTTACCAAATATTGGTTTAATACTATTAACGCAATAATAACATATACCTTAAACTAAAACTAAGTCGCCAGGGACGTGCTTGCGTGGTATTTTAATTTCACCACGTTGACAAACTTATTTTTCATATTTCTATAAAGTTAATCGAGTATTATTTTAAGAATAAAAACTATTTTCTTTTTACAAAATCTAAAAATACCACAACCAAATTCGTTAAAAATAATTTAACTAAAGCCCCATGTGCTCGCGTGGCATTTTAATTTTCATGATTCTGTAAAGTCAAACGAGTATTTTTAAGAACGAAACTAAAATTGTTCAACAAAAATAAAAAAACCGGTCAAGTGCGAGTCTAAATCGCGCACGAAGGGTTCCGTACCACCGTTCAATGGAAGCGATGGTGTGGAGTGAATAGTTTGGATTTTACACAGCAAAATATTGTTTACAAAGTTATTGGTGCGGTTACTTTCACACTCCATGTACGTGACCAGGTGCATCCATAAGTTTGTATGTGGTATTGAAAGAATTGTTGTATGGGAGCCCCCTTAAATATTTCTTTAATCCTGTTTTTTAGTATTTGTTGTTATAGCGGCAACAGAAATACATAATCTGTGAAAATTTCAACTCTCTAGCTAGCTAGGTTCTTGAGATACAGCCTGGTGACAGACGGACGGACAGCGAAGTCTTAGTAATAGGGTTCCGTTCTTACCCGTTGGGTACGGAACCCTAAAAATACCACAGCCAAATTTGTTAAAAAATGTAGGCGCCAAAAATACTTCCAAGAAAGACGTCATTCGTACAATCAAGTCGCTAGCCATCATGTAAAGCTTCACAAAATATTCGTGCGTAAAATATTGTTGACTACGGCTCGGTACACAATCTGCCCATGACATCTTATTAGGTAGTTCTGTGAAAAGGCCGGGGGGCGATCCCGCCGATTGGGCAATCTGTGATGAAAGAGACCATTTAGAATTAAATTTAAATTAAACACTATAAATAGATGTAATAATGTTAACACTGATGTAATGTACAATCGAACCATCTGAATCATGACCCACCATAAGCTTATTTTGCTAAACCCCTTAAATGCAAGTAGGTCGAAATTCGCTTGAAGGTTTATTTCCTTGGTAACGAACTTGTTATCATTTGATTAGACACTGACATAGCGATAGATCTTACAAGTTTGAAAGTTTCAAACGAATTATCAGGCAAGTGGGTCGTGATTCAGTTGGTTCGATAGTACCTATAAACAAAACCACTGAAGCGTCACGTCGTCGTTTCCCATAGAGAAACATTTGCGCCCACTTTTAGTCAGTTTTTAGGGTTCCGTACCCGAAGGGTTCCAAACGGGACTATTACTAAGACTTCGCTGTCCGTCCGTCCGTCCGTCCGTCCGTCTGTCACCAGGCTGTATCTCAAGAACCTAGCTAGCTAGAGAGTTGAAATTTTCACAGATTATGTATTTCTGTTGCCGCTATAACAACAAATACTAAAAAACAGGACAGAATAAATATTTAAGGGGGCTCCCATACAACAATACCACATACAAACTTATGGATGCACCTGGTTACGTACATGGAGTGTGAAAGTAACCGCACCAATAACTTTGTAAACAATATTTTGCTGTGTAAAATCCAAACTATTCACTCCACACCATCGCTTCCATTGAACGGTGGTACGGAACCCTTCGTGCGCGATTTAGACTCGCACTTGACCGGTTTTTTTCAATGCAAAGAGCTGTTATAACGTGTAATGTTTTGTTTACGTGCATTATTCAAATTGTTAAAATGTTATAATTTTCTTTGTATTTTTTGTGTCTTGTAAATGTGCGTGATAACATGGAATAACGTGAGTATATATCTATACATCTAATGAACAATTGTAACAACAGTTAGAAAATTAACATGATGATTTTGCAGTAAAATATATGATTGTAGGAGAATTGTGGTTGTAGAACAACATGTGAAATGTGTCTGAAACAAATAAACAGCGAATGGCGCCATGCCGATATTACAAACCTAATTTGTAATTAATTACGCTATATTAACATTGATCTGAAATTAAATTAATGAAATCTATTTTAGGATAGAGTTCCCTCAGGATTACTACCTACTAATGCTAACTACCCACTAACCACCCTTCAATTTTATATTAGGGATTATTTAAGATTATATTATTTATATTTATCAGAAAAGTTAAAAAACTAAGTTCCTACAGTAAATACATTAGTAGTTATTAAACTACTTATATTCCCTCCTTTGGAAGCAAAACTGAATTACATAAGGTATGTTCCCAGCACAATCATAATTAAAACAAGAAGTAAATAACTTAGATTTTGCAGAACATTCCAAGTTAAGAAAAGCACTTATGATAATATACTTACTCCCGAAATTCTCGTTCAAACATCCACTCTCATTGAGGAGTTATTTAATTAACTTTGTGAGTTTGGTTGGAGACCGCACATTGCAGAGAGAGACGATTCGCAATGGGGAAACTAACTGTCAAGTTAGTTCCACGAAGAGGGCGCCACAAGTTTGTCAATGTAGTTAATAAACACAAGTAAGTAAAGAGTTCCGTTCATCTGAGGTTATTTTCAACTGAGTCACAGAGTGAATGTTTGTAAAGAGTTTTGTTAAGCAGGGAAATGAATGGCCAATTTTCTGACAGCTCTGGCATATATTTTTTTATTTTTTTCATGCCAGTTGCCAGTTCTAAAGATCTGGATACCTTGGTAGGAAATGCTATTTTAATGGTGATTGAGTCAGGCAAAGACGACGTAAGTGAAGAAACCCGTGTCAAAACAACAAGCAAAGCACAATTTTGTTGTTTTGGTTTATATCGCCAACTTCACTTCGCTTTATCCTCTGTTTTGGTTTATATCGCCAACTTCACTTCGCTTTATCCTCTGTTTTGGTTTATATCGCCAACTTCACTTCGCTTTATCCTCTGTTTTGGTTTATATCGCCAACTTCACTTCGCGTTATCCTCTGTTTTGTTTTTATTGCGACAGGTCAATGAAACTGTTTTGTTACGACGACCCTGGCTATTATTTCGGACCTTCGTGACTCCTTTCCACGACGTGGTTGTCAAACCGAAAATCCGTACGAAATCAACGGAACTCAAGAGAAAAAAATCAGCATCCTTGCGTCGTTAAATTCTGTTAAAAGTGGTGCCTACTCACGTTTTACCTAGTGATGAACGTAGAAGTTTAACATAGCAAGTAAGTGAGGTTCTATACTCTTTCAAATCAAGGCTATCTGTCACAGCTTTCAGAACGTTTTTTTTTTTAATAAGCTGTCAGAAAATCCTCTATTGTTAATATCCAGATATCCATAGCACCTCGGATAAACTAATGAAACTCTTTGTCGCTATTGACAATGTTTATCAAGTTACAAACTCTTTGTGTTACAAGAATACAGTGAGTGCCCTTTACAAAAATGTTTCGGGTAATCTTCCCCATTCAACTCGTTTCCCAACGCAACCCATTCTAAAAACAAGCACAAGAATTCCTAGATTTAGATTTCTAGACTAGAATTTTAGATTTAGGGAATTCGTGTTCCTGACTAGGTGACCCGGTGAACTTCGTATTACTACTAAACCGATTTTGGCGAGTTTTAGAGGTCTGTGAAGTCAGCAGTACAAAGTCATAGAAAACGGGGCTCAAATTCAGGGGATTTTGAGCTTATTTTGAGCTCCCAGAGTACGAAGTTTCAGAACTTGAGCTCAAGCGGTTAGGCAGACATATAATAGAACTAAAGAATCAGGCTCAAGACGTACAACAAGAAGTCTACGACGTATCTCTCAAGTGCAGACGTAACAAACAGTTATGACACAAATTAAGCCGAACTCGCACCCTCGAGTATTTTGCTGAGTTTATAGCCAGTTGCTGTTTTATGTCTCCTTTAGCTCTTGTCTTTAATGGCGGTATCTTACAAATATTTATGTAACAGGAAGCTGGTGTGGCCATAAACAGGACACTTCATGCGCTGGGCATACTGTGGCGTAGAGGGAATGGTATCTACGAGCTCAATATACATATCAGTGATATGATAAGCAAGCGTAAGAGCTGTCCGAGAATCATTGGTAGCCGAGTGGACAGATTTCAGCTCAGATACCTTGGATACCTTGGACACTATTTACACACATTGATCTAGACCCAAACCGAGTTTCCCTATATCTTGGGTACTAAACAACGATACACACACCTATATAGATAAATATTATACTTAGATAGATAAACAACCATGGCTAGGGTACACACATCCGTTCTCACCAAACAAATATGTGCCCCCACCGGGACTCGAACCCGGGACCCTTGGCTTCGTAGGCAAGGTCACTGCCGATTCGGCCATTCGGGTCGTCCAAATAGGTCATCGGGATGATCTGTTGTAGAGGCATCGGCTCACCACCCACGGGTCGGTGGCGGGGCGGGTTTCTGTTGTAGAGGCATCGGCTCACCACCCACGGGTCGGTGGCGGGGCGGGTTTCTGTTGTAGAGGCATCGGCTCACCACCCACGGGTCGGTGGCGGGGCGGGTTTCAAAGGCACGTCACACCAGATTCAAATCAGGCTGTTATGTCATATGACCAAGCATTTGATAGCATTGGAAACCGGGCGGTTTCCCCTGCCCCGTCTGCGGTGTGCCGAAGCATATGTTATGGCATTGTCAGATACACTAACCTCAGGCATAAAGACTGGAATGAAAATCCCCATATATATCATATATCGCCCAAAAGGGCAAATTGCAGGTAGAAACCCTTCAGCATATACCGAGGCCAGAGGCCATGGCTCACAGTAAAGTCTTAGACAGACAACTGCAAACATAAAGGGGTTGTTTTTAGTCACACGAGCAGATGCCCGCTCAATATGTGGGGACGCGGACATAGCAGGGAGGTCTGACTCCTGGGCATGGGTAATTCCATTTTTTCACCTCCAAAAAAAAAAAAACTGGAATGAAAACCCAAAACTATAAAAACTGGTATATTAGACCACAAAACCACTACATCATCACGCCTTTCCCATACGAAACGAAAGTACTTTTCTTTGTTCTGTTTTGTGTATTACGACGTCCGAATAAGCGCTTATCTCATCTTATCTTACCTCTTTCAGTTAGGTTTTGCCTTATCCGATGGAACGCTTCTCAGAATTTATTGAGATCAAATACGCACTTACGTCTTGACCCTCGCCCCTCCCCGCCCCTTCCAGTAGGTACATAGATAATATGTGCATACATTATCGACTACTAGAACTGCGATACTGATAACTTTTGACCTCTCACTTACAGCAAAGGATGTCTTTGACCTGCGTCGATGTATGAAGTTTTATTTCATACTCATATTCATATTCTTTATTGCACAGAAAACATAGATAAACAGACAGTTACAATAAATTGTATAGGCAAAGGCGAGCTTATCTCTAAAAAGAGATTTCTTCCAGCAAACCTAGGCAAGAAAGGAGTGTTTATGAAAAAGGACAGTCCTAGTGCGCAATAAAACTGTATACATACGTACGAAAATTACTTTAAAATATAAATAAAATATACCTAATAAAAAATATATATATCTCAACTATATAAAATACACTAGAAAGCATGCACATATATAAACGATAAAATATCATGCATATACAATATTGTACTTAGATACATAAATATGATACCGATTACGGAAGAGAAAGGAAATACGCTTTCAATCTTTTGTTAAAAGTGAAAATTGAGGGACTATCCCTAATAGTGCAGGGAAGTGCGCTCCACAGTCGGATTGCCCTTAACCTAAATGAGTGTTTGTAGGCGGCAGTGTTATGCCGAGGAGTTTTATTTATGCGTTTTCTCAAGCCCAAGATCGATTGGAGTTGTTTCGCTTCAGGTCTTTTCTCCCCAGCGGGGATGGGTAAAAGTAGGTATAATTCGACGTTTGCCCCATCTCCGCTGGGGAGAAAAGGGCTGTAGCGAAACATTTAAGACAAAGTCAAAGACAAAATGTCATTGATAGAGTAGATATTTACATAACAAACATTTTAGCAAACTTAAGTTTTGCCTCTTCTCAACATTGGACCACTGTGGGAGAAGTAGGGCGAAGGAACTTCCATGTTATTATGCGTAGTTTTAATTAAATAATTGAACTATTTCACGTTCGTTAAAAATGCTACTTATGTGTCAGACTAGCACACGAAACACCGAGATTGAGCAAAAATGTTTTTCGTTTGGAGACTTGATAAATCCGTCGTCGTCGCGTCATTGTTACTAAGCGGTCATTGTCCAGCGGAATTAGGCCCCAGACGGCCTGACAGCGTTACCTGCATTAGGGTCCCGTTGTCACCCTTTGGGGAAACTAATCAGAAAGGCTTTTGATTAAAACGCTGTTCTATAAACGGACATTGTGAGCAATTCTGGAGTCGTCAAAATTAGTAACTAACGAACCAAACTGTCAGCTAGAAAAACGAGAGATGTGTCCGGTTGCCAAAGGTTCTAATTTCAAACTCGATTTTTTACTTATGTCTCAGGAAATAAGGTTCATCAACCTGTCAGCGTATTCACCGTTTAGTCATGCCTCTAGTCCCATTATTACAACCATTCAATATTAAGCACTCCTCCTATATCTTAAAGTTAATTTTGGATCGCCCGGTCCATCCGAATTGATATAGTGTCATGGGAGTGAACTGAGTCTTTAGCGGCTGATGTTTAGGTTCAAATTAGTTTTGGAAAGATTCTTGTAGCCTCAGAGACTTGTGGTATGACAAAGAACAAGAAACTCTGGAGCCACCCTCATGGAAGATTTTCTACACAATCGTCTGACAATTGTTGTGGGGGAGGAGGTCAAGCTCACTTTCTTTGGGTAATGTAATTATAATATACCTCTGTGAAATTGCGGTTCGAGGCTCTACCTCTCAAGCGAGAGGCCCCTGGTTCTAATCCCGGCCGAAGAAAAAAGAAAACCCTTGGTCTTGGATGTTTATATGTGTGTGACGACGCTATTTCTGGTTCCCACGACACAGGGTATCCTAGCGTGGGGCCAGAAGCAATACTTGTGCTTGTATTTGAAAGTTTACAAATATAGCTTGCCATACTTTGTGTAAACGGTCTCATACACAAAGTATGGCATGAGATAGATAGATAAATAATATGATCACCAAAATATTTTTTTTTCTTACCTGAAATGGGTAAATGATCACCAAAAGTTGCAGAAATATCAAGGCAAAATACTGCGGTACCTTAGGTGAAGGGTAAATTCGGTGAGCTAAGCGAAGCCCCCTTTATTCTTCGTGTTAGGTTGAACATGTAAGAACAACAAAAAATAGTTAAAACATAAACTTAAGTACACAAAACATAAAAAGAAGTTTGGAGATCATTTATCCAAACACAATTTGGTGGTCGTTTACTTATTCTGGCGTTCGATTCGAATTTATTGGTAGTAAAATAGGGGCGTTTTGATGATCGTTTAAACATATGCCCATGAGATATTTATTTTTATATACATATTATATCCCATAGTAAAAAATTGGCTTCACACTCATTAATTATCTATAGAAAAATTTTAAAGAAGCATGCTAGAAAGAATGGGTCACACAAAATGGTATATATTTATTATTTACAGAAGAATTATTAACTTTATTTAGTTACCTCAGGTAACAGAGTCCAACCAGACTAATCGGTAATCCAATAGGTAAACCAGACGGTATCTCGTACTTCAGGAGAGGAGTAAGCGGATGATGGCGGCTCCGTTACTACATGCTCTGAGGGAGTAGATAATGCTGGGGTACACTCGGAGAGACGGGTGCAATTTGTGTGCGCAACCACCGCGGTACGCTCTGCGTTTCACACTCAGACGCTAACTATCGAGGTAAACCAGGCGGTGGGCTAAGAGCTTCACAGCTGTGGGGCCACTTCTGTTGACAAAGAGGTATGGAGCTCCGATTTTCCAGCGTAACACAAGACTTATTTTTGAAAAAAAAAAGAAACAGAAAAGAAAACTAGGCCGGGTTGCAGTGTGTGAGTTTCTTGCGCCGCTTCTTCTCCGCTGCTGTAACACTTTCCGAGGCGGTAATAGTTTTTCTTGCATTATATAGATTCAAATGACATTCAAAAAGTACGAACACTTTTTGAATGTCATTTGAATCTATTTTGAATAAAATAATTGAAGTTTGAAGTGTGTCCGACAATATAAAAATGTTTGTAGCTATAATGTGCATTGGTTCTAGCCCCACACTAGGATACCCTTTGTCGTGGAACCCAGAAAGAGTCACGTCGCCCACATATAAACATCCAATACCTCGAGATACTCCGCTGACAAAAGAATTGAGATCTAAATGTGTGCCAAGTTGTTAAGATAATAAAAACGGCTTAGTCCAGCGGTCGGCAACTGGCGGACCGCTTCATTTTTTTATAATAAATATAACTAGAAATGAATGAATAAAAAATATATGATTGACAATCATGTTATGCACTTTAGTAGGATTATAACTTAACACGCAACGAAACAATTCCATATTTAATAAAACTATTGCTGATTTTCGTAAGGGGGACAAAACTGGAAGGTCTCTCTTTCAAATAAAAAAAAACGGTTCATAAATAATAATACCAGCTTCAACAAACACAAAAGAATACAACCGAATTGGGAACTTTTTTGAAGCCGTCTAAAAATGCTATTTATATAATTACCTAAATGTGGCAATGACTAAGCAGTAACTTATTTTTTCTGGACCTCGAAAAAAAACAACGGCAGAACCCGGACCCCACTTAAAATGACTTGCTGACCCCTGGCTTAGTCATCGCACACACTCAGATATGGGTATTTACGAAACAGCTAAAACATATATACTTTGTAACCCAATTAAATTTCAGAATCATCTACAGAATATATATGTATAACATATTATGTAGGAACGTGTATTGGAATCTTCTCTCTACACGAGGCAATCTATTGATTTGAAGAGAGTTCGTGTAGGGTAATTTCGCTTATTGGAATTTGCTAATGGAAAATACTACACGGGATTTAAATACCTATTTATCTACACACATATCATACTGCGTACAAAAACCGCACGTTACGATCAGCATTATGTTAAACTACTTGGTAAAAACTCATTTCTTATCTGAAAAATTACACATTATGACCATAATGTCTAATTTTTCTACATATTATGACATTCAAATTTCGAACGCCGACGCCCGCCTGCGTGCCGCACCTAGTTTGTCTGTGAAGTTGGTACTACAGAACTAGCTAAACAACTGCAGAGCCACAATGCCGGTCAAATATGCGGTTCCTGAACACATCAAAGAGAGCTTATGATATTGTGTGTAGATAAACTAGTGTATGTAACTGTACATAATTAGGCATTAAAACTCTCGAGTGATATTATTATGAAACTCGCCTTCGGCTCGTTTCATAAACCCGCTCTCGTGTTTTAATGCCCTCCATTATGTAGCAGTCACATAAACTACTATTATCTACACACGTATCATAAACCCTCTTTACTGCGTACAAAAACCGCACGTTACGATCAGCATTATGTTAAACTACTTGGTAAAAACTCATTTCTTATCTGAAAAATTACACATTATGACCATAATGTCTAATTTTTCTACATATTATGACATTCAAATTTCGAACGCCGATGCCCGCTTGCGTGCCGCCCCTAGTTTGTCTGTGAAGTTGGTGCTACAGAACAAGCTAAACAACTGCAGAGCCACAATGCCGGTCAAATATGCGGTTCCTGAACACATCAAAGAAAGCTTATGATATTGTGTGTAGATAAACTAGTGTATGTAACTGTACATAATTAGGCATTAAAACTCTCGAGTGATATAAACCCGCTCTCGAGTTTCAATGCCCTCCATTATGTAGCAATCACATAAACTACTATTATGTTATCTGATAATATTTAGCTTTTGAAAATATCTCGATATTCAAAATAATATGTTAGTTTTATGAGTATCACAAGCACAGGTGCGCTAAGGGAACGGCTGTACGTTTTTGCTCGACTTGGAGGAAGGACTCATCACCGTCCCAGGAATACTACTGAATAATATTCAATAATATCCCACACAATCACAATAGCTATAAGTGAGGAAAGTAGGTGATTCCTGTCGAGTGTATAAGTTGATTCAAGTCGGAAAACATCTAATGCTCGTGCATCATACAACGTTTTACAATGCGTTGTGAGTAGGAAATTAAAAAAAATATATGAACTTAACAAAATATTAGTAAAATGGACGGCTTATTTTAAATGCATGCCCTCAACATACCACTGCGCATGTGCAAATAGCTGCCACGTCGTATCGCTACAAATCTACAACTGTATTTGTTTTTTTGTTCCTTTTATATTAATGATAATCTGTTGAATAATTTGTAATAATAGTATTTGCATCGGGCTGGTAACGGAGTTAAAAAAACTGAAAGGTACGCCCTAGTACGGAAAAGTGGCGCTTTCCGTACAATTGGCTGCTTGGAAGACGCGCTTTTCTAGCAAATGCATTGTAATATATGTACTATCAACCTCAGAATTAACCAGAAATAACAATCTCATGCCTTGCAATCCAACCTTTTTCCCAGACCGTGGCACTGGCATGACCACATACATATGTTAGTACGTTACAGAACAGAGCATTAATTCCGTAAAAGAAAAAAAGAAGCGCCGAGGTTCGCCGCTGGCCACCGAATGGCAATAAAAGAAAAAGAAACAGAACAAAAACAAAACACGCTCTCAAAACAAACAAAACTTGGGCTTGGAAGATTGTTTCAAATAGACTTATTATGTTGAGAGATGAAGATACAGTCGGACCTACCGCGGTGCGAAATGTAAAATACGAACTAATCCTTTCGTCCCGAGCACCCTTGGTTATCCATTTGTCAGACCATCACTTACTTATATAGGTTTGTATTCGTACAAAAGACGTTTTATGTTTTTCCGTGTACAGTGACCGGTTTTTTTGATTTCTTGGCAAAGAGAAGATTTAGTAGCGGGATGCCCAATATTTAGAGGCTCCGTTATCATTTATTAGAGTCATGGCATATTTCAAGAAGTCTCGATAAACTCTATGAAGCAGAATCATCTGTCATTTACTCACAAAATTCATGATTTATCTGTTGAATAGGGCTTGAAACAGGCTGATAATAATGTTATAACTTTATAACCTAACATTTTTAACTCAAATCAAACTTTAACAGCTGTTCCATTTCTGCGAAGTGAAACGAAAAGGTGTTAATGTGGTGGTCAGGGAGAAGGTGGACATAGGTTTATGTCCTGATTAACCCTCACAATTATATGACATACACCTTTCTGATGCTGGAACAAAACTACAATTAAGTTTTACCTCGGACTCAAAAGATGGCCGCGAGGGGTTTTGTCTGGTCTACGCCGACCTTCTTTAGAGACAAGGCAGGTACAAGTTTTTTTTTCTTTGCTGCCTCCAATCATCATTCCTGTGCGGCCAGTATTATTTGAGCGTGTAATCTGCTCCCTAACAACACAGCCTGCTTTTTATTACCTCATTGGTCATTATGTCTTTGTGATTGAAAAAAAGTTTTGAGCTGGCACAGAACAGGCTCAACTTTTGTTTCGTAATTGTATACTAATTAGGATGCTGGTGTCTTTTGTACTGAGATCTTCAAGTTAGTTCGAATATGGACCGTGAGGAGGTAGCTCTATAGAGAAGAGGCACAACCAATTTTTAAAAGAGATCTAACAATAAATCTGTGGAGGTTTCTTCGGCCTGCTTCTCCCACAGTGGTCCTATCTAGAGCAGGTGCAAAAAATGACTTGAAAGGATTTGGTATTTGATTGTCTGACTTGGTGATGATGGCATCGAGATGTCACGATTATTGTATCTGTGATATTGTATACCGCAGGTGGAAATAGCTAACCGGAACCACAAACCAAAACGTCATCTGTGTATACGTCACTGTAAGATTGTCAAAACCATTAGTTTATAAACTTAACGAAACTAACGCGTTAATTTGTAAACTATCGACAAATTGTATACCAGACCGACAGGGTTCAGAATTTTAATTTCTTTTGTTCTTACATGTTAACGGTTAACATGTAAGAACAAAAGAAATTAAAATTAACAGTTAACCTAACATCCAAACTATTCGGGGGTTTCGCTGCGCTCGCTCCCTCTAGTCTTCGCCTTAGCTACCGCAGTGTTGGCCCTGGTATTTCCTTTGCAATTCAAATTTGAACTGGTTCATAAATAAACAGTTTTATTATTTAAATTATTATTATATTTATATTAATATTAGTTAAACTAACGCGTCATATCATAAGCAGTACAGTTTACAATTTATCGCTAGGTTTGTAAACTAACTACAAAAAAACGTTAGATTATAAACTAACTTTTTTGTCAATTTTACGGTGACATACATATTTTTTGCTTTCGTCGATTTTTCGAAAAGCGCAAAATCAATTTTGATAAAATTTATCTGACACCATCTCTGAAGTATGACCTACCAATACAAATAAAATTGATCAAAATCGATTCATAATTAACGAAATAATCGCGTAACAAACATATGAAAAAAACACTCGAATGAAAGCCGCTCCTTTTTTAAGTCGTTTGAAAACCTGGCTTCTTATTGCTTGTAAAGTGCAAGGCAAATGTGTATAGAAAACAGAATCAAAGACATACGTATGCAAAATATCTCGACACAGATAACTAAGCGGAGGTAGGTACCGGATATATCACGCACGGAAGCAATAGAAAAAGAACTGCTTATTTACCTTCAGCCGCCAAACATTTCCCGCCTTTTTCTATTTATTATTGCGCTACATTTTTCCGTTTTCCTATCACGTGTTATAATCATGGAAAGGTGAATATCATGTTCTATTGCTATTTGAACACAATGTGGAATACAAAAATACATATATCAAATGGAATATACCCTTTAGATCCCACCGGCTAAGATTTCAGGAGATTTCCATACCGTAGCCGAAGCGAAGTATTTGCATAATACCGTCTCACGCATAATCATATTTCATGGTGGATGTATGAGAAGCCCTTACCTTATAGCAATAACCCTTCTACAATATGTATCTACCAACAGGTAGTACTTATACCACATGACTGATATGCGTAACCGGCTTTTTATATAAACGGTCAAGTGCGGGTCGGACTCGTCGGGAGGGTTCCGTCGTACAAGAAAACTTAATCAATAAAAATAACACATAATTCACCACGTTAAAAACTTAAAATAAACGATTTCAAGTTCAAGCCCTGTTTTTTCCTACCCGGTCGGAATGCGAATGTCGTCAAAATACACGAAAACATGACCACGAAATCTGTCTGTCTTTCAGTCAAGTCCACAGGTAGTACACGACATAAACGAATACACGGTACTTATAGACAAAATCCATCTTATGACAATGACCTTAAACATCACTGATAAGTCACAGTAAAGCAATAATACGCCATTTCGTTTACCTGGATGGCAGCATAATTCCAGTATTTTTGCTTTAGAATCCAAATCAATGGACCGATTTCTAATTTTCCTTTCATCAGATGGTCCACCCCTTCAAATAAAAAATAAAAAATTGAAATTGAAATTGGTTCATAAATAGTACGAATTTTAAGGGAACAAACAATTAAGAAAAATACAACCAAATTGAGAACCACCTCCTTTTTAGAAGTCTGATAAAAAACAAAAATTAAAAAATATTACGTCCGAACGTGGATTCCGATTTCTGATTAGCCGCGAAATCTACGATCATATTTGAATCATGATAAGTGTCGTGGCGTAAGGCCGGCAGCCTCCTTGGCTCGCTGGCCGGCGAGGCTAGATGTTATGACGGAAAAAGAAAAGGAAGCCAGGACAGAACCATAGAGTAAGGGACAGACCGATAAGACGTAAAAATAAAAGGGTGACGAAAAAGCTGGAGCAAATCTTTTATTGCTAGACCTTTGCTAGACCAAACAATAAGGTTTCTTATATCGCGGGGGGTGTTTAAACACGTATCTTGCCTGGGGACCCCGTTTAAGCTAATAAATCTCGCATAGTTCATTCGTGTAGATCTAATAAATTTGTATCTACCTATTACGGTTCGGCTAGTATTTAATCGCAAATCAAAAATACTGATTTGCACAGCAAAAAAGGATCAGCAAAAACACTTTTTATGTTTTAAATATTTTATGTGTACTCAAGTTTATGTTTTAAGTATTTTTTGGTGTTCTTTCATGTTCAACCTAATACGAAGGACGCTTCGTTTCGCTAACCCCCTTTACCCTTCACTTAGCTACCGAAGAAGCATTTTGATATTTGATGTGCAAATCAGTATTTTTGATGTGCAGTTTAATATTTCCCTTACGGTTCATGAAATACAGACCGCTGACAGACGGACGGAAAGACGGACAGATGGACAGTCCGTCTGTCCATCTGTTCGTCTTTTCAGCAGAGGATTAGTAACAGGTTCGCGTTTGGTACCCTTCGGGTACGGGACCCTAAAAATGGAATGAAATGAAATATTGAGCCTTTGATTAGCTAATCGCGGTGTAAATATATACAGGTTTCGCAACAGGTCCAATAGGTTAACATCTGATTTGCATAACCGATTGTGATGTGAAGTCAAGCGTGAAACTCTGCACCAGTTAGGATCGAGAAGTGGGGCCACCAGCTAGACGGCGGAATAAACATCTAGGGTCTTACTACAAAAAAAAACCTGTTCCACACTTGTTTAAAGACAAAAATGTCTAGGATTTGACGTTTGCTTTAAGGTTAAACTAAGTTTTTGCAGTAACACGGTTAGCTCGAGTAGAGCAAGAGTAATCTCTAATCTCTCACTAAAATCATCGACGACCCGAATGGCCGAGTCGGCAGTGACCCTGCCTACGGAGCCAAGGGTCCCGGGTTCGAGTCCCGGTGGGGGCAAATATTTATTTGATGAGAACGCATGTTTGTACCCTAGTCATGGTTGTTTGTCTATCTAAGTATAATATTTATCTATATAAGTATGTGTATCGTTGTCTAGTACCCAAGATACAGGGAATCCTAGTTTGGGGCTAGATCAATGTGTGTAAATTGTGTCCAAGGTATTATTATTATTAGAGCAAAGTTTTCTCAAGTCTAAAATATCGGGTTAAATACGAAATGTTACTGAAGCAAATTCTTAATAGTCTATTCTAAGCTAACCTATTTACAAACAAAACAAGCAGACATGGCATCACGCTACATCTTCCAAAGGGGGTGGCAGCGGCGTAGTTATGCCCACGTACAAAGCCCTCGCAAAATAAACAGCCTGACTTCCATTTGCAAAATACACACGTGTAAAATATAATACGAAGCAGACATGTAAATCGATTTTTGATTCGAGGACATGCGAAGCGCGGCAGAGCCGAGCATTTGAGTGCTCATTTCTGTGCTTGGAAATGTGTTTCAGTTTACAAAGTGTGCATATGTTCAGTGGAACGGGTCCCCGCCCATCCAATTGTATTTACTTTACTCTTTCACGTTTCAGAGTCCATATAAGAGAAGCGGCGTATAAAACTATAGACTCGTATGCAAAAAAAAACTCATTATCGTTTGATAATAACAATCACCAACACAGCATGCAAATGCACTAAATTTCCCATTACAATTGCGCCCATGCGACGCAGTAGGTACCTTCCATCCACTCCATAGTGTCCGTTTAGCCCGCGGTATAGGGTTATCTAAAATGTGTGCTTATCTTTTTTAATTTAAAGTGCGAGTCTAACTCGCGCACGAAGGGTTCCGTAGTACCGTACAATGGTAGGGATGGTGTGGAGTGAATAGTTTGGATTTTACATAGCAAAATGTTGTTCACAAAGTTATTGGTGCGGCTAGTGTGAAAACATTCCACGTATAACGTAACCAGGTGCATTCGTAAGTTTGTATGTGGCATTGAAAGAATTGTTGTATGTGAGCCCCCTTAAATATTATTTTTAAGCTGTTTTTTAGTATTTTTTGTTATAGCTGCAACGGAAATATATCATCGTGACAGACGGACGGACGGACGGACGGACGGACGGACAGCGGAGGCTTAGTAATAGGGTCCCGCTTGGCACCCTTCGGGTACACCACGCGTGCGTGCGTATACTCTTAAATAATTGGCTTACAAGCTTTTCATTGCCTTTCAGAACAGACGTATCAAAATCATGTTTGGCAAACAAACAGAAACGTCATCATAACTTTAAAGCGTTATAAACATAAATTATAAAATCGGAGTCGAAATTTCAAACATCCGAGACGCAATAAAACTTTCTGAATTTGCGAAGAACCCGAAAGTAGGTCGTGAAAAACGGCAATCAATGCAGAGAGCTCGCCAATTCACCAGTTCGACTAAGTTTTTATTTCCTTAGAAATGTAGCTCCCTTTTTACTGAGTCGGCAAAGGGCCTGATTCTCGTGGACAGGTGTATTTATTACTGGGCCCTTTGAATCGGTGCTGCTCTTCCATCCATCTCCATTAAGGTTCATTACTACTCTGTAAATGAACCCTTCCTGACTGATTTGAATTGAAATCCGACAGTTAGTGCTTCAAGGTTTTTTGTATCGCAACTTCAAGCTATTGTTGAAGTGAAATGGGAAATATGAAACTGCACATCGAAAATACTGATTTGCACAGGAAATATCAGGGCAAAATGCTGCAGTAGCTAAGGTGAAGGGTAAAGGGAATGAGCGAAGCGAAGCCCCCTTTATCCTTCGTGTTAGGTTGAACATGAAAGAACAGCAAAAAATACTTAAAACATTAACTTAGGGACACGTAAAATATTTAAAACATAAAGAGTGTTTTTGTTGATCCTTTTTTGTTGTGCAAATCAGTATTTTTGATTTGCGATTAAAAACTAGCCAAGTGAAATTACTTATTTACTGAGAACGACACTCTTTACATAAAATCTTATAATTGCGGGTCACTTAGGTAGGGGATATGATCCTGAAGATATACTTAGCACTCTAATCAGTGGATGGTAATAGAACGATTATAAGTAGTATCACATTATATTACAAATTCTCGGTATTATTTCTCGGGAGCCATTGGCGAGCGCGAATAGTTAGCCGAGTCTCTAATGATTAATTCACACGACATTTTACAACACCCTATTGAAGGAAAAATCTGACTTTTGATAATAATTAACCACACAACGAAATCGTCAACAAATGTTGATGGAAAACTGAGCGCTGGTTTTGTGAATTACCGCACGTCGCGCTAGCGATGCGCGCGCAGGTGTAAATAAAGGCACTGGCAAAACCGCTAAACTGCCTATAAAAAATATGTTTACATTTCGCAAAACATGTTTTTTTTTAGTGAAAAAAATATAATCTGATGTGATAATGATTAATAATTGATGATTGATTATGTGCGTAACCCAAATAGGTTATGTATTCACGAAAATAGTTATTGTTTGTAGGCATAAAACCTCTTAGCGAAGACTGAATAAAAAAGTAAAGTACATTACCGCACTAGCGCGGGATAATAGCAGATCCACAAAACAAAATGTAAACAAATATTTATGAAATGGCGCACTGGTTTTGTTTTTTCCGATCGCCGCACTAAATAAAGGCACTTGAAAAACCGCTAATCAACGTATAAACAAAATGTTTTTAATATGTACACAAATTATAGTTAATATGTAATGAAAAAAATATAATTAGTGAATTCATGATAAAAATTGATGATTGATTGATAATTAACTAATTCATAATATGAACTTGCCACTTAACGAGCAAGTATGTTGAAAAAAACAATTTCATAATTACTTGTAGCTTTGTGTCGTATCGGTCTTACCTGAAACAGAAAAGAAGAAAATAAAATATAAGTAAATAACAGTTAGAAATTGGGGTAAGAGTAAGAGGGGAAGAGATTAAAGAAGAAAAATATCGTATAATAAGTCGAATAGGCCCTCTGCGGCCGAAGCTATTGGAAAGGAACCAAACCGGTTGGTAACTCAGGTAACTGACATATATGTGACGTCCAGACGAGTCTTGGTTACCCAGGAAGTAGATCCCCGCACTGTACTCACAACTGTAGTGCTTCTTGTTCACGAGGAAACTTGTTCAGAACATGGGCAGGCTGGGTAATTAACCTCTTACACAGCCGGCCATAACTCAGTTTCATTTTACTGCTTCTGCTGATGTTGCAAATCACAAGAGCTCCTTTGAAAATATAAGTGACCCTGCCTACGAAGCCAAGCCGGGTTCGAGTCCCGGTGGGGGCAAATTGTTTGATGAGAACGGTTGTTTGTACCCTAGTCACGGTTGTTTATCTATCTAAGTATAATATTTATCTTTATAAGTATGTGTATCGTTGTCTAGTACCCAAGATACAGGGAATCCTAGTTTGGGGCTAGATCAATGTGTGTCAATAATGTCCAAGGTATTATAATCAATTGATGCTACATTATAAAAGAAGTCGTTTATGAGTAGTCCGTTTAGTTCGTTGGTTATCACGACACATATCCTAGTGCGGGGCCAGAAGCAATGTATGTGCCGCATATAAATGTTTATGTTTCATGTTTATGTTATAATGCGGAAAACACGAGTAGGATCGTGAACTCGTGGAATAATCTTCGTTCAATACCACTTACTGACTTATGGATGCACCTAGTTACGTACATGGAGTGTGAATGTAGCCGCACCAATTAATTTGTAAACTACATTTTTCGATCTAAAATCAAACCTTATGACTTTTCACTGAGATTTTATTGCCTATGTTACTCCCACAACTGAGTCAAACCCAACGCCACCGCTCATTTAAATCGCTTTGGCTGTAGCGCGTGCTAACGACATGGTCATACATACATACATACATACGCTCGAAAAACATTACCCTCCTTATTGTGCAGTCGGGTAAAAAACCTTAATATCTCCGTAACTGCGGTTTTGGGATGGCCCCCGCCAAACAAAATCAAGTATTGAATGACTAAAGGTGTGCACAATGTGCCTCTGCCCACCCTGTATGGGAAAAAGCGTGAGCTATGTCTTTTTGTTTAGTACCACTTTACCCTTCCTAACTATTTCGTAAAGCATTGTAGAGTATAGGCTACACTCTGTTCTTTCAATCAATCACAAACATGTCAAACTAGATGTCGCTACTTGTTCCAAAAAAAAAGAGATTGCTTTATTGAAGTGAATAATAAAAAAAAAACGAAATAAATACTATTCACAAACGCTTCGTCAAAATACATTTAAACTACTTTAATCGGAAATTATAAGACGTCAAAACTTAAACTTAACAGAATAAACCGCCCCGAGATATTTCCGTGCTGGTTCCACCAACGCTGTCAGCATTACCACGCTGCACAGCCAGAATGTCCTCTGCATAAGAAATACCCCAGAGCGGCAGTCAAAACCTTGATCTCTGAGGAGGCTCCCAACTCCCTAATAAACCGGTGTCGTCTCAACCGCCAGCGGTACAAAAATAAATATTATTTCAATAATAATCATTATTTCAAGTTGTCGGTGCGTGAAACTACACAAAACCCTGGCAGCACGTTTTTTTAAATATTATGCTTCATTACCAAAAAATAAAATATATGTCACCGTAAGATTGCCAAAACAGTTAGTTGATAAACTAACGTTTTTTTTCTCGTTGATTGCGTTAATCACGTTTTTTTTATCGACAGATAATAAACTGTAGCGTACTGCTTACTATGTGAAACATTAGTTGATAAACTAACGGTTATAACCGTTAAATAGTAAACTGGTTTAAACTTGAATTGTTGAACACTGCAGTAGCTTAGGTGAAGACTAGATGGGGTTAGCGCAGCGAAGCCCCCGAATAGTCTTCGTGTTAGGTTGACATGTTAGAACAAAAGAAACGTAAATTCTAAATCCTGTTGGTCTGGTTTACTATCAGTCGTTATTTGACCAACTAACGCGTTAGTTTATCAACTAACGGTTTTGACTATCTTACGGTGACATATATATAAGCTGACATTTAATTAGCTGACCATATTTTGGGGATTGATAGTACCCAACATTACGAACAACTTTCCCTAAGAAAAATACGGCCGCAAATGGAAAAAAAATGTCCATAGGTACATTGACCCGATCAGCCGATTACAAGTCACTATGGAGGACCCATAAAGATTGGAGGAGGGGAAGAGAGGCGTTTGCCCAGGAGTGGGATGATGGAGGCTAATAATAATCGTATATAATTACTCGACCCAACAACTCTGTCAAAATAAAATAAATAATTTTAAAATGTATTTAAACCTCTAACCATATCCCACGAGCGCTCGTTGCTTGCAAAAGTTCAAAGCTCATTCGCAGCCGGTCGTCAGGTTGACTGCTGAGCCAGAAATAGAGAACAATCAAAACTTTCGACGCGCAAAGCTCTCAAGGTTTGAAATGTTTCAACCAATAGCAAAGGCTAACCCAACAGTAATATAAAACGCATATATATTAGGGATGCAACCACAGATATGGATGCAACCGATACGATCTTCTCCCACAGTCGTCCAATGTAGAGAAGAGGCAAAAAATGACGTTTGCTAAGTATTTGTAAATATCTACAGTAACAAAGTACTTTGACTTTGACTTTGACTTTGATACCGATATATCGGCGATATTTCAGATTTGCCGATATATCGGCATTGACGATATTTTTATGGCCGATACAACGATACTTTTCAAATTTCTCGCTTTAAAAATGTAATGTAAACGCGCATGTTGTCTTGTCTATTTCGTTGCAAACGAGGCACGTTAAAAATGCTATATTAACGCGCGTGTTTTTTCGTCTATTTCGTTGCAAACGAGGCACGAACTACGCTCGGGGAAACCCCGCGCTTTATTTTTAAACAAAAATCTGATTAATGATAATTTTAATTACCTACTAAAACTGCACCAACCTTTATATTACCTAATAAAAAAATAACCTGACTTGTACTTTATCTATTTAACCTTAATTTTTAATTCAATAAGCGTATCGGTATCGTATCGGCAAAAAGGCGTATCGTTGCATCCCTAATATATATGTTACGAGAAATGTGATTAATTGAAAATTATCAATAATTATCGGTTATTATTAATAATTTTCAAGGTTTAGATGAAAGTGATAAATCATTTACTTAATCTAATTAATATTAATATTTTAACGTTACTGATGATAAATGTTTTTTTTTCGATCGTTCGGTTCACGTCTTTTTCGAGCAATAGAAGCGGGCGGGGTTTCACTGTTGGATTGCATGATATGAAATGTGATATTATTATTTGGCATAAATGCTTTTTTTTTATTTGCATAAGCACCGCTTCGCTCCGCTCCGGGTATGCTTCTTCTAAGTTCTAACCTTACCTATAACCCAATTGAAATTTAGCCACAATAACCTACTCTAGGCAAATTTCTTGTCGGATTTATTACTTTAATTCCATCTGCGTGTTACGTTACACTCCTTCTGATGCAGTCGGATAAAAAGTATCCTATATGTTAATCTAGCTCTAAACTATCTCCTGAATTTAATTCAAATCCGTTCATCCGTTTTAGCGCGATTGAGGCACAAACGCACAAACGTACAAACATCTAAACATCGTGACTTCACATTTATAATATTAGTTGGATGTTCACATTAATCACTTTGATCGTAACAATACAATAACAACGTAGCTTATGTTTCTTCTACATCAAGAGGATAATTGCTGCAAAAGTGCAACTTAAACTGGTACTGGCACTTTCCTAACGAGAGAAAACTACGTATCGAAAGGCAGAGGCATTGTATAAGCATCAGCGAAGTGCGAGTCGGATTCACAATTGAAGGATTCCGTACCACCGTAGAAGTAAAGACTAAAATAACGTCGCTTGTATGGAGAACCCATTATTTTTTATACACTGACGAGCAATGAAAAAGTTCCACCCACAAAATGCCAGGCCAATTGGCCCCAATTTTTTTAAACATTTTATTTAAAATTTGAACACAATATTTACGTTTTTATTTGGTAATATTCTGATGCGCTGTTATATGTATTTCAATATTGCAAACAGCGTCATTAAGTTTAGCTTTTCCCGTTTAGGAGTAATTTGGTGCTATGTCACTGGAACTGTTTCATTGCTCGTCAGTGTATATTGCGTGTAATCATTATTTGTTACTGTAGAGACAACAGAAACCATTCTGAGAAAATTGCAACTCTATTATCTACACGGAGACGGACAGGCGGGCGGACGAACAGACGGACATACGGACGAACGGACGGACAGAGGCTTAGTAACAGGGTGGCACCCTCCGGGTACGGAACCTTAACAACGATAAAGTCAACCCGCATTACCAGGCATGCCAACCACCGAATGCAACGCAAAATAATACAAACAATTGTGGCAGCGCCTCTGCCCTCAATTCAGCGCGGAAGCGAGGTATTTAAACATATACAATTGTTTACGTTACTGTCATTGTCACGCGGTCGTTCACATGAACTTTATTTTAAACATGCCTGTAACACTTCTGTTGTTTGCTTAAATTTTAGCGAATTCGGGCAAAGGCGCGAATTTCGTTTTGTTTGTTTTCGCGGTGGAAATGTTTTGTTTTGGCTCAAAAAAAACCCGACACATTCATGAGACCTTAATTTGAGGCTAAAATTTGGTGCAATTTTTTCCTATGAACCGATGAACCGATTTTAATAAAATATATCTAGGAACCATCGCAGTGAGGTTTACCACCAACTACAAAAACTGCATCAAAATTCGTCAATCTTTGTGAGCGCCATTCATTGATAACCTGATAACTATCGAACTACTGAACCGATTTTAACAAAACATATCTAGGAATCATGTCAGTGAAGACTAGTACTAACTACAAAAAACCCTATTAAAATCCGTTCACCGGTTTGACCGATATTCCTTGTTAAGTTGCTTGCTATAACTTTTGGAGTATTGAACCGATTTTAAGAAAACATATCTAAGATGCATCGCAGGGAAGTTTACTATTTAAAGAAAACAGCATTAAAATCCGGCCACCCGCTTGACCACTATATAGGGTGTCACGGACAGACATACCGACAGACAGACAGAGGCCTCAAACTTATAACACTCCTCTTCTGGTCATTGAGGGTTAAAAATGGCCGAATACATAGACTTTTGCTCAATTAAAGTGCTGCTGAAATGTCATTTCCCGAGCTAGAGACATTGACAACATGATATTGAGTTGCCTTCAAAATGTAAGTGGTCGGCAGTGCATCCAAATAGTTAAATAAAGAATAAATAGAGACTCTGGATAAAGTCAAATTCTGTCAAATACCAAACTTTGAAACGCTATTCCCCCTAAAGGAGACACTTCGGAAAACCCGAAAAAAAATATGTTATGAATATTTCTTTTTTCTTCAATCTGTGTGTTTGAAAACATTTTATATCAATGGAAACTACTTCATGAACAAAAAATGTTTGACCCTAAAACTTGCTATTTCTAAAGATCATAAATGAATATTGATATGGTTTTGCGTCAAAAAATAGGTAAGTATACAAATAATCTTAAAATTTGGGGAGGGACATCTGTTGAGGCAATAGTAACCAGTACACACCGGTTATAATATAACACTGGGAATTGGGTGAAATAGTCACAATGGAGGAACGATCACCCGCCTGTGGTTAGGCGGGCGTCCCCCCTCATCATCATCATCATCATACATCTTCCCTCCTAACACTTTAGTTTAGAGCGTCACGCGATTTGCCGTGCGGGTTGACATAGGCACACAATTGTGCCAGTAATTAAATTCTCTCATCCTAATCGTTCTTTAAAATTAAAACTCCCACAAACCACTATATAAATTACATCGCTTCCGATACAGCCTCATCTGAGAATCGTCTGAAAAATCGGTCAAGTGCGGTCGCACTCGCACACGAAGGGTTCCGTAAAAAACTGGTTCGTCCTTAGTTGTGCTCCATATAATACTTCTCTGAAGAGTTTTCCTTTATTACTTGTTTTTTACAAATTTAAGGATCAGTTATTTCGGATGTCGCAAGGTACAGTTTGAAAAACTTTTATTTTTATTATTCGACTTGCGCCCTCTCTATTTAAATTATTTATTTTTATTAATTTTCCTGTAACATTTATGTAAAGACCTATAGTGCGTATTTTTTTTTATTTTTTGTATTAGCAATTTCGGAGATGAGCGGGGCAGATTCGGAGACAGTCTTTTTATGAATTTTTCCTTATATACCTTTTTAACTAGATATTCATAAAATATGAAAAAAAAACCTCGCAACAACCCTTTATTTCACATGTCGCAAGATACAGTTTGAAAATCTTATTTTCATTTTTTATTTGCCCCTCAAAAGTTCCGCCAAAACCATAATTAATTTGT
This sequence comes from Argyresthia goedartella, assembly GCA_949825045.1. Classification (NCBI taxonomy): domain Eukaryota; kingdom Metazoa; phylum Arthropoda; class Insecta; order Lepidoptera; family Argyresthiidae; genus Argyresthia; species Argyresthia goedartella. Next base: position 2,800,611 of record OX463823.1, on the reverse strand, counting down.
TTTATTAACATCGGAGTAGACAGGCAGGACCCTTGGCAAGGACAGACGGCGGAAGGTGGACCAAAGCGGTTACAGAGTGGCTACCCAGAACCGCACGACGACCAGTCGGCAGACCACCAGCCAGATGGACGGATGACGTCATCGCCATAGCGGGTAGGCAGCGGATGCTGGTGGCTCCGGACCGGAGTGGATGGCGTGGCAAATAAGAGGCCTATACCCAACAGTGGGTGAATGTGGGCTCATTGATGATGATGAAGATCGGACTAGAAATCGGTCGAAACACACAGAAGGACGGACACCAGAATGACACTTTATTGGTTCCGATTCTCCTTTTTCATCAAAGTGCGGAACCCCAAACATTTCTGGAAACGCCAATAATGGCCGACCGGAAACATAAGGCAATCGCCAGCAGCCCCCCAACTGGGAAAGGGGGGGGGGGGGGGGGTGATCCGTACCTTTGCATGTGTAAACTATACCCACAAACACACTATCCCGGTCTGACTGATTGCATGTGTAAACTATACCCACAAACACACTATCCCGGTCTGACTGATTGCATGTGTAAACTATACCCACAAACACACTATCCCGGTCTGACTGATTGCATGTGTAAACTATACCCACACACACACTATCCCGGTCTGACTGATTGCATGTGTAAACTATACCCACACACACACTATCCCGGTCTGACTGATTGCATGTGTAAACTATACCCACAAACACACTATCCCGGTCTGACTGATTGCATATGTAAACTATACCCACACACACACTATCCCGGTCTGACTGATTGCATGTGTAAACTATACCCACAAACACACTATCCCGGTCTGACTGATGTGTAAACTATACCCACAAACACGCTATCCCGGTCTGACTGATGTGTAAACTATACCCACAAACACACTATCCCGGTCTGACTGATGTGTAAACTATACCCACAAACACACAATCCCGGTCTGACTGATTGCATATGTAAACTATACCCACACACACACTATCCCGGTCTGACTGATTGCATGTGTAAACTATACCCACAAACACACTATCCCGGTCTGACTGATTGCATGTGTAAACTATACCGACAAACACACTATCCCGGTCTGACTGATTGCATGTGTAAACTATACCCACAAACACACTATCCCGGTCTGACTGTTGCATGTGTAAACTATACCCATAAACACACTATCCCGGTCTGACTGTTGCATGTGTAAACTATACCCACAAACACACTATCCCGGTCTGACTGTTGCATGTGTAAACTATACCCACAAACACACTATCCCGGTCTGACTGATTGCATGTGTAAACTATACCCACAAACACACTATCCCGGTCTGACTGATTGCATGTGTAAACTATACCCACAAACACACTATCCCGGTCTGACTGTTGCATGTGTAAACTATACCCACAAACACACTATCCCGGTCTGACTGAATGCATGTATACGGGCAAGAACTGCCGGTTATGTACATATATGTATGGCTGGCTCGGCAGGTACGAACAAAGGTATCTCCGGGTCAGTGGCTCAGGCCTCTCGCACACGGGACTATGCAAAACCGACTCGAGTTTGGTACTGAAATCGCCGTCACACAATTTCGATGGGCGTTTGCCGTCAGATCGTGTGCGAACACAACGAAATGGGCCTTGTAAAAAAACAAAGGTGAGAACTGAGAAAACCATTTCGAGATAATTGTGATCCCAACTAAATTCCGTTTAATATCAAAAAAATTTACAGGGTTACTGAAATATCCGTAAAAACATAATTTACCATCAACAGCAAATGTGGAGACCCACTGGTAAGGATTGTTTTCCCATGCAGCCCAACACTTAAGTCATAAAACAAATGGTTTTTGAAAAGCAAGGGCGGTAAGCCCTTGCTTTTGTTAAACTTTTTGTCGATGATAAAAAATGATATCCCTTGCAGCTTTATGCTAGCTGCAAGGGATATCATTTTTTTTAGTGGGTCTCCACAGCCGCCACTGATAGTACTTCATTTGTCCTCTACGGCGTAGTTTGTTCGAATTCCCTTCGCCCCGTTAAATTGGCTGTTGTGTAAAACTGTCAAGTATTAACAGTTTTCCTGACAGTCGATAACGTAGATGTCAGTCGGACCGTAAACAAACATTGGCATTATAGTTTTTTCGTTTTATAATCGGCGGTAACCAGCCTCAAGTACAACCGTTCCAAAACTGCGAGCAAGTGACGTCACGAGGGGTGTTATTTTTAAAATGATTTAAAAAAATAATAAGCCATCCATTATATGAAATATTCAAATTAGTTTCTAGAAATAGCCTAAAATTTAACAAAATAAAATAAAAGTAGTACGTATTTTTTAGCATGGCCCATTGTATGGCGGAAATTTTAGATGGATGCATATCGAACTCGAGTCGCCTTCGAGTCGTCGCGTGTACAGAAGGCCTTACAGTTTTATTGTATACCTGGCTGGGTCTCATTTGCGTGTTCTTTTTCTGCTTAATTTTGGATAATGATACACCCATCATTGCATTGCGGAAGTTAGCGTGTTCAAGATTACTTAAATGACAGGACGCGAGGTTGACCTAATACAACACAGAACTCGCTGGTAATAATTTTCTAATTAATTATAACAATTTATATTGTACCAGTTGAAAACAAGCAAGTTTTAAAAGAGATCTAAAAATCAATCTGTGGGAGTTCTAGTCCTTCTTCTCTCACAGGTGGTCCAATGTAGAGAAGAGGCCAAAAATGATATTTTCTAAGTACATATATGGATTCTAAGTTAGGATTTTTGAAAGAGCACCGTGGTCTAACGGGTTTCACGCTTGCTTCTCACACAGGAGATGCAGGTTCGATTCTTGACCATGTACCAATGAGATAATTAATTTATCTTAACCTTTGACTGGTGACATGGTTTTTGTGTAACGTAACTGGTGACGAGGGGACTGAGAGGCCCACTGCGGTATCTAGTATAAATCATAGAAATTAAGTGTGGTAGCTAGCCAGAGTATGTAAAAACTGTGTTATCATATATAAATGGATAAAATAAAACAAATAACTATACTCTGAATATATTTTTTTGTTACGATCTTGCAATTTTAATGTATCTCGTCTTAACAATCAAAAAACTAGAGATGAGATCACAAATTACATAAGCAAAAAATTAATCAACATATTTTGACAAAAAAACACTTTTTTCTATAATATTGAAGTAATAATGAATTAAGAAAAAAAAACAACTAAAATCAAAAGTGTATTTTCACGAAATTGACAATGGTCGAACTTTGCCAATTTTTATATGCAGTCTGGGCATAATGTTTTTGCACACTGCAAGCACACACGTTTCGGACACGATTCAAACTGGTAATTTGATTGGCGCTTTTATCGAGGAAGACAACTGGCTCCTGCTTTCCTGGAGTTTTGATTGTTCTCGGTTAAAAATGTGATAAAACAATACAACAAAATTACGTAAAAAATTACGTAAGTGGTGACATGGGGTCTGAGAGACCCCTGCCGAACTTTACGCCAATGTAACTTACCGATTTGAGCCTGTCCGACTCAGCTATCCCCTTCTACGGCATGGACGCAAGTATACTCGAAGCTACTCAGGTGATGAGCCCAAGGAAACCCGATGAAGGTGCCAAAATGTTGTTTTACTGACGCCACTGGGCCTGTAAGACCCCTTGTCACCAGTTAAAGGTTAAGTACATTACACGAACGTTCTAACGGTGCTGGAAAACATCGTGATGAAACTTTCATTATTCCATAGCTGCGGCGATGGGCTTGTCCCCCTGTCACGCAAAATGGAGTTTTGAATAACTGGCTCAAAGTGGGCACAATTGTCTCTCTTCCTCCCCGTATGGGAAAAGGCGTGACGTAGGAATGTCAATGAGATATGCCTGGGACCCTCGGTGGGGAAATTACTAGGCCACATTCACATTTCCATGTGTCTGTTAATTATAGTCTGTACTAAATCCATCTCGGTCTCTGCTTAATGGAACCCTGGCGAAGTTTAAATGGGTTAAGCCTTTCCCTCCAAATGAATTGTAAGATTTCCATAAAATATTTAATTTAAATTCAAATTCTATTAGGGAATGCCTCCAGTATCAAATTTATTTGTTTGGTTTTTTAAGGGGCACACAGTAAAGCCGAAATTCTAAATGGATTGTAATATCCTTAATGTAATCTTACCTAGCTATTCGTACCTACCAATTTATGTAATTAGATGTCGGTGAAGACCCTCAGTTGGCAATCTAAAGACTTCTCAAAGATTGATCAACTTTTCTACTCAATTCTACTGTAGGCACACTAACATTTGTAGGGTTCTGTACCCGAAGGGTGCCATAAGGAATCCTATTACTAAGCCTCCGCTGTCCGTCTGTCCGTCCGTCTGTCACCGGGCTCTACCGGATCAACCGAAGTGGTACGTAGAGAGCTGAAATTTTCACAGGTGTATTTCTATTGCCACTGTAACAAAAGATAATGACACATACTAATTTTTAAGAATTAAAAGAAGTACGCATACAAGAAATTATTTTTCAACATAATTTCTTGTATGCGCAAAACATTTTCTTAGCCATTTTGTTTTATTTGTTTATTGGTGAAAATTGGAATCTCCCGATCTTATCAGAAAATATCTTTAAAATTTTTTTATTTTTATTTTTTTATGAACTCTATTAACACACATTGATCTAGCCCCAAACTAGGATTCCCTGTAACTTGGGTTCTAGACAACGATACACATACTTATATAGATAATATTATACTTAGATAGATAAACAACCATGACTAGGGTACAAACATCCGTTCTCATCAAACAAATATTTGCCCCCACCGGGACTCGAACCCGGGACCCTTGGCTCCGTAAGCAGTGTCACTGCCATTCGGGTCGTAGGTATTGTAGGTATTGAGTTGTGTACATAGTTATTCGTCATTATACGATTAATAATTGCTCATTCGAATTATAATAAATATTATTAAGTTTATCATATTCGATTTTATTTCTGTAAATAAGTTAGTCAATTTCTATCCACTTCCGGTTCAAATGAGCAAAGAGTTACGTTAACCTGAGCACATGGTTCAATTCTTACATACTACCTACATACATAAAACTCTTTTTCAATGTTTCGATATGTACGGTCTTGAATATAGTCCTACCTAGTTTCAAATATTTTTATCTACATGCGTATCATAAACCCTCTTTAATGCGTCCAAAAACCGCACGTTACGACCAACATAATGATATATTCTTATCTCAATATTGATACATTATGACCATAATGAATCAATATTTCGACATACTATGACATTCAAATCTCCTGCGTGCTGCCCCTAGTTTGTCTGTGAAGTTGGTACGATCGAAGAAGCTAAACAAGTGCAGAGCAATGATCAATGCCACAATGCCGGTCGAACATGCTGTTCCTGAACACATCAAAAAGAGCTTAAGATATGTTTGCAGATAAACTAGTGTATGTAACGGTACATAATTAGGCATTAAAACTCTTTTAATGCCTTCCATTATGTATCAGTCACATAAACTACTATAATATTAAAAATCAAAACGGTAATCAATCATTCATTCATTATTTAAGAGAATTCTTTCCATGCACTTCTACACACTGCCCTCGCCTTGACTCCTTGATTTGTCTTCTCCTTCACTTGGTCCATGTAGGTTCTCCCATGTGGTCTACCTCTCTTCCTTCTTCTCTCTATTTGACCTTCCAGTATAGTTTGGCGGAAGTTCTCGTGCCGTACCAGGTGTCCCAGCATCTTCCCCTTCTATTCTCATAGTTTCCAACGAAGATCTTTTTCTCCAACCGACTGCAACAGCCCCGAGTTGCTTTTCCTTTCCATCCAACTGATTCAAAAAGGTGTGCTCGTACAAAAATACTGTCGTTTTACGTTTTTCTGACTTCAATGGTGTAATTTCGTTTATCTGAGGTAAGGAACCCTTCGGGTCCGACTTCCTACTCGCTCTTAACTGGTTATTATGGTTCCGTACCCAAAGCGGCACGCTATTAATAAGCCTTCGCTGTCCGTCCGTCCGTCCGTCTGTCACACAGATATCGAGAGATAGGCCCTTGGCGCTAAGCTTGTATCGGAACCAGTGTCGCCGAAAACTAAGAACACGCATACATTTACACCACTCGTACATCAATCCCTCCGCTTTTATTGGTCAGTGCAATGTCGTGCACCTATCGTCCGAACACACCCACACTACCGCAGGTATATTAGTTAGTCGAGCTAGTGTTGGGACAATGCAAGGACAGCGTGTATCATCGATCGATTATAATTTATAGACACTGGTATATACAGTCGTATACAATGTCGGGTTCTATAAATAAAATAGTAAATTGTTTGTAAATACGACATATTTATACGACATACGACATACGAGACCCGTTTGCCTCTCTTCTTTTTTTCAACAGAATCCTTACAGCTAGAAAGAGAGGCAAAGAGGTTTCTGAAGGTAGAATAACTGTGAACTCTTCGGACCTGATTGAAAGCATCGGAATTTCCGATCAATACTTATAACACCCCATTATCCTTCGTCGGGCGAGGTTTTAAACAAACTTAAAATCTAAACTGCCTGTTTGGCAATCATTGGAATAACTAACAATAAACTTACGTATTATGAGTAATAAAATAACTATATTATTACATTAACTATATTAGTAATTGCGGAATGATAAAATCTATCGATTCAAAAACATAATTCTCCTATCAGTATCCCCATCACTATATGTCGTCTCTGTTTGCGTGTGACAGTTCGCCTCCGTATCACGATGCATCTTTGCTTTCGTACTTAGATAAGTGTGAAATATTCATTGCGTGTTAGCTTGGCAATACGAAGTGAAATTAAGATACAAAACAAGCAATGTAGCAACAAACTTAGCTAGAACAACATGACATTGTCACTTTAATGTCAATTCGTGACGAATTTTCCGCGAATGATTTATTTTCGTAATAATGTTTATTTCTTGTGTTTTAAGAAGAAATAATAGTTAGAATGAGACTTACAAGTGATATGTGACACCGGCGTTCTTGGAGTACACAATCTCGCTTCTATTTTTGCACGTGAGTATTGCACAGGTCGGCATTTTAGAAAAACAACGGAGATGAATTCATCACTGCGGTCGCCTGGTGACTACCGAGAATTTTTAATATCGAACCTGTCGGAGCTACATTTGTTCGCACATGCCACGCCCCTCAACCTATCTCTCGATATCTGTGGTCTGTCACCAGGCTGTATCTCATGAACATATAGTTAAGACAAATGAAATTTTCACAAATGATGATTTTTGTTGCCGCTATAACAACAAATACTAAAAAACCAGAATAAAATAAATATTTTAGGGGGCTCCCATACAACAATTCTATCAATACCACAAACAAACTTATGAATGCACCTGGTTACGTACATGGAGTATGAAAGTAGCCGCATCAATAACTTTGTCACAACATTTCGCTATGTAAACTCCAAACTTTTCACTCCACACCATCCCTACCATTGTACAGTGGTAAGGAACCCTTCGTGCGAGAGTCTGACTCGCACTTGACCTTTTTTATTATTATTAGTGGTTGTAGTTCACGCTTGCTTCACGCAGGAGATGAAGGTACGAATCCGGTGCTGAGCAGTGACCACGTACCAATGAGATAAATACATACCTTATAGGAACACAACGTGAGGAAACCTTCAATCTACATAGTTGCGGCGATGGGCTATCCCCCTGTCACGTAAAATTGAGTCCTGAATTACTGGTTAATCTTGCGCACAGTACTGTCTCTGCCACCCCATTTGGAAAAGGGTGTGATGCTGTGTTTATTTCTGTATACCAAGTCTTGAGCAAACAAATGTTCGCGCCAAGATTGATTGGCTTGGAGCGAGCTGACCCCTGTCTCCCTCTCTCTCACCCCATCTTACCCTATGCGAGAAAGAGAGGTATCAGCTCTCTAATTGCCAAAGTAACTTGGCGCGGACTGTAACAAGCGTTGCATCTCGAGACACGCACACCCGCACATTGCATGTTGGCGAGTTGCCGAAATGTGTCCCCCCCCCCCCCCCCCCCAGGGGGAAGCTGGAAGTGGCGACTGTACAGGGATGGAGCAAATATCACCCCTGGAGGAATTCAAAATAAATGTTTAACATCTGAAAATCCTCTGTTTTACCCGATCGCAGCGAAGCGGAATAGAGGAGGGTTATATGTTTGACCTGAACATATATGACACCGTAAGATTGTAACAGTTAGTTTCTTTTTTCGTTTGTTTACAAAATATCGATAATTTTGTAAACTGTACCGTACTGCTTGCGATATGACGCTTTGGTTTATAATAAAGACGTTAAATTGTGAGCTGTTTTAAACTTGAACTGCAAACGAAATACCAGGGAAAACACAGCGGTAGCTAAAGTGAAGACTAGAGGAGGAGTGCGCAGCGAAGCCCCCGAATAGTCTTCGTGTTAGGTTGACATGTAAGAACAAAATATACATAAATTCTAAACCCTGTCGGCCTGGTTTACAATTTGTCGATAGTCTATTCATATTCATATTCATTTCATTTGCAGACATGTACACGGGGGTTGGTTACAGGTGGGGGGGGGGGGGGGGTGTAAATATAGAGTAACAGTACATGCACCCTGAAAGGGTATCACAATTGTTCGCTTAATATCTAGATAAAACATTTCACAAGTAGTATTTCACATTTCAATTAAAATATACAAAATATCTTGTTTTAATAATCTTAATTATTGTAACGCTGAGATCCTCTATATCACTTATTTAGAATCAGTCATAAATTCGTCTATAGTGTAGTAGCTTTTTGAAATTAGCAGATTTTTTAGTTTTATGCTGAACGAACTAACGGTTTGTTCGTTTTTTATATAGTTTGGTAGGATATTGTATATTAAGATTGACATATAGTATGGGCTTTATTGTAAATTTCTAGTTTAGGTTCTGGTAAAACTAAATAATTTCTCCGTCTAACGTTTGTGTAGTGGTGATATTGTTCGGGATGTTTTTTTACGTAGGTGGCTATTTCTAATATGTACAGCGATGGTAGAGTCAAAATCTTGTCTTTTTAAAAGTGGGGTTTGCAGCTGTCTATATGCTGAATATTAACTAAGATCCTGATACATTTCTTTTGCATCATAAACAAGTCGTTAGCATCGACGCTATTACCCCAGAGCATTATCCCGTAACTTAACCACGAATGTGCGTAGGCGTAATAAGCTGACAGAGCACATTCTTTACTGGTGTTTCTTTTGAGGATAGAGAGGGCATATATTAATTGTGACATTTTGGATTTTATTGAAGAGATGTGTGATTTCCAGTTTAAGTTAGAGTCTATTATCAGGCCTAATAATTTGACGTCTGTAACTTCTTCTATGCCTAATTGCTTTTTAACATCAGAGAGGTTTAGGGGTTGTTTTTGTCTACAAACTAACCCGTTAGTTTATTAACTAACGCTTTTGAAAATCTTACGGTGACATATATATGTATCAATGTGTTGCCTCGTACTACTCAATGGCTACTGTTAAATTAAATTAAATTTCAATGCAGGCGGGACCAATAATTAAATCCAATAGAGTGGGTTCCGCTTGCACGTAAATTTAACTTAATTTAACACTGGGTACTGTAGTAATAATTTTATTGAAGCCCAATAATAAAGTTAAGCTTTATCTCATGTTTTGTGCTTTTAGTGTTGGTGCCGCAGTTTTTATAATTACGTCATTGGTTCCGTGGTGAAGCTATGTCATGTAATGCTAGAAATCTCAGAGGGTAATTTTCATTACTTTAAGCTATTAAGTATTCTGTGCTTTAAGGCTAGCACCGACGCTCCGAGTAACGTAAAACAAGATTACTTTTCCTACCATGCCTTGGTTTGCTCGCCTTTGTACCTGTTTTATTTTAATGTAACTGTTTTAATATCTGTATGCGATAAATCATTATGATTACGGTAGTTTTTAGCTAAAAGCCTAGTGCTATTTCAGCCAAATTAAGTTTAATAGGTTTGTAGTGAAAGAGTTACTTCGATCCATCCACTCGTCCTTAATAACTTTGTAAAAACTATAAAACCATTAATGAAACCAATAAAAACATATTGTCACGCTTTTTCCTAAACGGGGTAGGAGAGGCACAGCAGGAATCATGAATTAATTTTATATTTCCTTTCATTTTCATATATATCATGTCATGTCATAGGTCACGAGCATATTATAATAGTTTATGTGACTGTTGCATAATGAAAGGCAGTAAAATACGAATATGGGTTTTATGGGACTAGCGGCTAGTTTCATAATAACATCACAGTTATATCGAGTTTTATTGCCTAATTATGTATAGTTACATATCAACATTGCATTATCTACACACATATTATAAGCTCTCTGAGATGTGTTCAGGAACCGCATGTTACGACCAGCATTGCGGCATTGACATTTAATTTTAATAGAAAGATATCTCGACTGATATTAGAATTGAGGTCAAATCAAATTGCATTGTTTTCAGACGTTCGAAATTTGAAATAATTAGACATTGAAGTCGATGTTATTATGAAGCTTGCTTTGTTTTTCAGAGATGTTCAATATTTGAATGTAATAAGAAGAGAGAACATCGAATTAAATTTTGATATAAAGCAATAATAATAATTTCATAGTTAAAAATTTGTTCTCACAAAACGTCTTGTCTTTAAGCTTGTCGTAATTTGCGGTTTTTTAATGCATTATGACATGTGTGTAGATAAAAACATTATCATACTATGATTAAATGCCAAAAACCGCGGGTTCAAACTAAGGGCTACTGCGTCTATCTCCTTCTCCTTTTTTCGCATAGAAAAGGAGAGGGAGACTGACGCATAGCTCTGTCCCTTACCGACAATATTATTACGTCACTTCCCCTGATGGAGTGTTTTAAAACAACTGTTTGACGTTAATTTTAATTAGGATTTTTTGTTGAAAGTTAATGCTAAATAAAATAAAAACGTGAAAAATTGGGGCCCTTTAATGTTTTAGGCCTCAAAATATTATTAAATGTGGTAATTATCTTAACCGAAGCTTCTCTGTTGTATTATTCAGTTTTTTGTTAGTTAGTTAGGTACTTACTGGAACTCCGCAATTTTTTTATTCACCTTATACGTTTTAACAGCCTATATATAACTCCCAAGACGCCACCGAAATGTATGTCGGTACCTGTAAACATAGAATAACCATAACGGAAGGCTCACTTCTGGGACATCGTTTTGTTTTGGAATCGCTTCACTATGGGATACGCTTTTCCATATCCAAAATCTTGAAGATGGCGTTTTTATGGCGCAGGAATGAATAGAAGGGTAGAAGATACACAAAAAAATATGTGTGATTTAACCTAGTATGGCGTAATCTCACTCGTATGCTGGTGAAGGCGTGTGCCCCTCGGTGGGGACATTATGGGGCTACATGTATTAAAATATTTAATCAAAAATATGACGTTATCGAGATAGTTGGAAGTAAAGATAAATATTTGAGAACATTGATTATTTATCACAATTATCACACAAACGTGACAATTTAGGTTAACATAATTCTCAATCATTTTAAAAAGCCTGGTCCGAAAGTACCCATTGGCTCCTATTGACTCCATAAGAGATCGATAAGGGTTGAGATTAGATTAGACTGTTGAATCTCAGCACATTCTATAATAATTGTTACGAGTATTTTTGGTCCTTTCCTAGCTTCAATACGGATGTGCCCTAAAGAAACAAAATTCTTTTTATGAACTGTGAGTCGCTCATTTTGTTCGTGAGTTGTATGTAATAAATACCATTTGCTTGTGACGTTATAATGAAGAAAAAATTTGGACAAAATACACAAAATTATGTTAATAAAGTAAATATAATAATAAGGTAGTGCCTCCGCAGCCGGCGGCGGTCGCGCATTCGGTGGCTGTAAACACTGCGGTAGCTTAGGTACTTAAAACTAAGTATGTTTTGTTGCTCTTATATGTTCAACCTAACACGAAGGATAAAGGCTCACCCGCTCTACCCTCCGCTTTACCCTCCGCCTAAGCTACCGCAGTGTTTTGCCCTGATATTTGATTTGAAACCAACCAACCTCATGACGTTCAACATTTTGACATCGACGGACACTTGATGCAGTGCTGCCAACATACCCACCCATGAGCCGGCTCCCGATCACATACATTTTGGAAGCTGGCGCCGGCTGCGGAGGCACTTCCTAATAATAATCATATTATTTCGATTTTGCTAACTGTATTTTGAAATACACTGACGAGCAATGAAACAGTTCCAGTGACATAGCACCAAATTACTCCTAAACGGGAAAAGCTTAATGACGCCGTCTGCAATATTGAAGTACATTTAACAGCGCATCAGAATATTACCAATTAAAAACGTACTTTTTAATTTATGAAGTTAGGTTCTAAGTCTTAGGAGATATTAATGTGTTTGTCGGCATTTTGTGGGTGGAACTTTTTCATTGCTCGTCAGTGTATAATAATTTATCTCATAACAGAGGAGCCTCACAAGGTGCTTATAAAATAGAGAGCCTTCTGTCATCAATTCTGTGTAACAGTAATTTGGATTGTGTGAGGCTTCCTAGGCTATCTAGTTCTAGCAGTCTAGCCAGACTAAAGCACTAACCGACGTTTATATTCAGAACACAAACCCTGTGTTTACTATAATGCTGTCTTGTTTGCGCCAAAACGGTTTACGTCACAGGCAAACTGAATAATCTTGGCGCATTACACTGCCACTATTCAATATCCGCGCAACACACAATGGATAAATAGGATAACTCTCCTTGGTAACAAGTCCTCTTGCAAGACAATCGCTAAATCAGTTTAACGGGTTTAGGTTCATTTTATCCAATTAATTTTTGGCTAGTATATAATCGCACATCAGAAATACTGATTTTCACAGCAAAAAAGGATCAGCAAAAAGACTTCTTTATGTTTTAAGTATTTTTGTTGTTCTTACGTGTTCAACCGCAGCATTTTGCCCTGATATTTGCTGTGAAAATCAGTATACTTGCTGTAGAAATCAGTATGTGCAGTATAATATTTCCCTTATTTTTTCATCCAATGTCCATTTTGTCTTATTGACCTGTCAAAAACCCGGACACCTGTAAAAGCAAGTAACACCAGGAAAACGTTTTATAAAAGTGTTACAGTCTGCGAAGCGATTACTTTCATTGTTTTGCTATGCCTTTGCCACCCCATCTGCGAAAAGATTTGTATGAAATGTAATGGCACCTTATCTCAAAAGCTAATTACAGATGGCGCTGTAGTTGAAAGCTGCCTGTCTGTCAAAGTTGTCAAATTCTATTTACTTCTGCTTATAATATATGGCGTGCTAACTTCATTTGAGGTAAATTTTGCCAGATTTGAAAGATCACGTGACGTGTTTTTGAACCTAACTTCAGATGAATGAAACTCTTTGCCTTCATCCAAGCCAGCGACACCTAGCGGGAGAGCAAGGCGGACATAGCTGACATTGGATGACTCGGAATTGGATGAAAACGGCGCCAATCTTATCAAAGTTTGACGTATTTCATACATTTAGACAATGGCTAAAGAAAGACCCGTTGCGTGTCGCTGATGCCTGCGCGCGCATATGTAGTTGTTAGGTACGAATAACGCGCAAATCACAATGTCGAGAGTGTTGACTCGCATTCGACCTATTGGGCCAAATACCACAGAGAGCTGTTCAGTTAAAGTGCCGCTTAAATGTAATACTGACGTTGTGTCAGCATGACTTCTGAGTGACCGTCAATTTTGAGACGTCGGCTGTGCATTCCGGCATCTGCATCCGCATTCTTCAGTATGGCTTAAGACAATCTTAACATAATACAATTACAATACATAACAAATACAATGTGCGGCGATATCGATGCCTTAGAAAACAGTTTACAAACGAAACGGCATACCATCTTCTGATTGTTTCTCGTTATAGTACAGACGCCTTTCATCATCAAGATAATCGGAGGTGCCGAATTAAAATATCACAAGTGGTTCTGTGAGAACAGGGAGGTTACCACAATCTTTTTCCGATTCAAATTAGGCTCAAAACAAGAACATCACCATGGCAACCATTTCCATTCCAATTCGCCATAATGGGCTTTATTAACCTAATACCAAGACTTGTTTTAAGACGGTCACGGTAATTTTGTGGATCAAATTAGGTTCCTAATCTGAATTGGCATAACACGTTGCGGTAACCCGCCAGTAGACCTCGCGAGCCCTTCGACATAAATACATACTTAAAAATATTGTCACGACTGACGGACAAAAGGCTTTATTATAATGCGATACAAGTTTATTTTGCGCAACAATTTAACGAACAAAGTCCAATTTTAAATTGAATTTCAGTTGCTTGAATTTTCCAATTGCTGTGCAGACTTTTGAGCAAAATAGGGGTATACGTTTTGGCGATTAATCGCGTTTCCTTGGTCCTAGGAGGTCAAATCTGGTGTCTATGGGTGCGTCTCGTGGAGGCGGAGAGAACTGATTAGGTATGAAATCAAATCAAATACTGAAATCCGCTATAACGAATACGTTTGCTACAGCAAAACTTGAGAAATGCGACTTGTAGGCGAGAAGAGACAGACTGTCCAATCTCGAAACTGGGCGCTTCGCTCTCTCGGTAAATAAACATTTAGGTATACAGGCACACACATTGCTTCTGGCCCTACACTAGGACACCCTGTGTCGTGGGAACCAGAAAAGCCGACGTCACAGAAATATAAACACCCAAGGCATGGGAATCATTTTTTTTGTATTTTTTATTGATTATTTCCCAGCCCATATCCGAGCCCGAGGATCTCTAGCTTGGGAGGCAGGCTTCTAACCGCAACGCCACAGAGTTGTCAATTGAAAACGAATTTTGAAAACAATTTCGATTGTTCTTTTACAAAATCCGTCGCGTTATACTCTTCTCTTTGATGCATCATCCTCAGTCCACTTCGACCCACCACTGGACAAGTCTATTTCCCATCACTCCTGCCATCTTGCCGAAATAATAATAAATGTATAAATGTAGCCCATTCATGTCCCCACCGAAGGGAAACAGGTCTTTACCCGGATATGAGTAAGATTGAGCCATACTCCACCACGCTGGCTCAGTACGGGTGACGGCCTAGTGGCCACCCTACTGTCAGAAGTTATCAAGCTGCCTATCAGGGCCTCTGACATCTTTACGACTACTACCACCGAGTACCTAGCGATAGTAGCCGGGACCTGCAGCTTAACGAGCCGAATGGCCGAGTCGGCAGTGGCCCTGCCTACGAAACCGAGGGTCCCAGGTTCGAGTCCCGGTGGGGGCAAATATTTGTTTGATGAGAACGCATGTTTGTACCCTAGTCATGGTTGTTTATCTATCTAAGTATAATAGTTATCTATATAAGTATGTGTATCGTTGTCTAGTACCCAAGATACAGGGAACCCTAGTTTGGGGGTAGATCAATGTAAATCAATGTAAATTGTGTCCAATTATTGTTATAATTATTATTATTATTATAACGTATCATCCGAAATATGGAAGCGTCCGAGACTAATGCCACATAAAAATGGACACCCATCCAGTACCCGTCCCAGCCAGATGTGGCTACCAGCACAATCGTTCCCGTGCGAATACCGCTGGGCCACGGTCGCTTCTCTATAGCCGGCTAAACGTGGGCACACTGTGCCACTACCAGCCCGTATGGGAAAAGGGGTGACGCTATGTGTTTGATGTTTTTATAAGCGAAACTGAATGTGTCTTCCTGCACTACGGCCGCTGAACAAATGGCTGGAAGCCAAATGCGATATCGCATTACCGAGCGTAAAGGGGTATCGGGCGCATCTAATAAATTCCCCTGCCAAGAAAATTAAAGGCGCTGAAAACTAGTTTGACTTACTCGGAGATGAAGAGAGAGAGAGCGAGAGATAAGTTGAGAGTTCAGTGAGTCACATCACATCGGCACATCATCTCCACTGACTCGCAGTCCAAAGCATCCATTTGGAATACCCAAAACGCAATCTATTCCTGCTCAGAAAGTACCTATCTCATCGGTACAAGTTACAATCTACAAGTAAAAGTGTGACGTGTGACAAGTTACAAGTTACAAGAAACAAGTTACAAGTCTCCGCCAACTGCTCTCTAGGCGACCTCATGGTCTTCTCTCCTGGTCGT
Organism: Argyresthia goedartella; assembly: GCA_949825045.1. Classification (NCBI taxonomy): domain Eukaryota; kingdom Metazoa; phylum Arthropoda; class Insecta; order Lepidoptera; family Argyresthiidae; genus Argyresthia; species Argyresthia goedartella. The sequence continues at coordinate 2,784,462 of OX463823.1, read as the reverse complement.
CTCGAAAGGAGTATCCCCCCTATTCCGTTCCTCAACCCATAGGTGACCCTATGGTCTTCTCTCCTGGTCGCCTCGAGTGGAGTATCCCCCTCTTTCCGTTCTTCAACCCATAGGTGACCCCATGGTCTTCTCTACTGGTCGCGTGTGGGTTCCCGTCGCAGCCCAGCCCCATCCTCGTCCACCCTTTGAGTATTCCTCTGTGCTTTGGGCGACCAAATTCCAAATTCCAAATGTCTTTATTACTGTAGATATTTATATATACTTAGCAATCGTCATTTTTTGCCACTTCTCGACATTGGACCACTGACCCGAACGGCCTAGTCGGCACCCTGCCTACGAAGCCAATGTTCCCGGGTTCGAGTCCCGGTGGGGGCAAATATTTTGTTTGATGAGAACAGATGTTTGTACCCTAGTCTTGGTTGTTTATCTATCTAAGTATAATATTTATCTATATAAGTATCGTTGTCTAGCTCCCAAGATACAGGGGATCCTAGTTTGGGGCTAGATCAATGTGTGTAGATAGTGTCCAAGGTATTATTATTACCTCAAGGTCTTCTCTCCTGGGGGGTTACCACAATCGTTTTCCGATTCAAATTAGGTTGAAAACAAGAACATCACCATGGCAACCATTTCCATTTCATTTTGCCATAATAGGCTTTATTTACCTTGAAACAAGTCTTGACTTGTTTCAAGACGGTCACGATAATTTAGCGGATCAAATTAGGTTCCTAATCTGAATCGGCATGAGACGTTGTGGTAACCCCCCTGGTCGCGTATTGGGACGTTCCGCCCCTGCCAATCCCAATCCATCCGTGCCGCGTAACTTGGGTCACGGGTGATGAGGCCAGCATACCGTTTGTCCAGTAGTAACTGTGAGGGGTAGTTTGAAGGAGAACCAGCATATCCTTCCGTTATTGTGAGTAGCGTACCCGTAGCATGAAGTAGACGCATATTGTGTATTAATAAAGATTCCGCCCGTGGTAATTTTTAAGTTTCCGTACCCGACGGGTGCCAAAAGGGACCCTGTTTGTTACTAAGCCTCCGCCGTCCGTCCGTCTGTCACCAGGCTGTATCTCATGAACCGTGTTAGTTAGACCGTCGAAATTTTCACAGATGATGCATTTCTGTTGCCTCTTTTACAAAAAATACAAAAAAACAGAATAAAATAAATATTTAAGGGCCCCCCATACAACAAACGATTTGTTTTCTCGTACTTGCTCGATATTGATAACGGCAAAAGGTAGACGCTTGAAATATTCACAGAATATTAAGTTATATATTCACTTTAAAAATAAATAAATAAATTAAAATAAAACAATAATTTAAGGTGGGCTCCCGTACAACAAACGTGATTTTTTTGCCGTTATAATAGACAATGGTACGGAACCCTTCGTGCGCGAGTCCGACTCGCACTTGGCCAGTTTTTTTATTTATTTATTTATTAAACAAAAATCCACAGCCATACTTAAGGTTACACTAAAATGTAGACTACATAATTAGGCCAATTAAGGATTTCTCTATGTATATAGTTAGATAAAAATAAGTGGCTACGCTTTCTAAAAAATAAGTATAGGTAAATGAAAAACAGTGAAAAATCCGTGAAATATGTAGGTGGGGTAATTATGTGTGTGTTGCTCTGGCTGACTCGCCGTACATTTGTCGCAGCGTTATTGATAATTACCCGCGACTTTTATAATAAAAGTCTGCGTGAATGATTTAACACTTCCTTAGCAAGTATTACTAAGGACATAGTTCAAAAATGTGTACTGATACAAAGTCCGCATAAATTATCTTAATACTCGGGTAGGATGTAAGAAATTACTAATTAAATTCGGCTGTTATTTTACATAATCTTCCATTTTAAAAGTTTTAATAGGTGATACTTACCTGAAAAATTGTAATTATATCTGATTGTTATACCTAGGAATTGTAATTACACTGGGTACTCCACTACTGTCAAATGTTATTGTGATAATAAAGACCTTTGAAAATCAATCAATCAATCAATTATGTGTGTGGTGTGTCTGTGTGTGTGTGTGTGTGTGTGTGTGTGTGTGTATGTTAGTGCTTGCGCAACTCCGATCAATAAACGTTGGTTACGGCGATCGATGGTGAGAGTAGGTTGATACGCCACGAGTCTACATAGGTCATAGATTTCATTTTTATGATTAATTAGTTTTCTTTTCCTTCATATAACTTCAGCAGTACTTTCCGCTTAAATATAGGTTTACTGGTACAGAATGGGTCTATGTCTGAGAAAAGCTTGTTGTATGTGTTAATTACCTTAAAACTATGACAAAATAACTTAAACCTAACAATCCGTAAAACAACTTGTTACTTTTAATACAATAAACTTTCTTAAACTAAGTTAGATAACTATCAAACTGATATTAATCAAGTAGATTGTAATTGTTGTGTTTCAAAAGACTTGTGTCATTGAGGAAGGTAGGAATCTCCTGATAATCTCCAGGTATTATAATACTTATAAGGAGGTCCCATGTCTGTTAAACCTTAATTATTTTTATGAAATAAACAATTTTTTATTTTGTAATGTACGTGTAAGTGTTTGATGTAAAATCGGATAAAACCTACACCTAGTTAGGCTTACCGCTTTGTGAATCCCTATTTCCCTGAATACTTCCCAGACTAGAATAGCTAGATAGTTCCTAAAATTGAGATAATTTAGGCTCATGGTAGGAATACCAGTGTTACGTGGACGAGACAACCAGGGGCCCAATTTTGTACTGGAGATAGCATCGCGATCGCATCGCGACCGCTCCGAAAGGCGCAAACTGCCGTATTTGACGTCAGTCTCCAAGCAAAACAGGCGCTGCCGACAAGCCAAACACGGCAATTCGCGCTCTTCGGAGCGGTCGCGATGCCATCGCCATGCAATCTCCAGTACAGACTTGGGCCCCAGGCTGGGCTAGCCCGAAGGGTACCCTCCTCACAGTGATAAGTGATGAAAGGGGTCGTCGATTTAATTACTTGAGGTGAAATTAAAGTAAATCATCGTTCCTTGACCAAAATATTTTAAAAAGTAAGTACAGTAGTTCCAATTTGTATTTATTGCTAAATTTTATCACTGGGTTTCAAGACTACGATCTTATCAACCCTAAATACTAATCTAAAACTCCATTTGCTTCATTACAAAAGAGAAGCAAATGAAGTTTTAATGACAAATAAAATAAATAAAATATCTCACGTGAGATTTAGAAGGAGTACTCCAGCTAAAATGTCACGAAATCTCACCAGAAAATCGTCAAATTATTCACGTAATTAACGGACCTCGTCTAACTCAATTAAATTCTTAATTAATACCGGCCTAATAACTAAAGTCAATTTCTCCAATGTCACGTGCTCTTATAGAAATCACTGTGGGAGTTTACTCTCTTCCAAGAACTTAGTTGAGCTGATTGTATTGTCGCCCATCAGCGCTGCCCACGGGAATCTTGCAGCGCGGCAGGACCCAGGTAATTCCTCCGGACGTGGCCAACTTCCCGGCAACTTTACTTTTTGCTATTTAGACTATTGCTAGTCACTTTTCAGACTTCAGGAAGCGAATTAACGACTAGACTAGGCCATCAGTCCACCAGGCTGGCAAATTGATATCAGCGTTATATCCGTGTCAATACAAACGGTACCGCAACGAAAACCGGTACAAAGAGTGTTTTGTGTAATAGGTGTAATAATAACTGTGCATAATTGATTTGTTCCTATCGTGACATGGTATACTGAATAGCGCGTGGTGTATACATTTCATACTCGCGTTAAAGTAACTGTTATTATTCAAATATAATTTATTATTATAACGACGACTCGAATGGCCGAGTCAGCAGTGAACCTGCCAACGAAGCCAAGGGGTGGGTTTGAGTCCTGGTGGGGGCAAATATTTGTTTGATGAGAACGGATGTTTGTACCCTAGTCATGGTTTTTTATCTATCTAAGTATAATATATATCTATATAAGTATGTCTATCGTTGTCTAGTATCCAAGATACAGGGAATCCTAGTTTGGGGCTAGATCAATGTGCGTAAATAGTGTCCAAGGTATTATTGTGTGTTGATTTTATAATGGTATTGGAACGATGTTTCTACTATCAACAGTTAGATAATAAAACGGTATGCAATGGGGTTCCGCGGTAGTTTTAGACTCCCGTGGAACTCCTTGACAAGAAATTCTAGTTAATAAATGATGGCAATACATTTCTGTTACACCCTGCATACCTTCTATATTTACGGTTAATCATAAACTCTGGTTCATTGTGTATACAGGATGCTAAAGAAACATAAAATCCTTATGACGTTATTACCGACATCAATCTGTAGTACTTTTATCAATTAGTCGAAGCAAAAGAGGACTTTTATCTACACACGTATCATAAACCCTCTTTACTGCGTTCAAAAACCGCACGTTACGACCAGCATAATGATATACTACTTGGTAAGAACTAATTTCTTATCTGAATATTGATACATTATGTACGAATATTAGCCATATTATGACATTCAAATTTCGAACGCCGACGCCCGCCTTTGTCTGTGAGGTTGATACAACTGAACAAGCTAAACAAATGCAGAGCAATGATCAATGCCACCATGCCGGTCGAACATGCGGTTCCTGAACACATCAAAGAGAGCTTACGATGTGTGTAGATAAACTAGTGTATGTAACTGTACAAAATTAGGTATGAAAACTCTCGAGTGATATTATTAAGAAACTCGCCTTTGACTCGTTTCTCGAGTTATAATGCCCTCCATTATGTATCAGTCACATAAACTACTATAATCGTTACAATTGTATCCCAATGGTTTAGATTGAAGCGACGAAGAATATTGAGTTATAACGACCTCGGTGGCGCAGCGCTTGTGTCTCTGCCTACCATGCGAGAGGTCCCGGGTTCGATCCCCGGCTGGGGGTAAAGAAAACAAATCCCCAGGTCTTGGATGTTTACATGTGTGTGACGTCGCTGTTTCTGGTTCCCACGACACAGGATATCCTAGTGTGGGGCCAGAAGCAATGTATTTGCCTATATGTAAATGTTTAAGTTTATAAGTCTGTGCCTAAGTTTTGCTTATTGTATCTAGCAACTAGTCTAATAACACTCTAGCAAGACGCCATAGATCAGAATATCAGGTTCTTCCCGGCAAGCGTTGCTAAGTGTGCAAATTTTCAACGAAATCCAATACTGTTTCGAAGTTGATCTCATATAAGATAATTTCAACATTAATTGTAACTCTGGAGACTGAAGACTTCAACCAACGAAGTTAATGTATTGAAACAGACAGCTTTTTTCCGGTTGCCATGATATAGGTTTTAAAACTGGTTTTGTTCAACGCGTTTGTTAGTTTAGCTGTGCAGCCTGTGGAATCGGTATCAATCGGTATCTTGCTTTAAACGTCAGATCAAAACAACGGCTCAACGAGTGTATAGATAAATTTTCCGAAATAATATTTTCATTGTATTTTTTTCCCATTCCCGTTTCTTCCCACGATTTATTTTTTCTATACGATATTTTTACTAGTAGTAAAATTTCATGCATTTATTTTCTCAATCCGTATTTTTCAAAACATGTATAACCGATATAATAATTTTCCAGATGTATATTTCCTCAATCCTCATACACTTTATGTTTGATTTAACTGACAACCATACACGTCACGTCTTTTCCCACACGGGTGGCAGAGGCACAGATGCGCCCCCGTTTAGCCAATTTTCACTACTCCATTTTGCGTGACAGGGGGCTAGCCCATTGCCGCAGCTAAGGAGATATGTGTGAGACAAACCAGAACACAGAAAATTCAAGAACATAGCGGAGTCAAATTGCCAGCCAGCCTACTTCATAAATCGCACGTTATTGTCTAATGTTAGTCCGTTATTAGTACGGACACTGTGTGGACGTTCTAACGGCGATGGAAAACATCGTGAGGAAATCTTCATATCTCCTTAGCTGCGGCGATAAGCTAGCCCCCTGTCACGCAAAATGGACATGTATGGATGTAAGTTACCTCAAGCATTAAGTGTATGTAGAAATAAACACCTGGAAATTATTATATCGTAAAAACATATTTATATGAAAAATACGGATTGAGAAAATAAATGCATGGGAACATTAGAAATTAAAGCGTATATATAAAATTATACTACTATTAAAAATATCGCATAGAAAATATAAATCGTGGGAAAAAACGCGAATGGAAAAAAAAATAGAAGGAAAATATTATTTCGGAAAATTTATCTATACACTCGTTGAACAGTGGTTAACCATTGATACCGATTCCACAGGCTTCACAGCTAAACTAACAAACGCGTTAAATAAAACCAATTTTAAAACCTTATAGCCTGGCAACCGGAAAAAAGCTGTCTGATTTCAATACATCAGCTTAGTTAGTTAGTTTTGAAGTCTCCAGACTCCAGAATTACAATTAATGTTGAAATTATTACAACAGCAACGGTTTTTTATCAGTCAAGGAAACGGGAAGTCCAATTTAATAAGACCGCTCAATTACTAGCCCCCTTTCACTGGTCACGGCTCATCATACGCTGTTAGTTTCTTCGGTGACAACGTTGCATAAGCTGAGCCATCGAAGCGTATCAAACGCAAGTGTATCGTGACGTCACAAAGGCGAACTTGTGCCAAATTGCAGTACATACCCGTAAAGTTAGTTCGGCCGCGGGTTGAAGAAAGATTATAATAAAACAATGTTCAAGAATTTAATAATAATGACAGCAGTGCCAATCCTAGTTCAGCTAGAGCTGACATTTTTCCGTTTTAGGTTTTAAGTTATTTAATAATTATTACGTTATTTAAGTAACTTACAAAGGTTCAAAATCGCTTTGCCACATAAAGGGATTCTATAAAGGTGCGGTTAAGGTGCCGTACCCGAAGGGTACCAAACGGGACCCTATTACGAAGCATCAGACTGTTCGTCATGTATCTCATGAACTGATAAGTAGAGTTGAAATTTTCACAGATTATTTGTGATGCCGCACCGAATCAATGCTATACAAGAGACTTGTATTTTGCGTTTTTTTTGTACGATGGCTTCCTTCATGTCCGATTTTGCACTTGGCCATTTTTTTATTGTATTTACTGTATTTTATTTTATTTGAAACTTCTATTTTCTGGTTTAGGGCAGTTACGTTACGGTTTCTTTTTCCATCTGCTTCGAAAAGGACAGAGACTGATTTGACACCGACTGACTGATAAAGGAAAATATTGTATTGGAGTCTACTTTAGTTACTTTCATAGTCTAATGACCTATGGTATTTTATTGTGGGGTCACGCTGCGAATGCTAATAGTATATTTATTCTGCAGAAACGGGCTGTTCGTGCAATTTATAGATTAGGGCCTAGAGTGTCACTGAGGGAAAAGTTAAAAGAAATCAATATTCTGACATTTGTGTCTCAATATATCTATGACAATCTTGTGTATGTAAAAAGAAATATAACTAATTTTCAGAAGTACAGTGATATACACAATTTTAATACTAGAAATAAAGACAAGTTGGTTGCTTATGTAAGCCGACTACATAAAATTAGTAATTCTTTTAAAGGCAATTGTATACGCTATTACAATAAGGTCCCTACTGATATTAAAAACTTACCTTTAGACAAGTTTAAAATAATAATAAAACAGAAATTGTATAAAAAAGGTTACTATAGGATATCTGATTACTTAGAGGACAGATGTCCATGGGAATAGATTGTTTGAGTAACAGGCTGTTTCGATATATAATTAGCATTCATTTTGTAATTTGACAATATTTTATTTAAAAAAGGAAACGCAAAAGATGCGACGACTGTGGAGTTTCTTCGGTGAGCTCTTCTCCACAGATTCCGCCATTGTGTTAGTGAACTCACCCAAAAAAATGTAATGACGGATCTAAGTGATGTAACAACATCCTATGGAAATAAATGATTTTTAATTTTGATTTTTTGAGTCAAGCGATATTTTCGGAGTGTTCATAAACATAAACATGTACATACAGGCACATAAAGTGTTTCTGGCCCCACACTAGGATAGCCTGTGTCGTGGGAACCAGAAACAGCGACATCGCACACATATAAACATCCAAGACCTGGGTTTTTTTTATTTACCACCCGGGGATCCAACCCGGGACCTCTCGCATTGCATGCAGAGCCACAACCGGTGCGCCACAGAGGTTGTCAAACGATCGTTTGTAACTTTGTCACTACAGCGGCATTTCTTTCGCTAAAGCTATTATTCGGCTGATAAATCTTTGAAAACATAGAAATTTACGAAAATAACACAATTTCTTCAAGTTTAGTGAACAAAGTTTCAAGGACCAAGTTTTTATAAACAAACATCACGCGCGTCTGCTCTATACAAAATGCCTGACTGCGCCTAGGAGTTTCGATTGAACACGGTGCTGTGTGCGTACTATTCTGTAATCAGTGTCTGCGAGACCAGGTCCACAGTACACGTTGGCACACACCAGGGAGCAGGAAACTGCCAGGGCTTATAGATGGACACACCGACTGCTGATGCTGCGCAGAACAAGTGCCGCTTCACCCTATATAAGACAGGGGTCCACAATAATCACCAAGTTAAAAACTTAAAAAAAAACGACTTCAATTTCAAGCCCTGTTTCTTCCACCCTTCCCACCCACATCTTGAAATTGCCATTTGAGCAATTTAAAAACCATGTTAAAGCGAATTTGTCGAAAAAGGGATATTACAATGTTCAAGATTAAATGACGGGACTGTATGAGGTTAATCTGGCTCAACACAGACCTTGCTGTTAATAATTTTGTAATTATTTATTCCTGCTTATTAATTATGATAATGACTAAATATTATATTTTGTATTAGTTAAGCATAAGCAATTTTTAAAAAAGAGATCTAAAAGTCAATCTATGGGAGTTTCTACGCCCTGCTTCTCCCACAGTGGTCCAATGTAGAGAAGTGGCAAAAATGACGATTGCTAAGTATATGTAAATATCTACAGTAATAAAGACATTTGGAATTTTGGAATTTTGGACCCCGGCCAGGATTCGAATGAAGTCTATAAACATGATAAGTTCTCGTCAAAAAATTTGCTGCACGGAACCACAAACCAAGTCATCTGCGTACATATTTTTTGTATCTGTTGATTTTTTCAAATTCGAATTCAAATCCAAAATATTTATTTCAGATAGCATACATTTTGACACATATACATCCATAGGTAGATATTATTTTATCATTATAAAAAAGTTTAAAATTAAACTAAATACATCATCCATCATCCTTGAATAATAAATAACACCCACACTCACACCCTGCTCACACAGTCACACACACCCTCTCACACACACAAAACATCGTCCTAAAATATAATTATAATTTATGGTTTGTTACTGCGAAGGTGCACATCCATCCAGTACTTCAACATAGGGCTGTCCACCTTCCCAGCCAGAGTGCTGAGGATAGTGTTGGAGGCAATCCTCTTTCTCATTATTGCAAAGAAATCGTCAATCCTAGCTTCGGCAAACTTAGCCGAGGCGCTGCAGTATCGCGGCAGCCCCAAAGAGCGCCTAAGTAATTTTGATAAAATTTATACGGGACCATTTCCTGAGCTAGAGCACAGATACTATAATGCTAGAGTCAGTGATAGCATGATTTTGAGTGGCTCTCAAACTTTGATTTGTCGGTTTGAGCATTTAGGCCTTGGGTAGTATACTCGAAGGTATTTCAACCCTAATGGTTACCTATAGTAAATAGGGAGGACTTCAAGGTATACAATTATGGGCCTTACCACAAAAAATAAACTACTGTTCAACAGTTGTTTAAAAACAAAAGTGTATGGGATTTGACGTTTGTTTTGAGGTTAAACGCTGTTTAATATTTTTTGTTGCACACGGTAGGTGAATACTTGATATGCTATCCTGATACACCTCGGCATCAATAGGAGAGCCTTGAACAGGCTTTTTGGTGTCTTACTAAAAAATGTTCAAACGGCATTTAAAATTAATTGAACATAATTAGAAAGAGACAATTTTTACACCCGATCCATCAGATTTAACGCCGCGTTGACTTCTGCCTTTTCCAACGCTTTTCGAACTCCCTTAATGATTTAATTTCATTAGTAGCCTATCATGATCAGCGTATGCAGAATCGGCTACAGTTCCAGATTTTTGATACCCGGTTCTGGGAGCAGTCGGAACCGGTTCCACACGGTTCTACCCGGTTCCGACTGAAAAAACAAAAGTTATAATAATGATCATATACATCACAGATAAACTAAGGATACGTTATTACCATGATCAACACAATCAAATGCCTTCAACAGATCGCAATGCATGGCATCCTTTGCGGCCTCCGACGCAGAATAAACATGAGATATAAGGGTAATGCCTGCAAAAATCCGGATATTTCTGTGCCAAAGGTTCCAATAAATCTGGCAGCATTACCACGCTGCACAGCCAGTGATGTCCTCTGCATAAAAAATTCCCCAGAGCGGCAGTCAGAACCGTCAGGGATGGTCCCTGAGGCGGCTCCCAACTCCATAATAAACAATTTACCATGCGCCCCCATAACCCCCCCCCCCCCCCCAGTCTTGTTAAAAGTCTTTAACATTCAAGCTGTATATAACTAATGCTCTAGACTAGACTCTAGGGGAAAAATATGTATATTTGATTGTACATCTACCTTCTATTTCCATTAATCACGGTCTTGGTAATTTTGCGGTTCTATTTGGGTTCCTAAACTGAATCAGCATAGAAAGTTATAATACGCAGGTCGGCCCAGGAACGCATGCGCAAAATGAATTATTAAATATGCCTTTGCCAACCCGGAAGGGAAAACGCGTGTTGCTATATTTTTGTGTTGTGTTGTTTGTAAGTTGTGTGTTTCAAATCCAATTAAAATTTCATTATTACTGTAGATATTTACATATATGTACTTAGAAACGTCATATTTTCCCCTCTTCTCTACGTTAGGCGAAGAAACTCCCACAGATTGATTTTTAGATCTCTTTTAAAAAATGCTTGTTTTTAGCCAATACAAACATTACAAGATTAATTATTATAAACTATATGCAGGAATTAATTATTATACAATTATTATCAGCTCAAAAGTTCAAGAGTTCAAATTTCTTTATTACTGTAGATATTTACATATATTTAGTTAGCAAACTTAATTTTGGAGTGGTCCAATGTGGAAGAAGGCCGAGTTCTGTGTTCAGTTATATAGATATATAGATATAGATCAACGAATGCACTCTTGTCATTTATGAAATCTTGAACATTGTAATATCCCTTTTAAGACAAAGTCAATCACTTTAAAAATAATACAATACAATTAAGGCAAATTTTATGTTGTTGCCTCACAAATGCCCACAATGGAATCTTCAGTACTCTAGATGAAGTCTGTCAAAAAAGTTCCGATGATGTTTAGATGATGTGCGCCGCAACAAACTCTCTTTGTTGCTCAAATAGCCAATTTTAGAATCTCCAGAGGTATCTTATTGTAGTTTGTTTTATTCGCCTAAAGGCCTATGCACCTGGATGGCGACATAAATGGGCTACAGCCTACATTTATTACGTATTTGTTTTGTTTGTTGTGCGGAAGATAATGTCAGGTACTGCAATGAATGAAGAGAAGGAGCATTGAAAGCTCTATCTTTATTCAACACACCCTCTGCCTATGAGGAAACTCGTACATTCACTAATTGGATCTCAAATGCGATATTAATTAATTTAGTGCTTCAAGGTACCGTACAAGTCAGGGAAATCTCAATGCCGCTTCAGCGTGTTTGTTTATGTTAGCCTGGTATATTGCATTTCCGTTAATATCTTCCACGGCTCCACTCGGCATAGTAACTCGATAACTCTGCATAAATCAATATACAGAGCTACCGGTTACCGAAGATGTATCATGTGAACAGCAGAAAATAGTTCAATTTTTTTTCCGTAAGTTAAGATATTAAACATTGTCTAAGCGACTCGTGTTTATCTCTCCAAGGTTAAACGCAGTATTGGTCTTTTTTCCTTTAGTAGTCAACTAGTTGCATGTGTTGAACAGTTCGCTGGGCTCCTCATTAAGTCTCCTTTCCATGACTGCCATAAACTTGAGCACAAAGCCTAAAGTTTGTAAGAAATTACAGAATCGTGTTGATAGAGCTTGTTCTCTACTTGTCTTCCATTTTGTTCCAATAAGATGCAAGCTTGAAGTATTGTGCATGAGTAGAGATCCCTATCTTCCGAAAGAATATGTGTTCATTATTTTTGAAATCTTCATTTCCATACGACGGAGGAACCTACACAAAACATGACGGAAAGCTCTCCACAATACCCTTCGACCTGGGGTATGAGGTTACCGAGGGTGGGGGAGGGTACCACAGACGGAATTCGCATAAATTAGGAGCGTTCCGTCTTCAGCACTCTCTTGAGAGGAGCTTATTAAAGACATCTGTTTGTAGAGCACTGTTCGTCTATCAAGACGCGGCGGCAGTCATTTATGGCTGTTATTCCAACATTTCACTTTGTATGTCCATTTGTAGTTTGTAAGTAGGTCTATACTTAATATTCGTTCGTCTCTTTCTTGAAACTATTCCACTTTGCCAGTAAAGCTATTTACTCGTCTACTACCTTAAACCTTTACGGGGAGGTCTCAACCTTTGAGGTTAGGTGCTACTGTAGCCGGATGGGATACTTGTTACAAAGGTAAGTGTCCCGGTAATAAACCAGAGATTAGATTTAGTTTCAAGGTGTAGGAGACCTTAAAATCATTAGGTATCTGTTTTCATAATTAAAAGTAATGTGGACGAAGCCGCAGCTTCAGTAAAAGCACGTATTATAATATTTATAACACATATGCGGTTAGCGCACGCTGACTCAAAAATAGCGCGCCCATAAGCAGTTGAAATCTTGTGTCGTCTTAAATAAATACAGTAAGCTCTCGTTTAAATGTCCCGCGTATTTCTGACTTCTGTGCCCCTCGGCTTTTACGAGTGCTTTCTAAATGTGTCCCGGCGAAATTATAAACAGTATTCCTAAAGGTTCGAAATACACCATTAGCGAAGTTATTAGGTTGGTCTGACTGTGATGTGTACTGCACATGGTGTGTTCCGTTCCATACCACCATATTGTTGAACACTATGAAGGTACTTTTACAAATTGACGGCAAACAAGTCGCCAAACGTGTAATTTTTAGTAGGTTTACTTAGTGTTTTAGCTGCAAAAATAAACAGTCTGTAAAACAATCGTTTTTAATTTATTTTCCCTAGGGAAAGTAATCGGATATCCCACACGGTGTCTCTCCTGTCAACTCCTCGGCATAACACCTTACAAACACTCATTTAGGTTAAGGGCAATCCGACTGTGGAGCGCACTTCCCTGCACTATTAGGGATAGTCCCTCAATTTTCACAAAAGTGAAAATTGAGGGACTATATGAACAAAAGATTGAAAGCGTATTTCCTTTCTCTTCCGTAATCGGTATCATATTTATGTATCTAAGTATATGCATGATATTTTATCGTTTATATATGTGCATGCTATCTATTGTAATTTATATGGTTGAGATATATATTTTATTTATATTTTAAAAGTAATTTTCGTACGTACTCGTATGTATACAGTCTTATTGCGCACTAGGACTGTCCTGTTTCATAAACACTCCTGTCTTGCCTAGGTTTGCTGGAAGAAATCTCTCTTTAGAGATAAGCTCGCCTTTACCTATAAAATTTATTTATTGTAACTGTCTGTGTCTGTTTCTGTGCAATAAAGAATATGAATATTAATATGAACAATCAACTGACAACCTATTAGGTTCAAGAGATATTCAGTCCTCAGACGGACGGACGGACGGACGGACATAACTTAGTAAATGAGGCTCACATGGGAGGCTGTAGGTAGATGGCATAGTCGAATGCAGAAAGTTTGAAGGATATGAGCTCCGAACTTTTCAACGGTAGATGACAAATTAGCAATTTCGAAGAGCAATTTAACTCAATTACTTTGTTTGGGGCACTTTTGCCTCAGATGAAATGTTTAAAAGTTAAAAAGCAATGAGAGCTGAATGAAGCTCTGTGGTGTAGTCACGCACGCCCACGCAGAAGATGCGGGTTCGGATCTTGCTGCTGACTGAACTCATTCATGTACCAATGATATAAATAATAATTTATCTTAAGTAAACTATACGGACGTTCTAACAGTGATGGAAAACTTCGTAAGGAAACCTTTAATCTCCATAGATACGGCGATGAGCTACCCCCCTGCCACGCAGATGGAGTATTGAATAACTTGCTAAACGTGGGCACAACTGTGCCTCGCCACTCCGTATGGGAAAAGGCGTGACGCTTTAGGCAATGACTGAGAAAAACGTGAGATAAAAAAAAAAAAAAAAATATATCGAAGCTCATATCCTAGTCAAACATTTGACAAAGGTTAAAACCGGTCAAGTGCGAGTAGGACGTCGGACCCGCACACGAAGGGTTCCATACCATGGATAGAAATTGTGAAACTTATTTACAGAAATAACATAAAATATGATAAAAAACTTAATATTATTGATTATAATTCGAATGGCCAATCATTAATCGCATAATGACAAATAACTAAGCACAAATAAATATATTTAACATCGGGAGAGTCCAGTTCACCGATAAACAAATAAAACAAAATGGCTAAGAAAATGGCCATACAAATATACTCTTAAAATCAAAGCTATAAGTTGTAGTATTTTAGTAGAAAACACAATTTTCTGAGAAGCTTAATTTTCGAGATGTAAGCAAACATCAAAAAACGAGATCATCTTTGTGCAGAAGGACTCACCTCATAAGGGTAAGGAATTTTAGTACGTTTATCAGCTAGCCAAACCTAGTCCAAACGAAGTTCCCAAGTCAAATTTTCTGCTTTCGACTTTTCCATCCAAAATAGTGGCGACAGAGTGATGGCCAAGAGCAGGCCAAAAATCGGTCGGCAGACCATCTCCCAGGTGGTCCGACGATGTGGCGAGGGTGGTGGGAAACGGACGCGCAATGGACGCGCCTTGCACAGGACCGTACTGGTCAGTGCTACAGTGGGTCCCCTGAAGGGCTGACGATGGTGATAATGATTCAAAGGAATTCCTTTCCTAGGATTTTTACCTCTTTAGGTGCAAAACCCTACAAAAACTACGGTATTTACAGGAATACAGGGAATTTAAAAATATCATAAAACCCACAAGTCGTTTACACGTGAATATTTACCGTTTTTTTTATTAAAGTTATTAAAATGCCTACCTTTTATGTGACTGTTTCACGACCTATTTTCAGGTGTTAAAGCTGAACGTTTATAAACAATGTGTTAATTACAAAACGGCAACGTAGCTACTGGCTTTTAACTAGAGCACCTATTTTATGTTCTTCTCGTAACATAACTAATACTTATTTAATTTTGAAATACTCCAAAATAATTCGCCCATTTATGCCCGCGGAGGTAGATATTGTAAAGGAAATAAACCGGGTGATAACTCAGGTTACTATCACAAACATACTGGCTGGGTCATAGACGAGTCTTTTACGAATTGATTACACGGAAGTCGCTCAACTAATATAGTTAGAAATTCGCGTCACTGATCAGTTCCTTTCAACCTCCGTGTGCTTATTAGGCTTCGCGGAAAAAGAAAAAGAAATGTAATTCCGCTAATTCTGCCAGTGAATACAACTGTTAATAAATCTCATGCAAACGTTGCAACATTTTTTTAGATAAAAAGTTATGATATGAGATGAGAATATTTCCCTGGAACTTGATATTTATTTACTAACACGGACGAACTAACCTGTAATGAGAAAACGTGTAGTCTTTTTCCCTGAGTATAACTATTTTTAAGCCAGCTGCTCGACCATGCCAAATTATAGAGAGTGACGTTTAATTAGCAGACCTCATTTTGGGGAATTATACTCTTTAGATAGATAGCAGAGCAATAACCGCTATCACGGGTATTTATGTGATATTTGTAACAGCCCTATAACTCCCATACGTTATTGCGTGCCAAGTCGTTTTAGCACTATCAACCAGCTGTTATAGGAAATTATGGTGCCAAAATGTTATATCTTGTTTATTTATTACTAATTAGCATTTATATAGACGAGAATATTTAACGCTGTTATAATATATTTATACCCACCCATGGTTAAGAACAGCATTCCTAAATTAACATATGGTCGCAATGTTTTTTATAGAACCTCAGTGCATTGACCCGATCAGCTGATTACAAGTTACTATGGGAAACCCCTTTTTTTACTTGTTAGGTTACCTAAAAAAATCGTTTGCGATATTAAGTATCCAGGGGAAAGTAGTTCCTAACAATGGGTACTATCATTCCCCAAAATTTGGTCATTTAAGAGAGCGGTGACCGCGTGAATTGCCCATACAAACGTAATATAATATATTTTTTTAATTTGAGAAATAGTTTAACGTATTTAGACTGTTAATCGGATTTCTACACTGTTTACGCAGGTTCCTGGTCTGTATACAAGGGGTTCATCTTCAACCGATTTAAAAATATTTTTAAGTAATTTGAATAAGAACCTTGGTATACGACCAGGAACCTGCGTGAACACTGTATTAATCCGATTAACAGTCTAAATGCTTTGAACTAGTTCTCAAATTCAAATCATTTTTGTATTACGTTTGTATGGGAAATTCACGCGGTCACCGGTCTCTTAAACTCTGGGTTCCGGGATCTTCAAAAGGAAAGATTTTCCTGTTATAGGTTTGAATTTTTTTACCATGGCAGGAGTTTCAAAATCGCGATGCCTCAGAACTTTCCCCAAGAAACATATCGCAAACGAAAAAGTGTATGGGGTCCCAATATTATCTTGTAATCAGCACGATTTTTTTTCATTTACGCATACATGTTTCATTTACTATCCATTCCTCAATGTGGTCAGCTAATTAAACGTCATCCTGTGAACATTTTGGGCCCAGCGGTCACCAGCTGATTTGTATGGAGAAGTGAAAAATAAAGTTGCTCTGATCAAGTCGGTTTCACAGTGAATGTTGTTCAGGATGATGTCCCCTACCCCCAATGTTGTCGCTCCATACTATAAACACCCTGTGGTAATCTAGTGCAATGTCTGTGACTGTTTGAGAACGAGCAGCGCTTTGAGTGGACTCAAACTATCTATTTCGAGTCTGCAAGTTGGTGTTACGGATTTAGACTGCAGTTTAACTTTCCGTTAGCACTTAACTTTTGTATCTCAAATAGCGGCCATTACCGACACTTTTGCGAAAAACGTTGTCAACTTGAAGCTCACTAACAAGTCAAGATAATATAAGTGTAACCCCAGTTTCTGAAGGCAAATAATATAATAATCACCAAATTTTTTTTTCCTTACCCAAAATGGATAAATGAACACCTAAAGTTGCAAAAAGTATCGTACGAAATACTGCGGTAGCTAAATACTGCTTTATCCTTCATGTTAGGTAGAACATGTAAGAACAACAAAAAATACTTAAAACATAAACTTAAGTACACAAAACATAAAAAGAAGTTTGGTGATCATGTATCCAAACACAATTTGGTGGAGATTTATCCATTCTGGCAGTCATTTCGAATTTATTGGTAGTAAAATAGGTGCGTTTTTGGTAATCGTTTAAACATAAGCCGTTTCTGAAAGTGTAGTCAACTATAACAAGAGATTAATCATCCATTCATGTTGATGAAATTTGAGACAATGTGTTTATTCAGATAATACACTAAACAGAACTCAGAAGAAACAACAAGTGGGCATAGAATATAAAATCATTACAGATATCTGTACCTGTATACTATTAAATAATCCTCTCTAACTATAAAAGTTAAAAAATTAAAACATATTACATACGTAGTTCTGTTTGAGATTAACAATTTGCCTTTTGGAAACCGGGCGTAATTGTATACCTCGCGCCACGAATTAAGAGCGCTGGGCGACGTTGGCGGGAATGACTGCGCATATGTACAGGTATTGAAAAGTGACCACTGCGCATTCAAGGCCACCGCTCATAACTGGTGGCGCGAGAGTAACAATAAAAAAATATTGGTGCCAATATTGAACACATGAATATTTCCTGTCAGAAGACGGCCTCAACTCAGCATATGCTGAGTGCGAACAATCAGCGCTGGTCTTCCGTTGTGACCGTTGTGACCGACGGGTGACCGACGGGTGACACAACGTGCACGGCAATGTGCACTTCTATGTGACATTTATAAATAGCAGGCAGAAGGAAAAAACAATTAAAAAAGTTAACATGAATATTCAAACTTTTTTAGAATGCAATAGGCAAGGTAATTTAAGTTATAAAATAAATATGTATAAAACAGTAATAATATTTAAGGTTAAAATTTCATATGGTAGACAGTTAGACTGCGCTGGTGTCGTTTCGTAGACATTCTTCGACTTTTTGAAGCTCAAAAATGAATTGTCTCATCTTGCATTTAAATCCGTATAAACAACGCAAGAATAGAACCAAATACACCAGATCGCTCAATTAAAGTGCCGCTTAAATATCATTCCTGATCAAGAGACAGTGGTGTCCGTTTCAGTTGTCGGTTGAGCATT
Organism: Argyresthia goedartella; assembly: GCA_949825045.1. Classification (NCBI taxonomy): domain Eukaryota; kingdom Metazoa; phylum Arthropoda; class Insecta; order Lepidoptera; family Argyresthiidae; genus Argyresthia; species Argyresthia goedartella. The sequence goes on along the minus strand of OX463823.1, from coordinate 2,765,929 downwards.
CGAATCTGATTCAAGTCATTCGTGATCGTGAAGTGGTCGCTCTGTAGCACAATACAGAACGGGGTCAACAGTTCCTGACTGGCCATTGAGTTTAAATCAATAGAATTGGCACCTTCGAATACATCTGTAGTAACAACTTCTGTATTACCAAGGTCAACGATCAACAATGATTTTTTGCGAGTCGCAATTTCCTCAACTACAATGGCCGCTAGTGTCCTTGATAGACAATTCAATGGATCGTTGAGATTGAGCAAGTAGAGAATTATGCAGTTGACATAGAAATATCTGGCATGTATTAGGAACAGTAAGATTGAGCCAAACTCCAACACGCTGGCTCGCTGCGGGTTGATGGATGGCGGCTTTAGGTAAAGGTGAAGCCAATCCGACTGTCAGTAGTATTTTTAAGATGCCCTATTCTATTAGGACCTTTGACACATCTTTACAACTACTACCATCAACCAAGTAGTTATATCAGCCGGTAGGTATCCACAGCTTTACATGTCCGAAGCACAGAAAGCGATCGAAATTCCGGCCTCACATCCAGTGACAATCTCCGCCAGATGGTCCTACCGACTACCGACCCATGCGATCAAAATTCTGTTTTTTATATAATAAAGATATTGACAAATATGCTTTTAAAAGCACGTAATGTTTTGCCTATTCTCTAAATTGGACCACTTTGGGAGGAGACGGCAGAAGAAACTCTCACAGATTGATTTTTAGATATCTTATATAAACGGTTGTGCAATTGTGCTTAAATAGTACAAAATTTACACATAAATTATGGTCAATGAATGAATGACACATTATTTCTTTGTTGAGTTAACTTATTTTTTTCAGAATATGTATCTTCTTGATATCATAGTATCCCTTTGAGCATAGGGTAACTTTGGTGGTGGTGGTGGTTTTTAAATAGCTTAAATGGCAATTTCAAAATCTCCAGAGACATCCTGTTGTAGTAGATAATGCATTGACCCAGCAATTTAAAGCAATAGCAATTAGCAACGCTGAGCAATTTAAAAACCATGTTAAAGCGACTTTGGCGAAAAAGGGATATTACAATGTTCAAGATTACTTAAATTATGGGACTGTATGGGGTTTAATCTGGCTCAACACAGACCTTGCTGTTAATAATTTTGTAACTATTTATTCCCGCTTATTAATTATGATAATGACTAGATATTATATTTTGTATTAGTTAAGCATAAGCAATTTTTAAAAAGAGATCTAAAAATCAATCTGTGGGAGTTTCTACGCCCTCCTTCTCCCACAGTGGTCCAATGTAGAGAAGTGGCAAAAAATGACGTTTGCTAAGTATATGTAAATATCTACAGTAATAAAGACATTTGGAATTTGGAATTTGGAACCTTTGATAGGATTGCTAACTTTCGCGATTCTAAAACGGCGATCGTGCGCGAGTGTACCGCTAGGCCACGGAATCCTTCGAAAAAAGAAAAAAAACAGCGTCACGCCTTTTTCCATATGGGGTGGCAGATGCACAATTGCACCCACTTTTAAAACACAAACATTTATTAACAGGCACATACATAGGTTCTGACCAACCACACAACCATCCAAGACCTGTTTTTTTTCTTACCCCCAGCCGGGGGTTGAACCCAGGACCTCTCGCATGGTAAGCAGACCCACTACTGCAGCACCACAGAGGTAATTTATCCAATAATTCAATATTCCCGTCCCTTTAAATTGTCTATCCTTAGGTATACCTTTTAATTATGACTCCTCTGTGTTTACGCAACGATTTATTTGAACAACGTCATAAAAGCTCTCATGTTAAATGAAGCCCCTTTTGGTTCGTAATCGATTTACGTTATGAGCTTATGTAACGGCTTTATAGGCTTGTTGGGCTGTGCAACTTGAATATACCTGCAGAATAATGAATCTTCGCTCTAGTGGTTGGTTACTCCGCTCGCCTTTTAGGCATTGTGCCTATTTGGGTGACGTGACGTGACAAAATCGAAATCGAAATAATCGAAATTTCTTTATTACTATAGATATTTTTAAATATACTGGGTACGTACTTGTATAAGACACATTGAATTTGGGGGAGGGGGTGTGGAGGGGGGAAGGGAGTTCCCCCCACCTACCCCCCCTTTTAGGAAACCACTAGTTTTTATGTTATGGAGGTCCAAAGATTGAAGAAAATGCCTACATTTTTTGGATTTCAGGGGAGTTGGAGGAGGAGAGGGGTTGCCAAGAGTAGGGGGTCGCCTCGCTCCGCTACGCTTCGCTCCGGCTTCCGGGTCTGCCGTAACGTGTGAACCTAACAAACCTATCTTTAGTTTTTAAACAGGACGTGACCTAAAGCAACTAATTTGGTTCTGATAAACTCCATAAAGTAGTTAGTAAGTAAACAAAGCCAAAGTCGTCCAGAGAATCACAGATAAAACGAGAGCGCAACAGAACATTCACGAAACACGGAAGGAATCGGAATGAAATGAGCAATTCATTATGTCAGAAAATACAAAATTGCTGACGCAAATTTCTACCATTACAACAAAATCTTGTAATTTATACTAAAATCATGTACCAATATCCAACGTTGGAGCTTTTGTGTTTGACATTTGTCGTTCCGAGATTGGCCAAGTTGTAAAAATCGCGTAAACATATTTTATAATTAAAGTGCTAAAATGATGTTTCCTAAATCAGAAAATGGTATCAGAGGATAGCTAAGTACCCCCCCTAACCACCTAGGTACTCCAATCTTCAAATTTCAATGTGTCTTATATAAGACCCAACCCAATATACTTGCTTAGCAAATGTTACTTTTTGCCTCTTCTCTACATTGGGAGAAGCAGGGCGAGAAACTCCCCCAGATTGATTTATAGAGCTCTTTTAAAAATTGGTTGTGTTTAACTAGAATAAATAAAATATGAAATGTTATATAACTGCTATATAAATAATTACAAGATTATTAACAGCGAGTTCTGTGTTTAGTTAGATACAGTCCCGTCAATTAAGTAATTTTGAACATTGTATTATTCCTTTTTAGACAAAGTCACTTTTACATCGTTTATAAAGTGCTCAAATGGCAATTTCAAAATCGGCAATTGCGTGGCATCTACGGGCGGTAGATATATAATTAATATTACGTCGATTGCACGTCATGACACCAACAGATGCGGCGTCGAATCCCGGTGATGACCATATTGTCTAGCCCATCACCGCAGATATAGAGATTGAAGGGTTCCTCACGATGTTTTCCATCACCGTTGGAACGTCTGTATAAGATGCAACGGATATTCGGCAACTATTCGGTATTCGGCCATCTTTTCTATTATTCGGTATTCGGCCGAATTTTGCAGAATATTCGGCCGATTACCGAATAGTAAATTAAGAATAAATATATATGTTAAAATAGTAATAAATAACATTGGACAAGAATCATCGAATCACGTCTGATATAAATTACTGCGAAGTTAATTAAAGTGACAAGAAATAACAAATTACTAGCTATTTAAATGTTGAATTTTTGACATACAGACTCAGTACCACAATCAGACAAAAAAAATTAAGACAAAATGCGTGTCTTGGCTTGACAAGATTAGCACGCGAATTAAATATAAACGGTTTTGCAACGAATCTGTCACCCGCGCGCGACATACAAAACTATCTACATATGAATGTGCTTATTCGCGGCGAATATTCGCCACTTCGGCCGCCGTGGCCGAATATTCGTTATTCGCCCAAATAACTATTCGTACTTGTGCGATTGATATACTAATGGGCGATTGATATACGGTCAGTTTACTTGTTTGACATTTCACACGTAAAACTCTGTCAATTTCATCAGATAAACAGCCTGATAAACGTTATACATCTGAGGATAGAAAAATCGGCCGCAAGATAAATTATTTAACTCATTTGGAACATGGTCATCACCGGATCGAACCCGCATCTCCTACTTGAGCGGCGAGCGAGAAACCAGTAGACCACGGAGCTGTTTAAGGGATTAAATATGGCCAGCGCCAGGGGACGCGAACAAAGAAATGCATCTTTAGCTTCAATTCCAGGCTAAACTAGACAACATATAAATGTAGGATAAATATATGTTATAAAAGGTATATTAGAGATAACAATGGACTTTTAAAATTACCGGATATCTGTTATATTTAATACTTAAAAATATTTTTCGCAATGCATTATTATTCAACTAAATGAACAAGCGCTCGGAGACGAAATCAGTTTCCTTTATGAAACTTACACGCAAAATTAGGTAAAAAAAAAAAGAATTTTTTTGGTTGTTTTATTTTATTTTTAATGTTATTATTACAGGAATTTAGTGATATTTTGTATAATTTTCTTGGTCTCGGAGCTCGGGCTGCCCCGCGGGGCTCTGCGCGGGAGCATGCGTCAGTATGCTTCGACGCGATGCGACGGGGATTTGTTTTCTTTGTCTAATTCTCAATGCCATTGGCCTTTGTTCAGCCCTTAAGGAGCTATTTTCCATCACGCGCCTTTCGTTTGTCATACACAACACTGCCTTGCTTACGTCATCACAGGATGTGTTTATGGTGATATACTTAGATATGATAAGCACGTTTGTTTGTTTGAGTATAGCAGGTATTAGCGTCGTCTATGAGTAAGACCAACCAACATATTATAAGCAAGGCTTTTGTAAGCGGACGTCTGCGGCTGAATGCTCTGCCAATGTGGGAGTGCAATGTAAGCGGACGTCTGCGGCTGAATGCTCTGCCAATGTGGGAGTGCAATGTAAGCGGACGTCTGCGGCTGAATGCTCTGCCAATGTGGGAGTGCAATGTAAGCGGACGTCTGCGGCTGAATGCTCTGCCAATGTGGGAGTGCAATGTAAGCGGACGTCTGCGGCTGAATGCTCTGCCAATGTGGGAGTGCAATGTAAGCGGACGTCTGCGGCTGAATGCTCTGCCAATGTGGGAGTGCAATGTAAGCGGACGTCTGCGGCTGAATGCTCTGCCAATGTGGGAGTGCAATGTAAGCGGACGTCTGCGGCTGAATGCTCTGCCAATGTGGGAGTGCAATGTAAGCGGACGTCTGCGGCTGAATGCTCTGCCAATGTGGGAGTGCAATGTAAGCGGACGTCTGCGGCTGAATGCTCTGCCAATGTGGGAGTGCAATGTAAGCGGACGTCTGCGGCTGAATGCTCTGCCAATGTGGGAGTGCAATCAATGTGCCGATTCAGTATCTCCAAACCATAACAAAATCGATATAGTTTCTTGGTCATACTTAAACCTGTCAAGGATTGAGTGGCCACCTAAGTAATGTTAAGAATAGTTATAATTTGTTTTGAATAAATAAATAAAAAAAAAATGAAACTTAGCAGGTGTCCGGTAAACATGGCCGGTGCAAACGAACATTTACCCCCCCCCCCCCCCCCTTCCCCCTCCTTTCGCCAAATCCCTTCTTAGTGCTACCCTACGCTAAATAAGGAACCCCTGGGCCACCTTCGCAGGACTATATATATATATATATATATATATATATATAATTTATTGTAAGGGAAATCGGGCATTTTTAGGGTTCCGTGCCCGAAGATTTGAACGAGAGCATGCTTGACCGCCGTAAAGTCGGCCCTAGCGATGGTCCGCGGGAGCCCTGTGTCCGCTACTCCTGCGATTATTTTCGCGGGGGAGGACGGCGTTTAGGACGGTCAAGCTAAAGCCTCTGTTGCTGTCTGTCTGTCTGTCTATCTGTCTGCGGGCTGTACTGTATCTCATGAACAGTAATATCGAGACTTGCTTTCACAGAAAGATTTAAAGATTAATTTATTTGCTCTAAATGTAGTTTTACATAGGTTCTAAAAATATTTCATCTACACTCGTATCATAAACCCTCTTTACTTCGTCTAAAAACCGCACGTTACCACCAGCATAATGATGGATGATAAAAACTCATTTCTTATCTGAATATTATTTATTGATACATTATGACCATAATGTATATTTGGAAACAAATTTGGAACGCCGAGGCCCGCCTGCGTGCCGCCCCTAGTTTTTCTGTAAAGTTGGTACTATTGATCAAGCTAAGCAAGTGAAGAGCAATGATCAATGCCGCCACAATGCCGGTCGAACATGCGGTTCCTGAACACATCAAAGAGAGCTTATGATATGTGTGTAGATAAACTAGCGTATGTAACTGTACATAATTAGGCATTAAAACTCTCGAGTTTGAAGCCCTCCATTATGTATCAGTCACATAAACTACTATAACAGTCTGACACATTTATTGAGCAACATATTTTTTTTATAATAATTTAAATTATTAAAATTCTTTGTAAAAGTCAAAACTAAAATTGTAAAAATATACTTATTTCCAAAATGTAAATATACCAGTTAGAGTAAGTAAATTTAATTGTTTAAATAACGGTAACGGGCTGTAAGCCACATATGGTTCTAACGCAAAGTTTCTGTATGACGAACAGTCTTTTGATATCCACCGAATTACCCCATATTACGATTCCATAGCGTAGCTGATGCTACGTATCCGTGGTAGGCCAGGAGAGCTGTTTCTCTACCTGCTACTTTCGTTAGTCGGTACAGAGCATAAGTATAACTATTGACCTTTTTAGATAGTTTTTCAACATGGGCTTTCCATGACAACTGTGGCTCTATCGTTATTCTTAAAAATACTATTTCCTGTGATTCAGTTATTTGTTGATTTTAAATTGTCAATGATAAATTGAATTCTGGTTTTACTTGATTGAAAAATTACATAAAATATGTCTTATCCACATTTACACATAAATTATTTACTTCTAACCAGTCAATGAATGATATGTCGTATTGTTTATGTCATTATTAAATTCATATTATACTTTTTATTATAATTGAGATGTCATCAGCAAATAGGGTGCAACGGTGGTTCGCGCATTTCGGTATGTCATTTATATATAACAATAATAACAGTGGACCGAGTACACTACCTTGGGGTACACTAAAATTATTTGCACTTCGAGCAATTTGCTGATTTATTCTCTGTTAATTCCGACTTCTTATTTAATCTTTTGACTACTGTGAAGGGTCGCTTAAGTAGGTTTTTATCCACTCATAGGCTGGTCCGCGAATACCGTAAGTACCTCTCACTTTTTCCTAGGAAGATTTTGTAATTGACAAAATCGAAGGCATATCAAAAACATTGTTACTGTTGGTGTCCTAGTGTCGATAGCCTAGTTCATTTCTAATTACGGCGAATTTTGATAAATAAGATGTTATTCTGATGTGCGTAATTTTTTCAAAAAATTAAGATAGTATAGGCACCAGGGTAAATGGCCTGTACTAGCTTATATCGGTTCTCTCTCCTTTGTTTTTGATGGCTTCGCTACCTAGGTTTTCAATTTAGGTGTGTAAACATATGGGATAATTTTTTACTACAGAATTTTAGAATGTTCGTTGCGATTTCTTAATATCCCGTGGCATTAGTGTTATTAAGCTGTTTGATTGTTTTTGAGGTTTCATCTGTAGTAAATGATTACATAATTGGAATAAGTTACTTTATTGATTGCTTACGTTTGTATTGGTCAAGTCTATGAAGTAGTCGTTGAATGCATGTGCAATCTCTATTGCACATGCATTCAACGATTATTTTATTTCAATGTAAAGATTTTCATTCTTTTCTTGCTTGTATTAACTGTCAGGAGACTTTTTATTTATTTTTAGCATTATATACATTTATTACCTACCCAAAAAAAAAAAAAAACCCAGGTTTTTATTTGCTGATGACAGCACCGTTGCATCCCAACATGAAAACCTCAAAATTATCAGGAAAACATTAATAACTAATCTCTATCTATCGGATCTATAATAGAATGGCTAGGTAGAAATAACCTTAACATTAACCTAAGCAAAACAAAGCTGATGTCATTAGCTCTACGTGGCGATCCGAAATATAACCTAAATGTTATATATTCTGGTTAAACCATAGACGAAAGGTAAGCAAGTTTCTAGGTCTACCATTGGGCTTTCATGGAAAGAGCAAGTTAACAGTGTTTGCAAACGATTGGCACAATGCTCCTAGGCATTATATACGCTCTCAAAGGTCATAAACCAGAAGGCTGCCCTTGCTGCATCTAAACACCTATATTTGCAAATATTGCAAATATATTTGCAAATAAATTCCTTTGACTTTGACATAATTGATGAAGTTGTAGTTTTCTATTTTTTGTGAGCACTCTTTACATCTGCGCAGCCGTTTGCTAAACTTCAGGTAAATATTTTTATTTGTAACAGATTTGTTTTGATAGAACTAGAATCTAAGTTTTCTTTTAGTTTGACAGAGTGTGTATTTCTATTGCCGTTATAAAAAGAAATAATGAACCACGCGCGATTTTTATAAATTAAAGGAGTCCCCAAACAAGAGATTTACGTACGGAACGCTTCGTGTGCCAGTACGACTCGCACTTGACCGATTTTTACTAATGCCTTAAAGTAAAACGTGAAATGTCAAAATTTTATCAAAGTTTGAGTGCCCACTGAGTCGTTCATCTGACATATTTACCATTAAGATGAGGGAAATCCCTGCGTTATCAATTTCAAGTGAACATTACACGTGCTTATACACAAATTACGTCATCATCATCACATCTTGTGTATCCATTACTTCTGTGTGTGTGCATGCATGTCTAGTCTGTATTATGTAATTCTAATTTTAATACGATTCTAAAACCATTGTTTGAACGCCCTAAGGCATACATACGCCTGATACTCTTGCATATGTTCTTATTACAACCAACCCACGAATACCCAGGTTTCCAAGCGGTCATCTCGGGTTCGATCCCCAGCTAGCGATAAAGAAAAAAACCCAGGTCTTGGATGTTTTATATGTGTGTGACGTCGCTGTTTCTGGTTCCCACGACACAGGGTATCCTAGTGTGGGGCCAGAAGCAATGTATGTGCCTGTATATAATGTTTATGTGTCATCAAACAATTCGTATATATTTTGCTAGGTTAAGTTGTACATACATCTGTAAATGTTATCTTGTAAAATTAAAAATATTTGAGTAATATCTTATCTGAATATAAATGTTCTTTGCTCCCCGCTAGATTGTATCTACTTACAGAATGACTGAGTTTTCATAACCTAACCAAGGAACTATGCAAAAGATTGTATAGGGAATGTACCCACCAACCAGTTTAAAATCTAATATCAACGGGTTTTTTATATTTATATTAAACTGTTACATTTACAAAAATATACAGATGTAGTGAATAATCCTTTCCTATCGGCAAAACTCGGAATAACGATAACACCCGAATGGTGCAGATGTGTCTATGAATTACTGTATTATTAAATTACGTGTAGGTATCAAATAAATCGCATACTTTATTTATCAGTGTCAAATTGCCCGTTTGACGTATATTACACTGAGATGTAGACCATGAGTATGAGTGAAGTAGTAAGACAATAACGAACATTTCCGAGAAAATACGAAAGGAAAGGATTATTCACTACATCTGTACTTTAAAATGGCTAGTATTTAATCGCGCATCAAAAATACTGATTTTCACAGCAATTTTTTTTTTTTTATTTTAAGAATTTTTTGTTGTTCTTGCATGTTAAACCTAACACGAAGGATAAAGGAGGCTTCGCTTCGCTCACCCCTTTTATCCTTCACATAAGCTACCGCAGTATTTTGCCCTGATATTTTCTGTAAAAATCAGTATACATATTTGCTGTGCAAATCAGTATTATTGATGTGCAGTTTAATATTTCCCTTTTAAAATTAGATTTCCCAAGAAAATGCAGGCAATTTAAGGCAATCCTCGCCATAACAAAATTTAGTTATACCAAGAGCAGACACGTCTCTTTACTGTTGGTGCTTGTGGGGACGACTTTAGTAACGTTCCTTTTGGTGGTGATTGTATGGTACCCTAAAGTGGAATTAATGAATATTCTCATTTATCTTCTAGGTAGGCTAAGTAACATATTACCAATATTTGTTTGTTTGTCTAGGTTTCCAATACCCATATTAACTACATCCATCATGCGCCAAAGAGAAAAACCGAGGTGTCTTCATACCCATCTAATTAGGATTTCGAAAAACTTGCTCAAAAAGTCATCAAATGTCACAAAATAATAATGAACTTACTAGCTCCGGTGGCCATGGCCTGGTTTACTATCGCAGGGGGACAAGGGTCAACGTCACGGTGGTAGTTAAACATCCGTATAAAGAACTTCCTGTTGACGCTGAGAATTTTGCCAATCGAATGGAAGGGCCTATCTATCTCTTTCTTCTAGAAATGTCTATCGCAATCAATGTCAAAATATTTTTGAAGGGTGTTTGCTTTCTTCAAATTGACGTTTGACCGAGTAGCCTAATTATGTAGTTCTGATATCAGTCGCAATGGCAATCAAATTTGAAATCGACCAATCACATCAAGTTCAAGTTAAAGTTCAAAGATTTTTTTCATAATAGGACAAAAATTGAGACATAATGAACGTCATAACATAATTAAGCAAGCATTATTATGCTTGCTTGATTATGTTATAACATTAAGTAGGTGCCTAATTATTACATAATATATAGGGTGCAATGAACTGGTTTAATTCCAGATGTCGGTGTCTTGTAAGAAATCATTAATTCTGTAGTAGGCCTTTGTGCACAAAGTGTGCTATACATTTTTTGAATCGAGCTTCAGTTAAGTTTTGTATTTCTTGCGGAATTTTATTGTAGAAACTTATACAGTGTCCCATAAAAGAACTACAAACTGAACATTGGAAAAGAAAGTTTATATTTATTTCTAGTTTGCACATTGTGGCGGCTATCAATGGTTTAAAAGCTATTGATAAGAATACATCGCAAGAAAAGACAGCTCGTGTAAAATAATCGTCAGATTTTAAAATGTCACTGGTGTTGCGATTTGTGTCAGGAAGGCATAAATAAGGCTACTAGCGCGATAATAGTGTCAGGAGCTGTGATTTAAAGCGATTGACAGTGGTAGAACCTCACATTCAAAGCTATCGGGATATGTCAAGAGATACAAATTCGGGAGGCATTTGCTCACGTCCGATGAATACTTGGTTCCAACAGCCCTTCACGTCCTCCCGGGTACTGCTAAGGAGCAACAAGTTATTCTGAAGACATCAATTTCCAGGTTCTGGATAGAGATTGACGACCCGAATGGGCGAGTCGGCAGTGACCCTGCCAACGAAGCCAAGGGTCCCGGGTTCGAGTCCCGTTGGGGGCAAATATTTGTTTGATGACAACGGAAGTTTGTACCCTAGTCATAGTTGTTTATCTATCTAAGTATAATATTTATATATATATAAGTATGTGTATGGTTGTATAGTACCCAAGAATACAGGGAATCCTAGTTTGGGGCTAGATCAATGTTTGTAAATCGTGTCCAAGGTATATTATATTATAATGTGACCTGTGAACTTTCAAATACAATTGACACTGGCAAAATTAACCTCAAAAGAGGTTGGAACGCCAATTTAAAAGAAGAAGAAGGTACAGATTCGAGCGTGCACTGGGATCTGATACTAAGCGTGCGGTATCCAACAATTTAATTTCATTTGTTGAGGGCACACTTGAGTCTCTCACATGTCTGTCGTACGGATACCCTGATGGGTGGGCAAAGATTGCTACCCATTGGGTACCTCAAGACAGATGCCGCCGAAGAGGGAGGCGCAGGAGGAGATGGCGCAAGTATCTGGAGAGGTATCTCCCAGATTGGCAATAGAAGGCAAAAGGTGGGGAAGGAGGTATGGACTAAAAGTAGGGAGGCCTTTGCCCAGCAGTAAGCAGGTAAACACAGGCTACATACAAAACGTTTTGGTTGACGAAAATTCGCGACTAGAAACACTGGTTATGGCCGACAAAATTACTGATTTTGGAGACTAGAAATCTGAAAATCTGTAACTTGAAAACCTTAATGCGAGTAACATAAAATACAAAACGAGCGTTGGATTTTGTTGTTCATCTACATGTTCAACCTAACAAGAAGCGTTAGGTTGAATATGTTGATAACGTTACGATAGAGGTGGTTCTTTAATCTTAGTAAAAAATAATATTAAGGTGAAACAACGGAAAGATATTCTTACACTTACTGAGGAAAGACAAATAGAGGTATCTTGTGTTGAGTTGGATAGCCATATTATAGTTTGTGTCTACAGACCACCGAGAGATGAAAAAGGCCATGGCAATTTTGAAATATTCGAGAAAATTATGGAGGAAGCCCTCATTAAACAATTTTTTAATAACAGAAAAAAGTTAATTATTTGTGGCGATCTTAATGTAGGTCTGCTTGTAGATACAACACCGAAACGACGATAAATAACTCTGTTCAAATCATTTAATTTATGTCATGTATTTCTAGAGCCGACTAGAATTACACTTACCAGCCAAACTTGCTTAGATAACGTTTTTTGTGACTGTGCATTCACAAGTAAAAATGTAATTAACTGTTTACCATCCGATCACAGTGGTCAAACAATTTCATTCCAAATTACTAGTGAAAATAAGACTGATCCATCATTTTATAGGCCTATTACATCCCATAGACTAGAGATGTATATGAAAAACTTAGATATGGGTTTGCCAGTACCAGATTTTGATGAACAGAACCCGAACAAAATCTATTCTGACTTCTTCAATATTATTCAAACAGAATTCAATACAGTTTTTAAATTAAAGAAAGTCAGTGCCAACAACGGTAAATCTAAAGTTAATGACTGGGCAACATTTGGAATTCGTAAAAGTAGAGCTATCTTGTATGATCTTTATGAACAAAAAACCTATAACTTTGATATAAAATTTCATGACTATGTTAAAAAATATTCCAAAACTTTCAAGTTGGTTTGTAGAACTGCAAAAACTTTACACATAAATAGAAAAATACAAAATTCAAATAATAGAATGAAAACGGTTTGGCAAATCATAAACCGTGAAACCGGCAAAGTTATACCAAGGGATAATGATTTCTGCTTAAAGATAGGTGATGATGTTGTTAAATCCACCGCTGAGGTAGCTCGAGCTTTTGAAACATTCTTCACCAATGCACCCTTACTCACAACAGAGCATCTAAATTCATCTCCATATGAAGCAGAGGTTTTGTTAAAAAACAGCACTAGCATCAGTAATGTAGATTTAAATTTTTATCATGTATGTCCCCAGGATATTATCAAAACGTATAGATTACTTAACTTAAAAAATACTGAAGACCTGTGGGGTATGTCAGTCAAAGTCATTGGTTCAATTATACTTGTTATAGCCCCACACTTAGCTTATATATTAAATAAATGTGTTGATGATGGAGCTTTCCCAGACCTCATGAAACCCAGTAAACTTATACCTCTGTTCAAGTCGGGAAACAAGGGTGATCCGTCAAATTTCAGACCAATATCGGTTCTTCCAGCACTAAGTAAAATTTTTGAAAAGATTATACTCAATCAAATGCTCTCACACTTCAACCGCACAAAACAACTCCACGCCAAGCAATACTGTTTCACTAGGGGTAAATCGACTACGGATGCAGGTATTACCCTTATATCTCATATTTATTCTGCATGGGAAGCCGCACAGGATGCTATCGGTGTTTTTTGCGATCTGTCGAAGGCATTTGATTGTGTTGATCATGACACGTTACTAATTAAATTAAATAATTACGGAGTTAGAAATAAAGCGTTGGATCTACTAAGGTCATACCTAAGCAATAGAATTCAAAAGGCAGAAGTCAACGGCGTTAAATCTGATGGATCGGGGGTAAAAATTGGCGTTCCACAAGGTTCCATATTAGGCCCTTTCTTATTCCTGGTATATATTAACGATCTGCCTTTTATGGTGGAGAAATTGACTAACATAGTGTTGTTTGCTGATGATACTTCACTGGTCTTCAATTGAAAGATAAAAAGAAGATTTTGATGATGTCAATAGAGTATTATCTTTAACCTTGAATTGGTTCACAGTTAACAATTTCTTGTTAAATGCTGGTAAAACCAAATGTATCAAATTCTCACTTCCAAATGTCAGGCAAGTTGGGACCAGTTTAGTGTTGGACAGCAATACGTTAGAATTAGTAAATGACACGAAGTTTCTTGGAATAACCATTGATAACAAATTGCAGTGGGGACCCCACATAGAAAAATTGGCTGGTAAATCAAGTTCTGCGGCTTACGCTGTTATGAACATCAGACAAAACACGGATGTGGCTACATATATTTTAGTTACTTTCATAGTGTCTTGTCCTATGGTATCTTGTTGGGGGAAAGCAGCGGATATTCAAACTATTTTTATTTTACAGAAAAGAGCTATTCGAGCAATTTATAATTTAAAACGCACAGACTCCTTAAGACAGCTTTTTAAAGAAATTGACATACTAACTGTAGCTAGTCAATTTATTTTCGAAAATATAATGTATGTACGCAAGAACCTTACAAAATTTCCCAAACTTAGCGATAGCTGTAATGTTAACCTAAGAAATAATCACAGACTACTTGCGCCCCGGTTTAGACTCGCGAAGGTAAGCAATTCTTTCAAGGGTCAATGCATTCTCTACTACAACAAGATACCTCTGGAGATCTTGAAATTGCAATTTGAGCAATTTAAAATCCATGTTAAAGCGACTTTGTCGAAAAAGGGATATTACAATGTTCAAGATTACTTAAATGATGGGTGTGCATGGGGTTAATCTGGCTCAACACAGACCTTGCTGTTAATAATTTTGTAATTATTTATTCCTGCTTATTAATTATGATAATGACTTAATATTATATTTTGTTTTAGTTAAGGATAAGCAATTTTTAAAAAGAGATCTAAAAATCAATCTGTGGTAGTTTCTACGCCCTCCTTCTCCCACAGTGGTCCAATGTAGAGAAGTGGCAAAAAATGACGATTGCTAAGTATATGTAAATATCTACAGTACATTTGGAATTTGGAATTTCCCAAGACTCTGGCAACATTACCCCACTCCTCAACTAGAGAAATACTTTACTACAGATAAGACAACGTGGTTGAACTGGTAAAGGTATAAGATATGCCCCCGAGCGTTAATCAAACCCTACAAATCGTAGTCCATACATATGAAAATAGAGTTTTAATCAAAACCACAAATTAATTACCTAACTACATTATCGACTTACCAGTTAACCTTATTCAGTGCCTATCCCTTTCAGAACTGTTTGATCCGATTCTGATAAATAATCTATGTTAAAATCAGCTAAAAGCGATTTCAATTAGCGAAATTGCTTCAGCTGTTGGCTCTTCGGTAAAGACGATCGATTTTCTGACACAATAACAGTTTTAGGTCATACATAACATAGCATCACGTCTTTTCCTGTACGAAGTGGTTGAGGCACAATTGCCCCAAACGTTCTGAGAACATTTACATACAGGCACATACATTGCTTCTGCCCCCACACTAGGATACCCTGTGTCATGCGTAACAGAAACAGTGACATCACACACTTATATACATCCAATACCTGTGGACACTCAAACACACAGGCACACACACACCCTCAAACACTACACTACATAACACTTACACTTATACATACACGCTTACCTTTTACAAAAGGTTAATCCAAGACTAGGGTTTTTGTTTCTTTATCCCCAGCCGTGGATCGAACCCGGGACCTCTCGCATGGTAGGCAGACCCACAAGCGCAACGCCACAGACGTCGTTTAAAGCGTCTGTCTGTTTGTCTTAAACGGGTGGACGGACATGAAAGCGTTTTTTTTTAACTTTGTAGTACCTATACTTTGCAAAACAGCTGTGACAAATCTAGGAATGTAAATTTTACCCACTTATATTTCGTCATTACGAAAGTCGGTATGTGAAATTATATACATAGTCAGGTCATAAGTTCTGTCACATGTGCAATATGAAATAATTTAGACATGTTTATTATATATGTAAACATTTATATAGCAAAATGAACTTAATAAAACATAGATTCTTATGGTAATAAAGTTTATTCAAAATGACCCTCGCGATTTTGAATACAGGCCTTTATTCTGCGCGGCCAGTCGTCTATCGCAGCACGAACGAGGTCCATGACAATATCGGCGGCTGCCTTAATCAAGGATGCCTTGAGTGACTCCAAATCAGGATGAGGCTTTGAGCAGGCCTTTTCCTCCAAGTGTTGCCATATCTTGTAATCTAACGGACTCAAATCTGGACTGGAGGAGGGACAGTCTTGGTGCCGGATGAAGTCGATTTCACGCGCCGCCAGCCAGTCTTGTGTGCTTTTCGCTCTATGAGCTGGCGCAGAATCTTGTTGGAATACCCAGTGCCTGTTATTAAACATGGTATGAGAAACAGGTTCCACAAGGTTCTTGAGGACTGTATTTTGATACACAACTGCATTCGTTTTTACGCCTTTCTCACAAAAATGTACCTCAGTTAAGCCCCAACAAGATACTCCCAACCAAACCATGAGCGAGGATGGAAAATGAACTCGTTGGACACGCGGAATACGGTTGCTCGCTTCTTCACTGCTGTGTGCGTACACCTTATCATTTTGTTTGTTGTAGCTCTCTTCCACGGTGAAAATGTTTTCATCCGAAAAAAGAATTTCCCGATGCTTTTTTCCCGCGTACCGCTTCAACAAAGCGCGGCATCTCTTCAGTCTCAGGTCTATTAAACGAGCGTCCAAACGATGTCCTGTTTTTCTTCGATATGCCCTAAGCCCTGAGTTTTATTTAACACCCTTTTCACCGTGGTCCTGCTTAACCCCATCTGAAGGGCCAACAGTTTCTGCTTACGTATGGGATTTCTTTGAATTCGCGCCTTCACAGCTTTTATCACTGCTGGAGTCCTAACAGAGCGAGGGCGACCACTTCTTGACCTGTCATCTACACTAGAGTCTTCATTGTATCGTTTTATGGTACGATAAACGAATCTTTTGGTTATATTCAAATTTTTCACTAAGTCGAAAATCTGAATTGGCGCGTAACCGCAACGATGCAACGCAATAACTGCGACACGGTCTTCTTTAAGTGTCCACTCCATGTTTAAAAATGAGGAAAATTCTAAAAAGTACACATTTTTATTTTCATGAAAAAGTCGAAATTCGAATTCAATAAACTTTTTTGTGGCCAGCGTTCTAAATTCAAAAGTTTTTATTATGTGACAGAACTTATGACCTGACTATGTATAATTCAGATTATATACATATATTATATATAAGTAGTTCGGATGACATTACAATAATACTAGTAGTTCTGTGAGAACTGTAGACCTCGCTTGTTTAAAATTTCAAGCTTGTAGGTCTGCTATAAATACAATGTTGATGATCGATGATGAGTCAGTCAGTGACAAAATGTCGGAACTTTGAACGGCTGTCATTTCCAACCTATTCAACCTGGTTCAAATTGACTGAATTTCGAGAATTTGCCTGTATAAATTGTGGTCTTTTAGTCACAGAAAATTCAGGTGTATTTATCTACAATGTAGATAAATACACCTGAATTTTCTGTGACTAATTCTACAACATAGTTACAGAGGGTCGAAAATTCCCCGAAGTGCCTCTCCCTCCACTCCCCCCTTTAGGATTTTTTTCGCAACATATTGTATAGAATGAAGTCCTCAGTGTGCCTGTCAAATTTGATTGAAATCCGTCGATTAATAACGCTACAGCAAACTTTGCCCTTCCCTTATTTTCCCCTCAATCAAAAATCTCGATCGCCAATTGTCATCAAATTTGGTTGAAAAATGCGATCTGTACGCGAGAACAGACGGACAGACGGACAAAGGCATTTCTGGCCAATCTCGAAACTGGACGCTTCGCTCGCTCGGTCAATGATATCATCGAGCAGGTCTGCTGGTTACGAAGTCCGGTATGTAAAATTATCAGTTCAGATTATAGATATTTTTTAGAACAATAAGTCAGTTGTGTGGTCCTTCGAGCCGGATTGATTGCCTAGAAGCTGAATGAATAAGCGACGCCGAGGCATAGATTAGTCTAATAATAGACAAAAGTCTACATGTTTAGAACCGCTAAATTTTAAATAATAGATTTGACTTATTGTTCTAAACAGGAGTTCAGATGACATGACATTAATATAATATAATCGAGCACGAAGTTGGGAGAGGGAACCCTACGATGATACGAAGTTGGGAGAGGGAACCCTACGATGATACGAAGTTGGGAGAGGGAACCCTGCGATGATATGAAAACGAAAAGCACTTGCCATTGGCGGGTTTATAAATAAGCCGTAAACCCATCGAGTTTTGTCTCATTGGATTCGTTTTGAGAAGTGCTATTCATCTCCTAGAGATGTTCTCATCAACACCACCTGATGATGGAGCTGGAGGATAGTAGTCGGAACCCTGGGATTCTTACTTACAAACCCATCAAGTTTTTGCTCATTCAAAGACCATGTAGTAATGGTATGGGGCTCATTTGATTCGTCTTAATAAGGTCTTTTGATTTGGAAAGGGTGTCTTTAGTTTTCTAACTACTATTATTATTGTAGTATTTAGTTATGACTGTAATCTTGACAGAACGATTGCGCTAAGAGTGCGTCGAAATTCGAGTTTGGTGGAACCTAAACCATTTATTCAGATTCTCATTTAGTCTGTTCAAATTGCACGGCTTAATTCCCTGAAAATAAATCCCAACTGAACCGATAACGGTATGAAATACGTACTTCCAGCTTAAAACAATTAAAACCGGAATCGCCATTACTCCCATTCGGATTAAAACTGTAATTAAAAATCACCAAACGAATGTAAAGTTTATTCATTTTGTTAGCGTTACCTTTGATAGCCGCCTTGCCAGGTACCTTCCTTTACGCCTTTACAGATAGATACCTTACTTTACGTCACTTTAATACGATCCGACAGATAGGTACCGATAAAATTAACAGACTTGGTTTGACATTATAATTATCTCACAATTTTTTACGGTAAAATAAATTGCGCTGCGAAAATTTGTTGCATTTTTTTATGTTGTTCGTTTGCACATGTGTTTGCATGTTTTAATTGGACAATAGATGAAATTTTTTCGACAATAGATATTAGATTTAACATTTAATCGACATATTATTTAAGCAGCAGTTTTTCTGTACAAAAATAATAATAATTAAGCAGCAGTCTTTCTGTACTTCCATGAAAGTATTAGTGTGAGTTGTAAGTACATCAGATTTATTCGTAAGGCAGCCCCAGCGTTGCTTGCACTAACATTTTCAGTGATCTACGGTTGAATCGAGCAAGCGTGTGGTCAGATGACAAATGTTCTGTGCCGAACAGCAAAACGTGACTTGCTCTGTTTTCTGTTGAAGTTTGAAGCGAGAATTTCTGCAGTAAACTGCTAACACTTATCTCAGTGAGAGTGAGAGAATGCTAAGGAGTTTATGTGTGATTTAAAGAATTCTAACACCAAAGTCGTGCGCTTACTCGCACTTTGACATGTGGTATTGTTTGCCCGACTACGGCAAAATCAAAAGGACGTTTATGATTTTGGCCGGTATGTAGGTATTCATCTGTTCCCACAGAACATCCAAACTTCTTGTCGGAACTTGATAAATGTGGTATTGTTGGAAGCGTTTTGATGTTTCGCTGGTTATGTAACATCACATCACACTAACCTCGATATGGCGCCCTCTAGAGGACATAAAGCCATGAATAAAATAAAAAAACATGGCCTTCTTGGGCGCAGATTAAAGAGCTTAATTAGCACATCCACTTAAGGCGTGAGCATATATGTATGTGCACATATTTTTAATATGTACTAATATGCACATTTCAAACATAGTATATTGCAAGGACATTTGGCAAGGCGAGAAGACGGAAGATGGTCCAGATCGGCGGCAGAATGGTGGCCAAATGGAGACCAAAGATCGGTCGGCAGACCATCTGCCAGATGGTCTGCCGATGTTGCGAGGGTGGCAGGTGCGCAATGGACGCGGGTTGCGCAGGACCGTACTGAATGGCGTGTTTATGAGGAGGCCTACACCCAGCATAGGGTCTTCTGAAAGGCTGATGATGAAGATATTGCTCTTGCTCGCTGCTTTGTTTGTTTTAGTCGAATCGTTGGAAATATAAAGTCGGGTTTTAGTTTTTGGACTTATGTCTCACATAGCTCGTTCTGCGGTTTTACACCTGGCTTACGTGTGGTATGTTGTCACGTTTTGATGCTAGACTCGGTCTCCAGCCTCTCTCGTATAAGTTATTGTAGCACAAGACTCGGCTTCGGCCTCGCAACTCTATTAGCTAAGGTATATCTTATTTTGTTGCGCGTTGCACGGCCTTCAGGCTCGATTTTTATTAGCTTTAGTCGCAATATTCTGGTCGGCTGAAAGACAGATTATATGTAGATAATATTGATCTTATTCCTCTGCTGGGTCAAGCAATAACAAAATCCTGGATACTACACTGTCGTTAAGCCATCTAGGGGTAGTTACATAAGTATGACTTTGTAGTATGGATAACCTTACTTGCATTAATTTATAAGTAATACCCATACCTAGTAAATATGGCTAATCTTATTAAATATCTAAACACCGCTTACCTCTCCGAGATTCAGGAAGCCATGTTCCTCCGCTACCGCCTCCGCCGCCTCCTTTCCGCCCGGGACGTGTACCGCCCATGTCGGCGTGTAGTGCGCCCGCGCAGCTCCGACCAGCGCCAGAACCAAGATGGCGGCCGCCACCGCAGCAACACCCATCGCACTACACTCACTGGCTAGTACTTGGCATTTCTAGTTTATAACTTGGTTTATTTTTTCACTGGTAAAGGATTTGGGATTAGCACTTTGGAGGTAACGTAGCGGATATTGTAAATTACAAAAGGTGTTGGAAATGATTTCGGTGTATTGAGTAGGTTTACCAGCTTAGAGGCGATGTCATGGATGTTGGATTAGACATTATTGGATAATTTTTTGGGTATGCTATTCATTAAATAAAGACTGAACAATCACTGGTATGGTCCGCGCATTTGTATACCTTCTTATTTCCTTATAATAAAACGAATAGATAAAATAAACTAGTGTATGTCCTAATAAAAGCATTTGTGGGATATTTTAACGGATAAGTGGCAACACTGCTTGATATAAACAAAATTACTCCAAGCAAATTGAATTGATACTTTATCTTTATAAGTAATATCGGATATTTTATCACCAGTGAATGAAACTAGAAATACTAAATACTATTATTTGCATTACCTATAGCCCTTTTCTTGGGGGATAGCAGAAAATGACACTCAGATTGTAATAAAAAATAACGTTTAATAATAATAATAAATGGCGCACATTAATGTCCTCACTGAGCGGTATAGATGGTATAGGCCTTCTCCCTGACGAGTTCGAAAAAAAATAGTAATTTTAGCTGTTGCCAGATAATAGTACAATATGTTACTGTTTCAGTAAAAAAATATATAAATAAAGTACACTAACCCCGATTTGACGTTTGTTGTCGTGACTGCGCGGCAAACGTCAAATCGCTTGCATTTTCTTAGAGCGTCAATGAAATTTATTGCACAATTATCTGGCAGTAGCTATAGTTATTAACCCCATAATTTAAGGATTCTCGAATTATAATATATCTATCCTATAATCGGCTGTAGTAAATAAGTAATTTTGTTAAGGTAATTTAACTGTAATGTAAGATTTTCTAAATATATAAAATAAAATAGTTGTTTGAAAATACGATGTTGGGTGTCACTTCCTGGGAGGTTTACAAAAACCAATACAGGGTGGCGGAGGTACAGTTGCACTCACTTTGACCAGCCATACAACATTCCTTTTAGCAAGACAGGGTTAGCCCATCGCCGCAGCTACATGTAAGGTACCTCAAACAATGCAGTGGTGAGTTGTTCGAAAGAAATTTAAAATTTCAAGTATGTCTCATATAGGATTCTTGTGATTGAAAAAATGCCTTACATTTTTAAACATGTTTCGACCAACTCAGCATAAGGCTTACATCTGAACTTTAAACGTTAGAGGCGTGAATCAATGGGTTAAGTCGTTGACTCCCTGTTTTCGAGTGGGTAAGCTTCGATGTTGCCAACACGTTCGGAATAACTAGGTCAAGCACAACCCAAGGAGAGTGCTTGTCGTTCACTTTGCATCAAGTGGTCTGTTGTTATGGACTCTTTATATTTTATTACCGCAACAGCGGAATAATAAATCTATGGCCAGTCTTTGCAACGCTTTGTATCAAATTGAGTAAATTCAAGTTTGGATCTTTTTGGAGATAGCAATTACGCGTCGAATCGGAAGGGCTTTATGCTAAAATCCGGTACTTTTGTAGCTGAAACAACAAGTTTTTGGAATTTTAGCATAGAGCTTACGTTACGGTTGCTTTATTAAAAAAAAATGAGGTAAAAACATAATTAAGTACGTTTAATGTAACTTTAAGGACTTAGTTATCATTACGCATATAGGTACCAGTCTAACTATCTACTGTTGACGCGACCCAGATGCATCTAATTTTAAAGAACACCGATGTGTTTGATCATGGAGATATTTTTGTGTGTTATTTCAGAAATCCATTGGCTTCTCGGAATTATTCAGATCAGTCTTGGGGTCAGGTCAGACGTGTGAGACATGGTTTATCGGTAGCCGGCGTTCTGTCTTCTGCTACAGCATTGCGCCAAAATGTCGATCTACTAATCTACCATAGGTACCTAATCTTTTCTTTCTTCGCTTTTGCTGGACAACTATGCCTTATTTGTGTCTTTATTGAATAGTTAACTCATATTTGATTTTTAAGAGTCAAATAATTTCTCAAATTCTTCTAACATCAAGCAAGTAAATGACCTAAATTAACGGTTTTGGTATCAGTATGTTTGGTTTGACTACGAATAGAAGTAGGCATCAAAACCTTTAAAAATATGTTTTCTCCAGATTTGCCTTTAAAATATTGCCCAGTGTCAGTTATAGAATAGTGTCATACCTGTCCGCAACAATAACGTTCGGTCGCCTAGTCACCTGCATCTGCATAGAATGAGTCACTGCGTTTGAATACTGATGGCAGATTCCACCTTCCGCTTCTAATAAATGAATACAAAAGAGAGACAACAAAACGAAACGGATTTTACGTTAGAAAAGGGCTCTTTTACCATTTACCATCTATGGAATCTAATGCTTTTGGCGGAATTCGTCATCGAGCCATTTGGCACCTTCATAGTGTTCATGTTTATTGTGTTAAAGATTTGAGGTCTTATTTATTAATAACATAGGTAAGTACCACATTTCTAGAGGTAGATACTTAGCTAGGAACATTACATTATGTATATAGGTAGGTACGGTAAATTACCTTTTACATTTCCAGAACAGCGAAATAAAATGCAATCGATTATATATTACCTACCTACCAAGGTAGAATTCTCAATCGACTCAATCAAAGGCAAGCAACAATTAATACAATCGCTCAAGTTTACGACCCCATTTAATCATAATTTTTAATTTTATTATAATTTTCTTAGTTATCAATTTTTATAGCACAAGTATAATATAATAATATATATCAAAGCAATTTCAATCAGACGACCGTCAGACACTTATTGGTTGGTAGATAAAATAGGTATTCTAGATTGGACTTTCTTCTTGATGACACCGTTTTTCTGTCTTTACAATAAATACAAGTCTATCATTCAGCAATAAAGTATATTGTCGAACACCAAGACATAACGTCAGATAAAGTTTAGTGAACTTATTCAAGTCAGATTTTATGTGATGTCATATATACCTTTAAGTACCCAATGCCTACCGATTTATGATTGGAAATCAGTTCACCTCACACTGTTAATGAACGTGGGTTAACATTTTACACTGTTTGCATTTGGCATAATTTATTTATATATTGGACAAGCAATCTCATTCCACAACAAATAAATAATTTGCTTATAATTGAGTTAGAACGTATCAGTGTTTATTCGGCAGATAGGTAGGTAGATTATAGAAATGTAAACTTACTAATCTTATCTTTAGACACGTTGGAAGTACAGCTAGGCGACCGACTATTTTGTGTTGACAGGTAGGAAGGTATTTTTTTTGCAGAATCTGTCTTTCCGTCGGTGTTCGAAGGACCAAGATTCCGGGGCACTCAACAATATCAGACAGCGAGAGTCCACGGGCGCCTCTGTGACGATCATTCACCTCTCGCATCCCACCATTTGTTTATATTAAAACAGGTAAGTAATAAATGAAACACGTACACGATTGGCGTAATATCCACTACGTTACACTGTGTTGTGCCAGATTCATTATTTAGCACACACAACGGGCTCACGACTGTCGCTGTATCAACGCAAGAAACACACCCGTTCCGATCACGGGCGGGAGGCTGACTGACTGAAGTACTGAACTGGTTTGGTTTTCTCTCAACTCCGGTCGGTCGTTTCGCCGCGATTCGGAACGATCGGCGGTGTTGCCCAATTCGGGGGGTTATTGCCCGAAAATTGGCAATATCGGGGGCGGAATGGGAAATTAGTGAGTACGAAAAGTGGATTCTGTGCAGCCTTGACAAAATCAGCGATGTAAGTTGGATGTATAGACCATTGCGGAACAGTTTGAATTGTGATTCCTTATAACTTGCCACTTGCCACCGAATGGGTACCAAACGATGGACACCTGACCTGGAAAAGTGCCTGTCGGACTGGGCGGGGGCAGCACAGGACAGGAATAAGTGGACTACGAAAGGGGAGGCCTTTGTCTATCATTGGGACACAAACCAGAAAAAAACAGCTAAGTAGTCTTGTGCCTGCTCGGTCATCAGAGAGAGCGCTCCGTACTAGTACATTTCAGTCAGTGCACTAGTACACTCTAACAGCTCTATTAGTACTATTAGGGCGTTGGATCTTATGAATAAAAAATATGCCTGCTCGGTCATCAGAGAGCGCTCCGTACTAGGACATTTCAGTCAGTGTACCAGTTAGATCTAACAGCTTTATTAGTACTATTCTGTATGACGTAGGATCGAATAAAAAATGGAGCTATTAGGGTAACCTTTCTTTTCGTGCAGAGCAGAAACTTGAGGAATATTATACTCTGATAATATTAACAATCATTAATAAAATTTTATGTGTTAATTATACAATTATATGTGTCTGTTTACCTAGCAGAAATAAAAAGTTAAATAATATTTGATTTCCCTTCATACTTAAACAGGCTTAGGACTGTCATTCTAGTCAAGATGTCAATGCTGTGTCTGTGTGCGAGAGCGAGTCGGCATGGCTCAATGCCTCCCGCCCGCCGCCGCTCTCTCTGAGCGATGTCCTAATAGTCCTAATAGACCGAATGTCCGATTAGCGTAGGGAAACGTTTCTTTTCGTTCATTGCACAGTAACGTTTCCTATTCGTTCTTCCTACATGACCGACACAAGACTACAGCTAAGTTTAAGTAGCACTCGCGCACCGAGAGTTCCGTCCAACTCTGTTTGGAAAAAGGAACCTTTATCAAAGGAACACGTAAACATATCAAGTTGAAATTAATATTGATTAGTCGGGTCTGTGGTATCGTAAAGGTGTAAAAAATTAAACTTATAAGTTTAATTTTATACACTTTGCGGTAATTTTTTACACTTAATGGTATCTTTTGATTGCGTTGACCTATAGGTCAACGCAATCAAAAGATACCATATATGTCACAATTTTGCTGAAATTGCCTGATATTCGCAAGGGAAGTAAAACTTATACAATCATGCAATCTGGCACAAAGCAAGTTCTTATAGCATAAAGAAAGGGAATAAACTGTAACTTTTTGTCTCCATGCCTTATGTCCGTCTGTCCGTCTGTCCGTCTGTCACAAACGCGTGAAGGTTGATACCTTGTTGTTGAAATTAAAATCTCAATTCTGTACTCAGTTTCGGTTTTTTAGGGTTCCGTACCCAACGGGTAAGAACGGAACCCTATTACTAAGACTTCGCTGTCCGTCCGTCTGTCACCAGGCTGTATCTCAAGAACCTAGCTAGCTAGAGAGTTGAAATTTTCACAGATTATGTATTTATGTTGCCGCTATAACAACAAATACTAAAAAACAGGATAAAAGAAATATTTAAGGGGGCTTCCATACAACAATTCTTTCAATACCACATACAAACTTATGGATGCACCTGGTTACGTACATGGAGTGTGAAAGTAACCGTACCAATAACTTTGTAAACAATATT
Organism: Argyresthia goedartella; assembly: GCA_949825045.1. Classification (NCBI taxonomy): domain Eukaryota; kingdom Metazoa; phylum Arthropoda; class Insecta; order Lepidoptera; family Argyresthiidae; genus Argyresthia; species Argyresthia goedartella. Next base: position 2,739,876 of record OX463823.1, on the reverse strand, counting down.
TTGCTGTGTAAAATCCAAACTATTCACTCCACACCATCGCTTCCATTGAACGATGGTGCGGAACCCTTCGTGCGCGATTTAGACTCGCACTTGACCGTTTTTTTTTTACTTTTGTTGCCTTGCTAGCTACCAAATTTCATGATTCTAGGTCAGCGGAAAGTACACATAGGTTTTGTTTCTCTTGCGAGCTTCAAGCAAATTCGGCATAACAACATAAAGGGGCGTCTCTTTTGACTTCGTTGAACTACAAGTTTGTTTTTTTTCACAGCTTCAAGGGACCACAGACCTGAGTCATTAATATTAATTTCAGCTTGGTAGGTACTACGTAAATGTATACGTCCTCGAATTGCTGAGAAAAAGGCAGATAGAAGGACAACACAGTGATCCTAAAACCCTAAAAATGGTTTGTATTTAAAAGTAAATTTATTTTGTGATTGTTAAATTAACGATACTTTACGGAAATTACGGAATCGCGCAATTGGAAATCTGAAAAAAAGCAACCTCAAAATTCGAATAGGTAACATACAGATCAAAACGAGCGTTTGATTTTGACGTTCTTACATGTTCAACCTAACACGAAGGACCAAGGGGGCTTCTCCTACCTTGACCCACTTATTCGCCCAGACACTCTTTATTTAGCCAATAAGCGTTGGCTAAACCATTCAGTAATTTTGTCACGTAATTCAGTAATCTCATTTCAGATAATTCCTCTGTACAGATCATTCGTTTTTATTCCATCGTTTTATTTCCCAAAACAAAACCGTATGACAATAAAACGCTCGGAACATTGAAGCGCTCGCTGGCAGAACGTGGTTCTAAATAAGTAAGATGACGTTTGAAAACCGAGAGGTGTAGCTTAACCTAACTATGTAGAATGCGACCGACGAAAAGTTACAGAACAGCCCCGTAGCCTAGCCAAGCTGCATTCGCTAACCAATCCATCACTACGACGCACAGAGCGGTATTTTGGCTTAAAACATTTGGCCCTTTTTATTTATTTTAAACTACACCAATTTAAATTACCACCAAAATATTTTTTTTTCTTACCAAAATAGGTAAATGATCACCAAAAGTTGCAGAAAATATCAGCGCAAAATACTGCGGTAGCTTAGGTGAAGGGTAAAGGGGGTGAGCAAGCGAAGCCCCATTTATCCTTCGTGTTAGGTTGAACATATAAGAACAAAAAAATAAAATACTTAAAACATAAACTGAAGTACACAAAACATAAAAAGAAGTGTGGTGATAATTTATCCAAACACAATTTGGTGATCTTTTACCCATTCTGGCAGTCATTTCGAATTTATTGGTAGTAAAATAGGTGCGTTTTCGGTAATCGTTTAAACATAAGCCATTTTAAACATATTTCTAAAGATCTACGGGCAAAATTATAACTTTTACAAAAAATAAAAATCAAGGGTTTGTCGACTTAATTTGTATTTCAAGTTACACAGTTACATGATCTTAATAATACGAGTATACAATATTCCTCACCCTCTTGATCATCGTTCAGTTTTTAATCTGGTGTGAAAAATGAGCAAGCTCTGGAACAATATAATAAGAATCACAATACGTGTGTGTTTCTAAGGGATTTTGTCTGTAGTGTTGTGGTGACTTGGGGACGATTTTAATGGCTGCAGTACATATGCTGAAGTTTCTTGTCAAATGGGTCTGATGCTGTTGCGGAAATGACAACTATTTTGAGTAGGTTGTTATGACACTACTAGATACTAGATAATGACTAAATAACTAAATAAGGTTTAAAATACAAATAAATTTTACTTCAAAATTTTGTACATACCTTGATTGGCGATTCATTCATTCACTTTCATGTTCAAATATGTGTAATTATGAATCGAATGCTAGGTTTCGACTAGTGGTGCCGCGGATTAGGGCAGCTAATTCAGATTTAGGGCAGATCAAAACGTGCACTGGTTTGGGACACAGTCTTAGACCTAGAAATGAAAGTTGTCAAATTTGAACATGCGAAAATTAGGCGAAAATCCCTCTCTGTGCGACGCTTAGAACATGTTTTGCCGCGCAAAGTCACTGCGCGGGCAAGGGTCACGTCGCATATATCTTCGTAGCGATCGATAAGCTATCGAAAGCAGCCTTAATAGGGGGCTGTTATACAGAAGACACATAAGGTACTTAAATAGCTTCATGACTTTTCCCATGTGAAATAGGAGAGGCGTAGTTGCGCACTTTACCCAGTTATTCAACACTTAGTTTTGCGTGAAACATGAAGATTCATCATAAACATAAACATTTATATACAGGCACATACATTGCTTCTGGCCCCACACTAGGATACCCTGTTCGTGGGAACCAGAAACAGCTACGTCACCCACACATATAACACACACAATAAACATCCAAGACCTGTTTTTTAGGGTTCCGTACCCGAAGGGTTCCAAACGGGACCCTATTACTAAGACTCCGCTGTCCGTCCGTCCGTCCGTCCGTCCGTCCGTCCGTCTGTCACCAGGCTGTATCTCAAGAACCTAGCTAGCTAGAGAGTTGAAATTTTCACAGATTATGTATTTATGTTGCCGCTATAACAACAAATACTAAAAAAAAGGATAAAAGAAATATTTAAGGGGGCTCCCATACAACAATTCTTTCAATACCACATACAAACTTATGGATGCACCTGGTTACGTACATGGAGTGTGAAAGTAACCGCACCAATAACTTTGTAAACAATATTTTGCTGTGTAAAATCCAAACTATTCACTCCACACCATCGCTTCCATTGAACGGTGGTACGGAACCCTTCGTGCGCGATTTAGACTCGCACTTGACCGGTTTTTTTCTTTACTCCCAGCCGGGGATCGAACCCGGGACCTCTCGCATGGTAGGCAGAGCCACAACTGCTGCGCCACAGAGGTCTCCAGACTATGTTTTCCATGGCCGGCCGCCATAACCGCAAGTACCACATAATATTATGGGTACGACCTCGCGAGCGTCATAGGAATTTTGTGTATTTTCTGCCCCCTTCAGCCCCCCCCCCACCCCTGGAAGTTTATCGGACGAGCGAGGGGAATTTATATAAACTTGGTTAAGTGCCGGTCGGACTCGCACACGAAGAATTCCGACCATCGCAAAAGGAAACGGCAAAGAGTTTCATTCATCTGAGGTTAGGTTCGAAATCAGATCACGTGATCTTTCAAATACACTTGACACTGGCAAAATTAATCTCAAATGATGTTAGCACACTAATTTTTAAAAGAAGTACCTAAATATAATTTGAAAACTTTGGCAGATCGGCGGCCTCCAACTACACGAGCGCCATCTGCAATGAGCTTTTGAGGTTAGGTGCTATTGGGCCACCACAACCACGAAATCCGCGAAATCTACGATAATATTTGAATTAATATGGTTTGTTATATCACGGTTGGTTTTTAAACATGTCTCTTGTATGGGGACCCCTTTAATTCATAAAATCTTGTATGGTACATTATTTGTGGTTGTAGCGGCGGCCGAAAGTACACATTGCATTGCATGCAAATTATTGCATACTATGCAATTTTCCATATGCCTGTAATTTGACAGAACTACAGAACAAATCTGTGAATAGAATGAATATTCATTTATTTAATTTAACATGTCATCACAGCGATGCTTTTTATATTTCGACATGAATAATTTTATTCATAACTTTACTCTGACACAGGATACAATGTACCTGTCTAATAAATATATAAAATTAGTAGCTACATTGTTAGCTTATAATATATGCGACGCAGCTATAGTTGGTTTAACTAAGTTCAACTTGACATCAGCTTATGTTAAGAGTAATATGACATGCACCCCTATTGGGAATTCACCTGTTAATTATACTTTGCATGCAACGTTGGAAACTGTTCCAAGTAATTTAAATTAGTTCATAAGACAATAGAGGAAATCTCTAGCATACAAGAGCCACTAAATATGTCAAAATGTAAGCCCCAGTTAAATATTACCCATCAAAACATCCAGGGGCTACCTGGCAAATAACTTGTATTAGAATTATTTCTAAAAAATTCTGACATTGATATTATTTGTGTTACAGAGCACTGGTTGGAGGAAAATATGATGTCTTTTAACATAAATAATTACAAAATTGTCAATTGGTTACAATAGAAAGACTGCTGATAGAGGTGGTTCTTTAATCTTAGTGAAAAATAATATTAAGGTGAAACAACGGAAAGATATTCTTGCACTTACTGTAGAAAGACAAATAGAGGTATCCTGTGTTGAGTTAGATAGCCATATTATTGTTTGTGTCTACAGGCCACCGAGGGATAAAAAAGGCCATGGCAATTTTGAAATATTTGAGAAAATTATGGAGGAAGCCCTCACTAAACTATGTAATAACAGAAAAAAGTTAATTATTTGTGGCGATCTTAATGTAGATTTGCTTGTAGGAACAACAATGAAACAACGATTTATAACTTCATTCAAATCGTTTAGTTTATGTCATGTATTTTTAGAGCCGACTAGATTTACACTTACCAGCCAAACTTGCTTAGATAACATTTTTTGTGACTGTGCATTCACAAGTAAAAGTGTAATTAACTGCTTACCTTCCGATCACAGTGGTCAAACAGTTTCATTCCCAATTGCTATTAAGGATAAGACTGGTCCATCATTTTATAGGCCTATTACATCCCATAGACTAGAGACATATACGAAAAACTTAGATATAAATTTATCAGTACCGGACTTTAATGAACAGAACCCAAACAAAATCTACTCAGACTTCTTCAACATTATTCAGACAGAATTCAATAAAGTTTTCAAATTAAAGAAAGTCAGTGACTACAACGGTAAATCTAAATTTAATGACTGGGCAACGTTTGGAATTCGTAAAAGTAGAGCTATCTTGTATGACCTTTATGATCAAAAAACCTATAAATTTGATCGAAAATTTCATGACTGTTAAAAAATATTCCAAAACTTTCAAGTTGGTTTGTAGAACTGCAAAAACTTTACACATTAATAGAAAAATTCAAAATTCAAATAATAGAATGAAAACAGTTTGGCAAATAATAAACCGCGAAACTGGCAAAGTTATACCAAGGGACAATGATTTCTGCCTAAAGATAGGTAATGATGTTGTTAAATCCAGGGCTGATGTTGCTCGAGCTTTTGAAACATTCTTCACCAATGTACCCGTACTCACAACAGACCGTCTAAATTCATCTCCATATGAAGCAGAGACTTTATTAAAAAATAACACTAGCGTCAGTAATGTATATTTAAAATTTCATCATGTATATTCCCAGGACATTGTCAAAACGTTTGAATTACTTAACTTAAAAAATACGGAAGACCTGTGGGGTATAAGTAAGTTTATATATTCAATAAAGGTGTTGACGATGGGGCTTTCCCACACCTCATGAAACACAGTAAACTGATACCTCTGTTCAAGTTGGGAGATAAGGGCGATCCTTCAAATTTCAGACCAATATCTGTTCTTCCAACACTAAGTAAAATATTTGAAAAGATTATACTCAATCAAATGCTCTCACACTTCAACCGTACAAAACAACTCCACGCCAAACAATATGGTTTCACTAGGGGTAAATCGACTACGGATGCAGGTATTACCCTTATATCTCATATTAATTCTGCATGGGAGGCCGCACAGGACTCTATCGGAGTTTTTTGCGACCTGTCGAAGGCGTTTGATTGTGTTGATCATAATACGCTATTAATTAAATTAAGTCATTACGGAGTTAGAAATAAAGCGTTGGATCTACTAAGATCATACCTAAGCAATAGAATTCAAAAGGCAGAAGTTAACGGCGTAAAATCTGATGGATCGGGTGTTAAAATTGGCGTTCCACAAGGTTCCATATTAGGCCCTTTCTAATTCCTGGTATATATTAACTATCTGCCTTTCATGGTGGAGAAATTAACTGACATAGTGTTGTTTGCTGATGATACTTCAATGGTCTTCAAAATTGAATGACAAAAAGGAGATTTTGATGATGTTAATGGTGTATTGTCTTTAACCTTGAATTGGTTCACAGTCAATAACTTATTGTTAAACGCTGGTAAAACCAAGTGTATCAATTTCTCACTTCCAAATGTCAGGCAAGTTGAGACCAGTTTTGTGCTAGACAACAGCACGTTAGAATTAGTAAATGATACGAAGTTTCTTGGAATAACCATTGATAGCAGATTGCAGTGGGGACCCCACATAGACCCCACATTGGCTGGTAAATTGGGTTCTGCTGCTTACGCTGTTAGGATCATCAGACAAAGCACGGATGTGGCTACATCTAGGCTACTATATTTTAGTTACTTTCATAGTGTGATGTCCTATGGTATCTTGTTGTGGGGGAAAGCAGCGGATATTCAAACTATTTTTATTTTACAGAAAAGAGCTATTCGAGCAATTTATAATTTAAAACGAACAGACTCCTTAAGAGAGCTTTTTAAAGAAATTGACATACTAACAGTAGCTAGTCAATTTATTTTCGAAAATATAATGTATGTACGCAAGAACATTTTCCAAAATTAGCGATAGCTGTAATGTTAACCTAAGAAATAATCACAGACTGTGTGCGCCCCGATTTAGACTCGCGAAGGTTAGCAATTCTTTCAAGGGTCAGTGTATTCTCTACTATAATAAGATACCTCTGGAGATTTTGAAATTGCCATTTGAGCAATTTAAAAAGCATGTTAAAGCGACTTTGTCAAAAAAGGGATATTACAATGTTCAAGATTACTTAAATGACAGGACTGTATGGGGTAATCTGGCTCAACACAGACCTTGCTGTTAATAATTTTGTAATTATTTATTCCAGCTTATTAATCATAACAATTAAATTTTTCATATTTGTATTAGTTAAGCACAACCTATTTTTAAAAGAGATCTAAAAATCAATCTGTGAGAGTTTCTACGCCCTTCTCCTCCCACAGTGGTCCTATGTAGAGAAGAGGCAATAAATGACGTGTGCTAAGTATCTGTAAATATCTGCAGTAATAAAGTACTTTGACTTTGACTTTTTTGCCTGTATTTAAATGTTTAAGTTTATGTTTAAACTCTGTCGGTTGTACAATATTGAGCATCCCATTAGATATTGTGAACCACATGTATTGAATCCCTTCGCTGAAATGCAAACAATTTTCACCAATACTTCTCATCCCGTAGAAGCATGGGTAAAAATTGTATAGTTATTTTATTCACTTTTATTTCCTTGGTATATGTATCGCAGTTGGTTGGTTAAATCAGACACTTAACTAACTCTCTAGACCGTTAATTAAATGCCGACGTTTAACCAACTCACTAGCATTTTAATCTAAATAAGGCATCGTCGAAAACGTTTAACAATCTGTCTTACCGAAAGCCGGCGTGTTGGAAAACAAGATGGCGTCACGACAACAGCTTATTTGCACAGCTTATATCAGGGCAAAACATTGTTGTAGCTTAGGTGAAGGGTAAAGGGGGTGAGTGAAGCTAAGCCCCCTTTATCCTTCGTGTTAGATTGAACATGTAAAAACAACTAAAAATACTTAAAACATTAACTTAAGTACACATAAAAAAAGTATATGTCTTGTTGCCTAGTAAGAACTTTTAGACAACTCGCTAAACGTTTCGTTCACTCACTTGTCTGACGGAATATTAGTAACTTGGTTAAACGTCGGTATTCAATTAACGGTCTAGAGAGTTAATTAAGTGTCTGAGTTAACCAACTATCGCGACATTTGCATAGGGTGCTAATTCCTTATATTTAATATGCATTACTTGTATAGTAACCCTTCGTAACCCAGAGATGGCGCTGAGAGAAACGATTATAATCTGAAAGCCATGACTTCAGTCAATATTCTTCTAGATGGCGCTAGGTGCTAATCTTAGAATGTAATTATAAAAATATTTCAGAATTGGATATGGTTTGGTTTTTAGGAAATATTTATAATCTTGATTTTCTATTAAATGAAAATGAACAAGAAGAAAGATTGGATGTTTTAGAAAGAGAAATACGAATCCGAAACCTGATGTTATTCGGACTAGCAGAAGAAGAGAACACATACACAGAACTAGAGACTATCTGAGTTATCAAAGGAAACCTCGATGTAGAGCTACACAAATCTGAAATAGAGTTTGCAAATAGAGTTAGATAAAAATTTAACAAAATACGACCGATCGTCTTTACTATCACCACACTCAGAAAAAATATTGAAATACTTCAAAAATAAGAACAAACTTGAGGGGACAAATTGTAACATCAAACAAGATTACCCAAAAAGGGTTCTAGAAATCCGAAAAACTATACAACCAATTTTAAAACAAGAGAACGAAAAGGGTAATAAAGTTATGATTCAGTTTGACAAGATAGTGAAGATTGGTAAAAATACCCAAAAACGCAGAATTTGCATTTTATTACGCACGAGTCCTTTACCACAGGATTGCAAATTTCGAAACGGCATATCCACAATGAGATGTTACAGGTGAAAGTTCGCAAGTGCGAGTTGAACTCGTGCACGAAGGGAACCGTACCACCATACAATGGTAGGGATGCTGTGGAGTGAATAGTTTGGATTTTACATAGTAAAATGTTGTTTACAAAGTTATTGGTGCGGCTACTTTCACACTCCATGTACGTAACCAGGTGCATACATAAGTTTGTATGTGGTTTACAGATAAATGAATAATTTAATGAATAATTCTGTTTTTTAATATTTAATGTTATAGCGGCAACAGAAATACATCATCTGTGAAAATTTCAACTGTATAAGGGTCACGGTTCATGACATACAGCCTGGTTACAGACGGACAGCGGAGGCTTAGTAATAGGGTCCCATTTTACCCTTTGGGTACGGAACTCTAAAAAGCACCGAAGAACCCAGTACGAAGAAAACTTAGCACACGGCTCTGACCATAAATACGGGTAAATCTCCTAGATCAATAGCAAAGCAACATAAAATAAAAGCAAAAAGATAAACCCTGTATGCATTTACTACACCACTTACAAACAAAGGTAACTCTACCTTGGACTCTACCTTGGACCGCACAACACCAACAGCACAGCATCCACTAAAGCCCCAAACGGGAAGTCATTGAATACGTTAGTGAATTCATATGTATACCTAGGCCAAGCCATTTATAGATCCCGACGGAAAGCGAAATAAACAGCAGGATTGCAAACGCTTGGAAAAGGTACTGGAGCTTGAAAGAGATAATGAAACATAGCAACATTGATGTTAAATTTTAAAGTAAGTTGTATGATATAGTAATCCTTTCCAGTATAAAAAGAAAAAAAAGGACAAGCTTCCTATTCAACAAAGAAAAATGGAAAGATGTGTGCTAGGCATAAGACTACGAGATAGGATAAAAAACGAAACTACAAGAAAGAAAACGAGGATAACAGTTAAAGGATAAAGAGTAAGAAACCTTGAGTGGCACTGGGCAGGACATATCTGCAGAATGTTAGAAGATAGATTGGGCTCGGAAAATACTGGAATGGGTACATTCAAGGAGCAGAGTGGAGCAGACTGGAGAAGACAAGCTAGAGACTAACACTAATGTAGAGAAATGGGGGAGGCCTACGCTAAAATAGCGACTTCCACAACTATATAAGTTAAGTAGTAACTACATTTTATTAAAACTAGCAATAAGGCATGCAAAAATCTAACTAAAATCTAAATTACAATCCAATAAATTATAAATAATTAGGTATATAATGATTATGGTAGAATAAAGGCTATTGTTATTTATTTATTTTTAAATGAAAATAAATATGTCTAAAAAAATTTGGTTGCTGTTCTCTTGAAATTTCATCTCGTATCGCCATCTCGTGGTATTTGCAATATTTCAATAGCGCTGTACCAAGCGATACAGACCTCCTACTAGCTCCAAGATGCTTTCGTAGCTTCTCTGACATATTTGGTTCTTCTATTTGTATTAATATAACATTGTAGTATCTGGGGTATAGGTGATGAGGTGGCTCGAATACTACAACTGTATCCACGCCAACTTTATTTGGCTCTGCCGAGCTTTCACCGCTCTCTTTCTCACCCCATCTTACCATATTCGAATAAGGCAAAACAATAGATGTTATGTTCCAACATTTGACCGGGTTCCTAAAATTCTTCACTTTAAATTTATTTATAAGATCACTGATAAATATTGTTGGTCATCAAATTAATAGATTAGTCAACTAGATCTGTTACCTAGCGGGTATCATAAGCAATTACAAATAGGTAACCAATTGCGGGTTTTTATTGGGTATTATTTAATGCAGCTTCTTCAAATTTTAGGCGCCTAATAAATATTTTGACGCAGCTTTTTTATTGTTATACATGCTACGGTTAATATTAATCAGTATCGTAGTATTTCTATGGCAACTAAATTTGTAATATGTCTACACGTTGCAACTGCATCTATAAAATAATTTCAACGACCTCGAAATTCATACAGTCACTTCTGTTTTTATACGTTTGCATAAGCATTTGATGACTGATTCTACTAAACAAGAATCGAAATATTATTTGGAAATCGCCCTAGCTCTGGCTCATAAAAAACTCTAGACTAGAGTCTAGCCACAAGACTGTCTAGAAAGGACTGCCTAGAAAGTGAAGTGCCCTAATTAGAATTTTCTATTTAATTCGACCTAAAATCGTTATAAAAAATAATACGATTTATTAATGTTGTTCTTCGTTCGAATAAATAAGCTAATAAACAAATGTTGAGGCTAGATTATTTTTTATTCTGCCAGGATGTTGAATATCTAAAATATATACAGAAGCTCCCTCACAAAATTTGCTGGTAAGTTATATTAAATTTGATGCTAACATATTGATCGGTATATTTTAGCATCATTATCGAAACATCATCTGAGTTATAATAATTGTTTTTTGTGAATTTCTACTGGCTGTTTAATATTCTGTAGCGGTAGTAAAAATTTAATGAATATAAAAGAAAATGTTTGATATTGTGCTTATAAAATCCCTTTTTTCACACACATATAAACATGCAAGACCTGGTTTTTTTGTACGACCTTAACTCCAGTTTTTCATTGACAAAAAAACACTCATTTTGCCGGTCAAAATTACTGAAATTCGCTACAAACTGAGCGCGACTATAAATACTGGTTTTTCTGACAAAAAAAACGGAATAGCGCACTTCGCTCACTTTATCCTTCACTTACTCTGACCCACCAGTTTGCCCAGACAGTCTTCATATAGACATTAAGCGTAAATTAGACCTAAGACTAAGTTTAAAATAAATCTCTTTAGACTAAGTTTGACATTTTGTTAACTATTTATAATTTATAGAAGTCTCAGTTTGGTTAGGATGTAAAAGAACAAATATTTTTGTCAACACCACAAGAGAAGCAGTTGCCTATTAAGCACTTTTTGATAAATAAAATTATTATTTTTTATTCTTATTCAGTAATTTTGTCGCGCAATTCAGTAATTTTACTACACATTCAGTAAAGTTTTCGGTCACGTACAGGTGATGCCGCTGTTCATAGTCTTTCGATGAATTAGATTTTTATTCGGTCGTTTTATTATTCAATATTTTGAAAATAAGGTACTTGATACAAATAAAGCCTATGCACAAATATAGCCTACACGCCAGAAAACATAGATAAATTACGTTGAACTAAAAGAGACCTTGCGCACACACACATACGAACTCCATAACCTGCCCAAAAGCGCGGGCACACCCGCACCCCGCTCCGCTGCCAGTCGGGACGCGGTCATCGCACGGACAGGCTGTTTACGCGGCTCGTTATAAGAAAATTACGACTTCATGGTAAGTTTTTTTAGTAAAATCTTATTGTTTTAGTTCCTGTTTCTTTAAATTCCTATTCAATAACCTTTTAACATTTTTTTTTTATGCTACGAAAGTAGATTTTAAGCTTTAGCTTTGTTTTTTAAGATCATATAACTAAAAAAAAGGGTGCGATCACAAATATGGCCTAGGCTTTATTTATAATCGGGTAGGCCTTAATAGAGATACTGTAGCTCATAAGCAATCTCAAGTTTATTTCATAGTTTTGGAAATTAAATGGTGAGGTTTTATGGCATATTCACCTGATTTAGATAAACTGTAAAATTAAGCGCACTACCTCAGAAGATGGGCTTGACCATTGCAACCCTCAACCCAAGGAAAGAGACCCGTTGAACGTAAGTCCACTTTCTCAGGAGATAGGACCGACGATCGCAAGCCCTCAACCCAAGGAAAGAGACCCGTTGAACGTAAACGCTCCACCTCAGAAGATGGACCTGACGATCGCAAGCCCTCAACCCAAGGAAAGAGACCCGTTGAACGTAAGTCCACTTTCTCAGGAGATAGGACCGACGATCGCAAGCCCTCAACCCAAGGAAAGAGACCCGTTGAACGTAAACGCTCCACCTCAGAAGATGGACCTGACGATCGCAAGCCCTCAACCCAAGGAAAGAGACCCGTTGAACGTAAACCCCCCACCTCAGAAGATGGACCTGACGATCGCAAGCCCTCAACCCAAGGAAAGAGACCCGTTGAACGTAAACGCTCCACCTCAGAAGATGGACCTGACGATCGAAAGCTTGCTACCTCAGATAGGAAATGAACGAGACACGAGCCCAGTAAACATAATTGAGAGAATAAATGCGGAGAATTTGAAAACTGTGAGAAAAAAAGCCTTTATGTCTCGAAACTCATCAGACGAAGAAGACGTCCCTTTATCACAATTAAGTACAAAGCCAGATTTCCATAAATTTATGCCAACTCCAGACTATGGAGCTATTAAAACTCAGCCACGTAAGAAAGCTTTAAACTACAAAGGTCAAAGAGTGACAAAAGATTTATTTAACAAGAAAGAGGAAGAAAAGAAAATAGCAAAACCTATTGAAAAGAAGAAAATAGCAAAACCTATTGAAAAGAAGAAAATAGCAAAAAAAGTGCAACCAGAAAGAAAAGAAACCAAAAAGAAAGGCAATATTAAACTAAACGATATATCTGCAAAGAAGAAAACCATAACAGGAAAGAAATCCAAAAAGAACGAAGAACGTTGGTATTGTCATGCATGTCATGAAGAAAAAGTGGAGGATATGAGACCATGCATTAATTGTCATAAATGGTTTCACGAATCTTGCATTGGATTGACAAAAAATGATTTAGATGCCTTTGTGTGTCCCGATTGTGATGTTTAGAATTAAGATTTATTTTTACTTATTATGACTGATTTATGTTCTATTACTTAATATGACTGATTTATGTTCCTAATTTGCTTTATAAAGTTGTTTTCTTTGGAGGCCATATTAAAACATTGTTACCAAATAAGGCCTACCCAAAAACAAAATAAAAAATATATCTTTTAGTTTTTTTGAAAAGTTTAGTGCCTAATGTTGTGTTTTCTACTATAAGTATTGAATTTTGTGAGAATTTTAGTTAATTAGTTTATTATGAGACTAAAAGTCTGATTAGTGATTAAGTGCACTAAAAACAAAATATTTTGTTACAAGTTTTTCCATAATATAATTAAAACATAATAAAGAATCTGAAAAAATAATGTTTTATTATTTGTTTTAATTAATTTTAGTTATTTTCTTGGCTTGAACATAGTAGGCCTTTTTAAGTGTACGTGATTTATTACAGCCAAAAGTAGGGTTTCAGAAAATTGATTATTTTTCCTATCTTTTGTCATAAATCGTTCATTTTTTTTGTCAGAAATTGCCATTAATTAATCATTCACGAATTGTAACTTAGGTTATAGTAGTTAATAGGCTTATTTATTGAGATCAAGGGCTTTAAAGTTAAGTAGGCCTTAATTGTATCAAGTACCTTAGTTAGAGGCAATATAGGTCAGAGTAAATATATATGTATAGGCATGCAGAATAGGTAAAGCCTGTGTTTTTATACTTAAGCTATGTATAACAACACAGTAATTGAGCAGTAAACAATAATGGCGGAATTATTATGGCGGTCGCTCTGAAAAACTATGTAGAGGAATTTCCTCAAAATACGATTTTGCCTAATTTTTATTTAAATGGACAATTTAAAACATTTTAGTGGTAATTTATGCGTGGGTGTTTAAACTAGTTAATGAAAGTTCTTGTGGCAAAAATTACGTTGCGTGATTATTTGAAATGAGTTTTTTTACTACTTAGCTCAAGTTTAGTTTTTGACGGAGATGTAGGCAAGATACTTGACATTTTTATTTCTTATATTTATTTAATAGTAATTTGAAATAAATAAATTCAAGGATAAAAACACCGACTTTACAAAAGAAAGGGAAGTAAGGGAAGGGAAAAGGGACTATCGGCCGAATGCCAGTTTGCTGCTCAAATAAAGTGCCTCTTAAATGTCATACTGACCCGGTTATTTTCTGACAGCATATCTTGGACTTTGAGTGACCGTCAAATTTGGGTGACCGTCAACATTGAGTGACCGTCAATTTTGGGTGAACGTCAAACTTTGAATTGGCTTATGTTTAAGCGATTACCAAAAACGCACCTATTTTACTACCAAAAAATTCGAAACGTTAACTTATAATGCAGTAGGTTCTAGACTCAAAGTCCCGCGTTAAGGTCTATATTTCCTCTGGAATAAGACCGAATACGCTCTAATCCAGAGGACTTCAGTGGTGGCGCGGAGTCTAGAACCTGCTGCATTATAAGTTAACTTTAGTGTTGTGCGCTTATAGCAACAATCCTTTCCGGTTATTCGTATTCGGCGAAATTTGGACGAAGTTAGCCGTGCGCGAGGCATCGGAACTATTTACCAGGCCGGCACGTCACTGAGAAAAACGTCGGAGATATATTATTAAGTGATACAATTTAGGAGACAGATCTACTATTTTAGGAACCAATATGATTTATTAGATTATCAAAAAGGCAATTGATAAAATCATGCCTAATCTAAATTTAGGTGACAAAAAATATTATTCTCTTAATAAATTAGGATTGGCCACCTAAAAATATTGTTGTACAGGAACATGAAACTCTACTGCCAGTGCGGGACGGGTCAAAAGACTTTAAAGCGTTGAGTTTGTAGCTACAAGGAGTATACTGTTTTTACTCCTTGTTGTCACAAACTCAAACCTATACTTAACGCTGTCATACCTAGAAAATCCTGCAAGTTATACGCTCCGCACCAGAGAGAGTACTACACGCGCGAGTTAACTTGGCTACCCGCGATCGCCTTGGCAAGGACGACCGCGGGTAGCGGGGCGGGGAAGCGGGCGGGGCGAGCCAGGTGCCAAGTTAACTTGCGCTTGTTATACACCACAGATTGCTGACGCACTGATCGAAAGCAGTTGTACTAGGTCTATCGACATAGTAACGCAGTGAACGTGTTAAACTCGTACCTGCTACTCATCCCAATGTTGTTCTTTATGGCATGCATCACTTGCGTGCCTGGCTCTTCAGTTGCAGTCGGTCAGCTCACTAGGTAGGTATCTAGGTATGTATGTATGTGTACATCTAAATTCAAAGGCTTTATTTACACCTTGATAACTGTGGGAGTAGGACTCGCGCACGAAGGGTACCGTACCACCGTACAATGGTTGGGATGGTGTGGAGTGAATAGCTTGGATTTAACATAGCTAAATGTTGTTTACAAATTTATTGGTGCCGCTACTTTCATACTCCATGCGCGTAACCAGGTGTATGTATAAGTTTGTATGTGGTTTACAGATAAATGAAATGCCTTGGCAATGGTTGCTGGGTTGGCTGGAAGACATTTATTTTAGAAATAAGCCTGCCTTTGTAGATTGGTTATTAACATTAACACCTGTAATACAAATATTAAGTGCAAGAAAGGTTTAATAATAATAATAATATTTTTTTTGCACTTTTTTGATCATAACTTCTGATGTTATCAAAACTTCAATTAAAAAATAAATCTTAGAGAGTCCTTTTCAAAGATACCCTGCATGACTTTTTACAGTATTTTTTTTTTAGTTTATTTTTTTAATGCTTGGGATGGTGTGGAGTAAATAGATTGGATTTAACATAGCAAAATGTTGTTTACAAAGTTATTGGTGCGGCTACTTTCATACTTCATGTACGTAACCAGGTGTATGTAAAAGTTTGTATGTGGTTTACAGATAAATAAAATACCTTAGCAATGTTTGTTGGGTTGGCTGGAAGAAATTTCTTTTAGAAATAAGCCTGCCTTTATAGATTAGTTTTTAACATTTACACCTGTAATACAAATATTGAGTGCAATAAAGGTTTAATAATAAAATATTTTTTGCACTTTTTTGATCATAACTTCTGATGTTATCAAAACTTGAATTCAAAAAGATATCTTTGAGAGCCCTTTTCAAAGATACCCTGCATGACTTACTACGGTGTTATTTTTTAGTTTCATTTTTGAATGCCTGGGATGGTGTGGAGTGAATAGTTTGGATTTAACATAGCAAAATGTTTCATAGCTTTCATACTTCATGTACGTAACCAGGTGTATGTATAAGTTTATATGTGGTTTACAGATAAATAAAATACCTTGGCAATAGTTGCTGGGTTGGCTGGAGGAGATTTATTTTAGAAATTAGCCTGCATTTGTAGATTATATTTTAACATTGACACCTGTAATACAAATATTGAGTGCAATAAAGGTTTAATAATAATAATTATAATAATTTTTTGATCATAACTTCTGAAGATATCGAAACTTCAATAAAAAATATATCTTAGAGAGCCCTTTTCAAAGATACCCTGCATGACTAATTACGGTGTCTTTTTTAGTTTCATTTTTTCGTACACTTTTTTGTAGGCAATATTTTTTTCATTTTAGACTTTTATTATGTTGCGGTTCTCAGGATAAGGATTTTCGCAGAAGATTTCAAGAATCTATCTCTTACAGTTCCTGAGAAAAGTGCCTGTGACAGACGGACAGACGGACAGACGGACACACGAGTGATCCTATAAGGGTTCCTCCTTTTGAAGTACGGACGGAACCCTATCAAACGAAAATTTTGCGTCCCGCTTGTTCTGAGTAGGCTTCCGTTTTCGCCATAGTATTAGACATTCCATAACCTCGATTGAGTGTTAATGAGTGCAAGTTTTAACACGTAGCGTACAAAAAACCGCGCACAAAAAAAAATGTTTAGGAGGTCATCGACATTCAAACTCACGCGCTTCAGAACAAAATACTTTTCACGCTTCTTTCTATCTATTTTTGTTTACGTGCGTACAACGGAACGTAGCTGTCAAAAGGTCATAAGCCCAAAGTTTATTTTAGTTCGCGGATAAAACAAAAGATGTCGGTAGGGGAGGGGTTTGAAAGCGCTCTGCTTTATCAAGAATTGGACCAATGAAATCACGATAGGTGGCTTATTTTTGTGACGTCATTATTTCCACGTTGGAAGCTGACCCGAAATGTCAACTCGCGTGCTGTAATTTTTGTTTGTGTAAAATGCAAAATAAAATGCAATAGATTCCTGCAATATTACAAAGGGAAACAGCACCTGTCTGTTTACCAACAAAAAGTGAGGTGTTATAAAATGATTTTTGTGATGAAATTTATGTGTAATTTCGTAATGCAATATGACTCACAACGAAAGGAATGAGGATGTCAACAGGATATTGCAGTATTTAACAAACGACAAGGATTTCGATACAGTGGATGTGAGGAATCACAAAATGGACATCTATCAGGAAGGCCTTTTGGTAAATATCCAATACAATCTACTTCTCTGATAACGTTTCGAGTAGCCTTGCCAAATTTGATAAGTCCACTAATTACCGAAGAAATACTTTTAGCTCTAGTAAGTAAGCGAGTGGTCTTACGGCCGTCTGCTGAGGTAATAGCTGGGCAATCACGTTCCCAGCGCCAGCGGCCGGCAAGCCTGCCGGACCACTTTCATGGCTCGACTTTTACCGTTATCCGTCATTCTCAGTTTCGTACGTGGCTAGGGTGCTGCCTCTTACGAACTCTCCATTCACCGCACTAATTATCTTATTAGTAATTATCCATCCCAGAATTCCTACAAACCGTGTTTTTCTCAGTTCAGTTTAACCATACATAAATACTTACATTGGTGTGGTGTTGTGTTTGACTGCTGTGTAAATAAAACAGTATCTGCCAGCAAAGCACCATGCGGCTTGCCATATGTCCTCTAGTTTTTGATCAGTGAAGACTAGTCTTCCCGCAGAATATGAACTGAACTTGAGTGAATACTGTAACTGTGACTTATGGAAGTGTTTATTTGAGACAAACTCAATGACTCATTTTTGTTTTTAGTTTTGTGTTTAGAGCAACATCCATGCAGTGATTGTGAAACATCCAAAATGGATAGAAAACTAGATCTAATGTCGTTGTTGGAGGTAATTGATCGGGGCTTTACTTTTACCTAATTCAGTTTGTGAATTATAATTATAATGATGTAATGAAAGGAATGGTCTTGATAGGACTGTTATTGTAACAAAATTGGTGTGATAACAGTTAGTAGCTGAAGTTTGATTGCTTAAAATAATTACATCAATTTATTACATATTTAGCAACCATTTTAGGAATTTTAACCAGTTTCACTCAAATTGCATGTTGTTCATCATACATATTACATATATCTATAAATTGCAATTTTAAACACAACCAATGAAACCTGAAGTCAAACGTTTGGCTGTCTGTTTGCTGATAACTTTTGAACCACTGAAGCTATTTACAAAAAACATGGCTAAGAAACATCGTAGGGAAGTCTACTACCATGTACAAAAATCATGCATTTAAATCTGTCCACTTGTTTGACCGCTAGGGTGCCACAGACAGACACACATACACAGACAGACAGTCAGAAGCTTCAAACTTAGAATACTCGTCTTTATTTTTACCTTCTGAATCATTCACAGTGCTTGAATTATTAAATTAATAGCAAAAATCCTCTCCTTTCCAATAACTTTAATTGTATGCAATTAATTTGAAACCCCTTTAGCAGTTTTAAATTCTTCTAAACATTGGCTCTAATATTTGCCTAGGATTGTCCCACATTCAATAATTGTTTAAATCTCTAGATAATTCAGTACAATTCTTCAGATGTCAAAGCTAATGCACTTTAGTGACTGACAACCTGGAATCCAGCTCTTGTGCGGTATCCGAAGATTCCATTTTCAAACACATTTTTTTAATTTTTTTATTTAGTATTGTTGTATTGCCTCCAGCATCAGTCCTGACCTTTCATCATAATTGCCAAATAAAATGTTTAAGCTTATGTATGATTATCACCTTTTAATTGAAGGCACAACTGCCTCCTCCACATTAGAAAAAGCTATGTATTCCTTTTAATTAAGAACTGATTGTGTTTCTAGTCGGACTCATGGCCAACCTACACGGAAGACCTCCTGGAGAATATCTTCTCCCTGGAGGAGGGCTCCATCAACCTGCTCGATGAGACCATGCCGGACTTCACACTCACTGACAACACGGACAATGTGTCACAGCCGTCACAAGCCACGAGCAGTGCATGCTCCGACAGTGGACTTTCTAGCGATCAGGCTGAATTGTGAGTCAAAACTTTCTTGTCATTCTCTTATGGTTGACGATTCATCCTTGGTACATAAATTTCCATTTTCATGTGCCTGTAAGTTTTGTTTTCTGAAACAACATTTAAGGTAAGGATTGTCAATAGTCAATAGTCAATAGACAAAGTACTTTATTACTGTAGATATTTACATATACTTAGCAAACGTCATTTTTGCCTCTTCTCTACATTGGACCACTGTGGGAGAAGCAGGGCGTAGAAACTCCCACAGATTGATTTTTAGATCTCTTTTAAAAATAGGTTGTGCTTAACTAATACAAATATGAAAAATTTAATTGTTATGATTAATAAGCAGGAATAAATAATTACAAAACTATTAACAGCAAGGTCTGTGTTGAGCCAGATTAACCCCATACAGTCCTGTCATTTAAGTAATCTTGAACATTGTAATATCCCTTTTTCGACAAAGTCGCTTTAACATGCTTTTTAAATTGCTCAAATGGCAATTTCAAAATCTCCAGAGGTATCTTATTGTAGTAGAGAATGCACTGACCCTTGTCATGGTTGTTAGTATAGGCCTTTACCTGGTTCTCTACTTTGTCCTGCCCTGGGATGTGCTAGACACATGTAAACCAACAACAACAAGAGATAAATCAATCTTCCGTATCTTCCTCCAAAGCTGTGGCTATGGGCTGGAGAACTGAATGTGTATGTGGAAATGGAGAACTGAATTTTTGGCAGCATGTGTGCCTCTGCCACCGCATATAGAAAATGGGACTCTTCTCTACAGCGTTAATCTTCACGGCACTGCTATGCCATGTGCGAAAATACCTTACAAAAATACTTACTAGTAAGTATTAGTATTTCATTTTAAAAACCCAATCCTCTAATAGCTTTACGAGTTTGCATAACAGGTTATTGTCAAACTCGTAGTTTTATTAAGATTATTAGTAGTCAACAAGCTATACCTGCCTACCACCTCCAAAGCTGGAGTCTGCCCACAATGATAAGAAGATAATTGTTGCAACCGAGGAGCTATCGAGGAAACGACTTAGCATACCGGTGTTGGACTTTTAATTAGTCAAAAATGTAAATAGAGATGATGATTGTGCGTAAAAATATCAAATGTGTCGTAACGCATTGACAGAATTTTAAATCGTTGATTATTTTAAATTTAATGTGAGTGTATTTCAGTAGTTGTAGCTAAAGTGAAAATTTTGTACACATCATATTAAATAGCTTTCTCCGAGAAAAGGTCGCAAACGCAAATGATGTTGATATTTAACTGTTCGACGATGACTAATTCTGTTACACAGATACACAATAATCAGCCTAAGGTGACTAAGCTTTTGTCTGGTGCAACTTTCTACATTCAAAGTTTTTCCTTAACCACGTCACTCAGTACTCGTGGTAGTTTATGGGATAATGCATTTATAAGACGCGGAATTCAGGGTACCTAACTTTAAATCAGAGTAGTGTAACGTCAGCTAAGGCGAAAGGTTTCATGGATAGGGATCATTCACTCCCTATTTAGCGCTTGATACAGATCGGGCAAGTTTCTATGGCGCTGAGTGAGCTGTCACCTCAACAGCTTGCTCAAAGCCTAAAGATCTGTACCAAGCGTCAAACAGGGGATTAATGACCCCCCTCTATTAAACATTAATGCTTAAGCAGTTGTGTTCTTGGCGTAGGACTAAATTGGTCATTAATTAAAAAAGTGATAGGAGTAGGTTTGCAGTTAACTAGGTCATTATCATTATACACTGCGCTTAAAATATATGTAATAGGAACTGATAACTCATTACCATTAAGATTGTCTAATTAGTCTTCAACACCATTAGTAATTTTACCTGCACGGCAATTACTAATTAGGAGTACCTTCATTAAAAATATTCTGAAGTAAATCATAGGTACTTTACTCCACATAGTATTATTTGATTTTGTTTGTCAAATTATAATTAGATATCGGATCTGAAGTTTAATCTGATATTTATGTACTAGATACAGATAGATAGTATTTAATCGCACATCAAAAATACTGATTTGCACAGCAAAAAAGGATCAACAAAAACACTTTTTATGTTTTAAATCTTTAATGAGTACTTAAGTTTATGCTTTAAGTATTTGTTGTTGATCTTACATGTTGAACCTAATACGAAGGATAAAGGGGGCTTCGCTATTTATTCGCAGTATTTTGATGTGCAGTTTAAGATTTCCCGATACAGATATTGATATTTTAAAGTTTTACCTTATAAAACAAACTAAACTTATGAAGATGTCAACATTATAGATGCTCTGATCGTATCAGTTCCATAGTGAGTGGTTCAGAATTATGTCCCTAAAATATTACAACAGCATTCTGTACAACAGCCTGAATAACATTTGTAAGAAACGGAATTAGCTGATCCTTCGGTGTAGACTGGATGGAGACTTTAGTGCTTCACTCGCCCGTTTACATTTCGGGCCTAACACGCTAACTATCGATTGAGCTCAGGAAAATCCACTTTCGGTTATCAGTTCACTTCACCTACTCCAATAGCAAAGGTCAGCACGTGGTGTTACACAGATGTATAAACTATTAATAAACATACCGTAAAAACTCTTATCACTTTGTAAAATACGCAGCTTTTACTTACATTACCTACTAGCATTGACTTTGTATGGTTTGCTGATGAGCTCCCAACGACCTCTGGCGTAGCAGTAGAGTTTCTGCCTCACAGGCTGAGCTAGACGTCCCGGGTTCGAATCCCGGACGGGGTGGAAGAAAATATCCTCGAATTATGAATGCTTTAATGTTTGTGAGGTTCAGTTCGTTTCAGTAGCTCTAATCTGTGTCTGTGAAATGAATCTTGATAGCTTTCAATTGATATTTTGAAAGCTGTTCATCAGCTCCAAATTGACGTTGAGCAATGATTTTCCGACATCAATCACTACACCAGTCAAATAGAAATAAAACCGGTCAAGTGCGAGTAGGACGTCGGACCCACACACAAAGGTTTCTCTACCGTTTTGTACGGGAAAACGTAAAACGACAGTCTTTTGTACGAGTATACCTTTATAACTTTTAATAATAAAATACTAGGTAGGACTACATTCAAGGCCGTATATCGAAACCTGGAAGAAAGAGTTTTTTGTATGTAGTATGTAAGTAATGAACCGTATACTCAGGTTAACGAAACTTTTTGCACATTGAACCCGGAAGTGGATATTATTTGTGATAGTAATATATAATTGAGTAGGTTATTTGGAGAAATAAATAAAATATGATAAAAAACTTATATACTGACAAATAATTAAGCACGAAACTCAATATGTACCTGCAATTAAAGATCTTTTCCGATAAGATAGGGAGAGTCCAGTTTTCTTCGATAAAAAAATAAAACAAAATGGCCAATAATATATTGTATGGGTACTTCTTTTAATTGTTAAAAACCAGTATGTTTCATTATTTGTTGTTATAGCGGCAATAGAAATACAACCTCTGTGAGAATTTCAGCTCTCTACCTATTTCGGTTGATCCAGTAGAGGCCGGTGACAGACGGACAACGGATGCTTAGAAATAGGGTCCCGTTTGGCACCCCTCGAGTATGGAAAAAAATGGACCAATCAGAACACGAGTATTTTACACGAGCTGTCTTTGCATGCGATGTTATTGGTAGATTCAGAATTTGAAATTAGCTTACGGATTAAGTTCTGCAGCTTACGCTGCTGTTAGGAACTTCAGACAAAACACGGATGTGTCTACAGGCTTGCCTGTATTTATTATTTTCATAGTGTGTTGTCCCATGGTATCTTGTTGCGGGGAAAAGAAGCGGATATTGAAACTATTATTTTATATCATAAAAGGGCATAAAATCATATTCGAACAATTTATAATTTAAAACAGACAGACTCCCGAAGATAACTTTTTACAGAAATTGACATACTAACTATAGCTAGTCAATTTATTTATTTTAAAAAATGCAATGTATGTGCGCAAGAACCTTGATAACATTTTCCAAAATTAGCGACATCTGTAATGTTAACCTAAGAAATAATCACAGACCAGTTGCGCCCCGGTTAGACTCGCGAAAGCAATTCTTTCAAGGGCCAGAGCTTTCCCTGCTACAACAAGATACCTCTGGTAATTTTGAAATTACCATTTGACCAATTTAAAACTATGTTAAAACGACGTTGTCTAAAAAGGGATATCACAATCTTCAAGATTACATAAATTAGAAAAGTACATGGAGTTAATCTAGAACACAGAATTCGCTGTTAATAATTTTGTAATTATTTATTCCTGCATATATTAATTACAAATTATATTATTAAAAAACAATGTCAAACAACCACAAAAACAGTTTCGTCATATAAAAATAAAACACGTGAAAAAACAACTGACATAAACAATTACACAAACAAACCGCATATTATTTATAATTAATATTGTAATATTTGTACTAATTAAACACAACCAATTTTTAAAAGAGGTCAAAAAATCAATCCGGGAATTTCTGCGACCTTTCTCTCCAACAGTCGTCCAATGTAGAGAGAAGCAATAAAGAAGAAGGAGTTAAACTCTACCAGTTTTTAAAGAGAGCATAAAATCATTCTGTAGGGCTTTCTGCGACCTGCCACTCCCACAGTGGTCCACAAGAAGAAGGAGAAGTAATAAATAATTTTGAGTGAGTTTGGATGGCATTATCCAGTCACTCAATTCCACGTCAAATCCAACGCAGTCTATCGGAAAACTGTCAAAGACTCACAGTTTTCGGTCGATTTGCTTAATAACTCGCTGTTAACCTTTCATCATCCTTGGATTTTGCATGTTGACTACTGACGCTGGTTAAATGTCATAAAAGTATGACGGGCACCCAAATCATGCTGTCCCTGTCTCTCGCCCGAGAACTTAAGTGAAGCAGCACTTAATGAGCCGACCAAAAAATGGTACAATTTGGCAATTACTTGTGAGTTACATTGCTCTGCTCAATGTCGTCACTTTATTTTTGGCGACTCCATTTATGGCAACCCAGGGGATCCATGGATCATGTGCGCTTTTAGTGTCGTGCGTATTTGTCATGAAGCGGGGCGCCACACTCATTGCACGCGCATGCGGAGCGATCACATAGCAAATCCCGCGTGCGGGAGGAGACCTGCATTACAGAAAATTACTTTCAACTTCTAAAAGTGTTTTTTTCCTACTTGCAATCAATTGTTTGAGTTTAACTTACTTTTAGGGGATTAGGAATTCAAATGCTAAAAACGCTCTTAGCCGATGTCTAGAGGACTAGCAAGGCAAAGTAACTTATTGATTTATAGCGATTAAATGAATTACAAAAGCAGAAAAATTCCATTCTGGTGCAATCTTGTGAAAAACAGATTTTGTGCGATTTTTGTATCGAACAAAATTAATCAAATTACTTTCACACTTTAGCGAAATCAACCTGACACTCAAGATCAACAAAATAGTAGAAAGTAACAATTACTTTAATACTCCAATTTCGCGTAACTTGAGATTTACAAAAGTCTGTTTGGCCTACTGCGGCGCCTTCAGTGAAACTCAATATTTTAAACATAAAAGGTTATATTTATTTAGGATCCTAAGTATTGCAAAATTGTGTGTCCTGTGGAAAAGTAATTGAGTCTCGTCATACAATGGAGGTTATGTAACATCAACTCTATATTCCATTTCAATTTGAAGGTTAGAAGGAAGTTTGCCAATTAAACAGGACCTTTTACCTATCCCTTTTAAATATTTGACCAGTCACACACGATTATGTAACAGGAGCAGTCTGTTATGCGATGTTCTGATAAGTCAATTTTGTAAATCGATTCAGATAGCTATGTTGGATTTACATGAGTATGTATTCAGAACGGGATATTTCACACGAGCCGTCAATTAAGCAACTGTAATTTAAATTTGAAATGTCAAGAGAGGGCTCGAGAGGTTAAGGAGATAAGGGGTCTGCCCTTATCTCCTTAACCTCTCGAGCCCTGGACCTGGTTATGAGGCAACGCGATTTTGAACCTTCAGCCATTTTAATAAAATTGAAAACCTATAACGGCACAATGGCACCACCAGCGTCACCAAGGTGATATATTGAGGTGATATATCGACAAAATCGACAATTTTTGAGGTTATTTATCTGCTGTTTAAAAGAATTCCCAAGTTAAATGAATTAATTTAACAATTTTGGGACCTTTTTCTAGATTTTTAATAACAGAAACGCGATTAGGGAACTTTCGCTCGATAGAAATAATTATTGAAATGAGGTCTAAATTTACACTTTTTTTTATTTTCTGACAAATTGGAATAGCACACAGAATTCAAACATATTTATTTAAATTACACATCATAGAAATTTTCATAGCTATTTTAATTAATTTAGTATCAATTTAAAACCGACTTTTTGTCATTTTTCCCGATTCCGTCCCTCTCACACTGCGGGTCATTCCGCGTGGAGTAACGGGGACCTTTGCACGGACGAGATATCCCCCTTAAGGGGTAAAATCCACAACCAAATTGACATACTTCAAATTGACGTGGTAGGTGTATGTACATATTTCGGTGGGATTGAGTTACTGAATTCGGCGGATCATAAATGTCTATCCTTAACTCATTAACTCATTAGATATGCCACAACGCAATATCCAAAGTCAAGTACGGTATTTGACTGCTAGTTAAAATAGATACTTTTTAGGAACTAGCATGTGACGTCATAATCAAGTGCTGTATTTTTAACACAAATTTGATTTAATAAAATACAACTGCTGGAAATATACAATTCTGTTATTGTCAAAGGTTTTTGTTGAAATAGGTTCAGCTTGAGACACGTTTCTAGATTTATTGGACTACCTTGTCAAAAACCGATCAGTGTCAAATTGACGTGGTAAACCTATAAATACAAATTTCGGTTGATTAGATATAGTGAATACGGCGGATCATTGCTGAGCAACCTTACCCCGTTAGATACGCCACAACGCAACATCCAGGCTCAAACTCTTGATGCTCAGATTAAACAAATTAAATAATAATAACACGAGCATTTGACTGGCAGTGAAAGGTGATTTCGTGAGCTCGTGTACCGACAGCTTTATGTAGAACGGTTCATGTTTGCGGCGGCCGCGTCAATCTACTTTCGCTTGCAATCTCGTGTCGAGACACGTCTACGTTTCGGCTGTAATATGGCTGAAGCGGCGCGGCGATGGGAATCACACTTACATTGATACTGGTTGACATTTAATCAGCTGACCATATTTTGGTTAATGATGGTACCCATAATTATGAACAACTTTCCCCAAGAAACATATGGTCGCAAACGAAAAACAATATTGGATCTCCCATAGCAATTTGTAATCAGCTGATCGGGTCAACGTACTGAGGGAAGTTTATTTTTCGTTTCTTGGGGATTTTTTTTTCATATCGTTGATGAGATGAGTACTTTCTACTCTCGTTCCCCAACATTTAGTCAGCTAATTAAGTGTCACCTGTATAAAGGCACAAACATTGCTTCTGGCCCCACACTAGGGTTATCCCTGTGTCATGGGAACCAGAAACAGCGACGTCGCAAATATAAAAAGATCGTGTTATTTTTCTTCCTCTCCAGCGAGGATTCGAATCCGCGGCCTCTCGCTTGCATTTCCCTCTGACAAGAGCTGGCAAATATAGCATCACGCTTTTTAGGGTTCCATACCAACAGGACCCTATTTCTAAGCCTCCGATGTCCGACTGTCCGTCAGACGTCTGTATCTCATGAACCATAATACCTAGGTAGCAAGAACATTTTCCCAAAAGTGTATTTCTGTTCCCGCTACAGAAACAAATAATGAACTAAATGCGTTTTTTTATTTAAGGGTGTTACCCATACAATTTTTTTTATGTGTTTTTCTTGTGGGATGCTACGGAATCCCCATTCAGTAATAATTTAAAGCTATTGTCAGTGGCGAATTAAATTTGAAAGGAATCCCTATAAAATATGTGTTATGAAGACATCCTTTTCCTTCAGTATGTATGTTTGAAAATGAATGTCACTGGGAACTATACGAAAAAAAAAACCTAATTAGATGTTTTTCACCTAAAACTTGCTATTTCTTGGGATCTAAAAAACATATTGATGTGGTTCTTGTGTCAAAAATAGTCATTCAAAATATCTTAAAACTGTATCTTTGAAGTAAAGTATTTTTTTTTTTTTAAATAGGTAAATAAAATGCCCACTATTTTCGCAATGTTCTGCCGCAGCGAATGACGAAGGTAAAACAGCCAGTTGCAGTGTGAGTGCTCTTAAGAACTTTATTTTAATATATTTGTGGTCAAAATTTAAACTACCATGCCAAAAAAATACGTACTACTTTTTTTTAAGAACCTAATTAATTTTTAATTATTTTCAAAATAACACTCCTCATGACGTTACTTGTTCACAAGTTTTAGACCGGTTGTAGTTGGGGCTGGTTGTTTCTGATTGTAAAACTAAAAAAAAATTTGTTATCAATATTTGTTTACGTTCCGACATCTGCATTATCGACTGACAGAAAACAACTGAACGACGATAGGAATTTGGACAAACTTCGTTCGTGAGGACAAATTAAAGGCTTTATGTTTTAACGGATATTTCAGAAGTACTGTGAGATTTTTTATGAGAATAACGTAATTTAGTTACGAAAAGAACTACCACAAATAGTTTTCTCTGTCTAGTTGATTGTTTGTTTTTACATGCACAATAAGATCTACCGGATGTTGGGACAACAACTGGACGGAGACTGCCCAGGGTCGGATAGTGTGGAAGACGGGGGGAGAGGCCTTTGCCCAGGTGTGGGACATTATGGGTTTATAATAATCATAATACGGTATTTGACAAGGTAGTCAAATAAATCTATAAACGTCTCTCAAGCTGAAACTATTTCAACAAAAAAGTTTGACAATATCTGAGTTGTGTATTTCCAGCAGTTGTATTTTGTGTTAAAAAGGCAGCATTTGACTATGACGTCACAAGCTAGTAATTCATAGAACTCGTGAACAAAATTACCGTTTTGACAGTTCCTAAAAAGTATCTATTTTGACTAGCAGTCAAATACCGTATACACCGACACGCGCCATAATGACCAAACATGGCCACAACTGTGCATCTGCCACCCCGTATAAGAAATTGCGTGACGCCATGTCGTTTCGTATAGGACGCTAACTTGACAAGACTTGGACCTGGTTGGCCATGGTCATAAAATTCAAAACCTATATAACCTATCATATGATGACGCCAGGTCTCCATAAGCTACCCTACTTACTCTATGGGCCTATTCAGCGCATTACCTGTCTGTAGTGATGCGCCTACACATACTTGCAAGCCGGCAGATTGTAGAACATTGACACCAACGCGCATGACATAGAAACGTTATCGCCACGTGACTGATCGACACACCATTCTGACCCTTATTCCGAGTGGTGCAAGAACTGGAAAAAAGCGACGAGTCAAACTATGGTAGTTTCCTGGGTAATGCTATTGCATTACCCAGGAAACTACCATATTTTATCAATTCAAATCAATTTATTAAATGAAAACTTTGATTGAAAATACGAACGATAGAAAGTCTAAGTTAGACTCGGTGTAGTGTGCACAGCTTTGTGGTGGGAATTACGGAATTATGTAAAAACCGGCCAAGTGCGAGTCGGACTCGCGCACGAAGGGCTCCGTACCATTACCTATAAAAATGGCCAAGTGCAAGTCGGACTCGCGCACGAAGGATTCCATACCACCATACAAAGGTAGGGATGGTTTGGATTTAATAGTTTGGATTTTACATACCCAAATGTTGTTTATAAAGTAATTGGTGCGGCTACTCATGTACGTAACCTAGTGCATTCATAAGTTTGTATGTGGTATTGAAAGTCGAGCAAAAAATCAGCAGCAACAGAAATACATCATCTGTGAAAATTTCAACTGTCTAACTGTCACGGTTCATGAGATACAGCCTGGTGACAGACGGACTGACAGACGGACGGACAGCGGAGTCTTAGTAATAGGGACTCGTTTTACCCTTTGGGTGCGGAACCCTAAAAGACTTGTCAATAAATAGTTAGTACGATAGTATTGCCTGTTCCATTAAAACGCGTTATTTTATGAAAATAAGACCAACCAGACCAATTTGACTTTAAAATTTAGGTATTTCAATGTGAAATGGGTCATTGATACAGGGATGGCGCCTATTATATATGGACTCTGTATTTGTATGTCTGTTATAAGCCCAAGTCATTGCATACAATTTGATATACACAGTTATTGGATGAAAGGTAATATCGAATAGGTACACATTCCGTTAGATATCGGGAATGTAGATAATTGATTATATTCGGTGGAAATTAAATAAACCCGTAACCAGCTTGTTACCATAGTTATTTCAAATACCGAAACTACGCTCCTTTGGTGATCTTATCGCAGATAATTTAGTATGGCAGCTACTTAATCAACTCATGGTTTATTTTATAAGGGTTCCTACACGAAGGGTGCCAAACGGGACCCTATGACTAAGCCTCCGCTGTCCGTCTGTCTGTCCGTCCGTGAGCGGGCTGTAACTCATGAACCGTACAAGTTAGAGAGTTGAAATTTTCACAAAGTGTGTATTTCTATTTCAGATACAGCAGCAAATAATGAACTAATCGAGATTTTATAAATTAAAGGGGGGTGGTCATAGAAGGGACGTGTTTTAACATCAGCTGCGATATAACAAACCATAACCTGATATCGTGGATTTTGCAGCTTATCACTTAGTTGTGGTGGGGCACTTGGTTTGATGTCGCAATCTTAGGGTTCTGGGTTCATATCCACGTTCGGACACATTGTTCTCGTTTTGTTTTTGTTTTATTATTTTTATTGTTTAAGTGTTCTTGTACGATGGTACTGAACCCTTCGTGTGCCGGTCCGACGTGCACTTGACTGATTTTTACAGTAGGTACCTATGTTCAATATTAAGATATATTGCGAATTTTAACTTCCGGAGTTCAAATATCTTTATTACTGCAGATATTTATATACTTAGCAAACGTTATTTTTTGCCACTTCTCTACATTGGACCACTGTGGGAGAAGCAGGGAGAGAAAACGCCCACATAGATTTTTAGATCTCTTAAAAATTGGTTGTGTTTAACTAACACTAATATAATAATATTGATTATTATAATCAATAGCAGGAATAAATAGTTAAAAAAAATACAGCAAGTTCTGTGTTGAGGTAGATTAATCCCATGCACTACTGTCATTTTAGTAATCTTGAACATTGTAATATACCTTTTTTGACAAAGTCGCTATAACATAACATGGTTATTAAATTGCTCAAATGGAAATTTCAAAGTCTCCAGAGGTATCTTGTTGTAATAGAGAATGCACTGACGCTTGAA
The DNA here is from genome assembly GCA_949825045.1 of Argyresthia goedartella. Classification (NCBI taxonomy): domain Eukaryota; kingdom Metazoa; phylum Arthropoda; class Insecta; order Lepidoptera; family Argyresthiidae; genus Argyresthia; species Argyresthia goedartella. The sequence continues at coordinate 2,709,103 of OX463823.1, read as the reverse complement.
ATGATTGCCAACCTTCGCGAGTCTAACCGGGGCGCAACTACAGCTATCGCTGAGTTTGGAATGATTGCCAACCTTCGCGAGTCTAACCGGGGCGCAACTACAGCTATCGCTGAGTTTGGAATGATTGCCAACCTTCGCGAGTCTAACCGGGGCGCAACTACAGCTATCGCTGAGTTTGGAATGATTGCCAACCTTCGCGAGTCTAACCGGGGCGCAACTACAGCTATCGCTGAGTTTGGAATGATTGCCAACCTTCGCGAGTCTAACCGGGGCGCAACTACAGCTATCGCTGAGTTTGGAATGATTGCCAACCTTCGCGAGTCTAACCGGGGCGCAACTACAGCTATCGCTGAGTTTGGAATGATTGCCAACCTTCGCGAGTCTAACCGGGGCGCAACTACAGCTATCGCTGAGTTTGGAATGATTGCCAACCTTCGCGAGTCTAACCGGGGCGCAACTACAGCTATCGCTGAGTTTGGAATGATTGCCAACCTTCGCGAGTCTAACCGGGGCGCAACTACAGCTATCGCTGAGTTTGGAATGATTGCCAACCTTCGCGAGTCTAACCGGGGCGCAACTACAGCTATCGCTGAGTTTGGAATGATTGCCAACCTTCGCGAGTCTAACCGGGGCGCAACTACAGCTATCGCTGAGTTTGGAATGATTGCCAACCTTCGCGAGTCTAACCGGGGCGCAACTACAGCTATCGCTGAGTTTGGAATGATTGCCAACCTTCGCGAGTCTAACCGGGGCGCAACTACAGCTATCGCTGAGTTTGGAATGATTGCCAACCTTCGCGAGTCTAACCGGGGCGCAACTACAGCTATCGCTGAGTTTGGAATGATTGCCAACCTTCGCGAGTCTAACCGGGGCGCAACTACAGCTATCGCTGAGTTTGGAATGATTGCCAACCTTCGCGAGTCTAACCGGGGCGCAACTACAGCTATCGCTGAGTTTGGAATGATTGCCAACCTTCGCGAGTCTAACCGGGGCGCAACTACAGCTATCGCTGAGTTTGGAATGATTGCCAACCTTCGCGAGTCTAACCGGGGCGCAACTACAGCTATCGCTGAGTTTGGAAAATGTTGTAAGGTTCTTGGGAAGATACATATTTTCGAAAATAAATTGTCTAGCTACAGTTAGTGACGTTGATTATCTACTACAGGATATACGCCTATGATGACTGGCATTCATTGACTGCTATCGGCTGAAATCGGCGGTGCTGATGATTGTGTCTGTCCAAGCACCATTCACCTTTGAACTATCTTTAAAAAAACATCGTCACGCTTATTCCCATACGGTTATTCAATTATTCATTGTGCGTGACAGGGTACTAGCCCATCGCCGCATGTATGAATGATAAAATGATATGAAGGTTTAACTCCTCACGGTGTTTTCCATCATCGGCACAACATTCGTATGATGTCATTATCATCATCTCATCATGCTACCCATCATTCCCCTGCGGGAGGTATAAGCCTCCCCAGGTACCTGCTATTCAACAGGATCCTGTGCAACCTGGGTCCATTGATCATACATTGGGCTCTCAGTTTTACATTTGGTCTTGGGCCATCTGCTCTATCTCGAAAGCACGATGGCGACTTCTTTCTGAAGACGAACTCTGTGGCGCTGCTGAAGAAAAATAATCTCCAGGTCTTGGATGTTTACATGTGTGTGACGTCGCTGTTTCTGGTTCCCACGACACAGGGTATTCTAGTGTGGGGCCAAAAGCATTGTTTGAACGTCTCCAAGTAGTTTTGGGGCGAATTTTCTTCCGTTTCCCCTTTGGGCACCGGATTGTAGTAACATCACCCTCCATTGTTCCAGTGACTTCGAACAGCAGCTCTCCCCATTCCTCATCCAGAACTCATGCGACGAGGCCGCCGCCGCCGCGCCAGGGACGCCATGCGCGCCGCCGCCGGAGCCGACGTACGACGCCGACGAGTTCGAGAGGAGCGTCATGCCAGGGTTCATCAACCGAGACACATTCCAGCCTGGTGAGTTTTATGAGGATTTATGACTTGTACTTGTATTTATGATACTATTTGTACACTATCCAACTGCAGGGCCTAGTGAGTTTACCCGGTAGATACATTCCAGCCTGGTGCCTTTCCTCGTTAGGTACATTCCAGCCTGCTGAGTTTCCTTGTTAGATACACTCCAGTCTGGTGCCTTTCCTCGCTAGATAGATTCCAGCCTGCTGAGTTTACTCGCTAGATACATTCCAGTGTAGCGAGTTTTCTCGCCAGATACATTCCCGCCTGGTGAGTTTACTCGCTAGATACTTTTCAGCTTGGTGAGTTTCTTTGCTAGCTACACTCCAGTCTGGTGCCTTTCCTCGCTACATAGATTCCAGACTGGTGAGTTTACTCGCTAGATACATTCCAGTCTGGTGAGTTTTCTCGCCAGATACATTCCCGACTGGTGAGTTTACTCGCTAGATACATGCCAGCCTGGTGAGTTTACTCGCTAGATACATTCCAACCTGGTGAGTTTTCTAGCCAGATACATTCACGCCTGGTGAGTTTACTCGCTAGATACATTCCCGCCTGGTGAGTTTACTCGCTAGTTACATGCCAGCCTGGTGAATTTACTCGCTAGATACATTCCAACCTGGTGAGTTTTCTAGCCAGATACATTCCCTCCTGATGAGTTTACTCGCTAGATACATGCCAGCCTGATGAGTTTACAACAGTGGTGAGTTTGGGAGTATAATAGTTACGGACACCAATAAAAGGGATAAAAATCATAAAAGAAAGCGGAATAAAGTGAAGTAAGTCTTTTCTCTCCTTCCATGTCTTATGATGTCTCATTAGAATGATGTGAGATAAAAGCAATTAATATCTACTAGTATATCAATACTTTGCAAATAGTTCAATTTGATGTCGTATTTCAGTACCTATTCATTTATCAGTTTGTTGTTTTATCTTATAAAGCGTGAGACTAGTGATACGCAACATTCAGTCTTTCTCGAGGTTGATAATATGTACATTAAATTTGTATACACAGGCAGATAGATTACGATAAACAAAACAACGGTTTATTACAGTCTGCTGTACCTTGGCCTGCTGTTTTTATACTTTTAGAAGAAACTACTCTATAATTTTGTGTTGTGAGTGAAGCCTTTTCCAACCACATAGGACACTGTAAATTTTATTCTCTACTATCATTTACGTGGGATTGATGCTCAAGTGTTCATTATAGACTGATAATTTCATGAAATGGCCAACCAGGAGAAATACTTTAGGGCAAAACACTGCGGTAGCGGTGAAGTAGCCCCCGAATAGTCTTCGTGTTAGTTCGCCTTGTATAACAGAAAATACACCACGTAGTACTGGTTAAAATGCTTTAAAAAGACATGTTTTTGTGCCAGAACTTCGTCGATATTCTCAATAAATTACGAAATCTCAAACAATTTTTGTTTCACTTAGCACCAGAATAAATAATATAAGACAATGGAGTTATATTTAAACAACCTCCACGAATCATCTTTCCAAGTACCATTATAACTATCATTTTGTATGTAAATGCTTGCATCTGTCCAAACATTACATTAATCATTATAATTATTGTGTATTGGAGAGAAATATTTCAACATCATGTTAAAACAGAGGCATCTAGAAAAAATACTGATAATATATGGTTGATATTGAACGACCTTTCTTACCGGCCTGATAAGATGTTATAAAAGAGCTAACTGACTTGGATACGATATAATATCGATTAAACGTAATAATGATATCTTACATTTAAGTTCATTTAAACAAAGTATTACTAGAATCCTTACTATATATATATATATATATATATATATATATATATATATATATATATATATATATATATATATATTTTAATTTTTTATTTATTAGAAAATTTATCACACATGGTTTAAAATTAATTTAAATTATATTTATTATTAATTTATATATTTAATATATTTAAATATTTAAATGAGAATTAATACTTAAATGATAAAGAATTGACTTAACTAAACTCGCAAAAGTTTTTGGGCTGGCCTGAGTTTTCTTGCCGTTTCTTTCCCGACTAAAAAGCCCACGGCTTAACGAAGCGGAAAAGCGTATTCCTGTAATATATTACTTACCTACTATTTTTTGATAAAATACAAATAAAGTAAAAGACTATAATATTCAATAATTTCATCCAAAATATAAACGCTTAACGAATATCAACACGTTACGTACTAAACTTATAGGGCTGCCAGATAAATAAGTACTAACTAAATATGTTATGACATAGCTATTGTATGGGCGTTCTAACTAGGCCAACAATGTTAATAAATGTCACGTGATCACGAAACTCGATATTCCCAAGGGATTACTCGATGTTGGTTACCACATTCAGTTGGAGAGACAATTTAAAACACAAATACACTAGATTTCACTAAGAACTGGTCTAAGTTCTGCATAGAAATAACATTATTTCCCAAAATTCTACTTCCGACGAAAATCTGAACATAAGATTATCACGAAGTATAATTCTTTTTAGTTGACGAAAGAAGGTTAGCTAAAATCAATTCTGAGTCGGGGACCAAATGCATCGAGCACGTCATAAAAGCAGAATCGTAAATGATGGAGATCGATATGGTCAGTAAATTATCAAATGAATTTTTATGATATGTATTTGTTACGGCTAAAGCTAGAAGAGCGGTTAGTTCTAGGTTAAACCAGTTGCTCAAGTTCCTCGGTTAAAGCCCAAAGTAGGTATTACAATAATAAATACGACTTCGTGTTTTGAACGGCTAAAATACGACTTCAGGTTTTAACGCCTAAACCTAGGTAAGCTGATTGGTTAGTTGATGTTCGATTTTAGGTCTATAAATAAAAATGAAAGGATAACTATACAAGGTGTCATTGAATAAAAGCATAACCTTATACAAGGTGTCATTGAATAAAAGCATAACCTTATTCACACCAACTTATTTTTTAATAATAAAAAACATTGAGAAAGAAAAAACAAATATTTCCTAATATTCTAGAAAATATTTGAGACTTAGTTGTTGTGTCATTTCCGACAAATTCACAACTCTGTAGTGCGTGCGTGCCGCGGCTCGCTAGTTCAATCAAATTATCCGTCAAACTTTTTAAGGTAAGTTAGTTTTTTTTTTTAAGTTAGTTAAGTTACCACAGCTACATCATAGTAAGTACCTATTTAGAAATAAATCAATGGAAAGGTGAAGTAAAACTAAAATTTAGGTTAGGTACCTACTAACTACAAAATATCGCAAAAATCCAGGTACTCCCTCACTGACCATACAGTTCGCGCCTAGTTTATTTGGCTTTGAGCGAGCGGTACCTCTCTCTCACTCACCCCACCCTTACTCTATGAGTGAAAGAGGGTCCCCGCTCGCTAAAAGCCAAAGAAACTAGGCTCAACTTGTATGAAACGAGCTAGATAATTTCCGACGTTTTGTACTTATACCTACCATTCGCTCGCGAGTTGAATGCACTCCAAATGTAGGTACTGTACCTACGGGCTGTGTTTGTGTGAAAAGTGCCGTAGTACTCGCTGTGACACTCGTACCACGGACCGTTCAAAGTACACCGACACAGCTTGATTGATACTGTCATTACATCGTGGAATTCCACATTTGTGTATCGAAATGAAATTGCGCTTGCGCACCAGTGCGGTGACGACATTAAACAAAACAAACAAGAGATCCCCGCACCACAAAATAAATAGGTACAGAAATCAATCTACATACAAGCGCGCTCGAGCAACGCACACATAGATACTGCTCACGGACACGATATCTCAGAGCAGTTCAAACCAGTGCGAGCATGAGTGCCATCCGCTTGTCACGCGCGTCTGTTAATGCAAATAATGCAACAATGGAGCAACGTTTTTTTTTTAATATAACTGTTCAGTGGACGGTGCTTTAAATTCAACATTAACTATGAATTGGCTTTTTTAAGCTACCAGTGGTTTCGGAAAGTAGCTATCTGCCTGTATTTCGATGGTTCGTTTTAACGTTATATGTATAGAACAGTTAGGTAGGTAGGTAAGGTCCTCAAATAATATATCTAAGATCGATTTAAATAAATAGCAGTTGCCTATTTTCAATCAGTGTAATCAAATAAGAATTAACAAAATTTTTGTTAGGTTAATTCACGCCACCTTAGTTACGTAAGTTGAAAACATGTTTTTTTGTTTGTGTAGGTATTGTGTTGTTTTTCGTGTCATTTGACAGGTGTAGGTCTAAAACGGACAGAGCAATAGAAATTTTGTAACTTGGGTAGTCCGTTTAGAAGTTATCAGAGTTTTCGATAGTGAAAATTGACAAACGTTAAATTGTGTACGTATTTTCTGATCTGTAAACCTTTTGTATTGTAATAGTAGTGAAATGTTTTCATTCTTATCGTTTCACTCTTCATAATAAATCATACAACAAGAGAGGAGCGCCAGAACCACGATAGTTTTTCGTGCATAAGCCGTAGTTGACAGCCCTAGAGCGATCGCCGAGCGTAGCTATGAAAAGTGAAGTACATACATGTGGTTGACTTCTGTACCTATTTATTTTGTGCCCGCACCCCTCACCCCTAGCCCTTCCCCTTCCGTGATTTGCACTCGTTCACTCGATGTTTCTTACGCGACGCAGAGGCTGTCTCTTTTTCTCCATACGGATGAAGAAAGTAAGCGTACCTACGGAATTATCCTTTCGTTTTGCTTAGTTACGAAAACGAAATCAGGTTTCATTTTGGTGGGCGGCCACCTGTGTAAGCTTCGTTTAAGCGAGAGTAGATTCTAGGCAGGGGTCAGTTAAACTGGACGTTCACGCCTAAGTTAGCTTAACTATAAAGAGATAGAGCAACAACAGTAACTCTGTTTTTTCAAAAATATGACCTATATTTAAAGTCAGGGAAATCGACTCTGCTCATGATTCTGAACAAACTTGTTTCTCATTATGCGTTAATTCGATGGCGCCCCTTTCTTATTCCTGGTTTATATTAACGATCTGCCTTTCATGGTGGAGAAATTGACTGACATAGTGTTTTTACTGATGTCAATGGTCTACAAAATTGAAAGAAGAAAAGAAGATTTTGATGATGTTAATGGTGTATTGTCAAGTAGAACAAGTGAATCAAATTCTCACTTCCAAATGTCAGGCAAGTTGAGGCCAGTTAAGTGTTAGACAGAAACACGTTGGAATTAGTAAATGATACGAATTTTCTTGGAATAACCAATGATAGCAAATTGCAGTGGGGAACCCACATAGATAAATTAAGTTCTGCGGCTTACGCTGTTAGGAACATCGGACAAAACACGGATGTGGCTACATCTAGGCTAGTATATTTTAGTTACTTTCATAGTGTCATGTCCTATGGTATCTTGTTGTGGGGGAAAGCAGCGGATATTCAAACTATTTTTATTTTACAGAAAAGAGCTATTGGCGCAATTTATAATTTAAAACGAAAAGACTCCTTAAGAGAGCTCTTTAAATAAATTGACAAACTAACTGTAGCTAGTCAATTTATTTTCGAAAATATAATGTACGTACGCAAGAACCTTACAACATTCTCCAAACTTAGCGATAGTTGTAATGTTTGGAGAAATAATCACAGACTAGTTGCGCCCCGGTTTAGACTCCCGAAGGTTAGCAATTGGGCATTGTGGGAGTGAGGATTTGAAGACATAACTTAGTTTCCCGAAAGCAGCCCACCCTAATCCGACGCGTCTTTCAATGTCCTTCACCTGTGCACCTCAGTCAAAGGATAAACGATGTCCAAGATAGAGTAATCGCTGACCACCTGTACGGTGTCATTGCCAACAATTATGGCCGGCACATTTAGTGGGCGACTCGTCATGATCTTGGTCTTGGACATGTTCATCCTGAGACCGACTTTTAGGGAAGCTTCTTGCAATTCTGCGAGCACATGTTGGAGATCTGAGACGCATTCGGCAACGAGAATGAGGTCATCCGCAAACCTGAGCTGCGACATGCGTGCCCCGTTAATGTTGACGCCTCTCTCACTCCAATCCAACGCCTTCATAATGCCCTCCAGAACGTTCATGAATAGTTTGGGTGAGAGAGTGTCCCCCTGTCGAACACCTCGGTCTATAGACACGGAGTCGGTGTTCCTATGCATACCTGCATTGTCGCGGTCCTGTACAGCTTCCGGAGGGTATCGACGTATCGCATGAGTGGGACACGGCCCAGTGCTCGTCGCTGTCGAACGCCTTCTCATAATCGACAAAGGCGAAACACAAGGGCCGGTTGAATTCTCTGCTTTTTTTTCATCAGCTGCTTGACCGCATGGATATGATCCAATGTCGATTAACCTCCTTCCTTCTTTTCCAAAATTCCTGCTTATTAATCATAATCATTAATATTGTAATATTTGTATTAGTTAAGCACAAGCATTTTTTTTAAAAAGAGATCTAAAAATCAATTTGTGGGAGTTTCTACGCCCTGCTTCTCTTACAGTGGTCCAATGTAGAGAAGAGGCAAAAAATGACGTTTGCTAAGTATATGCAAATAGCTAGAGTAATAAATAACTTTGACTTTGACACGTTGTATAGAAAGATAATCATTAGACATTTTGGTGATCAATATATATTAGGTATCTAGATCAAGATATGGAAAAACTAAATAGTGCCGACTTATCAACATCACCTAATCCAGATACCACCATAGATACGCTGGTTACTTTTATAACCGACGCTATCGCGAAAAACACCTCGACTATAATCCTTTCTAAAAGAAAATCCATTCTGAAACCATCGATCACGCCAGGTCTTCTTAAATGTATGCGGAACCGTGACCGGATGCACAGAAAGGCTAAAAATACGCCAGATAATGAGGTCTTGAAAATTACGTATGTTCGCTACCGTAATTTTTGCAATAAAATCATCAAAAAAGCTAAAAGACTTTACGATACTCAGGACTTGATTGATGCTGGAAAAAATTCAAAACGTCTCTGGCAATCAATTCAGCGGATAACCAATACCTCAAAAATACGTAAAGCATCCAACCAATTACTTTTTTCTTCCATCCCTCCCAAAGACAGCTGTAATAATGTAAACAGCTTCTTCGCAAGTATTGGAGAAAATCTTGCTAACTCTATTGTCCCTAACACTTCCCCTAGCTGCCGCACCATTTCTTCTACCAGTTCTACTCATCCATCTTTCCATTCGTCTTCATTCGTTTTATTAGATACAGACCCCGATGAAGTGTCATCCATTATCTCATCCTTGAGATTGTCTGCTTCCACTGGATGGGACGGCATCTCCTCCTTAATATTAAAAAGATACACAAAAGTCCTCACACCTATTTTAAGCCGCATTTTTAATCATTGCTTCCAAACTGGAATATTCCCTACTTCATTCAAGAAGGCATTATACATCCTATTTTCAAGGGAGGGGATGGGAACTCGGTCAATAATTACAGGCCCATAGCTGTACTGACAGCTCTTTCCAAGGTTCTGGAACGTTTGATCAACAATCGCCTGGTTGATTACCTTGAAAAAAATAGAATTCTATCGACAAATCAATACGGCGTTAGGAGAAATCTTTCCACATCCAACGCCGTTCAGCATGTTATTGATACTGTCGTTAATGGTCTTAACAACAGGAAAAAGGTATTAACAATATTTCTGGACCTTGCTAAGGCATTTGATACCGTACCCACTCCCTCCCTTCTACTTAAACTAGAAGCGATAGGTGTGAGAGGTACTCAATTAGACCTATTTCATTCCTATCTTTCAGAAAGAAGCCAGAGTGTCAAAATAAAGGAATTCCAAAGTGACGAAACACCGATCAACTATGGCGTTCCACAGGGAAGCATATTGGGTCCCACTCTGTTTTTGGTCTTCATTAACGATCTCTGTAACTTACACATCCCAAATGGGAATATTACAACCTATGCAGACGATACAGCAATTACTGTTTGTGCATGCTCTATCTCACTCTCTGCCAGTCCATATTAACTTATTGTATTGTCTCATGGGGCGGGGCACCTAAAACTACTTTGAAGCCTCTCGAAACAGCACAACGAGCTATCTTAAAGATTGCAACTTCTCGACCTATACTTTTTCCCACTCAGCAGCTCTATAAAGAATGTAAGGTATTAAGTGTCAGACAACTTTTTATTACTCAAACAATTTTACTGCAACATAAACTCACTCCTCCCAAAACTATCACCAAGCGAAGGACTGATCGCATATGTTCAGTGCCAACCCCTAATTTTTCATTTACTAAAGGATTCTTCCCCTACCTCGGCCCCTTTCTTTATAATAAGATTAGTTCTAGCCTTTCCATACAGCTACTGTCAGACGTAGAATGCTTACGTAAAATTGCCGACTTTTTTCAGAATCTTTCCTACAACGAATCTGAAGAGTTTTTCAACCCCCTCATTTAACAAAACACACACACACACACACACACATATACACCCTTACACATACACACACTCACCCTTATAGACACACTTACACATAAACACACATGGGCTTATTTTCCATAAAATAACCTTTATTATACTATTTTACATTGTCTGTTTACTAAGTATAATATTAACCTTTTACTTATTTGTATTATAAATAAATTCACTATCTTCCGCAACATTTTTTATGTACCTATTTTACAATCAAAAAACGATATGTAAAGGGTTTGGGCCTGATATTCCTTACCACAGATTATTTGATAATCTAGCTGGGATATCAGCTCGTCTCCCTTCTTAAATGTACCTACTCATTTTTTCTGCATGTTTAACCTAGTACTAAGGTACCTTTTGTTAAGCAACTGTACTGTACATTCTCTGTTTTTTGAATAAAACCATTTGATTTGATTTGATTTGATTTGATTTACTTATAATCAGTCAGTATATCTAAATGTTATTTTTTTAAGCAGGACAAACAAACAGGCCATATCACGAATAAATATCACGATAATATACAATGTGAGTGCCTGTATGTAAATTGTATGGCACTGACACGCCAAGCATTTTGCTGGGCTCTAAAATGTAACGATCGTTCCTGTAACTGGCTGTTAGTCTCTTAAATATGGCTTGGTGCATTATTATTTGGGCTTACCCCTCTAACACAAAAAAGAGTATTGATGTACGCGCTAAACGTGGGCACTGCTGTACCCGTACCACCCGGTATGGGGAAAATCGTGATGCTATAGTATAAACATAAACATTTACTTACAGGCACATACATTGCTTCTGGCCCCACACTAGGATATCCTGTGTCATGGAAACCAGAAACAGTCACACAAATATAAACATCCAAGACCCTGGGTTTTTTTTTTCTTTACCCTCAGCCGGGGAATGAACCCGGAACCTCTCGCGTTGCTGCCGCTGCGCCACAGAGGTCGTCGTCGAGTGTGTTGTGTTTTTAGAAAGACATTTGTAACTTTCCGTCTCCAACAAAAAAAAATGATAAAGAGAGTACCCACCATTCTTCTGATTTGAATCAAGTTACCTCTAGTCTATATTTATCAAACTGTAAACATGGTGTGTTGACACAAAATTCACAAAAGTATTTTCCCACCCATGTTTGAAGTCTGAAGTAGCAAAAGTGCCGATAAGCCTATGTCTATCTATTAAGATGCCAAAAAATGGGGTTTCTTTCGAATCCATATACTCCAATATAAAGACATCTACGGATTAAAATTTTTGAGTAAATATTTATTGAGTATTTTATTCAGATTCTCACTGAATGAAAACGCGATTGGATAAAAAAATCTCGATAGAATTTAATTACAAAAATACCTTTAAATTGTTTGTTTTTTCCTGTAATTCTGAAATCCTAACTAATTTAATTGCGGAATGGCATTCAAAATGTGGGTATAATGTATTCGTAAACTCTCCTTGAAAATATTGTTGACAAAATAGCGTAGTTTATTTTTTAATTATTTTTATGTGGTTTGAGTGGTTTGGCTTGGGTCGAGCGCATTGTTCGCGCTCCCTTTTTTTCTTATGTGGAATTATTTTTCACTGTCACTTTCGTTTAGATTCGTATTCCCGCTTTTACGTATCACCTTAAGCAATAACATTTGCTTATCGTGTGGCCGAACTGTATATCTATGTTCCAGCATATCTGTATCAAATTGTTTTGCCGGATTTTGCCCTTTGACTACTATGAACGACATGTGGATATTAACAAAGACCCCGAAACATAAACATTTATTTACCCCACACTAGGATACCCCAGAAACAGTGACTTCACACACATATAAACATCCAAGACCTGGAGAATTTCATTGTCTTTTCCCCAGCCCGGATTTGAACCCGGGACCTCTCGCTCGGGAGGCAGGGCTTCGAACTACACCACCACAGAGTACGTCACGTGACGCTTTTTCCCAAACGGTTTAGCAGCGGCACTGTTGCGCCTCGCTGCGATGCCCTATACCACACATTCAACAACTTTTAACTCGCTCTTTTAACTCCCTCAGGTAAGATAGGCAGAAAACGCCGCCTATCCCAAACGCCCCAAGCGGTCGTTCAACCCAAACTGCAGAAGCCTACCATAAGAGTTTCCGCCGCACCAGCCACCGCCCAGAAGCCACAACTGATCGTGAAAGCCCAGCAGAGGCCAGTCAAAGTGGCCAACATTCAGGTCATCAACCCGCAGCCAAAGGTCTACTGCAAACCCGACAACATGACCCATCGCAAGGTCATAAGAGTCGCGCCAATGGCTGGCAATCCTCGCTCCATACTCCTACCAGTGACCATAAAAGACATGAAGGATTTGAAGTCGATTAAAATCATCAATGCTGCGGATTTGAAGAACGCGTCGAATATTAAACTAGCAGCTGCTAATCTGTTGTCGCAGAGCAAGTTGCAAGACCTCAAGATGGAATCCAATGGCGCCTACGAGTATGAGACCCTGAGCAACAATTGTGGTGAGTAACTTTTTATATATTTTGTTCTTTATAAACATCACGGACACAAATAGCCACAATGATTGGAGATGACACTCAAATAAGTTGGAAAAGATTAAATTAAATTAAACGTAGGCTATCAATGTATCCACTGAGGAGCACAGGCCTACCCGGATACGAGTAAGATTAAGCCATACTCCACCACGCTGGCTCAGTGCGGGTTAATGCGAGGGGTTTCACGACTACTACTACGTGTCATCCGGAACACTGAACGTCCAATAATGTATTTAAGATAAATTTATCATCTCATTGGTATGGTCAGGATTCGAACCTGCATGTCCTGTATGAGAAGCAAGCGTGAAACCCATTAGACCACGGAGCTCTTAGAAAATCATAGTCACCTGTCGTTGGAAGGAAATGCTTCATTTTTGACGTTCTCTCATATCAATAATTATCATTTTTCGTTGCTTTCTTCTTTATTGATTCCTCCCAATAAATGTCCTTAATTATATGGATACTATTCAGAATTTATAAATCAATGACGGCTGTGATTTTCCAGCGCAGAACAAGAACCACGCACACGTTTGTAACACAAGAACTATTTTAAAAAAAAAGAAAAAAGTAGGTCGTGTTGCAGTTTACGAGTGTCTTGCGCCGCTTCTTCTCCGCTGCCGTAACACTTTCCGAAGCGGTAGTAGTTTTCTTGCATTTTATAGATTCAAATGACATTCGAAAAGTGTTCGTTAGAATCTATTTTGAAATAAATATTTTGAAGTTTGAAGTTTGAATGCACAGTCCAATCAATATTTTACTGAAAAATTGTAACTAAAGCAATATACTTACCCTAGGCCAATTAGTTTGTTTGGGTAAGTAAACAGAGGATTTTCGTTATACTTTAATTGATAAGGTTACGGAATCCTTGACAAAAATCAAGATTAATATCGGTAATTATAATTCACTAAGCCATAATTAAAATTATATTAAATTGTACAATGATGATGAGGTGTCAGGTAGAAGATGATAAATATAAACACACATTTTCTTTATACATATCCACTTGAACTGAGTAATGTACTCTGTGGTAATATTAATTTGTAAAAAATATATGATGTATTAAATTATTCTTAGCTGCGTTCTCTCTATTTAGCTGGAGCTGAGTATATAGGTGTATGTATGTAGGTTTGTAGCTGTGATAGGCTAGCCCCCTGTCACTCAAAATGAAGAATAACTGGATAAACGTGGGCACAGGTGTGTCCCTGCCAGCTCGTATAGGAACAGGGGTGACACTTTATACTAAATATATTTAAAAGCCACATTCTAGATACAAGTTACTATTATAGCGTTATCTTTTAGATATGATGTGATATCGCAGCATTTTTGGTCCTTCCGCCTGACTGCGACGACTAACAATAGATAAGAGGAGGTTGCCGCCGTGTGGCATACAAATTTTACGTTCCCGCCCGGTAATCTACGCAGAAGAGAGCGCTCGCGATCCTACACACACTCAGTCACATTCCGTTCCGCGTAAACACACACCGCCACACGCACACATTGCTAAGATTTGAGGTACAGCACTAGTGCGCAGGACAGTAGTACGTTCATTCGAGTTGTGATGTGACCTTGTCTTGCATCTTGCTCCTTTTATAGACCTCGCATTCGCACGCTCGCCTGTCGCCTGAGCGGAACAACAGCCATAGCCGTTTAAACCAGAGTAGGTAGTTATCATTCGTACAAGAGCATTGATTTTTTAGGCTTTTTACCCGAAGGGTACCAAACGGGACACCATTACTAAGCCTCCCTGTCCGTCCGTCTGTATCTCATGATCCGTCCGTCTGTATCATGGTCCTTCTGTATTTCATGGTCCGTCTGTATCTCATGGTCCCTCTGAATCCCATGATCCGTCCGTCTGTATCATGGTCCGTCTGTATATCATGGACCGTCTGTATCTCATGATCCGTTCGTCTTTATCATGGTCGTCTGTATCTCATGGTCCGTCTGTATCTCATGATCCGTCTGTCTGTATCTCATGATCCTTCCGTCTGTATCATTTTCGCAAGGTCGTCTGTATCTCATGGTCCGTCTGTATCTCATGGTCCATCTGTCTGTATCTCATGAACCATACTAGTTAGAGATTTAAAATTTCACAAAATATGTATTTCTTATGCCGCTACAACAACAAATAATGAACAACATGTGTTTTGGTATATTTAAAGGTATTTTCTCTTAAAACTTATGAATCACCTTCCTCAGAGGACAGCGGCAGCGACGATTCGGACGATGACCCACCGAAGGAGAGGCACGACGGCAAGAACGGATATCCCCGTCTCGTTCTAACAGCCGAGGAGAGACGACTGCTCACGAAGGAGGGCATCAGGTAAGTTCAACAGCTCCGGGACAAATAAACCATGGTTTTTTCTCCTGGAAGTGTCCGGGCCATCTGTCCGAGATGGGCACTGGACGGGTGTCCGTCTCCACGTGGCACTTGCCTCTGGACTTCCGTGTTTCGGATGACACGTTAAGCTGTAGGTCGCTACTCGGTGGTAGTAGTCGTAAAGCTGTTTAAGAGGCCTAACAGGGCAGCTTGATAACTTCCGACAGTCGGGTTGGCCACTAGCACGACACCCCTCCATCAACCACTCGCACTGAGCCAGCCTGGTGGAGTATGGCTCAATCTTACTCGTATCGGGGTAAAGGCCCGTGCCCATTGGTAGGGACTATATAGCATGTATATGTTATGTATCGTGTAAGCAACTTGTATAACACAAAAAAACTGAATAAAAATGCTTTTAAAATAAAATGGTCGGTCAGATCAAGAAATGGTTGGCAATTTCATGGAATGAGAATTTCTATGTTATGGCCACGACATATCTACCGGCATATTAAACGTTCACGTGCGTTCCTCGCAGCCTGCCGCCCAGCTACCCCCTCACGAAGCACGAAGAGCGCGAACTGAAGCGCATCCGCCGCAAGATCCGCAACAAGATCTCCGCGCAGGACTCGCGCAAGAGGAAGAAGGAGTACGTCGACGGGCTGGAGGACAGGTACTGCGCGACATACTCCCAGGGTTTCAACTGGAGATGCAACGAATAGTGATTTGGCCGAATACCGAATATCCGGCAACGTTCTTGGCCGAAGAGCCAAATATTCGGCTGCCGACCTTTCGACACGGATATGCACATAAAAATTAGGTAGGTAGTTTTACATGTCCCGTGTGGCAGATTCATTGCAAACCCGTATATATTTTATTCGCGAGCTAATATTGTCAGTACACCCAGAATGCTCTTCTGTTTTCTGTCAGAATGTGTTACTAATAGTCCGTATTAGTAAAAAAAACGCTACTGGTTCGCCCAAAGAAGAAGACAGCACCATTAAAATCAAGACGTCAGATTTTGCCACACACCCCGGTGAAACGTCCACAGGAAAGGATAGGACAGGAGTGTTAACTTTGTCACGGCCCGTAGGAATGACTCATTTTAAGTAGGTGCCTAGTTATTTTCCATAGTTACAGTAGTCCCTTTCCATAGAAGTCCATACCCTCTATATTAAGGGAAGGAACTCCAAAAATGTCTCCGCTGAAGTGAAACGTTGACGTTTTCTCCTATATCTTGAGACAACACTCAGATATCTTTCCATGGTTTCTCTGACCGGTAACATCATGTTAGTTCTTCTTCTTCTGCAGAGTGAAACAATGCACGAGCGACAATCAGACCCTCATCAGGCGGATCAAGATCCTGCAGTCTCAGAACCACTCGCTCACCACACAACTGAAGAGGTTACAGGTAAATCACAATAGATACACCAATTTTAAATTAATTAATTAACGATTAAAGATCATTGTTTGGCAGTCTAAAAGATGTACATTTTTTTAATGTTAATCATTACATTTTTAACAGGTAACAATCTACCCAACTACCCATGTTGCAAAATTCAACTCAATCGATTCAGTAGTTTTATCGTGAAAGAACACACTCATCTTTACAAAATACCGCGTATGTAAAGTGGTGGAAGACCAAATGATAAAAACCCAATGAATCCGGCTATTTCGGGTAATTACCCGGGTAGAATGAGAAAATATGACATCTCTTTTGGAGTGAATCGTGTTTGTTATTTATTAGGTCACGAATGCATTTATTTAAGTGTTCTGCACTCGACAACGTATTGCTGAGCTATTTTTATCATGACACAGTTTGTTTTGTAGTAGACTTGTAAATTGTCTGTCGTAGCGTACGCCATGCCAATTGTCTGTCGTAGCGTACGCCATGCCAATTGTCTGTCGTAGCGTACGCCATGCCAATTGTCTGTCGTAGCGTACGCCATGCCAATTGTCTGTCGTAGCGTACGCCATGCCAATTGTCTGTCGTAGCGTACGCCATGCCAATTGTCTGTCGCAGCGTACGCCATGCCAATTGTCTGTCGTAGCGTACGCCATGCCAATTGTCTGTCGTAGCGTACGCCATGCCAATTACTATAATGAGCTTAAAATGTGTAGGCGCGTGAGTACCGCTATCACTATGGATACACACTAATGACATATTCAGATTGAGAATACTGAAAATATGATGATGATATGATGATTGCTATTTGTCAGTGAACGATGACGACCCGAATGGCCGAGTCGGCAGTGACGCCGCCTACGAAGCCAAGGGTCCCGGGTTCTAGTCCCGGTGGGGGCAAATATTTGTTTGACGTGAACGAATGTTTGTACCCTAGTCATGGTTGTTTATCTATATAAGTATTTGTATCGTTGTCTAGTACCCAAGATACAGGGAATCCTAGTTTGGGGCTAGATCAATGCGTGTAAATAGTGTGCAAGGTATTATTGATTTAAAAAAACCTACGCGTGATACCTACAACTACTACAACGCCATCAACGTATCCTACGTTCGTCCATTAGAGACGATTTTTTAAATACCAGGGTGAAAAAAGTGTTCCGAGTTCAGATAAAATTAACCTTACGCCATTGTACATAAGAGTCACTGACAGTTCGATTCGCATACTTTTCCGACACGTTATTATTCCTACTTCCCACTCAGAACGTGATTATTTCGCACGAGCGATTCTAATTTGAAAGGATATGTTGAGAGATACAAAGCGAGCGGTCAAGCTCAAAATGTATTTATTTCTGTTCACATTTACATAGTAAACGTATCTTTGCCTTGGGCCACTGCCGGAGGAGACGCGCTCACGCTTGGAATGATTCCTAACCGCGACTGAACTGATGATGTTCTGCAACGCAGCACGTGCTCACGAGCGGCGCCGCGCTCCCCGCCCCCGCCTCCGCGCCCGCGCCCCGCGCCGCGCCCCCCGCCACCTGCCTGCTCGTGCTGCTGCTCTCCGTCGCACTCGTGGCGCTGCCCTCGCTGCAGAGAGAGAGGGAGAGAGACATGAGGCAGCCGCAGCAACACCACGAGCCGGCTGCGTTGAAGCGAGCGCTGCTCTCTGCGCCCACTTGTGAGTATACACGACCACAACCGAGTTCACTCTCTGTCGCACTCGCAGCGCTGCCGTCCCTGCGGAGAGAGCGAGAGAGATACCCAAGTATACCCGAACGCAACGCAACACCATCGCCTCCTATCGCCACAAAAGTTGCCCATATTTACCTGGTAAATAACCAACTATACAGTTTATATCCTTGATTTTTGGCTATTTATCAAAATACCCGGGTAAATAGTGTCACTATATTACATACTTTGTTCAATAGTTTACTATCTAAGCAGGACTTCAAACCTCTACACTTATCTCACTTGAGTGAGGCCTTATATGCATACTTATTGCAATAGATACTTCCCGCACTGAAGCTTCCACTCCCATATAAATTAGATTGTGGCAGAGTGACCAATGTATGTAGTATAAAACAAATACTTCATTAAATTACTTTAGATTTAGATTTTGGTCAATAAATAAATTTTAAATATTCTTGCTAGTGCCTTTTCACGCTACGACGTGGCAGCTATTTGCAGAGCGCAGTCCACGCCGCCATTCAAACCCGACGGCGGCGGCGCCACCGTGTGTTTAGTTCCACTTTCCATCGCAGGACATGTGGTGCATCTATATACATGTAGAGGGCTCATGTAATTAAAATAAGCCCACCATTATACTAATTCTTGTATAGTTCATATATTTTTTATCACCTCGCACATAGTATGATACGTGCGTAAGATGATTTCCGACTCATGTCGAATCATAGCTGGCTCGCTTCGCTCGCTCGTGAATAAAAATGCCGCAAATAAATCTGCCCCCCAAAGCCGATGAAGGGGGCAGATTCCACTGCAAAATTTGAGGCGTTGCACTTTGCAGCTCAAGGGAGCAAAGTGGAACTACCCCGTTCGTCAGATATCAGCTACTTTCCGCACCAATAGCACAAATGTGTGTATTTTGACAGTGACGGATGGAATGCTTCAACTATCTATATTTGTTAACATAGTCTTTATCCCTCAGACACGTCGCTCGAAGAGGCCGTCATCGACGACGGCGAGTTCAACATGGAGGAGCTCATCAGCTTCAGCCGGCCGCACTCCGACCACGACTACCCGCTGCAGGGGGCGAAGCGCCAGGGCTCCGCGCGGACGGCGCTGCCCGGCGGGTACGTGGACCTGCCGGTGGACGAGGAGTGGCCGCCCGACATCAAGAAGCGCATCCGAACACTCCAGTTCGACTACGAGGACGGCAAAGACTACCTGCCGCCGCTCATCAAGGAGGAAAAATACGAAAACGCCTACTCCGTGGACTCCAAAATTTCTGGCATAGACTTCCTGAGCAGTAATCTGTTGACGATTGGGGGTAAGCTCGGGGAGTTCCTGGAGTACATGCCGCCGATCCCGGTGAAGAACGAGGATCTGGTGATTGAGGAGGTGGACGATTATGATGCGAGGAACGGCACGGAGGTCAAGAGTTTTGTCGTGAACGGGACCGTTAGTAATATTTAAGTTATATGGGAAGAGCGGTCTTTATAGGGTGGAGAGAGGTGTTCTGTCTTATATCGAGGTCACTTTTCTACTTCTGTGGGGGGTTTCCTTTGCTAATGGGATTCGTAAATGGGGGAAAAATATTTCAAACTACATATTGAGTAGTTTTTTCTTTTCCTCGGCGAGAATACTTTTCAGAACATTATCCTATTTGAAGCCCTAGAAGAGCACACCTTATGTTGCATCCTGTGTAAGAAGATTCTTTATATTTTCAAAACATATTTTTCCTTATTTCCATATTGTATTTTCAAATGCCTATTTTATAATAATTTTTACACTTTCAATGAAATTATTCCTTAAGCGTTAGTGAGATCATGATTTACGAATTTTATTTAGGTTAAGTGTTTCTCTATTGATGATGAATGATTCTATTTAGAGTGCATGGTATATGTATCTATCTTTAGTATTTATTAACTTCTACTTCAAAAACGCTAATATATTCTTCGCATTGATTTATTATCAAGATTGTGTACTTTTAAGTATTTTTCAAACCTATAGAAAATATTTTGTCGGTGCAATTATTTCGTAATTTAGAATCGCTTCAGTGTTAGACGTTTTAGGCACATATTTAAAATTTAAGTTCTTTGTTTGTATCGAGCGAGACTTGAAGATTAGTTTCTATTCTATTTAAGATTGGCAACATTGTTATAATTCATTATTATTGGACATGTTGGCTGCAGTTATGGACGATGATTATGATCGAATAAACTAAGTTACATTTTAATTGGCTTTTAATGTAATCCTGTATTTTAAGTTAATTAAATTGACTTGAAGTTATAATGATGACTTGGAATACGATAATTTATAAAAAAACTGAATCTGAAATCCCGCCTTCAAGACGACGCGGTCCATAGGCATCCGTCTGAAGACGGGCATCACGGAGCTCAAGATCTTCGCAGCCTTCAAGCCGCCCGAAGACCCATTCCAACCGGAGGATGTTCGGGCGATGATGGAAGGAGACCCCCACACTGGTCGCAGGCGATCTCAACGCCAACCACCACCAGTGGGGGTCGCATAACCTCAACGCCGCCAGACGGACGTTCAAAAGCCACATTGACATTCTAACTACAAGGCTCCGAAAAGCCGCTTTAATACCTAACAAATATATGGATAAGATATATTGTTAGGTATTAAAGCGACTGCGCCCGCTTACCCTGCCGCTCCTTCTCGGAATAAAGGCTCAGTGCGTAATCAGCTCGTGTGTGTTTCACTTGTCTGTCCCCACCTATCTCAGCGCCTCTAAGATCGAACAAGTGGCGACGAGGATGGAATAAATCTATTCGAAACGTTGCTGCACCCCACATAATTAAAATGACTTATCTGGCCCTCGTTCAATCTATCTTAACCTGTTGTAGCCCCTGTTGGGGTGGAGCGGCTAAAACACACTTGAAATCCCTGGAAATTGCGCAGAGGAGTTCTAAAACTAGCCATCAAACGTCCAATCTATTTCTGTAACCCCGAACTCCACGTTTTGTGACGTCCTTACAGTCAGGCAACTATTTATTCTGGATAATTCTTTTTCAACGCTACTCCCTACAACCCAATTTTGAAGCGTCGTAAAGATTTAAACATCACAATTATTTCCTAAGTCACTATCTGTACAACAAACTGAATAAACTAATACCGTTCTTCCACCTCTACGAATGCAAAATAAACGTATCCATATTCGATACCAATACCAAGGAAGAGGCAGAGGCCGCGGCAGTGCCCTCACCACAGCCATCACCACTGCTCAAGCCGCAGCTACCACCACCAAGGAGAGGCTCCCTCCATACCTCCGCAAGAAGCTGGAACTCAAGCGCCATCTTCGCCGAACATGGCACCACACCCGCTGCATTGCGACCAAGGCGGAGATCAACCGGCTCGGAGAAGAGTTGCGCGCAGACATCAGCGAGCTGAGGGGACAGTCCTGGGAGCGCACCATCGACCAGGCCTCCTGGGAAGGCACTGCCCTTCACCACCTCAACCGCAACCTGACCAGTACCCCCGAGGTGGTCTGCCCCATGATGGACCACGCGGACAGGCGCCGCTACGCCGCAAGGGACCGCGCCGACATCCTGGCGGACCATTTCGCCGGGCAGTTACGGCCCAACCCCATCGTCGACCACGAGCACAACGTCGCTGTGATGGAGCGTGAAGAGCGCTTCCTGGCGGCCCCCGCGCCTCCCCTCGCCGGCGATTACTTTATGTCGCGAAGTCAAGATGGTGGCCCTGAAGCTGAAGGCCCCGGGCCCGGACGGAGTCATCGCGGGGGCCCTAGTACAGCTGCCAAGGAGAGTCGTCGTCTCGCTGACACGGCTGTTCAATGGCATTCCCCGCACCGGTCACTTCCCCACCCTCTGGTAGGAAGGCAAGGTGATCGTCATCCCCAAGCCGGGGAAGGACAGACGTCACCCGGGATGCTACCGCCCGATCACCCTGCTGCCTCATCTTGCCAAGATGTTTGAGCGTCTGCTGCTGCGGAAAATCCTGCCCCACATCGAGCTGAGGGCAGAGCAACAGGGCTTCCGCGACAGCCACAGTATGACGCTCCAGCGGCCGAGAGTCCTGCACCACCTGGCGTCAGAGTTGAACAGGGGCCGATACACCGTCAGGGTCTTTCTCGGCATCGAGAAGGCCTTTGACCGCGTTTGGCACGAGGGGCTCCTGTTCAGCTCCTGGATGCGGGTGTGATGATCGCGCGAATCGTGGCCTCCTTCTTGGAGGACCGGCGGTTCTTCGTCTCGGTCGAGAATGCCCACTCCCAGAAGAAGGCTATCAGCTCTAGAGTCCTGCAAGGTAGCAGTTTCGCCGGTGCTCTACGCGCTCTACACGAACGACAACCCCACACTCGAGGGCCATCTCGAGAAGGGGTGGAGGACTACGGCGCGACTACGCGGACCACAGCGCAAACTTCGCGTAGACGCGCCGCATACAACTCGCCAGCAGGAAGATGCAGAGACTATTGGACCTACTGCCACCCTGGTTGGACAAGTGGCAGACAGCGGTTAACGTCGGGAAGACAACAGCCCTGTAGCTCAAGCAGGAAAAACTCTCCAGACGCTAACGAGACCTCGCATCGAAAACGTAACCAGAGTCTCATCGGCAGCAGGAACCACTGTCTATCGACTAACGTCATTGCGATACCCAGAAAACGTTCTACGTAATACTGCGCCTCTAGCATGGACAAGCTGAACGAACAACACAGTATATTGAATGAATTAAACGTTCCAAATCTTACGTTATCCATAGATCGATTTTAAATTTAAGTTTTATTGCAATGTGTAGCGGAAATATTATCCCAATTTGTAATATTGTTACAATTTTTAAAGACTTTGAAATAATAAAGTGTAATTAATCATAAACTCAACGAATATTATAAAAATAATAATGGTTTTCGAGAAAGTATTTTGGTTTTTGATTGTGACATGACTCGTAGAATGGCGACATGAAAATTTTATTGTTTTGTTGTGAATTTCCCTTTTGCTGTGAATTATTTAGGGATGAGGCAGCTTCAATTATTCAATTCAGAAAAATGATATTGGATGATGTTATCGTCCGACGGTTTTGACAATTCAATCGCTCCGGATTATTGTGAACGCGTCGCTCGCGGGCTCTTACGAGTCTCATAATCTTCTAATGCATTCTTCTTCATGAAGAACCTCACATAATGCCGGAATATGGGTCAGAGTGTCGATAAGGGGGCGGAAGCCCCCACATGAGCGCAGTAATGATAGAGTTCATGGAAAGGTAAGCTATAGTTATTTATTATAATCTTTAGCTGAGTAATTCAATATTGAGTTATCTGTTAATATAACTACGTATTTTTGTCTGATTTTTGACTTTCTCTTCAACTACCTACTGGGTCCTTGATGTCCACCCACGAAATGCATGTCAGAGGGCAAATCTATCGCTTATCTAGAGATGAATTATGAACCCTTCAAACCCATATTTGGATGGGCTTACCTGTCTGATAATGATGAGAGATTGCTTATCATCGTCATCATCATATTGCATTTCAAGTACTTTACTCCAAAATATTTTATATTACAGCAGAGTTTCGCGTGCGGTCGGGGCTCCTGCATCACTGCTATCCCAGAGACCTTGATGACAGAGGAAGCTGAGACTTGGGGAACACCGCAAGAGATAGATTGATGATAGAGTAGCTAAGATGTTTGTGAAATGAAATAGAGAAGCAAGAGAGAGGGGCATAGTATATAAAAGGAAATGATAATACAACATGAGTTTGGAATTTGTGAGAGCAAGAGATTGCATACAATTATCAAATGTGTAGAACAATACATGCCTTAGAAATGGAGTGGAGTAAATTATTGTTTATTTGCATTAACATCAATTACATGAAGTGTTGTGTATAGGTTCTTATATACATGAATTATTAAAGTGTCATACATATATATTTTAAAAGAAGCAGATTTGTTGAATTCATTTATAAGTAAGAGGCAGGCCACACAATGTGGTGTTGTGCCGCAAGCAGCCATAGACAAAGCGAGATGGGGCGGGGTGGGGGTTAGAAGGGGAGAACACTCATACAATTCCCATACTGCAGCGCCACAGTACCTCATCATATGGTCCGATGGCATTCAGTCTTCTCTTAGTTGCACTATGCCCGCCCTTCCACCATAGGCTTCTGTGACGTTAATTAACCCTTTATTAAGATTCGAACAACTTCAGAATCTCGGGATCTCGTTTATCTCCGGGGTGCGCAAATTCAACCATGTTTCTCAATATCACAAAGAATTGGGGTGGCTTCCCATTCGCCGTCGCCAACTCTCATATTCTTTCTTATCTTTTCAATATATGTATTGAAAAATCTGTGCTACCCCCGTTACCTCTGAGACCGCTTTGAGTAGGCAATCTCTTTTCAGGAGATTGGCAATGGATCAAGGTCTCACACTTAGCCACTCCAAGGCATAACACCTCCGTATATGAGGACTCCTTCAGGTTGCAGGCGGTCTGACTGTGGAACATACTTCCTTGTTCGAAAAGAGACAGTCCCACTCTTTTCGCTTTCAAAAACCGGGTAAAAGAGCACTTCCTCTCTCTTTTGTGATAGTTGTAGTATGTATATTATTATTATATGTAAACTATATGCACAGGGTTATGTATGTACTGGTACTTATTTAGTAGTTTGATATACATAAGTATGTATTTTATTTTCCGTATTTTATAGATATTTAATTTACTTATATATTTTATAATAGATTAGTTATTGTGCCCTGCCTACTCTTTCATGATAAGTTTTCCTTTCATGCCTTGGTTTGCTGGAAGAAATCTCTTTAGAGTTAAGCTCGCCTTTGATCATATGTTTTCTCTTAATGTATCTTTTTAATAACTGTGTTCAATAAATAATTTTCAACTTGATAAAGTTCAAAACCAATGGCGACCTCTGTGGCGAAGCGGTTGTGGCTCTACCTGCCATACCAGAGTTCAGGGTTCGATCTCCGGCTGTGGTAAAAGGAAAATAACCCTAGGTCTTGGATGTTTATATGTGTGTGACGTTGCTGTTTCTGGTACCCACGACACAGGGTGTCCTAGTGTGGGGCTAGAAGCAATGTATGTACCTGTATGTAAATATTTATGTTTATTAATGAAAAATTCTTGGTTAAGGTTTAAAAACCCATAGATCCAAAAATTACAATGAACTTCATATCTCCGTAGCTACTGCAATGGGCTAGCCCCCTGTCACGCAAAATGGAGTATGGAATATCTGGCTAAACGAGCACAAATGTGCCTCTGCCGTCCCCTACGGGGGAAGGCTTGACGCTATTTTTGTTTGTTTTTATCCTTCTCTGAGGTAACGGTTTCTCACTGTCGAGGATCATGGCTTCATGCATAACATATTCACGTAGTATTTCATCCCAATCCGCAACTTCATCGACTGAGTTTCACCATGAGATTGCTATTAACAAAGGGTTGCTACATACATAATATATGAAATATGTAGGTATATATATTGAAAATTAACACTATAACCGTTAATAAGTCACTTGCAAACAACAAACAATAGGATATCGTTAATTAAATATATAACGAAACTATTCTCACCAACAAATATTAAGTGAGTAATTAATCGTGAGATTTCGATAGCCAGCTGACGAGTTTCACCTTAGTACACTAAGGTGAAACAAAACGTCGTTCGTGCTGCCGATTCTATCGAATCCTATACATTTGAAAAGCGAGTTGTTGACGTATCGTTTCGAACACCAGACGAAAATGCTTCCTGCTACCGATTTTAGTTATGTTTACGCACAATAGGGGCGCTGTTCATAATCTCATACATTTTCCCACATTTCGATTACGGATACTTTCTCGCTAGCTGGTTCCTGCTTGAGCCTCTGTTGACCACCCGCTCCCGCCATCCACCGCCACTACAGTTGAGGGGCCGGGACGCGTCTTCTGAAAAGGGGCTGGGCCGCGTTGTGCCCCACGATCTTTTCAGAATTTCGAACCGCTTGAAAAGCCAGAGCGCTACAGCGCGACGTTGCGTTGTACCACACGGGGTTTTCCAGCGGTCGCGTTGTCAATTCATCATCTGAATAGCCCGTGGGGGGGTACAGCTCCTAGGGCGTTATGTTCCTCTGGCTTTTCTTGAATTAGCTTCTAGTTAAAAAACCGGAGCGCTGCAACGCAACGACGAGCCTATAGATTTACTAATTTCAGTAATTCAAAATGTATATCATCAAGTTTGTTCAACTTACGGCTGATTTTGCAATCCTCAGATAATATTTTTATAATCTAACGGTGATGGAACACACCGTGAGTAAACCTTTATTACCTTCATTACCCCATAGCTGCGGCGGTGGGCTAGCCTCCCGTCATGCAAAATGGAATAATGATAAACAGAAAATATTAAACTGCACATAAAAATACTGATTTGCACAGCAAATATAAGGGCAAAATACTGAAGTAGCTCAGGTTTAAAAGGTGAGCGAAGCGAAGCCCCCTTTAGCCTTCGTGTTAGGTTCAAAATGTAAGAACAACAAAAATACTTAAAACATAAACATAAGTACTCATTAAATTTTTAAAACAAAAGTGTTTTTGTTGATCCTTTTTTGCTGCGCAAATCAGTATTTTTGATGTGCAATTAAATACCAGCCATGATAAACGGGCTAAAAGTGGGCAGAATTGTGCCTGTGCCACCCCGTATGGTAAAAGGCGTGATACTATCTTGTCTTATGTTAAAAGAAAATAATATGAATGTCTGATCCAATCTTGGATTCGAAACTAGATCTTAAAGATTTTAGACGTTGTGATTGGCAGCGTTTGCGATGATAGCTGCGGCGATGGGCTGGTCCCATTTCACGCAAAATGGAGTATTGATAACTTGCTAAGAGTGGGCAGAATTGTGCCTCTGCCACCCCAAATATTGGAAAAGGCGTGATGCTATGTTATGTTGTTAGGTAGGTAGGTATTTGAGTAAGTATGGTGATTTGGTAGGGGCTATTAAAACGCGTAGCTTTATATGGGTTAAATTTATAAAATCTCGTTTACCTACCTACCTAGTTCATTATTTGGTGCTACCTATAGCGGCAACCGAAATAGAACATTTAGTAAAAATTGCAAATCTCTACCTAGGTATAGATAATTACGAAAATGAAACTTGTATGATTGTTCGTAAGAGACATTTTTACTGACATTTACGCGCCAAGTTACCGTATTTCACCTCTAAAACATAAGAAATAGATACAGAAAATAGGTAGAGCTACATAAACAAAAACATGCGAAACATACAAATAATAGTAAAATTATAGGTACCTAGGTATACTTTGTTGATATGTGCATGATGTGACACACATCTTCTTTTCTGAAATGTATCGCCTTGGGTTAGAATATCGTGTCTTCGTTATCCAGTTGGTCTGGGTATTGGCAGATAATCACACAACCCGCACGAGAAATTTTGTTCTTCACTAATGTTTATATCAAATCTAATCAATTCAAAATCTTCATCCGATTATAATAACAGGTTGTTTATTGTTTCGCACATCTTTATTACGATGCTCACAATAACTGCATCAAAACAAAACGACCAGAAATCATCGGTGAGAAGTTGTGAGCTTGCAACGCACATGTTTGCCAAAACTGCCTAATAATATTGGATATTTTTGTTCGACTCATCATTAAGGTACTCAATGCCCTCTCTCACGTCTTGCGCATGTGTCGCACCGCACGCGCTTGGTGCGATAATCCACTTTCTAGTTTCTCTGTCTCGTCTAGTGCATGCATGGGTCACAGATCGCAGGTGTCATGAGTATTTTTTTTTATTGAATATAAATAAATAAATTATCTTATTCAACGTCAAAATTATACTTACATATAACTACAAGTCAATTTTTTTTTTATATATAAAAAAAGACTACACCGTTTCGGAAGGTGGGCCTCGGGGTTAAGAAGAAACGGCAAGAAACTCCCCCATACATTTTTTTTAAAAGTGACTACAACAGGTACTGGTTTCGGTCTAAGGAAATTCGCCGGCGAGTGATAGACTTGATCCATCGCCCCTCGTCGAATTTCTGTGCGCTGAGATGGTATGGACCATGCAGTTTTGTCATCTAAGTATTCCTTAATACTATAATAGGACTTTCTTATCAGCTCATTTTTAACATAGTTTTTGAACCTCTTTTCAGGAAGGATCAATGATTCCTGTGGTATTTTACTGTAGAAGCGAATACAGTGCCCCATGAATGATGTGCCTACTTTACTTAGTCTAAATAATGGTAGTGCTAACCTATTTCTATTTCTAGTGTTAATTCTATGGCTATCACCTACAATTTTAAATAAAGCTAAGTTTTTTCTTACATGCATGATATTCTCGTATATATATTGACAGGTAACCGTAAGTATATTAATTTCTTTGAATTTTTCTCTTAATGATTCCCTAGCATCTAATTGATATATCGCCCTGATCGATATTTATTTTTGTAAGACAAATATCGTATTTATATCTGCTGCTCTCCCCCAGAGCAATATTCCATAAGACATAATACTGTGAAAATAACTAAAGTAAACCAATCTGGCAGTTTCAACATCTGTAAGATATCTGATTTGTCTGACCGCAAAAGCGGCTGAGCTAAGTCTTCGTGCGAGATTAGTTATGTGAGGACCCCATTGAAGTTTCGAATCTATAGTGATTCCGAGAAAGATTGTGTCCTCAACGAGGTCCAATCTTTCAGATCCTATTCTTACACTGCTTTCAACCTGTCGTACATTAGGCAAACAAAATTTGATACATTTAGTCTTCTTTGAGTTTAATAACAGGTTGTTTACATTGAACCAACTTTACACATGAGAGAGTGTACTATTTGCGTCGTCTAGAATTTCTTCTTGACTTTTCACCTTGAAAATAATAGATGTGTCATCAGCAAATAGAACAATCTGAGTCATTTTTTCCACCATATAAGGCAGGTCATTCATGTATACTAAGAAAAGGAACGGACCTAAGATAGAACCCTGGGGTACACCAATATTCATATGGGTTCCAGTGGACTTGCATCTGTTTATATCTACTTTTAGTAATCTTTCCATTAAATAAGATTCCATTAATTTTAACGTATTTTATCTTTGATACCATAGTGTTGGAGTTTGAGCAAAAGAGTTTGATGGTCCACACAGTCAAAGGCCTTGGAAAGATCACAGAAAATACCAACCGCATCCTGTGATCCTTCCCACGCACTATAAATGTGTTCTACAAGCGCTACTCCGGCGTCTGTTGTTGATCTGCCTTTAGTGAATCCGAACTGTTTTTTGTGGAGTAGCCCAGATGCATTGAAATGAGAGAGTAGTTGACTCAATATGACCTTTTCAAACACCTTGCTCAACACTGGCAATACAGATACAGGTCTGAAGTTGGCAGGGTCTTGTTTACTACCGGATTTGAAAAGTGGTATTAATCTGCTCATTTTCATGAGGTCAGGAAAAAATCAGTTTGCTATACAACTATTGAATGTGATTGCCATGTATGGTGCAATCACATCGATTAATGATTTAACCACGTTAACGAACATGTCCCATAAATCTTCAGTCTTTTTCATGCTAAGAAGTTTAAATGTTTAGTTAACTATAGTTATAGAGCCCATTGGCTTGAAGAGCCATCCTTGTTTTGGGGCACATTTTCAACCAAGTAATCTTAAGACTTTTCAGAAGAGGATGGTAGTGCTTCTGTTGTTATTATTGGTATGGTACTAAAGAACTTTTCAAATGCGTTAGCAACGTCCTCGTTTGCTGAGAGTGATTGGTCGTTAACTTTTAAATTAAAACTAGATTCACTAGACCTAACCTTGCCTGTCTCTTTTTTAATAATGTTCCATGTAGTTTTAATTTTGTCGCCAGAAGCTTTGATTTTATTGTTAAGATGTAGACACTTGGCTTTATGGAAGTCTTTCCTGAACATTTTAGAATAATTTTTGACAAAGACGTTAAACTCAGGACTGTGATCATAGGATTTTTGCTCATACAATTTATAGTCTGGACCTGCTCTGTCTTAAATCCTCTGTTGCCCATTCAGAGAATTTTGATTTGTTGTCCATTCTCACTTTAGTCAGATTGAAAACCTTTTCAAATTCCGCAGATACAGATTTGAAGAAGCTGGAATATCTTCACAGTAAGGTGTTAACGGTAGACTTGACACTAGTCCACTACGAAATTTTTCCATTTTCTTCAAAGTTACTGGTCTACACAATACTTTAACGGGCTTTATAGCATTAATTTTTTCAAATACTACAATCAGACCAGTGTGGTCTGCCTTAATGCCTTAACTATTTGTTTATCGTGAATACTACATTCACAGAATACGTTATCTAGACAAGTAGCGGAGGTAGCCGTTATTCGTGTAGGCGCCAGAAAGACATTGAACATATTGTAAGACTTAAATACTGCTAGGATCCTAGTGCGAATAGAGTGCGGTGTCTAGTAAATCTACG
Organism: Argyresthia goedartella; assembly: GCA_949825045.1. Lineage (NCBI taxonomy): Eukaryota > Metazoa > Arthropoda > Insecta > Lepidoptera > Argyresthiidae > Argyresthia > Argyresthia goedartella. The sequence continues at coordinate 2,678,376 of OX463823.1, read as the reverse complement.
TTAAAGTCGCCACAAACTATGATGCGTTTGGACTTGTTTCTGGATGCAAGTTGAAGAACTTGTTATATCACTGCCTCAAAGACTTCAAAATCTCCTTCGCCCCGCCTGTACACACTAACAATACAAAAATTTTCCATCTCAACACACGAGACTTCAGCATTCATTTCGCTAGAAAGACTAACAATATCCTTTCGTTCTTTACACTTAAAAACATCTTTTACTAAAATTAAGGAACCACCTCTAGTTTTAGTCTTTCTATTGAAACAGCTGATCACTTTATACTTTGGTATGCTGAACTGCATTGCACACTCTTGCAGCCAGTGTTCTGTCATACAAAGTATATCTATTCTTTCGCTTTCTAAAAACATTTCGAATTCTAGTTGCTTGCCAGAAAAGCCTTGCATATTTTGGTGCATTACCTTTAAGCCGTGCTTTTCTGTTGTCGGTTGCGGCAGTTTAAACATACAATAGTATCGTTTGTACATATTGCCTTGTCAGTAGTTACATGCTTCTTAGTACGTGTACTAATCGTTGTGTTGACCGTTATACAATTACTTACTTCTGTTATACTGTTTATAACAGATTCTAAAATAAATGAAGCTAAAGACTTTGCTATTACGTTACGGTGTTGTACCCCACGGGCTATTCAGACGATGAATTGTCAATGTGAGCGATGAAAACCCCGTTTGGTACGCAGCGTCGCGCTGTAGCGCTCTGGCTTTCAGAAGACGCGGCCGGGACATAGAGTGGCAATCGACGGTTAAATACCTAGGTTGCAGCATCGATTGCTATGGTGCATCAACCGGGCCAAAGCCGCAATTCACTATTTATTCTAATTAAGGCTGCGATATTGTTAGTTAAACAGGTGTGTACAAGTTCAGATATATTTAGAATCATAGAACGTCCCCAGACTCGGCACATCTACCATTACACAGTTTACATTGACAATAGGTTGGTCGGTAAACAATTTGCTGATTTTGAAGTATTCATGATGTGGAAGGCGTGTGGTTCTGATAAGTTCTGCCTAACATATGTGTTGAGCGTGATTAGATTATGAAACAAAAGTACTCAGCTGGTAAATTCCTTTGTGTTATTCAAATTGACATTCGAGTAGGTAACGGCTCGGTGGATGATGCAATCTTCTTTGTGACGGAGAAAACTGTTCGCAAACACTTGCCCCCCTTTTATACACCCTATCAACTATTTTGTACTATTTTTACACTATATTTATATTCTAAATACGAATAAAATTACAATTAAAATCAGCTGCCGTTTCTTTGACCATTATTAAATTTTTTATAAACCTAAAACAATAAGTGAGGGCCAAATCAGGTTTTTTTTAAACCGTATTGTGTTACATGTTTCATAAAAGGGCTTATGCGAGAATCTCATTTTTACATAAACTTGATATGCTCGGTATTAAATAAAATTATGTCGAACCCGGGACCTCTCGCATGGTATGCAGAGCCACAGAGGTCGCCAAAGTGTCACTTGGTCGAATTAAGAATTTGACACCATAAATAATATTGTGTTTCTCGCAATTAGTAAATGTTTATCAAAATTGGAACACCAATTTATTCTGAAATATAACCCTTTTTTGCTCCTAAAAATATTTGCTTCTACAAAAAAAGTTAAGTTTGCCAGATTAACGTAGCGGCTTGTCTATAATTTATTATCAAATATTAAGGGTGCCCTTTTTAGCCTTCCTTTCCCGAAGGGTGCTAAACGGGACCCTATTCTAAGCCTCCGCTGTCCGTCTGTCACCGGGCTCAACCGAAATAGGTAGAGCTGAAATTTTCACAGAGGGTGTATTTCTATCTATGTACTCTCTTCCAGGCTTCAGGCTCTACAGGAATGACAGAGTCGGGAAAGCGGATGGAGGTGTTGCTGTTTACCTGCGTGCGGATATTCCGTGCAAGGTGATCAGCGCATCCCCTAGCCAGTACTCCGAGTCTGCCGAATATCTCTTCCTCGAAATTCTTCTTTATGACAATAAGGTGCTTCTTGGTGTTGTTTATAGCCCCTCTCTCCGTGTTGATTATTTCGACACCTTTGAATCTATTCTTAATGATTTGACCCCACTTTACGATGACACTCTCATTCTTGGGGATTTCAACACTTGTCTCCTCAAAAATGATTCTCGTTCAGCCAAGCTTAGGTCAATAGTAGATTCATACAATCTGCACATTTTGCCGCTTGCGGCCACCCATTCCCAGCCACATTGCTCGCCCTCTCTTCTTGACATCATAATCATTTCCAACCTGGATAAGGTGGCCACTCATGGCCAACTTAACTCACCTTTTTCTTTTCACGACCTCATTTACGTCTCATATAAAAATAGGTCCCCTAAGTGCAGAACCAAATTTATTGAAACTCGCAGCTTCAAAGCCATTAACCTGGATTCCCTCAAGTCTGATGTTTCACTGGTCGATTGGTCCCCTGTCATCTTGAGCGAGAGCGTTGATGACAAAATTCACGGCTTCAATACAATTGTCCTGGGACTTTACGACAAACATGCTCCCATTAAAAAAGTTAGAGTGAAGCACCTGCCTGCTCCCTGGCTAAACGATGATATCAAGCGACTTATGACCAAGAGAGATCGGGCCAAGTGCAGGTACAAAAAGGATCCGACAGATGACAATTTTCTCACCTACAAATCGCTTCGAAATCGTTGCAATCGTCTCTGTCGCGACGCCAAACGCCGCCACATCTTTGAGTGTATCGAAAGGTACACTCCTGCTCAGGTGTGGAAATTTCTCAGGACACTTGGTATTGGCAAGTCCCAGGCCCAGGACACGCATTCAGGTAATGTCGATCTCAACGCTCTTAATCAATTTCTCTCCGCACCGCCCGTTGTGATGGACTCTACTGTCAAGCAAGCCACTCTTCGGAGCCTGCGCTCTAGGTCACATCCCAAAACCACTCCCTTCAACATGAGATATGTCGGAGTTGACACAGTTAAAAGGGCATTGTTGGCGATTAGCTCCAAAGCAGTCGGACATGACAACATCTGCCTAAAAATGATCTTCACTATCCTAGATGACCTGCTTCCGGCCATAACGCACATTTTAAATTTTTCCCTTTCAAACTGCTCCTTCCCTACTGCTTGGAAACATGCACTAGTTATCCCTCTCCCTAAATCATCCAATCCCACCTGCTTCAAAGAATATCGCCCGATTTCCATCTTGCCGATCCTATCAAAAGTCCTCGAATCCATTGTCCATACCCAGCTCTCCCAATATCTATCCTCTAACAACCTATTAAATCCTTTTCAATCAGGCTTCAGACCGGGTCACAGCACAGTTTCGGCTCTACTTAAAGTGACGGATGATATTCAGGTTGCCATGGATCAGAAGCAGCTTTCGGTGCTTACCCTGCTCGACTTCAGCAGTGCCTTTAACTGTGTTGACTTTGACATTCTCGTTGAACTTCTCAAATCTCTTAATCTCTCTTCCCATTCTGTCAGCTGGTTCGACTCATACCTTCGTGACCGTAAACAGCGTATCAAATCGGAGACGATTTGCACGGATTGGTGTGACCTCACCTCCGGTGTCCCCCAAGGTGGCGTTCTCTCTCCTCTTCTATTTTCTATATTTATTAACTCCATCTCCGATGCCCTCTCATCTTTGTATCATCTTTACGCGGATGACTTACAAATCTATCGCCACTTCTCTCCCGATAATGTAAACTCCGCTGTGGAGGCGTTAAACGCTGACTTAGAGGGTATTAGAGGATGGGCCTCGTCATTTGGGCTACTGGTTAACCCAAACAAGTCCCAGGTCATGATTATAGGTACCAGACACTCACTATGTTTGTTGAAGCAACAGTCTGTCCCTCCTGTATCTTATAACGGTACCGTAATCATGTATAGCGACACAGCGAAAAACCTGGGTGTTGTTTTCGATAACCAGTTAACCTGGTCAACGCATATCAGCGAGGTCAGCAGGCGAGTTTACGCTACCTTTCACTCTCTCAGGAGACTTCAGAACTTTCTTCCTCGTCAGACCAAAATTATTCTCGCCCAGTCTATTTACTTCCCCTCATTGACTATGCTGATGTTTGCTGGGTAAGCGCAAATGAAGAGCAACTGAACAAACTCGAACGACTTCAAAACCTCGGGACTCGGTTCATCTTCGGACTGCGAAAATATGATCACGTTTCTCAACATCGCAGGGAGTTGAATTGGCTTCCGATTCGTCTTCGACGGGACTCTCTTGCCTGCTCTACAATATTTTGTGGAACCCTCGGTACCCTTACTTCCTGCGTGATCGCTTCGAATTTCTTTCTTCATGCAGGCCTCGGAGAACTCACATGGCTACTATGCTTAAAGCCCCACAACGCACCACTGCAACCTACGAGCACGGGTTTAGAATCCGCGCTATACGGCTGTGGAATGAACTTCCCTGCACCATCAGGGACAGTCCATCACTGAATATCTTTAAGAACCGACTAAAGAAGCACTATCTCTCACTTTCTATTTAGCTATATAATGTATTAGTATTAGTATATTTGTAAGATATTTATTGATATGCTGTATTTATGTAACTGTGTATGTAGTCTATATTTCTTAGCAATAGGGTTTTATGTATGTGTAATATGTATTATATTAGAATATAGTCTTAATTGTACGCGCAATTCTTTCCCTTACCTATCATCTCCGTCTCCTATCCAACATGGTTTGCTGGAAGAAATCTCTTATTTAGAGATAAACTCGCCTTTGTACACTTCTTTTATATCATAAGCTATTTTTACAGTCATGTGTGTGCAATAAAGAATTACGAATTACGAATTCTATAGCCGCTATAACAACAAATAAATAAAGGCAACAAATATAATGATCACCAAAATATTTTATTCCTACCCAAAATGGATAAATGAACAACAAAAGTTGCAAAAAATATCAGGGCAAAATACTGCGGTAGCTTAGGTGAAGGGTAAAGGAGGTGAGCGAAGCGAAGCCCCCTTTATCCTTCGTGTTAGGTTGAACATGTAAGAACAACAAAAAATACTTAAAACATAAACTTAAGTACGCAAAACATAAAAAGAAGTTTGGTGATCATTTATCCAAACACAATTTGATGGACATTTATCCATTCTGGCAGTCATTTCGAATTTATTGGTAGTAAAATAGGTGCGTTTTTGTTAATCGTTTAAACACAAGCCTTAAATAAATACCGGTTTTTAATAATTAAAAGAACCCTACTTACAAGATATTTTTGACATGGCCATTTTCTTAGCCATTTTGTTTTACTTGTGTATCGGTGAAAACTGGACTCTCCCGATCTTATCGAAAAATATCTTTAATTGCAGGTATTGAATTTTGTGCATAGTTATTTGCTATTATACAATTAATAATTACTCATTCGAATTGTAATAAATAATATTAAGTTTTTCGTCATATTTGATTTTATTTCTGTAAATAAGTTACTCAATTTCTATCCACTTCCGGTTTCCATGAGCAAAGAGTTTCGTTAACGTGAGTAAATAGTTATATTTTATCAAAACACGTATCATAAACCCTCTTTAATGCGTACAAAAACGTTATGATCAGCATAATGTTAAACTACTTGGTAAAAACTCATTTCTTATCTGAAAAATTACACATTATGACTATAATGTGTAATTTTTCTACATATTATGACATTCAAATTTCGAACGCTGACGCCCGCCTGCTTGCCGCCCCTAGTTTTTTTGTGAAGTTGGTACATCGATTTAATACTAAATCGATGAGTTGGTACTGACATTCAAATTTCGAACGCCGACGCCCGCCTGCGAGAAGTTGGTGCTACAGAACAAGCTAAACAATGGCAGAGCCACAATGCCGGTCAAACATGCGGTTCCCGAACACATCAAAGAGAGCTTATGATATGTGTGTAGATAAACTAGTGTATGTAACTGTACATAATTAGGCATTAAAACTCTCGAGTGATATTATTATGAAACTCGCCTTCGGCTCGTTTCATAAACCCACTCTCGAGTATTAATGCCCTCCATTATGTAGCAGTCACTTTTACTACTATTATTATTAAAAATTTAAAAGGTATAAAAGACGACAGTCTTTTATACCTTTTATACAATGGTTTGGAACCCTTCGTGTGCAGGTCCTACGTCCTGCTCGCACTCGACCGGTTTTATTATTAGCTACTCTTTATTAATATGTGCATTTAACGGTTAGAACGGTTCTAGTTGCCACTAGTTCCATGATTTGTACCATGATGGAACTAATGATAATTTTTATCAACACTAGTTCCACTATGAATAGAACTTGAAATAATGAAACTAATGATAATTTCGTTATCACTAGTTCCACTTTAGTTGTTCGAGACTTATAAATTTTTAACAAATATTTACGTCTTACAAATGTATGTTGTCCTGGTACTTTTATACCTAGATACATGCAAGAAAGTGGTGGTATTTGTAGAGATTTTACTTCCTTCATATGAGATTAGCGAATAGGTAAATTGAACAGTGATGCACCAACTCAAAGAAAACTTAAGATTTACGAATAAAATCCATATACAATCAAGAAAAATTTATAAACTATAATATAGTACTCTAAAAATTCAACGAAGTTTATCCAAAAAGTGGCCCACGGATATTTGGCCTAAATTAACCACCTTCAATTATCAAAAGGAACTTCAAGACATCCAGTGACATCTTTTCAGCAGATGATGAACTAATCAGTAATTATTTTATTAGAATACAATTACAATAACTTACGTTTTTGATTGAACCTACACGAGTGCGACTAGTTGTTGAAATTATATTAAGGCTAGTATTTAATCGCACATCAAAAATACTGATTTTCACAGCAAAAAAGGATCAGCAAAAACACTTTTTATTTTTTAAGTATTTTTTGTTGTTCTTACATGTTCAGCTTAACACGATAAAGGGGGCTTCGCTTCGCTCACCCCCTTTGCTGTGCAAATCAGTATTATTGATGTGGAGTTTAATATTTCCCTTATATTAATACCTTTTCCTTTCTATGTTACCTTATATTCTTTTTAGTTTGACGTAATGTCACTTGTAAATAACAATCACAACTTAATTCTAGTTCTGATTACAAAATAAGAAAATGAGTGCAATTTTGCAAATAATTGACAGGGGTAGAGGAAAAGTGCTGTTATCATCGGGATGGCAGTTACAGACATGTTTTATATAAAAATGGTTTATAGTTTAGTTTATGGCGTTGCAAAGAATTTAAAACTGACTTAAAATGTGCTGAATCCCTAACACTAGAATCGGTAAGTGGTGTTATTTTGTAATCGTTGGTATATTGTAGTTATTAGTATACTGGGTGTGATAACCATCAACTACTCATCCATCAATGAGGGCGACTATTACCTACGGAAGGACTTTAGCGGAGGACCTACTTTTGTTGACCCTGAGGGGGGGAGGGGGTTAGATGCCCCCCCTACTACTCCCCCCCCCCTCAGAAATGCCTAGATTCTGAGATATGATTATTTAAAGTTTTGAGGTTATGTTGTTAAAATAAAACAAAATTTAGACTGACCTTGATCTTTAAGTGGGGGGAGGGGGAAGGGGGTAGATCCCCCCCCCCCCCCTACTACTCCCCCCCCGCGCGGAAATGCCTAGTTGCTTTCTTCGAAAGGGTCATTTTTCTGCTTCGACACCTTTCTCCTCCACAAATGCTCCATAATGCTATCATCAAAATTTACATGAAAAGTAGCCACAATAACCTACTCTAGCCAATCGTTTTTGTTTGCATACGCTGCGCTCCGCTCCGGTTTAGCTTCTTCAACGTTCTAACATAACCTATAACCCGATTGAAAAGTAGCCACAATAACCTACTCTTGCCAGTTGTTTTTGCTTGTAAATATCGACAGAACAAGAAAAAAGAACATTCTCGAAACTACTAGAAAAGGGACTACTACTTTGCCGCCCAATCAAAAACGCGGCAAAACGCCCCAACAAAATGCGTTCCGTTTTAAACAAAAATTACAACTTTTTAATAAAAAATCTTTGATAATAATCAAAAGTGATATTTTACGAAAGAAATACTAAATTAACTTTGATTGACGTAAAATAAATAATATAGAAGTCAAAGGCTGCCATTATCACTTCACCAATAGCCTCCAACGAAAAGCCACAAAATTGAATATTTTATTAAAAAATGGGTATGGTAGGAGGACGAACAAAAGAATCATCAACTTATGTGGCAACCTAGTATTCCTCCCGTTAAGTCGCATTCAAGAAGGTTGGGAATATATACTAAATGAAATGCCAGAAAATGATTCCTTTAAGTACTCCAGTATGTTTTGGATGGAAACAGACTTCCAAAATAAGTGGTGCATTTATGGTGAGAGGCACAGAACAAATAATGTTATAGAAGGGTGGCATCATAATATTAATACAAATATCAATAAAAATGAGACAAATTTGTTATAGCTTTTGTATATTTTAAACGATGACGCCACCCTAATGAAATACAGGAGTAATCTTCTGCAGAACCATGGGTGCAGCTCACAACCGAAACGGCGCAAACTTACTCAAGAGAGAGACGATTTGGTCATGGAGGCCCAAATGCAATTGATATCACGCCAAATATCCGTGGGCCACTTTTTGGATATACAAAAATTTATTAAAATTTAATTCATATTGCTCAGTTTGGTTTCACAAAGGGTCGTTCAACAGCCGATGCTGGTGTTGAACTAATCGACAATATTTTTGATGCCTGGGAAGACGCAATGGATGCAATAGGTGTCTTCTGCGATCTATCCAAGGCTTTTGATTGCGTCCATCATGACACTCTTGTCAGGAAGTTACGCCATTATGGTGTAAAAGATCAGGCACTTGGCCTTCTGGAGTCATATCTAACAGATAGGGTTCAGATGGTCGATGTTAATGGGAAAAGATCACCTGGGTCTTCAATAAGTATGGGCGTACCGCAAGGTTCAATTCTTGGTCCTTTCTTGTTTTTAGTATATATTAATGATTTACCGTACCTTGTTAAAGCAAAACATGGGTTAGTATTGTTTGCCGATGATACTTCTTTGATATTTAAAGTTAAAAGACAGCAATCAAATTATGACGAGGTAAACAATGCTATCTCTAGTATAGTGAACTGGTTTACTGTTAACAATTTTCTACTTAATGAAAAGAAAACTAAATGTATTAAATTCGTGTTACCCAATGTGAACCCGGTAACTACAGACATATTTATAAAAGGACAGAGATTGGACCTTGTGCAGTCGACTGTCTTTTTGGGCATTACTTTAGACGCCAAACTACAATGGGATCCTCATATAAATAAATTGTCGAACAGATTGAGTTCGGCAGCGTTCGCAGTTAAAAAAATTAGAGCTCTTGCCGACGTAGACACCGCTAGACTAGTCTACTTTAGTTACTTTCATAGTCTAATGACCTATGGTATTTTATTGTGGGGTCACGCTGCGAATGCTAATAGTATATTTATTCTGCAGAAACGGGCTGTTCGTGCAATTTATAGATTAGGGCCTAGAGTGTCACTGAGGGAAAAGTTTAAAGAAATCAATATTCTGACATTTGTGTCTCAATATATCTATGACAATCTTGTGTATGTAAAAAGAAATATAACTAATTTTCAGAAGTACAGTGATATACACAATTTTAATACTAGAAATAAAGACAAGTTTGTTGCTTATGTAAGCCGACTACATAAAATTAGTAATTCTTTTAAAGGCAATTGTATACGCTATTACAATAAGGTCCCTACTGATATTAAAAACTTACCTTTAGACAAGTTTAAAATAATAATAAAACAGAATTTGTATAAAAAAGGTTACTATAGGATATCTGATTACTTAGAGGACAGATGTCCATGGGAATAGATTGTTTGAGTAACAGGCTGTTTCGATATATAATTAGCATTCATTTTGTAATTTGACAATATTTTATTTAAAAAAGGAAACGCAAAAGATGCGACGACTGTGGAGTTTCTTCGGTGAGCTCTTCTCCACAGATTCCACCATTGTTTTAGTGAACTCACCCAAAAAAATGTAATGACGGATCTAAGTGATGTAACAACATCCTATGGAAATAAATGATTTTTGATTTGATTTGATTTGACTGCGTTGATTTTTGAGTACTATATTATTTATATATACTATATAGTTTATGAATTTTTCTTGATTGAATATGTTTTTTATTCTTAAAATCTTAAGTTTTCTTTGAGTTGGTGCATCACTGTTCAATTTACCTAATCGCTAATTTCATATGAAGGAAGTAAAATCTCTACAAATACCACCAGTTTCTAGTATGTATTTAGGTGTAAAAGTACCAGGACAACATACATTTGTAAGAGGTAAATTTATATGTATCGAATATCTAAAGTGGAACTAGTGATAAAGAAATTATCATTAGTTCCATTATTTCAGTTCTATTCATAATGGAACTAGTGTTGATAAAAATTATCATTAGTTCCATCATGGTACAAATCATGGAACTAGTGGCAACGAAATTCCAAATTCCAAATGTCTTTATTACTGTAGATATTTACATATACTTAGCAATCGTCGTTTTTTGCCACTTCTCTATATTGGACCACTGTGGGAGAAGCAGGGCGTAGAAACTCCCACATAAACATAATCCCATCATAATTAATAAGCAGGAATAAATAATTACAAAATTATTAACAGCAAGGTCTGTGTTGAGCCAGATTAACCCCATACAGACCCATCATTTAAGTAATCTTGAACATTGTAATATCCCTTTTTCGACAAAGTCGCTTTAACATGGATTTTAAATTGCTCAAATGGCAATTTCAAGATCTCCAGAGGTATCTTGTTATAGTAGAGAATGCACTGACTGACCCTTGAAAGAATTGCTAACCTTCGCGAGTCTAAACCGGGGCGCAAGAAGTCTGTGATTATTTCTTAGGTTAACATTACATCTATCGCTAAGTTTGGGAAATTTTGTAAGATTCTTGCGTACATACATTATATTTTCGAAAATAAATTGACTAGCTACAGTTAGTATGTCAATTTCTTTAAAAAGCTGTCTTAAGGGGTCTGTGCGTTTTAAATTACCTATAAATTGCTCGAATAGCTCTTTTCTGTAAAATAAAAATAGTTTGAATATCCGCTGCTTTCCCCCACAACAAGATACCTACCATAGGACATGACACTATGAAAGTAACTAAAATATACTAGCCTAGATGTAGCCACATGCGTGTTTTGTCTGATTTTCCTAACAGCGTAAGCTGCAGAACTTAATTTACCAGCCAATTTTTCTATGTGGGGTCCCCACTGCAATTTGTTATCAATGGTTATTCCAAGAAACTTCGTGTCATTTAGTCATTCTAACGTATTGCTGTCCAACACTAAACTGGTCCCAACTTGCCTGACATTTGGAAGTGAGAATTTGATACATTTGGTTTTACCAGCATTTAACAATAATTTGTTAACTGTGAACCAATTCAAGGTTAAAGATAATACTCTATTGACATCATCAAAATCTTCTTTTTGTCTTTCAATTTTGAAGACCAGTGAAATATCATCAGCAAACAACACTATGTAAGTCAATTTCTCCACCATAAAAGGCAGATCGTTAATATATACCAGGAATAAGAAAGGGCCTAATATGGAACCTTGTAGAACGCCAATTTTTACCCCCGATCCATCAGATTTAACGCCGTTGACTTCTGCCTTTTGAATTCTATGCTTAGGTATGATCTTAGTAGATCCAACGCTTTATTTCTAACTCCGTAATGATTTAATTTCATTAGTAACGTGTCATGATCAACACAATCAAATGCCTTCGACAGATCGCAAAAAACACCGATAGCATCCTGTGCGGCTTCCCATGCAGAATAAATATGAGATATAAGGGTAATACCTGCATCCGTAGTCGATTTACCCCTAGTGAAACCGTATTGCTTGGCGTGGAGTTGTTTTGTACGGTTGAAGTGTGAGAGCATTTGATTGAGTATAATCTTTAAAAAAAAATACTTTGTGCTGGAAGTTCCGATATTGGTCTGAAATTTGACGGATCAGCCTTGTCTCCCGACTTGAACAGAGGTATAAGTTTACTGTGTTTCATGAGGTCTGGGAAAGCTCCATCATCAACACATTTATTAAATATATGAGCTAGGTGTGGGGCTATAACAAGTATTATTGATCCAATGACTTTGACTGACATACCCCATAGGTCTTCAGTATTTTTTATGTTAAGTAATGTATATGTTTTGACAATATCCTCAGGACATACATGATAAAATTTAAAATCTACATTACTGATGCTAGTGCTGTTTTTTAACAAAACCTCTGCTTCATATGGAGATGAATTTAGACGCTCTGTTGTGAGTAAGGGTGCATTGGTGAAGAATGTTTCAAAAGCTCGAGCTACCTCAGCGTTGGATTTAACAACATCATCACCTATCTTTAAGCAGAAATCATTATCCCTTGGTATAACTTTAACAGTTTCACGGTTTATGATTTGCCAAACCGTTTTCATTCTATTATTTGAATTTTGTATTTTTCTATTTATGTGTAAAGTTTTTGCAGTTCTACAAACCAACTTGAAAGTTTTGGAATATTTTTAAACATTCCAAAACTTAACCAAAGTTATAGGTTTTTTGTTCATAAAGGTCATACAAGATAGCTCTACTTTTACGAATTCCAAATGTTGCCCAGTCATTAAATTTAGATTTACCGTTGTTGGCACTGACTTTCTTTAATTTAAAAACTGTATTAAATTCTGTTTGAATAATGTTGAAGAATTCAGAATAGATTTTGTTCGGGTTCTGTTCATCAAAATCCAGTACTGGCAAAACCATATCTAAGTTTTTCATATACATCTCCAGTCTATGGGATGTAATAGGCCTATAAAATGATGGATCAGTCTTATTTTCACTAGTAATTTGGAATGAAACTGTTTGACCACTGTGATCGGATGGTAAACAGTTAATTACATTTTTACTTGTGAACGCACAGTCACAAAAAACGTTATCTAAGCAAGTTTGGCTGGTAAGTGTAATTCTAGTCGGCTCTAGAAATACATGACATAAAGTAAATTATTTGAACAGAGTTATTAATCGTCGCTTCAGTGTTTTATCTACAAGCAGATCTACATTAAGATTGCCACAAATAATTAACTTTTTTCTGTTATTTCAAAGTTTAATGAGGGCTTCCCCCATAATTTTCTCGAATATTTCAAAATTGCCATGGCCTTTTTCATCTCTCGGAGGTCTGTAGACACAAACAATAATATCCAAGCTAGCTATCCAACTCAACACAAGATACCTCTACTTGTCTTTCCACAGTAAGTGTAAGAATATCTTTCCGTTGTTTCACCTTAATATTATTTTTTACAGTCTTTCTATTGTAACAACTGACAATTTTGTAATTATTTATGTTAAAAGACATCATATTTTCCTTTAAACCATGTTCTGTAATACAAATAACATCAGTGTCCGAATTATTAAGAAATAATTCTAATACAAGTTCTTTGCCAGGTAGCCCCTGCATGTTTTGATGGGTAATATTTAAGTGGGGCTTACCCTTTGTCTCAATATTATTTAATATTGGGATATTATTAGACTTTTTTGACTTATTTAATTCGGGCAAGATATTACACATTTTTTATCTCCTATGCTTGCTTGATATATTTATTGGCTTATGTATGCTAGAGATTTCCTCTATTGTCTTAAAAACTAATTTAAATTACTTGGAATGTCTTCCAATATCCCTTGTCTGTGCTCAATAGAAGCAGTCAGGTTAGCCAAATTCTTGGCTGTAATATGGCTGTAATACTAAAAAAATAAGATAGCGACACAGCTACCTGTCGTTTGTAAAAATCTGAAAGGTAGTAACTACCTTTGGTCAAATAAACATTGTCACTAATATAATTGTTAGAGTCAATCAAATGAATCAAACTATTATTATATGACATTGTATGTAATGTCATATTTAGCTTATAATCTAAGATCATTTTCAGCTTGTGGCAATCTTTTACTATATGGGAATGTAAACATAACAATTTTATTAACATTCAGTGAGCAAAGTGTTTCAAAATATTTAATTAGGTCCCATTTGTTTACCTCACCCCTATTTCCAAACATGAGTATTAAGTTTGATTCAGGTGTCAGATCAAGTGTCTTTGTTATTTTTTGCATAACATCATGAAAACTGGAGTTTGGTAAACAGTTATTTATGACTGAGTGTCCCAACTTATTCAATAATATGCCTAAGTTTCTTCCAATTTCATCACAGAACATGACAGTTTTGCTTGTGATGCTTTTGTGCGACCCTGAAATTCTGGGTCGGATACTTATTTCAAGGCTCGTGGTTGAAGCTGGTCTCTCCGGCTGTTGCAAGGAACGTTGGCAGTCACACAAATGATTGGCCACCAAAGAGTCATAGCGTTCCTGATTACTATGAGACAGTTTAAGCAGCTCATCCATGGCCAGGGAGTACTCCTCAATGGCCTCTTGAGATTTTTCATAGCGGGCAGTAATAGATCTCAATACAACCGCAACTAGTAATAGATCTCAATACAACCTCAACCGCATTAACTAGGTAATTCGTAAACGGTACGAACATGGGGTCGCCTCGCCGCCGCCGGCCGGTCTTCGCTCGGCTCCGGGTTGTGCACTAACACAACCTTATTTTAGTATTCGGACAGCAAGTGACCTTTAGCAACCAATTCGGTTCTTTGAATCTGTGGGGGTATAGACAGCCGCAAACATCACTGTATATTTGACGCGAAATAGTTTAGTTTTGGTCTGTACCTACATTTTATTGCAAGCTTAGTGTGTTACTATCGCTACTTCCTGGGTACTAATAGGGTTCTAACATTTTTGTATGGAGACTGGCATACCATTTTTTTTTAATCTTGATATCTGCGGCCAGAGATGAAACCGATATCCATCGATAGAGTAAATTGTTGAAACACATGTTATTTTGAATTTGATTGATTTTTCAATCAAATTCGACAAAAAATACTTTTTGCACTTTGAACTCCGATTTCTCGCTAATGATATCGTTTTAGAAATTTATAATTTTACACTTATTTGTAAAATAATACTCCGTCGATCGTCACCCGTTTCATCATTGGCTGAAGAAATCATGATTTTTCGACAGTAGGTATATCTAAAATGATACATGGCCCTTTGGTGAGCATTTAGTATTTTTGGCTCACGGTGACATTTTAAATTTCACGCATCACTTTTACAAACTCCTTCATTTAACTTAACTCAAAAAAGCCAGGAGGTCGCTAGGCAACCAACTGGTGGGTGCTGCACGGCAACCCAAGCCATAACCAAAAAACTTAACTAAACTTCTTCATTTAGGATGCGGGTCTACTATTTAGACATTCGTTTATTACTACATGTTTCTTTTTTTGTTGTTCCTTGCCGTTGTTGGTAGTGTTTATAGGTACTCAAAGCCTAAATTGGTAGGCAATATATTTGTTGCCTATAAATAATGAGTTGCTAGTATTGCTATTAGTCTTATCTTAATAGTCTCTCTATAATAAGAATAAAACAAATACTTATATAAGCTTTATTTAATTATGAGTTAACTGTTAACAAATATTTTCGTATTTTGAATAGGTTGTGACCTTAACTGAATACAAGTCAAATTGCGTATGCTTATACCATCGTACAATCTTACAGAAACAAATTAAACACTGAGAACCGTCTTCTATGAATATGAATATTTATTTTTATACTTACAATAAGAATTCAATTCATTTTGAAAAGCATCATGTATTATACAATACATAAAGTTTATAACTATAGCCCATTTCTCTGCAAGCCGAATGAGAGATCTCGTTTAGCAAGCGCGTAGTTAAAATATATAATTTGAAACTAAAATACAGAGTACTTCACGAGACCGGAGAATACAAGCGGGCATCAGCAAACACCACTCATGCGCAACGTTGGTGCAACACACTTCCTTGCTGACAGATATGTTGGCAATTACAACAATACCTACTCGTTTACATCTGGTATAGAACAGCAGTCGAGTAAAGCTTTGTTCTCACTCAGCCGTAATGACAACAAAGCCTAATTCAGACAACTTTGTGCCAACAACACATGTTCGGTAATTAAGTAGTTGTTTTGTTGAACAACATGCAATGGTTGGTTCAGCGCTTTAACTACATTTTTGGTGCAGCCTTAAATTAACATTATAGTTCATTTCCAGCTTTGCCGTTCAATTATTACAATAAAAATTAGCCGTGCTTGATAGAAATGCTTCTAAAATGGTGTGTGATGATTAGACAAGTTGTGAAGTATTTTTTCGGTAAAACTGATTCGAATTTCATGACTCTGCTTTGAATCGAGGCATCGATTAGTTTCATCGACTCTGTATACATCGATAACTTGACAGTTACACAACAATTAAAACTTTATTGCAATTTTTTATACCCACAAAATGCTTGCGTTAAATGTTTTCATTACAATTTCAAATATCCGTTATTCTAATTCGATTATTCTATCTAGCAAATAGAAAGTAACAAGTATAAAGTACCAACGCTGTTGTTACGTATTTTTGTACTAGGCTGTTTTAGGCCCCGATGCTCATCCGGCAACTCAAGGTTTAACGGACACTCATGCTGCCGCTCAGCCGCTCTCTCGCTCGGGAAATGACAGCGTCAGAGCGGCATTTGAGCGGCATTCATTCGAGAGGCGGTCTGTGCATTTGGGCACTACCTTATCAGATAACAAGGATGTGTTTCACCCAGTATAGTACAAATGAACACATGCGACGGGCCGTAGACAGGCCGTAGACAGGCCGGCCAATTGAACAATAAGATAACCGGTCAACGAGGGGAGGGGTGGAGTCAAACTTGCTCTCAATAATTTACAAATTATCACTAACGAATTAATTTACAATCTCCTCTTTACATTATCCGCGTAGCTTTTGCTTTGACATCATTCTCATTTATCTATACTTTTCATTTCTCTAAAAATATGAAAACGGCACAACAAGATGTTTTCTAAAATGTTATTGAAACACTTCGAACATGCTTAGCCAAAATGATTAAGGCCCATATTACAATAGCAATAAAGGTCGCAGTGGTGTATTCCCGCCACTATCCGCCATACATATTGGTCGCTATGACGTCATACGGGATAGTGTTGCGAAATGACATAACTTCCTACATATTACTCAATGTGATAGGACTCCAAGTCCTAAACTTGGGGATAAAATTTTGTGATGACTAAATATTCGTGACTAATTCATAGTACCTTACAAAACTGTCAGCTCCCTTCTGAAAAAGTTTTTGGGCCGCCCTCACAGCGAATAACGATATCCGACAACTTTTACACGTAAAAAATCTATTGATAAGTACTGGATAGCGTTACTCCGACCTAGTGAAACCCGCCCTAACTCGCTCATCGACCGACAACAGCTTATGACTACGCAAATCACTTTCCCACAAAACCTGAATTTTGTTCAAGCAAAAATATACAAATCGTGTTTTACTAAGCTGTACAATTTATACACCGGCAGCGCGACCGCTTCTTTATGCCCTTCCATTAAAGACCACCGTTCCTGGATGCGAAAACCGGAAGACTGGTCAAGTCATGAAATCAATACGAGCCAGCAGTGACATTAAGACTAGACACAACTTTTGATACCCGCCCCCGCCCCCAACGATATTCTCAAACCAATCTTGCAAATATTGTACTATTAGCCAAACTACATTCAACAAAAGCTAAAGGGATGCAATGACGCTGTTTGCTGATGGTACGCCGAGGCGTTTTGATCCTATTCTAGCCAGGTATATTAAAAAGAAAATACAGTGACTTAAAAACGCGTTTCTGAATTCCATTCGCTTTCTGAATCCTGGACTTGTCCAATCAAATACAATAATCTAGTTCCTATTACGATACAACCGAGGCCGCCCGGTGATCGACGAAAGATGAATTATAAATAGGTAGTGGTATCGCTTGGAATGGTCTGACTGAGGCGGCCCTAGCTGTCGGAGACTATATGACGTATGAGCGATCATTGCTTTATAATAACGATATACTACAATGATATCGTTCGCGCCGTGAACACAAAGATTCAATTGAAATTGACGTTTCTGCGGAGTTGCATTTTATATTTGTCAACAACTTGAAATGTTACGATCAGTCTTGTAGATACATACATACATTAGAGATGAAATAACGACTACTTGGGACACCATTACATGTCACTCTTTATCACTTGAATCTACTTTAAAATTGAAAGGAATTTAATAAATTATTGCACTTTAGAAACGCCTTTCGATTGATTCGATTCGCCAATCAAACGAACCTGTTGCAAAATACGAATGATGCTGATTGATCTCTTCAAGTTTAAAATTACTTCATTTATTTAAATATAGCTATATTAATTACAGAATAGGAGCATAAACTTAAGACAGGAAAGTGGCGTCACTATAGGAACGAAGCCAATTTGTTTTATATAACATAAATAATCATACGTTATTGTAATCATACATGTGATTAACGCACAAAATGAACTTAAGATTTCAAAATGACTAAATAGAATTATCAAGTATCTAAAATATGCACAAAATCAGCAGCACGCTGAATTTTACCCGCGGGCACCGCTTCTGTGTCTACTTTGTTGATATAACTTACTTCTCCGGACTCGATCACAACCTAACAATGCAAAACGTACGACACGCAACCCGACACCCGACACCCGACACCCGAGCGTAACGTTCAGCGCGCCACGAACAGAACTCTGAGAACTCTGAGTCGGGCACAAGTGATACACCTAACAATAAAAGTAAGTCACATTTCTTAACTCATGGTAATTCATTAGATAATCGTGTAACGCGGAGACAGTTACGCCCCGCCCAAAATAATTAACTCGAGTGACGTAAAAAAATAACGAATCCACTGCATCACTAATGGAGAAAGCGGTACACAACTACTCAATAAGTATTATTATAACTAGTGCTGTTTATAATAAAAATGATAATAATGTTATGTATGATTGTTTGTGGTACCTCCATACAATATTACATAAATCGATTCGACCTTTTCGCACGCAGTGTTGTTAGAGCTGGGTCGACGCGAGCTGAGTCGATGACATAATGTCCATTAGGGTAATTACACTACGATATCTCACAATAGTTACCAAGAAATCGAACTGTTCCGAGTGATTCGGTGAAAACTAAACACAATTCGCTACGGACGGGAACACAAAATGATTTTTATCGCCGCCGCACCCGCTGTTCCGATTATAAATAGAAAACTACAGTTAGCTAACTCTTTACACAAATGCAAAAGACCTGAGCTTAGGAACTAAATTGCAAATATCCACTTTACATTAAAACCGATTGCTGTTACATCGAAACGACCGAACGCAAGTTACACCGATACCACTTTCGGAGTAGATCGACACCTTCTATCCCAAAAATTGCAATGTAAGCTCATTCGTACAAAACTCCCCCGAGAAAACCTCCCGCGCATTCGGAAAAACCCGACAATAAAAATAATTTAACACACCAAACGAACAAAGCTTGCTAACGCCCGTATCGATGATCGATGTAACTTGGTTCCTTCACGGTCTTATCGGTAAAGTCTGTGTTAACATTTCTTTCGAAGGCGATATTTAAACACATATATGTATACGTTGTCACATTGCATCGTCGGAACATCTGTACGTGTAGTTAAGCGTGGCCTTCACAATAATACATTGGGAATAGAGCGAAGGATTCACGTACAGAATGATTCACCAGAGTATATTAGACGGTAAATCTTAAGTTTAAGTCGCTTCAATACATACGTCGATCTAATATCACGTTTTAGGCTTTTGAACAGAACTTTTAGAACGCTGCTGATCGCACTCAAAGTTTGAGCGGCACTTTATTTACGACTCTGATTCTAGAGGCTCAAATTGGATCGGTATCGTGCTACGTTCTGTTGGTTTCAAACGTGATATTAGGGTAAAAACTGGGTCCAATGGTCACAATGTTCTTAAAAGTTAAAAAGGATAGTACTAATATCGAGTCAACTTTGACAATCTAAAGACCGACAAACCGAATATGACGCCGCAGTAGGGCAAAACAGCTTCGCGTAAATCTGAATCCGGTACAATATAAAAAAAACAAAGTTTACAATTTTGTAACGAATTTTTATAATGATAAAATAAAATAACAAGTACTTCAATTTAAATCCAGTGCCAAATTGTAGTTTTTATTGTTAAAAACACCTTTTTCGATGCCTTTGAAAGCATTTTATGTCGAGCAAAACTAATCAAATTACGTTTGGGAATCCCTCCTGACACTCGTGAGCTACGAGCTAGTACAAAGACACAACTTCTTGAATACTGCTGTTATGCGTAACTTGAGATTGACAAAAGTCTGCTTTGGCCTACTGCATCCGAGAATAATGTCATCTTGTATTCTATCTGTCCCGCCCAAAAAATCTATGGAATGTTAAACTTGAGTCGAGATTACTGTCAACTCGCATTCTAACCTACGGTCTCAGGTTTGTCCACCGCACTTTGAATAATACTCCACCGAGCCAACTAGACGCCTGCCAGACATATTCCGTGTCATGTGACACACAGCTTGTACGTGCCATGTCCCCACTGTGGCCCTTAGCCAATAAACAATAAGTGCGTAATTAGCTGCCATGCTTGATGATCGTCACCGCTGACCCTCGTCCTCCGACCCTCCGAAGTTCTAACAGCTAAGACGTGGCGCCGATTCCATCTCACATTTAAAAGTCATCCGATATTTTTTTACAATGTAACAAATGATTGGACAAGCTGCAAACAATTCGTTGCTTCATCGCAAATGATATTACGCCAGAGCCAGACAAAGCCAGAGTCAAAAGACGCGCAATCTTGCTCGACGCACTAAGCGAGACCGGCTATAACTAGAAACTGATATAGCGCTGCCAAGCAAGCTAGAAGACAGCGGTTTCCAAGCCATCGCGAAGACCATAATGGGGACATCGCACCTACGTAACAGTTTGACAGGAGTGTGTGTGGAGCAGCAAGTCCCAGTCCTCACCACGCCAGTATCGAAGCGACCTAACCTGCAGAGCTACTCAGCAGGGGTGTCTAACGGTCGGTCGCGGGTCAGGTGCGGGCGGGGCGAGCGCGTCACTTGCCGGCGCGGGCCGCACACTTCTTCTTTTTGCGCTTGAAGAAGCAGCAGCACCTGGAATACACGGATTGCCTGCATGAAGATTTACGGGGTCTGCTGGGTGGTAGGGGATTCGTCGGCTTCATTGGTTTTATTATCTCTTAACCCTCTATAAGGCTATGTCCACAGAGACAGCGAGCGTTATTACGTAGGTACGCTGTCTCGCTCACTCGCGACGTAAGTGCGCTCGCTGTCTCGCCGGCTACATGTCGTCTACAGTTACATTATGGATTGGTAATACAGTGCAAAACCAATGAATTATTTTGCTGATTATGCCTTATAAAGGGTTAAGAAGTGTTTTTGCAAGATTTTAGATGTTTTTATAGCGAGCTGATAAGTTATTATTAATTAGGGTACACTAGAGAAGCCATGATGTGGCAGCAGATCCAAGAAGGTGGCAAGAAAATTTCAAGATGAATGGTAGTTGCAATTATTAATTCAACAGTTATCGTCGTCTTAAACTAATTAAAGTTAAAATTTGGAGGGTCAAAACATGCTGGATAAGGATTGAACAGGTAAAACGAATGAAAATAAATGAATGAGCCAAAATTTAACTAAACATGAACCTTAACCTTTCCTCTACCGAGTTCCGACGACGAAGGAGTCCCCGCATTTACCTAGCCCGGTAATTCCCGGCCGATTTTGGTTTCGCGTTTCCCACTGCCCGTGACGTCGAGCCTGCGGTGATCTGAGTTGACGGGAGCAAACTACCTGACCCAATGTTATCTCTCCTATTTCTCAAGTGTTTACACTTAGGAAAATATGCTTCAGTTGTTTGTAAAGAGCATGGAACAGACTTAATTTCATGTTTACTAAAAATACTATATTCGCCATATTTCACTAAAGGTACTATAACTCTTTCATAATAAGGAAAAAAATAGACATTCACCACAAATACGGTCAAAAATTAAAGAAATTCTGTATGAATGATTACAATATCTTTTATGTAAATTACTTGAAGAAATAATAGTAAAATTATCGGTTTCTTGGTATTTGAAAATCATGACGTAAACAGCGCGGAACTTTTTTGCACAGACATGTCGAGATCGCAATCTCAAGTTCTTATTGTAAAGTCAGTATTTTTCTGGTTTGTATTTTATTCGTATCGCAACTTAACGAATCAAAAACAGGAATCAAAAAACAAAATTGCATATTATAGAATAAATATATTTTACAAGGGCACTTATCGAAACTGGAACATCATCGTGATAAAAGTAAAAAAGGTGCTTTCTAGCGCAATTTCTTGGCATATGCCTAATACTGATACTTGTAATTATAACATATTCTATGAGTGCATGAAATAATATTGACAAATATTTATTGAGATATTATAAGCGTACTCTTTCCATAGAATAAAAGTTTTTTTTAGTTCAAATCACCGAGCAACTGGCACACGCGCACCACCTAACGCAATGGTATTTGGACGAATGAAGTTTGGTATGGTAATGGGTTAAAGCTACTTGGAAATTGATAAATACGCACATCTCTGGGAAAAAACATCTAGAGACTAGAGATTACACCGGTTTGACTAATAATACTAATTCGAAAGTGGCATTCAATAACCAGGATGCAGCCAATATTTTTAACACTTACTTTATAAACACATGTACTAGCAAAAACGTACAATCAAACTTAAAATTGCCTAGATTTAATCAATCCTCTATGTTTGTCAAACCCGTCGATAGTTTTAAATTAACAAAAAAGATAGTAAGTCTGAAAAATAAAAAATCATGTGGTTATGATGGGATGTCATCTATGGTTATTAAGTCAATAGCCAAGGCTATACATGACCCCCTTCTTTTCTTAATTAATAGATCCTTAAGTGAAGGAGTTTTCCCAGACAAACTAAAAAAGGCGCGAGTAAAACCAATACACAAGTCGGATGACAAGCTTGATGTTGCTAAATATAGACCAATTTCCTTGCTCTCCATAATTTCAAAACTGTTCGAGAAAATAATGGCTGATCAGTTACGAAAATTCCTGTGCTCTGAAAAAATACTAGCAAAAGAACAATTTGGTTTTCAAAAGGATATGTCGACAATAGACGCCATCTTCGAAATGACGGACTTTATAGGAGAAGCACTTGATAATAATGATAATATAATAACAGTCCTTCTTGACTTATCAAAGGCCTTCGACCATGTTAATCACGATGCTTTAATAAATATTCTGAATAGATATGGTGTTAGGGGGATAGTGAGTGATTGGTTCGTGTCCTATCTTAGCGGCCGGTCTCAATTTGTTGCGTTACCTACTATTGATGAAAGTGGAGTGCTCCGTGAAGTTGAGTCGAACTGTGAAGAAATTAAGGTTGGAGTCCCTCAAGGGTCAATACTAGGCCCGATTTTATTCCTATTATACGTCAACGACCTTCACTTGCATACTTCAAACAAAATTATAATGTTCGCTGACGATGTCTCTTTTTTCTTTAAGTTCAGTAGAGGCAATCATGAAAACCTATCAAATACAATAAATAACTCAATAAATGGCATTATAGAATGGTTTGACAGTCTTAACCTAAACACAAACGTAGGTAAAACGAAATTGATTCATTTCAGAAACTACAACACCCAAGTACCACAACTCAGCATAAAAATAAGGGACGAAGAAATTGAATCTGCTTCTTATGTAAAATTTCTGGGAATCTACACGGACAGTAACCTAAACTGGACGAGACATGTAGACAAATTGGTTGGCAAATGCAGTAGTTTCTGTTATGCTTTAAGATCCCTTATTAAAATTGCTTCAAAGAAAGCAGCCTTGCAAGCCTACTTTGCCTTCTTTCAGTCAAGAGTGCTTTACGGTTTGGCTGTTTGGGGAGGTAGCGTCGATATAAATAGAATCTTTATCTTGCAGAAGAGAGCCATCCGCATTTTAAACAACATAGGCTCTAGCATGGAGTCTTGTAGAGAGTCTTTTAGAGAGTTGAAAATTCTCACAATCACTGCTCTATATGTAATTGAATTGTGCAAACTTACAAGGCGCTATCCACTTAAGTTTCCCCAAAAAAAACCAGGTTTAAGTGAAAGACTAAATGAAAGAAACAAGGGCTACTTAGAGGTCCCACATTGTCGAACAGCTTCCTATACACGTGCTACAAAGTTGACTGCCATCAAAGTGTACAACAGCCTACCCTTAAGTATTAAAATACTAACTGGAAAAGGGTTCATCACAGGTCTAAAAGACTATTTGTTAACTGTGTCGCCCTATAATTTGGACGAGTTTTATAATTTTAAGAATAATTAGCGAATAGGATTGTGGCGGCTGTTTATTTTATCCTGTTTGCCTTGCGTATTATAATATAATTGTATTGACCAATTATTGTATAGTGACATATTCTATTAGTGAGTGACATATATGACGATTATTTACCTCTTATTATTTTTTATTTAATTCTAACTTGTTTTTTACTTAAATTAATTTTAGTCAAATTTTAATTCGATTTAATGTAATTTAATTCATTGATCTCGAGCCCTGTGACATTGTATTGAATATTTATTGCTAATCCTATATGTTATGCATGATATATTATAGTTATTGTGTCTTTAATCAAATTGTATGCTACACTCGCTGAGTAAAATTACATGGAACTAAGTTTTAAGTTGTACGACCATCTATACCTATAACAACTGTAATTTATGGCAATAAATGAAATGAAATGAAATGAAAATGAAAATGAAATGGTAGGTATCATTCTGTAGGTATTTTCATGGTGTTTGAATTAGAACAGGCCCAAAAGAAAACAATACGTATTTCGCTGTCCACAAAGCTTTTTTTCGGCTGCGGGTACCAAGGCCAGTAATTTCCGGCGTCCTCTTAGATAGGATGCAAAATCGCCACCGGTATTACCGGGCCCGTCAAATCCTGGAGAGGAGAACTTTCTGCGAGGTTTAAGTCCAATTCGGGGGCGCCATTTTGGACGGTAGTTACCAGCTTAGGGAGAGGGCAGGTTAAAATATACGTAAAAAAATGCATTTTTAAAGCCATCTGTCTCAATCAAAATTTCAGTCTGTTAACTTCTGGAGTTTTTCATATGTATACCATATTCATATTCATATATTCAATTCATCGTAAATATTTATTTTTTATTTTAACTTGTCTTCAAAACAAGGGCAGATGACAGAGACATTTTAGAGAGAAGCCCGGTGATGTAAGTTCTTACTTGAAATACATTATTAAAGGTCTGCAAATTTTGTTTTTCCATACTGATAGTAAGCAGTATTAACTGATATATAACTCAGCAGATTGAAATGTGTTATCTGAAATTGCCACAAACTGTTGTACATACCACAGGTATAAGGGTAAATATGAGTAAATACAGTAACGTTAATGCAACATATTCTGCATATATACCTATGTATTATACCCTCTGCATAAGCGGAGACACATAAATTTCCGACATATATCAATCTAAGCTTCCGGTTCTGAGGCACTTGATAACCGGGCGATACGATACCGCCTACACATATGTTTATTAAGTGTTCCTGCAGGCCTGGTCACACCTCATTACAGCCGTGAGTGTAAGAAAGTATGTATCTACCCGATTCTAGTGATCTAACCAACCCAAAACCTAAAAGCGATCAAAAAAATCAAAAGCGAAAACCAAGCGTTTATAAAAAAGGCTACATACATTGTTGTCCACTACGTTAAGCGATCGTTATCCTTTTTAACCTTTTTAACTATAGCTACCCCTCATTAAGAACACTTTCATAACTAGATACGTAATCTACCTCTTGGTCTAGTTTTTCTAGCGATCTTACCAACCCAAAAGCCGCACCAAACCCAAAAGCTCAAATAACTCAAACGTAAAAAACAAAACGTAAATAAAAAGGGGGTCATACAGTTGAAACACTGACTTGGTGTCGTCCACAACGTCCACCTCGTGATGTTGCTGCGTGATCGGCGTGTTGCTGTGCCCGGCGGTGGGGTCATCGGCCCCGAGCTCGCCGTTCGTCGAACTCACCACCTGCGGGGTTGATGACCTTTGTGAGTGTCGTCCAGTGTGGGAGGATTACACACCTAGAGATTAACAGACAACTCGAAGCTTGAGGGACACTCAGTCGTGATGACACTTTAACTCGCTCTTGAAGCGAGCGGGGTACTCACATTTAAGCGGTACTTTATTTGAGCAGCTATATCAGCATTCGGCGCATAAAATGAAGTAAATAGAAATGTTTTTTATGTTTATCTTCCTCACTGGCCTAGCTATATAGCTATCTTGGCAATATAATTTAGAAAAATAATGAAGGCAACATAAGTGACATATTAGCGGACCATAAGTGTTTTATTAGATAAACCAAACATTTTGTTCAACAAAAACACGCAGTACACAGCAAATGTTGCCATCATATTTTTTGTTAAATTGGCAAGCCATAGGTAGTCATTCATTATCATATGTAGAGAGAACATCAAAATTAAGTCTAATTAAAATTAGTGTCGCACAAAATTGATGACAAAAGAAGACATTTCACGATAAATTTTTCAACACGAATACTAACTCAAGACAGATTAGCGAACACACACAGAAGATGCTGCTCGTACAATTAGCATCAAATATATACGAACAAGCAAGCTGCTCAAATAGATCTACATCCTTAACAACCAGATATATCTATACTGCTTGGAAAAGGATGTCAACATCCAATTTGGGTTGACGCAGAGGATGATAACATAATGTTGACACTTGCGATATTTCTGGTTGTTGATGATGTAAATCTAGTTGAGCAGCTTGCGTGCTCACATATATACCTGATGCCTACTGTACACATAAATACCACACACACAAATATGTTAAGTTGTAATTAATAATAACTAAGTAGTTATAAATAACCCTTTTCCGCTATGTTATCGTCAGATCTAAATGATTTTTGACAACCGTTTCTAAAAATGAAATGTTGTTTAATTATAATTGTGTTTAAGTGCTTCATAATGATTTGCTATGAATGAATATTCGGTGGTAGAGTAATTTATATAATATAATATAATATAATATAATATAATATAATATAATATAAGCTTAGTTGCAAACATAATGAAGCGGTTAGTTGCTGACACAACGACGACATTAGGCCTAATGCTCAAACTGCTGCTCAAAGTAAAGTGCAACTTACTGCTATTTCTCTAACGAGAGACGCTCTAGCGTGGATGCTCTAACGACAATCAATTATTGACGGAGACTTAAATCACGATGTCATTGGTCCGAATGAATAAAATAAAGTAGATCCTTTTACTTCTCATTTTTTAAAGTTAATTTTGGATCTGTCAGTTAATCTTGCGCTTCATATACTTAAGTTTATTATACAGCAACTTTATGTTTAACTGCCACTCTAAGGCCCGTAATAATAAACGGCTCTCAGCTCTAAGAGCGATCTCAAGCGCGTAAAAATGACATTTGATATGGCGAAACCGTCATTGTGACATAGTTAAGGCATCTGAGAACGCTTTATCATTACTACACGCCAAGTTAACTTGGCACCTCGCTCTGATGACGTCATAGCGTCCGTCACTGTTCTACTGACACGCATTCCTCGCGGGTGCCAAGTCAGCCGGCGATGTCTTGTTAAGCAAACATGCACTTAATTTTAACAGCGGGTTGTGCATTTGGCCGCACGTCACATAAATGCATAAAAGAAGGGACTGACCGTAGCCTGCCGCTGCTTGGCGACAGTGCCCACGAATCGAAAACGACTATTCTGTCTGATCTGATTTGACTTTAACGGCTAAAAAATAAATACACCAATATACATTCACAGAGAAGCATGCTGCAGCATGGTATACAGAATACTTAGACAGGGTGTAACAGAATGGAGTGGTTTATATAGGTATAAAAAGGTTTCTTGGTCACTGAGCGAAGCCACCATCTATCTCTTGCCCGTGCATATTCTCTCGTTCCTCTGCGTTACTGCCGCCTCAGGCGGCACTCAGGGGACAAGAGACTTGGCATCAGGTACACAGGCACTTACATTGCTTCTGATCCCACACTAGGATATCCTGTGTCGTGGGAACCAGAAACACCGATATCACACACACCAAGACCTGTTTTATTCTTTATCCCCAGCCGGGGATCGAACCCGGGACCTCTCGCATGGTAGGCAGAGCCACGTCCGCAGCGCCACAGAGGTCGTCTACTGGACAACTGTGACTCTGCCACCCCGTATGAGATAAGGCTGTTATCAACCCGACTGCACCAGAGGGAGGGTAATGTTTTTCGAGTGTATGTATTGTATGACCATTCCGATCAGCTTGACGGTTTTTAACAAATGAAGTTTCGTTGGATGCATGTCAACCGTAAGAGTCACTTATGTTAAATAATGTGTGCAATGTTCCTACATTTAAGTTGGAAGTACTGATTTAAATTTATTGCTAAGTTGGCAACCCTGCTCTCTCTCTTCTCTCTGGTAAAACAAGTGAAAACGTGTGTGTATTTTCTCCAAGATAGATTTAATAAAACAGTTTGATTATTGACAAAAAGGGACTTATTATTTAAAATAACTTCAGGTTATGGGCCCAGTCACATAATCCTATACTGCGAGTTAATTGGAATCAACGAAAGTGAGGCGTTATCTGTTATTCACCGGCGGAAAAAAAAAGTGAGGTTAACTGCTATAATCTCACGGCGCGGCGTGCTATAACGCAAAAAAAAGGAATACTTGTTCTGGATTGTGAACGAGGTCGGAAAATGGAGAATAACAATAATGTGAATGTGATCAAACTGGTAGGTGGCAAAAATTGGAGTATTTGGAAATTTCAGACAACGGTTCTGTTGAGAGGACAAAATTTGTTGGATGTTGTGGAGGGAAAAATTGTTAAGCCCGAAGATGATGCCGAAAAAGGCCATTGGGAAACGAGGGATGCCAAGGCGCAAACGTTGTTGGTCACACGAATGTCTGAGGAGGTTATGTTGCACATCATAACATGCACAAGTTCCGCTGAAATGTGGCGAAAACTTCAAAGTGTATATGAGCAGAAGACTGAAACTAGCATACACATTATACAGCAACGATTTTTTCTATATAAATACGAAAGGGGTATCGACATGTCAGTTTTCGTGTCCAAGATTCAAGAAATGCGGAATATGTTAAAACAGATGGGCGAGGATATTTCCGATAAGTTTGTCATTACTAAAATATTAATGTCATTGCCTGATGAATACAAACATTTTGTATCAGCGTGGGAGTCTGCACCTGATGACAAGCAAACAATTGACAACTTGGTGGCCAGATTATTAATCGAAGAAGAGAGGGTGAAAGAAAAAAATGAGGAGTCCCAAGGAAGTTCATCCTCTGCGTTCGTCGTGAAAAATAAAAGACAAGTAAAGTGTTATAAGTGTGGCAAAAGTGGACATTATCAAAGTGAGTGTAAAGACATTGAGAATAACAGTGGGAAAAAGGTAAACAATAACTGTTTTTATTGTGGAAAGTTTGGACATATCAAAGCGCAGTGTAGGTTTAGAAAACAAAAAACAGAGGACAAAAAGAAGAGTAATGCGTTTGTAGTGACAAGTTCGTCGCATGAACTGCATAATTCAAAGTGGTTAGTGGACTCTGGTGCTAGCGAACACATGTGCAATAACCGCGCATTGTTTGCTACATTTGTAAGTGCATCGGAACAATCGGTGATCGTCGGAAATGGCGCGGCAATTGGTGTGCTCGGTCGCGGACAGGTGGCGTTGCTAGTATCGAATGGGAACGAATGGATAGACACGGTAATAGACAACGTACTCTATGTACCGGAACTGAACAACAACTTGTTCTCAGTCATTCGCGCCACTGATAAAGGATACGTCATGGTGACAGATGACAGATCATACAAATTTTACAAAAATAAACAAGTTTGTGCAGTAGCGGAAAGAATTGGCGATTCTTATTTCTTGGAATTGCGGTATAAACATAGGTGCGATACTGCAAGCACTGTAACATTAGTTCAAAATGACTTAGATGAGTGGCACAGAAAACTCGCGCACCAGAACTTTACTTATGTAAAAGATATCCTGCAGAAACATAACATTGTTGTCAAACAAACCACTGAACCTAAGTGTGAGAGTTGCTTAGTTGGAAAGATACATCGACAACCGTTCAACAAGAGTGAATACGTGAGTACAAAGACTTGCGAGTTGATCCACGCCGATACGTGCGGCCCTATGGAAGAAGCGTCTCTTGGCGGTTCACGATATTTCGTCATATTGAAGGATGACTATTCCAACTATAGGAGTGTTTACTTTGTCAAGACAAAAGAGGAGATTAAACATTGCATTGAGAATTTCATTAATAAAGCTGAAAACACAACTGGAAACAGAGTGAAATGTTTCAGAAGTGACAATGGAGGAGAGTTTATAAACAAGGAAGTAAAGGGTATGTTCTTAAAACGTGGAATAACACACCAAACAACAGTACCTTACACTCCGGAACAAAATGGGAAAGCTGAAAGAGAAAATAGAACTTTGGTAGAAGCAGCTCGGACAATATTACATGAAGAAAATTTTCCGAAGAAACTGTGGGCGGAAGCTGTGAATACAGCAGCATTTATTATAAATAGAACTGGGAAAAGCCGTGAAACTGGAAGGTCTCCATTCGAAGTATGGACAAATAAGAAATTTGACATTCACCAATTGAAAGCCTTCGGCACTGAAGTGTATACCCACATTCCAAAGGAACAGAGAAGGAAATGGGACAAGAAAGGTGAAAAAGGGTTCATGGTGGGTTATGATGAAAATGTGAAGGGGTATAGAATTTATTTTCCTACCAAAAACACAGTGGAGATAAAAAGAGATATTGTATTTTTAAACCGAAAGAGTAATGAGGAGAAACTTCATATAAAGGAAGGCGAAATATCAAAATCTATACCATTAATAAACCTAGAAGAAGAATGTGTGGTGGACAGTGAGCTTCCTAGAGAACCTAGCCCTGTAAATGAAATAACGACTGATTTAGATGAAACAGTGGAGGTTGATGAGGATAGATCAGAATATGAAGGTGACAGTGACTACTTACCATGCAGTGATGAGGAACATTTATTGGAAGAAATTGTTTCACCTCCAAATGAAAGAAGCAAGCGGGCTAGAAAACAAACTTCTTTCTTTAAGTGCAATAATGTGCAGTTGGATGAGAATGAGTGTGAGCCGGTTACATACTGTGAAGCTATGAACAGAAGTGATGCGGGTAAGTGGAGTGAAGCTATTGCTAGGGAATTACAGACTCTTAAAGACAATGACACTTGGAATTATTGTGTTGTGCCAGAAAATGTAAAAACAATTAGTAGCAAGTGGGTCTTTAAGGTTAAAAATGTAAACAATGTTTCGGCTTATAAAGCTAGGCTTGTTGCCAGAGGGTTTGAGCAGCAGGAGTCCTTTGATTTGTGTGATATTTATGCTCCAGTTGCAAAGTTATCCACATTTAGATTGTTTGTAGCAGTGGCAACAAAATTAAATGTGGCCATTTATCAATTAGATGTAACAGGAGCTTTCTTGTACGGGGAAATAAAAGAAGATGTGTATGTTAAATTACCCGAAGGGGCTTATATAGGAAGTAACAATATAGTAAAATTAAAGAAATCATTATATGGTTTGAAAAGTTCTCCTAAGTGCTGGAATCAAAAGTTTAATTCAGTTATAATTAAGAAAGGTTTTATGAGGTCAAATTCTGACTCATGTTTGTATGCAAAGTATAATGGCTTAGATAAAACCTTTGTTTTAATTTATGTAGACGATTTATTAATTTTTGGGACAGACAAACAAGAAATTGTAAAATTAAAAATTGTACTAAATGAGGAATTTAAGTTGAAAGACCTGGGGTTCATTTCAGATTTTCTAGGAATAAAGGTTGAACAAAATTTAAATACTGGTATAACTGTATTATCACAAAAGAAATATCTAGAAAATGTAATGAAGAGATTTAATATGGAAAATTGCAAGCCAATGATGACTCCTTTATATCAAAATTTCAATAGTAAGATATTTGATTCTGATGTTAATTTTGATAAAAATATAGAAAGAACTTGTAGGCAGATAATTGGCTGCCTCATGTACGCTGCTTCTGGTACTAGGCCTGATCTTTGTTTTGCTATTTCTTTGTTGAGCAGGCATCAGAAAAGAGTACTACGTTATGTAAAGTATACTATTGACTATAGTTTAGTATTTAAATGTAATGATAATGATACAATGTTGCAAGGATTCTGTGATGCTGATTGGGGAGGTGACCTGAGAGACCGAAAGTCTACTTCCGGGTACTTGTTTACTTTTTCAAATTGTTTAATAGTTTGGTGCTCCAAAAAGTAATCATCTGTTAGTCTGTCTTCGACAGAAGCTGAATATGTTTCAATGAGCATGGCGGCTAGTGAAGCATGTTGGTTAGTTAACTTATTAAATGATTTTGGTTTTCAAAATGTATGTCCAGTAAATTTGTATTGTGACAATCAATCAGCTATATTAAGTGCAAGCACAGAGTCTGTAAAACGTTTGAAACATGTAGACATTAGATATCATTTTGTCAAGGATTTAGTTAAAAATAACAAGATTTATCTTAAGTATATTTGTACTTCGGAACAACCAGCTGATATGTTGACAAAATCTTTAAGCAAAGAATTAATTGAAAAGTTTCTGAAAGAGTGTGGTATGAGTAATGTAATGTTAAAGTGAATATGTATTTGTTTGAAGATTAGAATTTTATTTTGTTTGTTAAATGTGTAACATTGAGAGAGGGTGTTAAATAATGTGTGCAATGTTCCTACATTTAAGTTGGAAGTACTGATTTAAATTTATTGCTAAGTTGGCAACCCTGCTCTCTCTCTTCTCTCTGGTAAAACAAGTGAAAACGTGTGTGTATTTTCTCCAAGATAGATTTAATAAAACAGTTTGATTATTGACAAAAAGGGACTTATTATTTAAAATAACTTCAACTTAGGCTATGTAATTTTAGTAATAAGTTAATAGGTTCGATGTTACATAGCAAAATGTAGTTTACAAAGTTATTGATGCGGATACATTCATACTCCATGAAGGTAACCAGGCCCTGCATTCACGAGCGCTGTACGTCGTCGGTTGTAAAGTGTTAATTAGCAAAATAAAAGAGATTGTGGTCAAGTGGTGTGACGGAGTCAGGAATTCGGAAGTGCTCCAGAAAACAGATTGGCCAAACGCATTTTATATTCTGAGTTGGAGGACAGGAAACGAAAAGTAGGCGTTTCGATCCAACCAGATGGGAAGGGCAGGAAAATAACAGACCGGAATTGAGACTGACTGTTCAGCAGAAGGTGTTCCAGTTTGAGAGGCAACGTAGAGCAGACCTAGACGCTAAGCGCGACGAAATCAAGGCCAGACAACCTACTACGGCCAGACACTACTTTACTTACACTACTTTCGAGGAATACTGACCTGTCCCTTGTGTCAGCGAACGTTTATAATAATAATAATACCGTTAACACTATTGACACACATTGATCTAGCCCCAAGCTAGGATTCCCTTTAGCTTGGGTACTAAATGACGATACACATACTTATATAGATAAATATTAATACTTAGATAGATAAACAACCATGACTAGGGTACAAACATCCGTTCCCATCAAACAAATATTTGCCCACACCGGGACTCGAACACGGGGCCCTTGGCTTCGTAGGCAGGGTCACTGCCGACTCGGCCATTCGGGTCGTCAAAGCCAAGATAGGCTACATGAGCCATATGAGGGCACACCAGCGAATCAATAGCCGAAATACTCGCCGAGACCGAAAACGGTTGGGACAACATCTTTCAACTCTTTTATTTAGCAAAGTTATAACATTCCAACCGCCATCGGTCGTACAGCGCTCGCTATGTTTGCGGAGACTGCAGGGCGCGGAGCATTCATTAGTTTGTATTTGAGAAGCTCAGCTTACCACCAATAGACATCTGCCATAAGTATAGGTCTACATCCCGGCTGGCCACTGGATTTTCCAGGTAAGCAACATTTCTTAGATTGTGGCGGCGCCGGGCAACCACTACTATTTTATGATATTTTTTAAATGTGCCAAGGAGGCAGTGATTTCTGGGGCTGCATATATTATCACCAAGTATTTAAATACAATTTTTTTTTTATTTTTTTTTTTTTATTTTTTTTTTAATAGCCGCCTGAATAATAAAACTAGCAATTTTTATATGTTTGCCAGTAAGGATCACTATCATAAGCGGATATTATTTTATTACTTATTATTATTTAAAATTTGAGAAACATCTCTTTTCCTACGCAGCTGGTTTTTTTTTCTATGTAACCTGAGCATTATCTCCTTTATGCACAAAAAACGGTCAAGCGCGGCTTACAAGTACAAGAACTAAAAAATAGTAAAAAAAATGTCCGAGCTTGGTTTGGATACCATGCAGTCCCTACAGATCGCGGATCCGACGTCAAACCCATTGTGCCATCGATGACAGTACGAAGTACCGCGTTTCGATACCATGCAGTCCCTACAGATCGCGGATCCGACGTCAAACCCATTGTGCCATCGATGACAGTACGAAGTACCGCGTTTCGATACCATGCAGTCCCTACAGATCGCGGATCCGACGTCAAACCCATTGTGCCATCGATGACAGTACGAAGTACCGCGTTTCGATACCATGCAGTCCCTACAGATCGCGGATCCGACGTCAAACCCATTGTGCCATCGATGACAGTACGAAGTACCGCGTTTCGATACCATGCAGTCCCTACAGATCGCGGATCCGACGTCAAACCCATTGTGCCATCAATGACAGTACGAAGTACCGCGTTTCGATACCATGCAGTCCCTACAGATCGCGGATCCGACGTCAAACCCATTGTGCCATCGATGACAGTACGAAGTACCGCGTTTCGATACCATGCAGTCCCTACAGATCGCGGATCCGACGTCAAACCCATTGTGCCATCAATGACAGTACGAAGTACCGCGTTTCGATACCATGCAGTCCCTACAGATCGCGGATCCGACGTCAAACCCATTGTGCCATCAATGACAGTACGAAGTACCGCGTTTCGATACCATGCAGTCCCTACAGATCGCGGATCCGACGTCAAACCCATTGTGCCATCGATGACAGTACGAAGTACCGCGTTTCGATACCATGCAGTCCCTACAGATCGCGGATCCGACGTCAAACCCATTGTGCCATCGATGACAGTACGAAGTACCGCGTTTCAATATGATATGGCCATGTGCCATGGTGAGCCACTGGTGGCCTGCGTGCCTGGTTTCGGCCAGCCTTGGTCTACATCGGAGACAAGAATGTGAGTACTGAAAATGCAGTCAGGATATTTGATTTAGTAATTCCACTTGTTTGGCGGGGGAGTGTAGACATAATTCTTAGCAACTTTCCTCGTGAAGCCGGTAAATTATAAAATCTAAGTAATTTGTTCAGTAACCGAATAACACCTTTTAATATGAGCAAACCTTTAAGTTACACCCTGTGTAAAAGAGAACAGAGGGACTAATGACTGTACCCGAATATAATATAATATTCCACAAATAGTTATTATCAAATATACCTTTATGTAAAGCTACGATAGTAACTACAACGTTGACACCTATCCTGATGGCTAACGGCCGATTTTTCAATCCCCAGATAACCTTTATATGTTTATCTAAGGATTATTTACCTGTGAAATGTCAGGGGATTAAAAAATCGCCCCTTAATCTTATATACGTGATAATACTGTATTAACATCCCAATTTAACATATATCTCTACGCTCATCGGATATATCCACGAATAGTACAGTACACGGCCGTAAAGAATGCACATCGAGATTGCAAAAACAAGCTACTTTCGGCCTCGTAGAACTTTATCTGTCACTAAGCTCGTGTGATCTTTGAATATTATGCCTTTCCAACCTCGATGTGGATACTTTACCGCCGGGTACAATTCGCGCTAAGTTATTTTAACTCTGAGCGAGCTGAGACCTCTCTTTCTCGCACAGATCGCTCAGAGCCCATGAATGTTGGCGCGAACTGTGTTTTATCTAACGACTCTAGCCTAACTCTTGTATTGTATAAAGAATGGATATTGGCATTCTTTGTATTCCAAAACGGCTCAAAATACAGCAAACAAACATAACTTGAAGCGTTAACATGCGGACATCACACAATGACTGTCTCAAAAATATCACAAATAACTGACCGTCGAAAAAGAACCGGGACACTTCATATACCGAAAATGATTATTCTTCAACAGCTAAAACATAAAAACACCAATATACATTCACAATAAACGATAAAAGGAAACAATCTATAATAGGAATAAATAAATAAACAGATAAGTTACTAGTTGCAATTAAACATGCTACGAAAAGTCTACTTACAAAATAACTGGAAGGAATTTCTAAATTCAAAATATTCGAATACGATTTTCAAAATGTCTAAGCCATCCCCAAATATCCAACATGTAGGCATAGCGGTACTATACCGAGAAGTGGTCCTGCGGTAGTCGTGGTGTTGTCGTGACGTCAGTATGGCACCGGCACCGCCCCGAAACACTACCGCAGGAGTCTACTTAATGAAGCACTTTGCATGTTATTCCCTTCTCCAATTACGATACGCATATAGTCCAAGTCAGGATTGATGGCCAGAAGGGAAAGAGGAAGCCGCGGAGGGCTTGTTGATTTTTGCTGCGAGTGCTTGTTTGAGTTCCAAGTGAGCGAAGGATTCTATATTTGAATCACGAGCGTAGGGAGTGATTCTACGTTAGAATCCTGAGTGAGCGAGTCAGCTTATAGGAATAGGTACTCAGTATCAAGTGATACAGGAATAGAAAAAAAGATGGAATATTTTAAAAACAAATGACGAATGACGAGAAGTGTTTTTTGCGATGGTAGTATAAAATATAAGTTTAAAAAAAGGTTATATTCAACCTTCAGTTTGTCATGTACCTCTTTGGTAACTAACTTCGACAAACTCACTAAAAAATGGCCATTAAACTTAACTTGGGCATCAGACTCCTGTGTCTGTCTGTGTGTATCTCACATACATGTGAATGCAGGATACCGGTAGCCTAGTGTATTCATTTGTATTCATTCAAATGTATTTGAGAGTCGCGTAGAGATCTCGTCGCTTATGCGTATCGCAGTGCGAGAAGGGCCTTATATTTGCTGTGCAGCAAAGTTATGCTCACCTGAACCGAACCGTGCCTATCTGCTGGGGTAAGATGGCCTGTGGTGATAGGGGTAGCTTTCCCACTGTGGGGCCAGTTGCCAGTATTAGCCGTGCCGCCGGTTCCCGAGTCCTTTACACCGCCCTGGAAAAAAAAAATGTCAAATTATCGTAACAACAATATTTGTTGAGAAGATGTTTCTACTCACTCCTTAGCATGTGACTATAAACTACTTTGTTCGCCAAATCTCGTTAAGAGAGAGTTGTATCTGTCACACAATGCCATACAAAAAACAAGGACAAAAAGCGTTAATGAGCGTAAACTGAACTGATAAGAAGTAAAGGAGCATTCATAATTCTCAAAAAGTAAGTTCATTTCTTTCCTATTAACTTATTTCGGCGAATATACTATAGTATAATACATACACTTTTTCTACAGGTAATGGTAATGCAACGTAAAGGTCACCGCTGACGTATGCGACCCCGCTTCCGTTCAGCTAAAGAATATTCGTGCAAATATTTTGGGCAGACACACTACCGAGTGGTACGTTTGCGGCAAGCTCGCTTACAGCGAACTGTTTGCTTTCTTGTGTCGGCAATGTAAAGTACAATAATGTACACTTACAAACATATTTGAATAAACAATATTTTACGGAATCCACGCTAGCCAACTTTCCTACGAGACAGTTTTCAATTTCTTTCTTCCAGCAGGCCTCGGCGAACTCGCGCAGTTTCCTTGTTCACAACCCGTAACACCGCCTCCTATGAGAACGCGTTTAGACCCCGGGCTATTCGGTTGTGGAATGCGCTCCCCTGCACCATCAGGGAATGTCCCGCTCTGATAATATTTAAAAGTCGTGTGATGAAGCATTACCTCTCTCTTTAGAATTATAGGTAGTATTTATTAGTATATAATAGTATATTATAAGTATTTAGTATATTATTATAGTATTTATATAATTTATTTTATTTACCATAATTTATTATTTTATACACAAAGGTCTACCCCTGTTCAGCAAACAACTTTTCCCACCTTAACCTGGTTTGCTGGAAGAAATCTCTTATTAGAGATAAGCTCGCCTTTGATCACTGTTTGTATGTACCTCTTGTTTTTTAATATGATTTGTGTGCAATAAAGAAATTATTAATTATGAACATTATTTTGCCGGGTGGGTGCGAGGTCATAGAAGTCAGCGATGACCTTAAATGTTAAGTCATACTGGCGTTGTTATTTTAATATATACAGCGCCACCATATTTGAGTGTAAGTCAGACTTTAAGTTGGCAACTGCTCTTTAAAGCTGGATATAAATTGGACCGCACAACCAGAAATATCAATCATTGATGATATTTAAATGAATCAGTCAATACACATAAATAAATGCAACAAACACTACATAGTAAAACCACTCAAAATTACTAATGAATCAGTGACAGATTTTTAACTTTTCACTAAAATCAGCCACAAATTAAAAAAACCGAGGAACACAATCTCAACTAAAAATAAACCGGTGCTAAATCCACACACTTTGGGGTGAACTAATATATCGTATAAACACGGAAATAAATAAAACCGTAGCATAAATACGAAAAACATGTCTATGTGTAGAGCAGCTAGCAATGGCAACACAAAACAACAAAATGGATCGGTGGAAGTGGCTTGAGGTGGACAATTCATCTTGAATGGCAGCAATTCTGACTTGTACACTGTAGGCCTACCCAAATGTTTCAAATCTTTGAGGCACACAACAAAATGCAAACTGTAAAATCTGTGTAATAGGATATTAAGAATGTAATATAGGATACTGCTTTCGATAACGGAAGCAAAATATAAACTCGTCCAAAAACCGCACGTTACTGTTAACACGTTAATGTTTATACTACTTGGTAAAAACTCCTTTCTTATCTGGATATTGATACATTGTGACCATAATGTATCAATTTTCGACAAATTATGACATTCAAATTTCGAACACCGACGCCCGCGTGCGCCCGCCCTGCGCGCCGCTCCTAGTTTGTCTGTGAAGTTGGTACTACTGACCCAAACAGATGCAGAGCAATTATCAATGCCACCATGCTGGTCGAACATGCGGTTCCTGAACACATCAAAGAGAGCTTATGATATGTTTACATAAAGATAAAGATAAAGACTTTTATTTGCGATAGATATGGTTATACAAAGGTGGTACTATATAGTTTCAGTCAGATACACACATCCAGCTAATTAAATTATAGCATGCAAAACAATTATGACATAGAGCCACATAATTTTAAATAGTAGGTAACAAGTTAGTCAAAGTTTACAATTGACACAAATTTTAACATTATGTGCTAGGAATTCCTTAATCGAGTAGAAAACATGTTGCATTAACCAATATCTTATAACTTTTTTAAATTTCTGTTTGTTACTTATAATTTGGTGGTGACTTGGTAATTTGTTCCAAATTGTTGTGCACATAGCGTAGCAGTTTTTTGTAAATCTTGCACTTTTTGGGATCACATCAAGGGTAAGTTTTTTAGGTTTCCTTAGACTCCTAGATGTTAGGTTTTTCGCTTCTGTAAACATTTTTTTTATTTTGCATCACAAATGTAGCTACTTCTAGAATATAAAGGCAGGGTAGAGGCAATATATACAGAGCTTTAAATAATTGTTTACATGATACGTCTGGGGCAACTCCTACGATTGATCTAATACATTTCTTTTGAGCCACAAATGCCTTGTTTACGTCTGTGCTGTTTCCCCAAACAAGCAACCCGTATCTCAGTACTGACTCTACGTATGCAAAGTATGCTGTTAATGGACGTATGCACTTTGTATGGACAAATTAATCAAGTAAGATAATACTTCACTAATCTCTTTCTTGCAGGCTTTAATTATTTTTGTACATATTTTATCATACCCTTCTGCGTTTGTATTGTTGAGGGTTATTATATATTTTTCAATCTCTATTTTGTCTATTGGCGTTAAGTAAATCGAATTATTTATTAAAGTTTGGTTGGTATTTTTACAATTAAGGTTTTCCACATTTGTCAGATCAATAAAGTAATTATTAAATATATTTGATATTAATTTTGGATCTTTTATTGTTTCATTATTATAAATTATTTGATCTATATTTCTAGAAGTGTAAGTATTGTTTATTTCCTGATTGATTATTTTCCA
The DNA here is from genome assembly GCA_949825045.1 of Argyresthia goedartella. Lineage (NCBI taxonomy): Eukaryota > Metazoa > Arthropoda > Insecta > Lepidoptera > Argyresthiidae > Argyresthia > Argyresthia goedartella. Next base: position 2,638,017 of record OX463823.1, on the reverse strand, counting down.
AGCAGCGCTACTTTTATGTTTGTGATTCAATATGTATTTTCTATTTATATTTCGTTTAGCCGTATTAACACATTTCTTTAAAAGTTTGCTGTAGTTTTGGTATTTCTCCTTATTATATGTAGTATTATGAGTATAATATAAATAACGTAACTTCCCCTTGGCAATACAACACTTTCTTATCCCTTTAGAAATCCAATGTATTTTGCATTTGGTGTTAATTTTAATCCTTATATTTGGGAAACATAACTTATAAAGTAAACAAAAAATATCATGAAACTCGTTGAAAGCTTGATTTAGATCATTTTGATTGTATACTGTATGGAAAGATAAGCTTTTCAAATAACTCTGAAATGTTGCAATGTTCTCTTCTGTATACATACTCTTGAACATATAAAAGGTTTCCGGTATATTCAGTGAATGTTTAAGCTTCATGCGTAAAAATTGAGCTGTATTATGATCCGATAAGCAAAGAGGAAGCACAAAACCATTCACATTTCTCATGTTACTAATTATAAGATCAATGCACGATTTTTTTCTTGTAGGTTCTAAAATATGTAAATTAAGGTTATAATTTTTTTAAATGTCACTTAGTCTAGATGATTCATATTTTTGTTGTAACATATTTATATTTAAGTCTCCTGCTAATATTAATTTCTGGTTTTTGAATTTACAATGAAATTTATAAAGTAATAACTCTAGTTTTTCAAAGAACATGTCCAAATTATGTTTCGTATCATTTGAAGGTCTATATATACAAATAATTACAGTGTTTTTGCAGGGAATCTTAATTGCACAACATTCAAAATAGTTAGAGACTGAAACGTTCCCAAGAGATTCTAGTTGCTCATATTGAATACCTCTTTTTAAGAAAATGCAAGAACCACCTCTTCTGGTTTTTCTGCAGTAAAAAGCCGCTAGTTCGTAATTTGGCATCTTAACGTTTAATGTATCACTTTTTTTAGGAACGTTTCAGTCAAACATATAACTTCAGGGTTAGAACATTCTTTCATATCATTAATGGTAATTGTAAGTATATCCAATTTAGACAGCAGTCCCTGAATATTTTGATGCATTACTAAAAAACTTGATACAGTATTATTGCAATCATTTCTACCATTATTCACGAAAAAACCTGTTGGTTTCAGGACGAACTTCTTCTCTGATTATGCTTGACAAGTTATAGTTACCTAAGTTTAATACAAATTCTTTTAAATCGTGGAAAATAATTCGAAAGCCTTGAGTGTTTATTCTACCATCATGTCGATTGAACATTTCAAAGTCGCATCTTAAGTGTAGATTAGAGTCTAATAAGTAAGCATATTCGCTGTCTTTATTGTTTCTGTGTAACATTGAGTTGAACTTTTCGACTCTACTGTTATATAATCTAGTAAAGTGACCATATTTGTATGTTGGTACGCAAATTATCACGTTTGTATTCACAATCTTCCTTATATTTTCATTAATTTTCACAACGAGATCTTCAAAATTTTCAGTCTTTTGAAAATCGGTTTCTCCTAGAAATCGTACGCCGTAGTCGTATTTGTTTAATTTTCTTGTCAATTTTTCAAAACATTCTAGTAAATTTTCAGTTCCAGCATAAGGGTAGCGAAAATGATTGTATTCAAACTCATCGTTAAACATTTCAAACCCCAATTGCGCTATTTTAGTATTTTTATTGTTACTGACCATGCATATCTGTGGTTTTTTATGTGCCTGTGCTCTTTTAAATTGTGGTAGTCTATATTCAATATTGATATGATTATAATTTTCTGTGTTGATCTGTTCTTCTACTATTTCTTCCTCTAAAGTTGCGGGTAACGTTTTATTGATTTTATTTAGCTTTACCTTGTTCTTTGAAACATTTGGGTTAATGCATAATTTTTTTAGGTGGTCGAATTGTTTCTTGTATTCTGCTAGCTCTTTCTTTAGTTTACAGTTTTCAGATAGCATAATTTCGATTTCATGTTCTGCTGAGTTTAGCTGCGATTCCAATTTTGTAATTTTGTCTTTCATTATATCCAGTTCTCTACCCACAATCATGTTGTTTAATTCTGGGCAACTTCTATTCATGTAAGATGGCTCTACCATTCCCGTGATTGAATTTTCTTGCTCGGTATCAGACTGCAATGAATCGGCCAGGGATTCAAAACAATTTCTAGTTTCGACCCTTATGATTTGGACTTCTCGTTTTCTACGTGTAATGTTGTCAATAGGATTGATCATTGAGAGCTCAAGGGAGTTGAGTGTGTCATTGCATGATGTTGTCGGTTCTATATTCTCGACGTTGAATTTACTTGTTGTATTTGTCATATTCTGTTTTTTTGTTTGCAGTACTGGAACAGTGCGGCTCTTTTTTGTATTTACTGGGGTACTCGATTTGTTTAAACATTCCTCGCATTTCCATGTAGTCCGCCGTGTAATTTCCATAAGTATATAGCGTTTGTAGCTGACGTTTGAGCAAATCTGATCTAAACATAATATCTGTTTGCACGTAGAACACTGGATATATTCGTTTCTCTTGCATGTTGAACTGCACTTGGAACAAGTTTTTAAGGTAAGTGGCATCTTGCGGAAGTTCTTAGAACCACTATGTTGTCAATTTATCATATATATTTTCGTCTATAAGTTTGGCTACTCCTCACACGATGGCGCTCTTTGAAGTACAAGAAGTGCTCTTTGAAGTACACAAATTATGTACTAGATGACGTCGTTTCACGTTTCTTTGTTCTAATGGGTATTGTATTATAGTATCTGTGGTATTGTGGACTTTTTTTGTACGTTGCGATGGCACTACTGTTCGGCTATGAGAGTATTGTGCACGTTAACAAAATAGAAAAAATTCTGAACCTGGGATTCGAACCACAGGTCCTTCTCCGTAGCGAATCGAAGACGGCCTCCTTAACTGTTTCGGCAATCGAGTCTTCGATAATACTCGATGAAAAACTTTATTGTATTGCAGCGTAGATGAATGTCAAAGCATAGGTGGGTGTGCTTTGTCGTTAGTGGACTTTGCACTGACGCGGTTAATAATTGCAAATGCAATTACCAACATTCTGATTTATTCACTGAGATTTACGATTGTTTGAGTATTATTTATATATTGGTAATGGTATATTATTATTGTTTTTATCTTGAAGCACTTTAGTTTTTGTTTGCTGATACACTGTCTATTCCGTTGGTTTATAGTGTCATTTTTCACATATGTATCACTTTTATTATATAGTATGTTTTCTAATACATATACAGTTTATCACTTGATTTACACGATTTACACAAAAATTGATATTTATTCGTCTTAATACTATTTTTATTTAATTTTGATCACGGAGACACATTTTAGGGAATGTTTACATCGCAGCGCCCTGCGTAGTCGGCATAATCAGGCATTCCATTATGTATCCGTCACATAAACTACTATTAACTATCGAAAGTGTCAGGAGGTCAGGAGGCCACCATCTCTCTCTTGCCCGTGCGTATTCTCTCTTGCTCCCAGGCGCCGCTCCCCCCTCAGGCGGCACTCAGGCGCCAAGATACTTGGTGTCAGGTATAGCAGGAAGAGGGATAGACGCAACAGTAGCCTCGTCATGTAATGCTGGACATATAGGAATATCAATCGGTTTTAAAAAATACCAATCTCAAAACGAATCTTTCACTCGAGCTGTCCTTTATTGCGATATTGCTTGTTTAAGCGATTTTCTGATTGGCGATTTTGTCAAAAGCGATTGCAATTCCTGTATGTCAGAATTACATGGTAAGTTATTTGTATTCATGTAAACGTAACCAAATCCGACGACTACAAGTAATACACAACACCATGCCATTGACATGACAAATCAGGTTTAACTAGATTCCAACGAATAAAACTAAACTAATCTAACCAGTAGTGTGGATACAAATTAAATAGTCCAAGCCAGAATTGCTACCTGTGTCGAGCTAAACAAATGAATAAGTTTCCGCTTAAGACTTTCTTTTGATTACGACCGACAGTCAGCGCCGACTGACATAATGCCATAAAAATTGCGGCGACGCAAACTTGCGATGTCAGCGAATTAATATGGAAGCGAAACAGTCAGCACTGACTGTAAGCCTGTAGTGAGCGCATCTTACGATCAAAGCGGAAACCTACAAAGGTATTATCAAACAGATGAGATGAGATTACAGATCTGGTCAAACCTCTCCAAGAATGAGGGCCGCGTCTTCGTCCTCAACTAAACCAATCATATATTCACACAAATCATCCTGCGCCCGGAAAAAGCAAAGTGAGTATCAAGAAGTTTGTGGCACATGGTAAATTAAAAATTAGATTCGCTTCAATTCTGGATTGCACTGTCTAATTTTAAGACCAACTTTACACTTTTATTCGCACATTGCAGATTACTTAATTGTTTAATCAGAAATACTAATTTTCTTTAATTTACTGTGGATTTACACAGCTATTTATGTTTTTTTTTACTCTTACATATCAACCTAACACGAAGGCTAAAGCTACTCTGATAATATTTCGTGTGCAATTTAGAATGTTCAGTGCTTAGTATCGAAAAATAATGAATTTCAAACATTGTTATTACGGTTTAGGTAGTGTATGAATGACTGGTAAAGAGTGAAATAAAAAATATTTCATACATTGACGGCACATTTAAGGCATTCTATACATTCCCTAGGCATTGTAAACAATGACGGATTTGCCGTTGAAATCTTTATAAATCCATTCGCGTTTGCCATTGCTATTTTGAAAAAAAAAACCCGCCTATACTGACACTATGCTTAAAAAATGCAACGCAAAAGTAAAGTGCATTATTTGTCGTAACAAAAACATTTAAAAAAATCCTGCCAATTTTAGTATTAGAGTGTGCAAACCAGAATACAAGCCGTTACTTCGAAACATGATGACCGGATGCACAACACAATTGCCTACTCAATTTGACTGACGATCAAACTCACGCTGGCACTATCTCTCGCTAGAGAAATGACATTGTCAGAATAACATTTACTCCCAGTTTCTGAAAGACTCATCAAATGGAACAGGCGATTTTTCGAAGATTAATTCAAAATTGCGGCACTTAATTGTCTTAAATGAGTTTGACAGGAAATTAACAGTCTTTTACATTTGATCGCTCTTCCGGAAACCGGGCATTAACCTCTCGTCTGTAAAGATGTTATTTCTGTCGTAACCATATCGTAAAGTCGTCCGTGTAAAGGTCTCCGTTACTCCAGGCGGAAAGACCCGCAGTGTGAGAGGGACGGAATCGGGAAAAATAAAAAAACTTAGCGCTAAACCACAGAATAATTGTTTAAAATATCGTAAAGTTGACTGAATTAGAACTTTCATTGAACGAAGAAATATATTAGGGCAAAACACTGCGGTAGCTTAGCTAAAGGGGGCGATCGCAGCGAAGCCCCTGAATAGTCTTCGTGTTAGTTCGACATGTATTGATGTGGATGGTGGATACATATAATGTAGCCCATTAATGTCCCCACCGAGGGGCACAGGCCTTTACCCGGATACGAGTAAGATCAAGCCATACTCCACCACGCTGGCTCAGTGCGGGTTGGTGGAGGGGTTTAGCGACCACTTCAACGTAGCGATAGTAGCCGGGATCTACAGCTTAACGCGCCATCCGAAACACTGAACGTCCGATAATGTACTTAAAAAATATAAATGAATTATCTCATTGGTACATGGTCAGGAATCGAACCTGCATCTCCTCTGTGAGAAGCAAGCGTGAAACCCGTCAGACCATGGAGCCCGCGGAGCATGGTGGACAAAAAACACCATGTAGAACTGAAAACAAATGCATTTAAAAATACATGTTTTCGTTCTACAATATGGTTACGACATTTCCATTGTTCCATCCCGTAGTCGGTCACGTCCACAGACGAGAGCTTAAGTAACACTTTAATTGAGCAGCAGTTGCGCATTCGGTCGTAGCTATAAGGTACGCGAGTGAAGACTTGCCTTGTGGAACGGCTGATGGCGGTCCCTGTTCGGAGACACGACCACCTCATGGCCAGTCTGGATGGAACCAACCGGAGTCGACTGGAAAGGTGACAAGGAATGTATTAGATACATCAACATCTGTATTAGATTGCTGCCTTCAAACAATATATACTATAGTTTATCTACACACGTATCATAAACCCTCTTAACTGCGTCCAAAAAACACAGGTTACGACCAGCATAATGATAAATTTCTTGGTAAAAACTCATTTCTTGTCTGACTATTTATACATTATGACCATAATGTACCAAAATTAGTCAAATTATGACATTCAAATTTCGAACTCCGACGCCCACCTGCGTGCCGCCCCTAGTTTGTCTGTGAAGTTTAGCAACTTCAGTAGCTAGTAGTAGCCTACTGAACAAGCTAAACAAGTGCAGAGCAATGATCAATGCCGCCACAATGCCGGTCGAACATGCGGTTCCTGAACACATCAAAGAGAGCTTATGATATGAGTGTAGATGAACTAGAGTATGTAACTGTACATAATTAGGCATTATGTAGCAACCACATAAACTACTAATATATACATATCTATATATAGAAATAAATGCATTTATTTATTTCGGGGTTACAAACAGCATATGTTACAATTTAGAGTACAATCGGAAAGACAAATCAAACGAAAATACACAATCAACTAAAAACTACTAAAACTAATTCCTTAAGGTATCCCACTAAGAGGTTAATGGGAAAAGAATAGTAAAAACTGGAGCTCGAATCTGTTATGAATCACGAATAGCAATGCTGTAATCGTATCGATAGCTCTCAAGGGCGCGAAATGCCGTTATTTGTTATTTGGCGTCAGTCTCCAAACAAAGTAGGTGGGTGCCGCCGACAAGCCAAATGCGGCATTTTGCGCCCTAGGCAGCAATTGATACACTATTTCTATTTGAGTTCCGTAACAGACGCTGCCGCTGCTATAGGGCCGCTGGATATACATAGGTACAGACCACGCCAAGTATGCAAGAGAGTGAGGTTATTCCCTTCACGCCGCACTCATACTCACAGAAACTTGGGTAAAATTTTTGAATCGTGCCCACTGAATTTAATTATAATGAGGTGTGTAATGAATAGCTGGTGGATACCATAAACAGCAATATTATTGCTTGTGAACGGTATTTTTTTACGTAAGGATCCGTCAATTTTCGTCATAAATTGCGTTTCATTCACAGATATTTTCCTCTATGCATTTCCTCACAAAAAGAAAAGCACTTTGTTAAGATAAGTGATCACCAGCTATCCATTACACACCTCATTATAATTAAATTCAGTGGGCACGATTTAAAAACCGACCTGAAACTTGAAGCCACCTTGCTCAACTTCTTGTCTAGGGATAATAATTAAATCTTAAAAGCTAAACAATCTCACTAACACGTGTCCCTAATTAAAGATTGGCAGTAGAAAGTCCCAATTGCGCCAAGCAGATAACTCAGAGCTAAGTTGATATTGATTTAATGCAATCACTAAACTCACGATATTTGTCGACACATTGTAAAGAATCTAAAAGTATTTGTAGCCTATTAATGTACCCACTGAAGTGGTATATACTATATATATATATATACTATATATATATATATATATATACTATATATATATATATACTATATAGTACGAAACCTAAGTTCAACTTGCACGAGACACGAGGCACGAGACTTGACAGCCGCAAATCAAGTCAAGTGAGGTCAACATTTATTTATTACTGTAGATATTTACATATACTTAGCAAACGTCATTGTTTGCCTCTTCTCTACACTGGACCACTGTGGGAAGGGAAGGGCGTAGAAACTCCCACAGATTGATTTTTAGATCTCGTTTAAAAATTGGTTTTGTTTAACTAATACAAATATTACAACATTATTATTGAAAATGAAAATTTGAAAATGAAAAGTTTATTTATTTTCTCCCAAGAACACAATACATATTTAATATAAGTAATCTTGCAGTCTAAGATGCAGTGGGAGACAGGAGTCCAAAATAGGTAAAACCCCGTGCCATTATTTAAAAAAAAAATGAGTGCCTGCTCATTTACGTCATAGGTTTTGAATTTGATTACCATAAGGTACAAAACCGCGATCATAGGGCCTCAGCAAGGGACCGGCTAGATATCATGATTATCGCGTTAAATCATCCACTCTGAATTACCGGCTTGACGCAAGCAAACATTTTGGGATTCAACTTTTTGTAAATTCAACTATTTGCAAATTCAACTATTTGCAAATTCAACTATTTGCAAATTCAACATTGTGAGCCGGAAGGAAAGCAAAGAGTATTAAAGCCATCACTAACCTTGGAAGACTTTGTCTTAACAATATTGGAAGGCGGCGCGAACTTCAGTATTCTCATGACGTGAATGTTGGCCGGCTTGTGCGCGGCAAGTAAAGCGTTAGGACATGCAGCATGCAACCATCACAGAGTGGACACGTTATACACAGAATAGGCATGGATTTTGAGAGCCACTTAGACCCACTACTTCCAAACACGGGTCAATAATATTCTCTGAATATCTTTGACAACTCCAGTGTAGAAGTGGGCCTTAGAACGTTATCACACCAGGATAGTTTGCGAAAGGCATCAAACTGATTTTAGTGTAAACTGTGTGAAAGATGGAATAACATTTAAGTGGCTTTCAAATTCAGGATGAGTTGTAACAAACACCCATGGGAATCACTAAAAAGGACGAAATGAACAATAACAAAATTCCATATAGATCGAAAAGAATCAATTTGCACTTCTAAATGATCAGCTTTAAGATTAAGTTTAGACAGCAAATATATGTCTCATCACGCGACTCCTCTTTTGTTAGAGCCTTGTCGATCTATATAGATATTGCAAGATTTCATGCTGGATTGTCTTAAATATAATAATATAATCTAATATAATCTCTTATCTATTTATAAAAATGAATTGCTAAAAGTGTTGCTAAGCGCTATGCTCGTAAACATCTGCAACAATTTAGATGAAAATTTAGATGAACTTTTTTTTTAAACTATTGGTTGAAGTCTCTGGATGTTTTTAGTTTAAAAACGCAAAGGGAACAGCCGAATGATCAAAAAATCTTTGGGTCAGTTCATGCTTCTGTCCGTAGATGTCGCTGGTATTCTAATAGCTTTCGACCGAGCGACGTCTGTCGGCTCAGCTAGTACATGATAGTATCGTGTATGAGCTAGCAGATGATATTCCCTTGTGATAAAAACAGTTGTGTAATCGAAAAATATATACCTGCTGTCCATGTCAAGTTTAATGGCCATTTTTAGTGAGGTAGTCAATGTCGATAGTTACCAAAAAGGTACACCACAAAATGAATGTTGAATATTTACCTTTTTATGTAAACTAATAATTTATTTATCACAATTAAAAATACCCGTAACGAAAATAACCAACGTAAAGAATCTTGGCCATTCTAAATAGTTTGTCCGTTCAATGTCACCATTTTCCAGTACCTACTTTTCTAGCTGGTTCTCGTGTTTGTGAATGGATTATTGCATTTTACCCTTTTCGTACAGACGAAGAGGCAGCGGATGCCATTTTGAATATACAAGAACAAATGCAAGCTTCAACGTTAGCGAGATCGACATCGATGCTCAGGGTCGATGCGGAGTTGCACGCTGCACAGCACTATGACAACTATGTATGGCACGTCAGCCCCTCCGCGACTTCCTCTTTCCTCTCTGGCCATCAATCCTGACTTGGACTATATCCGTGTTCCCACATAAAATGTTAGACAGCGTTTAACCTCAAAACAAACGTCAAATCCCATACACTTTTGTTTTTAAATAAGTGTTGAACAGTTGTTTATTTTTTTGTGGTAAGGCCCAATGTATTCTAATTTGTGCAAAATTTCCTACACAAAAAGACGATGTTAGGGAATATCTTTTATTAACACGGACTAATAAATATAATTTGCTAGACACTACAACCAATTAATCTAAGGGTCTTATAAATTCATTTATATTTAACATATTTGGAGTACGAAAATCATGGAAAGCATCATAGTCCATTTACAAATAATAAACGTCTCAAAATTAAATGATTCGTCCAAATCCGAAAATTATGTAACTAAATAACGGGACGAAAACAGAATATCTTTGAGCTTATGCGTGTGCGTTTTTTTAATTGTTCGTATTGTTTTTATTTTTCGGAGATATGCATGTGAAAACACAGAAAATAATAATATATCCAAATAATTAACAATAACTTAAAATATGATGATATGCAAATAGCGATAACATTCCTGTGTTTGTATTGTTTTGTGAATAATACAAAAAACAAAAAAAAATGGTCTAATCCCATCTGCCCTAGAAATTCTGCCCAAGCGAAATGATGTTCTATCCCCGGGCAGAATATCCGGGGCAGATGGGAGTAGACCAAAAAGACGATCACACTGAACGACAATAAAACAATACTCAAATTGCTTTGGGATGCACAACCGATAACTTGGTTTGACAGACACTTAAATGCTGACAATACCTCTCGCTCGGGAACGGACAACGCTAGTGTGACGTTTAGTAGCTCTTTAGTTTACTTGCAGTCTGTTTATTCGATTACTTAATGAACTATATTAATAACAAACGAAATAAGCAACGTAGGAAAGTTCGGATTTCGTCAAGTGTGATCGAAAATCTAGGAAACCATTTTAAAAAACATCAAGCAACAACAAAACTGTGAACAGTTGATGGAATAGCGATCATCTGAAGCTCTATTCTGTATCTGTGAAATCGATCCCGAGCTTTCAAATTGATGTTGTGAAAGCTGCTCGCCAACTTCGAGTTGACGTCAACGTCAGAACACGATATTTTTTCGTACGAGCTGTCATTTAAGGCTCTTTTGTCGGGAAAAATATTACCTCGGTTCGTAGAGGTTGAAATTTTGGACACAACCATATTAAAATAAAGTTCACAAAAGCTCACACTGCAATCGCTGCGGCAGAATAGTGCGAAATTATCTGTTTTTATTTATTTTTCAAAAACTACTGATTATTTCTTAATTTGAAAAAATACAGTTTTAGTTATTTCGAATACCTATTTTTGTCGCAACAACATAACATAACATTTATATACAGGCACACTGGGGTTCCCTGGGTCGTAGAAATCAGAAACAGCGACGTCACACACATATGAACATCCAAGACCTGGGGATTTCTTTTCCTCCCCAGCCGAGATTCGAACCCGGGACCCTTCGCTTGGGAGGCGGAGCCTCGACCCGCAACGCCACAGAGCCCGTCGAGAGACCACATCAATATTATTTTTAGATTTCAATAAATTGTAAGTTTTAGGTAAAACATTTTTTTGGCTAGTATTTAATCGCATACCAAAAATACTGATTTGCACAGCAAAAAAGCATCAACAAAAACACTTTTTATGTTTTAAATATTTACGTAGTACTTAAGTTTATGTTTTAAGTTTTTGTTGTTGTTCTTACACGTTGAACCTAACACGAAAGATAAAGGGGGTTTCGCTTCGCTCACCCCTTTTACCCTTCACCTAAGCTACCGCAGCAAATATAAGGGATATTTGCTGTGCAAGTCAGTATTTTTGATGTGAAGTTTATTTTTTTCTATATTTTTTATATAGTTCCTGTTTTCCAACATACACATTGAAAGAAAAGGATGTCTTCGGCATCCACTTCTCCTCTTATTACAGGAGCTCGCCTTTGTACACTATTTTCACGTAACTCTCGTTTTTTATATTATTTGTGTACAATAAAGAAAATATGATATATATATTTTTTCGGGATTTGGAAAGTGTCTAACTTTAAGAGGACTAACTAGCCCTTCAAAGATTGGCATTTAACAATACCCACCGCCATAATGAACAACACCGGGATTTATCAAGACATACAGAATAATGTTCTGACACGTCACGGAAGGAGAAGAAGAAAACCAACAAGCCTTTTCCCATTCGTGGCGCGAGAGGCAAGATTGCGTCCACGTTGAGAATGGTCTATCCTTAGTATAGTCGCTGTTATTCTCCTTGCATGGCATACGATTGATACAATCGCTTTTTAAGAAACAAAAAGTTATCTACAACATCTATCTATCTGGAAATTTCTATCAAAATCGCTTTAAAATGTTTGTTTTGAAGGATAGCTTAGCTTATATATTACTTCAAGTTGAATTTGACCAATTGGAGCATATACAGAGTAGAGCTGCAAGACTTGTGTGGAGTAGGTAGAGTACAGTGAATGACCTATTTAGAGTGTAACATGCAAAAGAAACCCAGTTGTTACTAGCTAAAGGATTCTTTGTGTGATTGTTTTGAACATTTGCCTTAAGTGGCAAAGTCCAAAAGCGCGATCCAATTTGAAAACTCCAGCAACATCTGGATTAAAACCGAAGTGAAAACGACATAAAACACCAAACACAAAGCTGCAAGTTGTGAGCGGGGCGACGAGCGTAGTTAGGTACCAACCGCTAGGCTACGAACTTGCATCTTAAGCTAAGCACATAACCTAAACGGTGCATTCAATCGGTTAGTATTGTGCAGGCAAACTCAATTTGTAGTTTTCTGCCACAGGATTGAGACAAGGAAAACTAGTCTAGCGTCCCTTTCATGTGACAGAACAGGACAGAGTGAGCTCAGCCGCAGTGAGCTGACAAGAGAGAGTTACATATTGACAGATTAAATGAGCAGGTTACCATTACTAAAATAAGGGCAGGAAGTGTAGTTCGTAATTGAACCTATATATAGGTATTGTTGTATTATCTCCTCGGGAGGTTTGGGTATGTATGTTTGTTTTTGTGCATGTTTCAGTGCAGCACCTAAGATACTGGTCCGATTTTGATGAATGTGGTGTATATCGATTTCTTATTTTGCTCATAGTGTCCCGAAAGTTTCAATTCTGCGAAACCTAACCCAGTTAAGTTTTTGTGTGTGTTTTAACTACTGTAATGGTCCGATTTTGACAAATGAAGTGTCTATCGCTTCATTATCAAGCCCCCAGCGTCCAGCGTCCAGCGTCCAGCGTCCAAGCTAACCCAGCCCAGCGAACCCAGCCACCACCGCTCATCAGTTGACGGAGCTATTCACCATGGTCTTGCCGGTCCAGTCGAACTCGCCGTCGTCGAGGTAGCCGCGCCGCTCGAACAGGTCGCGGAACATGCGACGCAGCTGCTCGTAGTCCGGCGTCTCGAAGAAGTCGAGCCGCCGTACGTAGCGCAGGTACGTCGCGAGCTCCTCCGGGTGCCCCTCGCATAGCACCTGAAGGCGGAAACTCACCAATTAACGTACGTCACTTCTTTTATAAAAAGCGAGCTAATCTCTTTTGAAGTTAATTTTGCCAGTGTCAAATGTATTTGCCCGACCCGAATGGCCGAGTCGGCAGTGACTCTGCCTAAGAAGCTCAGGGTCCCGGGTTCGAGTCCCGGTGGGGGCAAATATTTGTTTGAAGAGAACGGATCATTGTACCCTAGTCATGGTTGTGTATCTATCTAAGTATAATATCTATCTATATAAGTATGTGTATGCTTGTCTAGTACCCAAGCTACAGGGAATCCTAGTTTGGGGCTAGATCAATGTGTGTAAATAGTGTCCAAGCTATTATTTATATTATTATTATTATTATAAAGATCACAATTTGGTCAGCTTCTCATCTTGAGGTTATGATGGGCTCCAAGTATTTCCTACTGACGTGAGCGACAGACGTCGTACGTAAGATATTGACTACTTGACAAGGTAAGTCAACATAGATAATTTTTATGGACTAATTTTCTTCGCGTGTTTTATGTAAATATTAAAATGTGAAATATAATATTGAAATATTCTATTGATTCATTTCAAACTCAAATGTTAGTCATTTTTACACAAAATTATATTTATAAAATATTAAAAATAAGAAATAGCATCACGCTTTTCCCATACGGGGTGACAGAGGCACAAATTGTGCTCACTTTATTTATAAAATATAACTGCTGGAAATATACAATTCTGATATCGACAAGCCATTTTGTTTTATAGAACTTCTGACATGCATTTAGATTTGTTAGACCACTGAGTCCAATAGCCAATTATTATGATAAGTCTTCATCACCTCATCATCATCAGGAGAAACAGACTGATCTAGAAGGGAGAGGAAGGCGGCACGAGTAAGAGTGTGTGCAGGCGCAGCGCGACTCCTGCAGCGACTGCACGAGTATACAAGCAGGGCTGATCAAAACTGAGATCTAACCGTTCGTACCTTGACGAAACGACTAGAAAGAAGAGAGGAGATATCTTCCTACTACTGGTCAAAAGCTGGTCATACTCCGCCCAGCTCACACGAACAAAAAATCACATATTTAAAAAGAAGTCCATTATTAAGTTCTAATGATTCTCACCTCAATCGGGGTAGCCCGTTTGGTGTCGCCAATTTTTTGGTATCTCTCTTTCAGTGTCTCGGCTTTTAAACCCTGCCAGGGTAAGGAACCGCGTAAAAAATACATAAACATATGCCCGAGAGCTTCCAGGTCGTCGCGCCGGGATTGTTCTGGAAACAGACGGAAAACATATCATCATCATCATCAATCCATCGTCATCATGCTCCCACACCCACATCGACCCACTGCTGGATTTAAGCCGCTTCTGTACAGCGGCAATCCTCACGGTCGTATGCACACCGCATCCAGCGAGATCCCGCCGATTTGAGGAAAAATATTCTATGGCTGGCTGAGACGTGTACTGGATGGTTGGTCGTTTCTACGTGGCATTTGGTTCTGGCGCTTCCGTGTTTTGGATGACATGTTAAGCTGTAAGTCTCGTAAGCTCGTACCTGTAAGCTACTATCGCTACTCGGTGGTAGTAGTCGTAAAGGTGGTCAGAGGACCTTAACTCAGCTTGAAAACATCTGACAGTCGGGTTGGCCACCAGCCGGACACCCCTCCATCAACCCGCACTGAGCCAGCATGGTGGAGTATGGCTCAATCTTACTCGTAACCGGCTAAAGGCCCGTGCCCCTTGGTGGGGACACTAATGGGCTACATTATTATATTATTACAGTTCGATGATCAATAGTGGTAGAGATAAACTACGATAAGATGGCGACTACTCCCTCGGCACGATGTCACGCTCACTCGCAGTCGCGCCGGCGAGTAGTGGAGGGGGGCGCCATGTTATCGTTGTTATCTATACGTAATAAATGTGTTGACGATGGGGCTTTTCCAGACCTCATGAAACACAGTAAACTTATACCGCTGTTCAAATCGGGAGATAAGGGCGATCCTTCAAATTTCAGACCAATATCTGTTCTTCCAACACTAAGTAAAATATTTGAAAAGATTATACTCAATCAAATGCTCTCACACTTCAACCGTACAAAACAACTCCACGCTAAACAATACGGTTTCACTAGGGGTAAATCGACTACGGATCCAGGTATTACCCTTGTATCTCATATTTATTCTGCATGGGAGGCCGCACAGGATGCTATCGGAGTTTTTTGCGACCTGTCGAAGGCGTTTGATTGTGTTGATCATAATACGCTATTAATTAAATTAAATCATTACGGAGTTAGAAATAAAGCGTTGGATCTACTAAGATCATACCTAAGCAATAGAATTCAAAAGGCAGAAGTTAACGGCGTAAAATCTGATGGATCGGGTGTTAAAATTGGCGTTCCACAAGGTTCCATATTAGGCCCTTTCTTTTTCCTGGTATATATTAATGATCTGCCTTTCATGTTGGAGAAATTAACTGACATAGTGTTGTTTGCTGATGATACTTCAATGGTCTTCAAAATTGAAAGACAAAAAGGAGATTTTGATGATGTTAATGGTGTATTGTCTTTAACCTTGAATTGGTTCACAGTTAATAATTTATTGTTAAACGCTGCTAAAACCAAGTGTATCAATTTCTCACTTCTAAATGTCAGGCAAGTTGAGACCAGTTTGGTGTTAGACAACAGCACGTTAGAATTGGTAAATGATACGAAGTTTCTTGGAATAACCATTGATAGCAAATTGCAGTGGGGACCCCGCATAGATAAATTGGCTGGTAAATTAAGTTCTGCGGCTTACGCTGTTAGGAACATCAGACAAAGCACGGATGTGGCTACATCTAGGCTATTATATTTTAGTTACTTTCATAGTGTGATGTCCTATGGTATCTTGTTGTGGGGGAAAGCAGCGGATATTCAAACTATTTTTATTTTACAGAAAAGAGCTATTCGAGCAATTTATAATTTAAAACTAACAGACTCCTTAAGAGAGCTTTTTAAAGAAATTGACATACTAACAGTAGCTAGTCAATTTATTTTCGAAAATATAATGTATGTACGCAAGAACCTTACATTTTCCAAACTTAGCGACAGCTGTTATGTTAACCTAAGAAATAATCACAGACTATGTGCGCCCCGTTTTAGACTCGCGAAGGTTAGCAATTCTTTCAAGGGTCAGTGCATTCTCTACTACAATAAGATACCTCTGGAGATTTTAAAATTGCCATTTGAGCAATTTAAAAAGCATGTTAAAGCGACTTTGTCGAAAAAGGGATATTACAATGTTCAAGATTACTTAAATGACAGGACTGTATGGGGTTAATCTGGCTCAACATAGACCTTGCTGTTAATAATTTTGTAATTATTTATTCCTGCTTATTAATCATAACAATTAAATTTTTCATATTTGTATTAGTTAAGCACAACCTATTTTTAAAAGAGATCTAAAAATAAATCTGTGGGAGTTTCTACGCCCTTCTTCTCCCACAGTGGTCCAATGTAGAGAAGAGGCAAAAAATGACGTTTGCTAAGTATATGTAAATATCTACAGTAATAAAGTACTTTGACTACAAAAAAAAACTAGATACTAGAATTAGAACAAGAATAACTTTGACAACTCCATGCAAAATATGAAGTTATTTGGAGAATAGTGTTGACTCGCCTTCGCACTGGTGGCACTAAGTGTCTGTGTTCAACCTATTCCTATAACCTATTATTATCTACACACGTATCATAAAGCCTCTTTACTGCGTTCAAAAACCGCACGTTACGATCAGCATTATGTTAAACTACTTGGTAAAATCTCGTTTCGTATCTGTAAAACTACACATTATGGTCATTATGTGTAGTTTTTCTACATATAATGACATTCAAATTTCGAACGCCGACGCCCGCCTGCGAGAAGTTGGTACTACAGAACAAGCTTAACAACTGCAGAGCCACAATGCCGGTCAAACATGCGGTTCCTGAACACATCAAAGAGAGCTTATGATATGTGTGTAGATAAACTAATTAGGCATTAAAACTCGAGAGTGGGTTTATGAAACGAGCCGAAGGCGAGTTTCATAATAATATCACTCGAGAGTGATATTATAATCGCCCTCCATTATGCAGCAGTCACATAAACTATTATTATGCAAGTTTATTTTGAACCGATAACGTAGAATATTAAGATTCTGAAGATGCAGGGACACCTAATGATATCACAACTTCCAGGAAAGTATTAGTCACCTTTTATTATACAAAATAAACCATGTACCCACTAGGCTAGGATCTAACTGTCCCCCATGATACAGGAGCTTCAACATATAATCACGTTATTTTGCACAATAAATTAGTCTTATTCTCAAGTTCGGGAAGACATGGGCCTGATCTATCCCCTAATAACCCGAATCAAACCCTTATTCGCTAACTCAAATGCACAGTAAAGCAACGCTAAGCAGTTTACGTTAAACTAACTTAAGATTATGGAATACCGTCACTATTATTCTATTTCCGATCGCAATGAATTAGTGACTAAGGAGGATCTAAAGGAAATTTTAAATAAAATATGTATGGTAGCTTCTCACCTTTGCCTAAGTGCGTATTTATTGACATGTACCTCGCGGTGCCGGTGAGGGACTTGTGCTCCCGGTACGGGATATGTTTGTTTGTCTCTAAGTCTATATATTCTTTGGCCAATCCAAAATCTGAAAAGAAAGCAGAGAAAATTAGTTACATGAGACTTCAAAACTAAGCAGCCTCTTCATTCATTATCTCTAAATACCCTTCAAACGTCAATTGCAAAGGTATCGGTATCAATATGAGAGAGAGAGAATAGTGGGCCAGAATATACTTTCAAAGCGATTTAACATGTGGTTCTGTGAGAAAAGTAAACTTTGCGAGCCCTTCGACATACATACATATTTAAACATATTGTCACGACGGACAGACAAACGGCTTACAAACGGCGTTACAAGTTTATTTTGCGCAACAATATAACGAAGTAAGTCCAATTTTAAATTGAATTTGAGGTGCTTGAATTTTCCAATTACTTGATCTTGAAACTGCCATTTGAGCAATTTAAAAAGCATGTTAAAGCGACTTTGTCGAAAAAGGGATATTACAATATTCAAGATTACTTAAATGACGGGACTGTATGGGGTTAATCTGGCTCAACACAGACCTTGCTTTTAATAATTTTGTAATTATTTATTCCTGCTTATTAATTATGATAATTCATATTATAATATTTGTATTACTTAAGCACAAGCAATTTTTAAAAGATATCTAAAAGTCAATCTGTGGGAGTTTCTACGCCCTTTAATTTCCCACAGTGGTCCAATGTGAGAAGTGGCAAAAAAATACGATTGCTAAGTATATGTAAATATCTAAAGTAATAAAGACATTTGTAATTTAGAATTTCCAGACTTCTGAGCATAATAGGGGTATACGTTTTGGCGATTACTCGCGTTTCCTTGGCCCTAGGAGGTCACATCTGGTGTCTACGGATTCGTCTCGTGAAGGCGGAGAGAACTGTGTAGTCTGATTAGGTATACATTTTCAGAAATAAAATCACAAACTGAAATCCGCTATGACGAATATTTTCGCCCTCCACTCCTCCATCACACCCCCGACCCCTTTAAGTTTATCGGATGAACAACTGGAATTATTATAAATAAAATAACCCGACTCCACTTTCTTTCAATACCACAAACAAACTTATGAATGCACCTGGTTATGTAAATGGAGTATGCAAGTAGCCGCACCAATAACGCTATAAGTCTTCCATTTAAAAAAAACTAAATACTGTCTCGTCAAAAAAAAAACTATAAAATTATCGAACCTGCTCACAAAATTTCACGAGAATCGGTTGAGAAATGCGACCTGTAGGCGAGAACAGACAGACAGGCAGACAGACAGATAGAGGGACAAATGAATTTTTGGCCAATCTCGAAACTGGACACTTCTCGCTCGGTCAATTATAGTATCTTTTTTATGACATGTTTTGAAACTTTCAAGCCAAATAAATGTAATGAAAAATACACACAACTTTACATTGACACTCAAGTTTCTTGAAAGTATAGTAACAATAACAAGTCCAGATTTCTTGAGCCATGAAACAAACGGTTGCGGTATTTGGATACCAATATGCTATCCACCAGATAAGGAGATCAACTACCATGAAACGGCTGGAATAAATAAATCCGATCCAAGAAATAATGGAACTGCAACAAATGCTAATGACAAATACAGTTAGCCTTATTTGTAATTCAGACATCTGGAATTTTAATCGCTTTTGAAAATTTACCACCACAACGCGATTATTTCACAGCTGTCTTTTTTGCGACTTAGCTCTGTATATGCGATGTTCTGTAGGCTCATCATGTAATTGTGACATTTAGGAATTTATTTTTGAACAAATTACCAATCACACACCAGAGGGATATTACAATGTTCAAGATTACTTAAATGACGGGACTGTATGGGGTTAATCTGGCTCAACACAGACCTTGCTGTTAATAATATTGTAACTATTTATTCCTGCTCATTAATTATAATAATAATATTTGTATTAGTTAAGCACAGCCAATTTTTAAACGAGATCTAAAAATCAATCTATGAGAGTTTTTACGCCCTGTTTCTCCCAGTGGTCCAATGTAGAGAAAAGGCAAAAAATTATGTTTGCCAAGTATATGTAAATATTTACAGTAATACATAAATTTGACTTTGCCTTTGACAACACAATTATTTCACACGAAACATTGACCAATCATTAACGTAAAAACGAGTAACGATGCAATAAATACTTCGTGTTAAATAATCATGTCTTTATTTTATTTATTTATTATAAAACAAAATACTAAACAAGTTCATTTAAAAGAACCACAAAACCACGGAGATTGGAATTTTTAGATGTTAGAATAACATGATAAGAGGTTGTCCCAACTTGGGTCGTAAAAAAAAATGCTTATAATAATTCAGTCCAGACAATTTAAAGTCCTGTTTGTCTATGAAATTATTATTAGTAAAAAAGTTAGATATGTATTGTAGGTATTTGTTTATATTTGTAGTTCTAGATTTTTTGACTTAAAGTCAAAATTGTGTCTGAAGTCAAAGTCAAAAATGAAAATTTAAGATGAATAATTAACTTTCAAACTAGAAATAATTTCTTAGACAAAGATGACCCTAAATTGTTTGGGACTGGAGTATGCTAACTTAAAAAATAATTTTGGACCACTGCAGTTGGGCAGTAGCTCGCTTCTTTATCTCTAGAATACTAAACTAGCGATTTTGTTACATTCAAACCCTTCGGAAAACAGACGCACTCACAAACAAAATGAGCTCTGCAGTGCACCCTTCAAAATGTGATAATAATATTTGATTGCGATACGGATCGATGGCATAGATAAAGAATAGAGCACTACTGTTGCTCCTTATTATGTATTTCTGACATCAATCGTAACACCAGTCAAATCGAAAAATCTACCAATCAGATAACTATTATTTTACACGATTAGTCGATTTCGAATTTGAATGGCATTGCCACTAATATCAGAAATCCAACTAATATTATAAATGAGAAAGTAGCGATGTTTGGATGTTTAAATGTTTGTGTGTTTGTGCCTCAATCACGCTAAAACGGCTTAATGAATTTGAATGCAATTTAGTACAGAGATAGTAAATGAGCTAGATATATAAAATATAGGATACTTTTTATCCGACTGCACCAGAAGGAGGGTAACGTTATCTCGGTAAACGATAATTCCTAGGAACGCGCCGATGAAGTTGCGGGGATCAGCTAGTACATAATAAACCACACAGGTTTCTGCGGCAGTGTTTCAGTGCTGGAGGGATGACTACGTGGTACACCGACGACCCCGCACTGAAGTCACGCGGCATACTGACGTCACGCACGACAACACCCCGCCCGCACCGACACTACCGCAGGGCAGGGACCTACACAATGGCCGAACCTACAACTGACTGCACTGTTTCTGGTTACGGCGATACAGTGCAACCTACTGTGGGGCCAGAAGCAGTGCATGTGCTTGTACATCATAAATGTTAAAATTGTGGGCTAACGGCTATACCCAGAGTGATTTAATGATTTATTACGGATTTTATCTACACACGTATCATAAATCCTCTTTACTGCGTACAAAAACCGCAGGTTACGATCAGCATAATGTTAAACTACTTTTTAAAAACTCAGTTTTTATCTGAATATTGATACATTATGACCATAAAGTGTAAATTTTCTACATATTATGACATTCAAATTTCGAACGCCGACGCCCGCCTGCGTGCCGCCCCTAATTTGTCTGTGAAGTTGGTACTACAGAACAAATTAAACAACTCAATGCCACAATGCCGGTCAAACATGCGGTTCCTGAATACATCAAAGAGAGCTTATGATATATGTGTAAATAAACTAGTGTATGTAACTGTACATAATTAGGCATTATGTATCAGTCACATAAACTACTAAAGAGTGAAGATTTTGTAAATAAATTCGAATTTGGAATAGATTAATCGTTCATTTAAATGACCTCAGTACGGCGGTAAGTCAAACATACATTTATAACAGGCGCATACATTGATTCTGGCCTCACACTAGGATACCCTGGTCGTGGGGACCAGAAATAGCGACGTCGCGCACATATGACCAAGACCTGGGGTTATTTTTTTCCCCAGCCGGGACTCGAACCCAGGACCTCTCGCTTGGGCGGCACAGACTAGAACCGCAAATCCACAGAGGCCATCAAATGTTTCATCATATAATATCTTTGGTTATGTACCATGACAGTGTGTGTATGTTAGAGCTAGACCACAGATTATAACTTATTACATTGCTCTAGATATCGTGTTACCAAATGACATAATTTGCTTGTGATTGTCTTATTTGCGAGACTAAATATCCATAGAAATAAAGAACACAATCTTTTTACTTTACTGCGACAGAAGGTATATACTCTACTGCGACAGGAGGTATATACTCTACTGCGAGTTGCGACAGTAGGTATATACTCTACTGCGGCAGAAGGTATACACTCTACTGCATCAGAAGGTATATACTCTACTGCGACAGAAGTTATATACTCTACTGCATCAGAAGGTATACACTCTACTGCGACAGAAGTTATATACTCTATATGCGACAGAAGGTATATACTCTAATGCGACAGAAGGTATAAACTCTACTGCGACAGAAGTTATATACTCTACTGCATCAGAAGGTATACACTCTACTGCGACAGAAGTTATATACTCTATATGCGACAGAAGGTATATACTCTACTGCGACAGAAGGTATATACTCTACTGCGGCAGAAGGTATACACTCTACTGCATCAGAAGGTATATACTCTACTGCGACAGAAGTTATATACTCTATATGCGACAGAAGGTATATACTCTAATGCGACAGAAGGTATATACTCTACTGCGACAGAAGTTATATACTCTACTGCATCAGAAGGTATACACTCTACTGCGACAGAAGTTAAATACTCTATATGCGACAGAAGGTATATACTCTACTGCGACAGAAGGTATATAATCAATATACGATATTTCGGGTATTGTATTTGCATGCGTATATGTTTGTCTATGTGTCGGTATCTTTATCTATCTTTGTAGTTAAGACGGCTTTTAACGTATTATCTGGCAGTGAGTTAGAGCTCCGTGTTCTAAAGGGTTTCACATTTGCTTCTCACACAGGAGATGCAGGTTCAAAACTTGACTACGTACCAATGAGCTAATGAATTTATCTCAAGTACGTTAACGGAGGTTCTGTATTTCAGATGGCACGTTAAGCTGTAGGTCCCGGCTACTATCCCTACGAGGTAGTGGTCGTAAAATCCCTCCATCAACCCGCACTGAGCCAGCGTGGTGGAGTATGGCTTGATCTTACTCGTACCGGGTAAAGGCCTGTGCTCCTCGGTGGGGACATAAATGGGCTACATTTATTATGACAGTGACACTGTTTCCCGGATGCTCAGCTGACAACACAAAGTTTGAAGGACACTCACTCATACTGTTAGCAGCAGTACAGTAGCCGTCTGTGACATTCCGCCATACACTGGGAAAATTCGTTGAAAGGGTACTCACCAATGATGTGAATGATTTTTTCCCGTTTAGTTGCAGTTCTACCTATTAAAAAATTCTCTGGTTTAACATCTCGATATATTAGATGCCTCGTGTGTACGTACTCGATGCGGTGTAACTGAAATGCATACAAGAACACATTAGTAACATATGAGAAAATTGCGCCATTGCCAACACTTATGGGAAAAGGCGTGACGCTATGCTGTTGCAGTAACATCTAATAATTAGAGGCAGTCAAACATGACCAGCTTGGCAAAAATAAGTTACGGTAAGACTTCAGGGTTGCAAGAGTAAATAAACACGATGTAAAATATAACCATAAGACATCAATAATAATGACGGTTATAGGAATATTAAATAACAGTAATGTCAGTTTAGTCTTTAATCATCTCAACATTTGCATTCTCTAAATGCTGATGTGTTGATCAATTAGTGCAATGTAATATTGAATGTAAGCTGAAGTGGCAATAATTGAATGTGGATCAACAATCAGAAGGACAACTACCATGTTGTTATGTGTTCTGTGAATACTATTAACAATCATGGCATTGCAAGACCCCTCAATGTATTGAGGCGAATGATCTTCTGTGTCTATTAAAAACATAAGAACTTGTGGTGTGACGAAATGTGTTCACCGAATTAAAATTTGAGAATAGATCGAGGGTCGACCCCATACAATAATTCACCAATCTATATCGGTTATTCCATTACTTCCCTTCACTTTTGAATCCAGCCCTTAGGATATAGAATACAACCTATCAATACCTTGCTAGGTAGGTAATTATGCAATATTGTTGATGTCTGATCTTGGCCTTGCTTATAGCTAAAACGATTAGATTCGGTTGTGCCAGCGCATAATGCCTGTGCAATGCTTTGTATGGCTGCGTCTGGCTCGTTGACACTGGAAATTAGTCCGAAGTGTCAAACAAAAAATTACATTTACAGCAATTAGTATTAAAACTAGAAGCACGAATAAGGAGTTGTAACTCGAATGAGCAACTGCCAACTCAACGTTTGATTAAGCCTCAACCTCAAAGTAAGGAAATAGCTTTCTTATAGAGAAATGACATTTCAGTTACATTTTATTTGAGCAGTACGCGCATTCGGCTATAAATCCATTAGGGAACTAAACCCCCTTGGTTTCACTTGCGCCAAACTGTAGCCAAAGTTCATTTAAATCCGTAACGCATTTGAATTCGAATTAGCCCCGGGGTCAACGGGATGGCGCAAGTGGTTGTCATAACCGTTCCATACACCCACCAGTTGCATTGCTATCATCAACACAGTCTTCAGCGAGAATCGGCGGCCGCACAGATCGAAGAGGTCCTCCAGCGAAGGACCTAGCAGCTCCATAACCAGTGCGTTGTATTTGCCGCACGGCCCGAAGTAATACACTTCGGGGACACCTTCCGCCGTAGATGGCGCTGTATGTGCGGTGGGGATAGGGGAGGAGAAGGAAAGAGGGGGGCAAAAACAAAATCATCAGTGTACTCACAAAATCAGTTTAGTCCAGCATTGCCCTCGCGCCTGCGATGACACAACATTGCAGCCGATTGATCGAAAGAACGCGAGAGCAATGCGGAAATAAAATAAAAGAAACGGGCAGCGTGTGCCATGGTCTTGGAGCGGTGGAGTCTCTGATTTGGATATCGGGTACATTGTTGTGTCATCGTGTCTTGTTTTATAGATTCGACGCCGGAATTCGAGGAACTAGTTTAGAAAGATAAACTTGCGGTCTGAAATGAACGAAACTTGGATTCAAGTACCAATTCTTGGATATCAAAGTCACCTTCTGTGATTGAACCATCCATCAATCAGGAACGGGAAATGCCCAATGCAACCTTGCAATCCAGCAACGAAATCGGCTCTATCACATATGGGGATGTTCTAGAACCTCCGATAATTTCTTCTAAACCAGTTTTCCGAATTCTAACATCTAATCATCTCCATCCATCTAATAGCCTTTATCAACAGGATGCGTTCAGGAAAGCGCACGCCATTCGAGCCGTCGCCCTGTTATTAACGGCAGTCAAATTACGAAGCAAATTTTAGTAGTTATAGTAAAAGCGATAACATCGATTGTATCGCGCGAGTATTTCGGTATACTTTAGTTATTTCACCACATTTGGTGTGAAATAGAGTTATGAGCTGTGTTTTAGTTGCGGTCACGGTCGTCTACCAAAATCGATTGCGGTTGTGAACTAATTTTATTAACTTTTCTGAACGCTTCCTTTGACACACCTAGACGGATATCGCCAGCTATATATTACCCCGACATCAGAATTATCCTCGCTAACCAAATCAGTGGTCTACTGCACACCTTTTCAAAAATTTAGCTTGATTAGCAACTCCGTCTTATTCTTCCACAGGATAACTGCGTACTACCGTTTCTCCTGTGGCAGAAAAGTACCACCTGACCTACATTTTACAACAAGCTATATTTTCCTGTTTTGTTTGGCAGCTGTGCTCAGTCCTGTGCCCTTCGGACACATTATCAGGATACGCGGAGAAATGACAGAGCTATACACGCCTACAGTCTCTTTCTCGAACCTTCGACTTCCGATAACGAGCCCAAAGAACCAGCGATGTCCGCCCAGGCGCTACCCTACGCCCAACCAGCAGTCACTCACAAGCTGAATCGCAATTAAAAGCACAGTCTTGAGCCTGAACCGTCTTCCGCAATGCACGAACAGGTCTTCGAGGGACGGCCCTAAGAGCTCCAAGACCATGGCGTTGTAGCGGCCGCCGCACGTGCCCAGATAGAATACCTTCGGTAAGCCCTCTGGGGTTGGTAGTGAGAGAACAGAAAGTGAGTCCTATTTTGCAGTGCGTCAAAATTAACTACCTGTGTCAATTGTTACCCAATTGGGGCAACCAAGTTGATAAGTGGGCTCATTCAATTAAGTTAATTTAAAAATACCACGAAAAAGGTAGGTAAGTAAATTTGACCTAATTTATGTCAAATAATCAGATTGATGGTATGTTAATTTGACAGATTGTATGTCAATTTACAGGGCTCCCTGGACTTGCGTTATTTGAACTATTCACGCTATTTCACCGATTTACTGCCAATATCACAGATTCACTGTCAATTTGACAGCAAATTAGTCGGTAAAGAATGTACGTCGGGCTGGCGAGAGATAATCGGCAAGTTTTGTCAGCGTTAAGCGTCATCGCCGTCCACGTCAGAAGACGTTCTCTTTTCAAAGCCGGATGTGCATTAGTTACTACCCAAATTTTTTGTCTACTACAGAGTGCGTGTATGCGCTGGTCACCGCCTGAGGTATCTGATCGGTGAGACGGGGGAGGGTGCGTTTGACAAGAAGAAAGAGAGAGAGAGAGAGAGACTTATGTCTACGTCCCCCGTCCTGTCTCCCATATCTCATTATCTCATCATGGCATAACCTGAACAAGCTTAGTCAGATCATTTGGGTCAGTCAGGTCAGTCAGGTCAGTCAGGTCAGTCAGTTCAGTCAGGTCAGCAGGTCGGTCAGGTCGGTCAGGTCAGTCAGGTCAGTCAGGTCAGCAGGTCGGTCAGGTCAGTCAGGCCAGTCAGGTCAGTCAGGTCAGTCAGGTCAGTCAGGTCAGTCAGGTCAGTCAGGTCAGTCAGGCCAGTCAGGTCAGTCAGATCAGTCAGGTCAGTCAGGTCAGTCAGGTCAGTCAGGTCTGTCAGATCGCTCACCATGCGTGCCCAGCAGCTTGTAGAACCGATACTCGAGGTGAAGCTGCGGCGCCTTCGACTTCATCGGCTCCATCTTGATGGCTACATGCTCGTTGTTGTACAGGTTCTTGCCTGAAAGCGAAGGTGTGGAAGAAAGTTAGTTTGTTTAAAAAAATGTCTTGTTAGAGATACGTTCGCCCTTGTTGTTTATATATCGAACACAGCCAGTTGCAGCAATTATCTTTACATTTTAAAGCCCCGCAAAATGCTAATGGCGTGTTCGTTCCATACATTTTGTTTTGTTTTTTTGATAAAACATGGCTTTTATTGCTGAGTACATAATGTTCATGACATTCACACGCCCATGATTTTAAAATTTAGAGATCGTTTCTGCAACTCAGTGAATTTGTAGTACAATAAAGTAATTCCATTAATGGATCTATGATGATCTATCGCTTGACATCGATACAGTCCAAATACAGTCGCTTTAAATGACGGCTCGAGTGAAATAATCGCGTTCTGATTGGTAAACCACAGTTTCAAGTTTGCAAACATCGTTCAAATCATGAATTTTAAATGGATTGCGATAGAAAATTTTATATGTCACATATACAGAATAGCTACTGTATCGCAATGTCAAACGAAGCCCTTTATGACAAATAAATTGTGATTTTACGCACTAATGTATGATTTGTCACACATGGCATTGTGATACAGGTCCTAAATATAGACGATTACGTAAAGGAACAAAGGCATTAAAATCTTGCCCCATATTGGGATGTCCTGAATAGTGGGAACCAGACAGGGAGGTACACAAACCTATACACCGGAAACAAAAAGATTATCATTCCGGGATACAGGAAACCCAGTAGTCAATGTTGGCTCTAGAAGTCGTCAAAAAGTAAATAGCATAGTTCAGTACAGTATTTAGAGAATGTAGAAAAAATCTGTGTAGGCTCGAACTGGCCCATACCCAGTAATGGACGAAAATGTATCCTGTGAAGCCAAACAAGCCTAACAAGTGCTCCTATGTACAATGATCTAGAGGTAATTTCATCTGGACTCCTATACATTTTTCACTCTGGTAATTATCCGTGCTTTCTACTCTGATCGGGGGAAGTAATATCCTACGCTGCTGCTTGCTGCATTTACTACTATGAAGGTCGGGGCCAAGTTCTGGGTTTGTGCAAGAGGGATTACATTCAACGATACATTATGTTTTAAGTTCAAATGACATTAACACCAAAAATGTTTATGGTATCATATCGCGCGACTATTCGTAATCAGAGTGGAGTTATCGTTTCAGACGATTTAGATAAAATTGCCGCTATCAAGATTTGTATTCTATCTTCGAATGTGACGATTGTGACGAGAAATCCTTATTACACAATATTATTGGTTCCCATGACAAAGAATGTAATGTGTCTGAATAAAATGTATGTTTTATACGTTAAAAGCATGCAGGTCATAGTTTGTAACAGAAGAATTCCAGTCATAGGCGCAACTAGAGATTCTAGAATCCAGAGACAATTAATGAATATATTCCCGGTATATATAGTATTGTTAAGAGTTGATAGGTTTATTAGTATTTTTACTATAGTATTGCCGCAAAACCATAGTAAAAAGGCGTAGGCACACCACCGGCGGGTCGTTATCGGGGCGGTTGTTAATATTGTCAAATGTATGGTCAAATGGTCGCCACACAGACACAACATAAACATTTACACACAGGCACATACATTGCTTCTGGCCCCACACTAGGATACCCTGTGTCGTGGGAACTAGAAACAGCGACGTCACTGACTTATAAACATCCAAGACCTGGGTATCTTTTTATCCCCAGCGGGGGATCGAACCCGGGACCTGTCGCATGGTAGGCAGCACCGTGGGGCAGCTTTGAATTCTGTGTAACATGCTTCATAGAGTTTCTTGAATTTGAAATACGCCCCGAAATCTTTATAGTATTACCACAGGGTGATACCAACTTGGAGCAACGACAGACAAAAACATGCTGAAGAAGAAGCGTACTTATTAACGTAGACTATCTACTGCAATGAGGCGCGCTACTGCTTTTATAGCATCAGTAAACTATCCATAATGTGGATGACAGCCGCGCCAGAAAAAGCATAAACCATTCTATAAAAAGTATAAAAACACTATAGTGATTGTCTAACCGGTCGGCGCACGTGCGTCCGTAATTTGGAACACTGTTGTTTTAAGTATCGCAAATCCAATATTTGCTCAAACAGATGCAGCCATACAACTACAGTCTGCTTTTGCGCGGCGCAATAATGTCATACCTATTGATATCGTTACCATACCTAGTAATTATTTTATTTAGTAGGCGATCCGCGACCAAATCATTATTTTTCCAGAATCGCATTTGGGCTACTGAGTGGTTTGCATCAGATTTGCTTACAGGACGAATCGTCACCAGTACGAAATGCCGTGCAAACGCGATCTTTGACAGGCACGACGCCTTTCTAAAGGAATGGGAAGACACGGCCGAGGTTGCCCAAGATCACGTCTTCATCACGCTCAGCCCATATCGACCCACTCTGCTGGGCAGTGTTGCCGTTCTACAAAATTTTAAGTCGCTAGATACTCTGAAAAATTCCGCTAGATATGCGATAAAATATTTTCTGAAAATCCGCTAGATGTCCCTAGATTGTATCTGTTATATAAAGCGCTGTTGCCTAAGTCTAATCTAGTTTTATACTTTTGTAACTCATGCAAACACCTTTTATTACACTAAAATGAATAAATAAATAATAATCTAACAAAACTGTTAAAATATAATGAACAGGCAAAATAAATGAAACATTTTTATTAAAAAAATCCAGTAACCAATAAAACACCTAATCCTTAATCTTTAAACAGTTAAATATGTAGGTAAGCATTAATTACTTTACAAAAAAACTGGATAATTAGCTAGGTACTGATACCTAAAATTCAAAATCAAGGAAGAAGACATCTGGGTGTTCAATTATAATGTCAGCGGAAGATGAAGCCTCTCCAAGGTCTCTGGTTGCTTTTGATCTTCGTTTAGCAACTTCGCCCGGAAGATCATATGTAGAGCAATTTTTGTCTTTAATTCTGAGTTAATTTCTGATTAGAAGAATATAATTTAGCGTTTTGTCAGAAAGTGTATCGCGAAGTTTGTTTTCCACAATATTCATAGAGCTAAACACTCTTTCCACTTCTGCGTTTGAATGTGGCATTGATAATATAGCGATAGCGAAATCACGTAAATCCTGAAAGGTATTTATTCCTACTGCATTTTTCTATGTAGCCACTTTAGCCCAAAAGCTAATAGGATTTCCATTTAGCGGACTCCAATCGACAAAGTGAATAGTTTGCCATTGTTGCAAAATTTTGTCTATTTTTTCTTCTGAAATTCCCATTTCCTTTGCAAGATCTAATATAGATGTGTTTTTCGATTGTTTTAGTGCCTCTTCCTCTCTCAATGGAGCCATTTTTTCTAGGGCTTCATAGTTAGTTGGAAGCCGTTTTTGTATTTATTCTCCTAATTTCACATTAAAATCAATACATCGTGATATTTCTGAAAAAAGTCGCCTGGCTTACGGTTCAAAAGACGCTAAATATTTATTTGTCGCTGAAACGAAATTTTTTCCCGCTAAACATTCACGAAATCCCCTAGATCTAGCGACAAAGTCGCCAGAACGGCAACACTGCCTGGGCATAAGCAGGCACGTGCCTATCGCATCCAGCGATTCATACCAGGGTATGGTATTTTGGACACAATGTATTGCACACAGATAATATACAAACAAGACTTACAAAAAAATTGTGTTCAAAAGCGAGCTTACGAGGGTGAAACTGTAAATTCTTAGAAAATCAAAAACTGAGCACACTAGCAAGTTATTCGTTTTATTATATCTTTTCAAAATAGTGTCCATTCACGTCAATACATCTCTGCATCCGATGGAACCACCAAGAAAAGCACTTTGCCCACTCGTCTTTAGCGGTATCTTCGACGGCCTTTTGAAACGCAACCACTACTTGCTCGGCGACCATAAAACGTTTTACTCGAAGTTTTTATTTTATTTTCGGGAATAAATAAAAATCGCAAGGTGCGAGGTCGGGGCTATATGGCGGGTGACCCAATAATCCCACGTCTGACGTCGCCAAATAGTCGATGGTTCGCCTGGCGGTGTGCGACGGGGCGTTGTCGTGGTGAAGGAGGATCCTAATGCGAGGTCGTTTCTCCCGAACTTTTTTCAAGACAAGTGGCCAACAATTGTTAGTGTACCACTCTGCAGTAACTGTTTTTCTATTCTCTAAAATAACTGTCGCGTAAAGACCGGTCCTTCCGAAGAACGAGACCACCATCTTTTTTCACACGCTTCGACCTCTCTTCACTTTAGTCGGCAACTCCTCGGAAGGAAACACCCACTGAGAAGACTGTCTTTTGGTTTCGGGATCATAACAGTAAATCCAGCTTTCGTCACCCGTAAGTATGTCGAAGACAGCATTTGACTCACCTCCGTTAAATCTTTGAACCATTTCACGGCACCAATCAACACGACGGAGTTTTTGGGCCTCGGTCAAATCATGAGGTACCTATCTGTTATGATATTATTTTTATATACATACTTTATGTAGTAGTCTATGAATGTCTATTCTATTACTCTTGTCAGTACTATAAATGTCAATACTAAATAAAGCACATCAATATAAAAGGTTATGGGCATAATAAAAATGATTGATTAAACTACAATAAAATTGTAGTAGGTATAAAGGTATAAATAAATAATCCAGGGACGTATCATTTGCGGTAAGTTGTATCATTGCAGTATTTCAGCCACAACGGTGAAAACAATCAATGATGGCATCTTCCAATATTATGTCACAATTGGATGAAAAAGTAAATTTTTCCAATTGGAAATTTAGAATAAAAATATTACTAGAAGAAAAAGGCGTAGCTAACGTGCTATACGAGGACGCCCCGAAAGATGCGAAAGAAAATGAAAAATATGTACAAAACGATGCGAAGGCAAAATGTATAATTGTGCAATATGTGTCAGATAAATACTTAGATATTATAAAAAAGGCAGAAAAGAGCAAAGAAATGATGTGCAAATTGGAAGAAATATTCGAACGAAAAAGCGTGTTTAATAAATTATATCTGAAAAAGAAGTTATTGACACTTAAATGTCATGGAAGCCTACAAGACCATTTTTTGAAATTTGACGCCATCTTAAATGAAATGGAAGCCGCAGGCTGCAAGTTAGATGAAAGCGACAAGGTTGCTCACTTATTACTCACATTACCTGACACATATGAAACCGTCATAACGACACTAGAGACTATGAGCGTGGAAAAAGAATTAACAGAAGATTTTGTAAAGGCCCGATTATTAGACGCAGAACTTAAAAATAACGGGAAAGCTCAATCATCACAGCCAGAAGTGACTTTTTTAGCCTGTTTTAAATGCGGCAAACGAGGGCACAGAGCAACTGAATGCTACAGCAACAATTTTAAACAACAAAGAGGCCGAGCTCCTCACCGAGGCACAAACTCATATAGAGGACAGAGCAATTATAGAGGAAGATCGTATAGAGGTGCATCTAGAAGCACATATAGAGATCAAAGCCCACACCGTTCAAACGATAAAGTATCATTCATAGCAATGGCTGCAATTGAGAATACAGATAACTTTATTTTAGATTCGGGAGCAACGAATCATCTGCTAAAAAAAGAATGTGAAAAATACGTAACTGAAATGAAAGAACTGGCAACACCAATAAAAATTCAAATTGCCAATGGAGAATTTATGATTGCACGAAGAAAGGGAATTTTAAACACCAAATACCAAAATTTGGAAATTGAAATAGAAGTGCTATTGGTTGAAGGATTAAAACACAATTTGTTATCGATTAACAAATTAACTGAAAAAGGCTTTAACATTACCTTCAACAACAGTAATGTACTACTACAGAAAGGCAATATTCATATAAAAGGAGACAAATATAACAACTTATACACTTTAAAACTTGATTTGTTTATTGAAGAAGATTGTTACATAAGCGCAAAAGAAACCGATGACATATGGCACAAAAGACTTGGCCACATAAATTATAACGACTTGAAACTATTAAACTTACCAGTACCCAACAAGGTCTGAGATACCTGCATCGAAGGTAAAAGTACAAGAAGAAGCTTTTATTCACAGAATAATAATAGCAAACAAATCGGGGATTTAATACATTCCGACCTATGTGGACCTATAGATCCAATAGGAATATATGGCCATAAATATTTTCAGGTACTCATTGATGACTACTCACACTATCTTGTGATAAGACTATTGAAGACAAAAGATGAAGCGGAAAACAATATTATAAACTTCATTAAATTTATAAAAACCCAATTTGGACTTAAAACAAAACGAATAAGAGTAGATAACGGAGGAGAGTTCAGTTCAAACAAATTTAAAATTTACTGCAACAATAAAGGAATTCAACTTTAATATACAACGCCGTACACACCCCAACAGAACGGAACTTCAGAAAGAATGAATAGAAATATCCTAAATAAGGTACGCACTAAACTAGCGGACACAAAATTGCCTAAATACCTGTGGAGTGAAGCAGTCACAGCATCCGCTTACGAAATAAATAGAAGTCCAACCTCAGCATTAAATGGGGAAACACCAGCAAAAATATGGTTTGGTAATAACAATTTCACAAAACTACGAGTTTTTGGTAGCCAAGCTTGGGCTGTAATATTACCCAAATCAGCAAAGATAGAGCCAAGAGCTAAGAAATGTATAATGGTTGGATATAGTGGCTCGGGATACAGACTATATGATCCCAAAGAAGACAAAGTAATAATATCTACAGACGTCAAATTTAACGAAAATGAAACCACATACAAAGTGGAAAAGACAGAAGGCAACCAACATAAGTTTGTACCTTACATGAATTATGAAGAAGATGAAGCTAACGATAAAGAAGATGAAACTTATATGAATGTTAAAGAAGATGTAATTGGAATGAATAATGATAAAAAAACAGTTAATGATAAAGATGATACAGTAGATGAGCCAACAGATGAAAATATTGAAATGGATATACATAATGAAACTTTAACAAGGCATGACAGTGAAGAAGAATATAATAATAGTGGAAATGAAAATGATTCTTTTCACAGCATGAATGAACCTGTTGTTCATGAAACAACAAGATCAGGAAGACTAATAAATAAACCAACACATTTAAATGATTATGAAATATATATGGCATATTGCCTGGCGAGTTTCGAAGATCCAGCAAGTTTTAAGGAAGCAATAAAAGATAAAGAATGGCAAGAAGCAATTGGAAAAGAAATTAATTAGTTAGAAAAGCTGCATACTTGGGAAGAAGTAGAGGCTAAAGGCAAAAAAGCGATAGACACAAAATGGGTCTTTAGAACCAAAGAAAGTGGACTTAAGAAAGCTAGACTAGTAGCAAAAGGATTCCAGCAGAAAGAGAGTTATTTTGAAAATAATTACTCACCAGTAGCGAGAATGAATACAATTAGAATGTTTTTAGTTCATGCAGTACAAAATGATTATAAAATATGTCAGATGGACATACCAACAGCTTTTCTAAATGGAATGTTGGAAAACGATGTATACATAAAAGCACCAGAAGGAGTGAACGTCGGTAAGAATAAAGTAGGTACTAAAATTAAAGAGAAGTTTGTATGGATTAAAAGAAAGCCCAAAATGCTGGAACGAAAGACTGAACAACTTCATAACAAATGAAATAGGACTAAAACGATCCCACCATGATTTTGCCTGTACTATAACAGTAAAGTTTGGATGTTAGTATTTGTTGACGACATACTAATTACAGGAGAAGAAGAAGAAATAACAAAGCTGAAGCTCCAGTTATACAAAGAATTTCAGGCCAAGGATTTAGGATCAATTAATAAATTTCTCGGAATAGAAATAAAAAGATCAGGTAAAGAAATGAAGATCAATCAAACCAAACATATTGAAAAGTTATTAGAAAAATTTAAAATGACAGAATGCAATGGAGTTAAAACACCAATGGAAAAAGATTTACAGGGTAAAAGAACTAAAGATGTCATAGATGTCCCCTACCGGGAGATAATAGGAGGTCTCATGTTTTTGGCAACAGTAACCAGACCAGATATTAGTTATGCAGTGTCATACTTGAGTCAATTCTTAGATAAACCGGACACACAATGCTGGAAGCAAGCGAAAAGAGTTTTGCGATATTTAAAGGAAACTATCCACTTCGGCCTGAACTATAAGAAAGATCAAAACGAAATAAATAAAATTGAAGCATACTCAGATGCCGATTGGGCAGGCCAGAAGATAGACAGAAAAAGTACGAGTGGAGGTGTAATCACATACAACGGTAATGTTATTGGATGGCATTCAAGAAAACAGCACTGTGTTTCCTTATCAACGGCAGAAGCCGAATACGTCGCGCTGGCCAACACATGTTCAGAGGTAGTAAACATAATAGGATTAGCCAAGGATCTCGGTAAGTGCTTAACTCCTACCATTTACGTAGATAACATGGGAGCCATCGCCATGTCAAACAGCTTCGAGAACAGCAAACGTGCGAAGCACATCGATATAAAATATCACTTCGTCAAAGACTTAGTTAAAAATAAAACAATAACTGTTCATCATATAGATTCATATAATAATGCTGCCGATATGTTTACGAAGGTACTGTCTGCAGATAAATTTGCTCATAATAGATTCCTGTTAAATGTTTATTAACAATTTGTAATGTTTAGTGTTCAATGTGTCTATGTTATTTATGTGCGTTGTCGTTACTTTCAATATTTGTTTGTTGACTTGTTATTTTAAGATGAGATTATAAATGTTAAAAGTTATACCACATTTATAATCGAGGAGGAGTGTTATGATATTATTTTTATATACATACTTTATGTAGTAGTCTATGAATGTCTATTCTATTACTCTTGTCAGTACTATAAATGTCAATACTAAATAAAGCACATCAATATAAAAGTATCCACCGGGCACAATGTTTCCTGGCCGCTAAATGTTCATGGAGGATTTTCTGCACTTGGCTCATACTGATGCCTAAACTTGCCCGAATCTGCTGATAGATCACTGTTTTGTCAGTCTCTATCATATGCCGCACAACACTGATGTTATCTTCAGTCGTCGCCGTAGAAGGCCGTCCCTCACGCAGATCATCGGTGAGATTAGTGCGACCACGTTTAAACTCATTAAACCAGTTGTAAACAGTGGCACGAGATGGGGCTTCATCGTGAAAGGCCAATCGAAGTCTATAATAACTTTCTTGTTGACTTAAATGACATCGCAAATCATAAAAAATCATTACACAAAAATATTCTCGCGTCAAATTCATGTTGACGTGACACAGACAATTTTCAATTTGCCGCCAGATTGTAAAGCAAATGACAAATGGATAAAATACACACTCAATAATATTGGCAAAAATTCAATTGAAAAAATTTTAACTATTTTTTTTATTACATTTTTTAAAGTGGCTAGTTCTAAACAATTTCAGTGTCGCCCTCGTATCTTATAAGACTTCTAATTTCGCGGCCAATAATCATCTTCAACTCGTGTCTTTGAAAAGGTATTATTTATTAATCCCGTTGTTGTTCACATTTGACATTTATAGACAGATTAAATGAAACCCTAGGCAACGGAGCTCGATCCGACTCACAACAACACAACACAGCGTCATACCTTTTCCCATACGGGGTCGCAGTGGCACAGTTGTGCCCACATTTAGCCAGTTATTTGTTACTCAATTTTGGGCGAGAGGGGGC
Organism: Argyresthia goedartella; assembly: GCA_949825045.1. NCBI lineage: Eukaryota > Metazoa > Arthropoda > Insecta > Lepidoptera > Argyresthiidae > Argyresthia > Argyresthia goedartella. The sequence goes on along the minus strand of OX463823.1, from coordinate 2,601,258 downwards.
TAGCTCTTCGCCGCGACATGACATTTTCGGATGAAATCTGAACTAGGTACTTCCTCTCCCACTAGTTCCCTAAATTTGCGGTCTCCTAGTCTACTCGTTTATTATTTAGAACCAAATCTGACCATTGGCAATTAAAATACCACTTGTGTTTAAATTCAAGTATTCTTGAAAAAACAAACCCAAAGACGAGTTACGAAAACGGACAGCAGAAAAATGACTCATCTGCGTCATCCTATTATTACTACTTAATGAACATCTTTGTGGAAGGATCGACTTCGATGACTCATAGACACCGCGGCTGTATTGTGAAAGCAAAGCCGTCTATTTTCGCTTGAGAAGAGTGTTACAGTATAAGTAGGTACCTACATATGTCGAAGTTCTGTTGTGTTACCTGGCGGCGGCGGCGGTGAAATGTCTTCCCATTGATATTGCAGTAGTTATACATGTTTTAGTGTGATTGCGGTATCAGATAATTCTGGGTTGAGTTTTTAAATTTAGTAGGTTCTACTTTGACAACTGAAAATTCTCTGTAATAATGAATGATGTACATAGATTGGATTAAGAGCTGAAACTTTTTGAAAAACACAAACGGAATATGGCGAAATCAATGTTGTGTGGCGAAAATTGTATGATACGGTCGATAGAAATGGTAACTAAAAAGAAGCTGTTGGCATTTACTTAAAAATACTTTTTCACTGTTCTGTGACAAATAAATGTTATAGGACACGGCGTGACGCCATGCTGTTTTTCGGTCTTGATTCAACTCAGTTTTGATACAACAAATCAAGTTAAAAGATTCTAAATATAAAAATTGCAGTTCAGAATCAACGCTAGCGGCCTTTGACCGTAAGTTTTAATAAAATATTGCGTTCCGCTGCCAACTGTACTGACGACAATTTATTGAACTCTGGCGAAGATTAGCTTACGAAAAACACAAAGCTACTACAAGCGTCGCCATATTTCACCAACATTCTGCTCCTCAGTTATGGCATGAAACAGTTTAACAGCAGTTAAACGGTGCACGACAACACAGCTGATTCCAGATTCATAATTATGAACTCTACATGTATCTATTAATTGCCATCCGCCCGAATCTTTGAGAGTATCGTGACCATTCGTGGCCTTCGCGGGATCAAGTTTTTACCATATTTTGGTCTTTCGATGGCCAAAGAACTGCGTAATTTCGCACATTATATTAAATAATAAATAAATAATAATATAAGTATAATTTCGCACATTATATTAAATAATATAATGTGCGAAATTACGCAGTTCTTTGGCCATCGAAAGACCAAAATATGGTAAAAACTTGATCCCGCGAAGGCCACGAATGGTCAGAAAATAAGGTATATGATACGTGTGTATATAAATATATACACACGTATCATATACCCTATTTTCTGCGTCCAAAAACCGCACGTTACGACCAGCATAATGTACTACTTGGTAAAACAAATTTCTTGTATTAATATATTGGAATTTCGAACGCCAACGCCCGCCTGCGTGCCGCCCCTAGTTTGTCTTTAACACGCTCAGCGCCAGTGTATCTTTAATGATACACCATAGGGTGCTTTGTCACAGGCCAGTGTATCCTTAATGATACACCACACTGCCCGACTTCGGAGGACGATGTATCCAACAATATACACCGTTTCATACATTTTAGTAGCGCATTCAAAAGCGTTGGCCCTGGAGAATGTGCCTGTGTTTTTGGGGTGTAAATATCTTAAAAAATAAAGAAAATATGGGGTTTTTCTTAAAAAAAATACTTCAAAATTATAGGTATACACTGGCCTGTGAGAAAGCACCCTATGGTGTCTCATTAAAGATATACTGGCGCTGAGCGTGTTAAAGTTAATACTACTGAACAAGCTAAACAAGTGCAGAGCAATGATCAATGCCACAATGCCGGTCGAACATGCGGTTCCTGAACACATCAAAGAGAGCTTATGATATATGTGTAGATAAGCTAGTGAATGTAACTGTACATAATAAGGCATTAAAACTCTAGAGTGGATGTTATTATGAAACCTCTCGAGTTTTAATGCCCTCCATTATGTATCAGTCACATAAACTACTATACCTATAAAACCCTCTAAGTAGGCACTGCCGGGGTCTCCGCTTGACCCACTTCAGAACATTAGGTCTTCACTTCGATTCTCGGTATCCGGAATCGGTATTGGAAATAGCAATAATTTATTGTTTTCTAGATTGTGCTGGAAATAGGTCGATTTATTTGTTTGCGTCACAGGTTGGAAACGTTCACGAGGGGTAGGTATTGTTAACTGAGAGAAGACTATGTACGAAGAGGCTGTCTCAGGCACGAGTCACATCAGGTCAGGATCTGAGGCGAACTCGGACACCGCACCGGCGAGTTTACTACTTTCTACAAATCGAATGGTATGGAATTATTCCCGCGCCAAACCCAATGTTGCCACAAGCCCCACAAAATTGCTTAAAGGCGTAACATTATGTATTCTAAAATAAGAGCCAAGTTTTATAAAAAAATCGACATTGTATGGAACTGTCATGCCTATTAGCATTTAGCCGGGCTTGTAGCGACAAAACCGCCCGAAAAAGCACTTCATTATCATCGTGTGATGATGGTGAAGACGAGTCTGAGGCCCTTCAAGCAGCACCCATTCACGAGTATGACTAGTTATACTCGTGAACGGGTGCTGCTTGGGGGTACTGGTTCAATCTGGTTTCTGATGAAGTTTTGTTCATTACAGCTTTTGTTTGTTCTTATATAAGTAGGTGTTTCTTTTGTAAAATTGTTATTTTTAAGACATCTTATTGTCACTTGCATACGATGTCATAATATTGTCATGAGATTAGATTATTTTTATATCGTACAATAAAATACAAAAATTGAAAAAATGAATTCCCCTTAAAAATCCTTGGTGCTATCTTCTCTGACGGGCGTATTTCGGAAGCACTGGTAGTTTCCTTTTCCTGTGCGAGATTCAGCCATGAATCACTATTTGAAAAGGAAATTTCCTTTTTCAAACTCAAACTATAATCAGTAACTCATAAGTTTAGTTGATCATATTTGATTTATTTGTATCTTTCTCCATGTATATGAGATATTTTAAGTGTTCCGAGTTGTATAAGTACATTAATTTTGCCTACTACCAATCCTTAGGGTCCTGCCTCGAGTCTGCTAATAAAGTGACGGCTCGGTGGCAATGACGTGACAACGTAACACTGAGTTGCAGAAACGATACACTCCCGCAAACCGCTAATGGGCGCAACGTGAAGGCGAGTAAGCTAACATGAGCATTATGTACATAGAAATAACATTTTAGACTTTCATTACAAATGTGACTGCATGGATACAGTTTTTAGTCTTTCATTACAAATGTGACTGCATAGATACAGTTTTTAATCTTTCATTACAAATGTGACTGCATAGATACAGTTTTTAATCTTTCATTACAAATGTGACTGCATGGATACAGTTTTTAGTCTTTCATTACAAATGTGACTGCATGGATACAGTTTTTTAGTCTTTCATTACAAATGCGACTGCATGGATAGTTTTTAGTCTTTCATTACAAATGTGACTGCATGGATACAGTTTTTTAGTCTTTCATTACAAATGTGACTGCATGGATACAGATTTTTGTCTTTCATTACAAATGTGACAGCATGGATACAGTTTTTTTTCTGTTTTGCCCCCCAGCTGGGCCCCTTCTCCTCCTATTTAAACCATTTTTTTATTATTTTTCTGTAATGTTTAAGTATATATGTATATAACATATTTTTTTTCTAAATTTTAGCATCATTAGTTTCGGAAATAAGGGGAGCGGGGAATGGTCTTTTTTGCTTTATTTTATACTTCTTTTTATGTTTTGTGTACTTAAGTTTATGTTTTAAGTGTTTTTTGTTGTTCTTACATGTTCAAACTAACACGAAGGATAAAGGGGGCTTCGATTCGCTCACCCCTTTTACCCTTCACCTAACCTACCGCAGTATTTTGCCCTGATATTTTCTGCAACTTTTGGTGATCATTTACCCATTTTGGTGATCAAAAAATTATTTTGGTGTTCATTGAAATTGTTCTCGTTTAATATTACTTTAACACACCTGGGAAACACACGAGGGATCCTATGATGGTACCTTTTTTCCATTCTAAGGTTCGGAACCCTAAAAAAAAAACATTTTATAAAACTGACACACTACTAGTTTTGCATGGTTTTCAAATTCACAGATCCGCAACTGGCTGTTAGCAGCCACTTTTAGCAGAATAAACTGCAATGCAATGCCGCATCCGCACACTCACCGAGCCGCAACTCGCCGAAGTTGCCGCAGCCGATCTTCTTGCCGACGCGGAAGTTCGGGCCGACCATGAGCACGCCGGACGACGACGTCACCGAGTGGCGCGACGTGTGCATCGCGCTGCTGCCGCCGACGCCGCGCCCGGCCGCCGCGCCCGTCGCCCTGTGTGGGGGAGGGGCTTCAGTAACATACAGTGCATTAAGGGATTAAATATGGCCAGAAATGCATCTTTAGCTTCAATTCTAGGCTAAACTAGACAAGATAAAAATGTAGAATAAATATATGTTATAAAAGGTCTATTAGAGATAAGAATGGACTTTTAAAATTACCGGGTATCTGTTATATTTAATATTAAAAAAATATTTTTCGCAATGCATTATTATTCAACTAAATGAACAAGCGCTCGGAGACGAAATCAGTTTCCTATATGAAACTTACACGCAAAAATAGGTAAAAAAAGGAATTTTTTTTGGTTGCTTTATTTTATTTTTAATGTTATTATTACAGGAGTTTAGTAATATTTTCTATAATTTTCTCGGTCTCGGAGCTCGGGCTGCCCCGCGGGGCTCTGCGCGGGAGCATGCGTCAGTCTGCTTCGACGCGATGCGACGGGAATTTGTTTTCTTTGTCTAATTCTCAATGCCATTGGCCTATGTTCAGCCCTTAAAGACTAACTATGGTCTACTCAGGGAATCACTTTACTGTTGACAGCTCCAAGGCCATACAGTTTTGACATCTGCAATTAAAAACATTGCTTATATAATTTATAATATTGCTTATATAATTTATAATATACTATATAATAAAGCAATAAGGAAAAGTCAACAGTAAAATAAAGGATTGAACGGAGTATAAATAATAAGGCTAAACGCTGAGCTAAGGGAAAACACCACTTATTTTATTGTTAAAAAAATGAATGAAAATGACGTAGGTAAATTACATTTCAAGTTAAAATTGCCTTCGCCGTTAAGTTGGCTGACAACTGCCTAGCGCACCACAGTCGACTGTCAACAAAAAAATGGGCAATGCAAAATGCAGATGCCAGATTCACATAACAATTCCCCGCTTTAAAAAAGCTAGCAACATTGGTTTCATTGCTACCAACTTAACTGCGAAGAGAATTTAGATCAGTGGCTCAGGAAAAAATACCGAGTGAAAAAGTGTTCTGGCCTTACTAATAAAAGAAGTTATTCAAGGTTTAACTTATACAGTGTTTTGTCCTTTTCATACGTCGAGTAAGTGTCAAATGTCAAAGCAAGACAAAACACTGTGTAAGTTAAACCGTGAATAACTTCTTTTATCTACACACGTATCATAAACCCTCTTTACTGCGTTCAAAAACCCCACGTTACGATCAGCATTATGTTAAACTACGTGGTAAAAACTCGTTTCATATCTGGAAAACTACACATAATGGTCAAATTTCAAATTTCGAACGCCGACGCCCACCCGCGTGCCGTCCCTAGTTTGTCTGTGAAGTTGGTACTGACATTCAAATTTCGAACGCCGACGCCCGCCTGCGAGAAGTTGGTACTACAATTGCAGAGCCACAATGCCGGTCAAACATGCGGTTCCTGAACACATCAAAGAGAGCTTATGATATGTGTGTAGATAAACTAGTGTATGTAACTGTACATAATTAGGCATTAAAACTCTCGAGTGATATTATTATGAAACTCGCCTTCGGCTCGTTTCATAAACCCACTCTCGAGTTTTAATGCCCTCCATTATGCAGCAGTCACATAAACTACTATTATTAGTAAGGCCGTTAGAGTTCAGATAAAACTAACCTTATGTCATTCAACATAAGAGTCAATGACAGTTCGATTCGCATACTTTTTCGACGCGTAATTATTCCTGCTTCCTACACTGAAACGCACTTAACCTACGAGTATCGGCAACGTATATGACCATTTATATTAGTGAGTTAGTTGTGATATTTTCTCTTCTAACTTTTCGGTAGCTCATTTTACATTTAAAAGCCAGCAACACGTGTTTCATTGTTATAGGTATATTATATTGAAAGTTTTCTTGGCCCGTTTGCCAACCATCTCTCTCTTGCACATGCATATTCTCTCTTGTTCCTTTGCGCCGCTACCCTCCAGGCGGCACTCAGGAGACGAGAAATTTGGCATCAGGTATACCAACTGAACCTGTTGGCTCCCGAAGCGTTGGAGGGAATTCAAACTTGAAATGCACTCAAGCGTGGATCTGCCGGCAAAACTCTACACGATATCTTCTGTATGTGTTGAGTACGTTGCACATGAGATTGTTTTAAGGAGTAAGACCTTCATTAAAGCAACATTCTGAACGGTTATTCAGGTGCCAAAACTATTATAAACTTAGATCTTGATATCCAAGTGTTTTATGCCGTAGCTAGGTCCCCTACGATACGAATCGAAGCCTACAATAATGTAGGCTTCGCAGAGAAAAATGCAAAAACCTTTGCGAATGCTTTTAGTCTTGAACGTGACTGCACGTGACCCCTGGGTTGTGCCAACGACGAGCACCAAAACGATCTGAAGACGTTAGTTTTTAGGGTAAAGATAAATGCAAATATCTCTATCAAAGTAATAGCTATAGGACAGTAGTGACTTTTACTCGTATGGCGTGACAGTGAAACAGATTTGCTCTCACATTGAAGTACTACAGTTTAACAATCGTTTTGCATAACAGGGGCCGGCCCTTCACCATACTCCGGAATATTCAAAACCAAAAAAATATATGTTTATTCCTAGAATATCATTGGTTTTCTTTGATTGAGTTCAGGCACTAAAAATAATGCGAAATGTTTGCTTGAAACTTCTAAGGCAAGTCTATTAAAGTTGGTTCACACCTGAAGGAGTTTTGATGAGCGACTTCACAAACACGCGCCAGAAGTAGGGCTGCCATCACCTAAATTGCCGACACCGGATAAACACGATAAACCGGACATTTTGGCGAAATACGGTTTTTTCCCCGAACACGTCTGAAAATAGTAGATTATGCACCTAGGGAGGTAAAGTAAGGAATGTCTCAGACCGCATGGTTATTGCCCACATGACCGCCAACATGCGGTCTAAGGCATTCTTTACTTCCTCCCGTGGTGCATATTTGTTTTATGTGATCGTACGGCATAAAAGCGGTGACTCTGTCCCGCGCAGCGGGACAAAAGTTACTACTTTTAGGCTGTAGGCACATAAAATATTTTACGCAAAAAAAATAAAAACATCTTTATATTTTTAAATTTTTATTTATTTATACAGCTTGGTATTAAAATAGAATTAGGCACTTATGTAACCGCAACAAATAATAGACATTTTTAATAAAATTAAACACTCTTTCTAAGAGAATATGGTAACAAAAATAATTAGAAACCCTCTTCTTTTTGGCATCAATTACATGACTATATAATACTTAATAACTAACAAACTATAATACTTTTTAATTTTGGAATAAACTACACCAATGATATTTTCAGTCATCTAGTTAGGTAGTCAAATCAAATCCCTATACTATGTATTGATTGTAAATTGAAAGTACTTGAGTAACTGCTAAAACTTTTAATTTTAACGAGATCAATTTTTTTACTTATTTTGATATTTTTCAGTCTTCCCAATTTTCGCTAAAATATCTTTCTTTTCCAACAAGAATCTATAGAAGTCGGAACAACTCAGGTCCTTAAAATTATACTTAATTTTGATCAGAGAAGAAACCGTATGTATGTTTAGCGAGTTTCTTTCTTTCGTCCATTGCTGCATGACTAGCGAAAACACTCTCTCTACGTCTAATTACGCAGCAAACATATTTTTTAAAATAACAAAATACAATTTTTACGTAATTCATAATAAAAAATACCACCTAACAGCACAGAATGTCTTCAAACGTTTTTAAAACAATTTTTAAACTTATTTAAGTCTTTAAAACTTTATGCTGTTAGGGGCATTTAATAGAATTAATTATTTAACTTTTTTTTTTTAGATTCACACTTCAAACATTAATACGTTGTTGTAACTTGCATATTTACTAGGAATCCCAACATCAAAACCTCACTAAGATTTATTCCAAGTTATTGCTTATCTACAAAAAAATGGGTTTCCTCTGACAACAAAAGTGTCCGGGTTTCACCCGGACACTTTAAAAAACCCCTGCCGGACGGCCTCCGGACGCCCTTCAAACTAGGACAAATCCGGGGAATTCCGGACGGATAGCAGCCCTAGCCAGAAGAAATGACCCGTTCGATCCAGTCGCAACTTGCAGTGTTGATTCATTTTATACAGAGAGACTTATCAAAGGAAGTATCAGTAACACTAGCAACTAGATTCGAAGTTCTTGAAATTATAGACATAACCATATTAAAATAAAGTTCATAACAGCTCACACTGCTACATGGCTGTTACCTCAGTGGCTGAGACAGAACAGCGCTAAAAATGTGTTTTTATTTATTTTCCAAAACTACATAATAAAACGTTATTTGACTGATATGACTGTTATGAAACTTTGTACAGGGGTTTCTTATGAAGCGTCGAGTAGCATTAAGAAGGGATTTGGCGAAATTCATCCCCTAAGGGAGGGAAACGGTGGGGTTACATTTTGTATGAAAATAAAAAACTACGTCATTTATGAAGATGATATTTGCAGGTAGATAAATTATAGGTGCGAGACATCAGTTAACAAGAGTATTTTACAATGACGGGACCTTGAATGAAAATAAAAATAAGACTTGACCTATGAGTCTGAATAGTCTGAAAGGACTTCGAACCTTTTTTGTACAGAGCCGTGCATACCTACCTAAGTTGTAAGTACCTAAAATGACGGAATTTGGTGTACACCAGACATATTTCAGTTTATAGAAAAATTTATGATTTTACATCTTCAAACAGAAATATTTCATAAAGTATTATTTACGACATTTTGTTTCACAGGTGTACACTAAAATCAAAGGAGGTTGTTGCCTTTTGTCAGATAGGTAGTTTATAGATTTGCGACTTCAGTTCATACCTAGAAGGTTTTATCCAAATTTACCCCCACACCACAAGGGGGAAAAGGGGTAAAAATTTAAATGAAATTCAAAAACTACTCAAAAAGGAGGTAGTTTCTAGATAGGAGACGTCATTGACAGTGTAATTTTCGAAATTTCACAGAGGAGAGGAAAAGGGAAGGGGATGTATTACGACAGGGCCGTATCAAGATTGGGGTACAAACAAGAAATTAAAAGTTAAATAAGAATTGTCTGTATATGCGTATGACTTGGCCATTTTTACACAACTTCACGCGGGTGAAGCCGCTAGTTTTTTCTATAATTTCAATTACTAGGTTTTATAAGATATTTTTAATAGGTATGAACCTATTTTCTGACGCAAGAAGCATATCAATATTTATTTATCTACACACGTATCATAAACCCTCTTTACTGAGTACAAAAACCGCACGTTACGATCAGCATAATGTTAAACTACTTGGTAAAAACTCATTTCTTATCTGAAAAATTACACATTATGACCATAATGTGTAATTTTTCTACACATTATGAAATTCAAATTTCGAACACCGACGCCCGCTTCGTGCCGCCCCTAGTGTGTCTGTGAATTTGGTACTGACATTCAAATTTCGAACGCCGACGCCCGAAGTTGGTGCTACAGAACAAGCTAAACAACTGCAGAGCCACAATGCCGGTCAAAGATACGGTTCCTGAACACATCAAAGAGAGCTTTTGATATGTGTGTAGATAAACTAGTGTATGTAACTGTACATAATTAGGCATTAAAACTCTCGAGTGATATTATTATGAAACTCGCCTTCGGCTCGTTTCATAACCCCAATCTCGAGTATTAATGCCCTCCATTAGTAGCAGTCACATAAACTAATATTAAGATCCCAAGAAATAACACGTTCTAAGTGAAAAACATCTATTTTTTATTTTTTTCATACGGTTTCCACTGACATTGTGATGTTTTCAAACTACGATTGAAGGGAAGCGATGTCTTGATAACATATATTTTTTCTGTATGTGGAAGTGTCTCCGTTATGAGGATTAATATGGGTTATGAGGATTAATAGGATTAATATCGCTTCAAAGATGGGTATTTCACAATACCCAAGTGAACCATGACTACAAGCACAGACTACTGCTGCTCTGCTCACACACTTAGAGTGTTACTTGAATATCGCACTGATGATGTAAACTAAGGCAAGAGACGGTGACAGTATGATTTTTGATCAGTTTTGCCTCCAGACCCCAATTTCGAGTAATGATCCGATAAAAACTTTCCCAGCTAAAAATGTCGCTAACAACAAGAAAATATTAGCATCGTAGTAGATAAACAGGTCTCAATCGCTGATTAGATTATGATTTGGAAGCTAATTAAAGGCTACCCTAATATAATCGACAGGAAATGACAACACATTTGCTGTAGTCCTTTCTTTCAATGCTGATATGATACATTGATAACCTAATAAACTTTTACTGTATTACCACAAAAATATTAAACAAGGATTAACCTCAAAACAAACGTCAAATCCCATACACTTTTGTGTTTAAACAAGCGTTGAACAGTAGTTTATTTTTTTGTGGTAAGGCGCTTCGCTTTTGTGGTAAGTTTCGACCCTGGGATTTTATTTTTCTCAGTAGTCATTAAAAATATATATTCTATTTGGCAGCAGACTTTCTAATGAGGAGCAGGTAATGTCAAAAATACGTATAAGGCCCGCAGCGAGGCAATGCGCTTCACAGTTGTTATTTGACGTCATCGCCCAGAGTCATGTAGACCGTGTGAAGGAAACGTAGTACGGCTAGCTTCTTTCTTCATAATCTTCTCACGCACCCCTTCTGGGGCGTGGGGAGTCGGGGTCAGGTCGATGGACCTCTTCCCGAAGAATCGCCTCTGTCCACTCCTGTGGACAGGTCATCGGATGGCCCCTGCGGGCGGTGGTCTTCTTGTGGCGCTGGTATGCAGTGGGTGATCGCCGGCTAGGCAACCAAGTATGCAGTGGGTGATCGCCGGCTAGGCAACCAATACGGCTAGCAACGATATCGGTCGAGGGTGATCGCGAGTTAAAGAGAAAGAGAGAGAGAGAGAGATAATGTTTTATGATTTCATTAGGTACCTATTTGATTTAATTATTATCTGTAAAGGAATATTGTATAACCATGTAACATTTGTAAGAGCTGGTGAGTTTTTTTACTATCCTTTACTGTATTCGACTTTCTTTGGGGTTGCCACTTAATCCTGCTTCAGACAGATTTATATCTTCGCAAGAAATCCTAGAAAAAGACAATGGCTGCCTCAGTGACATATTATAGGACTACCGCGTGTTTTAATATACAAACCAAATATTTAATTGAAAAACTAATTAGAAAAAGTAGTTAGCAAATGTTGCCTCCATCTCCATTATTTTCTTGTTTTTTTTTTTGCCAAGGTTTACTACGGCAAGAATAAAGGTGAGATATGAGGGGCAGACATAACTATATATTTTATTCCTTCGTTTCCATAGATGTAGCCCACATTAACTACATGATAATTTGTTATGTCACTGGACATTGGACAACCTACTTTATCTAATGAATGAATTACATATTATTATCACGTTCGCGTGTAAATAACTGGAGAAGATTTGTAGAAAAATACTCAATAACCGCGCTCGCGAAATAATTGTAAATGTAGATGATTATTTTGCAAAGGAGCGAGAAGGCTCCGAAAGTTTGCTTAGCAAAGTAAGTAATTCGCTTAAGAATAGTATCGGACTCTGAACAGATCGTGTTAGTATCCAAAGTAACTGTAACGGGCCTACCTGAAATGTAAAAGTAACAGAACGTTTCCTGTTGTCCCCATTGACTCCGTCCCCATTCAAGGAGGACAAGGGAACTAAAATAATTATTTTTTAGTTCCGCCACAGTAGTGGCTCCCCAAACCAAAATATAGTATCTTAAATAAGAAAAGAAAAAGAAAATTCTGGGGCTACTGGTTGTAAAATACAAACACCGACAAAGAAACAGCGAGGAGAAAAAATATTACTAGACGACTTTGAGAAATGTAATTCATTCAATATATATATGTCGCAGTTGGTTGGTAAAATCAGACACTTAACTAACTCTCTAGACCGTTAATTAAATACCGACGTTTAACCAAGTCACTAAAATTCCGTCAGACAAGTGAGTGAACGAAACGTTTAATCGTTCCTAGGCAACAAGACATATACAATATAAATATTTTTTTAAGTGGACTTAAGTTTATGTTTTAAGTATTTTTGTTTACATAATTGTTACATAATTTCTTTATTGCACACAAATGATATAAAAAGAGTTACATAAAAATAGTGTACAAAGGCAAGCTTATCTCTAATAAGAGATCTCTTCCAGCAAACCAGATCTGATTTAACAAACTAACTGCGAGATATACATACAGAGCGGAAAAAGAATTTTCTACTATGAAAAACATAATGGCGAGACTGTTTGGTGTTAATCTAACAGAACACAAAACTTGCTGTTAATAATTTTGTAATTATTTATTCCTTCTTAATTAATATTACTTATAATTAATATTGTAAGAATTGTACCACTTAAAGACAACCAATTTTTAAAAGATAAATCAATTTGTGGAAGTTTTTACGCCCTTCTGCTCCCACAGTGGTCCAATATAGAGAAGAGGCAAAAATGACTATTACTAAGTATACGTAAATATATACAGTTATAAAGACATTTTATTGATTGATTAATTGATTTACATTATGAAGGAAGTGAGACCAATTATGGCAAATTATAAAGAACAAATTGGGATATCGCTCCAAAAATGTTATCAAAAAGGGATGATTTTAATCGAGAGAGCACAACATACAGGCATTGAGAGCTAGATATTTACGCCATTTGAAAGCTGATGATTTACTTGGTGCTGACAAAAAAATATATATATATATATATAAATATATATATATTGACGAATCCTTGATCCATGCCCATTATACCGTGAAAATGGGTTGGCAGTCTGCTACGGATAAGGTATTAAGAAAGAACGATCAAAAAAGCAGTGTTGGTCGTGTGGCTATTTTTTTCAAGAAAAATGTTCGAAACCGCCATTTACATGATCCCACAAAACTGCCAGAAGTTTCATCATTAATAAGATTTTGACTGATAATGGTCATGAAACAGTACGATAATCGCCTATTAACGGTGATGTTAACCCTCTAGAATATATTTGGATTCTTGTAAAGAGTAGATTTGCCGATACGCTATATTTTGAACAGCTGGCATCTAAAATAGAGCTGGAATCTTAAATCGAGTCTTTGACTCTAGATACTTTAAAGTCGATAACACCTGGCGACTGGAAGAAAGAGTTTACCCATGTCAAGCAGCTAGAAGATTATTGCTGGTACAGAGATAGATTGATCGATGATCATTAATCGTGTCTGACAGTGAATCAGTAAGCAGCTCTAACTCCGAATCCGAACTTTAATTTAAATAATAAAATTAAATGATAATGATAGCGTAAACAAGGATCCACATACAAACCCGTATGGTTTCCGAGGACCTAATTAAGATGCTCACATTATGTTTTTCAATTTAAAATGGAGATAAAAAATAAATGAAAGGAATATCCTGATTTATAATTATACTCAACTTTTCCCTGGTTGCACCAAACGACAAACAGAAATACTAAAATTATTGGACCTATTTGAGGATACTTTAAAATTATCTGCTAACTACAATCACGACGTCACTATGACGACACACGCCTTGACGTTCCGCGCATTACCATTCTGCGGGGCTTATAGGTACGGCAAGGTTAAAACATACCCTGGTTCGCCCCGTGGTGTAAGAAGTCTAGTTTACTAATCTCCAGAAACTAAACTTAAGTACTCGCGGCTACTAAACTATTCGAGAAGATTGCGGCTCTTTTTTATGAAGATTGCGGTTCAAACTCTCAAACTCAAATATTTTTATTGTAAGTAGCCAAACCTAATGCACTTTTACAAGTAAGACTCTTAAATATGGAGAAAAATAAAAAAAATAATCACATATGTCCAAATAAACTAATGCGTAACTGATTATGGTTTGAGTTTGAAAAAGGAAATTTCTCTTTCAAGTCAAGATTCATGGCTGAATCTCGCATAGGAAAATGAAACTCTACCAGTGCTTGGGAAATACGCCCGTCAGAGGAGATAGCACCAAGAAACTCAATGGAGATGTAATTTTAAAAAAAATTGTATGTTTTTTATGCCACAATGTACAATATAACAATAATCTAATCTAATGACAATATTATAACATCGTATTTTAAGTGCCAATAAGATGTCTCAAAATAACAATTTTACAAAAGAAATAAATAAGTAATAATAAATAATCACTGAATCGGAAAATTGTATGCGGCTTCTCATGGACTTATTGTCTCACAAGACTTGATGTCTCTTTTCACAAACACCTTTCGAAGCTTACTGAATGGTTTTCAAAATATTTTGCTGAAGACGATGTCGAAAATTTAAATCGATTCTAATTATAAATTGATTATAGTAGTTTATGTGACTGCTACATATCCGCTAGACTGTCACGCGGACACATTTTGACCGATGCGTAAAAGGCGGTAAATAAGGACCGTTATTTAATCAAAGCGTTTGTCTATCTTGCTCAAACTTCCACTAAACGTTGCCGAAAGAAGGAGAAAGGCATAACATCCTTTTTTTCTACTCTAAAGCAAGCATTAGTGGTTGACCGAGGCAATGAAATATCGCGCCGTCAGTCACGTGCCAGCGCTTATTGAGTGGTGGTGTGGTTGTGGTGATTGCTTTCCAGGATTATTGTATGGGGAGGCATGTTATTGTTATTTATTTATGTGCGATAACGTATTTAGATGTAAATAAACTACAAACATGCTATATTTTTTCCATTTTTCATTATTTTCTACAATAATTGGAAAAAAAAAATAAAAAAAAAATAAAAATAAAATAGATTAAAAATTAAAATTAAAATATATTGCTAGGCAAAACTGGACTATTCTTTTTTATCCGGTAGCTTATTTAAAAGCCATTCCAACGATATAACTTTCTTAGAGAGCTCCCATAGAAAAAATAGAGATATCGTCATTTTAATGAAACGGGACGTTAGCGGGCGGAGTTCGCGTGCGACCCCGTGACAGACGCGGCCATTTTGCATTTTTGGGTTTGACAGTACAGAGGATAATGGAGGGCATTATTACTCGAGAGTGGGTTCATCAAACGAGCCGAAAGCGAGTATAATAATAATATCACTCGAGAGATTTAATGCCTAATTATGTACAGTTACATACACTAGTTTATCTACACACATATCATAAGCTCCGTTTGATGTGTTCAGGAACCGCATGTTTGACCGGCATTGTGGCATTGATCATTGCTCTGCAGTTGTTTAGCATGTTCTGTAGTACCAACTTCACAGACAAACTAGGGGCGGCACGCAGGTGGGCGTCGGCGTTCCAAATATGATTGTCATAATTTGACAAATTTTTGTACATCAAATTTTCAGAGAAGAAATGAGTTTTAACCAAATAGTTTTACAATTATTCTGGTCTTAACGTGCTGTTTTAGACGCAGTAAAGAGGGTTTATGATACGTGTGTAGATAAAATAATGAATATAACAATTTTCCCTTGGAACTCGTCACTTTTTTGTAGAATTTGATTGGTAAACAATTGAAGACGTGAGGTTATGAAGGTGTGGCGGGTTTTTTTTCCATGTTTTTGGCAAAAAATAAAGAGTACCGTATTAATTTCACACGTTATAACAATGAAGGTGACAAAACAAAAACATGTTTTTTGCTTTCATACCATTCTTTCTACTTTACAATAATAATTTAAAAAATCTTGTCTAGTCAAATCACCATCATCATCATCATATCAGCCCGTATCATCCCACTGTTGGGCATAGGCCTCTCCCAAAGCACGTCACTCGCATCTGTCCCCCGCTAGGCTGGTCCACTGTCTACTAGCTACCTTAACAATGTCATCTGACCACCATCGGGCCGGTGTCCTGCCCACTGCTATTTTCCCTGTTCGCGGCCACTACTCTGTTGCTGCTTTGGTCCACCTTCCGTCCTCCCTTCTGACCAAATGTCCCGTCCATCGCCAATGGAGCCTCCAGATCCGCGTATCCGGTCCACGAGATTGATGCCTAGCATGGCACGCTCCATAGCCCTTTGTGCGACTTTAATTCTGCGCATTTTGGCTCTCGTGAGTGTCCAAGTTTCGGCACCGTACGTGAGGGAGGATAGGCAAGACACATTGGTCAAAGACCTTGCTCTTCAGGCAATGTGGGATTTGCGATCTCAGGACGCCTTCCAGTTTACCAAAGGCAGCTCATCCTAGCTGGATCCATCTGGTGATCTCCTTCACCTGAGGCACTTTGGCCAAAGATACGTGTACTTATCCACTGCTTCTATACAGCAGTTACCTATAATTACGTTAGGTACGTGATCTGGATCGCTGGACATGATATTCGTCTTGGACATACTTATCCTCAGGCCAACCTTCAGCGATGCTTCTTGCAGTAGTTCGAGCATGCTCTGGAGATCTTGGATTTCTTCAGCCAGGAGGATGAGATCGTCGGCGAAATGCAGGTGTGAAAAGCGCGCGCCATCTATATTAACACGTTAAATGACCTCACCCAGACTAAAAAAATAGTTTTTTAGTCTGGGTGAGAAAGAAAGAAAAAAACTTTTTCAAAAATTGGCGTTGAACCGCTTAAAGCATCTTTCACTCCAATCTAGTGTCTTCATTATATCTTCTAACGCGTTTGTGAAGAGTCTGGGCGAAAGAGTATCTCCTTGGCGCAAGCCCCGGTCGATGAACACCGGTTCTGCCAAAGCGTGCATCGTGGCGGCCCTGTACAGCTCCCGGAGGATATCCACATATCTTTTGCCAACATCGCAACGATGGGGAGAATGAAACACGGCCCAGTGCTCGACACTGTCGAAAGCCTTTTAATAGTCGACAAAGGCGAAGCACAGGGGCCCGTTGTACTTGTTGCATTTCTCCATCAATAGCTTGACCGTATGTATGTGGCCCATAGTTGAGAATCCTCTCCGTATGCCGGCTTGTTCTACAGGTTGGTACTCCTCCAGGACTCGAGTCAGCCTGTTGCAGAGGACCTTCGTGAATAGCTTGTTAACCTGGGAGAGGAGGCTGAGAGCGATAATTCGATATTTTGGCTTTGTCACCTTTCTTATGAAGGATCGTGACAGCGGAATTGTTTCATGATTTCGGAGTGATGCCTTCACTAAGCACTTTGTTGAAGATCTTTTTCAACGCTTTAAATACGTCGGGACCTCCTGCCTGCAGCATCTTCACGTACACACCGTCCTCTCCAGACGCCTTCCCAGGTTTCATTCTGCTCAGAGCAAAACCCACTTCATCTTTTATGATGGGAGGTAAGCCATCTAAAAGATCTTCCCAAAAAGTTGTCTATTATTTCATATTTTTAGGGTACCTTAAAAGGAAAAAGGGCAGGATCACCCTAAATGCGACTCATTGTCAACCACATTGTACTCCCTCTCTCCTTGATATCATGATATCATCTGATATAGACAAGGTTGCTGCCCACGCTCAATTTAATTCTCCTTTTTCTTATCATGACCTGGTTTATCTCTCCTATAAGATCAAGTCTCCCAAGAACAGAGTCAAATTTATCTTTCTTCGTAGCTTTAAGGGCATTGATCCATCGTTACTCCAATCTGATGCATCATCAATCGATTGGTCACCTGTCATTTCTAGTGAGTTCGTTGACGACAAGATCCACCATTTCAACACAATTATTCTGGGACTATTTGACAAACACGCACCCATCAAAAAGGTCAAAGTAAAACACCTTCCTGCGCCTTGGCTCACGGACCCCATCAAACGGTTGATGGCTAAACGGAACCGAGCTAAATATCAGCATAAAAAGGAACCCACCGACGAAAATTTTGCTGCCTACAAATGCCTCCGGAACCGTTGTAACCGTATGTGCCGTGATGCCAAGCGCCGCCACATCTTTGAGTGCATTCAAAACTACACCCCTTCCGAAGTGTGGAAATTCCTGAGATCTCTAGGTGTCGGTAAGCCCCAGTGACGTCGATCTCAACGGTCTTAACAGATTTTTCTCGGCTCCCCCAGTCGTTATGGATCCCATCGTTAAGGATGCCACTCTGCATGGGCTCCGCTCCAGGCCGGCGTTGACCTCCACTCCTTTCGACTTCAGTCCAGTCGGAATTGACACAGTTAAGAAGGCGGTGCTGGCTATCTCATCGAAAGCTGTAGGTGATGATTGCATCTGCTTTAATATGATCAGCAACGTCCTCGATTATATTCTTCCCGCTATCACACACATTATAAATCACTCTCTCTCTAGCTGTTCTTTCCCCTATGTGTGGAAAAAAGCATTAGTCATACCTTTACCCAAATCAAACCCCTCCTCTTTCAAAGAGTATCGTCCTATTTCTATCCTGCCTATCCTTTCTGAAGTCCTAGAATCTATTGTCCACTCCCAGCTTTCCTCCTACCTTACGTCTCACTGTCTGGTGAATCAATTCCAGTTGGGATTCAGGCCGGGTCGTAGTACCGTTACGGCCTTACTCAAAGTCACTGACGACATTCAGTTGGCTATGGACGAGAAACAGCTCACCGTACTAGCGCTACTTGACTTCAGCAGCGCATTCAACTGTGTTGATTTTGACATCCTCGTTGAGATACTGAAGTCTCTGAATGTCTCCCCGGCCTCAGCCAGCTGGTTCGACTCCTACCTGAGAGGTCGTCAGCAGCGTATAAGGTCCGAGGAGACTTCAACAGAATGGTGCGACCTTTTTGCAGGGGTGCCTCAGGGTGGTATCCTCTCCCCTCTTATCTTTTCTGTCTTCATAAATTCTATCTCAGATACTCTCTCTTCCTCTTATCATCTCTATGCCGATGATCTCCAAATTTACCGTCATTTTTCTCCCTGTGATGTTAACTATGCTGTGGCCTTGCTGAATGCTGATCTTGAGAGTATCAGGGATTGGGCTCTGTCACACGGGCTACTCGTCAATCCTTGTAAGTCGCAGTCAATGATCATCGGGTCCAGGCACTCTCCCCAAGTGTTACAGTCTATGTCCACTGCACCCATAATGTACGATGGAACCGTAATTCCCTACAGCTCCAAGTCCAAAAATCTCGGAATCATCTTTGATAACCTGCTGTCTTGGTCAGCGCATGTCTGCGAGGTTAGTAGGCGTGTCTTTGATACGTTTTACTCCCTCAGAAGACTTCAGCACTTCTTACCTCATCAGACCAAAATTACACTCGCCCAATCTCTGTTACTTCCCCTCATTGACTACGCAGATGTCTGCTGGATCAGCGCAAACGAAGAGCAACTGGACAAACTCGAGCGACTTCAAAATCTCGGGATTCGGTTTATTTTCGGTTTGCGCAAATTTGACCATGTTTCTCAGTATCGCAGGGATCTGAAGTGGCTTCCAATCCGTCTTCGCCGGGATTCCCACATCCTCTTCACTCTCTTTAAGATTTTATATAATCCTCATTACCCTGGCTTCTTACGTGATTCTTTCACTTTTCTTCCTTCAGATAGGCCTCGGAGACCTCACACTCGGTCGCTGTTCACAACACCGCAACATAAAACTGTCGCATATGAACATGGGTTCCGACTCCGGGCTATCAAGCTCTGGAACAAACTCCCCAGCACCGTCAGGGACAGTCCATCTCTTAACATCTTCAAAAGTCGTTTGAAGTAACATTACCTTTCTCTTCTGTAGTAGATTATATTTTATTTATATATTGTATAGGTATTTATTAATATTTATATATAGTATTTATAGGTATTATATTATTATGTAGGTTCTCATTTATTTATGTGTAAATATCTAAGTAATTTATTATAAATATAGTTTAGTCACTCAGATGTTTAGTCTCAAATTATAAAAACAATACAGAATAAAAAAAAAATAAGCCAACGATTACAGGAAAACCTACCCGGGATTGCCAAGGTACAAGGAGTATGAAAATAGCCGCACCAATAACTTTGTAAACAACATTTTGCTATTTAAAATCCAAACTATTCACTCCACACCATCCCTACTACTGTAGGGTGGTACGGAAACCCTCATGCGCGAGTCCGACTCGCTCTTGACCGTTTGTTTTCTTATATATATTCCATATTATTATACAAGAGTATACACAAAGTAAAAAGACACAAATTAATTATTTATTTATTTCTTAATAATGTTTATCATTACATCAATAGTTATCAATAATCAGTCAAGTGCCGGTCGGACTCGACGGATGAAGGGTTCCATACTTTCGTATACACATTCTGTGAAAATTTCAACTACCTACCTATATTGGTCCTTGAGATACAGCCCGCCGACGGATGGACGGTCTGATGGACAGACAGATAGCGGAGGCTTACTAAGTAATAGGATGCCGTTTGGCACACTTTGGGTACGGAACCCTAAAATAGACAGACTATGCAACTAAGGGTTAAAACAAAATTTAAGTTTCCGATTCGGCAGAGTTTTGATGACAACTTTGGGTTCAAAAGCTCTAAGAATTATCTTTCCCTTTGCAACATCTTATCTTTGTGATAAAAGCAAAAGTTGCTCAAAAATCAATGTGGAGCAAGACATGAGAGAAAGCTGTTAAGCTATATATAACCAAGGTTTTGAAACAATGTGGAAGATCAACAACCTCACACATCACATTGATTTAATTTACCGTATTGTATTTCCATTTTTTCTTTTATAATAAATGTATATAAAATAAATATAAAATCCAGCTTCAAGTTGTCGATTTTTTTATTTTTGGGCATTGTACCCTATTTTGACTAGCTAGGGCACCCAAACAAAATACTTAACCTGTATGTTCACCGCAAACTGCTTAAGTTTGGGAACCCCTGCCCTAATGTGTCTAATTTAATTTGTAACTGACATTAGGCCTAATCTAAGCCAATCAGTAAGTATTAGGTAATAAAGGCTTAATGCTATGTCTGAACTCTATTTACCAATCGGTATTTTTGGAAGAACATAGAAAGTAAATATTCCTGAATATTTGCAACTGAAGTGCTTTAACTTCGTAAGGCCTAATCTTTTAAAAGTCAAGCTGACTTGAATACCCAATGTGTAATAAAATGTTCAATTATCTTCCACATGCCCCACGCAGGTTAAACTTTTTTTTAAAATTGATAGTTGACGTAGACATATCATTATCATTTTTGTAATAAACTGAGTTTGGTGCAGGGTGGTATTTTTACATTATTATTGTTATTATTATAATGTTACTGTATCGTTGTTGTTTTTGACCAAACTCAATATTTGCATGCTAAAATTAATAGCTGATAAGCTGTTCCTTAATATAATTCTACCGCCTATTGTACCCTTATCTTAGCAAATAAACATCTTTATCTTTATATTTAAAATTACTTTACGGTGCAGTTTAAGGCGAAAAGTAATGAATGTAACTAATTTTATGTTCATAGTTCATTTTCATTTAAATGCTCACTGGGCTTTTAAGTAGGTACATATACAGTGTGAATCTTCATAAATAGCACATAACGATCTGAGTTGAAGAACATCGAAATTCATCGACAAAAAAAATAAAAAAAAAATGTCACCCCTCTCAATTTTTTTTAATAGCCATTTTAATATTGAAATGCGCTATCTGGGAACCAACTGCAAAAAAAAATATTACCTACCTGAAGAGAAGGGTTTTCATAGTGAAATTCACTGATTCTTGGTGATGATAGCCGCATAGTGTTACCAGTAATAAAAAGTTGCAGAAAAAGTGGTAACTGTAAACTAAAATTGCGCTTTGTTTATGAAATAATAGTGTTTTCTTCGAGTCATTTTTTTTTGTTAATGCAGATTTTCACTAAATGTGGTTCCCAAAATGGAATTATTTTATTAAGGAATATTATTCTTCATTTTATTTAAAATGTATATACCCCATCGACAGATATACCCCATAGGCAGATCTTCTAGATCGGTTTATAAGTTACGCTAACGCCATCCGAAACGACCCAAACATGATTAGAAGAGCTATGCAGCAAATTATATTTCGCTCAGCATTGTCTTAAAAGACAAGTGGGACACTTCGAAAACCTGATGCATTAGTATCTTTTATCTTCACACATATCATAAACTCTCTTTACTGCGTCCAAAAACCGCACGTTACAACCAGCATAATGAACTACTTGGTAAAAACTAATTTCTTATCGGAATATTGATTCATTATGACCATATCAATTTATTTTATATCAATTTTCGACAAATTATGACATTCAAATTTCGAACGCCGACGCCCGCCTGCGTGCCGTCCCTAGTTTGTCTGTGAAGTTGGTAATATCAAACAAGCTAAACAAGTGCAGAGCAATGCCACAATGCCCGTCAAACATGCGGCTCCTGAACACATCAAAGAGAGCTTATGATATGTGTGTAGATAAAACGCGTGTATGTAACTGTACAAAATTAGGCATTAAAACTCTTGAGTCATATTATTATGAAACTCGCCTTCGGCATGTTTCATGAACCCACTCTCGCGTTTTAATGCCCTCCATTATGTATCAGTCACATAAAATACAATTAAATGTAATTACTATGCTTATTTTCCTTGTATTTGTGTTATAAATAAATTATAAAATGATAATTATTTTAATTGTTTTATTATCTTCACCCATCCACCCGCACTGAGCCAGCTTGATGAGGTATGGCTAAATCTTACGCATATCCATAAAAGGCCTGTGCCTCTCAGTGGGCACATTAATGTGGGCTACATTTATTTATTTAAATCAAATTCATTAATTTATGACACATAAGGTTTGAGACAGGCGTTTACAAGGTCAAATAATTATGATCTGCTTGGTCTACCTTAAAGGTGTACAAATCAATTAAATAGGCATATTATTAACACTAATCAATTCAATCATAATAGTATCAGTATAATATATAATTATATCAAGTTTCTTACTTTACTTTACTTTACTACCTTATGACTTCATGGTATATCAGTAGTCTCTAGGTCTTGTGATTAAGCTTAGCTCGGAAAAGTGAAAATAGATATCATGCTATTATTTAAAAAAATAAAGTTTATTATTTAGAAACACAATTTTGGTGTCGTCTGAAAGCTAACAAAATGAAGAATAATATCCCGTAATAAAATAATTCCATTTTGGGAACGAAACTTTGTGGAAATCTGCAATTACTAAAAAAATCTCGAAAAATCCCTGGTATTTCATAAACAAAAAGTAATTTTAGTTTACAGTTACCACTTTTTCTGCAACTTTTTGTTACTGGCAGCACTATGTGT
The DNA here is from genome assembly GCA_949825045.1 of Argyresthia goedartella. NCBI lineage: Eukaryota > Metazoa > Arthropoda > Insecta > Lepidoptera > Argyresthiidae > Argyresthia > Argyresthia goedartella. The sequence continues at coordinate 2,577,710 of OX463823.1, read as the reverse complement.
TATTCATCATCATGAATCAGTCAATTTCACTACGAAAAACACTTCCATTCCGAAGTTATAATATGTATTTTAATATTAAAATGGCTGTAAAAAAAAATTAGGAGGGGTTTATTTTTTTGTAATTTAAATGTTCTTTAACCCATATAATCATGTGCACTTTATGAAGATACACACTAAAAATGTATGCTAAATTTTTTTTGGTGAGTATTTTTATTGTTCTATAAAGTTTTTTCAAATTGTTTTATGGAGTGTATATACCAGTCAATCCGCATATTTGTTCATAATTAAGAGATATAAACAAAAACTTCCATTAATTAAAAAACTACAGTAAAGCCCCATGCACATCATTGCGATGATGATCATGATGATACCTCATACTAAGCAGTAAAGCTCAATATGCAGCAGAAGAATGTACTTTTTTTGAATGTATTTTTTCCACCATCATAAACAAAAAATTGTGAGTGATACAAAATAATTGTGTACTTATAATAATGTTGGATAGTAATTTTGTCTAATTTCCAAAATGAAACAGCCTAGTTTCATAGATTAGTTAGGATTGATACTCACGTGTCGCAGCATGGTTGCACAAATAGCAGAGTTTGACAGATTACATACTGATTTTTCTCAAAAGTCACATTCAAAATTCCTTCTATTGAATCCACTAATCAGAATGTCTAGACGAAATAACGAATAGCGCGAAAAATTCACCCTTTACTGCGTACTAACCCTTATAGGGTTTCATAGGTTTTTAACTTTATTACCAAGCAATAAGGTTGAAAATCGCGATCCATTTCGGGTCAGGCCAAGCATTAATGGGTTAAAAGTAACATCCATCAAAATTGAATATACATTTTATGGTACAGTGGGCATTTAGGAGAGGATATTTTTTTTTAACTCTGGGCCCAGAATGCTAATTATCATTTTGTACAATATATACAATGTACATGGGGCCTACACAGCACATCAATTACAAAGTTCAAATATCTTTATTACTGTAGATATTTACATGTACTCATTTTTTGCCTCTCTCTACATTGCACCACTATGGGAGAAGGAGGGCGAAAAAACTCCCACAGATTGATTTTTAGATCTCTTTTAAACATTGGTTGTGTTTAACTTATACAAATATTACATTACACTGTGCCAGTATGATCTAGTGACAAATATGTCTGATTTCTCCAAAACATGTATTTTGTCAAAATTTCGACTGTACCATGTTTAATTCACTGTAGTACTTCATTATTTAATGTCAACCTTGACAGCAATAGACATCCAAAGATGATGACATTGATTGACCATTTTCCCTATCATAACCCTACCTTAGTATGATGAGATGATGATACCTTAGTTAGTATACTCTTTATATTTTACATTCAAGTCAAGAAATCTTTGTACCAACTGACAGTTGATTATAGGCATTTAATATTGGGGCTTCTGACTGGAATGTAATATTATATGACTGTCCTTTTCTGCCACATGAGAGGAATGTTCCTAACTTTTCTTATATCACTTCTATGACAGATAAGAACATTTTAAGCTGTTGTTAAAATAAACTCTTAATTGTACAGATGTCCTATTGATCTACACTACACAGTAGTTAAAACTCATGCACAAGTTAGACTTTTACTAAAAAACCATTGTTTGCACAATGCCTGCCCAGTGGTGCCTAGCTCGAAACCTACATTACATTACCTCTGAAAGGCTTCGAATAATGCAGTCTTTGCAGACTTTATTTGGCATTGGCTAAAAAAGTGAAAGTCCTATTATTGCAATTGTAGAGACACAGTCAAAGGCATGGATCATACAAAATGAACCCAATTTACTCACACTCAGAGTATAATGACTAGTGGAACAAATGCAGCAACACTTTGCAGTGGATTTGGAGTAAAACTACTCTTATTTCAGTGTTAATAATGTTTTCTGGACTTTCATGGCATGTTTGCAAAAACTCAAAAAGTGATCCATGGGTAGAGGCTACTGTATTACAACAGGCTGTGAATGTGGATACAAGGAACATGAACAGATGGTTTATAGGGCAAACAGGTTGGTTGTTTAGCAGAAGTTAATTAGGGACAACCAGTGTAGGTACCAAGTTGTTTGCTATTTATGGAATGGTGGTGGAAAAAATGCAATAAAAAAGACAGATAAGATAAGGGATGGATTCATGAGGATGGATTTATGTCTATAGACAGTTGAATAAAGCCACATTGATCCACTTTGTGAACTACATGCAATAAAGTTCTAAAGAAGAAATAATGTGTGTATGTTTGACTAGTCTGACTACTGGCAGACCAAAAACCAGAATATGTGAAACAATAGGACACTCATTGGAAGTGCAACCTAGTTAATCATTAATACTAGGTATAGGAAGTATTGCTCATGTATATTATTAAGGATTTACCTCTGATTAATGTATTCAAAAAGAGCTATAAATTATAAGTATTTACCACATAAACTATAACAGTACATTCAAACAATATATAATTTTTTGGCCAAAACTTACATTTGTATATGTGTCATAGTTAAGTAACCAAAACTAATATTCAATAACAAACAAATACAAACCAATAATTAAAAGGACTTAAAATACAAAGACTCACACTTTTCTATGCATGGTTTTACAGCCTCAACAACCAGATGTTTAGCCACATGATGCAAGAGACATCCCACTTCAGTGAAAATGCAATAAAATACACATGACAATTTGTGAAATTAAGCCAGCTGTGGCATACTAGATTTGAAATAAAACTGGTGAAACATTAATGTCATTTTGGTATAACCAACAAGGAAATATTATATTTGAATTAACCAAAACAGAAGTGAATTTGTCAGCAAATTAATCATATGAATAATGAAATTGTTGAATATTGAAACAGGAATTATTTACAGAAAATCTGTGTGTCATATTTGCCAGTAATCAAACATTCTTGAGCTTGATCTTGTGACCAAAAATTACCTGCTGTTACTAACAGCCATACCATCAATCATCCTTGGATAAACATTTTTATTGTGTGGTGGCAAAATACAAACCTGCAGCAATGGAGCCAAGAAAGTAGGTTAGTGTTGATGACAAATCCAACATCTTTCCATCACACTTTTTCCCATACACGGTGGCAGAGGTCACAATTGTTCCCATGTTTCTTCAGAAAAAATCAAGGTGTCTGATATACACTTTTCTGAAGCCATTAAAAGCGACTGTTTCACAGTGTTGGGAGATGTTCTATGTAAAAGTTAAATCATGAATTTTGTATGTAAAACCACTTTTTACCTGTCATAAAGGGCTTATCCAGACAAGTGAAACAAGCCAGGATCATTATTGTCATCAGCTCTTATTATTATCTACTGCTGTGGTGACAGTAAAGTATTTCACATAAGATTAATTAACTTTGTCAATATGCCACAAATACCTCGTAACATTGTTTTTGGTGTTGTAGGATATCATGTATTATATATTTATAATAATGTAACAATATCCTAATTAGTGGATATCACAACTGATTAGATCTACCTAATTGTGTATTATTAGATTAGTTTTTCAATGTCAATTTATTTAAAATAATCTTTTTAGTTTTGACTAAATCAGTAATTACCATAAATACAGTAAATATCATTTTAAGTATTGCTTTTTAGCACTGTTGATAAAGAAACATTGGAAACAGACCAAGTAGTAAAAAAACATAGGCTCAATACGGTATTTGACAAGGTAGTCCAATAAATCTAGAAACTTGTCTCAAGCTGAACATATTTCAAGAAAAACATTTGACAATATCAGAATTGTATATTTCCAGCAGTTGTATCTTAATAGCTCAATTTTGTGTTAAAAATACAGCATTTGACTATGATGTCACATGCTAATATTTCATAGAACTGTTGAACAAAATTACCTTTTCAACAGTTCCAAAAAAGTATCTAGCAGTCAAATACCATATTGTCACACCTGTGAAACCAAGCCTTCAAGATGTATGTGACATGAGACGGCAGATGCCTGTAATGAGATGGCAGATGCCTGACAGGTGCCTAGTTGGTTTGGAGAAGTAATTCATATTTTCCTTGCTTCATGTGAGTAAGACAAACAATATATTGTGAGGAAGCAAAAAGAGCTATGCAATGACACACTGCTAAAGATAATGCCTTATAAATCAACGTGTGCCAGTTACTGTAATGATAACAACTACTACCAAGACAACTCTCAATACATGATAAGGAGCTGTTACTTACGTGGATGTCCGCTTTTCGTCACTTTGTTTATCCTTGTTGCTTGATTTGTTCATAATACTAGATTAGTGCAGGCACGGAGCCCCGCACGGCGATCACTCCCGGAGCCCTGCGTCACTGGCTGCGGAGCTGCAGCCCATGTCACCACAGCCTCTCCTCAACCAGTTTGTATACACCAGCCATTCCACCAAGCAGTTCACTTCACAAGTTTTATTTGTTTGCTCTTTTTTTTGTCTTTCACATAAACACTAAAACTTCACTTGCATAAAATTTATCTCAAAATCATTTTTGTTACACTGCAATGGAATGAAACAATCGAATTAGCGTGTGACGGAGGTGATTGTGACGTTACTGTGAGATTAGCAGGTGAGGGGCAGTGTTGTGCATGAGTCAATACTGGATGCAAACAGAACCTAACTGATCTGATACGAAATAGAGGTCGCCGCGATTGTGTTATGCTCAGTGAAGAGTAACAACAAGATAATGTGGGTGTTTCTACTCACTTTTACTCGACACGTGAATGTTAAGCACAATCAAACGGTCACAATGGCTAATACGCAAGAAACAAACCCACAGCGACCAGGTTATGTACTATCATATATGAAGAACGAATATGAACGGACAATCCAGCAAATGACAGATCCTCAATAAGTGGGAAGTCAGGAAATTGTCGGTCAGAATAAAATCTTGTTGAATTAGGAAGATTAATTTCACTGTACACAAACAACGGGATTTACAGATGTTTAAAAGGAACAGATGGGATGGTAAATGAGGGTTTCCTAGGATTAGTCACAACGACGTCGCCGAAACATCAAGTGGACATTTGTCCTGATAAAAAAAGTTTATGGTTTTGTAATGGCCACCAATGTTACACTTTATATTTTTTTATTTTATTATGGCAAATATATTAACACGACAGTAAACTAAGAATTTAAGAAGAATCAACAAGCGTGGAAGCAGAACATCACGGATACCAATAAAATTTCTTTTAGAAAATTAGTAAAACTCAAAGAAATCACTGATCGCCATTCGGCGCATGCGCAAACTCGAAAATTAGACGTTGCCACATGAAAATAATAATTCGTGATGGTAGAATTGAAACACCCAAATGTTACGATGACATTGTAAGGCCCGCCCGAAAGAAATGGAGAATGAAGCCAGAGATCATTCATTGGATCTACAAGGCAATAATTTTACCAATAATTATATACGGATCAATTGTATGGTAGAAAATAACAGAACTAGTAACAACGAAAAAGGAAATAAGCAAGGTACAAAGATTGAATTGTCTTAAATTCACAAGAGCTATGAGGTCGACACCAAGGGCATCCTTAACAAGGCTCAATCTAAACTCAGTGCAAAAAAGACAGCAATTGAACAATGGTACAGAATGCAAATGAACAAGGAATTTAAAGGAACTCCAGGGACAAAGGACATGCTTCCATTGCAGGAAAGTCGTTAGAAAATTAGACTTGATATTATCAAATAATTACCTGATAAAGAAAAATAAAAAATATCGAATCCATATAGGAACAAGAGAAATCACTTGCTTCACGGATGGTTCAAGAAAAGAGAGCATAAAACTAGCAGGAGCTGGTTTCTGTATCTTGAATAATAACGGACAAGACAAATCAGTGGCCTTGGGGCTATACGCCAGCGTAATCCGAGAGGAAATCTTCACTATAATGGAATGTACTGCTGCCCTAAAGGTAAAGGTAATCAGGGGGTCACCACAATCTTTTTCCGATTCAAATTAGGTTCAAAACAAGAATATCTCCATATCAACTATTTCCATTCCAATTCGCCATAATGGGCGTTGCTTTATTTACCTAATACTAGACTTGTTTTAAGACGGTCACGGTAATTTTGCGGATCAAATTAGGTTCCTAATCTGAATCGGTAAAAGTCTTTGTGGTAACCCCCCAGGTACTGAAAATAAGATGTAATAATATATTTAGATAGCACTAAAATCAAAGAATGCAAGGCAACTCTAAATTCTTCGGGAAGTGTTTCGAAAGTAATTATTGTATGGGTCCCCGAATACGAAGGGATCTAAGGAAATGAAAAAGCAGACGAGTTGGCGAAATTCGGTGCAGACAAGTGATTTATTGGGCCAGATGCCTATATCAGCAACTGTCACCTAAAATATCTTCAACTCAATAGCCACGCGTAATGCGAATCTAGAGTGGTAGAACAACAAAGACTGAAGATAGTCGATGTTCATCTCAAAGAAGGATCAAAAGAAGGCTAAGTAGAGATAACTTAGCAACTCTGGTAGATGTGGTAACATTTCACTGTAAACTAAATAGTCACTCATAATAATAATAATAATGATGATAAGCCATTTATATAACAATAACAGAAATCTTAAATAACATGCTTGTTTTTCTTAATTAATTAATATACATATTAATTCTTATTTATTTTTGTAGTTATTTATATAATACGAGTACATGCATAGTAATTAATTCATACATTTTTGTTTAATTATATATTTGAAAAACAGCAATTTGAGTAGTAAGTCTATTATTTTTATTGATTGGGTACCCATTTCAGGGTGTAGGCCTCCTCCATCTTCTTCCATCTCTGCCTATCTTGGGGAAATCTGGTCCACGTGACTCCTATGATCTCCTGAATGTCGTCTCGCCAGCGTCGCGGCGGCAGGGCGGACGCGATCTCGTGTGTACCAGTGCACCAATCTCTCAATCCATCGGATGGACGCCTCTCGTTGACTATTGACTATTGAGATAAAGCCACATCCGTGCTTTGTCTGATGTTCCTAACAGCGTAAGCCGCAGAAAATAAGTTACCAGCCAATTTATCTATGTGGGGTCCCCACTGCAATTTGTTATCAATGGTTATTCCAAGAAACTTCGTATCATTTACTAATTCTAACGTGCTGTTGTCTAACACTAAGCTGGTCTCAACTTGCCTGACATTTGGAAGTGAGAATTTGATACACATGGTTTTAACAGCGTTTAACAATAAATTATTAACTGTGAACCAATCCAAGGTTAAAGACAATACACCATTAAAATCATCAAAATCTCCTTTTTGTCTTTCAATTTTGAAGACCAAATTCCAACTTCCAAATGTCTTTATTACTATAGATATTTACATATACTTAGCAATCGTCATTTTTTGCCACTTCTCTACATTGGACCACTGTGGGAGAAGGAGGGCGTAGAAACTCCCACAGATTGATTTTAAGATCTCTTTTTAAAAATTGCTTATGCTTAACTAATACAAATTATAATATTTAGTCATTATCATAATTAATAAACAGGAATAAATAATTACAAAATTATTAACAGCAAGGTCAGTGTTGAGCCAGATTAACCCCATACAGACCCATCATTTAAGTAATCTTGAACATTGTAATATCCCTTTTTCGACAAAGTCGCTTTAACATGGATTTTAAATTGCTCAAATGGCAATGTCAAGATCTCCAGAGGTATCTTGTTGTAGTAGAGAATGCATTGACTCTTGAAAGAATTGCTAACCTTCGCGAGTCTAAACCGGGGCGCAAGTAGTCTGTGATTATTTCTTAGGTTAACATTACAGCTATCGCTAAGTTTGGGAAACTTTGTAAGGTTCTTGCGTACATACATTATATTTTCGAAAATAAATTGACCAGGTACAGTTAGTATGTCAATTTATTTGAAAATCTGTCTTAAGGAGTCTGTGCGTTTTAAATTATAAATTGCTCGAATAGCTCTTTTCTATAAAATAAAAATAGTTTGAATATCCGCTGCTTTCCCCCACAACAAGATACCATAGGACATGACACTATGAAAGTAACTAAAATATACTAGCCTAGTTGTAGCCACATCCGTGTTTTGTCTGATGTTCCTAACAGCGTAAGCCGCAGAACTTAATTTACCAGCCACTTTTTCTATGTGGGGTCCCCACTGCAATTTGTTATCAATGGTTATTCCAAGAAACTTCGTGTCATTTACTAATTCTAACGTATTGCTTTCCAACACTAAACTGGTCCCAACTTGCCTGACATTTGGCCTATTTTAATATATATCTTGTCAATATAATTATTTGTGTGCAATAAAGAAATTATGAATTATGAATAGCGTATTATGATCAACACAATCAAACGCCTTCGACAGGTCGCACAAAACTCCGATAGCATCCTGTGCGGCCTCCCATGCAGAATAAATATGAGATGTAAGGGTAATACCTGCATCCGTAGTCGATTTACCCCTAGTGAAACCATATTGTTTAGCGTGGAGTTGTTTTGTACGGTTGAAGTGTGAGAGCATTTGATGGAGTATATATATATATAATCTTTTCAAATATTTTTCTTAGTGTTGGAAGAACAGATATTGGTCTGAAATTTGAATGATCGCCCTTATCTCCCGACTTGAACAGAGGTATCAGTTTACTGTGTTTCATGAGGTCTGGAAAAGCCCCATCGTCAACACATTTATTGAATATATAAGCTAAGTGTGGGGCTATAACTAGAATTACTGAACCAATGACTTTGACTGATACACCCCACAATTCTTCCGTATTTTTTAAGTTAAGTAATTTAAACGTTTTGACAATGTCCTGGGGATATACATGATGAAATTTTAAATATACATTACTGACGCTAGTGTTATTTTTTAATAAAGTCTCTGCTTCATATGGAGATGAATTTGGACGGTCTGTTGTGAGTACGGGTACATTGGTGAAGAATGTTTCAAAAGCTCGAGCAACATCAGCGTTGGATTTAACAACATCATCACCTATCTTTAGGCAGAAATCATTGTCCCTTGGTATAACTTTGCCAGTTTCGCGGTTTATTATTTGCCAAACTGTTTTCATTCTTTTATTTGAATTTTTAATTTTTCTATTAATGTGTAAAGTTTTTGCAGTTCTACAAACCAACTTGAATGTTTTGGAATATTTTTTAACATAGTCATGAAATTTTCGATCAAAGTTATAGGTTTTTTGATCATAAAGGTCATACAAGATAACTCTACTTTTACGAATTCCAAACGTTGCCCAGTCATTAAATTTAGATTTACCGTTGTAGTCACTGACTTTCTTTAATTTGAAAACTTTATTGAATTCTGTCTGAATAATGTTGAAGAAGTCCGAGTAGATTTTGTTTGGGTTCTGTTCATTAAAATCCGGTACTGGCAAATTTATATCTAAGTTTTTCGTATATGTCTCTAGTCTATGGGATTTAATAGGCCTATAAAATGATGGAGCAGTCTTATCCTTAATAGCAATTGGGAATGAAACTGTTTGACCACTGTGATCGGAAGGTAAGCAGTTACACTTTTACTTGTGAATGCACAGTAACAAAAAACGTTATCTAAACAAGTTTGGCTGGTAAGTGTAAATCTAGTCGGCTCTAAAAATACATGACATAAATTAAACGATTTGAATAAAGTTATTAATCTTTGTTTCATTGTTGTTCCTACAAGCAAATCTACATTAAGATCGCCACAAATAATTATCTTTTTTCTATTATTACATAAATTAGTGAGGGCTTCCTCCATAATTTTCTCAAATATTTCGAAATTGCCATGGCCTTTTTCATCCCTCGGTGGCCTATAGACACAAACAATAATATGGCTATCTAACTCAACACAGGATACCTCTATCAGAGCGCCGCGAAGCTCGCTGTCGCACGTATCGCGCTGCCAGCTGAGGCGTGTGTCATGCCACACGCTGCTCCGAGGGCCGCGCCGCTCGCCGTCGCGCACGTTACGACGCTCGCTGTCGCGAATGCCGCGTCAACCGCCGCCACATGCATGGCACCGCACTCCAACACGTGTGTCCCGCCACTCACCTCCACTCGTGTACCGCCAGCTACCAAAATATGTGCTCAGAGAAAAACTTTCTTGTTCTCCGACAGATTTGCAGATTTGGGCCTCTATTACATTACCGGCTTAACCAAAAAGTAACGAACATTTGCTGTCCCTATAGTTCATTTGTAGATCTTGTGAAGATAATTAGTCGCGGTATCTATGATGAGTACAGCACTATTGTAATTATGGTGGGAAATCATTCAAACATTAGTCGAGTCTAGACTTCCAATTTTCCAAATTCCTGTAATTTGACAGAACTACAGAACAAATCTGTGCATAGAATGAATATTCATTTATTTAATTTAACGTGTCATCACAGCGATGCTATTTTATATTTCGACATAAATAATTTTATTCATAACTTTACTCTGACACAGGATACAATGTACCTATCTAATAAATATAGAAAATTAGTAGCTACATTGTTAGCTTATAATATATGTGACGCAGCTATAGTTGGTTTAACCAAGTTCAACTTGACATCATATGACATGCACCCCTATTGGGAATTCACCTGTTAATCATACTTTGCATGCAACATTGGAATCTGTTCCAAGTAATTTAAATTAGTTCATAAGACAATAGAGGAAATCTCTAGCATATAAGAGCCACTAAATATGTCAAAATGTAAGCCCCAATTAAATATAACCCATCAAAACATCCAGGGGCTACCTGGCAAAGAACTTGTATTAGAATTATTTAAAAAATATATCTGACATTGATATTAATTGTGTTACAGAACACTAGTTGAAGGAAAATATGATGTCTTTTAACATAAATAATTACAAAATTGTCAGTTGTTACAATAGAAAGACTGCTGATAGAGCCACATCTATCAGCAGTCTTTCATCTTAGTGAAAAATAATATTAAGGTGAAACAACGGAAAGATATTCTTGCACTTACTGTTGACAGACTAATAGAGGTATCCTGTGTTGAGTTGGGTAGCCATATTATTGTTTGTGCCTACAGGCCACCGAGGGATGAAAAAGGCCATGGCAATTTCGAAATATTTGAGAAAATTATGGAGGAAGCGTGACCTTTATGAACAAAAAACCTATAACTTTGATCGAAAATTTCATGTCTATGTTAAAAAATATTCCAAAACTTTCAAGTGGGTTTGTAGAACTGCAAAAACACACATTGATAGAAAAATTCAAAATTCAAATAATAGAATGAAAACAGTTTGGCAAATAATAAACCGTGAAACTGGCAAAGTTATGCCAAGGGACAATGATTTCTGCCTAAAGATAGGTGATGATGTTGTTAAATCCAACGCTGATGTTGCTCGAGCTTTTGAAACATTCTTCACCAATGTACCCTTACTCACAAAAGATCGTCTAAATTCATCTCCATATGAAGCAGAGACTTTATTAAAAAACAACACTAGCGTCAGTAAGGTATATTTAAAATTTCATCATGTATATACATTCTACATTCTAAACGTTTTGACAATGTCCTGGGGATATCCCCAGGACATTGTCAAAACGTTTAGATTACTTAACTTAAAAAATACGGAAGACCTGTGGGGTATATCAGTCAAAGTCATTGGTTCAGTGATTCTAGTAATAGCCCCCCACTTAGCTTATATATTCAATAAATGTATTGACGATGGGGCTTTCCCAGACCTCATGAAACGCAGTAAACAGATACCTCTGTTCAAGTCGGGAGATAAGGGTGATCCTTCAAATTTCAGACCAATATCTGTTCTTCCAACACTAAGTAAAATATTTGAAAAGATTATACTTAATCAAATGCTCTCACACTTCAACCGTACAAAACAACTCCACTCCAAACAATACGGTTTCACTAGGGGTAAATCGACTACGGATGCAGGTTATATATCTTATATCTCATATTTATTCTGCATGGGAGGCCGCACAGGATGCTATCGGAGTGTTTTGCGACCTGTCGAAGGCGTTTCATTGTGTTGATCATAATACGCTATTAATGAAATTAAATCATTACGGAGTTAGAAATAAAGCGTTGGATCTACTAAGATCATACCTAAGCAATATAATTCAAAAGGCACAAGTCAACGGCGTTAAATCTGATGGATCGGGGGTAAAAATTGGCGTTCCACAAGGTTCCATGTTAGGCCCTTTCTTATTCCTTGTATATATTAACGATCTGCCTTTTATGGTGGAGAAATTGACTAACATAGTGTTGTTTGCTGATGATACTTCACTGGTCTTCAAAATTGAAAGACAAAAAGAAGATTTTGATGATGTCAATAGAGTATTATTTTTAACCTTGAATTGGTTCACAGTTAACAATTTATTGTTAAATGCTGGTAAAACCAAATGTATCAAATTCTCACTTCCAAATGTCAGGCAAGTTGGGACCAGTTTAGTGTTGGAAAGCAATACGTTAGAATTAGTAAATGACACGAAGTTTCTTGGAATAACCATTGATAACAAATTGCAGTGGGGACCCCACATAGAAAAAGTGGCTGGTAAATTAAGTTCTGCGGCTTACGCTGTTAGGAACATCAGACAAAACACGGATGTGGCTACAACTAGGCTAGTATATTTTAGTTACTTTCATAGTGTCATGTCCTATGGTATCTTGTTGTGGGGGAAAGCAGCGGATATTCAAACTATTTTTATTTTACAGAAAAGAGCTATTCGAGCAATTTATAATTTAAAACGCACAGACTCCTTAAGACAGATTTTCAAATAAATTGACATACTAACTGTACCTGGTCAATTTATTTTCGAAAATATAATGTATGTACGCAAGAACCTTACAAAGTTTCCCAAACTTAGCGATAGCTGTAATGTTAACCTAAGAAATAATCACAGACTACTTGCGCCCCGGTTTAGACTCGCGAAGATTAGCAATTCTTTCAAGAGTCAATGCATTCTCTACTACAACAAGATACCTCTGGAGATTTTGACATTGCCATTTGAGCAATTTAAAATCCATGTTAAAGCGACTTTGTCGAAAAAGGGATATTACAATGTTCAAGATTACTTAAATGATGGGTCTGTATGGGGTTAATCTGGCTCAACACAGACCTTGCTGTTAATAATTTTGTAATTATTTATTCCTGTTTATTAATTATGATAATGACTAAATATTATAATTTGTATTAGTTAAGCATAAGCAATTTTTAAAAAGAGATCTAAAAATCAATCTGTGGGAGTTTCTACGCCCTCCTTCTCCCACAGTGGTCCAATGTAGAGAAGTGGCAAAAAATGACGATTGCTAAGTATATGTAAATATCTATAGTAATAAAGACATTTGGAAGTTGGAATTTGGTCTTCAAAATTGAAAGACAAAAAGGAGATTTTGATGATTTTAATGGTGTATTGTCTTTAACCTTGGATTGGTTCACAGTTAATAATTTATAGTTAAACGCTGGTAAAACCAAGTGTATCAAATTCTCACTTCCAAATGTCAGGCAATTTGAGACCAGTTTAGTGTTAGACAACATCACGTTAGAATTAGTAAATGATACGAAGTTTCTTGGAATAACCACTGATAGAAAATTGCAGTGGGGACCCCACATAGATAAATTAGCTGGTAAATTAAGTTCTGCGGCTTACGCTGTTAGGAACATCAAACAAAGCACGGATGTGGCTACATCTAGGCTAGTATATTTTAGTTACTTTCATAGTGTCATGTCCTATGATATCTTGTTGTGGGGGAAAGCAGCGAATATTCAAACTATTTTTATTTTACAGAAAAGAGCTATTCTAGCAATTTATAATTTAAAACGAACAGACTCCTTAAGAGAGCTTTTTAAAGAAATTGACATACTAACTGTAGCTAGTCAATTTATTTTCGAAAATATAATGTATGTACGCAAGTACCTTACAACATTTTCCAAACTTAGCGATATCTGTAATGTCAACCTAAGAAATAACCATAGACTATGTGCGCCTCGATTTAGACTCGCAAAGGTTAGCAATTCTTTCAAGGGTCAGTGCATTCTCTACTATAATAAGATACCTATGGAGATTTTGAATTTGCCATCTGAGCAATTTTAAAAGCATGTTAAAGCGACTTTGTCGAAAAAGGGATATTACAATGTCCAAGATTACTTAAATGACAGGACTGTATGGGGTTAATCTAGATCAACACAGAACTTGCTGTTAAAAAAATTGTTATTATTTATTCCTGCTTATTAATCATAATAATTAAATTTTTCATATTTGTATTAGTTAAGCACAACCTATTTTTAAAAGAGATCTATAAATCAATCTGTGGTAGTTTCTACGCCCTTCCTCTCCTACAGTGGTCCAATGTAGATAAGAGGCAAAAAATGACGTTTGCTAAGTATATGTAAATATCCACAGTAATAAAGTACTTTGACTTTTGACTTTATCTTTCTTTAATTTCCTCTTTATTTTCCTTAGTAATTTTTGAATATATGTTTAAGCGAACAGTACTTATTCCATGCCATCTTTACTCTCCTGTCGACTTCTTGTACAGTTTGACCACTAAACGGTATGTTCTGTCCCAGTTAAATGTGAACATACTTGATGTTTTTTCTTGAATTTGCACAGGAATCTCTTAAATATTCGTCAGGATATAAGGTTTCTCTGCATTCATATGAAGTCCACATTTTCGACTTTGAGTATCAAGAGTTTGTAAATTGTATGTTAGGTCTTCATGACTTTCTGTGATTGCGAAAATATCATCCGCAAAGCGGAGGCAGTTTAAGTATTCGCCATTGATATTTATTATTTTGCCTTCCCTATTTAAGTGTGTAAATAATATGTGTTGTAGTAGCACGTTGAACAGGTTCGGAGAGATTGGGTCTCCTTGTCTCACTCTTCTTTTTATATCAAACGGTTTTCCCAACTGGTCAAGTTTAACTGTCGCCTTAAATTTGCGTGTAAATTTCCTGGAGAATGGATGTATATCTCTCGTCGATTCCTTGCTTCCTGAGTGCTATCCACAAAGAGTCATGATAGATTGTATCAAAAGCCTTATAATAGACAAGAAAGCTAATATACAGTTTCTTTTTATGTTCTAAATATCTCTCAAACACCTGCGTCAATGCAAATATATGATCCATCGCGAAGTATTCATACCACCCGAAAAATTATTGGTTAGCCCGTTCAAGTTCTGAGGCAGACCAGGGAGGAAAAATTTAGGAACCAGTTAAAATCCAAAAAAAATGCAACATCATAGATGAGTGGAGAGTTTGAGTGATCCGAAACAGGTTTGGTTTTTTAATCAACTGTACGAAAACCCCTCATTGAGTTAGTGCGGGTTTTTTGGTGGTATGATTTTGTGTGGTGCTGTTTTCTGTTTTGGTAGCAATTTTTTTTACCTTTCAATAGATTTTAGTAGAATTGCAAACTTATATCATGGCAGCCTTGAGAAAACTGATAAAGTGACGTTCATGAATGTGTGTTCCGGATAGATTGATAATTTATGTAACGATATATAAAGCGTATGATACTATGGATACAAAAGTAATGGATTTATTACAAAACGTATGCTTAAAGTTAACTAAACTATCTTATAAATAGAATTAATAATAGTCGGTTTTGTTTTAATTTATTATTCTCTCTGCTAGCGCCATCTTTCGAATTCATAAAACAACATTCAATCAGGGCGCGGATTTCAGTTCTTTACTCTTAGGCTAAGCACGCATTGCGGTTAACCGCGAGCGTTTAACCGCAAGACTGAAACCGCCGAAAAATATAGCACTAAGGTTACCATACAAGCGCACGCATATGTGGCGTTTTCCAGTGACTGATTTTAAAACCGCGGCTAGCTAGTTTTGAACCGCGGTTTGCAACCGCGCGGTTTTTTTGTGTCTCATAGTAATAGTATGATAGCGCACGCACAGCGTTTAACCGCAAGCGGTTTCTCAGTCGCGACGCGACTGAGCGAGCGCAGTGGGCAGTCGTTTGCAGTGCAGTCATCATGTCGTCCGACTCAGAAACATCGCATACTTTAGACTACGCTAATGTAACTAACAATATTATTATCGAAGTGGAGAAAAGGCCGGCATTATATGACAAATCATTAAACACATACAGAGACAGAAATACTAAGGCCCGGCTTTGGCTAGAGGTTTATCAAAATGTGTGTAGAGAATGGACAAACCTAACGGAGGCAGAGAAGAAAACCAAAGGTAAGTACATATTATGTGTTGCGTTTAATTATTATTAAAAGTTAATTAATTACAATTAGTTATATTATTTTGTCGTACTGCCAACTTAAAGCACCAGATCGAGATGTAAAATAATCAGCAAATGCATTTCGTATTTGCATGACGTCATTAGTGGGACGACGTCTAGTTGGGTGTAAATTTTGTAGTTCCGAATGTTTCCATTGGAACAAAGTTTCTTGTAATTCCTTACCATCATATTTTCGTACAAAGTTGTGCAATATACAGCACGCTTTTACAATGTAATCGCATAGTACAAGTTTTGTATCTAAGGGTCTGTGAAAAATTCGCCATTTATTTGCCATAATGCCAAATGTACATTCAACTGTTCTTCTGGCATACGAAAGTCGGTAGTTATAAATCTTTTCTTTCATAGATAAGTTTCTGCTTGGGTATGGTCTCATCAAATTTTTTAAAAGCGGAAATGCTTCGTCCCCAACAAAAACAAATGGCATTACAGATTCTTTTTTTTTTTTTTTTTTGGAGGGTAGCCTAGCAAGCAATATTAAAAAAGTCTGTCTATCTATTTTAAATTAATTTCAATTAAAAAAAAAGTTTAATGTCAGTAATTTTATTATAAATCTAGGCCTGGACCCCTAACATCACTGGGCAAATCACATTTTCCATATAAATACCTGGAATTAATATAACAATGGAGCTCTACACTAAACTGAACAACAATATGGAGAAGATAGTGACCACTTTCAACTCCAGGATGTCACAATATGAGAAGGACCTTCGGGAGGCCGCCACCATGTCCTCGTCCAGCAGCCCTCCCGATCTCAACACCATCGCCAGCGAGTTTGTGGAATTTAAGGCATTCACTTGGAACTGCCTTGACTTGCTGCGCGCACAGATGGAGTTGTTGCTTGCTGGCCAGGACCGTCTCGAGATGGCATCCAGACGGAAGGTGCTTCTTCTCCATGGTGTTCCTGAAGTGGAGAATGAGGACTCCATTGACATTGGTCGTGCAGTATTGTCCGACCAAATGAAGTTGTCCCCGGAGTGTGTGTCCAACATCAGTTTAGTGCATAGACTAGGATCCACGAAGAAGCCGTCGCATCCCCGTCCGTTGCTGGTGAGGTTCTCGACCTTTAGTGCTCGCTCAGAGGCCTGGAAAGGCAAGACTGCATTGAAGGGATCCAGAGTCACAGTAACCGGGTTTTTAACAAAGACGAGGCATGAGGTGTTTATGGCTGCCAGGAAGCACTTTGGTGTGCAGAATTGCTGGACCACAGAGGGCAGGATCGTCTTGCTGCTTCCTGACAAATCCAGACAGAAGGTGGAGCGTATGTCGGAGCTTCTGGTTCACACCAGCAAGTTCCCTCCTTCTGTTGGGCAGTCGGAACCTGCTAAGATATCTGCTCCAAAGTCGGCTGGGGTTGCTTCAGGTCCAGTGGCTGCCTCTTCGGCGCCCGGCACTGCCAAGCGTCAAATCAGGCGCGCTGGTCCGACTAAAGCCAAGAAATAAACATCTTTTCCGTACTCGCTATCACAATTTGGACGGGTAATACTCATTTTCCCAACAAGGTAGTTTATTTTATTCATTTATTTTTGTTCACCTTCAATAATGTTTTTATTTATTTTTCGGTTTCTGTTTCATGCTTGTCTGAAGTCAACATTCAATCACTATCATGTTTGTCATTGTCATGCTTCTATTCCAACACTGCCCCAACGTTCATCCAACGTTGAGCTGTTGTTGCTGTATTGTCGGACGGAACGCAGGGCGTGTTCCTTAAAAATTAATGTAGGTAATTCGTTAATTCTGTATAAAAATAATGTTAGTGTTCCATATTACCTATAATGCTCTGTGTATTAGTGATTGTTCCACAATGTGTCCCGTTTTCGTTTGTATTAGTGATTGTTCCACAATGTGTCCCGTTTTCGTGAAATTAGTCCATTTATGTGTATTATTCTTCCTCAATGTTTAAGATGAAATATTTTTCTGATTTTTCCCCGGTAAGCCCAGTGTATGTACGACTGGGTTCAGGCTATTTATTTATTTTAAGTATTTGATTATTTTTTTAGGGTAATATCGATTTATTATTGGGTTTATTTATTATATATATATATTTGTATTCATTGTATTATTATATTTATTTTAGACTATGGATACCTACAACTTTAGTAATAGTTTCTTCTCATCTTGTGATAACGATATTTCTGTTAGCGCGGGAAGTGTTGGGTCAACAGCGGATGATTCGCTGTCGTCTAACTTGAAACGGGTGTTTTCAAACCTTGGTGCGAACTTCAACGTTGTTCATATTAATGCACAAAGCATTCATACCAGCTATGCTGACCTTCTTGTAGTTTTTAGCGATCTGAACATACATGGCATTCTTGTTTCGGAATCTTTTCTCAAGCCGTCTCTTTCTTCTGCCATGTATGCTCTCCCAGGGTTCAGTCTCTACCGGAACGACAGGATAGGCAAGGCTGATGGCGGTGTTGCTATCTACCTTCGTTCTGACATCCCATGCAAAGTCATCAGCCAGTCGCCAAGCCTGTACTCTGGTTCTGCTGAACACCTGTTCCTGGAGATATTCTTGCGTCACAACAAAGTCCTCCTGGGTGTCTATTATAGCCCCTCTCTTCGAATCGACTATTTTAACTCTTTTGAAACCCTTCTCAGTGACTTGACTCCTCTTTATAGCGACACCCTAATTCTCGGCGACTTCAACACTTGCCTTCTCAAGAATAACGGTCGCTCAGCGAAGCTGAATTCTCTTGTAAGTTCATTTAACATGCATATCCTTCCTCTAGAGGCCACTCACTTTCAACCACACTGCACCCCCTCTCTTCTAGATCTAATGATTACTTCTGACATGTCTAAGGTTGCTGCGCATGGCCAACTTAACGCCCCTTTCTCCTATCACAATCTTATTTACCTCTCTTATAAGATAAAGCCTCCCAAGCGTGCAGCTGAATTCCTTGACATTCGTAGCTTCAAGGGCATGGATATAACCTCCCTTAATTCAGACGCCTCTTCTGTTGACTGGTCGCCTGTCTACGGTAGTGAGACCATTGATGACAAAGTACGGATCTTCAACTCTATTGTCCTGAGCTTGTTTGATAAGCATGCTCCGGTCAAGAGGGTTAGAGTTAAGCATCTCCCTGCACCATGGCTTACTGACACCATTAAGGGTCTGATGGCTAAGAGAAACCGTGCCAAGTCTAGATATAAGAGGGATCCGACCGATGAGAATCTTTTAATTTTCAAACGCCTCCGTAATCGTTGCACTCGCCTGTGTCCTGATTCTAAACGCCGTCATATCTACGAATGTATCGAGAGCTATACTCCAGCACAGGTCTGGAAGTTCCTGAAGACCCTTGGTGTTGGTAAGTCCCGGGACTTGGCAGCCGGAAATGTCGATCTCCGGGGTCCCAATAGTTTCTTTGCAACTCCCCCTGTCGCGATGGACCCCCTCGTCAAGGATGCAACCCTTCGTAACCTACGGTCTAAGGCAATAGCCCTCAACTCAGCATTTAATTTTATCCCTGCCGGAATCGGCGCAGTAAGGAGGGCAATACTAGCAATCTCGTCGAAGGCCATAGGTGAGGACAAGATCTGTTCTCAGATGATTACAACTATCATTGATGTTCTGTTACCTCTCATCACCCACATAATTAATGTGTCGCTTGACCAATGTTGCTACCCCAGCCAGTGGAAATTGGCACTTGTGATTCCCCTCCCCAAAACGTCCAATCCCGCCTCCTTTAAAGATTTCCGTCCCAGTTCTATTCTGCCTATCCTCTCCAAAGTCCTGGAATCAATTGTTCACTCCCAACTCTCCTCCTACCTTTCCTCAAAAATGTTACTGAATCCCTACCAATCAGGTTTCAGGCCGGGTCACAGCACTACCACAGCACTGCTCAAAGTCACTGACGACATTCAATTAGCTATGGATCAAAAGCAGCTTACGGTGCTTACACTGCTTGATTTCAGTAGCGCCTTCAACTGCGTCGATTTCGATATACTAGTTGAAATTTTAAAGTCACTTAATGTCTCCTCGCACTCTGCTCGCTGGTTTGACTCCTACCTGAGAGATCGCCAGCAACGCATTAAGTCTGAGGAGATCTCAACGGACTGGTGCGATCTCTCCGCAGGTGTTCCGCAGGGAGGAATCCTTTCTCCTCTCCTCTTCTCGGTATTCATTAACTCCATCTCTGACGTTCTTACCTCTTCTTATCATCTGTACGCAGATGACCTTCAAATATATCGGCACTTCTCTCCGTGTGATGTGAATCTGACAGTAGAGGCATTGAACGCTGATCTCGATAACATCAAGAAATGGGCTACCTCATATGGTCTGCTTGTCAACCCGGGCAAATCGCAGGCCATGATTTTGGGTACTCGTCACTCTCATAACCTAGTTCAGAAAATGCCCGTCGACCCTATAGTGTATGATGGTAACATAATTTCATACAGCGAGAAGGCCAAGAATCTTGGGGTTGTATTTGATAAATTGTTGTCCTGGTCGCCCCATGTTTGTGAGGTCAGCACACGAGTCTTTGCGTCATTTCACTCCCTACGGAGATTGCAGCACTTCCTGCCGCAGCAGACTAAAATTACCCTTGCCCAGTCCCTCCTACTAACTTTAATCGACTATGCGGATGTTTGCTGGATCGGTGCGAACGAAGAACAACTGAACAAACTCGAACGACTTCGGGATTCGGTTTGTCTTCGGGCTGCGCAAGTATGACCATGTCTCACATTATCGCAAGGAGTTGGGGTGGCTTCCGATCCGATTTCGTCGTGATATGCACGTTCTCTCCTATCTGTTCAACATTTTGCGAAATCCCCGCTACCCCTCATATCTTCGAGAACGTTTCGAGTTTATTTCCTCCAGGCATAGCAACCGGAGATCCCACACGATGTCTCTTCTTTCTACTCCTCGGCATAACACTGCCGCTTACAAACACTCGTTTAGGTTAACGGCGATCCGACTGTGGAACGCACTTCCCTGCGCTATTAGAGATAGTCCCTCAATTTTCACTTTTAAGACAAGATTGAAAGAGCATTTCCTTTCTCTTTCGTGATAGGTACTTTTATATATGTATATATAAGTAGTATATGTTTGATATATATTTTATTTTTTGCTTTTGTATTTTATTTAGTGTAAATCATTTACTATATCATTTTTTTTTTCATTCATTCATTTTTTTATTATATCATTTATTATGTTTTAGTTGTAAACAATTAGATGTGTACAGTTTTATTGCGCACTAGGACTCTCCTGTTGCACAATTTTTAATGTCCTGCCTAGGTTTGCTGGTAGAAATCTCTCTTTAGAGATAAGCTCGCCTTTGCTCTTAAAATGTTTTGTTACCTTACTATTAAGATTTCTGTGCAATAAAGAATAAAGAATAAAGAATCCTTCATTATAATTTGGTATTACTGAGGATGCTGGTAAATCCAGTTGGTTTGATAAAAGTCTTCTACCAAAATTTGATTTTCGGAATACGCTGGCATCACTATTGGATCCGTATGCACCCACGTCAATAGCTACGAAGCTATAGTTAGCATCGGCAATCGCAAGCAGAATTATAGAATAAAACTTCTTATAATTAAATGATTCTGAGCCGGTATGATCAGGTCTTTCAATTCTTATGTGCTTGCCATCAATTGCGCCGATGCAATTTGGAAAGTGTGTTTGTTCAAAAAACCCTTGTGCTATGTTTGACGAGTCTTCTCTTGTCATTTCTTTTAAATAAATAGGCTGCAAATATATCCATAACTGCTGGCATGTATGATGAATAATTTCACTGATAGTCGTAGCGCCAATCAAGTATTCAAATTCAAATTCAATTTCCCGTAGCAAGGTACCTGTAAAGAAGACATTCATAATCATTTACATTATGTATGCCTATAGGTATTACATACTTTACCTATACATATTTTTGGAGATTGATAGTACCCATCATCATGAACAACTTTCCCAAAGAAACATATGGTCGCAAGTACAAAAAAAGAGATTTTCAGTACATTGACTATACACGACACAAAAAAAAAACTTTTTTGATTCGACCATTATGTTTCCTCGTGAAAGTTGTTCATAATGATGGATATTACTATCAATCCCCAAAATATGGTCAGCTAACCCTGTACATAAAACATTATATTTACAAAATTTTATTTGACATTGTTACTTTAACATACCTAGTCATACATCAATAATATTGTTTTTTTTTGTTTCAGGTAACGCCATACAAAAAAAATGGAAAAACATGAAAGATAGTTTTGTTAAGGAGTTGGCAGCACAACAAGGCAAATCTGGACAAGCTGCTCCCCCAAAGAAAAAGAAATATGTTCATTTCGATTCAATGCTGTTTCTAATACCTTCTATGCAGAAACGAGAAACGAGCAGTAATGTACTGTCGCCTGCTTCTTCTCAGGATGATGTATCGTCACCGGTTGCTACTCAGGATACCACATCTTCTGCTCCAGCTCAGAATTCACAACCCACAAATAGAACATCACTACGAAGGAGAAACAGTTCTGGACACAACAGTTCAACAGAATATGAACAACAATTACTTGACCTCATAAGAAACAAACAAGAGCCAAAGAAGGAGGAGGACGACGAAGAAAAAAACTTTGCCCTGATGTTAGTTCCAATGCTACGTAAATTAAATGAAGATCAAAAGCATTATGCTAAGATTGAAATCCTTAATGTCTTAAAAAAAGCACGTTCTCATTTTTCTCCGCAACCATCTCAACAAGTTTTGAGTCAACCATCTCAATTTCGAGGACCAAGAATAAGTAGTTCACCAATGTATCAACAAACATATACCCAGCCACAAAGCACCTATCAGTATCAGTATTCTCCACAATCCTCATCTATAGATACAGTATATTCCATCCAATCACCAGCAAGTGTACCTCCAGCAAGTCCATCTCCACAGTCATCAACTACAATTCTGCAAGCACCGCCTACACCATCACCACAACATCATGTGCAAATTATCGACCAAGAAATAATACAGTCAGCCAGAGCGACTGCCAATTTTAGAATGCCAATTTTAGAATTTGTAGAAGACCAAGCCTACACCGAATAGTAAAAATGTAAAAACTTGGTTATGTAATTATTACTATACAGGGTGTTGATTTGTAAAGTAACGCCGAGCTCAGGGGTTGTTATATACACGACACAGAAGCTAAAAAAAAATATTTTTTTCAATAAAAAATAAATTAATATTTTTTTGATTTTAAAAATATTAAAAAAAAAACATGGAAATGTGGTCAGAAAAGTGTCACACGGGGTGGGGCAAGGCTCAGGGCGCGGGGGGAGTCTATTAGGACTCGCGCGCGGTTGCTGGCGGGGGCATCCACACTTTTAGGCAATTTCAGGAAATTTTTCAGATGGCAAGTCATGAATGAAAATAATGCGAAAAAAAAAAAATGTCGTCAGCGAGACACGTAAACTATCGACCCTGAGTCGGGCGTAACTTTACAAATCAACACCCTGTATACTCTTATTTCTTACTTTTCAATATTCCTTGTTATGTGATTTGAAATAAAGATTTTCATACTAATTAAAATTGTTTCCTTACCTCAACGTAACTGAAAGTCGCTCTTCAGGTGATATTGCCATACGAAATGTAGTGTCCTCATGTTTTAGATATTGGCCCACAGCTTGTAATAATTTATCATAAGTACCAATAGACATTCTGTAGTAATTAAAAAATTTATCGGGATACTGTCGCACGTCGTTATACATTTTGCAAAAATATCCTTTTAAATGTCTTTGGTCTGTTAGTGGATGTACCCAGTACCTATGACGGCGGCGTTGTTTAGGTTCTTTTCTTAATTTCAAAACCAGAGCGACAACACATGCTGCTTGCCAGAAATCCATGATGGGACTGATAAAAAAATAAGCTAAACGCCAACCGCAATGCGTGTTGGCATGAGTTTCTGCGTTTTCAGCTAAACTGAAACCGCTCGCGGTCAACCGCAATGCGTGCTCAGCCTTAGTCCGATTCCGGAAGTCAGAGGTGGAAGATTTACTAGCAGAAAGCGCAGCTCTGAACATTCACGGTCAGTAGGTACTCTGTGGTCAGTTTGATCGTATGAAAATCTATCGATCATCAGACCGTCGTCGTCGCGTCGCGTCGTCGGACCTTGAGTGATTTCACCATACGATGCAATTCTTAACGGAAGCCAACCACGCATTGCCGTCGGCGTATTGTCGATCAAACTGTCGTATTTTCCATGTCGGAGCTTCGACGCGAATGATGACGGCTGGACGCGCATTAATGTTTCGTTGTATCATTACATTATACATAGTTCCCCACCTACTACCCGGGAGAATTAAGTTGGCACCTGCCACTGCCTCATGATTATGAGGGCCGTAATGATGTAGAGATCCAAGTCGGCACCTGCCAACTTAACTCGCGCGAGAAGAAAAATATACGATAAGCAGTAAAATAAGCTATTAGATTGATAGATAGTATGTAGTAAATATAAGATAGTAGATACTATACAATAGGATTCTTTCAGAGCAGCGGATTTTTAAAATCCAACAGATGGCGCTGTAGACGGCCTTCCTTTTTCTTTAGCGCATGACAAATGTTGTAAATACGGGTAGAGTTCACCTAAGCAAACAAAAAGTGTTTGGTGGAATAGCAACACAGCGCGTCAGCGCGAGAGCGATCAAGAACTGAAAGCCAGTTTTATGCCAGTGAGTGGGGAAATCTAACGGCTTCATCCGATCTATCGAACGTCTCTGATCGTCGATAGATCGAATCAGTTCGATCGTCGATCAAACTCACCGTGATAGGTGATTGATGATGATTTTTGTTTGAGAACTTGTTTGCACTTGTATGTTGTGGCGCCTGTGAGGCTCCATAGGTTTAGCCTAGCTAGCGGGTAGTGACCCTGCCTACGAAGCTGACGGTGCTAGGTTCGAATCCCGGTAAGGGCAAATATTTGAGTGATGAGCATGAATATTTGCTTCTTAGTTTTTTGGATATTTTCTATATATTTACTTATGTATTTATCTCTATTAAATATATCGTCGTCTAGTACCCATAACACAAGCCTTGT
Source organism: Argyresthia goedartella (assembly GCA_949825045.1). NCBI lineage: Eukaryota > Metazoa > Arthropoda > Insecta > Lepidoptera > Argyresthiidae > Argyresthia > Argyresthia goedartella. The sequence continues at coordinate 2,552,502 of OX463823.1, read as the reverse complement.
TGAGCGGGCCTAGTTCGATTTGTGTAAGATTGTCCTCTAATATTTATATATTTCTTATAGGGAAAACACACCCAGTTTCGCAGGGGCTGCAGAACAATAATTGCAGTCCATACAATTAATTTTATGTTATTTCTTTTGAGTTTATTTAGAAAATAATATTTCAATGTTATTCGTGGAAACTAAACACGAACTTAGATCACTATGTCCAAACGCAAATATTTAGGTGTAATAGTTTCTTCATAAAGTGTACCACAAAATATGATGGAATATGGCCGAGTGATAGGCTCGCTGCACTCGCCTAGCATTTCCCCGAGTAGCACCTTATATAATGTATGTACGTACACCTAGCCGGAACATTTGAAATATTCATGAACATACATTGCTTCTGGCCCCACAATACTGATACCCATTGTGTCGTGGAAACCAGAAACAGCGACGTCACATACATAAACATCCTTGACCTGGATTTGTTTCTCTTTGTCCGCAGCCGGGTTTTGAGTACAGGGCCTATCGCTTGCGAGGTAGAGCATCGACTGCGAGTGCGACGCCCGCCACAGACGTTGTCGTCGATACGTATTTATACATAGCAACACGGGTTGGTAGAATGCTCGCACGATAAGTCTGCACTTAGCTATGGTGTAAGAGTAGTTTTCTTTGGTATTCTTTGTCAATTTAATTCAATTGCCAATAATAATTTTACTAAAATAAATGCGAATGAAGTTTTTGGTCCATTATCGAAAAAAAAATGCGCTAATTCCATTTACAATTTACAGGACTAAGGAAGTTAGAAATTAGTTCGACTTGTCACCGCGCGCAGACTTACCGTGCGAGCCACTCTAGAGGTGCTATTGGGCCGGAAATCAAAATAGATACTTTTTATGGACTGTCAAAATTTTTTTTTTCGCGGGTTTGATGAAAATACAAGCTTTATATTATGACGTTATAGTTAATTGCTCTCTTTTTTTTACACAAAATAGAGTTTATAAAATACAACTGCTGGATTATACAATTCTGATATAGTCAAACCTTCGACAAACACCGAATTGTATCCAAGTCAAGACATTTCTTTATTTCTGTAGATATTTAGCAAACATAATTTTTTGCCGTAGAAACTCCCACAGATTGATTTTTAAAACTCTTATAAAAATAGTTTGTGCTCAACTAATACAAATATTACAATATTATAATTAATGCTGCTGCAGTACGGCGTGGAGCTGTGGGGGCGCGCGGCGCAGTGGCACCGCGTGTTCGTGTTACAGAAACGCGCCGTGCGTCTGCTGGCGGGAGTACCCACTGACGAATCTGCGAGACCGCACTTCAAACATCTATGAATTCTCACACTACCTAGTCTTCTGATTTTCCAAGTGGCCATTTATGTGCGTGAGAATATAGACCAATACAAACGACTTGGAGAATGGCATAAATATGAGACACGCAACTCCAACAAGCTGGCTACAATTAAGCACAAGCTTGCTAAAACAAGCAACACGATCCATGTTATGGGTCCGGTGGCTTACAACAAGTTAACTGAAGCTATCACTAGTGCACCGAGTATGCCCATCTTTAAACTGAGGTTGAAAGGATGGCTTACCGAGAAGACCCTCTACAGCTACGATGAATTTCTAAAACTAAATGACTAATTATTAGAACGATGACACAGTTACTATAATGAGTATGTGTTTGACATACCTATATTCCATAAATGTGACATTATTTAAAGCGTAATTTATTAATTTAATTTAATATATTTTTATTATAATTTAATATATTTCCAATGACATGGTAATTTACAATTTATTCAATTTAAATTAATCAATTTTATGACATAATAATTAAGATATTGTAATAATTTTATGAATCCTGTGTAATACTACACTATGAGTTCATGTATAATTTATTTTCCCTTGCACGACTTATAATGAATATTATTAATAAATGATGTCTATGTCTATGTCTATGTCTAATAAGCAGGAATATATAATTACAAAATTATTAACAGCAAGGTCAGTGTTGAGCTAGATTAACCCCGTTATTTAAGTAATTTTGAACATTGTAATTTGCCTTTTTCTACAAAGTCGCTTTAATATGCTTTTTAAATTGCTCAAATGGCAATTTCAAAATCTCCAGAGGTATCTTGTTGTAGTAGAGAATGCACTGACCCTTGGAAGAATTGCTAACCTTCTAAGCCGGGGCGCAACTAGTCTGAGATTATTTTTTAGGTTAACATTACAGCTATCGCTAAGTTTGGAGAATGTTGTAAGGTTCTAGCGTATATATGTCACAGTAAGATTGTCAAAACCGTTAGTTAATAAATTAACGCGTTAGTTTGTAAACTATCGACAGATTGTAAACCAGGCCGACAGGGTTTAGAATTTACGTTTCTTTTGTTGTTACTTTTCAACCTATGCTTCGCTACGCTCGCCCCCTCTATAGTCTTCACCTAAGCTATCGCAGTTTAAGTTTAAACCAGTTCACAATTAAACGGTTTTATTATAAACTAATGCTTCATATCGTAAGCAGCACGGCATAGTTTACAATTTATCGATAGTTTGTAAACTAACGAGAACAAAAACGTTAGATTAAAAACTAACGGTTTTGACAATTTTATGGTGACATAGACATTATATTTTCGAAAATAAATTGGCTAGCTACGGTTAGTATTTAAATTATTTCTCTTAAGGAGTCTGTTCGTTTTAAATTATAAATTGCTCGAATAGCTGTTTTCTGAAAAATAAAAATAGTTTGAATATCCACTGCTTTCCCCCACAACAAGATACGATAGGACATGACACTATGAAGGTTACTAAAATATACCAGCCTAGATGTAGCCACATCCGTGTTTGGTCTGATGTTCCTAACAGCGTAAGCCGCAGAACTTAATTTACCAGCTAATTTATCTATGTGGGATCGCCACTGCAATTTGCTATCAATGGTTATACCTAGAAACTTCATTTACTAATTCTTACGTGTTAATGTCTAACACTAAACAGGTCTGACATTTGGAATTGAGAATTTGATACACTTGGTTTTACCAGCGATTAAAAATTCATTATTAACTGTGAACCAATTCAAGGTTAAAGACAATACGCCATTAACTTCATCAAAATCTTCTTTTTGTATTTCAATGTTGAAGACCAGTGAAGTATTATCAGCAAACAACACTATGTCAGTCAATTTCTCCACTATGAAAGACAGATAGTTAATATACCATATTATAATACCAGGAATAAGTAAGGGCCTAATATGTAACCTTGTGGAACGCCAATTTTTACACCTTCTGACTTTTGAATTCTATTGATTAGGTATCTTAGTAGATCCAACGCTTTATTTCTAACTCTAAAATGATAAAATTTCATTAATAGCGTATCACGATCAACGCAATCAAATGCCTTCAACAGGTCGCTAAAAACTCCGATGGCATCCTGTGCTGTCTACCATGCAGAAGAAATATGAGATATAAGGGTAATACCTGCATCCGTAGTCGATTTACCCCTTGTGAAACCGTATTGCTTGGCGTGGAGTTGTTTTGTACGGTTGAAGTGTGAGAGCATTTGATTGAGTTCCACATTTAGCCAGTTAAATTAAGCATTTTTTATTGGTTATCTATTCGTACTAAATATAGCAATAAATTGTTCTGAAAAAAATATTTTTGCTGTAGCACTTATCTATCGCATCACGCGTTTTATTTGACCCGAATACAGCGAAGCGGAAACAAGGAGAGTTATGTGTTTAACCTGTATATATGTAATTTATGTAGGGTCCTTTGGCCCCTCGTAACTACTCAATGGCTCAACGTACATATAATTATATAATAGCAAAATGGCGGATTTCATGCGCTTTGATTTGCGGACTAAAAAACTTCTGCAAGACCCTCGAGGGTTATCAAAATAAAGGGTGAAAACGGAAATATATAATAGTCTTGCCAAAGTTAGGAATAAGTTTATACTGAGCGATTTCAGATTTTCCGTAATTTTGTACCAAAAAGCAGGAAATAAGACTTTAAAGTAGTTATTGAGATTCTATAAAATGATTAAAGTAGGTACAGCGTTAAATTAAACTAAATTTAAATGGGTGGTACCAATTAAATCCGTTCCGCTTGGATTTAAATTTAATTTAATACTATACTATAATAATTTAATAAAATCTCAAAATTAACGTTAAGTAAGTCTTATCTGCTTATTTTGCGCTTTTAAGTGTAGGTACCGCAGTCGTTTTTATTTTGTTTTTTATTTTATTTTGTCATTTATTCAGTAGGTTCTTATCCAATTCCCAATGTAATTAAAAATAAACATAAACCTTTAAATAAAGGCGCAAACATAGCTACTGGCCCCACACTAGGATACCCTGTGTCGTGTGTACCAGAAACAGCGACATCACACATACAAATATGCAAGACCTGGGCTTTTTTTTCTTTATCCCCAGACGACCGGGAATAACGAAAAAAAAGTTCAGGTCTTGGTCCTGGTGAAGCACGAAACATTTACGATCTCATTTGTATATTATGTAATTTTTAAATCGCAATTTCGTCAAGTTACTTCTTGTTCTGGATATAAATCCAGATATAATTCTATAGACCATCCTTATACTAGGGATGAAATCAATCCAGACTTCTAGGTGGATTATATATGGTCTAATTAAAGTCGAGTTATCCCAGTACACTGGACTAGTGTAGTCCCTATGAGGCACTAAATAGAGATCTCATGTGTCACTGGGACTAAGGTCATCATGTATTGCGATAACTCGACTCAAATCTAATGATATTTAGTTGGTTCAAATGTCTTTACCACATTATAGTCAATAGTCAATAGTCAAAGTACTTTATTACTGTAGATATTTACATATACTTAGCAAACGTCATTTTTTGCCTCTTCTCTACATTGGGCCACTGTGGGAGAAGAAGGGCGTAGAAACTCCCACAGATTTATTTTTAGATCTCTTTTAAAAATAAGTTGTGCTTAACTAATACAAATATGAAAAATTTAATTGTTATGATTAATAAGCAGGAATAAATAATTACAAAATTATTAACAGCAAGGTCTGTGTTGAGCCAGATTAACCCCATACAGTCCTGTCATTTAAGTAATCTTGAACATTGTAATATCCCTTTTTCGACAGAGTCGCTTTAACATGCTTTTTAAATTGCTCAAATGGCAATTTCAAAATCTCCAGAGGTATCTTATTGTAGTAGAGAATGCACTGACCCTTGAAAGAATTGCTAACCTTCGCGAGTCTAAAACGGGGCGCACATAGTCTGTGATTATTTCTTAGGTTAACATTACAGCTGTCGCTAAGTTTGGAAAATGTTGTAAGGTTCTTGCGTACATACATTATATTTTCGAAAATAAATTGACTAGCTACTGTTAGTATGTCAATTTCTTTAAAAAGCTCTCTTAAGGAGTCTGTTCGTTTTAAATTATAAATTGCGCGAATAGCTCTTTTCTGTAAAATAAAAATAGTTTGAATATCCGCTGCTTTCCCCCACAACAAGATACCATAGGACATCACACTATGAAAGTAACTAAAATATACTAGCCTAGATGTAGCCACATCCGTGCTTTGTCTGATGTTCCTAACAGCGTAAGCCGCAGAACTTAACTTACCAGCCAATTTATCTATGTGGGGTCCCCACTGCAATTTGGTATCAATGGTTATTCCAAGAAACTTCGTATCATTTACCAATTCTAACGTGCTGTTGTCTAACATTAACATATTAGAACTTATTATACATATTGTTATTATATAGGTACTCACCCTTAGTTGCGGGGATGGGCTCGCTGAGTTAGGCCCCTAAATTAAGTAAAATAGAGTTGAAAAACTAGCTAAACTTAGGCGCAAGTTTTGTCTCTTCTAGTTTCATCAGGGAAAATATTCGATTTTTATAATACATATCGAAAAATCCGATTATTGATATTTATCGGATATATATCAACAACAAACAGAAGAAGAATTTTACATTCTGTAAGTGATTTAAACTGTCAAAAAAAGAGTCAATCACTTAGTGTAACTTCCGCTGAGATTGCTATTTCAGGAAAATAATCTCAAAAATTTGCAACATCTGACTGAGTTGGGTACAGAACAGTGTCCCGATTCTATGCGGTTTTTGTTCCGAGCGGTTCCGCGTTTTACATGACACATTGGTGTCGGTCCCTGCTACCTTGCTTTGCCAGTAAACATCAATCTGCTGAATTTCTAATACTATATCAATTGAAAAAACTGCAAAATATCAATGTAAATGTCCACATAAATATCAAGTGAAATATATCGTGATTTAGGTATATCACGCATGATATATATCCGAAGATATAATCCTCTAACCCAGTTCAATGAGTCTCTACAATGCAATTTGTCGTACAACATTTGTACAAGTAGGTGTAATAATTAACGTTGAAACAGTAGCAGTAGTTCGGTTATAAATTCGGCTATAAACTACCGTGTTTATCTGTTAAAATTGCGGTGTTTAAGACTTAAATTACCGTAGAATCATTTGGAAAATACTGTGTAAATTACCGTATAAAATACAACCGAAACAACCTTGAATTTAGATGTTTTTATTTAAAATTAATCTTCTAAAATAAGAACTTCTTTATCATATATGGCTGCCGTCATTTTTGATAACATGTTCTTAGTAGGTGTAAAATCAACACAGTTATGTATGACCATTCCGGTGAATAGCTTGTTGAGCAAGTATATTTCCCTTAATGTTTTTCGGTATCAGCTTGTTCCTTTTCTTCGTTTTTATGTCGTCGATTTGACTGAATATTATTTCACACAAAAGTTAAAAAATACCATCGGATCTCTGCGACCCGATGTCGGCCTATTGGCCTATCTTCGATTTCAAACTTTTATTGTGTGTGCTACTTCCCTACACGGTAGTTAATATCTAAGAATACCGTAGAAAAAGACACGGAAGTGGATCGCTACCGTAGACCGTGTATTAGCCAAAAATACCGTGGTTCTACGGTAATTACCGTGTACCTGGTAACACTGAGCTCAGTTGAGTGAGTAATTGAGTTCATTCATTCCATTCCATTCATCATATTCAATCAGTTACCAAACGCCAGCCGGCATAGCTAGACGTGTTTCAACATTTCTAAAACAAGTGCAAGGAAAACAGACTCCTGTCCTGTCCATATGTGCTGACAAACAAGGCCGATTATCCAGTGTGAGTTTATCTCGTATTTCATTAAAGCTAGTGTTAAGTATCAAGTGGAGTAGGTTAGATTTTGCGACTCAAACGAACGAATATTTGAGTAACGATCTCTAAAGTTCTTTTATGTTGTTGGCTGAGGAAATAATGTTTTCATTTTGCCGGTGTTCATGTTACTTTGCGTACTATGCCGTAGGTTATCATATCAGGCTTAGCTACTACATTACCTAACACTGGTGGTTCCTTTATTCCTATGAAGTTAGTATTATTGTTAACTGTGAATTTAAATAGGTATAATAGTATGTTACTACTCGTACAACTCTTTGGAAATAAGTTATTCCCGAAACAGTGAAAACATCGGTGATTCCCGGGAATTCCCGACAATATTATTAAGTGCTCTAAAACTGTAAAATATTCATAAAATATTGCATTTTTTCATATATTATTTTCTCTGATAGCCTTATAGACAAATTTTCAAGATTGAATAACTATTTTGACCAAATCGTCTTTAAGGTGATACGAGAAAATATATAGAAAAGGAATTCTAAAAACGAAAGTGACAGCGTTAATTACTTCCACATAAGGAAGAAAAGAGAGCGTAAACAATGCGCTCGCTCGACCCAAACTAAAAATATGGACTTGAGTCGAGTCTGGCAGAACGTGGATTGTTTAGGAGGCAGGTGTTGAAATCATCAAGAATGAGGGAATCGTTATAAAGTGGTGATATTGGTGGTGATATTGGTGGTGGTAATTTATTGATAGCGCCAAACCACATAAAAATAGTTTTAAAATAAACTACGCTATTTTGTTTAAAAGATTTTCAAGGAGAGTCTACGAATATATAATATCCACATTTTGAATGCAATTCCGCAATGAAATTAGTCAGGATTTCAGAACTGCAGGAAAAAAAAAATTAGAGGTCTTTTCGTAATTAAATTCTATCAAGAAAATTTCATCCAGTTGCGTTTTCTTTCAGTGAGAATCTTAATCAATAAACGTTAACCCAAAAATCAAATCTGTAGATGAAGTCATCTATTATACAGTTATAATGGGGTAGATGGATTCGCAAAATATCCCATTTTTTACAAGCTTTTATTTAGTTTCACCTGTCCCGTTGCCTGTCTGTCTGTAATCAAATCTTGCAAGTTAAATTTGATCCACTTCCCGGTTTCCGATTGAGCTGAAATCTTGCATGCATGTATAAATCGGATGACAATGCAATATTATTATGACATAGAGCTGATCTGATGATGGAGCTGGAAGGTGGCCGTAGGAACTCAGTCATTAAACGACGCAACCTCATCGAGTTTGGGCTCGTTTAATTCGTCTTGACGATTACTTTGACACTGGATGGTAACCAGGGTCTGATGATGGAGCTGGAAGGTGGCCCATAGGAACTCCATAATTAAACGACGCAACCCCATCGAGTTTGGGCTCTTATAATTTGTCTTGACGAGTACTTTGACACTAGATGGTAACCAGGGTCTGATGATGGAGCTGAAAGGTGGCCCATAGGAACTCAATAATTAAACGACGTAACCCAATCGAGTTTGGGCTCGTTTAATTTGTCTTGACGAATAATTTGACGCTAGATGGTAACCAGGGTCTGATGATGGAGCTGGAAGGTGGCCCATAGGAACTCCATAATTAAACGAAGCAACCCCATCGAGATTGGGCTAGTTTAATTTGTTTTGACGAGTACTTTGATACTAGATGTCCGACACCAAAGCCGAGTTAAGTCTTTAGTAGGTCTTCAAATCGAAGAACTTGACTGCTCGAAGTTGACTTCGAAGAAACCTTAATTTATTATTAAACATTATTTTACCTTCTACAAATATGTATAAAATTTAATAAATACATAAATAAGTAAAATACATAAACTTTAAGTGCTCAAAGCAGCACATATTACGTGAACGTACTACGGACTACATAACGGAAACACGCTACTACGTGCTACAAACTACGTCGTAGTAAATCTCGATTTAAAAATAATAAAAAGTTAAAAATAAAAATAAAGAAAAGAAAAACTTTTTTAAAAACAAGCTTTTATTAAAAATGAACTAAAAAGTTTAAAATAAATTAACTCCAATAACAAATATATCACTTTATAAGTTCATTGTAACCTTTAACGATAATTAAGCTTCTTCGTCTACGACAAAATAATTACACACCGTACATAATTATATATTTTTAACATTAAAACCTTCACACTTTAATTGTTAAATCTTCCCGTTTTCATCACAGCCCTAATTTCATAAATAAAAGCGTGTTACATTTTGATGGTATGATTAAGAACATTTAGCACCTCCTTTTCCTCTCGCTATCACAATGTAACTGATTTTTATGATTTCCCGGGACCCGTGAATTTCCAGGACTTGCAATTTTTTTGTTTTCGGGACCCGGGAATAGTAGTAAGAATAGATAGACACATCATGAGATTCAGATGATATGAGATGAGATTCACCAGATCAGTAACAGTATCTACGAAATAAGTTAGCGGTAACTACTCATAGGCCTGGCAATAACTTGTATAAATATACCTTCATCTTGCCCATTAAATCAAGTTACTAGTAATGAAAAATGTAAAAGTAAGAATATTTTAAACGTGGTTCATCAAAATATACAGGGCATGTTAAGTAAAGAACTGGAAATTCAGTTATTCATGAACTGTAATAATATTGATATTTTATGTATAACAGAGCACTTTTTAAAGAGTTATCAGTTCATGTTCAACTTTAATAACCACCACGTTGCTAGTTCGTTCAACAGAAAAACAGCTGATCGCGGTGGCTCCTTAATACTTGTAAATAATAGTTTTAAATATAAGGAACGAGTTGACATAGTGAGCCTGTCTGTTGAGCGTACCATGGAAATAGCCTGTATTGAACTTGAACAACTTATTGTAATGAGCGTATACAGACCACCAGATTCATCCTTTGATTTATTCGAAAAGAAAATGGATGAAGTGTTGATTAAAATCAGCGATAAAAACAATTTTTTTATAATTTGTGGTGATTTTAATGTTAATCTGTTAGAGGATAATAATATTTGTACTAGATTAAAATCTTTATTTTTATGTCACAACATGAACTATCTGTTTTTGGAGCCTACTAGAATTACTGCAACATCTGCTACCTGCATTGACAATATATTTACTAACATTACGCCCATTTTCAAATCGGTCATCAATAAATTAACCTCTGATCACTCTGGTCAGATAGGTATATTCAATATTAAAATAAAAAAGGACCAAAAAGAGGATATTACATGTGTGCCCGTTAGTGACACTCGGCTTGAACACTACAGGAATAATATTTTAGATAAACTATGGGAAATACCATACAGTGACGATCCAAATTTGTTGTACAACTCAGTATTTAACCTTGTCAAAAATGAATATGATACGGTATTTAAATCAAAAACTATAAAAGTTAATAACAAAGCTTTGTTTAGTGATTGGGCGACAGTTGGAATTCATAGGAGCAGACGAAGATTATATGAACTCTATGAAGAGAAATCATATAACAAAAATACGGCCTTTCTAGATTATGTTCGTAGTTATTCAAAAATGTTTAAACGCGTTTGTGCCGTAGCTAAATCTAATTTCATTAAAAACAAAATTGAATCTAGTAGCAATGTAATGAAAACGACTTGGCAAATTATAAACAGAGAGACTGGAAAGGCCAAAGCTACACATAATAACTTCAAGCTTAAGATAGATAATCAATTGCTAAGTACAGACCTAGAAGTAGCAAAAGCTTTCGAAAATTTCTTTACGGACATTCCAGTTTCAACAACCAAGTCTTTAAATTCATCTCCCGCTGCTGCTGAATCTATACTTAAACAAAACTTTGAGGAATGTAAAACAGATTTTAAATTTAGGCACGTAAATAATGAAGACATTGTAAAAGCGTTTAAATCCCTGGAAATGAAAAAGACAGCTGACGCCCATGGTCTATCAGTAAAAATTATTAGTTCCATTGTAGATTGTATTGCACCTCACCTTTGTTGTATATTTAATCAATGTATAGATAGTGGTGTGTTTCCTGACTTGATGAAACTAAGTAAAGTTATACCTTTATTCAAAGCTGGTAGTACATCAGACCCCACCAATTTTAGACCCATGTCGATACTACCAACGCTTAGCAAAATATTTGAAAAACTCATACTTAATCAATTGCAAAGTCATTTTTATCTCAATAATTTAATTCATATTGCTCAGTTTGGTTTCACAAAGGGTCGTTCAACAGCCGATGCTGGTGTTGAACTAATCGACAATATTTTTGATGCCTGGGAAGACGCAATGGATGCAATAGGTGTCTTCTGCGATCTATCCAAGGCTTTTGATTGCGTCCATCATGACACTCTTGTCAGGAAGTTACGCCATTATGGTGTAAAAGATCAGGCACTTGGCCTTCTGGAGTCATATCTAACAGATAGGGTTCAGATGGTCGATGTTAATGGGAAAAGATCACCTGGGTCTTCAATAAGTATGGGCGTACCGCAAGGTTCAATTCTTGGTCCTTTCTTGTTTTTAGTATATATTAATGATTTACCTTACCTTGTTAAAGCAAAACATGGGTTAGTATTGTTTGCCGATGATACTTCTTTGATATTTAAAGTTAAAAGACAGCAATCAAATTATGACGAGGTAAACAATGCTATCTCTAGTATAGTGAACTGGTTTACTGTTAACAATTTATTACTTAATGAAAAGAAAACTAAATGTATTAAATTCGTGTTACCCAATGTGAACCCGGTAACTACAGACATATTTATAAAAGGACAGAGATTGGACCTTGTGCAGTCGACTGTCTTTTTGGGCATTACTTTAGACGCCAAACTACAATGGGATCCTCATATAAATAAATTGTCGAACAGACTGAGTTCGGCAGCGTTCGCAGTTAAAAAAATTAGAGCTCTTACCGACGTAGACACCGCTAGACTAGTCTACTTTAGTTACTTTCATAGTCTAATGACCTATGGTATTTTATTGTGGGGTCACGCTGCGAATGCTAATAGTATATTTATTCTGCAGAAACGGGCTGTTCGTGCAATTTATAGATTAGGGCCTAGAGTGTCACTGAGGGAAAAGTTTAAAGAAATCAATATTCTGACATTTGTGTCTCAATATATCTATGACAATCTTGTGTATGTAAAAAGAAATATAACTAATTTTCAGAAGTACAGTGATATACACAATTTTAATACTAGAAATAAAGACAAGTTGGTTGCTTATGTAAGCCGACTACATAAAATTAGTAATTCTTTTAAAGGCGATTGTATACGCTATTACAATAAGGTCCCTACTGATATTAAAAACTTACCTTTAGACAAGTTTAAAATAATAATAAAACAGAAATTGTATAAAAAAGGTTACTACAGGATATCTGATTACTTAGAGGACAGATGTCCATGGGAATAGATTGTTTGAGTAACAGGCTGTTTCGATATATAATTAGCATTCATTTTGTAATTTGACAATATTTTATTTAAAAAAGGAAACGCAAAATATACGACGACTGTGGAGTTTCTTCGGTGAGCTCTTCTCCACAGATTCCGCCATTGGGTTAGTGAACTCACCAAAAAAAATGTAATGACGGATCTAAGTGATGTAACAACATCCTATGGAAATAAATGATTTTTGATTTTGATTTTGATTTTGATTTCAACACACACACGTCAGTAATGTATATTTAAAATTTCATCATGTATATCCCTAGGACATTGTCAAAACGTTTAAATTACTTAACTTAAAAAATACGGAAGACCTGTGGGGTATATCAGTCAAAGTCATTGGTTCAGTACTTCTAGTTATAGCACCACACTTAGCTTATATATTCAATAAATGTGTTGACGATGGGGCTTTCCCAGACCTCATGAAACACAGTAAACTGATACCTCTGTTCAAGTCGGGAGATAAGGGTGATCCTTAGTGTTATATATATGATACCTATTACTGAAGAGAAAGGAAATGCTCTTTCAATCTTTTCTTAAAAGTGAAAATTGGGGGATTATGCCTAATAGCGCAGGGAAGTCCGTTTCACAGCCTGATTGCCCTTAACCTACGAGTGTTCGTAAGCGGCAGTGTTATGCCGAGGAGTTGAAAGGAGAGACACCGTGTGGAATCTCGGATTGCTATCCCTGGGGAAAAGAAACTCAAAACGTTCTCGAAGATATTTGGGGTAGCCGGGACTTCGCAAAATAATGAATACATAGGAGAGAATGTGCATATCACGGCGAAGACGGATCAGAAGCCACCCCAGCTCCTTGCGATACTGGGAGACATGGTCATACTTGTGCAGTCCGCAGGAAAACCGAATCCCGAGTTTTTCGCTAGCAACAACAGGGTCCCAGTCGATTGAGGCGGTGTCTGATTTAAGGGAGTTAAGATCCATGCCCTTGAAGCGACTTTGTCGAAAAAGGGATATTACAATGTTCGAGATTACTTAAATGACAGGACTGTATGGGGTTAATCTACTTCAACACAGACCTCGCTGTTAATAATTTTGTAATTATTTGTTATTGCCTGCTTATTAAATAAAAAAAAACATAATTGTATTAGTTAAGCACAACCTATTTTTAAAAGAGATCTAAAAATCAATCTGTGGGAGTTTCTACGCCCATCTTCTCCCACAGTGGTCCAATGTAGAGAAGAGGGAAAAAATGACGTTTGCTAAGTATATGTAAATATCTACAGTAATAAAGTACTTTGACTTTGACTTTGACTTTGAATGATGGTTAGGAAAATACTGTTATTAAAATGTGCCAATAGTTTTTGAGAAACTCAGTTTTTGACCGAGCGAGCAAAGCGTCGCCGTTCAGGATTGGGAAAAAGGTTCAGAATTGAGCAAAAATGCTTTCGTATACCCGGCCGGATGCGTGTCCAGTCCGGCCGGATGCGTGTCCAGTCCGGCCGGATGCGTGTCCAGTCCGGCCGAATGTTCTCCTCTACAGGCCGCATTTCTCAAGATTCTCGTGATTTTTTTTGAGCAGGTTCGATAATAACATAGTTTTTTTTGCCGTCTCAGTTTTTGGCAGTTTTTAGGGTTCCGTACCCGAAGGGTGTCAAACGGGACCCTTTTACTAGGCCTCCGATGTCCGTCCGTCTGTCTGTCACCAGGCTGTATCTCATGAACCGTGAAAGTAAGACAGTTGAAAATTTCACAGATGATGTATTTTTGTTGCCGCTATAACAACAAATACTAAAAACAGAATAAAATAAATATTTAAGGGGACTCCCATACAAACATTCTTTCAATACTACATACAAACTTAAGAATGCATCTGGTTACGTACATGGAGTGTGAAAGTAGCCGCACCAATAACTTTGTAAACAACATTTTGCTATGTAAAATCCAAACTATTCACTCCACACCATCCCTACCATTGTACGGTGGTACGAGCGAACGAACCCTTCGTGCGCGAGTTCGACTGGCAGTTGACCGTTTTTTCAAAATGGGGGGGAAGTGGGAGTTTAAAAAATTCAGAAAACCGCTACTCGCCAAACAACTTGACGGTATTTAACAAATGAGGTGACGTTGGATTTTTAGAGACCGTGAGAGTAACAGGCTGTATGATGTGAGTGAAAAGTCCGCAAAATGTAGTTTACAAAGTTATTGGTGCGGCTACTATCATACTCCATGTACGTAACCAGTTGCGTTCATAAGTTTGTACGTGTTAAAGTGTCACACGCGAGGTCAACAGCTCACGAGCCACTTTTACTTATTTTGTACAAGAACAATTGCAAAGAGCAGCGCAGTTTAGACGCGTTTGCACTCACCTTAGGAATCGCCTAAGTTCTATAGTAACTTATGGAACTGCGATACCTAAGGTTGGTGCAAACGGCCATTAATGATTTATTTACGCTACTTCATGCTTTAAGATAATAATAATACCTTGGACTCCATTTACACACATTGATCTAGCCCCAAACTAGGATTCCCTGTATCTTGGGTACCAGACAACGATACACATATGTACTTATATAGATAAATATTATACTTCGATAGATAAACAACCATGACTAGGGTACAAACATCCGTGCTCATCAAACAAATATTTGCCCTCACCGGGACTCGAACCCGGGACCCTTGGTTTCGTAGGCAGCATCACTGCCGACTCGGCCATTCGGCTCGTCAAGATCAACTAACCAACTTATCTGTCGTCATATGGTCATCATGATTAACTTTAAAATTAAATGCCTTTAGTGGTGACTTTTAAGTTATCCTTATTATTCTTACCTATCTTTAAACCAAGCAATTAAATAGTGTAAGACTATTAGGGCCTTACCACAAAAAAATAAACTACTGTTCAACAATTGTTTAAAAACAAAAGTGTATGGGATTTGACGTATGTTTTGAGGTTAAACGCTGTTTAATATTTTTTGTGGTAACACGGTTAGTCTTTAGTATGTTTCTGATAGTCGGGGAAGCCAAATCGAGGGGGTTTTGAGCAGATTGAGGCTCTCCAACTCCAGGACTTTTGACAGATCCCCTCCAACCCAGAACTTCTGCACATAAGCTTCGCCTTTTCTGGGATCTTGCAGATTAGGTTGTTTCGTTTGTGATTCACTAAAACCTAAAGCTGTGGAATGTGCCAACAAAACCAACGTAAACATTTACATATACAGGCACATACATTGCTTCTGGCCCTACACTAGGATACCCTGTGTCGTGGGAACCAGAAACAGCGACGTCACATACATATAAACATCCAAGACCTGGGGTTTTTTGTTACCCCCAGCCGGGGATCGAACCCGGGACCTCTCGCATGGTAGGCAGAGCCACAACCGCTGCGGCACAGAGGTCGTCAAACCGCAACTTAAGTTGACAGACCACAATAATTAATGTTACAGAAAATAAAACATGCTTTCATATTGTGAGGCAACTTTCTCGCAAACCAATGAATTGAACCATCTTATCACTAGAATCATTAATTAAATACAAAGGTAAAATTCAGTTTTATACAGTTTAATAATTCGTATATTTTCTTCTAAAGCTCAGAAGAAGCTGGTTCAAACTCAAAGTCAAAGTACTTTATTACTGTAGATATTTACATATACTTAGCAAACGTCATTTTTTGCCTCTACATTGGACCACTGTGGGAGAAGAAGGGCGTAGAAACTCTCACAGATTGATTTTTAGATCTCTTTTAAAAAAAGGTTGTGCTTAACTAATACAAATATGAAAAAAATAATTGTTATGATTAATAAGCAGGAATAAATAATTACAAAATTATTAACAGCAAGGTCTGGGTTGAGCCAGATTAACCCCATACAGTCCTGTCATTTAAGTAATCTTGAACATTGTAATATCCCTTTTTCGACGAAGTCGCTTTAACATGCTTTTTAATTGCTCAAATGGCAATTTCAAAATCTCCAGAGGTATCTTATTGTAGTAGAGAATGCACTGACTGACCCTTGAAAGAATTGCTAACCTTCGCGAGTCTAAATCGGGGCGCACATAGTCTGTGATTATTTCTTAGGTTAACATTACATTGCTATTACTTCAGTTCTTAAGTAATATTAATGAAACCAGCTAAAAATATATAAATTTATGTTAAAATGGCGACCAATTTGTTCTTTATAGAGCCACTTGGCCCCTCCAACTCAACAACAAACTGCGTTTTATTGCTGTAGTACCATTGGACAGTACCATCGATGGAACTAGTGACACACTTGTGTATCACTAGTTCCAGTGATGGTACTAGAGACACATGTCGTTTTTACTATCATTGTCCGATAATATGAATGTTACTAGTGACACACTGTCCCGTGGAACAACCAAGCGGTCCAGTAGTTCCACAGGTAAACAAATCTACCCGTGGTACACCCTCTCGTCGTCCCTTCAACTTTCCATAAAGTACCAGGGCAACAGCCTGTTTTTTAGGGTTCCGTACCTTAAAAGGAAAAAAGGAACCCTTATAGGATCACTTTGATGTCCGTCTGTCTGTCTGTCCGTCTGTCACGACCCCTTTTCTCAGGAACGCGTGGAGGTATCATGTTGAAATTAATATCGATTACTCAGGTCTATGGTCCCTTGGAGCTCCCTTCCACGCAATCAAAAGATACCGCGATATTATGTCATAATTTTGCTGATTTGGCTGAATTTGTATGAACTTGCGTGGAACTCGCAAGGGAATCAAAACCTATAGGGTACTTCCGGTTGGCCTAGAGTCATGAAATTTGGAATGAAGGAAGGTCTTATAGCACAAGTAAAGGGGAAAATCAGAAAACTGTAAATTTCTGTCTGTCTGTCTGTCTGTCTCACCATATATTAAGACTTTTTCTCAGAAACGCATGGAGGTATAAACTTGAAATTAATATAATAGGGTACTGATAGCGTGTACGAAACCCTTGGTGGCGAGTCCGACTCGCACTTGACTGTTTATTTTTTAATGTTTATTTAAAGAGCTTAGTACATTTAATTAGAATGACTATCCAACTCCACTAGTTGTCCTAAATTGCTAGATATCTCATACAGTTTCCGGTTCAGAAACCTTGGTTAGGTTTGAATAATGTCGCTCTATAGGACGAAATTTATAAAGGTAAATATTAAACTTAAACTGCACATCAAAAATACTGATTTTCAGAGCAAATATCAGGGCAAAATGCCGCGCTAGTTTAGGTGAAGGTTCGCTTCGTGTTAGGTTGAACATACAAGAACAACAACAAATAATTAAAACATAAACTTGAGTACACATAAAATATTTAAAACATAAAAAGTGTTTTTGCTGATCCTTTTTTGCTGTGCAAATCAGTATTTTTGATGTGCGATTAAATACTAGCCATTTATAAATAACAACACAAAATAAATTGAGAGCAATAACAAATCCTACCTATTTTTAATGTAAATTCTTGCTATACAGCATTCTGGCTTCTCCAGTGGACGGAAAAGCCAGAATGCTGCAGAAAACATCCAACTACACCTCAGAACATTTTAGAATTATGAATGCGTATCTTCACCCTAAAGGCTTCGTTGCGGAGACACTCCATCAGCACATGAAGGAGCAGGAGGTTAATTCTTAATATTCAAAAGGGGTCACGTGGGCACAGTCAGCACAGCGATGACAGTCACAATAACATGTCTTGAATGTGTTTAAGGGGTCACGTGGGCACAGTCAGCACAGCGATGTCAGTCACAATAACATGTCTTGAATGTGTTTAAGGGGTCACGTGGGCACAGTCAACACAGCGATGACAGTCACAATAACATGTCTTGAATGTGTTTAAGGGGTCACGTGGGCACAGTCAGCACAGCGATGTCAGTCACAATAACATGTCTTGAATGTGTTTAAGGGGTCACGTGGGCACAGTCAGCACAGCGATGACAGTCACAATAACATGTCTTGAATGTGTTTAAGGGGTCACGTGGGCACAGTCAGCACAGCGATGTCAGTCACAATAACATGTCTTGAATGTGTTTAAGGGGTCACGTGGGCACAGTCAGCACAGCGATGACAGTCACAATAACATGTCTTGAATGTGTTTAAGGGGTCACGTGGGCACAGTCAGCACAGCGATGTCAGTCACAATAACATGTCTTGAATGTGTTTAAGCACCTACTGTTGGTGTTGGTGTGTCTTGAAATAAAACAAAAATATATGGTACTGCAATACTAAGGTGAGCTGGTTTTTTAATGTATTAGTAGTAGCAATGTCATTTGTATCGCAAGGAAGACATTTTAATTAATGTAGTTTTTAAAGGTCTAGAGCGTTACACAAGTGTGTCACTAGTTCCATTGATGGTAGTGTCGAATGGTACTTCAGCAATAGAGGGCAAAATTGTTTTGAAACAGATATCCATATATACAATTCAAACTTTAGCACTGAATATAAACCAGTTGTCGTACTTTCATTCAAAATTTAATTTTAAATGAAACGTGACGGCCATTAAATATACTTCAACTTTAACCTATTCACTAAGAACTGGCTTTTATTACCCGACTACTGCGGAGCAAAATGGAGGGTTTGTGTTTGACCGGTGTGTATGTATGTGTGTAGGTAATAGGTACGTTCATTTGATCCACCAGAACATCTAAACTTTTATCAGAATTTGACAAATGAGGTATCGAGCAGCGGATTGATCGCAGATTACATATATTTTTTCGTAAAACCCGAAATGCTCAGTTAAAAAAATAATAAGCAATAGGCATAAAAAGATCATTTCCCCTTCCCTCCTTACAATACTGACCCAAAAAATACGGTCTTTACTTAAATATTACAGGAAAAAGTTACAATACAGTTATACAGAATAAAATGAAACAATGTGAAAATTAACCATGTTAACGAAACGAAAACAAATTTAACTAATACAATTATGTGACAGTCAAACCAAAATATTTGAATGAAAACAAACTACACACAGAAGGTATATGAGAAGTACATGGTATTTAGTGTAGTCAATAATTCACAAAGTAATTTACAGACGTTAACGCAAAAAAATACGTAAAAACTTGCCACAGTAGGGCCATAGTTTCAGTTACCAAAACAATGTCGTAGTCAAAGGATAACATATTGTGCGAAAAGTTTAAGCAGTTTTGTTCAAAGATCATTTATGTTCTGGTAAAATTGCCGGAGATTATTTTTTGTGTTTAGACCGGCGCGGCGACACACGGTGAGCCCGCGACACTGACGGAAGGCAGAATACAGTTTATCTTATATGTTGCAGTTTTTTAAGCGAATGATGATGGAGCGGTGACAGCCTGGAGAGGGGACCTACGCCTGGATGTGGTATGCGATTTTGACCTGGTGCTGCTGGAGATCAAAGCCTGCGTGCTTGGCAAGCTTGAAGGCCACGTCTTCTAGAGTCTCGTCCTCGACTTCGGGAATACCGAAGATTTCTAGATTCTGAAGACGGTCCCACTGTTGTTGCTTGGCGATGTCTTGCTCCAGGATCAACATGCAGGTCTCTTGTCCGCTGCATTTCTTGGTAAAGACAATGTTGGCCGCCTGCACTCTGACCAAATTGTCCTGCAGCTGGACTATTTCGGCTTGTGAGACCTGAAGCGATTAGCTCACTGGTGTATTCGCGCAACTGTTTAAGTTCGGAAGACATGATGTCACTCATCATTGGTACCAGATCAACTCTGATGATGTCGAGCTTATCAGCGCGTAGCGTGTTTTTGTACTCGTCGTCCAGGGACATTACCTTCTCTAGGTCACATTTGTCAGATGTTACAAGGTTTTCAAGGAAGTATTACTGTTGTCTCCTTTAAGGCCCTTGTTTACACCAATCGACATGTCTCGCTCTGAAATGTCTGCTGTTTAGGCCGAGACATTAGTGATGGTACCTGCTGTCGCATTTAGGAAAGGCGCATTTCATAATTTCATCCCGGTCAGCTGGCTGCTCACAAGCAAAACAGGTACTCATTTTGAAGCGTGTACAAAGCAAGAAGTATGGCAAGCGATGTGATGGATGACGTAGAGTGTGCTGTGCGGTCCAAGCAACGATGGTTATTATGCTAAACGTGTAAGACAGGTGTGCGACAGCGAAGGCGCCCTGCGATGTAGCTTCATCTGTAGAGACACTGAATGCTGACCTCGAGATTGTGAAAGACTGGGCCTCATCATACGGGATGTTGGTGAACCCGACTAAATCACAAGCCATGATTTTAGGAACCAGGCACACTCTTTCCTTATTACAATAGCCCATTATTGTGCCTGTATCGTACAATGACATCACAATAGAGTTTACTGATAAAGCGAAAATCCTCGGGGTTATTTTTGTCAGCCTACACATGTCAGTGAGGTCAGCAGACGGGTCTTTGCGTCCTTCCTCTCCCTCAGGCGACTGCAGTGCTTCTTGCCGCGGCGGACAAAAATCACTCTTGCACAGTCCCTCTCCTGCCGCTAATCGACTACGCTTCGGCGTACTACGCGCTTTTCCAACCGACTTCGGTCAGTTGGAAAAGCGCGAACGAAGATCTACTGAACAAACTTGAACGACTTCAGAATCTCGCGATTCGGTTTATCTTCGGGCTGCGCAAATTTGACCATGTTTCTCAATATCGCAAAGAGTTGGAAGTCTTCCGATTCGTCGTCGCCGAGACTCTCATATTCTTTAATATCTTTTTAATATATTGAAAAATCCGCGCTACTCTGCTGCCTTCTACAGCGCTTTGACTATCTCTTTTCAGGAGATCGTCACCGGAGATCTCACACTCTTAGCCACACCAAGGCACAACACCTCGGTATATGAGCACACCTTCAGGATGCAGGCGGTCCGACTGTGGAACACATTTCCTTGCACTATAAGAGACAGTCCCACTCATTTCTCTTTCAAAAACCGGGTAAAAGAGCACTTCCTCTCTCTTTTGTGATAGTTGTAATATTAGTATGTATATTATTATTATATGTACTATATGTATAGGTTTATGTATATATTGATACTTATTTAGTAGTTTGGTATATACGAGTATGTATTTTATTTACCATATTTTATAGATATTGAATTTATTTATTTATTTATTTATTTATGTATTTATTTATTTATTATTTAATTAGGTAAGTTATTAGATATTGTGCACTGCCTATCCTTTCACGGTAAATTCCTATCCTATTCCTATCATGCCTTGGTTTGCTGGAAAACATCTCTTTTTAGAGATAAGCTTGCCTTTGTAGAAGTGTTTTCCACAAATGTAACTTTTTATATGTCTCTTATCGTACAAGGAAGTGCGTTCCACATCCAATGGTGTGCATCCAATGGTGATAATGTTTAAAATAAAAATCTAACTTAAAGTCTAAGATATAAGGGTAAGATTATATGTTAGCTAATAATGATATATTCCACCTGGGTTGTTCATTTAATCAGGTGCTGATGTTACATACAATTGAAAGTGTACGTATTTTTTTTTATTTCGCTTATTTACAGAACTCATATCATCACGAAACTTGGTATGTAATGTAGTATAGATGAAAATACATCAATATGGTCACATCGATCTGATAGAGCTAGAAGGTGGGAGACAGAATCCGGGGACTCTTACCAGTAACCCCATTGAATGTGGGCTCATTATATTCGTTGCAATATGGCCTGCAATTTCTCCTGACGATGTTTTCATCCATCATCAACTCATGAAAATTTGATTTGACTTTCACCAGTATTTTGTCAATGTATGGCGCTTACTCACTTCATCCTATTTAACAGCATCGGAACCGGATTTCGATAGGTAAAACAGATGCAATATATCAATATTTACTTTAGCAAACATATAATCTTTGATTGATCATTATAGTCTGAAATTTTAAGGTGACTTTGACAGTAAACAAACCATTTTTTCAGGATTTTTCTACAAATTTCAATATATCACATATTAAAATGCTATTTTGTGACTCAGTCTGCAGTGTACAATAAAAAGTTGGTCTAGTGTTCTTGGTGGTACCTTGAATGACCTGTGCCATTTGAATAATAGGATCAGTCAGTGTTCAATACTACGATATAAGCTTAGCCAGGACTGCAGATTCCGATTGCCAGAGAAATACCTCTCATCAACGATGAGACGGCATTAGTCTACACCGGGAGCGCGTCATCACGCTACTGCATCTAGCTCAATTATTCAAAAAACATTCAACGAGTTCTTCGAGGCTTGTCGTCATCGAGTGCTACGACGACGTAGCACACCGCCACGACCAGTGACTGTGCTAAGAACATAGATTTTTAGTAATTTGTTAATCATTTATTTAAATTAATTGGTTATTTATTTTAAGTGAGTAATGACTTTTTATTGAGGGACTTATATCATGTAATTATGATTGTGTGTTTTAATTATGAGCGCGCCTACAGCTCTGTGTCCCCACTGCCCCGGCTCGTTGAAGCAGTATGTCGTACCTCGTGGCTTGAGTGTGCATATTAGCCGCATTCACGGGAGTAGCCAGTCCCAGTTGCCCGCTCAAGATGCTCCGAGTGCCGCTCAGGTTGTTCCGAGTGCCGCTCAGGCTGCTCCAAGTGCCGCTCCGGAGGTAGTTGCGTCTTCATCTTCATTGGCGAATTTGTCTTCTCTGAGAAAAAGTGTGCGGGTGCTAAAGCACATTCCGAAGGGCGCTAGGTGTATAGCTGCTACGAAGTTATCGCAGGTGATCGGGCGATGCATCCAGTCCAATAATCTTCTGGATTGGCAAAGCCTGTTAACTTTTTCTTATTCTGCGCTCAGGGTTCCGTCTTCGGAAGACCGTAGGCGCTCTCTCACGTCAAAGGTGAAGGACAATGTTGCCAATGAAGGTTCGGGTGACGCACTAGCGTCACTTTTGGCTCCTGGGGGGGTTCCCTTTGGACAGAGGTCATTGTACAGGATTGTTGAATCCAAGGTGCATGATGGAGACCTCAGTGGTGCGGTCCGGGTTTTATTGTCGGACTGCACCATTGCAGACGATAATGACGAAACGTTGTGTGCCTTGAGAGATAAACATCCCTTACCTGGCCGACCTTTGGACTCTCCTCGGGGGCCAGATCTTTCGTCAGAGTGCCTTTCTGTGGAGGTGGGCGAAGTGGCGCAGGCCATAGCCTCTTTTAAGAACGGATCTGCTGGTGGTTTGGATGGCTTGCGTCCGGAGCACCTAAAGGAGTTGACTTCGGTGGGGGCTGGTGACGGTGGGGTTGCACTTCTGGGTTCGTTATGCAGCCTGGCAAACTTTATGTTAAAGGGCATGGTTAATAGGGAGGTGTGCCCTTTTCTTTACGGTGCCTCTCTGTGTGCCTTAAAGAAGAAGGACGGGGGCATTCGCCCTATTGCTGTGGGGAGCGTTATTCGTCGTTTGGTGGCGAAATTGAGCTGTGGTGCGGCGAGGGATGCCCTGGCATCGCTGTTTCAACCCGTGCAGTTGGGGTTTGGTGTAGCTCTTGGTTGTGAGGCTGCCATTCATGCAACCAGGTCTTTTGCTATGAGTAGAGACGCCTCAGACGACATCATAATAAAAGTTGACGTGAAAAACGCTTTTAATACCGTTGAGCGAGATGTCATTTTGAGCAAGGTGTTGGCCTGCTGTCCGTCTTTGTACCCTTTCCTGCACCAGTGCTATAGTGACCCAACTAATTTGTTTTATGGTGGAAATTTGATCCAATCGCGGGTTGGTGTACAACAGGGTGATCCTTTGGGTCCCATGCTTTTTAGCCTGGCAATTCAGGAGGTTGTGGCCTCGTTGCGTTCTTCGCTGAACGTGTGGTACCTGGACGACGGCACGATTGGTGGAAGTCCGGATGTGGTCATGGAGGATTTGGGAAGGCTAATACAGGGTTTTTCTAACCTGGGACTTAGTCTTAATACTCAGAAGTGTGAGGTGTACTCCTGTTCTGGGCAATTCACGCAGGAGTTGAGCGCTGACATCCATGCGGTTGTGCCGGGTGTTGTCCATGTAGCCAGGGAGGATTTTACACTTCTGGGAGCCCCTATTTTCCCGGAGGGTATACCGCGGGTTATTAAGACAAAGATAGATATTTTCGCGGCTTCCAAAAAGCACCTCAAGCAGCTCTCCGCCCATGTTGCCCTGACTATTTTAAAAAGTTGTCTCTCTTTTCCGAGACTAACTTATTCCGTTAGGACTGCTCCGGTTTGGTTGCATAGACAGGCAACTCTAAGTTATGATGCGGTATTAAAGGATTTACTGGAGTGCATCATTAATGTGGAAATGTCCTCGACTCAGTGGGCGCAGGCTGCGCTGCCGATCCGGCATGGGGGTTTAGGTGTGCGACGCTTACAGGACACCGAGCTTCCAGCCTTTTTGGCTTCTTCGCATGGTGTTGTGGAACTCGTAACTCATATCTTGGGTATTAATGGTGACGGGTTTTGCATCCCTTTTGCGGAGGAGGCGGAGGGCTTATGGAAGGCTCGTTGTCCTGGAAGGGATCTGCTTGAGAGGTTGGATAGTCAGCGCGCGTGGGACGAGGCCATGTGTGAGGTGACTCGGGACGAGCTGCTTGCTCAGTCTGTGGGACCTGAGTTGGTGCGGTTGCGCGCGGTTTCTCAGCCCGACTCGGGCATGTGGCTGCACGCATTACCTTCTCCACAGCTAGGCACTCTCTTGGACAATGATTCATTGCGTGTGGCAGTTGCCTTGCGTTTGGGATGCACAATCTGTCAGCCGCATCATTGCGTTCGTGGGGCATGGGTGGATGGTTTGGGTCGCCATGGCCTTCACTGCGTCAGGAGCGCTGGCAGGTTTTCTCGGCACCACGCAATTAATGACATTGTCCGTAGGGCTTTGGTTTCGGCCAACGTTCCCAGTGTGCTGGAGCCGCCTGGTCTGTGCCGTTCGGATGGGAAGCGTCCTGACGGACTGACATTGGTGCCATGGGAGAGAGGGCGGTCTCTTTTGTGGGATGCAACTTGTGTCTGCACGTTCGCAGCCTCCCATGTGGTTTCCACAACAGCCACTGCAGGTGCTGCGGCTGAATCAGCCGCTAGGCTGAAGTATCAAAAGTATGCCGCTCTAGCTAACAGCTACATTTTCGTGCCGCTTGCTGTCGAGACGACTGGGGTGTGGGGGATGCAAGGCAGACTATTTGTGAAAGAGTTGGGCCGACGCCTCAGAGACAGAGGTTTTGACCACCGCTCCGGGGCATTTCTCATGCAGAGGATTTCCTTGGCTGTGCAGCGGGGTAACGCTGCCAGTGTCTTGGGAACCTTTGGCAGGGAGATGTCCTGGGGCGGATTGTTTAGTTAGTTTTTGGCATATAGATATATTATTTTATTGTTGATAGAATATTATTATTAATTTGTAATAGTGCATGATACTTGTACTTTTTTTGAATGAATAAAAAATTAATTGATCTTACTCCTGATCGAGTTTCGGATGAGGGTAGATTTTCACCAGGACCTGTACTCGTTGAAGTCTGTTTAAGTGCCTGTCAAGTTAAGACCACAATCCTCTTGTGAGCTTAACAAAATAATTGAAGTGTTGTAAAGTTAAGTGTTTGAAGTGTATTAACGAAATATACACACATTTTTCATCGCTCTAGCAAGGAAAGCACATCACCATCTAAATAATATGAACCAATCGAAATATTAAATCCGAATCTAAACTCACATCACACTTTTCTTTGAGAATAGTAGACGGAACCTTCGGACCGCGTACCAAGACGCGCTCTTGACAGGTGTTATTTTTGTTGCTACAAAATGTTTCTGTGTGCAGTATTGCAAAATTTACTATGTTATTAGTTTATTCTAAGGCCGAGCTCCGGTCAAAGTCACGGGACATGTGAGCCCATCCCAGACGCTGTGAAGTCCCCATATACGTAACATGCATGGCTCTGATCTGACAAAAGGCCACGTTACCCAATCCTTAAATTCCGTTTGGTTAGAACATGCCGTGAAAAAGTGGCCTTTATCAGATTCAAGTCATTCCACGTAGGTAAGCACGACTTCAAAGGACATGAACATCTTTTTCCTTTGGAAATTAAGATTCGATCAGCTGATCGGACCAATATTTTATGTTACATTTCCACTATTTAAGTACCAATACCTTTCTAGAATATATAGGTAGTATAGGTACCTAGGCAACCTGTATTGTATAGTACTGTCTGCACGACTTCGCGTATAGCCTCACCAAAGGAAATAAGTAATTCATGCGGTCGTGCCCTGGCCTTAAGTCTATTTCTTGTACCAGATACCAGGCTATTGCAAGCGACTTTTTCGGGGGTTCTAATCTGACAGTGGAAATAGTAAAGAATACTTCATATCCTGCGGTGATGGGA
This sequence comes from Argyresthia goedartella, assembly GCA_949825045.1. Classification (NCBI taxonomy): domain Eukaryota; kingdom Metazoa; phylum Arthropoda; class Insecta; order Lepidoptera; family Argyresthiidae; genus Argyresthia; species Argyresthia goedartella. The sequence goes on along the minus strand of OX463823.1, from coordinate 2,525,668 downwards.
TAGCCCCCTGTCACTCAAAATGAAGAATTGAATATTGGCTAAAAGAGCTAAAGTAAGAAAGAGCCTAGTAGAACCATACAGGTATAGCATAGAAGCTAAAGGACGAATTCACGTGATGACGTATTGTGAATTCACATGACATTACCCTTACGTTCTAACACAGGCGTGATGACGTATTGTAAATTTACACGACATTAAAGTTACATTCTAAAACAGGCGTGATGACGTATTGTGAATAGACACAGAATTCAATAGACACAGTCCCGATCCCAGACCATCGTCGTCGTAGGGTTAAGCAGGTTAAATTACACTCACACCACTACACAACACATACAACGTTCACTACTTACACAACCGGCACACCACATCTCAACTTGCAATAATATAACTTTAATTTTTAAAACTAAATCAACACTTGTTACATATATGTATAACTAGTTTTTGTTATAGTTTTTATATATAAGTATAATCGCCAAGTACGTCTGTCTTATAATATTTAAACAAAATTGCCTTACTGTGGATTTTTTAAGATCAATAAATAAAATAAATAAAAATAAATAAATTAAATTCACATGACATTACACTTACATTCTAACACAGGCGTGATGACGTATTGTGAATTCACATGACATTACATTTACATTCTAACACAGGCTTGATGACTTATTGTGTATTCACATGACATTACACTTACATTCTAACTCAGGCTTGATGACGTATTGTGTATTCACATGACATTACACTTACATTCTAATACAGGCGTGATGACGTATTGTGAATTCGCATGACATCAAACTTACATTCTTACACAAGCGTGATGACGTATTGTGAATTCACATGACATTACACTTACATTCTAACACAGGCGTGATGACGTATTATGAATTAACATGACATTACAATTACATTCTAACACAGGCGTGATGACGTATTGTGTATTCACATGACATTACATTTACATTCTAACACAGGCGTGATGTCGTATTGTGAATTCACATGACATCAAACTTACATTCTAACACAGGTGTGATGACTTATTGTGAATTCACATGACATTACACTTACATTCTAACACAGGTGTGATGACGTATTGTGAATTCACATGACATTACATTTACATTCTAACACAGGCGTGACGACGTATTGTGAATTCACATGACATCAAACTTACATTCTAACACAGGCGTGATGACGTATTGTGAATTCACATGACATTACTCTTTCATTCTAACACAGGTGTGATGACGTATTGTGAATTCAGATGACATTACACTTACATTCTAACACAGGCGTGATGACGTATTGTGAATTCTTTCTTGAGCTTGGCGACACCTGTAAGGTTCTACTATGCTTAGACTAATACTAAAGTACTAAAGGCTAAAAGTTGGGCGTAACTGTGCCTCCGTCACCCTGGGTGGGAAAAGGTTATATTATATTGTAAATTGTGGCATAAAAATAAATATATCGAAAATTTAAAAAAATCCGACCGGTAGAGTTTCTTGGTCCTTCTCTGACAGGCGTATTTCCGAAGCACTGGTAGAGTTAATGGAGTTTTATTTTCCTGTGCAAGTTTCAGCCATCACCACTTGAAAGGGAAATTTCCTTTTTCAAACTATAATCAGTTACTGATTAGTTTAGTTGATCATATTTGATTTATTTTTTGTTTTTCTCCATGCGTAGGAGACGTGTTTGACTTGTAAAAGTGCATTATTTTTGCCTACTTAGAAGGGCAGTACTGTTTGTTTGTTCGTTACGTCATAATAAATCACTATTATACCATACGCCAAGTTTCTTGGCGCCCGAGTGCTGCCTGGAGGGGGTAGCGGCGCACGGGAACAAGAGAGATGCATACATGCGCGAGAGAGAGATGGTCGCCCCGCTTAGGCGCCAAGAAACCTCTTGATATCTGTATAAATATATTTTCCATATTTCCAGGTGAAATATGGCGCAAACGAAATCTGTAGAAGACCTGGAGAAAGATTTGAAGATTTTCCGGGAATGGGTCGACAGTCAACCCCAGCTACCTAAGGATATAGGTGAGGTGTTTGCTCCAAAATGTCTTCAGTCATCATTATTATTTATTGGCATTCAACATTATCATCATTTTCATCGTTGAGAGAGTTTAGAGGGCGTGAATTAATTGCATGAGGTTTTTAGGGGGGTTAAGATCCTCCAAAATGCTTCGGATCTGCTTATGTACCGGCCGCTTTCGTAGATGTTCACCTCATCTTTCTCATTCTCCAGAGTAAAGGCAGCATGATCACTACCCTTGTTCACGTACTTACAAATATATATTTAATAGATTTAACAGAGTTGCAGTACTCCACATATACATTAATATGAGCATTGAAAGTACCTGATAGGACGGGATTGTAAGGCATTACCCAGAGGTTGTCCAACTCAATTTCGTTAATTTCCATTTCGTGACCACCGCCAGCCGGAGACCTCCTCCCATATTGCGGATATCCTCGTCTCCTGTCTGGGTGTCCTTAAGAAGTGGTCGAGCTCTTACTACAAATACCATTTTTCATGCAGGGTGATTTGTAGTTGAAACTACCGCAAGAACCATATTCCTTGCGGTAGTGAAGGCTAATATGATTCATGTATCATATTAACCTTCACAACATCGTGAGGAGTGGGTGTTGCTCTGGGTCTGGTATTTCGGCACACATAACATTGTCAATCTAGTGTGGGGTGATACGCTGCTCTAGCCATAGCAGGATCTGAATGTGAGGAAGACCCCGTTTTTGCCATTCCACCGAGTATATAAAACAACGCATCTCCCCAAACAGATTACCTTTGTTAGTCAGTCAGAAGAGAGATCATCTTTTTCACCTTTAAATGGAATACCCTAGCTATAATATCGTGGCGATCGTGTGACTTTTGGCCTGGTAAAAGTATATCTGTGATGTCTTTCCTTCGAGGATTACACGCAAATGTGATAAGGTCAGGACGGCGTGTTGGCGCACGTATGTCATTGGGTCTTGTGTACCCTCGTGCTTATAGCGTGGTCCCCCAGTAAAAGATGAAGGGAGCACCACCTTCTCACCCAGCTGCCCACCGTCAACCTCCTACCTCCCTATGGCATCCCGCAAGTGTATTCAGCCCTCAGCTGCGCCTGGTTGTTCCTGATATAGTTCAACCTTACCGTCTCTATTTAGGCGTACATGTCAACCAAAAACTGACTAAAAAGGGAACGGAGGTGATTGTCTTCTCCCGGTCTTATCATGATACGAAAATAATAGAAATTAGCAGCGTAGACTGTCTTTTTAAGTTTTAATTTGGTCTTAGGATCACGCTGAGGTACAGCAATAGAGATACACATTTTCTGCCTGTGACAGACGGACGGACGGACACGCGAGTAGGATTTCTTTTTTACATTTTGAGGTACGGAACCCTAAAAAAAGGAAAAGGGACAGCAAAAAAATCAAAATGAACAGCATTTCACGGTTCCACCCATTAGACACCTAGGACAGACTCACGAGTGATCATATAATGGTTATGTTTGTCCTTTATAAGGTACGGAGCCCTTAAAAGGTATAAATACTTAGCTTTAAGCATAAGCGTCTGTAAGAGCGTGATGGACGAACTATTTAAATATACATAACATACATACAGTTTAGTTCAGTTCAAAGATTTTTATTCATAATAGCACAAAATTGAGACCTAATGAACATAATAACATAATCAAGCAAGCATAATATAATATTAAGTAAGTGCCTAATTATTACGTAATATATAAGGTGCAATGAGCTGGTTTGTAGTAGGCCTTTGTGCACAAAGTGTGCTCTATATAGGTACATGTTTTGAACCGAGCTTCAGTTAAGTTTTGTATTTCTTGCGGAATTTTAATGTAGAAGCGTATACAGTGTCACATAAAAGAACTGCTAACTTTTGTGAGTCTGAACATTGGAAAAAAAGTTTACAATTATATCGTCGGATCGGACCATCTGGCACTCCTCTTGGCTATCTGTCTCTCGTCGCTCATACGAGTCCTGGAAATTCAAGTGACTTTTAAATAGGAATTAATAAAACCATCATTAAATATAATAAATCTTACCGTAAAATCTAATTATTATTTTTGCCGTTGAGTTGTTAATTGGTTATGTTAGGTCAGACTTTTTTGATGTTCGATTAAATACCACCCCTTTTAAACGACTTGCAAGGTTGCGATAAATCTTGTAGGCATTTTATGAAACAAATTATAAATTCCGTAAACTTATATGACGTCAGGACCTCCATTAGTGCAGTATTTTCCTGCTAGCTAGTATTAAATTATCGCGAACGACCAGTCCCAATAACCAGTTTCGTATCAATCTCAAAGTCATACTTACCTACATCTGATTTTAGCCATGTATCATTTGTAGGTATAGCGAAAAGAGCGAATCCAGAAAGCATTGCCAAGGTGATTTAAAATATATCCGGATAAACTCCGGCTCGAAAGACCAAAAACGAAAATAGATATAATTTATCTGTCAGTTGATATTGATCATTTGCCGAGTCACCTTCAGACGAACATGCTCATTGCTAATTATTGCCAATGCTCAGGAAGTTAGTTAGTAGCATTAAGTATTCTGTGTCGTGGAAAAAAACTGATGCAATAAAATTACAGTTTTAAACTGTTGTAATAGAGATCAAATTACATAGCCAATCACAACTTCCTTTGTTATTTACTAACCACCATAAACAAATCGGTCACAATAACTGAGCATCTCGATTACACCGAGTGACGTGTTCCACTCTGATGGGTGTTCAACAAATATGGCCGATTGCTGTATTTTTTTGTTTATTTTAGCAAAAACATTATTCATTTAGGAGCTACCTTGTGAAAATAAATCCTTGAAATTGAAAATTAAGGACTCAGGTTTGGTTGGGAAAAACATCATTTTTGAGACTTTTAGATGCATTTATCATCCGAATTCAATAATAAATATAGCGCGGCGCTGTTATGAAGTCGCGTATACAGATGCACAGATATTTTGACCGTTTTTGATTGCATATTTCAGAAAATTACCTGAATTTCAATCACGGGTAACTATGAGCAATGATAGGTATGAGGCGTATGCTCTGTTGATTAAGATTACGGTAGTAAGTACTTTAGTGAGTCAACACACCATGAAATACCTCCTCCTCCTACCTCCTCCTAACATGTGACATCTGGTCAAATGCTGTCGTTTAAACACAAAATTGAGTTTATAAAATACAACTGCTGGAAATATACAATTCTGATATTATCAAACGTTTTTGTTGAAAAACATATATGCATATATGCACATTGTTACATATATGCATGCACACACGAATTTTATAGAGGTTGTTTGAGACAGCAGTTCCATATCCCGATGTTGCTCAGAATGAGCTACTGAATTAGTTTTTTTTGGTATTAAAAGTATGGTGTATGTTAATTAATAGCCACATTATTATTGAATAAAATAAAAGCTAATATTTAATAGCACATCAAAAATACTTATTTTCACAACAAAAAAGTATCAACAAAAACACTTTTTATGTTTTAAATATTTTATGTGTACTTAAGTTTATATTTTAAGTATTTTTTGTTGTTCTTACATGTTCAACCTAACACGAATGATAAAGGGTGCTTCGCTTCGCTCACCCCCTTTACCCTTCACCTAAGCTACCGCAGCATCTTGCCCTGATATTTGCTGTGCATATCAGTATTTTTGATGTGCAGTTTAATATTTCCTTAAAATAAATACAAAACAAATACCATATGAGATATCAAAAAGAATTATTTATTCCATTACCTAAACTAGTTGCAATTTTGGCTTATAGTTGGACAAATAATTAGAAACAAAATGAAAACCTTTGTAAAATACAAAATAATTTAATAAAAACAAGAAATATTTATGAATGGATATTATAACAAAAGACATTACAATATTAATAAAACAATGTATGTAGTTGGATAGCCGTGATTATTAATTACAGCTATACAACGACGCGACATTGACTCTATGGGCCTCACCACAAACAAATAAACTACTGTTCAGCATTTGTTTAAAAACAAATGTGTATGGGATTTGGCGTTTGTTTTGAGGTTAAACACTGATTAATATTTGAGTTTTTCGCATGTTTTCAGAGAAATGTTGCTCCATGCTCTATAAAGTGCCAGCGCATTTCAATTATTGGTATCTGACACGTTTTTCTTTACAATGTATTACAAATTTTCTATCGGATTGCACTGGCCTGTCAGAGATTATTCCCTGATGAATGCCTTTACGCTGTTAGCAGTATGTTTCGGATCGTTGTCCTGTTGGAATATCCATGTATCGGGGAGATTATCGTCAGCATAAGAAATTATGGTTTCTTCTTATATATTTTTGTACTTTTATTGATCCAGAGTCCCTTCATTTTCCTCATGGGACTGATTCCGTAACCAGAAAAGCAACCCCATACTTTGATATTTCCCTCACCGTGCTTTACTGTTTTCTTTGTATGCTTAGAATCCAAAGCTTGGTAGGGCGACGAACGTATTGTTTTTCATCAGAATTTATCATATTGATCTTCGTTTTGTATTAGCGAAAATTGTCATACAAGTTCCTTGATGTCTTTTTTAGTCGATCGCGATTTTTGATTGGGGGCAAAATAGGGGGTAAAGGGGGGAAGTTTGCTGAAGAGTTATTAATCGATGGATTCCAAACAATTTTGAGAGGCACACTGACTGAGCTCTTCATTCTACATAAGATGTTGAGAGGCACACTGACTGAGCTCTTCATTCTACAGAAGATGTTGAGAAAAATAATCCAAAAGGGGGGAGTGGAGGGTATTTTCGATCCCCCTGTGTTGTATTGTACACAACTGAATTTTTAAAATTCCGTCAATTTGAACTGATAGATTGGAAACGACAGTTCAAAATTCCGTCATTTTGTCAGTGACTGACTCATCGTCATGAACGATCATTATAATTCTAATAGTACTTCTAGCAGACCTACAAGCTTGAAATTTTAATCCAGCGAGGACTACTGTTCTCACAGAACCACTAGTTTACACATTTGTTCAAAGTTATATTTAAGAATGTAAAATCAAAATATGACGAACGCTTATAAATAAACATTGAAACATTGAAACATTGAAACATATTTATTGGTAAGTGTCAATTACATGTCAGATTATAAATAAAAAATTGATTAATATACATCTGTATAAAAAAATGTCAGACACATAAAAAGGTATTGACCTTCCTTATGTATAACTAGATTCGTCTAGGTCAATCTTATTTTATATTAGGTATCGTATTTTGATGATTTCGATTACTACCATTATGTTTTGTACCCGACTGCATCGCAGCGGAAAAGAGGAGGGTTATGTGTTTGACCTGTATGTATGTATGTCTATTCCTGTAACTACTCGACGGCTTAACCGAGTTAGATACCCGGGGGACCTCAGCCTCAGTATGGGAATTACCAGCCGATCACAGCGGTCAAACAGTTTCATTCCCAAATGCTTGTTAATATAAGACTGATCCATCATTTTATAGGCCTATTACATCCCATAGACTAGAGACGTATACGAAGGACTTAGACATAAATTTGCCAGTACCGGATTTTAATGAACAGAACCCAAACAAAATCTACTCAAACTTCTTCAAAATTATTCAAACAGAATTCAAAAACGTTTTTTAAATTAAAGAAAGTCAGTGACTACAGCGGTAAATCTAAATTTAATGACTGGGCAACGTTTGGAATTCGTAAAAGTAGACTTATCTTGTATGACCTTTATGAACAAAAAACCTATAACTGATAGAAAATTTCATGACTGTTTTAAAAAATATTACAAAACTTTCAAGATCGTTTGTAGCACTGCAAAAACTTGACACATTAATAGAAAAATACAAAATTCATATAATAGAATGTAAACAATTTGGCAAATAATAAACCGTGAAACTGGCAAAGTTATACCAAGGGACAATGATTTCTGGCTAAAGATAGGTGATGATGTTGTTAAATCCAACGCTGAAGTTGCTCGAGCTTTCAAAACATTTTTCACCAATGTACCCTTACTCATAACACTGCGTCCAAATTCATCTCCATATGACCCAGAGACTTTATTAGAGTCAGAGTCAGAGTCATTTTTTTTTATTGAATATAAATAAATAAATTATCTTATTCAACGTCAAAATTATACTTACTTATAACTACAAGTCAATTTTTTTATATAAAAAAAGACTACACCGTTTCGGAAGGTGGGCCTCGGTGTTAAGAAGAAACGGCAAGAAACTCCCCCATACCTTTTTTTTTAAAAAGTGTCTTTACAACAGGTACTGGTTTCGGTCTAAGGAAATTCGCCGGTGAGTGATAGACTTGATCCATCGCCCCTCGTCGAATTTCTGTGCGCTGAGATGGTATGGACCATGCAGTTTTGTCATCTAAGTATTCCTTAATACTATAATAGGACTTTCTTATCAGCTCATTTTTAACATAGTTTTTGAACCTCTTTTCAGGAAGAGTCAATGATTCCTGTGGTATTTTATTGTAGAAGCGAATACAGTGCCCCATGAATGATGTGCCTACTTTACTTAGTCTAAATAATGGTAGTGCTAACCTATTTTTATTTCTAGTGTTAATTGTATGGCTATCACCTACAATTTTAAATAAAGCTATGTTTTTTCTTACATGCATGATATTCTCGTATATATATTGACAGGTAACCGTAATTATATTAATTTCTTTGAATTTTTCTCTTAATGATTCTCTAGCATCTAATTGATATATCGCCCTGATCGCCCTTTTTTGTAAGAAAAATATCGTATTTATTTCTGCTGCTCTCCCCCAGAGCAATATTCCATAAGACATAATACTTTGAAAATAACTAAAGTAAACCAATCTGGCAGTTTCAACATCTGTAAGGTATCTGATTTGTCTGACCGCAAAAGCGGCTGAGCTAAGTCTTCGTGCGAGATTAGTTATGTGAGGACCCCATTGAAGTTTCGAATCTATATTGATTCCGAGAAAGATTGTGTCTTCAACGAGGTCCAATCTTTCAGATCCTATTCTAACACTGCTTTCAACCTGTCGTACATTAGGCAAACAAAATTTGATACATTTAGTCTTCTTTGAGTTTAATAACAGGTTGTTTACATTGAACCAACTTAACACATGAGAGAGTGTACTATTTGCGTCGTCTAGAATTTCTTCTTGTCTTTTCACCTTGAAAATAATAGATGTGTCATCAGCAAATAGAACAATCTGAGTCATTTTTTCCACCTTATAAGGCAGGTCATTCATGTACACTAAGAAAAGGAACGGACCTAAGATAGAACCCTGGGGTACACCAATATTCATATGGGTTCCAGTGGACTTGCATCTGTTTATATCTACTTTTAGTAATCTTTCCATTAAATAAGATTCCATTAATTTTAACGCATTATTTTTGATACCATAGTGTTGAAGTTTGAGCAAAAGAGTTTGATGGTCCACACAGTCAAAGGCCTTGGAAAGATCACAGAAAATACCAACCGCATCCTGTGATCCTTCCCACGCACTATAAATGTGTTCTACTAGCGCTACTCCGGCGTCTGTTGTTGATCTGCCTTTAGTGAATCCGAACTGTTTTTTGTGGAGTAGCCCAGATGCATTGAAGTGAGAGAGTAGTTGACTCAATATGACCTTTTCAAACACCTTGCTCAATACTGGCAATACAGGTCTGAAGTTGGCAGGGTCTTGTTTACTACCGGATTTGAAAAGTGGTATTAATCTGCTCATTTTCATGAGGTCAGGAAAAGCTCCATTTGCTATACAACTATTGAATGTGATTGCCATGTATGGTGCAATCACATCTATTACTGATTTAACCACGTTAACCGACATGCCCCATAAATCTTCAGTCTTTTTCATGCTAAGAAGTTTAAATGTTTTAACTATAGTTATAGAGCCTATTGGCTTGAAGTTAAAGCCATCCTTGTCTTGGGGTACATTTTCAACCAAGTAATCTAAAGACTTTTCAGAAGAGGATGGTAGTGCTTCTGTTGTTATTATTTGTATGGTACTGAAGAACTTTTCAAATGCGTTAGCAACGTCCTCGTTTGATGAGAGTAATTGGTCGTTAACTTTTAAATTAAAACTAGATTCACTAGACCTAACCTTGCCTGTCTCTTTTTTAATAATGTTCCATGTAGTTTTAATTTTGTCGCCAGAAGCTTTGATTTTATTGTTAAGATGTAGGCACTTGGCTTTGTGGCAGTCTTTCCTAAAATTTTTAGAATAATTTTTGACAAAGACGTTAAACTCAGGACTGTGATCATAGGATTTTTGCTCATACAATTCATATAGTCTGGACCTGCTCTGTCTTAAATCCTCTGTTGCCCATTCAGAGAATTTTGATTTGTTGTCCGGTCTCACTTTTGTCAGATTGAAAACCTTTTCAAATTCCGCAGATACAGATTTGAAGAAGCTGGAATATAATGTGTTCGGATCTTCACAGTAAGGTGTTAACGGTAGACTTGACACTAGTCCACTACGAAATTTTTCCATTTTCTTCAAAGTTACTGGTCTACACAATACTTTAACGGGCTTTATAGCATTACTTTCTTCAAATACTACAATCTGACCAGTGTGGTCTGAACTTAATGCCTTAACTATTTGATTATCGTGAATACTACATTCACAGAATACGTTATCTAGACAAGTAGCGGAGGTAGCCGTTATTCGTGTAGGCTCCAGAAAGACGTTGCACATATTGTAAGACTTAAATACTGCTAGGATCCTAGTGCGAATAGAGCGGTTTGCGGTGTCTAGTAAATATACGTTAAAGTCGCCGCAAACTATGACGCGTTTGGACTTGTTTCTGGATGCAAGTTGAAGAACTTGTTCCATCACTTATTCAAAGACTTCAAAATCTCCTTCGCCCCGCCTGTACACACTAACAATAGTATATTTTTCCATCTCAACACACGAGACTTCAGCATTCATTTCACTAGAAAGACTAACAATATCCTTTCGTTCTTTACACTTAAAACCATCTTTTACTAAAATTAAGGAACCACCTCTAGTTTTAGTCTTTCTATTGAAACAGCTGATCACTTTATAATTTGGTATGCTGAACTGCATTGCACACTCTTGCAGCCAGTGTTCTGTCATACAAAGTATATCTATTCTTTCGCTTTCTAAAAACATTTCTAATTCTAGTTGCTTGCCAGAAAAGCCTTGTATATTTTGGTGCATTACCTTTAAGCCGTGCTTTTCTGTTGTCGGTTGCGGCAGTTTAAAGGTACAATAGTATCGTTTGTACATATTGCCTTGTCAGTAGTTACATGCTTCTTAGTACGTGTACTAATCGTTGTGGTGACCGTTATACAATTATTTACTTCTGTTAAACTGTTTATAACAGATTCTAAAATAAATGAAGCTAAAGACTTAGCTATTACGTCAGTGTCAATTTTAACAATAATAACTTTGATGTCCTCACTGTTTCCGTCAGTGATGTATTTACAAATTAATAGATTTGTGTCAAAGAATACAATTTTTGTATTGCGTACAGTCATATTATACATATACATATTTAACCTATGAGTAGCGTGCTGTTGCTTTCCATTCATTGTATTTTTGTAAGGGAAGGCACATAGAACAATCTTGCCCACTTCTAGATTAGAGAGAGCATCAACAAACTTTATCATAGTTTGTTTCCCTACACCTAAACTATTCTCCATATATAATATTACGGTTGAAAAACAACACTAGAGCGTCAGTAATATATATTTAAAATTTCATCATGTATATCCCCAGGACATTGTCAAAACGCTTAGATTACTTAACTTAAAACATACTGAAGACCTGTGGCGTATATCAGTCAAAGTTATAGGTTCAGTATTTCTAGTTATTATTTTACTATTAACACACTTAGCTTATGTATTCAATATATGTGTTGATGACGATGGACCTTCCCCAGACCTCATGAAACACAGTAAACTGATACCTCTGTTCAAGTCGGGAGACAAGGGTGATCCTTCGAATTACAGACAAATGACTGTTCTTCCAGCACTAATTAAAATATTTGAAAAGATTATACTCACTCAAATGCTCTCACGATTCAACCGTACAAAACAACTATACGCCAAACAATACCGTTTCACTAAGGGTAAATCGACTACGGATGCAGGTATTATATCTCATATTTATTCAACATGGGAGGCCGCACAGGATGATGATCTGTTGATTGTGTTGATCATAATACGCTATTAATGAAATTAAGTCAATAGATTAAGCAATAGAATTCAAAAAACAGAAGTCAATGGCGTTAAATCTGATGGTTTGGGTCTAAAAATTGGCGTTCCACAAGGTTCCATATTAGGTCCTTTCTTATTCCTGGATTCATGGAGGAGAAAATGACTGACATAGTGTTGTTTGCTGATGATACTTCAATGGTCTTCAAAATCGAAAGACAAAATGATGATTTTGATGATGTTAATGGAGTATTGTCTTTAACCTTGAATTGGTTCACAGTTAATAATTTATTGTTAAACGCTGGTAACACCAAGTGTATCAAAATCTCACTTCTAAATGTCACATCAAGTTGAGACCTGGGGGGTTACCACAATCATTTTCCGATTCAAATTAGGTTCAAAACAAGAACATCACCATGGCAACCATTTCAATTCCGATTCGCCATAATGGGCTTTATTTACCTAATACCAAGTTTAGTATTAAAACGGTCACGGTAATTTTGCGGATCAAATTAGGTTCGTAATCTGAATCGGCATAAGATGTTGTGTTAACCCCCAGTTTAGTGTTAGATAGCAACACGTTAGAAGTAGTAGTAGTAGTATGAAGTTTCTTGGAATAACTATTGATAGCAAATTGCAGTGGGTACCCAACATAGATTAATTAGCTAGTAAATTGAGTTCTGCGGCTTACGCTTTTAGGAACATCAGACAAAACACGGATTTGGCTATATCTAGGCTAGTCTATTTTAGTTTCTTTCGTAGAGTCATGTCCTATGGTATCTTGCTGTGGGGGAAAGCAGCGGATATAGAAACAATTTTTATTTTACAATACAATTACAATTTAAAATGAACTGACTCCTTAAGAGAGCTTTTTAAAGAAAATTGACATACTAACTGCAGCTAGTCAATTTATTTTCGAAAATATAATGGAGTTACGCAAGAACCTTACAACATTCTCCAAACTTAGCGATAGCTGTAATGTTTACCTAAGAAATAATCCTCGGTTTAGACTCGCGAAGGTTAGCAATTCTTTCAAGGGTCAGTGCATTCTCTACTACAATAAGATACCCGGGAGATTTTGAAATTGCCATTTGAGCAATTTAAAGCAAAATTGAGCATGTTAAAGCCACTTTCTCCAAAAAGGGATATTCAAGATTACCTAAGTGACGGGACTGTATGGGGTTAATTTAGCTCGACACAGATCTTGTTGTTATTAATTAATATTGTAATGTTTGTATTAGTAAAAAAGCAAAAGATTTTTGTTAAAGAGATCTCAAAATCAATCTGTGAGTGTTTCTACGCCCTTTTTCTCCCACAGTAGTCCAACGTAGAGAAGAGGCAAAAAATGACGTTTGCTAAGTTTATGTGAATATCTACAGTAATAAAGACCTTTGACTTTGACTTTGAATGGCGAGACGCCAAGTATGGCAAATTATGAACTTACATTGCTTAATTTTCAGGGGACCACCTCCTCCGCCGGTTCCTCCACAGCTGCTACTACGACATGGAGAAGGCCAAGGCAGCCCTGCAGAACTTCTGCAGCCTCAGGCTAACGGCTCCCGAGCTGTTCACCAACAGAGACCCGCTGTCTAAGCAGATGAAGAACAATTTTTCGATAGTGTGAGTTTGTTGAAATCCGTTCAACCGTATACTGAATACAGGTTGTAAACAGCTAATTAAAATTAATTCTGTAGTCACTATGTAGCCACCGATATAGCTGATGGAAAATAAAAGCGTTTGCTCGTATAAGCCAGAAACGCAAAATGCAGAGACGAAATGTCAGAAACGCAGTAATCAGAGCAATTTCACTCGATAGTTTTCCGATTTTAACAACACCATCCCAATACAAAATCTGGCAATATCCACAATGAATGGGTTCTAGAGGTATGTACAATAATGTCTATCCGCCATTTGGTCACTTGACGACTTCTATGGCGTCGCGGTCCGAGGCTAGGTCCAGTCTTAGAATCTCGGCTCGGGAGAAAGAAAAAAATCCCCAGTTCTTGGATATTTTTTGAACTTTTTCGAAACTTTTCGATGTCACAATTTTTCAGTACCTACTTTTCTGGCGAGTTCTCGTGCTTGAAAATGGACCATGGTATGGTTTTCCTTTTCATAAATGATGAAGAGGCTACTGATGCCATTTTATTACACCTGTACAAGTACCTACGAGCACCAACGTGAGGAATATCGAAATCTATAAACGGGGTCGACGCGGACTGGCGCAGCAGTAGGGCAAAGGTGACACAGACCTTTGCGGGTGTGCGGGAGGTGGGCGGCACGTCATCCCCGCCGCGACTTCCTCTTTCCCCTATGGCCTTCCCAACCTGACGCGAACGATAAGCAGGCGCGCATCTGCTAGGCCAAAGCGAACTGCTGTACAAAACATACTTTACGTCATACTCTAAAATTTCATGCTTGCTATGTTTTGCTGCGGAAATTACTTGAAATAGTGACTTACAGCTGTTTATCTTTTTTTTGAAGTAACTTGTGAAGTGCGACCGAACTAAGCGGAACGGAACATCATACAATGGTCGTTAACTTGGCGTGTCATAATCATAAAGGCATACAACAACGATTGTTCATAAAATGTTGAGAAACGAATGTAGTAGAGAAATCATAATTACTGCAATCAAGTTGTTAGAACTACGATTTAAGAACAGCTCGGGCTGTTCTTAATCATTCATCTCATTCAATGTTCAAAATCATTCATACAGCATATCTACGACGACCATACATTATTCCTTCCTTCTTTAAATGGCCATATTTTAGTAGCATCAAGTTATATCTACAATTACGCAATGTATGTTATTTCTATTTCAGGAAGTTAGCACAATTACAAATTTCCGGCGAACGTAACCTTTGGATCTGGCAACTTAATGACCCAGGTTTGTCTACAATATTTTACGTCATCATATATTAATAGAATTGCATTGCACCTTTGTTTTGTCAGGAAAGTCTTCTTTTAATGAGTTCCAGTAATCATTTAGTCTTGACATCCCCATTTCGTTCCCTGACACAGCAATCTAAAGTGCTCTCAAGGGGCACTGGTCCTCTCCTCAGCAATACTTCTTGGCCAATCATCCGAGTAAAAGTTAAACACTAGTCACTAGTGTTTAACATAAACACTAGTGACTATAGTGGCTCTGTATTTTTCATTATTGTTTACCCCACACACGGAACTATTATATTAACAAATAAGCCGATTGCATTTTCATTCAATACCACATACACAATTATGAATGCACCTGGTTACGTTCATGGAGTATGAAAGTAGCCGCACCGGTAACTTTGTAACGCCATATCTCCGCCATTTTAAAAAATCGAATCGACAAAAAAAATATGTATAATCATCGAACTTGCTAACAAAATTTCACGAGAATCGGTTGGGAAATGTGACCTTTAGAAGAGAACATCCGGACAGCCGGACAGACATACGAAAGCATTTTTGCCCAGCTGAAACGGAGACGCTTCGTCTAACTATCACGCGGTTCATGAGATATAGCCTGGTGACAGACGGACAGACAGACAGACAGACAGACAGACAGACAGACGGGGGCTGCGAGGGCGGAAAAGGAGAGCGCGGGCGGCGAGGCGCGTTGTAGGAACGGCCCGCGCCCTTCTTTCCCGCCCCCGCATCTGTCGTCCCTTCGCCCGCAGACCATGGGAGTGCTACATAGGAATTTGACAAGCAATAGTAACATGGTACCGTTTTTACCCTTTGGGTACGGAACCCTAAGAAAGGCAAATTTATTGTATCATTCGTGAGGTCTACAGTCTTACAGAGCCACTGTTGTACATAGACTTCATTCGCGCTCCGACCGGGGCGGAAGAAATAGGGCTTTTACTTGAAGTCGTTTTTTTAAGTTTTTCACTCGATTCTGCGAATAAAGAAGTCATTTTGATTTTGTAAAAGTATCACAAACCAATAATTATCCCCCAGGCCTAGAGAAGTACGACTACGTGCAGGACGCGCGGCTCTTCTTCCTCACCACCGACTCCTGGCTGCTGAACGAGGAGCGGCTGGAGGCGGGCGACGTGGCCATCCTCGACGTGAAGGACATCTCACTCAGGTTCCTCACCAAGTTCAACGTGGGCGTCGCGAGGAAACTCTCCAAGTACCAGGAGGTGAGGACGAAGATTCGATGAAAGCGTCCAAAGCGGTGGCGACATTTATCGGACGCTCCATTTTTGGCGGAGAAAAACACAGACCACAAAGTACGTGTCAACCTTCAACTATGCAAAATGGACTTTGACATTAATTTTACAATAAATATGACAACGCTATTGAAATAGTACATTTCGTATGAGTTCGCTGAAGCTTATATACGATATTACGAACCGAGAAGTTTACGGCGCGAGCCGAAGGTCAGGGGGGGCCGTAGCGAGGTTCGTAAATAATCCTTTTCGAACGAGTTACGAATAGAATTTTTACGCCTTAGAAACCAAAATTAAGCGGCGATTGTTCTATTTTGAGGTTAGAAGGCGGAAAGAGAACAATCGATACTTGGATTAATTAACATTCCATTTCCTTTCGCTCATTTTGACCTTTCGTGAAATCATAGCGTATTTTCTACAATTCTAAAAGATTTCATATTTCTTCACAATTTATATCCTTTTATAGGGTAAGTAAGTAAAGGATATTTTTTATTATATAAATTTAATATGTAAAATAAGTTTTAGAAGTAGTCATAGAACCCTTCTCAGATATGCTACTACAGTACAGTCGTCAACTACATAAATATAACAATATGTATTTAATTTTGTAATCTGGGGCTGATACACGGCTTGCAGCAAGCTTCCAGCGAACGGCAGCACTGCTTCCAGCTTGCTCGCAGCCAGCGGCTACACTGCTGTAAGCCTCGGCTTGGAGCCGAGACCTGCCAAAATAGTGACACCAGCTGCCAATTAATAAAAAAAAGCCTTTATTCATTCCTAAATTACGATACATACATACATTTAAATTTACTTTTGCATTTTAATTCAATTTAGACCCCTCTGAGGGTCTCCTCCAATGACTTCCAATTTACCCTATCTTGGGCTACCTCTAGCAATTCATTATTTGTAGTTGTTCTATCTCGTCTGCCCAGCGCTCCGGTCTTCCTCTCTTCCTTTTATTTCCTGGGCCGTTGCACCGTGTAACTGTTTTCGTCCATCGGATGTCCTGTGTTTTTGCAAGGTGTCCGGCCAATCTTCATTTTATAGTTTGGGCGTGTTTTAAGGCATCTATGATATTTGTTCTCTTCCCTGTTTCTGTGTTTTTTACGTCATTCATAATATACTGGAGAACTGCAATAAATATCTTTGGAGATAGCGGGTCACCCTGTCTCATACTCGTACCTCTTTGTATATGTATTATTTTTCCTGAATGGTCTACATGTGCTTGACTCTACATGTGCTATTGTTATAAATATATTTTAGGATCGAGATGTATTCTTCTGGAATATGATGAATCTGGAGTTGATTTTTGAGTGCCATCCATATGCTGGAGAGTGAGATGGCATCAAACGCCTTCGTGTAGTCCACAAAACCAAGGTGGAGCGGTTGGTCAAATTCAATGTAATTTTCAATTATTTGTTCTAGCGTGTGGATGTGGTCTATGTGCAGAAACCTTTTCTGAAACCTGCTTTTTCTATAGGTCGATTTATCTGAACATCTTTATTAATTCTCTTTTTTCTATTAAATAGGAAAATAATTTGTAGAGATTGGGCATCAGGCTTACCGGACGGTAGTTAGCAACGTCTGAAAGGGCGACCTTTTTGTATAATAATATGATTTCTGATTCTGTCCATTTCGTAGGGACTCTCCTGTCTGACAGTATTTTGTTAAACAGATGTGCTAAAGGTGTTACCAATATGTGTGGTTTTGCTGATCTTTAATATCTCGTTTAGTATATATTGTCTGGGCCTGGACTTTTTGCATTTTTCAAGTTGGTTATTTTTCTCAAAATCTCAGTTTCTTCGAACCGCTGTATCCTTCCCGATGCACTATTGTTTGGCTCTGTTGCTTCTGTTATCTGTTTGCATTTGGCCGGATCGCTGTACAGTTCTTCTTTTTTGTAGCGGTGTTCACTATTTCAGCTCTTGATTAAGTTTTTTGGTTGTTCGTTTGTAGAGTGTTGTCTAAAGACAAACCAAGGTTGTTAGATGAGGAATCCAGGGTTTGCTCTTATTAAGCTGTTTGTATCCTCTTTTCACGATTCCTGAAGTAATTAGATGTCTCTTAAGTATAATAACACTATTTAACTTATAGACATTTTTGATAATTCTGTTTGTGCTTTTGTTCAGACTGCTTAGCTCGTCGTTTTGATCTTTATTTAGAGGTTTGCTGTTTTGCAGTATGTGACGTTTTTTGATAAGTTGTTTTGATTTATCGGTGAGGACGCTTTTTTACTTTTTGGACTTTTTTCTGAGGTGGTTTTTCTTAGACTTAGTTTAGAATATTTTCCAGTTTTGTTGCGCATGAAGTCTTCGTCTTCATGCGTGTTAAGATCCTGTTATAGCTCCTCAGGTGTTCTGTGAATGATAGTTGTTCGGTTTCTCAGATAAGTGCTGGCTCTATTGCGATAGTTGGCTCTACTTGTTTAAGGTTGGACATTTTTAGTGTTCCTCTTACAAGCCTGTGGCAGGTCAGTATATGATATTTTATAAATACGACTAACTTTTGATGCAATATGATAATAAGTTGTACTAACGACAGAAAAAGGATACATTTTGCGAAAGGATATGAATTGCGAATAAATTCATATTCATATTCGCAATTCTAAACGCTCTCATGAGCGTTTAGAATTGTGGAAAATATGTTATAATAAATAAATAAATATTTACATACAGGCACATATATTACTTCTGGTCCCACGCTAAGATATCCTGTTTAGTGGGAAATAGAAACAGCGACGTGACACACATTTAAACATCCATGACCTGTTTTTTTTCCCTCAGCCGGGGATTGAATCCGGTTGAATGATTTCACGGAAGGATAAAAAGAGCGAAAGGAGAAACTCAAAACTC
Source organism: Argyresthia goedartella (assembly GCA_949825045.1). Lineage (NCBI taxonomy): Eukaryota > Metazoa > Arthropoda > Insecta > Lepidoptera > Argyresthiidae > Argyresthia > Argyresthia goedartella. Next base: position 2,506,480 of record OX463823.1, on the reverse strand, counting down.
AAAAGTACTTTATTACTGTAGATATTTACATATACTTAGCAAACGTCATTTTTTACCTCTTCTCTACAATGACCACTGTGGGAGAAGAAGGGCTTAGAAACTCCCACAGATTGATTTTTAGATCTCTTTTAAAAATAGGTTGTGCTTAACTAATACAATTATGATTTATTTTTATTTAATAAGCTGGAATAAATTATTACAAAATTATTAACAGCAAGGTCTGTGTTGAGCCAGATTAACCCCATACAGTCCTGTCATTTAAGTAATCTTGAACATTGTAATATCCCTTTTTCGACAAAGTCGCTTTAACCTGCTTTTTAAATTGCTCAAATGGCAATTTCAAAATCTCCAGAGGTATCTTATTGTAGTAGAGAATGCACTGACCCTTGAAAGAATTGCTAACCTTCGCGTGTCTAAAACGGGGCGCACATAGTCTGTGATTATTTCTTAGGTAAACATTACAGCTATCGCTAAGTTTGGAAAATGTTGTAAGGTTCTTGCGTACATACATTATATTTTCGAAAATAAATTGACTAGCTACTGTTAGTATGTCAATTTCTTTAAAAAGCTCTCTTAAGGAGTCTGTTCGTTTTAAATTATAAATTGCTCGAATAGCTCTTTTCTGTAAAATAAATTTGAATATCCGCTGCTTTCCCCCACAACAAGATACCATAGGACATCACACTATGAAAGTAACTAAAATATACTAGCCTAGATGTAGCCACATCCGTGCTTTGTCTGATGTTCCTAACAGCGTAAGCCGCAGAACTTAATTTACCAGTCAATTTATCTATGTGGGGTCCCCACTGCAATTTGCTATCAATGGTTATTCCAAGAAACTTCGTATCATTTACTAATTCTAACGTGCTGTTGTCTAACACTAAACTGGTCTCAACTTGCCTGACATTTGGAAGTGAGAATTTGATACACTTGGTTTTACCAGCGTTTAACAATAAATTATTAACTGTGAACCAATTCAAGGTTAAAGACAATACACCATTAACATCATCAAATTCTCCTTTTTGTCTTTCAATTTTGAAGACCAGTGAAGTATCATCAGCAAACAACACTATGTCAGTTAATTTCTCCACCATGAAAGGCAGATCATTAATATATACCAGGAATAAGAAAGGGCCTAATATGGAACCTTGTGGAACGCCCATTTGAGATGAAATGATAATTAATGTAATGTATCATCAACACCGCCATGCAACATGCAATAGGCAGCACCGCATAGACAAGGCATAGACCACGTTCTAGGGTTCTAGTGATGTCATTCACCGCTGTATTCATTCAAATACGTCGATAAAAATGTCGTTGCCGCTTTTGGAGGAAAGCAGAGCTTTAGCCTCCCCTGAAATGTCACAAGGCTACTCCGTTGAGTAACGAGGAACTTATGCAGTCATTTAAGAGTGCCCACAGACCACAGACTTACTATCGGCCGATAGCACAGACTAATAAAGAGTAGAGGTGGCAATAACGGCTAATTTTGAATAATTTATATAGCTGCTAAGCTAATTTATTAAAGCGGCTAAAATAAACGGCTAATCTGTTAACTGCTAAACTGCTAATGGTAACGGAAATTATATTCGCACTTGCTGTTTTGTAGCTTTTAAAGTGTGTTATTGTGTGTGTGTGCTATTCCTGTCAGTAATTAGTACATATTAGAGTTATTAGTAACATTATAACGATCAAATAAACTTCCCTTCATACTTTACACAGGCTTAGGACTGTCAGAATTACTATTTTAATCTAAAATTATTGTTATTAGTTATTACAAAGCGAGCGCGAAGTTGCCAAACCGTGCCGGCCAGCGATTCGCGCGTTCCCGCGTGCGCGACGACGACGCGACGACTGAAATTGCGAATTTGCGAAGCGGCAACGCAGCGCGAAGTTAGCGCTTGCTGATTAATTTCATTACATTACTTGAACGTTAAGCGCTTTTTGCTAATTAGCTGTTTAGTATTTCGCCGTTTGTTTAATTTTTCAATAGCAGCGATTTTAATTATTTTTCCTTAGCATGCTAATTAATGTGCTTTTGTTATTATGACCACCTCTAATAAAAAGTAGATGTATGCAAGTTTGCTCATTATAACGATTCGGTATCCGCCGAATCGTTATAATGAGTATATACTATGTATGGCGGCCCTACCAAGCCTAACTATCGGCCTATCTAAAAGTCTGTCGCTGAAACGTGTACTAGCCACTTACGTAACAAGCAGCACACAATATCTATAAGGAGGGCAGCGGCGGTAGTTTTGATGTTAGCGCTGACTCGCATTCATATTTTGGGCCATAGCCGGTCAGAACACATCTCTCATTATAAGGTTCAAACTCCAAAAATGGAGGTCACGAGACGGCGAACACGTTCGTATACAGGCACATAATTGCTTCTGTGTCTCCACGCTAGGATACCCTGGACGTGAAACAGCGACAGCGCAAACATCAACGCTCTGTTGGCTGCAGCACCACTGACTGATCTGTTTGGTGATGCATGGAATGCAAAGCATATTGTGAGAGAATATGGAAGGTTCTGCGAGAGGAATGTGTGACAGGGTTGTGTCATGTTATTAAAGTATAATGAACCTATTATTTTAATTTCCAAATGACTGTATTGACATTTTTATTATTGAATTATTATTTGTTGACATTTATTGAACTGACATGTACGATACTATAATTTGTTATGTTTCAATCTGGTTTAAATGGAAGAGTATATATGTTATTTGTATATTTGTATGTTTACAGCGAATTGGACATAGCCTGTAATGTTGTACATTAATATGTATTTATAAATATAAATAACATCCAATGTACTCATTAGTTTAGTTGATCTTTGATTTATTTTTTATTTTTATCTATGTATAGGTATATGAGACTTAAGTAAGGGTTTGACTAGTAAAAGTGTAGTATTTTTGCCTATTTGCCATGAAAGATTTGAGTTTTTTTTCTTCAAAGTTATTTCTTCCACCCAAGCCGGGACTCTAACCCGGGACTTCTCCCGCTTGGGAGGTAGAACCTCGAACCGCTTTTTAATTTGAATATGTCGCCAGGAAGCCATGCCCATCCGACTGAAGCAGATCCACTTAATAAACGCGCCGCCGTTCATAGACAAAATCTACGGTCTGTTGAAACCCTTCATGAGACAAGACTACTGTGAAATGGTGAGTCTCTCCCCCCTCATGCCAACACATTACTGCTGGCCCCACTCTTGCCAACGTCCCCTCACCCCCTCAAAATCCCCTCATGCCAACACTAATGTAATGGGCACATTATTGCTGGCCCCACTCATGCCAACATCCCCTCACCCCCTCAAAATCCCCTCATGCCAACACTAATGTAATGGGCACATTATTGCTGGCCCCACTCTTGCCAACATCCCCTCACCCCCTCAAAATCCCCTCATGCCAACACTAATGTACTGGGCACTTTATTGCTGGCCCCACTCATGCCAACATCCCCTCATCCCCTCAAAATCCCCTCATGCCAACACTAATGTATTGGGCACATTATTGCTGTATTGCTGGCCCCACTCTTGCCAACGTCCCCTCACCCCCTCAAAATCCCCTCATGCCAACACTAATGTACTGGGCACTTTATTGCTGGCCCCACTCATGCCAACATCCCCTCATCCCCTCAAAATCCCTTCATGCCAACACTAATGTACTGGGCACTTTATTGCTGGCCCCACTCATGCCAACATCCCCTCATCCCCTCAAAATCCCCTCATGCCAACACTAATGTATTGGGCACATTATTGCCGGCCCCACTCTTGCCAACATCCCCTCATCCCCTCAAAATCCCCTCATGCCAACACTAATGTACTGGGCACATTATTGCTGGCCCCACTCTTGCCAACATCCCCTCACCCCCTCAAAATCCCCTCATGCCAACACTAATGTACTGGGCACTTTATTGCTGGCCCCACTCATGCCAACATCCCCTCATCCCCTCAAAATCCCCTCATGCCAACACTAATGTACTGGGCACTTTATTGCTGGCCCCACTCATGCCAACATCCCCTCATCCCCTCAAAATCCCCTCATGCCAACACTAATGTATTGGGCACATTATTGCCGGCCCCACTCTTGCCAACATTTCCTCATCCCCTCAAAATCCCCTCATGCCAACACTAATGTATTGGGCACATTATTGCTGTATTGCTGGCCCCACTCTTGCCAACGTCCCCTCACCCCCTCAAAATCCCCTCATGCCAACACTAATGTACTGGGCACTTTATTGCTGGCCCCACTCATGCCAACATCCCCTCATCCCCTCAAAATCCCCTCATGCCAACACTAATGTATTGGGCACATTATTGCTGTATTGCTGGCCCCACTCTTGCCAACGTCCCCTCACCCCCTCAAAATCCCCTCATGCCAACACTAATGTAATGGGCACATTATTGCTGGCCCCACTCTTGCCAACATTCCCTCATCCCCTCAAAATCGCCTCATGCCAACACTTATGTACTGGGCATATTATTGCTGGCCCCACTCTTGCCAACATCCCCTCATCCCCTCAAAATCCCCTCATGCCAACACTAATGCAATGGGCACATTATTGCTGTATTGCTGGCCCCACTCTTGCCAACATCCCCTCACCCCCTCAAAATCCCCTCATGCCAACACTTATGTAATGGGCACATTATTGCTGGCCCCACTCTTGCCAACATCCCCTCAAAATCCCCTCATGCCAACACTAATGCAATGGACACATTATTGCTGGTCCCACTCTTGCCAACATCCCCTCATCCCATCAAAATCCCCTCATGATAACACTTATGTAATGGGCACATTATTGCTGGCGCCACTCTAGGATATCCAAAACTATACATCCAAGTTCCGGTGGTTTCTTTTTCTTCCTCCCCGGACGAGACTCGAATGAGTTTGTTTAGTTAGTTTGTTGTTAGTTTGAAACAATGAGATCATTACCGGAAGAATCTATTTGGCTAAGTTGTAGGCTTGATCTGAGGTGTACGTATGGGGAATGTCGTGACGCCAGGGGTTGGTTATAAGAATTGTATCTTAAGTACTTTATAAGGACGTTCTTACGGTGATGAAAGACATCGTGAGAAAACTTCAATCTCCATAGCTGCTTCGATGGGCTAGCCCCCGGTCACGCATAGTGGAGTATTAATAATTGTCTGAACGTTGGCACAATTGTGCTTCTGCCACCCCATGATGATATTACTGATCACCGTCCGTAGTCTAGAGGCTACTCCGCCTGTCTAGCAGGAGGTAATGGTTTGGATCCCGGTGCTGATATTTGATTATTTTTGTCAGATGCATTTCCACGCGCCCAAGTCGGACACGTTATTCAAGTACTTCGATAAGAGCGAGCTGCCAGAAGACTTCGGAGGCACGGCGCGCAACCTCGACGAACATACGGAGAACGTGATAAAAGAGATTGAGAAGAAAAGGTAAATTAATATATTTACTGAAAAAAATAAAGACAGGAATCGCCCCCACCGGGATTCGAACCCGGGACCCTTGGCTTCGTAGGCAGGGTCACTGCCGACTCGGCCATTCGGGTCGTCGTTTACCGTCATTACCTCTCTCTTTAGAATTATAGGTAGTATGCATATAAGTATTTATTAGAGTATATTATAAGTATTTAGTATATTGTTGCAGCAATTATTTAATTTATTTTATCTATTAATTTGTAAGTAAGTGCCCATTTAATTCGTTATATCGTTGTACTTACACGTAGATCTACCCCTGCTCAGCAAACGACCTTTCCCATCTTAACCTGGTTTGCAGGAAATTATCTCTTATTAGAGATAAGCTCGCCTCTGTATACTATTTTCATGTAACTCTTGTTTTTTTATATGATTTGTTAGAAATTATAAATCTTGCAGTATTAGATTATTCTTTCTAGTCGTTCTCTCATGGCTGAGGATCGTGACTATCATGGTTGTTGGTACGGGACTTGACCTGGGATCTATATTTATTCTATCCGGGGCTGCGTGTATCGCCTCGTGTAGACCAAGCTACAGGTATTCCTGGAGTGTGACTGCACCAGCGTGCAGGTGGTCTTCCCCTTGTTCTTGCTCCTTCTATTTTTTCCTCCATTATTTGCTTCTTAAAACACTCAAGGCCCCTTCGTGCTCATGACCAAGGAAGTCCAGCATTCGGTTTCAGCATGTGTATAATACGTTGACGAAACTCACATTATCACGACTCACACTTCCTCGAAGTCTTTTACGAATGGAAGCACTCAGCCAAACGCATTTCTTAGGTCTCGCCTTATGCAGTGTAGGTACCTAATTTTCTAATTATTTGTGTTTTGTCTTTCAGGGAGCACTTTTTAAACGAAAACCTCTGGAAGATGATAGACATAAAGAAGTCTAAAGGCAACAAGGTCGAGAATAACACAGACGTCGGCTCCTTCCGAAGTCTTGCCATAGACTAGTCTAAAACGAATACAACAATGACAACAACTACAACCTCTGCCAACCCCTTTGGAAAAAGGCGTGAC